>OY728138.1:2014467059-2019467059 GCA_963277665.1 Viscum album
AGGGGGGAAGGATGTAACATCCCAAGTAAGTAATGAATAATAGATATTTTTATCTATGTCTATTAATGATTAAGATAGTGTTATAGAGGCTTAAAATGAAAATAAATACAATCTTATGCATGGAATACACTAATATTCTTAAAAGATTGTTTTAGTGCCTTTTGATGGCAAACCATTTTTGAATCTATATTTTGAAAATTTTATAAACTATGTTTGTCAAAATAAACTTATTCTTTATGATTGGGACATCAAAATTTACCTTGTGTGAATTTTTGGAATTTTTCTGACAATGTTCATTTTTTAATGAATAGTGAAAAATACTGCATTTTACATCAAAACTACTTTTTAATATAATTGATTTATATTATTAGATTATGTTTTGAATTGGTTTTGAAGTGAAATTAGAATATATTTTTACCATTTTATCCAATGGTGGTCATTGGAATCAATTTCACTTTGAAATTAGACTTAAACTGGTGTCAATCTTTTGATACTTATTGTTTTGTAAAAACACGCTATTTGCTCTGGCAGCGAGAATTAATTATTAAATTAATTAATGTGACTTATATGATTTGAATTTTGTAAAATAGACTTCATTTTTTAATTCGGAATATTAAATATAGCTTAGGGTGAATTTTTGGTAATTTTCTGAAAAACTTCAATTTTTGATGAATTGTGAAACCACTAAGTGGTAATCAAGCAAACTGATTTTTCAGTTAAATGAAAGTTTACCACTAATGTGTATTGAATTTTGAAAATCCGACATACATGGTTGTAATTAGTATGTAAAATGTGGTTCAATGAGATTATAATAATTTTTTGGTGAATAGTAACTTATTAAGTTCTTAATCACGATTAGTGGTAATTAGGGTAGTTTAAGGTATAAATAATACTTTAATAAAATGAAATGACCTAGAAACATGTCCCAACCTCATTGGTTGTGTCATGGCCGACCATAAAATGCCATGGGTCAACTTGGGGACCCCATGGATCCACTTTTGTTGGGAAATGACATAAATTACTTTTTATTTAATGTTAAAGGGAAAATGACACAAACATAATATGTTTTACGAAAACAATTTTTAAGTGGGGTTATACAAGTCCAAAAATTGATTATAAATATTCATTGGAAAGATAAAAAGATTTAATACATCATAGTATTTTGTTTATGATTTTTAGACATTAAATAAATTAAATTATTTATGACATAATAATGATGCAGCGATGACATCATTATTTGACGATTTAAATAAAATGGAAAGATAATGTAAAATATATGAACTACACATGGCCAAAACCAATTGGATGAGTGGATTTAGAACCCTTATCACCTTATCCACGAATTATATCAATTTGGGACCTTTTTAAACCGAAAAACATTTTCAAATAAAGTAATATTTCTTTACTTTCCAAAAGTGCCCCTCCTCTCCTCTTATAAAAGGCCCCCACCTCTACCTCATTTCACACACTCTTCAAGCCTTTGGCTCGGCCAAAACCTGCCCATTTTCTCTCTCCACATCCCTCTCCTAATCCTAGAGGATTCCATTTGGGCAGAATCCTTTCAAAGGAAGCCTTTAGGCTCAACTAAAAAAGAGTTACACTTTTAAAGGTAATTCATTCTCTCATAATCATTTGTTTTATTTTGCTTCTCCAACCCCCTAAAATCTTTTTATTTACTTATTTTGTAACAACACCAGTATATTAAATATACAAGGATGTTGTTATAATATTTATTTGAGCTACACTCTCACACAACTACATAAAATGGTTAAAGAACATACGGTTTCTGTGGATGGCGAAATTCTGCCTCCCGAAACGATGATTGTTCAACACTCATTTAACACCTTCAAAGGTGGCAATTTTGATGTCACTATTTTCATATATGATATATAATATGTTTATGTTTTCCTTAAGCTTCTGTTTTTTTCATTTTGGGCATACCTTTATGGTTTCCATTATGGGTAAACACGATATCTTCATTTTAGGAAGTGCGAACTACCGCCCCCTCAAAGTGATTTGATTTGTTAAATACCATATGTGGGACATATAAAGGATGGAACTATGATATTATATATGGTGTTATACTGGAATTATAATATACCTTTATATCATTATGATTCCATTCTATAAAATACGAAATAGAAATGAAAGTAGCGTTCATGCGTACGTACGGCTTACCGTCTCCATGAACGGTGCATTTCATTTCTTAACTCTAAATGATTATGTAATATTATAAATGCAAGTATGTACTGGATATATATGACATATATGATATCTACATCATGAATACCATTCTGGATATAATGAACCTTTGACCAAATTAACAACATGTAAGTGTAATAAGTCTATTTTTGACTTAAGAACCAAATACCGACAAAATGAACATTATTAACTTAACTGATTACATGATGTTCATAACATGGTATAAAAGGAATAATGAACTTGAAAAAGATTCATAAGCAAGTAGAGATTAACTCAAGTTTATTATTGAGGATATTAAAGAACGGTCGGGTCAAGTCGGATACGAGGTATGGGACTTTGTCTCAATCTCCTTTCGTTGAGGCATATTTTATTTTATACACAACTTTCTTTTATACGGTGTATAAACCCCTTTGACTTTTACGTTTATTCAAAAGGAATCTTTTTTATATGAAACGTTTACTAAACGACAAAAGGGAATGTTTTTGTCGTACGTATGCGGCGACAACGACTTCTCCGCTGTCGTAACCGTTATTTGAGTTTCGGCTTCCTCTACAAGCCATACCTTCTTTTTGAAAGAAACATAAATACCATGTTTTACTTTTATTTTACTTTAGTATTGAAAATGGTTTTCATAATGTTTTTATATCAATGTGTTGTATTGATATCTCGTGATTGAAATGTGGAAATTTTATGTTTCCTTTATGCATGTTTTATGTGATATGATTATGTTATGGTTCTTGGGCATTATTATGAAGACGGGTGGTTCCGTGATAAACTAAGGGCGGGTGAGCCCGTTATAGCTCTCCAATGCATTGGGTAACGCGAAGGAGTGAAACGTTATGGTTTCTCCGAAGATATTTTAGGGAATATACTGTGATGGGTATTCCAAACGTAACCAAGAGGGTTACTCCCTACGTAAGAATGTTATGAATGCCTCAAGTTACCTTTATGTCTTATGATTTCTATGATTTATTCATGATTTTATGAGGTATGTTAAAGTGCCTATGTTTTATGGGTAAAGTATGATTTCATTCTTATGTATATATGAACTCATGTTTCCTTTCCATGTTTTTTTTATAACCCATACTGAGTTTTTATGCTCATCCCAAGTTTTTGAAATGTTTTTCACAGGTCAAGGGAAAGGTACATGATAAGATGATAGAGTCAAGGATGTGTCAAGAAATAATCCATGTTTTATTTCTAAATGTGTTTCCATTGATGGGAATGAAGAATACTATCTTTATGTAAACACTTTTTTTATATGTGGAATGTAATGCAAGTTTTATGATCTAATTCTCTAAAACTCTAAACCCGAAAAGATCCTCAATGTGTAATCTTGTAATAACTCAATATTAAGTAAGGTTTAAGGCTGGGGCCTTATATAAATATTCCTTCTGATATAAGTTGAAAAATAATATCAATAAGAATTTAAATAAAGCTACATCCAAGAAGAATATTGAAAAGGATTCTAAAACCAAGTGTAGATGTTTCTATTAGGAAGAAAGGTCCACCCCATGAACTATTTCAAAAACTCCGTGAAAATTAAAGTGGAAGGAAGAAAGACAATACAAAGATCAGGATCGATCCAAGATATAAATAAGAGATAACTGAAATACTACTAATGAATTGTGTAGATAACTAGAATTATTGTATAATAAAATAAAAACACTAGTGAATTATTTTTCTAAAAATGCTGTTGTAACAAATGATACAACACAAATGAAGAAGACCGAGAAAGTTACAAAAAAATTTGTAACCATATGGCCAATATTATTGGAATTATCTAAGTGGGTAGAGAAAGAACATAAGAATGAAATTGAATTTCTATAAAATGTGAATAATATTATTTCATCTAATAAGAAATATGAGAATAAAAAGATCATGCTACCCATGAATGATCAAACATGAAAGATCGAAGGTGGAAGTATGAAGAGGAATGAAGCTATAATTTAAGGAGTTTATAGGGTAAGAAGAAACTATTGGAATTATTTATCTAACTAAAAAGGAAATTAGAAACCAACTTTTTTTCTGATTCTTTCCATTGGGGTTATATATCGAGTTCTGGGATACAATTTTATTGGTCATACTTTCCCACTTTCTAATGGTGGGTGACCTATATCATCATGGTTAATGATGTTGGATCCTTGATTGGAATGGGATGATGGGATGTTGGTTCCTCCTTCCATGGATTCCTCCTTGTAGCTCATTTCCTAGACTGAGTCTCCCTCATAGATTTGATTCATGCTCATGAAACTCATTTCCAGTTCTATCTCAAGGTGGATTCTAGTTAATTATACTATTTCTATCGCGATAGGGAAGACAATTGTGGTTGGAGATGATGGTGACGTTAGACACATATGGGAATTTGTGGGTGTTGGGCATGTTGGGAACCTATAAATTCATTCTATTTTGAAGTCAAGGACACCTCACATAATAGGTATCTTATTTATAGAACTCAAAGCATTCCATGTCAGTCAAAGGATAATTTCCACTAGGGGCATAAAGTTTCTGAGGCTCTTTTCCTTCGAAATCACACATAAGGTTGTGATTTTGATGTATCTAATGGGACCAAAAGTTTATTGTCTTATAGGGGCATGGTCACAAGTTTATAGTCATTTGGGTACATGATCATAAGTTTATAGTCTTGTGGGAACATGATCATAGGTTTATCATCTTGTGGGGAAATGGTAATAGGTTTAGATTCTTGTGTGGACATGGTCATAGGTTTAGAGTCTTTTGTTACGTATTTATAGGTTTAGAGTCTCGTGGGGAAGATTCCCATGTATACTTGTTTTTTAATGGGTGATTTGTGGATTAGAATCACATAGTGATGCTGAAGTCTAGTGAGGACCCTAAGTTGGATGGTGAGGTTGAGGATGTTCTTGATGGAAATGATCACACCTCAGGGTTGTCGCCTCTGAGGGGGAAGAATAAAAGGTTTGATGGTGACGTTAGGGGATCATAATTGAACCTTAAGGATGTGCCCCGTGTTTTTCAAGATTAAACCTCAGGGATTCATCGTACACACCCTATTAGGAGATAGAGATGAAAACCCATGCAGTTTGAGTGCACAGTTTAAGGTCATGTTATAGGACCAACCCCTGTGGTTTAAAATCATGTAGTAAGAATGATTGCATCACAAAAGGAGTAACAAAATGGAATGGAATGGGGATTATACATAAGGTATTCCAAGGAAGATAGGTATAATCTCATGTAATTCATACATGTGTAATCCTATATTCACTACATAGGGTAGAGATACAATTTAACATTATGTTCTATGGTTGTTGCAGTTTAATGTCATATTACTAGGATATTGGGCTATGAAGTTTAAAGTATTGAATCTCAGAATTTTTAGGGTTTATACCTAGGGTTAAAATTTCAAAGTAGGAGAGAATATTACAATACTAGGACTCCTTATAAGAATATTTAATTAGTTTCCCATGATGATTCCACCATTGGGGATTATGTTTTTACTACATGGGTTTCATTTAACAACACAAGGTATAAAAACTTCCATGGAGAGTTTACATTTTAGGGTTATAACATTAGGGTGCCTATGATTATGTGTAAGATGTGAATTAAATATCCCGTCCATTCTAGGGGAAAATTTCATAGACATAAGGGTTGATGATACCAGTCGCACAAGTGATCAAGGAACATGTGAATCCAATTGGTGTCGGTGTGGGGCACCTGAGCACTCAAATTGTGTATGTGTTTAGAATAAAGAAGAATTAGTTTAGGAATATAGAGGATATTGATCATAACATTGGAGTTTTAAAACCAATTATATTTTCATAATCCCAAGGCTCCAACATAAGCACAAAGCATGGATAATGGATGCATAGGTGTGTTAAACTTTTGGGGTTGCATGAAGCTTAGAGTCGTGTGAAGGAAAATAGTCTTTCTAGAACCCACATAACCATAAGTGGATGTTTAAAAAGGGAATATAAAGAATGGGATGAGTCTATTTAGGGACCATGTGAGGCCAACCTTGCAATTTCTCTACCCATGGGAATCCATGGGAGGCTAGAGTTGGATGGTATCATGAAATATCGATTTACATGAATGAGAGCTTGATGATTCAATTTCTAGTGGTTTGTCTATAAAATGGGGGAGGGGGTGATAATATATCTATAGAAAACTTTGCCATATGGGAGCTCATTCATGAAACTTAAACCATGGTACACAACTATTTGCTGGTTTATGAAACTATGGATTTCACAACTCTCATGTCTTCATCGTTGGGGAACGATCATGGAAGGTGGTTTTTTTACATCTCCTTCTTTACAAAAAGTAAATTTCACACAAAAAATTGATGTTTCATGAATGAAAATAGTATTATTCACCACTTTTACCCTTTGTTTTAAAGGATTTTATAGAATACATGTTAGATGAGATGGTTGATGTCTTATTTCACATGTAAGTGACCTGTGTGACAAAATAGGGAGTCCTTCACAATGTATCAATGTTTCACACAACCAACCCTTCATCTCCATGATGGTAACCTAATATAATATGTTCCCATGGTTTGGTAAAAACACATGTTTAGTACTCTGAGGCCCATTTTCAATTATAATAAATTCCACCTAGGAATTAGAGATGATAAGGAAGTAGAAGGTCGAAAACTGAGTAAAACTCAAAACATTGGGCAATTTTATGCCTTTTCATGCAACTTTAGACCTAGTTCATGCAAGTTAGTTACACATGTGTGCAACCATGGGTTTCAATTCCTCTAAATAGGGCGAGTGGGGCCATCATAATGTCACTTGACTTTTTTTCATGATAAGACGAATCTCATGTGTGGAAATTGAACGAATTTCATGAATTATGGAGCTCTAAGCCTCAAAGTTCACACAAATCCTTCTTACATGATATATTTTGTGCAAAAAGGATTTTTTTCATGAATCAGGCCCGACTTGTGTGAAACTGAGAAATTTTCATGAGACATGACTTAGTTTCATGATATAACTTATGCAAATCCTCAAAACTAATTATAAATGGCCGATTAAGCTGGGTAGGTTGCTGATACCATACCCAGTAGGGAAGAAATTTCCAGAAATCCTAAAATTACTTGGGATAATAGGGTCATATTTGAGAAAAAGAATCAGTTTGACCAACCAATAGAGGCTTAGAGGGGATAAATTATAAGAAATATTCTAATTCTATACAACATCAGATTATTGGATAATGTTTCTATTACAAATGTAGGTGTTAACAATACAAGGTTTTAGTTTTACTACCATGATGAGATCAATTGATAGAACATTACTTACCATAGACACCTGACCAGGGAATGTGAATCTACCACCATCCACACTATGAGTGGAAAGATGAAGAAAGTGATAGGGGAACAGATAGTGGATGAATAATTCCCTTCCTACTATACAATAATCATACGAGTTGGGGGGAATTTAATCAATGAGTGGGAATGGGTGTACTAGGTATAATTCATGTGGGAATAATATGAAGATGAGATATGTAATATTAGGTTGTATGAATTAGTGTGGACACCCCAGTTCCATTTTTACCATCAATTGGAGCTGCTACCAAACCTCCTCATTGAGTGGTCCCTAGATACAAACACCTTTTATATTCCCCATGTGGAGGTGGGGTTTAGACCATGAGACTTGTACCACATTGGCGTGATCCACTTAATGAGATTATAATATGATGAGTTTCTCCCAATACTCAACGAATGGGGGGATGAGAGTTAGACACAGGTTGTATAAAAAATCCTACTAGATTAGCTATCCTTTGTGTAGGGTCATCACCCCCTTCCACCAAGGTATCGCATTCAAGATATGGAAGGGATTTCTCTTGAATGTACCAACCAATAATATTACAGGGTACCTAAAGTAGTGTATCGAGGTATGACACAATAGGAGGCCAGGGTCCTACTAGATGACATTAGAGGAGGGTCAATATTAATAATGAGGGTATAGAATGAAGTATTGACATCCTATGGTTCGATACATAGCATTCTGAACCATCTTCCTGAGTGGGTGGCTACTTCTAGTTAGGGATGCCCTCATGTTCTTGGTGAGGTGGATGATGGTGAATGAAACCATCATGGAATTTGGTAACCAATTCAAATTGAGCATCCCCATTAAGGATAGGATCTACGACCATCTAGGGAATGTCACATGGGGGGATATACCCAGACACATATGTGACCTATTCCAATTTCTTCATGGATGGATCATGAAATATTTTAGGGGGTATGGGTTTCCAAATTCCACCCCCAAACATTGGTATTTGGTCATCCTTACTCAAAATTTCTGGGGTTTGACTGGTAAACCTCAGTGAAGTTGGGGTGGAGGACAACATCAATAACACCTGAAACTTTATGCTCATTTATTTCCCAACCCTAATCAGTGAGATGGTTTATGATATACATTGGAACTATTGTAGAGGTAATATTTTAATTCTTTTTAGGGTGGGGTATTGGTTGGACAGATCGATAGAGACACCTAATGAGAACCATACACATTTTCCTTGTTTTCTCGGTTGTTCAGGTGCATCCAACAATAAGAAAAGTAGGTGAACACCAAGGTTCATGAGGAGAGGCACCCATATTTCCTTGTTTAGTTGCAAAGGATGCTCATGGTTAATGGTTCCAAGGAAAAAATCACGCTACCTCCATCCAACATTAATGTTGGCCTCATATAGAACTAAATTGGAAAATGGATAACAACAAACTCGGTAATGATTTTACACTAGAGGGTGAGGAAGGTGATGTAGTCAAATGATAAATAGGAGTATCAAGGTGGTAGGAGATATTCTCTTCATAGTTCATGATAGATAGAGAGGTATTAGGTTGGAGTAGTGGATGCAGGAGCTCAAGGGTCTTCTATACCGGGGCCAGGATCCCCCCGACAACAAACCCTATACCCTGAAACCCACTGACTCATGGAATCCACACTCTAGGCCCTAACTTGGGCCAAGTATCTAGATATCTCCTCTAGATACCTAGGGTTTAGTGGTACCGGATAAGCTCCCCAGTTGGTTAAATCTCTGTCAGCCCTGAGTTCGATTCTCTAGGGAGGAAAAGTAAATCCCTAGCTATCTAGGGGATATATCTAGATACCTGGACCAAGTTAGGGCCCAGAGAATGGAGACCACAAGACAATGGTTTTCAGGGTATATGGTATATTTTAGGTAGAATCATAGTTCCAACAAAAGGTGCCTTTTGAATTGACCTACGCCACTAACTGGGTTGTAGTATGTCCATGCCTCGTACCCACTAACTCACCAACCGGGCCACTGGGGAGTTACGCCTCCATGTTTTAGGTACTATCTCGAATTCAAATCATGGGGGAGGTATATTAAATCCTCCCCATAGTGATCATCAAGATGTCGAATAAATAATTGTATTATCACGCTTTCACTCGAAATTCAATGATCAACGCTCCCACATATTTTTGAAGAACATGTGGATGCTTTAGAGGGATTCTGTTATGGATCCTACAAGTGACAATCTCCAACGAAGAGTTGTAATTGACCACACCTTCAAATCTATAAAGGTATTTTTACAATTATATTTTTTGTGATATTTTAATTTATGTGGGATACTTGGACCATACCGGGGCTCAGATCGTCAGTGAATACAATTTATGTCACCATGTCGATGAAATTTTTAAAAATCCCTAGCCCACCAGCTTCTGCTGCATTCCCCAGTTCCTTCATTCTACACCTCTTCTCCCTAGAAGAGTGGGGATCCTTCATAATCATCCATAGGAGTAAGTGTAGAGATCCTATTCTAGGATGATTCTATCTAAGGAGGCCTCGAGGAAGAATTTTTGCTACCTGGTGTAGCTTATTGATGATTCTATTGACATCTATCTCTGGGAAGGATGGGGGTGGTTGGGATTGTCCTAGATGCTAGAACAATTACAGTAAAGGATTACCTTGGAGGGGATCAAATTATTGGAGGTCATACTCACATAGAACATAGAACAAGTAAATTTTTTAAATATATCTACCCATATAGCTGACATGGATTATTTCTCTCACTAGCATGGGGAGGTTGTGCTTACCACTTTCCGAGTATGGGTAATGTTTAATGTAGAGCCTAAGTAAGTTACATCAGCTAAAATTCCAGCCCATGAGGTGTCAAATCCTTTCATCGATACACATGGTTCCATTAGTGAAGAGTCCTAGGGATTTAATGTTAGTTAGTAAAGTTATTAGGAAAGTGGTGGAGTCACTCCTAATGACGATGAATTGATCGAGCTCTTATTTGGTATGGTAAGATCTCATCTCATTAGATCAACTATATAGTTCAACTTTTTTTCTTTTTAACCCTTAACCCACATCTTGGAATCATGTATGAATCAATATAGGATGGACGAGAGACCTTTTCCAATGATGGTAAAGGTGTCTTGATGGGAACCAGGGATCCCACCTCAAATTCCACTCTTGAATCTTTGATGTGAGAGGTTCTTGCAGAGGAATATGGAGATGAAATATCAAATCCTATGGTACTTCTAGTCATCTACGGGTGGACTCACCCTAGCATTCTAGTGGCATCTCCTTCTGTTGGTGTGGTGGACCTCCCAAGGTAGCTCATCATTGAGATATCAATCCCTCCTCATGGTATGAATCTGAATCTCACCCATATTGATTATATTAAAGTGTTTGATAATTTCATTAGTTTTGCATACTATCATGTTTGTTTCATTTTTCTAATTTTAAGAACATAGTGTCAAGGGGTCTCGTGGAAACTGTTGAGCTACCAAACAGTACTGAGGGGTCCCCAGTGGTGGACCCCCCCTTTGAGGCCCCAAACATAGAGGTCATTTAATCGCCAATTTAATGAAATATTCTCTTTATAGAAGTTATATTTGTTATGTTTATTTCCATGGGATAAACTAACTATTCTACCTTAATTTATAATAGTGTTTGGGGTAGTGCTCCCTCACTAGTCAGGAAAGCCTATGGGAGATGGGATGCTTTCTACAATGGTTGATCCAACCCTTGAGGATCCATTCATCTAGGGTGGGATGACCCTGATCTCAGGAGGGAAACCTATTATATATAAAGAAATAGTTGATAGGGAAATAGATCTCGAGGATGAAAAGGATTTTTCTATCAGTGAAGAGTTGTAAGAGGATGATATTACTCTTTACACAGAACCCAACAAATTTGAGTGGGTTCTTGAGAAGGATCCCACTTCCAAAGTCCTTTAATGTTATTTTGAGTAAGATCCCACACAATATGAGGACTTGAAAGACTTCGGGTCTAATGATGCTAAAGATAACAACATTGTATGGTACTAAGCATGGATGAATGTACAAAACTTCATCACCAGCAACCCTGAGGTAGACCTAGTGAGATTTATGGTATCCCTCCATCGTTTGTTTTTAAACCTAGGGACTAGCTGTGTTGATGACCATGCACTCCATGTGTTGGATCACAACTTTCTCACCAAGTGGGAGCACATAGAATGGTGGAAGATTGATGATTCCTAGTATAAGTAAAAAAATATAAAGTCACCAATATTCTTTGGGTGTCTAAAAAATAACTTTCTTTGATGGAGTATAAATCATGACAACATGAATCCATCTTTAGTGACAAAGAAGATACCATTATCCAACTAATGGCACACTTTGCAGAAGCTGATGTTGAGGTAAAAGAAGGAAACATCTCTAGAAGATGAGAATTGGGGATAATAGGGCTAGGTACTAATATAGATCAATAAGGTTTTCCTTGTGGATGAAGAGGAGGCAGTAGAGCTCACTTGGTGAATTTAGACCCTAAAATCCTCCTGACAGAGACTGGATGAGCTGGAGTGCTCCATTGTAGAGGCTGAGCTCTAGGGGGATTCTCCTATTTTCATTCTTCTTCTCTTTTGTAATAAATGATAGGCTCCAACCAAAGGATGACTTCCTAGCTGAAGGTAATAAAAGTTTATATTTCAATTCCATCTATGCATATATATATATATATATATATATTTATAGTATCTCAATCATATCATAAATACAACTACCTATAAATATCTAGGTCCACATGATCCATACTTGGTGTGAGAAACAAGATATAAACAGAATATTTTTATCTTACATGAGAGTTCTATACATGGAATTAACAATTGAGGTTGGAATGATCCATCAACCATAGAGTGTATCCTAAATAGGAAAGAAATGGTTGGAGAGTGGGACTTCATAAAACCAAATTTCTTTCCCAACACACATAGTTTCATGAGTGGTGCATCGCCAAGGGAATTGGTTTATCCCCAAAAAGGGGAATATGGGAGATGTGAATCATGAATTTTAGGAACTAGAACACAAGGAGGAGTGATAGGTGAAATGGGGAAGAATTTTTACCATGTTTGAAATGTAGGTCCCATAATCACACTATCAAGAGTGAGGACATACAAGTGAGGGTCCACCATTGACCATGTTTAAAACACGATACCCATCAAATTATTATCTAATGTTCTTTAAGGCATGTTCCCAAGATGATAGGTGAGATATGTTGTCCAAGAAATATCTCCATTAAGGGTCCCATTCTGACATGATGAATAGTGGGGATCTAAGTTAAGGAAGAGATGAGTTATGGGGGTGAACTTGAGGGAATGTTTGGATGGACCTCAACACTATTGGGACTACATCATTTTGGTTTTAAGTACATTGAGTTGGAGTATCAACTTGAGTGAGAGCCAGAATCACCTTCCAAGAGGATCATCATCTTGGTTTCTAATTGAAGACCAAGGAACTCAAGCCAAATGGTAGGTGACCAACAATGAGTGGGGGAAAAGGTACTCTTAGAAGAGTCCCGAAAACATTTTTTAGTTTTATATAATGAAAATTAGATGAAAGGAGTGCTATTTATTTTCATGTGGAAAGGATTTTGAACACACAATTTAATATCATATAGTGAGGAAGATGCACTATATGTTTTAATGTCACATGACCAGGACATGTGTAGAACAGTTTTAGCATCATGTGACTAGGATGTGTGAGCCAAATTGAATAAAAATTTACCCCATCGTAGTTTTAGAATGCACGAAAGGGGAACACAAAGGGGTGGAACCCTGTGGTGGGTCTCTCAAGGTTGGGGGGGGGGGTTAAGGTTTGGCCCTAAATTGTTTTTGAACCAGTGGGTCTAGAGAGCGCAATTAAGTTTTTCTTATAGAGCTTAGTGATTATTCCCACAATTGTAACACCTCTTACATTAATACCTCAATTTTTACCATGTCTCAAGGATACATTTTTGAGAAAAAGTCTAACCTTTTATCAAGTTTACCCTATGTATTTTAAACCTAACATACATATGGGCCTCTTTCCTGATGTAGTTTAGGGTCATGCTAGCTAAACTAGATGGGTACATATTTAGTGGCATATGCGTTGGTGATTGTAAATAGTTAAAGGTCATGATGATTGAACCAAATCTACTAGTTTAAGGTTGTAGAGCTCAAAACACCTCTATTTGAGCATCACACTACCATATAATATGTGAAGGTTCTAAGGCCCCACCATTGAACAGGGTGTTCCAAATAAAGTCATGGACGGTGAGAGGATTTGTATATGGGCCTGCGATATGAGATATAAGAATCAATTTGTATCCCATTGAATGGAAAATCATGCCTCATATAGTTCTAGAATGTGACATGGTAGGAGACTGACACTATAAGGAGGAAACACTCTTGAGCGAGGATGAAGATAAAGAGGGGGTATTAGTTTACTGAAGCAACAAAGGTAGGGAAAAACATATACAAATAGGGGTCCCCAAGGGGATAGTTACACGTAGTTTAAGGCCATAATTCTTAGACCATGATTACTACAAGTTAAAATTCATAGATCTTGGACCAAGGTGGAAAAAAGTGTTTTAGGTATGTTTGTGCAACACAAAGGATTATTAACCCAACATGAAGAGGGGGGAAAGAGGCCTAGTTCTATATGAAACATCCCTATCATAAATATAGGTAGGGGGTCTAATTATAGAAAACAAGTTCCCACCTAATGGGAATATTTGTGGCTATCCTGGACACAAGGGGTATAGATTCCACTACATATCCCATGAAACTTGGTAATCAAGGAACATGTAGATCTCGAATGTGGCATGGTAGGAGACTAATTACAGATATGGGGAGGGGTGGGGGAGATATCCTCTTAGTAAAGGATAAGGATATGACTTTTTAGTTTAAAATTTCATATATAAAGACACAAGATTCATAGTTTAAGGTAATACAATTAATACTAAATGGTTATACTACTATTTTAACATTGTAGTTCCTATACCATGGGTTTGAAAATAGTTTAAGGTCATGATTCTTAGATCATATGGGGTGTTTTATCAAATAATTTTATGTGGAATGAAAGATAAGTAACATGATTTGAAAGGAGGATGAAAGAGGTCTAATTCCATGTGAATCTATAAGAAAAGATATAAACATTTCAAGGTCATGATACTTGGACCATAGGTCTACAAAAATTTTATGATCATGATGCATGGACCATATTGGGGTGTGTGTTCTAGGAGTATGTGTGTGATATTAGATAGTTCAAACCCGACATGAATAGAGATCCAAAAATACCTTTCACCATACTAACACCACTGTAATAAGCTGCACACTGTTTATGGTCATGAGGCTTTGACCAATACTCATAGTTTAAGGTCATAGAGTTTAGATTATATGGGGTGAAATTCCATTTGGTAACATCTGTGCGTCTCAACTACACTTGTGGAAAATTCCACCATGATCCCTAATCCCACTTGATCCATTATTAGTGTGAGAAACAATGAGAGGTGGGGAGTTCCCCAGGTCATATGGGAGAGCATGAATGGAAGCATAAGAATCCATCTTAGGAAGGCTCTAATGAAGGCTACTTTCTTGGTCATTATGAACAAACGAATGGGGAAAACACCAAGGGTGTTGAAACTCCACTAGAACAAAGGAATGTGGAAAGATAGGTAAATAGTTACATTTGAGGCCAAGACTATTAAAGGGGGTGACTAATAGGTAGGGAATGATTGTTGACCATGTTCAAAACACATGTTCTATAACCACACTAGTCAAAGAAAACATGAAAAAATGTAGGATCAACCATTGACCATGTTTAAAGCATGAGAACTATTATATATCATCATGGATTCTTTAAGGTATGTTCCTAAGAGGGGATGTTATCCATTTTGATAAGGAACCATCACCATAAGGGGGACTTCTCAGGTCGGAAAGGTGATAATGGTCTAAAACGAGGAAGGCATGAAGTATGAAAATGTACATGTTGGGATTCCTAGGGGGAGTTAAACAATATGGGATCTACTCTACCATGAACTTGAATTAATTAGATGATAATATTGGTAGGAGAGGATTGAGTATGTTTTTATGGGGGGAGGTGCCCAAATAGGATGGTGTCTAGGCTTGGCCTAGGATAAGGGAACCAAGCATCACTATATATCCCACTAGAAATGGGAATCAATTCATATATAGTTCTAGAATATGGTGTGGTATATAACCAACACTAGAAGGTGGTGGGAGACTATCCTCTCGAGTGAGGGCTCAAGGAATCCCAGAGTTTTAATTCATGTGATAGGGATGTGAACCATGTATTTTAACATATTTTAGCAAGGATGTTGAAAACATAGTTTAATGTCACATGGAGAAGACATGTGATTACTATAGTTTAAGGTTGTATAACTTTGACCATAGTGGTGTACAGTTTAATATCACATGAATAGAATGTTTTCCCATGTTATAAAATCTTTTTAGTGGGATGATGTCGTATAGTTTTATATTATGTGACTGGATGTTAGGATTTTTAGTCTAAATTCATACATCTCAGACTGAGTTTGGGGGAATCATCTCACTCTTATCACATGAGGTATCTCATCTCATAATATGAGGAATCCTATTCTTTTTATATAGGGTATACCCTAATTTAACATCTTGTAGTTAGGATGACGATGCATAGTTTTTCATCATGTGACTAGGATTTTAGGATTTTTAGTTTAAATTCATACAACTCAAAATAAGGTGGATTTCCTGAGAAGTGCCACTTAAGGAACTTGACCTTGATAGAAGGCATGATGAACTCCCCATTTGTGGTGATCAATGAGTATACACCATTATAGTCGACCTTATAAATGACTTAAGATCCTTCCCATTTGGGTTCCAGTTTCAGTGGTTTATTTTTAGGTATCATCGATGTCCCAAGTGCCAATACCATTTTACCTATAATGAAGGAGTAAAGGTAGTGATTCTTATTTAATACTTGCAACAATCAGTTTTGATTCCTTTCTAGGTTATTCAATACATAGAACCTATTTTTTTCAATGGATTCGAACAAAACCAAACATACTTTTTCTCTTTTTTATGACCTCTACTAAATGTAAATATCCATATGAAGTAATGGAAACTAAACCACTATACGTAGAACTGCCTCTGTTCCATATACAAGGGAGTATATAGTCACCTGGTGGAATCTTAATTGGTCATCTGATAGTCCTAGAGGTAATTAGAGAGTTTATCAGGGCAACTCTTCTTGTTCCATCCAACCACGTTTTCCAGGTTGTTATAGAGTGTTTTATTGAAAGCCTCAATCTATCCATTCACCTGTGCATGATAATAAGAAGTGTGGTAAGATTTAATGTTGCAATTGGAGTACAAATTCTTCATCTTGGAAGCTCAAAAGTTGATGCTATTTTCTATGATAATGGTGTGAGGGATCCTAAATCAATGGATGATGTGGGATTTCATAAACTTGATCATGGACCAGGTCTTGACCACTTTGAGGGGAATGAATTATGTCCACTTTGATAAGAATTATATGGTAGTTAGAATGAATCTGAATTATTGATATATGGATAGAGGGTAGGGAACCACACCATCAATTCCTCATATAAAAAAGGATAGGATTACTTGGTGGTATTAAGATTCGTTGATGGTTGATTCATGAATTTGTAATAAATACATAATGTATGAAACCTCTTGGTAAATTTGATGCAGTCACAAACTATGGTGGGTTAGAAGTAACCTAACCTCCAGATCTAATGAGAGATATTTAATCCTGCATGATGGACCCCACATGAACCTTCATGTACCTCTTTCATGAATTGAGGTATCTTCTTTCCTTGGATACAATAGAGGATGATTCCATTGAACCCACACTTATAGAGGTATTTCTCAAGTTTGGGGCCATCCCATAGGGGAAACTATACTGCACACTGACAGACTCACTTACGCTTATCTTGGTATGGTGGGAGACTTATATGATAGAGATACTTAACAAAGGAAGTAATCCAATTAGGAATTTCTTTGACTTCTAGGGAATTTGATTGATATGGTACAGAAGTGTCAGTGACCAACTGATTTACTTGTCAGCTATCACTGTCATAAGCGATGAGGGTGATGAACCTTTTATGTACCACATGGATGACCAAGTTATCTTGATTGGGTTTTGTAAGAGACGATCCTAGGCTTTCCAAAACATCAAATCAGTAATTTTGTGACCAGAGAACATGATTATACTTTTTCTAGGAAGGGAACTAGGCTATCAACTCCCAAGTCTTTTCCAATAGTAAAAAAAGTTCCTATTTCCTAGTGACATAGTCACCATTAATCTTCTTTATGGTTAGTTTGGAGACTTCCTTCATATGAAAGTGGGGGAAATAAATCTCAAGATCTAACTCAAGGTCAGTGATAAGGTCTTGATACTCATCCTCATTATTGGTCCAACCTTCTAATAGTAGGAATGAGTATAGAAAGATGTCCTACATAAGAGTGATGAAGACAATCCTAAGTCCCGACCTATTGAGTTCAGGGTTGTTGAGCCTTATCTCGGTTGGGCTATAGGATGCACAATAAAAATGCATATTCCAACACATAATATCTTTATCCCTGGATTGGATGGATTTATCCTGGAAGTCAACATCCAAGGGTAGCCTCTTAGGGGTCAAATGTGTAGCTAGAAAATCTTCCAATACTTGACCATTGATATCCTTCTAGAAAAAAAAAACTAATTTCAAACTACTAAAAAATCACTACATATCATGCTAATAACCCTATTAGTATAGGGTGGTTAAGTTTTTAATTCATCATATCGACATAGGATACCAACTGTATCTCATGCTGATGCAAATATTTCCATAATTTATGGACTAAAAAGACTAAGGTGAGGTAACTCTTTTCGATTAGAGAGTATCTAGTCTCCATGTTGAGGAGAATGTGAATGAGATAATACATGTTGTTTTCCATACACTCATTATTTTTATAGGCTAAAAGGTTTCCAAGGGACTGATCTAGGGAAGTCATGTAAAGGACTAGGTTCTTCCGAAGGATGAGTGGAATCTGGACCAAAGGATGTTGCAAGTACTACTTAATTTTCTAAAATAAGGTTTTGTAGTCTTCATACCACTGATATAAGTCACCTTTATTCATTAACCTTGAGAATCTCTTACACTTAGTTGAAATATTCACAATGAATCTTCAGATATAGAAGAAGTGGACTTAGAGGCCTTGTAACTTCTAGAGGTTGCATGGATGAGGCATATATATGATAAACTTTATCTCCTTTGGATCGATCTTAATTCCTTTATACCTGATTAAGAAGCTGAGTAATTTTATAAAGGTAAAAATAAACACACATTTTAGTGGATTCATCATTAGATTATTGGATCATAGTAAGTCAAACAATTTCTAAAGTTTCATGATATGTTCTCAGCATTGGTGGGATTTGGATACTAAATCATCCACATATAACTCCACCAATGTCCTAAGGAGCATTCTGAAGATATAACACATGAAACAATGGTAATTATCTTTAGTATTCTTCAAACTGAATGGAATCACTCAGTATCATAAGGATCCCTAATTCAATTTTAAAGTGGTGTATTCTTTAGCCTTAAGGGCTATTCAGATTTGGTTATACTTTGAGTACCCATCCATGAAGGATAGGGCTTGGAAACTAGTGGTAGCATCAATCCACTTCTCTATCACTAGAAGGGGAATATAATCCTTTGGAAAGTGGTAGTTGAGGTTTCATAATTTGATGTAGATTCTAATTTGTCTTTTCTTCTTACTAACTGGGATAATGATGGCCATACACTTGGGATACTAGACCTCCCTGATGAGGTTTACCTTGATAATCTTGTCAACTTCATCCTCAACCATAGCATTGTGAGAAGTTTACATCTACCTAGGAGTATTTTTGAACCCACAGTGGCCCACAGGAAGTCCAAGATGATTAAATACAACCTCGGGATCAAGCCATGAAATTTCCTTATAGCTCTAGGTGAACATGTATTAGTGATATTTTAGGAAATCCACATATTTCTACTACTCCTTTGGTGACATGAATGCACTAATCAGTTTCATCCTGAAATATTTCTCAGTTCCAATATTCACCTAGGTCAAATCATCTATTATTTTGGGGGTACTCTCTTCAAAGGATAGAGGGTATTCATCAAAATAATCATTATTATATGGAACATGGGGATCGAGGGAGGGGTGAATCCCCTAGAACATAGGAACTAGGTGGAGGACTATCATCTACTTTGGCAGCGATGTAATCATTCACAAGGGAGTACTACCCTATGGAGACCATGGTGACAGAAGATGATGAGAAAATCCTATGAGATTTCTGACTATGAGATCCATCTTTTATATCAAATAAATGATATCAAGTAGGACTTTATTGACTAATATTTTCTTTATGGGACATGCAATGATTCCATGGATTGGTGGACATGGGGTGAATATGTCGGTATTCCATAGGAGTATGATTTTCTAACATTGGTCGAGCCTTCCCATGTAGGAGTATGAGGTGATTTGTGAGCACAATATTTTATTGGAAATGATGAAACATATTCCCTAATATAGGGTTATGGGATTTAAATTGTGGATTCTTATAATGAATCCATCTTTTAAATTCACTCAAGGATCCACTGAAGTGGATTCTAAATCATTAGGGGCGTTGATATGCTCTTCCCCATCAGTATAGATAAATTTTACCTCTCTTTTTTAGTACCCAACATCTAGACAGTGGGTTTCACAAGAGTTGAAGAAATAAATATCACCCTAGAGTACCTCTACTAGACCATTGATGGAGTTTTCAAGGCACTGATTGTATTAATAAGGGATCATTATATGAAAATGGATCTAGGGCCTTCCCAATAGAGTGTTGTAAGCACTATCCTATGATGCAACCATGAACTCAGTTCTAGATACCAAGACACTTAATTTTGTCTTCATATAAATTTTTCCACATGGATTCTACTCACTCTTTTCATAACCCAGGATAGTCAGGTTAGAAGGGATTAGATCTGCTTCTGTGAGCCCTAGCTTGTGAATCATTCAGGTTGGGATGATGTCTATCCTGAGGATAATATAAACTAGATAGTGAAATATTTACACACTAATAAACTATCATGTGATATATAGGAATAATATTTTCCCTTGGAGAGTGTAACCCTAATCCTCCTTAGAGAAGGAAATAATGGCTCGACATTCTTCCTGCTCAACTTCCTCTGCATAGTAGAACTCAGTAGAAGCTACCTCAACCATAAACTGGAGAGGGAACTTCATGGCCTCAATTAGGGCCTCACACATCTTTTTTAATAGGTGGGGTACATTAAGGATAAATATTATAACTATTATACTAGATAGATACTTTATAAAATCATATTTCTAAGAAAGGGGAATATTTCTACCTTCTAAGGGTCACTCTTTAATAAGGAGCATAGTGGGAACCATTGGATGAGGTTGTAGGGCCTGGATAGTTATATCCATATTCCAATACTAACTAGATGGTTTTGTTAGAGAACTAAAAGGATGAGGTTATGCTCTAGATGGTTGTGGTTGAGCATAATTATATTATGTCTGAGTCACATGGTGAACCAATATATTCATATAGGCAAGTGTACCAAACATAGTAGCCTGAGAGGGTTTTTATTGCTAATTTATATGCAAGGCTTTCTTTATAGTTTTAGTTGAATGAATGGTCTTATATGGAGTTAAAGTTTGGGAATGTTTTCCACCATCGTAGATTCTACCTCTCCTTTAATTACAATTACTAGAGGTGCCCTAAGGGGCCATGTGATGTTCCTCATTACTGAGTATGACGTAACAATCTACCTAACTAATAGTGTTGAAGGAATCATATTCTTGTTCTTTGTTCGTATAATACTTAAGGATGATGTGAAACCTTGGGGTTTCTCCCAATTGGTGAATTATGAAGTCACCAAGAGTGCATGATATATTTGGCATTAGTGGGGGAATCTGATTTCCCAAGCACTATTACAACCTATTCTTGTGATATTTGGAAGGATGTGATGAAAATGAGATGGCATGAGGAGGAATAACAGCTATAAGAGGTAATGACTTAATCAAATGGGAATGGATAATTCTATGGGAATAAGTAGATATCTTACAGGAAATACAATCATTGTACTTATGCATACCATGGCTGGGGAATTGATGTTATTCACTGGTTTCCTTGTTGTCACTATTGAGATCGGTAAATACATGCATCACCTATGTTGGGACATAACCCAAATCGATTATTCCATGATCCAACTGGTCTTGGGTCCAATAATTTAAGATAAAGCACACTTTGATGTTGTGTCCAAGGAACATACAATATGAGCAGCAGTTGGAATGACCAGTGAGTTCATCCTCTTAGGGCCTTTGATATTCTAGTAGTTTTAGAATTCTATTTTCTAGGGTATAGATGAAGTACCCCAAAAACCCTACTTCCTTGAAGGAAAATGTTATATTCATCCACTATGTGATGGTAATCCTAGTTTCTTTGACCAAATGGATGGCTTGGGAAACATAATCATGATGTGACTACACTTGACAAGGCTGTAGTTAGAAATGGATTTTGGATAGAGTTTCTTGAAGGTGGTATAACTATTGGGATTCAGTTTCTACATTGACACCTATTTCTGGATTCCTAGGTTTTCAAATGGGAGATAGAATAGGTAATGGGAGAAACCGCTACTTGTTCCAATATAAGGATTCTTCTAGATGCTAATCTATTTCATTGAACTCTCAAAATACACTCATATATCTTAGGGAGATGAGGGTAAGAACTAGCTTATCTTTGAAATTATCCACATGTACATTGTCAATATCTCTTCTAGGGTAAGATACATATCAAGGGAGTACATGAGTACCTTTCACTGGGAAATGAATCCAACAACTCTATCATCTTCCATTTAATGTCCCTTAGAGATGCTGATGGTGTTGGTCTTATTCATAGTGGAGCTAAAATGGTAGATGAATTGCATGCAGAGATCTTCTTAGCTAGCAATAGATCTTGGGTCCAGTTGATGGTTCTATAAAAAGTGGTTCCCTATAAGGTATGAATGAAAATCTAAATTTTGGTTGCTTCCTACTTCTATTGGGTCTCTAACATCAGGCCACGCTAGGAGGCAAAGTGGGCTAGGTTTTGTAACATATTACCCATCCCGTTTAACAAGGAGAAGATGAGATTATAGAACTATGGGGGTGGATGGACATTTTCCACCCACACTGGGTACAATTTTCATTTAGGTGGGATTGTGGCTTTCTACATTTCAAAATCCTATAGATGGGAAATGAGAGTGGCTATCATGTCATCTTGTTGAGGATTTTTGGTCACCAATTCTTTCACTGGCCTATTGTCTTGTGAGGTGAAAAGATTATGATCCCAAGGTGGGAAATCATGCTGCTCAAGTAGGGTAGGCAGGTCATATATGGTTCCCTTGAAGGAGCCTCCAACATCTACCATGGTTAGGTGAATGTGACCACCTGCCTCAACCATGGGTGCTTGGCCAAGAAGAACCGAATGTTCATTTAGAGGAGGACTGAGGTTCCCTTGAACATTTTCTCACTATGGGTGATATTCAGTAAGGAAATCCACAATGAGTCTCTTATATTCATAAATATATTGGAAAAAATATTTCATTTTGGCATTCACATCAGTTTTTTTCATGGACTCAGATTGTCTAATAGGATGAGATATCCCTTTTCCTTTGTAAAGATATTGATGGGCAGGTGGTAATATCTCATTTGGGGGACTTTTGAGGCCCAATGTCTATCTATGATGATGAGTGTGGTAACCTATTGGGATATTTTCCTTATAATTTATCTCTCCTCAGGGTGGGTTTTTTACTTTATTCCCTCTATTGTCATTTTGGTTTTTATGATCATCCCTAGGATTGATCATGACGATGTTCATAGAGGTAGTGGTCGAAGGAATTTCACCATCAATAGGCAGGCTAGTCTGGAGATCCCATTGTTGCCCTAGAAGGGGATTGAAGTGGAGGGTAGTGTACTACCACTATCCTATGATCTGTATAAAGTGGGATTCCTCTTACATAACACACCATATTATAGTGAGGCTCATAGTCCAGGTTCATAGAAATCTTAGGCGATACCCATAGGAGTCGGGGCACTAAGCCACTAGGAGTGAAATAATGTCAACCTTCTAGCACTGCTGATGGATGGCCTTAAGACAATCAAGGCACCTTGGATAAGATAGATATAGTTCCTGAAGGTGGTTGGACATCTCCAAGATATTTGTGTGAAATAACACCACCAGGTCCATAGTGAGGACTCTGGAATGGTGAATTGTAGAACTATAGACAACTAGAACACAACTGAAAGTAGGTTGGTGGCCAAAATATCCCAAAAAATATTCAAATTTCTCATTATATAGATAGGAGTCTAGTTCTTGATCACCCTAAGGTCTAATCGATTTTAGTTGGGAAAATAGGGGTGGAAATGATGTGACATGCTCTGTTATTGAATTTCAGGAAGATGGGGTATCTCATGGGATAACCATTACTGAAACATTAGAGTGTCTTCTAGAGGCAAGGAAACATTCATTACCATATCCATATATGATGTGGTGTCTACAACCTCGACTACTAGAAATTTAATAATTTGTGATGGTTCATTTGTGATAGACGGATGACCCATTGTAAATAGTGTCTTTTCTGCTATTTTTTATGATGGTGTATTAATTATATCTAGAATAATAGTTTTTTTGATAGAATTAGTAATCCTTCACAAATAGTTTTGGTGGGATTTCTCGCCACCCATTGTTAAAAGTAATTGCGATGAGAATTTGCGACGGATAACGTTATTTGTCGCAAATTATTATCGGCTAGGGATTATTTGAGATGGAAACTAGCATCAATCATAAATAATTTTGATGAAAAAACTATTTCAGATGGCATTAATTCTGTCACAAATAGCCCATTGCGAAAAACCGCTGACGTTTTAATAGCCACAAGACTCCTTTCTTCCTCCTCCTTTCTCCTCCCTATCCCGAACAACATAGAACCCCGAACCCTAGCCGACCGTCCAACCCCCTAAATCTCCCTGCAAATCCATTATTCCTGATTATTTGGTGATTTTGACTCAAATTTTCAAGGTACATACTTCGCTTATGGTTTTCATCAATTTGTTTTTGCGTTTTTTGGGTTTTGAGTCAATGTTAAATATTTGGGTTTGGTAAAACCCTAGGTTTATAAGTTCATCTAATTTTCATGCTTTATTTGATATTTAGGATTGATGCAATTTTATTAATATATATTTTGATTTTAATATGGTTCATTTTTTGTGTATTTTGATTTAATTTTGAATATACTGGTTTGATCAAACCCTAGGTTTAGAAATTTATCTGATTTGTATGCTTTATTTGATATTTAGGATTGATGAAATTGTATTAATCTATATTTTGATTGTAATCTGGTTCGTTTAATTTATTATAATTGATTTTTAGGTATTCTAATTTTTTAATTTTGATATTTATATCTGTTTTGTATTTATATTTGTACACATATATATATATGTATGTTTTTCTACCATTATATTTTGATATATATTTGTGTATATATATATATTAACATGTGTTTATTTAATTTAGATATATATATGTGTTTATATATATATATATATGATTTTAAAAATATGTTTCTGGTTTTTCATGTATATATATATACATATATGTATATCTGTATGTATATTTGTATATATGTATATATAAATTTGATATGTATATCTATTTAAAATAATTTCAAAAATATATTTGATATATTTATATTAATTAATAAATCTTTTAATATAAATACATATAAATACATTCTGATTAATTAAGAAAAATTTTAATATAAATATATGTAAATAATACATTCTGTGTATACATATATAAACATTTTAAAAAACATGTACATTTTTTAATATATATATATATATATATATATATATAATTTTCTAATGTTTTTAATGTATACAAACACACACACACACACATGTATGTATATTAAAATGTGAATATATATATATATATATATAGACAGACGTATATAAACGTTTTAAAAAATGTGTAAAGTTTTTAATATATATATTTATGTATATTAACATGTGAATATATATATATATATATAAGTTGTATAAAAATGTGTAATTTTTTTGGTATATATACTAACATAAAAATATATAAACATTAAAAAAACATATAATATTTTATATATATATATATATATATTTGTTTGATATATATATATTTTTAAAAAATCATGTAAAAATATATTTGATTATGAAATCATGTAATATATATATATATATATATATATATATTAACATCTGAATATGTATATATAAATATTTTAAAAATACATGTATGGTTATATATATACATATTTGATATGTTTATTTATTTAAAAAAGAGTGAGAATATATTTTATGTATTTATATTAATTATTAAATCATGATATACATATATATAATATTTATTAAAAATTTAATAATAATTTTAATAATTAATAATAATCATTACATAATTAATAATAATTACTAATTAATTAGTCAATATTATTAATAAATATTAAATATTTATATATGTTTATATCTATGTATATATAAATTTAATATTTATATTGGTTTAAAAAAATGTTATATTTTTTTGAAATATTTATATTAATTAAGAAATCTATTAATATAAATATATATAAATAATTATTTACCAAACATTAATAATAAATAGTAAATAATAGTGTTAATTACAAAATATTATTAATAATTTGAAAAATTGATGAAATATTTGAAAATTTGTGTGTGTGTGCATGTATGTAAGTATATAGATTTGTTTCAAAAACATGTAAAAATGAATTTGGTGTAAATATATTTGATTATGTGATATATATATATATATATATATATAATGTATGAAATAAAAATAAATGAGTGTTTTTAAGAATGATGAGAAAATTAATTTAAAGAATTTTTTTTTAACTAAATGTTATTTATAAGAATTTTTTATATTAAAAAACATTAAAAAATGGTTTAATGGAAAAATAAAATTTTATAATAACTAATAATTATTTTTTCAATATTATTAATACATAGTAAATAATAGTGTTAATTAAAAAATATTATTAGTAATTTTAATATATGAGGAAATTACAATTTTTTTCAAAATTTATAAAAGAGAAAATATGAGTGATTGTTAAATATTACTAATATTTATTATAAATTCAAATGATATGTCATGCCTAAGGCACACCCCACATCCACACATCTTATACCCAACAATGGTCTTCAATTTTTTATATGATACGCAGTTTGAAAGATATTTTAAAATTTTATAAGAAATTATAATACAAATATTAAATGAATTACTTTAGAGTGCAATGTAATTAAACCCCAGACACACACATATGTAATGTTGCGTCTAGGATAAACCACACATCTCATACCTAATAATGGTCTCATATTTCTCATATGATATAATGTTCAAGAGATATTCTATTATTTTAAAAAAATAGCATGTGCCTTATATAATATATTTAATACTGTTATTTTATCTACGCCAAGCCTCTATAAGCCCCGTAATCTAGTGATAACCCATTGCCTCACTCTGATCATATTCCATATAATATTTCAAGGTGGTAAAATATAATAATAAAATTCAATTAGTCAAAATGATATGTAATTTTTTTAGATAATTATTGACTCGGGAAGTAGACACCAATATCTCTTAAGTGATCATGATTGGATAAATAATAAAAAAACCCAAACAGATCTGGTTTAAATCTTGTCTACATTTAAGGCATTTAAGCCTTTATATAATTTTCATCGTCAAATTCAGATTTTTTTCTAAAGGAACAATTAAATTTTTGTGTCAGAAATGTGATCTTAGGACATTCGAAACATTTGACAATGTTGGACTTCATCTATTGCATTCCGGTTTTATAAAAGATCGTATTTTTTTGGTATCAACATGGTGAAATGAGTTTAGTAGAAAATAATTTTTTTTGGTTCTGAATCCATCATTTTAGAATTTAATACATGAGGCAGCTGGTCCATCTATTCATGAAACAACAACTCCGAATGATTTCCCAAATCCAGAATCCGAACCTTCTTAGTTTTACAATTTGTTTAAATCCGCTAAGGAGACCTTATATCCGGTAAGCCAGATGAGAAAACTTGAATCTATTACAAAATATATTGCTATTAAATCAGATTTTGGAATGTCTAATAGTTGTTTCGATCAGATTTTATCTTTTTTAAGTCATTGTTTCCTAACATAAATACATTACCTACAAGTTTCTATGAAAGTAAAAGGTTGGTTCATAATTTTGGTCTAAGTTATCAGAAGATCCATGCATTTTCAAATGACTGCATCTTATATTATGGTGATTGTGAATCTTTGGTTAATTGTCCAACATGTGGATAATCAAGGTATAAATATGCACAATAAGGAAAGTCCAATGTTCCTGTGAAACAGTTGAGATATTTTGTAATTACACCTCGTTTACAACGTTTATTTATGTCTCGCAGCATAGCTAGATTGATGACATGGAAAAAATAAATTATTTCCATCATAGAAAGACTAAATCATCCATGAAATGGTTATTCATTGAATTTTTTTGATTAGATACATCCTTATTTTTCTTCAGAACCTCATAACATACAACTGGGCCTTTCTACTGATGGTTTTTTCCTATTTAGTTCTTATGGTAGTCAATATTCTTGTTGGCCTGTTTTCATTACTCCTTACAACTTTCCTCCTTGAATTTTGATGAAGGAACCATATATATATTTGATGCTATTAATTTCAAGACATCAAAATAAGAATATTTATGTTTTTTTGAAACTATTAATTTATGATTTAATTTAATTATGGAACAAAAATGTGACTATATTTGATATAACTACATATCGGAATTTTATATTGAAGGTTGCATTAATATGGAAGATCAATGACTTTAGAGTGTATGGTATGTTATCTAGATAGATCACACATGGTCTAAAATCTTATTTGTACTGCATGGATGAGAATAAAGAATTTATGGTTTTTAATGGGAGAAAGGTTAGTTATTTTGATTGTCATCAGAGATTTGTTTTTTTGGATCACCCTTTTCAGAGTAACAAAATTAATTTTAAAAAAGGTTGAATTGAAACAGATGCACCTCCAGCAGTGCTCTCAGGTAATCTAGTAAAATCTATTGTCTTTACTCTACCTCATGTAACTTTTAGACCAACCATAAATGAGAAAAAATTAAATGGTTTTGGGATAGATTATATTTGGATAAAGTGAAGTATTTTTGGGACCTTCCATATTGGTCTGTTTTTTTGGCTCACTGCATATTAGATGTAATTCATATTGAGAATAATGTTTTTGATAACAAGTTTTATACCATGTTGGACACACCTAGTAAGACCAAATGTAATGTAAAGGAATGGTTTGATCTTGTATAGATTTTCAGGTGCCTTGAACTTGAATTATTTGAAGATGAATGATCACACAAATTAATGAATCCAAAAGAAGATTACTCACATAGTAAGGAAATAAATTTATTATTATATCCATGGATTTGAGATTTGTGGTTACCAGATGGTTATGCTTCTAATTTTTCTCATTGCATCAGAAATGGGAATATTACTGGGTTAAAAAGTCATGACTGTCATGTCATAATTGAAATAATATTGCCCCTTATTCGTAGAGGGCTGTTTAATTCTTCAATCTGTGATTTTTTTACCAAAATATCATTTTTTACAAGATATTTTTGCAGCAACATCAGATTATAATGCATTGAGTTTGGTTGAAATAGATGTTGTTTTAATTTTATGTAAATTGGAGAAAATATTCTCACCGAGCTTCATTGATTCTATGGAACATTTAATATTGAATTTTCCATATGAAGATAAATGTGTAGGGATAATAAAATTCCGGTGGATGTATCCATTTGAGATATGTATGAAAAAGTTAAAGAAGAAAGTACATAACAAAGCATCAATTGAAGGGTCGATTGCAGAAGCATACTTGCAGGAGGAAATTTCAAATTTTTTCTCTTATTAATTTCAGTTAGAATATCCTTTAAAACATAATTGCATGGGTTGCAATGAGATAAATGTTTATGATATCACAAACCATTAGTCTTTAGTTTTTAATCATACTAAGATTGGTTTTGGTATTTATCGTGAGTGATAGATTACAGATAAAGAACTGCATAGAGATCATATATATGTTTTGTTGAATTGTGAAGAAATGACATGATTTGCGCAATAAGTACTAATTTTTTATTATTTTGTTAAATATTTAAAAAATATATCTTTATTTACAACAACTTTTTTTAGACTATATGATGAATATATCAAAAATCAATTTATTCAAATTACATCTGCTACACTTGAGGAATGCCAAAAAGAAAATTTTGCATTTTGGTTTCAAAGACTGGTAAGTTAAGTTTCTTTTGAAGGAATAATAAATAAATTTATCAATGATATCTATTATCAATGTTTTTTTTGTTTACAGATAACACAATATAAAAATAAAATTAACAGTTGATTATGTATGCTCAAAAACCCTCCATCGAAATTGATAAAATCTTATAATGGCTATGTGGTTAATGGATTTCAATTACATACACGCATATATGGTGACTAAAAGAAATCAATGAATAGTGGTGTTCATTTGAAAGGATACCATAATAAGGAAAGTGAAGTTGACTTTTATGGTATTCTAGATGAAATAATTGAGTTATGTTATATGAGACCAAATTATGTTACAATATTTAAATGTCATGGGTTTTATACTGATTGGGGGTTGTGATTTCATCGACAACATAGAGTCATTAACATTAAATACAATAGTCTTCTTAGATAAAATGATCCATTTATGTTGGAATATCAAGCACATTAAGTTTACTATGAAAATTACTATGATGTTTTGAGAGATTTAAAGGACTGGTGGGGTGTGATATAAATGAAATCACATGACAATCAGTTTATTGAAAATTAAAATGGTTATGTGGAAGTGCAACATTTTGAAATTTTTCAAGAAACATCCCAAAATATATCTCTTACTTGATGGTATATACATATCGATGATGAACCCCCCCAGTTAAGGGCCGATGATATGGATAATATTGATGAAGTTGTAACGCCCCGACCCCAGCTACCCAGAGTCAGTGCATTACTTCGTAACATTGGCATGATCACAAAAGATCAAGTCTCGAAAGACCGATTAGTTTAGTAGCCTTGGAAACACTAGATACATTTATAAACGTTACATTACATCATAAAGTGAAAAACTAAAATAACAGAAGTTTCTATAGTCCACACTCATATCCTCTTCTGACTATCCCTACAGGTCATTCATAAAATACTTCTTCACATCCTGGAAAATATTAAAACATTGAAAGGGGTGAGCTCTGACGCTCAGTAAGGATAACAATATAGAGGAAGCTTTCATAAATAAACATAACCATTTAAGGAAATGTATAACTAAAACAAAAGCCTTTTAAACTTGATCTTCAACATAATATGGAAAAATTAAAATGAGATAATGCCATTTACTTATTCACATGGATATTATACTAGTCTAATAATCACATGCAATATCAATAACCACTTTCATAATGATGGAATGCATAATGCCAGACTATCATAACCACGCAGCCAAGGCCTCGTGCCAAGAACACAAATAAGATTTTGTCAAGGCCTCATGCCAAGACACTAGTTTGTCTCATGAGACCTGCCGATGCATCGATGAGCTATAGCGGGCTCCACCCGTCACTTACTAAGTCCAATGCATTCCTCATATGAATGTGTTTAAACATATCATAAACCATAACATAATCGTATCACATAAAACATGCATAAAGGAAACATAACATTTCCACATTTCAGTCACAAGATTTCAATACAACACATTGATATAATAAAAACGCTTTAGAAACCATTTTCAATACCAAAATAAAAGAAAGTTAAAACTTTGTATTTATTTTTCATTAAAAAAAGTGATGGCTTGTAGAGGAATCCAGAACTGAAATAATGGTCACGACGGCGGAGAAGTCATTGTCGCCGCATATGTACAGAAAGAAAAACATTCCCTTTTTTTCGTTTAGTAAAACGCTTCGTATAAAAAAGATTCATTTTGAATAAACATAAAAGTCAAAGGGGTTTATACACCGTATAAAAGAAAATTGTGTATAAAACCAAATATGCCTCAATGAAAGGAGATTGAGACGAAGTCCATAAAAGATCATTTTTAAAATAAAATAGATCTATTATGTGTATTCACTATAGGTACACATAAAGAACGTAAAAAAATACAAAATAGGACATAATAATATCATGACATAATTTGAAAGTAGGAGATTAACCCAAAGAATGGAAGTTGGGTTAAGAAATTCCCTTACCTTGTGTCCGACTTGATTCGACCATTATTTAGCCTCCTGAATAATAAAATAGAGTTAATATCTACCTTATTAAGAACCATTTTAAATTTCATTATCCTTTTTATATCACTTATTACAATGATATGAACATTATGTAATTATTAAAGTTTATAACGGTCATTTTGTCGATCTTAGGTACTTGAGTCAAAAATAAAATTCTTATAATTACAAGTTGTTCATGTGGTGATATATCCATTAGATCCAGAATTATATTCATGATATAGATATCATATATCTAATATTTATCCAGTATATACATGCATTTATAATATTCCATAACGTTTAGAGGTAAAAAATGAAATGCACCATTCATGGAGACGGTAAGCCGTACGTACGCATGAACGCTACTTTCAATTCTATTTCGTATTTAATGAAATCATAATGATATAAAGGTATATTATAATTCCAGTATAGCATCATATATAATATTATTTACTCCATCCTTTATACATCCCACATATGGTATTAACGATTAAAATCACTTTGAGGGGGCGGTAGTCCGCACTTCCTAAAATGAAAATATCGCGGTTACCCATAATGGAAACCATAAAGGTATGCCATAAATGAAAAATACAAAATCATAAGGGAAAATAAAACATAAAATATATCATATATAAAAATAGTTTCATCATAATGGCCACCATTAGAGGTGTTATATGAGTGTTTGAACAATCATCGTTTCGTGAGGCAAAAATTTTCCATCCACAGAAACAGTATGTTCTTTAACCATTAGATATAGGTGTGTGTAAGTGTAGCTAGAATACTTCTCATAAAAACATCCTAGTATATTTAGGATACTGGTTTTGTTACAAAATAAATGAATAAAAAGTGTTTAGGGGGTTGGAGAAGAAAAATAAAACAAAACCACATTAGAGAAGACATTACCTCAAAATCGGGTAACTCTTTTTGATTTGAGCCAAAGGCTTCCTTGGGAAGAGTTCTGACCAAAGTGAGGCTTCTAGGAGTAAGAGGGGGAAGTTGGGAGAGTATTTGGGCAGAGGTTGGCCAAGAAAAATGGCTTGAAATTGTGAATTAGGTGGTAGAGGTGGGGGCCTTTTATAAGAGGAGAGGAGGGGCACTCTTGGAAAGTAAAGAAAAGTCACTTTATTATAAAATGCGTTTCGGATTTTAGAGGTCCCACACTTATATAATTCTAGGATCAGGTGATAAGGGTTCAAAATCCACCCATACAATAGGGTTTGGACATGTGTAGGTCTTAGATATTACATTATCTTTCCATTTTATTTAAATCGTTAAATAATGAGGTCATCGCTGCATCATAATGATGTCATAAATAATTTAATTTATTTAATGTCTAAAAATTATAAAAAAAATACTATGATGTAGGAAATCATTTTATCTTTCCAATGACTATTTATAGTAAAAAATATGACTTGTATAACCCCATGTAAAAATAGTTTTAGTAAAACATTTCATGATTGTGTCATTTTTTACTTTAACATTAAATAAAAGGTATTTATGTCATTTTCCAACTAAAGTGGCTCCATGGGGTCCCCAAGTTGACCCATGGATTGTATTGGTCGGCCATGGCACATCCAATGAGGGTAGGACATGTGTCAAGCTCATATAATATTATTAAAACATTATTTTTACCTTAAACTACACTAATTACCTCTAATCGCGATTAAGAACTTAAAAGTTACTATTCACCAAAAACTATTTTAATCTCATTGAACCAAATTTTACTACTTAATGAAAACCATGTATGTCAGGTTTTTGAAATTCAAAACACAAAATTGGTAAAATTTCATTTAAACGAAAAATCAGTTTTTATAAGTACCACTTAGTGGTTTCACTATTCATCAAAAATTGAAGTTTTTTCAGAAAAATCCCAAAAATTCACCCTAAGCTATATTTGATATTCTGATTTCAAAAATGATGTCTATTTTACAAAATTCCAGACATATAAGTTGCATTAATTAATTTTATAATTAATTCCTGCCGTCACAACAAATAGCGTGTTTTTAAGGAACAATTTATATCAAAAGATTGACAATTGTTTATGTCCAATTTTAATGTTAAATTAATTCTAATGACCACCATTGGATAAAATGGTAAAAATATATTATAATTATACTTTAAAACCACTCAATAGTATAATTTATCAATATAAATTATTTTGATTAAAAATGTTGTTTTAAGTATTTTTCACTATTCATAAAAATTTCGAAGTTCTCAGAAAATTACAAAAAATTCAACATAGGCTAATTTCGATATTACGAATACAAAAATGAAGTCCATTTTGAAATATAAAATTTCTATAAATTTAAAAAGTGGTTATTACTATTCATAACGGATACTTTGATTAGTCTCGGTGTGTTAGAATCTCAAACTTGCGTACAATGCAAGCTATTGCATTATTGAAAGAGAGGCGTATCATAGAAGCTCGGGGTGTTACAGAAGTAATAAGGTATGATGAAACTAAAAGTCATATAGAATTTTTAAATTTTGAAGATGAGGATGAAGACATCAATGTTGATGAAAATCGTGATGAAGATGATGATTTATGTATTATATTCAGGTCTTTAGTTATAAGTAATTATTATATTCTGATATTTATTAGTTTTTTAAATTTCATATTTTTATTAACAATCTGTTACAGGTAAAATTATTTTATTCTGAAATTTATTAGTTTTTTATATTTAATATCAGTTTTAATAATCTCTTACTAGTGAGAATATTTGTTTCAGATGACTAGAGATGATCCTAATGATCTATTAAATTCTCTCATTTATGCTGGACTTCCTGATGATGAGACCTATTCATATTCTGCTCCTTAGGCCGGTGTTCCTACTAGCAAGGGGTGCAATCTTGCTTGATTGTTAATTCCATATATTATTCCAGAGAGATGACCAACTATTAATTTTTATCCTCATTTATAGAGGTATATTTAATTATTTAAGATATTTATTTTATATCAACTAAGTGTATTAATTTTGATAATAATTTTATGATTATATATTTGTTTCAATTTGAACAAGTTTTCATATTTATCCATTGGGAAGGATGGTGTGATTCTGAGAAATTATTTTTTCGAGCCATGATGTCATGGGACTTGGTACCCATCACTGTGCTTAACTAGATTTTCGACCACTGGATTGTATGTTATTAAATAATATATAATTTTTTTAAAATTTAATTAATTACTAACATGTTTTTTTAAATTTTCTTGAGGAATTCATTTTCTTTAATTTATAATATCCAGAGAGGTCTTATCTAAAAGGCATGGGATAATTGTATACGTGAGTGCATTTTTTAGTTTCTAAAAAACATCAGAAAGTGAGATATGGATAAATATTGTGCTAGTTTCTTTGATCAGTCTTGCATCTCCCATTATCCCCACTATATATCAGGTTAGGTATTGGATGAGTTGTGCTCTTTTTAGCTAGAAGAAACTTTTAGGAGGAGATTATCAACTGGATGTCAAAGCCAAGGGAGGTAAGAGATCGCCCATAGGTCCAAGAGTCATATATTTGGCATACATAGACGACATATGGTAAGTGATATTATTTATTAATGTATATTTATTTTAACTATAACATGTTTGTTATATTATAAAGGCCGCTATTAAACCATCTATTATGAAGTTTGAAGATTATAAGAAGATGTATACTGATCCTCGTACAGGATAAGTTGTAGCTAAATGATAGAGCCATATTGTGGTTAGCTATTTTGTTGAAGAATTTCATGAATATTAATTTTATTGTTTCTCTTATTTGTCATCATATTTAAAGGAAACATATGAGAATGTGTTTTATCATTCACAGGATAGTCAAGATGAGACTGAACAAGATGTCACTACTAATTAGGGTTTTTATGAGGGGTTATGGATACAGGAAGCTTCACAGGGTGTCGAGAATGGTCGAGTGATTGGTATTGGTTCTCAACTGACACCTGTGAGCTATTATGGTACTTCTGTGATGGAATCAGTGAGTGTGAAGGGAGCTCGTGGAGAGTCTTCATCGATGCCGTCATCCACTGCACATTATAAGGAGAGATTGAGATCTCAGGATGAGATGATACATCAGATGCAGAAGTAGAGGGAGGAAAATCATGAATAGTAGTGTCTGAGATATGAGGAGATGATGGAGTATATGCGACGACTTGTGTGTGGTGTTGGTATAGAGTTTCCTCCCCTTAGTCCTTCGAATGGTCCACCTCCACCAAATTCTAGTTGATGATTCTTTAATATTTTATGATTTTTTAGTAATTTGGTATGATATAAATATTATATTTGAAATGATGTATTAAATTTATGCGCGTGTTAATTTTTTTAAATCTTGTTTTAATTATTTTTAATTTTTTTTGAAATTTATTACTTTTAATCATTTCTAATATTATTATTTTTGTAAAAAAGTTATTTTTGATGGATTATTGAAAAAAGTGATTTTAAATAATTTATATATTAAATTTAATAAATTATATATATATATAATTAAATAATTAATATACTATTTATTAATACATATAAATATAGATAAATATATATAAATATATATATTAATATATATCAACATTTAATATATATAAGTATATTTATATATATATAAATATATATTTTTATATATTAATATTTAATATATCAATATATATTTTTATATACAAAATAAGAATTTAATTATAAAAAATGAATAAATATAAATAAACATTAGAAACAAATAAATTTTACAAAATATTAAACAAATAAAAATTTATAAAAAAGAAATTTAATATATATATATATATTTAATTATAAATAATTAAGTATCTCAGCTAGCCCTCAACCTGAGGGGCCTGACATTTAGGCATCTCAATAGGGAGGGCCTAATGAGCGAGTGGACCGTGGAGAGTAGAGGGAGGGTTGAGGCCCATATGGGCCCATGCATGTAAGAACATGCCCATTTAGTTGTGTGGATAGTGTATGTGGGAGACCATCCATGTAGAAGGTTTTTATTGTATTGATGCCACGAAATCATATAAAAATAAGTGGTTGAACATCCACACGTTTGATGTGGGACTCGCATGCATGATTTCTTTAATTTTATCAGCGTTTGAACTAGAACTGATAAATATGACCTTTATCAACACTAGAAAAGGAGATGATAAAGGGAAACCTTTATCAGTGCTATAAAAAAGTGCTGATAAAAGGAACACTTTATCAGTACTGAAAAAAGAACTGATAAATGTATTACTTTATCAACGCTTTTTGTTAGTACTGCTAAAAGATAGTGAGAAATAAACCCAAATCTATAGTAGTGTATCCATCATGGATTATTTTACTTATAATTGTATCACATGACCTCATAACAACACTTCAATTGGAATAAAAAGATATGCATAGAGTTCGTTCTTGAAGAAAATTAGCCATGATCAAGAATTATAGAGTGTATCTACCAAGGGGAAACTTGCAAGAACAAAGACTATATATCTATAATCAGAAGGGTTTTTCCATATATTTGGACACCCAAATATGTAACCCAAAATTTATTAAAAAAGATTAAAAGACAAGGAAGAATAAGGGAAAACATGGTCCAACAAAGTATGAAATTCCCCAAAGAAAATGCAAGATATCAAATCATATTTCTCCCTCTAGAACCCAAGTTTCTAGGATATCGACCTCAACCTTTTGGGTGTTGTCCTATCCACCATGATTTTTTAATTTGAGGTGTCGTAATCTCTTCATATGATGATGAGTCAGAGGATTCCTTTTAAATAAAGAATCTATTTTATTTCCAAGAGAGATCCTGAAAATCCAACTCTGGATTTGATCAGAAAATATCTTTGATATTCTTTGTTAATAGTTTCTAGACTATGAGGTAGTCCTTGTAGAAAAAAATGTGTGGTTCCATTTTGGTTAAAGTAACTTCAAGGTTTAAATCAAACCACTTTGTTTTTTCTTCCTTAATACCTTAGGACGTCCTTTCACCTTTATAGTCCTCTGAAAAAGTTTTGAAAATTTTTTATCTTGTAGTTTCACATTCCTCAATCGAGGCCTTTCAAAAAATTTCATAAAGTATTTTCATAAAGTTGGAAAATTGAGATGGATAAGGCCATTTCAAATTTTCCATTACATATACTATTGAAACTTGTCATTGAAGCAGAATCTTGACTATATTCTCCCACCTTTATGTGAAAATTAATTTTTAAATTAATGGGGAGAAATTGATTATTTTATGAAAATATGAGAGTAAATTAAAATTGGAGAAACCTTATTTGGATTTATTTTTTAATGTATTTGTTGAGATGAATATAGTAGATTAGCTGGACATATTTTGAACAACCCATGAATAATTTTTTTTGAGTTGGTATCACATGGTAAAACTAAATGAAAAGTTATTCACTCTTATTTTTCACATAGATCATTGCCCATGTATACTGAGAGTTGATTAATTGATGGCTCATTACTAGGTAAAATTTTATATAACCCTTGTCTCAAAAATATCAAGTTTTATTTATCTCAAATGGTATCTCTTATGAAAGGATGAGAATAAAGAAATTTGGGGATAATGAAAAGGAAAAGATGAAAAATTCATCTGTGAAGGAAGGAGATGAGAATGAACTTCCCTTATCTTATACCATTAAATTTATTTTCAATAAGGGGGGGAATAATAACATTGGATTTAGAATTAAATTGGGTATTGAAAATAAATCCAATGGGATTGAAGAACCTCAAATAGATTGAAGAATATGCGGTTTTACTTGTTATCAATACGTTTATGTGAAGGAAACTCAATGAAAAATGAAGATTGGGTAATGTGGATGAGCCTTGTAATGGAAGATTTTTAAGTTCCCTATTATTGATAAATAACATCATGGAACGGTGGATATTGATGACTGATGTTTCTTCCGTTAGAATTAAGAATCATATAAAGAGCATCATAGAAAGGGGGATATAGATGATTGAAGTTATTACCATTGGAAGTTTCTTGAGAATCATATCTAAGTTGGATAAAAGTTTAGAATTAAATAAATTATACTTTTAGAAAAAAACTTTAAATAATATGGCTAGAAAATTGGTCTTAAGTTTGAATAATTTCAAGTGTTTGAGATGAAGAGGTGTTTTTGAAGCATTAACAATCTCAGTCTTAGAGCATGTATGGAAGGGAATATTATTTTGGATAAGGGAGAATACAAGAGAATAATATATGTTCTCCTCATTATTTTGTAAAATAATTATATATATTCTATGTCTAATAAAAATTGGTCATACTATAAAGACCCATAAAAAATAAAATAATGAAGATCAAAGGTATAACTAGTGCATGTCAGCATAAGGATGAAGATCATGGGGTAGTACTAGGGACGTGATCGGTTTGATAAACATGCACTAGTCTTAGAGAAATATCTACGTGGGACTAGGGAGAATGTAGGCACTATCCACCATTAAAATGTGTGTGAATTTTAAATGGGACATCACTAGTTTCCATCATCTTCAACATTGTGAACATGGGTTTTCATACGAGGGAGAATCTCACATAGTGATCATTGATTTAACCTCACGCCTTTAATGATTGTGAACCTTCATTTTAGTTGAGTTCAAAGAATGGATGATAGACTATGCTATATAGAAGATCATATTATCCAAAAAATGTTGAAATATGATATTATCTTGAGAACACACTATCATGATAAAAGTCAAGATTATAGTTCAACCAATGCACAAGAGATTTCATAAAATTTCAGATGATTATCTAAACATTGAAAGTGAAAATGCATTTTTTTCATATCATACAACAAATATTACCATGAAATTCCTTATGCTTTCATGAGAATAGTCCCATGAGTTAATAGGTTATAAAAGTAGAGTTGAGAAGAGTTTTTGAGGTTGTAGTATAAAGTAGTTTCATGACCATTAGTTTTTAGAAGTAGATTAGAGAAGAATATACAACAAACTTAGTTTGCATGAATACAATTCCATATACTATGAGTTGTAAGAAGCACTAACAACTGTGTGAAAATAGTTACACTATTTAGAAGTTATGAGAAATGCTTCCAGGATGTATTGGTGTGTAGTAGTGTCGAGAAGTTTAGTTTTAGTTTCAGAATTAGTGGAGTGTGGTTGTTGTGAAATTTAGTTATGCAGAGAAGAATATAAAAGATCAACTATAGAGGATCAAGACAGTTAGATACTTGGACAATAAATCTATGAAAGTTATGTAATATTTACCAGTACTAGTCACTACTACAGATCCATCCTTTAACAATGGGAAAAAATAGTTTTATCAGTGCTAAAAAATCATTGTTACTATAAGCACCCTTAAAAACCAACAACTTTTATCAGTGATATTTTTAGCATTGTGTTCTACTAAAATTAAAACACACTACAAAAAAAATAGAAAATTTAATAGACTTTAAATTTAAATCACAAATAAAAGAAAAAAACTATATTATAGACATTTAAAAAATATTGGATTGTATAATTACTTTGGTAAGTACAATTTATCACAAACATTCAAAATCATCAATATTCCATTGTCTTTGGTCCTTCAACTGCTATCAAAATATCCCGACCATTCTTCTAGTTGTTGAACAATCTACTCCATCTCAATAAAAAGAGTGAACCTATATAAAAAAGAATTCTTATGCCAGTAATAATACAAAGAGATAGATTAAAAATAAATATGAAAAAATAAATTAATAAAATGTCTTTTTTTTAACAGATATCACACATTTTGAGTCATACCGGTCACACTATATATCATATTGAGGTGATGTTGATTCCTACATGTCACAAATGAATTATGAATCATTTTTCTGAAAGTATCAAAACAATTTGAATTCATTTTCACAATTTTGAACATGTAACATGTGTTTTGAACTAAAATGTAAAATTTAAATAAAAGATACACTCAGAGTCATACCAGTCACACTGTGTGTTATATTGACATATGTTTGATTCCTACATGTCACAAATGACTTAAGAAATATTTTCCTGAAGTATCAAAATAATATGAATGTATTTTATTCATTTTGAGTAAGTAATGTGTATTTTTTACTAAAAAGACAATTTAAACTAAAAAACATTGAGTCATATCAGTCACATCATGTGTAGGTTTGATTTGAGATCGATTCCTACTTGTCTAAATTGAATATGAATCATTTTAAAAAATTATAAAGACAATATGATCATGTTTTATATGTTTTTAGTGAGTGAAAAACATTTTTGAACTAAAATATCAATTTTAAACTAATAACCAACACTTTGAGTCATACTGGGAACACCATGTTCAGATTGAGGTGAGAATGATTCTTATATGTCACAAATAACTAATGGATCATTTCCATAATCTATCAAAATAATATGAAAGTGTTTTCTTATTTTTTAGTATGTGATGCATGTTTTGAACTAAAATGTCAATTTTAAATAAAAAGACACACTTGGAGCCATACCAGTCACACTGTGTGTCAGATTGACATGTGGTTGATTCTTACACATTATAAATGAACTATGGATCATTTTCATATATAATAAAACTAACAACAATACATTTTCTTGGTTTTTGAGTATGTAATGTGTTTTTTTACTAAAATGTCAATTTAAACGGGAAACATGCACTTTGATTCCAATTAGCCACATCATGTGTTGGTTTGATGTTAGACCAATTCCTACACATAAAAATTTAATTATGAATCATTATAATAAAGTATCAAGTTAATACAAGTGATTTTTATTAGTTTTCAGTGAGTGACAAATTTTGAGATAAAATGTCGATTTTAAACTGATAACATACACTTTGAGTCATACTGGGAACACCGTGTATAGGATTGTGGTGAAACTAATTCCTACACATCAAAAAAGGACTTATGGATAATTTTATTAAAGTATTAAAACAATATGTATTCATGTTTTTTTGAGTCTATGATATGAGTTATGAACTAAAATTTTCATTTTAAATAAAAATATACACTTTTAGTCTTACCGGTCACATCATGCATCAAATTGTTGTTTGTTTAATTCCAATAGATAAAAAACGATTTAAATATTTTTTTTCTAAAGTATCAAAACAATAAAAATGTGTTTGATTAGTTTTGAGTATTTCATGTTTCTTTTTTACAAAAATATCAATTTAAACTTAAAACATGTACTTTGAGTCATACCAATCACATCATGTATTGGTTTGAAGTGAGACTATACACAAAAAAATGAGTTATGAAGTGTTTTATTAAATTTTAAAGACAATCCATGCGTGTTGTCTCATTTTTTAGTGAGTGACATATGTTTTGAACTAAAACGTCAATTTTTACTTGATAATAGACATATTGAGTCAGATCAGACACATCGTGTATCAAATTGAGGTGAAGATGATTCCTACACATCATAAATGGCTTATAGATCATTTTCATAATGTACCAAAACAATACAAATTTATTTTCTCAGTTTTGAGTATGTGATGTGTGTCATGAACTAAAATGCCAATTTTAAATAAGAAGATACACTTAGAGTCATACCGGTCACACCATACATCATATTGATGTTAAATTGATTCCTACATATAAAAATGACTTAAGGATCATCTTCCTAAAGTATAAAAACAATTCTAATGAATTTAGATAGTTTTGAGTCTGCCACACATCTTTTTAAAAAAATGTCAATTCAAACTGAAAACACACACTTTGAGTCATACTGGTCACATCATGTATCAGTTTAATTTTAGGCTAACCTATACACATCACTATTGAATTATGAATAATGTTTATAAGTTATCTAGAGAATATGATCCCATATGCTTGGTTTTTAGTGAGTGAATCAAATTTTGAAATAAAATTCAAATTTTATACTGATAACAGACACTTTGAGTAATATTAAGAACATATTGTATCAGATTGAGGTGTAACTAATTCCAATATATCACAAATGACTAATGGATAATTTTCATAAAGTATCAAAAAACATGAATTAATTTGATTAGTTTTAAGTATTTGATGTGTGTTTTGAACTAAAATATTAATTTTAAATAAAAATACACAAATGGAGTCATACTAGTCACACCGTGTGTCTAATTGATATGTATTTTATTATTACACATAATAAATGATATATGTATTATTGTTATAAAGTATCTAGAAAATATGATTTTTTTCTCTCATTTTGAGCATGTGACGTGTGTTTTGAACTAATGTGTAAATTTTAATATAAAAACATACACTTTGAGTGATACTGAGAACACAATGTACTAGATTTATGTGAAGCTAATTCTTACATGTCAAAATGACTTATGAATTATTTACATAAATTATTAAATTTTTTTGAATGTGTTTTCTCTATTTTGAGTATGTAACATGTTTTTTGAACTAAAATGTCAATTTTAAACTAGAAACATAAAATTCGAGTCATACTAGGCATACCATGTGTCAAATTTAGTTTTAGTTGATTCCAACACATCACACCATGACTTTTTATTTTACAATTCATTCAACATTCAGGGTTTTCTAACAATATTTTTATTTGATAACCCAGAATGTTGAATGAATTGAAAAATAAAAATAAAAGTGCATCATCATGAGTGAATCATCCTTGTTGAGTGTATGATCATAGTACATAAGTGCATCATCCTTGTTGAAGACTTCATCTGCAATTTTTTTTTCTCTGATCATTTTGTGCTCTTAATAGACACAAAATTTCCAAATAAAAAGCAGTTGCAGATGAAGTAATTTCTTCATTATCTCTATGAAAATTAAAAAAAAGTATCAAATAAAAATGATAAGGAAGTTTACTAAAAAATTAGATAAAATAATGTTAAAATTAACTAAATAAGTAGCAGGAAGTCACCTCTTCATGATGGCTATATACATTCTAACACTATTTATTCTGGCTATTGGTTTATAAAAAATAAATCTCCTCTTTTGATTATGATTTTATTATAGTACTAGTAGTACTAGAAAAATATAAATAAATAAAATATTAACAAATATTTTAAATAAAATTGTAATTATCATGAGAAATACATCTTAGGGGATTCTATTTTGTTGATGAAATATGATATCTTTCATAAATTTTGAAAAATAATATCCACAATATTTTTCATTAGTTTATTTAAAGAACTATAGGAAAATTAAGAAAAATAAGTAATTTGTTTTGATATATCTTTTAATAGTGAAATATTATTATATATACACTAATAATTATCCAGTTTTAGAAGTCGATAGGATTTTTGTGCTCAAGGACTGTCCTCATGTCATGATTTTGATGATTTTTAAACACCACCTAATCCTAACATAGTACTAATTAAAACATAATATAAAATGTTTATTTGTAAAGTTTTTCATATAGTGTACTAAAAATTGATGAATGTCATCACGTGTGGCCAATTTTTTGTCCATCCATGCACTGAATCTAGAAACTAAATCTTTGGAGTATCCAAATTGATTATAATGAGTAACCAATACTTTCTAAAAAAGGACTAAGTAATACCGGGAATGAAAGTATATTTTATATGATTAAATTGAACAGTTTTACCCCAGCATTGTGGATATTAAGAAGAGTTTGTCATCTGTAAGTTTTCTTTCAAACAATTTGGCTAGATTATACAATATTACATCATATTTCTTTGGTTTTAATGATAATAGTTGTGTAGAAGTGATGTGAGGACTAATGAGTCCAAATTTATATTTGAAGGGCCTTAACTTCAAATTGTATTAATAAATATATAATTTCAAAAAATATGAAGAGTATTCAATCATAATTAACACAATAGATTAGCTACTGGACATACAAATTATGAAAACATACCTCATGTATATATTTACAACTGAAACTCTTATCCATTAATGCTTGAGTATTTAATTAAAATTATCATAAACAACATAGTCTATAATGGCCTCTCTATATATCTGTTCTTTAAAATCAATTATGGATATATCACCACTTTTTAATTTTGTATTCACATGAATCTTGAATATTAGAAAATGAGGAAGTTGAATGGGTGGGGTAAAGGTAATTTCTGATGAACTGTTCAATTGGTTGGTTAATCTATTATATCATTTTGATTCGAACTTCTATTTCACCCCTTCCCTTTTTTATTTCTATAATAACATTCATAGAGTCATTAATTTTTCATTAATTGATAAATTATTTTCATAAATAATAAATTATAAAGGAATACCTCCTTGTTGACATGTATTTTTACAAGATCAAATGACCGTGATTTAAAAGATCCAATAGCAAGAAAAATCGTATAAACATCCATATCATCAAGTGAAAAAGGTATCTCGACACTTGAATCGTGATCTATGTAAATCCCCACACTCACATGACCTATTGGAAGTTTTTTGTTGTGTAGATTATCTCATTAGATATTGTACATGGCACTCCTCATAAAATGGATATCAGTGAGTGCTGATAGATATAAATTAAAATCATTTTCACCCTATATAATATCAGTACAGAAAAGGTATTGGTGTCTTCTTGATTCACATTTCATAATGTTTTTGTTGAAGAAAATGATTACCACTTCTAAGATAGCTGCCAACCCCCCTCCCCAATGTGTACCCATCCTAGGGTAACTCCCACCCATTCTCATTGTCTTGATAGGGAGGAAGTGAATTACTTGGCCTTAAGCGACATCCCCAAGATGCCAAAGGCTAGAAATAAATTCTGAATAGCTTCCATACATTTGGGGGATGATTTGACCTTTTATAATAAAACCACTGACCAAAAAATCCATTATATGATGCATGATAAAAGTGAAATAAAACTCAACATTTCATTTATCAAAATAAACCTAAAATCAAGTTCTATAATATAAGACTATAATATGAAATTAAATAATGGAAAACAAACTAATAACCATCTAATACAACCATAAGACTCTAATCTGCACAAGCTCCATGCTCTAACTTCACCAAACAACCTAAGTATCATGAAGTAGCGTTAATGACATGTGATACTTTACCTTTTACCATGTCCTAGTAGATGACATTTTCAAAATCATGAAAGTTCCAAAGAAGGGGTGAGTACTAAAACTCAGTAGGTTTTCCTAGCGACTTCCCAACTCATGCTATAAGGATAAAACATGTTAGAAACATTTATATTGCACAGTTTATATAAAACAATTCTAAAACAATTTATATCAAAATATAAACAAAATACATTATAAACAGTTCTCTAAAGAAAGAACATAAACAATTATTTAATTAATTTAACATTTTATTTTCATATAAACCCTTCATTTACACACAACCATACATAAAACCATGCATTAAATCCATGGACCACCCTATACTCATGAGTGGCGAGTCATTATTCCACTAAGCCTTCACATAGTGGACCACTTTGACGGGGGTAATTCATTCCCTTATCCTTTCCAACCTTTTAATGGGGGTACTTTATGTATTTATCCATATCAATGCATATGAACACACACAAAAAACCATGAAAAACATGCCAAATTAAATCATTTTCAAACCATTCTAATAAAGAATCATTATTTTAATTTAAAAACAGTTTTCCTTGTAGCAAAACAAATAATTATTTTAAAATCATGTTATCGAATAAACTATCCAATAACACATCAAAGTTACCAATTTATACAAACCGTCACTCAATAAGGTTTTAAAAATAATTTCACAGTGGATAAATGATCAATTTAAATCAATGAAAACAATTTTAAACTAATCCTTCAAGTTCTAAAATAGACGAGTCGAGAGTGAATCAACGTACCTCGAGAGTTTTGGAGAAAATGATAAATACAATGAAAAACGTCACCAAATCGAGTTGAATCTCCATGAGCCCACCTTATATCTCTCACCCTATCAAAAGAAAGAAAAATCTAAACATATTTGTCATCCATAACCTTATATTTACCCATAGCGGTCATAGATCTAAGAAACTAAGAGAGAGGGAGAAGTATATTTAAGAAAAACATCAAGAACGATGAAGAAAGATGACTTACCATGACAACCAGGATTCAAAGCACTAATGAAAGGATCTATATTGATTACAATTTTCTTGGGAGAGGTTCCACAACATTTAAGAGACAAAAATAACAAGTTAGGGATGTTTTGGGGGAAAAACTAGGCACTTAGAGGTAAAAATGAGTTAGATCTAGAATTTACGGATCCAACTTTGACCCATGCACAATTTAGCCATGCAGTTAGATAAAATGTGCACCAATTGTGCTCTTGCTTCTACCTTATGGGTGACCTCACATGGTTTCCTCACATGGTTCACAAACCGTGTGCCAACCGTACTGAATCAACTGCCTCAAAAAAACTAAATCCAACTCTCAAAGTGAACAATTTCTACTAGGCAGCTGCACGGTTTGGACAAACCATGCGTCACCCGTCTGCCTTTACTTTTCCCCCTATCTCACTATAATTGGTTACCTGTAGGTGTTTCATGGTTTCCAAAAATTGTTCACCACCCGTGCACATGTAGGAAAGCCCCCAAAACTCTCCAAAAGTACTCTAAACTCTTTCAAACTTTACCAATATAATTTATATACATAAAAAGAATAATTAAAGGATTTTTTACTTGAAACAAAGGGTTCTAAATACTCCCCACCATTATTCTTTCTATCCCAAGAAATTAGAAAACCACCATCTTCTTGAAAGATTTCTATCCATTTCTCTTTCATCTCCTTCTCATGTTCCCAAGTCTCTCCCACTCATTCCAGTATCTCAAAAGGGCTTATGTATATAGGATAAAACATTACCTACTTTCAAAAACGTTGATGTCCAATCCTTGGAGAAATCTATAAGAAAACATTATTACTCACTGAAAATGAAAACCATCATCGATGATGATCCTTATACGATTTATGAAAACTCTAAGCTGTATCCATCTACTTCTTGATCAACTAAATATTATCAGTTATTTATTGGACAAGGCTCATCCCAACTAGGGAAGTATACCTATTTCCACCCAACAAAGTGGGGAAATATAAGGATGCCCGTAAAATTCCTCAAACATAGCCATATGTATTGAGTCTTAGTAGCTGTTGTTATATTATAACTCCACCAATGGAACATGCTCATCCCAAGAGCCAACAAAATCTATTACACAATCCCACAACATGTCCCCTAATGATTGTATCATCCTTTTAGATTTCTCATCCATCTGAGGATGATATGTCATACTCATAGTCAAATGAGTCCCAAGGGATTTCAGTTAGTATTTCCAATAATGGTAGGTAAACCTCAGAACTATATCTAAAATGATTGAAACTGGTATTACATGCCTCTTTACCACTTCTTGAATATATATTTTAGATAGATCCTCCACTGTATGAGTTACATGAATAGGGATAAAATGGGCATACTCAGAAAGCCAATCCACTGTAACCCATATGTCATCATGCTTATGAACCATTATTGGTAGACATGTAACAAAATCCATGGATATATACTTTTTTTTCCAAACTGAGATAGGTAAAGACTGTAACATACCTACTGGTCACTGATATTCTGCCTTAACTTACTAACATGTTAATCATCTAAAAACAAACTCAGCCACCTTCCTTTTCATGGAGATCCACCAAAACTGAGCCTTTAATTCCTTATACATATTATGTATTCTAGGATGGACAACCCATCTCGAATAGTGGTAGTCATGATGAATTTTCTCTTGATAATTCATAGGTACAACCATCTGATCTTAAAACCACAAAAACTAAACTCTTATCTAGCCTCCACCCCTCAATGGTCTCCCCACCATTGAGTTTTGACCTCATAAAAACACATTCTACAACATATTTCTATTCTTAATTTACCACCTTTACCAAATCAAGAACCACCACAACTGAAAATAAAACCACAAAATCACCTTGGTATTTACATTCCATATGCATGTTGGTAAGGACTGACATCAGCTTCCACTCATCTGAAGCTTATTTTTTGAACTAAGCATACGAATTTCTGCTTAATGCATCAACCACCAAATTACATTTACCTGATGTATACATTAATTCAAATTAAAACATTTGGAGATACTCCATCCATATTCTTTTCCTCAAATTAAAATCCCTTTGTGAGAAAATATGCTTCAAACTCTTATGATCTGTGAACACAATAAATTTATCATCGAGGAGATAATGACACCACATTTTTAAGGCATGGATGAATACATATAACTCCAAATCATGTGTTGAGTATTTATTCTCATGCACTCTTAAATTCCTTGTGCCATAAGCAACAACATGGTCTCCTTGCATGAGAACACACCCTAAATCAGATCCTAAATCATCGCAATACACCACGTACCCTTGTCCCGATTCCAGCAAAATCAAGATCAGTGTAGATGTAAGGTGAACCTTTATGTCTTGAAAATATTTCTCATATTAATCACTCCATTGTAATGGAAAATTATTCTTTTTAAAATATATCATTGACTAGGATAGCTGTGAAAAGTCACTCACAATGTGACAGTAATAACCATCTAGGAAAAGAAAACTCTGTATCTTAACGACATTCTTTGGAGGTTGATAAGAGATAACAACTTCTATCTTTTCTGGGTCCACTGAAACACCTCTTTAAAAAATTACATGTCCAAGAAATTGTACTTCTTGTATATAAAAATCACACTTTGATAATTTTTCATTCAAACGGTGTTTTCTAAATATTTCCAACACTGTCGCCCAGTGTTTCTCATGCTCATCCCTTGTCCTGGAATACACAAATGTTTCATCCACAAACACCACAAAAAAAGAATCTAGATATTTTTGAAATATCAGATTAATCAATTCCATAAATATCGCTGGTGCATTTTTAAGATAGAAAGACATTACCACATATTCATAATGGTCATATCTACTTATGAAAGCTGTTTTTGGAATATCTTCCTTCCAAAGTCATAATTGGTGATAGCCTGAGAAAATTCTATCTTAGACAACTACTGATCTCCCCAAAATTTATCAAAAAAATCATCAATTCATGGAATTAGATACTTATTATTTATCATAAATTTGTTAATCTTATGATAATCCACACACAACCTTAGATTTCTATATGCTTTCTTCATGAACAAGATTGGTGCTTCCCATAGAGACATGAATGGCCAAATGAAACCTTTGATTTCTAGCTCTTCCAACTTCACTTTCAACCCCCTTAATTCTTTTGGTTCCATTCAATAAGACAAAAGTGAGATAGGATTGGTCCTTAGGAGGAAATAAATCATAAAATCCACTTCTCTTATCACTGGTAACCCAAAGAAATTTTGGGGAAATACATCTAGAAAATGATCCACCACTGTTGGAAAACTACTATTTTTTATCTCTTCCTTCGATGGAAAAGTCAATGTCACCAACAGGTAGAAGATTAATCCAAATTATGGTGCAAAAAATACCATTGCACCTATCATTAAAACCCTTTATTCACTAAAGAGATACTTGATGCCATTCATAGTCTTGAAACTAAATATTCTATTATAACATTTTATGTGAGCCTTGAACATTTTCAACTAATACATGACCAATATTACATCATAGAAATCCATCTACATCACTAAGATATCCCATTTCATCTCATAACCATCAACAATTTTAGAACATGCACTATATAGGAAGTCTCTACATTCTTTTTACCCAAGATGAGTTTGAAGTTTTATCATAGAAGGAATCATCTCAAGTTTTAAACTTATAAAATAAATAGCATGAGAAGAAATAAAGGAATGAAATGCACCAATATCAAAAAACACTTGCATATGGGTATAATTTAAAATAATCATACCTCTCACTATAGATGGTCCATCCTGATTATCCACAATCACCTGCTTAGATCCATATAATTTATTCATCGTTGTAATTTTTTCTTTATTGCCTTGTTGAGATTTCCCTGCTTGAGGTGTCATGGTATTCCTAGAATCGCCTTTTATACCTCTGTTCTTATGAAGATATTGGTTCTGTTGTCCTCACCCCATTGAATCATATGATGTCTACAACACCTGAGAAGTATCCCGAGCCCATGACCTTGGATCAATGCGATAATAGCACTCAAGATTCCCCCTGTGGTTATAGTTGTGTCATGATCTAGGTTGTTCCATATACTCTCTCTTTAGGTGGTCAAGAAAACCACATTGGAATCATCCTGCTTTTCTCTTGGGTCATGGAGGAAGGTTTACTGATCCAACTGTCTACTTTTGATTCACACTTCTACCTTGGAAGTAGGTTTCCCTCTTATACTTTCTCCTAGTATTAGAGTTCCCACCATTTTCCATGGGTATCAACATAATTCCTCCTCCCATAGTTCATGATATGTCTCTTTAATCCACCATCTCTCTATTCACTATCTCTGTATAGTTCACAATACATAGGAAAACTATCTTCAATAAAATATCTTGCGTTATACCCGATTCAAAGATGCATGCATTCAAGGATGCAATAGCTGCAACCATGGGTGGAAAGTGTAATAAATTCATGAATTCATTTGTATAATCAGTGACAGATATATTTTCATACTTTAGGATGAAATAGTCTGTTGTTATCTAAATCCTGAATGTCTAGGGATTGAATTGTTTGTTAAAAAATTCATAAAAATCCTCCCAAATATGGACTTGATCTACTTTATCCTACTCTACTAGATCCCATCAATGAAGTGCAATATACTCAAGAATAAACATTGCTTGTTTGAATTTTAGCTCTTTTGATGTGATGATAAAATCAAAGATATGATTCATCTTATTTAGCCACACCTCTGCCTTTTCTAGTTCAAATTCACCTCTAAAGATGGGTGGATTCTACTTCTGAAACTAGACTGAATAATCCACTTTCCTTGGATCATTACTCTGATTCTGTGTGTCTATAGCTTGAAATTATTGGATGATACTCTGAAATAGCTCTCGTTTCACCTGTGTCTTTGGTGCAATCACATTCTCCATAGATTTTTCCATTTGGTTTCTATGACACATAACAGGTTCCATTTTCTAAACAACGACAAACTCTGTAAGTCACACTCTCTATTAAATGAAGTATTAACAATCTCAAATTCTACCATATCAACAATCACAACATTGCTATCAAAAATCAACCTTTTCCATGTTCAACTATTATTGAAAAAATTAAATTTGATTTTTGAAAATCAAACCATTTTCAAAATACCAACATCATGATCTTTTTCAAAATCTTTCATTCGAAAACACTTTCACAATTTTTACAAAAATTAGTACTTTTGTTCAAAACATAAATCATTACTCAAAATGATGTATGAACTCCTATTGGGAAGTCATTCCTCTAATTCATGTCATGCTCCTCTCATTAGCTAATCCCATGACAATGAGATTTAAAAATCCTATAAGTGTCTTAAAAACACTTATGTACCCAAGTCCTCAGCAACTTGAGTTTCAGTATAAAATAGTGAGATATGCCTTTTTATGCTCTACATTTCAAGATTCAACAATCCTACTCCTTTATACCAACCCGACACAACGAAAGGACACAAATGAGTTCAACTCAAAGACTAAAATCATTGATGACCGCTTGTCCTGAATTGATTTTGGATAAAAAAAAAACTAATACCACTTGTCTCAACAGACTTTTAGACTGAACAAAACTGATACCATTTGTAACGTCCATCCACTTCTCATTGGATTGAGAGGGTGGAAGGGAGTTACTTGGCCTTAAGAGACATCCCCAAGATGCCAAAGGCAGGAAATAAACTACGAAGGGTTTCCATACATTTGGGGGACAATGTTCCCTTTTATAATAAAACCACTAATAAAAAAAACCACTAAATAATGCATGAAAACAATGAAAGAAAACTCAACATTTCATTTATTAAAATCAAACTAAAATGAAGAGCCATAATGGAAGACTAAAATATCAAAGTAAACAATGAAAAACAAACTAATAACCCTCCAAGACTACCACAAGACTCCAATATCCAAAATCTCTATGATCCAACTTCACCAAATATCCCATGTATCATGAAGTAATGATAAAGACATGTGGTACTTTACCTTTTCCCATGTCCCAGTAGATGACATCTGCAAAAGAAAAAAAGTTCCAAAGCATGAGTGAGTACTGAAACTCAACAGGTTTTCCCCAATGAATTCTCAAATCATGCCACTAGTATAAAACATGTTAAAAACATTTATATAACACAGTTTATATAAAACAATTCTAAAACAGTTTATATCAAAGTATAAACGAAATTAATTTTAAACAGTTCTCCAAAGAAAGAATATAAACAATTATTTAAATCATTTAACATTTCATCTTGGCATAACCCCTTCATTTCCACACAACCATAAATGCAACCATGCATGAAATCCATAGACCTCCCTATAATCACGAGTTGTGATTTATCCTTCCAATTAGACATCACTTAGTGGACCAATTTGATGGGGGTACTTCACACCCTTATTCATCCCAACCATTTGATGGGGGTACTTCACACCCTTATCCATCCTAATGAAAATGAACACACACCACAAAACCATGAAAAACCATTCCAAATTCAATCATGTTAAAACCATTTCAATAAAGAATCATTATTTCTATTGAAAACCATTTTTTATGCAGAAAAACCAAAAATTATTTTAAAATATTGTTTTGAAAACACTATCCAATAACACATCAAAGTTCCCAAATTCCACAAATCGTTGATCAATTGGGTTTTAACAATAATTTCACATTGAATAAAAAATCAGTTTCAATCAAGGAAAACAATGTGAAACTAAGCCTTCAAGTTCTAAAATAGAGGAGTTGAGAGTGAAGACACCAACCTTGAGAGTTTTGGAGAAAAAATAAACATTAAAAAAACGTCAAAAAACTAGGTTAAATATCCATGAACCTGCTTTAAATCTCTTCCCCTATCAATAAAAATACCAAATCTAAACATATTTGGAATCTATAACCTTAGATTGACCCATAGTGGGCGTATATCTATGAAACCTAGAGAGAGGGTGAAGTGAGTCTAAGAAAAACATCAAGAACGATGAAGAACGATGAATTACTATGAGAATCGAGCTTCAAATCACCAAGGAAAGGATCCACATCGATTCCAATTTTCTTATGAGAGGTTATACAACCTTTTAGAGACAAAAATCCGAAGTTAGGGCCATTTTGGGGAAAAAACAAGGAACTTAGAGGTTCTAATGAGTTAGATACATAATTTAAGAATCTAACTTTGGACCGAGCATAGTTTAGTCACATAGTTAGATAAACCATGTGATAACTATGCTCTTGATTCTGCCTTAATGGGGACCTCCCACATTTTCCTTGCACGATTTAAAAATCTTGTGCCAATCATTCTGAAACACCTGCCTCAAAAAGACTAAAGTTAACATTAAAAGTCCACAATTTCTACTAGGTAGCTGCACATTTTCGACAAACCATGCATAACCCATGCACTTTATCTTTTTCCCATGTCTCATTGTGCATGGTTACCTATAAGTGTTTCACAATTTCCACAAACCGTGAACCACCCATTCACCTGTAGGAAAGCACAAAAAACTCTCCAAAATTTCTCCAAACTCTCACAAACTTTACCCATATAATATATATACAAAAAAGAATAATTAAAGGGTAACTTACATGAAACCATGGGTGCTACACCTAAGCTGACAATGAGAAAAGGGAGGTGATGACTACTTGATTCCTTCTTCAAATAGGCCCTAGGTTGGTGACCAGAACTGAGGGTACAATAAACTTGCATGTGGGAGGAATTACACTATAAGGGAAGATAAAAAAGACAGAGATAAGACATATTCACCAATAAAAACCTAATTAGACATATGTATATATAATGAAATATCAAGGACCATGAAATTTCATAAAATACCAGAACAATAGAAAATAAAACTACATGTACCAAAATCTAAACATGGCAGTGACCATGAAGTCTAAATAGTTCCTACAAAACCACAAGTTAGTAATATCCATCCCTTTATCTAACTTGATCATGATGACCAAAAAAATATTTTACAAATACATGGGGTGAGAATAATAGTATACTCAATTGGATCCACCTAGAAATATCTCATACAAAAGATAAAATAATCATGCTAAACCATAGCGAACAACAATATAGCTAACTCTTCACCTAAACAGGTGTAATAAGTTCCCAAACTCACCATAAATAACTCTCACCAAGTGTTGTATACAAGATAGAATATATATAATAATGAACACCAAGGGTACCCCACTTCTGCTTCCCCACTAGTTTTTTTCTCTACCCTAATGTCACACGTCCTGAGATATCTATCTCTAAAATAATCTAGCCCATATAAACCTAGATGAGGAATCAAAACATGCACCTCATGCATCAAATCATCACATCATCCTATCCATATATTTTTATATAGTAACTGATTAGTTTTTGGAAGCCACCCCAACCGGTATGACATGTATCATACATAAGATATTATACCTCAAGCCATTATAGCCCATACACTAAGTAAGTACCTAAATCCATAACAACCTATACACATCATACCTATAATAATCATTTGGAAGATATATCTGGAGATATTTCATGTAAAATAACTACAATCCATCAAATCCCACTACACACATATATGGGAAAACTAACCACCATGTATACCACCACAAGTAACTATTAGGACAAAGTTTTGTTTGGGTTGAATTTTTTGTCAATAGATCAATATATTTATTATGTTGAAGAAATAAAGTATATTGAGAAGGTAATAGAAATTCATATTGAAGAAAGGTTTGTGAAGTAGTCAATAGGATCCAGACTGTCGATATAAAAATAAGACTCAACCCATCGACATGAGTCACATAATACTTGAATATGATCCCTCATATTGGGATGATGATAAAGAGTTATGAAGATACTAAAAATTGTATTGTGTTTGTAATGAAATAAATATCATAATAGTAAGATGTATCAGAGTCGTCCTGGACCTGATGTAAACTTGACAATGTTTTGTTGTTTTTTAATTCACAAAAGTCATAAGTTGTTTGAGAAACTTGTGATGCAATCCTTATAAAAGAAAGGGGCATAGATGATGCTGAAAATAATTTTGAGGATTGGTTGGAAAGAATAAAGTTGATAGAAGTATTGGATGTAAAAATACTTCCCAATATAAGTTAAATGATGTTATGCTGATCTCAAATGTATTCAATGTCATGAGGAAGTCATGATTACAAGATGAAGTTTATAGAAGAAGAAAGTTTTTGGAAGAGAGGAGAATATGATGTGAATTATTATGAATGCTTCTCATCGGTGTAAGGAACACCGAACACAAAAGGATGAATATCATCGGTATGAGAGTCATCAGTGTAACAATATCAGAAGGCTGGAAGATTAATCTTACTGAAGTATAGAAGTTACTACCGATAGAGGTCTATTGGATGCAGTATGCCACTGATCCATCATAATGGGTTCTGACACTGACTTGTTTTATGAATTGTTGGTATCTTTAAGACAACATAAATAGAGTAATATCAATGAAAAAATGTTTGATAATTTTTGAATTATATTTCAATTGGGTTAAGAAAAACAAGAAGTCATAATTTTTTTGCTCACATTTTTTGTCAAGATAAGAAGTAAAAAGGTATTTATTATTTCAATAAGAGGTGATAACTTATTGGACTAGCATTGAAAATGTTTATTGGATTGAAACAAAGATTAATCCATTAGGATCAGTCTCACATTTATAGAGTCATTGGACATGGGATCATCTGTCTGATGAATTGAATAAAAAGAGAAATACTTCGAAGACATTTCATACGTAAATAGTTGATATGAAATATCCATATGAGAAAAATTTCTGTGTTTACAAGAAGTCTTTGTAATGGGCCACATTTAGTTTTATACATTTCTTCATCATAATAAAGAATCATAATGAAGAATCAGAATGAATAATCATACTAAAGAAATAGAATGAAGAATGTTTTGGAAACTTGAAGAATTAGGAAGTTTTGAAAAGTTCCCAGAAGTATAATGATGTATTGAAGAAGTCAAAGATTTATTCGATATTTACGGATAATTGAAGATCTGAAAAATTTGGTTGAGTAGGAAATATATTCAGAATCCCACCCAAACCATATATGGGTTGCCTATAAAAGGATAGCATAGTTCATTTGTAAATGTGTGAAAAATCATGGACTATTCACATATTCTAGAGGTCTAAAAATTGTGGAAAAGGTATTGATTTTCTAATAAAACATTGTTTTTTAGGAAGATGATGAGGAAGTTCCATAAAAACAAATCCATTTGAGTGAGGTTCAATCCTATCGATGGAGAAAATTACAACGGATGACACTTCATCAAATCAAGTCCATCAGAGTGATCCCATTAGAGTGAAATCCATCAAAACAAGGTTCATTAGACCAAGTTCCATCAGAAAAAGTAATTGTGAGCTACCAATTGAGTTCCTAATCAATTAAATAAGGGAGAGAAGAAGAAGAATCAGACTGAGTCCAATCAGATATAGACTATTGGATAGAGGTTACCAGATTGAGGAATACCAGACTGACTTTACTGAGGAAGTTTTATAAATAGAGTTTTTTGAAGCAGTTTTATTACCAACTAGTTCCTTATAAAATTGTTGATGTTCTTGAAGAGTGTATATAAGTAAAGTTTTATTCATCTTACTTAAGGAGGAAGTGACTACTTTCTGAAGTGGATCAGAAAAGAATAAGAAAAGTGAATATTGTAACTGTCGATACTTACCAGTTTCTAAGAAGTTTTATTGTTGGGAACTCGACACTAAAAAGGATATTTGGGTGGTATAAACAATAATATTAGGAATGTTGCTGCTAGGATTTTAGAATTATTCAATGCTTATTCCTTTGTATTACAGAAAGAAGTTAATGAAAAAATCCATGTTGGTGGGACTATCTAGCATATAAAAGAGTGTGTCTTTCTAACTAAAAATTTAAATATCACGTGTTATTCCATATTTACATTTGTTTCATACAAAATGTGATATTGGGAGATATATTTGAGTGGATCATAAATCTAAAAAGTTTCATAGGTTAAGAGAGTTTTTGTTAAAGAGTTTGGAAAATTTCTTATAAAAGAAAAAAACCACTGATTCACCCCCCTCTCTGTGGTCTCAATCCTCTTTGGGAACAACAATTTGTATTATAGCATAGGTTCCCTCTGAAAGATCCATCTCTAATAATAGATAATTTGAATTTAGTGAAATATAAGGGGATTCTGGTTTTCAATGGAAATAACTATCATATATGGAAAGATAAAATGTTGTCATATCTTATGCCTCTTGGATATTATGTTTTAGAAGCTATTATAGATATATTTCCTCTTCGTATTGAGAATTATCCTCTTACTGTTGCTGATAAGATAAATATTGAGAATGATGGAATATATAGAAATTTTTTACTCTCATCACTAAATTAAAGTGAGTTTCTTAGAGTAAAATGAGTTGGAACTACCAAAGGTTTCTGGGATAATTTTAAAAACATTTATGAAGTCAATAAAATGATGAAGAAGGAGAGTTGCAAATTTGTAGAATAAAGTATGAAAATATAAAAATTAATGAGGATGAATATATTAGCTACCTATTTACAAGGATAAATTATATAGTTATCAACATAATATACCTTGGTGAAAAGATCTTGATAATTCTTGTGGATAAGTTTGATGCCAAAGTTTCACCTTGGGCAGATATAGATCCTAAAACTCTATCTTTGGATGATCTTCACACTACTCTTATTACTTTTAAAATGAGAATAGATAAGGTTATAAAAATTAAAGAAAAGGGTAATCAAGAAATGCACTTCAAATCCTTTTTAAAAGGGGAAAAAAGATAAATAAGTTGAATAAGAATCATGTGATTCAGAAGTAGAGGAAGAAGTTGAATATTTCATTACAATCATTTCCCTCCATTCAATGAAATATAATAAATGAAATTAGAGAAGTAAAACTATTAAGTGTTGGAGTTGTGATTGGAAAGGACATTTAGTAAAATAATTTCCAAGGAAAATAATTAGAGAGTAAGAGTCCAAAGAAGATGATGAGAAACATTGAAAACAAAAGTTGAAGAAACATAAAGAAAAAATTCCTTATCAAAAGAAGAAGAAAATTTATTTGAGCAGAAGAAAGAAGGATGATTCCTCATCTAGTGATGAACATGATCATAAACTCATCTTTATTGATCAAGTCATAAATGTAAGTGATTAATCTAGTAGTGATGATGATTATGATGAGATGATAAAAATAGAATAGATTCTCAAAAGTAATTTGGATAATGCACTTGAACAAAATTATTAACTCAATAAAGAAAGAAGGAAGTCGAAGAAATATGTTAAAGTTATAACTTTTGAGAATGGTGAGATTGAAATAAAAATAAAATGTTTTGAATAAAATTTAGCTTGAAATGATAATCTCAACCATCAATAATCTATACATGTTAAATAATGTAAAGAAAAAAAGTTGAAGATAGAAAAATATTAAAAAATCATAGATCTTCTAAAAAGTATGTAGGCTGAGAAAGTAGAAGAGTTTTTAGAAACATAATAAATTTTTCTTACAACACAATGTGAGATAAGAAAAATGATAGAAAAGTTTACCAAGGCAGTTGATGTTAAATGTGAAACTTCTAAATATGGTGAAAGGAAAGGTTTACAAAAGAAGGTTTGTGAGGAAAAACCTTTCTTCAAGAAAGATAATAATTATTCAAGTATCCTCCTAAGAAAAGTCCATTATGATTTGTGAAGGAAAAAAACAAAAAAGTAATTAAAAAGTTCACTATCTATCTAAAATATCAATATTCAAAGGTCACTATTGGTGTTGTTGATTTTTCAAACACAAATCTTATTCATACAGGCATAACATGTCTCTACTAGGAAACTGGTATGAATTAAGGGAGATCTATGATGAGAAAAGAATATCAAATGTTCCTAAAAATTATTTGGAATCAAAAAATGAAACTTATAAGATGATGAAATATGAGTATGTTAAGAAAGTAGAGAAAAAACAACCATGGTGAGTTCAAAAATAAAGAGTGATTAGATATTTGGATGGAACAAGTTGATATGACTAGGAAGTTAGAATAAGTATAAAAATTAGACGAAGAAAAGAGAAATAAAAATGTTACTAAATATATGAGAAAAGTTTATAAAAAGATATCAATAGATTGTGGTTTAAAAATTCAAAAAAGATGATATATATGTGAGCAAGAAGGGAATTTTAATAATTTTTTTGACTATCCTTCAAGAAGAAGAGAAATGCATGAAATAATTGTTATAAAATAAGTATAACCAAAAGGTTGATAAAGAAGAAAATAAGTTGACATCATTATCCAAATAATCTTCATATGAAAAAAATATTATTACAAAATACAATAAGGATGAACTAAAGGAATAAAATACATCCAATGAAAAATATATGAATAAGAAGAAAAATAAAATATTAAAAGAGGAATCTTAGTCTGAATGTTACTTCTGAGAAACTATGAGGTTCCTACTTATTTTCAAAATATTTGTATTTATACTATTTTGTAGGGAATTTAATGAGGTGAAATAAAGAAGTCTATATTGGTTAGTCTCTTACTATTCTTGACAAAGAAATTAATGAGGTTAAAAAATGTTTTGTTTGGATGTTGTGTTTATACACCTAAAATTTTTGATATGTTTTTTGAGATGGGTGCATATTACCCTTATCTTAAACAAATTATTTTCAAGATTTACCCTAAAATAATAATGTGAAAGAAACATGAAAAGGGTATTACATGAAAGTTTTAATTGGAAAACATTGATAACCTTGATTACACACTTTCTGTTTTACACTAGGTTTTCCCACATAGACTTAGAGTTGTTTAGTTAAAGGATATTTATTAGTAAACACAATTGATAATTATGATCTCCTGAAAAAGAGTTTCAAGATTTTGAGATGAAAAGTTTCAACCCTTGTAAATGAGAATATTTTTCAAAAAGTGGAAATATTTCATTGATGATCCCTTTGAATTTTATTGTCAATAAGGGGAGGGGGGAGAAAAGGAATTAGTGAGAGATAATAAATAATGGGAGCAAGAAAGGAATTAGAGTAATAAAAATTTAGAAAATAAAAACACTTGGTATTAATTTTGAAGTGGGTATTGAGAACAAACCTAAAGGGGGAGACTATTAGGCCCAAGTTGTGTTTTGGTTGTACTTTTTTAATAGATCAATATCTTGATTATGATAAATAATTAAAATATGTTTAGATGGTAATTGAAATATTTATTGAAGAAAGGAATGTGATGTTGTCAATTGGATCTAGACTATTTTCTTAAGAATTGGACTCAACCCATCAATATGAGTCACTGAATACTTGAATATGATCCCTTAGATTAGGATGTTGATAAAGAGTTGAAGAATCTATTGAAAATCACATTGAGTCTAGAATTAAAGGAAGATCATATTAAGAAGTTTTATCAGAGTATTTCTCACTCCAATGTAAACCTGATGATGTTTTTCTATTTTGTAATTCAAAAAATTCACAAGTTGTTTGAGAAAATTATGATGAAAAGCTTATAAAGGACAGGAGGAGAGTTGATGATGCCAATAATATTGATGATTGGTTAGAATGAATAAAGTTTATGGAAGTCTGTGAAGTTACAAATACTTCACAATATAAGTTATATGATGCTATGTTAATCTCAAAAATATTCAAATTCATGAAGATGTTGTGATTACAAGATGAAGTTTGTGGAAGAGATTATAATATGATGTAAAGTATTCTAGATGCTACTCATCATTTTTTGGGAAACCAAACATAGAAGTATGAATATAATAAGTGTGAGAATCATTAGTGTGACAATATGAGAAGTCTAGAGGGTTGATCTTGCTAAAGTATAGAAGTCACTACCGACACTGGTCTATCAAATGTAGTATGGCACCGATCCATCATAATGAATTTTGATACCAATTTGTTTTATGAATTGTTGGTATCTTTAAGACATAATATATAGAGTAATATAGGAGGAATAATGTTTGAGAAAGTTTGAATTGTATTTCAATTGGGTTAATAAAAAAATAAGTCATACTTTGTTCTCTCAAATTTTGGTCAAAAGAAAGAGAACAAAATTATTGATTTTTTTATGAATAGGTGAAGACTCATTAGACTAACATAGACAATGCATATTATAGTGAATTACATACCGATCCATCAGGATCCGGTTGACACTGATAGAGTCATCGAATACGAGATCATCAGTCTGAGGAATTAAAGAAAACAAGAAATACTTTGGAGACATTTCAGATGTAAAGAGTTGATAAGAAACATTCACATGAGTTGACTTTTAGTGGTTATAATAATACATCATGATGGGTTGTATTCATTTTAACATATATCTTCATCGTAATGAAGAATCGAAATGAAAAATTGGAATAAATAATCAGATTGAAGAAATTAAATGAAGACATTTATGTAAATATAAAGAAGTTTGAAGTTTTTAAAAGATACCATAAGTATTATGAAGTGTTAAGGAATTCAAAAATTGATATGATATTAAAAGAGAATTGAAGATTTGGAAAATTTGGTTGAGCAGGGAATATTTTCACAATCCCACCCAAACCATATTTTGGTTGCTTATAAAAGGGGAGCACAATTCATTTGTAAACGTGTAAAAAAACTTGGACTATTCACATATTCTATAGATCCAAAAATTGTGGAACATGTATTGATCTTATAACCAGAATTTTCTTTTTTGGTCGATTCCAAGGAAGTTCTATCAGAACGAATCCATCTGAGTGAGGTTCAGTCCAATCAACTGAGTATGTTCCAATAGATAAAACTTCATTAGATCAAGTCCATTGAAGTGATCCAAAAGAGAAACATCTATTGGAACAAGGTTCATCGGACTGAGTTCCATTGGATATAGGAATTGAGAGTGGATAATTGAGTTCCTACTAAATTGAATAAGAAATAGTAGATAAAGAATCAGATGGAGGATAATTGGATAGATATTATTAGATAGAGTTTTCCAAAATAAGTAAAATCATATTTAATTTTCTGAGGAAGTTTACCAAATAGAGTTTCTAGAAGAATTTTCAATACCAATGAGTTCCTTAGATAAGTGTTGAAGTTATTGATGATTTTATGTAGGTAAAGTTTGATTCAACTTACTTGTAGAGGAAGTGAAGTCTTTCTTTATTGGATTAGAAAAGAAGAAGAAAAGTGAAGATTGTAACTATGAATACTTACTACTTGTTGAAAAGGATTACCATGTAGAAGTGGATATTGAAATGGATAGTTGGGGGGGGGGGTATAACAAACTACAGTAGGAAAGTTGATGATGGGATTGTAGAATTTTTCACTACTTATGCCTTTGTATTATGGATAGAAGTTTTTGAAAGAATCTATGTTGGTGGGACTATATAACATGGAAAAGAGTAGGTATTTTTACCAAACATTGTAAATATAGTGTTCTATTCCATATTTATATTTCCTGAATATTAAATGTGAGATTGTGAGTTATATTTGAGTAGATTTTAACTCTAACAAGTTTTAGAGGTTATGAATTTTTTTGTTAAAGAGTTAAAAAACTTTCTTTTAAAAGAAAATGGAACCACTAATTCAACCCCTCTCAGTGGTCTTGATCCTACTTGGGAATAATAGTAACTACTAAGAGAAGAGAGCGGTGTAATAGGGGGTAGTCATCCATTCATCATACCACTAGGATGTTGGGGAAAACACCCTCCTAAAGTCCACTGGGATTCAGTCACCATAATCGACATGGGTGGGGTAGAGTATGAAATCATAGAATATAAAAGATATTATATAGATTAAAACCACACTATGGTAATACCATAGTCTTAGAATCAACTATATCCAATTTCACTCGGACTCCTAGCGGCTAATACTAAGACTAGATATCCAATAATCCCACAAATATTTAAAAGAGATACATTAATTACTTATTTTTTTATCATTATTTTTTTATTAATTGATTAATTATCCATTAAATTAAACATTAATGTTATTTCAATATACATTAATTAATCACCATCATAAAGTCCATTACCTCTAGACACAATCCAAAATGAGACCATGATTCATCAATATTACAATATTTTTATCATTTTCAATCCATAAACACTAACCCCATGGGTTAAGAATTATTTATTCATCATTAGAATCATTCTCTAATCCAAGAACTCTAGGAAAACCATCATAAGATACCACTAATAGAAAACATGAAACCAAGCACATGCAGTCGACTAAAGCATTAAGGAAAGGAATGCATATAAAAAAAGAAATCTGACCATTAACCATTAAATAGATTCATTTTAAGAAAGCATCTATCTTTATCACATCAATGGGTAAGAGCATATTCAACCCATTCCATCATCTTCATTTTTATCCTCGAAAACCACATACATATCATGATTCATCTCACCATCATATGCATCAACTTCTACCACATCATCTAGGCCTCCCCACCTACATCATATTAGTATTCTTAGGATCAACCATCCCATCCTCATATCACATCGCATAGATTAGATCACATATAGAGCATATCACAAAATCAATAGAAAAAAACAAGAATAACCAATAGGGAAATCTATTCCCTAAAATAAGGCATCCAAAATTCACATATAAAAGAACTCTTACGACTCCAAAATCAAGGAACTCAGCCTTCTCAAGCTAATGGGAAACTCAGGCCCTAAAAATTATATTTATCAGAAAACTATTTTTATTCCATATACAATTAACAAATTCATTATTCATTGGTTCTAACTATGAGAAACCTAAGGAATAAATCTAAAAAAATCTATCCAAATTTGAACATGCCCTTAGGATTAAAACAAATTTCAAAAAACATTTGAGAATTACCATTGTCATTAACACACCTTTTAATTATTATCAACAATCTCAAAAATAATTATCACGATTCAAATTATTTATCAATTCCATTACCATAGAATAACAAATTTAATTAAGAATGTAAATTTCATCAATTTGATTATCATCAATTCACAAGAAACACCTGATTCACTACAATAGGCCTCTTATTTAATTATTCTTAATCCAATTGATAAATTAATTCAAGATTTATGTTCTTTATCAATTTAAATCAAGAAAAAAATGATAATTCATATCAAACCAATACATGCTAAAAAACATAGCATAGATATCATATTATCTATCAAATCAAGAGGTAAACTATTATCACAATATAAAACAACGACATGTGATCAATACAAACAATTATTTATCAATACGGTCTAATAATTATTAGGTTAATTAAATTTCCATCCATATTTTTGAACCATTCTAACATTATTATTTTTCATAAATAAATAGTGTAAGCAATGAATCCTCTACCACAAAGGCATTAATGTTCTTTACATGAGAACGTACCAACATCATAGATCCTGATCACATATCTCACAAGAAGCTACATACCTCCAAGGGTGCCGTACCAAAACCAAATCAATAAGAAACCAAGAAAACTCCATTATAAAATTTGAGAGAAACCACTATCATATGAAAAGAAGAAGAAAGTGGATACAGATTGAAGAATCAAGAGAGATGGTAGAACTTACCTCATATCACCACTAATCAAAGATAAGAAGAAGAGAATTAATCCCCATAAATGGATTCCACGATTCCTAGAGAGAGGGAATCTGTCCAACTAAGGTTTGGGAGAAAAGTGTATGGTTCAATAAAAACCAAGGCACTGTAGATTATAAAGGCATGTTTATTGTGGATTTTCACGATGTGAAACCTTTTCATGTCATGTAATTATTGGTTTTTAAGTTTCACCAAAAAACACGCCACCTTAAACCATTTAATCCCAATTTATTTAATGTATAAAAGAACCTAATGAACCAACCTTACAAAATCCATGAAAATAACATTCATGATGTGAAATACTTACACATCATGAATTCTCCCTTCTTCCATCTTTTAGAAGACAAACAACTCGAGAAATACTTTAGGCCTCCTCTAAGCACCATGGGATTCAGAAACACAAAAAGGGTTGAACTAGATGGATACATGACATTAAATTATATAACTCTCATAATATTCTCATCCTCTATAATCTAAAACCAAAACCAAATAGAAAATAAAAAGTGTTCGTGCGAACATCCACCCCGTGAGATACCACTCACGAATTTCACCATTGTAGGAGCTCAAACACTTCATCATAGGAATAACATGAAACCACACAACAACAAAAAAACACTCTAAAAAAATATACAAGGGGATATAACTATAAAATGAAAGTATATAAATAATAATAAATAATAGTAAGCCTTTTCATAAACCAAAATGGTAAAAATACACAAAACAAACAATGTTACAAGAGAAGATCTAAACATTAAAAATATTGGGGTACTGAGCGCTCATATGTGAATCAGGTTCCTAGGTACTCTCCACTACAACACTATGAATCCATAAGACATGAACCAAGGAAATATAAAACCTATTAAACACCTTCTCTAAGAGGTCTTGAATCTCCATAGGTTACTCCTCAAAGGTTGCATCATTATCATCATTGATATCGCCCCAATTGATGACATGAGAGTCGTCATGAAGATAATGGCAGAGTTGTGACACATGAAAAACATTTTGTATTATGTTCATCTATGGGGGAAGTGTATATGATATGACACAAGTCCAACATGAGCCAAAACCTCAAAAGGCCCAACAAATTGGGTAGAAATCATAGTCCCATGACCAAACCTTCACTACCCACAATGAGGAGTCACCTTCAGAAGCATGTGATCTTAAACGTAGAACTCCAAAGGTATAATACTTTGATTAGTATAGGATTTATGATTATTATATACTATCTTTATCCTCTCATTAATTACATGTACCATCTCTATCACATTATATACTAGTTCCATCCTGAGAATTACTACCTCTTTGACCCCAGTCTAGTATGACGAAGAATTACAAGGTCATCTATACAAATCTTTAGACATTGTTATACCAATGGTGGAGTGGAAAATATAATTGTAAGAAAACTTGAACAAGGGTAGTTTCCTCATCCAAAAACCTCCAAAATCTAGGATAAAAGAGTGAAACATGTCTTCAAGATTCTGGATGGTTTTCTCTATCTGACCATCTATCTGCATATGAAAAGTAGTGCTAAGGAATAACTAAGAGGCAAAAGAATGATGAAGACCTATCCAAACCCTAGAGTAAAAAAAGGATCCTAATCATATATGACCATACTCAAGATTACAGGGAGTCACACAACCTCTTCCCAATACTTCCTCAATAAAACCTCTATTGATCTCGACTCCTTGATCACTATAAAGTGGGATGATTTCATCAAATGATCCACTATCACCCATATAGCATCATAGACACCATAAGATCAAGGTAAAGTAGTAATGAAGTCCATCGATATGTAATCCAACTTCCACTGTGGAACATCTAATGACTGGAGAAAACCACCATGAACATGGTGCTTTCCCTTCACCTTCTAGAAATCCAAAAATTGAGAAATAAACTTTGCAACTGCACACTTCAACCCAAGCCACAAAAATTAAACTCTCAAATATCAGTACATATTTTTCACATAAGGATATAATGATGAGCTAGAAAACAAATAGAGAACTATATCACATATTTCTGAAGGAATGAAAATCCTTCCCTAGAACAACACCTAGTGTTTCCATCCTCTGACCGACCTTCTATGGAATCGCTAAAAACAACTCATTCCCTCTATACCTCCTTCTCAGAATCACCCAAACGAGACTCGTACACCAAATACACCAAATAATAATGCACTATCATCTGTAAAATACAATCTATTTATCTAACGTATCCCATATCTAGAATAATCACCGAGAGTTCTTCCATTAATCTCTAGTAATCCTTCTATTCATGAATGAAATAACTACATGACTTCCTTCTCAGTGAATCGACCATAAAATTTCCTTTTCTTAGTGTATAAAGAATCTCAAAGTTGTAATATTTCAATAAGTCTAACCACTGACACTAACATAAGTTCAATTAATGCTGGAAGAAGACATTCCTCAAGATCTTATGGTTGGTAAAAACAACAAAATTCTCAATAATGAGAAAATGCTATAAAATTTTCAAATAATAAAGAAATAATACCAACTCAAGATCATGGATAGAATAATTATGATCATGGGGAAATAATTTATGATACCCCTAAGAAACAACCAATATATACTACATCAAAACGCATCCCAAGATAAGACATTAAGTGTTACATAAAACCTCTAGCTAAAATCCTACTTCTGGGAAAAAAAGGAATGGAGAACTAACCAACTTCTCATTTAGGTACTTGAAATATTCTCGAAACCTATCAGTCCACAAGAATGCTTGATAATTTCTATTAAAGACTATAAAAGGATTCATAACCTAATAGAAATTTTCTATGAACCTCCTATAATATCCTGAAAGACCAATGAAACATATCGCCTATGCTATTGTATTAGGGGATGACCAAGAAACAACTACTTATATCATTTAAGGATACATAGCTACTCCATGTTGGGATACCACATTCCCAAAGAAATATACTTCATGATAACATAACTCAAACTTCAAAAACATCCTAAACAACTGATCATGATGAATAACTCCAAAAATGGAACACATATGTTCTACATTCCCCCCATCATACACAGAGTATATAAGGATTTCACTGATGAAAGCCACCATGAACTTTTCCAAGAACTCACTAAACACCACATTCATCAAATCCATGAACATATATGGAGAAATAATCACATATAATGACATCACAATGAACTTTTAAGTCCCATGATAACAATGGGAATGAGTATTTTGAATATCCTCATCATTCACCTACATCTGATGATATCCTGACCATATATTGATTTTTGAGAACGAACTTTCTCCCTTAATCAGATTGAACAAATCATAAATCTATGGATGAGGATTGTTGTTCTTCACTATCATTTGGTTCAAGCGATGATAATTGAAAAAAATCCAAAAAATGACATCAAACTTCTTCATGAAAAAAATAGGTGCACCCCAAGGTGAAACACTAAAAAAAACCTCACTACAATAGATCATCAAGATATACTCATAGTTCTCTCAACTTATAAGGCACCATCATATATAGAGACATTGATATTAGAGACACACCTAGTTGTATCTTGATCCGAAACTCAATCTCTAATCCAGGGGTAATACTACAACCTCCTCTTGAAATACGTCAAGATACTCTTCTAAAACCATGGGAACCACTAAATACTGAACTTTTGATGAACTCAATATCAACTCATCCATAAGGGGAGACAAGGGTTGAGCATTCGTTTAACCAATTTGAGGGTCTCTCTCACCAATAAACACCACTATCTCTCTATCAGCATCATAGATAACAAAGTAGATCTTGAATAAATCCATGATATCCTACACTTAATACAACTAATCCTTGACGAGGATTATTTCATATGGATGTATTCATAAAAAGGAAATATCACAAAGAGAGGCACTATCTCACAATCTCTATATACTTCATACAAGTTAGCTTGACCTCTAAATGGTGTAGTCAACTCTAAGGGTTCTGGAAGATTCTCTACCTCAAGTCACAAAGCATGGATGGGGGTTGGTGATATAAAGGATTTAATTGTTCCTAAATCAAAAAAATCATGCACCTATGTTGAAAAAAAGAAAAGGGTACCTCAAATAATGTCTTTCTCACATAGTGCTAGAAAATCTAAAACATGAAGCTAACCATGACCTGCTCCGTGACCTCTATGACTCTACTGACGACCACCTCCATGGATACACTATACTATCTAAGGATGAGGAATGTATTGGGGCTGTACTATACCTACTTAATCTACTATCCACTGATCCAAAACAATAACACCATACTTCTACATCCTTAGATGAAACTACATCAATGGAAGAATCTGAAGTGGAACACTTAGTGCATATTAACTGCTCTGAAAATCCATGAACTCTCGTGGCTGATGACCTCAGTATCCATAAGAATAAAATGTGTATAATACCTTGTAATAAGTTTTAGAGCCACCTCCCCTGGAGAAATGATACGATGAGGGTTGGGACCTACCCTCGATTGATCAAAAACTCTTATGTCCAAGAAATTGGGAAACCTAGACCATAGCTTTTCTTTGTGAGGAATCCCGATGAATCCCCTATCATGATGATCTTACTCTAGACAGTGTCCTCTAAATAAACTCTTCTCTTGGTGAAATCTCATGATACATATTCAGAATAAATGGTGTGACTTGGTGCTGGATATTTTGATGCAATACCTCCTCGTAATGCCTCACTCTAGACTCCTCATCTAGAAACAGGTCTGAAACATTTCACAGAAGTTTCCTGAAATGGATCCCAAACTCTCAAACACCTGAAATCCCCTATCAAAGGGTAAGATAATCCTGATGACTAACCAAATTCATGGTTGAATAAAGGGAATTTTCTTCGAATTGGTCTCAGAACTTATCCCATGAGACTACCGAATCCTCATGATCCTTCATAAATAAGAACCACCACTACCTCATTGCTCCACACAACATCGTCATAGATAATGAAACCCATTGATCCTTTTGAGTATGGATCAAATTGAATGATATATTAACCTCCTCCAACTAGTTTTCTATGATTTAATATAAAAAACCCCTCATAGTTTTAAATAATATGGTGCTAAAACTCTCCCAGTGTCCTCCTACAAGTGTTTTATTCATTGGAGTCCACTTTGTGGCGATCCACTAGCACATATTTTTGAACATATTCAGAACATACCTAACATGGATATCAACTTAGAGCCATTACGGTAAAAGAAAAAAATTTGAGAACCTAAACCTGAAATCTATAATATTTAGCATTAATTAATTATTTTTTATTATCTTTTTAGCGTTTTAACCTATCCCAAGCTCTACCCATTTCAAACACATGAGAAAATAATAATGATGAATGATCCTTTTTTAGGTTTCTACTCTACAAATAGTATCACTTAATTTAGTAGGATCAGTAAACTTAAAGTTCCATGCATCAGATCATAGGAGGACCTAAATACCCATATCTCAACCAGTATTCCATGTTTACATTACTCAGTCAACTTCTCTTACATTGATTACCTACCAACCCATGCAGTCTCACATTTGCTTAACTCTGAACTCCATCATATTATTCAACTTGAACCTCTTATACCACTATGTCATGACCCCCTCCCCCTAACTTATACGCCTCCCTGGAAAAAAATTAGGGAAGGGAGACGGTGAATATCTGAGTCCTGCCTTCAATAGGTCTTATGTTGGAAACTAGCGCTGAAGGTATAATAAAAATGCATATGGAAGGCATTACCCTCTAAGATAACATAAATAAGAGAGAAATAAGATAGATACACCAATCAATACCAGCTCAAACATATATATAATTAAATAACAAGTGAAAGTGTGAAATTCCATACAATACTATAATATATTAATGGGAAACTTCATGTACCAAAAGTTAAAGATTTCAGTGACCCTGAAGCCCAAAAAACTCCTGAAAAACTACGAGTTATTAATTTCTAGCCCGATCTCCAACCTAATCTATCTAAACTAATAAAAAGTTTATAAATACATGGAGTGAGAATAAATGTGTACTTAGTATGATCCTCCTCAAATCCTCTTGTGCGAAAGATAAAGGGATCATACTAATGTACAGTGAACAACAATAAAACTAAATCATCATCTAAACATGCACACTAAGTTCTTAGCCTCACCATGGATAAATATCACCAAGTATCACATCCAAGAGATCATATAATATAATAATGAAAGATCAAGGGTACCCCACTCCTACTTCCCCACTGGTTTACCGCTCTACCCCAACATCGTACGACCTGATCCATATCTCTCCAAAATAATCCATCCCACAGACACTTAGGAAAGGAATCACAACATGAACCTTGTTCATCACATCATAACATCATCCCATTAATATACCATTATATAGTAACTGAGTAGTTTCTAGAACCCACTATAGCCCGTGTGGCATGTATCACACATCAGGTATTATACCTCATTCCATTATAACACATACACTGAGTAAGTACCTAAATCAATAAAAACCTATATATTTCATACCAATAATAATACTTTGGATACTATATCATGAGATAAATATTTGTGAAATAACCATAAAACATCAAAACCCTCTAGAAAAATATAGAGGAAAACTAATTATCAAGTATACTAACACATGTAACTACCAAGATAAGAGAGTGGGGCCAGATGGGGTAGTCTTCCCTCCATCCTCCCACAGCGATGTTGGAGAAAACACCCTCCTAGAGTCCATTGGGTGTCAGTCTCCCTAATTGACATCAAGGAGGAAGTATATAAAATCACAGAATATAAAATATACAATATACCTCACAATCACATTATGGGCATAACCTAGTCTTAGACTCAACTGTATCTAACGTCACTCAAACTCCTGATTTACAATGCTAAGTCTTGATATCCTATAAGCACACAATAATTTAAATGAGCAACATTAATTCCTTCTTTCCTTTTTGGAATTCTTTTTTGTTAACAATTTTATTAGTCATTAAATTAACCATTAAAATTATTTCAATATATATTATTTAATCAACATTGTGATGTTCATTCTCTCTTGGCATAATCCAAACCGAGTCCTAGGTTTATCAAGATTAATATATTATTTTTATTTTCATTCCATTAACACCAACCCTATGGGTTAAGAATTATTTATTAATTATTAAAACCATTCCATAATCCATAAAATCTAGGAAAATCATCCTATGTTACCACCAAGAGGTAAAATACAACCAAGAAAATCTAGCTACCTCAAGTAGTGGGTAAAGTAATATAGATAAAACAAACAACCTGACCATTGACCATTAAATAGATTCATTTCAAGCCAGGATCCAACTTTATCATAGAAGTTGGTAATCCCAGCTTCAACCCATTCCATCGTCTTTGGTGTCAACCCCAACACCCAAATTCATATCATGATACATCTCTCCATCATAGGTGTTAGCTGATGCCACATCATATGGTCATACCTACCCACATCACATCATCCATACTAGGATCACCCATACCATTCTCATATTACATTCGAGCCTCGCACCCCACATCACGTCGCATAGAAAATATCACACTCGAAGTACATCACAAAAGTAGTTGGAAACAAACAATCATAAACAATAGGGAAATATAAGACCGAAAATAAGGCATATATCCTTCACATATAAACAAGATCTCACATATCCAAACTCAAGGCACTTGGACTTCTCAAGAAAATGGGAAACTCATGCCCTAGAAATTATATTTATAAAAAACCTATTTTTATTTCATCTTGAATTAACCAATTTATTATTCACAGGTTACAACTATGGGAAACCTAAGGCATAAATCCATAATGAGCTATCAAAATTTAAACACGCTCTTAGAATTAAAACCATTTTCAATAAACATAGATAAATACCATTATCATTAACATACCTTTTCATTATTATCAACATTTTTAATAAACATTTTCATGATTTACATTATTTTTCAATTCCATTATCATGGAAGAACACATTTAATTAAACATTCACATTGAATCAATTTGACTACCATCAATTTACAAGAAATAATGGATTCACTAAAACATGACTCAAATTTAATTATTCTTAATTTAATTAATAAATTAATTATGACTTTACATTCTTTATCAATTTTCATCATAAACAAAATGAAAATCTATATCATAATAGGACATGATAACAATCATACAATAAATATCACACTATCTATCAAATTAAGAGGTAAAACTCTATCATGGTATAAAGAAACAACATGTGATCACTACAACCAATTATTTTTTAATATGGTCTAGTAATTATTAGGTTAATTCCATTTCCATCCAAAGGGATAAACCATACTAACTTTATAATTTCACGTAAATAAATAGGATAAGTAATAAATCTTCTACCTCAAAGGTATCGAAATTATTCACATGTGAATGGACCAATGCCATAGATCCTGATCACCTATCCCCCATGAATATTAACCTCTACAAGGATGATGCACTAAAAACACACCAACAAAAAACCAACAAAAACTCCATTAGAATACTGGAGGGAAACCACCATCGCATGGAAAGAAGAAGCAGGAGGATCCATATTGAAGAACCATGACAGAAGAGGTAAGATATTCCTCAGATCACCATTGACTAAAGATAGGAAACTGAAAATCGATCCCCATCGAAGGAATTATAAGATTCATAAAGAGAGTTCCACTAGCCACTTGGGGTTTGGGAGAAAAGTATGGGTTTTAGAAAACTTGAGGCACTTCAGCTTATAATGGTACGATGTATAATAGATTTTCACAAAATCAAACCTTTTCACATCATGTAATTATCATGTTTTAAGATCCACTGAATAGAACGTTTCCTAGAACCATTTAATCTTGATTTATTTCACATCATAAATCAACCTATGATCCATCCTTACACAAGTCATGAACCTCAAATTCTTTAAGTAAAAACCTTACACATTGTGAATTCTCCCTGTTTATAGCTTTATACATCCAAACACCTCTAGACCCTCTCTACGACTCCTTCAAGAATCATGAGCTTCAGAAGCACACAAAGGGAAAGACTAGATAGAATCAATCCCTTATAATACCCCTTTTTGGGGAATAGATTATCTCAAAGATGGTGGGGGTGGGTGGGTGTATCTTCACACAATGGTTGTTGTTGTGTTGTTTCTTCTCTTTGATTACTTCCCATACCATTTTCTAATAACTTAAATATCCAAATAAGTTATTCTTCTAGAGCAGCCAATCCTGGATGCATCTATTCCATTTTATTATCTTTATCCCCTATTCATTTCTTTTAGAAAAATATTTTCAAGGTTACACCCCAAAACCTTCACCTCTAACACAGTCATACTGTTCGAGCCACTTTAAGGCCACTGATAGTAGTCGTTAATTGAGTACAAATGATGATGATTCTTATGTCTAAGTTGGATAAAAAATAAAGGAAAATAATTAATCATTTTTATTTAATACCGATTTAAAGATACATTTTTTCTATTATTTCATACATAAACATGATTCCCATACTTTTTGCATTTTTCATCTATTAGTATTTCGTATTTATTTACACAAGACTCCTTCCATAGCACATGACATGGAGTATAAGTGGTTTTTTATTTTGATTCATTAATATTAATATAATAAAAGAACATAATTATGTTGTTGTTTAATGTCACATAAAATTATTACTATAGATTTAAAATACATTCCATTGTTTTCAAGTGATGCATACCCTATCCTTGGTTTAGGGTAGGGGTACATTGGTTTTGATGCACGTTTCTTATTTTCAACACTCAATTACTATTTCATAAATTAATAATTTTTTTCAAAGTGATTAATTCATATATTTTCAAGAAATGTATTAAAAATCATAGTATACCTAAAACATTATCTACTTACGATGACCAATAAATGCATTAAATGTTTTCTGGTTTATTATGTGTGAATACATCTGTTGCGGGTGCTGGTTTATTTTTCCTTCATTGTCTTTAAGTTGATACAAAATAATTTTTTTCCAAATTCCTCTATGATCCTTTCTAGTGATCATTAATAAAAAATTATTTGGTAGTCATCTACTATAAATTCACACTATGAGGGATAATAAAGAGTAAATCAACATTTCATAATTTTGTTTTTTAGTAAAATAAAAAATTATATCATAAATTTAATCTAATATCTTCCCAAATTACTTCCTTAAGAGTGGACACAACATTGGACCATATATATACATCAATTGAAATGTGAATTTGAGCAGCGATCCTAATGACTACTAAGCATGACCTTATTGGGGTTAAAAGTATGGTTGTTTTCATTCCATCCAACCTCAAATTTGAGGCCATTATCTCCTGCTTTAATTATTTTTATTAACATAATCATGATATAATGATCCTATTTTTTGGGAAAATAAGTTTTTAACCATCTACCATTTCCTTGGATTCAAAATCATTAATATGTTGTTACTCTATATTAGTTGAATCGATAAGTGCATAAGCTTATTCTTCCTATACATGGGGAGAATCAGCATGCTAAGAAAACTATTGTTCTTTATAATTTAGAGTAATGACATATGCAGAAGTCAATATATTTGTATAATTTGATGAACACTTAATTTAGATTATGTGATTACATCAGTAAATAGATAATAATATGATGCAACACAGTGTATATTATAAAAAATATAATATTATTATTGAAATTTATTTTTTAAAATGTTGAAGGGATTTTACCCCTCTATCGATGATCTAAATCCCCTCATTATGGTATACTATAACATACATGACCCCATTTACAATGGGACTACTATAAAATGATTACGATGTCCCAATGAAGGGTTATCCTCAGTTGAATTGAAATCTGACAATTCATTTGTTTTGGTTGATAACTAAACAATTGACCACTTTCAGTTTTCAGGATCTAGAACATAAAATACATGTACTTATTATGATTCTATTATAAATGGGTTTTATTTGTACTCTTCCATACTAAAATCAACTTTTATGAATCCCAATTCATCTATTTTAACAACACTCCTATTATCAACCCACTTTCATTTAAAAATTAGCACTTGGAATATTGTGTAATCTAACTCTCATATTTTTTTGATGATACTAAATTATGACATATTCATATAAATTGGATTTCTATCCTTCGTACTAGATACATGCATCACTTTATCCATAATGTAACTCCGCTATTTTTCATGGTATTACATCCATCATGTTCATCTGTATATAATGTATAAAAATCAATTACATAACCATTATAAGATAATATATGCACACTTGGTCCTCTAACTATCCATCAAATTCATTCTAAAATGGAATTCGTATTTGAAGTTAACTCCTTAAAAACATAGTCTTAAAACTATCCTATAAATTGTTGATTATGTGTATTTGATATCTAGATTTTATCCCTTTATAAATTAAAATTCATAAGAATTACTTTGTGGGTTTCAACACATAGCACAACCTCAAAACTATTATGTGAAGTGTAAAGGTGATCCTTCTCCCATTCTGTAATAGTTATTGTGAAAAAAATTTATTATAGAAATTTATTCACCCACAAGATGCCTAGTGTGATGATATTTTTATAGACTAATTCATTCCACATCAGATAGGTATTCAGTATAGAATTCAATGGATTCCTCAACAACGTATCACTCTATAATAAAACCTTCTAACTGACTTTAATTTTTGATATAACCTTTCAAAGTCATCATATATAATTTAATGGGTTACATCCTTCTATAATGTATAAAACCACATAATAAAATATCTCTATAAAAGTGAACAATTAAGTGAACCATCATATCAAATAATTATAATGTGAAGAATATTTCCAAATCACATAATATGAAAACAATTATTTTTCTGTTGTTGGAAAGTTTTTCAAGATAATAACTTTACTACATATATATTTGAAAAAGAAATATAGATTGGTTGATGTATTATATAAATTATTTGAAAAAATTAAATGTAAAGATACATATAGTAGATCTTGTATAAAAACTTTACAATCATGTGATTTTAGAACCTTTAAATTTTAATCATTGATTAACATGGTATTCTTGATATTTGATGAATACCTCTATGGAACCTTTACATCATTAAAGATGTTAAAAAAAATATCTATACTTCCGGGAATGAGTGTAACTATTTGTAGGAAGAAAAATTCATTTTTTCTCTTCATAAGTACAAAATCTTCCCATATTCCCATTTAAATCATGTCCAACCTAGCCTTAATTCTATCCATTTTTTTCAAGTGCATTTAGTAACATGCTAATGAAAATATCAAATATTTTTTTTCCATATGCAGAAAATCAAGAAAAATATAGACATACATACAATTCCAGTATATTAATTAAAATAATGATACATTTTTCTAACCATTTTAATATTTTTTTGAAATAGGTTGACCAAAAGAAGTGTCCATATATTTTACTTCCTCAAATAGTTTATCACCTTTTAGTAGAGATGATTTTGTACCTTTTTATGAACTTCTATCTAATGATGTTATCCAAATTTGGTATTTATATTTCGGAGGTAGAAATTTATGATGTACTAGAAAAGCAGTCCTCAATGAATGTTTCAACCTAATTGATTGTCTACCTTGTTCAAAAATGGGAAACCCTTGATTTCCTTTAATTATATGTCTTGAAATTTATTTATAAGTAGTAAATTCATTTATCATCCCATGTAACATGGCTCTCAATGTGAAATATTTATTTCTTTAAGCATCAAACAACATAATACATAAATCCCACAATAATTTCAATTCTTCAATCAATGGAACCAAATAAACATTAATATCATTACCCAATTTTTTAGTCTTGATATAAGAATAGATGAAATAATATTTTTTTTCATGCATAACCCTGGCGGTGAGTTATAATTTTCCAATATAACTATCCATGTAATATGAGTGATTCTTTGAAAACCAAATGGATTCACTCCATTTATAGATAGTGCAAGAAGAAGTTTTTTTGGATTTTTTATAAATTAAAGATACTCATGATCAATTTTCTTCCACATAGGACAATATATCAAGTGATAAAGTTTTTGATCTTTATTTATTGTATCTATGTGCCATATCAATTTCATTGTAGTCTTCTCACTTCCATATATGCGCTTAAAACTTGGAATGATTGGAAAGTACCATACAAAATTTGTAGGACCTAATTCATATTTCTTATATCAATATTTACCACAATTTGGTATTTTTTATATGATCCATAGTCCTTGAAAAATTTTATACAATCATTTGTATTTTCATGCATTATTTCAGAGATCATACCCATTGAACACAAAATTCATTTAAAATCATATGTTCAAAAATGAATCTCTTTATCATTTCAGAGTATATTATTTAAGAGATCAAGTAGTTTAGTAAATATGGAATCACTCCATCTATTTATAGATTTTATGTAACATAAATTTAGTATGGGTAAAAATGCTATATATTTATTAAAACCAGTATACAATCACATCTTTTCACAACTCTTTAACTTATCAAAAAAATTTGGACAATCAAAAATTTAATATTCAACTATCATTGTCATTTAATCGATAAAATAATCATCATAATCTACACCTATAATCATATTATTGATAAATTATTCATCATTGTTCACACTTATAATCATATCAGATGATATATAAAACACAGTGTTATCCTAGTCACTAGAAAAATTCACATTTTCCCACATTTATTCTAAAATTTATATCTTCGATCTATTCCATGACAGATCAAGTGTTCTTATAAATAATTTTGACTAATTACACTTGAACAAAAACAGTGTAAACATGGGAAAAGGAATTTAGAAGGGTCATATGCATGATCTTTTTCAAACTTGATGAACTCTTTCTCCCCATACTTTTACTATTTTTTCATATGACTGACATCCATAAATTTTGGATTAATATCCATCCTATTTAATTTAGTAATATTAATATTTTAAAAATAAATAAACATACAAAAATTATGAGTTTGTAACCCAATAATGTCATTCTTAAATAAAAATTTAAGCTACATGAAGTCATTTTTCAAAGATAATAAGAGCTGAATTATGAATATTTAGATTGTTTTGCAGTGGCAGAAATAATTGAAGGAAAAGAATGGGGAGAAAACCCTACATACTTATAAAAGTTCATAGGAATGAAAATATAAAAATGATTAGGGTTTTTCTAACTGGAATAGGAAGAAAATGGAAAGAATTGTTTGATTTTAATCCATTAGAGTATGAAGAATACCTAGAAATTGGAGTGGATTACCATATGCGCATTATAAAAACCCTGCCTACTTATCATTTGTAATCAATACCATACATGATAAGCGGGAAGAGTTTTACACTGAAAATATGGTTCTTTCATCCACATCCTCATTCATATAAGAGCACCAAGTAATCATAGTGAGAAATTTGTAAAATAGGATATCGTATATGATTAATTTGATGATATATCATATGATTAAATAGACAAAAAAGATATAGAAAAAGAAGTAAATGATTGAAATAAAAAAGAGATAGGGGTTGGTGTTTATTAATTTCTTCACTAGGTATATGATGGGCCAAGTGGTGATTCAATGGAAATATGCTACGGAGATGAAGTTTATCATTTATCAGATGATGAAAAAGTTGATAAATCTCAACCACATGGTCTTAAAACCCAACTTTTGAAGGAAATCTTGAATTTAATTGGTGTTTTATGAATAAAAGTTTGGGTCTATCTCAATGGTATGAACCGATAAAGTAAACTAGAAAAAATATCAAAATTATGAATAAATGAAATCCAATGGTGATTGGAATGAATGCAAGTGGGACCATGATCAAAACCAGAATGAAAAGAAAGACTCATACATCAACAGTTTATGTTAAACAACATAATTTTTTTAATAAATTAGGCACATGTTAAGGGTAGAGGTTCAATAAAATAAAATATAAATAAGGTAAATATATTTTTTTTTGAAAAAAGTAGCGTTATTTCACTTGTTTCCTTCCAAATCACACCGATTTTGAGGTGATTTGAAATATTCAATTTGGGATAAACCAATTTCTTTGAGTTTCTCCTCAAAGGATTTCTCTCTATCCAACATAAACTCTCCAAATAGGGTAAATGAGTTGGAATTTCTCCATTTCAATTCCTTTATCCTCAAAATGCCCCTGTCGAATAACCTGTTAAGGTAGTGGAAACAAATTTATCATGGAGTTTGGATTACACCATGATTTTCCCAATCTAGCTAAGAAAATATATCCTTTTTAAAGATGATGGATATAGGGAATGTTTGAGGATCAATTAAATATGACCTTGAATGACATTATGGTTATGAGAATGCATATTGAGTGATGTATGATCAATTAAAGAGGAGTAAAAATAATCACATACCATAGGTTTTGAGAGGATTGATTAGTCTGAGAAGTTCGAGGGGGAGTGACGTCAGAGGTGGGATTCCATGAGAGCTTCAATGAAATAAAGAATAAAGTTCTATTAGTGTAGAATATATAAGATTAAGGAGGGGTTTATCATCTCTTTCAAAAAATAAATGATAAAGATTCGTTTTTATTAGTGCTAAAAACATAAGTGTTGATAAAACATCTCTTTATCAGTGCTTTTTAGCACTGATAAATGCATATCTTTATCAACACTAAAAAATTGCTGATAAATACCTTTATTAGCAAAAAAAGAACTCATAAAACCTATCTTCATCAATGCTAGAATTATAATACTGGTAAATATGGTTTTTATAAGATTTTATAAAAAATAAAAAAAATATTTTAAATGAATATATATATTAAATATGTATAAATTACAAAAAAAGTAAATAATATTTTATATTATTAGTGAATATATAAAAAAATGCATTTAAATGGATTAATTATATATATTCCAAGAATTTTAAAAATAGTAAAACTTAATAAATAAAATTGAATGAATATTAATCATAAAAATTAAAAACATTCTTAGAGTATTAAAACTTAGTAAATAATTATGTACAGTTCGTAAGATTAACTACATTGGTTGTAAACAAATATAAAAATGAATAAAATGATACAAATGCATTTAAATAAGTTTATTATATAAATTTAAAACATAAAAAAAATATTACAGCTTAATAAAAATAATTGAATAAATATTAATAAAATAAATTAAAGATATATAAGGAATATTAAATCCTAGTAAATAATTATGTGTATATAAATATTAAAAAATAAATAAACCCCCAAAAAATTAAAAATTAATAAACATTAAAATTGAATAAATAATATTAAATGAAAGAAGCTCTGGCCAAGATTGACTTTCTCCTGTGGAGTGTAAATAACCATGCCCTTTCTACTAAAAAAACGTGAAACACATAGGCATTTTCCTGGTGTCCAGATGTGTTTTCTATTCCAATTTCCTAGAAGAATTCATGGATCACCTATTTTTGAAGGTGTGTGGGATCGATCGGTTTGGGAGGTCTTTGGCACTTTTAATGGTTGGTCATTTCAGGTGAGTAGCAACAATGATTTCCTCTAAGCATGGTTCCAGAAAGTTGATACTATTATCGAAAAAAAGACACAGGTGTCTATTCTTCTGGCTAGGTGTTGGAAAATTTGGCATGCCCATAATAGAGCAAGGCATGAGGGTTCACCACATCGCGTACAACAGTCATTTTCACAATGAAATCCATGCACATTGATCTCACTCGTATCTTTAAGAATGGTGAAAGGGAACCCTCATTTATAGATATTCTCGTGACTAGAACTCCCTATCCTAGAGCCCCTCAATGATAATAGGTGTATTGGATACCACCTAGTATTGGCTTCAAACTCATCATCGACGGTGCATGTGGGATGGGGGTCATGTGTAGTGGTGGTATTGTTAGGGACCATATTGGTTTTTCAATTTTGTATTTTTCAAACTTCTTTGGTAGCGAAAACTCTCTTCAGGTAGAGGAGAAAGCTATGCACATTAGTCTTACTCTCTACAGTGAGAAGAATATTATCCTCTCAGTTTTTTAAAATGATTCCAGAACTATTCATCGTGCTCTATAAGGATGTGGTACTACACCCTGGTGCATAACATAAACTATTTGTAAGTGTCGTAGTCTCATAACCACCAAGATGGAGATTCTCCACACATGACGGGAGGGCAATAGAATTGCTGAAATTTTTGCCTCCATGGCTGGCTTTAGGGATTAGATCACAAGATATTTCAGCCTAGGATCCCTTCCTTCTGAGAGAATGACTTTATTCATTGAGAATGCTCTAGGGCTTCCTTATTTTAGACCCCCATAACCCCCTCTCATGTTGTTCGTCACTCTTCTCTCTATACCATTTCTTTTTCTTATAGAATAAAAAATATATCTTTGGTGGCGATTATATAAATTTCAAACATATTAATTTTTTTTTAAAACTTAATAAATAAAAATGAATAAATATTCATTGTATAAATTACAAACATATTGAAAATATTAAATCTTATTAAATAAATATGTATTAATTTTATAAAATATATAAATTAAAAAAATATTAAAAATTAATACATATAAAAAATGAAAAATATTATTAAATAAAATATTATTAAAACTGATCAAATACAATTAAATACATTAAAAATATCATCTATTTAAACTAAAAATTAATAAAAAAATTCATTTAAATGGATTAATTATATAAATTTAAAACATATTTTAAATGTTAAAACTTAATAAACAAAAAATAAGTAAATATTATTTATATAAATTATAAAACTATTAAAAATATTAACCTATAAAAAAATATATGTATATAAAAATTATAAAATAATTAAATTCCAAAAAATATAAAAAATAACAAACGTTAAAAATGAATAAATAATATTAAATTAAAGAATATTGAAAATGAAAAAATAAAATTTAATAGACAAAACAATTTTAAAAAATAAATTCTTAAGATCAACTATGTAGATTGAAAACACATTTAGAAATGAAGAAAATTTTAAAAAAATCATTTAAATAACTTAATTATATAAATTTTAAACACTTTAAAAATATTAAAACATAATTAAATAAAATTGAATAAATAATAATAAAATAATTTAAAACATATTATAAATAATACTTAGTAAATAAATATGTATAAGTTTAAAAAATTGAATAAATTACAAAAATGTGATATAAAAAAATATACATTAAATGTGAAATAAAATTAAAAATATGAATAGTTCATTCTATACATACACATATACACATGTTATATACATACAGATACACATGCATATGTGTACATATCACATATAAACATAGATATAAATATAGAAATACTAATATCACATATTAATAATATATATTCATTTTTATTTATATACTTATTTAAATTATTAAATTATATATTAATATATCAAATATATTTATGTTAATTATATTCATTTTTTAATTAATATATATTATTAAACATTATTTATTGAATATAAATATGATAATTATATATATATTTATACATTGAAAATATTTTCTTATTAAAATTTATAAAAATATTTTATGAGTGTTAGGGAAAGCGTTGATAAAGTGGAACCTTTATCAATTCTAAAAAATGCGCTAAAAAGGTCACAATTTTATTAGTGCTTTCTATTTAGAACTGATAAAATCTATTGCTATATATCATGCGATCTGTGGTAGAGCCTGAGCAGTATTCTTTCCTGAGATAAATTATAATTTTTTTTCCCGTTTAAGTAGGGGTGATTAATGGGTTGGGACAGATTAGAGATCACATTTCATGGGTCTATAATTATAAATTCATTTAAACCTACAAATTCAAAAAAATAAGTATGGTCCACATGCGAACGAGACCAGACTAACTCATGGACTAGCCCGAATAATAATAATTTTTCAAAAAAATAATAATAAAATACACATGATTAAAATTGTACCTCTATCATTTGAAAAAAATACTAAAAATATTGTCAAATAACATTTTAAATCATATAAAAACTACATTATTCTATATATGTAAATTCATTTTAAAAAGATTTAAAAAACTCTTTTCGCAAAACTATTTTTTTAATCCTTTCAATCCACTTAAAAATCAATCAAAAAATGCATTAAAGTTTGTAAAACTAGACTGGTAGATCTTTGAAAAAAAACCGTAAAATAGGTCCAAACATAAAAATAAATTATCTAAAATCAAAAAATGATTACTTTTAGAATTTCAACTTAAATCATTGTCAAACATTTATTTAAACAAATAAAGCCTTCTCTCATTCATTTGTGAAAATTATGTTATAAACATAGATAAATAACATCTTATATTAAAAATAAAAACTGCACCCTTTCTAGCCATGAAAAACAATAAAACATAATGGGAAAAAATCATAAATCATCTAAACAACTGCCTAGGAACTGATTTGTACCATTTAAAAAATTAAACCAAAATAAGATAATAAATACATTAAGAAGATCTAAAAGCTTTTTCGACACCATTAATACTTTCTCATAATCTAAAATCATAATTCACATCCACATATTTTTTAAATTCTAATTTTTTTTATCTCCATGATCATGAACTATATGGATAGTATTTTCATTATCATACTTCTTATAATTTACATATACACCTTCATTTATCAAATAAACACTTTGAGCCACCAATTCCATATAGATTATTCAATAAATCTAGAAACAGTTTTTCCCAAATATTTCTGATTAAATTGAATGGATGAAATATTTTTTTCAATTCTTGTAGCAAATAATATATAAATTTATCCCACTTGTGATTTTTCGATTTCATTCATTATTTTATTGATTGTTTTTTATTTTTGAGATCAATTTTTTTTAATTCTATTCATTATAGTTCTTATAGGTTATAAATTATAATTCAAATAAATATTATTGATTAGGAATCATGACATATTTAAAGTAGTTTTATTAAAAAAACAATATATTCCATCTAATTGAATTATTTACTTAATATTCATTTTTTTAATATTTCTCTAATAAAATAGAACAACACATATAAATTTATATATTCATTTAAAACATAATATTAGAAAAATATAAACTCAAATTACTATCAAACACATCAAATTTTTTAAATAAAATGATTTAAAAGTAAAAATTTTAATATTAAAACACTAAATTGTAAATTCAGTGATGAGAAGTGAAGCTGATGGGTATGGTAAGAGAGGAGTGGATGGAAGGAGGAGAGTTGGGGGAGAAGGTAATAATAGAGAAAAGAGTCATAGAGGTGATGGTGTCTATAGTTGCATCTCATGGTGGAGGAGATGAGCAGAGTGTGTGTTGCAGTGTTCTGGAGCGGAGGGTAGGGTTGAGCGGAAGAGGGGTGGGGGTGGGGGATATGTTTCCCCAAAAATCACATTTCCCAAGCCTAGGGGTTACTGTATTCCCCCTAGTCTATCCCAGATAGTGAGTAAGGCCAACTATCCATTTTGGAAGTTAGGTTACTTGAAAAGGTTGAGAACAATGGGAATTTACATCATTCAATTATATAGTATTCCAAATTAGGAGTTCCATATTCAAAATATGAAAAAGAACACTACTATAACTATCATATAATTGATTTTGTTAATCAAAAGGCTGTATAAGACCTATATAAGGTGAAAAAGGCCAGTAATTTTGATTATAAAAAAGATCAAATTATATAGACATAGAGGAGAACAAGGATAATGTAAACACTATATTAGAAGGTAGAAGTAGTTGAGTACTAATTCATGGGTTCATTGAAAGGAACCTTTGAAGAACTAGTAGGATCCAGTATAAATAAACCAAATTATTTTGGGAGATAGGTCACACTAGTAGGAGTTAGTATAAAGAACTCTTCACTTATACAATATAGTGAATATTTTGGATGTGTTTATTGACCTTTCCCAATATAATTTTAACTGATAATATGATTAAAGTATATAAATTTTGTCTCATACTTGATCCGAACATAGCAAGGATGTAGTCACTCACCTTGGGGGAAGGCTTTCTAAAAATACCATGTGTTGTGATTTTGTTTAATTTTTGTCTTACATGTGGTGTAAATGTGTTTGTGAACTGAAAAGATCTATTCATCCTAATAGGTGCATAGGGTCAAATATAAAAAGGGGTAAAAAGTAAAAGAAAAATAATTTAATAAAACTTGTTTATACTACAACAACCCATGATTTTAATATATTTATCCTATAATTAACTCAAATATATTCGATAACTTATTCCACATGCAATACCAAACTAAAAAAACACCCGACTAAAAAAATGAAATTTTAAAATTACATGAATAATATAATCATTAGTAAATAAAAATATAAGAATCAATTAAAATAGTTATATATTATTATTTTTCTTTGGATAATATTTTAAAATCAAGAATGCCTTTTGAAGAACTATTTAAATAATTTGATTGTATATGAATTTAATAAATTAAATTGATCATTGATAAAATTTTATCATAATAGGTAATATTTAGATTTATAAACCAATATATCATTATTTAATTATATATAATTCTATATGAAATAAGATTAAAAACAATTGATGTTTAAAAAAGTGTTTTTAAAATGAATTTTTCTTTATATATTCTATTTTCATTTAAAATATAATTTATGAAATTTAGAATTATTATTTTTAAAATTAAATTTATTTTTTATTAAAAATTTCAATAGTACCTTAGAATTGTTTTTTTTCTAAAAACATTTATTTTTAAGTGATTAGTTCAATATACCATTTTTACAAATAACATGACATTTATGACATTATTAGTATATAATTATGAGTTTGAAATTAATAAAACATTTTTCAAATACAACATAGTTATATTATAATTGAATTTATAATTTTTTTTAAATCTATATTTGACATTTAGAACTTAATTCATATTTTTCCAAAAAATTGTTTTTAATAAAATAAAACAAATTTCATTTTAAAATGAATTTTTAACAGTTTTATAAAATTAATAAAAATAAATGGATTTTAAATTTTAATCATTAGGTCAAAAAAATGATAAGGACCATTTTATATTTAATTATAAAGGAAAATTTACTTAGGTGAGAACTAGTTACCGTGTTAAAAGATAAAATGGTAAAAGTAAATAATCTTTGATCAAAAGACTTCAAACATGTATAAAAATTATGCGAGAATGTGTGTTTGAGATATTTTTCAACCTTATCAATTTTATCTCAATTATTTGTTTATTTTGGAGTCACTTTCCTTGATTATGACTTCCCATTATTGAAATGTTTTGGGTATTTATAAAAATACCATCCATTTTAACTTATAAAAGGGCCCCTCCTCTCCTCCCTTAACCTCCCACAAAAACACCATAATTTAGGAAACAAATCTGAAACAAATCTCTTAAACCCTCTTATACACCTTAAATAGGTAATGGACTTCACAAAAGACCATCCCTCAAAGGTTTAACCCCCTATTCAAAAGAGATAATCCAAGAAGTGAGGTACAAATTTCTAACCGCTCCATTCTTTTTATATTTCCTTATGCTCAATTATTATTTATAAAATTCCATTTCACCATATTAAAATGATAAAATAAATATAATTATTATACTGGTATGTTATTATAATAATGTTACAAGAATTAACCACCCTCCCCTTTTCCATTCCGAAAAACAAAATCGTGCATCGTGTGTTGTGAAAACTACCACCTCCATTGTGAAATGAGTTTCATTTTCATTAACCATATTAAAAGGATGGTAATAACATGGAATTTAACATATAATAATGGTATTTATGATATATTTTATATTTTAAAATGATAAACCATATTACTCACATTCTATGTTCTATGGAAAATGAAATCATCATCAATGCGTACATGTGGACTACTGCCTTTATGGAATAGTTTATTCCATATTTCATTACCACCATTCATAGATGGTTATAATAATGGTTTTAATGGATATATATATATAAATTATTTTTATAAAATTATTAAGGTTTTTTAAAGACAAATTTTATAACCTATTAACAATATGAGCAATAAACAACCATGATAAATTCAATCGTCCAAAAGAGAGTTCTAAGAGAAAAAATGATTTCGTTGTACTATAAAATAACATCATATATGTTATCTTATTCTTATTTTTATTATTTAAAATTCATATATGACACTCTAATAAACACTAAATACGTTCATTATGCTTTTTGTATAATTATATTTCAACTAAATCACTTCAAAATCATTCATTAATTATGGAATGTTCTTTTTTGGGTCACTTTAACCACCTACTTGAAAAATACTATAAATTTATATCATGGATGAATACAGGAGTTTAATTTTAGGTAATATATGATATAAATAAGTAAATAATGATTCTTTTTGGTTTTGGAATGGTAATATAAAAATTGAAATCATTATTTAAGAAAACTTCCTTCGTTTGCTAAGAACCATTGAAAAATGCTCATCAAAAAATTATTATTTAAGGATCATAACCAAAAATCCAAAAGAACGAAATTAAGAAATTATAAATAATTACAAAAACATAAATTACAGTATCATGTATAATCTATTAATGATGAAATTTCAAAGAATAATGAATAACAACACCATGATTATGAAACAAGTTTATAATGACTGATGTTACTCACACCCGATATTGAAAATAGATAAAAAATTAAATAATATATATAAAGATAATAATTATAAGTGAATTTTATAAAAGTTAATGTATATTAAAAATGTTTTTAAATAGGTGATTTAGATATTTATGTTTTTTATACAGGAGCTTATAGTGCAATCGACTAAGAGGGGAAACAATGTAAGGGGTTTCTGTCTCAATTTAAAATCTATGGTAGATATTGTTATATTATGCACCATAATTTATTCTATATGGTGTAATAACTACCCAATTTATTTAAAATAATAAAACATATTATTTTTTATGATATTTTAATGTCTATTTCATGATCTTCCTCTCACGATCCTTTGATTATTTTGTTACCAATTCTGAGTTTTATCGCCTCAATTTTTGATTCATTGTGTCATAGTATTTCTTAATTAAATAAAAATTTCAAGCTCTCATTGATCCTAAAATTCCCCTATTTTATATGTTATTTCATTTTTTTTGGTTAAATTAATTCTCTTCATCAATATAAAATTATTTGATAAAATGTTTTTTGAAATAAAAGTGTAACGTTGGTAAGAATAACCCCAATTCATATCAGTAAACCTTTTATTCCATGTTAATTTACTTCCACCAATTTTATCCTCCCATTTTGGGAAAGATAATATGGATTATTTTATATGATTATAATAATTCTCTTGATCCCTTTTCAAAAGGAAAATTTAGTACACTTTTCACGATTTGGGATTTCAAACAAAGGTTTTTCAATTTTTTTAAAAAGGGGTTTCCATCCTTTAAAAACAAAATTTTTTATCTTCCAATTGAAATTTATTTTGATAAAATTTATGCATGTTTCGGGATCCATTATTGAAGTTTCTTTTTCAAGAATAAATGTTTTCAATTAACCCTTTTTGAAAATTACTTTTTAAAGTGACCCATAATTTCTTCTATTTTATGGTAATATTAAAAATGTTTTCTAAAGACTCTTTTTAAGTTTTCTTCCACATGGAAACATCTTTTCACAAACTATGGAATTTTATATAAAACATTACCACTACGTTTTAATTATTTCTAAAATATTTTTCTCTCTCTTAGTTTCAAAAAATATATTTTTCAGAATTATTTCAAATGATTAAAGACATTTCTTGTTTCTAATGTGGTTCTTATAAAACTCTTAAAAAGTGTTTTACATATAAGTTTTTCTCCATTTATACCTATTATTCATGATTCAAATATATTATTCAAATATTACCATCCAACTTATTTATTTGGATGGCTTATGTAATTTTATTTTCTATCAAATATATGACTCATCAATACCTTTATCTTGCCTAACTATATACTATGAATAATAGTAACATTTATTCCAATTTATTTACTTTGTGAATACGCTATTTTATATTTATTTTATCTAATGGTGTTATCCAAGATTGCAAATGTATATGGATTGGGGAAATTATTGTCCTATCCATATACCCATTATCTTTAGTGTGTAAATAACATATACTTTATTATACTTATTAAATGATATTACACAAAAAAGTTACTAAATATCTTGGGACAACCATTTATTTTCCATGGGTTTATCATGTTAATTATTTCATTATATGCATCCATTTTAAAAGGATATGAAGCCAATTTTTATTATTATTTAATATGTTATTAGTGAATAATTTTCAAGTGGCACTCATAAGTATGGATGATGATGAGTGGGGTATTATATCTCCATCCACTACATTAGTTAAGAGTTTATATCTCATGAGAACTAGTACATTTTAGTTTCTCATAATCATGTTCATTGATGGTGTGTATAATAAATGTTATGTTCCCTATTATAATGTATGTTCCATATTTGAAATATGTTCCACGATTTTAAGCTTACTCTCATGACTATGTTATGCTCTCATGGATCATGTTTGTTAACTCACTCTTTTGATTCATGTATTATTTTATATCAAGATTTATGACATGCTTTATGACCTAAATATTGTTGGTTATTATTTTATTATGTGTCTCGATTATACCCATATAATCATCTTATGCTCACTTGTGATCTTTGATTTTAATAGCTTATGTTTACCCTTACTAAGAATATGATCTCACCCATTTCTTATGTTTCTATTTCAGCAGGTTATAAAGATTGGAAAATTATAAAATGTATAAAAGAGTTACTTATGTGGAGAATAAGTGGGAGATGTTTAAGTTTTTCTATAGATTAAGTAATTTCTTATATAATGGGAAAGATTTTCATTAGTTAAAAAATAATGAGATTTGTTAGTCAATTTTTTATCTTAATTCTCTAAAACTATAAAACTAAAATTTATTGTGAATGTATTGTAATAAAATATTTACTTTAATTAATGTAATTAGATGGCCACATCTGCGGGTTGTAATAGACACTTATTCACCCCCTCAGTGTACCTGCACAATCCATTGGGCTTCTCATTTAACATAAATACAACACTATACAATGAAAATATTACTTCATATTACACTAATATAACATTACATATATGTAAATATAATGTGAATATAATGTTATACATATATGTAAATTTAACATTATATAACACAAATATAACAATATATAACATTATATTTACAATATATTTTAATTATATTTACATTATATAATATTATATTTACATACATGTGTCTTGATTATACCCATGGGGATGATAGTAGCTATGGGTGTGGTGGAGGTAACCTCTTTCAGTGACTGGATTTGCGGCGGCGATGTCGATAGGAGCGGGATGATGCGGTGGTGTAGTCACCAAGTTGGTCGGTGGGGCTTCAGGCCTATGGAGGGGGACACGACTCCCATCTTCTGCCCAGTGATGATTGGGTATCCGCAACCGGTGACTAGAAATATGGGGGCTTGGAGACAGATTCTATTGACCACATGCCTCCCGTTCTGGTGGTATCAACGTGTCGGTTTGTGGCAGTGGGGGGTACGATTTCACTCAGTGATGATGAGGCAATGGAGGACGGTCGTGATGGACGTATGGGTTGCTACTGTTGTGTTGGTGAGGCAGACGATGAATGTCATCCAGTTCACTGACTCTAGATTTGTTTTGGGCTAATCATGTCCATTTGGACATGTTTCTTTGTGTTTACGTGGACTATGTACCATTGGAAGGCAGTTTGACTCTGGACTTCGGGCATGTAATGGGTTTCCCCTTCCTAGTTCAAACAGGTTTTCTATTTTGCTTATTTTAATAAATTAGGGCTCAACCCTATGCTTTCGGTATAATGTTATATTTATGTATATATAATGTAAATATAACATAATTATAACATTATATATTGGTAATATAATGGTATATAGATAAAAAAATTATACATAACATAATACATATACGAATATAACCTTTAATAATGTAAATATACATAAATATAATGTTATATAACATGAATATTATGATATATAACATTGTGTTTACATTATATTAGGCCATACTTATGTTACATAATATTATATTTATGTTATATAACATCATTTTCAGGTAAATATAATGTTATATAATGTAAATATAATCTCAATATACCCTTATATAATGTTAATATAATATTATATATTGTGAATATAACATTATATAACATGAATAGAACCTTATATAACATGAATATAACATTATATAATGTAATTATGATGTTATATAATGTATGTATAACATTATATAACATTTATATTTACATTATTTAATGTTAAATTTTCATTCAATAACATTATATTTACATATATTTACGTTATATTTACGTTACATTACATTATATTTATGTAAATATGACATTATATAAAATAAATATAATATAAATATAACAATATATAATGTAAATATAACATTATAGAATGTAAATATAATGCTACTTAACATGAATATAACATTATATGACACAAATCAAATATAAATATAATGTTATAAAACATAAATCTAATGTAAATTTAACATTATGTAATGTTTACATTTACGTAGTATAATATTATATTTGTGTACATTTGGGTTATATTTACATCATATATTGTTATATTTACATTATATAAAGTTATTTTTATATAAATAAAATATTATATAACATAAATATAATGTAAAAATAATTCCATATCTGGGTTGTATATTGTTATATATAAGTGAATTTAACATTATATAACATAAATATAATGTAAATATAATGCTATATTTATATTATATATTATTATATTTATATTATATAATATTACATTTATGTATATATAACATCATATTCATGTTATATTTACATATATTTAACATTATATTAATGTTATATGATGTTATCTTTATGTTATATAATGTTATATTTACTTCATATTATGCTTGATTTCTTTTTAATTATAATCCTCTATCGGTAGAAGAAACCACATAGATACTAGAAAAAACATACATTACTATCACAATATCACAGGGAAGGCCATGAAAACTGAGCAGCCAGGATTATCATTCAAATAAGACCTTGTCCATGGAGGATCATTTATTTGGGACTAGGGGTGACCTTTTTGGGTCTACAAGAGTTGTGAGGAATTCAAAGTTGAGTTGAATGTCTTGGTCCTGTATGATGCTTTCTGGGTATCAAAAACTTACTCCCATCAATATCAAACTGTTATCCCATTGCTTCTTATATAATAAAGTCTAGAAATTAATACCATCCATCTGGTGCATGGGGTGGTTGAAATTAGTCTATGGGATGTCTGAATGATTTTAGTAGCACCGATTATGGGTGACATGTATGATAAATTTGTTCCACCCCCTTCAGCTTAGGATGACATGGATAGGACCCAAACTTTCCAAGAATCTTATTTACAAGGTGAATGATCTCTTTAAGGGTGTCCCTCTCCTGAAGCTGGATGTCCCATTTTATGATAGGATCAATTCCTTTACTACACTAAGAGACCATGAGCCTTATGTATGTAGGATGAGTAATTTCCCAAATCTTGAGACCCAACAGTGTATCAATGCCTATTAGTCCACAATCATGGAGGGTTAGTTTAATGACTGGGGATGGAAAATCATCCCTGACCTCAACGACTGTTCTGATTGGTAACATTTCATTCCATGTTTCTTAGTGGATGGTTGCTTCTAGTGCACACATCTGATATCAGGATCAGAATCACGACCTTTATAATAGAGGCTTAGTTGGCCACCAGTACGCATATTAATATTCCCATCCTAGTACTAGAAAAGATATACCATTTTTTAGGATCCATCAGTGAGGGGTAGTGATTCTCGCTCAAATTTACCCAAGAGAAGAAGGTAATATAGTCCTTGTAGGTTAGTTTGGGTTGTCGAATCCTCAGAGACCTAAGAAGTAACCTATAGACATGTCCATTCTATGGATTGTTTGTGGATATGAAGTGGAAAACATGGGTTGATTTTAGATGGGCTTAAATGATCACTAATATATTTAAGTGAATTAAATTTAAAAGAATGAGTTTATCCTAGGTTATCGCTCGGGGTGGATTGGACGTATTTCCTTTTCAATGATTTAAATTTCTTATATTTGAGATGGGTTCATTTAAGGATATAAAAAAACATCATAACTTACTGGTTTAATGCCTAAAATCTTTAATAATAATCAACTATACAATTGAAGGATCAAATTTTTGAGCACTTCAAGGTAATGGTTCGTATTATCACTTGAAGTGTGTGGCCTTAAATTCAACAAGGACGATGGAGTTTAAAAATCATCAAATAAAAATCTCAATTAAAGAAGTCATTATACATTAATGAGGTGATAAATAACATCCAATCCAGCCCCTTTCTACTCCATTGGATCAACCCATTTGTGGGTTAGCCCTCCATTGATCCCATGGTTTCAATGGAAGCGGAAAGTAGACTCATGAGGGAGGAAATAGAGAAGTAAAGAAAACAACAAAAATAAAATGATCACTCCACCGTTGTGTGAATAATTTCACAAGGTTTGGTGTGAATAAATTCACACCTTGATCCAACGATATCAAAGTGATATGAAGAACAATAGAATAAGAGTAGAAGAAGAACTTTTATTAAGAGACTAAAGTGAATTGAACAACTTACATGTGAAAGACAAATTTGAGACAACAAAATTGCAGCATAACATTACAATTGAAAAAAGCACCCAAAATTAAAAACTCCTTCACCACCACTGCCTTAAATAGGAATTTTGGGAGCCTTGGGTCGAGCCTCAAACAGTACAAGTCATCCCACTTGAGTATGGTAGGTCTAGGGTGGTGGAAAATTTGTGGAAAGAAGACTTTCCATCCTTGACATGAAAAGGCATCCAGCTTGCATCCACCAAACAAAGGCTCCTGAAACACCTTCTAGATGGAATAATTTTGGTGGGCCAAATAATAATTAAATTAAGATCCGGATGTAAGCTAACAGACTGTAAAATATCATCCCATAAGGAGTTATGTTTTTCGAGATATGGTTTAACTAGTGGGATGTTTTTCTGGGCCGCAGAAACTGGCCCAGACTTTTATCTCTAACTTGGGCCGCCTAAATGAACACCATGGAGGCCGAATTAGAATTGTCTCCTGAAGAGTGATTTGTTCCGAAACATTTCTTCTATCATCCCACAAAATTGGGGATTACTTGGGCCTGTATGGTTTCCCCCACATTAGAATTAGTGGGCTGGTGTCCAATCTAACTTCTCCAGAATTGTTTCCTTTCATCACAAAATATCCCCATCTTCTTCCATGAATTCTCCATTGATCCCTGAATGAAACATGTTCATATTTAAGTTTAGATATAGTTACCAAAATATCAAATTAAAATATTTATAATTACATTCCTTAGAATCATATGACTCATTGGGCCTAAATTGTTGTATATTAGGCATGAAGTGCACAAATGATGAGAATGGATGTTCATAATGAAAATGCACTAACTCAGGCCCATAAGATCAAAAATGAACATTTAGTACAATTAAAATGTAATTAAAATATATGTTTTTATTGGATAATCACACCCCCCCAACTTGAGATTTACTAGTCCCAAGCAAATAATTCAATGATTTTATTTGAATTCCTTTCTTCAAACACATTATAACAAACAATGCTCACAGTGTAAACTACACAGAAATATATCTTTATGACCTATCAAGATAATTTAAAACAAGATGAATTTAAAATAACATCCCAATCCCAAGCTCATTCCTTTTATCAAATCCATCATCATACTTCATCCAACTCAATTAGGTGTAATGATGTGTTGTGAATAAAAATAGATATGGGGGTTCATTTTCATTCAAGGGGGAAATCATGGAAGCGCTAGGTGGAATCAAATTTAATCCTAATATGAGTATTCTTCATTCCTCTTTTTTTCGATTTTTTTTTTCAATATTGCTATAGTAATTGAGATTGCAGTTAATCAAATTAACCCATGTAGCAAGACTTTGCCAATGACTCCCAGGCTCAAAGGCCTTAGGGCACCAAGTGAAGCCCACATACTCGGGCATCGTCTTGAGTTAACTTATTCAAAAAAAAGTCATATTACCATAAATAGAGATATATTGAAAAACTCAGGGCTATAAAACTCTAGAGTCACGATCCCCAAGTGCCAAAATCCTCGCATTTTATCAATCCATTGCTCTACATGCAATTTTTTTTGGAATACTCATATTATTCATAAAAATAAAACTAGCCTATGCTATTTATTATGGGACCCCAAAAATTCAAATTAGTACCCCACAGTCTAGAGGACGTGCATTGTGACATTTTGATTTAATGGATGAAAATAAAAATGATGAAAATTTTCAATGGGAAACCAAACTTCCAAAATCAATGCTTTTAAACTTAATCATGAATTAAATTAAGAGTCAAGGAAATAAAAGTTATTTTCTATTTAGTTTTAATGTGAGAAAAGATGTTATTTTATGAATGATAAAGGAATTTTACTTCTTTTCTTTATATCATTGTTTTTTTTAAACAAACATTTTGTTTCCACACCCCCCAACTTAGAATGAAACTGTCCCTAGTTTCATAAAAATAAAATTTAGAATGGGGTAGAGGAATAAAAGGGGGGTTCAATAAGGAAATTAAAATATGAGGATCATGGAATGAAGTCACCTGGTTGTTGAAGTTTGAAGTTCTTGTTGCTCGAATTTAGTCTTTTGATATCCATGTCGCTTGCAAAGTTACCTAGTGGAAAAAGGAAAACAAACAAACAAAATATATATATATATATATAAAAGTAAAATATAAGTATATATATAAAAAATTATCTAATAAGTAAGCACATTAATCCGTAGGTCAGTGGTAAGCGCGCGCCCCTGTCTCCCATCGGTCCCGGGTTCGAGTCCCCGCGGCTTCGCCAGTTGTGACGAGGTTTTCCCCATGACATATGGCGTGTCCCCTTTTTTTAATTATTATTATATTATTATTATTTTTAATATTTTTATCTTAACCTATAAAATAATAAAAATACAACAAAATAAACTGATGATACATTGTCTTCTTTTTAAATCTCGGGGTAAGGTATTACTCAAGGATCACACCACGTGACACTAATGAATATGGTGCTCCCCTTTCGTATCTATCCATACTCATAATAGAAGAACAGGTCAAAATTCTATTTTTTATTTTTAAATATAAAAATGATTAATTAATATTATTTGAAAAATAAAGATGATTCAGAAAGATTAGAAACATAAAAACCACGGGTTGCCTCCCGTGCAGTGCTTTGTTTAACGTCGTTAGCCTGAAATAGATCCTAAATTTATCAATTTTTCCTGGTTCATAGATTGGCTCAATTAACTCAACATCTATTTCCTCTTTATTGAATGATTCAATGAATGTTTTTAACCTTTGACCATTGACCTTGAAAATGTTACCACTAGTGGGATCTTGAATCTCTACTGCCCCATGGGGGTATACATGATGCACTATGAAAGGACCTGACCATCTAGACCTTAACTTTCTTGGGTGTAAATGAAGTTTTGAACTATACAAGAGAACAAATTTTTCTGATTCAAAATATTTGACCTTGATATTCCTAGATTGGTAGGCTTGAACTCTAGCTTTATTGATCCTTGAATTTTCATACGCCTCCATCCTTAGTTCCTCCAGTTCATTGAGATCTAATTTCCTTTTTATTCCATCCAATGAGAGATCATAATCCATTTTCTTAATTTCCCAAAAGGCCTTATGTTCAATCTACATTGGAAAATGGAATGCTTTACCATAAACCAACCTATATGGGGACATTCCTAAAATGGTTTTATATGCGGTTCTATAGGCCCAAAGATCATCTAAGAGTTTCTCAGACCAATCTTTCCTAGAGGGGTTGACAGTTTTTTCAAGAATTTTCTTAATCTCCCTATTCACTAACTCAGCTTGACCATTGGTTTGAGGATGGTATGTAGTGGACACTTTATGAGAAATACCATACTTAGACATGAGTGAAGAGAATGGGAGGTTGCATAAATGGGTTCCTCAATCACTTATTATAGCCCTAGGAATTCCAAATCGAGAAAATATGTTCTCTTTCAGAAATCGAATCACAAATTGATGATCATTGGACTTAGTGGGAATAGCCTCAACCCATTTTGAGACATAATAAATAGCTAATAGTATGTAGAGGTATCCCCGAGAGTTTGGGAAGGGACCCATGAAATCAATTCCCCAACAGTCAAATATTTCAACCATTAAGATGGGAGTGAGTGGCATTTGATTCCTTTTTGTGATGGACCCTACTTGTTGACACCTAGGAAAAATTTGAAAAAATGTGTAGGAGTCCCTTGAGAGGGTGGTCCAGAAGAGACCACATTGAAAAATCTTAGCAAATGTTTTCTTAGAGGAAAAGTGACCTCCGTATGCCTCACTATAACAGAATTTAAGGATGGGCTCTTGTTCAGATTCTGGAACACACCTCCTAATGACTTGGTCAGGGCAGAACTTATAGAGGTATGGATCATCAAACACATAGTGTCTAATATCAAAGAGGAATTTCCTTTGAGCTTGAGTCCCTAAGAATTTTGGAATGACTCCTTTAACTAAGAAATTGGCTATGTCAGCATACCAAGGGCAGTCACTCATAGAGTATAGGTGTTCATCAAGAAATGAATCAGACACAGAAAGGTGATTTGAGTTGTCTTTGAATTCCATCCTATAGAGGTTATAAGCTAAAAAATTTTCAACGCCCTTTTTATCCTTGATTGTGAGGTCAAATTATTGTAAGAGAAGGACCCACCTAATCAGTCTAGCCTTAGCATCTTGTTTTTGGAAGAGGTATTTTAGTGCAGAATGGTCAGTGAACACAGTGATGGGGGATCCTAAGAGGTAGGACCTAAACTACTCTAAAGTAAACACAATAGAAAGTAACTCCTTTTCATTAGTGGTGTAGTTTATTTGGGAATCATTTAAGGATTTTCTTGCATAAGCAATGACATAAGGAGTTTTATCACAACATTTTCTTAACACAACTCCTAAAACAAAGTCACTGGAATCACACATAAGTTCGAAAGGAAGGTTCCAATTTGGTGATTTCATGATGGGGGAGAGGTGAGAGAGGATTTGAGGGTTGAGAATGAACCCTCATAGATTTTTGTCCAAAAAAATTGAGCGTCCTTTACTAGTAGAGCACAAAGGGGACGAGATATTAAACTAAAGTCCTTGATGAATCTTCTATAGAAACTAGCATGTCCTAAGCAGGACCTCACTTCCTTGATAGTTTTGGGTGATGTAAGGTGACGAATGATGTCAACCTTGGCTTTATCAACTTCAATCCCCCTACCTGAGACCATATGGCCTAAAACTAGTCCCTATTTAACCATGAAATGGAATTTTTCCCAGTTTAGGACTAGATTATTTTCTTCACATATTGACAAGACTCTCTCTACATTCCTCATACACCCCTCAAATGTATCCCCAAACACAGAGAATTCATCCATGAAGACCTCTAGAAAATCCCCTACCATGTCTGAGAAGATTCCCATCATGCATCGCTAGAAGGTTCCAGGGGAATTGCATAACCCGAAGGGAATGCGTTTGAAAGCAAAGGTTCCTAATGGACATGTGAATGTAGTCTTCCCTTGATCCTCTAGGGAGACCTCAAATTGATTGTACCCCGAGTACCCATATAAGAAACAGTAGAAGACATGACCTACCACTCTCTCAAGGGCTTGGTCAATGAATGGTAAGGGGAAATGGTCCTTCTTGGTGAATGAGTTTAGATTCCTATAGTCAATGCAGACCCTCCATCCACTACTCACCCTTGTTGGAAGAATCTCTCCATCCTCATTGGTTATCACTGTGATTCCAGCCTTTTTTGGAACCACTTGGATTGGGCTCACCCACTCACTCTTAGCTATGGGATAGATGATACCTGCTTTTAACAATTTCAGAAGTTCTTTCCCTACTACCTCCATGAGATTAGGATTGAGTCACCGTTGAGGTTGACGACATGGCTTTGAATCAGATTCCAGAACAATCCTATGATTCCCAACAAGTGGGCTAATCCTAGGAATATCAGATAGGGTCCAACCAATGGATTTCTTATATTTCCTAAGGATATCTAGAAGCATCCTATTAGGATTGGATTCAAGAGAAGAATAAATGACAATAGGATGTGTTTGATTGTCCCCTAAGAAGGCATACTTTAGTTCAGCAGGAAGTTCCTTCAATTCAAGATCAGTTTGGTTTAGAATTTCAGCAGAAGATTGGGACATTGGATTAAGATCAATTTTATTTTTTAGAGTTTCAGATAGGATTGATTACCCACATGTATAAGTTTCAGCTACTAGATTGGCTTGATCAGATTTAGGGATGTAAGTTTGATCGGTCTCCATGAATGTGGTTTGATGCAAGGTTTCACTGATTTTTGGACCTAAGACTTCATCATAAGAGAAATTTGAAAATGATTCAATCCAAGGAGATAAACTTCCTTCATATGAACAAAAGAAATCAATCTCATCCTGACTTAAAAATCCATCAAATATTCCTTGATGTTCTATGGATTCATTATCAATGCTTCCTATCATGTTTACTTCTTGAATTTCCTCGTCATCCCCTATTTGTGAGCTTGAATTATAGCTGTTCAAGTCTAGACTCATGTTCCCAAAGGTGATGGTCATGTTCCCATTTCGGACTCGGATAACAGAGTTGATTGTTGCAAGAAAAGGATGGCCAAGGATGATTGGGGTTTGTTCCTTATTTCCTAAGTTTGGATGGTTGTCAAGGACAATGAAGCTAGCAGGGTAGATGAAGTTTTCAACCTTTACCATAACTTACTTTAAAATCCCCTTTAGAACCCTAATGCTATGATCAACAAGTTGAAGTGTGACAGATGTGGGTTGGAGTTTTTCTAGGCCTAACTGGCAGTACATGGCATAAGGGATGAGATTGACACTAGCACCTAGATCACACAAGGCCTTGACAAATTTGCTTTCTCCTAGTTCAACATTGATGTAAGGGAAACCTGGGTCTTTCAACTTAGGAGGAATGGTCCCTTGAATGGTGGTACTCACATTAGCAGCCAAAAGGACTAGGTTTTTATGTGAAAATTTTCTTTTAAAAGCGCACATGTCCTTAAGGTACTTTTAGTAGGAAGGTATGGTTTGGATGGCATCGATAAGAGGAATGTTCAACTTGACTTGTGAGAAGATTTCCCTCAATGTTTCACTCAATTCAGGCTTGGTTTTCCCCCTCATGCGTTGAGGAAATGGTGCAGGTTGTGGGGTTGTTTGTTGAAGAGTTGTTTCTTTAACAATGTTATCATGTTTTTCAGTGTGATCATTTGGTTCATTTGAATTATCATCCATGTTTGAATCTTTATGTGGGTTCTAAATTAGTTGTTCAGGTTTCCCAATTGATTTCCCACTTCTTAAAATAGTCAACACCTTTAGTTGTTCATGAGTTGTTTGAGTGAAACTTGACTCTCCCCTTGAAGTTGAAGACGAAACCATCTGAGTAGGCATGGGTGCCTTTCTAGTTTTGATGGTTTGAACTTCTTATTTTAGGGAAGATACTTCTGAGTTCATCCTCACCATTTGTTTGCACAGTTGTTCTAGTAGACTTTGTGGAATATTTTGGGTGGGTGCTTGAGTAGGTTGGTTTATCCCAGGGGGATATTTTAGAGGTGGGATGGTTTGTTGAAAATGGACCAGTGGCTGTTGGTATTGGATAGGTTGGGTTTGGATCTGGTTATGGGTTTGGTAGTTCTGATGGGGGTAAGGATTTTGTCCCTGTGGTTGGCTAGGTTGTTGGTTTTCTTTCCAGCGGAAGCCTGGGTGGTCGTTATACCTTGGGTTGAAGGTGTTTTGGTATTAAGGTTTTTGAATGTTCAAATCATTTACTTTTGCTGGGGGTCCTCCTAAAAGAACATCCTTGATGGATGGAATAGTTGGGCAGTTGTCTGTCTTATGGTCATGTTTGTCACAAATTGTGCAAACAAGGTCTACAGTTTGGATTTCATGGACTTTCCTAAGGTATATCTCTTCAACCTTCCTAGAGAGTGCTGCGAGTTTAGCCCTAAGGATTTCCTCTTATCTAAGTGTATGAATTGCAGTATTTCTTTGTGGCTTTTCAGAATAAGGTGAAGTTCCCCATGTTTGGTTTTTTTCAGAAAGGCTTTCTAGATACTCGTAAGCATCATTTGGGGCTTTGTTTTTAAAGGTTTCATTACACATCATGTCAATGAATTGTTTGTTCCCTAGACCCAACCCTTCATAGAAAATTCTCACTTTTTCAGGAATAGAAAAACCATGGTGTGGAACCATGTTTAGAGTGTCTTTGAACCTCTCCCATGTTTCATAGAATGACTCTTCCTCTTTTTCAAAAAAGTTTTGGATTCTCTTTTTAAGTGCAATTGTTTTGTGGCGGGGAAAGTATTTTTTGTCGAATTCTCTTTGTAGTTGGTCCCAAGAGTTGATGGATGATGGTCTCATATTGTTTAGCCAATTTTTATCTCAATTTTTTAAAGAAAAAGGAAATAGCCTCATCTTAGATAATTCTAGTTGATGTGGGGGACACATGGTTTCTACAATTTCATTGAACTCCTTAATGTGAATGTAGGGCATCTCGGACTCCATTCCATGGAATGTGGGAAGATGGTTTAGGACATGTGGTTTAAAGATGTAGTTGGAATCTCCTAGGAAATTGTTTCTAATGCATGAGGGGGCATTGGTCTAGGAAGGTGTGAGGTAGTCATTCATGGTTTGATCGACCGCATTACCCAAGTTTGGGGCTGCCTCATTTGGGTTTCCATTTTGGTTTCCACCCGGGTTTATGAGTTGGTTTCTTTGAAGACCTTCCATTGAAATGGGATCAATTTTTGACTCGGGGATATTTGGAAGATTAGGATCGAATGTAAAGAGTTCCCTTGGTGTAATTGACTCCCTAATCCCCAGGAAAATCCACCCTAACAAGATGGTTTGATTGATCGCAGGTGTAGGCGGACATGCGCCAAAAGAAAAAAAACGAGAAAGGGAGAAGATAAGAGAATTTGGATGAGAAAAGAAGAAATGGGGGAGAATATAATGTTTGTTTAGATAAATTACTTGGGTCTTCGGAAATGGCGCAAAAATTTGATTCTCGCTCAAATTTACCCAAGAGAAGAAGGTAAGACAGTCCTTGTAGTTTAGCTTGGGTTGTCGAATCCTCAGAGACCTAAGAAGAAACCTATAGACACGTCCATTATATGGACTGTTTCTGGCTATGAAGTGGCCAAATTGGGTTGATTTTAGATGGTTTTAAAGGATCACTAATATATTTAAGTGAATTCAATTTAAAATAATGATTTGATCCTAGGTTATCACTTGGGGTGGATTGGACATATTTCCTTTTCAATGATTTCAATTTCTTATATTTGAGATGAGTTCATTTAAGGAGATAAAACAACATCATCACTTACTGGTTTAATGCCTAAAATCTTTAATACTAATCACCTATAAACTTTAAGGATGAATGTTTTGAGCACTTCAAGGTAAAGGTTCGTATTAGCACTTGAAGTGTGTGGCCTCAAATTCAACAAGGACGATGGAGTTTAAAAATCATCAAATAAAAATCTCAATTAAAGATATGATTATACATTAATGAGGTGATAAATAACATCCAATACATCCCCTTTCTACTCCCTTGGATCAAACCATAAGTGGGTTATCCCTCTATTGATCCCATGGTTTAAATGGAAGCGGAAAGTAGACTCATGAGGGAGGAAATGGAGAAGTAAAGAAAACAACAAAAATAAAATGATCACTCCACCGTTGTGTGAATAATTTCACAAGGTTTGGTGTGAATAAATTCACAAATTGATCCAAAGATATAAAAGTGATATGAAGAACAAAATAATAAGATTATAATAAGAACTTTTATTAAGAGACTAAAGTGAATTGAACAACTTACATGTGAAAGACAAATTTGAGACAACAAAATTGCAGCATAACATTAAAATTGAACAAAGCACCCAAAATTAAAAACTCCTTCACCACCACTGCATTAAATAGGAATTTTGTGAGCCTTGGGTCGAGCCTCCAATAGTACAAGTTATCCCACTTGAGTATGGTAGGTCTAGGGTGGTGGAAATTTTGTGGAAAGAAGACTTTCCATCCTTGACCCGAAAAGGCATCCAGCTTGCATCCACCAAACAGAGGCACCTGAAACACCTTCTATATGGCCAAATTTGGGTGGGACATAGGAGACTTAAATTAATATCCGGATTTCCCCTAACAGACTGTAATCCCATAAGAAGTTATCTTTTTCTAGATATGGTTTAATTAGTGGGATGTTTTTCTGGGCCGCAGAAACTGGCCCAGAATTTTATCTCTAACTTGGGACGCTTAAATGGACACCATGGAGGCCGAATTAGCATTATATCCTGAAGCGTGATTTGTTCCTAAACATGTATTATATCATACCACAAAATTTGGGATTCATTATTCATGTATGGTGGCCCCCACATTCGAATCAGTGGGCTGGTGTCCAATCTGACTTCTCCAGAATTGTTTCCTTTCATCACAAAATATCCCCATCTTCTTCAATGAATTCTACATTGATCTCTGAATGAAACATGTTAATATTTAAGTGTATATTTAGTTCCCAAAATATCAAATTAAAATATTGATAATTACATTCCTTAGAATCAGATGACTCATTGGGCCAAAATTAGTGTATATTAGGCATGAAGTGCACAAATGATGAGAATGGATGTTCATAATGAAAATCTACTAACTCAGGACCATAAGATCAAAAATGAACATTTAATACCATCAAAATGTAATTAAAATATATGTTTTTATTGGATAATCAGGAAGACACCATATTGTCTAGTGGGCCCCTTGTAGATTATCTAGGGTTGGGTAACAATCCATATGGGTTGTTATAGGTTCATCAATAGTCAAAAAATCCCGGAAGATGGATTTTGAATATATATTCAAATCATAAGTAGGGTAAACACATGGGAATAGAGAGAAAATTAAAAAATGGATCAACTCACTTATCATGATCGTTTCACCTATTCTCTTTACCCCTACCCCACTAGTACTTTGGTAAATGATGCATCTGGGGACCATCTCAGAAGAGGATATCTTATTTCATTGAGATTAGACATCTTAGTTACAATGATTGAAGGGGATATTATATATGAGGTTTATGCACCCTAAATATTTGCACATCAATTTTTTTTGTTCAGATGAGGTGCCCCACGAACATCAATAGTACCTGCTAGGAAAAACAATTAATGGTGGATCGATAATGCTGGATGATACTCTATCAAGAGGAAAGAGAGTGCTAGATTGAGATTCCACCCCCTAAAGGCCTTAATTTTTCACATACCAGTTCTTATGATGAATTGAGGAACCAATCATACCATGAAGATCAATTTCAAAAACCGGTCCCTATTTTCTAGGGTCAATTTCGAGGGCTTGAGGTTCAATATCCAAGGATGTTGCTACTACTTCACAATGAAAAGTATCCACCCCTCCTGATTTCACCATTAAAAATGGTCTAGGGATAATGTCATTATTTTAATATTTCCCACTTAGTTAGAGATCTATGGTTCCTTTTTCAAGAAAAATAGGGTGTATTGAGAAAATATGGATATATGTCAGAACCTAAGTATATTTCATTTGGTGATAATCCTGAGATGGTGGTAGCCCATATTCATGATCTTGATTCCTTAGTACATTCTCAGAAGATCTGATATAGATATACCTAGAGAGTTCTCATAATGGTGAGGTCGAAGATCAATGAGGGTGAAGAGAATGATAGTCACACCTATGAGGGGGCTGATGAAGCTGACCTCCCCTGCTGAAACTAGGTTTGAAGAAATTCCTTCTTCCCTACTAGGGTCTTGTAAGAACAAAACCCCAGAGGGTCCCAGGGTGCGTGAGGTGTGAAGAAAGCAGGTGTGGGTGCTAGAACCCACCACACTTTATGAGTTGGATCTTCCAAAATTATCCACTCCTATCAGTGCAACCTTTCTAGAGGCTTGGAAAGCATGAGACATTGGGAGATCAAGAACATATGTTGAAGAAATATGGGAAACTATTTAAGTATAAGACCATGATCCTATATGATTTGGGATGATCACTTATCTTGCATGAATCTATTATCAATAAGAACCTTGTGAAGTGGGTATATATCTGGATGAGATGAAAACCTTCATTCACTCATTCAAGGACATAATTTACTAGTCTGACTGAGTATAGGATATGGTGATAATCATGGATGAGTGAGGTGATTTTAATGAATAGGTAATATGGTTATTTGTATTACTTCATATTCTTGTTATTACTATGAACTTTAATCCCTACTCATAGCACTTGTAGGAGCCTGTGGAGATTCTGATACCTATTCCTTCCCAAGAGTATACCTTAGGGGGTACTGCTGTTGGGTAGAACAACCCTTTGGACATGGGAGACACCAGATAAGAATATTCCATGGTTATAGTGTCACATCCATGGATTATTTTAAAGGTATTTTTCATTTAATTTTCATTCTTTCTTTGTTTTGGGGGTTTCCCATACATTTTGGTGGAAATGGTGGGTTTTCAAAATTTTGGCCAAACTATGAGCCCATTTCCAAATATAATTTTTTTTTCTTTTATAACTCCTTAATATTTCAACATTTTACACCCATTTTACTTCTCAATTGGCATCCCCTGGTATATTAAAACTACCATATCAATTTGGACCCCATAGGAATCCACAATAATGATGGATTTGGGTTTTTTATTAAGGTGTTGGGCCAGCAGGAAAACCCATTTCCTACTTTAAAATATTTATTTAATTATTTAATATCTCATTCAATATTTATGATTTTTTAGTGATTAAAACTCTCAACCGAGCCCACTTACCCAAGGCGTGCTCCCATTCTCTCCCCCTGTTTGGAACTCATCTCCCCTGCAGATTAGTGTGATCTTTTTTAATAATTCTCAAATCGTTCAGATTTGAAGAGGTAAAATGTTTCTTTTATAACTCCCTCAATTTTAACTCATTTTCCCCAAATTTTGTCCCCAATTGACCTACTATGCCTCCTTCGAGCCTCTCTACCTGTTTTGGTTACTTTAAGATTCAACTATTGGTGGATTTGGGCCGATTTATTCAATATTTCTTCAAGTAAGTGTTTCTCTCTTAATTTCCCTCCTTCTCCTTAGGGTTTCCTCCCTCTTTCACGAAGTTATAAAATATCCATAAGTTAGGGTTCATTCCTAGAGCCTTATTTGGTTTCTTTTTGGTCAAATATTTTTGTTTTAGGTTGGATTTAAATCCCTTATGGTGTAGTGGTGGTGCAGTTGATGTTTCGCACAAAGATTTGAGGGTTTCGAAACTTTCGATAGGTGATTCCATGTGTAAGCAATAACTGATGAGTTAGTTTTCTTGATTTATTAATTTAGCATGTTTACATTATGTTGTGTGTGGTGTGAAAATCATTTTTGATAGAATTAGCAAAGCATTTATTATTAATGTTACATTTTTGTTTGAAGTTGTGTACTTTTCAATTGTAAATCATGTGATATCTTTTGTGGTAGTTTTATAAAATGTGGAATTGATTTATTAGTTGTTGAAAGGGGATTAAAATTCTGTTTTGGTATTTATTTAGTGTCATGTGGCCCTAAAAAGGGTTTTTTTAATGGGTTTTATTTGTAAAACCTTTTTATACTTCTTGAAAGTGTTTTATGAAAAAGTGTGTTTTAATGTGTATCTTTTGTGGTATTATTCGAGGTGATTTTATAACACTTGAGATTGGTTCAATAAATGTTTCTACTAATGAAAATTCTGTTTTGGATTGGTATTGGAATGATTTTTATCCTGGAAAGAGGGTTTTGAAATGGTTTTTGTGTTCAAAACCTAGTTATACCCCTTGAGATTGTTTTATGAAAATTGTAAATGTTTTGTTGGGTTAAAAAATGTGGGAAAAGGATATCTATGTACTATTTTGGTGAGTGTGATAACCTAATATGGGTTTTTTAAAGGTAAATAGGTGATTCAATATGTCAAACTTTTTTATAATTTTTTATAAATTGCTGAAGTGTTTTTATTAAATTGTGATTTGGGTGCGAAACATGGTTGTGGGATGTTTCGTGTGAGTTTGATGATAAAATGAATTTTAAGGAAAAAAGGGTATTATGTGAAATGTGTGTGGCATGTTATTTGATTTGGGCTATCAAGTAAATGTTTTAGAATTTTTTTAAAGGATTTTTTGAAGCGTTAAATAGATTTCAAAAGTGTTGTGGGCTATTTGGTGTGAGTATGATTTCCAAATGCATTTGAATGAAAAAGTGGATTATGTGACTTGTGTGATATACATGTGGTATTTTTGGTGAATGCGTGATGTGAAGGTGGTATTTTCTTGTTCAAATTATATTTCATGGATTGTCGAACTTTTTTGAGCACAAGAGGGAATCCCGGGTATCTTGGTGGGTGGACTTGTACTAGTATGCTAGTGATCCCATGGGGTTTGGACTCAATTTCACATAGAAAGTTTGGCGCTAACTACAATAACTAAACTATGATAGTGATTATGATGTTGGGGAACCACTAGGTTATGGGTATTCTCCCTACTAGTGGATCGTGTGCACAGGAATAGATATTGTGATGGTTACTTTCACCAAGATACAAGGTACCTGGGATCCACAATGAGCTAGTTCCTAGGGGTTATTTACCATTGCTTGTGCTTATTGGATGATTTATTCTTACCGTATCCATATGGAATTATTGGCTGAAAATTCAGTAGCTTTGGTATTTTATTTAAAATTGTTGATTCTTTAAAATAGCCCACTTGGAAACTATTTTATTTAAGGTTTCATCTTTTTAGAAAATTGTTATTAGCATTTCATGTTATGAAAACTTGCATTCTTTTCATATTTAAATGTTTATAACATGGAATCTCTTAGTGGTGGTATCCTAATGGGCTTTTTATCACACCCTACTTACACCTTTGGGTGTAAGTAGACTTCATTTTTTTGTCGCAGGTTTGGGTACAACTTTTGTGCCAATGGTTTGGGTTTTTAGCGGTCCATTGGGATGCGATGTTCTGGGGATGGCTTGAGAGTGGTGGCTCTTTCCATGTGGAGGTTCTTGGGTTATTTTTTTGGTTTTTTAACTTTCTATTGTTCTTTTAACAATTTTTAAATGGTGTAACTCAATTCTGAAATTTGTTAAAAGATGGGTTGGTTTAAAAAATCAAGATTTGAATTATTGGATTTGTTTATGGGTTTGTGTTTATAAACTTGAGTAAATCATTCCAAAATTTTATTTTATGATACCCAGGCGCATGTTCTAGTCCGTGGGGATCAGGAACACTCTTCAAGACATGTTTCGAGCCATGTTTAGTGCCAGTTTTGATGTCAACCAGATTTAGTTTGTGACAAAATGGTATCAAAGGAGGTTCAGTTTAACTCTTTGGTCATGTAATTTGGGGAAGAGTCGGGATAGTATGGAGATAGGATTGTCAGGACTTGATGTTCCAGTTATGGGTAGTGTGCCTAGACAAAACACCCCATGATGATATTTGAGTCACCAAGAGAATTTAGGATTTATCTGAGTGCTTTGGTTTTCTTGGATTGATGATGATTAGGGGAAATGAAAAGAGAGTTGGGTTAATGGTCTCAGTGAGATCGCAGGGCCTGGAAATCCATGTAGAGCAGGGTATATTTCCCTAGAACACTCTCTGTGATGGTGAAGTGATTGTTGTATGGCCTCCAACTATATTTCCAAGTCACCCACTGAAACTAGTTTCTGATCACATTGTCCTGTGTTCATTAGTTTTGAAATCTTGGAAGTTCGGTTTTAAAGAAAAAATAAAATGGTTTTAAGAAGAATAATTTTTTTTTGAAATTATTTTATAATAAATATGGAATGGTTTGATTTGTGAAATGGTGAACCTATGTTTTCTGATTTGTTTTGAAATAAAAAATTGTGTGTTTACAACTCTTTCTAAAGTAGGATCTATGTTAAAAATGGGTTTGAAAAAGTGTTTCCAATAGAGTTATCTAAACTATTGAAAGGTATTTTAATGGGATGAGATGTTTTAAAATTGATGTGAATAGATTTAAAGTGAGTTTTTATTTGAATGATTTTGTCTTTTTGAAAAGTTTTATAATATGTAAAAGGGTATTTTGGTCTTTTGGTTAGTGGTCTTGAGAAAAATAAAGTATTGGTTGACTGTATTGGTTTTGAAAGGTGGAAATAATTTTTGTTTTAACCTTTGGTATTTCCATGAGCGACCACATGCATGGGGTTATATGGGATTATGGATGGCTGATGGCATGGAGGGATGAGTGTCAGGATGGATACGAGGAGGGTGCCCAGTGTGGTATAGAAACTTGCATGTGTGAGGCCCATGGGGTACCATTGGTGGATACGCTAACTGCTAAACCGTTTATTTTCAAAGAAATGTTTTTAAAGGAAAACATGATGTCTTGATGACTGGTTTGGGATGGTATGTCTTATGTGATTTTGGAATTTTTGTTGTTGTGGGATGTTTTGATTCAAAGAACCCCTCTTGTTTGAAGGGTGATTTGGGTTTGTTTTTCTTTAGTAAGTTGGGTTGAAGGACTAGTTAGTGGTCTCTTATGAAAAATGTTTTAGGATGCCTTTACAGCGATTCCCTTCATGTGTTTGGATCCAGTTTGTGGTATTTTTTTGACTAATGGACCATCTTGGTTGGGTCCTTGGGTTCTCTCATTGAAAAAAAGTACACCCCCATTAAGGTTTAGTTCACAACTAAAGTGCAACCCAGTTTGTTTCGCCATTGGAAGATCCTCTAGTTGATCAATATAATAATCTTTTTCTCAAGATTTGGATATTGAGTCTACACCATTTCCTTTATTGGTTTTGTAGATCCTCTTGTAGTAGAAGAGTTATCATGGAAGGTTGAAAGAGACCTTAGTTTCTTAAGTTACCTGATTCAACGAAGGTGAAAGTAGTCTGGGGTTGTCAGTATGGATGGTGCCTAAGAGGGCCTCTGGGTCCTTCATAGTATCTTTGAAGCTAGAGTGCATGTTAAACCACCAGCGTGGGAAATCTGATCATGATAGACTATTATGGCCACTTTCTGGAATTGTGTGTCATTTGGGGACTTGGAATACGGTCTCTTTCCATGTATTGTTTCTATCAATTGCAAAGGTCATGTTCGGTGATGCCTTGGGATGTTGTGTGTTCATTTGACTATAAAGCTAAAGGTCGCTCAATCCTCTGAGAGTATCTATTATGTTGGGAGTATGTATCCCCTGAAAAAACTTCCACAATCTTCGGTTTTAGAGGAAGGTGTTTATATGTGTCCTTTCCTTCTTTTGTTTCTCACCCAAAGAAACAAGATGTGATGTATGTGCATCCTCTAAGCCCTTGTTTTAGTGAAATTTCAGGTTAGGGTAAAGTGATTTTTGGAGTGTGTTATGTATTGGTGAACCTATCATGGATCAAGGTGTAGTTTTCATGGCACTGAAAGAAGAAGTTCCATTCAGGGGTTTCCGAAGCCTAACGGAGAGGCTGAAGATGCTTCAATCCTTTGAGCTCTAGCCATCGGCCTCGGAGAGAAGTTGGTGCATAGTTAGGGGAAATCCTAGGGTCATTCAAACCCTTGTAAAAATTCTTATCCTGAGTATGAAAGATGAGATTAGTTTAAACCTCTGATGTCTTAATGGTTGAGAACATGATTTTTCCAAAATTAGTAATGATCGTGTGATAGGAAGCCATGCGGAAGGAATGATCTTCATAGTAAGAGCAAGACTTCCTAAACTATGCGAACTAACTATGCAATCGTCCGAAATTTTTATTTTTTGGGGTCTTTTTGTTTTGGCCTGTGCTAGTCGGTTAAGATGGTTGTCTCTTATGATGGGGAGCCCATTTGTGTCTCCCCATACTAGTAACTCAGAATTATCCTTGGTATTGGATCAGATGTAGGTATTCTGATTCGAATCTATCTAACTACCAAAATCTTTCTGGGATAAACTTTGGGATTGTAGAGTTCCCAACAGTTTAGTTAAAGAAAGGTAAGTGTAATCTTGTTCGTTGTTATTGTTCATATGGGTAGATTTCTTGAGTCTTGTTCGGATAGTGTTTGAGGAGTTCTATTTTTGGATAAAGTCTGAATGTGCTTGATCGTTTCAAGAAACTGGTTTATGTTTTGGTTTGTGAGATTATTCCTTCCTAAACTAATCACTGGAGGTGTTTTCTCTTTTGGGGGAAAAGTTTGGCAAGGGATTCGATCTTGGTTTATCGGTTGGGTTTGGTTTTTGCCTTTTTCCCTGTTGTGGCTTTCTGAGGGGGGAAAGTTTTATGATGGGGAGAATTCTCACAACCATGGATTCTTTTAAAGGAAACTTTTATTTAATTTCCATTCTTGCTTTGTTTTGGGGGTTCCCCATTTATTTTGGTGGAAATTGTGGGTTTTCAAAATTTGGCCCAAACTGTGAGCACATTTTCAGATTTAAAAATAATTTTTTTTCTTTTATAACTCCTTCAATTTTCAAACTTTTACACCCATTCCACTTCCCAATTAGCTCCCCTTGGTATATTAAAACCACTATATCAATTTGGACCCCATAGGAATCCATAATAATGATAGATTTGTGTTTTTATTAAGGTGTTGGGCTAGTCCGAAATCCCATTTCCTACTTTAATTTTTTTAATTATTTAATATCTCATTAAATATTTATGGTTTTCTAGTGATTCCAACCCACTTAACTAAGGTGCACTCCCATTCTCTCCTCCCCCTGTTTGGATCTCATCTCCCCCGTAGATTAGGGCAATCTTTTTTAATAATTCTCAAATCGCACAGATTTGAAGAGGTAAAATGTTTCTTTAATAACTCCTTCAACTTTCACTCTTTTTTCCCAAATTCAGTCCCCACTAGACCTACTATGACTCCTTCAAGCCTACCTACCAGTTTTGGTTTCTTCAAGATTCAACTATTGGTGGATTTGGGCCTATTTCTTTAATATTTCTTCAAGTAAGTGTTTCTCTCATCATTTCCTTCCTTCTCCTTAGGGTTTCCTCCCTCTTTCATGAAGTTATTAAATTTCTAGAAGTTAGGGTTCGTTCCTAGGGTTTGATTTGGTGTCTTTTGGGTCAAATATTTGGGTTTTAGGTTGGATTTTAATCCCTTATGGTGCGGTGGTAGTGCGGTTGATGTTTCACCCCAATATTTGAGGGTTTCAACACTTTCCGTAAGTGATTCCATGTGTAAGAAATTATTGATGAGTTATTTTTCTTGATTTATTACTTTAAAATGTTCATAACTTGTTTTTTTGGTGCAAAAACCATTTTTGGTAGCATTAGAAAAGCATTTATTATTAATGTTACTTTTTTGTTTGAAGTTGTGTACTTTTCAATTATAACTCATGTGATATATTTTGTGATAGTTTTATAAAATATGGAATTGATTTATTAGTTGTTTAAAGGGGTTTACAATTCTAGTTTGGTGATTATGTAGTTTCATGTGGGCCTAAAAAGGGGGTTTTAATGGGTTTTATGGGTAAAACCTTGTTATACTTCTTGAAAGTGTTTAATGAAAAAGTGTGTTTTCATGTTTATATTTTGTGGTATTATCAGAGGTGATTTTATAACACTTGAGAGTGGTTTAATAAATATTTCCAGGGATTCCAATTCTATTTTGGATTGGTATTGTAATTATTTTGGCCTAGAAAGAGGGTTTTGAAATGGGTTTTGTTTGAAAACCATTGTTATACTCCTTGAGATTGTTTTATGAAAATTGTAATTGTTTTTTTGGGTAAAACAAAGTGGTAAAAGGATGTATATGTACTATTTTGGTGAGTGTTCTCATCTAATATGGGTTTTTTGAATGGTTAAGAGGCGATTCAAGATTTCAAACTTTTTTAGAATGTTTTATAAATTGGTGAAGTGTTTTTATTAAATTATGATGTGGGTGCGAAACATGGTTGTGGGATGTTTCATGTGAGTTTGATGATAAAATGAATTTTAAGGTAAAAAGGGTATTATGTGAAATGTGTGTGAGCTATTATGTGATTTTTAATATATTGGAAATGTTTTAAAAAACTATTTAAAGGATTTGTTGAAGTGTTAATGGGACTTGAAAAGTGTTGTGGTATTTTTTGGTGTGAGTATGATTTAAAAATGAATTTGAATGAAAAATTTGATTATGTGACTTGTGTGATATACATGTGGTCTGTTTGGTGAATGTGTGATGTGAAGGTGTTCGTGTGAAAATTAAATTTCATGGATTGTCGAACTTTTTTGAGAATAAGAGGGAAACCTGGGTATCTAGGTGGGTGGATGTGTATTAGTATGATAGTGATCCCATGGGGTTTGGCATCAGTTTCATACATCAAGTTTGATGCTAACAAAACTAAATAAACAATGATGATGATGATTATGTTGGGGAACCACTAGGTTATGGGTATGATCCCTTCTAGTGGCTTTTGTGCATGAGAATAAATATTGTGATGGTTACTTTCACCGAGATACGAGGTACCTGGGAGCCACAGTGGGCTAGTGTCTAGGGGTTATTTCCCAATACTTGTGCTCATTGGATGATTTATGCTTAACTTCAGCATACGGTATGATTGGATGGAAATTCAGTAGCTTGGGTATTTTATTTAGAAGTGTTGATTCATTAAAATAGCCCACTTGAAAACTATTTTATTCTAGATTTCATATTTTTAGAAAATTGTTACCAGTATTTCATGTTATGAAAACTTGCATGATTTTCTTCTTTGAAAGTTTATCAAATGGAATTTCTTAGTGTTGGTATCCTACTGGGGTTTGGCTCACACCCTACTTACACTTTAAGGTGTAAGTAGACTTGGTTTTTTTTTTGTCGCAGGTTTGGGTAAAACTTTTGTGCCAATGGTTAAGGTTTTTAGCAGTCCATCAGGATGCAGTGTCGTGGAGATGGCATGAGGGCGGTGTCTCTTTCCATGTGGAGGTTCTTGGTCTATTTTTTTGGTTTTGTACCTTTTCATTGGTCTTTTAACATTGTTTTAAATGGTGTAACTCAATTCTGATATTTTTTTAAAGATGGTTTGGTTTGAAAAATCCTGATTTGGTTTATTGTATTTGTTTATTGTTTTGTGTTTATAAACTCAGGTAAATCATTCCCAGCTTTCATTTTATGATATTGGGCACTTGTGCATGCCCATGGGGATCAAGAATTACCTTCGGTCTATGTCACAGTCTGGGTTTGGTGCCAGTTTTAATGGTGAAAAGATTCGGTTCGTGATTGATAGAGCATATGGAGGTTGTTACTTCAAATCCTATAGGATCATTTCAACCCCTGAACTAGCCCAATGTTCCTTACAAGGAATCATCTCCATGGAACACCACAAAGACTCGGAAGTCATGAAAGCTGATGACACATCTTCATTCGGAGATAACAGGTGATTGTTTCATCTCTTTACTTAGATATCATGTTATGTATTTCCACATGCTGATTAATTATCTCACACAAGAATTGGTGCAGGTTCGGTGAGTTAGTAGGAAACAACTAACTCAAGGCTTATATCCCCTTATTCCTCAAAGATGAATGTTGTACCATCGGTGGTTGTACCTCATCCGAATGGGGAACCCAAGACAATTGAGTCCATTAGAGGGATTCCAATCCAGAGGGGGGGACATCTATTCATAATTAAACATCATCTATCCCATTAGTGGTATATCCTTCACAGGTCAAATATTATACTGAGTGTGTTGAACCTATTCTTACAGAGAGAACCGTTGTAAAAGAGGTGGAGACTTGGACTCAAGGAGAGTCTGACCTGACTATTTCTCCTCATTACATGATCATTATCACTACAAGATCAGTATTGATGAGCGGCCTTTTGTAGGCCACTGATATGGACGATCATAATCCTATAACATAGTCTTTGGAAGAACTCGAAGTCAACCTACAAATGGAGGCTAAAAAATCCATTTTCAAGGTGATGAAACCATGGTGGTCAAGGATCCTGGTGTTTTAGCAAGTGAAGATGAGTTCATCAAACTTTCAACCATTCTTTTTTTATTTTGGAGTTTAGGTATTGACCACTTTAAACATTAAGATTTAGGATTAATTCCACAAGATTCTTTGGCTGCAACCACTACTCTACCATCTCATCCTGTTGACACTGCAAAGGAGTAAGCTACCACTGAATAAATTCATGCCAAGGTGGTTGATTCAAGACCATCTCTGGTGGAACTTATTCTTGAATATATTCTTCCATCTATGATTGATTCCAAAGTGGATGAGGAGACTATTGACAAACTATATTCTTCCAATTAGGCTATATGGAAGGAAATTTGGAAGTTTATTTCTTATAACCCCCCAGAAAATCTTCCAATGAAGCTTCCCAAATTATGTAACCTATTTTCATTTCTTGGATATGGGTAGGTAATTATCATTCCATCCATGAAATAGTAAAATATCTGATTTCTGCTCAGGAGGAAGCTAACATGCTCCATTATCTCCTATCAACTACATATTACATGGTCCACCTTACTACAGCTAGGTGTATCCTTCTTAATAAAGATGATGAGCATGTTGAGATGGATGTGAGGAAACATGGAGAAGTCATATAGAAGAGGACCTAGGTGGATTGACTTCATCCAGAGTTAGGGTGGCTTAGTCAAAAATTGGAGTGGATCAAGAAAGAATTTTCTTGTACTAAGAAAACTATTGATAAAGGGAATCAGTTAGTGGAGGAGGCTGAGAAGGTAGGATTGGATGCATCTGGGAGGGAATAGGAATTTTAGGTTGGTTCACATGTTGGGTTTACAACCTTTTCTGAGATCCTATTAGCCATATAGGATTCAGACCAAGCACCAATAAAACTTTTTGAATCTATTGAACGATCTCTTTAATTACAATGTTATAATCACATGGAAAGACTCTGAAATATAGATGATCCTCCATTATTCCCATTCAATGGATGAATGAAAACATCTTCACCCTCCAGTGCTTATCCTTTATCTTATCCTAAAATGAAAATAAATAATATTTTATAGTGATTTTTGAAATATAGTATCCTAGGTAACCTAAATGGTTTCATAACTGGATATCAATTTCAATCACAACCTAAGATAGTCAAGTTAACTTGATCATGTAATGATCTAATTTTTTCCTGAGCTGAGGGACGTAGTAATCATAGTTCTCACTGTTACTAGGGTTACTTGGGAAACCCTATAAAATTTACATCTCTTTTTTTGTTATCACCATAATTTTTTTTTAATTCCACTACAGTATGGGATTAGAGAGAATGAAATGAATTTTTATTAGTCCCTCATATGTGGGTTTTTTACCTAACAAGTTTTTTGAATTTTTCTTTTGATTGATCAATTTTTTTCTAAACCATTCAAAACATAGGTTTAGTGAGTTGGGAATCAAATTTTATCTAGGGTTCTAGTTTTTTCAACCCGGTGAGCACTGTGTCTCTTTTTCTAGAAAGTTTAATGTTTTTAAGCCAAAATAATGTGACTGGTATTTTTGGTCAAACAAATTTGACCATGAATTATGGGGTGATGACCCCAACAGGGATTACTCCCCAAGAATTTACCAATATTTTTTAGACATATGAAAGTGGGATTTTTATACCCTAATTTTGTGATTTTTTAAATCTAAGACAAGATATAGTAAAAATACATGAGGATTAACCAAAAAAATAGTTTTTATCATGATTTTGTCAGGGCCTACGAAAATAAGAGAGGTCTCTTCTTAAGATTAATTTTCCTTTGGGTGATAGTCCTTTTGTGTGGGAAACTTATACAGATCCAACTAAGGCATATTGTTCATTTTCAAACAAATGTGTCTTCAAGACACTAACCCTCCATTTCCGATAGCCATGTAATTTATAAAAATTTGGGTTTCTTAGGAACATGAAGGGTGTATTGTCAAGGGAATGATGTCTGAAAATGATGAGGGAATCTAAACCAACACTGTAAATGAATGAGAAATCCCTCCTATATGAATTTTTCTTATTTAAAGGAGGGTTGGAGTATGGTGAAATTTAATGTCATGTGACTATGACATGGACCATGAAGTTTAACATCTTATGATAGGGACTTTTGAGGGCTATAGTTTTAGGTAACTTAGCTTTGACCAAGAGATAAATGATTTTCCATTTTCATGATAACCTATCTAAGAATATTCTATAATATTTATGTTCAAATAGGAAAAGTTATAAGTTTTAATATAGGAGTTTTTGAATCCTAGGAGTGATGTAGGATGAAAAACATCATTGGGGAATATGGATATAAAAGAGATATCTCATAAGGTTGAATTTTCATTTGGTTGATAGGCCTTTTTTGTGGGTGACTTATGAAGATACGATTAGGGAATATTGTGCATAGTTAAACAAAGGTGTCCTCAGAACACTGTCCCTCTTTTCTTTATGAATAGATAGGTTTATATATATTTATACTTCCCTAGACACAATTTCTATTTTGTGAAAGTAAAGTTCATGAATATGAAAAGAAAATTTTATGTCAAAATTTCCCAAGAATGGTTAGAATTTCATTACTTACAGAGGTATAAACCATACATAGGAAGGAGGGATTTTTATTCATTATGGATGTTCCTAAGATAAAAGGTTTGAGTGTCACTATCTTTCTCTTAAAAATTAGAATTATTCCATATATAGTTTTGGGAAGGATTCCCTACACATTGATCAAACTATTTTATGTGGAAGGGGAATTTTCCTTTGAACATGGGCTCACGAGCTAGGTGAGATGTGTATTGGACCCTCCTATGTAGATCTATATCATGTATATGATAGCGGGGGATTTTTTATATGGACCATGATATAGGATCTGGGTGTCACTACACATCTCACTAAAGCGAGAATCAATCCATACATAATTCTTGTGTGAATGTTTCATGTGAAGGTTTGATCCCTATATAGGAAAAGGGGATAAATTTTTATGCTGCTAATGGACCCATAATTTAAGATTCTGGAATCAATATGTATCCTATGATAAAATTAATCAATCCAAATATAGTTCTTAGAAACCATAAAGTTTAGTGTCATGTGACTAGGACACCAGCCATGCGGTTTAACATCATGCAGTAAGGATGACATGTGGTCTTTTAGTTTTAGGTCATACAAATAGAACCACGTGTCAAGGAAATAATGAGTAATACAAGTCTCATCTAGACATGATGTTCTAATATGCCTTAGACATGAGGGGAAAGAAAATGTAAAACTATAATTCTGGGGGTTCTCAGATCAGAATAAATGATATGGGACAAAACTACCATTAGGGATTATAGAGATAGAAGAGGCCTCTTCTGGGGATTAATTTGCCTTTGGTTTATAGGAATTTTTGTGGACTACTTATGAAGATCCAACTAGGGAATATTGTGTATAGTCAAACAAGGTTTTCCGCAGGACACCGACACTTTATCTCTAATAGATAGATAAAGATTGCAGAGATCTGAAATTCCATAGGACATAAAGTATGATAAACGAAAGGAATGTGTACAAGTATTCAATAAGCATTCAGACCATGATTGACCATGAAGTGTGAAGTTACCTACATAGATCCAACTAATATTTATCAGAGAAATTTCAGTTTCCTTGATGGATCCCTGAATGGGGAACCCAAATTAAGATCTCCTACAAAGATCTTTATTTCTATGAAGGTGATGTAGACTTTTTTTACCTCATGGTTAGGACTATGACAAGAGGTCTAAGAATCACTATGTATCTAATCAAATCAAGAATCAAGTCACACATAGTTCTTGAGGTACCATTTAGTTTAATGTCATGTGATATGTAAATCATCCATGCATTTTAACATCATACAGTAATGACATAGGTTCCTTGATGTGAAGAGGAAATATTGTGACTAGACCAAAGATTAAATAATTGGATTTCACTACGTATCCTATGATGGAAAGAATCAATACAGAAATAGTTCTCAAACCTTTATAAATTGTGTAGTTTAACATCATGTGTAAAGGACATCTGGTGTGCATTTTGTGGTCATGTGACTAGGACCAAAGTAACCTTGATGTGAATTAATATGCCTTGATCATGTGGGGAATCCATTATTAAAACTCATAATCCCATGTGAGAAATGATCAGTGTAAGAAAAAAGGGTTGGAAAAGTTTTATTCCACTACACATAGGAGATGGCAATGAAGGATAGAGGATTTTTGACTTTTTAGTGACTGGACTAGGATGTAAGATCCAAGCATCACTACATATGTAATTAAAGTGAGAATCAAGCCTTATGCAGTTCCAGAACTGGATCCTTGTGTCGGTACATAGAGAGGGGGAATTTTCCATAATTTTTTATTATTGTATCTAGACCTTAGATTGGAAATCCAGGTGTCACTATGTATCATAGGATAAGAATAATCAAGAAACATATAGTTCTGTATGGGAACTCTCTGCATAGGTATGATCCACACATAGAGTGGGGTATTTTTCCTCTTGATTATTACGGCTGGAACTGGGATTGGGATTTTATATTCACTATGTATCTTTTGTAGATATGAATTTAGGATCATATAGTTCTTGGAAATCTCTTCCCTGTACAGATCTGACTCATGTGCAGAGAGATAAAATTTCACTTAAAATAGACCTATAAATTGGAGGACCTATTTGGAGTCCCCTACATAAATTTTGTTTATATTTAGGGTAGGGGGTATTTCCCATATTTTTTTGTTGGGCCTAGGACATAGGGTATAGGCATCACTACATATTCCATTTGAATATGAATCAAGACACATGTAGTTATTAAGGAACCATGCAGTTTTATGTCTTGTGGTAAGGACATTCAACATCAAATTTTAATTTTTTTTGATAAGGATGTGGGTGACCTGATGTGAAAGGAATGTAGTATTGTGGTTGGACGCAATATTAGAGGTTCAAGTGTCAATATGTATCTGATGATGTCATGAATTAATCCACACATAGCTCTTGGATGAAGAGATTCCCTATGTGGATATGAATCTCAAATGGGGATAGTATTATTTTATCTTTATTTTAAACATATATAGATTGTGTGTGGTGAATCTTCGGTGAGATGATTATTCTTGTTCAATTTAATTTCATGCGATAAGGACATGTTTATGCATTTTAACATCATGCAGTCAAGACAATGATAACATACTATTTAATGTCCTACAGAAAGGACATTGGTACCTCATAGTTTATAATATTGCGACATTGATGATGTGACACACTTTTTAAGGTTATGTGAAAAATACTAGACACACAATTTATCATCATGCAGTGGATACAATGTGCTTTTATTTTTCTCATGAAGTGTTTCTTGATAAAAATTACATTGGTAGGGGTCGTGTTTAGCTGTCTATCCATCAATATCAAATAATAGGATAAATTAGAGTAGACTTTGTGTATGAAATAAGGTCCCTCCCAATTTGTATCCATATTTGGAGGATTATTTCGGAGTATCATCAGAGTCCTTAAGACCAACACCATCTCCCCTCAAGGAAAGATTGTAGGAAAACTTTTTTGTCAAAGTCTTATGTGATTAAGATTCAGTGGATTTCCAAATGTTGTAAGGTATGAATTATCTTCTCATCTAGTCACTAAAATTCATCTATCCATTTCTTGGATTACTAATCTATGGATCACTAACTACATATGGAAACATAGAGTAAGGGAAATTAAACTTTCATGGGTAGGGCCACCTCTATCCCGTATACTAATGAGTATGGGGTCACCTATACGGTGATGTGGGTAACAGTCTGGTAAGACCAGAAGGCATGTAGGATCTTGTCCAACCAAGAATTTTTATCCTTATTTACCATCTTTTGGATTATATTTGACAGGGCCTTGTAAAAGGCCTCTATCTTTCCATTAAAAACTACATGGTTGTAGGATAAATAGTTGGAATTGATGTTATACTCCTAAAATAGATTCTAAAATTCAACAGAATAGAAATTGGTGTTGTTATCCATTAGTATTTTATGAGGGAAACCAAATCTGGTGATGATGTGGTCTTTTTCGAATCTTACAATGTTCCTTGATCCGAATTCTTGAAGTGGTACAACTTCAACCCACTTAGAGAAGAAATCGGTTGTAGTAAGAATGTACTCAAACTTCTTGGATATAGTGGGAGGATATGTTACCACTATGTTTATTCCCTATATGAAAAATGGATAGGAGTATTTTGATGTGTGTAGAAACTTAGGGGTGTGGTGAATGATGTTTTCTTGAACCTGGAAAGAGTGGCACTTTTTGGTAAAATTTTCACAATCCTACATTATAGTGGTATAGTAGTACCCAAGCCTCTAGATTTGATAGGAAAACTTAAACCCTGGATGGTGGGAATTGCATGATCTAGTGTGATTTTCCTTTATTATAGTAGTGGTCTCTTCTCCATCAATTCACCTGATAAGGACCCCATCAAGGACCTGCTTATATAGGACCTTTTTATGATTTGTTCCATCATATAAAAAAAATCTAATTGATCACCTCTGTATTTGATCTTTCCTATCTCTTTCTGTTGGGATTTATATATTTTAATGGTAGACTATAATGGGTTTCATACAATAAATGGTAAGAATTTATGGTTAGGGTATGTGAATAACTTCATCGATTTCTTCCTTGTTGGCATGAATGAAAGGTAAGACCATCCATAGGTGTGCAATTTTGATGAATGTTTCATCCCAATATATATCTGCTAGAGCCATGGCTGTATTTTTTAGGATATCTTCCAGAGTGTTTCGAAAGCATGGGATGTGGTTCAATGACAGATCCAAATGTAATTCCACCATTAGTCCTTATATTCAGTTTAGTAGGGGGATCAACACTAACCTTTTAATGTAATGATCCACATTGACCTGTTTGATGATCAATTCTAAATTTTCTTTTATATTTAAGTGATTTAATGGTACATGAAGTGCTAGCTCTAGTCCAATAATGAGAGCCTGATATTATAATTCATTGTCCAGGAATCCTATCGACAATAAAAAGGAGTAAGGTTGGACTATATTTATTAGATAAATAAGAACACCTCCTAGCCCCACTTTATTGAGTTTGGTGTCTTCCATCCTCTCCCCTTTTAGGTTTCTAGATGTATTGTCAAAATACATCTTCTATATCTAGGGGACCTCTGGAATAGTGAAGATATCTTCATCTATTAATTCAGTATCCAATAAACTCATTTTTTTGGGATATTATATTCCAAAATATCTACCAATGCCTGGACTTTCATTACTTTCTGAGGCATGAAATGAATGTAAAACTGCTATAGGATGACCAACAATATGATAGATGCCCGGTCAACATTGGATGAATGGGAATGTATTTGAGTGGGTTGATATGATAGACTAAACATACCTCATGATGCTACATGTAGTGCCTCAGTTTATAGACCAATAAGATTAGCACCAAACATCTCTTCTCAATATCTTAATTATGAGACACCACATTGAGCATGGTTTAGTTGAGGTAATAAAGATTTATTTCACTACCAGTGTAATTATTTTGAATGAGGAAGGCAACCAATGATTTTTATAAGGTCGTTACATAAAAAATGAGAATCCTTCCTTTGAAAGGCTACATTAGTACTAGTGTGGTCAAGTGGTATTTCTTGATGTTTTCTAATTATTCTTGACAATCATTAGTCCACTAATATATAACCCCCTTTTTCAGTAACCTGGTGAAGGGCATGAATTTTCCTTCAAGGTTGGATATAAAGTGCAGGATGTAGTAAAAGTTTCTTGAAGTCTTATTAAAATCTTGAAGTTTTAAGGAGGTTACATACTAAGGATGGCCTTTCCCTTTTTAGGTTCAACTTTGATGTCATGATGGCATATGATGAAGCTTATAAATTTCCTTGAGGTAACTCTGAAAGCACATTTCAAGGGGTTAATTTTCAGGTTACGCTATCGCAATTTTTTGAATATCGTTTCAATATTAGCTAGGTGGTTGGAATGATATTGAGATTTAATCACTAGGTAATAAATTTAGAAATAATAATACTTTCCTAGGAAGGGTTTGAAGATGCAATGCATGAAACATTGGTATATAGAACCAACATTCTTCAAGACAAAGTATATCACCTCATAGAAAAATACTCCATGGGGGTACAGAAGGTGGTGGATTCATCATCTTATTTGTGTATTTTTATTTTATTATATCCAAAATATCCATCCATGAAGGATAGGGACTGATATCCATCTATCACATCAATGAATAGTTTTTTGATCAGGATTGTGAAATCATCCCTAGGGTAGTTTTAGTTGAGATCTATGAAATTGACGAAGACTCTAATTTTCCCATTCTTATTCTTGAAAAAGACTATATTATCCGACCATTTTGGATATTATACCTCTTGAATGAATTTGGAATTGATAAAATTTTTAAATTTAGCTTCAACTTTGGCATCTTGTGTCAAACGTGTCCTTCCATATGCTTGCTTATAACCCTGGTGGTCCTTTGGAAATCCTAGGTTGTGAGTGTCCACCTTGGGTTTGAGGCTCAACATTTCTGTGTAGTTATATGTGAACACCTCTTGATGTTGCTTCAGTAACGAGGTATATAAATATTGTTCTTCAAAACAAGTGTCCTCACTAATCAAAGTGGTTCGTGGGTCTTATTTTTTTCCAAGATTTATTTCTATGAGTTCATCAATAGTGGTAGATATGACCTCCTAAAACACTGGAGGGGTGTCCCTGAGGTCCTCCACATATTATTCCTCCTCCTCTTCGTCTTCTTCCTCTTTCTCCATAGAGGGGAATGTATTGGGATAAACTATCTAGAGTTAGAAGAGGATATGATATCTTGAAATTCAGAAGATGAATCAGCTTCCTATGACCAAGATAACAATGTGGTATCTCATTGAAGCCCTGGAGGGGATAAAGTAAGGGATATAGAAGGAGTTTACTAATCCTCTCAGGGTGATGAGACAACCTCTTCTGACTCAGCTAACAAGGAAGGGATTCCTCAAAGCTCTAAGGATGGAATGAAGGAATTTCAATCATTTCTTTCACCATTGTCTTGGGAGTTAAAAAACTTTTCAACATCAAGGGACTCAATGTTCATTACTAAAATCATGAAGAACACTAAACATGCATATGAATTTGAACTCATATGCTTGAACTGATTTATGGGTAACACATACTCCTTTTTGATTTGTTTGAAGTGGTTTCCCAAGATCATTTCCAATTCATTCAGGGTGGTGGCAGAAGATACACCATCAACCAGGGACTGTTTCCATTCCCTCTGATAGAATCCTGTATTAATATAATGTGAATCATGGGATTCAAATAGGTAATTATCGACATAAAACACCTCAATTTTTCCATTAATTCATTATTTGATGTATTGACAGTAATATGGGGGTATTTATGTTCGTTTATGGAACCAAGTCCTTCCTAGAAATACATTTATGGTCATATCTTACCGAAAAATTAGAAATAATGAGTTGGATACAAGGTCTCTAAATTGGGATTTGATATTGATTTGGATGAGTGTATTTTGATCAATTTTATCATATCCATGTAGTGTTAGAGAGGAAGGTTCTATGTTACCCTATCTATAGGACAGCTAGTGAAGTTTTTGTACTATAATTAGATTAACTATAGATCCAATTTCAACAAAACATTTTCAGAAAAAGTCACCATTTATCCTGCCAAACATGTATAAGGGTATTATGTGTCCTTGTATAATGTTATCTTTATCTTAATCTATAAAGTAGATAATGGCATGACATTTTTAAGGTTTTATTTTTATCTGATAGGATTCAGTAGTGGAATCCTCATATTCAAACTACCCAGGGCTTAAGAAAGCCTCTACAAGTACTTCCCTAAGGTCTTCAGACAAGATCAGGGCTTCCAGGATTGATAACTTGATTAGTATCAAGGATAAATATTTCAATATATCATAATTAGAGCCTAAATTATAGCAATTCCCTATGTGGGTATTATATATCAAAGGATCCTTGGGGGATGGAGTACTTGATGTAAATGTATTGGCCCTCAAAACAGGAGTTGAAGGTGTTCCTGTCCATGGTGGGTTAAGTTGAAAATGACTACATTCCCATCGAGGGTGACTTTACAACTATATTTTATTTGATTGATATTTAATAGTGATTAGTTTAGGGTGGATTTTGGAATATATAGGGGTATTATCTAACTCTTTTTGAACTCACTGAAGGTATCTTCCATTATTTTCCATAACATTGACAGTCTGAGTAGGGGCATGGCTAGAATTATGATTCCTTTCACGATCTTCGCTTCCCTAGTATCCTCATCTCTTTAAACATCTTCTTATAGTTCCCTAGACAAGTTATGGTAACTAGGGTTAATATCCATAATCATCAATAGAGAAGGTATCCATTAAATTAATGACATTAATAGAACTGAATATTAACTCCTCATCTAATGATGTCTTTGTATGGATGATCGTTTCTTGTGGTACTATTTGGTGGGGTGGTGCACATTGTTTCAAATATTAAAGCATAAAGTATTAGAGATTCAAATACCACATTGGAATTTATGTAGGTTTATCTTTCTATGATTTATCCCTACCTTTCTGGCTAGGATTCTTTTTGAAAGGATGGATTTTGGAGGTTTTTGATGTCGATGACTTTGACTATGTTGTAGAGGAAGCTGTTGAGGAATAGTTGGTTGTTTAAATAATTATTATAGAATACCATGAGTTTATATAATTGTATTTTGAGTCATATAATCATCAAACTTCTTTTCCCTTATTCTAAAAACTTTTTCCACTCATCTCCTTCCTCAGGGGTAGTAACGAAAACATACTCTACTTATGATGGAGGATTTCCCAACTTTACTTTCCCATAGTCCACCATTTTTTGTAGGGTTTCCTTTATAATGGGTCATAATTTAAATATATATTTTAGTTAATTATTGAAAAATATTTATTACATAACATAAAAAAACCACGACATGACTGTATAGGATTAGTTTCTCTAGAAATTGGGAAACATAAACAACTGGTTTATAAAATATCCACATTATCTCCCTCTTATTTCTTCATAACTAAACTCATTTTTAACATATCTTACTTAATAAAATTCTTCATTACCTAGGTAAAAAACATATAAAAGGGTGATATAAAATGCTCATTAAGGGTAAATAAGGTAAATATCAATCATATCATAATCATTCGAACATAACACTTGATAATCTTATCCTACATGAAAAAGATCATAATAACATGTCATGAGATAAATCATAAAAGTGAAATGTAACCCCAATAGTCATAACATAAGACATAATTTTTTTTGGAAAACACACATAAGCATAGAAAATCATTTCATATTATTCAAGTCTCATTGCCATGACCATCATAGTGGACAAATTCCATTACTGAACCGAGTTCACTCCTCATTCCAACCCTATATTACTGAACCAGATTTAATTTTCATTCCAGTCATGTCTATAACATGTGATATAAATATTTAACCAATTAATTTTATGGAGATATATTTCCCACAAATCTCATAATTAAATCATTCTCACATTTCCACAAAAACATAAAAACATTCACCATAGCATAACCCATGAAATAAAATAGGTTTCTTAAACATCATTCCATCATAATTGATATAAAAAAATTAGATTTCATAAATAACACACAATAAAATTATAATAATAACAGGGTTAGAAATATTACCCTATTTAAGGAGTGTCATATTATATGGAAAATAATTTTGACAAAACATTTGAAATTAATTTAGGAGGAAAATATTGTTTCCTCGTCCAAAACGTTTTCCTTCCTCACAATGCTACAAAATTTTAAAATAAATCATTTTATATGAAAAAAAACTTGTAATATTATAGGGGAATATTCAAGGAAATAAGTAATTATGAAATAATAAAAATCTATTCATCTCGTACAAGATAAAAAAACATTTTCTCGTACTTTTCCTAAAAAAGTCAAAAATTACTTCGTACCGAAAACGACAAAAGATTCCATTGATACCGATTAGTAAAAATTTACCAATGGGTAAAATTGGCTTTAAAAAGTTATATAAGGATATAAATAATAATTTTAAATATATATTTAGGAAACACAGATGTGGATGAAAAATATACCATAGTAAATACTTATGAATAAATAATCTTGGATAAAAATGAGATTTTCAAATTTATCCCTTACCTTAGGTCTGATATCCTTCATATGTATCATAACCTATTGTATAATTATTTAAATAATGTTATTGAATTACTCCATAATCATAATAATTTTTATGATATCATATATGATTATATTATCATCCGTTTGTTAGTAACATTTCGTTGTCACCCGTTATTTGGATATTGACTTCTTTATGTTCTTATGTAAGATTTTTCATACAAGTTCATGTTACACTTATTATATTATAGTTAAATTATTTAAATAATGATATTAGTATAATATATATCATATTTATTCATTCAATGCATGTATATAATCATTTTTTAATGAAGATCATGTAGAATGAATCACATCGCATCGTGGAGACAGTAGGTCGTACGTATGTACGAGCAATGATATTATTCTTAAAATTATTGAATGGTATTGAAGTGGATGGTGTATAATATTTAAGGATTAATATAATGTTATAATAATCATATATAGTTATTATTTCCATCATTATACCCATCTAAGTAAGGGGGTGGTGAAAAATAGATTACACCACAGCGTGGAGACGGTAAACCGTACGTACACACGCATGGTGATTTCATTTTTAGTAGGATGGATATAAGGTGAAATATGGTTGTTTCATATTTATAATAACATATCAGTATACTAGTGAAACTTATGTTATTACTTTATAATTAAACAAATAATGAAGATAAATTATAAGAAGAAAGAATTTTGAATGAATCGGTAGAAGAGATTACCTCTTCCTTTACGTGCTTCCCTTAAATCTCTTCTTAGAGCACTAGAGTTGGTCTTTTAAGATGACCAGAACATATAGAATGAAAATAAGGAAGTTGAGAAGGAAAAAATGTAGGGGATGTCTGAGCTTTAAGTCTCAAAATTATGTTAAGAGGTGAGGGAGGAGGTGCTCTTTTATAACTAAGGTCAATGTTACTTTTGGAAACTCCATAAATAATATTTTATAATAAAATCAAACCCTTACCAAAAAAACTCCAAAATGTACCAATTTATAATATGAGATGATATAGGGTTGTAATCTAATCAAACAATAAATTTTGGACAATTTAGTTTGTCATATGTTTTTAATTCACCCTTAGTTATTCTATTTAATTTTAATTGTGGTAATAACATTCTAAATATTTAGTGGTTATAAATATTTACTTATATGGTGTTAATTGACCATAAATGGATATTTTATGACATTTTATATCTTATAATTATTATTTTGTAATTTTTAAATACTTTTAAGTTTTTTAAATAATTTTATAAATTGATTTTTATAAAATATTAATAGTGTCAATTTTGACACTATTCATTTTTTTAAAAAATACACACAGAAGATAAATTTGAACCAAAATATTAAATACAATCCAAACATGTTTTATTCACCTAGAAAATTTGTGGAGAACATTAATTAATTCATATGATATTTCTTTTAATATTTTTAAAACCATTTATCTGATATTTCTATTAATAAAATAATTTTTACATCACTATTGTGTCATCATTAATGGTAATTATTTAAGCTCTAAAAACTATAAATAAATTTACATGGTTTAGGTAGTTCTTATAGATTTATAGAGAATATCTTTAGTTGATATTATCTCCTATTTATTTATATATTAAAATAAATATACTTTTATAAAATGAGATTGTGACATTTTGTCACATTCATTAGTTTTTATTATATTCATGTCATGTTCATAGGTATGTGGCCATAAAGTTATACCATTTTGAACAATATATGATAAGGGTCGAATTTATTAATCCAATAGAATTTTTATTGGTGTCAAGGTAATTTTATAATATTATTTTTATCTTTAATTACCAAATTTACCTTTAACCATGTTAATAAAAATAATTAGCAAAGTTACTATTCATAATGCCCGAAAATAAAAGTAGACTATTAAAATAATTTTTACCTACTGATTCCAAATATGGAGTCTATTTTTAAAAATTAAAAACATAGAAGTTTTAGTAATTAATTTAAAATCAATCCCGTTTTCGGAATAAGAGAACATGTTTTTTTTAAAGTTAAAACATTGCAAAATACTGAAATGTTTTTACATATGAATTCAATGTAAAAATAATGATAATTACATAAATTATATTGAATGATAAAAATATATTCTATTTATATTTTAAAACTATTCAATATTATAATTTAACCATATAAATTCTCTCAATGAAAAAAAGTTGTTTCACTTAAAATTTATCATGCTTTTACTATTCATCAAAACTTGAATGTTTTCAGAAAATATCATAAATTCAAATAAAGTAAATTTTTATATCCCACATTAAAATAAAATGGTTATTTTTTCATATAAAAATTATTAATGTGTAAAAATATTAATTTAAATGGGGTTCTCCATTCACAGGCATAAGATTACCCTTAAAAAAGGTTTTTACACAACAAAAAGGGTTTATTCACACCCTATGATTAAAATATACATTGGATTAATAAAAAATATTTTATTAAGTATATAATATATATATCTCATTAATTTCAACACCAATAGTAATTCACTCAAAAATACAAATATCTAATTTATATTTTTTATAAATAATTGATAGCCAAAGAATTCACAATGCATTTTCATAAGTTAGTTATAATTATTCCCGCTAACCTAACAGCTAGTCTATAAAGTTAATTTTATACTAATGGAATCTCGTGGTTATTTTAAACTCACAATTATGTGCAACACAAGCTACCAAAGAATAAAAATTATTTAAACAAAGTTTTTCATAAAAAATATTCGGGTGTTACATTCTACCCCCCTTAAACCAAATTTAGACCTCAAAATTCATCATTTGGAAAGAGATAGATCAAGATACCCATCCCTCATAATATTATCAAGTTACCATGTAGCTTCATTAAATTGGTGGTTCCTCCATAAAACTTTAACCAAGAAAGTGGACTTATTTTGTAGAAATGTTTCACTATGATCTGGAATCTCTATCAGTTGTTCTTTATAAGAAAGATCTTGCTCCAGCGGTACGACATATGAGCATAGTAGATGTGAAGGATCAATGATTTACTTTCTTAGGAGAGATACATGGAACACATAATGAACTCGAGAGATATTTTTGTGAATAACCAATTAGTAAGCTACATTCCCAACATGATCCAGAATTTCAAAAGGATTGATATACCTAGGGATCAACTTGACCTTCTTTCCAAATATCATTACTCTCTTCTAGTGAGATATTTTTAGAAAAACCTTATCACCCACTTCAAACCCTAGGACTTTTATTTAGTTTCTAGCATAAATTTTTTGTCAACTCTGAGCTAATCTTATGTGTTATTGAATAGATCAAAAATTTTCTGAAATTTCAATAATATGATCAGGTCCTAATAGCTTTATTTCCCCAAATTCATCCAAGTATGTTGGAGTTCTGTACCTCTTTCCATAGATGGATTAATAAGGATCCATATGAATATTGGAGTGAACGTTATTATTGTAAGAAAATTCCACCAATATTAGGTGTTGATCCCAACCACCTTTAAAATCCACAGAGCAAGCTCTCAACATGTCTTCCAGAGTTTGAATTTTCCCCACAGAATGACCATCTGTCTGAGGATGATAAGCAGTGCTAAAACTTAACTCTGTATCCAGAGCATCATGAAGACTTCTCTATAACTTTGAGGTAAAACTCAGATCCTGATATGATATAATAGAAAGTGGTACTCCATGAAATCTTACCACTTACTTTACATATATAATGGAAAGATGATCAAGAGAGAAATCCTCTCTAATAGAAATTAAGTGTTCCGACTTTATAAGGTGATCAAATATAACCCAGATAGTATTATTTATTTTAGATGTATTGGGAAACCTGATGAAAAATTCCATAGTGATGTTTTCCCATTTCCATTCTGGCATGGTTAATGGTTGTAACATCCACTTAGACTTCTATCTACTAGCCTTATCTTTCTGAAAAACCAAGCATTGAGAGACATATTCAGTGACATCTCTTTTTATGCCATCCCACCATGAGTACTCTTTTAGGTCCTTCCACAACTTTGTGCTTCCAGGGTGAATAGATAATGAATAAATTTGAGCCTCATCCAATAGCTCCTTATTTAATTATGTTATGGGAGGAATATAAATCTAGTTTCTCAACCTTATTATTTTATCATAATCAAGGTTGAATTCAGAAACATTTATCACCTTCTTTTGTAACTCTACATATTCCTTCTATGCCTCCTTAATCTTCACCTGTATAGATGGTTAAATATTCATTTGAAAAAGATAATATTTCTCCCCTTCCATTAAAATTTCTATATCCATAATTTTCAAATCCATAAATATTGGATCTTTTGTGATCCTCATCATGGATAAGCTAGCATGGTCTTTTCGACTCAAAGCATCTGCCTCCTTGTTCACTTTCCTTGGGTGGTAATGTATTGAGCAGTTTTAATCTTTAATTAGATCTAACCATATTCTTTGGCACATATTCAGATACTTTTGTGTGAAAATATACTTTAATCTTTTATGATCAGTATAAATATCATACCTTTAAACATAAATATAATGTATTCATATCTTTATTGCAAAGATTACTAAAGCTAACTCCAAATCATGAGTTGGATAATTTTTATCATGAATTTTCAACTGTCGTGAGGCATAATATATCACCATATCATTTTTCAGGATAACACATCCCAAACCCTTCTTGGATGCATCACTGTAGATCACAGACCTTTTTCCACTACAAGGCAGTGTGAGCACAGGTGCACTGGATAACCTTCCTTTTAGATGTTTAAAATTGTCTTCACATTACTCCATCCAAATAAAATTAACTCCTTTTTGACTCAACTTGGTTAGTGGATTAGATAATTGTGAAAAATCTTTCAAAAAACGTTGATAATATCCTACCAAACCATAAAAACTTAAGATCTCAGTTACCATTGTTGGTCTCAACCATATTTCAATAATATATGTTTTTGCTGGATCTACAGATATCCTCTCTCTTGAGATTATTTGACCCAAAAATGAAACCTTTTGAAGCCAAAATTTAAACTTGTTAAATTTGGCATAATGATTCTCCTTTCTCAGGGTCTTCAATACAATTATCTAGTGATCTTCATGTTCTTCCTAGGTTTTTGTATTGAAAAGAATATCATCTATAAAGACTGACACAAACTGATCAAGATAGTCTCTAAAGAATTTATTCATTAGATCCACGAATATATAAGGGGGGTTAGTAAGACTAATAGGAATATATATAAATTCATAATGTCCATACCTTGTACAGAATTATGTCTTTTGTATATCCTCATTTTTTCTCCTTAATTGATGATATCCCCAATGAAGATCAATATTGGAAAAGTATTGTGATCTGTGTAGTTGGTCAAATAAGTAATCAATATGGGGAATATGATATTTTTTATTGATAATGATCTTGTTAAGTTCTTGATAATTAATACAGAGTCTCATTGATCCATCTTTCTTCTTAACAAGCAGAACATGTGCTCACCAAGGTGATGCACTAAGGTGTATGCACTCTTTATCAAGATTATATTTGAGTTTCTTCTTCAATTCATTCAACTCAATTGGGGCCAATCTATAAGGTTTCTTTGAAATAGGAATAACACCCGATATGAGTTCTATTGAAAACTAAACTTCACGATTTGGTGGAAGATCTAGAAATTCCTCCGGAAAGACATCATCAACCTCTTGTAAAATTGGTTTATTATCAATCATGAGTTTATCCCCAACCATTTGAGATAAATAACCTTAATTTATAAAAATCAAGACCTATAAGATGGAAGAAATTTCTACTGGATGGTTATATTCATCCTTACATCGATAGATGATCATAGATTGGTCTGGAATATGAAATGTTACTTCCATTCCATGGAAATTAATATTAGATCCATATAGAAAAAGATAATCCATGCCAAGAATCACATAAAATTTCACTATATGAAGGATCACAAGATTTTTAGGAAGCACATTCCCACAAACTTCAACTGGAGGAGAATTATAAACTTTTTATGTGACTGTTGTTCCATTAGGAGTTGTCATAACTTACTCAAAATATAATTTTTGAGGTAAAACAATGATACCCTTAGAAAATTAGTAAGAAATAAAATATTGGGTGGATCAATAATCAAATAAAACATTTTCTACATTAGAGTGTATGATAAGTGTACCTTTCACCACTTCATTATCGTACTCCACATCACCGATAGTGATTGCATGTTACTTTCATTTGTATTTATCCTTTAGAGTTTGTTGACTTTGATAATCATCAATAACTCTTGGATTAGGTAATTTATTGGCATAATGCCCCATTTCCTTGCACTTGTAACATTGAAGTGTAGGAGGTTCATTCTGTGTAGCTATTTATTTATTCGCATCGTTAGACATATTTTTTCACATCACTTCAAGACTCAACTTCCTGATGACCTTATTTTCCACACTTAAAACTTTTACTAGCCTCTTTAATACAATTCCCTCCATGTTTCTTTCCACAATTTGAGCATAAGGTAAAATTCATCTTCTTTTTAGTGCGGTCTTTAGATTTTCCTTTAAATTCCAATTTTCTCTTATTATCAAACCCATATGACTGATGGGTTACTCCAATATCCATCTAAAACTTGAGAGCACATCGAACAATTTATTGATAGCTATTGAATTCCCTTATGGGTAATTCCATTAGGAGACTTGGTTTTAAGTCACTAAAGAATCAATCAATTTTACTCTTAGATTGGATAATAATTCCAGAAGCATACATTGAAAGTCTTGTAAATTTTTCTTCGTAGATACCAACAGATTCATCATCCTTTTTCTTAAGTTCAAGGAACTACTCCATCTTTGTTTGAAGAATAAGAGGAAAGTACTTATTAGAAAATAAGTTATTGAACACATCCCATTCCATAGACTCAATTTCATCTATTTTTCTTATATTCTTGATAAGGTTCCACCATTTATCATCTTTACCTTCCAAAAGTTATATTTCTAAGATGAATTTACATTGTTCATAACATTATAGAACAAAAAATAGGTTTTTAGTGGTATTTATCCATTGTTCAGCCACTAATGGATTAGAAGACCCATTGAATGAAGGTGGAAGCTACCTCATGAAGGATTCAACATAATTTTGCTCCCTTATTTTCTCATTTTAAAGTCTGTCAAGATTCATAGATTCAGAGAGTTGTTTGAGAATGGCTATAATATTTTTTATTCCATCTCCCATAACATTTGGTTTCATAGGGGAACAATCATTACATTGCTCGTTGCATTCATCATTAACGTGGTTCTTTCAGGTTCCAGCCATTGAATAAAATCAAGAAGCATAGTGTGAGAAACACTAATCATAATGAAAAAACACATAATTCAAGAATAAAATTTCAATTCAGGATAATTTAGGTTTTATCCTAGGTTATTCATGAACATCTCTAAAACACAAGGATATGATTGTAACCTATACTTAGACATATCCTTAGGGTTCTTACTAAGGTTCTCTTATCCTAGTTTCCAAAGGTTTACTATACCTTTGCTCTGATACCAACTATAAAAAACCATACATTACATATATATATTACTTCAACATTGAAAAATATTTATCACACAACATAAAAAAAGCTACGCTAGGACCGTATAGGTTTAGTGTCTCTAGAAACTAGGAAACACAAACAACTAGTTCATAAAAAATCAACATTGTCTCCCTCTTATTTATTCATAACTAAACTCTTTTTTAACATATATTACTTAATACCCTTCTTCATGACCTAGGGAAAATAAAAATATAAAAGGGTGAGCACAAATGCTCTATAAGGGTAAACAAGGTAAATATCAATCATTTTATAATCATAAAAACATTAAATTTGATAATATTATCCTTCATACAAAAGATTATAATATCTTGTCAGGGGATAAATCATAAAAGTGAAATTTAATCCCAATATTAATTACATAAGACATGATATTTTTTGTTAAACACACATAATCATAAATAATCATTTAATATTAGTCAAGACTCATTGATGAGACTATCATATTGGACAAAGTCCATTACTGAACTGAGTTCACTCCTCATTCCATCCCTGTATTACTGAACCATATTTACATGTTGTTCATGTAATGTCTATCTCATGAGATAAAAATATTTACCTAATTCATTGGAGGGATATATAGGTCCCACCCATCTCATAATTAAATCATTCTTACATGTGCCACAAAACCATAAAAACATTCACGATAGTATAAACCATGAAATAGAAAGGATTTATTAAACAACATTCCATCACAATTGATATAAAAAATGGATTTCCTACATAACACACAATAAAATAATAATAATAATAATAGGGTCATAAATATGACCCAATTTAAAGTGTGTCATATTATATGGAAAATTATTTTGAGAAAACACTTGAAATTAACTCTTGAGGAAAATATCTTTTCTTCTTCAAAAATGTTTCCTTTCCTGAAAATGCCACACAATTTTAGAGGAAAACAATTTATGTGAAAATTATCTTGTAATAATGTAGGGGAAGCTTCAAGGAAATAAGGAATTATTAAATAAAAAAAATATATTCATGTCATACAAGTAAAAAAACATTCTTCTTATACTTTTGCTAGAAATGTCAAAAAACACCTCGTATTGAAAACGATAAAAGATTCCATTCATACCATTTAGAAAAAATTTACCAATATGTAAAATTTACTTTAAACAATTATATAAGTGTTTAAATACATATTTAGTAAATATGGACTTGGATGATAAATATACCCCAATAAATACTTACAAATAAACAATCTCGGATAAAAACGATATTTACAAAGATATCCCTTACCTTAGGTCCGATATCCTTCGTATGTATTTGAACGTCATGTATAATGATTTAAATAATGTTATTGACTTACTATATAATAATAATCATTTTTTTGATATAATATATGATTATATTATCATCTGTTTGTTAGTTACATTTTATTGTCACTCGTTATTCAGATATTGACTATTTTATGTTCTTATGCATGATTTGTCGAATAAGTTCACGTTAAAATTCTTATATTATAGTTAAATAATTTACAGAATGATATTAGTATAATATATATAAAATTTATTCATTAAATTCATGTATATAATCATGGTTTAATTAATATTATATAGAATGAATCACATCGAATCATGGAGACGGCAGGTCGTACGCACGCACGAGCGATGATATCATTCCCAAAATTATTGAATGGTATTGAAGTAGATGGTGTATGATATTTAAGAATTAGTATCATGTTATAATAATCATATTCAGTTATTATTTCCATAATTATACCCATCCAAGTAAGGTAGTGGTGAAAAATAGATTACACCACGGAGTGGAGATGGTAAGCTGTATGTACGCACACGTGGTGATTTAATTTTTCATAGGATGGATAAAAGGTGAAATATAGTTGTTTAATATTTATAATGACATATTATTACATGAGTGATACTTATGTTATTACTTTATAATGAAACAAATAATTAATATTAAGTGTAAAAAGAAAGAAGTTTGAAGGAATCAGTAGAAGAGATTACCTCTTCCTTGATGTGCTTCCTCTAAGTCTCTTCTTAGAGCACTAGAGATGGTCTTTGAAGATGACCAGAACCAGTAGAAGGAAAATATAGAAGTTTATAAGAAAAAACGGCATGGTATGACTGATCTTGAAATCTCAAAATGAATTTAATAGGCGAGGGAGGAGGTTCCCTTTTATAATTGAGGTCATGGTCACTTTTGGAAACTCTATAAATAATATTTTATAATAAAATCAAAACCTACCCAAAAAACAACCAAATGTCTTAATTTATAAGATGAGATTCTATAGGGTTGTAATGTAATACAACAATAAATTTTGGACATGTTATATTGTCAATTTAAACCATATATTTTTAATTGACACTTAGTTATTCTATTTAATTTTAATTGTGGTAATAATATTATAAATATTTAATGTTTATAAATATTTACTTATATGGTGTGAACTAACCATAAATGGATATTTTATTACATTTTATATCTTATAATTATTAATTTTTAATTTTTAAATATTTTTATGATATTTAAATAATTTAATAAAATGTTATTTTTATAAAATATCAATAGTGTCAATTTTGACACTATTCATTTATTAAAAAAAATCCACACCAAAGATAAATTCGAACCAAAATATTAAATACACTCCTAACAAGTCATAGTCACTTATAAACTTTATGTATCACATTAATTATTTCATATGATATTTATTTTGATATTTTTAGTACCATTTGTTTGATATTTCTATTAATAAAAAAAATATTTACATCATTATTGTGTCATCATTAATGGTAATTATTTAATATATAAAAATAATAAATAAATTTATAATATGTAGGTAATTTTTTTATATTTTTAGATACTATATATTGTCGATATTATCTTCTATTTATCCATATATTAAAATTAATATACTTTTATAAAATCAGATTATGACATTTTGTCACATTCATTAGTTTTTATTACATTCATGTCATATTCATAGGTATGTGGCCATAAAGTGATTAAATTTCAAAAAATAGATTATAAGGGTCTAATTTAGTCATCCAATAGGATTTTTACAGGTGTTAAGGTAATTTTATAATATTATTTTTACCATTAATTACCCAATTTACCTTTAACCATGGTAATAAAAATAATTACCAAAGTTACTTTTCATAATGACCAAAAATAAAAGTAGCATATTAACATAATTTGTACCCATGAATTCCAAATATTGAGTCCATTTTTAAAAATTCAAAACACAGAAGTTTTAGTAATTAATTTAAATTCAATCCTATTTTCGGAATAAGAGAACAATTTTTTTTTAAAAGTTAAGACATTAAAAAATATTGAAATGTTTTTACATTTGATTTCAATGTAAAATTAATTATAATTACATACATTATATTTAATGATTAAAATATAATATATTTATAATTTAAAACTATTCAATATTATAATTTAACCATATAAATTATCTTGATGAAAAAAGTTGTTTTCACTTAAAATTTAGTGCGTTTTTTACTATTCATTAAAATTAGAATGTTTTCATAAAATATCATAAATTCAACCAAAGTTAATTTTTATATACCTCTTTAAAATTAAATTTTTATGTTGTCATATAAAAATATTAATGTGTCAAAATCTGAATTTAAAATGGGGTTTCCATTCAAAGGCGTAAGATTACCCTTTTAAAAAAAGGTTTTTTATACAACAAATAGGGTTTATTCACCTACTATGATTTAAATATCCATTGGATGAATAAAAAATATTTTATTAATTATATAAAATATATATCTCATTAATGTCATCAACAATAGTAATTCACTCAAAAATACAAATATCTAATTTATATTTTTCTTAAATAATTTATAGATAAAGAATTCACAATGCATTTTCATAAGTTAGTTATAATTATCCCCCTAACCTAACAGCTAGGATATAATGGTAATTTTATACTAAGGGTGTATCATGGTTTTTTTAAAATCACTATTGCATGAAATGCAAGCTACTTAAGAATAAAAATTATTTAAATAAATTTTATCATAAAAAACAAATGGGTATTACATCATTGAATATGAATTGTTCCATAATGGTGTTCCCCAATGTCCTATGTAAGGGGAAAAATTATGTATGGTTATCAAGACCTACCTGATCAAACCTTTTGGGAACTAGAAGGTGGGGTATATCATTATCCATAGTAGCTATAAATTATCCACAAACTTGATTATCTTAAAATGAGTAAACTTTGTCCCTTTTCTACTCAGATTTGTTTTCCTACCCCCCTTTGATTGTCCTATTAAGGTGGAGGTTCCTTTTTATGCCTAGGGGGTATGACATGATATGATGTTGCTTTTGGAGCTGGTTCTAGAATAGAGGCTGGTTTGAGAGTGAACGACACTGCCTTTACCTTTGTTTCTCCTTTCCCTAGGATTGGTGGAGTTATCCAGGACTTGATCTTAGTCCATTTTATGGAATCTTACATTATTTAGGAAATGGTAGTGAAATCCTTAAAAACACTTTTATATTTTACTAGGATGAGTGGTGTTCGTAGCTCATCACAAAGTTTCTCCTTGTAAAGAGAGAATAAATCTTCATGGTGAGGTGGTAGGTTCAGGGATTAGGTTATCCCATTCTATCTCAAAATGAAATATAAGGCTCTCTCATTCTTACACTATTTTCAACTCAAGAGGACAAGGAATGTTGTATTTTTTAGTAGTGAAGTAAACTAAAAGAGGAACTACCAACAAGGTCTTCCCATCCTAAGATTCACTAATTTGGAAAACTGGTGTACCATACGATTGATGGTCCTTTCAAGGTTGGCATAAATCATTTGAGTTTAACTACTTCTTGTTTCATGGGAGTTCTCATCATGGGATCCTAATGGGATGAATAGTTAGTTGGATATTGTTTTAGGTCTCTCGGACCATTGAATATCAGAAATTTATCACCCTGAATATTTGGATGGGGTGGGGTTTTGGTCACCCATTTTGGGTAATGCTTCTGTTATGGCTATATTGGTGCACACCATTCCTATATAGATTATAATAAAGCTTCTAATTAATTGATGGTGTCTATGAGACCTTGATGAATGATTAGTTGTGCAAGAAATTGGATATGTGCAAAAATAATAAGGACCTTATGCACTGATTCTTCCATTATTTGTAGTTGATATCCAGTCGGGGTAATCTTTTAAGGGGTTTCTTGAATCCATTATTATGGTTTCCCTAATGGAGGTAAATCTTGATTTCTATCCATAATCGGGTCTGGGTAAACTAGTGGTCTAGGCACTGAATTGGTCAAGTGTCCTGGCCTAGCTTCAGTTGTTGTGATGAACCCTTGTTAGTGATTTAGACATTCTGGAATTGCACATTGAGACTAGTCACATGGAGAATATTCATAAGGAATTCTTCCTTAGAGTAGTTGAACATTGAGTCACTTCAACTCTTTCATTTATTCCTCATTTTTAGAGAATATTTCTTCGAGCGTGAGGGGTTCAACCTATTCTATAGGAGAAGGTAGGTCATATGCAGACTTGAATTTACCTTCTTATTTGGTAGATATTTATTGAGGAGGAAGTAAGGGATTGGTTGAGGGAGAACCCAAATTCAGGGAGAGTCTCTGGTTCCAGGTATGAAACCTATATGGTTTGTCTCAGTGTGGACCACTTTAAAAATGAAACCATCCTCTCCTTACTTATTTGCATCAGTATCATTTTTTGTGTCATTTGAAGGATTTTTTTCCACAATGTTTTCTGATGCATAATTAATTATAGGAATTTTACTAGCTATCAAATGATAAGAAGGTTTTTTGGGCCCTTTGTTGGAACTCTCCATTCTTTTTCAGTATCTTATTCTAGTTTCTTGGAAAAGAGTGAATCAGAGGGAACCTCCATGAAACTTGGTTGTAAACTTAAACTATAGGGGATGTGGGTCATGATATGGGATAAACTAGAAAGCCTTACTTCCTTTTGTGCTCACTAGATAGGAAAAGATCGATTTATATTAAAGGGGTGGTTGAGGTAAAAATGTCCCCAACCCTGTAGGATGGGTTTTCTCTCATTGTTTTCTTATCCTGCATCAGGATGGATTTTTCATCCTTAAAGGGTTATTTTGTGTTTAAAATAACCCTAACCCCATGGTAAATGGATTATCCCATACTACAATGATTTTTTCTACTTCCATCACTCTATTTATCTCTTGCATCCTTGTTCAAGCATGATCCAGGTGAAATTACATATCTTTAGGAGAGATACTTGCTTATTAAGACATTAGTAGTGCTTAATGAATGGATTATCTTAAGCTAAAATCCTACTTAATGTTCTCAATTACTTGGTTCATGAGTTTTTTTGACCAATTTCTCTAGTATGGAATGATATTTTTGAAACTTATTCAAGGAAAATTCTTTCTAAGAATTCTGTATTTCTTAAGCAGGGGACTTTCTTAATATTTTCCTTAGAGTAATGAAATTATAGTATTCCATTTCTACTGGGTTCCGCTAAATGGGGTTTGAGGTGAAATGAAAAGCTACATGTTCCCCCATCCCCAAATATGAATTCTAGGTGAGACATCAATAATTATATAACATAACTCATGCATTGTATTGAGGAATTTTATTTGAATATCTTTCAACCACTTCTCTGATTGTTGGCATCGTGCAGATGGAAGGGCTTCCAATTTGATCTGATGATGAGTATATCCCAATATTTTGACATGGTCTATATACCTATTGTAAGGAAAGAACTTTTATTTTAGGTTGTAGAGAGTTTTGCGAAGATTTAGAGAGATGTTGTGTATTTATTCTTCTAAAAATAACTTTGGAATATTGAACAAATAACTGGATGAGAGAAAAAAATGATGGGTATATCATCTCTTGAAAATTCTCTTGTCATGAGAAAAATTTTATTTTGTTCTTTTGTTAGAGGCTCCTCTACTTGATTAGGATAACATGAGTGCTTATTGACTATTTTGTTACAAGAATAGGTGCTTGTGGGGGTCTCGTTGGTATGAAAATTTTTCTAGAGGTGGTTTAGAGGATGACTATTATCCTAGGGTGTCTTCAGGTTGAGAAAGGGTGTTTCTTGTCATTGATAGGGTATAAAAAATGACTGACCCCTTCTCTCCAAGCACCATAAAATATGATGAATTTATCATAATTTACATAGAAAGGGTATGACCATGTTGTCGAAATGAATTTTCAGTACGGGGAGGGAATTCCAATTGAATTCCATCAAGGAAAAGACTACCATCATAGCTTAACATATGACTGCAAGGAGAACTTCTGTAGTGTATACCCTAGGGAGGGAATTCAGGGGAGATGATATTAAGGGGAGGAACTTCTTATTGTTTTATTTTCTATCCATGATGATTGATACTATGATTATATTCAAGAGATAGGTTCCCATGATTGATCGGTTTGTGCCCATGAAGGAAGCCATTGTGGTAAGTACTATAGGGAGGACCTCCAGAACTATTGGTAATGATGTTGTAGGGAAGAAATTTACAACTGCTGACACCAATCCCATAATTCTTTAATGAATAAGAAGGACCCTAAACCAACATTGATAAATTATTGATAACCCTAAGAACTCTGGCCTCCAGTAAAGTATGGTTATGAGACTTCTCTTCATTTTCAAATTGACTTTGGAAAGATTTCTTTTTTAGGATCTCTCTTATAGGCGACTGGGGACTCATGTTGTAAATGATGACCTTCATATATGGGTGTCTATTCAAGTGGATCACCTGGTGCATCCAGAATTTTCCGGTAAGCTTCCATAATTATGGAAGGGATATATGCCTGCCCTAGAACAGTCATTGGAGTGGACTGATAACCCCCAATTATATTGGGTATTTGTGCGGATCCTTTTTTCCCATCATCACAAAATATTTACGATGAAATTCCTAGATGTGAGATGGGATGCATGTCTACTCCTGAGTGACCACCAAATTTTGTGATTGAGTCAAACCACTTGAATAGATGGGGTCATAGGCCCGACTCATAATTATTTCTACTAATATGATTACATATTGGAAGGTTTGTAGGATATGGTCTGGAATTGATGTTCGACCTTCCTTAATTTCTAGGATGTGATGAGAAACATCCTTGGTGATGATGGGAATATACACTCATTTTGGTGTAAGGGTATTAATTTGAGTGTTCCCCATATTTTAGTTGAGATACATCGACCAAGTCCTCCAATTGATAACGTATTTTCCTGGTAATCTTGATATCCCAGAGCAATTATTTTTATCTTCTTGTCAATTGTAGTCATATTTTATTTGAAGACATGATATGAATCAATAGGGTTTTACATATTCTCATAGTTTTCTATGGTATTTGACTGGAAGACTTTATATACATCTGAAAAAATTTGCATCTTCTTGTTGGTTTTTTCTCTATTTGACTGACGAGCTTGATACAAACGAGTAGGAATTTTTATATGCTCATAGTTTTCCATCATATTTGACTAGGATATTATTAAATAGGAACAACTATGACTACATGTTCCATATTTTTTATCATCACCATCTACGAGATTCCCTTGGGAACTGTGTCCTTAGGGATTTGTCTAGGGCCCGCAGGGTGGTATCCTTTTCATGGTGAGAATATTGAGCCGAACAACATATGTAGTGGAGATTAATGGTAGTAATACTTGGTTGGGATCCCTATATTTTTGGGATTTAGTTTTTGGTGACCACTTCATTAGCCTACCAAAGTTAAGGGAGGAACTCATTATCGTGTTCTGGGGATAAGTACCAGAAATGGTTTAAGATGGATATTGGGATTATCAGGTTCTGGATCACTAACTATCATTGAGTTGAAAGATCTTGAGGATTCATAAGATATAGGGCCTATCGATATAGATTTAGTGTTTGGAGAGTACTATCATGGTGGTACTCCCAAACCAATTCATTTGAATCCTAGTATTGAAGATTCTAAGTGGATGATAGCATCATCTATTTGGTCGAGGACCTAACCTATGTAGTAGCTGATGCATATGTATGGAATTATTTATGAGGCTCCATTGGATTAAATATAGTTCCAGTGAAATTTTTTTACTATATATGTGACAAACACACACAAGAATACCCCATAAAATTAGTATCTCTATAAGTGAACACATGAATCATTAATCGTTTTTCTTGGCCCTATATCATTTTGAGAGAGAAAGTAGCCTAATGGGTGGGTGAAACTACCACCTTGTTTAATGATTCATGTTGGGTTAACCATTTTTGTTTTATATGAGAATAATTAGGGGTTCCTTGGTGGTAAAAATGTGGTCCAATGAGAATGATACATTCTATCCTTTTTAACATGTCAAGGATATTCTGCAGTTAAATGATTTCACATCAGGTTCACCATTCTGTTTCAGAAAAATTTCAGTGTCCCTAGTATGACTAATTTTGGGGGTTTAATCATTAAAACATCATTCAATTTAGGTTTACTATTCTCTAACAGCTTCTAGTGGGTTATTCATGGAGTTTTAAACACCCAACATTTCCCTCATTCATGATGTTTTACAATCTTACATTCTAGAGGAAGGTGGTTGTTGAGAAATGACCCCAAAAATTATTAGGGACTCACATTGGTTGAGGTGATGGGAGTTCAGGCTCATCACACCCTTGGGGGGGGGGGGGCAGAGAATTATTACCTATTCCAGAACTCTCATAAATTTGATACATGTTCATGAATCCTTTGTTCATTCCCAAGTATGATGTGGATCACCCGAAATTAATGACTGATTATGAGCATGCATAGTTTCAGAATCATATGTATGTATATGAAGTTATCTATTAATGCAAGGATCTATATTTTTTTGGTTCTCTATAAATGGTAACATTTTTATACAGGGATCCTAGATTCTTATATTTTTCATCATTATGATGTTGTTTTAATCCATACAGTGAGACACTCTAGAGTTTATCATCGTCTTGGGAGATGAGAGTTGTTTTTATGTTGGGATCAAGCCCATAAGATGGGATTCCTATGTATCCTCATGAAAATAATCATAACCCATGCAGTTCGATGATAATTAATAAGGAATATCACCTTTTAAGGTCATGTGATGAGGACCAAACCACGTAGTTTAACATCATGCGTCAATGATGTCTAGGTAGAAGGTTCTTAGCTAAAGTTTGGTATGGGAATTATGCTAAGGCAACCATAGGGACCTAGAAGAGATGTTGTCTCCCAGGTGGGGGGCATGATATTACTAGGGATACAACCCAATAAGGATTGTGATGAAAGTGTCTCATAAGGAATATGTCCCTTTATGCTGGATATGACCCTACCAAGTATGTATCCTAGAAAACATTAGGTTGAATTTGGGTGTTGATTTTGGACCTCAAGGTGGCTTCCTACATATTCCAGTTTGTTGGGAATCAAATCCCACATAGTTTGGAATGGGTTGGGGATTACACTGAATAGAAGGCCCTTTTGGGGGAATATGGTTTTTAGGATTATACCTAGTATGGGGCCCATTTGGGTGAGTGTGGTTGGGGATTACATAGAATAAGAGGTTTATTTGGTTTTGGGATCATGTAGATTTCATGATTTCCACTAACCTTTAATCCCACATGATTTACGAATGATGTGAGAAATAAGAGGAAGTAGTAGATTTGAAGATCACAAGATCCACTTTTTCCACTAGTGGAAGGAAGTTAGATCCCAAAGGGAAAGGGAAAGTGATTTGAATGTGCATGTATCTTCTTTTATTTTAGTAACTGAGATAATTTCATATGATGATCTATCAGGATACAACTTGGGAAGGCCAAGAGGATCAATAGTGTCACATCCTTCAATAAATACTAGGGGCTTAATCTAGGAGGTATTCCTTAATATTGGCTCCTAGGGGAGATAGGAGGATAAGATGCTACACCTAAAAGGGAAAGGCAAGTGCGATCCTCCCTCTCCTTTCTTGGAATGAGGAGGTCTGTGTGAGAACCTCCATGTCCAGGACCTCTATTACCATGGGAGTGTAGACTTGAAGACATTTTGAGGACCCTCTTGTCAAGGAGGTTTCAAAAAAGACCCCTCTTACCATGGATATGTAGGATTGAGAGGATACACTAATGTATCTAATGATCTGATCATATATATCAGGTGAATTTGGAAGGGGACTTTACCTGATGCTATTAGACTGGTTCATAGAGGGGCCAAATTGGGGCTCAATGGTACAATGGACATAAGTTATGGGAGTTGGAGATAATAACTCCTTAGGATTCCCTATTCTATGTAGTGTGTTCTTATGCGGGATGGGTTTCCATCCACACAATATATTTCTATGAGGGTGTGGGTGCCACTCATGTAGCATTTCTCTATGAGAAACTAGGTTCTGCCCACATAACATTTTTTAATATGGGACTAGGTTCAACCTGTATTGAATTTTGCTAAATGGGATTGAGTTCCTCCAACATAGAATTTTTCTATGTGGGTCAAGGATCCTTCCACGTAGCTTTTTACTATGTGGCATGATAAACCACAAAGGGGATATCCTATTATGCTTCTCATAACGATGTATTCAAAGATTTCTTGGGGTTTCAGATGATAGGGTGATTTTATTTTCTTTCTTAATGTTATTCAGTGAGTTTACCAACTGGGAATCAATTGTGCTCACACCTTTATCCAAATTCTTGTTTGTGTTATGAATCTTTTCTATCTCCTTGTTCCCCCACTTGGGTATTTTATTGAAGAATAGAAGAACTGGATACCAGGATGGCCAGTCATTTACAGTGGTCTGTAGGTCTTTGTTTCCAGGTTCCTATTTTAGGATTCCCTGGCCAAAAAATTAATTCATTTACGGGGATGGAAAATGCCATCCATGCCTAAAAATGAATTTTTGTTCATAGGGGATGGTCGTTTGTGGGAGAGTAAATCATTTTTTATCCCCGCAATAATTCTGATTTTGTTTTTGGTCGCCGACATGTCCCACAAAAGATTTTTTTATGGGATACCATGTAAAGAAATGGATAGCATAGATATTTTTTTCTATATAGAAACTAACTCCCATCACATTTTCACCTCCTTTTCAAATTTCTTCAACAAAATTCATGGCTTCAGGTTTATTTAACTCTTTACCAAATTCATGGAATCCTATTCTCATTGCCCGAAGAGTTTTTTCGACCCAACACACCTTTATAAATTGAATATTTTAAAATGGTTTTTATATTTGGAATCAATTTTTTATATTTTTTTAATATGGTCTATTTCATTTTTTTCATAAAGAATAATTACCATAGTAAAATTTTGACACTATAATAAGGGTTAAAATGGGTTAAAACGGGTTAAAACTAAGGGATAAGCCTTAAAATATCACCAAAACTTGATTATACATAATTGTATGATTGCATTTAGACTCTCCATTATTATATATTTTAAATTTTTTCCATTTGGTGTCACTTTCCTTTGAAAATGACATTATCTTATTTTAAAGTTAAGAGGATTTACAAAATTGCCACCCATCTCACTTACAAAAAAGATCCTCACCTCTCACATATCTACAGACCTTGAGAACATTATCTCAACTAATCATTGAAAAAAAAATTATAACCACTCTTTTATAATACCTAGATGTTTTTGGATGACCAAAAGACTAACCCAAGAAGGATTAAGTAGAGATCCGAAGGAGGATACCCAAGGAAGAGGTAATCATCTTAACCAAGTTTGTTTAAGTTTACTTCTTCTTCTATCCCCTCCAAATATATCTTAAAAATTATAATATAATTAAATAAATATTATTATTGTTATAAAATTTAATTATTTTAATGGAATTACCATCATCTACCTCCTTTCATCCATTTAAATAAAAAGAAAATATTATATGTGTGTATGTGTGGACTACCGCCTCCTTGAACGACATATTTCATTTTTATCACCTCCTATATGGATGGTTATAAAAGTGTGTTTAATTAATGAATATTATATTTCTTAAATGATTATGATTAATAAAAGGTAAACAATTATATTCTTTCCTTACCTCGCATTCTTTAGAAAATGAAAACACTATATGTGTGTACGTGCAAACTACCGCTTCCAAGAACTACATGTTTTATTTTCCATCATCGTCTGACATTGATGGTTATAAATATTGATTTAATATATAAAATTATATTTAAAACATTATTATGTTTCTATAATGTTTCTATAAATGTTTTTATTCATCTACAAAACCAATTCTTTTTATGGAATCATAATTTCTAAAAAATGAGATTATTATGATTTCCATGAAAATCATCGACATAAGTTCCATAAAACAACCAAGAAACTCTAAAAATATATTATAAATATAATCTAAATATTCATGAAAATTATAAATATGATAAAACTTTATCATGGTGTAAGGAAAAAATCACTGAATCAAAACATGCATGGAAAACTAAATAGTTAAAACAAAAATATTGGTTTAAACAAAGAATTATTACTAAGAGAGTAAAAAATAAATTATAGAAGAATGGTATATAGCTAGATAAATATAAATATGGTTATAATATAGATCTATAATAAGTTTAGATTTATTATAAAAGGTATTATTGAATGTCTTACCAAGTGAAATTTTGATACAAGGGTTAATGTTCCAATATTACATTTAATTAGGATTGTTAGGGTTTAAATTTACATTTGGGGGTCTGTATGTAATTTATCAATTAAAACCCATTCATTTTATTCTTATATGGTAATTATTTTTGTTTTTACATTTCTTATTCTTATATTATCCCCCTTTGGTTCTAAAATAAATTAAAAATAGAACTTATAAGAGAAAACAACCTTATTTATCCTTTTTAGTAGGAAATATTTTTCTACCATATTCGCATTCTTTATTTTTCTTCAATAATTTTTTTATATAATTCAATTATTTTTTAAGGTTAATTTATATTAAATTTTCTTTTTTATTCAAAATTTAATGAGAAATCATTTAATGTTTTCTATACTAGTCATTTTTTAATTTCTTTACAAAATTGGTAAAATTATGTTTTTTAACATTTACTACATCACCACATTTTCCCACCATCATGAATATCCATCACTATTAAGATTAATTTCTAAGTTACCATTATTTTTCAATGAAAATTTTATAACTATTTTTCCATGAATTTTTTATTTCAAAAATGTTACCAAAAAATAATAATATTTCTTTTAATATTAAAAGAAACTTCCTAATGTATTCACAAAGGTGATTTTAATCAATGTAAGAATATATTAATGTTTTTTATGATAAAATATGGATAATATATAATGATACCGTCCACCTCATTTCTCTATATTGATTATGATCATGTTATTTAATTTTTTGATTGGGGAAAATATTCACTTTCTGTATTATAGTTTTCTAATACGATTGATTATTGATTACTAAGGTATTTTTATTATGTATTGTATTTTTTATACATTTCATTCACATAATGAATGAATTATAATTTTTAAGTGATGTTGGAGGATCCAAATTATATAGCCCCTTGATGCATTGGTAGGTCTCATAAGACAAACATGTTTGGGAATTTGGATCATGTCTTTCCTATTTATGTATGATGTCTTGGAATGATGCATTGATTATGGAATTAAGATGTTTTTCATTATGAATTCCATAATCATGAATCTATTTATTATTGTACATATAATTAATTTTTTGTTATCCATGGAGGTATTTCATGCTCAAAGTGATGATTATATGTCACATTTATTGATTATTTAATCTACCATATTATTTATGCCTTATGTATTATTGATAGTTTATACTATACTCATCCCCTTATTAAAAACATTTGAGATCACCCTTTATTTTATTTTATTTTCTTTAGGGTACCAAGAAGGGATCTTTAAATTATTTAAAATAGGAATAATAAATATTTCATAGAAGTTTATAAGTTGTGTTTTTAGTTCCCAATGTAATATGAAAATCATGTAAGTATCCAATATCCCAAGGATAATATACTATTAAATCCCATGAGATACAATCCCTAGCATTATTTACCAATGTATTATAATAACTATCAGCTTCAGGCTACTAGAGTTGGGATTGTTTCAACCCCCTGACCTGATCAACCCAAATTGATAAAATGTCCTAATAAGGCTTATTTTTAGGCTTTATTATCAAATAAACAATATTTTAAATAATGATTAATAGTATGGTTAGGTATGTATTTTAATAGGTTACCTGGTAGATGACCCTTATGAATAAGCTATATTATAAATTTTTTTTTGAAAAATTACAATATTATGTATTTAATATTTCAAATTAATGATTACAATATATAAAATTTATTTAATATAATAAATTTTATGGGTTTATTAATAAAAAGGAAAAAAAATTAAACATTCTTTCAATCCTGTATTTTTCAATGGCTAATCGGCCCAAACCCAACAAACCTTACCCCTATACAAGTTTAGATATAATGTTTTAGAATATGGAAATAAAATAAATACTATATTATAATATATTATAAAATATACTTAATATAAATATAACCATATGATTTATTATTAATTATTATTAATTATTGGTCATTAATATTTTTTACAATTAATTATTATTTATTATAAAAAATTATTATTAATTAATACTAATGAATTATCAAATATTAGTTGATATTTATTAATTATTATTAATTTATATTATTTTAATTTTTTTACTTATTATTTATCATTTATATTAATTATACAAAAATATTAAAGAAATATTATTTCATATTATTATACTCAAGGTATTTTTTGGTACGTTACCTTCATGCATTATTCTTGTAAATTTTTTTCCCATTAGCATCATTTTGTTGAATTTTATATAATTTTATATAATTTTAAAAAATTACTCCTAGGTTGATTTGTGGGGCCCGACTGATTATGAAACCATGTACAATACAACCTTTACTTAACCCTTGTTGTTTGTATCAATCCATTGTTTTTGGAATTTTCTAGTCATATTTTTGGCTATATCTAGACCCTTACAAAAAAATATGTTGGGTATTGGATCTATACCCAAACTCACCATGTCTTGAGTTATTAAACCCAAATTTGGTTCTGACCGGTTCTGAGTTTGTATCCAAATATATTAGTATTGAACCAAAAATATAAAATTATATGAAATTTATAAATTTATATAATATTATTAATTTTTAAATATATAAATCTTAAAATTAACTTTCTAGCCTGAATTACAAACCTATATTTTGCAATTAAAGACTTGGTGGGTTCAGGTAGACTAAAATTTATATATATAAAACTACATTAAACATATATGCTTATATAATATTATTAATTATTATTAATTTAAATAGTTTAGGGGCTAGTAATTCTAGAATAAGAAATTCTAGACCTAGACCCAGTTAGGAATGTTTTGACATGGAATGACCCACTAGGGACCCACCCAGGCTAGCGATAAACTAAGAGTGTTACACCAAGATCACCTCAAATTGGCAAGGGGATGATGACTAGCACTGAGTATAAATATATTAAAATATGGGAGGCTTTATCTTATAATAACCTACAACATGAACATCTACAATTCACAAGATAAACAAAAAATACCAGTAAGATACATGTGTGTTCACGCACACATACACACAATCAACTAAACCATATACAATGCATGCGAAATACCACATGTGTAAGTACATCCCATAGGGTTAATTCAAGGTAAACTGTAAAACTGACAAGTATTTAAAAACATGAATCCATGAGAAGGTCCACCACACTACATATACTCATTGATCACACTCTATACATAGCGGTCACTACCACCATCATGAATCACTATTCTTCATACTGTATCACTAATAATAACCAAACATAAGCTCCAAAAAAGCCTCACCAAATCCATGTTTACCAATACTATCTCCAAATCCATTTTTCTTCTTCACAAACACAACATATGTGGGCACAAGTCCCATGGAAGGGAAAGTATACATATACCCTGTAGGATTCCTTGAAAACAATAAATAAAGCACAAAGAAACAAGTTATCTCAAATATAATAATACTAAAGAGTAACCAAATGAATGTCAATGAGGAATAATCTAGTTATGTTCAATCAATAGAAGAATTAGGGATATAGAGAATTCCTGATCATCTAAACTCCAATACATGAATGTCATAACATATCAGTAATCCTAGAAGCTCAAAATATTGAAGAGTCTGCACATCCTGAATTTTATAGCCAAATGTATACCACAAATTGAGGGAAACCTTATGGGGTACTAATGAGATTTATGTATTGATGAATTCCACACAAATCAACCTTTCCATCCACCACACCATCATCAGAAACCATGAAGGGGAGTCAGATCATCACTAAATCTATCTCATTAGAAGATGGATCACCACACCCTTTAGTTCATCAATAATATATCATCAATCTAGCCTTTTAACTACTCATTACAAACCACCCATGTAAATACCACACTATTAGTAGTGTAAGATCTATTCCTTGTTGATTGATACACAATGGTTGAGGGGGTACTGACCTCAGTGGAGGACCCACACCCTACCTAAGCTCTTAGATATGGGGATACTGACTCTATAGATAGAGGACCATAAACCTAGTTGTTTGTGGGGAGATACAAACCCTATATTTATAAAGGATATGGGGACCCACACCCTGATATAACCATGTCACTAGGGGGTACTGAAACTAATATCACTCTAAAGATCACAAATGAATCCCATTGTTTTTTATCTAAATATATAGAGAGATAGAGCTAGAGAGAGAACGAGTAACCTAATCTTATTATAATAGTCAAGATTTTCCTGGGCCCTTCATTTTATCTTCTAGTTTGTCTAGGGGTTTGATAAAAATTTATAATTTTTAGAAGTTATTTTGAAATTCCTTTGTAAATTATTATGTTCTTTTAAATTTTTTCTACAAATTAAGTAAGTAATTTAAATGTTATAAAAGTTTTTTTGGAATTTAATTTTGAAGTTTTCAATGTGATTATAATATTTTATAAATTCTTACCAAATACTTTCCTTGATTATTTATAAGTTTTTTGTAAATGGAAATTAATAATTTTTAAAGTTATTCATACCCTCACACGTGACCATGATTTAGTGTGAGGGTAGTGGTTGTATTTAATAGTTGTGTAATGGAATATTGTGTTTTTAACTATATATGTAAGGGTGGTTTGAGTTCTATGTAATGGTAACCTCTCATTTCGATAGTTTATGAAATGGTAATGTAAAAATACCATGTGTTTCATAAAGGTACCCCTAATTGTGTAAATACAAAATTGAAATCCTTAAGGCTGTATAAGGGAATTCTCATAAGGGTGGAGTCACATAATGATCAGACTATGATTTCCCTTGATGCGTAAGGGAAACCTATGAATTATTCTATTCATGTTAGGGTAATTCGAGTCTACATAAGGGTAGTACCTTGGTCATGAAATGGTAGGCCCTAGATTCTAAGTCCTACATAAGGTTAATCTAAATCTCATGTAAGGGTAACCGTGCAATTCTAATCCTCACATAAGGGCAACCCACATCTTGCGTAATGGTACCAACTCATGTAGTGGTCACTTTTTAAACTGAGTAATGTCTAGTGTAGATTTATTCTACTTGTGTAAGGGTAATTATCCATGTAATCATACAATCATGTTAACCTTACGCAACACATACCTCCTACATATGAGTATATTTTTTTAAACCTCGTTTTTCTTTATTGGAACATTCTATAATGAATTTTTAGTGTAAATTTTTAGTAATAAATTGGAAATTAGTTTTGTGTGTATTTTTATGGGTTTTTAATTAATATTCTACTTTCATTAAATTTGGAAGATTTAAATGAATCTTTTTTTGAAATCATTTTAAATATGAAATTTCATTCTGAATTGATGAGGATTAAAATATAGAAAGTTTGATGGAGTTTCAAAAGTATCCATAAAGGGATATTTTTAAATATTAAAAATAATTTTCTTCCCCTCGAATGAGTCTCTCTTAATTTCTATTGAGATTGGGTGATCTGAAGCTCACCTTTTGTGATCTGAAATACATTTAAAAATTCATCATAGGATTCTCCGAAATCTTCAAGGTTGTGATCATATGTTATTTCCTCTATCCTTTTTGTTGTAATGATTGAAATAGAAAAACACTAGTTAGGGGATATGATTTCTATTTTTTTATACGAATGTGTGATATTAAAATTATTTTGGTTCATTTTTGGTAGATGATATAGGTTTTGTTAATGAATATAATTAATTGAATATAAAGAAATCGATAGTGGAGGGGGATATATCACATGTTCTTTAAATAATTAGTCATTTTTCTTCTCCAATATTTTTTTATATGTTTTTTATTATGAATTGTATTTATTTCTATGAATATGTTGTTTCTTATTGATATATATGCTTGAAAAAATAACCACAAAAAAAGAAAAAACCTTAAAAATGGTAACTAATACCACCGTGTGCAAATAAGTAATTGTTGTGTTACCCCTTTCTTGTTGAATTATTTGATGTAATGGTATGTATAAATAAGGAATTATTTTTTGTGTTTGATGTAATAGTTGTGCAGATGTGGTAGTAAATTGTGATACAGAATCACAAAATTGATTTGGAAATGGTTTGGGATTGAAATAATGAATGGTAAATGGGAAAATGATGTTTAATTTGAATATGTAATGATGATTAATGAATGTGAAAATGGTTGGTATTTGATGTGTATAACTAGGATAAATTTAAGTAAATTGGGGTAATTGGATTAAATTAATTTAAAGATAACCAAATGAGTTGTATGGAATGTCATGGTTGGGTAAATAGAAGTTAGTGAAAAGTCAAAAAATTCTAGGAATGGTGGAACTTGTAAATGAAAGTGGGTTTATGTGGATTATATATGCTAGTTTCAATGATATGTGGAAGTTGTGATGAGGAAGTAGTAATGATGTGAAATGGTGGCAATGTGAGGCTTGTTGGCATGTGGAGGATGGGTTGTCATGTGTTGTATTTGAGTTTTACTAGTTTTCTAGTAGTAATGGAATGAATTTTTAATTATGAGACTAAAATAGATTGAGTTGGAATGGGTAAATGGACTATTGAATTAAAATGGGAAGTGTGGTTAAACTAGTTATTGTTTAATATGAAATGAATGAGCCCAATAAATTAAATTAGTTGATAATGGGAAAATATGGAAATCAGATTAACTTGAAAAAAGGTAGTATGTGGCATGTGGTTTGTGACTTTCTTGGGTGATGTGATACATTTAGAGGTGGTATAAAAATTGGAAGAAGTTTTGAGGTGTAAGATCCTAACCTTTCTTGAGATGCCTCATGCTTATTTTTAGGTACTCTTTTACCCTTTTTTTGGTTATACATTGGTTGGGTTTTTATATGAGGTTTTTTCAGGTGAAGTTGGGTAAATTTTGAACCCCAATAGGTAGTGCACGGTTGGCATATGGTTAGGTAAACCTGTATAGTTTTCCCCAAGAAATCATGCACCCCTTTTTGGAATAATAGAAGGTAATGCATGGTTAGCACTTGGTTTGGACAAACCGTGTGGCCACCCTCCTCAAACCATGCAAAATAAGGTAGAGGGTGTTTTCCCGGTTGGTTTATGGTTTGTAAAATTATACACCACTTAGAAGGAACCGTGTGCCCCCTAGGTAAGGGTCCATGGTTAAGTCCCACTGTTTGGAAAACTGTGCTCTCCTGCCTAAGAAATCATGTGTGTAAGTTTTAATTCCCCTGAATTTTTATTTAAAATTCCCAAACCCTTTAGTTTTAACCCCAAATCATCTGGGATTTTCTCTAAGAAAATTTCATTGATTTTGGAGGCTTTTGGGAGGATTATAAGGCTCATTAAACCCCGTTCTTGATAAATCGAAGATCCGATTGAAGGATTCGCTCCTCATTGGTTAGAGATTTCTTACCCATTTTGTTTCATCTATCTCCCATATATTTTCTTGATAATTAGGAATGATTGTTCCATATTTTTAGATGGTTTAGATTAATATTTTATTGGATCTTGTTCTTTTGGATCTTGATCTTAGATATTGGTCCTAGATCTTCTGCCCCATTGTGATTTCAATTTTTCTGCATCAAATTAGGGACTTTAGTTTATAAAAATTCATCAATAATATTAAGGTAGGTGGTATAGTTTTTTAATCCCAAAGTATTTATTTCAATTGCAAGTATATAATTGTTCAACTGTAATTTCCATCTTTGGAAATTGAATTTTAAATTAAATTAATTAATTGGTTGACAAATTGGATAATGAAATTGATGGAATAATGGGTTTATGAAATTATTGATTAATGGGATTAGGAATGTGATAGTGACCCATGGGGTGTGCCTATATGATTAAAATTATTATGTATAAATTATTAACATTGATGAATGAATTTATGAAATGGTTTGAATAATGAATTATGGAAATGGTTAATAGATGATTAAGAATGTGGAACCTTGAGATGTGATATTTGTGAATGAGTTGTGGTATAGGGACTACTGCACCAAATGATAATGTGGTTATAGAATGTAGCTCTAGGCCCCCAATATATATATATATATATATATATATATATATATTCAATGCATGTGATCACTGAGTTGTGGGATAAGGACTGCTGCTCTGAATACCCACAGGGTTGTAGACTACTGCTTTGGGCCCCCATTGTTTGAATGTAAAATTGGGATTAAATGAGTAGTGTAAACCCATGATGTAATGAAATGTGATAGTACCTGGTGATTATTTCAGTCTCTGGAACAAGCTGAAGTAGGTATTGTTGATTTGGGTGTCATCATTAACCTAAGGATTTATGCTGTTAATTAAAGAATAATTTGACATGAAAACTATGTACTTATTTATTTGTAATTTATTATTTATACAACTGAATAAAATATAATAGACTGGATGTTGTTTTAGACATCATTGGTTATGGCCTACTTAGTTGTACCCAAAACCTACTCAGGCTACCTGATCGATACCCAAAAAGGCATCATGTTTTCAGGACAAAACAAGCGAGATAACCCTATGTTAGATGGATGACGTGGGATAGAGCATGTTTGAGGGAACCATACTTGATGTCAAGAACCTCTTGGGAGTTTTTAGTGTCTTTATTTTTGGGTTTGAATTTGGAATTAGAAACTCATTATGGCATGAAATATTTACTTCTATGGTTTGGAGATTGTTTTCTTGTTTTGATATTATCATGTGATGTTGGTATTTATTGGTTATGGTACCATTTTGTTTATTTTTTATTTCCTTTTGGAAATAATTTGTTGATTTATTATATTGTGATTATTTTATAAAGATGTTATAGTCTCCCCATGATATATAATAGACCCTCTCTACTAGTTGGAAACCTATGGTATATGGGGAGGCACACCTTAGGTCATGTAACTAATCAGATTGGGGCACCGATTTGGGGTAAATAGGTTGGGATGTAACAAAGTGGTATCATATGGGTTTTATTTCTTTTTAGTTGTCTTACTATTTGGGTGTGGTAGAAATGAGGCTTGGATGAGTGAAGCCTTGGTCATGAGCTCGTGAATGGGAGCAACTTACCCATGTATGGGGGAGAACCCAAGTACCCAGTTTGGGATTTTTGTTATTGATGTTTGGTGCTATAGTTGGATGTTATTTCACCTTGAGTGATGCACTTGTTGCATGAATTTATTATTTTTATGAGATTTTCCATCATGGATTGGTATGGAACAAGACTTGTGTAATCAGGCATCATTTTAGGCACTCAATGATTATTGTGACATGCATCATTTAGGCATGCACATAAAAAAAGGTTTTGGGTGTGTTGTTTAAATGAAATTTTTTTTCCTTACTTTTGTAATTTAAATTAAAAGTTTCATAATGATATATTTAAATGGGTTAATGACACTAAATGTGGTAATTTATATGTTTAAAATGTGTATTTATTGGGAAACCATGAAATATGAAAATATTTTACCCTATGTTAACTATAACCCAAATGTGGGATGGTTGAGGGTAGTGATAGTGCCTTAGTTTTGACCATGTGTTGAGGTATGGGGGATGAATTGTTATAGATTTTGTGAATACCTATTAAGTAAATGTGATAATGTTGTGTTATGATTCCTAAGGAATGTTTTTTTAATTGTAGAGATATACCTCCACTATTATTCTTGTTGATAGGATGATAGGAGGAAATGGCTCGAAATGTTCCTATAGTAGTGGAACTTGAGGCCCTGATAGTTCTAGGTCCAGGAGTGAGAGATAAGTTCCATGAGAAATTTTCTACATTTTTTCATTTTATGGAATGATACCCAGGGTGGTTTGTATAGAGTATATACTACTTGACATGAGAATTCTAGTTATATCACCATCTGACCTTCATTGGAGAGGGTAGACCATAGGTAGTTGAGCATTGGATCGAGTCTATCCAGATGATCCTTGACCATTTAGATAATACTATTGATAAGGGAGAAAAACGGAGTCTTATATGTTACGTGTTCAAGTGAAGTGTTGGTGGGACATCCAGAGATGGGATGAGAAACTGAAGAATATAGAGTGGAAGTACTTTCTAGAGAAGTTTTTCGATTACTTCTACCATGAAATGCTCAAATAAGATAGGGAAGAAGAGTTTATGTGGTTTACCAAATGGTGTATGTTTGCGATGGACTATGATAGTCATTTTATTGATTTGTTGTGCTTTTTCTCAACATTGGTAGAAGATGAGATAACTGTAGTGAAACATTTCAAGATGTGATTATATGTGACAATAAGTCCTAGGTTAACATCTTTAGGTTGAGGAAGTTTAATAAGGGTAACCTGAAGGAGGATTCTAGTGTAATTCATGTATTTTATTTTGAATGACCTGAAGGTATGTCTTCTAAGAGTATGAAGCATCACTATGAAAATGTCCTCTGGGATGATGAAATACAGAATGGCCAGTGATAAGGATCAGTTAATTAGACAAGTAATCTAATTTATTTCCTCCAGTATGGTAGGTCGGTTCACATTTGGAGTTATTTTCCTCGACCAATAGTGGAGTGATGAGCTTGTTGATGGATGTGTTAGATATAGAGGTATTTAAAAAACCTTCGATTAATGGGTAGTGATTGAGGAACTAAGTCAAATTAGAATACTAGAAGGGGGTCTTCTACCCCATATCAGTTAAGAACTTGGAGTTATTTTTGCTGTAGAAGTTGAGGTAGTGGATGTGGTACATCATGGTAAGAGAACCCACATAATCATAGTGGTGCATCTTTGGGGACTCAGACTATATCATAAGGAAGAGGGGTAGGATATTTTCATGTAGTTCATCATACACTATTGGATAGCGAGGCTAGTCCATCGACAATCATATGTAATATTCTTGTAGATTTCATTCTTGATAGTTCCTTATCTGATACAAGAGCCTCATATTCTTTTTTATTTTCACAAATTGTGAATGTTTTGAGTCTGACAGTGGAGTTCTTGAGTGGGGTTATTAAGATGAATAGAACATTTAGAGTATGGTAAAGGGACATCTATTTATGAAAGGGGTGTTCTCTCAAGGTTGGTGATTATCATTTATTCTGGGATCTTTACATACTTTACATGTTAGGTTTTAAGTTTATTTTGGGTATAGATTGGTTGGTATCGTACCGATCCTACAAAAATTGTTACCATAGGAGAGGGCCCTTTATGTTTCCTGAGGGAAAAAATTGTATTCATCATGGGGATTGGGATATTCAGGTAGGCCATGAAGGGAAAGTTAATTAACAACTAGGGAAGCTTACCACCCAAGTGACATGTCTTTTTCTAGATGATGGGGGTGTGAAACCTTGTTACTTTCCACCCATAGTGGACTAGTTTTAGGATGTGCTTCTTAAGGAATTCTCAGGGATGACACCTAATATTGAAGTTTATTTTACAATTAATCTCATTCCTAGTTCTGAAATAGTTTCTATTCCACTTTATAGAATGAAACCAATATATATTCAAGAAAATAATACTAAATTGGAAGAATTGATGGATAAGGGATTCATCCATCTGAGTATGTCACCTTGGGGCACTCCAGTCTTGTTTTATAATAAGGATGATGGCACATTGCACTTATATGTTGTTTACCATAAGTTGAACCAGATGATAGGGAAGAACCAGTATCCTCTTCTGTGTATTAATGATCTATTTGAAAAATTGAGGGGGTCTTTTTTTATTAAAATATTGAATTTAGATCATAGTATCATTATTTGAGAGTTATAACTTTTTTATATATCAAAGAATACTTTTATAAGAAGGTATAGCCTATATGAGTTCTTCGTGATGCCGTTTGGGATGAAGAACACACCAGATGTGTTTTCGGCCTTGATGATCTGAATCTTTCACACCTACATGGATTTGTTTGTGGTTGTTTAAGAAGACTACATCTTGGTGTACTCCAATACTCATGATGATCATGCCAAACATATTGACATCATCCTTAGTACACTGAGAGAGAACCGACTATATTCCAAGTTATCTATGTTTAAATTTTATATAGACCAATTACATTTCTTAGATCACAAAATATTTGAGGAAGTTTTATTAGTGGAATTAGATAAGGTCCAGGAAGTCATTTCTTGGGAGTGTCCCAAGAATTTTTTTGATACCTGAATCATTCTTGGTTTAGTGGGTTATTATTTCAAGTTCATCCCAAAATTATACTATTTGGAATAAGAACTTTTAGGCTTGAGTAAGAAGGATATCAATTTTTAATTGTCTGGAGAAAGTGAGAATGCTTTCTTGGAGTTGAAATAGTTATTGACTACTGCACCAATTTTGATCCTACTAGAGGTGGGTGATGAGTATACCATATTTTTTGATGAATCTAGGGTTAGACTAGGAGAAATATTGATTCAAGGAGATCAATTTGTTGTGTGTTAGTCATAGTAGTTGAGGCCACATGAACAAAATTACCCTACACAGGATATTGAGTTAGTTGTACTGGTTTATGCTTGGATGTTTTGGTGGCATTATCTATTAGAAGAAAAGTTTTCTATTTATACTGACCACAAAAGCTTAAAGTGTATATTTTTACAGTGAGATTTGAATCGTCGGTAGTGGAGGTAGTTTGATTATATTAAGTTGTTTGATTTTTATCTAGAGTATATTATTGGTAAGGGAAAAAGTATCGTTGATGCCTTGAGCAAGAAGACATAGAATCTGATAGTTCAAGAGTCCAGTTCTGAGTGGAATATGATGACCTTGCTGAATAAGATTCATATTTTTGTTTCAGAGGGCCAGGAGTAGGTGAACCTCATATAAGTATCTACTGAGTCCAAACTTCTAATCTAGATTATGAAGATACATTATGAGGATATGAAGTATTTACCTATTAGGTAAATACTTGAAGGTGGGGATTCACCTTCCAATTATACTATAGATGTGGATGAGATACTCTATGTCCGAAACCATGTTGTTGTGACTATGTGTATGCAAGAAGAGATGATGTGTGAGTTTCATGCATCAAAGTGGGTGGTGAATAATAATTTGAACCAAATTTACTGTGACCTACATTATAAATATTGGTGGTTGAGCATAAAAAAGGATATTTAAAGTTTCATGACATGATGCTAAACCTATTAGTAGGTGAAGGCTAAGCATCAATGACCTGGTGGGTTGCTATAGTCATTTCCCATTCCAAAATGTAAATGGGATGACATTACCATGGAATTTGTTGTGGGACATCTGAGTATGAATCAAAAGAATGATGCTATATGGGTGATAATAGACCAATTGATGAAAGTAACCCATTTCTTACATATTAAGGAGACTTTCATAATAGATTGGTCGGGGGACATGCAAGATTGGGAGATATTCCATCTTTATGGGGTTCTATTGAGAATAGTTTCAGACCGTAACCCATGTTTCACCATGCACTTATAGAAATTATTATAGATTTCACTTGATACATAGGTCTTTCTGAGTAAGAATTTCCACCCACAGACAGATGGGCAGTTAGAACATAATATATAGGTATTAGAGGATATTCTATGAGCGTGCACACTCAATTTTGGTGGATCTTTGGAGAAGAACTTAGTGCTTGTTTATTTCACCTATAACAATATTTATAAGGTGACTATTCATATGGAACCATATGAACCACTTTATTGTATTCCATGTAGATCACCTGAATGTTGGATGGAGGCGGGTGATTCAGATTCATTGGGATTGATTCTCATATAGAAGACATTAGATCAGGTTTAACTAATTAGTAAACATATAGATATGGCTCAGAGTAGGCAGAATTCCTAAGATGATTTATGTAAATTAACCCTTGAATTTATAGTGGGTGATCATGTGTTCCTTTGGGTGTCTCCTAGATTGGGTCAACATAGAATTTTAATAATGGGTATGTTGGCACCTAGGTTTGTTAGACCTTTTGATATTGTGGAGTGAAACAGGCTAGTGACATACCAATTTGATCTTCCATGGAGGTATAGTGATATGAATTCTATTTTTCATGTGTCAAAACATCGAAAATATCACTTGGACCCTTATCATGTTATCGATGCAGATGCTGTTGATCTAGAGGCAGATGCATCCATTGAGGAGAATCAGATTCGTGGTATGGATCAGAATGATAAAGTGTTCTAGGGAAATACCATGCTAATAGTTCGAGTATTGTGGAAACATGGTCGTGTTTAGGAGGAAACATTTTATATGGAAGAAAATATGTGGGATTAATGGCCTGAACTTTTTTACCTTGGAATATTATAGATTCTTGGGAGCACATTTTGAGGGCGAGTTATTAAAAGCAGAAGATATTGTAAGCTCACAAACATTTTGGAGATGTCTTGTGCTCATTTTTAGGGAATATTTAACCTTTTTTTGGTCATTACTTGGTTGGTTTTTTATATGGGTTTGTTTTAGGTGAACCTAGAGAAACTTGGAATCCCAAGAGGCTATGCATGATTGGCACATGGTTTGGGAAAACCTTTTGGTTTTCCCCAAGAAATCATGTGGTTTACCCCAGGAAACCATGCAGTTTACTCCATGAAACTATGAAACCCTTTTTGGAGGCCCAAAAGGTGGTGAACAGTTTGGACAAACAATGATAACAACCTCCCAAGATGTGAAACCTAAGGTAGAGGGGGTTTTCAAAGTTGGCACATGGTTTTTCAAATAGTGCACTATTTAAGAGAAATTGTGCACCTCTGTATAGAAAATAGTGTGTGGAGGTTTTAATTCTCCTGAATTTTTATTTAAAATTTATAAACCCCACAATTTTCACCCCAAATCACCATGTCTCAACCCTAATAAAATTAATTTGATTTTGTATGCTTCATGGAGGATTCAAAGTCTCCTCTAAACCCTTTCTTGATGAATCAAATATCGAATTGGAGGATTTAATCCTTGTTGGTAAGTTAATTCTTCCATGTTTGGATTCATCTCACTCCCATATCTTGTCCCAATGATAAAGAATGATATTTACTTTGATGGTGATGGTTTAGATCTAGGTTTTAATGGATCTTTTTTATTTGGTTCTTGATCTTAGATATTGGTCTTAGATGTTCCGTGCCATTGTGATTTCAATTGTTCTGCATCAAATTGGGGATTTTGGTTTGGTGAATGTTCATCAACAATCTTGAGGTAGGTGGTCTAATTGTTGAATCATATAATATTGATTTTAATTTCATTTATGTAATTGTGAAATTGAAACTGCCACATTGTATGATTTCTTTTTAAATTGAGTTAATTAATTGTTTAATTAATGGGATTAATAAATTGAAAGACTGATGGGTATATGAAATTGGTTGATTAATGGGATTATGAAATTGAAAGCAACCCATGGGGTGTTTCAATATGATTAAAATTATGATTTATAAATTATGGGAATTTATGAATGAATTTATAAAATGGATAGAATAATGAATTATGGAAATGGTTGATAAATGATCAAGACATGAGATGTGATATTTGTGAATGAGTTTTGTAGATAGAGATTGCTTCTCCAAATACCCATGGGGTTCCAAACTATTATTCTAGGGCCCAATATATATATATATTTATTTCATGTGATCAATGAGTTGTGGGATGTGGAATTCTGCTCCAAATAACCATAAGTTACTAGACTACTACTCTAGGCCCCCACTATTTGAAAGTGAAATTGGGATTAAATGAATAATAGAAACCAATGATGGAATGAAATGTGATATTACTTAGAAATTGGTTTAGAATCTAGTATAGGGATAAGTATGTACTGTTTATTTTGTTGTCATCATGAACCTGGGGATTTATATGGTTAATTAAATAATAATTTAATGTCAGAAATATTTACTTATTTATTTATAATTTATTCTTTATATAACTGCATACATTTTTATAGACTGGATGTTGTTTTAGACACTTTTGGTGGTGTCCTACTGATATGTACTCACACCCTACTCAGGCTTCATGATCGTTACTCAAATAGAATTCATGTTAGTAGGACAAGATAAGGGAAAGAGAACTGTGTTAGATGGATGAGTTGGGATGGATAATGGATGAGGAAACCAAACATGATGTTGGGACCTGTTTTGGAGTTGTCAGTGTCTTTTTTTTGGGTTTTTATTTGGCCCTTGAAACTTATTATAGAATGAAATATTTACTACTTTGGTTTAGAGATCATTTTTCTATTTTTGGATTACCACATGATGTTGGTATTTATTGGTTATGGTATCATTCTATTTATTTTTTTACCATTTGGCTATCATTTATTGATTCCTATTGTTGTTCTACTTTGATAAAGAGGGTATAGTCTCTCGATGATATATAATAGACTCTCACTAATATTTTGTAGCCTCTAGCATATGGGGAGGCATGCCTGAGGTCACACAAGCATCCATCTTGGGGAACTGGTATGTGGAACCCACTTCAGGTCATTTTAGAAGGTTTTTGGTGATGGTGTAAGTTTGAATTGTACTATTTTTTTGAACCCAGAGGCTTTCATTGTGAGTAAATATATCATATGTATTGTATTTTAATTATTATTTCTATATATACCCCACCTATATAGAGTACCATTTTATGATACCCAAATGTTTTGGGGGTGTTTTTACCTATATCCAGATGGTGAGGATGGATGGCTAGGTACCCACTCTTCCCCAATCACTATTATAGGTGAGGTTATTATGCATAGTGTATTTTTCTTTATAGATTATAGTGAACATATGGTTGTGTTTGATGAGATAATGAAGTGTTTCATGGTGGGGATCCTGTATGGAAGGAGGAGGGAACGATGCTGATGTATTAATTATTCACGATACCCAACTATTTTAGATATGGATGTGGTTGAGATGTGATATGATAGACCAGTTATCTTTAAGAGATATTTGATGTGATAAGCCGAATTTATTTAGGAAGGATGTTGTGGCCAGTTATAAGCAAGGTTCTTGGCATGATGAAACCACCCAGGTGTTTACATGAAGAATTATATGAAAGAGATATGAGTTCCAAGATGCACGATGTTAGGGTATGAAATCATAAAGTGTTAAAGTGGTGAGGGGAACCCTTTTTATCAATATTATTCCTATTAGGTTATTATACTTTAATGTGTTATTTGGCGAGAAAGTCACGGTGGGGCTGGGAACTAGTTGACCTAATAGATGCTTGTTGATTTTTATGAATGTTCACTAAATTGGTAGTATGAATTTCTAACATTTTTACAATATTACATGGGTATGATACTAAAAATTATATAGGTTATACTAAAGATATGTATATATAAACCTCTTTTCAGGGTTTCTAGGAGGACTTTGGCACCTAATATGAAGATCACTAGCTTGGGAATTAGAGTTGTTGTTGAGTTACTATTGTAATATTATCTTTGATTTTTTTCATGGAGACATTGTATTCTTATAACAATAAATTCATGATGATATATTCTAGATTTTAACCTTTTCTTATGTTATTGTGTTGTTTGGTTTTTGATATCCTATCTCTTGATCCTAATTTTCTTTCTATTGAGGGTAATGTCTCCCTTATGTGTGACCTTATTTATACCCTTAGTGCTAGTCACCAATACATGGTCTACTAGTGGTGGGACATGGGGGTCATTATCTCTTTTTATGGTTTTCCAGCCTAAAAGGGGTACCTTTAGTGGCAAGGGGTCATGAAAAAGTGGTATTAAAGGTTTAAGTTTAGAGATAGGATGAAGTTCAGAGTTATGAACTACAAGGATTTCATGGTATGGCCGAGAAACAATTTCAGTTAACCTTGGTGCATAACATAGGCTAAGGAGACCATCTAGGACACAAGATTTTAAGGTCCCCCATGATCTAATTCAAGGAATCTAAGATTACTAAAGGACCAAGTGATTTGAAATTATTACAGGGTAAAAAACTAAGAGAGGTACATGCATCTTGATTTATTATGCTTGTGGTTGAACAAGGAAATTTTGAGAAGTTAAGGAACTAAATTCAAATAAATCTTGATGTTTTATAAGTTTTTCTCTCACTATTCCCATTATTTGGTTTCAAATGAAATTTTATTATTTTCTGAATTAATCGAATAACCTAAAAGGACAGAGTACAATGGTAATTAAGTAGCCTAATATGTTTATTTGGATCCTTATAGACATGAATTTGTTTTCTCCTTTCCTTCTATAGTATGATTATTTGTGAATTAAATTTTTTCACATTATTGATATTAAAAACAAGATAAATTATCTTCAAAATTTTTAAAAAATTTATTGATTCATTCTTAGTGTATTTCTTTGAATAAGTGATGAATTTTAAAGTCCCTTATGAACCTTGTTACCTTGAGTAGTTTCATATTTCTATACTAAATTGATTGTTTTAGAAAACATGTGTAGGATTATTATTTTTTCAATTCAATTTAATACCCCCTTCATTACTTTACATTTATATGTTATCATAATAGTATGTTATAGAATTCTTTTAAAACTTGGTTTTAGACATTTAGATTTTGAAATTTCTAACAAATGACTATCATGATTATTGATAATTCATATAAATATTCGAAAAATTTGACAATAATGATTTTTTTCTTCTTTTGTCATGATTTTAGTTCTATAGTATTAATCTATTCATATGTTATAAGCATGTGTTATAAATTTATTACAAGACTGGATTTTAGCTATTTTTTTAAATTCCTTAAAATGATAAGTATTATTTATGGCAACCTTTTGAGATAATAAAATGTTAAAATGATTGAATTTACACTTTTCAAGACTGGTAAAACATTTTCAGTAGTGAAATTACTTTTCCTTACATGTTTATTCATGAGTAGTTTATTATGGGAGGCATGTATAATGTTGAAAACAATTGTGTGGTAACTATGGAATTTCTAGTTTGTGAAACTTGAACATGTAAAATATTTAATATGGTGTATTTAGAATATAAAATCATGTTGTGTAATAATACTATTTTATTTAAATATACAATTAAAATCTTGTTATCCTTATTTTAGTGAATAATCATGGATTTTTGAGCAATTAAATGTTTAAAGAATGTTTAGTTTGAGTATAATAAGTATAAAACAAAGTAATACAACGTGTCTAATTTTAATTTTATGATATACTTGCATGTTTTATTTTGATAATTCTAAAATTATATTGAATATGTAATGGATTATTCAAAGTTATCACAAGAAAGCATATATAAAATTATCAAATGAAGTTTGGAGTGTGTTTCTTCAATAACAAGATGAACCTTAAATTTCTAATCTAACCATGTTAAGCATGATTCATAAATATGAAACTTGTAAAATTTTTCTATTTAACTTGGATTCATTCTAGTGATATTTAAATACAAGGCATGCCTCTTTCCTTGAAATAACTAGAAAATGTTGAGTGTTGTTTTTGGTTTCATTGTTTATTAATTTCAGCATCAAGGTATTTATATACCGTACTGAAAAAAATATTTTCTAAAGGTTTTTTATAAATATGTACCATAATGAAGTTTAAGCCATAAAACCATTATATTTATTAACTTGTAAAATTGTGTGATCTATGAGATGAAGTTTCTTACTATTAAGATATTGTACCCCTTCTATGACTATGTGTTCTGTTATGTTGCAGTTGTATTGATGGAATCACTCACCTTATATAAAAAGGGGGTTAATCACTTAAAACTAGTAAATTTGGTTAGCTAAAGAATATGATGATGGAAATGCCTATTGTTAGAAATAATGATGAGGCATGTTAATGAAAATTTTATTCCCTAATGTTTTTTGAAACAGGAAGTTAAGATTGAGAGCATGTTGAAATAATTTATGGATTTATATAGCTGGTGAATTAGGTTACCTATGGTGGGTATATGTGATAAATTAATTGTTTAATCCAAGATGGTAATAAAAATGGTTGTTTTATAAAGGTATTTTTTGCATCAAAGAGAGCCTATTTAGTTGTGAAGTCAGATGCCTTGTTTTAGGTCCTAAATATCCTATTTACTCTATTTTTTGTTTTCTTTTATTTTTCATTGGATTCAAGACTTTATATGTGATGTGATGTGATTCCATGATTTTGTTTGTTAAAAAGATATGGTTGGGGATTTCTGATGCTGTGATGGTGTCAAAGGGTGCTAGTTATGGTGATGTTATTGGTGGGGATTCCCAAAGATGTGATGGAGGCATGAGGTGATAATTATGATAATGATGTTGTCATGGGATTCTAGATGTGTTGTTATATTAAGTGGTCTTGGGTATTGAACTAGGAATGATAGAATATATTGAAGCTTAGATTTACAATTTTTTTTGTGATGAAATCTTGGATTCTTACTAGATAATGAATATGGTTTTTTAATGGCTATGGAAAAGTGTGATAAAATCCATAGAAGGGATTTATATCGGTTTATATATGTAATGAGACTAATAATATAAAGAGAGGGTACACTTCACATATCATGATGTGTTATATTAATAAAATTTTTAAAACTACGTGTGTGAGTTAGTGTAACCCAAAGTGGATAATATCATAGTATGGTGGATGCATTCGTTTGGTTTGTATACTTGTGGAATCTCTGTTGATCTTGGTGCATGTGACTACTGAGGAATGTCATGTGATGTTAATTTGAAAAATCTTGAATGTAATGGCTTTAAACCATGGTAAATGAGACATTATATCCTTTTAGGATTTTCTATAAATTTTAACTTGAGGAAAAATATTTCATAACTTGAAAAAATACTAAATTTAGATAAATTGGATTGTTTAAACCTCATGATTTATTTTTAAAGAATTTATCATGTTAAATAAAAAGTTATGGAGATTAAAATTAATTTTAATTTTATAAATAACATGGTAGAGTTGTTTTAGTTAAATAAAAATAATTTTATGGATATATGTTTTAAATTTCTTTCACTAATAAATTTGTTAAAATTATAGTCTTTTGTGGATAAATTAATTTTTTTACAAAGAAATTGAATTTTATAAATTCTTGACTAGTTTGATTTGTTCGATTATAAATATATGGTTTTTTGGGATGATCAATTTTTATGGGAATATGTTTTCATAAATAATAAATTATTTATTTACATAAGTTTTTCATTTATTTTAGAAGTATTTTTTCAAAATGTTTTGGAAGTGTTTTCAAAAGTGTGTTGATGAATTTTTATCAGCATGTTCTTAATTTTAATGAGTTCTAATGTGAATTTTTTGATACATGTCTTGAAAGAAATAAATATTTTGTGGAAAATTTTAATGTTTTGATCTCTTTTAGCAACATCTCTTAACAAAATAATTTAATTATAATATAATAAATTTATAATTAATTGTTATATATTTATTGTTGGGGTTTTTATGGCCATATATGTGGCCTTGTTTCAATTTGAGAGGTATCTCCCCCAGAAGATTGTTTTGAGAATGGTTTAAAGTGTTTCATAGAAATATGATATCTTCCTCTAGTGTGTCGGAAGTGTTCCAAATATTTTGTGAATCTTGACAGGTATTTCATGAGGTGGTTGATTTATCCCCCATTATTTTCTTATCACTTATAGTTTTTTTAATTCTTGAGGAGGATAATTGTTTGAGATGTATCTAATATAAGGTTCAAGATTTTCCTGATACATTCCTTTGTTATTTTAGGGTATCCAGTGGTTCGGAAAAAAATTCCTAAATTTTAGAAGTTATTTTAAAATGAATTTAAAAATTATTAAGTGGTTTTAAAGTGGTTTTAAAAATTAGGTAAGTAATTTAAATATTTTAAAAATTTATTTGGAATTTAATTTGGAAGTTTTCAAACTGATTCTAATGTTTTTGAAAAGTTTATTTTGGATTGTAAAAGTGATAATAAATAATTTTATTAATTATTTATAATTTTTTATAAATGAAAATTGAGAATTTTGAAATTTATTATTTCCCTTATGCGTGAACATTCTTCAACGTATGGGTCACATAGATTTTTAATAGTTGCATAAAGGTGACTTGTGTTTTTGACTAGCTACATAAGGGTGGTTTGATCACTATGTATGGGTAATTTCACAGTTATGTAGTCCCAATAGGGTTAAATTGAAACTCCCATGTGCTACAAGAAGGTACCCCTAGTTGTATAAAGGTATCAATGAAATCCTTAAGGGTGAATAAGTGTATTTTCATAAGGGTGGAGTCATGTTAGGGTCAAACATTGATTTCCATTATTGCATAAGGGAAACCAATGAATTCTTCTATTTGAGTTAGGGTAGTTTGAGACTTCATAATGGTAGTCCCCTTCTTTCACAAGGGTATGCCAAAAAATTAGCAATTTCCATGAAAGGTTATGCCAAATATCATGTAAGGGTAACTGCATAATTCTAAACCTCATGCAAGGGAACCTCATGGCTTGTATAAGGGTATCGAATAATGTAAGGGTCACCACATAAGCTGTATAAGGGTTAGCTAAGATTTATTCTTCATATGTAAGGGTAACCATCTGTGTAAGTGTAAAACCATGTTACCCTTATCCAGCACATGCCTCTAGCGTATGAGTGGTATAAATTTATTAAACCCCGAGTTTTCCTTCCCAAAACCTCCATTAATAAATTTTTAACATAAATTAAAGAGAATATATTGGAAATCAGTGGTTTTTTCCTTGGTTAATAGTTTTCAATATGATCTTTTACCTTTATTAAATTTGGAATATTTAAATTAATATTTTTATAAATAATTTTAAATATTAAATTTAATATAAATTTATGTGGAATAAGTTATGGAAATTTCGATGGAGTTTTTGAAGTATCCATGGTGGGATATTTTTTAAACTTAAAAATCAATTTCTTCCCCTTAAATGTGTTTCTCTTTGTTTCCCTCAATATTTTGTGAAAAAAAAACTCACCTTTAGGGAACTAAAAGCCTTCTAAAAATTCATTTGAGCATTCTCCTATATTTTCCAAGCTGCTATCATCTCCTCTCTCATCTACCTTTTTTGGTGCATTGATTTACATGAGAAAAACACTAGGTAGGGGATCCTATTTCTATATTTATTTTGTGGGTATATATGATATTATCATATTTTTTTATTCCCTTTTGGTGGATGGTAATAGTTTTATTAATGAATATAATTAACCAGTCATAAATAAATTGATTGGTAATGGGAGATATCACATGTTATTTACTTATTTTATGATTTTTTCTTATCCCAGATTATGCGTCATATATTGTTGATTATTAATTATGTTTTTACTATGAATATATTGTTATTTATTAACATATACAATTTTTAAAATCACCTCATATAAAAATAATTAAAACCCTTAAAAATGGTAATTAAATTGAATGTGTGTAAATAAGGAATTATTTTACTTCCCCTTTCCTGTAAAATTGTTTGATATAATGGTATTTGTAAATAAAGAATTTTTATTGAGTTTGATGTAATGGTCATGGGGTTGTAGTAGTAATGTGTAATTCATGATCATTAAAAAGATATGAAAATGGTTGGGGATAGAAATATTGAATACTAAATGAGATAATGATGTTTAATTAGAATATGGAAAGACGATTAAAGAATGTGAAAATAGTTGGTATTGACATGGTTAATTGGGAACTATGGAATCAATGTGTGTTATTTGTACTAAGAGAATTGAAATATAAATGAATTATTTGTATACAATGTGGTTTCATGGTAAATGGTAGTTAGATAAAACTCAATAATTAAGTAAATGGTGGAACTTATAATTAAAAGTTGGTTTGTGTGAATTATAAGTGGAGGTCATGATGACATGTGTCATTTTTAATGAGGAAGTGGTTATGGAGTGAAATAGTGGGAATGTGGGTATTTTTGGCATGTGAAGGATGGGTTTTTGTGTGTTGTGTTTGTGTTTTGCCTATTTCACAGTAGTAATGGAACAAATTTTTAATGATGAAACTGAAATGGCTTGGGTTGGAATGGGTAAATGAACATTTGAATTAAAATGGGAAGTGCGATTAAAGTGGTTATTGTTTAATATGAAATTAATGGGTTGGATAAATGAAAATGGTTGGTAATATGAAAATATGAAAGTTGGATTAACTTGAAAGTAAAGGTGGAATGTGTCTTGTAGCTTATGAATTTATTGTGTAGTGTGCTACATTTAGAAGAGTAAGTGAATGTGGAGGAAGTTTTGAGGATTTTGGTGATGGTTTTAGTTGGAATGAAACCCTATTTGTGAACCCATAGGTTGGGATAGTGTGTGTGGATATTGTATGTATTTTATTTTCATTGAGATTTATATATGCACTCCACTTTCATCGAGCACTATGTGCTGAAACGCAAATATTTTGGTTGTGTGTTTTCCAATATCCAAATGGTGAGGATGGATGGTTGGATACTTGATCTTCCTCACTCTCTCTTCCATGTTAGTTTATTATACATGGGATGTGATGTATTGTGGATAATATTTCACTTATGATTGTTTTTGATGAGATGATGAAGTGTTTCATGGTAGGGGTTGTGCCTGGTAGGAGGATAATGTGGTTGAAATGTGATGTGATGGCCTAGGTATCTTTAAGTGATATGCGATGTGATGTCCTAGGTTTCTTCGAGTGGATTAAACTGTCCAATTGTATGTATATTTATTGGCATGATGTAGATGTCTAGGTTTTTTTGGGCATTATTATTCATAAGAGATGGGAGTACCAAGATGTACAACATTGGGTTTTGAGAGTAGAAAATCAGTGGTAAATTTTTTTGGGGTACCATTTTTATCAATATGATTCATATTATGTTACTATAATTGAATGTGTTATTTTAAAAGAGAACCTTGGTATGGTTGAGAACTATTTTAACTAATAGGCTCTTATTGATTCTGTTGTTTGTTTACTGGGGTACTAGTATAATCTTATCACATTTTCATGAGAGTCTCTAGGTATGATCCTATTAAGTATACATGTTATTTTCTCACTATATATATAAAAATATTTTTAAGTTACTATGAGGATTTTAGGGACTAAGATAAATATTACTAGCTTGGACATTGGATATATTATTGAGTTGCTACAGTAGGATTGTCTTTAATGTTTTACCAAGAGACTTTTGTTGTATTCATATGACATTACATGCATGATGAGATATTGTGGATTTTACCCTTTTCTTATGGTATGGAGTTGTTTGGTGGTCAATATCCAATTTATTGATCATAATTTTCTTTCTGTTGAGGGTAATACCTCCCATATGTGTAGCCTTCTTTATACCCTTCATGCTAGTCACCAACCCGAGGCCTACTAGAGGTGAGACTTTAGGGTCATTATCTTTATTTTTACATTACTGGACCAAGAGGGGTACCTTTGGAGGGAGGGTGTTGTGACACTGATCACCTTATGTATCAACTTTGATATTAAAGAAAAGGTCACCATCACATTTTACATGAAAACACTTAGAATTGACTATTCACTTTCCAAAATCAGAGACACAAGAAAGGTGATACCACAAGTCATGAGGCCTAGAATGAGTACATGATGTGTGCCATAGGATACATGATGTGTATCCCATAAGAATTATCCTGGCTATCTACTAGAATGCTACTTGGCATGAAAGGATTACCTATATCACATGTATGTTGGACCACAAAATGTGTCGATCTAATAAAGGCACTCAGTGTGCACTACCACTACTCATGTCATGTTTTATCTATATATAACATGTGGGTCTAACCCATATGGTGTGTATGGATAAATAAAAACCTGAGTATATATTCCTTGTACACACCACGTAGGCCATCTAAAGGTACATTACTTCTAGGTTAGTACCACACAATGTGTGATATTTAACTCTAACTAAAAACCTAACTATCACACCCATGAGATACATGATGTGTTCTCTTTTAGCTACATAATGTATATTTTGGTATTCTAAACTAGATTTAACCCATTTACTATAATCTCACTATTTATATATTTGCCATTTGAACTATCAAAGATACATTTATATTCTCATTATATAAAACTAAATGGATAACCTCTATTCTAGTCTCAAGGATGAAGTGATGTTTATCCGAGTGGTTCTAATTGTTTTTATGTTTTTATCTATTCTGTAATCATTAAAATTAAAGAAATAAACATATATGGAAACAAAAAATTATACGCATAGATAAAATATGATAAAAAGAGAGTGGGGAGAACAAAGGAAAGAATAGCAAGGATAAGGAGAAGAAAGTCAGTGAGAAACTAGGTTAGTTCTAGGTTTCTTTACTATTTAAATAACTATCATGGATCAACTATAGGATTAAATAATTATCTCCCAATATCACTCAGTGCATGGTAGATAAATTAACATATAAATATCTCTCAACCAAAAAATGTTTAGCAGTCATTAACATAACTACTTCTAGTATATGAGAAATATTCCTATAGTGAAAGAATAACTCAATTAAATCACAATAGTTATGAATATCTTCTTGACTAAAAGTGATATTTATGAGAAATACAATAACAAAAACTCTCTTAGAAACTCATTCAAGTGAACCAATATGAGAAGTGGGAAATGATTAATGAAAAAAGAGTAGAAAACTCTTTTTATGAGTGAATTCACTTTTTCATCACTCCACTTCATCATTGCTATCAGCTAAGAGGAAAAACAAATAGTGAAAATCAACATGGTTTTCAGATATCCTGGTAACCTTAAGATATACTCCCTATTTTTGGACTCATGGATTTTCCCCCCATTACTGAGGTTTTGAGATCACAACACATAAGAAGAATAATTAACAAATATTTTTGTTTACAATATGAAACCATAATTACATAAGGAGAAATTGAGGGAGAAGAAGATTCAAAATGAGTTTCCATGATCAAGAAATAGGGAAAACGAAATCAAACCCCTTCTCTTATTTGAAAAAGAAGTAGTTGATTGGATAAAAAATAACTAACAGAAAACACCATCCATGGAGAATGATCCTAGTGGATCTTTATTACAGTTAAGCTCCTCTTCAAGCTTCAAGAATTCATCTAATTGTCCTGGTTCAGTTAACTCAACATAGGCATATCCAAAAAATTCTAGAATTATACAGTGGATCCCCTATTAGTTCTCCTTCTTTTCATTTAGTTTGTTATTTTGGTAACCCATGCATTTTAATTGATTTTATAGAACTTGATTTATATCCCTTTAGGCTACAGTTACCCTGACATGAGTGCCCAACTACCTTGACATAGTGGTTTTCATGTTAAAATATCATCAAGTAGCACCTTAGATACATGCTATACCCTTATGTAGCATTATTATTGACCTTTATATATCTAATTTTATATCAAGTTTTCGTTTAAATAACCTTCCCAAAACATAATTTTTTTTAAGAAAGTGGTGCCTTGGACAAAAGACAAAAGAAAAATATAGTATACAAAAAGGGATTACATGTGTCTAAAAGAGGGGACCATATTACAATATTTCTCATGAAGGGGGATTAAATTGGTAGGAAGATCATCCATCCATGTAATATTCCAAATTACTCCTCTATTGTTGAGGCCATCTGCAACTATATTCACTTAATGATAGATATGAGTGGTAATATGGTTGATGTCATGGAGAGAATAGAGACAATCCATCCAATGTGTAGTAATGGACCATGCCAGATGAATTACACCATTCAAAATTTCTTACACTATGGTAGTTGAATCACTTTCAATCCAAATGTTTTTATAAACATGATGTTTAGCAAAAGAAATAACATGGATCACACTCATCATTTTAGCCTCCAGAGATGAGGCAACACCAAAACTTCTAAAAAAGAACCCGAGTATATGACCAAGATGATCCCTGAAGATTGTGCCACATTCTGTGGGGCTTAGATTTCCTTTAGAATCACTTCCCACATTAACTTTAAACCATCCAGAAAATAGTGGTTTCCAGAAAAATTCAAAAGTGCGTTGTGGCTGACGAAAAATTTCATCAACCCAAAGTCTCCATAGAATCATAAAGTATTTCAATTATTATTACAATATCAATTATAAATCAAATGGGATTCACATATAGTTGTGAGGATCCAAATCCTAATTTCACTAAGGCTGAGTGAGAAATTATTTTGAAGAATTGAATTTCTAGCATACCAGATCTCATGATGAAGCTTAGTAACTGCAGCAAGAAATAAGTTCTTATTTTGTGAGAGTTATCCATATCTACACAACACTTTAGATAAGCATTGATAGAGTCAAGAATCAACCATTTTCAATAAAATATGTCAAAAATATAGTTCCAAAGAGAAGAGGCAGTGGAAAAAGAAAGAAATATATAGTTAGCATATTCTCTTTGTTGATTACAGAGACTATATTTTGATGAAATGTTGATCCCAAAAGATTTAAGAAAAGTATCAGTGGGGATCCTGTTGTATAAAATACCCCAAATAAGAGTGAATCTTGAAGGCTTTATACATGTATTATCAATGGTTTTTATCTAGATAAAATCATTTCCATAATTATGAAACCAATGGTTATAAATCTTTTCTGAATCTGGCATACCATTGTGTGAAGGCTCCAAGATTAGAAAATCATTTGTAGTAGAAAAATGATAGTTATCAATGACATGCACAACACTCTCAGGAAGACTATAAAGATGAGAATTAATAACATACCTTATAGAATTATTAATACTTTTAGGAGTTTTATCAGTAGGGATCATTGAAATTAGAGAATCACTAGTCTAGTTGTCCTACTAGATGTTCATGGAGGAGTTCCTGGAAACCATCCATCTAGAGTTGGTTATAATATTGGAATACTATTTTTTAATGGAAGGACAAATGGAAGAGTTAAAAAAATTAATGTTTACTTTCTTCAACTTGTTAAGAAATATATTTTTAATGAAAGTAATATAAGGAGAGTAATTGTGGAATAGGTTCCAAGTGTGTTTGGCTTGAAGGGCCTCATTAAAAAGATTTATATTTTTAATAATAATTCCAACCTTATACAAGGGTTTTCAACAAGTATACCAAGTTATAGTCACCAATTTCTTATCTAGAGTTCTTCCAGTCCAAACAAATTTTTTTTGTAAAAAAAAAAAATCAAAATAAAATATTAAATTTTAGATTTGAAAATTAGAATTCAAATATTCCCCAACATTTTATGTTAAAAATAATAATAATAACAATTGTACAATAAAACACTAAAACCCTAATTTTAATTATGATATATAAATAATAACAGATTCGAGAACAAAAAGATCAACATAAAAAATTTCTCCATTAAAATCTCATTTGAGAATTCAAAACATTAATAAATTCATAGTTTATATATGGAAAATACATCTAAATAAGACCACATAAAATTTCCCCTCATTTTGAAAATTTCTCTCCCTCAAGCAATACATTTATCAATTTCAGTGGAATAAAATAAAACTTTTAAAAATCCCATGTTTTTCTTAAAATAGAATAAAAATAATCCATGCTTTTGATTTGTAAATCGAATGCAAGATGAAACAAACTATATCTAATGGTAGCATGATGAAAAATTGATTTACTTAGGAAACCAGATTTTGAGAGGTTCCAAAATTATCAAATATTTTTTACATCCAGTCCTAACTAGATTTAAATAAAGATTCCATAAATGAATAATGAAATGACTCATCCATAATTGAAAATTTAATCCCTCCTCATTGATATCACTCAATAAATTATTTCAATCCAAGTTCAAGTTCCAATTTTAGTAGTGTTGAAATATTAGATTTAAGTGGAATTAAAACTTTAATAAGAATCACTCAATTATCACTCTCCTATGTTCGTCAAACCAAATATATATTTTCTAACACCTTTATACAACTAAAATGTTTTTATTTTAAGTCAAATGACCCCTTATTCATTTGGGTTTAATATTCCTCTCACATTAATGAATTAATTATTGATAAATATCAATTTTAATTTATTTTTTCCCAGCAATGTGAAGAGTACTTATTGAATTTACTGTTGGATTTTATTTACTCACACACCCAATACCTAATGTTCAAGAGATTCATCATGGGATCCCATTTTCCCATTTTACTCTTGCTAACAATGACCTATTTGAGTATCTATTGAGTCAAATAATTGATGGTTTCTACTTTACAAAGGAAAAGTAACCTATGTTTAATTCCAAGGTTTAGTTTCCTCATTTTCTAATTACTATTCAATAAATATATTTCTTATGACACTCCCTTTTGTGGTTACCAAATAAAATTTTCAGAAAGACTATGGAAAAAACACTCATAAATCATGCACATTCAATAATTTTATTATCAATGAAATCTTTAGTTACTAGTATATAATTATCCACCAGATAGGAAAATATTTAAACCAAATTAAGGCTTAAATAACCTCAAATTTTCATAATTTTAAGGAATTTTGATGTTAAAAATTGTTGAAGTACAAATCAACACATTGAAATATCCCTATCCCCATACTTAAAATCCAACATTTTACCCAATGTTGAAACCTAAGCATAGAGAAAATTTAAATAAATTTAGTCTAAAGAAGATTTATAATTCAAATGTTCATGATATATTTGAAGGATTATAGAAAGATAAAAATTATTTTTCCAGAATTTACAGTCAATCAAATAATTATAAAGCATAGAAAAGGTTCGAACTAGTCACTAATTAGATAATTTAATGAAAAATAGAGTTCTAGAAAATATGATTGCCTAATTATTGAGTTCACAAATGATTTTAACAAGGAAAAATAAACAAGCATGCAATTTTATAGATTCAAGAAATAAAGAAACCTAGATAGTAGAAGTGAACATTATACATTAATATAAATACAACTTATAACAGAAATTTTATAATGAAATATTTATATCATTTAAATCCATAAATCCAAGTTCATCAGTTGTAAACCAGATTTACCACAAAAAAACAAAAAAAAAATGAAACAAATAATCCCTTATGAAGAAGCTTTAAATATTTATGTTAATGTAATAAAATCCCCTTTTATCCATGAGAATGGTCTATTTTTTACTCAATTCATGTTCCAATAAAATTAAAATAGATCATCATTAGAATTAAATGGGTCATGCTTAATGAAATTAGAAACAATATCTTGATTTAGGGAGTTTTATCTTGTAAGATCTATCTTACATCTCATATTGGATTTAAATACCAAGTGAAAATTATTTTGAAAAATGGCTACATGGTTGATTAAACCATCTTGAGGTATCTCGATTCATGGTTAATTGAGTTACTAAATGGTCCCTTGAGATCATGGTAGGTAAATCTATTCATAATTTTAGTCCACATTCTTCATATTCTTGATTGAATAGTCACACAGTCAATTCATTATATTATGCAGCTTGTCCAACACTGTCATGTTTGAAACATGTGGTCGAATAATTTCTCTTATGGTAGGTGCAAATAATATTTAGTCAACTTCCACATGGTAAATTCTCATATGGATAATACACATATTTTTATGGTCATTTTACACTTAGGTGAATTTCTAACTTTTGGTCAGTTGACCTCATGTGGTCGGTCTGATAATTTATCAATTTTATATAAGACAACTTACCATGGTTTATTGTCTTCCCAATGAGTGTTATCTTACCACATTTTATAGTATATCCACATGAACACTTAGTCGCATAGTCCATCAGTTTTTACTAATGTGGGTATTCTTTCATTTACCCCTCACAATCGGCCCATCTCATCATGTAGTGGCTCATTTCATCCTTCAATAGGTTGATTGGACATACAACCACTTCACCCAATGTAAATATCCTCCAACACTATAACTAAACTTCACATTCATTCACTGTTTTTATATGAATCAATTAATGACTAAAATGTGGGTTTTATGGATGTATTGCCTCTTTATTTCATTAAAAGAATACATAAAACCATGAATAAAATCATGAAAAAATGAAATATTTAAAATAGAATACACAAATATAGATAATCCCTCCAGGGGTACTATATTTACACTATTCACAGTTGGATAGTCTTTAGGTCAAACCAAATATAATAAGGGGTGAATCTTCATTCTTAAGAACCAAAATATATTATTTCTTCTAGTGTTTTTACCTACACATTCATTCATGAGACCAAAATAAATATATTTAAAATTTAAGTCGTTAATATCAATTAAAAAAGATATTACCCCTCCCAATTTTGGTACTATTATATTAATGTGGTCTAAGTATGGTAGTGATAAAAATCAAGGAAGCATGTCCTCAAACATAAAGAAAATTTTCAAAGTCATCATTAGCAATTAAATAAAATTAATCTATTTCCAATATAAATTCATAATTATCAATAAATTTTAAGGTAAATAGAGAAGATAAAACCATAGGTTTTGATGCTTCTTATTATGGTAATTCTACCTTTTTGTGGCCACACTTTTACAATATTCAGCTGCACCCACACTCAATTTTTCAATTAATTCTAGGAGCTCTAAAATTTACTCAACTGGTGCATCTATAATTCATTCAAATGTCTCCATGAATTTTTTTTAAAAAAATTCCTAGATATTCAATAAATACATTGGGAAAACGGAAATATAAATTAGCTTTAATATAATAAAATTCAAATAAAAATATTTATTCTTCTATGATATAAGAATCTCCATAAATCAGTTCATCTTATTGTGCTCTATGATTGGATAGTGCTCATAGGAAGAAATATGCTGCAGGAGATAGGTGGTCAAATTCCTCCTACCTTTCTTCAAAAAAAAACTATCTCTACATTGGATACCTATATTACAAAGAAGAGGTTATCTTTAAATGGATCACCTAAAAAGGTTGGATTAATATTTAGATAGGTTAATATAATCCAAATCTTCATAATAATCATTACGAATATTTTTTCCCAAAATATATCTCGGTCCTCCAATTTTTACTTATCCCACCTCCCACTAGCCATTAAAAAAATCCTACATATGTGGTTCTTGAAACCTCATATTGGCATATCGGGGAAAGTCAAGATCAAATATGGGTAGATCAAACTTATTAATTCATATCTTACTCTATTTATCTATATTATTCATATTCTTTAAAGAGTCTTTTTAAATAATATTTTAGAGTGCTTTATTTCCCTCTTGATCATTTTGAGTTTAGTTGATAGCCTCAAATAAATTCATTATCCACTTAGAAGTGACCTATATAGTTTTATTGGGCACCTTAAATTCTTTACTTTATGTCTAGATATGAATATATTCCAAATATCAACAAAGTTTCTACACCTAATAGGATAGTAATAATGAAAATGAATTAATAATGTTTGATTCCATCACTCTTGGTTGTAATAATTAACCAAGAGTGAATAAACATCAAAAGAAATGTTGCCTATTGAGAAATTGTGATAATTTTGATAGACTTAACACTTTAAATATTAAATATATATTTATATTCTCCCTAGATATAACACAATGGATAACTTTTGGGCCAGTCTCAAGGAAAAAGTAGTGTTTTTCCTATTGATTCTTCAAAACTCTTTTTTTTTGTTTTATCTATTTTTTAATAAGTAAAAGTAAAAAAAGAAATGGATATGGAAACAGTAGTTGAAAATCATATATGACAAATGATGAAAAGAGATCACAAAGAATAGAACGACCAAATTTTAGAACAAGGAGAAGAAATGCCAAGAGAAACAAGTCCAGTTCTTGGTTATTTTTATTTTCAAATACCTATCATAGATATATTGAGGATTTAAATAATTATTTCCAAAACACACTAATTGCATGGTTGATGCCTCTACACACACACCTATCTCACCCAAAAACATTGATCAGTCATGCACATAATGGAATCCAGTTCATGAGAACTCTCTATAAAGTAAAAGAAACACTCCATAAAAGTTTCTTAGTCAAGAATATAATTATAGATAAAGTGATCTACATGAGAACATCAATCACAGAAAATATCCTAGACACTCAGTCAAGTGAACCAAAATAAGAAGGGGAAATATGATCAAGGGAGAAAGATTATCAAACACTTATTATGAGTGAATGATCTCCTACATCACTCCACATTACCATAATATATGACTAAGGGTGAAGAATAAGGATATGATCAATATGATATTTAGATCTCTATATATCCTTGAGCTTCACTCCCTAATTTTGGACTCATGGATTATCCCTCCATCACTGAAGGTTCAATACCACAACACATAGGAAGAAGAATAGACAAGGCTTTGTTTTTTAAATCAGAAACTATAATTAAAGTGGGATAAAACAAGGGAGATTAATAATTACAATTATTTCACATGATTATAAAATAATGAAAATGAAACTAAACCCCTCCTCTTATTAAAAATGAAGTAGAGACTCATTAAAAAAATAACTAACATGAAGTGGCATCCACATGGAAAGCTCCTGAGTGGTCTTAATAAGCTTCAAGTGAATTTCCTAGTGACTATAGCCAATATCCTATAATTTACTTAAATATCCCCATCCATTATTTTCCTTGACTCCAAGCATCAATAATTAGGTCAATCATTCTAGTTTGGTTAACTCATATTTGAATCCCCATAAATCTCAATAAGTATCCAACAAATAAACCATATTAGTTCCTTTTTTGCCTCAATTTGTGATTTAGGGTACCATAAATATTTAAATACATTTATAGATATTTACATAACATCCTTCAAGATATAGTTACCCTAATTCAAGTTACCAAATACATTGACACCATGGTTAGCATGCGAAATTAACCATACATAATACCTCATATCTATCCTCCACCCTTCAGTAGCTTTCCCATTGAAATTTATGTAACTAATTTCCCAATGAGGTTACCCTAAGACACCTACCCAAAATAAATATAACAATAAATAATTATTATCAATTAAAAATTCAAGAATAAATTTAAATAAAAATAAAAAAATGAATTCTGGATTTGAAAATCAGAATTATAATATGTTTCTGTATTTAATGTTAAAAATAAAAACAATAATATTTGAATAATAAAATAACAAAACACTTATTTTCATTAATATATTCAAATAATAAAATATTCTACAAGAAAAGAAAATATTTAAACATTATCTATTGAAATATCAATTGGGAACTCAAAGACACTATAAACTGATAGTTTGGATGTGGAAAATGTATCAAAATAAGGATACATCAAATTAACCTATAACAATGAAACTTTTTCCCTCAAGAAATACATTTATCAAATTTAGTGGAAAAAAATAACACTTTTAACCCTCCCAAGTAATTATCAAAATAGAAAAAAATCCATAATTTTTCTTTATAAAAAAAATAAAAAATTTCACAAATCAACTTTAAAGGTATCATACTAAAACATTGATTTACTAATCAAACAAGAATATGAGACGAACCAAAATTTTCAATGAATTTTCACATCAGGTCATGCCTGGATTCAATTAAAAACACCCAAAATGAATAAATAAGAGACCTATCCATCTTGGAAAATTCCTAATATTCTCTTTGATATCACCCACTAACTTACTTAAAAGTTAAATTTCTAGTTTTAGGAGTTTAAAAGATTAGATTCAAGTGGAATTAAAACATTAACAAGAAGCACTTTTAATTATCACTCTCCCATGATCCTCAAAACAAAATCCATTTTTACACTTCCTTGATAAAACTAAAATGATTTTGTTATAAGTAAATTCCCCCTTCTTCATTTTGGTTCAATATTCTTCTCACCATAATGAATTCATTTTTGATAAATAGAAAATTTATTTAAATTCTTCCTAGCCACGTGTAGGGAACTTATTGGATTTAAAATCTTGATTTATTTAATAACACACCCATTATCTAATATCTCAAAGATTCATTATTGGATTCCAATTTACTATTTTACTCTAGTTTAAAAGTAATTATATGAATATAATTTGGTTTGTATCCCTATGGTGTTCTAACTTACAATTTCTAGGTTACATAGGTCCAAGTTCAAATATTTAGTTTTCTTATATTCTAATTAAAATACAATAAATATATTTCCAATCAAACTCCCTTTCCTAGTTTTTAAATATAATTTCCATAAAAATAGTGAACACAATCACTTAGTAATCAGGAACATTCCATAATTTAATTAGCAATGAAATCATCAATTACTAATATGTAATTATCCACAAGGATAGATAACATTTAATGAAAATTTAATTTTAAATATCCTCAAATTTTAAAAATTTGAAATTATATTGATGTTAACAATCATTGAAGAAAAACTCCGCAAATTGAAAGACCCCTCTCCTTAACACATAAAAGATATAATTTACCTCATTATTGAAATCTAATGTGGGATAATATTTAATAAAATTTAGATCAAATAATATTTTCCATTCAGTAGTTAAAAATATGTTTTGTGGGCTATAATGAAGTTTAAAAGTATTTTTTCACAAAACATATTGAATCATACAATTCCATATAATGCACATAGTTCCTACTGACCATTAATTAGAAAATTAATTGAAAATAGAGTTCTAGACAAAATAAATCCTTTTACTAATGATTTCACAAATTATTTTCACAAGTGATCATAAATTAGCATACAAGTGGATGATATCAGCAAAAAGATAAATATAAACAGTAGTATTGGACATCAAACATTACTAAAACCATAGAACGCAACTTATTTTTTCATGAAAAAATAACTATAATTTAAATCAATAAATACTAAAGAAGAAGAAGTTGTAAACCAAATAGAAAATAATACAAGAAACAAAATTTGAAATAAATAATCCCTTTTAAATAAGATTTAATCATTTATATTCATGCAAGACACTCATTTTTCCTTGAAAAAGATACCTGGTTTCTTAATTTAAGTTCCTAAAAAAATTAAAATAGATCATAATTATGATTCAATAGGTTAAGATTAAATAATTTATAAACCAATGTTTGAGTGAAGGATCTTAATCCATTAATCTTCATCTTGTAGCTCTTATTATCTTTGAATATCAAATGAAAATTCTTTACTAGAATGGATGTGCAACCAATTTCTTCTTCTTACGATAGCTTGAGTCATGGTCTATTGAGTAACTGCATGATCACCTCAGCTCCTGGTAGGTTTATATCTTACAGTGGTCATCCCACATTATACACAAGATAAATTGATTTTCTATACAATTTCATCATTCCTTCATGAGGTTGGTTTTAAAAATATCAAGTCTGCAACATGAGGCTGATTCCTTTCTCTTCTGGTAGGTGCATATCATGGTTAGTAGATTGCCTCATGGTAATTTCTCTTATTTCCAATAGACAAATTCATGTGTTTAGTTTTAACTTAGGTGAATTAAAAATTTTCAATAATTTGACCCATCGAACAACCACTCTATATGAATGGTCAGCCGATTTCCTTCTTGCGATCAGTCATAAATATTGTCTATTTTCTACATGATAGATTTCCGTGGTTAACTAGCCTCTAAAAATGTGTTCACTTTCCATTTTAGATTTAATAACTGAAAAACTTCTTGTTCACATGGTCAATTAATCCTTTACTCATTAATTCAGTACTTCCATTACTCCTCACAACCTAACCTTCTCATCATATGGTCGCTCCTTCATTATTATGTTAAGTTGAGTGAAAAAACTACCACTTCACCCAAAGTAACTCTCCTCAAACATTAAAAATAAAGTTGAAATTCATTTAATGGTTGAATAATATTCTTATGATGACTAAAATTTAATTTTGTTTTGATCTAAAACCTCTTTATTTCTTAAAAACAATACACAAATCCATGAATAAAAACATGAAAAATGTAATACTAAAAACAAAATATAAAATAATAAAATATGGGATAACCCTATAAGGGTTTCTATATTTGTATTTTCCACACCTAGATAGTCTTTAGGTCAACCCCAACCAGATGGGGGGGGGGGTTAAATTATTTCTTAAGAACCACTAGATATGATTCATTCCAATGTTTATCCTTACAAACTAGTTCATAATACTAGTATTAATATCTTTATCTTTGTGTTCCTTTTTAGTAATTTAAAAATATGTTAGTACCCACTATTTAAGTACCATTACATTCATGTAGCCCAAGGCTTGTAGTGAAAAAATAGAGGAACCTTATCCTCAACCAAATGAAAACTATCAAAATTAGCGTTAATAATAAAATCAACATCATCCGCTTCCACACTAAATATATAATTGTAAATGAATTGAAAGGAAAATAGAAAATAAAAACCTATAGGTTTGGCTATTTAATATTATATTAATTCCACTTTAGTTGTGGCCACAATTTCACAATCTTAATAAACACACAAACACATATTTTTAGTCAAATTTGGGTGCTTAAAAAGTTCCTTAACAAGTGAAACTCTAGTTCCTTAAAATATCTTTATAAAATCAAAAAATTTATATTGATCTTCAAAACCTACACAGGGAAAAGAGAAATTTAAATAAGATTTAATATAATAAAATAAAAATAAAAATATAGCTTATTCCCCGAAATAATTATCTCCCAGAATCTGTTTAACTTGTTGTTCTATAAGACTGTATAGTGCTCTTAAGAGTAAATTTATGGAAGGAGAGACATAATCCTCATCCTCCAACCTTTCTTTAAAATAAAACACCTATAAATTGGTGTCCCATATGGTAAACAAGAAGGTATATAAAACTATTTTATCCTTTAAAATAGTGGACTAACCATTATATATACTAGTGTAATCTAAATATTCATAATAATCCTTAACCATAAACTGATTTTCAAACATATTAGAAGATCCTTTGACCTATACAAGCCCCATCACCATCCAAACCAAAAAAAATTAATATATGGATTTTAAAACTCTAGATCAGCATCCAAGGGAATGTCAAGCTCAAATATGGGTAGAAATAGATTTTTAATTATTATATTACTTATTTTCACTTTATTATTACTCTTATTTATAGAGTATTTTTATATAGGTTTATGTAGTGATTCCTTTCTCTCTTAGTACTCTTTAGCTAAGTTGGAATCCTCAAATTGAAAGTGCCCAGTCATAATATGTGTATCACTAAGAGGGGGAGGGTTTTAATTAGTAAAAATATTTCTTTTATGTTTCTTTGAAATTGAAACAACCTTAGCCTCCTGTCAAATATTTCATTCCCTAATAAAAAAAATTCAAACACACATCCACATGAACACACGTATTTACAAGGTTCACTATTCAATACGAATAGCTACATCCTTGGTATGGTTTAGAGAAAATCCAATACCACACAATACACTAGAAAATAAGCGTTTGTGTGGAATATAATGAGTAGGATGTACCATTTCACTTGTGCATAATTTTGAAGAAAATCCAATAGTTCGTGTTCACCCACTAGCACAATTGGGTAATACAATGTTGTTCCAACAAAACGTGTTACTTTTTCTTCCTTTTCAATTTCCACAAATTCATTCTTTGGAAATAAACTCTTAACTTTCTTACCCATAAGATGGTAAGAACATCAATGACATTAATATAGAATTGTAATGTGATTTCCAAGTCTGATATTCCAATATAATTCTATCAGTCAGATTCATCAAATATGATTTCCAAATCCGATGGATATAACTCTTACAAAATATGATCAATTAAATTGATAAATCCTTTTTCCTCAGTCCAAAAATCCCAATATGGAAATTCCAATTTGATTATCCAGTCGGATATGATGATCATTCAAATACAAAGATAAGCATAATATGACAGTCAGCTAAATACGATGATCAGTTGAATAACATTGCGATCTTGTCTCTTCCAATTTTACTTCAATCTGTCTAAACTTATAAAACTTATCTCAATACCAAAAAATTATTTCTCTCCTTAGAAATTCGAATCTTATCTCTCTTAATGTGAACATTACATCCACTAAATGAAGTACGTAGTACTTTTTTACTTTTATAGGTGACCGAAGATTGGTTTTGGTGGGAATTACCAGAACTTTCCTGCTCAACCAAATTCCCCAAAATCTCGATTTCCCTTGACGTTCGGGTATATTTACAACTTTTTTAACTCTTCTTGAATCTTCTCAAATCTTTTTTGAACTTTATAAATTCTTAATACTTTCTTTTCCAAATCCCAGTCCAATTTCAATTCTATATTCTGATTACTGAATACAGTTCTTCCCTCGACAACACTTTCAACAATCTCCTTCAACTCTTCTCAAGTATAATTCCAATTCTGATAAAAAAATTTATCATTAAGATGAATGAAAATATAAATCAACAGATTATTATTCATCTCTTCTCTTGAACCACTTGAATGAAAAACCAAGTAATTAATCCCATTTAAAATGTTCGACTATATTATTGATTGATCATTAAATTTGTTATAAATATGATACCAATGAACTCTCCTGAATGAGTAAATATTCCTCTGGTGAATATGATAGAATACTGAATACGATGGACCAGTTTTAGTAGATTCAACTTAAAAAACTTCCTTCAATCATAAGATTGTTCTTGCTTTGAGACTTCCTTCATGACTTTGAATAGATTTGATAATATCTTCTGCATCATTGGTCTTTTAATGGAATGTATTACAACTTCTCAAAACCCAACATTCTTCCCAAATCAGCCTGAATACGATTTTCTAGAATTTAATTGGATTAAATATGATTGACCGAATACCATTAGGCTAAATACAATCTCCAAAATCCATTTTTATTTTCATATAGATACGATCAATCTAGATATGATTGGTAGTATCTCATTCACTCCCCTTTCTTTCATCAAGTTTTCATTACAAGTTTTCCAATTACTTTGTGATTTATGAGAACTCAAAGCTCATGAAATCATCATAATGTTTAAAATTGTATTCATAGAGAATCATATTCTCCGTGTCATGATTAAACCATTCATACGGGATTCAGAGTAAATTCGATGACAATTTACTTCCAGTAAGATACATTCTCAATATGATTGAATTTTATTTCAGATATATTTTCATGAATACAGTGGTAAAAAAATCACCAAATACAAAGTGAAGTGATTTTCATTTCATCTAAGACTTCATTTCTTATTTCAAAAAACTTTATTGACAACAAAAGACAATACCTGAATACAATCCCTTTATCATTTTTTTGGTCCTAAAAATATCCCCCTTTGTATTTTTTTGTCAAAAAAGTTTCATAAATCACTGAACATTGTATCCTAAATCTTTGGATTACTTATCAATAATTCTAATAATACATGAGCTAACTCATTATAGGAAACATGAATCATTGAAAACCAAACCATGGTATCAAAAAGAATTTGTTATGAAAACCTTCAACATATTTATTCCTCATCTCTTTTAATTTTCATGGAATTCACAACAAATTGTTTCCTAAAACCACTACAACAATCAATTAGAATATTTCATACATAGTACAATGTAGAAATCACATCTTACCCACAAATAACCCTTTTTACATGCATCCATGGATAGATTAACGAAACAATTGATATATCTACCATGAAAAAACCATCCAAAGGTAATATGAGAGAGGGGAAATAAACACATACCTCAACCTTGATGAGAAAATGGTTAAAAACCCATGGTCAACCTAAAATTAGAAAATATTCCTTTGGTAAAGGTTTTGTGAAAATTTCATCAACTTGTTCTATTGTTGAAACATACCCCAACTTCAATTCATTCTTATCCACATGATATTTTATAAAATGGTATTTGATATAAATATGTTTTGAAGAAAAATTTTTAATTGAATTCTTAGTGAATTGATTATAATTTGATTATTAAAACTCAAGAAGAAGGGTAACTTAACTTCAAAAATCATGTATTCCAATTTAGGTTTCATCCACAAAAGTTGAGTAGTGGCTTGAGTGGTATCAACATACTCAACTTCATCTATACCAGGAGTTACTAAATTCCATTTAATTGAATTATAAACTACACAATTGTTTCTTAAAAAGAATACTTCACTAGATGTGGATATTATATCGTCAAAATTTCCTACCCAATCGACTTCTGAATACTCAAATAAATAAATACCTTATGATCCATCATACATGATTCCAAAATTTGTTGTTCCTTTACTTATATTAGAATTATTTTTCTAGTAATTAAATTAGATTCATTAGGATCAGTCTAAAATATGGAACATAAAGTAACAACATAAACCATGTTGGGTCTTGAGGTAGTCAAATACAAAAAAATTTCAATCATCTTTCGAAATTATTTCTGATCAACTTCTTTTACTTGTATATATTTTTTAAATTTTATTTCCACTGATTCCGTGTAGAAATAGATTTTTAGTTTTCTATATCGAACCTCTTCAGAAGTTCCTTACCATAATTTTCATGGGAAATAAAGATATGTTTCTTCTTGTGAAAATTTTCATTTAGCATGGAAATTTCAAATATCTATTTCATCTCCTAAAAAAATATTTCAAAACTTCTTTCATCATCCCTAGAAAATATAATATCATCAAAATAAATAATTAAAATGAGGGAATAATCTTGAATTTCTCTGATACAAATATTTCTATCAACTCTTCCATTATTGAAACTCATATTCCTTAAGTAAGAATCTAATTTGGAATACCATTCTATCGGAGCTTGTTTTATCCCATAAAATGTCTTCTTTAACCCACACACATAAATTTCATCTTTACCAACAAAAAATAAATAATGTTATTCAATGTAAAATTTCTCATATAGATCACTACTCTAGAATGCATATTTAACATCTATTTGAAATATCTTGTAAACTCATTATTCTAGGATGAAAAATTATTATTGTTTCAAATCTTACAATTAGAGCCATGGTTTCATCATAATAAACACCATTAATTTGTGAATACCCTTTATACACCAATCTTTCTTTTTTTTATTATCACTTTACCTTCTCCATTCATATTTTTTTGAAAGACCCACTTTTTAACAATAATATTTTTGTTATTAGGTTTGGGTATGAGTTACCATGTATCGTTATTTTCAATCTGATCCGGCTTTTCATTCATGGCCTAAACCCATTTTGGATACTCAAAATATTCTTTTACATTATTCGTCTCCACTTTTGAATATAAACAAGTATGTGTAGTAATATTTATTGTTATTTTTTATTGAAATTTCTAATGTTTATACCCAATTATATTCTAAGCTTCCACTTTCTTCCTAAAATTAGTATGATATTTTTGATTATCATCCTTGTCAAGAGAAATTTATGAGTCTAATTCTTCTTCTTCTAGAGTGGTATCACAATTATATGTATCTTTATTACAATTTTTTTCCTTATCCTTATAAACTTACTTTTCTAGTTGAGTATATCTTTATTCTTAAACCCTTTAAATAAATTTAACATCAATAGAATCAACAATTCTTCCTATTTATTTGTTAAATTTTTTTATCTACTTCTTTCTAGAGCATAGACAAGAAATATTTCATCTTTACATTTCTTCTCAAACTTTACAAAGTTTCCACCATTCTTATTTATATTGCATGGGCTCCCAACAACTCTTAATTGTTTCAAACTTTTATTTTTACCCTAAAAAAATCAATATAGAGTCATATTTAAACTAGGATGGTAGAAACATCAATTTTTAAAATAAACTGAAGTACTCATGGCTTGCCTCCAATAGTAATGAGAAATATCATGTTCAAGTAACATTGTTCTTCCAACTTCCACCAAAATTCTATTATTTCATTAAGAAACTTTATTTTTTAGGAATATATGGGAAAATATACTCATGATTAATTCTATGATATTTAATATAACATTCAAATTATTTAATTCTGTATTCACCACCATTATCAGTTCTTAACTTATTAACTGAATACTCACATTCTTTCTCATCTTTCCTTCCGAAACATTTAAACATTTTCACAGCATATGACTTATGTTTCTTATACAGAACACAATCAATGTGAGTAAAATCATAAATTAAAGTAATTAAGTACTTATCTTCATTTTGTTATTGTTTGATCATTGGATTATAGATATCATAATGAATAAGCTCGAGGGGTTGTTTAGAAAAAATCTTAATTTTATTATGCACTGAATTTGTAATCATTCCTTTTTGGAAAATAGTGAAACACAAATATCTTCTTCTTGGAAAATTAGGAATGTCTCAGAAACTTTTTTTGGATAACTTTCTCATGTTTCATTTACATATGTGTCCCAGCCTCTTATTCCATAACTGATTCTGTCTGAACATACTCATGTTACAAGAGTTTTTTATTTCACCAACTTGAAACAAATTCCATTTTATTTGTTGGCCTCTTAATACTATATTTCCATATTCTTCAATTTTCACAAAAAAACCTTATTTTTTTAAGATAAATGTTTTACCCTCATCACACAATTTTGAAACACATAGAAAATTGTTTTTCAACACATCAACATACAAATCTTTCTTGGATTTCAACTTTTCTTTTCCAATGATGGATGATCCGACGCATTTGATTTTTAGAGATTCATCATTTCAAAATGTCACTGTTTCTTATTTAAATTATTTCACATTATTCAAAAAATTGATATCTCCTATCATATTAGAAGAACACCCGCAATCAATAATCTAAGGTCATTCTCATTTTTTAGCTTTCAGAACTGCTTCAACAACAAGAGTTTCTATTCTTCATTTTATCTCTTCACGTTCAGATTTTAAGAGTTAAGAAACATTTTTTGAGATGGTAATAATACAAGAAATCATTTTTCAAGATTTCCTGTTTTATCACATATTTCAAAAATAGTTTCCAATGGTTGGAAACTATTTTAAACTTTCACACCAACATTCCAAGGTTTCTTTAAAACAACCTTCTATAACTTATTATTTTAATGTAATTGAGTTCCCCTAAAATTTTACATTCATAAAATATGGAATAATAATAATGTTATTGGTTGAACCCACACATATTTTCCATATGTTAGAATCCACCACAATACCAACAGTGGCCATAGAAAGAGTATTTGCCACTTAAACTTCCATACTAATAAGAATTGTGAATAGGTTTCTCAACAACCTTCTTGTGTTTATTTTCTGAGACAACAACATTAAATTTATCAATCAAAGTCTTCCTTTTTTTCATATTTATAATAATTAGAAGTATTTGAATCCTTTTTGGATCTAAAATGTTTTGAATTCCCAACTATGTTGGTCTTGGCCACATACATATATTTTCTAGATTTATTTTTTTAAAAAAAATTCCATATTTATTCTCAACCTTTAAAGGTATATTTTTTTGATCCTAATATGGTTTCCCTTTTTGGGAATTGTAAACAAGTTCAGATATAGATTTTTTGAAATTTCTACCTTTCTCTTCAGCTTTAGAATTTTTTTGATGGACAAGTTACAACTCTCGTTCTTTATCATTCAACTTCACTTTCAGGTTCTCATTAAGATTCCTTTCTCCCTCAAAAGATTTATTCAACTCATGATTTTTTTTACCAGATTTACATTTTCATCAGGAAAACATTCTTGATTTTTTATTGAAGGTCATTTATCTTCCAATATTTTGTTTTTTATTTTCAAGACTTCTAATATTTCTCATACATTCTTTCAACTCTTCTTTCAAAGGAAATTCAAGTTTAGTTTCTTCTTCTTCGAAACTACTAATTCTAAATTCTTCATCATTTAGTGTTGAAATAAAATTATTCCCAATACAATACTCAATATATTTTTACAATTTAACATCACTACCTCCTTATTCTTTATATTTAGATAAGAAACTTCTTCTTTTGTATTTTAATAAATTTCTATCTGTCCCTATAGAATATATTCTTTCATTAATCTTCTTATTTCTTCCATGATCTTCTTGGAATTATTTATTCTCAATCAATATCATCTTCTTTATTTATTTTGTGTAAAATTAACCACAAAATTACAAACGGCTCCACATTCAAAACATTTTAAGGATTTTTTTCATTTATATTTACCTATATCTTTTTCACATTTTTAGAAATCAGGGATAAAATATCATCAAAAGTTTTACATACCTCATTTTTAGAATCATATTCACCATATGCATCTTTAATAATAATATTATTTGACTTTTATCTCTTATAATCCTTGAAATAAATTTCTCTATCAATATTTTCTACTTGTCATAGATTTATCCCTTATCATTTCCTATGTAATGAGAGGTTCTATGAAAATAATCTATAGATAATGTTTCATAATCTGTTTCTTCGAGTGAAGAAACTTTTGCAGAAAAAATATTAGGAATGATTCACAAAATATTTCAACAACTATAGAATCATATAACATTTCACCAAAAAAACTGATAGTACTGAAAATTTCATTCACCCTAGTAAAGAATTCCCCAAAATATTCATATTCACCCATCTTAAAATATTCATACTTCAATATCTATATTTATAATTTTTACTTCTTGAATTTTATAATTCCTTCGTATATGTTTTCAATTTGTCCCATATACATTTGGATGTGGAAACAAATTTCAGCCTTAAGAATTAACTTTCTAAATGTCATGATAATAAATCCATATTGGCCCTTCTATCAATCTCAATATTCATCTTATTAACAGATGTAATAGGTACTTTATAATCAATAGGAGGAAACCCATATGTTGCAGATTTAAGAACATAATATACCATAAACATAAGACAAGTAAACATCCTATATTTCCAAATATGATAATTATTTCTATCAAAAATTATAATACCTATATTGTTTACACAATTAAAATTCTCTATAAACAAAGAATAAGTGAAGGGGACCTTGATCTGATACCACTTGAAAGTGACCAGTCAAAATATTTGTATCACTGAGAGGGGGGGGGGGAGGTGAATCATTGATATTATTTATTTTTGTTTCTTTTCAATTGAAACAAACTTTTACTCTTATCAAATACTTCATTCCCTAATAAAAAAATTAGAACGCACATCTATATGAACATAAATATTTACAAAGTTCTATATTCCAGATGAATAGCTACATCCTTGGTACGATTTAGAGAAAATTAAATACCACACAATCCACTAGAAAACAATAGTTGGAATGGAATATAATTAGTAGGATATACCCTTTTACTTATGTAGAACTTTTAAGAAACTCTAATAGTGTGGGTGAAACCTATTGCATAGTTGAGGCAATACAATATTTGGGTAAAAAAATGTTACTCGTTTTTCCTTTTAAATTTCCACAAATCTATTATTTGGAAAAAAATATTCAATTTCTTACACAAAAGCTATTAAAATCATCATGGAATTTGATATATAATTCTATTATGATTTTCTATTCCGATCTTCCAATATGATTCTTCCAGTCTGATTCTTCAAATCTGATTACCCAATCAAGTTACCCAATCCGATAGATATAAATATGATATAATATGATCAAGACAATCCAAAACTCCTTCTTCATGAATATCAAAATCCCAATATGAAAATCCTGGCCTGATTATCCAACTCGATACGATGATCAACAAAATATGATGATAAGAATAATATGATAGTTAACTAAATATGATGATCATATGAATAACATTGTGATATTGTCTCTTCTCCTTTCATATAAATCCATCTAAAATTCTTAAACATAGCTAAATATGGAAAACTTCTTTCTCTCCATAAAAATTTGGAGCTTCTCTCTCTTCCTATGAACAATAAATATGTTAAGTGAAGTAAATAGTAATTTTTTTTCCTTTTATAGGTGTCCTAAGTTTGGTTTTGTTGGGAATCCCCAAAACTTTCACGCTTAACCAAATTCACCAAAATATCGATTTCCCTTGAATTTCGGGTGAATTTATGAATTTTTCAACTCTTCACGAATCTTATCAAATCTTATTCAAACTTTGTATATTCTTTATGATTTTTTTCAAATATTATTCTGATTTCAATTCTTCATTCTCATTAGTAAATACGATGTTCCCCTCAAAAAATATTCCAACAACCACTTTAAACGTTTCTGAAGTCTGATTCCAATTTTGATTACAATTTATCTCATTACAATGAAGACAAATGTAAGTCAACAAATTCTTATTCATACACTCTCTTGACCCACTTGAATGAAAAAAAAGTAATTAAATCCATTTCGAATGGATGAGTATATTATTGATTGAAATTATAATTTCCTCTAAATATGATACCACTGAATTCTCTTGAATCAATAAATATTCTTATAGTGAATGTATTGGAATACTAAATATGAAGGACCAATTTCAATAGATTCAACTTCAGTAACCTCCTTCAGTCACAAACTTGTTCTTGTATCATGTATTAATTCATTACTTTTAATAAATTTGAGAAAAGCTTCAATATCATCAGCCTTTCAATGGAAAGTATTTGAACTTCCCAAAACCCATCTTTCTTCCCAACTCATCCTGAATAGGAATTGTCTAGATTTCAATTAACCCAAATAAAATTGGCCTGAATACTATTAGGCTGAATATGATCGCTAACACCCCTTTTTCTTTTCATATAGATCTGATTATTCTGAATATTATTGGCACCATCTCTTTGACTCCCGTTTCTTTCATCAATCTTTCATCACAATTTTTCTAATTACATTGTGATTTATGAGAACTACAAGATCAAAAAATAATCATCACATTTAAAATCATAGTCATGTAGACTCTAATTCTCCTCATTACAATCAAGCCATTCATACTAGATTCTAAGTGAATTTGTTGACCATTTACTTCCAACAAGATTCATTCTCAATACGATCGACTTTTCTTCTAGCCATTTTTTCTTGAATATAATGGTAAATATGATTTTCACCATATAAAAAAGTGAGGTGATTTTATGTAACATCCCCAAATGATAAAGGGTTAAATGACTAAATGATATGACTCATGTCAACAAGGTGCACCTTCCTTTTCAGGAGCCTGTCTGATTAGAACTCCACAGTTAAGCGTGCTTGGCCTGGAGTAGTGATCAGGATGGGTGACCTCCTGGGAAGTTTCTCAGGATGTGTGTGAGTGAGCACAAAGCACACTGGAAAGGACATGTGTTGGACTGTGGGGACTATCATTAGTCAGATGACCCGTTCGGGCACGTGGGTGGACCCTGGGGTGGGCCCCACGTGTCTGCGGGGGAAACTTGGGGTACCTGGTAGGCCAGGACCCGACATCCTTGTTAAGGCGGGGTGTCTGTGCTGTCACCGGGACCCGGTTAGCATGCTAAATTAACCATACATAATACCTCATATCTATCCTCTACCCTTCAGTAGCTTTTCCATTGAAAGTTATGTAACTAATTTCCCAATGAGGTTACCTTAAGACACCTACCCAAAATAAATATAACAATAAATAAATTATTATCAATTAAAAATTCAAGAATAAATTTAAATAAAAATAAAAAAATGAATTCTGGATTTGAAAATGAGAATTATAATATGTTCCGGTATTTAATGTTAAAAATAAAAACAATAATAATTGAATAATAAAATAACAAAACACTTATTTTCATTAATATATTCAAATAATAAAATATTCTACAAAAAAAGAAAATATTTAAACATTATCTATTGAAAAATCATTTGGGAACTCAAAGCCACTATAAACTGATAGTTTGGATGTGGAAAATGTATCAAAATAAGGACACATCAAATTAACCTATAACAAGGAAACTTTTTCCCTCAAGAAATACATTTATCAAATTTAGTGTAAAAAAATAACACTTTTAACACTCCCAAGTAGTTATCAAAATAGAAAAAAAATCCATAATTTTTCTTTATAAAAAATAAAAATTTTCACAAATCAACTTTAAAGGTATCATACTAAAACATTGATTTACTAATCAAACAAGAATATGAGACGAGCCAAAATTTTCAATGAATTTTCACATCAGGTCATGCCTGGATTCAATTAAAAACACCCAAAATGAATAAATAAGAGACCTATCCATCTTGGAAATTTCCTAATATTCTCTTTGATATCACCCACTAACTTACTTAAATTTAAGTTAAAGTTCTAGTTTTAGGAGTTTAAAAGATTAGATTCAAGTGGAATTAAAACATTAACAATAATCACTTTTAATTATCACTCTCCCAGGATCCTCAAAACAAAATCCATTTTTACACTTCCTTGATAAAACTAAAATGATTTTGTTATAAGTAAATTCCCCATTCTTCATTTTGGTTCAATATTCTTCTCACCATAATGAATTCATTTTTGATAAATAGAAAATTTATTTAAATTCTTCCTAGCCACGTGTAGGGAACTTATTGGATTTAAAATCTTGATTTATTTAATCACACACCCATTATCTAATATCTCAAAGATTCATTATTGGATTCCAATTTACTATTTTACTCTAGTTTAAAAGTAATTATATGAATATAATTTGGTTTGTATCCCTATGGTGTTCTAACTTACAATTTCTAGGTTACATAGGTCCAAGTTCAAATATTTAGTCTTCTTATATTCTAATTAAAATTCCATAAAGATATTTCTAATCAAACTCTCTTTCCTAGTTTTTAAATATAATTTCCATAAAATAGTGAACACAATCACTTAGTAATCAGGAACATTCCATAATTTAATTAGCAATGAAATCATCAATTACTAACATGTAATTATCCACAAGGATAGATAACATTTAATGAAAATTTAATTATAAATATCGTCAAATTTTAAAAATTTGAAATTATTTTGATGTTAACAATCATTGAAGAAAAACTCCGCAAATTGAAAGACCCCTCTCCTTCACACATAAAAGATATAATTTACCTCATTATTGAAATCTAATGTGGGATAATATTTAATAAAATTTAGATCAAATAATATTTTCAATTCAGTAGTTAAAAATATGTTTTGTGGGCTATAATGAAGTTTAAAAGTATTTTTTCACAAAACATAGTGAATCAGTCTATTATATATAATGCACATAGTTCCTACTGACCATTAATTAGAAAATTTATTGAAAATAGAGTTCTAGACAAAATAAATCCTTTTACTAATTATTTCACAAATTATTTTCACAAGGGATCATAAATTAGCATACAAGTGGATGATATCAGCAAAAAGATAAATATAAACAGTAGTAGTGGACATCAAACATTACTAAAACCATAGAACGCAACTTATTTTTTCATGAAAAAATAACTATAATTTAAATCCATAAATACTAAAGAATAAGAAGTTGTAAACCAAATAGAAAATAATACAAGAAACAAAATTTGAAATAAATACTCCCTTTTAAAGAAGATTTAATCATTTATATTCATGCAAGACACTCATTTTTCCTTGAAAAAGATACCAGGTTTCTTAATTCAAGTCCCTAAAAAAATTAAAATAGATCATAATTATGATTTAATAGGTTAAGATTAAATAATTTATAAACCAATGTTTGAGTGAAGGATCTTAATCCATTAATCTTCATCTTGTAGCTCTTATTATCTTTGAATATCAAATGAAAATTATTTACTAGAATGGATGTGCAACCAATTTCTTCTTCTTACGATAGCTTGAGTCATGGTCTATTGAGTAACTGCATGATCACTTGAGATCCTTGTAGGTTTATATCTTATAGTGGTCATCCCACATTATACACAGGATAAATTTATTTTCTATATAATTTCATCATTCCTTCATGAGGTTGGTTTTAAAAATATCAAGTTTGCAACATGAGGCTGATTCCTTTCTCTTCTGGTAGGTGCATATCATGGTTAGTAGATTGCCTCATGGTAATTTCTCTTATTTCCAATAGACCAATTCATGTGGTTAGTTTTAACTTAGGTGAATTAAAAATTTTCAATTAGTTGACCCATCGAACAACCACTCTATATGAATGGTCAGCCGATTTCCTTCTTGCGATCAGTCATAAATATTGTCTATTTTCTACATGATAGATTTCCATGGTTAACTGGCCTCTAAAAATGTGTTCACTTTCCATTTTAGATTTAATAACTGAAAAACTTCTTGGTCACATGGTCAATTAATCCTTTACTCATTAATTCAGTACTTCCATTACTCCTCACAACCTAACCTTCTCATCATATGGTCGCTCCTTCATTATTATGTTATGTTGAGTGAAAAAACTACCACTTCACCCAAAGTAACTCTCCTCAAACATTACAAATAAAGTTGAAATTCATTTACTAGTTGAATAATATTCTTATGATGACTAAAATTTAATTTTGTTTTGATCTAAAACCTCTTTATTTCTTAAAAACAATACACAAATCCATGAATAAAAACATGAAAAATGTAATACTAAAAACAAAATATAAAATAATAAAATATGGGATAACCCTATAAGGGTTTCTATATTTGGATTTTCCACACCTAGATAGTCTTTAGGTCAACCCCAACCAGATGGGGGGGGGGGTAAAATTATTTCTTAAGAACCACTAGATATGATTCATTCCAATGTTTATCCTTTCAAACTAGTTCATAATACTAGTATTAATATCCTTATCTTTGTGTTCCTTTTTAGTAATTTAAAAATATGTTAGTACCAACTATTTAAGTACCATTACATTCATGTAGCCCAAGGCTTGTTGTGAAAAAATAGAGGAACCTTATCCTCAACCAAATGAAAACTATCAAAATTAGCGTTAACAATAAAATCAACATCATCCGCTTCCACAATAAATATATAATTGTAAATGAATTGAAATGAAAATAGAAAATAAAAACCTATAGGTTTGGCTATTTACTATTATATTAATTCCACTTTAGTTGTGGCCACAATTTCACAATCTTAATAAACACACAAACTCATATTTTTAGTCAAATTTGGGTGCTCAAAAAGTTCCTTAACAAGTGAAACTCTAGTTCCTTAAAATATCTTTATAAAATCAAAAAATTTATATGGATCTTCAATACCTACATAGGGAAAAGATAAATTTAAATAAGATTTAATAAAATAAAATAAAAATAAAAATATAGCTTATTCCCTGAAATAATTATCTCCCAGAATCTGTTTAACTTGTTGTTCTGTAAGACTGTATAGTGCTCTTTAGAGTAAATTTAAGGAAGGAGAGACATAATCCTCATCCTCCAACCTTTCTTCAAAATAAAACACCTCTAAATTGGTGTCCCATATGGTAAACAAGAAGGTATATAAAACTATTTTATCCTTTAAAATAGTGGACTAACCATTATATATACTAGTGTAATCTAAATATTCATAATAATCATTAACAATAAACTGATTTTCAAACATATTAGAAGATCCTTTGACCTATACAAGCCCCATCACCATCCAAACCAAAAAAAAATTTATATATGGATTTTAAAACTCTAGATTAGCATCCAAGGGAATGTCAAGCTCAAATATGGGTAGAAATAGATTCTTAATTATTATATTACTTATTTTCACTTTATTATTACTCTTATTTATAGAGTATTTTTATATAGGTTTATGTAGTGATTCCTTTCTCTCTTAGTACTCTTTAGCTAAGTTGGAATCCTCAAATTGAAAGTGCCCAGTCATAATATGTTTATCACTAAGAGGGGGAGGGTTTTAATTAGTAATAATATTTCTTTTATGTTTCTTTGAAATTGAAACAACCTTAGCCTCCTATCAAAGATTTCATTCCCTACTAAAAAAAATTCAAACACACATCCACATGAACACACGTATTTACAAGGTTCACTATTCAATATGAATAACTACATCCTTGGTATGGTTTAGAGAAAATACAATACCAAACAATACACTAGAAAATAATCCTTTGTGTGGAATATAATGAGTAGGATGTACCCTTTCACTTGTGCATCATTTTGAAGAAAATCCAATAGTTCGTGTTCACCCACTAGCAGAATTGGGTAATACAATGTTGTTCCAACAAAACGTGTTACCTGTTCTTCCTTTTCAATTTCCACAAATTCATTTTTTGGAAATAAACTCTTAACTTTCTTACCCATAAGATGGTAAGAACATCAATGACATTAATATATAATTGTAATGTGATTTCCAAGTCTGATATTCCAATATAATTCTATCAGTCGGATTCATCAAATATGATTTCCAAATCCGATGGATATAACTCTTACAAAATATGATCAAGAAAATTGATAAATCCTTTTTCCTCAGTCCAAAAATCCCAATACGGAAATTCCAATTTGATTATCCAGTCGGATATGATGATAATTCAAATACGAAGATAAGCATAATATGATAGTCAGCAGAATACAATGATCAGTTGAATAACATTGCGATCTTGTCTCTTCCAATTTTACTTCAATCTGTCTAAACTTATACAACTTATCTCAATACCAAAAAATTATTTCTCTCCTTAGAAAGTCGAATCTTATCTCTCTTAATGTGAACATTACATCCACTAAATGAAGTACGTAGTACTTTTTTACTTTTATAGGTGACCGAAGATTGGTTTTGGTGGGAATTCCCAAAACTTTCCTGCTCAACCAAATTCCCAAAATCTCGATTTCCCTTGACGTTCGGGTATATTTACATATTTTTTAACTCTTCTTGAATCTTCTCAAATCTTTTTTGAACTTTATAAATTCTTAATAATTTCTTTTCCAAATCCCAGTCCAATTTCAATTCTCTATTCTGATTACTGAATACAGTTCTTCCCTCGACAACACTTCCAACAATCTCCTTCAACTCTTCTCAAGTATAATTCCAATTCTGATAAAAAAATTTATCATTAAGATGAATGAAAATATAAATCAACATATTATTATTCATCTCTTCTCTTGAACCACTTGAATGAAAAACAAAGTAATTAATCCCATTTAAAATGTTCGACTACATTATTAATTGATCTTTAAATTTGTTATAAATATGATACCAATGAACTCTCCTGAATGAGTAAATATTCTTCTGGTGAATATGATAGAATACTGAATACGATGGACCAATTTTAGTAGATTCAACTTCAAAAACTTCCTTCAATCATAAGATTGTTCTTGCTTTGAGACTTCGTTCATGACTTTGAATAGATTTGATAATATCTTCTGCATCATCAGTCTTTTAATGGAATGTATTGCAACTTCTGAAAACCCAACATTCTTCCCAAATCAGCCTGAATACGATTTTCTAGAATTTAATTGGATTAAATATGATTGAACGAATACCATTAGGCTAAATACAATCTCCAAAATCCATTTTTATTTTCATATAGATACGATCAATCTAGATATGATTGGTAATATCTCATTCACTCCCCTTTCTTTCATCAAGTTTTCATCACAAGTTTTCCAATTACTTTGTGATTTATGAGAACTCAAAGCTCATTAAATCATCATCATGTTTGAAATCGTATTCATACAGAATCATATTCTCCGTGTTATGATTAAACCATTCATACGGGATTCAGAGTAAATTCGATGACAATTTACTTCCAGTAAGATACATTCTCAATATGATTGAATTTTATTTCAGATATATTTTCATGAATACAATGGTAAAAAAAATCACCAAATACAAAGTGAAGTGATTTTCATTTCTTCTAAGACTTCATTTCTTATTTCAAAAAACTTTATTGAAAACAAAAGACAATACCTGAATACAATCCCTTTATCATTTGTTTGGTCCTAAAAATATCCCCCTTTGTATTTTTTTGTCAAAAAAGTTTCATAAATCACTGAACATTGTATCCTAAATCTTTGGATTACTTATCAATAATTCTAATAATACATGAGCTAACTCATTATAGGAAACATGAATCATTGAAAACCAAACCATGGTATCAAAAAGAATTTGTTATGAAAACCTTCAACATATTTATTCCTCATCTCTTTTAATTTTCATGGAATGCACAACAAATTGTTTCCTAAAACCACTACAACAATCAATTAGAATATTTCATACATAGTACAATGTAGAAATCACATCTTACCCACAAATAACCCTTTTTACATGCATCCATGGATAGATTAACGAAACAATTGATATATCTCCCATGAAAAAACTATCCAAAGGTAATATGAGAGAGGGGACATAAACACATACCTCAACCTTGATGAGAAAAAGGTTAGAAACCCATGGTCAACCTAAAATTAGAAAATATTCCTTTGGTAAAGTTTTTGTGAAAATTTCATCAACTTGTTCTATTGTTGAAACATACCCCAACTTTAATTCATTCTTATCCACATGATATTTTATAAAATGGTATTTTATATAAATATGTTTTAAAGAAACATTTTGAATTGAATTATTAGTGAATTGATTATAATTTGATTATTACAACTCAAGAACAAGGGTAACTTAACTTCAAAAATCATGTATTCTAATTGAGTTTTCATCCACAAAAGTTGAGTAGTGGCTTGAGTGGTATCAACATACTCAACTTCATCTATACCAGGATTTACTAAATTCCATTTAATTGAATTATAAACTACACAATTGTTTCCTAAAAAGAATACTTCACTAGATGTGGATATTATATCATCAAAATTTCCTACCCAATCGACTTCTGAATACCCAAATAAATAAACACCTTATGATCCATCATTCATGATTCCAAAATTTGTTGTTCCTTTACTTATATTAGAATTATTTTTCTAGTAATTAAATTAGATTCATTAGGATCAGTCTAAAATATGGAACATAAAGTAACAACATAAACCATGTTGGGTCTTGAGGTAGTCAAATACAACAAAATTTCAATCATCTTTTGAAATTATTTCTGATCAACTTCTTTTAATTGTATATATTTTTTAAATTTTATTCCCACTGATTCCGTGTAGAAATAGATTTTTAGTTTTCTATATCGAACCTCTTCAGAAGTTCCTTACCATAATTTTCATGGGAAATAAAGATATGTTTCTTCTTGTGAAAATTTTCATTTAGCATGGAAATTTCAAATATCTATTTCATCTCCTCAAAAAATATTTCAAAACTTCTTTCATCATCCCTAGAAAATATAATATCATCAAAATAAATAATTAAAATGAGGGAATAATCTTGAATTTATCTGATATAAATATTTCTATCAACTCTTCCATTATTGAAACTCATATTCCTTAAGTAAGAATCTAATTTGGAATACCATTCTCTCGGAGCTTGTTTTATCCCATAAAATGTCTTCTTTAACCCACACACATAAATTTCATCTTTACCATCAAAAAATAAATAATGTTATTCAATGTAAAATTTCTCATATAGATCACTACTCTAGTATACATATTTAACATCTATTTGAAATATCTTGTAAACTCATTATTCTAGGATGAAAAATTATTATTGTTTCAAATCTTACAATTAGAGCCAAGGTTTCATCATAATAAACACCATTAATTTGTGAATACCCTTTACACACCAATCTTTTTTTTATTATCACTTTACCTTCTCCATTCATATTTTTTTGAAAGACCCACTTTTTAACAATAATATTTTTGTTATCAGGTTTGGGTATGAGTTACCATGTATCATTATTTTCAATCTGATCCAGCTTTTCATTCATGGCCTAAACCCATTTTGGATACTCAAAATATTCTTTTACATTATTCATCTCCACTTTTGAATATAAACAAGTATGTGTAATAATATTTATTTTTATTTTTTATTGAAATTTCTAATGTTTATACCCAATTATATTCAAAGCTTCCACTTGATTCCTAAAATTAATATGATATTTTTGAGTATCATCCTTGTAAAGAGAAATTTATGAGTCTAATTCTTCTTCTTCTAGAGTGGGATCACAATTATATGTATCTTTATTACAATTTTTTTCATTATCCTTCTAAACTTACTTATATAGTTGAGTATATATTTATTCTTAAACCCTTTAAATAAATTCAACATCAATAGAATCAACAATTCTTCCTATTTATTTGTTAAAAATTTTGTATCCACTTCTTTCTAGAGCGTATACAAGAAATATTCCGTCTTTACATTTCTTCTCAAACTTTACAAAGTTTCCACCATTCTTATTTATATTGCATGGGCTCCCAACAACTCTTAATTGTTTCAAACTTTTATTTTTACCCTAAAAAAATCAATATAGAGTCATATTTAAACTAGGATGGTAGAAACATCAATTTTTAAAATAAACTGAAGTACTCATGGCTTGCCTCCAATAGAAATGAGAAATATCATGTTCAAGTAACATAGTTCTTCCAACTTCCACCAAACATCTATTATTTCATTAAGAAACTCAATTTTTTAGGAATATATGGGAAAATATACTCATGATTAATTCTATGATATTTAATATAACATTCAAATTATTTAATTCTGTATTCACCACCATTATCAGTTCTTAACTTATTAACTGAATACTCACATTCTTTCTCAGCTTTCCTTCCAAAACATTTAAACATTTTCACATCATATGACTTATGTTTCTTATAAATAACACAATTAATTTGAGTAAAATCATAAATGAAAGTAATGAAGTACTTATCTCCGTTTATTTATTGTTTGATCATTGGATTATAGATATCATAATGAATAAGCTCGAGGGGTTGTTTAGAAAAAATCTTGATTTTATTATGCACTGAATTTGTAATCTTTCCTTTTTGGAAAATAGTGAAACACCAATATCTTCTTCTTGGAAAATTAGGAATGTCTCAGAAACTTTTTTTGGATAACTTTCTCATGTTTCATTTACATATGTGTCCTAGCCTCTTATGCCATAACTGATTCTATCTGAAGATACTCATGTTACAAGAGTTTTTTATTTCACCAACTTGAAACAAATTCCATTTTATTTGTTGGCCTCTTATTACTATATTTTCATATTCTTCAATTTTCACAAAAAAACCTTATTTTTTTGAGATAAATGTTTTACCCTCATCACACAATTTTGAAACACATAGAAAATTGTTTTTCAACACATCAACATACAAAGATTTCTTGGATTTCAACTTTTCTTTTCCAATGATGGATGATCCGACGCATTTGATTTTCAGAGATTCATCATTTCAAAATGTCACTGTTTCTTATTTAAATTCTTTCACATTATTCAAAAAATTGATATCTCCTATCATATTAGAAGAACACCCGCAATCAATAATCTAAGGTCATTCTCATTTTTTAGCTTTCAGAGCTGCTTCAACAACAAGAGTTTATATTCTTCATTTTATCTCTTCACCTTCGGATTTTAAGAGTTTGGAAACTTTTTTTGAGATGGTAACAATACAAGAAATCCTTTTTCAAGATTTCAAGTTTTATCACATATTTCAAAAATAGTTTCCAATGGTTGGAAACTATTTTCAACTTTCACACCAACATTCCAAGGTTTCTTTAAAACAACCTTCTATAACTTCTTATTTTAATGTAATTGAGTTCCCCTAAAATTTTACATTCATAAAATATGGAATAATAATAATGTTATTGGTTGAACCCACACATATTTTCTATATGTTAGAATCCACCACAATACCAGCAGTGGCCATAGAAAGAGTATTTGCCACTTAAACTTCCATACTAACAAGAATTGTGAATAAGTTTCTCAACAACCTTCTTGTGTTTATTTTCTGAGACAACAACATTAAATTTATCAATCAAAGTCTTCCTTTTTTTTCATATTTATCATAATTAGAAGTATTTGAATCCTTTTTGGATCTAAAATGTTTTTAATTCTCAACTGTGTTGGTCTTGGCCACATACCTATATTTTCTAGCTTTATTTTTTAAAAAACAATTCCATATTTATTCTCAACCTTTAAAGGTAGATTTTTTTGATCCTAATATGGTTTCCCTTTTTGGGAATTGTAAACAAGTTCAGATATAGAGTTTTTGAAATTTCTACCTTTCTCTTCATCTTTAGAATTTTTTTGATGGACAAGTTACAACTCTCGTTCTTTATCATTCAACTTCACTTTCAGGTTCTCATTACGATTCCTTTCTCCCTAAAAAGATTTATTCAACTCATGATTTTTTTTACCAGATTTACATTTTCATCAGGAAAACATTCTTGTTTTTTTATTGAAGGTCATTTATCTTCCAATATTTTATTTTTTATTTTCAAGACTTCTAAAATTTCTCAGACATTTTTTCAACTCTTCTTTCAAAGGAAATTCAAGTTTAGTTTCTTCTTCTTTGGAACTAATAATTCTAAATTCTTCCTCATTTAGTGTTGAAATAAAATTATTCCCAATACAATACTCAATATATTTTTACAATTTAACATCACTACCTCCTTATTCTTTATATTTAGATAAGAAACTTCTTCTTTTGTATTTTAATAAATTTCTATCTGTCCCTTTAGAATATAATCTTTCATTTATCTGCTTATTTCTTCCATGATCTTCTTGGAATTATTTATTCTCAATCAATATCATCTTCTTTATTTATTTTGAGTAAAATTAACCACAAAATTACAAACGGCTCCACATTCAAAACATTTTAAGGCTTGTTTTCATTTTTATTTACCTATATCTTTTTCACATTTTTAGAAATCAGGGATAAAATATCATCAAAAGTTTTACATACCTCATTTTTAGAATCATATTCACCATATGCTTCTTTAATAATAATATTATTTGACTTTTATCTCTTAGAATCCTTGAAATAAATTTCTCTATCAATATTTTCTACTTCTCATAGATTTATCCCTTATCATTTCCTATGTAATGAGAGGTTCTATGAAAATAATCTATAGATAATGTTTCATAATATCTTTCTTCGAGTGAAGAAACTTTTGCAGAAAAAATATTAGGAAGGATTCACAAAATATTTCAACAACTATAGAATCATATAACATTTCACCAAAAAAACTGATATTACTAAAAATTTCATTCACCCTAGTAAATAATTCCCCAAAATATTCATATTCACCCATCTTAAAATATTCATACTTCAATATCTATATTTATAATTTTTACTTCTTGAATTTTATAATTCCTTCGTATATGTTTTCAATTTGTCCCATATACATTTGGATGTGGAAACAACTTTCACCCTTAAGAATTAACTTTCTGAATGTCATGATAATAAATCCATATTGGCCCTTCTATCATTCTCAATATTCATCTTATTAACAGATGTAATAGGTACTTTATAATCAATAGGAGGAAACCCATATGTTGCAGCTTTAAGAACATAATATACCATAAACATAAGACAAGTAAACATCCTATATTTCCAAATATGATAATTATTTCTGTCAAAAATTATAATACCTATATTGTTTACACAATTAAAATTCTCTATAAACAAAGAATAAGTGAAGGGGACCTTGATCTGATACCACTTGAAAGTGACCAGTCAAAATATTTGTATCACTGAGGGGGGGGGGGTGAATCATTGATATTATTTATTTTTGTTTCTTTTCAATTGAAACAAACTTTTCCTCTTATCAAATACTTCATTCCCTAATGAAAAAATTAGAACACACATCTATATGAACATAAATATTTACAAAGTTCTCTATTCAAGATGAATAGCTACATCCTTGGTACGATTTAGAGAAAATTAAATACCACACAATCCACTAGAAAACAATAGTTGGCATGGAATATAATTAGTAGGATATACCCTTTTACTTATGTAGAATATTTAAGACACTCTAATAGTGTGGGTGCAACCTATTTCATAGTTGAGGAAATAAAATATTTGGGTAAAAAAATGTTACTCGTTATTCCTTTTAAATTTCCACAAATCTATTATTTGGAAAAAAAATATTCAATTTCTTACACAAAAGCTATTAAAATCATAAAGGGATTTGATATATAATTCTATTATGATTTTCTATTCTGATCTTCCAATATGATTCTTCTAGTCTGATTCTTCAAATCTGATTACCTAATCAAGTTACCCAATCCGATAGATATAAATATGATATAATATGATCAAGACAATCCAAAACTCCTTCTTCATGAATATCAAAATCCCAATATAAAAATCCTGGTCTGATTATCCAACTCGATACGATGATCAACAAAATATGATGACAAGAATAATATGATAGTTAGCTGAATATGAGGATCATATGAATAACATTGTGATATTGTCTCTTCTCCTTTCATATAAATCCATCTAAAATTCTAAAACTTAGCTCAATATGGAAAACTTCTTTCTCTCCATAGAAATTTGGAGCTTCTCTCTCTTCCTATGAACAATAAATATGTCAAATGAAGTTAATAGTAATTTTTTTCCTTTTATAGGTGTCCTAAGTTTGGTTTTGTTGGGAATCCCCAAAACTTTCACGCTTAACCAAATTCACCAAAATATCGATTTCCCTTGAATTTCGGGTGAATTTATGAATTTTTCAACTCTTCACGAATCTTATCAAATCTTATACAAACTTTGTATATTATTTATGATTTTTTTTCAAATATTATTCTGATTTCAATTCTTCATTATCATTAGTAAATACGATGTTCCTCTCAAAAAATATTCCAACAACCACTTTAAACTTTTCTGAAGTCTGATTCCAATTTTGATTATAATTTATCTCATTACAATGAAGACAAATGTAAATCAACAAATTCTTATTCATACACTCTCTTGACCCACTTGAATGAAAAAAAAGTAATTAAATCCATTTCGAATGGATGAGTATATTATTGATTGAAATTATAATTTCCTCTAAATATGATACCACTGAATTCTATTGAATCAATAAATATTCTTATAGTGAATGCATTGGAATACTAAATATGAAGGACCAGTTTCAATAGATTCAACTTCAGTAACCTCCTTCAGTCACAAACTTGTTCTTGTATCATGTATTCATTCATGACTTTGAATAAATTTGAGAAAAGCTTCAATATCATCAGCCTTTCAATGGAAAGTATTTGAACTTCCCAAAACCCATCTTTCTTCCCAACTCATCCTGAATAGGAATTGTCTAGATTTCAATTAACCCAAATAAAATTGGCCTGAATACTATTAGGCTGAATATGATCTCTAACACCCCTTTTTCTTTTCATATAGATCTGATTAGTCTGAATATTATTGGCACCATCTCTTTGACTCCCGTTTATTTCATCAATCATTCATCACAATTTTTCTAATTACATTGTGATTTATGAGAACTAAAAGATCAAAAAATAATCATCACATTTAAAATCATAGTCATGTAGACTCTAATTCTCCTCATTACAATCAAGCCATTCATACTAGATTCTAAGTGAATTTGTTGACCATTTACTTCCAACAAGATTCATTCTCAATACGATCGACTTTTCTTCTAGCCATTTTTTCTTGAATATAATGGTAAATATGATTTTCACCATATAAAAAAGTGAGGTGATTTTATGTAACATCCCCAAATGATAAAGGGTTAAATGACTAAATGATATGACTCATGTCAACAAGGTGCACCTTCCTTTTCGGGAGCCTGTCTGATTAGAACTCCACAGTTAAGCGTGCTTGGCCTGGAGTAGTGATCAGGATGGGTGACCTCCTAGGAAGTTTCTCAGGATGTGTGTGAGTGAGGACAAAGAACACTAGAAAGGACATGTGTTGGCCTGTGGGGACTATCATTAGTCAGATGACCCGTTCGGGCACGTGGGTGGACCCTAGGGTGGGCCCCACGTGTCTGCGGGGGCAACTTGGGGTACCTGGTAGGCCAGGACCCGACGGCCTTGTTAAGGCGGGGTGTTTGTGCTGTCACCGGGACCCGGTTGTCACATTTGGTATCAGTGGAGGAACCCAGCCTTAAGTGCGCGGTGCACTGCCTGGGTTGAGATGTAGGGCTCACAACGAGGGCGTTGTGCCCTAAGATATGACTCATGTCAACAAGGTGCACCTTCCTTTTTGAGAGCCTGTCTGATTAGAACTCCACAGTTAAGAGTGCTTGACCTGGAGTAGTGATCAAGATGGGTGACCTCCTGGGAAGTTTCTCAGGATGTGTGTGAGTGAGCACAAAGCACACTGGAAAGGACATGTGTTGGCCTGTGGGGACTATCATTAGTCAGATGACCCGTTCGGGCACGTGGGTGGACCCTGGGGTGGGCCCCACATGTCTGCGGGGGCAACTGGGGGTACCTGGTAGGCCAGGACCCGACGACCTTGTTAAGGCGGGGTGTCTGTGCTGTCACCGGGACCCGATTGTCACATTTGGTATCAGAGGAGGAACCCAGCCTTAAGTGTGCGGTGCACTGCCTGGGTTGAGATGTAGGGCCCACAACGAGGGCGTTGTGCCCTAAAGGGGGGGGGGGGGTGATTGTAACATCCCCAAATGATAAAGGGTTAAATTAATGAATTATATGACTCATGTCAACAAGGTGCACCTTCCTTTTCGGGAGCCTGTCTGATTAGAACTCCACAGTTAAGCGTGCTTGGCCTGGAGTAGTGATCCGGATGGGTGACCTTCTGAGAAGTTTCTCAGGATGTGTGTGAGTGAGGACAAAACACACTGGAAAGGACATGTGTTGGCCTGTGGGGACTATCATTAGTCAGATGACCCGTTCGGGCACGTGGGTGGACCCTGGGGTGGGCCCCATGTGTCTGCGGGGGCAACTGGGGGTACCTGGTAGGCCAGGACCCGACGACCTTGTTAAGGCGGGGTGTCTGCGCTGTCACCGGGACCCGATTGTCACATTTTACTTTCTTCTCAAACATCCTTTATTGTTTATAAAACATTTCTTTACAAAAAAAGATAATACTTGAATCTGATCACCATTATCATCGGCTTGTTCCTAAAATAAATAAATGCATCAGTCATTTAGTAGTGACCAGGTATATTTAAATGGGAACCTTAACTAATTTAGTTTTCATCGAATTCTAAAAATATTTTGAAGTTGTAAAGAGCTCTTATACCCAATAAGACTCCAACATTGACCATGAATCAAGAATGTGTGATTCCATCACTGTTTGTAGTTATAATTAAAGAATAGGGAAGAAAACTAAAAAACATTGCCTCCTCAACAATGATGCCAATTTCTAATAGGCCTTTCATTTTAACCATAAAATATGCATTTATATTCTCCCTAGATATAACACAGTGAGTATCCTTTGGGTCGATCTCATGAAAGAAATAGTGCTTATCATAGTGATTCTTCTAAACTCTTTTTTTACTTAATTTGGAAGTAGTTAAAGGAAGAAAAGAAACGATTATAGAAACAATTATTGATGATAATAGATAATATATGACAAAAAACGAGAAAGAAGAAAAAGGGAACAAAAACTATGAAAAGGAGAATAATTTTAGTGAGAAAAAATGATATTTCTTGGTTGATTCACACTTAAACTACTTATCATGGATCAAATGAAGGAGTAAATCATCATTTCCCAACCTCTCATAGTTTACTGTCGGTTCTTCTACCTATTCATCTATCTTACCCAAAAACATTGACAACTAATCCATGGAATGGATTGTAGTACATGAAAACTCTCTCTACAGTGGAAGAAGTAAAATCAACTTAGTTGAAAAACATCTACCTAGAGAAAGTTATTTTTTTGAGAAAATCAATAAAAAAATCTCTCTTGAAAAATTAGTTGAGTAAACCGAGAGAAGAATGGAAAAAATGATCAAGAAAGAAAAATTATCAAACACTTCCTCAAAGTGAATGAGCCACTGAATTAATCCAATTCACCATAACTTTTGACTAAGAGAAAAGGAGAAAGATATAATCAATGTGATATTCATTTATCTAGACATACTTAAGATTCACTCCCCAGTTCTGGACTCAAGTATTATCCCTCTATCATTGAATTTTCAAGACAATTTCACATATAAAGAATAATAAAAAATCATTTTTATTTACAATCAGAAGCTAGAATTATAAAGGGAGAAAAATGGAGGAGAATAAGAATTAGAATTAGTTCACATGATCTAAGAATTTGGAAAATATAACTAAACCCCTCTTTTTATTTGAATTTTTTTTTATAGAATTAGTGAAAATTTTATTAACAAGAAGTGACCTCCACTTGTAAATCATCTAGGTGATATTAATTATATTAAATTTAATTCTCCAATGATTATATTTATTATCCCATAACTAAAATCTACAACACCATGTGTTAATTTATTCATCTTGTGAATCTTAGTTCAGTTAAATCATTTTAGGAATCTATAGGAATATCCAAAACCATCCAATGTATCCTTTCATTGGAGCTCCTAATTTTCCTTTATTTTATAATTTAGTTTACCTCATATGTTATAAATCATCGTTTTGACCTTGAAATATCTCCCTTTAGGCTATCGTTTCCTTGATTCAAGTGACCAACTACCTTTATTAAGTGGCTGTCACACTGAACTAATCTCACATAGTTCATTATATATATACTCTACCTTTCAATAACATTTCCATTGAAATTTATTCAACTAATTTCCAACTATGGTTAGCCTTATATGATAAACCAAAACACACAAAAAAACAATGAATGATTAATAAATTAATTTTTTTAAAAAAATGTAAAAGTAAAATAAAATGAATAATTTTATATTTGAAAATTAGAATTAAAATATGTTCCAATATTTGATATTAAAAATAAAAACAAGAACAGTTGAAAAATAAAACACCAAAACATTTATTTTCATTAATATATTCAAAGAATAAATAATTCCACAATAAAAAGACCAACATAAAGAAATTATCTATTCAAATATCATTTAGGTATTAAAAACCTCAATAAACTCATAGTTTTGATGTGAAAAAAGGTATCCAAATAAGGCTAAATCAGATATATTATCCAATTTCACCATCTAGTACACCTATTTTTTCATTTATGGCCTTAACCAAGTGTGTAATATTCTAGACATTGATTAATGGCTCCTAGTCACTAGGAATGAAATATATTTCCATCAGAATATACTTTTCTTACCCCAAATGTCATTACTTGGTAAATAATCAATGCCACCCATCACTGTCCACTATCACCTAATGATCAATTCACTTTCCTTAGTCTCTATTATCAAATAAAAAAATTAAAATGGTCTAGAAATTTGAACACAATTTGAATCAAATAAAGAATGTCAAAACATTATTCTTACTATAGGATGGAATAGAATACCCAAATAATTTTAGTATAAATCCAAATAAACAATCATGTGATTATCAATTATCATCATTAACTAGATAAGGAATGTCATTTGAGGAATTATGGTACCACTTTTCTAGATCCTGCAGAATCATAAAAAGATCTAGGATATGCTAGAATAGGAGTATAATTTTTAAGCTCAGTAACATGACTTATTCTAGAAAGACCACTATAGATACTTATTGAGTATGATAACTCATTATATATAAAGAATTATAATATTAAAATTTTCTTAATTATTCCTAAAACCGTATTTTGAATTCAATTTACATGTATTTTATGTGGGAAATTAAAATTTCCTAGTAAACTATTACCCTTACATAGAACCTATGATTTTCATAATGGCAACTCTTGTTTTAAAAGGGTTGTGTAAAGGTAAGGGTTTTTTATTAGTTTTTTAAAGGTAACCTTATGTTTTTAAAGAGTAAATAAGGGTAACCTATGTTCTATGTAAGGGTATCTTGGGTTTTCTATATTCTATGTAAGGGTAATCTTGAGTTTTATTAAGCTCCATAAGGTTAGGTTCAAGAAATTACCATTACATAATGGTCATATTGAAAATATACTACTCATATAAGGGTAACCAAGGGTTTCCTCTATTCATATAAGGGTAAACTCTATTTGGGTAAAGATAAGACAGGGTGTTCATAAGGGTAGGTAAATGTTTCTAAAGATTATGTAAGGGTAAAACTGGATCTTTATAAGGGTAGTCTAGAATTTAGCCACTATGTAAGGGTATAATTCGTTACCCTCAAATGGAAACTAGGAGATACATAAGGGTAAAACCATGTTACCCTTACACAAATCCTTTTTTGGTAAAATTATTTAAAAATAACCCTATTTATGCATCTTCCTCACCTACATGCTACTGTTATGTGTTTTTAGGATTTTAATGAAAAAATATTGTGCTAATTAATTCCTTAACTCATTTAAATCATGTGAATCGTATTATGGAACAATTTGGAAACTCCATAATTAAGAAATTATTAAAGGAAAAATTAAATGATGAATTTATTTTCGTATTTTAATGCTGTGAACCAGTACATGGGTGTCCTTCTAAAATAGCCAAAACCTTAATGCCTTGGTTTTTAGTGATAGTTTTGAGTTTGAGTAGTATAGAAATTCATTTATGCAAGATATATGAAGCCTACTTAGATCAGGCTAAACCTTTATTCTAGTTTCTAGGCGAGAAAGAGTTCTATCTCCCTCTTCCACTTTTGGTGTAACTTTTTGAGGGAATAATTTTGAGATATCCATCCATGGGAAATTTTTAAATTAAGCTTTCAAAATATTTTTGAGAAAAATGATAAATAGTTTTTAAAATGATGATAAACTATAATTATGAAAAATAAAAATATGAATTATTCATGTCTACCTTGGATTATTCTAAAGAGAGGGTTTATTATTGAACGTGGAATTGTTATTATTATTTAAGAAATAATCTGTTAACACATGTTATGTATTAATTTGATAACTTGGAAATTATCCATGAGTTATAAATTTTTTATCATTTGAGGTGATTTTATTTCATTTGGAAATGAAATATTTGAAATTGGTTATAGTAGTCCTTGGAAAGTGGTTTTAACCAACAAACATGAAAACATGGTTTGAGTGATAATTCCTTGATGAACCTTGAAGTTATTCATCAAAGAATTTAAGGTTGGGAGATCGTTTTCATGTTGAGGCCATGTTATTATTGTTATAAAGATATAATGATATGTGTTGGTTTTATTTATACCATGCCAACTTTGTTTATAGATGTGTATGTTTTGCCTTTTATTCACACTTTTGATATGCTATGTGTAACTTTATATGATAAAAATGTTTCCTTGTGTTATATTCTGGTATATTATATGTTTTTTATTCTATGAATGGTACTAAAGTGATAGGTTGACCCATCATGGCTCAGTAACCATAGAGTGGGAGTGTGCTCAAATGATGCTTGTGAGTTAATGATAAGAGTAAGATAGATAAAGGGGAACGATGACCTTGTGTGGCATGACCTAGGGGCATAACCATCATATGTGATTAGACCCATGATATGACAGTGAGAAATGATGGTCTATGTGAACTAGCCTATGTGGTAGTAGTGGGGCATGATGGTCTATGAGACCTGACCTGAGATATAACAACACAGTTTAATGGCCTACTATGGTCTATCATAGAGGCCCAGGGCTTGTACGGACATTGAGAATCTTTTAGGATCTCTCCTTCATTGTGATGTATCGACAACCATTCTTATATATTCCAAAAAATATCTAAAGAAGGTACAACCAAGGATTATGTTGGCTTGGTTAAAACATAGACTCTCATTATGATTTTTCACTTGTGTATGCATTTTTTTATTATCATGTCAAACACTTTTAAGAATGTAAACACATGTTAATGATGCATTGGTTCTACCTTACTAGTTTTTATTACTCACACCTTAAATGGAAATATTAATGAACATGAAAATTTCATGTATAGGGATCTAAGAAAGGGAAAGGGGCCTATAGAAGATGGTTGATCCATGGAGTATGGAGTTAAAGGTATAATTGAGAAATAATTTAGGGGATACAACATTTTTATTTGTTTATCTACCTGTTTTACTTATACTCCAAATCATTTTTTTTGTAATTTTCAAAAAACCTTTTTGAGGATGAGCAGTAACTGAAACATCACATGCGGAATACAAAAAATACCATGTTGATTCGAAAATCAAAATTTAAAACACATAAAATCACTTAACCCAATGTAGCCTTGATCCCATAGGATCCACATCAGCCATATATATGACTTTTGCTCCATGATTCACACCTTCCATCAACACCAATCTAACATGTGGAAACAAAAAATGGAATACATATATTACAAAAAAATGAATGGGAGAGTATCCCCACTATCAAACATAGACCCTTGTTTCTAGTTGGAAACCTATTATGTATGGGGAGTCATGTATGAGGTTTTTTAGTGATCTGATTCTAGATTTGCGGTTTGGGTAAGGGTATTACAAAATAAATCTAGGCTAATTATAAATTCATTAATTGACAAGGCCATTCAAATATTGGGATTCAAATGAAGAACATAAATCTATTCATAGAATCAATAAATATGGAGAAAATCTAACAATAAAAAATGCCCCTCCTCATGGAGAATCTTTATGGATTAAATTTGGTTTTTATAGTTAGAAGATTTTGTTTGACTATATCATTGTGATACAGTTAGAAATGATGATCCATTATTTAGTTCATAGTTCCACTAGATCCTATGAATCTACCACATCCTACTACTCTCTCTATTTATCTCTAACTCTAAAGAGATAGATTAAATAGGATTAAATAGAGGTAATTAGGGTTTTAACATAACAAATCAATAAATGAATGACTTAAATTAATTAATTAATATACCTATGATGGAAAACACTTGAGGTTCCTAGTGTGAATGAAATTAATACCACTACTAGGAAAAAGACATATTATCGACTCAACTTCATTCTATGTTTCCCATTTGATACACATTTCAAGAGATATAAGTGTTTCATAACAAATACGTGTGTGAGGGATAATAATAATATATTTTTTTATAATTAATATATATTTTTCAAGTTCATGCTACACTCACAATTTCAAGATGGCTCAACTCGGGTGTAAGTGCCACACCCCAAAATCAATAAAACCATCTGATAATAATTATAAGGTAATCAACTAGATTAACTTTTCCATTTTACCCTTCATACGATCTTGAAACTTTGAAATCCAAAATTAAGCACCTCGATAGGGAAAACCTTGGTATTTACATGTTTTAAAAGTTACGGTTCTGGGTTTAGGATCACTGATAGAGATATCTCACCAGACCCACATTAACGATTCTAGAACTACAAAAGATCTAAGTAGAGATCCATAAAATTTACACCCTCATATTTCTTCCCTTTTTTCAAACATAAATTTTATTCATGTAATAATATTTAGGGTATATTTATTTGATATAAATAATTATTAATTAAATTATCATTCAATGTTATATTATAGTTTTTTTCTTTATTTTCTAGGTTAATTATTTAATTTTTAGATTATAAAACCAACATATAAATGAATTTCTAATTTTTTTATGATTGGATGAATATATAAAACATTATGTGATATGAATTTCAATTTAATTATTTATGATTTTATTTATTATATTAATTATTATTGTTTAATGGTTTAAAATTAAATAATAAAAAATGTGTTTAAAATAATTATAATTTAATTTTTAAAATTTGTATATTTTTTATTTTACTATAAATAACCCCTAAAAAATAGATTTAAATATATACTATTTATTTCAAAATATTGAAACATGAGAAATACTCATTTTTAGTATTATGAATCATATTTATTTTAATGTTACTTAATTATTTTTTCGTAAGTAATGTGTCTACTTTTTCATATAATGTAACTTTTGAGAAATCTTTTTTTAAATATTTTTCATTTTTTTTATGTGCGGCCATTTTTGTACTAATTGTTTGAAATTAAAAGAAATTATTACATACCAACATATTAATTGACATTGAAACATGTTTACACTATTTTATTACAAATTAGTTTAAGATATTGGAAAGTGTTTGATTATTCATTCTAGTATACCATATAAAGAATATGTGAAGAGATATAATCAATTCATTAATTTCATGAGAGTGATTGATAATGATCATACTAATTTTCTTGTAGAAAATATGTGAACATGGAATTTTTTATTTTTCATATTATGAGGAAACATTTGATTTTGAATAGTATTTTGAAAAATTATAAAGCATGGGTTGGACATGGGGAATATAATGATTTATCACATCGAGACAAAACCCTTGACATGTATGTAAATGTTATGAAAAATGACCACATGATGGTAATGTTAAATGATCTTTCCCTATAATTCATCTCTGAATAAGTTGACATCGAGACTAATGGGACTAATGGGAGAAACCCTTTTTTAAATGTAGAAGTATAAATGTTATTTTTTTGAAATATTTAATGATGTTCTGATTATACAACTTTTAATAAGTTGTCATTAATCCTAGATTAATTACATAGTGGGATCTGAATTATTATATAGACACTACATTCAACATGATATTGAAAATTCTATATAAATTCCTTCTCATTGATATTAATCTTCCCAAATCTTATTAAATGAACATAATTTAATGGAAAATATTGGTTTTATAAATGAGGATTTATATGTTTTCATAAATAGGTTTATGTTATTTAAAAACGAGCATGTCAACATTTATATATGCTTTGTGTTCAAGGTGAAATGAGTATGACCAAATTTAAACTCATTAGAACCATTGAAGTAAAGCTTCTATTCATGGAAAATAGATTAAATTGAAGAAACTGTGGTACTTTCCAATAAATACAAGTTTGAAAATATTTTTTATTTCATATAAAAGTTTGAAATCAATTAGATAACGATAAAAATAAAATAAAAATTATGGTGATAAAGTTATTCTATGGAGAACATGGATGGAATATGATATGAAGGAATTGATTTTTTTCCTAATATTTTCATAATTTTTACTTGGTTTAGCATGTAATGAATTTAACCCATTTATGTCAATAGTCAAGGCATAATACATGTATTGGGATGTTGGTCTCATAAATTCTTTTCACCATGTTTATGAATGAACTAAGTTTTTTTAATTGTATATACTTTTATTGATGGACTAAAAGGACCCTGTGATATGATTAATGTTTATATTCCATCTTTGATTGATGATTTAAATAAGTTAAAATCTAGAGGTACATGACCACAAATTAAAAAAATCATGAAATTTTTAAACTTTAGGATGCTTTAAAAGGATGATAAATTTCTCTCTTAGGTATGTACATGAGTTAAGTGATAGAGGTATATTTATTATAACCATACTAATATGTTAACATGGTTATGGCATTGAAAAATGTGGTTATGGACTAGTCATGTGTTTTTTATTCCCTTACATTATATTTTTAAAAGAAGAAAAGTTTTATTTAATGGTATGTAAGAATAAATCTAGAAAAAAATATTATAAGGAATGATTTTTTACAGAAAACACACAAGATAAAATCATACTCTGTACGAATTTTAAGATCTTTGGTCCCCTATAATGACTTATGTTCCTTTCATGTAAAAAACTGAAAGAATTATTGTAATAAGAATAATAGTTTATTGGATTTTCATACTATAAATATAACTTATTAAGGAAAAACATCATTGTTAGTTCAATTGAAAAAAACATATGTGATAATATTATGTGGACTATTATGGGTACCAAAAGGAAGTTTAAAGAAAATATCAATTTAACACATGATTTTTCCTAAATAGACTTAAGAAAACCAATACATATACAATTGTTTTATGGTAATAAATCATAATTTTTCACTACATAATATATGATTATAAATAATTATAATGAGGCATTCCTATTTAATTTAAATAAAATTGAGGTATTTGATGGTCACTGCTCTAATTTATCAACTCGAGTAAACATGAACTAATGAATTTTAAAATGTTTTAAGAGTCAATTTAATCACAAAATTTAATTCATTATTTAATGATAAATTATATTTTGAGGATTAAAATTAATTTTTATGTATCAAACATGTGTTAAATAATCAAAAAAATGAGAAAACATATTTGGTTCATTATAAACAAAATAGAACAATAATCATTGAGTTATTTTTAATCTTTAAGAAAACATCATGCATTATTTTGATATTTGGAAAGCTTGAAATGATTAGAAATACCATACAATAATTAAAATTTTATTTTTAAGTATGAAATGAGAGTTGAAAATAAAAAATGAGAAAACATACTAAGATTATCATAGAAATTTAAGAATATTGATTCAATCCATTTTAACTTTTTGGGAAAATAATACATGAATTCGACATCTAATATTATTGTAATGACTAAAATTCATTATAATAATTATAATTCATTTGTAAGTGTCAAAACACTAATAAAAAAAATAAAAAAAGTGAAAACAAACTTGATTTTCCATAAAGATTTAACACACTATTTTTTAATTTATTTATCAACTATAAGAATAAACCACATTTTAATATAATATATGAGGTGTTTTAAGAGATAAAAAAATACATATTAAGAATTATTAATATATTCTAGGATTAAAATGGAAGTAAAATGATAAAAATATTGAGAAAACAAGCTTAGATTGTTTTGAAAATTTATTCTAATATTTATTGAGACTTTTATGATATGTATTAATAAGTTGAGTATGAACTAGATTCTTGGGGGTACTAAAAAATTTAAAAAATTCCTTTTAAGAATTAAAATTTAATTTTAGTGGCGAAATGGGCATCAAATGTCTACGAATAAACAAATAAGGTCAATTTGTCCTTAAAATTTACGATAATGAACCTCTAGTCATTTGCAACCAATATGAAGTAATCTTGTAAGAATTTAAAATGAAATGTTCTAGGAATCATCACAAGTATCATTTAATGATAAATATTCATTTTTTATTATAAAATGGGTGTCAAATCTTAAAAAATGAGAAAAAGATCTCTTATTATTGTTAAAATTTAACATAATAATTCTTAATTAATTTGTAACCTATAAAAACCATCCAAAATTTAATATGTTATTAAAAGTGTGTAAAAGTATCAAATATTTATTTTGAGTATTAAAATTATTTCTTTATTCCAAATGAGAATAAAAAAATATGAAAAAAGGGAAAACAGACTCATTTTTTTATAAAAAATTAAGAAAACACATTTGAGTCAATTGTGAACCATATGATCTGATCATGAATGAGTAATATTTTTTTGTTATCATAATGATTAAAAGAAACTTTTAAAAACTAAAACTTATTTTTAATTATGAAATATTCATGAAACAATAAAAAATGATAAAAAGACTCAATTTTCCTTGAAATATTAAGTCAACGATCCTTGAATTATTTTTGAAATCTATATACAAACTATGCATGAATACAATATATGAGGTCTCAAAATGATCTAAAATATATATTGAAAATTAAAATCCATTTCTAGTTATGAAATATTATTTGAATAATAAAAATAAGAAAATTATCTTGATTTGTCATAAAAAATAAGGCCAAGATTCGCAAATCATATATAAGTTTTTGAAATATTCATGCATGATTATAAATTATGATGTTCTAAAAATGTTTAAATTTTTTTAGTAATTAAAATACATTTTTATCCAAAAAACTTGGTTTTAACATCTTGAAACATGAAAAATATTCTAGTTTTTCATGAAAATTTATAAAAACAATCATTGAGTAATTTTTGATATATAGAAACTAAATGAGTGTGAAATTGACATGGTATGTGCATAAAATGATTAAAAATGTTGATTCTAAATAAGTGATATTTGTGTAATGTAATTTATTTATACACAATAAAAATAATTACATGAGTTATTAATTTGAATTTTTAATTTTTTAGATTTAATTTTTTATATTTCACAGTACTTGAATTTTAAATGTAATTATATTTCAAATTATTTGATGGGAAAAATATATGAATTCACACATTCTTTTAGTTAATTATTTTTATATATAAAAAACATTATATATTATTTTAATATTTTAAAATGTTATATATTTTTATATAATGAAATTATGGTACTTTTGTTCGGTCTTTTGGGGGATATAATTTTATATTATTATATAAGAAATTAATGGATTATTAGTGACAACCATAAGTGACTGCTAATTCCTTGTGTGTGTGTGTCTGTTTGGGAACAATGGATTCTAATATTGGTCTCAATATATATTTTTTTGAAAAATCATTAGTGACCATTATTGGACATTAATAATGAACTAAAAAATTTAGGAGTATTTTAAATGGATTTTCATTGTATAAGGTTATTTGTGAAGAAAATACATCATAAATAACCCATCCTAGAAATTTTTTATCTTATTTAGTTTTAATTATGATAATTCATCACTAATAAGATAAGGTAGGAAATTTTTTTTGATTGAAAATAAAACCACTATAAATACAATTTTGAAATTATTTTACATCCATTATAAATAGTTTATCATTACATTAATAGTAATGAAAATTTTATATTAATCATAAAAATATTTTTAACTTTTTTAAATGGAAAAATCAATCATAAATAACAATAAAAAATAAAATAAAATGAAAAAAATAAAAATAATACAATTTTAAATGAACTAAAAATAAAAAATTATAAAATAACATTCATAAAAAAGTTTAAACATCATTTAATCACAGTTCAAAAATAATTCATATGAAGTTATCCAAATCAGAAATGAGATTAGAGAAACGTTCTTAATAGCATTGTTTATGGAAATTCCTTGACTAATAACTCTGTGAATCACATCAAAATGATGAAACCTTTAATCCCTAGGTGTGATGAATACAAATATTTAATTATATATAAAAGGAAATCCATAAATATTACAATATAATATCTTGATTCAAGAAAATAAAAGGCTTAGAGAGAGTGATGTAAGAACCAATAATAATATATAACCCTAACATTTTATTCCATGATATTCTGTTTTAGCCTAGTAAAAAACCATACAATGTGAAATAAATAAAATCCCTCTTTATTGAATACTAATAAAACAAGAATATGATGTCATGCTATATCTTTATAGACTTCGTATTCACTTCCTTACTTTAATAGTGATATGATTTCAAAACATACCCCCTTAATTTCATAAGAACCACTATATGTTCTCTAAAATAAATGAATGAATCTACTATAATCGACCACCAATATAGTCTCCCCACTATTTTGTTTTTCCTACATCTTCTTACAATTACCATTAGGAAATTTTCCGTTCTTTATTTGTTCCACTAATATGGATGTCATAATGATACTAAAGGTAACCGAATCATTGGTTATCTATATCACATACTTGTGAAATCTCACCAACATGACCATAGGCTTCCACTTCTCCCCAAATTTATTCATTTATCTAGTTAAATATTTATTATTTAAGGAAACATCCACTAAATCTCATTTCCCCATGTATATATGAGCCCAAAATAAAATGTTTAAAGACAAAATACCCACATTCACTACCTCAAGTTACATCCCCAATATAATAAAATATACTTTAGACTCTTATGATTCTTATGTACCATGAATTCATCACTAAAATAGTAATTCGTTGACCCATGTGATGTATCTTTACATCCCCACATCAAAAAACATCACAAACAGCAATGATCACGTAACTAAGTTGTAGAGGCTCCTTCTTGGAATCCAAGAGACCCAGGTTAAAATTTGCGTGGGGGTGAATTTGTGGGTTACTATAGCAGTACTATATCAGGTATTGTTTGGTATGGTAGTATCAATCACTATTCATCCGATTTGGGCCTTTAGGCCACTGGTTTGGGCCTACAAGTCTCAAGGAATTTGGGCACCCAAAGGCCTTCAGGCCACAGGGCCTTTGACCTATATGGGCCTTCAAGATATAGGGATTTAGGGAAATAAAAAAGACAAAGAAGCACCAGTCATAACACATATGAGTAGGCCCCGAAGAGGATTCAGAGAAAAATAGCAACCACCAGAGGAGAGATAACCGGACTAGAAGAATGAGAGAGTATGGAAACTACCATTGGGACTAGGCACCATGCATAGCGGCATGTGGAAATGCTATCCGATCAGCCATGCGAGATGGAGAGCCAAGAGACTTCAAGATACAGATGCTGGGGAGGGTTTATTTCATGTGTGTTAGGTCATGGGCCTTTAAGGTCATGTATTGGGTTGTGTATGGGCCTTGTTTCGTGGGATTATGGGTCTTTTAAGGGTTACCCTTCAACCCTTAAAAGGGTTATTATCCAAAAAATAAATAAAAATAAGTCCTTCGGGCCATTAAGAGTAAAAAAAATCTCTAACCCAATCCTGATGCATCATAGTAAACTTTATAACCAACCACTAATTCCAGAAGAATTTGAAATAGTTTTGATGTTAACCTTATTTTCAGAAATTTTAATATCCATAAAATTTAACATTCCACTCAAAATTTTCTATTTTTAGAGTAAAATATATCATAGGAGAATCCGAATTAAAAAATACTTGATTAAATCACTAATAATATACAACCAGGCCTAGAAAACACTAAATCCCAACTACCTTCTCTATTCTTTCCTATTACATAACCACCTTGACCTTCTTAGAATTGATAATGATCCCTTTATTTGACACAAAATTACTAAGGAACTTTATATCTTCAATCTAAAAATTAAATTTATATAATTTCAAATAAATAATATACTCACAAAAAATCCCAAAGAATCTTCAAGTGCCTCTCATTTCCCTTTTGGCCTTGAATAAATGAGAATTTGATCTACAAATATGAATATGAAGGAGTCTAGGTATACATGAAAAATCATGTTCATAATGTATGTAAATACCATATGTTCAATGTTAAATACAAAAGGAATGGGAATATTTCATATTATCTATATCAACAAAAAATACATTTTTAGAATATCAACTTTTTTCACCCTTAACTATCAATAACTAGACCAAAGGTTGATCTTGGGAAAACAATTATCTCCCTTCATATAATTATGCATACCATCAATCTAGAAAAAATAGTATTTTTCACCATCACTAGCTTTATATTCTGATAATAAATACACATACATAAGCTATAATCATATTTATTGAAAAAATGGCTTTGCTCAATTCAAAACACTTGATCGAATAAATCCCTTATGATATTGATCATCCAACAAGATAATAAAAATTAAAAAATTCACTACTTCTATATAATATAATGGTAATGAAATTTTTCTTCATTCTAGGCACAAAATCAATTAGAAAAATAAAAAACTCTCTTATGTAGTATTATAGAGAAATCCTCAGAGAAAACATATGGATATCGATCCACTAACCTCAAAAGTAGAGGTGTATTCTTACCTTTCGAGGACATAAGCACTAATATTACTATCTAAAAAGAAAATATATTGAAATTCCTCACAATCACCCTCGTCCCATTCACATAAATATCCTAAACTCCCTTTAAAGTGTGTATAGCCCCATCTAGAGTTATGAAGAGAACATTTAAAATATGAAAGTTTATTTAATATTTAAACTGAATCAACTTATGATATCACAACCCCATTTTATTTAAATTAATTATTTATGGGTTATATAATTTTGGTTTCTTTTTTTCTCAATATTATATGTTGATAATGATGGTATTATTAATAATAGTATTGTGATAATAATTATGTTTATTATATTAATGATATTAATTATAATAATATTAAAAATAATTTTCTTAATTAAAATTAATTCTTTTTTCATTTTTGAGACCCAAATTGGTCTCCCTCCCCCTTTAATATATGTGAAACTCCCAGGGAAGCAGCCTAAGACATGAGACTCCTCTTCCTCATCCTCTAATCTTCAGCCTTCTCTTGCAATTATAGACCATATTTTCTCCTAGTGATGGTTCTTATTCTCTACTTCTTTCTTTTTCTCTTCTCTGTCCCATCTTCTCTTATTTTTACTAATAACAATCAACACAAACTGCATGAGGGTTTTGGGTTCTAATTTTTGTGTAACTTCGATTCTGAGGGAGTGTGATCTTCCTTTGGCATCCTCTTTTCACAATTATTGAGGGTTTATTTATCTTCTCTTGGTCTAGGTAGGTTTTCCCCATGCTTGAATATTTAATTAAAGAAACATTGATTGCTTTATCCCTATATTAGTGTTATAATTATTTAATGATATAATATTTATACTTAATTAGTTTATAAGTAATAAATTGGACTTTGAATTTCTTTTCATGGATAACAAAGTGTTTTCCTATTTTCAAAGAGTTGATTGAATCTAGAATCAAGTTTCTCATTATTAAAATTATTTTATTGGACCTTTAAAATGGTATTTATGATTTAAAATGTTTTTTAGACTTGAAAATCATTTTCTTCGAGGTTTTACTTAACATTTTAAATGATACATAAAATTCCAATCATTGTAAAAATGTTTCAATATTGGGTTTAAATAAAACGTGCGACTTATAAATGTTTCGACCACATTTGGATAATGAGATAAACTAAGGAATGATGTATATAGACTTATTAATTTTTAATAATATAACTATGAGGCCCATTTTACACTTTTATGGGTTATTATGAAAAAGACAATGTTTTCAAAATAGGTTTTCTAGGAGATTCTAAAAAAATAAATTTTAAAATAATCTTGTATGTATTATTTTTCCAAAATAATGTTTTAAATTGTTTTAAATATATATTTTATGATATATTGGAAAATGGTTTTCAAATGGAATGATAATGGAACATTATTTTGAAAATGGTTATGAAACAAGGTGAATGAATTTGGAAAAATGGTTTTCAATTTAATTGGTTCTTTCAAATAATTTTCTTTAATATTGGTTGTTGAATTAAGATAAAATGGAATGATTTCTTTTTCCATAAAAAAATTATTTCACTTGATAAGAATTTTTTTTTGAAAAAACTTTTGATTATAGTTTTTGAAACTAAAATGACATGGCTACAGAAAACTTGAATTTTATGACTTCATGTTAAGTGATAGATGATATTGATGAATGATGAATGATGAATTATGAATGATGAATGATGAATGATGAATGATGAATGATGAATAATGAATGATGAATGATAGCTCTTGATTAAACTTTGAATTGAAGCCCATGGGATCTGGGAATCTAGGAAGGTAGTCCATGAAAATCATTATAGGAATATTTATGTCTACTAAACAATGGAATTGATGATGAAAATGATAACTAAACATTTATGAGGTAGGTATATACCTATAAGGGTGGAATCATATCCCTAAGCATATATCTCTAGTGTAATGTGTGTTCCAAGTATGCAAGATCACTAAGAGTGTGAGGATCTTTGATCCTTAACCTAACTTACGTAGGGAATCCTTTACCATAGTTTTATGATTTAAATTGTTAATTTACTCACATCTTTTAAAAAATGGGTTATTCATGCAATTTGTATAAAATGTTTATAAAATTTTTAATAATTAGGTTTTTATTTAAACTTTTTAAAAGGATCTTCATTTCAAGTGTTTCTTAAAATGATCATTGTTGGTTTATTTAAATAAATATGAATTATGAAATATTTTCTATTATTTATCTGAAAAATAAAAAAAACTTATTTTAAATTATTATAATTTAAAATATCTTGGAAGTGGATCTTTGATTAAAGGTTTTGTTGATGGAAATGTGGGTGGTGTCCTATTGAGAATTTCTATGCTCACACTTATTCTATCATTACAATTTCATGGTCTTATTTTAGATCTTGAATTCTCTTAGACTGTGGATTATTTTGGGAATTCATGGTTATTCATGTTTATTTCATTCAACCAATGGTACCTTTTACTTGATTTTGTAGGATATTCTTTTAATTTTTTATTATGTCTGGATTATGCCCATTTAAATTATTTACCTTTTCCATGTAGGATTGTACTTCTTTATATAGTTAGAGATTTAGTGATATTACATTTGATGGGGATAGGCAATGTTGGAGGCTTTTCTACTATGGTGGGTGTTTGGAGGGTGGTATAAGATATTATTTCTATATTTATTATCTTATGGATGTTTATTTCTATTTATTTTATTTTGAATGGATTTTATATAAACAGATGTTTCATGTTAGTTTTTTATTATAATTATACTATTTATTATACTCATATTTATAGTATAAATCATTCCCAAAGGTATTTTTTGATTCTCAAGTACTAGTTTTTATCCCATGGGGATTGTGAATTCCATTTTGGCTAGTGATTGATTGATTTGAACATTGGTTCTAATGGATACTTAGTATGGTTCAATATAGTTGGTATTATAGAAGGTTTTCCCTTATTATTTAGGGAGTCTAGTTGATTAGTGTTAATCTCATCAAGACTCAGGAGGTTGGTTATCAGTTTATTACCTATAACAAAACTTGAGTTTCCATAGGAATTAAAGCTTTTAATTTTTAATTTGATCATTTAATTAAATTATTTTGATGGATATATATTTAAATTAATTTGTTATTTATTTAAGTGAGTTTTTATGTGTTGTTTTGGGGAATAAAAATGATAGTTGAATTAGTGTCACACGATAAGCTCAGATGGCCTAAAAAACCATGTAGAGTCCGAGTACATGGTTTAGTATGGATTTTAGTGGTAGTTTATTGATTGGAATAAGGATTGATAAACCATGTGGCCAATTCATTTATGGCCACTATACCCTTAATGAATTTTTGTGTTATGTGATGTTATTGATTTCAGTTTTGGATTGGTTCTTGATAACAAAAAGATTGGTTTCAAAAAGGAAAATGATTTATGTTTTAAAATATATAATGGGATTTTAAGTAAATATTTATGATTTGAAAAATTGAAACATGGTTTTAAATATTAAAGTGGGTTTTAAAATTAATTTTACGGGTTTCACTTAAAATAAACTAAAATGGATTCAGTTTTTTGAAAATCATTATGGTATTTTGAAGTGATATTGTAAATTTTTAAACAATTTAAAAGTGGATGATTTTCTATGAAAATATGTTAAAGATTTTAATTTCTTTTTGATGGTTTTTGGAAATGATTTTATACTTTTTTACTTAATGATAATTTTTTTAGAGAGATGTAGATTTGTATCCCATTAAGTGTTTTGAAAAAAAAAAGAAGATCGATTTTAATGTCGAATTTTTAAATGGATTTCAATATGATTTTTTAAATTTAAAAAAAATGTTATTATCTTACAAATATATTTTTAAAGTGGTTGGTTTCAATATGTAAATTGGTAATGAATTTTTAAAATGTTTTTAGTGCTTAAAATTTAGAAGGTGATTTTATAAAGGATAGTGGAATTTTTTTTTAATGGTGGTTTTTAGTTATGTATTGATATAGATGGATTAGATTTTGGTTGAGATTTGTGACATTAATCATTTATAATTTGATTTGTGGTGTTTCTTTATTTGGTGGTATTCTTTGATTATATGGCCATTTTGAAACCAATTTTATGAAAGTAGAGAAATGTGTTTTTATGAAAAAAGACTTTGTATTAAAATGATGCTTTATGAATTTAAAAAATTCCATGAAATTTTATCAAAATGAGTTTATCCCATTATAGGGGTTTGAAAACATTATGGTTTTAAAACATATTTGAGGTGTTTTAAAAATTGAAATTAATTTTATACGTAACTATTTAAAATTGATTGGTTTTATAAATAATGAGAAGTATTTTCAAAGGATGTGAAGAGTTTTCTTCAAAGTGTTCCTTCTTCCACAAAGGAGGTTTCCAAAAATTTAAATAAGTGTTTTTAGTTTTAAATAAAAAATATATTTTTTAATTTAACTTCCTTGATCATCGTGTGTGTGTGTGTCAGATTGTTCTATGTTTTTTTAGAATTATTTACTTTATTTTTTTAATTTTTAAATTTTTTGGGTTCGTATGATATGTTTTTTGAGTATTAATTAGAAAATTTTCAATTTAATAATGGAATAATATCCTTAAAAGTGAGCCCTATTGTGAGTATTTTTTGTTAGCCCATGGTTCATTGATGAGTTTTATGAACCAGTTTTGGTGGTCTTTGGAATTTAACTTCATAGAGCCTTGGGTAGTCAAAATATTTAGGGATATCCATGTTTTCTTTTCTCTCCTTCGTGTCTTATGACTCGGGATATTGTTTATTCTATGGTTTGTGATTAGATGATCCTAGATATTTTTGATATTTTTTAGTTATCCTTTGTTTTAATTATCATATGGGTGTTTTTTCACTATTGAGAGTAGTGATTATTTGGGGGATAAACTATTGGGATTTATGTTTAGTGAGATTATAGAAGTTATGGATTGTAGGTGATGTTGGTTAGAATAGTTCTTTAAATTCCTCTGGTTTATCTTTAATAACCAAAGTTTTCTAAGGATTCTTATTACTTAGTAATTACCCGTGTTTCTATTTTGGTGTGATGTGGTATTTGGGAAGGGGTGTAGAATTTTAATGGTTATACATAGAAAATATTGGATAAATGTTGTGAAAATAGGTTGATGGTATTGGTTTCTATGATGTTTTATTGGAATCATTGGGAACTAGGGTCCCACAAGCATAGTCCTAGGTTTATTTCACTTAACACAAGGATAGAATATGTAGTTACCATTGAGGCATGGTTCCATTTGAGGCATTCCTAATAGTTTTTTACATTGTTCTATTAATTGATCTTTCTTTTTTATTTTGTTTTTTATGGTAACCCTTTAATGTATTTAATTATAGTGTGTTGTATAATATTTCTTATTCATGATTTTTTGGGGTGTCTTTGGGTAATTAATGATATTTTTCATTATAGATTGTTTAATTGAATAATTTTCATCTAGATAGCGATGAAAGCTTGTCTGTGAAATTTATTTTGATCCTTTTCGTTCTTTATTGAGTTTCTATCCTTATCAGTTACTTAGAAGGGACTTTCCATTTTTAGTAAGAATTGATGTTTTATTTTAATTATAATATTGTGTGGATTCTAACATATCCAATACTACTTTGATTCTTTTTATGGTATAATTTAAATCCACTCAATCACCTATTTTGATGAGGAATATGCTTTTTATATATGGTAGTATAATGGTGATTTAGGTGATGAAATGATTTTGGTGTATTATTCAGATTAATTTGTGTCACGATGTTCATTGGTTTTAAATTTGATCCATGTTTGAAGAAGTTGAGTCCTATCCATTCAATTGATTTCCTTATTCTACTGAGGCTTCCTGAGTGTATAAAGAGTTATGTTGGGGAGAACTTTCACAAATCAATCGCCTCCTTTTATTTATATTATTTATTTATGGGATATATAATTTTGGTTTTTCTTCTTATTTTTAGATATTAATGATTAATAATTAGGGCATTATTTATAAAATTATTATGATAGTAAGGATATTTATAATATTAGTGTTGTTAATTATAATTAATTTATAATTAATTTTATTAATTATAATTTATTCCATTTTTATTTTTAAGAACGAAATTGGTCCCCCTCTACTTCTATATGCACGAATCACCAAAGAAAGCATCTCAAGTTATGAAACCCCATTTTCATTGTCCTCTGATCTTTTTCCTCTCTCACTATTCCAATCTAGATTTGCTCTAGGTTAGGGTTCTTCTCCTCCCTTTAATTATTATTTTCTCATCTATCTTTTTCTCCCCAACTCATTACCTTAAATGACCTAGGATAAACTGAGGGAGGGTTTTGGGTTCATATATCAATGTGTATTCAATTCCTAGGGGGTTTGATCTATCTTTGGGGTCCTCCGCTCTTCATTACAGAAGGTTTTTTAATCTTTTCATGGCCTAGGTTGGTTTTTACCATGAATGATTCTTTAAATAAATAACCATTGATTGAATGATTCCAAAATTGGTGTTTTAATTATTTAATGATAGCATTATTTATACTCAATGAGTTTCTATGGAATAAATTATATTTCAACTTGGTTTTCATGGATAACAAATGGTTTTTCTATTTTCAAAGAATTTATGAATTTTTTTTTCAAGTTTCTTATTTGTGAAATTGCTTGATTGGACATTTAAAATGGTGTTTTAGGGTTATAAAATTTTTCTTATAGGTTCTTATTGGAATTTTAAGTGATACATTAATTTATAAGGGTTATAAAAAAGTTTTATGATTGGTTTTATATAAATTATTTGTTTTATAAATGCTTTGATCCCATTTGAGTCATGCAATAAATTGACAAATGATGTATAATCCTTATATATTTTCCAAAATTTAACCAAGCTGTTTGTTTTACACTTTTTAGGGTTATTATTAAATGATAATTTTTTGAAATAGCTTTTATTAGTGATTCTCAAAAAGGAATGTTAAATGAATCTTTCATTCTTTCTTATTCTCGAATTATGTTATAAAATTTATTAAAGGAATAGTTTGTGTTTTTCTGGAAAATAGTTTTCAAATTGCATGATAAATGATGAAATATTATTTTAAAAATGTATTTGAAATGATGTGAATGACTTTGGAAAAAAATTCAATTGAAATTATTTTTTAATATTTTTTCTTTAATATTCCTTTTCAAATTAAGATGACATGGCATGTTTTATAATTCATTATAAAAATTATTTAAATTTAATGGAATATTTTTTTTTGGAAAATACTTTTGATTATGGTTTTTGAACATGAAATGAAATGGATTGTGAAAACATGAATTTTAAAGATTCTAGTGAAAGGATTGATGAGACTAATAAATGATGAACGATATACCCGAATAGAAATTTTAATTTAAGACCATGAGAGCCAATAATTTATGTTGGAAGTCTAGTAAAATTACACTATGTATATTTTTTAGGACTAAGTTGTGTTTTGATTGTATTTTTTTCAATAGATGATTTATGTTTAAACTTGATAAAAGAAGAAGTTTTTGGTTTTTAGACCCAATCCATCAGTTTGAAGAATAGAACTTAGATCATTGGCCTGATTCATTGAATATGATCCATCAGATATGGATTTTAATAGAAAGCCAGAAGCTACTCTAAATCATACTAAGTATGGAATAGAAGTTGTTATTATAATGATGAAGTGTTTTTGAGTCTGAATGGATCTGATGTTAAATATGATGATGAATTTATGATCTTAGAGTTTTTATAAACCATAAGTAATATGTCATACGTATAATTAAATCCTTATGAAAGAAATAGGGAGAATAAGTGCTTCCAATCATATTGAGGTGTGGATTTGAAATAAATAAGTTTCATAAGAATTTACAATACTTACCAATATAATTCAGACGAGGCTAAATCTAATGTTAAATATTCTCAAAGTCATGAAGAAGTCATGATAAAATCTAGAGTTTTTAGAAGAGAGAAGAATACGATGAGAATAATACTGGATGCTGCGCATTGGGGTAAGGAACACTAGACATAGAAGGTTTCAAATCATTGGTATGAGAATCATCGGTGTGACAATGCTAGAAGTCTGGAAGTTTGATCTTGATGAAGTAAAGAAGTCATCGCTGACACTAGTCCATCATAATGAATTCTGAAATCAATTTCATTTATAAATTTTTGGTATCTTTAATACATCAGATAAAAAGTTCTATTAAAGTATGTATTGAGAGTGATTTAATTACATTTTAATTGGGTCAAGAAAAAAAAGAATACATACTTGTTCTATTACAACTGGGTCAATAGTAAAATAAAAAAGTATTGATTATATCTTAATAGTGGTACTGACTATCAGACTGGATGTGACACCTATCCATCAGAGGAAGATAGAGACGGGTCCATCAGAAGTAGGATAACACTGATAATTTCATCATACATGGGATCACATGTTTGATGAATATAAAAAAATGATAAATACTTTGAAGTTATTTTATATTTTTTGATTAAGATTTTGTATGGAAAATCTCTATGAGAATAATTTCAGTCTTCATAAGAGGTAATCATAATGATCCTTCTTCAGTATTGCATATGTTTTCACTATAATGAGAAGTCATCTAGTCTTCACATATGATCATTTGGTACATAGAAAAGTAATAAAGAATCTATTATCTTCCTTTATCATAATGAAGAATCATAATGATGAATTGTAATAAATAATTAGAATTAAGAAATTTTTTATAAACTCAAAGAAGTCTAAATATTTGAGCAGATTTGAGAAGATTCAATAAGAACCTAGAAGTATTTAAACGAGTTGAAGAAGTAAAAAAAGAAGAAAAAAATTAATTAGAAATCCAGAATTTGTGAATCTATTTCAATAGGAGGTGAAATCAGTTTTCCCACCTTTTCTATTCTATGGTGCCTATATAAGGAGATCTCATTACATTTGTTCTTGGCTAACTTGAATAATTTACATGTGCCATAGATCTGAAAATTGTGGAACAATTTTTGAGATTCTGATCAAACTACTTGTTTTTTAGGTGGATACTGAGGAAGTTCCATCAAAATGGGATCCATCAGAGTGAGGTTCAATCCGATCATTAGATAAAGTTTTTATAGATTATGTTCCATTAGAAAAATTCCATTGGAGAGATCCAATTAGAGTGACATCCATTAGAGAAAGGTCTATTGGACTGAGTTCCATAAAATGGAGGAAATATGAGATGCCAATTGAGTTTATACTTAGTTGAAGAAAGGAAGAGAATAAATATAATCAGATTGAGGCCAATCGATCAATGACCATTGAACACAGTTTACCAGATTCGGTAAATCTAACTATCTTTTGCTAAGGAATTTTTACTAATAGAGTTTTGAGAGAATATTTTAAGACCAATAAGTTCCTTAGAGAATTATTGAAGTCCTTGAAGATGGTATGTATGTGACACCCTGACCCTAGTTACCCAGAGTCGGTGCATTATTACATAACATTGGCATGATCACAAGGAAATCATATCTTGAAAGATAGAAAAGTTTAGTATTATTGGATACAATATTCCTATATAAGTTCAACTTTATAACTTGAAAATAAATACAACATGAAATTATTACATTAGAAACATCCAAGCCTCCTAGATTATGCCTTCAAGTCACTCAAAGCTAACTTCTCCATATCCTGGGAAAAAGGAAACATAAGAAAGGGGAGGGATAAAACACTCTGTAAGGGTAAGCAATACAGTGGAAGATAACATACATATTAATCATGGTGAATAATTTAAACCACATGCCTTTACCAATAATAAACATGAATAATTTTATGACAAGAATATGAGCTAAGTAAATAATTCAATAATAAAACATAATCATGGGTATTCTGCTAGTTGAATGACCACATGAACCATTAATATTATTTTCATAATGAGGGAATGTATAATGCCGGACATTTTGAAAAATTTTGTCAAGGCCATGGCCAAGACGTCTAAAAATGATTAAGTCCTCAGCCAAAACCATATATCAAATTGGGAAAGGCCTCAACCAATTCCACGTCTAGTTGTCTCATGAGACCTATCGATGCCTTGAGGAGCTGTAGCGGGCTCCACCCGTCACTTACTATGTCCAATAAATTCCTCATATGAAAAGTTTGAAACATAAAATAAACATTCATATTATAACTAGGATATGAAATGTCAATACTTTAACCATAAACCGTGAATTGTATAAAAATAGCACATCCACAGTCAATCATAACTCATTCAATACAATATGTAAGATTCTATTGTAACAGATTAACCTCAATTGAGAATAATGAAGGATATTGACATAGATTAAAATAATCGTCAAAACTATTTGAGAGAAATATTCCCCTTTCTATTGAAAACATTTAAAAGTCACACTATTTTTCAAGAAGCCATTTAAAAAAATATTTTTGAATCAAAGTGTCCCATAGCACTTTGAAACCTTTAAAAGGAATTTTAATTTTAAAACATTAATGTTCCTATAAATAAAACCTTAAAACTATTTTTATAACATGGAAATTAATGAAAATGATTTAGAAGAATAAATTTTTAAAACATTTAAAATGACATTTTAATAATATGTTCCCTTAAAAGAATCACATTGAAAACTCTTTTTTGAAACACGGACACGGATAATAAATATTTCCCAGTAAAAACTTACCCATAAACAATCTCGAATATTAATGGGATTGAGGAATTAACCCTTACCTTGTACTTTTCCTCGCTCGAGGGTAGGTTAACCTGTAACACCCCAAGATTTCATAGTGTGTTCTTTCTTCAAAATAATTCAATAACTTGAACTACACGCAACACCGAGTTCAATTGCACCATGACTTACCAAAAAAAAATCCATTAAAAGGGGTCATGAATAGTATTAACTAAATTTTAAACTTTATATAATCCTTATAATTTTAGAATCCATATTATGAGTTTCTTAGTCATAATGCAAGAACAGATTCATTTTCAGTATTGCACTTTTATCAACTTTTGATAGTGAATACTTTTTTAAATACAATATTTTAAACTTTTTGACTAAATGGAGACATCAAAAAATTTAAAATGAAACATCCCAAGCTTCCACGGTATGCTTTCCTTTGAATAAAACAGTAGCGTGTGTTGTACGCAACTTCGAGTTTTAACACACACCACAACCGATCAAACTAGCTGTTATGAATAGTAATACCTAATTTTTGAAATTATATATATTTTATATTTGAAAATGGACTTCATTTTTGGATTCGGAATATCAAATTTAGCCTAAGGTGAAATTTTGGTACATTTCGGATAACTTTCATATTTTGATGAATAGTGAAAATTACTAAATTTTAATTAAAAACAACTTTTTTAATCAAAATAATTAATAGTGATAAATTATGAATTTGAGTGGTTTTAAAGTATATTTAGAATATATTTTTACCATTTAATATAATGTTGGTCATTGGACATAATTTTACAATTAAACCGAACATAAACAAGTGTCAATCTTTTGATAGTTATTATCTCTTAAAAACACGCTTTTTGTTTTGACAGCGGGAATTAATTTTAAATTAATTTCTGCCACTTCTGTGTTTTGAATTTAGAAAAATGGATTCCATATTTGGAATCAGGATGTTCAAATTGTGTAAATAGGTAACTTTTATTTTTAGACATTTTGAATAATTACTGCGGTAAATATTTTATTTACCATGGTTAAGGGTAAATCCGGTAAATAAGGGTTAAAAAAATAATATTATAATAATACTAAATTACCCTAAAACGTGTCTTAACCCTATTGGTTGATACATGGTCGACCATGGGCATATTTGGGTCAATTTTGGGACCCCATTGATCCACTTGTAAGTGATAATGACACTTTATATTAATATAGTTAAAATAAAAATAAAAATGGCATAAGCTTACATCTTTTAGAAGAACAATTTTTACATAGGGTTATACATGTTGGATTTTAGATTATAAATATTCATCAGAAAGATAAAACGATTTCCTACATAATTATTTTTTATTTATAATTTTTAGAAATTAAATAATTTATTTTATATATGACACAATGATGATGCAGTAATTACTATAATAGTGAAAAATTAAAATAATTGATATTATAAATACCCAAATAAATATAATATGAAACTTTTAATGAATTAAACTAATTTTATAGGATAATATGATATATTATGATTTATTTAATTGACTTTTTTCAAAGTAATAAATTTGTTATGAATTTCACAAAAATCAACTATTGAATAGTGTAAAAATTGACATAAAAGAGTTCTTAAAACAAATATTATATTATTAATTGATATTAAATTCCTAAAAATCTAAGGTTCGTCCAAGAGACTTATATCATGATAGGTTCATCATTAATGGACCACTTGGGGGTCTCTTGGATGTATATAGTAAGTTTATTAACCATATTATATAAAAATACAAAAAGACATTGTAAAAGTGAAACTAATTAACATAGAGTTAATACTTAAAGATATGGTTAATATAAGTACCGAAACCTGTCTAAATTCTATTGGTTGAGTGGTTTTAGACCTATACCCACCTTAAACTTTTAATAATCAACTTTGGAGCCATTAGAAACCGAATATGAATTTATTATAAATTAATATTTCTAGCTTTTCCAAAGGTGCCCCTCACCCCTCTTATAAAAGGGCACTCCTCCTTCTCATTTCTTCACACCTTCAAAGCCTTTTGGTTCGGCCAAACTCTGCCCAAATACTCTCCCAACATCCCTCAATACAACCTAGAGACCTTAGTTTGATCAGAAAGCCAACCTAAGGAGCCCTTTTGATCAAATCAAAAAGAAAGAACCCGAAGAAGAGGTAATGATTTCACCACCCTTCTCCAAGTTCATTTCTTCTTCCACTTATTCTTCCTTTGTTCTTACCATTCTAAAATAGTAACTCCAGTATCTCACATATAATGTGATGTTATTATAAATATGGTACAACCATATTCAGTATTCTATCCACCCTTTGAATAACATGTCACCATACGTGCGTACGTACGGCTTACCGTCTCCACGTCGTGGTGTAATTGTTATTCAATATAATATTATTTGGATGGGTATAATAATGATGTGTAACTCATGTAAATAATAAATATAACATGTTAATGATTCTGTATATATGATATACCATCCATTTATATATTATTTTAATATCAAAAGAATGATATTGTCGCTCGTGCGTACGTACTGACTACCGTCTCCACGAACGCGATGAGATTCATTCTCCATCGTATCCATTCAAGTATAATTATCATTTGATGATTTAAAAATGATGTTTAAGGACTAGATATCATTCTGGATATGAATAAGATACAACAACCATGGCTTATGTAACAAAACATATAAAAGAAAATGAGTAAGTTATCTCCCGAAACGACGATAATTCTAAGATATTATTAACAAACCAATGTTAAGAGATCATATATGATATCATATTAATATATATGATTCTTGTATAATTTAATAACAACTATTTCACCATTATACAGGAGGTTAACCTACCCCAACCAAGGAAAAGTACAAGGTAAGGGTTTATTTCTCAATCTCTTCATTATTCGAGGTTGTTTATATGTAATAATCTACTGGGATCTCGTTATCATCCACATCCATGTTACTTCAAAATGTATTTCAAAACATTTTTACAAGAATATGGGTTAAAGTCATTTATACCCTTGTTTTACTTTTTATAAGAGGAATCTTTCTGTCGTTTTCAAAACAAGGTCCTTTTTAACCTTTTCGACAAAATTAAGGTAAGAATGTTTTTTTAACTTATACGGCGGGTGCGGTTATTTTCCGCCGTTATAAAATATTCAAAGTTTTCCTTAAAATCTTATAATAATATTTTCAAAGAAAATGTTTTATTTTATATGGATCTTAAATGATTTCAAAATAAAAGGAGATATTTATTTAAAAAGAATTTTGATTTCATCTATGTCAACATCCTTTGATGGATTTTAAGATTATTTGAAGTTGATTTATTATGATACAAAACTTCTATATTGTTTTGAAGGTTTTGTGATATGTTTGACTGTGGATGTGCTATTTTTATACCATTCATAGTTTATGGTGAAAGTATTGACATTTCGTATGCTAGTTCCAATAAGAATGTTTATGTTATATTTCAATCTTTACTTCATATGAATGTGTTGGACAAGTATGTTCCAGGTTGGGGACTGGTAAAAGTAAGCCCTCCAGGTTGGGGACTGGTAAAAGTAATCCCTCCAGGTTAGGGACTGGTAAAAGTAAGCCCTCCGGGTTGGTGTCCGGTTATTAGAGGCACTCCGGGTTGGTGTCCGGTTATTAGAGGCACTCCGGGTTGGTGTCCGGTTATTAGAGGCACTCTGGGTTGGTGTCCGGTTATTAGAGGCACTCCGGGTTGGGTTCCGGTTACAGTTAGCCCCAAGGTCTTGGGACGAGGCCTTGAAAAGTAATTAAAGTTTATCATTATGCATTCCAACATTATGAAAGTGGTTATTGATTTTTGCATGTGATTATTCGATTAGTAGAATATCCATGTGAATAAGTAAATGGAATTATTTCATTTTATTTATGCCATACCATGTTGAAAGATCATGTTTGAAAGGATTTTGTTTTAGTTATACATTGCCTTAAAAGTTTATTCTTATTTATGAAAGTTTCCGCTATATTGTTATCCTTACTGGGCATTTGAGCTCACCCCTTTTCTATGTTTTATTTTTCCCAGGAAGTGAAGAAGTAAGTTATGAATGACCTGCAGGGATATTATGTGGGGATATGAGTGTGGATTGTGGAAACATTATGTTGTTGTATTAGTTTTTCATTTTATGATGTAATGTAAAACTTATGAATATATCTAGTGTTTCCAAGGCTACTAAACCAATCGGTCTTTCAAGATTTGATCTTTCTTGTGATCATACCAATGTTACGAAGTAATGCACCGACTCTGGGTAGCTAGGGTCGGGGCGTTACAGTTGGTATCAGAGGAAGTTTAGTACAAACCTTGGAATCTAGATTTAGATAAACTCTGATTAGAGCACGTAGACCTAAGATGAACTTTGAGGATTAGTATAGAAGAACTTCCTAGAATTTTGGTATTGTAGAGATTTTGTGAGTTTTCCGAGCAATACATCCCTGTCTGGATACGAGCAGGTAGAGGCGGCTCTGGCATAGATGTACCTAGGGGTAAAACCCGAAAACACCGCTTTGAGCTAGACTCGAACGGGAACTGGTGCACGACAACGGGCCTTACTGCACTCTTGGTTACGACACTCCCGGGGGATATGCTTAGGATAATTCTCATTTTCTTTACAAACCATTATGAAGGGTTTATGAGTATATACATCCTCAAATGAGACATTTTTATGATTATGGATTATATCCATAAATAGTTCAATTTATGTTAAGTGTTTTATAAGTATGGGATTATGTATTTTGATTCATAAACTGATATAGTTTATGCCATTGTTTAGAAATGGCTCCCAGTAGAAGGAATGAGAACTCCATAAATGCACATGATCTAAAGAGAAAGAAGGATCATATCTTTCATGGTCTTAAGCTAGAATTTATAAGAGAAATAGTCTCCCATGTATTATCATCATATGAAGAAATAATATCATGTGTTGATAAGATAAGTAAAGAGTTTACTGAGTCCTATGGCTTTGAAGGGAAGCAAGAGAAGAAAAGGATGGAAGAGAGAAATATGGATAAAGGGAAGAGGGAAAAGAAGAATTTTCCCATATGTGGTAACTGTGGAAAGAAACACCCTGGAACTTGCCTGAAAGGAATGGGAGTTTGTTATAAGTGTGGAGGAAAAGGGCACAAATTACGTGACTGCAAGGGTAAGAAAATGGTTTCAAATGTACAATGCTTCATTTGCAAGGAGTTTGGACACTACGCGAACCTATGTCCCAGTCATCAGACTATGCCACAAATGATGTTATTATATAATAATCATGTTATGATACTACCACAAATGAAGAGGGATGATTAGAGTTCTTATATTGATTATGTCAATTGAGTGTTGTATCAACAATGTACTTGTTACAATAATCATGGAGTATATAAGGATTGTACTGCAGTACTATTTCATTAAGGACTTGAGATTGTGTGGAACAAAGAAAAGTGACTCAATAGCAGCATAAATTTTTGGAAAAAATATGGTTGAGAGAATGATAAATCATAATATAGTTTTGATACTGAGGTAGTGATTTTGGAATAATATGTGATTGTTTTGGACAAATTATATTGGATATTATTGACTACCTTGAAACTGATTAATGATTTGTATATTCCATCATTGTTGGGGTTTAAAACATTTTTGGATTAATGAAGTATATCCAGCATTCTATATGGAATAAGGGAACATGAATGTAATCAATAAGGAATATGGTAATTCAGGATGTTTTAGTGTATTAAAAGAATACATGATGAAGGTATTCATATGCTATTACGGGGTAAAAAGGATCTACATTATGTTTACCTTCCTTATAAATTTTGGACTATGAGTTTGGACATAATTATTTTGGATAGTTCTAGTTCGGATTATTTTGGATTGCCATAAAAGGACAACCCGGAGGTCGGGCGGCAACCCGTCGCGTCCGACAAGGCTGCGAGACTTGAACCCGCAACCGAAGGGCGACAAGGGTGTATCACCTACCACTGGCCCACGAGATGTCCTAGATTAAATAATGTAGTTTTTATTAAAAGATCTTGTAGATGAATTATAAATTCGTTTATTTTGGAACCCTATACGAATAGTGTAAATAGAATTTTTTTTTACATTCTATTATCTTTTAGAGTGAAAGATGAGTTTGTGGTAGAAATTTATTAATGGATAAAACTCTAATTATAAAGTAAGTATATCTCCTTATGATCTTAGCCAATCTCATAAATAAATTCCTCAATATTAAGAAAAGCAACTTAGAACAAAAATGTTTTCCTAGATGGTACCTTAAATCATCACTAATTTATGGCTTTTGGATTGTTGGCCTTTTCATAGCCATGTTCTCTACCACTCTCCATCAGATAATTGATGGTTAGATTTTTCTTCCATATCCATATTTTCTTACATGGAACCCTAGTATGTGTTATTTTCGGTAATCTTCATACTTTCGACTATTTATTTTAAATAGAGGCCCCGTTAATTCATTTTTCGATGTGGGATTTCAACTAAGATATTTTGAAACGTCAAAAATGTGTTATCCCAATACCCTATATTTTGTTGAACCGATGGTACTTCAAATCATCATAGATTGATGAGTTTAAGGACCTCAATTATACACTTGTTTGTGATTGATGACCTCAATCACTACCTATAAATATTTACGTTTTTCCTCCGATTATATGTCTCTAATTGCCACCAACGTTCTCCTAATCAAGATCATAATTTGGTGGTGACCCTTTCATTTCTCTTTTCCTCATATTAAGACTAAATTTTAGTAACCCAATTTCCGATGTGGGTTTTCCCACAAATATATTATCTATTTTCAACCTTTTATTTTCGAAGAACAATTTCAAATTGCGAGGACGCAATTTATTGAAGGAGGGGAGAATGTAACACCCCAAGATTTCATAGTGTGTTCTTTCTTCAAAATAATTCAATAACTTGAACTACACGCAACACCGAGTTCAATTGCACCATGACTTACCAAAAAAAATCCATTAAAAGAGGTCATGAATAGTATTAACTAAATTTTAAACTTTATATAATCCTTATAATTTTAGAATCCATATTATGAGTTTCTTAGTCATAATGCAAGAACAGATTCATTTTCAGTATTGCACTTTTATCAACTTTTGATAGTGAATCCTTTTTTAAATACAATATTTTAAACTTTTTGACTAAATGGAGACATCAAAAAATTTAAAATTAAACATCCCAAGCTTCCACGGTACGCTTTCCTTTGAATAAAACAGTAGCGTGTGTTGTACGCAACTTCGAGTTTTAACACACACCACAACCGATCAAACTAGCCGTTATGAATAGTAATACCTAATTTTTGAAATTATAAATATTTTATATTTGAAAATGGACTTCATTTTTGGATTCGGAATATCAAATTTAGCCTAAGGTGAAATTTTGGTACATTTCGGATAACTTTCATATTTTGATGAATAGTGAAAATTACTAAATTTTAATTAAAAACAACTTTTTTAATCAAAATAATTAATAGTGATAAATTATGAATTTGAGTGGTTTTAAAGTATATTTAGAATATATTTTTACCATTTAATATAATGTTGGTCATTGGACATAATTTTACAATTAAACCGAACATAAACAAGTGTCAATCTTTTGATAGTTATTATCTCTTAAAAACACGCTTTTTGTTTTGACAGCGGGAATTAATTTTAAATTAATTTCTGCCACTTCTGTGTTTTGAATTTAGAAAAATGGATTCCATATTTGGAATCAGGATGTTCAAATTGTGTAAATAGGTAACTTTTATTTTTAGACATTTTGAATAATTACTGCGGTAAATATTTTATTTACCATGGTTAAGGGTAAATCCGGTAAATAAGGGTTAAAAAAATAATATTATAATAATACTAAATTACCCTAAAACGTGTCTTAACCCTATTGGTTGATACATGGTCGACCATGGGCATCTTTGGGTCAATTTTGGGACCCCATTGATCCACTTGTAAGTGATAATGACACTTTATATTAATAATGTTAAAATAAAAATACAAATGGCATAAGCTTACATCTTTTAGAAGAACAATTTTTACATAGGGTTATACATGTTGGATTTTAGATTATAAATATTAATTAGAAAGATAAAACTATTTCCTACATAATGATTTTTTATTTATAATTTTTAGACATTAAATAATTTATTTTATATATGACACAATGATGATGCAGTAATTACTGTAATAGTGAAAAATTAAAATAATTGATATTATAAATACCCAAATAAATATAATATGAAACTTTTAATGAATTAAACTAATTTTCTAGGATAATATGATATATTAGGATTGATTTAATTGACTTTTTTCGAAGTAATCAATCTGTTATGAATTTCAAAAAAATCAACTATTGAATAGTGTAAAAATTGAAATAAAAGAGTTCTTAAAACAAATATTATATTATTAATTGATATTAAATTCCTAAAAATCTAAGGTTAGTCCAGGAGACTTATATCATGATAGGTTAATCATTAATGGACCACTTGGGGGTCTCTGGGATGTATATAGTAAGTTTATTAACCATATTATATAAAAATACAAAGAGACATTGTAAAAGTGAAACTAATTAACATAGAGTTAATACTTAAAGATAAGGTTAATATAAGTACCCAAACCTGTCTAAATTATATTGGTTGAGTGGTTTTCGACCTATCCCCACCTTAACCTTTGAATAATCAACTTTTGAGCCATTAGAAACCGAATATGAATTTATTATAAATTAATATTTCTAGCTTTTCCAAAGGTGCCCCTCACCCCTCTTATAAAAGGGCACTCCTCCTTCTCATTTCTTCACACCTTCAAAGCCTTTTGGTTCGGCCAAACTCTGCCCAAATACTCTCCCAACATCCCTCACTACAACCTAGAGACCTTATTTTGATCAGAAAGCCAACCTAAGGAGCCCTTTTGATCAAATCAAAAGGAAGAACCCGAAGAAGAGGTAATGATTTCACCACCCTTCTCCAAGTTCATTTCTTCTTCCACTTCTTCTTCCTTTGTTCTTACCATTCTAAAATAGTAACTCCAGTATCTCACATATACTGTGATGTTATTATAAATATGGTACAACCATATTCAGTATTCTATCCACCCTTTGAATAACATGTCACCATACGTGCGTACGTACGGCTTACCGTCTCCACGTCGTGGTGTAATTGTTATTCAATATAATATTATTTGGATGGGTATAATAATGATGTGTAACTCATGTAAATAATAAATATAACATGTTAATGATTCTGTATATATGATATACCATCCATTTATATATTATTTTAATATCAAAAGAATGATATTGTCGCTCGTGCATACGTACGGACTACCGTCTCCACGAACGCGATGAGATTCATTCTCCATCGTATCCATTCAAGTATAATTATCATTTGATGATTTAAAAATGATGTTTAAGGACTAGATATCATTCTGGATATGAATAAGATACAACAACCATGGCTTATGTAACAAAACATATAAAAGAAAATGAGTAAATTAACTCCCGAAACGACGATAATTCTAAGATATTATTAACAAACCAATGTTAAGAGATCATATATGATATCATATTAATATATATGATTCTTTTATAATTTAATAACAACTATTTCACCATTATATAGGAGGTTAACCTACCCCAACCAAGGAAAAGTACAAGGTAAGGGTTTATTTCGCAATCTCTTCATTATTCGAGGTTGTTTATATGTAATAATCTACTGGGATCTCGTTATCATCCACATCCATGTTACTTCAAAATGTATTTCAAAACATTTTTACAAGAATATGGGTTAAAGTCATTTATACCCTTGTTTTACTTTTTATAAGAGGAATCTTTCTGTCGTTTTCAAAACAAGGTCCTTTTTAACCTTTTCGACAGAATTAAGGTAAGAATGTTTTTTTTAACTTATACGGCGGGTGCGGTTATTTTCCGCCGTTATAAAATATTCAAAGTTTTCCTTACAAGCTTATAAGAATATTTTCAAAGAAAATGTTTTATTTTATATGTATCTTAAATGATTTCAAAATAAAAGGAGATATTTCTTTAAAAAGAATTTTGATTTCATCTATGTCAACATCCTTTGATGGATTTTAAGATTATTTGAAGTTGATTTATTATGATACAAAACTTCTATATTGTTTTGAAGGTTTTGTGATATGTTTGACTGTGGATGTGCTATTTTTATACCATTCATAGTTTATGGTGAAAGTATTGACATTTCGTATGCTAGTTCCAATAAGAATGTTTATGTTATATTTCAATCTTTACTTCATATGAATGTGTTGGACAAGTATGTTCCAGGTTGGGGACTGGTAAAAGTAAGCCCTCCAGGTTGGGGGCTGGTAAAAGTAAGCCCTCCAGGTTAGGGACTGGTAAAAGTAAGCCCTCCGGATTGGTGTCCGGTTATTAGAGGCACTCCGGGTTGGTGTCCGGTTATTAGAGGCACTCCGAGTTGGTGTCCGGTTATTAGAGGCACTCCGGGTTGGTGTCTAGTTATTAGAGGCACTCCGGGTTGGGTTCCGGTTACAGTTAGCCCCAAGGTCTTGGGACGAGGCCTTTAAAAGTAATTAAAGTTTATCATTATGCATTCCAACATTATGAAAGTGGTTATTGATTTTTGCATGTGATTATTCGATTAGTAGAATATCCATGTGAATAAGTAAATGGCATTATTTCATTTTATTTATGCCATACCATGTTGAAAGATCATGTTTGAAAGGCTTTTGTTTTAGTTATACATTGCCTTAAAAGTTTATTCTTATTTATGAAAGTTTCCGCTATATTGTTATCCTTACTGGGCATTTGAGCTCACCCCTTTTCTATGTTTTATTTTTCCCAGGAAGTGAAGAAGTAAGTTATGAATGACCTGCAGGGATATTATGTGGGGATATGAGTGTGGATTGTGGAAACATTATGTTATTGTATTAGTTTTTCATTTTATGATGTAATGTAAAACTTATGAATATATCTAGTGTTTCCAAGGCTACTAAACCAATCGGTCTTTCGAGATTTGATCTTTCTTGTGATCATACCAATGTTACGAAGTAATGCACCGACTCTGGGTAGCTGGGGTCGGGGCGTTACATAACCTCCTGTATAATGGTGAAATAATTGTTATTAAATTATACAAGAATCATATACATTAATATGATATCATATATGATCTTTTAACATTTCTTTGTTAATAATATCTTAGTATTATCGTCGTTTTGGGTGTTAACACTTCGTTTTCCTTTATAAGATTTGTTATGTAAGTAATGTTTTTTATGGATAGGATGTATCTTATTCATATTCAGAATGATATAGAGTCTTTAAACCTTATTTTTAATCATCTAATGAAAATTAGTCTTTAATGGATATGATGGGGAATGAATCTCATCGCGTTAGTGGAGACGATAATCCATACGTATGCACGGGCGACAATATCATTCTTTTGATATTAAAATAGTATATAATTGGATGTTATATAATATATAAAGAATCATTATCATGTTATATTCATTATTTACATCAATTACACATCATTATTATACCCATCCAAATAATAATGTATTGAATAACAATTACACCACGATGTGGAGATGGTAAGCCGTACGTACGCACATATGGTGACATGTCATTCAACGAATAGATAGAATAATGAATTTGGTTGTACCATATTTATAATAACATCACAGTATATATAAGATACTATATATATTATTTTATAATATAAGCAACAAAGAAAAAGGAAGTGGAAGAAGAAAGGAACTTGAAAGAGATGGTGAGATATTTACCTCTTCTTCGGGTTCTTCCTTTTGATTTGATCAAAAGGGATCCTTAAGTTGGTTTTCTGACAAAAGTAAGGCCTCTTGGATAAAGGGAGGACAATTGAGAGGGTATTTTGGTAGGGGTTGGATGAGCTAACTATCTTTGATTTTGTGAATTAGAGATAAGGGGGAGTTCCCTTTTATAAGAGGGGTAAGGGGCACCTTAGAAAAAGCTAGAAATATTATTTTATAATAAAATAAGTTTCGGTTTCTAATTTCTCTAAAATGGATTAATTAAAGGCTAAGGTGGGTATGGGTCGAAAAATACATAACCAAAAGGTTTTAGACAGGTTTGGGTCACTATTTTAACTTTATCATTTAGATTTAACTCTTAGTTAAATAGTTTGACATTTACCATGTCTCTTTGTATTTTTATATTATCTGGTTAAGAAACATACTATATACTTCCAGAAGAACCCCAAGTGGTTCATTAATAATACACCTATAATTATATAAGTCTTTTTGCCGACCCTTATATTTTTAATAGTAGAATATCAATTAAAAATATAATATTTGTTTTAAAAACTCTTTTATGTCAATTTTGACACTATTTGGTATTTTGTTTTTTCCAAATTCATAACAGCATTATTACTTCAAAAAATTTCATCTAACCAACCCTAACATGTCATATTAACCTATAAAATTAGTTTAATTCATAAATATTCTCAAATTATATTTATTTGGATATTTATAATATCAATTATTTTAATCTTTCATTAATACTGTAATTTCTCTATCATCATTGTGTCATCAATAAATTTAATTATTTAATGTCTAAAAATTATAAATAAAATACCATTATTTAGTAAATATTTTTATATTTCTAATGAATATTTATAGTTGAATTTATCTTATGTATGACCCTATATTAAAAATATTTTATTTATTAAAATTTGATTTTAACTATTTTAACTCTTCTTTAAATAAAATAATTATAAATGTCCTAATCTAATCCAAGTAGACATAAAGGATCATATTTTATTCCTAAGTTTATTTTTTTGTCGAATTACACTTATCAAATAGAATTAGGACATGTGTTAGGGTAATAATAATATCATTTTTACCTTTAATTACCCTATTTACATTTAACAGTTGTAAACAAAAGTCAAAAGTTACTATTCAACAAAAATTATTTTTATGTTGTTGAACCATATTTTACTTATTGATATGAACTGTGTCTCTCAGATTTTTGAAATTCATCTCACAGAAGTGGTAAAATTAAGTTTTATGTGAATTTTAAAATTCTCTTAGGAGGTGGGTAAAAGACGGTGAAAAGTTCAATAAAATTTTTATATATCTAAAATTATTATAAACTGACTCCAATGAATTAAATTGAACTTATATAGGTATTATGTATCTTTTTTTTTCCTAAAATTAATTTAAATAAAATAAATAATTATTTAAATAAAAATTCTGTTTTAAACTATAACTCAGCGTTTTTCACTATTCATCAAAAATTGAATGTTTTTAGAAAAATACCAAAAATTCACCCTAATCTATTTTTCATATTCCTAATTTAAAAATGAATTCTATTTTATAAATTTCAAAACATATAATTTGCATTAATTAATTTAAAATTAATTCCCGTTGTCAAAACCAAAAAGCGTATTTTTAAGAAATAATAACTATCAAAGGATTGACACTTGTTTATGTTCAATTTCAATGTGAAATTAATTAAAATGACCATAATTGTATTAAATAGTAAAATATAATCTAATTATTCTTGTAAACCATTAAAATGTATAATTCAACACTATAAATTATTTTGATATAGTGTTTTTCATTATTCAACCAAATATGAATGTTATCAAAAAAACACAAAAAAATTTATTGGAACTAAATTCTTATGTCCCGATTCTAAAGAATATGTTTATTTTCTAAAATTGAAAATATAAAAGTTTCAAATATTGGATTTAAAAAGGGTTCTCTATTAAAAGGTGGTAAAATTGCATTTTTTGAAAAATAATTCTTTTATCTGAAAAAATGAATTTTTCTTACATTATGTCTAAGAAACTCATAATATGGATTCTAAAATTATAAGGATTATATAAAGTTAAAAATTCAGTTAGTACTATTCATAACCACTTTTGAACAGCTAGTTTGGTATGTCGTGGTGCACTTGAACTCAGTGTTGCGTGTAGTGAAAGTTATTGCATAACTTTTAAAAAATAACGTACTAAGAAATCTTGGGGCGTTACATTGTAGGTAAATTTTGATTCATCTTAATTATGGAGGAAGTTAAGACTTTCTAAATTGTTTCAAAAAAGAAGGAAAATGAATCTTGTAAATGTAGATACTTACGAGTTGCTGAAATGAATTTTTCTATTAGGGTGTATAACTAGCTGTGGGAAAGTGGATACTGAAAAGGATAGTTGGGGGTATAAATAAATATAGTAGTAAAGTTTATACTAGGTTTGTATAATTTTCACTTCTTGTGCCTTTGTATTCCAAAAAAATATTGGGAAATAATCCATGTTAGTGGGACTATCAAACATGGCATGGAGTAGGTCTTTGTATCAAACCATGTAAATATCATGTGTTTCCTTCTCTTTATAATTGTTTCATAAGAAAGGTTAGGTTGAGAAGATAAAATTTATTGTATGAAAACTTTAAAATTTTCAGGGGTTAAGAAAGTTTACTAAAGAAGTTAAGAAAAATTCTTATAAATGAAAATAGAACAAATGATCCACCCCCATCTTAGTGGTCGTGATCCTATTTGGGAACAACAATTGGTATAAAAGTAACTTCCCTTTGAAAGATCCATATATGAGAATGGATAATTTCAATTTAGTGAACAGTAGGGGTGTTTCTATTTTTAATGGAAAGAATTATCATAGTTGGAAAAATAAGATATTACCCTATCTTATTTCACTTGGCCTTGAAGTTAGATATGTAGAAATAGTGATATTTCCTCCCATCAATAAATATTCTATGATAGATACTAATAAGAAAAGTATTGAAGCTAATGGAAATGATCAAAATGTTTTTTTGATGGATCTCACTTATTATGTTTATACAAAGATTATGGGGTTTCCAATAGCTAAGAAAATTGGCGATAAGATGATAAGTAGCTTTGAATGGAATGAAAAAGTTAAGGAAACTAAGTTATAAATATATAGAAGTAGATTTGACGACTTGAAAATGGATAATGATTAATGTTTTGTGAGTTAATTTACCAGGGTAAATGAGATTGTAAGTAACATCAGAAGTTTTGGGGAGAAGTTGTAAGATTATATAACTATAAAAAAACATATGAGAAACTTTCAAGATTGATTTGATGCCAAAGTTTCAGCTTTATCTGATCATAAAGATTTATCTTTTGATGAACTACAGAATATCATTGTGGTATATGAAAGGGTATAGATCCTTATTTAAAGAGAAATACTAACAAATAAATTAATTTAAATGCTTTTTTGAAAGGGGAAAAATATAAATAAGCCGAAGAAGAATTAATTGATTTATAGGTAGAGGACGAAGCTGAAGATTTCAATAAAAAAATTCCTCTTATATACGAAATACAATAAGAGAAAATGGAAAAGTAAATCTATTAAATGTTTGAATTTTTAAGGGAAATGAAATTTTATACAAAAATTTCCATGGAATAAAGTTGAAGACTTTGACCCAAAAGAGGATGATAAAAATCTCAAAAACAAAAGTAGAAGAACCATAATGAAATATTTCCCTATGAAAAGAAGAATAAAATATATTTGAGCAGAATAAATAAGAATGATTCCTCATAACGAGATGAATCTGATAATCAAATAAACTTTATTTCTCAAGTTAGGAATAGAATAAATTCTTCATAAATTTATGATGATTGTGAAGAGATTACAAAAAATGGAGTGGATTCTTAAAAAAAATATTGAAATAGAAATTGATCAAAATAATCAACATAAGAATGAAAGAAGAAAACTGGAGAAATGTTTTAAAGATATAACTGCTGAGAATGATGACAAGATGATGAAATAAGAGACAAATCTCAATTTATTAAATCTTAGATTATTATGATCAGTGATCTTGAATGAAAACTGAAAAATATATGAAGAAATATTAGATGGCAATGAGGAACTCAACAAGAAATAATCTACACTTCTTAAAGAATATTTTGTTAGTTATTTTTCCATAAAAAGTTGACATGGATAGAATGTTATAAGAAGCACAAAAATTAGTTGAATCAAAGGGGAAGATTTGTTTTAAAAAAATTGGGAACAAAGTTAATAAAAAGATGTCAACAGAAGGTGATTTCAAAATGATGGAAAAGTGAAAATGGTTTGAGAAGGAAGGGAATGTTACTAAAAATTATTTGACAATACTTCTAAAATAAGAGGAAGGCATGAAAGAGTTGTTACAAAATCACTATAAAAAGGGTTCTAAAGAATAAAATATGTTGACATCCTTATCAAAAGTATATGAAGGAGATAATAAAAATGATATAAAATCTTAGAAGGATAAAAATAAGGAATAAAATAAATCCAATAAAATATCCAATAATAAGAATAAAAATACAAGAATAAAATAGGTCTCTTAGTTTAAAATACACTTCTAAGGAAATACTAAGGTTCCTCCTTATTTCCAAAATATTTTTATTTGCACTAACTTTTAGGGAATTGTAGGACTTGAAATAAGAAAGCTGATAAATGAGTCTCTTACTATTATTGAAAAGTAAAGTAATAAGGTTACAAAATATGAGTTTTTTTAATTTGTGTTTATACACCTAAATTTTTTGATATGTTTTTTGAGATGGGCATAGGTTAATTTCTTCAAAAACAAATTCTTTCAAGATACCCCCAAAAATGAGAATGTTTAAAGAGATATGAAAATGTATCACATGAAAGTCATGTTATGGACAACTTTAATAACCTTAATTATACACTATTTTTTATATATTTGGTTCACCCACATAGACTTTGAGTTATTTAGTTAAAATATATTTGTTAATAAACTCATGTGATAATTATATTCTCCTGAAGATGAATTTCAATATTTTTATAGAATGTTCCAACCCTTATAAATGAGATCATTTACAAAGAAGGGGGAAAGTTTTCATGATGGACCCTTTGAATTTTATTGTCAATAATGGGGATAGATAATAAAAGGAGGAGAAAGAAAATAAATTGTGGGTGAAATAATGGAATGGGGAGAATAAAAAGTAAGAAAATAAATACAATAATTATTATTATTTTAGAAGTGGTTGAAGTGGGCATTGACAAAAAACTCAAAGGGAAATTTTTTTAGTCCAGTGTTGTGTTTTTGTTGATTTTTTTAATAGATGATGTATATTTGAAGTTGATAAAATAATAAGTTTTTAGTTTTTTGATCCAGAAAATCAGTATTAAGAACATGACTCAAATTATCAGCATGATTCATTGAATTTGATCCATCAGAATGAGATTTTGAATGAAAGATAGAAGCTGATGGAAATCATATTAAGTTAACAATAGAAGTGTCAATCTTAATGAGGAAGTGTTATGGAGTCTAAATGGATCCAATGTGAAATCTTATGATGATTGTTTTATTTTGGTTTTTTTATAAATCGTAATTAATACATAAAACTTATGATGCAATCCTTATTAAGGGAATTGGGAAAAAAGTGTTTTCAATCATATTGAGGTTCATATTGGAAAGAAAAAATTTTCATGGGAAGTTACAATAATTCCCAATGTAAATTAGATGATAATGAAACTAATCAGAAACATTCTTAAATATATGAGAAATTCATGACACATGCTAGAGTTTGTGGAAGAGAGGATAATATGATGATACGTATTCTGGATATAGCTCATTGGTATGAGGAAGGCCATACACAAAAGGTTACAGATCATAAGTATGAGAATCATCAGTGTGACAATGTCATATGGTTGGAATATTGATCTTGCTAAAGTAAAAAAAGTCACTACCATCACCAATTCATCATAATGAATTCTAACATCGATTTAGTGTATAAATTGTTGGTATCTTTAATAAATCATATACAAAGTTCTATTGGAGGCCTAATTGATAAAAATTGAATTATATTTCAACTGTGTCAATAAAACAAGAATTCATATTTTTTCTCTTACAATTTGGTCAAGAGAAAAAGAAAAAATTATTTCTTATCTTTTAATATTGGTGCCCACTATAGGATTGGATGTGACAATAATCTATCATAGGAAGATAAAGAAAGATCCATTAGGTGTTGGATTGAACTGATAACTTTTTCAGATATGGGATCACTCATATAAAGAATATAAGAAAATTATAAATACGTTGAATATATTTTAGATTTTCTGATTAAGAGTTGGTTTCACCAAAATTTACCCAAGTTCTAAGGGTTAAGAGGTCACTTGCAGTGTATCTTGGCTTGTTGAATCCTCAGAGACCTAAGAAGAACCTTTAGACACTCAATAAGAGGAGATGGATTTTTGGCTATGAAGTGGCCAACTTGGGTTGATTTTAGATGGTTTTAAAAGAGCACTAAAAGATCTTTGTGAATTCAAATTATGAGAAAATGAGTTGATCCTAGGTTATTGCTCGGGGTGGATTGGATGAATTATCTTTTTCTTTTACAATTTCAATTTCATTAACTCGAGAAGAATTCATTAAATGAATTCAAACTACCCTCATCACCTGCTGATTAAACACCACCAAAAACACATATTAATCACCTATACACTTGTAGGATCATTTTCATGAGCACTCCAAGGTAAAGAATCTAATTAGCACATAAAAGTGGGGCGAATAAATTCAGTAAGGAAGAGGAAGAGAGAAAATAATATAATGAAATAAACTAAAATAAAAGAAATTAATAACATTTAAGGAGTGATAAATAACATCCAATCCAGCCCCTTACTACCCCCTTGGATCAACCCACAAAATATCTATCCCTACATTGATAACATGTTGTCAACGGAAGTGGGAAGTAGACTTACGAGGGTGGAATTAAAGAAGTTAAAACTCAAAAATAAATATCACTCCACCGTTGTGTGAACAAAATCACAAGGTTTGGTGTGAAAAATATGACAACCCTGCTTTTATTACAAACTTAAACATGATTTATTACATAAAACTTCACTTGATACAACAAATAAGATCGAGAGTTTTAGTGTCTTTGGGGATTAGGATCATTACATAAAAACTTGAAACATGAAATACAACATCTTTATTGAAAACTTCCTTTGTATGACCATTACATTCCCTCGTACTTAGCACTGTATGGGCTAACCTGAGGACATGCATAAGAAAAGGGTGAGCTATAAAGACCAGTAAGGGATTACACATGTAATAACATGAGGAGTACAATACATGTTAGACATTAGTCATATCAATATATCACAAGAGAAACATGAACATAAAGGCATGATAAAGCATGATAATCATAACATGGAAATGTGGAAACAACACTTAACATAGAATTAGCATGATCCAAGGCCCATTGCACATAAAGCATGAGTAAATCCTCATTGAACATAAATCACGAGTAAACACTCATTTCACTTTAATTAGCATGAGTCAACACTCATTTCACATGACATATCATGACACTATACTTTAGCCAATGCATTAGAGCGCTATAAGGGCGCACCCTTCTTAAAAATTTCATTTCATGCATAAGTGTGCCACATGGATCATAAAAAATGGATTCATAAAACATAATCATTTGTTACACGATAAAAGAATGTGGAATTAATACATGAGAAATTATAATCAATAAGTAAATGTTCATAAAGTTGAATACCCTTAATGGAGAAATGGGCATGGTATTCACTGCACAGTGGCATTGGCCTAGAAAATCGGTGCGATTTCGGCAGCGTAACGACATGACATAAGAATTCATAAAAATGGTTGATGAGAGAGAAAGGGTATCTTAATCATATCTAAATGTAACAGAAAGTAAGGAGGTCATATAGATTCATGTCCCAATAATTTTAATGGAATTTAGATTCATGATTCAAAAGTATTTCTTGAATGTAAAAGAGGAGAGAGAAGTTCCTTTCAGAATTTCGGCATAGTAATGTGTGTACATGGGAGGCATTTAATGAGAGATAAAGTGGTCTCCAATAATTCAAACATAAATAGGGAAGTATGAGGGAGGTGTGAAACCATACCCCAACATTCATAATTGAAATTAAAATGGAAAAAAAAATCTTAAAGAAAATTGGACAAAAATAAGAAAGGAAGAAAAAACCCTTACTTGGAAGTGTGCTTCCAAAGGCTAGAGAGAGGCTTGTGAGAGGCTTCTTGGGAGCTTAGGGCACCTTATGAGGATTATAGAGAGAGTAGGGAAGAGGTTGGAAGAACTCCAAAGGATTTCAGTGAGGAGGAAGTGGGAGCTTGGGTGGGTTTATATAGGAAAGGTGAGGGAATTATTTATTATTTCGGTTTGGGACCCCTTATATTAAATTAATCCAAACCACAAACCATCCCATGGATTTTGCGCATAGTTTTTGGAAAAGGGAAGAGGAAAAATAATTTTATAAATCCATAGTCCGAACTTCTTAAAATAATAGTATTTCTTAGGTGGAGGTAAGTCACACTCCCATGGAAAACAATTTAAAAAGACAAGGTGTTGAATAAGTCTTGAGGGTTCCATTAATGCTTTGAAAAGTAAGTCAAACAAACCCAAAAGAACATTATTTTAATGGTAAAACATATATTTTCTGGACATAAAGATTATAGTATTTTATTACATCACTATAGGGTCATTATGATGTCATAAAACACATTATATATTTAAACAGTATTTAATTTTTACCCAAAAATTTGACTGTCTCAGAAAATTATGGAAAATTCACTGTTGGATAATTTCGACATCCTGATTCTAGAAATAACATTTATTTTATCTAAATAATTTTCTAAATATGTTAATTTTCACTTTTAAAATAAAAACCGGCATTTATCGAAAATTCACGGGTTTTGAAAGAAATGACTTTCAAAACTTAATAAAAATTATAATTGCATTAATAAAATTATAAGATCATTTATATTTAATAAAAATTAATTTAATAATAATAATAATATTTTATTAAAATATTATTTAATTCAAAAATCCCTTAATTTAATAAAATAGAATTCTTAATTAAATAATAACTATAAACACTATTTGTACTTTAAAAATTATTTACAACGTATCAATAATGACAAGAAGGTATATACATTATTATATACAAAAAATAATGTACATGAAAATAGTACTATCGATTCGTTACATAACCCCTTAAAACAGCCGCATAAGACCTAAGGGTAAGGTGTGTGATGGCGACAGACTCTTGGGGTGGCTCGGATAACATCGCTCGAGTGGTAATTTCTATCAACTTACACTTCTCCCGTAGACGGTCTCTTTCGAGCTTGACATGATAAAGCTCAGATTGGGCTTGGTCAAGAGCAAAGCCCAAGGACTCCACCTCTTTTACAAGCTCTGACAAATGGGCTTCGTATGAAGCAATTATACTGGATGGGTCCATCACTTCTTTTGTTTGAGTAAATTGGATTTGTTAAAGTGCTATATTTATGCTAGTCATGTGATCACTATTCAACGACTATATTAGCAACGGTCAAAATTCATAACATAAAACCAAAGAAGTTGAAATTTTTTATAAACATAAAGAGACATTTAATTAGATCAAGAGGGATTTCCATTAATGAAACCTTTTTTCGTTACAATATTCCCCACTTAAGAAATTTCGCCCTCGAAATTTTCCTTTTCCCACACTAAAACAGATGTGGGTAACTCAACTTCATCATTTCCTCCGATTCCCATGTTGCTTCTTCAAACTTGTCGTTTCTCCACAACACCTTGACGAGGGGAATTATCTTATTTTGTAGAACTTTTTCTCTAAGATCTAAGATCTTCACTTGTTGCTCCTCATAAGAAATATCATCTTCCAATTGTACCACCATAGAAGAGAGTACATGTGAAGGGTCTAGTATGTACTTTCTTAATAGGGATATATGAAAGACATCATGTACTTTAGCCATGGTAGGTGGAAGTGCTAGTCGATAGGCCACAACCTTGACACTATCAAGAATCTCAAAGGAGCCGATGTACCTTGGACTTAACTTCCCTTTCTTTCCAAACCTCATGACCTTCTTACATGGAGATATGCGTAGAAACACCATGTCTCCAACTATAAACTCAATTTCTCGTCGACGGTTATCTGCATAACTCTTCTATCGACTCTGGGCTTCATTGATATGATGCTGAATGGCTTTCACCTTTTCCTCCATTTCCTCGACCATTTCTGGTCCAAGCAGCTTACGTTCACCGAACTCATCCCAACATGCCAGCTTTCTCCACCTTTTCCCATACAGGGCTTCATAAGGTGCCATTTGGATGCCCGAGTGGAAACAGTTATTATAAGAGAACTCAACCAGAGGAATATGTTGATACCATCCTCCTTTAAAGTCTATTTAGAATGCTCTCAACATGTACTCAAGTGTTTGGATAGTCCGCTCAGATTGGCCATCAGTTTGAGGATGGTAGGCCGTACTAAAGTTCAGTTCAGTATTCAGAGCATGTTGAAGACTCTTCCAAAACATAGAGGTGAATCTTTGATCTCGGTCAGACACAATAGATAGTGGTACTCCATGTAACCTTACCACTTCCCTGATATATATCCTTGCCAGTTGATCCAATGAGAAATCCTCCCGAATAGCAATGTAGTGTGCAGTCTTTATAAGATGATCCACAACAACCCAGATTGCATTGTTGCCTTTGAATGTCCTTGGAATTCCGGTGACAAAGTTCATGGTGATGTTCTCCCATTTCCATTCTGGTATGGTCAATGGTTGCATCATCCCCTTAGACTTCTACCTCTCTGCCTTCACTTGCTGGAACACCAAGGACTTTGATGTATATTCCGCAATATCTTTCTTCATATTATCCCACCAAATGTTTTCTCGGAGATCTCGATACATCTTTGTGCTCCCTGGGTGAATAGAGAAATTTGAACTCTGTGCATCATCCAAAAGTTCCTTCTTCATCTCTGGTCTTGATGGAACACATAGCCTTTTCCCAAACCACACAATTCCTTCTTTATTAACATTAAACTCCAAGGATTTCCCTTTTTCGATAGCTTCCACTTTTTATTAAATTCCCACATCATCCTTTTGAGCATCCTTTAACCTTTACAAAAGAGACGGGTGAGAAATAATTTGTGAAAGGATTGATGATGTTCCCTTCTCTATGATTCCCATGTCCATCTTCATCAAGTCTAAGAAGATTGGATCCTTCTCAATTATCATCATTGATAGAATCGCTGGATCCTTTCTACTTAGGGTATCTGCCACCTTGTTCGCTTTCCCAGGGTGGTAATGGATTGAACAGTCATACTCCTTGATGAGATCTATCTATATTCTCTAGCGCATAGTAAGTTCTTCTTGTGTGAATATATATTTAAGACTCTTGTGGTCAGTATATATCTCACATTTCTCTCCATAGAGATAATGCCGCCAGATTTTCAAGGAAAACATCAATGCCGCCAACTCCAGATCATGCGTTGGATAGTTTCACTCATGGATTTTCAACTTCTTTGAGGCATAAGATATGACTTTATCATTCTGCATCATCACACAACCTAAGCCCTTCTTTGAAGCATCACTGAATTCACAAAAAGTTCTCCACTTATGGGTAAAGTGAGCACGAGTGTAGTGATAAGCCTCCTTTTCAACTCTTTAAATATTTCTATGCATTCATCACTCCAAGAAAACTTTACTCCCTTTAGAGTTAGCTTGGTAAGAGGGTTGGAAAATCGTGGTAAATTTCTCATAAATCATCGATAATATCCAGCTAACCCCAAGAAGCTATGGATATCTATTACCGATGTTGGCCTCGGCTATCCCTCAATTGCATCTGTTTTGGAGGGATCCATAGATATCCCATTGCTTGTGATGATATGGCCCAATAATGGACCTCCTTCAACCCAAACTCACACTTGCTGTACTTTTCATAGAGCTTCTCCTTGCGCAAAGTCTCTAGTACAGTTCTTAAATGCTCCTTATGATCCTCCTTGGTTTTTTAGTATATTGGAATATCATCTATAAAGACTACCAAAAATTTGTCTAGGTAATCTCTAAAGACTCTATTCATCAATTCCATGAATATTTTTGGAGCATTGGTGAGTTAGAAAGGCATTACTATGAATTCATAGTGTCCGTATCTTGTAAGAAAAGCAGTATTGGGGACATATTCCTTCTTCACCCTTACTTGATAATATCTCGACTGCAAATCTACCTTGGGGAAGTATTGTGCTCCACGCAGCTGATCAAACAAGTCATAAATTCTTAGGAGAGGATACTTGTTCTTTATTGTGATTCTTTTAAGTTCATGATAATCGATGCAAAGCCGCATTGACCCATCCTTCTTCTTGACGAAGAGGACTCGTGCACCTCATGGTGAAGCACTTGGGCGTATAAACCCTTTATTCAGATTCTCCTGTAGTTGTTTCTTCAACTATTAAAGCTCTACAACAGCCATTCTATATGGAGTCTTGGATATTGGTAAAGCCCCGGGTATAAGTTTAATTGAGAATTCAACATCTCTTCTAGGAGGAAGACCAGGCAGTTCTTCGGGAAACACTTTAGTGAATTCCCTCACAATAGGCATTTCTTCAAGGATGGTTTCTTCCTTGAACTCAATCATCTGAGCTAGATACACGTGCTCATAGGGCAGTAATATCCATTCTTGAGATGATGGAGCTAAAGGAGATTCATCTTCCATCTTACACTTGTAAACAATTGGGGGTCTATTCTCTATATGGAGAGTGATTTCCCTCTTCTGGAAATTTATGTTGGCTCTATATAAGGAAATCCAATCCATGCCAATAATTGCATCAAATTCCACCGGAGGGAGTATGATGAGGTTTTCCTGGAAATTCAATCCACAGATTATAACATGGGAGGACTTATATTAATGGGATGCATTGATTTCCCCATTTTCCGTACTCACCGACATCTTCACTTCCATGATTTGTGGTGGTACTGGGATTGTTCTACTAAACTTTCAAGATATAAAAGAATGCATAGAACCTGAATCAAAAAGTACGTTCACCATTCTTGAATGAATAACTAGCGTACCTGTCACCACTTCGTTGTCGTGGTTCACTTCGGCAGAAGTGATGGAAAAAGCTCTTCCTTGCTGCCTTGGAGGTTGTTGGTTGCCTCCGAAAACACTTGGATTAGGGAACTGATTTGAAAAATGACCCGGTTATTTTCATTTTTAGCATTGAACAATGTGTTAAGGTTCGAACAGAGCATTCCTATCCTCTGTCATAGCCGCGGGTCTTTCTTACCGACAGTTAACAACTGGGTTCCCTTCTCTTCCACACCTGAAGCATTTCCTCGTCCCCTTAAGGCAATTTCCAGGGTGCTTCTTTCCGCACTTTTGGAAAGTGGGGTGCTGGATCTTCTTAGCACCATTGGATTTATCCATCGGACCACCAAAATTGAAGTCCAACTTACGCTTCTTATCCCCATGATACCCCTATGATTCTTGGATCTCCATTTCGACCTTGAGGGCACATCAGACAATTTCCTCATAACTGTCGAAGTCACGGATCGCCAATGATTTCTGCAGGCTAGGCTTCAGCCCACTAAAGAAGCGGTCAACTTTGTATTCTGGGGTAACGACACATCCGGAAGCGTATCACGAAAGCCTTGTGATGTTTTCCTCGTACGTTCCAACAGATTCTTCATCTTTTTGCTTGAGGGAAAGGAAGTCCCTTTCCATCTTAAGCTGGAGGGTGCGTGAAAAATATTTATCGAAAAACATCTTCCGGAAATCCTTCCATTCCAACGCCTCGATATCCTCCTCAGGCTTCGTATTTTTGATCAACATACACCATTGATCAACTTCACCCTCCATATGATATGCCGCCAGGAGAACCTTCTCTTGTTTAAAACATTGAAAGATGGAGAATATCTTTTCAATGGATTTGATCCATTGTTCAGCGATTGTGGGATCTTATGATCCACTAAAAGTAGGAGGCCTTTGTCTCATGAAGATCTCAATAGAGACTGGTTCTTTCTTAGCGGGTGTTGAATGTTCCTCTTGACCCATGTTTCTATTCAAAACTTTTGTTAGCTGAGAGAGAAGTGTGACAAAGTTCGTGATTCCCGCTCCCATTGGATTGGGAATCTCGTTAGTATAGTTATCACACTGATCTTCAAAACGGTTGTTAGCCCAAGTCCTCATATTACCGACCATTGTATGTAAAAAAAGGAAATTTAGGGGTAACACATAAAGGGTAATCCAAAGAAAAAAGTTTATGACTTATAAATAAACTTTTAATTCATTAACTCATGAGTCTATAGGCTTCAATCTAGGCTTTTCATGATCTACCTTCTAACATATATTTTTAGGGGCATTTTTTTTAATTACCTTAATAAGGGTTCATACTAAGCTTGTGAATTTATCAAAACATATCCCCCAGGAGTGTCGTAACCAAGAGTGCAGCAAGGCCCGTTATCGTGCACCAGTTCCCGTTCAAGTCTAAATTAAAGCGGTGTTTTCGGGTTTTACCCCTAGCATACATCTGTGCTAGAGCCGCCTCTACCTGCTCGTTTCGAGACATGAATGTATTTGCTTGATAAACCACTTACTCAGTACTTACCAAAACTTAGGGATGTTTTTATTATGATTAGTCTTGTCTCTAAGGATTTACTAGGGTTTTCTAATCCTAATCCCAAAAATAACCAAACCTATCCTCTGATACCAACTATGAAAACCCTGCTTTTATTACAAAATTAAACATGATTTATTACATAAAACATCACTTGATACAAAAAATAAGATTGAGAGGTTTAGTGTCTTTGGGGCTTATGATAAATAAATAAAAACTTGAAACATGAAATACAACATCTTTATTGAAAACTTCCTTTACATGACCACTATATTCCATCGTACTTAGCATTTCATGGGATAACCTGAGGACATGCATAAGAAAAGGGTGAGATATAAAGCTCAGTAAGGGATTACACATGGAATAACATGAGGAGTACAATACATTTTAGACATTAGGAATATCAATAGATCACAAGATAAACATGACCATAAAGGCATGATAAAGCATGATAATCATAACATGGAAATGTGGCAACAACACTTAACATGGAATTAGCATGAGCCAAGGCCCATTGCACATAAAGAATGAGTAAATCCTCATTGCACATGAAGCACGAGTAAACACTCGTTTAACTTGAATTAGCATGTGTAAACACTCATTAAACATGACGTATCATGATACTATACTTTACCCAATGCATTGGAGCGCTATAAGGGTGCACCCTTCTTAAACATTTCATTTCATGCATAAGTGTGCCACATGGATCATAAAACATGGATTTATAAAACATAATAATTTATTCCACGATAAAGGAATGTGGAATTAATACATGAAACATTATAATAAATAAGTAAATGTGCATAAAGGTAAATACCCTTGATGGAGAAATGGGCATGGTATCACTACATAATGACATTGGCTTAGAAAATCGGTGCGATTTCGGCAGCGTAACGGCGTGACATAATAATTCATAAAAATGGTAGATGAGAGAGAAAAGGGTTCCTAATCATATCTACATGTAATAGACAGTAAGGAGGTCATATAGATACATGTCCCAAAAATTTTAATGGAATTTAGATTCATGATACAAAAGTATTGCTTGAATGTAAAAGAGGAGAGAGAAGTTCCTTTCAGAATTTCAGCATAGTAATGGGTGTACATGGGAGGCATTTAATGAGAGAGAAAGGGGTCTCCCGTCATTCAAAAATAAGGAGGGAAGTATGAGGGAGGTGAAAAACCATACCCCAACATTCATAACTGAAATTAAAATGGAAAAAAAATCTTAAAGAAAATTGGACAAAAATAAGAAATGAAGAAAAAACCCTTACTTGGAAGTGTGCTTCCAAAGGCTAGAGGGAGGCTTGTTAGAGGCTTATTGGGAGCATGGGGAATCTAGATAGGATTCTAGAGAGAGTAGGGTAGAGGTTGGACAAACTCAAAATTCTTTGAGTGAGGAGGAAGTGGGTGCTTGGGTTGGTTTATATAGGAAATGTGAGGGAATTCTTTATTATTTAGGTTTGGGACCCCTTATATTAAATTAATCCAAACCACAAACCATCCCATGGTTTTTGCCCATGTATTTTGGTAAAGGGAAGAGGAAAAAAATAATTTATAAGTACGGAGTCCAAAAATCTTAATATAATAGGGTTTCTTATGTGGAGGTGAGTCACACTCCCATGGAAAACAATTTAAAAAGACAAGGTGTTGAATAAATCTTGAGGGGTCCATTAATGCTTTGAAAAGTAAGTCAAACAAACCCAAAATCACATTATTTTAATGGTAAAACATATATTGGCTGAAAATAAAGATTATAGTATTTTATTACATCACTATTAGGTCATTATGATGTCATAAAACAAATTATATATTTAAACGGTATTTAATTTTTACCCAAAAATTTGACTGTCTCAGAAAATTATGAAAAATTCACCGTTGGATAATTTTAATGTCCTGATTCCATAAATAACATTTATTTTAGCTAAATAATTTTCTAAATATGTTAATTTTTTACTTTCAAAATAAAAACCTACATTTATAAAAAATTCACGGGTTTTGACAGAAATGGCTTTCAAACCTTAATAAAAATTATAATTGCATTCATAAAATTATAAGATCATTTATATTTAATAAAAATTAATTTAAAAAAATTATAATATTTTATTAAAATATTATTTAATTCAAAAATACCTTAATTTAATAAAATATAATTCTTAATTAAATAATAACTAAAAACACTATTTGTAATTTAAAAATTATTTACAATGTATCAATAATGACAAGAAGGTATATACATTATTATATAATAAAAATAATGTACATGAACATAGTACTATCGATTCGTTACATAACCCCTTAAAACAGCCGCATAAGACCTAAGGGTAAGGTGTGCGATGGTGACAGACTCTTGGGGTGGCTCGAATAACATCGCTCGAGTGGTAATTTCTATCAACTTCCACTTCTCCCATAGACGGTCCCATTTGAGCTTGACATGATGAATCTCAGCTTAGGCTTGGTCAAGAGCGAAGCCCAAGGACACCACCACTTTTCCAAGCTCTGAAAAATGGGCTTTGTATGAAGCAATTCTACTGGATGAGGTCATCGCTTCTTTTGTCTGAGTAAATTGGATTTGTTAAAGACCAATATTTATAATAGTCTTGTGATCACTATTCAATGGATATATTATCAACGGTCAAAATTCTTAACATAAAACCAAAGAATTTGACATTTTATATAAACATAAAGAGACATTTAATTAGATCAAGAGGGATTTCCATTAATGAAACTTTGGGTCATTACAAAAGAGTTCACACCTTAAGAAAATGGTATCAATGAGATATGAATAAGAACAGAACAAGAGAAGAAGAACTTTTATTGAAAACTATTGTGATTTGAACAACTTACATGAGAAGGAAAAATGCTACAAAGACAATTTGGCATAATAACATTACAATCAAAACAAAGCTCCAATATCCCTAAATCCCCCATCCCTACTACCTCAAATAGGAAACAATTAAGCCTTTGGCCGAGACACCACTCCCCAAGTCTCTATAATTAAATGTGTTGGGCCAAGGTAGGTGGAACATTAATGTAAAGAAGACTTTTCCGCTTCTTGCCCCGAAGTTCCAGCCAGCTTGCATCCATCGAAAACACGCGCCGAAATGAACTTCTCAAAGGCTGAATTGGAGTGGTCCATAGAATAATTAAATGAATCCAAGGCTGTCCCCTAACATCCTGTAAAATTTCAGATCAAAATAATAATCCGTTCGAGAGATATGATTTAAATGGTGGGATGTTTTTCTAGGGTGCAAAATTTGGCCCATAATTGAATATTCAACATGGGCCTCCTTCATCACTACCATGTAAGAAGAATTGGAACTATCTACAGAATACTTACTTGTTCATATATATGTCTTATAGCCTCCCAAGAAATTTGGGATTCATTGGGCCGGTATTGTGGGCCCCAAATTCTCATCAGTGGGATGATATCCAATATGCCTTCTCCAGAATTGTTTCCTTTCATCGCCAAATATCACCATCATCTTTTATGAATCCTCCATTGATCCCTGAATGAAACATGTTCATATTTAAGTTTACATCCATGTACCAAAATATAAAATTAAAATATGGATAATTAAATTCATTAAAATCAGATGAAAAATTGGGCCTAAATCGGTGCATATTAGGCATGAAGTGCACAAATGATGAGAATGAATGTTCAAAATTAAAATCCACTAACTCAGGCCCATAAGATAAAAAGTGAAAATTTAATATCATTAAAATATAATCAAAATATGTGTTTTTATTGGCTAATCACACCCCCCAAATTGTGTTTTTCTAGTCCCGAGAAAAATATATCCCACAAAAATGAAATTCGAAAGACCATTTCCAAAGACATTTTAATACACATTTCTCACCCAAAGATCTCATACCAAAAAATTATGAAACCCATAAAAATAATTTAAAACCAGTTATATACAAAGGAATATCTCAATCCAAATCCCATTACTTTGTTCAAATTCATTTTCATATTTCATCGAAATTCAATTAAGAATGATGAAGTGTTGTGCGTCACAATAGACATGGGGGTTCATTTTCATTCGAGGGAGAAAAGATGGAAGCTCTAGGAGAAATCAAAATTTAATAATAAGATGAGTACCAATTTCTTTATTTTATTTGTTTTTTTTTGGATTTTTTTGCAATTTTTCCTTGGTAATTGAAATTGAACTCAATCGTGTCAACCCATGTAGCAAGACTTTGCTGATGACTCCCAGGATCAAAGACCCAAGGGCACTAAGTGAAGCTCACATACTCAGGCATCATCTCGAGTTAACTCAATCAAAAACAAATTCAAATTACTACAAATAGAGATAAAATGCCCAACTATGGGCCAGACAACTATGGAGTCACAATCCCGAAGTACTGAAAGCCACACATTAGGTCAACTCATTGCTCTATGCACAATTGATTTTTTTGAATACTCATGTTAAAATTAAAATAATCTCCAATAATATGCTATTTATTATGGGTCCCCAAGAACTCAAACTAAAACCCCACAATCTAGAGGACGTGCATTGTGTTTTTTTAAATAATTGGATGAAAATATAAATGGTGAAAAATCACATCAGAAAACCGCACTTTCCAATATCTATGCACATGAACATAAACATGCATTAAAATCAGAATCATGCCATGAAAAATTATTTGATATCCAATTTCAGAGTTTGGAATGTGTGTTATCATGTTCAAGGTTAATGAAAATTTTCCTTCCACACATTTTCATCTCCCCCCAACATAGAATAACACTGTCCCCAGTGTTTAATGAATTGAAACATAGAAGGGGTAGGATAGAAGTTCAACAAAGACATTGAAAATGAAACTTATGTAATAAAGTCACCTGGTGGTTGATGTTGAAAATGCATTCCCATGTCTCCCTTCAGTTCTGGTTTGAGTCCCAATGGCTTGGATGATTGTGGCTAGCTTTTCCCAATGACCTATGACATGCATTAATTTTTTTTAATATATATATATTTTTTTATTTTTTTAATCTAAAAACATAAAAATAACATAAACTGATGATACATTGCCTTCTCTTAAATTTCTGGGTAAGGTATTACTCAGGGATCACACCGTGTGACATGGATGAATATGATGCTCCCCTTTCATACCCTTCCTTACTAAAAAAATAAGAACAAGTCAACAATCCTTTTTTTTAAAATACCTAAAAAAACATAAAACAAAATAAAATAAACTGATGATACATTGTCTTCATTATATTTTATGGGTAAGGTATTACTCAGGGATCACACCATGTAAAACAGATGAATACATTGCTCCCCTTTCATACCCATACATACTCATAAAATAAGAATAGGTCAACCGACTATTTTTTTTAAAATTACAAAATGAAGAAGAAGGAAACAAAAGATTATTCACAATGATTAGAAACATGAAAACCACATGTTTCCTCCCATGCAGCGCTTTTGTTTAACATCGTTATCCTGACATGGATCCTAAATCTATCAACTTTTTCCTGGTTCATAGGTTCGCTATGTTAACTCAACCTCTATTTCATGTTTATTGAATGATTCAATGAATGGTTTTAACCTATGAACATTGACCTTAAAAATGTTACCACATGTGGGATCCTGAATCTCTACTACTCCATGGGGGTACACATGATGCACTATGAATGGACCTGACCATCTAGACCTTAACTTTCCCGGGTGTAAATGAAGTTTTGAACTACACAAGAGCACATATTTTCCTAGTTTAAATTGTTTAACTTTGATATTCCTAGATTTGTAGGATGGAACTCTAGCTTTATTTATCCTTGAATTTTCATAAGCCTCCATCCTAAGTTCCTCAAGTTCATTAAGATATAATTTCCTCTTTTCTTCGGCTAAAGAAATGTCGAAATGTTTTTTTTCGATTGCCCAAAATGCCTTATGCTCAATTTCAACAGGTAAATGGCATGATTTTACAAAAACCAACCTATATGGTGACATTCCTAGGATGGTTTTGAATTCTGTATGATATGCCCAAAGAGTATCCAAGAGTTTCATAGACCAATCATTCCTATAGGGGTTGACAGTTTTTTCAAGAATTTGTTTAATCTCCCTATTTGCTAACTCAGCTTGACCATTGGTTTGAGGATGGTATGCAATGGAAACTTTATGAGAAATTTTGTACTTAAAAATGAGTGAAGAGAATGGGAGATTATATAAATGGGTTCCACAATCACTGATTATAGCCCTCGGGATTCCAAATCTAGATAAGATATGATTTTTTAAGAATCAGATCACAACTTGATGATCATTAGCCTTGGTGTGAATGGCCTTAACACATTTTGAGACATAATCAATTTCTAAGAGGATGTAGAGGTATCCCTTATATTTTGGAAAGGGTCCCATGAAATCAATTCCCCAAAAATCAAAGATTTTAACGACTAGAATGGGAGTGAGGGGCATTTGATTCCTTTTTGTAATGGATCCTAATTGCTGACACTGAGGAAAACCTTTTCAGAATTGCAAGGAATCCTTAGTGAGATTCATCATAGAAATCACTTTGGAGGACCTTTGCAATGATTTTCTTTGTAGAAAAGTGGCCTCCACATGCCACTCCATGACAAAATTTTAGAATGGACTCTTGCTCAGACTCGGGAACACATCTCCTGATGATTTGATCATGACAGAACATGAAGAGGTAAGGATCATAAAACACATAGTGTTTGACATTAGAAAGGAATTTCTTCTTAGCTTGGGTCCCTAGGAATTTTGGAATGTCACCCGTCACCAAATGGTTTGCTATGTCAGCATACCAAGGGCAATCACTCACTGAATAGAGGTTCTCATCGGGAAATGAATTAGACACAAAGTGGTGGTGTGAGTTGTCTTTGAATTACATCCTAGAGAGGTGATCAACTTTACCATTTTCAACACCCTTTTTATCCTTAATGGTTAAATCGAACTCTTGAAGAAGAAGGACCCACCTAATCAATCTAGCCTTGGCATCTTGTTTTTTGAAAAGGTATTTATGGCTGAATGGTCAGTGAAGACAATTATGGGTGATCCTAAGAGATAAGACCTAAATTTATATAAGGAAAAGACAATAGCAAGAAACTCTTTCTCAGTGGTGGTGTAGTTTATTTGTGCATCATTTAAAGATTTTCTTGTATAAGCAATGACACATGGAGTTTTCTCACACCGTTGTCCTAAGACTACTCCTACAACGAAGTTACTTGCATCACACATGAGCTCAAAAGGAAGTTTCTAATTTGGATATTGCATGATAGGTAGAGATATAATAGTTGAATTGAGTGTAGAGAATGATTCCTCCCAGATTTCTGTCCATAAAAATGGAGCATCATTTACCAATAGAGCACAATGTGGATGAGAAATAGAGCTGAAATTCCTAATGAACCTTCTATAAAAACCAGCATGTCCTAAGAAGGACCTCACTTCCTTAACAGTTTTAGGAGAGGGAATGTGACGAATGATGTCAACCATAACTTTATCAAATTCAATCCATCTACCAGATACCATATTACCTAGAACAAGTCCTTCCCTTACCATGAAATGACATTTTTCCCAATTTAGTATAAGATTCTTATCCTTGCACCTTGAAAAAACCTTTTCAAAATTTAGAAGGAATCCCTCAAAAGTATCCCCAAAGTTTGAGAAGTCATCCATGAAGATCTCTAAAAAATCCCCCACCATATCCAAGAATATTCCCATCATGCACCGCTGGAAGGTACCAGGGGCATTAAATAACCCAAAGGGAATGATCTTGAAGGAAAAAGTGCCAAATGGGCAAGTGAAGATTGTTTTTCCTTGATCCTCTAAGGAGACTTTGATTTGATTATACCCTGAGAATCCATCTAGGAAGAAATATAATTGATGAACCTACAGTCGCTCTAGGGCTTGATCAATAATGGGTAAGGGGAAATGGTCTTTCTTGGCACAAGAGTTGAGCATCCTATAGTCAATACATACTCTCCATCCACTACTGACCGTTGTTGGAAGCATCTCTCCATCCTTGTTGGTTATTACTATGATTTCATCCTTCTTTGAAACCACATGGATTGGGATAACCCACTCACTCTCAGCTATAGGATAGATGATACCAAATTTTAACAATTTCAAAAGTTCTTTTCTCACTACTTCCATGTGATTAGGATTGAGTCGCCACTGAGGTTGACGACATGGCTTTGAATCGGATTCTAGAACTATTCTATGAGTCCAGATAAGTGGGATAATCCTAGGAATATCAGATAGGATCCATCTAATGGCTTTCTTGTGTCTCCTAAGGACATCTTGAAGCATCCTCTCATGATCAGCTTCAAGAGAGGAATAAATGACAACAGGAAAGGATTGATTGTTCCCTAAGAATGAAAACTTGAGTGATGAAGGTAAAACCTTAAATTAAAGATCTGAGTGTTTATCACTTTCCAAGAAAGGATGAGACTTTGTATTGAACTCAGTTTCATTGTTCAGATTTCTTGACAAAATTGGTTCCTTGTGAAAAGAATTTTCATCCACTAATTTAGCTAGAGTAGTCTAATGAATGGATATAGACTCGATGTTAATTATTTCAACCATGGTTTCATTGATTGGTGATTCTAGAAAATCATCAACAGAGCTATCTGAAAGATATTCAAGCCAAGGAGACAAATTTACTTCATGTGAACAAAGAAAATCAATCTCTTATGGACTTAAACATCCTTTGGTAATTCCTTGATGTTCTTTGAGTTCACTATCAACACTACATATCCAATTAACCTCATGGATCTCTTCATCATCCCCAATTTGAGATTTTTCATTGTAGATGTTTATGTCTAGACTCATGTTTCCAAATGTGATAGTCATGTTCCCATTTTGGACTCGGATAATAGAGTTGATTGTTGCAAGGAAGGGACAACCAAAGGATGATTGGGGTTTTCTCCCTAGGACCTAAGCTTGGGTGATTTTCAAGAACAATTAAGTGAGCTGGGTAAATGAAATTTCCAACTTTCACCAGAATATCCTTTAATATCCCCTTTGGAACCCTAATACTATGATCAGCAAGTTGAAGTGTGACAAATGTGGGTTGGATCTCTTATAGGCCTAATTGGTAGTACACAACATAGGGTATGATATTGACACTAGAACCTAGGTCACAGAAGGCCTTGAAAAAAAATTTCTCTCCTAGTTCAACATTGATGTAAGGGCAACCCAGTTCTTTCAACTTAGGAGGAATGGTCCCTTGAATGGTGGTACTCACATTAGTAGCCAACAGGACTTGGTTTTTATGTGAAAATTTTCTTTTAAAAGTGCACAAGTCCTCAAGGTACTTTGAGCATGTAGGAATGGTTTGAATTGCATCGAGGAGTGGAATGTTCAACTTGACTTGTGAGAATATTTCCCTAAATGTTTCACTCAATTCAGGATTGGTTTTCCCCCTCATGCGTTGAGGAAATGGTGCAGGTTGTGGGGTTGTTTTTTGAAGGATTGTTTCTTTGAAAATGTTATCATGTTTTTCAGTTTGATCATGTGGTTTATTTGAATTTTCATTAGTGGTTGAAGCTTCAGATGGTTTCTGAATTATTTTTTCAGGTTTCTCAACTAATTTCCCACTTCGTAGAATAGTGACAACCTTTAGTTGTTCATGAGTTGTTTGAGTGAAACTTGACTCTCCCCTTATTGTTTTTTGTGGAATGGCTTGTGCGGGCATGGGTTCCTTTCTTGTTTTGATGGTTTAAAGTTATTATTTCATGGAAGAGACTTCTGAGTTCATCCTTTCCATTTGTTTGCACAATTTTTCAAGGATTTGGAGAGGGGAAAATTGGGAAGGGGCTTGTGTTGGTTGGGTTATCCTAGGGGGATACTTTGGTTGTTGGATGGGTTGTTGGTATTGGACTGGAGGATGTTGGTATTGGACTATTTGTGGTTGGAATTGGTTATGGTTTTAAAAATTTTGTGTAGGGTATGGGTTTGGTCCTTGTGGTTGGCTAGGTTGTTGGTTGTATTTCCATCGGAAGCTTGAGAGTTCATTATACCCTGGGTTGAATGTGTTTGGGAGTTGGGGATTTTGAAAGTTTAGGTAATTGAATTCAACAGGTGGTCCTTCTAAAAGAACATTATTTATGGATGGAATAGTTGGGAGGTTGTCTGTTTTTTTGTCATGTTTATCACATATTGTGAAAATAGTTACTACAGTTTGGATTTCATGGATTTTCCTATGGTCTATCTCTTCAACCTTCCTAGAGAGTGATGTAAGTTTCACCCAAGGCTTTCCTATTCTCTAAGTGTATTCATTCGAGCAGTTCTTTGGGAATTTTCAGAATAAGGTGATGTTCCCCATGTTTGGTTTTGTTTAGCAAGGATTTCTAGATACTCGTAAGCATCATTTGTGGATTTGTTTTTAAAGGTCCCATTTCACATCATGTCAATGAATTGTTTATTCCATAGGCCCAAACATTCATAAAAAATTCTCACTTATTCAGGAATAGAAAAACCATGGCGTGGAACCATGTTTAGGGTGTCTTTGAACCTTTCCCATGTTTCATAAAATGACTCTCCCTCTTTTTCAAAAAAGTTTGGATTCTCTTTTTTAGTGAAATAGTTTTGTGATAGGGGAAGTATTTTTTGTAAAATTATCTTTCTAGTTGGTCCCAAGAGTGGATTGATGAAGGTATCAGATTATTTAACCAGTTCTTTACTCGATCCTTAAGTGAGAAAGGAAATAGCCTTATCTTAGTTGACTCATGTTTATGTGAAGAGCACATGGCTTCAACAATGTCATTGAACTCCTTGACATGAAGGTAAGGAATTTCTGACTCCATCCCATGGAAGGTTGGAAAGTGATTTAGGACATGAGGTTTAAAGACATAGTGGGCTTCTCCTAGGGTAGCATGCCTAATGAAATAGGGTGAATTGGTCCAGGTAGTAGTAAGGTAATCATTATGGTTTGATCGACTGCATTCCCCAAATTTGGGGCTACCTCATTTGGATTTCCATTTTGGTTCCCACCCGGGTTTATGAGTGGGTTTCTTTGAAGACCCTCCATTGAAATTGACTCAATATTTGACTCCGGGGTATTAGGAAGATTAGGATCCAATGGTGTACTTGACTCCCCTATCCTATGACTTTCCACCCTAACTTGTCTATTTGAGTTAACATGGGTGTACACAGACATGCCCCAAAAGAAAAAAAAGCGAGAAAGGGAAAACATAAGAGATATTGGGTGAGAATAGATGAATGGGGGTGAGGAAAGAAGGTTTTGGTCTAAGGAACTTACTTGGTCTCCGAAAATGGCACCAAAATTTGGTTTCTCCCAAATTTAGCCAAGTTCTAAGGGTTAAGCAGTCTCTTGCAGTGTAGCTTGGGTTGTCGAATCCTCAAAGAGCTAAGAAGAACCTTTAGACACTCAATAAGAGGAGATGGATTTTTGGTTATGAAGTGGCCTACTTGGGTTGATTTTAGATGGTTTTAAAAAAGCACTAAAATATCTATATAAATTCAAATTATGAGAAAATGAGTTGATCCTAGGTTATTGCTCGGGGTGGATTGGATGAATTATCTTTTTCTTTTAAAATTTCAATTTCATTAACTCGTGAAGAATTCATGAAATGAATTCAAAATACCCTCATCACCTACTAATTGAACACCACCACAAACACATACTAATCACCTATACACTTGTAGGATCATTTTCATGAGCACTCCAAGGTAAAGAATCTAATTAGCACATAAAATTGGGGGGAATAAATTAAATAAGGAAAAGGAAGAGAGAAAATCATTTAATGAAAGAAACTCAAATAAAAGAAATTAATAACATTTATAGAGTGATAAATAACATCCAATCCAGCCCCTTGTTACCCCCTCTAATCAACCCATAAATGAACTAGCCCTCCATTGATAACATGTTCTCAACAGAAGTGGGAAGTAGACTTATGAGGGTGGAATTGAAGAAGTAAACACTCAAAAATAAAGACCACTCCACCGTTGTGTGAACAAAATCCCAAGTATTGGTGGGAAAAAGTTCACACATTAAGGCAATAGTATCAAGGTGAGATGAATAATAATAGAAGAATATAAGAAAAACTTTTATTGAAAACTAATGTGATTCAAATAACTTATGTGAGAAGGAAAAATGCAACAAATGCAATTTGGCATAACAACATTACAATAAAATAAAGCTACAAGATACCTAAATCCTCCACCACTAATGCCTTAAATAGGAAAAAATTAAGCCTTTTTCCAAGCCACCACTCCCCAAGTCTCTTTAATTAAATGTTGTGGGCCAAGGTAGGTGGAACATTAATGTAGAGAATACTTTCCCACTTCTTGTCCCGAAGTTGCATCCAGCTTGCATCCAACGAAAAGACGTGCAGAAAGGACCTTCTAGAAGGACGAATTGGAGTTGTCCATAGAATACTTAAATTAATCCCCGGATGTCCCATAACAGTCTGTAAAAGTTTAGCCCAAAAGCATAAGCTGTTCATGAGATATGATTTAAATGGTGGGATGTTTTTCTGGGCCGCAGAATCTGTCCCAAAATTGAATATTCAAATTGGGCCTCCTTAATCACCACTATGTATGAAGAATTAGCACTGGCTCCAGAAGAATTATTTTTTCTTATATATGTATTATATCCCACCATAAAATTTGGGCTTTATTAGGTCTGTATTGTGGGCCCCACATTCTCATCAGTGGGATGATATCCAATCTTCCTTCTCCAGAATTGTTTCCTTTCGTCGCCAATTATCCCCATCATCTTTTATGAATAATCCATTTATCCCTGAATGAAAAATTTTCATATTTAAGTTTTTATCCATTTCCCAAAATATCAAATTAAAATATCGATAATTACATTCATTAAAATCAGATGAATCATTGGGCTTAAATTAGTGCTTATTAAGCATGAAGTGCACACATGATGAGAATGGATGTTCAAAATTAAAATCCACTCAGGACAATAAGATCAAAAATGAAAATTCAATACCATTAAAATGTAATAAAAATATGTGTTTTTATTTTCCAATCAAGAGTTTATATGGAACATATGTATGAGAAGACTTTCAATGTTTACATGTGGTCATCAAAATGATCCATCTTTAGTATTGCATATGTTTTCATCGTAATGAGAATTCATCTAGTCTTCATATATGATTATTTGGTATGGAGCACTATAATGAAGAATATGTTGTCTTCCTTCAAAATAATAAAGAATTAGAATGATGAATCATAATGAAGAATCATACTTAAGAAATGTTTTGTAAACTTAATGACGTTTGAAGTTTTTTTTTGCATATTTGAGAAGTACAAATAAGTATTGAGAAGAGTTGAAGAAGTCAAAATTGAAGAGTTAAATGGATGATAAATCCATAATTTTTGAATTTATTTGAGAGAAAAGTGAAATTATTTTTCCCACATTTTCAATTTTGGGGTGCCTATAAAAGGAGAGCTCAATAAATTTGTACTTTGTTAACTTGAACTATTCATGTGCGCCATAGCTCCATCAATTTTGGAATAGGTATTGATATTCTAAGAAATTTTTTTATTTTTATCTTGATACTAAGAAAGTTACATCGGAATAGGATCCATCATAGTGAGGTTCAATCTGATCATCAGAGAAAGTTCCAATGGTTGATGTCACATTAGAACAAGTCCATCAGAGTGAGCCCATCAGAGCGAAATCCATCAGAGAAAGGTTAATTGGACTGAGTTCCATCAGATGGAGAAAAATGAGTTACCAATTGATTTTATAGTAAGTAGAATAATGGAAGAGTATAAGTAAAATCACACTAAGGATAATCAGATGGATACAATCAGACAGAGGTTACTGGATAGAGGAAAATCAGACTGACTTTTTCTAAGGAATTTTTATGGGAAGTGTTTCTAGAGAATATTTCAATACTAACAAGTTCTTTATAGAATTTTTGAATTCCTTTATTATTGTACACCTATAAATTTTGATTCAACATACTTGTATAGGAATTAAAGACATTCCTAAGTGGATCAAAAAAGATATAAAATGAATCATGTGACTGTGGATACTTACCAGTTGTTGAAAAGGCTTGTCTTTCTGGGGTGTATTACCATCTATGGGAAAGTGGATACTAAAAAGGATAGTTGGGGGAGGGTTATAACCAACTATTTCATGAATGTTTCTACTAGGTTTTTATAATTTTTCACTTCTTGTGACTTTGTATTCCATAAAGAAGATAGTGAAAGAATTCATGTTGACGGGACTATCCAACATGGAAATGAGATGGTCTTCATGCTGAACCTTTTGAATATCATGTTCTACCTTTTATTTATATTTGTTTATATATTAAAGGTGAAGTTGAGGAGATATAATTTAGTTGATTGAAACTCTAACAAGTTTCAAAGGTTTATAAAGTTTACTAAATAAGTAAAGAAACTTTATTATAAAAAAGAACTCACTAATTCACCCCTCTCATTGGTATTAATGCTATTGGGGAATAAAAATATTTAGATCTACCTAGAAATGGACTATATGATGAAAAAAAATTATCATTTTTTGGGTAGGGATACTTCTATAGGGATAAAATATTTTCCCTTATCCCCATAGAGCTAGAGTAATTTACACACTAGGTATCCAAGATCATTGAGAGTGTGTGGACCCTTTAGCATTTACCTAACTTACCTAGAGAATCCTTTATTATAGTTCTAGGGTTTAAATTTTCAATTTAATCTTTTCTTATAAAAAATTTTTATTCATGCTTTCCTTATAAAAAGTATAATAATCATGATTTTCTTAAAACTTTGAAAAATGATCTTCATGTCATGTGTTTCTTAAAATGAACATAGTTGGTTTATCTTAATAAAGATGAGTTATGAACGGATTTTTATTAATATTATTAAAAAATAAAAAATTTATTTTAAATTACTAAAATTAAAACTAGCATGAAAATGGATATTTGATTAAATTATTATCTTGTGGAAAGGCAGGTGGTGGCATACTTGGAATTTTTATGATCACACGTATTTCATTATTTTAGATTCCAGGTTTGTATTAGACCTTGACTAATTTTTGACTGTTTATTTTTTTAGAAATTTAAAGTCATTCAGTTTTATTGCATTCAACATAAGGTTCCTTTTACCTGAATTTTAGGACATGCCTTTAATTTTTTAAAATGCCTCATATGTGGCTCTTTAAATGATTTACCCTGTCCATGTGGGATTTTACTACTTTATATAGTTGATTGTGTAGTTACATTGTGGTGGTCAAGGATAATAATTTGTTGAGGATATTCTACTAGGGAGGGTGTTTAGAGGATTATTTGAGAGTTTATTTATGTATTTCTTGTCTATTATGTGTTTAATTTTTTGGGAATAGATGTCCAATATACTGATAGTTCAAGCTAGATTTTCATTAGATTACTTCTGTTGATTTTACTTTGTTTTAAGGGATAAAGCATTCCTAAATGTTTTTATTTGATTCCCAAGTGCTAGTTTCCAGCCCATGGGGATCAGGAAATCCCTTTGGGATAATGATGGATCAATTTAGGCATCGGTTCTAGTGGAACACCAGAATACTTCGTTACAAAAAAATAATAATCAATTCAGATGATCAAATAACATGGATTCATCTAAAAAACAAAAATTTCCATGAATTTTAAATGGTATAAATCATATGATCAATAAAATGGTACAATTAAAACCTTGATTAATTTTATCTCCTAGTAGAGTATTAATCCTCATTGAATAAGGAATCAACTCCAAGTGCAATCCCAAATTGTCCACCAATAATGAGTAGATAAATTAATGTAGTGGCCCAAAATAAAATAATATATAAATAATGGTAGAATCTATCAATATGGTACCTCACACCATATATTTCCCTATATCAACATCATCCTCCTCCGGTGTCTACTTAACGATGTAGAGTTTCACCCTCTCTTTTGAGGTGTCAAACTATCCTCTTAAAACGTAATTCCTACACTACCACAACCCTGAAAATTTGTCTTTCTTGATGCACCTCTTTTAATTTTTTATCCCTGCACTTGGTTAGATATTCTACCACTACTCATCTATATGAACTACTTATAATTTTTCTTTAAGTGGTCTACCTTCCTGCATGATAAATAGGTGCAAGGAGGATTAAGATACGTAGACTTTCTGTTACCTACATCAATACAATAAAAATACTAAAAATATTATCTCCCCTTGAAAACATAAGAAGTGTCCCTAGTCAACCACCACAATAATTCCATCCACTTCCCATTTTTTTCCACTAACATAATTATTTCATCCACCTAAATATAAATAAATTACTTTTCTTATGCCCATCCATTATACCAACCTTCATAGAAGTTTCTATATTGACTAACTCTATATAGGTAGGTAGATTCAGAAGGATAATAATTGACTGAATACTCATTATTATGGAGATATTCCATAAAGCATATGATGTTTTATATTTTTTTTATCAAATATATATATTTAATATGCTATTTAATATGGGAAACAAGGAATATCATATTCCTTGATAAGGGAATATCATAAAGAATTAATATTCTTATATCATGCTACTACCAAGACAAAAATAATATATGTTTGAGATATATCATATGGTGGTGTTTTTGTGTAGAATCATATTTTATGATTCAAATAAACAATATAATATTAATATCAGAATTTAAAAATAGAGTGTTAACATTCAAAAATCATCTATATATGACTATAATTGATTAAATAAAGTTTATAGGAGATCAAACACACTTAAATGTTATGTACATGGCCAAAATTTTACAAGTGTTTAAAACAATTAATATTACATAAAAATTATATAATATCGGATTAAATTATATACAATTCTGGGTAAATATCAAGTCCTATATAAAAATTCCATAGCTATTGATATAGAATGTTCTCTTATAATAATTTATCCCTATCATATTACTCTTCCTTCTCCTTCCATATCTCCTAAGAGATACAAGAGTATCGTGGTTATGGGGAGAATCCTACCCAAACATTGAGCAATTAATTTGATCCATGGATAAATCTATGAGGGAAGATTATTTTTTATTCCTTAATGATATTAATTAACCACAATGATTGGAGAATCGGAGAAACACATATAAAAAATAAAAGATAAATATTCATTATCCATCCTTTACATGGTTTTGGTTTTTCATAGCATGGTGATATTAGAATTGAGGTTCCTAGTATGTTTGACCACATTAAAAAAGATTCATTTGATCCTTAGAAACCATTCAGTTGTATCAAAATATTACTGAACTTCTTGATTCATGAAATTATGTTTGAAAAATAAAGAAAACATATATTGTTTTTGATATCATATTTCATATCTAATAAATGATATAAGTTTTTTACTATTATTAGATATATAATATAACATATCATAATTTGTGATATAATTATTCTTTACAACGTGGGATATTATTAGAATTGACCCAATTTAATCCTTTAGTTTTAATTATATCACAACCTACAATAAATAATGTCATAGCCAATGATAATTATGATTCATGTTTAAAAAATATAGCATTGTATAATTATTATGAAATACTATATATAATACCAGATGACCAAAAGAACCACTTCTTATCTTTTGGAGGTAGAATTACATTAGTTAATAGTGTTTTAAAATCCATTCACATGCATGTTATTTCGGCTCTAAAGGTTCCTAAGAGAGTCATCTTGGGTATTTAAAAGATCTTGGTGACATTCATATGGGGTGGTCAGTCATAGGGGAGACACCATTGGATATCATGTAAAAATATGGAAAGACCACTGAAGAATGAGGGAATTAATGTCCAAAAATTTTCAACCGCTATTCAATCTTTGCAAGAAAAAATGGCCGGGAAATTATTAGAACCATTACCTCTAGGGAAGGTTCGTGCTTGAAAAATATAGTAGTTACTTGGGTGGGAATAGAGTTAACTCATGATCCCTTTTTTGAATGATTTAACCTCACAACTAAAACCTCCAATTCCACACTAGATGGATCATTGGAAGTGGGGATATCAATTTCTATTTTCACAATTAGGTTGAAACAATACATGGATTCCCTAATTTCACAAATCCAAACCTCACATTCAGGAAATCCAGTATGTATCTAAGATTCATTCATGAAGTGTTGGATACATATCAGTGTAATAATTTTGACCTTATTGAGTTTAACTCAGAGCCGGATCACTATGTTTTTACTGGATCTTCTTCTGGATCTTTTTTACCCAAGGAGTATCAATGAGTGAATTTTGATTTCAGTGTTGTGGTTCCTTGGGGGGGAGGTCATGTGAAACCCAAATATCTCATTAGGATTTAACATTCTCACATGGTGTGTTAGGAACTAGGTGATCCCCATTGAGGAAAACATCAAGAATATGGACACCCCCTGGTGTCTAGGTGATACTATTTTATGTTTCCACAGGAAAAGACTTTGAATCACCATTTCTTTGAGAGTGAATGGCCCCACATAGTTTGGATCTCCCTCTACACTTTCAATATCCATCCAACATAAACCTCTTTGGGGGACACTTTTCATTACCACTCTATTTAGGGTTTAGGCACCTATAGACATGAAATACATCCTATTCATTGATTCTTATAGTTGGATGTTAGAGTATTTGGTAGGAGATGAATAATACACGTCATGAAGGTACTAGTTACTCCTAGACCTCTCTTGTTTTCAGATCAAAAAATATTTTAGTGAACTTTATAGGATCATCACCAAGTATTGTGAGGCTCCATCCTTATTATAATTCTTAACTGGAAGAGTCAAACCCAACCAGCGATTAAGTGGAAATCACAGATTTTGGGTCTACTGGTTTCCTCATAGAGATGATATCAAACTCAACACTACATGATTTTTTATTTTTTTTATCGTGCATGTAAGAGGTGTGGTTTGGGACTCCTCTGGTTCTATCATCCTTGCTTCCTTAGCCTACTTCGGTGGTGAATACTCATTTCAATAAAAATACAATACTTTTCCCACTAGTCTTCACAAGTGACATGAGTGGAATATTGATATTACTATGGTGGAAATGGACTCCTCCATAGTCCACAAATTCTTTCTCGGGTCAAGGTATACCCCCTAGCCCATTACCTATCTCATATGTAAATGTAGGGGTCTAATCAGTGCTCATACTGAAGTTATTCATGTTTGGAGAGAGGGTAACAAAGTTGTTGACCATATTACTTCTTTGGATACTCAAGATTTCTGTAACATCCCAGGTAAATGAAGAATAATATATTTTCATATTTATTAATATTAGTGAATTAAATATTAATTTTAGCTTAAAGAGGTTTCTATGTTCGATAGCGTACCTGATACGCAACAACGTGTTTCTTTGGAATCTTACGTTGCACACTAATAATATAATAGTATTATTTTAAATGGAAGTTAACTCCTAGCCTTTGTATTGGCGGGGATGAACAAAACTAACTAAAATATTATCATACATGTATTTATATTTATCCAATAAAAGTTAAAGGCTTAATATATGAATGAATCTAATTTTAAGCATAATTTATATTAAAAGACCGATTTACTGCCTTTTAATGGCGAACCCTTTTTAAATCTAGTTTTTTTAACTTTAATACATTATATATGACCAAATAAAATCCTTCTTTAGAATGAGGACATAATAATTTACTTTGGGTAATTTTTTGTATTTTTTTGATAAAATTCATTTTTAAGGAATAGTAAAAATATTGTATTTTAATTCAAAACAATATTTTAATCTAATTTATTTATATGGATAGATTATTTTTTTAATTGGTTTTAAAGTGAAATTGAAAAATAGTTTTACCATTTAATCCAATGTTGGTCATTGGAATTAATTTTACTTTGAAATTGGACATAAATAAGTATCAATCTTTTGATAGTTTTTAATTCTTAAAAACACGCTCTTTGTTTTGACAGCGGGAATTAATTTTAAATTAATTTCTTCTACTTCTGTGTTTTGATTTTAGAAAAATGGATTCCATATTTGGAATCAGGATGCCCAAATTGTGTAAATAGATAACTTTTATTTGTAGACATTTTAAAAATGTACTTCAATAAATATTTTATTTACCGTTGTTAAAGGGTAAATCAGGTAAATAAGGGTAAAAAATAATATTATAATAATATGAAATTACCCTTAAACGTGTCCTAATCCTATTGTATGAGTAATTTCAGACCATGGGTATCTTTGGGTGTATTTTGGGACCCCATTGAGCCACTTGGGAGTGTTAATGGCAATTTAGATTAATTAATTTAATGTGAAGAGAAAAGTGACATTAACAAAAACCGTTTAGTAATTAATTTTTATATGGTGTTATATAAGTCCTATTTTCGAATATAAATATTAATTGGAAAGATAAAAAGATATCATACATCATGGTATTTTTTTATAATTTTTTGAAATCAAATAAATTAAATTATTTATGACACAATAATGATGCAGTTTTTACCTCATTAATAAATGATATAAATAAATAAGATTATAATGATTAAAATATTATACAAAACATGTCCAATTCTGATTGGATGATTTTATTTAGAATATGAGTAATCTTATCTTTGACCTAAATGATTTTTGGACCATTATAAACCGAAATTAAGTTTATAATAAAATAATATTTTCAAACTTTCCTAAAGAGCCCCTCCTCTCTCTTATAAAAAGAGACCACTTCTAACTAATTCCTCACACCTCTCAATCCATTTGTCTCATATAACCTATTCTCAATTAATTTCCCTACATCCCTCTCCTCCTCCTAGAAGACTTACCTTAGGCACTTAATAAGTCCTTTGGTTCAAACCAAAGTGAGTTACCCAAATTAAAGGTAATGATTTCTCTTAAATTGTTTTCTTTTATTTTTCTTCTCCAACCCCTAAACTCTTTTTATTTCATTTATTTTGTAACAAAACCAGTATCCTAAATATAATATAATTTTTATATGATAAGGATTTTAACTACACTTACACACACCTCCATCTAATGGATGAAGAACATAATGTTTCTGTGGATGGCAAACTAACGCATCACGAAACGATTATTGTTCAATTACATCTTACCACCTTTCATGGTGGCCATTATGATGTAAATATATTTATATATGATATATATTATGTTTATTATTTCCTTATTATTATTTAATTCCCATTTATATCAAGCCTTTATGGTTTCCATAGTGGGTAAATACGATAATCTCATTTGAGGAAGTGCGGACTACCGCCCCCTCAAAGTGATGTGACTCGTTAATTCCCTATGTGGGATATATAAAGGATAGTGTTAATGATATTATATATGATATTATACAGGATTTATAATATACCTATGTATCATTATGTTTTAATTCCATTAAAATAAGAAATAGAAATGAAAGTAGCGTTCATGCGTACGTACGGCTTACCGTCTCCATGAACGGTGCATTTCATTTCGTACCTCCAAATGTTATGTACTATTATAAATACATGTATATAATGGATATATATGATATATATGATATCTAAAATCATGAATACCATTCTGGATATAATGACTATTTACCACATGGACAACTTGTAAATATAAGGAGTTCATTTTTGACCCAAGTACCAAATATCGATAAAATGAACATTATTAACTAAAATGATAACATAATGTTTATAACACGATAATAAGTGATATGAAAGGAATAATAAACTTGAAAAAGTTTCTTAAGCAAGTTGAAATTAACTTTACTTTATTATTTAGGAGATTAAAGAATGAACGGGTCAAGTCGGACATGAGCTAAGGGACTTCGTCTCAATCTTCTTTCATTGAGGAATTTTTAGTTTTATACACGAATTTATTTTATACAGTGTATAAACCCCTTTTACTTTTCATTTTATTCAAAGGGAATATTTTTATACGAAGCGTTTTACTAAATGACATGAAGGAATGTTTTTTTAACGTAAGCGGTGACAACGACCATTCCACCGCCGTGAGTATTATTTGATATTTGGCTTCCTTAACAAGCCAGAATGTTTTTAAAAGGAAGAATAAATACCATATACACTTTTTATGTATTTTGGAATTGAAAATGATTTTGAAAATGGATTTATTATTTCAATATCTTGAAATGAAATTTTATTATTGCAATGTGGAAATGTATCTTTCCTTTATGCTTATGTTATGTGTTATGATCATGTTATGGTTCTTGGGCATTATTTACGTATACGGGTGGTTCTGTGATAAAACTAGGGTGGGTGATCCCGAGATAGCTCTTCAATGCATTGGGTAATGTGACAGAGGTAAATGTGAATGTTTCTCCTAAGAGAATTAGGGAATATACTGTGATGGGTATTCCAAAGTAACTCCCTATGTAGCTATGATAGCTACAATGTATGTATGATATGGATGCCACAAGTTACCTTTATGATTTGTGATTTCTATGTTTCTTTCATAAATATTATGATTTCATGAGTTAAGTAAAAGATTTCATGTTTTGAATTCATTTATGAACAAATATTTTAATTCTCTGATTTATAACCCTTACTGAGCTTTTTATGTTCATCCCAAGTTTGAAATGTTTTCACAGGACTTAAAGATGAATAGGGTCAAGGATGAGATCAAGGAAAAGTCATGCTATCTAAAACATGGATCTAGACATGACTCTTTTTTTAAGAGTTCATGTTTTTTTAAAAAATGGAAACTGTGTAGAAATGTCTACTTTGTAATTTTTGAGATGTAATACAATTGTTATGCCCAATTCTCTAAAACTCTAAACCAGAAAATATCCTCAATATGAATTATCCATTTAATTCAATATTATGTAATGTTCAAGGTTGGGTCTTTACAGTTGGTATCAAAGGTCATTTTAGATAACTTTAGGAGTTAGGATATTATTAAATTAATATCCATAAAGTAATTTATGTTAATATTGATATCACATAGCATTTACAGAATACAATGTTGTTTCGCCTAAGATATTTCTTTGTTTAGAATGGATTTCCATAGAGGAAACATGGAAGCTATGTTGGGATGACATCAGGAGGAAGACAACCTTCCAAATCAGCAACCTGGGATGGTCAGAATCAGAACTGAATAGTTTGTTGCAGTGATGGCACAGTTGACTCAAGCTATAAATGGTGGTGGTATCCATGTATGAGATCAGCTAGATCAACCATCGAGGAACATGTCAGTAGTGGATCATTTCATGACGCAACATCCCCCAACATTCAAAGGATCATCTGATCCAGTGCTAGCTGAAGGTTGGATTAAAGCACTGTAAAATATTTTTGATGTCATGGGTTGTTCAGAACATCAAAAGGTTATTCTTGTTGTTTACCGTTTTGAAGGTGAAGCTGGTCAATGGTGGTCAATGGTGAAAAATATCAGGGATAGTGAGGAGATTGATTCTCTTGATTGGTATGAATTCAAAGGTATGTTTCTAGAGAAATATTTTCCTAAGGTGGTTCGTCTTAGGATAGAAAAAAAATTCCTGGAATTGAGGCAGGAGGATGACTCAGTGGCTGCTTACGAAGAAAAATTCACTCGACTGGCAAGGAATGCTCCAAATTTCATATGAGATCTTGATAGTAAAATCAACTATTTTTACTCAGGATTAAAGCCAAAGTATTGAAGGGCTTTAGCTTCTCGTGAGTTCAAAAGTTATGAAAAGATTGTTTGTTATGCGGAGAAGGTGTAAATGGAGTTTTCCAATGATCAGGTATTCTTTTACAAACAACAAAATAAGAGGTCGAGGTGGTAGGAGGAAGGGAAGAACTCTTCAAAAAATTATGATGGTAAGAAACTAAAGTTTATAGTTTATGAAAATTGTGGTAAAAAGAATGTTGGGGAATGTCTTTTGAATTCTAGTAAGTGCTACCGATGTGGTAAAATGGTACATAAGGATTGTAATTGCACTGAAAAAGATCAGGGTAATGGTAAGACAAAATATGATTTACAATCAGTAAAATATTTTAAGTGCAATGAAATGGGACATTATGCAAATGAGTGTCTGACAAAGAGCTCGAGTGATGGGAAGCAGACAGACTACAAGCAAAAAGGGTTGGCGAAATCCTTTGCAACTACTTCAGCAGATGTTGGGCCATCAAACGGAGTAATATCAGGTACATTATTTGTTTGTTTAGATTATTCCAATGTGTTGTTTGATTCAGGGTCTACACATTCATTCATTTATGAAAAGTTTTCTAGTAAATTGGGAATTCCATCTCATGATATGAATACTGAAATTATGTTAAAAACACCGGGAGGAAATGTTGAGACAAAAAGAAAACATAAGAACATTTATGTTCTTGTGTGTGGAAAGAATATACCTGCAAACCTTTTTGTCTTGCCTCTAGTAGAGTTTGATGTTATATTGGGCATGGATCGACTTTCTATTTATCATGATAAGATTGACTGTAGAGATAAAGAGGTTTCTTTTAAAAATGATTTTTAATTTGTGTACAAGAATGAACCCTTGTTTTTGATAACATATCAGGAAGTCGAAAAACTGGTAAAAGATGGAAATGAATGTTACCTTGCACATATTGTTGAAAACAAAGGAACTGTTCAAATTAATGATGTTCCAGTGTTAAATGAGTACCTTGATGTTTTTCCTGATAAGTTGCCTGGTATTATACCTGATCGAGAAGTTGAATTTACTATTGACTTAGTTCCTAATGCTAATCCAATTTCAAAAACCCCTTATCGAATGGCTCAAATTGAACTTTTAGAGTTAAAGAAGCAATTACAGGAGTTATTAGATAAAGGTTTCATTCGACCTAGCACATCACCATGGGGTGATCCTGTCTTTTTTGTTAAAAAGATTATGGTTCAATGAGACTTTTCATTGATTATAGAGCATTGAATAACATCACTGTTAAGAATAAGTATCCTTTGCCTCATTTCGATGATTTGTTTGATCAGCTCCAGGGAGCTCAGTATTTTTCAAAGATTGACTTGAGGTCGAGGTACCATCAGTTGAAAGTAAAGGAAGAAGACATTCCTAAGACCATGTTTTGTACTAGATATGACCATTAGGAATTTGTAGTTATTCCTTTTGGGTTAACCAATGCACCTGCGGTATTCATGGATCTTATGAATAGGATTTTTCAGGAGTTCTTGGATAAGTTTGTGGTTTTGTTCATTGATGATATTTTGGTTTATTAAAAATGTAAATAGGAACATGAAATTCATTTAAGGGCTATCTTGAAAACCTTAAAAGAAAATAAATTGTTTGGGAAATTCAGTAAGTTTGAGTTTTGGTTACAAGAAATTTCTTTCCTTGGTCGCATTATTTCAAAAAATGGCATAACTGTTGATCGTTCAATAACAAAAGTTGTTGAAGAATGGCCAAGACCCACAAATATAACCGAGATCCATAGTTTTCTTGGTTTGGAAGGTTATTACTGGAGGTTTGTTGAAAATTTTTCATAGTTATCTAGTCCAATGAATAAGTTAACTCGAAAAGGTGTTAAGTTCATCTGGACAAAAGAATGTGATGATTGTTTTCCGGAATTGAAAAGAATATTGGTGAATGCTCCAGTTTTGGAACTACCTTCCAGAAATGGTGAGTTTGTTATCTACAGTGATGCTTCGTTGAAAGGACTGGGTTGCGTCCTAATGCAAAATGATCAGGTAATTACTTATGCTTCGCGTCTGTTGAAACCACATGAGTTAAATTTCCCTACACATGATTTGGAATTAGTCGCTGTTGTTTTTTCTTTAAAAATCTAGAGGCATCATTTGTATGGAGTGAAGTGTGAAGTATATACTGATCAAAAAAGTTTAAAGTATATATTCACTCAGAAATAATTGAACATTAGATAGAGGAGATTGTTATAATTAATCAAGGATTATGATTACACGATCCATTACCATCCGGGAAAAGCAAATAAAGTGGTCGATGCTTTGATTCAGAAAAGTAATGTCTCATTAGCCATGCTATGTTTGAAACAAGATCCTTTGGTTTTTGATTTGATGAAATTTGGAATAGAAGTTGTTGGGGAAGGAAATTATTCTATTTTGTTTCAGGTGTCAGTGAGATCATCTCTATCAGACAGAATAAAGAAATCAGAGAAGGAAGACAGTGAGTTGCAGAAAAAGGTAGAGTTGTTTCAGAAGGGTAAGTTGCCTGAATTTAACATTGATAATGATTGTGTTTTGAGGTTTGGAAAGAGATTATGTGTGCCCTGTGATTCATAGTTGAAGAATGAGTTGTTATGTGAAGCTCATAGTTCTCTGTTTTCAGTTCATCTTGGCAGTACTAAGATGTATAGAGATCTTCAAGAGTATTAATGGTGGGATTTAATGAAAAGATATATTACTGATTTTACTGTGAAGTGTTTGACTTGTCAGCAGGTTAAAGTAGAGAGAAAGTTTCCAAAAGGAATGCTTCAGCCTCTACCGGTGCTAGAGTGGAAATTGAAAAATATATCCATGGATGTTGTTGTGGGATTACAAAAGATATCTTGAGGTAATAATGCAATCTGGGTTATAGTTGACCGATTGACTAAATCTGCTCATTTCCTTCCCATTAGAGATACTTTGTCTCTAGATCAACTTGCTCGGTTGTATGTTAAAAGGATAGTCAGGTTTCATGGAGTTCCCCTCTCCATTGTATCTGATCATGATCTCATGTTCACTTCTAACTTTTGGAAAGGCCTTCAGAAGTCACTGGGTACTGAATTAAATTTTAGTACAGCTTTTCATCCTCAATCAGATGGGCAGTCAGAATGAACAATTCAGACCTTGGAGGATATGTTACGTGCTTTCTCGATGGACTACCAGGGAAGTTGGAACCAACATCTTTCTTTGGTTGAATTTTATTATAATAAAAGTTTTCATTCCAGTATACAGATGGCTCCATTTGAGGCATTGTATGGAAATCGTTGTCGAACTCCAGCTTTTTGGGATGAAGTTGGTTAAAGAAAGATGATGGGACTAGAATTGGAAGAAGAGATGACAGAGAAAGTTCAGTTGATTCAGAAGCACATGAGAACAGCTCAAAGCAGACAGAAAATTTATGCGGATAACCGGAGGAAGGATCTTTCTTTTGAGGCAGGTGATCATGTTTTTCCCAAAGTTTCTCCATGGAAAAGTGTGATGCGTTTTGGTAAGAAGGGAAAGTTGAGTCCAAGGTTCATTGGACCTTATAAATTTTTGGATAAAGTTGGATAAGTTGCGTACAAATTAGCTTTACCTCCAAGTTTATCCCAGGTACACAATGTTTTTCATGTTTCGATGTTGAGAAAGTATATGCTAGATCTCTCTCATGTTTTGAGCCCAGAGGCAGTTCAGTTGGAAGAGAATATCTCTTATAAAGAACAACCAGTCCAGATTCTTGACCATAGAGAGCAAGTGTTGCGGAATAAGGTAATTCACCAGGTAATGGTTTTGTGAAAAAACCGTATGGTTGAAGAGGCAACATGGGAATCTGAAAATGCTATGAGGGATAAATACACCCACTTAATTTGGTAAGTGGATAAAAATTGTGAGGACATAATTTCCAAAAGGGGGGAAGGATGTAACATCTCAGGTAAATGAAGAATAAGATATTTTTATATTTATTAATATTTGTGAATTAAATATTAATTTTAGCTTAAAGGGGTTGCTATGTTCGATAGTGTACCCAATACACAACAACGGGTTTCTTTGGAATCTTACGTTGCACACTAATAATATAATATTATTATTTTAAATGGTAGTTAAATCCTAGCCATTGTATTGGCCAAAATGAACAAAACTAACTAAAATATTATTATACATGTATTTTTATTTATCCAATAAAAGTTAAAGGCTTAATATATGAATGAATCTAATTTTAAGCATAATTTACATTAAAAGGCCGATTTACCACCTTTTAATGGCGAAACATTTTAAATCTAGTTTTTGTCACTTTAATACATTATATATGACCAAATAAAATCCTTATTTAGGATGAGGACATCAGAATTTACTTTGGGTATTTTTCTGGTATTTTTCTGATAAAGTTCATTTTTAAAGAATAGTGAAAATATTGTATTTTAATTCAAAACTATGTTTTAATATAATTTATTTATATGGTAAGATTATATTTTTTAATTGGTTTTAAAGTTAAATTGAAATATATTTTTACCATTTAATCCGATGTGGGTCATTGGAATTAATTTCACTTTGAAATTGGACATAAATAAGTTTCAGTTTTTTGATAGTTTTTAATTCTTAAAAACACGCTCTTTGTTTGACAGCGGGAATGAATTTTAAATTATTTTCTTCCTCTTATATGTTTTGATTTTGGAAAAATGGATTCCATATTTGGAATCAGGAGGCCCAAATTTTGTAAATAGGTAACTTTTATTTTTAGACATTTTAAATATTTACTTCAGTAAATATTGTATTTACCGTGGTTAAAGGGTAAATCAGGTAAATAAGGGTAAAAACATAATTTTATAATAATATTAAATTACCCTTAAACGTGTCATAATCCTATTGTATGAGTAATGTCCGACCCCGGTCATCTTTGGGTCGATTTTGGGACCCCATTGAGCCACTTGGGAGTGATAATGACAATTTAGATTAATTAATTTAATGTGAAGACAAAAGTGACATTAACAACAATCGTTTAGTAATTAATTTTTATATGGTGTTATATAAGGTCTATTTTAGACTATAAATATTAATTGGAAAGATAAAAATATTTCCTACATCATGGTATTTTATTTATAATTTTTAGATATCAAATAAATTAAATTATTTATGACACAATAATGATGCAGTTTTTACCTCATTAATAAATGATTTAAATAAATAAGATTATAATGATTAAAATATTATCCAAAACATGTCCAATTATGATTGGATGATTTTATTTAGAATATGAGTCATCTTATCTTCTACCACAATTATTTTTGGACCATTATAAACCGAATATAAGTTTATAATGAAATAATATTTTCAAACTTTCCTAAAGGGTCACTCCTCTCCCTTAAAAAAAGAGACCACTTCTAACCAATTACTCACACATCTAAAGACATTTGGCTCATCCAAAATCTGCCCAATTAAGCTCCATAAATCCATCTCCTCCTCCTAGAAGCCTTACCTTAGGCACTTAATAATTCCTTTGGTTCGAACCAAAGTGAGTTACCCAAATTAAAGGTAACGATTTCTCTTAAATTATTTTCTTTTATTTTACTTCTCCAACCCCTAAAATATTTTTATTTATTTTATTTTGTATCAAACACCAGTATCCTCAATATATTAGGATGTTTTTATGATAAGTATTTGAACTACACATACACACACCTCCATCTAATGGATGAAGAACATAATGTTTCTGTGGATGGAAAACTAACGCCTCACGAAACGATGATTGTTCAATTACATCTAACCTCCTATCATGGTGGCCATTATGATGGAACTATATTTATATATGATATATATTATGTTTATGATTTCCTTATGCTTCTGTAGTTCCCATTTATATCAATCATTTATGGTTTCCATAGTGGGTAAATACGATAATCTCATTTGAGGAAGTGCGGACTACCGCCCCCTCAAAGTGATGTGACTCGTTAATGCCCTATGTGGGATGTATAAAGGATAGAGTTAATGATATTATATATGATATTATAATTTAATTATAATATATCTATGTATCATTATGTATTAATTCCATTAAAATAATAAATAGAAATGATAGTAGCGTTCATGCGTACGTACGGCTTACCGTCTCCATGAACTGTGCATTTTATTTCGTACATCCAAATGTTATGTACTATTATAAATAAATGTATATACTGGATATATATGATATATATGATATCTAAAATCATGAATAACATTCTGTATATAATGGACTATTTACCACATGGACAACTTGTAAATATAAGAAGTTCATTTTTGACCCAAGTACCAAATATCGACAAAATGAACATTATTAACTAAAATGATTACATAATGTTTATAACATGGTAATAAGTGATATGAAAGGAATAATAAACTTGAAAAAGGTTCTTAAGAAAGTAGAAATTAACTTATCTTTTTTATTCAGGAGATTAAAGAATGAACGGGTCAGGTCAGACACGAGGTAAGGGACTTCATCTCAATCTTCTTTCATTGAGGCATTTTTAGTTTTATACATGAATTTATTTTATACGGTGTATAAACCCCTTTGAATTTTTATTTTATTCAAAGGTAATCTTTTTATACGAAGCGTTTTACTAAACGACAAGAAGGAATGTTTTTTTAACGTAAGCGGTGACAACGACCTTTTCGCCGCCGTGAGTATTATTTGATCTTTGGCTACCTTAACAAGCCGGAATGTTTTTAAAAGGAAGAATAAATACCTTATAAACATTTTATGTATTTTGGTATTGAAAATGATTTTGACAATGGATTTATTATTTCAATATCTTGAAATGATATTTTATTATTGCAATGTGGAAATGTATCTTTCTTTTATGCTTATGTTATGTGTTATGATCATGTTATAGTTCTTGGGCTTTATTTACATATACGGGTGGTTCCGTGATAAACCTAGGGTGGGTGAGCCTGAGATAGCTCTCTAATGAGTTGGGTAATGTGACGAAGGTAAATGTGAATTCTTATTCTAAGATATTTAGGGAATATACTGTGATGGGTATTCCAAAGTAACTCCCTATATAGCTGTGATATCTATAATGTAAGTATGATATGGATGCCACAAGTTACCTTTATGATTTTTTATTTCTATGTTTCTTTCATAAATCTTATGATTTCACGAGTTAAGTAAAAGATTTCATGTTTTTAATTCATTTATGAAAAAATGTTTTCATTCTTTGATTTATAACCCTTACTGAGATTTTTATTCTCATCCCAAGTTTTAAATGTTTTCACAGGACTTAAAGATGAATAGGGTCAAGGATGGGATCAAGGAAAAGTCATGATGTCTAAAACATGGATCTAGACATGACTCTTTTCTTAAGAGTTCATTTTTGGTAAAAAAATGGAAACTGTGTAGAAATGTCGACTTTGTAATTTTTGAGATGTAATGTAATTGTTATGCCTAATTATCTAAAACTCTAAAACAGGAAAGATCCTCAATGTGAATTATCCATTTAATTCAATATTATGTAATGTTTAAGGCCAGGACTTTACAATTTCAGTCTTACTTGCTTCTCATGTATTCATTCCTTTCTTTTTAGAGTGTGAACATTGTTAAAGGGGATTACCTTGACCTTCATTATTCTCATCCCCTGTAGTTCTATGTGTTTCATCATTACGTTGTCTTATACTTGTTTTCCATTTTCTTTTATAAAAAAATATTTAATTTGGTGGTGGTAAATAGACATTCATAACAATAAATGTTAATATTAAAATATCTTTGGTTTACATGGAATAGCTAATAATTTTTAAATAAAGTGTTTATATAGAAATTATAAGGGTGATTTTAAAGTGTCTATAAATTATAAATAAGTCTAATTATAAAGGAGATTATATAAATGATTAATTAATCATAATAATTAGTTTGAAATGTTAAAATTAAAGGCCTTTATTAAGAAATTATTTAAACCATATCAAAAAATAGTTTTGATAATTGATATGATCAAGATTTAATTAATATTAAATATATGATATTTTGAATATTTGAAAAATATATAAATAGTTCATATATATAATATTTATATTTTAGTTATCATATATTTAAGTTAAATGTCATATAAATTTCAACATGAAGAAGTTTATGTTGAGAATAAAAAAAATTATTTATATTTATGTAATTATGGAAATTAATCAAGCATGGTTAAATTAGGAAGTGTTTATAATTTATTTATGGATTTTTTATAAATTCTCAAATCATGTATAAATTTATGATATTTTCGTTTATTTATTGTATTCTATACTTAATTCATAAATATAATTTTTATATTATTAAATAATGTATGCTTTATTTTAATAGTGTTTAAAAATCTTCTTTAAATTTTTATACATGAATTTAAGGAGTTACACGACAGGTATGAAAACTATATCATTAGAAGCAATAATACATATAAAAGGGATAACATCTGATAATATGGTGAGCTTAAAATCCTATTAAAATAATAGAAAGTTCAATATTCCTTTAAAAGTGGCTAATTTTCATGACCTCAAATATCTAAATAGATTGATCATACTAAAGTTAGGTTCCCCTAGATAATTTTATGAAAGGAATGTAAGTAATAGGTAACCTTAATAGGACTAGGTTCATGTTTGTGCTATTTTCCTTGGGTTACACTTAGTTGGGATAACCTGATATGATTAAGTTACTATAGGAATAATGTTGAATGAATCCATATGAGGTATTAGGTTAAGGAGTTATCCACTAAACTTTCTTAGAGTTATATCATATATTATTGGCATTCTAGTCTACCTATATTACTAAGTAATGGTGAAAATGCTAAAGTGATCCAAATATTAGTGAAATAATGCTAATTCCCCACTAATGGATATGATGAAATTTAAAAGGGATCACTATTTTAACATGATATAATTTAATTAAATTCCTTGTTAAATGATTATAAAACATGATACTCATATGATTAAATGATTTTGTCGTAGATAATGACATCATCTTTGTTGTTCCCTGGGAATGGGTGCACCACTGAGAGTTAGGGAGGGGGTTGAATCTATGTCACTTTCTTATAACACCCAAATATTTTAAAAGAACATTATGTTTGATTGTGTATACAATACACAACACAGAGCGTTATTGAACCAAAAAATATTATTATTTTATGACTGTTATAACAGAGTCATTGTGTTGGAGGATACATATAGAAGTTAAAAAATTATGATATATATATATATATAATGTTCATCATCAATAAACATTTATTGATAAAATTTTAGAAAAATAATCAATCAATCTTTGGTTAAGTCATTTTATTCAAAAAAAATACATTTTATTCAAAATTAATTTTTATTGTTTTTTCTAAGAAAATATTATAATTTATTTCTAGAACTTTAAAAAAATTAATTTGATAAAAAAATATCATTTTTAAATCATAATTTATGAATTATCTTACCTTGAATTTTTTGGATTTTTATAAAAGGAATGATTTTCTAGTGAATAATGGAAAATATACATTTTTATTAAAAACTATATTATTGTTTCAAAAATTCAAAAAGTTCCTTTTTGTTTTAAAAAATTTTCAAAGTAAAAGTAGTTATATTATATTATCAATAATCCAATTATGTTCATTGTAATCAATTTTATTTTTTAATTTGGTATAAATATATTTTCATACATGAAAATACATTTTCCAAAAAAATCTTTTTTGATACATTTTGTGTTTTTATCATAAATTAATTTATGACACTAATAAATAATTAATATTAAAAAATGGATATTAAATTTGGAATTTATAGTTATATTTTTTTTAAATAGGACCCTTTTATTTTTTTTCATTATGAATCGTAACCATAGTAATTTTTTATTATCATGGTAAAGGTAAAGTGGTTTAGTAGGGATAAAACTAATGTGATAAGGCTTAAAATTCATTAAAATACATTAATTTATTTTATTTTATGAGTATATTTAATTAATAATCATCCAAAAATTGAAAATATGATCATTTGTTTATATTTTACTTTTATTTTGACCATTATAATATATATGTAAATGTAAAAGTAAAAAATGTCACTTTCTTGATTTTAATAACTATAATATTTTTGTGACATGGTTTAAATATGATATGTTGGGTTATAATTTTTTATTTGAAATATGATTTATTTTTTAATGATATTTTATATTTAATTTTTAGTGATGAAATAATTCACTTAAATACATAAGCAACACTAACAAAGTGTATGTGCTAGCGGTAAAAAAATCAAGTAAATGATTTTAAAAACTATAAAGGTAATATTGTTTGAGTGAGTTATACTATCCAAATATATATATATATAGCATATTAATTATGTTTTAAATATTTATATTCTAATTCTATTGAGTTCATTTTATCTTCAAAGTCAAATTATGTGAACTGTTATTAAAATGACATTAATAGTATTTAATGTTAAATATATTTTATTAAACTATTTAAAAATTATATAAATCTTAAAATAGAACAAATAGGATTTTAAATGGATTAAAATTTAATCCCTTTTCCATTTATGATACAATTTTTACCTTATAAGTAAAATTATTACCCTTTAATATTTAGAAAGTTATTACCATGGCTAATGTTAAAATTGGTTAACTATGTGGTTAAAAAAAAATATAAGGTTTAAAATGATATATAAACCTACATAAAATTGATTTTATGATTATATTAATACAATCTATCCCTTATCATAGAAATTTTTTTATTTTTAATCATTTCAGACGATCCATAACCATATTTTATTATAATATTTCACATATTTCAAAAAATGATATTGAGGACATTTTATAACGAACAATTTTTTATTAAGTGATTTAAAAATCATAAAACTATTATATTAATCCATGTGAATAGTATATGGTTTAAAATATTAACCATATTTTTTATGGGTTATAGTTCATTTTAATGTTACTTTCTTGACACTTAAAGAGTAAAAAATATTGATATCGCGGTAATTGTCAAAAGGGTTGGGGGTTAAAACAAAGAGAAAGGGGTGAAAACATAACCATAACTTTTTCAAAATTTTATTTTATGAGAATATTTAGTCTCATAAGCATATAATATTATAATAATATTAATTTTGAGCTATTTCACCGTAAAAAATAACTTATATTAATTTAATACTTTAAGTAATTCTAAGAGCACCCCTACCCTCACTTATAAAAGGGAACCACCTCCCCTTCATTATTAATAATTTTATATCCCTATAAGTCTTCCTATACCTAAAATAATATCATCCAATATTCCTTCTCCACATCCAAGATATTCTAATATTTCAAAATAATAATTTTTTGAGGGCTTTAGGTGTAAGCTAAAAGGGATTTCTCAATGAAGAGTTATAACTCTTAACTAAGCATTTACAATTTTATTTTTCCTATACCTACTCAAAATATATAGTATCCATTATAAATAATGAATTTAATATCTTAAATATAATAAATTGTTATTATGATGATGTAATAACCATTATCCACCTTCCCATCTTTTGTAAAATGATAATGTCACCCGTGGATACATGTGGACTACCACCTCCACAAAGCGACATGATTCATTTTTCATTTCTATTTTAAATTGATTATAATAAGGATAAATTTAATGAATATAAATTATATATTATATAATAATGATTTTGGAAATATGAGCCCTTATTCAGCTTTATTTTTCACCATATATCAAATCGTGAAAAAAACATTCATGCGTATGTACATACTACCATCTTTATGAACAATGTAATTCATTTTTCGATCTACACACTTTATCGGGCATAAATCCAATTCAATAAGAGAAAATTTACACTCTGATATTCTTGGGAGTGAGGCTTTACTAAGCATATGATGGAATAGTGATCATACATAATCCACTATTATAGTCTGGTAAGTGATCCCTGACTAATGAAATAATTTTCTATGATTATGTGCAGGTCATAAACTTATGTATTATGATAATATTATGGTATCATGAATCATATTAATTTATTAATTTATGATACATTACTTGTAAACTTCCAATATTTAGGCCATGATTGAAGATTATGATCTATAATATATTGGGTATGTATTTTCAAATAGAACATATTCTTATACCTATATACTCATGTTATGTTTAAATGGTCATTGATATCTTCCTTATTTACCCTTACTGATCATATGATCTCAACCTTTATTAGATTTATTTTCCATAGTTAATGAAGAAATGTTTTAGTTAGGGTATGTATAAGAAGCGTATTATGTGGGAAGACCATTGTAAGAGATGTTGAATATATTTCATGAAATAAGAATATTAGGTATCTAGACATTAATGACATTAAACCTTTACCATTCTGACATGGATAGTAATTTTATATATTGAATATTCATCTAAAATGATGTGATATTTATCGATGAATTGTATGAGTGTCTATATTTCTTGTATAATTTATTTTTTATAACGTAACCTCTATTAGGATTTGATCCACTCAAATATGAATGTCATCCATTCATAAATTAAACTAAAATAAAAATAGATTAAGATACACACAATTTTTACAAGGTTCATCCCCAATGTGGGAGCCAAATCCTTATTGTAATTAGGTTAAGACCAATTCAAATATTCTCAACTATAATCAACTAACAGTTATAAGTTTTTAGGGAGGTATTATCCGCTACCACTTGAGTAATTCCCAACACACAACACTCCACATTATTTTTTTTGACTCTTACTAGTTAAAATATGACCATATATGGTGAGAAAGATTAAAAATGAAACTAGGATTATTAAATAAATGATAAAGATAATATTACATTTTATGCCTTTAAAATAATCAAAAAAATAATACGCTCTCTTTTGTAAAAACTTTGACCTCTGATATTTAGTATTGAATCATGATAAGTTGGCCCTGTTCAATGATTTCATATATTTAATGGCCGACTTCAAATTTTTGAAATCACTAAATACTTGGATTCTATAAGTTTTTTATTACCCCATGAACTACTATCTTTGGTCTCTATTTTTATATTCTTCTCAGTCATGGCACTTTATTAGTCTCATTATTGATTCACAAAAAAAAACTCACCCCAATATACTCATTGTAATCATACACATATGAATAATTTAGTATTTAATGAAATAAAAAATATCAATTTATACCTCATATTTCAAAATATCACTATAATTAATTGTATTGTTTCAATCCTCCATGAACTTACTCAAATAGTTGTTCACATGGGCCTGTCCCCTGTGATCCTTACCTCAAATTCCATAAATACCAATTTTCACATTTTATATAATTAAATAAAATACCTAAGAAATAACGTTAGTTGCAATTACCAATTATAATTACTAAATATTTCATTTTAGAATTCAAGAATATTTGAGTAGTAATATCATCTTTTGTACTTCCCTAAAAATTTCATAAATACAAATTCAATTGGTTTCCATCTCATTTAGATTCATAATATGAAGAATCTCATATAGACACAACATTCTTTATACATAGAATGACTCACAACATAATCACTAGTATGTGACATTTAAACTTAATAATAACACCATATCGCCCCCATTAATCATTTAGAATAATATTTTGGTAATCCTTTACTTCTAAAAAATATCACATATTTAAAAAATTTGGAACTTATATAATAAGTATAAAATCTTATGTATCACATTTTGGGATCAAAATATTCTTACATATCTACCAATATTATTATATATTGGTAAAAATTATTATATATTGGACAAAATTGTTTGAATAATATATCATATATCACAAAAGTATGTTATATATCATCTTCCTTTTAAATAATACAACCTTACATTAGAGAAATATATTATGCATGAAATAGATAAGATCATATGTATATAGGGAAGATCATTTCCTTTTCCATTTTTTATCCACCATGCTCTGAAAAATATCTTACAAATATAGGGTAGGTTCTCGACTTATCCAAAAATCAACATTAACTAATGAATTACTAAATTCTAAAATGATATAAGAACATATTTTAAAAAATTCATGGAAATCCAAATAACTTTATAAAATATCAATAACAATATTAAAACATCAAGGCCATCCTTAAGACCTTTCAATGATTCTCATACATGGATAAAAAAAATCATTTAACAATTTCATTGGTCTCTTTATTCCCCCATTTGGTTTTTTGTTAAATCTATTCATATTTTAGCTCTAATAAATATTTATAATAACTCAATAAATTATACAAGAATCATAAAACTAAAAACCTTTATTAAATTATAATATTATCAATACCACACTATCCATTAGAAAATGTTTTTGAGAGAATTAAAACTCTTGATGTTAAGTAATTTTTGTTATGTTACTTCTATACTATTTCCTTCATTCCAAACATTCATTTCTCCCCATTGTTTTAATAGCCAAAATGAAAAATTAAAAAGACATTTCATAAGAGTTATAACATTACCTTTTGAAAAATAAGTGTAATAATACCCCCTAACAACATAATATAAATAATTTTGGGTGTTCATCCCACACATCCTCAAATGATAGGGGATAGATGAACATGATGTTTTAACCTTAATTCTTCAAACTAATTTCTTTAAATTACTTTAGTAAAGATATCTTCAATTTGATACTTGGTGGATATTTATTTTAGTTTTACATCTATATTTTCCAATCAATATTTGATAACATGACACTTGATATTAATGTTCTTTGATCTTGATTAGTGAATCAGATTATTGGAAAAATAATATGCACTTGGATTTTCACAAGAAAACTTCAATGGCTTCCTAAATTGTACCATTAGATCTCCCAACTTCACTTTTGTCTATAACATTTTTATATAGGAATATGTTTCTACAACATATTCTACCTCAAGTTTTCTAAAATTAGCTGAATTATATATCATACTATACCAACTCACACATTTCGCACCAATAAATAAAGTCCTACCAAATATATATTTCCTATTATTACATTCACCGTTCCAATAAAAATCAATGAAACCTGGACTATTTAGTTTTTCACTTCTTATATAAATATAAAGACCCTAACTCCAATAGATTAGAGTCAGTGTTTAATTTATTACATTGACACTAGAAACATGTGATCTCGTTTCAAAGGAATAAACATTTTAGTATCCTTGATAAACTAGATATATACTTGAAATATAACATATATTTTAAAAAATAAAATACAAACGAGTAGTTTCTTTGATGAAGTCATTATTATCTATTTCAAATCATGTATATCAATCACAATACAATTCCTGGAATCTTGGGGAAAACAAAACAAATAAAGGGTGATCTCAAATGCTTGGTAAGGGTTACATACAATGGAAACTATTTGAAATGAGTAATAATAAATATTTAATTTTAAATAACTAAAAACAAATTTCATTTAATCAATAACTTGGGAAAAAGAAAAATATAGGATGAATAAATGATGATAAAATAATTCCATATAAATAATCACATGAGCTCGAAAAATATTCATAGATATCATAACTATTAAAATAATCACATGGAAATTAATAACTAATTTCATAATGATTTAATTCATAATTATATACATCTAAAACATACCGTGGAGCCCTCAGGCCAAGAAATATACATAAATGGGTAACGCCTTAGCCAAATACCCAAGATGACTTATCTCATGAGACCTATCAATGTATCGAGGGGGTTTATAATTCTGATCCCTAATCCTCTCTTAACAAGTCCAATAAATTTAATATATTAACAAACAATAAAACTTAATTAATATTCCTTAATAATAAAAAACCATCTATATAGAAATTACAATAAAAAGGAATGATAATAATTTCCCTAGTCATGATGATCATAAACCATCCAGTGAAAGAATAAGGATGGTATCATAATTATATATCACTAGTTCAGTATAATTAAAATAATGTGCAGTTTTCGTTTATGAATACAAACACCATAAAAAGATAATTTAAGACATTCATGAGGAAAAGTTACTTTTTCACTTTGAAATTAACGTTTGAAATCTAAAAGTTTATAGAATATTTGGAAAATTATTTGATTTTCAAATAACCATGAAACCTTATAGAGGATACTTCAAATCATTTAGTTTTCATGATAATGGGATATTAAACTCATAATATTTAAATTAAAATAAATATTCCTTTTACAATTTCAATAAAAAGTGAACAGTATAGTGTTTGGAAAATGAGGAGAATATTTTTCAAAAAAAATTGTAAAAATTATATCATTGGTGAAAATTAAAATAAAAAATCATATTGGAATATTAAAAACATTCTTGAAAACATTTTTATAATACATGGTCATAGAATAAAATGATTCTCATCCGACTAAAAAATAGATTTTTATTAAACAAATTATTTTGGTATATTGAGTTCATAAAGAGAGTAAAATAAAAAGAAAAATTGTAATTTACAAAACTAACCAAAGGATAATAAAATATACTGGGTTTAATATAGAAAAATCAAATAATTTATATATTGGATTCTTAAAAACAAACAATCTCAAATAATGATGTGATTATGAAATAAACCCGCACTGCTTCGATAACTTTTGAATCATAAGTCCCATAAAGGAATAAATTCAAATGAAACATAAAATATCATGAAAATAATTAGGTTAATGATATAATATGTAAATTGGAGAGTATATACACCACATGAAATAAACAAGTTGTGTGAATATGGTATATATCTAACAGAAACAAAAGTGATACGAGAAAACCCTTACCTTAGGTCCAACTTCCTTCGTATGTTTTTAAAAATACTATATAATAAATGTATATTTATTATAAATATATTAAATAACCATAAAAATATATATAATTATATATATTATTTAATTATAATCATTTATTACCCATTTAACAATAATTCTTTATTGAAATCATTGTTTTGGTTGATAATTGCTTAGTTTTTCAAGTGTGTTTTGGTTCGGTAGTTTTGGTCATTATACTTTGAACATGGTTATATTATTTCCAAAATATTAATCCTTATATTATTATAATATATATTCATTATATATATAGGATAATTCATAAAAGTTAGGGATAGAAAAATTAATTACACCATTCATGGAGACAGTATGTCGTACGTATACATAAATGTTGTTTTCACTTTTTGATGAATATAATGAAAGAAATTTAAATAATAATTCAACTTTGAATAATAATTATTGTAACATAAATATCATATATATTAATTAAATCTATCCTTATTACCATCCACTAAAATTGAAAATGAAAAAATTGATCACAAGGTTGTATGGAGGTGGTAGTCAGCATGTACACATGAGTGACATTATCATTTTTCAATGAATGGGAAGGTAAGAAGGTAGATATGATATTATAATTTAAAAATAATAATAATTTCATTAATATAATATATAAAAATGAAATATGTCATAATAACCATCAATGAAAGATAATGATGGAAAATGAATTGTATTGTTATGTGAAGACGATAAGTTGTACTTATGCTCGAGCGATACTTTCGATTCCCATTTGATAGAAAAGACTAAAAATAAATGTGTTTTCATAATAATAATAACATTTAAGTGTATTTAGGATACTAAATTTATTAATTTATAAAAAAATCACAGATTTATAGGAATTATAAGAAGAAACAAATTAAAATATGTTGGGTAAGACGATTACCTCTTCTTTAAGAGTCGTCCTTTAGATCCCTTTTTAAGGACCTTTGGAATGGTATTTAAATAATAAAAGAACCTAAAATTAATATATAGGTTAGTTTAAAATATATTTTTATATGTATTGAATGATCTATAAGGAACAATGTGGTGTAAATAAGAGAAAGGAGGGGTTCCCTTTTATAAGTGAGGGGAGGGGCACTCTTGGAATTTTTTAAAAGATTAAAATATAATTCAATGGTTATATAGAAAAATTATTCAAAATAGAAATATATTATAATATAAGGTATTATGTGTTTTTAATACCATTATAAAATAAATTTTGGATATATTTATGTGTTTTTTTTAAACCATACCATTTCTTTTAACCGCTTAGTTAACCAATTTTAACCTTAATCGCGGTAATAATATTTTCACTATTAAAGGGATATACTCTTACTTATATGGTAAAAATTGGAACATAAATTAATAATGGATAAAATTTTAGACCATTTGTCATAATAATTTTCCTCTTTCAATATTTTATGATTTTTAATTAATTTAATAAAACATTATATAATTTAAAATATCATTAATGTCAGTTTCGAAACTATTCATTTAATTTGACTTTTAAGACACCAAGAAAAATATTTAATTCAAATGTAATACTTTAAAACATCCCTAATACAGAATATTTATCTAAAAAAAATCATTTCACTAAAATAATTCATACAAATTATATTGATTTATTAATTTTAAAATCAGTTATTTAATTTTTATATTAATTAAACAAATACAATGTTAGAGTAGTGTCAGTATTTAAGGTAATTATTCAATCAATAAAAATTGAAAATAAATTAACATGATGATAAAAATTAATTTATATATCAAATAATAATTTATAACTGAACTTATCCACATTTAATTCATATATATTAATTTTAGAGATATTAATGTCAAGAGAGTGACATTTTGGAATTTTTTATTTAAAATAATATAAAGATCATTTTCAAGGAAAATTGGAACCCAAATGAAGTATATTATAATTTTAGAGTACTATTGTCAAATTTATCCCATAAAATGAAATTAGTTAAATTTTTGGGTCGATTATATTACCTTAATTATATATTTTAACCCAGTTTAACTAATTTTATCCTTACCAAGGTGGAAAATATTTACCACAGTTACTATTCATAATGATAAAAATAAAAGTGTTATATTTACCAAATATGAACATAATAATACAAAATATTAAATAAATTTATTTATATTCAATTTATAGAAGTGGATGAAATCAATTTTAACACAAATGCATAAAATACAATCAAAAAGAATTAAGAAAAATGAATTTTAATCCTACAAATTAACTTATATAAAAATCAGGAATATTACTAATTCAAATGGAATAAATTATATTTTTATAAATAAAATTTATAACATACACCTTTAATACCAAATCCAAAATATAATAATATTTTAAATCACTTGATTTAATGAAAATAAATGAGAATATTTAAAAAATCTGTAATTTTCTGTATTCACTAAAAATCAAGAATTTTTTGAAAAATAACAAATAATCTCCTGAATTTAAATTCGACACGATGATTTTAAAAGTTATTTTAATTTTATAAAATAAAATTTCCAAAATTTTCATAAATTAATTTTAATTTCTACACATAGAATACAATAAAAACATTTTTGAAGAAAATTATTTTTAATCATAAAATTACTTCAATGGAAATGATGTACTTGTTTCCTAAGTATTAATAAATAATTTTTGTTTATTAATTCCTTTATAATTATTTAATAATTCAGTTATTCCAATTTATAACTTTCAATTAAATAGTTAGGTTAAAACTAAAACATTTAAATAAAAACATTTCATGGTTCATTTAGGCTCGGTGTGTTATTTTAAAATCTTGAGGTGTTACATTATTCCCTTTTAAAAAAATTAAACTCTTGAAATTTTGTCTATATCATTAAACTTTAAACCTTTATAGAAAGCCTACATCTTATATAGGGGTAATAAAACATATTCTAAAATGAGAAAGTGAGAAACATAAAGGTTACCTATAATATAACATATTCAGGCTCCCAAATAAGGATATTGTTGATTGGAAGTTATAATATAGACATGGAAGAGAATAATAACGTACAAGGACTAATATAGAATGATATAGAACATGGTAATGAGAAAGATAATGACCAAAAAACCATAAATTAGTGAGAGGTTAAAAACCCATCAATTTATCATAAATAAAGGTAATATGATTACATTTTCATTTTAAGACAATTTTTTCTAGATTTTAGGAATTAATCCACCATGTAGACTAATATCATAATTAAATATACTTAATAAACAAGTATAATATTATACTTTAATCAATTTCCACTATAATCACACCTTTCACTCCTGTGATGAGTATTCAAGATAGATTTTTTCATGCCTAGATCACCAAAATCATCTTCAAATGGATCACATAATCCACAAAATAATAAAAATATATTCCTCCCGAATTACTAATAAAATTAAAAATACCCAAAATGAATAAATATTTATATGAAAAAATAATACATTAATCTCCAATATTCAAAAATAAAACCAAAGTTTTAACAAAGATCAATAAATAACCCTATATCTATAATAACCATAATAACCTCAACATTAAAGTAAGTTATAAACTCAAAGATTATCTCACTTTCTTCTATATACTCCTAATAATGTAAAATAATTCTTCCCAAATAATTCTATATGTTAAACCTAAAGGTTATATATACCTCGACCTAATAAAATGTTTCCCAAAATATTATTCAACGCTTAAAAATACCCACAAAATTCAAAAATATTTGATCCCATAATATGATTCCCAAAATAAAAATAAACTTTATCCATAAAATTGTATAGAAAATTTTTATACTAACATGGATATCATGTAGACCAGTGGTAGGAACTGCACCCTTATCGTCCTTCGATTGTGGGTTCAAGCCCCACAACCTTGCTGAATGTGACATGTTGTAGCCCAATCTATGGTTTTTTATTTTTCTAAAAATATATTAGTATAATTACTACAATGTTATAAAATATATAATGAAAATCCACAAAAATAACATTAATCATCAAATCACTTTTAAAAAACTATGTTTTTCAGTATAAAATATTTTTTTCAACAAAATAAAATAATCATAATTGATTATTATTACCTTAATATAGATAATCATATTAACCCTAAAGGTTATCAATAACTTGAAACTTATGTAAAAAAATATAAAATAAATATTCCTCAAATAATCTTCTCACTAAAATATATACTAAACCAAAGGGTTTTATTCCAACAAATGTCTCCCAAAATATCCTTATTCTTATTAAGCTTCCATCAAATAAAACCTCAAAAGGGTTTCTAGGACTTTAAACTTATGATTAAGATTAGAATTATCAACCCAAGGGATATTAGGTTTATCTTGTATCGCTACAACATATCATAGGTTTACATTGGCTATAATTTCTCATTCATCATAATATTTAATATAAAAATGTGAATTTACCCTAGCATATGCCCTTGGAGTGTCAAACCAGGAGTGGAGTATGGGCCCATTAACCATGCTCTAGAATGATGGTCGAGACATAATCGACCAACTATCTTTGGGGTTATTACTCATAGATAAATAAATTCTAAAACCACATCCACTTATAGTATATAAACAGAGATGTATTGTTAAGAAAACCACATAATCCATACCTTACTAAAAAAATTATGGTATTATTATATAATTAGCCATATCCTAGTAGTTTTTCATAGTGTTATGTTCCATAATCTATATTTTCTAAATCTAGTTCACAATGATTCCACTAAAACTCTTCTAATATGAATAGTGAAGATCCCAATTGTAGTATCTCAGAGTCAGTGGTTACTTTTTTATATTGGCACTATATAAAAGTGATTTCATCCCAAATTACTGAATATTTTATTGGTATTTGTAACTAGATAAATACTTGAAATTTCACATTCACTTTAAATCATAAAGTAAAACGGATTGTTTTCTTTGAGGAATCCTTATTCTCTCTATAATATCCTTGTATATCAATCATATCATAGTTCATTGCATCCTTGGGAAAGGAAAAAAATAAAGGGTGAGAAAAAATGATTAGTAAGGGTTATGTATAATGGAAGCTATCATGAGTAAATAATGAATAACTAATATGGAAAGGTAAATAACTAAAAACACAATACATTAAAGCAATAACTTGAGAATGAATAATAATATGACATTAATAATTGATGATAAAATAATCTCATATAATTAATCACATGGGACTGAAACTTATCCATAGAAATCATAACTATTCAAATAATCACACTGATATTAATAACTGATTTCATAATGATGGAAAGTATAATTTTATACATCTAAAACATACCATCAAGGACTCATTCCAAGATATATATATATATATATATAAATTTGTAAGGACTTCTCCAAATACCCAACATGTTTTGTCTCATGAGACCTACCAATGCATTTATGGGAAATATAATTATGGGCCCCCACCCATCCCTTAATAATTCTAATACATTCATAATATGAATAATAATTACAACTTAATCAATCAATATTCATGAATAATACAAAACTATCTATATATAAAGAACTAATACAAAGAATATCATTAATTTCCCCAATAAAACTAATCTTATACCATATACAAAAAGAATTAGGATGATATAATTACAACATATCCCTAGTGAATCATAATTAAAATAATGTTTTTTTGTCATTGATGAATAAAAATACCACAAAAATAACATTCAAAACATTTTTTGAGGAAAATACCCATTTCACTTGGGAAATATATTTTGAAAAAAACCAGAATACTAGGAAAATTATTTTATTTATAAATAAATATGAAAAATTATAAATATAGTTTCAGATAATTGAGTGGTCATGACAGTGGTAAATTTCATTCATGATGTATACGGTAAAAACATATTCCTTTTAAATTTTTTGGTAAAAAGTAAAAAGCACCTCATTTAGAAAATTTAAAGAATACCCCTTTTAATTTTTTTTTTGTAAAAAATAAATCATGGGTAAAAATATTTAAATAATCATAGGTTAATATTAAAAATATTCCTGAAAACACTTTTATAAAACATGTATAGGAAAGAAAAATATTCCTGACTAAGTACAAAAATAAAATAGGAGTTCCCTAAAAACACCATTTCAGTATCTTGAGTACTTAAAGAGATTAAAATGATAGTAAAACTTTTAATTTACAAAATCATCCATAGGATAAGAAAATATATTGGTTTTGAGATAGAAATATTAAATTATTCCCCCAGTGGAGACTTAAACATAAAAAATCCTACATAATGATGATATTGTGAAATAAACTCTTACTACTTCGATAAATTTTGAATCATAATCCCCATGAAATTATAACATTAAATGAAACTTCTAATATCATGAATATAAAAATATTAATTATATAAAAAGTTGAAGGGAAATTATATACACCATATGAAATAAATAAGTGGTGAATATGACATATATCTCACATAAATAAAAGTGATATGAGAAAACCCTTACCTTAAGTACGAATTCTGTTATATGTGTTAAAACCTCAAGTATAATAAATTTATAATTATTATACATCTATTAAATAATAAAAATAAAATATATCATACCATATATGATGTATTTATAACTCTTTATTTTTTATTTATTGACAATTCTTTTTTAAAATCACTGTTTTGGGTGATAACTACTACATTTTTCATGTATATTTTGGTTCAGTTGTTTTTGTACCTTGTAATTTCATCATGGTTAATTAATATCAATAATTTTAATAATAAAATAAATAACACACACACACATATATATATATATTTAGGATCATCCAAAAAATATAGAGATAGAAAAATGAATTACACCATTCATGGAGATGGCAGACTGTATGTACCCATGAACATTGTTTTCACTTTTTAATGGATGAGTCACAATAAAGGTAAATAATAATTCAACATTAAAAAATAATTACTATAACATATATATTTATTTACTCTATCCTTATTAATATCCATGTAAATATAAAATGAAAAATAGATCACATCGCTTCGAGGAGGTAGTAGACCACACATACGCATGAGCGACACTAATATTTTTCAACAGACAGGAAGGTATGAATAATGATATGATATTATAATTATAGAATCATAATTATGTCATAAATATCATTTATAAACATTAAACATATTATAATAACTATCCAATAAATATGGTGATAGAAAATGAATTGTATCGCTACGTGGAGATGACAAGCTGTATGTACACATGAGTGATACTTTAACTTCCCATTTGCTGGAAAAGGGGGATAATAAAAGTTTTTTTTATAAAAAAAATAAAATTTAAGTGTAATTATGATATTTAAGTTATTATTTTATAAATAATATCCTAGATTTATAGTAATCATATGAAGAAACAAATTAAAAGAGAGACATCCTCACAGGAGAATGGATCTCCACTCCCTTGGTGCAGCATTCCCCTTGCCTAGGGTTCCCTGCTCCTTGAGGTAAAGTATATCTCTGATCTTATTATTTGAATAAATGTTTCTCGACCTTTCACATCACTGTTGTTTTTGGTTCACCTATCAAATTTGTCTTGGTGGTCTGATCGGGTGTTGGCAAGCTTGATGGCACCGATAGGGGGTTTGAGTGGCTCCTTATCTCACATGATTACTCTTTGTTCTTATTTGGTATCCATGCCTTCTCCATCCGATACCTTCTTTGGTTCATCCTTTCATGGTCCATTCACTGTTTTTTGCTTCCATTTTCAAAGGTTTGGGAGTCTTTCTCCCCATGCTCTCAGATCTTCATAGATCTGAGTACTCCGGTGGGTTTCGATGGTTGCTGGATGACTTTTCATCCTGTGATCTTACTAGCAGTGCAACAGACTGGACTACGCTTGTGGATGTGCTCAGTTTCTCCTTCCCCGATTCTTCCTAGTCTGGGCATCATTGATGGATCGTCCCTCATGGGTGGGGTGCAACAACAATATGCTTCTGGTGGTTTTCAGCTGATATGGGTCTCTCCTTCGACGACTTCCTCAGGCGATGAAGAGGGATTCCTAGTGGCAGTTGGATCCCTCTTGCAATTAAGACTTTGGATCATTTCGATGCTTGACCAGATGCACTGGTTGTCTTCTATAGCCACTATAGTCAGATTGGTGACCAATTCTTGTTGGTCCCTTGGATTTGGTTGACATACATCGAAGTGGATTGATGTTTTTTTCGTGTGAGGTATGGTTTTCTTTATGAAATTTTGTTTTCTTTTCATGGTTCTCTTTTCTATTTAGTTGACTGATAGTAGATGACTGTAAGGTTTTGAAATTATATTTCATCTCATTTGGATATAGTGCTTCTTTTTTTTGTATTGTTGGGTGGGATGCCTTGACTGAGGGATGGGTGTTTTGACATCCATCATCCAACTGTTTGTACTTGAATGAAGGATGGGTGACTTGTTTGGATTTTGTACAATGTTTTCAGTCGTGAGTTTTGTGGCATCAGGTGACTTGTTGTGAGTTTTCCACTATCATTTTTGGGTGGGAAGCTCGAAAGAGATATAGATGTGCTGGAATCTATTGTTCTGTTCCCATCTACATTTTTATGTGTGTACAAAGAGTGTCAATCCTTGTTGTGATACCAACACGGTACAACCTCTTGGCAGGGGGAAATTCTCTTTGACCAATCACACTATTACAACTTCATTCAGGGGGGGGGGAGATAAAACTTTTTATTTCCCTTTCTTATCATTTTCTCTTTGTTGATCAATTTTTCTTTCCTCTGGGTTTGTTTGATTGGCTTCCGCCATGCTTTGTAATGGGTTACCTCTCACCAAATTTTTTAAAAGAGGATTTCATGCTTGTTTCAATGATGGGGGATTATGGCTAAACTTTATTCAAATAAATAAATAAATAAATAAAAGAGGTCGTGTACGATGATTACCTCTTGTTCAGTAGGTCTTCTTTAGATATCTTCTTAAAGACCTTTGGAATGTATTTTAAGAATACAGACACCTATAAATCATGTATAGGGATTATTAGAATATATTTATATATGCTTTGGTTGAAATATAAGGCATAAAGTGTTGTAAAGAAGAGAAAATAGGGGATCCCTTTTATAAGTGAAGGGAGGGGAACTCTTGAAATTTCTTAAATGTTTAAAATATAAAAAATTAACTATCTAGAAAAATGGATCCAAATGGCCAGATATTCAAAGATAAGGTAAGAGGTTTTTGATATCCCATAAAATAATAAAAAACAATTCATGTTTATGTGGTGTCTTGAACATTATCTTTTGGTTTAACACCTTAGTTAAATAATTTTAAGCATAACTCAAGTAAAAAAAATTCACTATTAAAGGGATATAATTTTACTTATAAAGTAACAATTAGCTCATAAATGAACAATGGATTGGATTTTAGATAATATATCATCCTAATTTTTAACTTTAAAGATTTTTATGATTTTTAATTAATTAAATAAAACAATATTATAACATAAAATATCGTTACTGTCTTTTTTTCCACTATTCATTTAATTTGACATAAAGGTAAGGATGTAATTTCAGCCCGAGTTTGGCCAAAAAAATTGGGTTGTGAACCACTATTTGGGCCGAGTCGGGCCAGCCCAAACAACCCCACAAGGCAGCCTGAGCCCAGCCTCGGGTCGTACCAAACCATCGTGTTGGGCCGGGCTTTTCGGGCTAGGCCACGGGCCGACCATTGATGGGGGGCCTTTGGGGAATTTTATTATTTTAAAAATAAAATATATAATAAATTAAGTTTTTTTGTGTTTTTTAATATTTTTTTCTAAACTTTAATTTTTAAAATTTTATTTTAAAATGTTTTTAATGATTTTTTAAAATTTTTTAAAATTTTTTTTAAATTTTTTTTAAAAATGTTTTCAAGATTATTTAAAAATGCTTTTAACCCATTTTTAACATGTTTTTGAAACGTTTTTAAAATTATTTTTTGACATTTCATTTAAAATATATATTTTCACATTTTTTAGTTTTTTTAAATACTTAACATTTTTAAAACATTTATTTTATTTTTTATAAACAGTTACATTTTACCATTGAATCGTTTTTAATTAAATTTTCAATCATTTGACATATTTTAAATTTATAATTTAATGTGTTTCACAAAAAACCCTCAACTCCAACAGCACATGCCTATTATAATTGTAATATTTTCTATAATTTAATAAAAAAATATAAAACACAAACCATTTTAGAAATAATTAAAACATAAATAATTTATTTGAAAATATCTGATTAAATAAACGAATCTGTGGTGATTTTTATGTCTAAATAAATATCATTCATCATAATAAAAAAATCATAATAATATCTGCAAGTTTTAAAAATAAAATTAATGAGAGCTTGACAATGTGTTACTTTTTTTCTATATATATATATATATATATAATGTGAAGGTTGTAAAAAACTAACGGGGGGTTGGGGGTGCGCAGTAGTGGGTGGGTGTGTTAACTTTTTTATACATAGATTTAAGTTTTTGTAAATGTTTTTTTTAAATCATTTTTTTCAAAACATTAATTTTTAAAAGTATATATTAACTGCTTATTATAAAATGTTTTTTATCTTTTTTAAACATTTTAATTTTTTAATGTTTTAATTTTTTTTAAATAAATTTATATATGTTTATATATATATATATATATTATGTGCAATTTATAAAAAACAATTAACGAGGGGTTGAGGTGCACAACAGTGGGTGGGAGTGTTATTTTTTTTCTAAATAGTTTGATGTTTTTATAAATGTTCTTTTAAATCATTTTTTCTAAACATTAATTTTTAAAAGTTTATATTAAATGTTTTTAAAATGTTTTTAAAATGTTTTTTTTAAAAAAATTAAAAAATATTTTTTTAAATTTTTAAATTTTCTAAAATAGACTCATATATGTTAATATATATATATATATATATAATGTGAAAGTTATAAAAAATTAATGAGGGGTTGGGGGTGCGTAACAGGCGGTGGGTGTGTTGATTTTTTTTTCTAAATATATTTATACATGTGAATATATATATAATATGTGAAAGTTGTAAAAGAATTAATGAGGGGTGCATAGGAGTGAGTGAGTTAATTTTTTTTCTTAATTTATTTATATATGTATATATAATATATGAAAGTTGTAACAAACATAAAAAATAATAATGTGGGAGGGGAGGTGTACACAAACATAAATGGGTGATTGTTTTTTTGGTTGACATATAATGAGTTATTATATATAAATATTATGTTACATCATTTATTTTAAATAATTTTCTAATGTTTTAATTTGGAAAAAATATTTATATATATAATATGTGAAAGTTGTAAAAAAATGAACGAGGGTTGTACAACAGTGAGTGTGTTAATTTTTTTTCTAAATAAGTTTATACACGTGAATATATATATAATATGTGAAAGTTATAAAATAAAATTATTGAGGGGTGCACAACAATGGTTAAGTTATTTTTTTAATCTAAATAAATTTGTATATATATATATATATAATATTAAAGTTGTAACATAATTAAAAATAATAATGTGGGAGGGGGGCATGCGCGAACCTTAGTGGGTGAGCTTTTTTAATATTTAATGAGTTATTATATATATATATATTATGTTGAATCGTTTCTATATAATTATATATATATATATATATATATTATTAATATATATATATATATATATATAGTTAGGTAATTTTAAACTAGATGTGGGTGAGTGTGTTAATTTTTTTTCTAAACAGTTTTTTGTTTTTGTAAATATTTTTTTAAATCATGTTTTTTTATAAACATTAATTTTTAAAAGATTATATTAAAATTTTATTTTAGAATGTTCTTTTAACTCATTTTAAAACATTTTCTAATTTTTTAATTTTTTAAAATATATTTATAGATGTTAATATATATATATATATATATAATATGTGCAAGTTATAAAAAAAAGTAATGAGGGGTTGGGGGGTGCAGTAGTGGGTGGCTGTGTTATTTTTTTTTCAAAATAAATTTAAACAAAGGAATATATATAATATGAAAGTTGTAAGAAAAATTAATGAGAGGTGCACGTGAGTGGGTGATTTAATTTTATTTTTTTAAAATTGATATATATATATATATAATATTTAAGTTGCAACATATATATAAAAAATAATAATGTGGGTGAGTGTGTTTTTTATTAATATATAATTAGTTATTATATATATATATATATATTATGTTACAACATTTATTTTAAAAAAAATAAAAAAAATATTTATATAATATATTCAAGTTGTAAACAAAATGAATGAGGGGTGCGCAAGAGTGAGTGGGTTTGTTAATTGTTTTTCAATATATATATATGTATGTGAATATATATAGATATAATATGTGAAAGTTATAAAATAAAATTATTTAGGGGTGCTCAACAATGTTCGAGTTAAATTTTTTTATTAGATTTATATATGTATATATAATATATATAATATATTCAAGTTGCAACATGATTTTAAAAAACAAGGTGGGAGGGGGACTTTCATGAAAATTAGTGGGTAATCATTTTTTCTTAATATATAATGACTTATTATATATATATATATATATATTATGTTAAATCGTAAATATATAATTACACACACACACACACACAAAGTCTTGTAATTTTAAACTTGGTGCACCGCTTGGATTAGATAGTCCATGAGAAGCCTTGGAAACATGTGATTGGGGGTTCGAGTATCCATACTAGCAGTTTCCTAGTATTTTTTAGAGCGAGCAGGATTTTACAGGCCGAGATTCATACGGGCCCGTAGGCTGGGCTTTTTTGGGTCGACCCGTCCCGACCTGCTGGCCTGGTTTTTTAGGTCGGGCCACCCAGGCTTTCAGGTCAGCGGTCTAGAATTACAACCTTACATAAAAACCAATAAGACAAAGATGAAATTATAATATATTCCTTTAACACATTCCTAATTTTTAATATTAATCTAAAAATTTCATGAAACTCAATAATACATCCAAAATATATTTTTAAAATCATTTATTTTATTTTTATATTAACTGAATAACTACTACATCATCATTGTATAGGAATTTAAGGTAATTATTCATTCACTAAAAATTTAAAATAAATTAAAATTATAAAAAAGTTAATATTTCTATAAAATAAAAATTTATGAACAAACTTATCCTTGTTTTATCCATATGAAAAAATTGAAAAGTATTAAAGCCAAGAGAGGGACATTTTAGAATTTTCTTTACCTAAAATAATATAAATGCCATTATCAAGGTAAAATAGAACCAAAATTCCATATATTAAAATTTGGTTTGAATATAATTGAATTTATCCCACACAATAAAATTAAGATAAGTTTTGGGCTGACTTTGAGACCATAATTCATTGTTTCCTACCTGTTTTACTCATTTTACCCTTACTGAGGGGACAAATATTTATCATGGTTACTATTCATAACGATGCAAAATTAAAGGGAAATATTTAAAAAAATGAACCACTTGATTCTGAATATGTTATCCATTTATCAATATTCAATATCTAGAAGTGTAATAAATCAATTTTAAAATAAATGCATAAAATACTACAAAAAACAATTTTCAGAAAAAATCATTTTTAAGCCTAAAAATTAAATTGTCTCAAAATCATGAATCTTTATTATTAAAATGGAATAAAATAAAATAAATATAAACAAAATAAATAAATATTCACTTTAATAATAAATACAGAATAAAAAAGGTCTTCTAAATTACTTGATTTAATGAAAATAAATGAAAATATTTTGAAAATATGTATTTTTTACAATTCATTAAAAAATAAACCATTTCAAAAAAAATACCTAAATATAAAATTGAGTTGATTTTGATATATTTTTTTAAAAAATAATGTTCAATTTATAAAATAAAATATCTATTTTTTTATAAATTAATTATAACTTCCACACACAAAATGCAATGAAAACATTTTTGAAGAGAATTCATTTTTAAAGCATAAAATAACTTTAGTAAAAAAAATTGTGCCTATTTATTTATAATTAATCAATAAATTTTTATTTAGTAATATGTTTATATGTATTTTATAATATTATTAATATTATTCATACCTATTAATTCAATGACTAGGTTATAACTGAAACATTTAAATAATAATATTTCATGGTTCGTTTTGGCTCAGTTTTGTATGTTGTATATGCTACTGATCATAAAAATATTTAAAAATATGAGGGTGTTACAATACAAAAGAACATAAATAAAAATTATATATACATACCACAAAATTATTTTTCTTCCAACATGTGAGACTCCATTGGGTCACTTTGAGGTCGTGGATAAAGAGTCTCAATATACACCATATTTGACCTTGATGTAGTTAGATAAAGAAACATTACAATATAAATCTTTCTGATTCACCCATATTCCCACTTCATATTTTCTCAATTTAGTACTAACTACTAGGGGTTTTTAGACTTATTTAAAATCTGACATAAAGAATTTATTTATTAATTATATGGAATATTTTTCTTGGAATAATAATATGTATGTATATTTTTTTGTAATATGTAATCCCAAAAAATAATTCATCTCATCTAGTATCGATGTGTTGTAGTTAATTTTCATTTGTTTTGTAAATTAATTAGAGGAATAAAATTTATCAATAGTAAATATTGTACTATCAACATAAATTATGACAATAATATTACCTATGGACATCTCTTTTATATAGAGGTTGTTGTCAACCATTCCTATAGTAAATTTCATTTATTTTAGGAGTTTATCCAATTTAGAATACTGTTATATATGAGAATATTTTAACCCATATAATTCTTTCTATTCCTACATATCATGTTGTCATATTTTTCTAGAATAAATCCATTAGGTTACTTAATCAAAAATTCCTTTAAATATCTATTTAAATAAGAATAATTCACATCCATATCATATACTTGGAAATGTATGTGATTATCCACTATAAGAAATATTATGATAGCTTATAGTTTTTCCAATAGAGAAAAAATCACTTCAAAATCTATGTCATCCATCTATGAATAACCCTTTCATACCAATATGATCATGTTTATTGAAATCCCAGCTTTCTTATTTAGTTTTTTTCTAAATACCCACTTGTTTTCAATCACAATTTTTCCTTTGTGTCTTGGTATAAGTTCTAAAGTGGAATTCTTCTCAATTTGATATAGTTCTTCATACATTTCATTAATCCAATACATTTTCTAAAATAACTCTAAAATTATTTTTCGATCAACTTGTTAAATGAGTGAACTTTGATTTTCAAGCCTTAATCTTCTTCTTGTCAATAGTGTAGCTTCTTGATTAAAATTTTCTAAATCAATATGCCTCTTAAGTCTTTTATGTCTCATTTTTTTAATTTTCCACAACTTCATATTCATTATTAGTTTAGTCATAACTAATAGGAATAGAATTATACTCATTTGTAACTTCTTTTTCATTCTATTTATTAAAGATATGTATTATTCTAGCTTCAATGTTCTCTAAATATACTTCAAGAATCACTTATGATTATAATTGATTTTCAAAAATATTCTCAACAAAATAGTTATATTACTTGTGAATTATTTTATCCCATCACCAATAGTTCCTTCCATTTGATAAATAACTTATGAATATCCCTTCTTCATCTTTCTCATCAATCATTCCCAAATTGATGTTTTGTATCTTCATGCAACATAGACTACTAAAAACTACAAAGTACTTCACCATTGGATTTATCATGTACCACATTTTAAATGGATTCATGTTGGTTTCATGTTTCATAAGACACCTATTCTTTATGTGTAAAACTGTATATATATCTTCCCTTCATAAGAATTTTGAGTCTTTATGTTCAGTAAGAATTGTTCTTCCCATCTCAACTAGAATTCTGCTCTTATTTTTTCTATTCCATTTTTCTAGAGAGTATAGGTTTCACTATCTTTGGGATTGATTCTATATTTTTTCAAGATATATTTAAAAATATTTACAAGTGTATTCCCTACCCTTATTATATCTCATCTACTTGATGTTGTCTCCTTTATCTTCTTGAAAATGTCTTCTAAATTTTTTGAAGATCTGAACAACTTCTATCTTATGCTATATAAACATGTCACTGGTTATTTGATTATAATCATTAATGAAATTAGTTAAATAAAAATCTCATATATTAGAATAATGTATTATAGGACAATATAAATTAGATTAAATTAACCCTAGTGGCTTAGTGGATTGAATCTACACTCATTTTCGACATCTTTTAGCAATCTACCCCTTCTGACATGTTTCACAGACAACATCTCTCTCACCTTTGAGCTAGGTTAGGTATCTCACCACATCATTATTTTATATTTTAATCATATTCCTTTGACCAAGATGGTAAATCCTTATATACCATTGTTAATTCTCCCCTTTGGATCTAATTTATCCAGATTTAGTTGGATCAACAATTTGAAATTGATTACCACTTGTTCTTTAAACTTTGGTGATAAATCTTCATCATTTGAGCTCTTGTTGATGCTTACGTTTTTCTTGAAAAGGACTTTATTTTCTTCATAACATGATTAGATCAAACATAAAATATTATGTTTAAGAACTTCAATATATTTTAAATCCTTTCATTTTAAACTTTTTGCTTCCATATTAATAGTTGCAACTCCCTTAATTTTCAAAAATAAATCATTAATAAATGTTACTGAACCTCGATCATAATATTCAATATTATTTAAAAATCATATGAAACGAGATATATGTGATGAAAAAACACTATCTAGAATCTATGGTTTACATTTCTTTCATGATTTCAAAGAAAATTTTACAATGAGTGCCCTTTCTTCCTTATGCACTTTCTAAATTCCCTTTCCTTGTTTTGTAAAAAAGATATTTTAGAATATTTTACATGTATTCTTTTGCACGGTGACCTGGTTGGTTACACCTTCCAAAAAATGTCATCCAAACAATCACATCCTTTATGTGAGTAATTATTAAATGATTTTTTATTAATGGTATCCTTCTATTAATAATTTATTCTTGGTTTATCAAAGTTACTCCTCTTTGATTCATTCCTTCTCTATGGTAATGACATGCTATACTGGCATTGGTATGGTTTGTACCCAAAAATTCCATATCACCAATAGTAACCATTGAATCTGGGTCTTCCATAAAGATAATAATTATATTCAAGAAGTTTTTTTTTCAATATTACCACTTTTTGTTCCTGATTTTATCTCTATGAATAAGTTCCTCTTGATATATTTTTGTCATAAATTAATATAGAAGAAGATTTATAACCAATCTTCTTAGCCTATATCTGTCTATAATTGGAATTTGAATAGTATTGTTAGAAATAATATTTTTTCATATTATTTTAGTAGGAGTATATTTAACCATTAATTTTGGGTAATGATTCCCAATTGATTGAGAGAATTTATCATTAACATAAATAGCCTTTTGGAAAACGTCATTCAGGTTATTTAAAGTGTTCTTAACTTCAATACATCTTGATCGTTTCTTGTTTAACTCTTTTTATTTCATGATAAATTTTTAACCATATATTTCACTATTTTTTCCCATCAACTTTCACATTTATTTTTTGATTTCTTTAGTGATACCAGCCCCCCTTTTTATAAGATCTTCATTTCATTTATTCTTCTAACCATATTATTTATTTAATATCCCAATTTCCTTCTTTTGTTTAGTTTTTTTCTCATAAAAATAGTCAAGTTCAAATTTCAAAATTATATTCATACATTTTATATCACATTCTTATTCTTCTTTACTACTTAAGGATTATTTATGTTTTTCCACGTGAAAAATGAAGATAATTGAGATTCTTAGGTGGATTGTATAGTCAACTTGAGGGGGGGATTAATTAGGTTTGAATAACTTTTACTGATTATATTGAACTTAAGATATTTATTTCTTTAAGTTGATCAAACATATATTATTAGTTAAGATGTATATATCATTAGAAATTTGGCCTCACCACTTTACCCTTATGATATCTAGATGATTTAAAGTAAAAAAAATTATTTTTACAAGGTTCATCCTTAGTGTGGGAACCTACACCCTTTCCATTGAAACTCTTATTGGTATACGGATTCTTTCACTTATGTATCAAGTGAATATAATGAGACAACTCATGTTAAACTTATTCTGTCTCCTAATAGGTAATTATACTGACTCTCATTAGCTAAAAAGTTTTTTAAGGATCTAAGAAAATATAATATAAAACATGTATGCATCTTGAAAAAACATCATTTGTAAAATTATATATACAATGTGTCTGTTCAGAAAAGCTCATTTTAGTGTACTTTGTGTTTGTCATTTATGATTCTATCGGATTTGCCTCAATCTTTACCCAGTATACCTTAGATTGGTGTGTCTTATTCTATGTCTGATAAACCTCTGTCCAGTGTTCCACTAAACTCAACATCTTTTAATGATGAACCTTAACTCAAACTTCCTCTGATCAGTGATTTTAATCAATAAACTATATCTGTTAAACATATGACCATGAAGCCTCTTTCCAATTTCTCTGACCAAAGCCTATGTCTGATACGTATTCCCTCTAAACCATTATCTAGTGTACTTATTCTTTAACAAAGAGTTTCCTTGGTTTGAAACTCAATGTTCTCTTAAATCTACAGTAATTAACCTATTTGTAGATATATAAAGTGTATATCCTTCCTATAAAAAACATTCACCACTTTATATATATGCTCACCTAAAAGAAATGTCAGGAACTCAAATGTTCTTTCCTCCCTAAAAAAAACTAAAATTTTGAATCTCCCAATAAACATGAATTCACTAGAAACCTTTACAATATTCTAAAACTCTCATTAATCTTATTAAACAATCGATTCCAACTCCCAACTCTATATCTCAAAAATCCCATAAACTGGACATTAAGGAACTTATTCAAACATCCTTAAACATAGATATATAAAAATTATTAATAGATAAATGATCATTTTTATTGTTAAGTTATTTATATAGTTTTTTTAAATATTATTAATACATAAAACAAAATTTATTTTCTAGTGAATTCATTATTCCATTCATTGAACTATTCTTATATCATTTGAACCCATAAAACCTTATATGAAGGGAATTATTCTTCACTTATTCATGATTTTATTTTTCTAATTAACTCAGTCTGGTATAATCATATTTTATATGACCGGTGAACTTTGTAAGGAATACTTCAATTTATGGCCTCAAAAAAGTATGCATGATGAACGTTAATGCTTTATTCCATCTGATGGATCTTGTAAAGTTCACCCACTATACTCTATACTTATCTTCATCTAATTATCTTGACATGCATCCTTTGACCGATGGAAACATATATTTTTGTAGAGAATGATATGTAAAACGTTTTTTCATATCTCCATCCAATCACAATTCATTATCTCTAACTTTTTACTTTGTTCTCAAAAGCTCAGTCTGGTATATCTTCATAGAATCATCCATCCAATGAAAATGTTATTCTCTGTCTGATTCGTGTCTATTTGATGGATATTTGATCAATGTTATTGACTTGTAAAAGCCAAAATGTTGGCTTATTAAGTGATAGAGCTAATATTTTCCATGTTTTTTATGAATTTAAATTGTTTTAATCATCCCAATTAATGAATATGAGCTTATATGAATGAATTTTGGATTTTTTATGTGTTTTGAGCAAAATAGTGAAAAATGCCTAATTCTGGATTTTAGACAAATGTTTGCATCAAGTGTATTTTAGTAATTTCATAAAACATATAAATCTAAATTGAGTGAATATTATTTTTTTGGAATTATTATTTTATTTACTCCAATTTTATCTTCTTGACTAGGAGTTGATTCCGTCATCTATGGGCCTAAAAATTTATTGAAGTTGGAAACTTTTCCAGGTGGACAACGTGGACCCCACCACCATAACAAAACCACAACTCGGCCTTTACATATCATATTGAGGTTCTTGTACCTATGATATCATGAGGAAACATAGGTCCGGCTCTACACAAAATGTGGTTGATTTTTTAAGTCATTAAAGCTTATATTGAATGTTATATTTTTGGAGGAACCTTCCTAAAAGCTTCGTCTAGAAAAAGACACCCCCAATGAAAAATTCATAACTCATTCATCTAGTGTCCAAATGAGCTGTAATGTTGGGGGTGAATGTAAAAAACATTAAGTAACAACTTTTATAAAGGGGGGTAATGTGTGAAGATTTCATTTAATGGGGCTAAAACGCGTCAACATTCGGGGGGAAAATTCAAGCTATAAAAGGTGAAGAACTCCTCCCTATTAAAGAATCTCTCATTTCATCTCATTCCTTCGAGGGAACCAAGGAGGAGAACTTTTCAGCTTTCTGTTTTATTTCTTTTCTTTTCCATAGTTTTGAAATTCCTTCTTCTTCCCCATTTATCTCGGTTACCCTTACCATGATGGGGTAAACATTTTGAGTGATTGGGGAAGGGTTGGTTTTCTATTTTTTAATACTTGAGTTCTTGGATGTAATTGAATGAAATTTATTTCTTCTTCGAAGTTTTTTTCAATTTCATATAGAATATTTTATTATCAAGTGTGATTGTTCTTGAATTTTAATTCTGTTATTTATTTTTTCCTTGGTAAAATAACCATTATCTTTCTCCACTAATTTCTAGGTTATATACAATTGAATAGACCGAGAACTAGTGGTGAAGTACTCGATGATCCTCAGTATGTGTAAAAGGGGTAGTGAATGTTCTTGATTGTTTGGGATAAACAAGACCCGATTGGGTATTTCCCATGTTAATTTAGGTCATTCAATACAACAATTTTTCACATAGAAGGAGAGTTGAACAAACTGAGATCTTGGTAAGGTTTTCTCTCACCATTATAATTTCACCGAGGAAGTGAGAGAAAAAGATTATGGAAACTCACATTAATCAACTAAGAATAAGAGGTTTTAATTAAATTGAACAAGGAAAACATTAAAATTAGGAAATCGACCCCAGCCTAATCACCCTTTTAATATCATATTTTTCAATCATTTGAATTTGAATTTCCAATCAATCATTTTCTAAAAAAACACCATTTTTACCCTTATTTTAAAGTGACAAACCATTTTTTGTGCTCTCCTCTTCAAGAGAAATCCTAAGTCAACCACATTTCTACATTTTAACTTAGTAAATAACTTTTTTTCCATTCCCTACAATAGGCATGCGTCAAACTTGACGCCGTTTCCAGGGAGGCAGTGCAACCAAAAAATATTTTTTAAAATTTAATGACCCACAACTCAAAAGAACCATTAATTGAATTTTATCCATAAATTGAAAGAACATTAACCCAACTAAGGAAAAAAACCCACCAAAAATCTTTGATGAAATAGATCTCTTAGATTCAAATGAAACTCTTAGTGGTCACTCTGAACCTGAAATCATGGATGGAAATCCCAACCCGAACTTACATGATCTATTTGCACCTCAATGTTCCATTCAAAATAACCAACTCATTGCACCCACTGAACCAAATGATTTTGAATTACATTTCAATATAATTCTTGTGCTTCCAAATTTTCATGGTCTTATAGGAGAAGATCCAAATATGCACATGCAAGAATTCAGATACACTTTCTCAAGCATCAGGCCAAGAGGAGAACCCAAAGACCAATTTTAGTGGAGGGAATTCCCCTTCTCACTCAAAGGAGTGGCTAAATAATGGTTGTAAAATCAACAACAAGGGGAGATTAGTGATTTGGAAGACCTAAAAAGAAGTTTCATGCAAATTTTCTTTCCCACATCGAGGATCACTTCCATCAAGAATGAGATTTACATCCTACAAAAGTCAACTAGAGAAACCCTCTACAAGTACTATGAGCTCTTCAAGAAGATATGTTCTAGATGCCCACACTAAGAAATGGAGGAACACCAATTCATTGTGTTCCTCTAAAAAGGACTTATGGATAATGATCGAAATCTTTTCGATGCTTCATCTGGGGGATCCCGAATTGACAAGTCACCTACAGATATTAGAGTAGTAATTGAGAAGATTTCTCAAAACTCACAACAATTTGGAATAAGAGGAATGGGAACCAGGGGGATACATGAGGTAAAAACATCTTATTCATCAGCATTGATTGAAACCAAAGTTGATAACCTTTCAAGGTTAGTCCGTCAAATGGCTGTAACTGAAGAAAATGAATAACAAGCTTCAGCTCAGGTATGAAGTTTATGTTATTCTTCCACTCATTATACTGACAAGTGCCCTGAGATACAGGGGAAAAAATTATATGTTTCATCCTTTCAACCAAGAAAATTCCCAAAAAATAAACTGCATCAACTCCAAGACCAACAATGATTTGGGAACCAACAAAACCAGATGAGATCATTTAATCCTAAACAACACACCATTCAACCTCCTTACCACCAGAAGTAATACTATAACCCCCTCCCTTCCGACAATCCTATAAACATCCCTTCCAACAACAACAATTCTTTTATCCACCACCATTACAAAGAAAGAAATATGAACAACCATCCACCAGCACACAACCTTATATGAAACAACTACAATCCAAGTATGAGGGCCTAGAATATAAGGTTGACAAGCTGGTATACATGGTGGGAAGTATTGTTGAAATCATTTTCAAGAATCCAAGGAAGCTTCCATCCCAAATAGTTCCAAATCCTAAAGATAATGTTCGTGTAATCATAAAAATAAGTGGAAAAGAAATCCCACCTCCATCTAACCTTGAACCTGAAACAATACCACCTGTTCTGAGGGAGAATGATTCAGAAAATCTTGTGAAAATCCACCAAGAAGATGAAAAGGAAGAGGAGGAGGAGAAGGATAGGCCATAGAATAAGAAACAAGAAACACAAATGCAATGGAAACAAAGGGAGAAGAAAGACTTACCCCCACTATTTCCAACAAGGATGATCAAATCAAAGAAATTTCATGAATAAACACATAAAAAAGAAATTCTAGACACTTTTCAGAAAGTGTAAATAAATATCCCCCTACATTAAGCTATTAAAGAAATTCCAAGGTATGCAAAAGTTTTTAAAGATCTTTGCACCAAAAAGATAAGGCTTTAGGGTAATGAAAGAATCAATTTGGGGAGAAGTGTCTCAACCCTTATCACGCCGCAGATTCTAACCAAATGTCAAGATCCAGGGGAATTTTCCATTCCATGCACCATTGGTTCATTAAATTTCACTAATGTTTTGTGTGATATAGGTGCTTCAATTAATGTATTTCCTTACTCTGAATACACTTGTTTGCAGATGGGAGACTTAAACCCCACAATAGTGGTGGTCCAGCTTGTAAACATATCCATAGTTTTCCCAGCTGGAGTTCTAGAGGATGTCCTAGGAAATTCAAAGATCTCTTATTCCCAGCTAAGTTCTATGTGATAAATATAAAAGAAGATAGAAGCCCGTCACACTCACCAATCATTTTGGGGAGTCCTTTTTTGAAGACAGCTAAAACCATCATCAATGTGAATGAAGGTACTCTCACCATGGAATTTGGATATAACACTATCCACTTAAACATTTTTGAATCCATGAGGTACCCATTATATGACCACTCCCTCTTTTCACTCTCACATGAAGTTATTATTAAAACCATTGAAGAATCAGGTATGTTAAATGAATTCTTAGACGTAGGAGATAATTTTTCCATTAATGAATATATAAACACCCCAACATGAAGATTCTAATTTTATGTGGGAAGAAGAGGTAAAATATGATTTCTTTTATAATTTGTTGATTGATGAGGAATATGATATTGTTTCTTGCGTGCAGGAGGTTCACCCATTGGAAGTGGGTAATGTGAGTTTAATTTCATCCTTTGAGAATCCTCCTGAACAAGAATTAAAACCACTCCCCAATGATTTAGAATATGTTTATCTTATGGAAGGAAAGAAATTACCAGTGATAATTGAAAATAATATGTCTAAAACCCAAGGAAAATCATTGATTGATCTTTTGAGAGAGAATGTCCAGGCAATAGGGTGGAGCTTGGGTGATATCCCAGAAATAAACTCAAAAATATACTCACATAGATTTTTTCTTGAGGGAGATTCCAAACCTGTTAGGAAACACCAAAAGAGGATGAATCCCACCTTAATAGAGGTTGTGAAGAAGAAGATTGAGAAGCTCTTGGAAGCTAGGATCATCTATCCAATTTAGATTCATAGTGGGTTAGCCCTATTCATGTTGTTCCTAAAAAAACTGTCCTGACCACTGTGAGGAATGAAAAAAATGAGTTAATCCCTATGAGGATTCAAAACAGCTAGAGAGTATGCATTGATTTTAGGAAATTGAACCAGGTCACTTGAAAATATCATTTCCCCATCCCTTTCATTGATCATATGTTAGAGATATTAGTAGGGAGAACTCATTATTTTTTAGGATGGATTTTCAGGTTACTTCCTGGTACCCACTTCTCCTGAGGATCAAGAGAAGACGACATTTACATGTCCTTTTGGCACTTTTTCATATAAAAGAATTCCATTTGGATTATGTAATTCTCTAGTTACATTTTAAAGGTGTATGGTGAGTATATTTTTTGAGCACATTGAAAATTTCTTGGATTTTTTCTTAGATGATTTCATAGTTTTTGGAGATTCTTTTGATCATTTCTTAAAAAATCTGAAAAAAGATTTGAAAACCTGCATTGAAAAAAATCTTGTTTAAAATTTTGAAAAGTGTCATTTCATGGTTAAAATAGGAATTTTACTTAGTCATGTAATTTCCCAAAATATAATTGAATTGGATAAATCAAAAATTGAAGTGATAAATTCATTTTCTTACCCTACTTGTGTGAATCAAGTTAGATCATTTTTAGGACAGGCAGGATTCTACAGGAGGTTTATCAAATATTTCAGTAATATTTCTCTCCCTAAATCTAGATTAATTTCGAAATATTGTGATTTTGATGTCAATGGTGCATGTAGGGAATCCTTTGATGAGCTGAAGAATAGATTTATTTCACCACTCGTGATGCAGCTTCCAAATTGGGAAGAACCATTTGAGCTAATTTCTAATTCCTCCAACCAAGTAGTTGGAGCAGTCCTTTCTTAGTGAATTCAGGGTAGACCACAAGTCATTTCATATTCCTCGAGAACCTTAGATGCGGCCCAATTCAATTACACAACCACAGAAAAAGAGTTCTTAGCAGTTTTTTTTTTCTTTAGAAAGATTTAGATCATATATTCTTGGAACTAAAATAACTGTGTTTTCTGATCATGCAACTCTAAGGTACTTGATGAAGAAAGCTGATGAAAATTCAAGGTTAGTGATATGGATGATACTGCTATAGGATTTCAATATAGAAATCAAGGATAATAAGGGATATGAGAACCAAGTGGCTGATCACTTAAGTAGACTTCCAAATACCACTAAAATTGAAATTCCATAAAGAGACCCACTGAATGATTAAATTCCACGAGATCATTGTACTTGATTAAAGGAGATGTGACTTGTTATGCTGATATGTTCAACTAACTAGTAACATCTCAAGTCCCATCTCATTTTAATTCTCACCAAATTCAAAAACTAAAAGCTGAATCTAGGTATTACATTTGGGATGATCCATTCCTTTGGAAGATTTTCAATGATCATGTAATAAGAAGATGTTTACCTGAAAGTGAAGTTAAATTTGTCTTTTATTTTTTTTACTCTTTATCTTGTGGTGGAAACTTTGGACCTCAAAGGACAACAATGAATGTTTTAGAATCTGGAATTTATTGTCCCACCATTTTTAAAGATGCTCGTGAAATTTTCAAAATATGTGAAATATGTCAGTTTTTGGGAAATATTTCAAAGTGACATGAAATGCCCCAAAATCCATTGAATTTTTGGGACATTTTTGAAGTATTAGGGATAGATTTTATTGGACCTATCCCAATTTCATTTGGAAATTCTTATATCATTCTTGCAGTTGATTATGTTTCCAAATGGGTGGAAGCAAAAACCACAAGGACTGAAGACGCTAAATTTGTTTGTGATTTTTTCAGGTCTAACATATTTTGTATGTTTGGAGTGCCCAGAGAAATAATTAGTGATTAGGGGACTCAATTTTTCAATTACAGAATGGAGACTTTACTGAAGAAGTATGGGGTGCATCATAAAACATCAACTCCCTATCATCCATAGACTAATGGGAAAGATGAGGTTTCAAATAGGAAAATCAAAGTAATTTTGGAAAAGACCATTAATCCAAATAAGAAGTATTGGAGTCAAAGGTTGGAAGATACCTTATGGTCTTACATGACATCCTACAAAACCCCGATTGGAATGAGTCCATATAGGCTGATTTATGGGAAAAGCTACCACCTACCTGTGGAATTGGCACATAAGGCGTATTGGGCTGTGAGGAAAATGAATTTGGACCTTGAAAGTGTTGGGAAGGAAAGAATATTGAAGTTTCAAGATCTGGAGGAAATAATAAGGGAAGTATTTGAAAATTATAGGATTTAAAAAGAAAGAACAATAGTGGACCATGGCAAGATGATCCGACCAAAAGACTTCTATCCTGGAGACAAAGTGTTGTTATTCAACTCAAGACTCAAGTTGATGCTAGGTAAACATCATTCTATATGGGAAGGTTCATTTATAGTTACTCATGTATGTCATTTTGGTGTTGTGTAGATTATGAAGGATGGAGAGTAGGATCCATTCACTATGAATGGTCATAGGTTGAAGAAATTCTTTAGGACCCAGCCATCAGAGCCAGTGGATGAGATCATGCTCCTCCAACCTGTCTATCAATAAGATCCATCAGGTTGTACCTCTCCTTCACACTTTCTTTTTGTTGTGATTCATTTTAAAATTGTCTTACATGTTAAATAAACTTGAATGTATTGAAGACACTGCATCATTTAAGTGTGGGGGAGGTAATCTTTGTAGTTTAAGATTTTCATTTTGTGTTTATAAAACAAAATTGCGTGTTTTCATATTTGTTTGTGTTTATTTTTCAATTTTTGGTGTGCATTTGAAACTTTTGAGCTGAAATAATTATCATTACCATTTTTGAAACCCATTTCATTGAGTGAACCAATCTATTCCATGAAACTGAGCTTAATTGAATGCTAAAATGACTTTTATTTAAGTTTAAATATTTAGGAAATTCATGAAAAGTACACTGATTTTTGAACCCCATGCCTTATTTTACTGTCTATATCATTGAAATTACTTTCCTATGAGGCTTCTGAACCATTTTTTTCATATTCTTTTCATTCACCTTATTTCTTGAGAGAACCAGACCATGATTTCTTTAACCAAAATTTTATTTATTCCTTTCAAAACCTGAGGGTTTGGGGTACATGTGTTTTAAATGATTGAGGCATTTATTTTTTAAGACCCCTTTTTAAAAAAATCCTTTTTATTATGGAGTAACTTACATTAATCATTATAGCCCCTAAAATCCATGAAAAACCTATTAGGTTAGCCACATTACAAGCCAATTTTCCCTATACGACCTACTCTTGAAATGAAATTGCCTGATCTTGTTGATCTTATGTGTGGGGGAAGATGTCTTGTGGTGTAATAACTCATTTGATGATACTTTGGATGGAATATAAAATTTTGAAGAGCTGATGTTTCTAATGATGATTTCATTTTGTTAAAATGTGTTCCTTTTCTGGTGCTTTCATGATAAAAGAAGCTATTTCATTCTAGATCTTCTAGTGTAAAAAAGCTATGCCTATCTGGAGAATTCAAGAAAAACAATGTTTGAGAAGAAATATTTGTTGGTGAAATGCTAAATAGCATGAAATTTCCTCAAGTTCTCATAATGATGGGGCCTATTTTCTACAAAGGGTAAGAGAAGGAGACCATGTTTGAGTGAAAATTAGAATCATTCAATTTTCCTTCAAAAAGATCCAAGCCCTCCTTTTTCGACCTCAAAATTTTTAACATCTAAATCCTACCAACCGAAAGCCATAGAACCACCCTAACAAGTCCTCATGAGAAACACATGTCCTTGACTCACGTCGGGTGGATATGTAGGAATTTATCAAGCCTATGGTGACTCTTGTGTGAGTTTGGATGATAAAAACCTTGTTGAACATTTATATTTGTAAGATGAGAGAAAATTCATGTGAGGTAGGTGTTTTCTATGCATGGGATAAAAAATGAAGTGGAAATATATTTTATAATCTAATATGGAGAAATATAAATGATTTTTTTTATGAGGCATGATATATTTTTGTTTATTGGTATGGATATGGTATATATCATGGGTATGTGTTTTGGATTTGATTTGATTTGATTTTGATGTTTACTTGTCCAGCAGCCCAAGTGCTATGTGTGGGGAAATTGATTGAGCTATATTTTACACATTTTTATATGAATTTAGATTGTTTTAATCATCTTAAACAATCAATTTGAGCTTATATGAATCAATTTTGGATTTATGATGTGTTTTGAGCAAAATGGTGAAAACGCCTAATTCTGGATTTTAGACAGATTTTTGTATCAAGGGTATTTTAGTCATTTAATGAAAAATATAAATCTAAATTGAGTTAATATTATATTTTTGGAATCCATATTTTATTTCCTCCAATTTTTTCTTCTTGACCAGTAGTTGATTCGTCTATCTAAAGGGCCTAAAAATTCATTGAATTTGGAAACGTTTCTGGGCAGACAACATGGGCCCCAACCGCTGTAATTGAATAACAACTCAAACTTCACACATCATATTGAGAGGATTATACCTGGGATAGAACTAAGAAATCTAGGTTTGACTCTACACATAATTTGGTGGAGTTTTGAAGTCATTAAGGCTTTTATTCAGTGTTGTACCTTTGGAGGAACCTTCTTGGAAGCTTCGTCTAGAAAACAAAACATTCAATGAAAAATTCATAACTCATTCATTAGGTGTCCAAATGAGCTGTAATGTGGGGGGTGAATAGAAAACACATTAAGGAACAACCTTTATGAAGGGGGTAATGTGTGAATATGTCATTTAATGGGGATACAATGCATCAATATTTGGGTGACAAATTCTAGCTATAAAAGGAGGAGAGCTCCTCCCTCTCAAAGCATCTCTCATTCCATCTCATTCCTTCGAGGGAACCAAGGAGGAGAAATTTTTGGCTTTATATTTTATTTCTTTTCTTTTCAATAGTTTTTTAATGTCTTATTCTTCCCCATTTATGTCGATTACCCTTACCATGTTGGGGTAAACATTTTGAGTGATTGGGGAAGGGTTGGTTTTCTATTTTGTAATTCTTGTGTTCTCGGACATAATTGAATGAAATTTCTTTCTTCATCAAAGTTTTTTTCAGTTTCATATAGTAGATTTTATTATCCAGTGAGATCGTTATTGAATTTTAATTCAGTTATTTATTTTTTCCTTGGTAAAATGATCATTATCTCCCTCCACTAATTTCTCGTTTATATACTATGGAATAGACTAAGTATTAGTGGTGAAGTACTCAACGATCATCAGTATGTGTGAAAGGGGCAGTGAATGTTCTTGATTGTTTTGGGATAAAAAAGACCTGATTGGATCTTTCTCATGTCAAATTAGGGCATTCAATACAACTATTTTTCAGAAGGAAAGAGATTTGACCAAATTGAGATCTTGGTAAGGTTTTCTCTCACCATCATAATTTCACCAAGGAAGTGAGAGAAAACAATTGTGGAAAATCACTTTAATCAACTAAGAAAAGGAGGTTTGAATTAAATTGAATAAGGATAACATTAAAATTAAGAAACTAACCTCGAACTAATCACCCTTTTAATATCATATTTTTTAATCATTTGAATTTGAATTTCCATTCAATCATTTTCTAAAAAAACACACCATATTTACCATCGTTTAAAAGTGAAAAACCGTTTTTTGTGCACTCCTCTTGAAGAGGCATCCTAGGTCAACCACATTTCTTCATTTTAACTTAAGAAATAATTTTTTTGGAACTCCCTACAATATTCGTGCGTCATTAAGTCAACCACTATCTTCAATTTATGTAGTTCATGTCCCTATGATCAGTAGGACTTTATAAAATAATGTCTAATAGAACTTTATACTATCATTTCAACTTCTTAATAATATCTCTCAGGCTCTCTCTATCTGATCAAACTCACCACCTATTTACCAAATGATATTTATAAATATTTTATTAACTCTTCTTCACTTATAGTTATTAAACCTCTTTAAAAAAAACTCAGTTCAATGGATATTCATTTTATAGACTCTATTTGATGGCCTTCCTTCTACTGTGTACTTACTTCACAACATTTAACTTTATACAACTTTTAATATAACATTTACCTACATTGAAATTTCATGAAAACTATATATCTGGTAGAATCATTACATTGTCATTTATCCCTATATATATTACCACTATTGTAATATTTACTTCATCATAGATTAAAATTGGTGCATCAAAAAATCAAACATTGTAGATCAAACTTTGACTTAATCCAGGTTCTTCTCTCCCTTTGTATAAATATGTAAAAACTTAACAGCATAGAATAATTTTTAAACCACTATCTGGTAACATTGTATGTATATTTACTAAAACTCTATAATTATTACTTTTTAAATCTAAAATATGAGTTTCATATAGTTACTACTCTATCTGAAAACATTAGTATGATGATCTATACCTGATATCCATGATCTGTTACCATCACCACCTAATCAAATCAGTCCAGTGATCTTTGTTTGATACCAGTGATCTCCCACACTGGACTGAATCTCGGATCATGAAAATCTTAATTATGTTAAGAAAATAATGATAATAAAAATATTTTCAATCCTAATAAATATTTCTTAAACTTCTTTATTAACCCATCAGTGATTTTTTGTAACCTTAATAGGGAACTCATAAGGAACCTTTCTTATCCTACATGAATAATGTTTCCCAAGATTCTCCAAAAACTCATAATTCACTGTTGTGCTTCTAATGGTTTTAACTTTGGGATAACTTTATTTACTTGGCTTCTTAAATCTACTTATTTACTAGTACTTAGTTATTCAACTCAAAAATATCATAGATATTGATTCTACATCTTACATAAATTCTCTTATATCTGTTAGTAGAAATATCCTACAAACTTTCCTTAAGAACCTTTACCTTCAACATCTTCCTTAACCTTAGTAACCTTTACTTAACTAACCTTTACATTTAACTTCTCCATTGACTTTAAAACACCTTATCAAAAATATATAAAAAATAATATAATTATCACCTGATAAGAAATTCAATCCACCCCTTTGGATTTTTTATCAATACCAAAGTTTCCTTAATTTCAATGGGATTTTCTCCCCCTTATAAATAATAAATTCAAATTCTTATTTTTTGGGAACATAAGTGAGGGAATACTTTTGTCTCCCCCTTGATTTTCTTAAATTTGAATCCCCCTTTAGTGATATATTAGGTTAATGAGGATCTTTATTCACACATATTCTACTTCTATTCTTTTATTCCATTTTACAAAATATACACATTGAGATTCTTAAGAGAAGGAAAAAAATCAAATTTTAAAGAAATAATTTCTTGATAAATAAACTCTAAGTCTACAACATCCATTATCAGAGTAGAAAACAAGAGTGATTAATTTAGATATTATTGGTTTCCATTAAATTTACAAAGTGATACTAACTATTAGAAAATCTTATTTTATTAATAAGTTCATCATATTTTCATTGAAATTACTTTCATGCATCCATATTAACATACATATAAGAAATGTTCAAGAATTTTTTTGATAAGGTTTATCCCCCTTTACATGATAATTCATAATTTTTCATCCATAATTCAAATTCCCCCTACTAAATTGGCACTTCAATTTTTTTATGAAAATATAACTATAGAAAATGTACCTCAAGGATTACAAAATCCTTTGATCTTCCAATTTTTTAGTATTCAGTTATAGAACACCTTAGTTGATCTGCATGACATTCTATTTTATTTTATAATGACTTTGGAATAAACAGATTCATCTACCCACTTTATATCCCTGAACATTACTACATCCAATTATCCATTTTAATGTAAGAACATTGGAAAAAACATGGGAATAAGGTGGATATTTTTTATCTCATTAGATAGAGAAACATGGATGAGAATTTTTTACCAACAAAAAAACACTCAATTCACTTTTCTTCATTCTCTTGCATTTATATTTATAAGTATTAATATTATTTGGTAGCATAGATTTATTCTCCAAATATTTTCTACCAATATTGTGTGGTGGAGTCTTCTTTACTTTATCTTTATAGGATCATGAACTTTTCCTATTTTTTTGTACTTCCAATATCCTTGATTCCTCTAACTCTTCTACCCATACAACCATGAAAACATTCAATATATGTTCAAATTTATTCTTATACCAGACTTTCCTTACAACAACACTATTTATTTCTAATGCTTGGTTACTTTTATTGACTATATTTTCTTATCATGGTATCATTTCATTGAACTTTTTTGGACTTCTAGTTGAACCCCCACTGACAATGGAAGGATCGGTGGATCTGAGGCCAACATCACTGTCATGGATGGTGACACACATAGTAGGGGATGGAGGAACTGGTGTTATAGGGTGTGGACTGGTCCTTCCTTCATGGAGATCCTCTGTCGACTTTCTTCTCCCAATAAGGTCCTCCTTTTCTTACAGTGCCTATGGATCCAGTGTCTTCTTCGGATGAGCATGGACCCATTCTTAAAATCTTAGTGTCAGAATTTGATGCAGCTACAACTCAGCCCAGGTGGACTATAGTTGTAAGATTTGGAATTAAAATTCTTCCTCTTACCTTGTTTATTGAATTGTTGAACTCATGGGGTTATTATTTCCTAGCCAAGGTTTTAGTGTTGAATCACAAAGACAGCTGTATCGTTCTGGCCTTTTGAAGATAATTTTGTTAAGGTTTTGAGCTCAAGCCCCAAATATATAGGAAAATGGTGGTTTTACTATATTGGTGGTCGATGGAGGTGAATTTGAGCAGGGAGTCCTCCAGGGCACCGATGTGGATCTCCCTTTCTGGTCTTCCACTTCCTTTTCCAACCATATACTTGCTGCATGCAATCAGATATTCAGTGGGGTTGTTTTTTTTATGATAGCAATTGGATGATTCAACTTAAGGCTATGGAATAGGTGAGGATATATGTAGATATGGACATCGCGGAATGTGATGCTCCAGACCAAGAGGCACTTTGGCATGATCTTAACTCCTTTAACACAATATTGCAAATATGGCCTTTATCAGCACTAGAAAAGTCTGTTTACAGTGCTACTAAAGGGTTCTTAATCTCAGCGAAGATAAAGGGGGTCCCTTTTATCGGCACTGAAATAATCGTTGATAAAACCCCTTTTATCAGTGCTTTTTTAAAAGTTCTAAAAAAAGTTAAAAAACATTAAAAAAAAATAAAAAAAAAATCTTATTTCAATTCGGGGAGGGGCTTAAACAATGATTTAAGCCCACTTTAATAGTGCCCTCCACCCCCACACTAGCCCACATGGGCCAGCCACCCCCAGCCTTTAACAGCGCCCCCACCCCCTTTAACAGCGCTATCTTATATTCCCCACTCGCACGCGCGACCTGCCTCCCCCTAGATTTGAACTCGAGGCCTGTTGCCTGCGTGCCTAAGCCTTTACCACTCCACCATATTTATTTACTCTTCATTTATTAATATATATATATATATTGTTATATTTACTCTTATATTAATATATATATATATATATATTAACATATATATATTTATATTAATATATATTAAGTTATATTAATATATATATATCCATATATTAATATATATAGTTATAGTTATATATTAATATATTTATTCGTATATTATTATATATTTATAAGATCAATTTTAAATACATTTATAAAATATTCTTTTTTGTGTGTGTTTATAAATAAATAAATACATATATATAACATACACACACACACATATATATATATATATTATTTGTGTATATGTAAGTATAATTATACATATGTTTTGAATATATAGATAATATATATCAGTTTGTCTATACAGACGCACACAAATAGATATATATATACACGTACACATTATATACAAATATAAATATTTATATATTTTTATTTTAAATAAAATGGATATTATGTTTTATTTAGATAAGACTTATATATTGAGAAATATATTTTACATGTAAATATGTTTAATTATTTATTTATAAAATTAAATTTTTATATGTTAATATATGAAAATATGTATATATAGTTATATATTTGATTGTAAATAATGGTACATTATGAAAAATTATAACAAGCCCTGAAAACCTGAAAAATAAGTAAAAAGTGGAGAAACCCTCAAAACCCATAAATACAGTTAGAAAGTCAAAAGAACCCTAAACTCAAGCTAATGACAAAAAAATATAATCTGAGAGTCTGTTCCAGCTCCATGACTAGTCAAATCAAATATCATCAAACTATATTTGATATGATAGGTGGTGGAGGACAAACTTATTGGTATATCAAAAGTTACAATTGATTTAAAAAACAACAGACACAAAAAAAGTGCAAGATATGGGTGCTTGAAAAACCTAACAAACCACAGTCACTAAAACAGATATAATTTCATATTTGGGTGTTTATTTCAGTTCCTCGACTATTCAAACTGAAGATCATGGAATTAACTAAGATATAACAGGTGGAGGAGGCCAAAAAGACACATGGATCGGGAGTTATTGTTGTTTTAAGAAAAATTTGATAGGGCACCAGACACGAAAATAGAGATTTGGAGGCCTTCTGGTGGTTTTTTTGGGTTTTAGGGTCTGTAGAATGATTGGAATTATGTTGAAGTCATCCTTCTATGTATATATATTCACTTACTTCTATTTGATATGTGCTAGAGCCCAAACAAACACTAGAGAGAAAGTTATGGCCATTTGAAGTTGGAGTTTTTTTGGAGTGGTATAACTAATATATCATCCGTTTCTTTGATCGTATAACTGTTTCTATTGGAATTGTTCTTAACTCATCCCATGATCTTTGATTTGACTATTCACGTCACTCAAATAGACACCTAGAGCAGAAGTTATTCTCGTTTTAGTGAGTTGCAGGTTTCTTAGGTTTTTAGGCCCTAGGAGGGTTGCTCAATTTCAAAGGGTAATAACTTCTGCTCTGAGTTTCTTTTTTGTCTCTACAACATATAAAATTGAAAATTTTGAAATGATACACACTCTGGTGACCACTTAAACCCCTTATCATGTTCTTTAAGGCCCAAAAAGGCCCAAAATCCCTCAGGACAATCATAAGTTTGGCTCCAGGTGTCCGTTTTGCCATAACTTCTGCTCCGAGTGTCCATTTTTCCTCTACCACATATAAAATAGAATCTTTCAAGTAGAACTACACTCTAGTGACCACAATGACAGCTTCTCATATTCTTCAAGGAACGAAAATTTCCTTAATCCCTCCAAACGACCATACTTTCTACTCAGAGTGTCTGTTTTTCATCTACTACATATCAAATCGATCTAAAACATATTTAAAATATATATATTATATTTATATCAATATAAATATACTTATATATCAATATATTATTTTTTATGAAATATTTTTTTTGAAATATGCACTTTATCAGAACTAGGAAAAAAAGCGCTGATAAAGCCACCCTTTATCAACAGTACTAAAAAAAGAAGTGATAAAGGGGGCCCCTTTAACAACTCTAAAAAAGGCACTGATAAAGGGGGTTAATTTATAACCACTAAGAAAAGTGATTATAAAGGGTCACTTTTAATAGTGCTATTAAAAGTTCCCTTTATCAGTTCTTTTTTAGCACTGTTAAAGGGTGACACTACGAAAACCTAGTTTTGTGGTATTAACCCTGGAGTCATTGGTCTGTGGGTGGTTATTTCAACATTATTGATGATACAAAGGAAAAGAAAGGGGAGGTATCCTTCCCTCATAAGGATAACCAAAACTTCAAGTCTTTTATGGCTACCAGTGGGCTCATGGACTTGGGGTTTGAAGGAGACTAGTTTACCAAGTGTAATAATCATAGAGGTTGGAAGGGAACCTGGTGCCACCTTGGTTGTTACCTTGAAAACTACCATTCCATCTCCACCTTTCTAGATACCAAGGTCTACCACCTTTCACATAGCATGTTGGACCATTCTCTTCTCCTTATTATTGTGCTTCCCAAGACCAATCAAGATGTCTATTTCTGGTTCTCTCATTTTTGGCCAGAGGATTGGAGCTTCCAGCAAGTGGCCAAGGAGTCATGGTGGAACCTGTGTTGTGGGGTGCTTGGATGCAAATCCATAACAAACTCAAACATATTATGGGATATCTCCAAATTTGGATTAGAAATAATCCATCCCTATTACAATACATGGAGGAAATGAATATGGAGATTGAAATAATTGATGTTAGTATGAAAAGAAACTAGAATGATGTATTGTATGATGACCTCCCCAGTCGAAATATTCCTTTTGTGACATGCCACTTCAATAGGGGCATTTGGCCCATTAATTATTGAGAATCAATTGGATGTGTGAAGGGGAACCCAACACGGGATTATTTAATTCATGTATTAAAGAAAATAGGTGTACTAGGAGGACCAAACTATTTATAGAAGATGTATCTTACTCGAATGATAGATATGTGGTGGGGAAAATGGGAAACAAATTTTTAGGGAGCTTCTGTCCGGTCCAAACCCTTGCATGCAAGAAGGTGATCTGAGGAATATTTAACATTTCTTAAAGGCAGTTCCCCATGTGTTCATAGGATCAGGTAAAAAGATTTTGGAGGCTTCCCCTAATGAATGGTAGATCTGGGATGTTTTCTGGACCCTTAATCCATAAAATTCAACTAGACTTGAAGGTTTCCCAGGGTCCTTTTACAAGGGATTTTGAGACTTGATTAAGGGATATTTGGTGGAGGGAATTCATGACTTCTTTAAGGGTGGGAATCTCCCCTGTGTCTACAGTGCCCAAAATTTGGTGATGGTCCTCAATATTAAGGATCCCAAATCCCTTCAACAATACAAAATAATATGCATGGGAAACATCTCTACAAAGTGATAGCTTTTATCCTAAAAAATTGCTAGCATCCAATCTACCTAGTTGTAATTGTGAATAGAAACATGAATTTATTTTAGGGAGATTAATACAAGGGGCCATTGGGCTAACTCAAGTGGTTCTCAGTGATATCAACCATACATCATTTTGTTTAAATATTGCAATTAAGATTGACATGAACAAAGCTTATGATCGGCTGGAGTGAAACTTCATTATTAATGTGCTTTCCATCAGGGGATTCTCTACATGGGTTATTGGCCTTTTGTTCTAATGATTAATCTATTCATGGATTTCTATATATTTCATGGGAAAACAATATGTGATATTTAAATCTATTTGGGGTCTATGGTAAGGAGATCTTCTTTCCCCCATATTATTCATTATGACCCAGGACTCTCCCAACCAACATATTAACAACAGAATTGGTATGGGAAACATCCTCCCATATCTCTCTAGGTATAATGTGAGTAGTATATCCCATCTTATGTTCATCGTTGATACCATTGTGTTTTTGAATGAAAAAATAGATCCATTAGAGGGATTAATGGGGTCCTTTAGGAATACTGAAAATGGAGTGGCCAAGTAATTAATAAGGATAAAAGAAACATGTTCATCTTAATAAGGTGATCTAAAAGAAGGGATGAATCCTTGGTAAGAAGCATGGTCTTTCATACAGAATTCTTCACAATGGAATACATGGGTGCCTCAATTTTACCTAGGAGTGTTTACATCCACCACTTTGATAAGGGGGTTGAAAAAATTACAGTAAGAATCTTGAATTGGAAAAATCAGTTTTTATCATTTGGATGTAGAATGACACTGATCAACAATGTTATCTCTTCTATCCCCATCCACATTCTCTCATTGATCAGGGTTCCTAGAGGGATCATCTCTTGAATCAAGAATATCATGGATTCATTCCAATAGGAAACAAAATTAGAGGGGAATCATCACTGGGCAGTGTGGAACAGGTTATCCAGACGACTATCTAAGGGCAGGATTGATGTGATAAGTGTTACAGCTATAATATAGGGTCTCCATTCCAAGCTTTCTTGGGAGGTTTTTTAGGGGAATAATTTATGGGGGAATAATATACTAGATTGGTATGGGATTGACATGGAAAAACAAAGAGGGTGGTCTTATTCTCCCTAGAACATAATTCAGCCTTATTTTCTGAACATATAATAACATTCTTGATGGATTGTGGGTAGAGGGGACATCAACATTTGGAAGAACAATTGGCTGGGTGTAAGGTTCGGATTCCATGGCTACCTGGTGCCAGACATCACCTTCATCCAACCAAGTTCTTTTCCTAACTTTATTCATGTTATCATAGACAAATAAAAGAAGACCCTCTATGATAATATTGGGATTAAATCTAATCTAGACATTTTTTTCACAGGGTCTTCCTTGGGTGTCTTCTTATCCAAATACTTCCTCAAAATGCAAACAGTGAAACATGATCATGATTTTTTGGGAGAAATGTTGTGGCACAGTGAGATTCCCAAAATATTCAATTTTATAGTGTGGAGGATTCATAATAATTCTATAACCACTAAGGATAATATAAAAGGATTGGTTGTGAGAATTGATTTTAAATTTCTTTACTATAGGGAGTCATAGACTGAAAGCATTGATCACCTATTCTTTGACATCAACTAGGAAAACATGGTGTGGTAGGAGTTAGAAGGATAAATTGACATGACTATTCAAGAGGCTTTAGGTGCTACATTTATTATGCGTTGGTTCCAAGGAGTGGGGAGTTGTATTCTGAAGACAATAGCGTGAGTTTTCATACATGCAATAGGTTGTTGGGGTATATGGATAGAGAAGAATGAATTTCGACACAACGGAGTCCTAGGTACTCAAGCGGGTCTCATATTCAAAACCAGGAATGTTTTGTCTGATTTTGTTTTCTTATTCCATGTTTGTGAGGATGTTTCCACCATCAGACAACTTCTCACTGGAACACCAGCCTGTAGCAACACTCATAGTGAAATGCTAGTAAGATGTTCTCACTGGGTTTCCCAATATATGAGTCTCAAGATGAATATTGATGGCTCATGCACCATGGGAGATATGTGAGGAGGTGGGGAGATCTAGGGAACAAGGGGTTCAATGGTTCTTGATTTTTTTTCTTCCTTTTTCAAAGTGGATTCTATCCAAGAATAGGCTCATGAAATTCTAAATGGGTTATTATTATACAGTCAGAATAACATCCACCTTACGACATTTGGAAAAAAATTCTCTTGTAGTATACAATGCTTTTGCGGTTGTAATGGCCCAATCCAGCCCACAATCATGATATTTTCAACTTTGGGCCTAGCCTACACAGTTTTTCTTTCCCTGGGATCTACCCATTAGAAAAACCCTAGGAAAAGGCCTCATGATGGGATAGGTATCCACACCACCTTATAAAGGTGTGTTTCATGCTCCTCCTCATTCGATGTGGGATTGTCATAACCCACCCCCTAGAAGGGCCCAACATCCTCATTGACACATCAAATGGACACCGGCTCTGATACCATTTGTAAAGGCCTAGTCCAACCCACGATCATGATATTTTACGATTTGGACCTAGACCACACAGTTTTTCATTCTCTAGGCTCTGCCCATTAGGCAACCCCCAAGAAAAGGCCTCATGATGGGAGAGGTATCCACACCACCTAATAAAGGGTTGTTTCATGCTCCTCCTCCTTCGATGTGGGATTTCCATTTGTAACATCCTGATTCTGAAAGACACCCAGAGGCACCCCGTACCTAGTTGGTCACATGGACTCAAGTGAATTTCCCCGCATGCCAGAGGCTGGTGACTAGAAGCGAGGGCTTGGGTGTGATAGTGGGGAAAGTATTCCCTTATTGGCAGAGTACACAGCAGAATTAAACAACACACAATAGTGGAAGTAGTAAATATCCAACAATAGTACACAATAGAATATTGAAATAATAAACAACTGGAGCACACACACACACACACACATATATATATAATGATGCATGATACATATGTCTAGGAAAGTAGCCAAACAAGTCACAATGCAAGAAATACAAATAGTGCTAAACCAAAGTACAAAAGAAAAAGATAAACAGATCCTCAGCATCATAAGCCTAATCTTGGTCCCCTTCTCCCCAGCTCCATAGCAAGTCAAGTATCTAAAGTAGAATGTCCCTTTCCATTATCTATACCTGCAAAATTATAATCTGTTTGGGCCCAAAACCATGACCCAAATTGTGTGTGAGACTAAATAGCGGTAGGAAACCACCTAAATATCTGTTTCTAACAGTAAGTGAATATATTTCAAGTAAAAGAACATAAAATAGTAAACAAGAAAGTACACAATAGTAAACAATCCACAGTTTCAACCTCAAGCAACAACGAAACAAACAGCTAAACCCCAAACAGGCAACCCTTTGGTAAGTACTCATAGCCCTCCCCTCTGGCCCTACCTAAGATGTACAAGAAACCCTCTGGGTAGTTCACTTGGCCTATCCCCTCTCGTTTAGTTATAATAATTCATAAAGACTCTCTAAGGAAGAACTTATAGTCAATTCCCCTTATAGTCTAATGTAGTTAGGGACTCTTTGGAAAGCTCACACGGTCAATTCCCCTTATAGCCCCAAGGTCAAGGACTCTCTGAGGAAGCTCACTCGGTCAATTCCCCTTATAGCCCCAAGGTCAAGGACTCTCTGAGGAAGCTCACTCGGTCAATTCCCCTTATATCCCATGGCATTCAAAGACTCTTTGAGGAAGCTCACTTAATAAATTCCTCTTATATTATAGAGTAATCGAGGTAATTCAAATTAAAACAAAGAATCTCTAAGGAAGCTCATATGGTCAATTCCCTTATAGTCTCAAGTGCTCAAAGACTCTCTAAGGAAGCTCACTTAGTCAATTCCCCTTATAGTCTACTACACCAGGTTCTCACAGACCTGTGTAGGTCAACGATCGTAGAAATGAAATATGGCCAAAGTAAAACTACGTAACTACTTGGATAAACAGTCGACAACATATCAAGCATTTCAGAATACAAACTCTCCATCCTATAGCAACAGGCATGGAAAACAGGCAAGGCGGCCAAACTTGTTAACCGGACCAAACAGTCTTAATCAGAACATGCATGGAAAAAACATCCAAAGCATAGAAATAAACCCTATTCATATCCAAATAACCTCTACACAAACATGTGATCATGGAAAGCAATCAACGGGGGTAAAACGGTAAACATGCAATACCCCATTCAAGGGTATTGGTTGAAGTTTCACATAATACACAAAGAATTTGAACCGAAAGGCACAAACCACCTACCATGACATCGTAGGAATGATATATGTAAACCTTGAAGCTTTAATCACCTAGAATTCTGAACATATACAAAAATGTCTTAAACATTCAACCCACGATATCAAAAGAGAGAAGATAAATCAAAAGACAATGCTCTTGGAGAAGACAGAACTCACTGATGCAATTCCAACACAAATGACGGTGTTCGATTCGGAGGACGGATGCACTCTTGGGGGTTCATTGAAGATCTATAGTCGTACGGAGCTCTCGGTTGAACGAGACCTAAAAGAAGAGCATTATGGAGATTAGACGTGACCCCGACAAGTTTAATAAAAAAATAAAGTACACGACATGTACTCACCATTTCCGTTCTCTACTTTATGCAGCCTCCAAGTCAACTCCGCACGGCCATGTGTGTGGCCACTACAAGGCTAGCACACAACCTCCTATGGAAAGGTAGTACATAGTGTGTACTTTAAAAATTTCAAGAATTTCCTATTTTTCTCAAAAATGACCAAAAAAAGAAAAAACATACCTAAAAAGAAGATCCGGGTTATTAAAAACTTCCCCCCTTAAAGAAATTCGTCCCCAAATTTTCTTAGCGTGACATAGAAGAAGAAACCCCAAATAGTTTAGGCCACTGTGGTCGTATATATGCCTCCCTCTCCTAAGTCTCATCCTATACTCACCTGTTCTGCCAAAGCACCTGTACCAGAGGAACAGACCGACCATGGAGAACCTTCATACTTCGATCCAAAATCTAGATAGGATGCTCCTCAAAGGATGCATCCACTTCCAAATCAACCTCCTTGGGATGGAAAACATGAGATGGGTATGAAAAGTGGCGTTGAAGTTGAGAAATTTGGAATACGTTGTGCATATCTTGGTACCTCTGTGGTAACTCCAACCGATATGCAACCGGCCCAAATCTCTCCAACAACTCAAATGGCCTGACGTACCTCGGTGAAATATTACCCTGCCTCCTTATCCTTCTATGCCCCGACCTTGGTGTGACATGTAGAGAAACTTAATCCCCGACCTCAAACTCCTAAGGTCGTCTCCGCTGATCAGCATCAGACCTCTAACAAGACTGTGCAGTAGCTATCCTCTTCCCAATCAACTCTATTTGCTCTGTGGTATCCTGAACAAGAAGAGGTTCGAGCAAAGCTGCCTCTCCTGCCTCCAGCCAACATAAGGGTGATCAGCCTGGCCTACCATACAGAGCCTCATATAGTGCCATCTTCATAGTTTCTTGAAAACTATTGTTGTAGGCAAACTCCACAAGAGTTATATGCTTCTCCCAAGAACCTCCAAAATCCAGAATGCATTCTTGGAGCATATCCTCAAGCACCTGAATCATACGCTTGGACATACCATATGTTTAAGGGTGGTAGGCTTTACTCAAATGTACCTATGTACCCAATGCCTTCTGAAGCCCTTTCCAGACTCGAGAAGTAAAACGTGCATCCCTATCTGAAACGATGGAGTGTGGAACTCCATGAAGACGTATAATCTCTCAGATGTACAACCGTCCCAGCTCATCAACACTGAAGGTATCCTTGATCATAAAGAAGTGAGAAACCTTCGTGAGTCTGTCCATGACAACCCAAACCGTGTCATTCCATCGAGGCGATCTCGACAAACCGGTCACAAAGTCCATCACGACATCATTCCACTTCCACTCAGGAATGTGTAACTACTGTAAGAGCCCTGTTGGCCGCTGATGCTCCGCCTTCACCTATTGACAGGTGGAACACCTCATAATAAAACCAACAACGCCCCTCTTCATACCTGGCCACCAATACTAACAGTGCAGATCACGATACTTCTTGGTGACACTAGGATGAACTGCCCAAATTGAGGAATGAAAGTCTCGTATTAGCTCCTCGCGTATGTCTGCTGGCACCCATACGCACACCTGGAAATGCCAGATCTTATCCTCTCCTATGTTCCATCTAGGAATAGGGTCCTCTCCTAACACACTCTCCCTTAAGACTAGGCCTTCAGAATCTGATAGCTGCCTCATTCGGACTCGATCAAGAAGAGTAGAGGTAATAGCTACAGAAGATAGAAAAGTCTTCCATTGTCTGTCATGCACCTCCAAATGCATCTCAAGTAACAGATCCATAAGCCTCCACTCACTGTTGGCATCATGAACTTTCTGTATCTGAGTCCTCCTACTCAACGCATTAGCCACAACGTTGCCCTTCCCAGGCATGTAGGCAAGCTCAAAGACAAAGGACTGTAGGTACTCGACCCACCTCCGCTATCTTAAATTAAGATCACACTGAGTGAAGATGTACTTGAGACTTTTGTGGTCAGTGAAAACCACAAAATTCTCTCATAGAAGATAATTTCTCCAAAAGCATTGGGAATGAACAACAGATGCCAACTATAGATAGTGCGTCTAGTAATTCCTCTCATGTGGCCTCAACTGCTGAGACTCGTACACAACAACTCCATCTCCTTGCATTAGCACAACTCCGAGCCTGATACCTGACGCATCAAAGTAAATAGTGTATCTCTTTCTCAGCTTTGACAAGACTAGAATCGGTGCTGAAGTCAACCTCCATTTCAGCTTCTAAAAGGCTGACTCACAAGAATCTAACCATAAGAACTTCCCACCCTTCTTAGTCAAACCTTTCAGTGGTGCTGCTAAGCATGAAAAGTCCTATATGAAATTACTGTAGTATCCAGCCATCCCTAGAAAACTCCACACCTCAGAGATATTCTTTGGATGCTCCCAAGAAACGACAGCTCTCACTTTCTCTAGGTCTATTAATACTCCTGCCTCTAAGATAATATAACCCAGGAAGTGATTATAATCCATCCAAAAGTGGCACTTTGAGATCTTATCAAAAAACCGATGCACCCTTAATGTACTCACAAAAATCTCAAGATGGGTAGCATGGTCGTGTTGAGTGTGAGAGTACACCAAGATATCGTCCAAAAAAACAAACACAAAGGAATCCAAGTATGGATGGAACACTCGGTTCATCAGTGCCATGAAAACTACAGGCATGTTTGTGAGACCAAACGGCATAACCATATACTCGGATAGACCATACCTACTTTAAAAGGCTGTAAGTGGTATATCTGATGGTCTAACGTGTAACTGATGATAACCAAATCTCAAGTCAATCTTCAAGAACACCCAGGCTCCTCGAAGCTGATCAAATAGATCATCAATCCTCTAAAAAGGATATCGGTTCTTGATCATCAACTATGTAACACCCCAAGCTTCCACGGTATTCTTCTCTTTGAATAATACAGTAGCGTGTGTTGTACGCAACTTCGAGTTCTAACACACACCACAACCAATCAAACTAGCCGTTACGAATAGTAATACCAACTTTTTGAAATTTTATACATTTTATCTTTCAAAATGGACTTCATTTTTGGATTCAGAACATCTAATTTAGCCTAGGGTAATATTTTGGTACTCTTCGGATAACTTTTATATTTTGATGAATAGTGAAAATTACTAAATTTTAATTAAAAACAACTTTTTTAATCAAAATAATTAATAGTGATAAATTATGAATTTTAGTGGTTTTAAAGTATATTTAGAATATATTTTTACCATTTAATACAATTTTGGTCATTGGACATAATTTCACAATTAAACCGGACATAAACAAGTGTCAATCTTTTGATATTTATTATATCTTAAAAACATGCTTTTTGTTTTGACAGCGGGAATTAATTTTAAATTAATTTCAGTCTCTTATGTGTATTGAATTTGAAAAAATGGATTCCATATTTAGAATTAGGATGTCCAAATTGTGTAAATAGGTAACTTTTTTTAGACATTTTGAATAATTACTTCTGTAAATATTTTATTTACCACGGTTAACTGGTAAATCTGGTAAATAAGGGTAAAACAATAATATTATAATAATACTAAATTACCCTAAAATGTGTTCTAACCATATTTCTGGATACATTTCCGACCATGGTCATATTTGGGTCTATTTTGGGACCCCATGGAGCCACTTGTAGGTGATAGGGACACTTTATATTAATTAAGTTTAAGTAAATTCAAAAATGACATAAGCATATATATTTTAAAAAACTATTTTTAAATAGGGTTATATATGTTATATTTTCGACTATAAATATTAATTAGAAATCTAAACAGATTTCCTACATAATGGTATTTTATTTATAATTATTACACATTAAATAGTTTAATTTATTTATGACACAATGATGATGTAGTAACTACCGTATTAATGAAAGACTAAGATAATTGATATTATAAATACCCAAATAAATGTAATTTTAGACTTTTTATAAATTCCAATAAATTTCTAGGTTACTATTACATATTAGTATTGTTTATATAAATTGTGTTCGAAGTAATAATGCTGTTATAAATTTATCAAAAACAAAATACCCAATAGTGTCAAAATTGATATAAAAGAGTTTTTAAAACAAATATTATAATATTAATTTATATTCAATTCTCAAATATCTAAGACTCAGTCAAGAGACTTATATCATGATAGGTGTATCATTAATGGACCACTTGGGGGAATCTTGGAGGTATATAGTAATTTTATTAACTATATAATCTAAAAATACAAAGTGACATGGTAAGTGTCAAACTAATTAACTAAGAGTTAAAACTAAAAGATAAGGTTAATATAATGACCCAAATCTGTCTAAATTATATTGGATTAGTGGGTTTCTATCCATCCCCACATTAAACTTTAAATAATTTACTTTGGAGCCATTAGAAACCTAATATTAATTTATTATAAAATAATATTTCTAGATTTCCTATGGTGCCCCTCCTCCCCCTTATAAAAGCACACAACTTCTAGCAAATTCTTTACACCATAAAAGCCTTTTGGTTCATCCAAACCCTACATAAATACTCTCTCAACATCCCTATCCTACTCCTTGAAGCCTTACCTTAGGCAGAAGGAACTTCAATAATCTTTTTTGGTTCAAACCAAAGGGAGTTACCCAAATTAAAGGTAACGATTTCTCTTAACTTTTTTTCTTTAATTTTACTTCTACAACCCCTAAACTCTTCTTATTATTTTATTCTGTAACAAAAACAGTATCCTAAATATATTACGATATTTTTATTAGAAGTTTTTGAAATACACTTACACACACCTCTATCTAATGGGTGATGAACATAATGCTTTTGTAGACGGCAACCAAACGCCTCACGATGCGATGATTGTTCAATTATCTCTTACCACCTCTCATGGTGGAAATTATGATGGAACTATAATTAAATATGATATTAAAGATATTTATTTTATATATATGATTATTTAATTCCATTTTATATCATACCATTATTCGTTTCATGTTGTATATATATATGATAATTTCATTTGAGGAAGTGCGGACTATCGCCCCCTCAAAGTGATATGACTCGTTCAAACCACACATGGAATGTATAAAGGATGGTGTTAATGAACTTAAGTAACAAATATAAGATATTATATTATAATTGAATAATAATATACCTATGTATCATTTGGTTTTTATTCCTTTTAAAATGAAAAATAAATGGAAGTAGCGTTCGTGCGTACGTACAGATTACCGTCTCCACGAACGCGATGAGATTCATTTTCCCCATCATATCCATTAAAGAATAATTATAGTTTTATGATTAAAAGAAATGTTTGAGGACTTTATATAATTCTGGATATAAATTAGATACAACCTATCCATAACAAACATGGCTTACATAACGAATCATATAAAGGAAAACGAATCAGTTAACACCCGAAACGATGATAATACTAAAATATTATTAACAAAGAAATGTTAATGGATCATATTTGATATCATATTTATGTAAATGATTCTTTTATAATTTAATAAAAATTATTTAACTATTATACAGGAGGTTAACCTACACTCTATCAAGGAATAGTACATGGTAATGGGTTTTCATCTCACTCCTTATTCCCGTGAGATTCATACCATATTGCCACTATTACCTTTTGTGTGGTGTATGTACTACCCATAATTTTATTCTTTTTGTGATACAATTTAATTTATGTGTATCTACATATTCATTTTATGATACCTCTTTCATGGGGTGTATGTTTCGTATGTTACCAAATTGGTAAGGGTTTATTTCACAATCTCTTCATTATCCGAGGTTGTTTATACATAATTATCTACTGGGATCTCTTTATCATCCACATACATGTTTCTTAAAAAAAGTATTTAAAATAATTTTTACTATATTATAGACTATGGTTTAATGTCCTTTTTACCCTTGTTTACTTTTTATTAGAAGTTTATAAAGGAATCTTTCCGTCATTTTCCAAATAAGGTCCTTTTAAAACTTTTTGAAATAGTTAAGGTAAGAATGTATTTTCTTAACTTATACAGAGGGTGCAGCTATTTTCCGCCATTATAAAATCTTTAAACCTTCCCTTAAAATATAATAAGGATATTTTCAAAGCAATTGTTTTATTTTATAATTATGTTACTTTAAAAAAAAGAGATATTTCTCTCAAATAGTTTTGATTTCATCTATGTCAACATCTTTTGATAAATTTTACACTTGTTTGAAGTTGATTTATTATGATACAAATCATTCATATTGTATTTAAGGTTTTGTGATATGTTTGACTATGGATGAGTTATTTTTATTCCATTAATGGTTTATGATTACTGTTTTGGCATGATAGTTTTAATACAAATGTTTATGTTATATTTCATCCTCTTCATTAAGATGAATGTGTTGGACTAGTACGTTCCGGGTTGGGGACCAGTAAAAGTAAGCCCTCCGAGTTGGGGTCTGGTTACAGCAGACCCTCCGGGTTGGTTTCCGGTTATTATAGGCACTCCGGGTTGGTGTCTAGTTATTAGAGGCACTCTGGGTTGGAGTCCAGTTATAGAGGCTCTCTGAGATGGAGTCCGATTAAAGAGGCTCTCTGGGTTGGGTTCCGATTACAGTTATCCCTTAGGTCTTGGAACGAGGCCTTGACAAAGAAATTAATGTTCGGAATTACGCATTCCATCATTATGAAAGTGGTTATTGATATTTCATGTGATTATTCGAATAGTAGAATATCCATGTGAGTAAGTAAATTTTATTATTTCATTTCATTTTTGCCATATTATGATGAAATTAAATTTTAAAAAGGCTTTTTTTTAGTTGTACATTGCCTTAAATGTTTATGCTTATTTATGAAAGTTTCCGCTGTATTATTATCCTTTTTGTGCATATTAGCTCACCCCTTTCTATGTTTTATTTTTCCCAATATTCCAAGAAGTGTATTGTGATTGATATGCAGGGTTAATCCAAGGTAATAATGGCGTTCATAAAGGATTATTTCTTTTGTTTTGTATGTTAGAAAGTGTAATGTAACATTCAAGTATGTAATCTATTTTCCAAGACTGCTAAACCGATCGGTCCTTCGGGACTTGATTCCTTATAATCATGCCAATGTATTAAAATAATGCACCAACTATGGGTAACTGGGGTCGAGGTGCTACAGTTGGTATCAGAGGAAGTTTAGTAATAACCTTGGAAGATATATTTAGATAAACTTTGATTAGAGCACATAGACCTAAGATGGACTTTGAGGATTAGTATAGAAGAACTTCCTAGAATTTTGGTATTGTAGAGACTTTGTGAATTTTCTGAGCAATACATACCTGTCTGGATACGAGCAGGTAGAGGCAGCTCTGGCATAGATGTACCTAGGGGTAAAACCCGAAAACACCCCTTTGAGCTAGACTCGAACGGGAACTGGTGCACGACAATGGGCATTGCTACACTTTTGGTTACGACACTCCCAGGGGATATGCTTAGGATAATTCTAATTTTCTTTACAAACCATTATGAAGGGTTTATGAGTATATACTTCCTCAAAGAGTACATTTTTATGATTATGGATTATATCCACAAACTGTTTAATTTATGTGTTTTACAAGTTTGGGATTAAGAATTTCTATTCATAAACTAATCTAGTGTATTCCATTGTTTAGAAATGGCACCCAGTAGAAGGAATGAGAACTCCAGTAATACGCATGATACAAAGAGTAAGAAGGATAATATCTTTAATGGTCTTAAGCCAGAATTTAGAAGGGAAATAGTCTCCCATGTATTATCATCATATGAAGAAATAGTATCATGTGTTGATAAGATAAGTAAAGAATTCTCAGAGTCCTATGTCTTTGAAGGGAAGCCAGAGAAGAAAAGGATAGTAGTGAGAAGAACAGATAAAGGGAAGAAGGTACTGAAGGATTTTACCATATGTTATAACTATAGAAAGAATCACCTTGGAAAATTATTTAAGGGAATGGGAGTATGTTATAAGTGTGGAGAAAAAGGAAACCAAGTACGTGACTGCAAGTGTAAGAAAAAGGTTTCAAATGTACAATGATTCATCTGCAAGGAGTTTGGACACTATGTGAACCAATGTCCCAGTCATCAGACTATGATGCAAATGATGCTATTGGATAATAATCAAGTTATGATACTACCACAAATGAAGAGGAATGACTAGTGTTATTATGTTGTTATTTTAGAATTATTTCATTTAAGTGTTGTATCAATGATGTTCTAGAAATAAATAAGGATTGTACTGCAGTACTATTTCATTGAAGATTTGAGATTTTATGGTACTAAGAAAAGTGACTCTACATCGATTTAAACTTTTTGGAAATTACATGGTTGAAGGAAATATAAACCTTAATATGGTGCTAATATTGAGGTACTGATTTTGGAATAAGATATGGTTGATTTGGGTAAATTATTTTGGATATTCTTGAATACCTTGAAACTGATTAATGATTTTTCATCGTTGGATTTTACAACATTTTTGATACAAGGAGTATATCCAGTATTCTATAAATAATAAGGGAGCATGAATGTAATCAATAAGGTTTTATGGTAATTCAGGATGTTACTATGTTTTGAAATAATACATGGTGAAGGAGTTCACATGTTATTACATGAAAAAAAGGATCTTCATTATGTTTAACTTACTTATATTTTTTTGGACTGTGAGTTTGGATAATAGTATTTTGGATAAGTCTAAAGGTTGTAATGGATTATGTTTGAAAGGTTATTTTTGGATTTTTATAAAAGGACAACACGCAGACCGTGTAACAACCCGTCGCGTCGAACAAAGCTGTGGGAATCGAAACAACAACCATAGTGAGATTTAGATTTATCACCTACCACTGGACTACGTGAAGTCCCTGGATTGTATAATGTAGTTTCTTTTTTTAATGGGTCTGATATGTGAATTATACATTCATTATATTTGGAACCCTATACGATTAGGATAAATAGAGTATTTTTGAGTTGTATTATGTTTTGTAGTGAAAGATGAGTTTGTGATAGAAATTTATTACTGGATAAAACTCTAATTATAAAGTTAGTATATCTCCTTATGATATTATCCAATCTCATAAATAAATTCCTCAACATTAATAAAAGGAACTTAGAACAAAAATGTTTTCATATATGGTACCTTATATCATCACAAATTTATGGCTTTGTGATTGTTGGCCTTTTCATAGCCATGTTCTCTACCACTCTCCATTAGATATTGATGGTTACATTTATCTTCCATATCCATATTTTCCTACATAGAACCCTAGTATGTGTTATTTTCAGTAACCTTCATACTTCTCCCTCTTTATTTTAAATAAAGGCCTCATTAAACCATTTTACGATGTGGGATTTCAAATAAGATATTTTGAAATGTCAACCTTAAGTTTCCAATACCGAGCATAAATTGCGAGGAAACAATTTATTGAAGGAGGGGCGAATGTAACACCCCAAGCATCCACAGTACACTTCTCTTTGAATAATACAGTAGCGTGTGTTGTACGCAACTTCGAGTTCTAACACACACCACAATTAATCAAACTAGCCGTTATGAATATTGATACCCAATTTTTGAAATTTTATACATTTTATCTTTCAAAATGGATTTCATTTTTGGATCTGGAATATCAAATTTATCCTAGGGTGAAATTTTGGTACTTTTCAAATAACTTTTATATTTTGATGAATAGTGAAAATTATTAAATTTTAATTAAAAACAATTTTTTAATCCAAATAATTAATAGTGATAAATTATGAATTTGAGTGGTTTTAAAGTATATTTAGAATATATTTTTACCATTTAATAAAATTTTGGTCATTGGACATAATTTCACAATTAAACCGGATATAAACAAGTGTCAATCTTTTGATAGTTATTATATCTTAAAAACACGCTTTCTATTTTGACAGTGGGAATTAATTTTAAATTAATTTCTGCCACTTATGTGTTTTGAATTTGGAAAAATAGATTCCATATTTGGAATCAGGATGTCTATATTGTGTAAATAGGTAACCTTTATTTTTATACATTTTGAATAATTACTTCGGTAAATATTTTATTTATCATGGTTAAAGGGTAAATCCAGTAAATAGGGTAAAAAATAATATTATAATAATAATAAATTACCCTAAAACGTGTCCTAACCTTATTGGTGGATACATTTAAGACCATGAAAATCTTTGGGTCGATTTTGGGACACCATGGTGCCACTTGTAGGTGATAGGGACACTTTATATTAGTTAAGTTAAAGTAAATTCAAAAATGACATAAGCATATATCTTTTAGAAAGACAATTTTTACATATGATTATATATGTTATATTTCCGTCTATAAATATTCATTAGATATATAAAACGATTTCCTACATAATGGTATTTTATTTATAATTTTTAGACATTAAATAATGTAATTTATTTATGAGACAATGATGATGCAATAATTACCATATTAATGAAATATTAAGATAATTGATATTATAAATACCCAAATAAATTTAATTTGAGACTTTTTATAAATTAAAATAATTTTATAGGTTACTATGACATATTGGGATTATTTATATAAATTTTCTTTAAAGAAATAATGCTTTTATAAATTTATCAAAAACAAAATACCCAATAGTGTCAAAATTGACATAAAAGAGTTTTTAAAACAAATATTATATTATTAATTTATATTCAATTCCTAAAAATATAAGGATCGTCTAAGTGACTTATATCATGATAGGTGTATAATTAATGGACCACTTGGGGGTCTATTGGAGGTATATTGTATGTTTATTAACTATATAATATAAAAATACAAAGTGACATGGTAAGTGTCAAACTAAATAACTAAGAGTTGAAACTAAAAGATAAGGTTAATATAATGACCCAAACCTGTATAAATTATATTGGTTGAGTGGTTTGCGACACATACCCACCTTAACCTTTAAATAATCCACTTTTTATCCATTATAAACCTAATATGAATTTATTATAAAATAATATTTCTTGATTTTCCTAAGGTGCCCCTCCTCCCCCTTATAAAAGGACACAACTTCTAACTAATTATTCACACCTTCAAAGCCTTTTTGTTTGGCCAAAACCTGCCCAAATACTCTCTACCCATCCCTATACTCCTCCTAGAAGTATTACATTAGGTAGAATGAACTTCAAGAGTCCTTTTTGGTTCAAACCAAAGGGAGTTACACAAATTAAAGGTAATGATTTCTCTTAGCTTCTTTTCTTTTATTTTACTTCTCCAACCCCTAAACTCATCTTATTATTTTATTTTGTAACAAAAACAATATCCTAAATATACTAGGATATTTTTATTAGATGTATTTGAACTACACTTACATACACCTCCATCTAATGGGTGAAGAATGTAATGTTTCTGTGGATGAAAACCAAACGCCTCACGAAGCGATGATTGTTCAATTATCTCCTACCACCTCTCATGGTGGCCATTATGATGGTACTATAATTAAATATGATATTAATGATATTTATTTTATATATAATCTTCTTTAATTCCATTTTATATCATACCATTATTCATTTCATGTTGTATATATATACGATAATTTCATTTGAGGAAGTTTGGACTACCGCCCCCACAAAGTGATATGACTCATTCATACCATACATGGAATGTGTAAAAGATGGTGTTAATGAACTTTAGTAAAACATATAAGATATTATATTATACTGTAATAATAATATACCTATTTATCATTTGGTTTTGATTTCTTTTAAAATGAAAATGAAATAGAAGTAGCGTTCGTGCATACGTATGGATTACCGTCTCCAGGAACGCGATGAGATTCATTTCCCCATAATATCCATTCAAGAATAATTATAGTTTGTTGATTAAAATTAATTTTTAATGACTTTATATCATTCTGGATATGAATAATATACAACCGATCCATAACAAACACGGCTTACGTAACGAATCATATAAAGGAAAACGAATCAGTTAACACCCGAAACGACGATAATACTAAAATATTATTAACAAAGAAATATTAAAGGATCATATATGATATCATATTTATGTATAGAATTATTTTATAATTTAATAAAAATTATGTAACTATTATAAAAGAGGTTAAACTACACCCTATCAAGGAAAAGTACTAGGTAAGAGGTTTTCATCTCACTCCTTATTCCCGTGAGATTCGTAACATATTGCCACTATTATCTTTTGTGTTGTGTATGTACTGCACATAATTGTATAATTTGTGTAATACACTTTAATTTATGTGTATCTACATATTAATTGTATGATACCTCTTTCATGGGGTGTATGTTTCGTAATTTTCCAAATTGGTAAGGGTTTATTTCACAATCTCTTCATTATCTGAGGTTGTTTATACGTAATTATCTACTGGGATCACTTTATCATCCACATCCATGTTTCTTAAAAAAAGTATTTCAAATAATTCTTACTATATTATAGACTATGGTTTAATATAATTTTTACCCTTGTTGACTTTTTATAAGAAGTTTATAAAGGAATCTTTCTGTCGTTTTCCAAACAAGGTCCTTTTTAACCTTTTCGACAGAGTTAAGGTAAGAATGTATTTTTTTAACATATACGACAGGTGTGGATATTTTACACTGTAATAAAATCTTGAAAGCTTCCCTTCCAAGATAATAAAGAAGTTTTCAAAGTAAATGTTTTATTTTATAATTATGTTACTTTTAAATGATTTAAAAAAAGAGATATTTCTCTCAAATAGTTTTGATTTAATCATTGTCAACATCCTTTGATAAATTTTACAATTTTTTATGTTGATTTATTATGATACAAATCATCCATATTGTATTTAAGGTTTTGTAATATGTTTGACTATGGATGAGTTATTTTTATTCCATTAATGGTTTATGATTAATGTTTTGGCATGCCAATTTTAATATGAATGTTTATGTTATATTTCATCCTATTCTTAAGATGAATGTGTTGGACTAGTAAGTTTCGAGTTAGGGACCAGTAAAAGTAAGCCCTCTAGGTTGGGGTCCGGTTACAACAGACCCTCCGGGTTGGTGTCCGGTTATTAGAGGCACTCCGGGTTGGTGTCCGGTTATTAGAGGCACTCCGGGTTGGAGTCCGATTACAGAGGCTCTCCGGGATGGAGTCCGGTTACAGAGGATCTCCGAGTTGGGTTTCGGTTATAGTTATCCCTTAGGTCTTGGCATGAGGCCTTGACACAAGAAATTAAAGTTCGGAATTATAAATTCCATCATTATGAAAGTGGATATTTATATTGCTTGTGATTATTCGACTAGTAGAATATCCATGTGAGTAAGTAAATGAAATTATTTCATTTCATTTTTTCCATATTATGATGAATTTCAAGTTTAAAAAGGTTTTTGTTTTAGTTATACATTTCCTTAAATGTTTATGCTTATTTATGAAAGTTTTCACTGTATTATTATCCTTACTGAGCATCTGAGATCACCCCTTTATATGTTTTATTTTTCGCAGGATTCCAAGAAGTGTATTGTGATTGATATGCAGGGTTAATCCAAGGGAATAATGGCGTTCGTAAAAGATTATTTCTTTTGTTTTGTATGTTATAAAGTGTAATGTAACATTCATGTATGTAATCTATTTTCCATGACTTCTAAACCGATCGGTCCTTTGGGAGTTGATTCCTTGTAATCATGCTCATGTTTTAAAATAATACACCAACTCTGGGTAACTAGGGTCAGGGCGTTACAAACTGGTTCAACTTCCGATAGTACACACAAAGCCTGAGGGTACCATCTACCTTCTTTGCAAACAAGACAGGAAAACCCCAAGGAGAAGTACTGAGTCAGATGAAACCTTTTGTCTGAAACTTATCTAACTGTTTCTTGAGATCCTGTAATTCTGGTGTAGCCATCCTATAAGGAGAAATGGACACTGGTTCCACTCCTGGTATAATCTCAATCAATAAGTCTACCTCGCGCTCCAGAGGAAAACCTGAAAAGTCCTCTGGAAATACATATTTGAAACGATCCACCACTGGAGGAAAGTCCATCTACGAAGTCCCCTAGTCATACAAATATTGACTAGCAATATGGGTTGTAACTACTCCTAACCCATAATGCTCTGGACCCGCTCTGTTCACCTGGACATCCCATTCGCCCCTATGAAGAAAAGATCCACCCTCTGGTGATACGAAACTCACACTACATCGATAATAATCAACGAACACCTAGAATAGAACTAAACAGTACTTTATGAGAATGATATCATAGCCTGTCATCTCTAGAACATAGAGGTCCCATAGAAGGTTACATCCACCCACCTCTAGTGGTCACTCCTTGCACTGGCGTACACTAGCAGTTCTAGTCCCCAACGGTGTGTCTAGCGTCAAAATATTGGCAGAGGAAAAGATAAAAAGACCAATACTCTCTAAAATAGAGATAGAGATAAAGCTTTAGGAATCCCTTGTATCAAAAAGAGAAGAATCTAAAACCGAGGCAACTAAGATCGTACCTCGAACTATAGAGGGTTCGTGATTCTGCTACTGTTGGGTCTACCCCACTGAAAAAGTCAGGCCTATGCCACGACCCTATGACCTTGGCTGACCACTCTGAGCTGATCCACCCTACTATCGCTGAAGAACCAGTGACTGACTACCACAACCATGATCTCCAACTCAGCCTGAATGACTTGAAGAACTCCAATTCCCAGACTAGTGAGAAACTGGTGGCACTCATCCAGAATGAGGAGTCATAGAAGAACCCCTGTCACCAGTTGCTGGTGAGAAGAAGTGACAAAAGCACTAAAGGTGACCCATATTTCCACAAGATCGGCACTCCACTGGGTCTCTCGGGAAACGTGGCCTCGTATGCTTACTCTCCCCACACTGGTAGCACACCACCTGGATACTAGAAGATGTATCCCACCCACTCTGATCTCCTCGTTCAAACTCCCTGTAAAAATTCATGCTATCTGGAGGAGGAATACTAACTCTGGATTAAAAACCACCCTGGATCACCGCTCCAGAATCCCTCATATTGTGCTCTATGATCAGCGCCTGGTTGAAGATAGAAGATATCGAAGTCAACCAGAAGATGTTCACCTAGGATAGGATGTCATTCCTGAGACCATCCTCAATATTCTTTGCAAGGAACAACTCCTCACCTCCTGGAATAGTCGTGAAATGTTGTAGCTCTATGAAGCAATAGAAATACTCCATAACAGAAAGAGTACCCTGCTCCAGGCTCATGAACTCTTGGGATTGATTGGACCTCAAGGTCTCTGTATAGAAGTAATTGTAGAAGATGCGCTGAAACTCATCTCAAGCCATATTCTGATAGCATCCCACCTATGAGATCACATCCTACAACCTCTTGGTAGAGTCTCGAAGCATGTAGGTAGCAATCTTAAATCTCTTCTCTGTAGGTATCTCCAGACACTTGAAAATTATTATCATGGATACTAGCCATGACTCTGTAGCCTGGGGTCCTCCATCCCCTGAGAAAGTAGGAGGATGTTGCTGCTGAAATACACACGTCAATTATTCCAATGATGGTGCTGGCAGAAATACTCCCTGAAAGGTCTACATCATCCTCAAAAATCCCTCTATGAACTGTGCATCAACACCTATGTCAGACATAACGGTTGGTGCCAAGACTGGCACAACATGAGGATCTGCTAGAAGTCCCTAATCCGCCATGTATGGTGTCTAATCACCGCCTACCAACTGGCGCATAACCGGAGGACGTCTCGGTGGCATGACTCTGCAAGGTCAACCACACAACTTAGATCAAGATTATAAAGGACTGAAAACTAGAATCATAAGAAAGGAACACCAGAAAGAAAGCATTCAAGTTTTACAAAACATGACTTCACGACGTGTACAATTCCTACACGATGTGTTCCCTTAAGTCATTTACATGGATGTGTACACCTACCCAAACCGGTCGTGTAACACACAAAACACACAGTGTTTTGTCTTAACACATGGCATGTACTTGAATCCCCTCTCCCTACCCAAGTCCTTCTACACGGTTAAGCCACACGACTCTCCTAAGACAAGACTACATGGAATGTTCAAGGTAGACACGACGTGTACTAGACAAGCTTCACATAGCCTGTGTTGTTAGTGACATGGCATGTCACAAAGATCACACTACATGGTGTCTTCCTGATGGACACGACGTGTATGTGAAAGGAAAACACTGACCCGTGTTGTTAGTGACACGACCAGGTACCTGGGTCAGACTACACGGCGTGTTCAATACTGACACAACGTGTTTATCTTAAGGTTTATCTATCCGTGTTGTTAGTTACACGGGCGGACACAGGGTCAACACTACACAGCATGCTCAACTGGTACACATCATGTTCCCACAAGAAATTTCTTATCCTGTGTCTCTTCCCATACAACATATGACACAGTTAGAGACTACAGGGCGTGTACATAAAGTACATGGCGTGTACTTAAGAAAAAACAGTTTCTTCCCAAATAAAAGAACACATGGCATGTATTCAAAACTACACAGCATGTATTCTGGGTTTTTTTTGGATAGTAATCCTCAAAAACTACTCTGGGACCCAAAAAACACTGAAATGAACATTAGAAGTTCCAAATTCAGATCCGTGGGGGCCCATACTCCCCGTGAATCAAAGTTGGTCATCTTCTACATGCTATAACAAGGATAACAAAGCAATGATTCACTAAATTCAGGTCCATGAGGCCCCATAACACCTCAATAACCAATATTTGGAATTCACTCAAACAAAAAATTACACAAAAATACCCTATAAAAACAGTAGGAATTCTTATCAAGTAATCTATCACAACAACATGCATATTCTACACAACATCTATCACAACTACATGCAATCTCTAATGCATCCAAGATGACATGACAAGAATGCATGAAATGTGATTTCTAGAAAGTTCCTATAGGGTTCATGAGATGGCATACCCTAATCTCATCGGTTTTCGAAAAAAATTTAACCTCAATAACATCAACAGTAATAACACAAAACATTTGAGTCACCCAATGGTGACAACCAGATCAACCGTAAACTTGAAAAACTAGAAGAAATTACAAAAAACGAGGTAGATTGGATTTTCCCTGTACACAGGTCAGCTACTCCTAGGCACAAATTATTACCAAGTACCTATTACTTCCTATCCCTGGCTAAAGACTCCAAATAGTAAATCAATAGAAATTAATCCCTCTGATACCACTTTGTAACATCTCAATTCGGGAAGCCACCCAGAGGCCCCCGTACTCGGTTGGTCACATGGCCTCAAGCGCATTTCCCCACATGCCAGAGGTTTCCGACTAGCACCAAGGGCTTGGGTGTGATATTGGGGAAACTATGCCCTCATTGGAAGAGTACACAATGGAAGTAAACAACACACAATAGCAGAAGAAGTAAATATCCAACAACAGTACACATCGGAAGACTGGAAAAATAAACAACTGGATCACATATATATATATATATATATATATAAAATGATTCATGATACATATGTCTAGGAAAGCATCCAAACAAGTCACAATACTAGAATTACAAATAGTTCTAAATCAAAGTACAAAAGAAAAAGATAAACATATACTCATTATTGCAAGCCTAAGCTTGCTCTCCTTCTCCCCAGCTCCATAGCAAGTCAAGTACCTGAAGTAGAAGGGAGCTTGACCTTATCTATACCTGCAACATTTTAATCTGTTTGGGCCCAAAAGCATGACCTAAATAGGGTGTGAGACTAAATCCAAATAGGCAACCTCCTGAAAATCTGTGCCTAACAGTCAGTGAATATATGGAAGGTAAAAGTACAAAAAACCATAAATAAGAAAGTACTCATCAGTAAACAATAAAAAATTTAAATATCAAGCAACAGTGAAACAAATAGCTAAAACCCAAATAGGTAACCCACTAGGAAGTAGTCACAACCCTCCCCTCTATTTCTACCTAAGAAGTACAAGCAACCCTCTGGGAAGTGCACTCGACCTATCCCCTCTGGTTCAGTCATAAGAATTCATAAATAATCTCTGAGGAAGCACTCACATTAAATTATTATTATAGTCTAAGGTAATCAGAGAATCTCTAAGGAATATCACAAGGTCAATTCTCCTTATAGCCCCAAGGTCAAGGACTCTCTAAGGAAGCTCACTCGGTCAATTCCCCTTATAGCCCAGGTTGTTCAAAGACTCTCTGATGAAGATCACCTAGTCAATCCCCCTTATAGTTTAGGGTAATAAAGGTAATTAGAAGTAAAACAAAGACTATCTGAGGAAGCTCACATAGTAAATTCCCATTATAGTCTAAAGTTCGCAATGACTCTCTGAGGAATCTCACTCGGTCAATTACCCTTATTGTCTACTACACCAGGTTCTCACGACCTTGTGTAGGTAAAAAAGCATATAAATTCAATATGGTCAAAGTAAACCTATAGAACTACTTGAATAAACAGTCTACAACATATCAAGCATGTCTGAATACAAACTCTCCATCCTATAGAAATAGGAATGGAAAACAGGCAAGGCATCCAAACTAGCTAAACAGGACCAAACGGTCGTAATCAGAACATGCATGGGAAAAACATACAAAGCATAGAAATCAACCCTATTAATATCCAAATAACCTCTACACAAACATGCGAGCATGGAAGGAAATCAAAAAGGGTAAAATTGTAAACAAGTAACACCCCGTTCAATGGTATTGGTGAAATTTTCACATAATACTCATAGACTTTGAATGGAAAGGCACAAACCACCTACCTCGGTGTCATAGGAAAAATATACATGATCCTCAAATATTGAATCACCATAGAATGATGATGATCTACAAAAACGTCTGAAACATTCAACCCATGATATCTCAAAAGAGAAGAGAAATTAGAACACGGTGCTCTAGGAGAAGAGAGAACTCACCGATGTGATTCCAACACAACCAACAGTGTTTGATTCGGAGGACAAACACATGCATGGGGGTTTTCCAAAGATCCACGACCGTACGGAGCTCTCGGTCGAATGAGACCTAAAAGAATAGTGTTCTAGTGGTTAGACGCGACCTCGGTGCATTTAATGAAAAAAATAAAGTACACGACATGTACATTTGAATTACATAGTATGTACTCTCCATTTGAGTAATCCACTTTAAGTGGCCTCCACGTCACTCCCACATGGTCGTGTGTGTGGACACTACACGGCTGACACATGGACTCCTGTGGTAAGGCAGTACATAGTGTGTAATTATAAAGTACACAACGTGTACTTCGAAAATTTCCATAATTTCCTCTTTTTCTCAAAAACGATCGGAATAGGAAAAACATACCTGAAAAGAAGATCCGGGTTCTTACAGCGGTCATGGCTCTATCCCATTAACTATTGAATATATCATTTAGAGGTGTGATGGACACTTGATGAACTACATGGAATTTTTATATAAATGGAGTTAAGGGAATGTTTTTTTGATTTTCTTGCTTCCCAGGTAGTTTAAGGCATAAAAGGTTCATATTTTTCTAACCTTGGGTCCTTTCCCCAATAGGGATTCAACCTTGTTCAAGCGAACACACTTGGACTCCACTACTTTAGAACAACTATATCCTCATCTATTTCGAGGTCTCACTTGCCTATGATGTTATTGTACAGAATTTTTAATAAAATCAATTAAATTTTCAATTGGTAAGAGATAAATTTCGATGAGGTATTACAAATTTTTTAGAGATATATTCCACCATTCCAATCCACTTATGTTCCTCTTGGATTTATTGAATTTTTTATCTGAGATTACTTCCATTTTTTTACATTCATGTATAGATTACGACTATCCAAAGTGACATTTTCTTCAATAGAAGTATCCTTTTTTGTAGATATTAAATCTTCCATATTATTATTCTTGGTGTAAGATTATTATTTGATTATTTTATTTTCACCCAAGGTAGATTTAAAATCTATATTCCTTTCATTTTAATTCATCTTCTGCGGCCTATTTACATTAGTAGAACCTTTTTTGTGCTTGGAAGAAGTAAACAACCACTTTTCTTCACAATGAACATTTCTTCTACAGCCTCTAAAAAATCCTTAAGATACCTAAATCTATTGGATGTTTGAAAATATTACTTCTTTTGTGAAGGTTGGGTATAAATAGAAAACATACCTTTTCCATTCACTCTACCCCACTTAATGTTGTACATATCTATTGTAACATCCACTATTTTGGATGGGTGGAAACCTTTCAAGGGAATTTGTGTTTTCCTATTTTGTGGATGTTATAAATCATTAATTGATCCTTAGAATGTAAATATATTCATTTTATCACTTAAAAGAGTCTTTCTTGGATGTGGTTTAAGTCTTGAGATGTGTCTCATGTGTTTGGATTAGTTTTGGGGGTGTTGGGCTCTAAAAATTCTATTTTAAGAAAAAAAAGACAAAGGTGCACGGTTGACGCATGGTTAGTACTAACCATGTGGCCCAAACAGTGTAGGTTATTTTATAAAGGGAAGTGGTTTTTTGAATCCATTAAAACCCCTAGGAGAAATCGTCTGGCTTGGTGTAGAGTTATAGATGGTGTCACATGGTTTGTAAAATCATGAACCTGAGTCCATATGGTCATGTGGTAGGTATACAATAAACTGCAGTGGTTGGTGTACAGGTTGTGCATGGTTTGGAAAACAATGCACCTAACCCACATGGTTAATACCACTTTGTTAGTGGCATCGCAAAGTTGGCACATAGTTATCCAAATATTTCATCCAAACAGTTCATCTCTTTTAAGGGATGGAAAAGTCTATTTTCCTATGCTCCCTATTTCTTTGCTTCTCCTCCTTTCTCCCTCACTTCCTACATAGATCTTTCCTATGTGAAAACTCCTTCCGTATCCTCTTCCCATGGTGGATCTCCCGTATTATTGGTCTGATTTCATCACTGTTTAATTCATTTTAAGCCTCTCGATGACTCTATGACTCCATATCCTTCTTTTTTTCCTTTACCCTGTCATATGAGATGCTAAATCCACCCAAGATCTTTTACACTATTTTTAGGGTACATGTGAATTTATTTGATTTTTCTCATATTGGATCAAATAGAATATTGATAACGGAAAATAGAGGATTACCAAGAAAGAGGTAGGAGTTATATGGTTTTCCATTTAAAGTTTCATCAATTTATAAAATGTACAATTTTTTTGAATGTCAAACCTTTCATGGGTTGCATGTAAAATGTTAAATGACTTTAATTAAATATTTAAAGAAAATTTTTAATTTAAATTAATATATATACCTGGTTGGTGGTTTTAAACCTCAACCTGATCCACCCACTGGATGATATCATTTTATTTCCTAGAACTGTTTCTATGCTATAAGAAAAAAACACCACTGAGGTGTTGATAATCCAAATTCATATACATATTTTGGTTATATTTCATTAATGTTTGATCATGTTTTTTAAAAGTAATAAGGAATCCTATAATCAATGTAATACATGATGAAAAACCATAAAAATTATCATTACACATCATAAATATAAATTATACTACTTGTACTCATTTGATAGAAAAACATCCAACTAATGCCCAAGCTGTTAATCAAAAATAAATGGTGTGAACAAATACATGATTTGAATCATGATTACATGCTGTGAAAGACTCAAATTTCATATCTGATGAAGATACATGGAATGAACTCAGTACATGAATTGAAAATCATGAAACCAAATTTTCACCAAATATTTAAGCCATGAAATTTGTGAGATCCAAAATATTTGGATATTAATGTAGATATGATGTACATATAATGTAAGTCAAGTACATGAAATGAATGTATCGATGAAAAATCCACTTAAAGAATCAAAATTATGTGAACCATTTACATTCCATTTAGTGCTCATGGTCTATATATTTCTGGAGACCCAAACACAAAGATGAGTTCATATGCCCACGTTATTTTCCTCTATTCTTCTTTATTTTTCTTCCTTTTTCATTCTCATATATATCTACAACTTTCCTTTATTATTTAAAAAACTCTGTTGTTTTTTATTTGGATTCAAATACTTATTTTTTGATCCATTCTATTTTCATGTTCGAACTTCAATCCCAATTGTTGTGCAACTTTAATTTCCACTGCATTCTTCATTGTTTCTTGAATCATTTTAGTTCTTAATTTCTTTCATACAGTTTCAATTTTGGATTTCTTTATTTTTAATCATTTAATCATTATTTCAATAGTTCCATTTGTTTCCCTACTTTCATTTAATTCCATTATGCTGTTCTAATCCACTTAGAATTAGAGGTCGATAGTAGTGATGGTTTGAACCTAATGAATATCTAAAATTGAACATGTTATCCCTATATTTAATAATTAGGTTTAAAAAAAGTTTCATTCTCATTTGATTTCACATACTCTAACCATCATATGTGTAATCAAATGACCATGACCTAGTTGTATTTGATTAGACTTGGACCAATAGCCCGTGATTCCTTCTTCCTAGAATCCAAGATTCTAGTGCTTATGTTTTCAACTAATCTATTCCCAGGATTAGTTGCTAGATTAGATTGATATAATTGTATGGAACAATATCAATTGGTGTTCTTCACTGTTTTGTATCATTTTCCAATGGTTTATCCTTGTTAGATTTAGGACTATCCTTTCCTGTACAAAGAAAATGACCCCAATCCCTTCCTTTAATCTAATTTATGTCCTAAACGACTTATTTTAGTAAGTTCAAACCATAGCGACTGATAGTGAGGAATAATACACAGAAGGTTCTTACTACTAGGTTGCTCATTTTCAAGCTTTCTATGTTGGTTCGACCTCAAACTTCCTCATTGATATGCCTTAATAGATTAGTGTATTTTGGAATAAATATTTTTAATCTGATCATTCCCATAGGATTTAATGATTTTCTTCAGACACTGTAGACCCCAGAAAACGCGTCCCCAAAATTTTCCAAATGCTTCCATACATGATCCAAGATCGTAGTCCATTTTGCAAGCTTCGATTTGGTAGTTCGTAGGGTCCGAACGGAGTTACGGATTAGGAGTTATGGACGTTTGAAGTTGGGCTAGAAATCTGGTTTGCAAAGCACATTCGCGAAGCCCCCCCTCCGTGATCGCGGAGCGCCGCTGTGAAGTAATGAGGCGAGAGGGTCCGCGAACCCGTTTGACGTTCACGATGCGCCGCGAAGACCCCTTGCGAATCACTGATGCGAAGCACCCGAGCATCGCGGTCCCGCGAAGCTCCAGAGGCGGTAACTCTCCGCGAACGCATTTGACGTTCGCGAGCCCGCTGCGAAGCTCCGGAGGCGGTACCTCTCCGCGAACGAATTTGATGTTCGCGAGCGCGCCGCGAAGCTCCTGAGGCGGCGCGGAAGTTCTGCATCGCGGCGCCCCTTGCCTATAAATACCCAGCTCACCCCCCTTCTCCAGGGGATGGCCACGACCACTTCGCCCCTTGGGCGGCCGAGCGGAGCTCCGCATTACGGCTCCACGAAGCCATGCTCCGCGAGCGGCTTCCTTCGCGTTGCTGCTCCGCGAGAGGAGGATCCGCGAGTCCATGCTCCGCGAGCCTATGCTATGAGATGCTGCTCTGCGATGCTGCTCCGCGAGACCAAGCTTCGCGAGAGCCCATGCTCCGCGATGCTGCTCCGCGAGACCAAGCTCCACGAGACCCATTTGCTCCGCGAGACCCCTTTGCTCCGCGAGAGATCATTGCTCCACGAGGCCATGCTTCACGAAGCTACTTCGCAAAGACCTATGCTTCACGAAGATCCTACCTTCACGCGCACCGGTCCATACCGAGGGGGCTGCACCCCCGCACCCCCGCTCGGGGTCAGTGCCGGGCTGCGTTCCCGGCCCTCCGAGCTGGTCCCTTCGCTACCGTCACTGTAAAGACCCGTAAAATTCAAGGGAAATTTTTTCTTAATTTTCTTTAGAATTTTACATGAGCGCGGTTTCTGACGGCACCTGATTCCGAGGCCCGGAGTGCCCGAAATTAATTTCCGAAGTTTGGCTCGGGTACGTTCAGTGAACGAACGAGCGGGAATTCCTAACTTTTGATCCGGTGCTCGGAATTGAAATCCGAGGGCACCGATGAACTCGCAGCGCCGAAATTCGCTAAAAGATACCTTTTTGGAAGTTGCGTTTGTTGCGGGTTGAAAGTTAGTTTTGAGGTTTTTAGTTTGAGTTAAATAAAATTTGTGAAGACAAATTTTATTATAACTTGATAAAACCTACCAAAGGGGGTTGGAAGTGGGACCCACTCCCACTTAACCTCCCTTGGGAGGAATAAGTGTGGTGGGGCCCACACGAACCCCTAAACCTTTCATATTCTCCCTAACTCCCCTCTCTCCCTCTTAAAGGCTTGACAACCTAACTTTTAATTAATTATACAAATCATGTATAATTAATAAGTGAGTTTAATTTTGAGTTTTTGAAATTCAAACTCTTGAATTCCAAAGGTTGGGTTGTGTTAATAAATTAAGTGTAAGCTTGATTTATTTTTGGGTTAGTTCCTTTGTTACTTGAGAGGATTGGGAGAATCGTTGAGAAACTTGAAGATCTTCTTCGTCTTCGACGAAGAACGTGAAGAACGGTTCTTCTCCGACGAAGAACGCGGCGGCCTCCTTCCACGACGTCGGGCTGCAACGCGTTGGATTTCCTCCTTGACGCCGCAACACATCCTCTCCGCGACGTGCTTTCCGCGGTGAACCTACGTCCGATGCCGCAACGCACTTTCCACGACGTGCCTCTCACGGTGAACCTACGTCCGTCTACCGCGACGCCATAACCGCGATGCCGACGACGTCTACCTCCGTGACGTCCGACCTCCGCGACGCTCGTCCTTCGCGGATCGTTGACGAACTTCGCGAGCTTCCTTCGAGGTAGGGGTTGTTGAATATTGTTAATTTATTCCATTTCTTGCTCGTGGATCGCATGTCTACGTGAGGCTTTTGAATATTTTATATAAGTGTTATTGTTTAACGGGAGGGGGGCCGGACCGCATGAACACGGCCGAACCCCCCTCCATCGTTCATGTTGATTATTCTTGCGGGCGGAAGCAAGGTGGCATGGTGCCGTCGCACCACGCGGATAATTGTACGTTTAACTTACGCGATGCCGTCGCGCGCACCATGGAAGAAACAACAAGAACGCGACGCCGTTGCGCTGCGTTGAATGAATATCAAAGCACGGCGAAGGGGCACGGTGCCGTCGCACCGCGCCGGACGACGAACACCGCGGCCGGTTCCGGGCCGCGGCAGGACGAGGAGACCGCGGCCGGTTCCGGGCCGCGGCGGAAGAGAAGACCGGCGGCCGGGCCGCCGGCGTCGGAAGCCGAAGGGGGGGGACCGGAATTTCCGGTCCCGTTGGAGAAAACCGGCCGGCCAGCTGGCCGGCCGGAAGTCATTAAAACCGGGGGAATTAATCCCCCGGCCATCATAATAAAACCCCCCTCTGAAAGAGGGGGTGGCGGTTCTTTGAAGGAGGGGGGCAGCCGGCCCCCTCGGTTCCGCACCAGCAGGCCCCCCACGTGGGGGGGGGGCGCTTCTTAAAACAAAACGGCGCGGCTATGCCGCGCCGCCTCTTGAAAAGCGGGGGAAAGATCCCCCCGCGTGCGTGCGGCCTCCTCGCGGCGACAGCCGCCGCGGTTCCCCGCGGCTCCCCACGCCGCCGCGCCGCCGCCCGCCGCCGCCGCCCGCCGCGCCGCCCCAGGGGGGGGGGGGGGTCGGGCCGGGTCGGCCCGGACCCGGACCCCCCCGTTTCGAACCAGAATTGGTTTTTGGGCCATAACATGAGCCTCGGACCTCCGATCGACGAACCGTCAGCGGCAACGCGATCCTTGGATCGAGACGGTCGTTTCGGTATATCGCACTCAAGGTTTCGGGTTAATTTGAGTTCGGCCGGGTTGGTTCGTTCACGAAACAAACCGGGCCTTCGGAGCGGAAACGCTCATATCTTGAGCTACGAACGTCCGATTGACGCGCCGTCAGTCGCGTTGTGTTCCTCTTAGTGAGACGGATCTTTTGGCATACTCCGCCCGAGGTTTGGACGCAGGTGGAGTACGGCCGGGTTGGTTCGTTCACGAAACCAACCGGGCCCTCGGAGCGGAAACGCTCATATCTTGAGTTCCGGACGTCCGATTGACGTGCCGTCGACTTTGATGGAATCCTCTAAGTGAGACGGATCTTTTGGCATACTCCGCCCGAGGTTTGGACGCAGGTGGAGTAAGGTCGGGTTGGTTTTGCCTTAAAAACCAACCGGGCCCCGGGAACGAAAATGCCAATAACTCTCAGACCGGATGTCCGATCGACGCGCCGTCTGTTGCGTTGAGTTCCTGTTGAAGATACAGAACTTTTGGATACATCAACTCTGGTCTTTGTGACAGTTGATGTATCAGCCTCTCGGCTCGTGGAGCGGATCCTCCGAACGATCTTACTGTGTGCGGGAACCCTAGTGCTGGCTGCGACTGTTACTGTGACGACTACTACTACTGCTACTGTGACTGCGACGACGACCGTACAAAGATCCTGTGTGGTTTCGACGGCGACGACTACAGCACTCAGCGATCCTACGTGGAACAGTGCTACCGAACCTGTGTGAGCTGAATCTTCTTTTTACCTTGAGCGGTGGAGCGCTTGGGTGTAGCGGCGGACCCGTGGTACTTGACAGTGGTGGTGCGCTTGGAAGCAGCAGCAGACCCTTGGCGGTGGAGCGCTTGGTTGTAGCGGCGGACCCGCGATACTCTACGGAGTGTGTGCGCTTGGTTGTAGCGACAAACCCGCGACGGTGGAGACGTGCGTGCGGAGTACGGAGACCGTGTAGATGTCTGAGACCTGACGACTGCTTGACCGACTCGACTTGGAGTGAGTCGACTAGCCCAGTGGACGGAGCGCCCAGTAGTTGGCAGCAGACCCACGGCGGACGGAGCGCCTGGTAGTTGGCGGCAAACCCGCGGTACTCGACAGGAGGAGTACCTCAATAGGCTATCTGGGTGAGCGCCCAGTATTTGGCAGCAGACCCTCAGCGGACGGAGCGCCCGGTAGTTGGCAGCAGACCCGCGGTACTCGACAGGAGGAGTACTTCAGCAGTCTTAGGTTAGTGAGCAGTACCTCGGAGTCGTGACAGGACCACTGTACACTTCAGAGATGGGGCTCTTCAACTTTTACGGTTTCGATAATGAAAATCCTGGTTTGAGCTGAGTCAATGATCTTTGTGTTTCCTCATGATTGAGATGGGTCGCCTGATAACTTAGGTATATGTACGGGCATATACCTGGGTAATGGTTATCCGTTGATTTCATAAACTTGTTATAAACCGTGTGGACTTGTACTGTTATCCTATGTGGATTTTACTGTTTACTCTTCTTTGTGGATTGGGATCTTCTTGGGCTCGTGTTGGAGCCGAACGGAAATTGGTGACATAGGTATATGTATGGGCATATACCTAATCAATTCTGGATGTTACTTCGTGATTGTATCCTTCATGTGGTTTATCCTTTGTGGATTTCGGGAGACCTTCGAGGGTATCGGGGTCCCTACTGAGTATCTTATACTCACCCCTGCACGGGCTATGCCCGCACTTCGTTGTGTTGGTTGCAGACGACGGACAGCGCTGACTGCGGTTGAGGCTTACGGAGTAGGTCGGTACCCGGAGGAGGACCACTGAGCGGGACGTGCTCGGAGCGGACAGTTGGACCGAGGAGTTGTGGAGCTATCTGTACCTACCCTTCAGGTAGGATCCGTGGTGGACGATCCAGGAGCTGAGCCATCTGTACCTACCCTTCAGGTAGGAATCGAGGAGGACGTTCCAGGAGCCGCTTGTACTTTCAGTTGTTGTTTTCCCTTTCGAGTTGTACTTTACTTTACAGTTGGGCTTGTATTTCCGGCCCCTTTTCTTCAGCACAGTTGTTCTAGTTTTTTGTACTGCTTTTCTTCCGCTTGTTACTCTGAGGTGCTTGTTTACTTTATTAAGGCAATGCCTTCCCTTTTTACTGGGATTTTACGCCTTGGTGCTAGTCGCCAGCCCCTGGCCTATGGAAGGCGGGCTTGGGGTAGTCACGGCACGGGCCCCGAGGGCGGGTCGTGACAAATTGGTATCAGAGGCGGTCGGTTCTACCGCAGACTCTGATCTTTCTTCTATGTGAAGCAATAGTGTTTAGTGTATTGAGTGTGGTTATCAGTCCAGGGAGTCCAGTGTTGGTGCGGCGGCCGACGTATCCGTACACCAGGACCCTGACTTCTGATTTCCGACTTAATGCACGAAAACACTGATTGCGTGTGTGTTTCCCAAAAGGTTTAAAGTCAGCTCAAACCAGGTCAGCTCACCAGGTATAAATCGTTTACCGTGACACAACTGTTCAGGATGTCACCATGCAGATAGTTAGCTGGAGTTCCGAGAGAGTTCTCGATGATGGCCCACCGAGCAGCGAGACTCCGGTGCAGGGCCCTTTTTCAGTGTTAGCACCTTCGGGTGGTGTACCAGCAGCACCACCACCCGTTAGGCAGCAGATGCCACTAGCTGACGGTGCACGCTAGCAGAGCGCGATGCACGAGTTCCAGCAGTAGAGGCCTCTGAGGATACGAGGCGAGACAGATTTCCCAGGCAGCAGTGGACTGGATGGAGGCGGTTGCTAGAGTTCTACGCCTAGCTTGGATACTAGTAATGAGGCTTCGGTACACGAGCCGATACCTGGGATAGTACCTACGGGTAGTGCGCCAGCTATGTCACTACCTGTTGGTCAGCAGACACTACCGGTGGTACCGGTAGCAGAGACTCACAGGCTTAGTGCCTTACTTATGTTTTAGCACCAGATATCCCTCAAGTTTCGAGGTGAGCCTGACTCGTAGGCGGCTGAGGACTGGCTTGAGGAGGTGGTTGTAAGTTTTCTGGATCTAATACAGCTTTGACAGTACGACATGTCGGAAGCAGAGCACTCAACGTGGCTTACCAATCAATCTTGGTACTCATTGGTTACGTTGTGATCAGTTCTTTAGACTCGAACTTCGGAGCGAAGTGTGTCTAAAGGACATCCGAACCATTACTTTTCCTCTATGCATTCCTACCTATGCTAGGATGCTAGAGAGAACCTTTGTGGTTGTGAACGTTAGCAGTGAAAGGCAGGAAACTAGCGCCAGTCTCAGAGACTCGGGCGTGTAAAATGTTTCAGGAGGAGGAAGTGCTAAGGACAGATGAATCTGCAGGGTAGCAGACGTGGAAGCGGAGCTTGGAGAGCAGCATGTGGTGGTGTACATTTCGACATGTTACGACCACCCGACTTAGTAGTCCCCGCCAGGCTCAGGGAGCAGGAGGGCTGGGGAGGAGAGTAGCTGCATTGCGGTCAAGGAGTGTGACCCAGGAGCTCTAAGAATGATTCGGGGTACGAATTATGTCTACTACGAGCTGCCATATCTATAGACATAAGAACCAATCATTCTACCCTTCCACGAATCATGTCCCAGACCTAGAGGTTCCGGGTAAGCCGTAGACTTGACCCTCACGTCTGGAGGTACCTTTGGGAGGAGACTCGATAATCACACTTACGCCGACGGTGTGATTTGACCTCGAGGCGAGAGTTTCGGTTGGAATCTCTTGGTGGCAGCGTAGAGGCCTTACGACGTTGATCTGGGTATGGTTTTGATTCACAAATCATACCCCGGTTGACTGTTTTAGGCAAACGTCGGAATGGGTTTTCCTTGGTCGGCGAAAAGGAAACCCTGTGCAGCACATGTTAAACTCAGGCATATAAGGGTGTGACCGATCACTCTTGAGTTGGTCAACCCTACCCTTGTGGCATCAGGAGTTTTGGGTTTCAGTTCTAACCTAAAAAAAGGAAACCTCTTGAGTTCGAGGGTGACGAACACGTTCTTATACGGTCTCACCCCGATGAGGTTTCGGAGATGTGGCCGAGGTGGCATGTTATCTCCGAAGTTTGATGGACCCTTTTTAATCTTCAGCAGGGTAGGCGAGGAGTTTTACCGCTTGACCCTACCACCTCAGTCGCACCGGGTGCATAATGTCCACCACGTGTCTCAGCTGTGGAGATACGTGTATGTTTCTTCACACGTCATCGACCTAGGGGAGTTGGACGTCGATGACAGGGTGACAAGCACAGAGGTTCTAGTAGAGAACGAGGATCGACAAGAGCAGGTTCTACGTGAACGGTTGCTTCCTCTGGGGTGCTTCACGGGTAGCACGAGATCTTCAGGTGAGCATATGGGAGCGTAAAGCTCAGTTGCGTGCTCAGTACTACTTTGTTTCCCTTAAGTGTGAGTTGAATCTTTACGGGGACGTAAAGCCCTGAGGTGGGAGTAATGTAAAGACCCGTAAAATTCAAGGGAAATTTTTTCTTAATTTTCTTTAGAATTTTACATGAGCGCGGTTTCTGACGGCACCTGATTCCGAGGCCCGGAGTGCCCGGATTTAATTTCCGAAGTTTGGCTCGGGTACGTTCAGTGAACGAACGAGCGGGAATTCCTAACTTTTGATCCGGTGCTCGGAATTGAAATCCGAGGGCACCGATGAACTCGCAGCGCCGAAATTCGCTAAAAGAGACCTTTTCGGAAGTTGCGTTTGTTGCGGGTTGAAAGTTAGTTTTGAGGTTTTTAGTTTGAGTTAAATAAAATTTGTGAAGACAAATTTTATTATAACTTGATAAAACCTACCAAAGGGGGTTGGAAGTGGGACCCACTCCAACTTAACCTCCCTTGGGAGGAATAAGTGTGGTGGGGCCCACACAAACCCCTAAACCTTTCATATTCTCCCTAACTCCCCTCTCTCCCTTTTAAAGGCTTGACAACCTAACTTTTAATTAATTATACAAATCATGTATAATTAATAAGTGAGTTTAATTTCGAGTTTTTGAAATTCAAACTCTTGAATTCCAAAGGTTGGATTGTGTTAATAAATTAAGTGTAAGCTTGATTTATTTTTGGGTTAGTTCCTTTGTTACTTGAGAGGATTGGGAGAATCGTTGAGAAACTTGAAGATCTTCTTCGTCTTCGACGAAGAACGTGAAGAACGGTTCTTCTCCGACGAAGAACGCGGCGGCCTCCTTCCACGACGTCGGACTGCAACGCGTTGGATTTCCTCCTTGACGCCGCAACGCATCCTCTCCGCGACGTGCTTTCCGCGGCGAACCTACGTCTGATGCCGCAACACACTTTCCACGACGTGCCTCTCGCGGTGAACCTACGTCCGTCTACCGCGACGCCATAACCGCGCTGCCGACGACGTCTACCTCCGTGACGTCCGACCTCCGCGACGCTCGTCCTTCGCGGATCGTTGACGAACTTCGCGAGCTTCCTTCGAGGTAGGGGTTGTTGAATATTGTTAATTTATTCCATTTCTTGCTCGTGGATCGCATGTCTACGTGAGGCTTTTGAATATTTTATATAAGTGTTATTGTTTAACGTGAGGGGGGTCGGACCGCATGAACACGGCCGAACCCCCCTCCATCGTTCATGTTGATTATTCTTGCGGGCGGAAGCAAGGTGGCGTGGTGCCGTCACACCACGCGGATAATTGTACGTTTAACTTACGTGATGCTGTCGCGCGCACCATGGAAGAAACAACAAGAACGCGACGCCGTCGCGCCGCGTTGAATGAATATCAAAGCACGGCGAAGGGGCGCGGTGCCGTCGCACCGCGCCGGACGACGAACACCGCGGCCGGTTCCGGGCCGCGGCAGGACGAGGAGACCGCGGCCGGTTCCGGGCCGCGGCGGAAGAGAAGACCGGCGGCCGGGCCGCCGGCGTCGGAAGCCGAAGGGGGGGGGGGACCGGAATTTCCGGTCCCGTTGGAGAAAACCGGCCGGCCAGCTGGCCGGCCGGAAGTCATTAAAACCGGGGGAATTAATCCCCCGGCTGTCATAATAAAACCCCCCTCTTAAAGAGGGGGGGGGGGGGTTCTTTGAAGGAGGGGGGCAGCCGGCCCCCTCGGTTCCGCACCAGCAGGCCCCCCACGTGGGGGGGACGCTTCTTAAAAAAAAACGGCGCGGCTATGCCGCGCCGCCTCTTGAAAAGCGGGGGAAAGATCCCCCCGCGTGCGTGCGGCCTTCTCGCGGCGACAGCCGCCGCGATTCCCCGCGCCGCCGCGCCGCCGCCCGCCGCCGCCGCAGGCCGCCGCGCCGCCGCGCCGCCGCGCCGCCCCAGGGGGGTTGGGGGGGGTCGGGCCGGGTCGGCCCGGACCCGGACCCCCCCGTTTCGAACCAGAATTGGTTTTTGGGCCATAACTTGAGCCTCGGATCTCCGATCGACGAACCGTCAGCGGCAACGCGATCCTTGGATCGAGACGGTCGTTTAGGTATATCGCACTCAAGGTTTAGGGTTACTTTGAGTTCGGCCAGGTTGGTTCGTTCACGAAACCAACCGGGCCTTCGGAGCGGAAACGCTCATATCTTGAGCTATGAACGTCCGATTGACGCGCCGTCAGTCGCGTTGTGTTCCTCTTAGTGAGACGGATCTTTTGGAATACTCCGTCCGAGGTTTGGACGCAGGTGGAGTATGGCCGGGTTGGTTCGTTCACGAAACCAACCGGGCCCTCGGAGCGGAAACGCTCATATCTTGAGTTCCGGACGTCCGATTGACGTGCCGTCGACTTTGATGGAATCATCTAAGTGAGACGGATCTTTTGGCATACTCCTCCCGAGGTTTGGACGTAGGTGGAGTACGGTCGGGTTGGTTTTGCCTTAAAAACCAACCGGGCCCCGGGAACGAAAATGCCAATAACTCTCAGACCGGACGTCCGATCGACGCGCCGTCTGTTGCGTTGAGTTCCTGTTGACGATACAGAACTTTTGGATACATCAACTCTGGTCTTTGTGACAGTTGATGTATCAGCCTCTCGGCTCGTGGAGCGGATCCTCCGAACGAGCTTACTGTGTGCGGGAACCCTAGTGCTGGCTGTGACTGTTACTGTGACGACTACTACTACTGCTACTGTGACTGCGACGACGACAGTACAAAGATCCTGTGTGGTTTCGACGACGACGACTACAGCACTCAGCGATCCGACGTGGAACAGTGCTACCGAACCTGTGTGAGCTGAATCTTCTTTTTACCTTGAGCGGTGGAGCGCTTGGGTGTAGCGGCGGACCCGTGGTACTTGACAGTGGTGGTGCGCTTGGAAGCAGCAGCAGACCCTTGGCGGTGGAGCGCTTGGTTGTAGCGGCGGACCCGCGATACTCTACGGAGTGTGTGCGCTTGGTTGTAGCGACAAACCCGCGACGGTGGAGACGTGCGTGCGGAGTATGGAGACCGTGTAGATGACTGAGACCTGACGACTGCTTGACCGACTCGACTTGGAGTGAGTCGACTAGCCCAGTGGACGGAGCGCCCAGTAGTTGGAAGCAGACCCACGGCGGACGGAGCGCCTGGTAGTTGGCGGCAAACCCGCGGTACTCGATAGGAGGAGTACCTCAGTAGGCTATCTGGGTGAGCGCCCGGTATTTGGCAGCAGACCCACAGCGGACGGAGCGCCCGGTAGTTGGCAGCAGACCCGCGGTACTCGACAGGAGGAGTACTTCAGCAGTCTTAGGTTAGTGAGCAGTACCTCGGAGTCGTGACAGGACCACTGTACACTTCAGAGATGGGGCTCTTCAACTTTTATGGTTTCGATAATGAAAATCCTGGTTTGAGCTGAGTCAATGATCTTTGTGTTTCCTCATGATTGAGATGGGTCGCCTGATAACTTAGGTATATGTATGGGCATATACCTGGGTAATGGTTATCCGTTGATTTCATAAACTTGTTATAAACCGTGTGGACATGTACTGTTATCCTATGTGGATTTTACTGTTTACTCTTCTTTGTGGATTGGGATCTTCTTGGGCTCGTGTTGGAGCCGAACGGAAATTGGTGACATAGGTATATGTATGGGCATATACCTAATCAATTCTGGATGTTACTTCGTGATTGTATCCTTCATGTGGTTTATCCTTTGTGGATTTCGGGAGACCTTCGAGGGTCTCGGGGTCCCTACTGAGTATCTTATACTCACCCCTGCACGGGCTATGCCCGCACTTCGTTGTGTTGGTTGCAGACGACGGACAGCGCTGACTGCGGTTGAGGCTTACGGAGTAGGTCGGTACCCGGAGGAGGACCACTGAGCGGGACGTGCTCGGAGCGGACAGTTGGACCGAGGAGTTGTGGAGCTATCTGTACCTACCCTTCAGGTAGGATCCGTGGTGGACGATCCAGGAGCTGAGCCATCTGTACCTACCCTTCAGGTAGGAATCGAGGAGGACGTTCCAGGAGCTGCTTGTACTTTCAGTTGCTGTTTTCCTTTTCGAGTTGTACTTTACTTTACAGTTGGGCTTGTATTTCCGGCCCCTTTTCTTCAGCACAGTTGTTCTAGTTTTGTGTACTGCTTTTCTTCCGCTTGTTACTCTGAGGTGCTTGTTTACTTTATTAAGGCAATGCCTTCCCTTTTTACTGGGATTTTACGCCTTGGTGCTAGTCGCCAGCCCCTGGCCTATGGAAGGCGGGCTTGGGGTAGTCACGGCACGGGCCCCGAGGGCGGGTCGTGACAGTCACAGACCCCCATGAAAAATGGAGAGTCGCACCGTGAACTTTTTGGGCCGGGATGCCGGGATTTTCCATTGCGCCCTTATGCGATCCCACCTACCACCTATGGAACACCATGATTTGAGATACTCCTCCACACACCATGGAACACCTTGAGTTGACATATTCCTCTTGGTTTCATTCCATGTCGTGAGTTGAGATTCTCATCATCAATTCCCCGGGTACCTTGAGTCGAACCATTCCTCAGGTAACTTTTCCAAACCCAATCACTTGGCTCCTATGCCAGGTTCAACCAGAAAGGGCCTCCCCTTGCGTAAGTCCCAACACCAACCATTTCTAGGCACCTTCTGCCTAATATTCCAACCCACAAGACTATAAACTATAGTATTCTCCCTATGTTCCAAACATAGGATGCGCCTTTCCCTATACGAGAGATGCCTTATGCTCCAAGCATGAGATGCTAATAGTCCTATCTACATGACTATAAACTGTATTAATCCTTATGTGCCAAACATAGGATGCCTCTCGCCCTATACGAGAGATGACTTATGCTCCTAGCATGAGATGCCAATAGTCCTACCTACATGACTCTAAACTGTAGCATTATCCCTATCAAACCAATGATAGTATGCCTCTTTCCCTAAACGAGAGATGCCTTATGCTCCTAGCATAAGATCCCTAATGCCATGTTTACAGTGGCATAGTTTCAAGAGCGTTGGAATCCGTTCAAACATTCCAGCACTCCACCCCACGCTTTGCGTGTCCTTCATTCGGATCTGCATCCATTTCCAAAGTCTGAAGGGACCCCCTAACAGTATGGACGGTAGACCCATGGTCCCCCTGCTGTCCTGGGCCAACGCCCCAAAAGGCTTCGGGTGACACTTTGAGGTCCTGTGTTTCGAATACGGTCAGCAGTCGACCCCTCATTTGTTTGTCCCCATTTTAGGCTAACGCGATAGGATGCTATGTTGCGAACATGGTCAGTAGTTATCCTCTATCGCCATGCCACTCTCATCGCATTCCGAATGTCGGGCATGTGATTCACACTTTTCTTGTCCCTTTGTTTTGGGTGATTCCAACGCCCTTGGCGTTATCCCGCTTGTGCACTTGCGCACAGGCACATACCTCAACCCACTAGTGAGTTGGGATGCCCTCATGGCCAGACATGAGGAAGACATTACGGGCAGCTTCCTAGCGTAAGCCCCATTCACCAGTCCCGCTCCATAGCGGCACCCGAGAAGCTTCTTGCATAAGCCCCATTCACCAGTGCCGCTCCATAGCGGCACCCGGGCAACTTCTTGCATAAGCCCCATTCACCAGTGCCGCTCCATAGCGGCACCCGGGCAGCTTCTTGCATAAGCCCCATTCACCAGTGTCGCTCCATAGCGGCACCCGGGCAGCTTCTTGCACAAGCCCCATTCACCAGTGCCCCTCCTTAGTGGCACCCGGGCAGCTTTCTTGCATAAGCCCCATTCACCAGTGCCGCTCCATAGCGGCACCCGGGCAGCTTCTTGCATAAGCCCCATTCACCAGTGCCGCTCCATAGCGGCACCCGGGCAGCTTCTTGCATAAGCCCCATTCACCAGTGCCGCTCCATAGCGGCACCCGGGCAGCTTCTTGCATAATCCCCATTCACCAGTGTCGCTCCATAGCGGCACCCGGGCAGCTTCTTGCATAAGCCCCATTCACCAGTGTCGCTCCGTAGCGGCACCCGGGCAGCTTCTTGCATAAGCCCCATTCACCAGTGCCTCTCCGTAGCGGCACCCGGGCAGCGTCTTGCATAAGCCCCCATTCACCAGTGCCGCTCCATAGCGGCACCCGAGCAGCTTCTTGCATAAGCCCCATTCACCAGTGCCGCTCCCTAGCGGCACCCGGACAGCTTCTTGCATAAGCCCCATTCACCAGTGGCGCTCCATAGCGGCACCCGGGCAGCTTCTTGCATAAGCCCCATTCACCAGTGCCGCTCCATAGCGGCACCTGGGCAGCTTCTCGCATAAGCCCCATTCACCAGTGCCACTCCATAGCGGCACCCGGGCAGCTTCTTGCATAAGCCCCATTCACCAGTGTCGCTCCATAGCGGCACACGGGCAGCTTCTTGCATAAGCCCCATTCACCAGTGCCCCTCCATAGCGGCACCTGGGCATCTTCTTGCATAAGCCCCATTCACCAGTGCCGCTCCATAGCGGCACCCGGGCAGCTTCTTGCATAAGCCCCATTCACCAGTGCCGCTCCATAGCGGCACCCGGGCAGCTTCTCGCATAAGCCCCATTCACCAGTGCCGCTCCATAGCGGCACCCGGGCAGCTTCTTGCATAAGCCCCATTCACCAGTGCCGCTCCATAGCGGCACCCAGGCAGCTTCTTGCATAAGCCCCATTCACCAGTGTCGCTCCATAGCGGCACCGGGGCAGCTTCTTTCATAAGCCCCATTCACCAGTGCCGCTCCATAGCGGCACCCGGGCAGCTTCTTGCATAAGCCCCATTCACCAGTGCCGCTCCATAGCGGCACCCGGGTAGCTTCTTGCATAAGCCCCATTCACCAGTGCCGCTCCATACCGGCACTCGGGTAGCTTCTTGCATAAGCCCTATTCACCAGTGTTGCTCCACAGCGGCACCCGGGCACCTTCTTGCATAAGCCCCATTCACCAGTGTCGCTCCATAGCGGCACCCGGGCAGCTTCTTGCATAAGCCCCATTCACGAGTGCCGCTCCATAGCGGCACCCGGGCAACTTCTTACATAAGCCCCATTCACCAGTGCCGCTCCATAGCGGCACCCGGGCAGCTTCTTGCAGAAGCCCCATTCACCAGTGCCGCTCCATAGCGGCACCCGGGCAGCTTCTTGCATAAGCCCCATTCACCAGTGCTGCTCCATAGCGGCACCCGGGCAGCTTCTTGCATAAGCCCCTTTCACCAGTGTCGCTCCATAGCGGCACCCGGGAAGCTTCTTGCACAAGCCCCATTCACCAGTGCCGCTCCTTAGTGGCACCCAGGCAGCTTCATAGCCTAAGACCCCATTCACCATTGCCCCTCCATAGCGGCACCCGGGCAGCTTCCTCGCGCAAGCCCCATCCACTGTCGTGATCCCAATCAGCGGTAAGCCGTTGCGACCCCCATTCAGCGGTAAGCCGTTGACATCCCTATCCAGCGGTAAGCCGTTGTGACCCAATCCAACGGTATGCCGTTGCGACCCCATTTAACGGTAATCCATTCACATCCTTATCCTGCTGTAAGCCGTTATGGGCCTCCATCCTGGAGTAAGTCCCATCACCATGGGCCGCCTAACGAGTAAGCCCCTCTTCGCTTCTCACAGACGCATCCCTTGCGACGTGATCGTCAGGTCCTTGCAACCTCTTGTTTCTCACACCGAGCATGACTCACGTGGGCTTAGAGTGAGCACCGACCTTGACCCCTCACCCTTATGAACTACGAGGTCTTTGATCCATGTCAAGGCGTGGTACGTAGGAAGCCTCCATGAGGTTCAAGACCACCCTTCATTTCACGTCGAGTCTCACCCCGGTCCAGCATGACGTTAAACTGCATTCTGGTCCAGTGGTAAGCCGCTGCGACCAATTCCCATATGAACTACGAGGTCTTTGATCCATGTAAAGGCATGGTACGTAGGAATCCTCCATGAGGTTCAAGCCACATTGCTCGGTCGTTCATTCATGTCATGTTTCGCCCTCGTCCAGCATGACGTTAAACTGTATGCCCCCTTGTCCTGCATGACATTAAACTGCACACCCATTCCCATTCGAACTACGAGGTATTTGATCCATGCCAAGGCGTGGTACGTAGGAAGCCTCCACGAGGTTCAAGCCCAACCATCATCTAATTCACGTCCAACCCGAACTACGCAGACTTTGATTCCCTGCCACGGGGATACGTAGGAAGCCTCTTCAAGGCTCAATCCCAACTTCACCGTCGCCCCTGCGATGGTACCATTTCACTCCCCCTCCACTTCATTCATCCATCCATCAACCATCCTGATTCTCACCCGGGCCACCACATCCCGGTGGGATCATGCCATCCACCTCCTTGCTGCTCCTAGCGGCCCATGGGCCACTTTCCACGTGTAAGCCCCAACATATCTTCGGGTCGTTGTCCTCTGTGTACACCCCGATTCATCACCCTGAACTACGTGGGTTTTGATCCCTGTCCTCTACACATGGTAAGTAGGAAACCTCCAAGAGGTTCAATCCCAACCAATGGTAATCCATGGGACGTTCTGATCACCCTCATTCCGTCTCCGCAAGACGTTAAACTCGCGGCCTACCTCGTGATAAACATGAGATGCCTGAGGAAAACCTCGAATGACACGCATTTGGCGTAACCGTCTCCGTAAGACGTTAAACTCGCGGAATACCCTGTGTTAAACACATGAAGCTGAGGAAAACCTCAGATGCACGCCTCAGGTTATGCTCCTTTGAGATTCCCTCTTATGTGGAAGAATACAGGTTCCCCTATGTCCACGCACCCAGAGATGCCCCGACATTCCTGATGTTGCCGTCTACTCCGACCGAAGGTCGCTACCATGTCAAGACCATATGGAAAGTCTTGAAGGAAGTAGTGTAATTAACCGGCCTCCATGACGATATGGCATCGGGATTGAGATTCACGAAAAATGTATTAAATCTATGAGGGAGACCCGGACTAGGTGATGACTTCCGAGGAGGAATCCACGGAAGGAAGAACTGGCATCCCATCATCCCATTTCGATCATGGAGCAGACATACCTGAACAAGGAACGGATGCCGCCCGCCTTTGGAAAGCGGGAATGCGGGGCAACAAGCAGCACGTCCTCCACAGATGGATGCGCACGCCCTGGCGGAAAGCGTCGGAAACAGACACATCAAAATTTTATTCCATTTCTAGGGACTAATATGCCTTGGCATAATAACCTTTAGTAAGAACCTCATATTACCTCACCTTCCACTTTCTTAATTTTTATTACCCATTTCTTTTTAAAAATTCAATACATGGACTAGAACCTGCGTCCACACTTTTATTTATCTAGTGCATGTGTCTGAGTCCTATAACTCAATCAAGGATCCTTGACTCACAAGATCTGTTCCCCTTTGATCTTGAGATCGATCAATCTATTACATATTTCCATTGCATAAAAATATCTGAACACAATGATATTATGTGGCCACACCCGCTTAATAATCAATATGAACTAACTGAACATTAGGTTGAGCAATGAGCACTATAGGAGTTCAATATAAGGGATTACATCTTTCCATCCATTAGTTGTATTGTGCCCAACACTATTTGGTCACCTATTCTAGCACAATATTTCAAGACTAAACCTATAATCATTCATACGATCTTGAATATGGGTAAATTTAGTGTAATTAAAATCTAAGACCCGCATGAGCATATTACAAATTTCGTAGAGGTTTTTTTATACCTTTCACAACCAAGGTGTATCATCATACACCATAATATTGAGATTATTAAAATTTTGTTTTTATGATAGAACCAAGGATTGTAATAAGAGTCAAGATCCAGAGTCTATAATGACTTGAAATAACCTTGATGATAAATTTATTAACAAATATTTCCCAATAATCCAAACATGGAAGCTTAGAAATGAGATAAAAAATTTCAATCTGGCAGATAGAGAATCAACATGGGAAGTAGGGGACTGCTTCAAGGAGCTAACCCTCAAGTTCCCACCTCACTAACAAGATGCGTGGATAAAAATCCAATTTTTTTTATTAGGAACTCCAACCTGCCACTCGTATTGTTATGGAAAATGTCGCTGAAGGCATGGTCATGCTCAAGACACCTTAATTAAAAAAATCACTATTATAAAAAATATCCTATAATTATAGTCTGTGGAATACTGATAGAGGAATTCCCCATCACGAAATCCATAGGTATAGGAAAATAGTCTTCCAGCATCCCAGGTTGAAGCTCTAAAAAATAATTTGGAATCTTTTAAGAGGCCTACTTCACAACCACCATCTCTTACTCATGTCATTGAGATCCAATCTTGCAATATGTGTGGATACCCACACCCCTATCGAGATTGTAGGTTATGAATAGATGAACCTTAAATATAGGATTGTAATTATGTTAATTAAAATAAAAAAATTAGAAGTATCCATTGTCCCAGCCCTACAAACAATAATACTACCAACAGTGGTAGGATTTTCAACTAAAAAAAGAAAAAAAGTTTATTATCTGTAGAGGAGTGTACATGTACCATTGATTAATCATATACCACACAGGTACACACATCAAGGTCTAACTCTATGACCGTAATAGTAATTATAACAACAAATTCTCATAGCCCAATAGTTTCCACTGGCACAACAATAACTATTTCCGCAAGCACTATTAAGGCCTCCAAAACCAGTCTAACCTCTTCAATACAATATTTAAATCCAACTTACCACCTTCATGAAAAAAGAAAATGAAAGGATGGAAACCCAAGAGATTGATATGAAAAACCAAATGGCTTCCCTATACAACATTGATCATCAAGTGGGCCAAATTTTTAGGATCCTTTTAGATCGATTATTGAGTACATTTCCTAGTAACACAAAGACTCATATGATAGAGAAGGATAAAGCTACATATCATAGCAGGGGAAAGAATCTATAATTTCATTATGCATGCTTAGGTGAGAAAAAGTAGCTAAAAGAATCTGATAAATCCGATCAAGAGAAAACTCAAGAGGTAGATTCAACTAAAAAATTCATAGATAGGGAGAATCCTAAAAAAGAAGATGCCTATGTGGCATTTACACCACATAATCCCTTCTCCCAATTCCAAATAGGATGATACAAGCTAAAAAATTGGGAAAATATAAAAAATTTATTGAGACGTTTATGTCATTATACATCAAAACTCCATTTTTTATGATGAAATTTCTCAAGATCCTGCTTATAAAAGATTTTTTAAAGACTCTATCTCAAGGAAAAATAAAATGGAAGACTTAGGAGTCATCTACCTAAATGAAGAAACTTCTAAAATTTTTCATTGAAAGCTACCCCCAAATATGCGAGCCCTTAAAATTTTCTCAATTCCTTTCACTATAGGAACATGAAATTTTGAAAGATCCTTGTGTGATATCAAAAAAAGTATCAATCTAATTCCTATGAGTTCAATAAAAAATTAGGTCTCAATTAATTAAAACAAACAAGAGTGTACCTCCAACTTGATGATTTCTCAGTCAAACACCCTCAAGGACAGATCAATAATGTCTTAGTAAAGTTTGGAAAATCCATCTTTCTCACTGATTTCCTCATACAGGATTTGGAGTAAGAAGGAGATGTCACCATGATTCTAGGGAGGAAATTTAGATCCATTTGGAAGGATCTAAATGATTAAAACCAATATATATTTAATTTTAGATTTATAAAAGAAGAAGTTGTGTTTGATTTACTGAAGGTTGCTAAAAAATGGTAACTAATTAGATTTTTAATCCATCTATATCACTGATAAGAAATATTATTATATGATCATAGAGGATGGAAGAAATAAACTAACTAATTTTGTAAATTTATACAACACTCACACAAAATTTAATTACACTACACCATAGATGAGGGATACCATATCACCTTTAATCCCAAATGTTTTAAAGTACCATTCTAAAAGGGGTGTTTCCAAAAAATTAAAATCATCTAAATGGAAGTGTATCTAGATATAGAAAATAAAAAAATAATGGACTAGGAGGAAACCCAGGTTAGGGTAGATTATATATTATGGAAGTTTAATTATGATAGAGAAGAAATTCTTTTAAAAAAAATTAAAATTCAAAATTCAAATATATCATTTTGGTAAAAGATATAAATGACATGAAAAAGTTGGGTTTGAAAAGTTGAAACCTTGAGAAGTACATGTTATTTATTAAATACATGATTTTAATTCCTAGGTGTGGCATTAAAAGACATGAACCCTAGGCTCACATATGTGAAACCCCCTAAGCCTTATCCTCCCCTCTCCCACATGACCTCTACCCCCGACTTTAGCATCCCGCTCACCAAAACCCCCTCTTTTTATCTCTTCACCCATTTATCCCCCTACACACTTTTATCCACTCCCTGTTCCCCCTGTCTATGATGGCACACGCCATACATACATCTCAAGGTGATTATCCTCCACTACCCAAGCACCAGGAAGTTGCAGCAATTCCACCACTATCATATCCCACCCTCACCTTTTGCTTCATCTTCTTCCACCATTTCAGTTACTGAGGAGTCCTAGTACACTTATTTCTCTTGTCAGGTTGATACTCCATGCCCATACCTAGTTTTCACATTACTATGACACCTAGGCGAGGTTAGATCATGGTAATCTTATGGGTGGTAGCTTCATCAATCTCCTTGAAAATCATCTCGGTGCCTTTAACATAGACCAAATTTTTCCCTCACTTGGGAAGATGGATCCCATTAACCTTCTTATTCTACATAAGATGGGGCTCTTGAGAAAGGTCAGTGGGAAATACCAATGGGCCCCAGAGTACATCACTAATCCTTTTAATTCTCTAGATCCTCCATCCCCCACTCAGGATCCTCCTACCCCTACTGATCCATCTACCCATACATCCACTTTAGACTTGCTTCCAACACCACTCTACCTAAACCATATACTCCTACCATTTCACCACCCCTGACACCACATCTTCTCCACCTACTAAATATCCACCATCCCCACCTATTCCATCTTACATATGGCATGTTTTATAGATTATTATGGAAAACCAATGCTAGATTTTCATCCCCCTCTATATTCCATTCATCACGTTATCCATTTTTAATACCCCTGTATCACCACTAGCCCCTAATTCTTCCGATAATAAACCTTCCACATCCCCCACTCTATCATAAATTCCCACCCCACAGACCACACATGTAGGACTCCCTCATGAGGTCACAGACCCTTCCTCCTAGTAAGAGTTTTTAGCAGAGCAGGCATGGTGATGTAATTTCACCACATACTCATATTCATATGATGTTACTCTAATCAATTTAGATGCCAAAAATATGACCTCAATATCGATCAACACCTCAACTTCTTCATTCTTGATTTAGAATGCTTCCAACACTACAACACCTATTATGGATGTCAACAATCTAGTCCCTGACTCCCTTTATGATATTGATCTGCAGATCTCATCCAGATCCCCAAAGTTTAAGAGGGGGCTTCTGATGTAGATACGTGATAATTCCCTTATTGTTTAGCTGTTTCCTTATACCCCTCCCATGATTTACTAATTATTGGATTATTTTCATTTTCAATTCTACATTAATTTATCAATGTCTTGCTCTAATACATTTTCTATGGTCACTGTCGAATCTATTAGGACATCTTATGGCCTATTACTTGAGATCCATTAGAATGTGGATGACCTATAGAGACAGGTTGAGGAGCTCTATCTTCATATATATTCTTAGTAGGGGTCCCCTCCACGACCTTCATAGATGATATTCCTACCACATGAGCTTCATAGTTGATTTCCTCATGAGGTGGTTAATCCCACAAAGAACCCCCATAAACCCAATGATACACTAGTAGTTTCCACCAGTGGTATCAAACTTCTATGATGATGGATGACATAAACTGATATTTTATTTTATATTTTTAGTTAATATTTTATCTTCCACTACCGTTCATTTATTTATCCATACATAGTATTTATTACTAATATATAGGGTATATTGTACCCAATATACCACCTTTAAGCCATATATACTAGTAGAAAACCTCTATAGTATGGGGAGTTGGGCCTAAAACCTAGTGGATAACCAGTTCAGGGAACTATTTTAGTGGCTCCTAAGCTGGGAAACTATATGTGGTATCAAATCCATGTTTCTTTTCCATTTGTATTACTATTTTTCAATGGTTGACATGTGATTATGAATATGTTGAGACTTGGTAAATAGCTTTTTCCTGGGTCTGACCAACCTACACATGAGGGAGAGACCAATTTTATAGGGATGGGAATGGTGTTTATTCTATTCTATATTAAATTTTATTATTATTTCACCTTGAGTGTTTTTTTCATTTTTTATGTTTGAGGATTTTTGGATTTTTACCTATTCGCCTAGTGTGGAAAGAGATGAGGTGTTTTTATGAATAATCATAGGAACATAGGGATTCATATTCCATGAATATCCCAAGATATATAGAATAAATTATATACTATCTATAATTTTGTTATTTATCAGCATACTTACATATGTTTCCCTTATTACAAAGAATCTTGTGATTATTATATTCCATGTTTACTGGTATTATTTATATGATAGAATTCCTTGTTATATTAGGATAAAAAATATGGTTATTAAAGGATATGCATCAACCTAAATGGTGTTTTTCTATATAACTTGACAAAGAAACCCTAATTAGCCAATTATGACATGTTTGAGCCATGAACCATCAGTTGCATGGGATGGAACAGTTATGGTTGTGATTAAATGGGTAACATTATAAATTAATAAATTATATGGGACTTTATGAATTGGGACGGTTAACCCATATAATACATCCATTATACATGAACTTGATATGTTTTGACATCAAAGGTAAAAAACCGGTTGTAGTTACATGAATGAAAACTATAACGTATAATGGAAAGTAACTTTATAACTTCATAATGGTGATTGATTTAATAGAAACATGATTCTTATATATATATATATATATTGAAGTGGAATTCTTACCGAAAATAGTTTCCTTTATAAAGGACATTATGTCTGTTTACATGAGAAGGAAACCCAGAATAACTAAATTTCAAAATTCACAAATGGACCCAAGTAGATTAGTTGGGGCACGTTTCTTATGACATTAACCTATTAGGGGTTTTTGAAAATTTAAACTATTATGAGACCCATGTAGTGTTCCTTTATTTCATATATTTTTGGGTACATAACCCCATGGGGGTATGTATATGCTAATGTGATGGTTATTTAAAGTGTCCACTACCCCTTATATTGTGTTATATATAAAATATTCTCGCATATTACTTTACCAGTACCCCTTTTTACTTAAAAAATCCTTGTTATATGTTTATGATCCTTACCATTATGAGGCATCAGTTAATTAAAATCTCAATTACAACCAAAAGAGTGTATTCCTTTATAACTTACAATTGAAATTTTCATTAACCAAGCCAGTTGTGAAAAATTAATGAGTTAAATAAATGTTTAAAAGGAATGTATAAGATAATTTTTCTATAATTCTCCATTGTGAAAGATTAATTAAGTTCTTAGTATAGTTTTCCTTAACATCTTATTCTTGATATCTCTTATGTATGATTTATTTTCAAATGTTGTAATAAATGAGCAACGTCAAATGCCTTAAAATGAAACCTTTTGGAGGTTTTGTACCTTGGACCCTCGTATAGGGTTCGGTTTTTAATGTTTCCTCAATAGTTTAATTGAATGGGAACATGAGCATTGGCATAGAACAATGATGAATTCTTCCTTGGTTGCGTTGGACCTAGAGGTTAGGTGATAAGGCATAGCGATTTTTTAGGAAAGACCTTGTTTTATGGTTGATAACTTGTGTAGGTACGGGGATAGAATGTCTATGGTAGCTCCCTGTAAACTTATAGAATTTTTAAGTGTTTATAAAGTGTTTTAAATGTGAGGATCCATTTTTCCCAATTATTAATCTTAGTGATGGAACAAAAACCTTAGTTTGGAAAGAGATCGTTCGATAAGATGAGGCTTGTTTAGAGAATGATCATCACATAATTCTCTAGTTTAGTGGTTTAGACATTCCTCAGGCATGGTCATACTCCTTGATAATATTGTGATCTTTTATACTTTGTAGATAAATTAATAAGAAGGTTTCCAGCCTATTAAAGTCATGTAAAATATTGTGACTTTGAAATATATAGTTCCATTGGGATGTAAATTAAAGGATACAGTAGCACCTGTTTCGCCATTCTACAATCACAGTAGCACACATTTTTACACATGGTTCCCATCGAGTTAAAAAGTGATGCATTAAATCAAGAACATTTGAGATAAAATGTCGCACAATGCTTTAAACCATGTGGTTTCATGATTTCTTGGAAGGAGTCATGAGTACAGAAAGGATAAATTCATAGGTCATATCTAGAGTAGAGTTACCTAGGCATTGAGAGCTCATTGAGAGATCGTAGTGATCATTATAATGTTGATCTTTTAATCAGGTTATGAGTTTCCCAGTGATTTAGAAAGACATTGTAAAAAGGATCTGGTGTAATAACACTACCGGTTAGTTCTTGTTTTTGGATTGTACACCTGATGTTCAAATGAGTGTTGAAATAACTAAGCAGGAGTGCCACATATACGTCTAAGAACAATCTTGATATAGTGCACTAATAAGAGTCTAGTTTATGTCTCTTATAATGTTATTATTCAAGATAAGAATATTATCCACATCATGGATCTTACACTACTAAAAAACTGAGTTTATCCAGCGCTAAGGCTTTAACAGTGCTAGAAAAAGTGCTGTTAAACCCCCCCCTTTATCAGTGCTAGAAAAAGTGTTGTTAAATATGGTCATTAACATCACTTTTTTAGTGCTGTTAAAGGGGTCCCTTTATTAGTGCTTGTAAAAAATCACTAATAATGTCCCCCCTTTATCATTGTTATTCAAACAATGTTGATAAAGGGGGGATCTTTATCAGTGCTAGTAAAAAAATAATGATTAAGGGGGGCCTTTATCAGTAATTTTTAACCAGTGCTGATAAAGGGTATATTTCAAAAAAAAATATTCAATTAAAAATTACATATTAACTTATACATATATTTTTATTGATATAAATATAATATATTTTTGAAAAATATGTTTTAGATAAGTCTAAATAGGAATTTAAGCATAATATAGAAGATATTTAGTGAAAATGGATTATAAAATAATTTAAAAAATATTTGAAATTCATAAATTGTTAATTATTATTGAATAATAGTCATTTAATTACAATTTTAAGATTAAAAAAATCAAAAAATTAATATAAGATCTAAAATAATTTGAAAACGTAACTCAAACTTCAAGTGGCCATAAATTTTGACTCATGTTTCATTTTAGCTCTACCACATATCATAATGAAGCCTGTGATGATATCTACATCCTTAGGGACACAGGTGAACCTCTGTAACATTCTTAAAATCCCAAAAGTCCCAAAATTCCTCTAAAATTGAGTATTTAGTTGAGTTACTCTAATTTTTTAGCTTTCAATGGACGTTTAGCCTCATTTAAGGGGGTCTTTTTTTCCCTTTTTCATCGGAGACTAAATTTATTCCTAGGGATTAAATTCATATTGATATTATGGTTTTAAAATTTTATTGTTTTTCAAAATTTATAGTTACTTGTAATCAAATATATAATAATGTATACGTATTTTTTATAAATTACCACATAAAAATTTAATTTTATAAATAAATAATTAACATATTTACAAATAAAATATGTTTCTCAATACATAAACATTATCTAAATAAAAACTAATATCCATTTTATTTATAATAAAAATGTATGAATATTTATATACCTATAATATGTATATATATATATTATATTTGTGTGTGTGTATTGAAAAATAGATATATATATTTATCTATATATGATAATATATATATATATATATATTAATATATAATATATAAACATATATATAAACATATATATAAACATATATGTAAATATACAAATAAAAAATGTAACGAAATATATATAAATATATAGATATATCATAAAATATAAAACAAAACAATGTAAAGGAGTGGAAAGGGCACTGACGTAAGAGCAATAGGTCATATGTTTGAAACTCACTGGAGGCAGAGGAATGCGTCCAATTATAGAATTATATAAAATCATGATAGGGGGAGATCTGATTGGGGGGGGGGTCGAATCGATGATAAAAAGGTCGGGCAGGTGCAAAAGAATCCCCTTTATCAGTGGGGACTTTAAAAATACTTTTTTTATCAATGTTAAAGGGAATTTTATCAGTTATTTTTATGATAATTGTTAATGAAAACCCTTAAATATCACTCATATTATCAGCACTTATATAGCACTAATAATGCCCTATTTCTAGCATTGTTAAAGGTTTGATTTAAAGTAGTGCACATTAAGTGATGGTGGAGCATGTATTGGTGGGATAAGATTCCATTTTCAGAAATGTGATTCCTAGGAAACTCTTTGGGTTTGGAGTGTCGTATTGATCATGAGAAGTGTATCCTTCCATTTAGAGGAAACACAACTCTAAAGGGTCATTTGAAAATGGTGAGAACAAATCTTGAAGCTGGTGAGTTATTGAGTTTGAACATTCATGTCTTGGATTTTATGATTAGTTTTTAGAAGTTAGCTCTAAGTTTGGAACGAGAACAGGTGTTGGATTCATACTCGGTGAATGTAAGAAATACAGGGGATATGAAAGGTAATTAGAATGTATATAATTCCAAGGTAGCATGATGATTGAGTGTTTGGTTGAGTAACCAAAAATTGATTATCTCTAAAGGTAGGAGGTCATTCGATAATGTTGGTACTTACTAATTCTAGTTTTAAGATATGTTCCAAAGGATCACCTTCCTTTGAGAGATTGGCGTTCCAAGTGGCACAGTCATCTTGACCTAACTGATGAAAGACTCATGGGAACATGATTCAGGTTTTAAACTGGGTGGTATGAAATTGTACACACATTGAATTTGGAAATATTGGTCCATGCCTATTATGCATGGTACCATTTAAATAATTAATCAGTGGCTGGTTAGGTGCTAGCCAATGATTGATAGTTTTCAATTTGATACTTGTGGATATGGAAACTCAAATCTACAGTTTAATTGAAGGTTGTTCCCATGATGAGTATTATCTTGGAAAAGATTTGGGAAATTTAAGATGGTTTAACCATGTCTGGAAGTAGACATGCATGGTTGGGAAACATGGCATCAGGAGTTGGCTAAGACTATTGTATCCTAGTTGATGTGACTGTGTATTAGGAGAATAAATGCATTACTATCAATAAAATATTAGTTCAATCATGATTTAGTGGCAAGAATGATCAATATCTTGACATCACCCAAAGTATTTTGAGAGAGAATTAGTTATACACCAAGAAATATAAGAAAATTCCTTTTCTATTTCATGGATGGACTCCTCATGAGTGTGATCAATGATCAATTTAAATAAGATCCTTGTATTGTTGATTCCCACCATATGATATTGAGTGGTGACCCTCATGAAGTAAGGGTATTGATTATGCATGGCTAGTCATTAGATGTTCATTTTGACACTCATATTCCATTGGATAAAAAGGAACCAAAAAATAATTTGACCAAGATACAACACAAGAAGTTGATTATGGACTCTAGTAATTGATCTCAAGTTTATCTCAAGGTGACTTGGGTAAAGGAGTCATATTTTGGAGATATGTGTCAGTTGTCTAAGCTAAGAGTTTTTTATAAATAGTTGCATGTGGGTAGTTTGACTTGATTTCTCTCATTTAATGGGATGCGGTCATTGAGGAACTGTGTTTAGTATGCTGTTAAGATGGGATGGGTGCAGTGAAATGGTCATTTGAGGCATTTTACGAATAATCTCACATGACCAAATTAATTTTGGTTGATCAGAATTCGACCCTTAAAATAAAATAAGGGCTGAGAGTAGTTTCCTCACCCATGATCGGGTGTAGTGAGTTATGTTTTATACTAGGATAATTGGAAAGACACCAAGGATATGATTTATTTGGAAATTCCAATTGTTGGAGTACCATGAATTTAAATTTTCCATTTAGATCAAGGACATAGGATGTGAAGAACCATAGGCCATAAGATAAAGGAGACAAATACATGAATGTGTCTCAGTTTAGATGAGCTCACATACAAACCATCTTAGTACTTTTTTGATTATTAGAATCATTGTATCAAGTTTTAACAACTTAATTAACACATATTTAAAGTAGTTCTTATATGAGCATTGGGTGTTTGGAAACCCAAAAAAACCATTTGAGTGAGATTTCTTAACTTGAGTAGGATGGGTGTTGTTTTAATTATGTTCCCAATACTTATCAGGGATAATATGTTTTATGGTGGGAAGATTGTAACACCCTATGTTTTAGATGGGTGGAAAATTCTGAAGGGAATTTGAGTTTTCTCATTTGGTGAATGGTCAAAAAATTTAAATGATCCTTGAAATGTAAATATAATCATTGGAATAATTAATTTTTTAGATGTTTTTAATATTTTAAAGGTGTCTTGGGAGTTTGGACGAGTTTAGAGGGCATCAGGATCTAAAAAATACATTTTTTAGAAATAGACAAAATTTCATGGCTGGTTCATGGTTAGTACTAATCGCACAACCCAAACTATGTTGTTTGTTTTATAAAGGTAAATTGTTGAAACCATGCATCCCCTAGTGGAAACCATGAAAATTAGTGAAGGTGATTGGAGGGTGTCAAATAGTTTTTCAAACTATGAACCTGAGACTGCATGGCCATGTGGGAGGTCTATAGTAAACTGTAGAGGTGGGTGCATGGGTTGTGTATAGTTTTACAAACCATTCAACTAACCTGTGTGGTTAGTTTTAATTAGTTAGTGACACCACAAAATTGGAACCCAATCAGCCAAAATGTATATCCAAACCATACAACTTATTAAAGGGAGGGAAAATAATGTTTTACCATACACCTATTTTGTTTATTCCCCTTATTTGTCTCTAAATTCTCATGTACATTATCTCCACATGCACACCCCTTCTTACAAATATTCTAATGGTGGGTTTACCTCGTTCTTGGTCCAATTTCATCATTTTAAAATACATTGGAATCCCCTCAGTAAGTCTAAAACTTCTTCTCTTCTGTTATTTATTTACCTTTCCTCATTAGATGATAACTTTATGCTAGAACTTTTACCCTATTTTTAGCATTTCTTTTCAAATATTCAGATTTCTCTTACTATTGATTGAATCAATGCTAAATAATAGACAATTGAGGAATCCCAAGAACCAGATAGGTGTTTTATGGATTTTCTATTAAAGTTTTGTCAATTTATAAATTTCTCAATTTTTTCACATGGAAAACCTTCCTCACATTGCCCATAATATGTTAAATTCCTTTAATTAAATATTTTAAAAAATTATTTGGAAATTCTATGTGTTTTTATGCCCGATTGAAAATTTATAACCTCAAATCAAGCCACATGTCAGGAAAGATCATTTAATTTCCTATAATTGTTCCCATCTTATAATACCAAAACAACAATAAGGCGCGTTTGGATTGTTTGATAATTATGGAAACACAATTTTTTTGATTAGTTACTAAATTATTTAATTATATGGAATTAAAGGAAGTTGTGTGACCAACTTTGTAGAGACCCAAAGCTTGACATACCTGGAAATTACATTACTTTTGCAGAATACCTAATACGTAACAAAAACAAACACTAAAGGACCATAATAGTTTAGTGCCTTTGGAAACTTGGAACATAATCTTCTAATCTTGGTGAAAGATCTTCAACATCTCCCATAAAAATATTCCCTTTTTTTTCTTACCTAAAACTTTTCTTTATATCATGGGGAAAAGAAAAAATAAAAAGGGTGATCTCAAATGCTCAGTAAGGGTAAGAATGGAGAAAATAGAACAAATCATATACATTTGAACTTAAAAAAAATGAACATAATGTTTAAACATCAAAATCTAGAGCAATGACATAAAACATGGAAGTACGTAAGGAATAGATCATAAAGAAACATTAATCGTGATAAAATAGCATGGGAATAAAACATGTAATTGTGGAAACCATTAAGAACATGTTATGATTTCCATAGTAGCCCAGGCATTGCTGCAAAGACCATCTTAGTGGACAAAGACCATTTCTGAATTGAGTTCACTCCTCGTTCCAGTCCAGCATTACTAAACTAGATTAACTTACCATTCCAGCCATGTCTATCTCATGATATATAAAAATTTACCCAATTAATTTGAGGGAGATATAGGTCCCACCAATCTCATATTGAAATCATTCTTACTTGTGCCACAAAATAAACCTAAATCATTCATCATAACCCAAAGAATAAAATGGGTTTCATAAAAATCATCCCATCATAACGTAATCTATATAAAAAAAATGGATATCATTTCGTCATATGAACAATAAAACCATGTAAATAATAGAGACATTATACTTGAAACATAAACATGCTAAATAATGTCATCTTAGATGGAGAATAGTTTTGATAAAACACTTGAAATGAATTTTTGAGGAAAATATCCTTCCTCCTTAAAAAGCATTTTATTTTCACAAAATGCCACATAATTTTAAAAGAAAATTATTTTATTGAAAATAACCATGAAAACATGTAGAGTATGATTCTTGAAAGTTAGGCGATATGAAACAGTAAAAATCCATTCATGCCATATAAGATAAAAAAAACATTCTCCTCGTACTTTTATCAGAAAAGTCAAAAAGTACCTTATATGGTAAACAAATTAATTATTACTTTCATAACATGTCGTAAAAGTAAAAAATGGGTAAAAAGGAATTTAAAAATACATAAAATCACTTTTAGAAAACATGGAAATGGATGATAAGAATAACACCAGTAAATACTTACGAATAAACAATCTCAGATAAGAACGAGATTGGAATAATTATCCCTTACCTTAGGCATGATATGCTTTGTATGTATCTGAACCTCCTGTATAATGATTTAAATAATGTCATTTACTTATTACAAAATCATATTCATTTTTATGATATCATATATGGTTCACTTATGACTTTAAATTACCCGTTCTTTTGTAAATTCCATGTTAAAGCAGCGTTTTGGGTAAAATCATTTTATTTATCGTACGTGTTTGGACCTGTTGTTCTTGATATTATTATTACTTATATTATTATTTAATTACTTATAGAATTTAAATAATTATTTATATATCATATATATTCAGTATATATATATAATAGATAGATGTATGAAATGAAATACACCGTTCATGGAGACGGTAGGTCGTACGTACGCATGAACGCTGTTTTCCTTTCTTTATTAACTTGAATGGAAGTAAGTAGATGAAATATATATATATATATACATAAATAAAGTATCTTCATTATTTCATATATTTCATTATTATTAATTATATATACTTTATAATCATTCTTGAATGGTTAACATGGAGAATGAATCTCATCGCGTCATGGAAATTGTAATCCATACGTACGCACGAGCGATGATATCGTTCCCATAATTATTGAATGGAATTGGAGTGGATGATATAATATCTCAGAATCAGTATGATGTTATAATAACTATATATATTTACTCTTTACACCATTATACCAATCCAAGTAAGGTGGTGGTGGAAAAACAGATTACACCACGGCGTGGAGACGGTATTCCGTATGTACGCACGCGCTATGATTTCGTTTTCCAGAGGATGGATAGAAGTTGAAATGGGGTTGTTTAATATTTATAATAACATATCAGTATATTATTAATACTTATGTTCTTACATTATAATGAAATAACTAAATAAGAAGAAGTTTAATAAGAAAGAAACTTGAAAGAATCGGTAGAAGATATTACCTCTTCTTCGACGCACCTCTTTTACGATTCCTCTTAAGGCACTAGAGTTAGTCTTTTGAGGAGACAAAAACCACTATAATGTTTATATGGAAGTTTTTAAGGTAAATGGGAAGGGTTTTGACGAGCTTTAAGGCTCCAAATTGTGTGAAGAGAAGAGGTAGGAGGTGCCCTTTTATAAGGGAGGAGAGGGGCACCTTAGGAAAAACTTAAAATATTATTTTATAATAAAGTCATATACGGTTTATAATAGCTCAAAATTCATTTATTTAGAATCTAAAGTGGGTATGGGTCTAAATAATCTCAAACAATAGGTTTTATACAAGTTTAAGATACTATTTTAACCTTATCATGTAGATTTAATTCTAAGTTAAATAATTTAAACTTTACTATGTCTTCTTGTTTTCTTACACTATATGGTTAATAAACATACTATAACAAGAAAAAAGAACCCCAAGTGGTTCATTATTAATATATATATCCTTATATAAGTCATTTGGATGAACCTTATATTTTTAGGAATAGAATATCAATTCATAATATAATATTTGTTTTAAAAACTATTTTTATCAATTTTGACACTATTTGGTAATTGGTTTTTGTGAAAATCATAACAACATGATTAGTTAAAACAATATTAATTGAATCAATAATAACATGTCATATTAACCTATAAAATTATTTTAATCCATAAAAAGTCTGAAATTACATTTATCTGGATATTTATAACATCAATTATGTTAATATTTCAATAATAAGGTATTTACTACATCATCATTGTGTCATAAATAAATCAAATTAAATAATGTCTAAAAATTATAAATAAAATACCATTATGTAAGAAATTTTTTTATCTTTCTAATGGATATTTATATTCTAATTTATCTAATGTATAACACTATATTAAAAATGTTTTAGTTATTTAAAATTTATTTTAACACTTTTAACTCTTCTTTAAATAAAATAATAATAAATGTCATAATCTAATCCAAGTGGACCTAAAGGGTAATATTTTATTCCTAAGGTTGTTTTTGGTCTAATTAAACTTATCCAATAGAATTAAGACATGTGTTAGGATAATAATAATATCATTTTACCCTTAATTACCCTATTTACCTTTAACTATGGTAAATAAAAGTAAAAAAGATACTATTCACCAAAAAATGTTTTTATCTTATTGAACCACATTTTACTACTTGATACTAACCATGTCTCTTAGATTTTATAAATTCAACTCATGGAAGTGGTAAAATTAAGTTTTATGTACAATTGCAAATGCTCCTAAGAGGTGGGTAAAAGACGGTGAAAAGTTCATAACTTTTTTATGTATCTATATTATTATAAAATTACTCCAATGGATTACATTGAAATTATATAGGTATTATAGCATCCCGTCTTTTTATAACATAACTATCATTTCATTACACGGAACTGAGGATCGTTAAGGTTTAGTGTCTTGGAAACAAGGAACATAATACATGAAAAAACACATAAAACATTCTTCTTAAACACTTGAAAGGCTTCTCCTTTAGTTCATCCTAGGTTCATTACTGCGTCTAATAACCTGGGGACATACATCAAAAGAAAGGGTGAGAAGAAGGCCCAGTAAGGGAAACAAGAGAAACATTTTTCATGTGAACTTGAGATACTTCAATAAGGACATGAAAAGAACTTTAAGGCATGAGGAAGAAATCATGAGATACATCATAATAAAAATAAATTTTTTCATAACTTGAAGATGTGGCTACAAAATTTAATATTGAAAATCGTTTCATTTCACCATGGTCCATCCCCAAGGTGTCGTTAAAAATTACCAAGGTTATTCACCAAGGCGTCGTTAAAATGGTCATCTCTAGAGATTAAGTCCTTACCCAATGCATTGGAGCGCTATCAGGGCGCACCCTTAAATTTGCCTTTATTATCAAGTGATCCACATATATCATCATCAAAAATTTCATAAATAACCCATATAGAATAAAATAAATGGGTTTCATTTCATAATCATAACGTTTTAAAAACTGCTTTAAAGACATGATCTTTACATTACTTTAAACCCACGGAAAGGGAAAGCGGGTATCATGTATGTAAATCCCAGAATTTAAAATAGAACATTTTCATATATATGTGAATACCCCTGTATAAATAGGAGATTTGAGTATTCACTTTATAACATAAAATAATTTTGAGAAAAGAGAGGCATTTTGAGACGAAAATTCTGCAGCATAATGGCTATGTTACAAGGTTTTAGAAAACTTTGAAAAGAGAGGGAACATGGGTCGAACAATCATAATTGACCCATAAAACAGTAGAGGGACAGAATAAGAAGGATATATAGACATGGTGATGCAATTTTAAGGACATACCATTTGAAACGAAAAACATGGAAGGAAGACAAAAATTTGATTTCTCTTATGAAAATTCTGCAGCCTAACGGCGTCACTTAAACTTCAACCAAAAATGAATCGAATAGATCAAATAGGGTCTCTCATCATATGATCATAAGAGATCAGTATGATAGATATAGAGATCATACCCCAACATAATAAAAAGGAACTTGAAATATTTGACATGAAAATCGAACTTGAAAAATGAGAAGGGTGAAAGAATCACTTAAACATTCGGCAGCCTAACGGCGTCACTTAAACTTTCATAAAAAGAAATGATGAGAGTAAGAGAAGATCTCTAATCATATAAACATGAAAGGGGCAGTAAGAGGAATATAAAATAACATCCTCTCACATAATAACATGGAGCATAAAAGGAATGACATAAAAGAGATTACATGAAAAGAAAGAGAGGGGTCGGATCCCTTACCTTAAAATGTCACTCTTGAAACTCAACGTTTTCGACCTTGAGGGCTTGGGGGCACCTTGGGAGGACTCCTTGGGAGGTAAGGAGACCAGAAATTCGTTGGGGGAGAGTTGGGAGTGGAAAATAAAGGAGGAAAGGGTGGGTATTTATAGGGAAAGTGAGGGGACAAGGCATTAATGGCCAAGGGACACCTCACTAGTGGTTTTGGCAAAACCATGGGCTTTCCCATGGTATTTGCCCATGGTATTGGCCACTTGGGACACCTCACCCCTTATCTTACTATTCATAATTCGACCATATTGAATATATACTTAATACATCATTTAATGATGTCATTAAACATCCGTAACTTAAAAACTATATTTTCACTATTCATCGAAAATTCAACTTTCTCAGAATAATCTCAAAATTTCACCTTAACCAAATATCAATGCTTTGATTTCAAAAATGAAACCCATTTTATGAAAATAATTTTCTAAATATTTTTAATTAATTTTTTTAATTAAAAACACTATTCACCAAAAATTCATTTTTTCAGAAAAATCCCCAAAAATTACCTTAACATAATATCGATGCTCTGAGTTCAAAAATAAAGTCCTTTTTATAAAAATAATTTTATAATTACTTATAATTAAATTTTTAATTAAAAAACACTATTCATCCTAAAAAACTAATACTTGACTAATAATTTATGAAACTGTTATTTACCTATTTTATTGAATCACATTACTTAATCTAGCTGTCTAAATTATATTAAAACTTTCTTTGAGTGAAATTACTAATCCATTTGGTCCCATTACTAATCCTAAGCGTAAAATCACTATTCATAATTTACTATTCATCAAAAATTATGTTGATCTTATTAGACTCCAAATTCCATACTGAACACTTTTGTAGAAGACCATTTTTTGAAAATCATTACACATCATTAGTTATTTAGGGTTTACATAAATATTTTAAAATATCCCTTTTTCAAAATTCATCAATAAAATACATTCTAAAATTATCTAGACATTTGAAATTTCACAAACATCACTAAAGGAAGAAATCTCAATTTATTCACCTGAAAGGATTACACAAGGAAGCTAGGGTCTCGTCACATAGCCCCTTATAACACCGGCATAAGACCTAAGTGTAAGGTGTGCTATGGTGAGAGAATCTGAGGGAGGCTCAGATAACATTTCCCTAGTAGTAATCTCTACTAACTTGAACTTCTCCCATAGGAGTTTCCGTTCAAGCTTGACACGCTGGAGTTCGGCTTGGGCTTGGTCCAAAGCGAAGCCCAGAGATGCTACCTCCTTCCCAAGCTCTGATAATTGGGCTTCATAAGGGTCGAGTCTACTGGATGAAGCCATCGACTCCTCTTTCTGCATGAACCATTAACATCTTATTAAATCATTAAGAGTAAGTTAATATACTACTCAAAAATATTGGGTTGTTACATTCTTCCCCCCTTAAGAAATTTCATCCCCGAAATTTATACTTGAGGCCTAGTCGAAAAGGTGAGGGTACTTTTGCTTCATTGTTTCCTCCGGCTCCCAAGTCGCCTCTTCATATTTATGATTCCTCCACAACACTTTAACAAGGTAGTAGTCTTGTTTCGTAGGACCTTGTCTCTACGGTCCAAGATCTCCACTGTCTTCTCCTCGTAAGAGAGGTCATGTTCCAGTTGTACCACCGCTGGGTTCAGTACATGCGAAGGGTCGAGTATGTACTTCCTCAGGAGAGATACATGGAAGACATCATGAACTTGAGCTAGGTTCGGTGGAAGTTCTAGACGATAGGCCACTTCTCCTATGCGATCAACAATTTCATAGGGACCAATGTACCTAGGGCTGAGCATCCCTTTCTTCCCAAACCTCATGACTCTCTTCCATGGAGAAATTTGAAGGAAGACTTTTTCACCAACACCAAACTCCAAGTCCCTTTGACGATTGTCAGCATAGCTCTTCTGCCGACTCTGAGCAGCCTTTATGTGTTGTTGGATGGCATGAACCGGTTCCGTCATCTCTTACACGAGATCAGGCCCAAGAAGCTTCCTCTCACCAGTTTCATCCCAACAAGTAGGAGTTTGACACCGCTTTCCATACAGAGCTTCATAGGGTGCCATCTGAATACTCGAATGAAAGCTGTTGTTATAGGAGAACTCAACTAATGGTAGGTGTTGATCCCATCCACCTTTAAATTCCATTGAGCATAATCTCAACATGTCTTCGAGTGTCTGAATAGTCCTTTCAGATTGGCCATTAGTTTGAGGATGATAGGCCGTACTAAAATTCAATTCAGTATTCAGAGCATGTTGAAGACTTCTCCAGAATTTTGATGTGAATCTTGGGTCACGATCAGATACGATGGATAGTGGTACCCCATGCAGCCTTACCAATTCCTTCACGTATATCTTGGCAAGCTGATCCAGAGATAAATCTTCCCGAATAGAGATAAAATGGGTTGTCTTGGTGAGACGGTCCACAATAACCCATATCGCATTGTTTCCTTTGGATGTTTTCGAGAGACCAGTTACAAAGTCCATAGTGATATTATCCCACTTCCATACTGGTATGGGTAGTGGTTGTAATACCCCCTTAGGAAGTTGTCATTCTGCCTTTACTTGCTGACACACCAGGCACCTTGTAGTGTAATCAGCAATCTCCCTCTTCATGTTATCCCACCAATAATGATCACGAAGGTCTCTATACATCTTAGTGGTTCCCGGGTGTATAGAGAATGTAGAGCTATGAGCTTCATCCATCAGTTCTTTCTTTATCTCCGGAATAGATGGAACACATAGTTTTGTACGAAATTTCAATACACCTTCTTGATCAATATTGAAATCCGGGAACTTCCCATCCTTTACAGCCTCAAACTTCTCCTGCAGCAAAGGATCTTCTTTTTGAGCCTTCTTGATCCTCTCTAGTAATGAAGGTTGAGAAATCATTTGGAATAGGGTTGATGATGTCCCTTTCCTTATAATTCCCATGTCCAGTTTTACTAGATCTTTAATCAAGGGATCTCCTACGATCCTCATTGTTTCCAGAACAACAGGATCTTTCCTACTTAACGCATCCGTGAGTTTGTTTGCTCTTCCAGGGTGATAATGAATTGAACAATCATAGTCTTTAATAAGCTCCAACCATCTCCTTTGTCTCATGTTCAATTCTTTCTGTGTGAAAATATACTTTAGACTTTGGTGGTCAGTGTATATATCACATTTATCCCCATAAAGATAGTGCCTCTATATCTTTAGAGAAAAAACAACTACCGCCAGCTCTACATCATGCGTAGGATAATTCTGATCATGAATCTTCAACTGTCGAGATGCATAAGCAATTACTTTGTCATTTTTCATGAGGAAGCACCCAAGCCCTTTCAGAGATGCATCGCTAAAAATAACGAATCCTTCTCTGATAGAGGGTAGTGTTAACACAGTTGCAGTAACCAATCTCTTCTTCACCTCTTGGAAACTTTCCTCGCATTCCTTTGTCCAGATTAACTTAACCCCTTTTCGAGTCAACTTGGTTAGTGGATTAGAAATCCGTGAAAAGTTTTTCACAAACCTCCTATAATATCCTTCTAAACTAAGGAAACTACGAATCTCAGTTACTGTTGTGGGTTGAGGCCACTCCTCCACAACCATTGTCTTTCCAGGATCAACCGAGATTCCTTCATTGGTTATGATGTTCCCCAAGAAAGCCACCTGTTGTAACCAAAACTCACACTTGCTGAACTTCCCAAAGAGCCTCTCCTTCCACAATGTTTTCAATGTAACCCTTAGATGATCTTCATGCTCCTCACGACTTTTTGAATATATCAAAATATCATCAATAAAAACTACCACAAAGTTATCAAGGTAGTCCTTAAAGACTCTATTCATCAAATCCATGAAAATAGCAGGAGCATTAGTCAAGCCGAAGGGCATAACAGTAAACTCATAATGACCATATCTTGATCGGAAGGAAGTCTTTGGAATATCTTCCTTCTTCACCCTCAGTTGATGATAACCAGATCGAAGGTCAATCTTAGAGAAGAATTGAGCCCCTCGAAGTTGGTCAAATAAATCATCAATTCTTGGAAGAGGATATCTGTTCTTCACTGTGATCCCATTCAGTTCTCTATAATCAATTCATAGCCGCATTGATTCATCCTTCTTCTTCACAAAGAGAACTGGTGCTCCCCAAGGAGACACACTCGGTCGGATAAACCCCTTCTTCAACAAGTCTTGGAGTTGTTTCTTTAACTCTTCTAGCTCCACATTTGCCATTATATATGGAGTCTTTGATATCGGTTGAGACCTAGGTATGAGTTCAATGGATAACTCTACCTCTCTTTCTGGGGGAGGTCCAGGTAACTCCTCAGGAAATACATCCATGTTTTCATGAACAATCAGAACATCTTCTATTTGTATGCTCCCTTTTCCTTCTTCATCATCACTGATTAACTCCATAAAGAATGATATAGGAGGTGCTTCTAGATAGGGATCAGTTCGGGATATCTCTCCTTGGAAGATAAATGTAGGTCGTTCATTCAAGACTACTGAGATTTCCTTACTTCTGCATTTGATCTTAGCATTATACTTTGAGAGCCAGTCCATCCTTAGTATAATGTCGAATTCCATCATGGGAATGACTACTAGATTTGCGATAAGATTGTGCTCACCAAAGTAAACACTAGAGTCTCTAAATACTGTTGATGCAAGGATAATCCCACTTGGAGTCTTGACAGACAACTATACCTCTAGCAGTTCAGGGATTGATTCTATATTCCTTGCAAACTTGGAGGAAATAAAGGAATGCGTAGAACCAGAATCAAATAAAGTACTTGCTAGTTTTGAGAGGACAACAAGAGTACCTGCTACCACATTGTTCAGAACTTCAACTTCAGTTGTTGTGATAGCGAAAGCACAACCTTGCTCCCTTGGCCTCTGCTGAGGTTGATGGTGATTCCCCTCCACCACCCTCGGATTTGGACATTGGTTAGCAAAGTGCCCAAGCTGTCCACACTTGAAGCATGTGACTTCGGGTAGGGCCAGAACCATCTTTCCTCTATCGTTAGTGTTGGGAAGCTGAGGCTTCACCTCACTATGACAATTCCGAGCAATATGGCCTCCTCTTCCACACTTGTAGCACTTTCCACTTCTGTTCAAGCAGTTCCCCAGATGATTCTTCCCACATTTATTGCATGTGGTAAGTTGCATTTGCTTTCCACCACTTCCCTGATCAAAAGACTTCCCTAAACTGGGCTCCAATGATCTCTTCTTTTCATTTGGTTTATGAGACCACTATGTCTCACCAAACTCCAACTTGACTTTCATAGCACTTCGAAATATTTCTTCATAGCTATCATAGTCCCTGTTGGCTAGATTCTTCCGCAGATGAGGTCGTAGTACACCAAAGAATCTATCAACCTTCCCATTAGGGTCCATGACAAAGCTTGAGGTATAACGGGAAAGCCTTGTGAAGTTCATCTCATAGCTTCCGACAGATTCGTTCTCCTTCTACTTCAGCTCGAGAAAATCTTTCTCCATTCTCGTTCTCATGAAACAAGGGAAATACTTGTTAAATAAAATTCCCCTAAATTCTTCCCACTCCATAGCTTCTATCTCTCCTCGTGGCTTCATGTTTTTGATCAGTGACCACCACTGATCAGCTTCTCCCTCTAGGCGGTAAACAGAAAGGGTGACTTTTTCTTGTTCCGAACAATGAAGTACAGAAAAGATCTTTTCAATGGAGCTTATCCATTGTTCCGCAACCAATGGGTCAGTAGATCCACTGAATGTTGGCGGTCGTTGATGCATGAAGGACTCAATAGAGTGTTTTTCCCTTCGTGGTGAGGTCGGCCTCTCAGCTTGATTCAAGTTATTACTCATAACTTGAGTCAGTTGGTTCATCATTCGCATAAATGTTTCCATTTCGGCTTCCATCAGAGGGCCGTCAGCACATGGTGAATTTTGGTCACCATCGGCATGGTTCCTCCTATTGCCCTCCATTTTCTAAAAGAATAAAACCTTAGTAAGAAACTTATTTCATTTATGAATCTTTTAACTAAGACTTCATGCTTAAAGAATTACAATTTTCTATAATTCCTTCATAATGATTCATAAAAATCTTGTGATTAACCAAACATATCCCCCAGGAGTGTCGTAACCAAGAGTGCAGTATAACATCCCGTCTTCTTATAACATAAACTTTCATTACATTACACAAAACTGAGGATCTTTAAGGTTTAGTGTCTTGGAAACCAGGAACTTAAAACATGAAAACATAAAACATTCTTCCTAAACACTTGAAAGGATTCTCCTCATGTTCATCCTAGGTTCATTACTGCATCTCATAACTTGGAGACATACATCAAAAGAAAGGGTGAGCAGAAGGCCCAGTAAGGGAAACAAGAGAAACATTTTACATGTGAACTTGAGATACTTCAATAAGGTCATGAAAAGAACTTTATGGCATGAAAATGAAACCATGAGGCATATCATAATAAAAATAACATTTTTCATAACTTGAAGATGTGGATACATCATTTAACATAGACAATCATGAACATATCACCAAGGTCCATCCCCAAGGTGTCATTTGAAAATTACCAAGGTTATTCACCTAGGTATCGTGAAAATTGTAATCTCTAGTGGTTACATCATTACCCAATGCATTGGAGCGCTATCAGGGCGCACCCTTAAATTTGCCTTTATTATCATGTGAGCCACATATATCATCATCAAACATTTCATAAATAACCCATATATCATAAAATAAATGGGTTTCATTTCATAATCATAACGTTTTAAAAATTGCTTTAAAGACATGATCTTTACGTCATTTTAAACCCACAGAAAGGGAAAGAGGGTCTCATGTATGTAAATCCCAGAATTCAAAATAGAACATTTTGATATATATGTGAATAACCTTGTAGAAATAAGATCTTTGAGTATTCACTTTATAACATAAAATAATTTTGAGAAAAGAGAGAGGCATTTTGAGACGAAAATTCTGCAGCATAACGGCTATGTTACAAGGTTTTAGAAAACATTGAAAAGAGAGGGGACATGGGTCACCCACTCATAAATGATCCATAAAACAGTAGGGGGACATAATATAAGGGATTTAAGAACATGGTAATGAAATTTGAAAGATATACCATATGAAATGAAAAACATGGAAGGAAGAAAAAAAAGATTTCTCTTGTGAGAATTCAGCAGCCTAACGGCGTCACTTAAACTTCAACAAAATTGAATTGACAAGGTCAAATAGGGTCTCTCATCATATGAACATAATATTCCAGTATGATAGATATAGAGATAATACCCCAACATAATAGAGAGGAACTTAAAAGAATTGACATGAAAGTAGAACTTCAAAACGAGAATGGTGAAGAACCACTTAAAAATTCGGCAGCCTAACGGCGCCACTTAAACTTCAACAAAATACTGAATTGAAGAGATAAAATGGGGTCTCTCATCATATGATCATAAGAGATCAGTATGATAGATATATAGATCATACCCCAACATAATAAAAATTAACTTGAAAGACTTGACATGAAAATCGAACTTAAAAAATGAGAAGGGTGAAAGAATCCCTTAAAAATTCGGCAGCCTAACGACGTCACTTAAACTTTCATAAAATGAAATGATGAGAGTAAGAGGGGATCTCTCATCATATAAAAATGAAAGGGCAGTATGAGGAATATAAAATAACATCCTATCACATAAAAACATGGAGCATAAAAGGAATGACATAAAAGAGATTACATGAAAAGAAAGAGAGGGGTCGGATCCCTTACCTTAAAATGTAACTCTTAAACCTCAAAGGTTGGGACCTTGAGGGCTTGGGGGCACCTTGGGAGGACTCCTTGGGAGGTAATGAGACCAAAAATTCGTTGGGAATGAGTGGGGAGTCGAATGGATGAGAGGAGAGATTGGTATTTATAGGGAAAGTGAGGGGACAAGGCATTAATGGCCAAGGGACACCTCACATGTGCTTTTCTCAAACCCATGTGCTCTCCCTTGTCATTTATCATGGAGTTAGGCCACATGGGGCCCCCAAAACAATACTTCATCACCCTTGGCCGGCCAACCCTCATAAGATATCATGACATCATCATGACACCGTTATGATGTCATTAAACATACAGAAACCCTAAAACTGTATTTTTACTATTCACTGAAAATTCAACTTTCTCAGAAAAATCCCAAAATTTCACATTAACCAAATATCAATGCTCTGATTTCAAAAAATGAAATCCATTTTATAAAAATAATTATCTAAATATTTTTAATTTAATTTTTAAATAAAAACACTATTCATCGAAAATTCATTTTTTCAGAAAAAACCCCAAAAATTACCATAACATAATATCGATGCTCTGAGTTCAAAAATAAAGTCATTTTTATAAAAATAATTTTCTAATTATTTTTAATTAAATTTTTAATTAAAAAACACTATTCACCCTAAAAAAACTAATACTTGAATAATAATTAATGAAACCGTTATTTAACTATTTTATTGAATCACATTACTTAATCAAGGTGCCTAGATTATTTAAAAACTTTCTTTAAGTGAGATTACAAATCCATTTGGTCATATTACTAATCCTAATCATAAAATCACTATTCATAATTTACTATTCATCAAAAATCAAGTTGATCTTATTAGACTCTAAATTTAGTACTGAACATAATTGCAGAAGACCATTTTTTGAAAATCATTACACATTTTTAATTATTTAGGGTTTACATAAACATATTTAAAATATCCTTTTTCTAAAATTCATCAAAAATATGCATACTATATTTATCCGGTCATTTCAAAATTCATAAACTTCATCATAAGAAGAAATACCAATTTTTATTTAAAACAAGGATTAGACAAGGTAGTTACGGTCTCGTTACATAACCCCTTATAATACCAGCATAGGACCTAAGAGTAAGGTGTTCTAGGGTGATAGAATTTTGGGGCGGCTCAGTCAACATTGCCCGAGTAGTAATTTCTATCAGTTTGAACTTCTCGCGAAGGTGATTCCGTTCTAGCTTCACATGATGAAGTTCGGCTTGGATTTGGTCCAGAGCAAAGCCCAATGGTGCTACCTCCTTCCCAAGCTCTGTTAGATGGGCTTCGATCGGTCCAAGACTACTAGGTGAGGCCATCAAATCTTCTTTCTATAATAAATAACCAAGATTACTTGTATTTAGAGACAATAATCAAACATTTTGTTCACAGTGGTCATATTGACCGATGGTCATATAACAATCAAAAACCAACGAGATCATTTTAATTATACTCATGTTATCAAATGAAATATTTTTGTTGAGTATAAAAATAAAATAAAATAACACATAAAATTAGGAAACAAGATTTATTCAAAATTTCGGGTCGTTACAATCTTCCCCCCTTAAGAAATTGCATCCTCGCAATTTTTTTAAAATTAGGTTTTGAAATTTAATTGAAAGTCCCACATCGGAAAAGGAGTCAGTAAAACTATTACTTTAAAAGAAAGAAAGGGAAGTACGAAGGTCACCCGAGTTAGCCCACACTAGGATTCCATGTAGGAAAACATGGACATGGAGGAAAAACAAAGGGTCAAGTTCTGAGGGAGAGTGATAGAGAACATGATTAGGAGAAAGTTAACCATAATAAAATCCCAAACTTATGATATGTATAAACGGTCATTGATTACCTAGTAGAAAACGTAAACCAACAACGTTTTTGTTTTACGTTCCTTTTCATAATTTTGAGGAATTCATTTACTACATAGAACAAAAACATAAGAAAATATACCTACCTTCATGTAGAGTTTCATCCTTTAATAAGTTTCTACCAAAACTAATCTTTTCTCCAAAAGATAAGAATTCAAAACTACTTGGTCTCATCAAAACACAAGAATCATCTTCTAGAGAATCACATAATCCACAAAAGATTAACTATCTATTTCTTCTATCTTTAAACATTATCCCAAAAACAGAAAGGGTAAGGCCAAACAACTCTTCAAAAAGAAATAATCCCATATGAAGGGAAACTATTTTTAAATCTTCAAAGATCTATGGTACTACCCAAGGTTCATCATAGACCATCCCATAAATAACGGTCCTTAAAATTCCTCCAAATAAACCAAACTAATATTGAAACCCAAATACAAGAGGGATTTGATAACATAGTCTTCCAAAATAAACTTCATTGTTCATCTCCAAACAACATCAACCACACCTAAAATCTTATAACAAAAGTAGCTAACCTAAACATATTTTACCCACGATAAGTTAATCATTTTCATAAGTAACCTAAATTACTATAAGTCCACCTTAAATTAATTGATTCTTCAAAATATAAGTCAACCTTACTCCTCAATGAAAATACCGTTGTAATCTATTTACCTTGATCATATAGGGACCTCAAAATAGTGAACGTCTTCCAAAATAATAATCATCCTTTAATCCCCTAATCATCTCTGCCGTATTAATACGGCAATCATAGCATTTCCTATCACATTGGTTGTTGGGACATGTTCTTCCATTTCCCGCCATTAACTAAGAAAAGAATCTATAATTAGGGGCTTAAATACTTAGCCAATAATCATGAAAAGAAACTAAAAGCATATAGGGATAACTTGTAGAAGAAAAGTATACCCTAACTTGTGATCCCCTAGGTTCCCATCTAGGTTATCCATGATCATATATTTTTATGTGAACCTTTATTTTATTTTATCTTTGATCCTTTAACAATGGTTCATACTAAGCTTATGAATTTACCAAAGCATATCCCCCGGGAGTGTCGTAACCAAGAGTGAAGCAAGGCCCGTTTTCGTGTACCGGTTCCCGTTCGAGTCTAGCTCAAAGCAGTGTTTTCGGGTTTTACCCCTATGTACATCTGTGCCAGAGCCACCTCTACCTGCTCGTATCCAGACAGGGATGTATTTGCTTGGAAACCCCTTACTCAATACTCACCAAAATACCAGGAAGATTTCCTATATTTAAACTTACTTATAGGGTTCTTCCTAAAGGTTTCATATCCTAATTTCCACAAATAACTAAACCATACTTTGATACCAACTATAACATCCCGTCTTCTTATAACATAAACTTTCATTACATTACACAAAACTGAGGATCTTTAAGGTTTAGTGTCTTGGAAACCAGGAACTTAAAACATGAAAACATAAAAAATTCTTCTTAAACACTTGAAAGGATTCTCCTCATTTTCATCCTAGGTTCATTACTGCATCTCATAACCTGGAGACATACATCAAAAGAAAGGGTGAGAAGAAGGCCCAGTAAGGGAAACAAGAGAAACATTTTACATGTGAATTTGAGATACTTCAATAAGGTCATGAAAAGAACTTTATGGCATGAAAATGAAACCATGAGGCATATCATAATAAAAATAACATTTTTCATAACTTGAAGATGTGGCTACATCATTTAACATAGACAATCATGAACATATCACCAAGGTCCATCCCCAAGGTGTCATTTGAAAATTACCAAGGTTATTCACCTAGGTATCGTGAAAATTTTAATCTCTAGTGGTTACATCATTACCCAATGCATTGGAGCGCTATCAGGGCGCACCCTTAAATTTGCCTTTATTATCATGTGAGCCACATATATCATCATCAAACATTTCATAAATAACCCATATAGCATAAAATAAATGGGTTTCATTTCATAATCATAACGTTTTAAAAATTGCTTTAAAGACATGATCTTTACGTCATTTTAAACCCACGGAAAGGGAAAGAGGGTCTCATGTATGTAAATCCCAGAATTCAAAATAGAACATTTTGATATATATGTGAATACCCTTGTAGAAATAAGAGCTTTGAGTATTCACTTTATAACATAAAATAATTTTGAGAAAAGAGAGAGACATTTTGAGACGAAAATTCTGCAGCATAACGGCTATGTTACAAGGTTTTAGAAAACATTGAAAAGAGAGGGGACATGGGTCACCCACTCATAAATGATCCATAAAACAGTATGGGGACATAATATAATGGATTTAAGAACATGGTAATGAAATTTGAAAGATATACCATATGAAATGAAAAACATGGAAGGAAGAAAAAAAAGATTTCTCTTGTGAGAATTCGGCAGCCTAACGACGTCACTTAAACTTCAACAAAATTGAATTGACAAGGTCAAATAGGGTCTCTAATAATATGAACATAAGATTCCAATATGATATATATAGAGATCATACCCCAACATAATAGAGAGGAACTTGAAAGAATTGACATGAAAGTAGAACTTCAAAACGAGAATGGTGAAGAACCACTTAAAAATTCGGCAGCCTAACAGCGCCACTTAAACTTGAACAAAATACTGAATTGAAGAGATCAAATGGGGTCTCTCATCATAAGATCATAAAAGATCAGTATTATAGATATAGAGATCATACCCCAACATAATAAAAAGTAACTTGAAAGACTTGACATGAAAATCGAACTTGAAAAATGAGAAGGGTGAAAGAATCCCTTAAAAATTCGGCAGCCTAACGGCGTCACTTAAACTTTCATAAAATGAAATGATGAGAGTAAGAGGGGATATCTCACCATATAAACATGAGAGGGCAGTAAGAGGAATATAAAAGAACATCCTATCACATAAAAACATGGAGCATAAAAGGAATGACATAAAAGAGATTACATGAAAAGAAAGAGAGGGGTCGGATCCCTTACCTTAAAATGTAACTCTTAAACCTCAAAGGTTGGGACCTTGAGGGCTTGGGGGAACCTTGGGAGGACTCCTTGGGAGGTAATGAGACTAGAAATTCGTTGGGAATGAGTGGGGAGTCGAATGGATGAGAGGAGGGATTGGTATTTATAGGGAAAGTGAGGGGACAAGGCATTAATGGCCAAGGGACACCTCACATGTGCTTTTCTCAAACCAATGTGATCTCCCTTGTCATTTATCATGGAGTTAGGCCACATGGGGCCCCCAAAACAATAATTCATCACCCTTGGCCGGACAACCCTCAAAAGATCTCATGACATCATCATGACACCGTTATGATGTCATTAAACATACCGAAACCCTAAAACTGTATTTTTACTATTCACTGAAAATTCAACTTTCTCAGAAAAATCCCAAAATTTCACATTAACCAAATATCAATGCTCTGATTTCAAAAATGAAATCCATTTTATAAAAATATTTATCTAAATATTTTTAATTTAATTTTTAAATAAAAACACTATTCATCGAAAATTCATTTTTTCAGAAAAAACCCCAAAAATTACCATAACATAATATCGATGCTCTGAGTTCAAAAATAAAGTCATTTTTGTAAAAATAATTTTCTAATTATTTTTAATTAAATTTTTAATTAAAAAACACTATTCACCTGAAAAAACTAATACTTGAATAATAATTAATGAAACAGTTATTTAACTATTTTATTGAATCACATTACTTAATCAAGGTGCCTAGATTATTTTAAAACTTTCTTTAAGTGAGATTACTAATCCATTTGGTCATATTACTAATCCTAATCATAAAATCACTATTCATAATTTACTATTCATCAAAAATCAAGTTGATCTTATTAGACTCTAAATTTAGTACTGAACATAATTGCAGAAGACCATTTTTTGAAAATCATTACACATTTTTAATTATTTAGGGTTTACATAAACATATTTAAAATATCCTTTTTCTAAAATTCATCAAAAATATGCATACTATATTTATCCGGTCATTTCAAAATTCATAAACTTCATCATAAGAAGAAATCCCAATTTTTATTTAAAACAAGGATTACACAAGGTAGTTACGGTCTCGTTACATAACCCATTGTAATACCAGCATATGACCTAAGAGTAAGGTGTTCTAGGGTGATAGAATTTTGGGGCGGCTCAGTCAACATTGCCCGAGTAGTAATTTCTATCAGTTTGAACTTCTCGCGAAGGCGATTCTGTTCTAGCTTCACATGATGAAGTTCGACTTGGATTTGGTCCAGAGCAAAGCCCAATGGTGCTACCTCCTTCCCAAGCTCTGTTAGATGGGCTTCGATCGGTCCAAGACTACTAGGTGAGGCCATCAAATCTTCTTTCTATAATAATTAACCAAGATTACTTGTATTTAGAGACAATAATCAAACATTTTGTTCACAGTGGTCATATTGACCGATGGTCATATAACAATCAAAAACCAACGAGATCATTTTAATTATACTCATGTTATCAAATGAAATATTTTTGTTGAGTATAAAAATAAAATAAAATAACACATAAAATTAGGAAACAAGATTTATTCAAAATTTCGGGTCGTTACATGCAGCAAGGCCCGTTATCGTGCACCAGTTCCCGTTCGAGTCTAGCTCAAAGCGGTGTTTTTGGGTTTTACCCCTATGTACATCTGTGCCAGAGCCGCCTCTACCTGCTCGTATCCAGATAGGGATGTATTTTTTTGATAAACCACTTACTCAATACTTACCAAAATACCAGGAAGTTTTCCTATATTTAAACTTTTCTATAGGGTTATTACTATAGTTTTTATATCCTAATTACCACAAATAACTAAACCATCCTTTGATACCAACTATAACATCCCGTCTTTTTATAACATAACTATCATTTCATTACACAGAACTGAGGATCGTTAAGGTTTAGTGTCTTGGAAACAAGGAACATAATACATGAAAAAAAACATAAAACATTTTTCTTAAACACTTGAAAGGATTCTCCTTTAGTTCTTACTAGGTTCATTACTGTGTCTCATAACCTGGGGACATACATCAAAAGAAAGGGTGAGCAGAAGGCCCAGTAAGGGAAACAAGAGAAACATTTTTCATGTGAACTTGAGATACTTCAATAAGGACATGAAAAGAACTTTAAGTCATGAGGAAGAAATCATGAGATACATCATAATAAAAATAACATTTTTCATAACTTGAAGATGTGGCTACAACATTTAATATTGGCAATCGTTTCGTTTCACCAAGGTCCATCCCCAAGGTGTCGTTAAAAATTACCAAGGTTATTCACCAAGGCGTCGTTAAAATGGTCATCTCTAGAGATTAAGTCTTTACCCAATGCATTGGAGCGCTATCAGGGCGCACCCTTAAATTTGCCTTTATTATCATGTGAGCCACATATATCATCATCAAACATTTCATAAATAACCCATATAGCATAAAATAAATGGGTTTCGTTTCATAATCATAACGTTTTAAAAACTGCTTTAAAGACATGATCCTTACATTACTTTAAACCCACGAAAAGGGAAAGCGGGTATCATGTATGTAAATCCCAGAATTTAAAATAGAACATTTTCATATATATGTGAATAAACCTGTAGAAATAGGAGCTTTGAGTATTCACTTTATAACATAAAATAAGTTTGAGAAAAGAGAGGCATTTTGAGACGAAAATTCTGCAGCATAACGGCTATGTTACAAGGTTTTAGAAAACTTTGAAAAGAGAGGGAACATGGGTCGAACAATCATAATTGACCCATAAAACAGTAGAGGGACAGAATAAGAAGGATATATGGACATGGTGATGCAATTTTAAGGACATACCATTTGAAATGAAAAACATGGAAGGAAGACAAAAATTTGATTACTCTTATGAAAATTTGGCAGCCTAACGGCGTCACTTAAACTTCAACCAAAAATGAATTGAACAGATCAAATAGGGTCTCTCATAATATGATCATAAGAGATCAGTATGATAGATATAGAGATCATACCCCAACATAATAAAAAGGAACTTGAAAGATTTTACATGAAAATCGAACTTGAAAAATGAAAAGGGTGAAAGAATCACTTAAACATTCGGCAGCCTAACGACGTCACTTAAACTTTCATAAAAAGAAATGATGAGAGTAAGAGGGGATCTCTCATCATATAAACATGAAAGGGGCAGTAAGATGAATATAAAAGAACATCCTCTCACATAATAACATGGAGCATAAAAGGAATGACATAAAAGAGATTACATGAAAAGAAAGAGAGGGGTCGGATCCCTTACCTTAAAACGTGACTCTTGAAACTCAATGTTTTGGACCTTGAGGGCCTGGGGGCACCTTGGGAGGACTCCTTGGGAGGTAAGGAGACCAGAACTTCGTTGGGGGAGAGTTGGGAGTGGAAACTAAAGGAGGAAAGGGTGGGTATTTATAGGTAAAGTGAGGGTACAAGACATTAATGGCCAAGGGACATCTCACTAGTGGTTTTGGCAAAACCATGGGCTTGCCCATGGTATTTGCCTATGGTATTGGCCACTTGGGACACCTCACAACTTATCTTACTATTCATAATTCGACCATATTGAATATATACTTAATACATCATTTAATGATGTCATTAAACATCCGTAACTTAAAACCTATATTTTCACTATTCATCGAAAATTCAACTTTCTCAGAATAATCTCAAAATTTCACCTTGACCAAATATCAATGCTTTGATTTCAAAAATGAAACCCATTTTATAAAAATAATTTTCTAAATATTTTTAATTAATTTTTTTAATTAAAAACACTATTCACCAAAAATTCATTTTTTCAGAAAAATCCCCAAAAATTACCTTAACATAATATCGATGCTCTGAGTTCAAAAATAAAGTCCTTTTTATAAAAATAATTTTCTAATTATTTATAATTAAATTTTTAATTAAAAAACACTATTCATCCGAAAAAACTAATACTTGACTAATAATTTATGAAACCGTTATTTACCTATTTTATTGAATCACATTACTTAATCTAGGTGTCTAAATTATATTAAAACTTTCTTTGAGTGAAATTACTAATCCATTTGGTCCCATTACTAATCCTAAGCGTAAAATCTCTATACATAATTTACTATTCATCAAAAATTAAGTTGATCTTATTAGACTCCAAATTCCTTACTGAACACTTTTGTAGAAGACCATTTTTTGAAAATCATTACACATCATTAGTTATTTAGGGTTTACATAAATATTTTAAAATATCCATTTTTCAAAATTCATCAATAAAATACATTCTAAAATTATCTAGACATTTGAAATTTCACAAACATCACTAAAGGAAGAAATCTCAATTTATTCACCCGAAAGGATTACACAAGGAAGCTAGGGTCTCGTCACATAGCCCCTTATAACACCGGCATAAGACCTAAGTGTAAGGTGTGCTATGGTGAGAGAATTTGAGGGAGGCTCAGATAACATTGCCCTAGTAGTAATCTCTACTAACTTGAACTTCTCCCGTAGGCGTTTCCGTTCAAGCTTGACACGCTGGAGTTCGGCTTGGGCTTGGTCCAAAGCGAAGCCCACAGATGCTACCTCCTTCCCAAGCTCTGATAAGTGGGCTTCATAAGGGTCGAGTCTACTGGATGAAGCCATCGACTCCTCTTTCTGCATTAACCATTAACATCTTATTAAATCATTAAGAGTAAGTTAATATACTACTCAAAAAGATTGGGTCGTTACAGGTATTATGTATCTATTTTGACCTAAAATAAATTTAAATGAAATAAATTATTATTTAAATAAAATGTCGGTTTTTAAATAGTAACCCAGTGTTTTCATTATTCATCAAAAATTGAAAGTTTTCAGAAAAATACCAAAATTTCACCCTAGGCTAATTTCGATATTCCAAATCCAAAAATGAATCCCATTTTGAAAGATAAAATTTATCAAATTTAAAAAAGTGGTTATTACTATTCATAATGTCTAGTTTATATAATATTTTAATAGAATGTCATTGTTTAGTGAAACTCGGTATTGCGTACAACACACACTATCGTGGAAGGTCGTGATTGCGTGTAAAGCAAGCCAAGTCAGGATTGCGTGTAGTGAAAGATTCTTTGTTGTTGTGTATAATAGAATCCAACCATTTTTCATTTATATATTGAATATATATCTATATATATAAATACACTCAATGTTGCATAGAATAACTTCTATCAAACGATCTTGAAATTTGGGTAACACGATCCAAGAATAGTGTTGCGTATATTGCAAGGTAATATTGTGTTGCGTATAGCGCAAGATAATCTTGATGTAGGATACAACACAAGACATCAAATATATTAAAAAGAATACTTCTCATAAAATCTCAGGGTGTTACATTCTACTCCCCTTAAAAAAAATTTCACCCTCGAAATTCATCGGGGTTATAAACGGTTTACTAATTGAAAGTTTCTTTCAAAGAAACGTACATCATAAAAAGGAATACTAAATCATCATTTTAAAAAGTAATTATGAAATGTAACGGTTACCCAGATTAACTCATCACTGGGTTTCCACATAGGAGAACATAGGTGCAAATATGGATATGGAAGAGAAATCTAACCATCATGTTCTAATGGAGAGTGGTAGAGGACATGGCTATGAAAAAGACAACAATCACAAAGCCATAAATTTTTGATGATTTAAGGTACCATCCGATTCATCAGATATAAGGAAACTAGGACAACATTTTTTGTTTTCAATATCATTTCCCTAAAGTTGAAGAATTGTTGAATAAAAATAAATACTTACTTGATTTTGGTACAATCTCACTGTTGTTCGTGACTTCAAAAATTTACACAACATCTCTTGAAGTTGAATTTGTCATTCGTGAAGCATTTGCAGATCATGTGATAGAATGGTGGGTCATTCTATCTATCTCAAATAAAACGTTACAAAAAGTTATAAGTCCATATTATGGAGAGATTAATCGCATATAGTTCGAAAAATGGAATTATACTTCATCTATCATAGGGCTTAATAAAATAAAACTAGTTTCTACTAATCCGGGATTTCCTGTAGGCCAGTGGTTGGTGATAAAGGTCTGTCACACTTCGGTTGTGGGTTAAATTCCCACATCCTTTCCCGACGCGACGGGTTTTCACCCATCTTACAGGTTGTCCTTTTTCTAAAACTATACTATTAAAATATTCCAGAAATAATATAAAAAACTTCTAGCCTTAAACAATACTATCTAATGTCCAATTGAATGCATTCCAATGTTTAGACTTATCCAAAATACATCTGTCCAATCTCATAGTATAAAGAAAATTATTACTAGAAAGGTCACATAACAGGCACGTGAATACCATAATTTATCCCCCATATATCATAAGATATATCTTGTTGATTGCATTCCAAAAATGTGAATACCTTAATCATGTAATCTTTTGAAACATAAATTACCATAGAACCTTAGTGAAAACATGAATTCTATCAAAAGTTAACTCTTTCCACATACCAAAATCCCAAAAATTCTATACACTCAAACCATGATATCACATTGTCCTTACATCAGTCATGAGATCAATAATACTATCAAATATCTCGTTATCTCCTTATCCCTTCATTATGTGCATATCATCTACTTTTCAAAAATATTTGAATAACCTTTCATGGTTACCGGTACCATTCAAAATATACTTTCAAATACTTTAGGAAAAAAAATAGTGTAACAATCCTTATATGTGTCTTTATTCCATAGTACCATTACCTATACAACATAACTCTTGATAAACCTAAATCATTCCACTACCTTCTTAAACCATTGACTGATCGTGAACAATTATTTTATCTCACATATCATTTGTAGTATCTTCATCATCATCAACATAAATACTACCCATACGACCATGCTGATTCTCTTCATGAGACTTTCCCTTAGTGAATTGGTTTGAAAATGCCTATACATTCCACATTTAAAACATTTTATCGTTGTTGATGTCGTAGAAATACCATTTTCCTTGTCCATGGTGTTAACTGAACCTTTTCTTTTACACTTACTGGCTTTGTGTCCTTATTTTCCACACCCAAATCATCTTCTAGTTCCTTTGAAACATTCTCCTTGATGAATCTTCTCACATTATATACATGAGGGAAATTGAACTTTCTTTCCTCTATGATCATCATGAAACTCCAAATTTCTCTTATTATTCAAGTTAGGAAACTTACCAAAGTTGATATTATTGATCATATTATGAGATTGCTCATTAGGAATAATAACGATGTTTGGACTTCTAAATCTCGTTTCATTTGGTTTCTCATGAATAATATCATTACATTGTCTATCATATCCTCCATTATCGTGAATATTCATGTTTCTAGCCATTTTCTAAAACCCAAAAAGAATAGTGTGAGAGGCAAACATCATGCAAGGAAAAAAAATATAATAAAGGGGGAGTACCTTCAATATATAACATCTTAGGTTTAATTCTAAGATCATTACCATAATTCTAGTACTATAACCTATACTTATACTTAACCTTAGGGACATCCCTAAACACACCTTAGAAATATCTCTAGGGATCTCACTAAAGTTTTCGCATCCTAGTCTCCAAAGGTTAACTAAATCTTTCCTCTGATACCAACTGTAGAGACCCAAATCTTGACGTACCTAGACATTACATTACTTTTGTGGAATACCTAATACATAAAAAAAGCATACAACAAATGGCCGTAATTGTTTAGTGCCTTTGGAAACTTGGAACACAATCTTCTAATCTTGGTGAAAGATCTTCAACATCTCCCATAAGGATTCTCCCTTTTTTCTTACCTAAAACATTTATTTATATCATGGGTAAAATAAAACATAAAAAGGGTGAGCTCAAATGCTTAGTAAGGGTAATCATGGAGAAAATAAAACAAATCATATACATTTTAACATAAAAAAACATGAACATAATGTTTAAACATCAAAATCTTGAGAAATGACATAAAACATGGAAGTATTTAAGGCATAGATCATAAAGAAACATTAATCATGATAAAATATCTTGTGAATAAAACATTTAACTTTGGAAACCATTAAGCACATGTTATGATTTCCATAGTATCCAAGGCATTTCTTCCAAGACCATCTTAGTGGATAAAGTCCCTTTCTAAATCAAGTTCACTCCTTGTTCCAGTCCTATATAACTGAAATGGATTAACTTACAGTTCCATCCATGTCTATCTCATGAGATATAAATATTTACCCAATGAATTGTAGGGAGGTATAAGTCCCACCCATCTGATATTTAAATCATTTTTACTTGTTCCACAAAATAAACAAAAGTCATTCATCATAACACAAAGAATAAAATGGGTTTCATAAACATCATCCCATCATAACATAATACATATAAAAAAATGGATACCATTTCATCATAAGAAGAATCAAACCATGTAAATAATAAATACATTATACTTGAAACATAAACATGCTAAATAAGGTCATCTTAGATGGAAAATAGTTATGATAAAACACTTGAAATGAATTCTTGAGGAAAATATCAATTCTCCTTAAAAATCACTTTCTTTTCAAAAAATGCCACACAATTTTAAAAGAAAAGTATTTTATTGAAAATAACCATGAAAACTTGTAGAGGAAGCTTCTTGAAAATTAGGTGATATGAAACCGTAAAAATCCGTTCATGTCGTATAAGTTAAAAGAACATTCTCCTCGTACTTTTGATGGAAAAGTCAAAAAGTACCTTATATGGTAAAAAAAATAGTTATTCCATTCATAACATGTGGGAAAAGTAAAAAATGGGAAAAATAACTTCAAACAAACATAAAAACACTTTTAGAAAACATGGAAATGTATGATAACAATAACCCCAGTGAATACTTACGAATAAACAATCTCCGATAAGAATGAGATTGGAATAATTATCCCATACCTTAGGTCTGATATGCTTCGTACATTTCTGAACCTCCTGTATAATGATTTAAATAATTTCATTTACTTATTAAAAAATCATATTCATTTTTATGATATCATATATGGTTCACTTGTGACATTATATTACCCGTTCTTTTGTAAATTCCACGCAAAAGTAGCGTTTTGGGTAAAATCGTTTTATTTATCGTACATGTTTGGACTTGTTGTTCTTGATATTATAATTACTTATATCATTATTTACTTACTTCCAGAATGTAAATAATGATTTACATATCATATATATTCAGTATATATATATATAATAGATAGATGAATGAAATGAAATACACCGTTCATGGAGACGGTAGGCCATACGTACCCAAGAACGTTGTTTTCCTTTCCTTATTAACTTGAATGGAAGTAAGTAGATGACACATATGTATATATATACATAAATCCAGTATCTTAATTATGTAATATATTTCAATTTTATTCATTATATATAATTTATAATCATTCTTGAATGGTTAACATGGAGAATGAATCTCATCGCGTCGTGGAGATGGTAATCCGTACGTACGCATGAGCTATGATATCGTTCCCATAATTATTGAATGGAAATAGAGTGGATGATATCATATCTCATAATAAGTATGATGTTATAATAACTATATATAGTTATTCTTTACACCATTATACCCATCCAAGTAAGGTGGTGGTGGAAAAACAGATTACACCACGACGTGGAGACGGTATTCCGTACGTACACACGCGCAGTGATTTAATTTCTTGTAGGATGGATAGAAGGTGAAATGGGGTTGTTTCATATTTATAATAGCATATCAGTATATTAGTGATAATGATTTTATTACTTTATAATGAAATAACTAAATAAGAATAAGTTGAAGAAGAAAGAAACTTGAAAGAATCGATAGAAGAGATTACCTCTTCTTCGACACACCTCTTTTAAGATTTCTCTTAAGGCACTATAGTTGGTCTTTTGAGGAGACCAGAACCCCTATAATTTTTCTATGGAAGTTTATATGGGAAATGTTCAGGGTTTGGCTGAACATGAAGGCTCCAAATTGTGTGAAGAGAAGAGGGAGGAGGTGCCCTTTTATAAGGGAGGAGAGGGGCACCTTATGAAAAACCTAAAATATTATTTTATAATAAAGTCATATTCGGTTTATAATAGCTAAAAATTTATTTATTTATAATATAAAGTGGGGATGGGTCTAAATAATCTCAACCAATAGGTTTTAGACATGTTTAGTATACTATTTTAACCTTATCATTTAGATTTAACTCTAAGTTAAATAATTTAACCTTTACCGTGTCTTCTTGTTTTCTTACACTATATGGTTAATAAACTTATTATAACAAGCCAAACGAACCCCAAGTGGTTCGTTATTAATATATATAACCTTAAAAAAGTCATTTTTCCGAACCATATATTTTTATGAATATAATATCCATTAATAATATAATATTTGTTTTAAAAACTATTTTATGTCAATTTTGACACTATTTGGTAATTGATTTTTGTGAAAATCATAACAGCATGATTAGTTCAAAAAAAGTTAATAAAATCAATAATAACATGTCCTATTAACATATAAAATTAGTGTAATTCATAAAAAGTATCAAATTACATTTATTTGGGTATTTATAACATCAATTATGTTAATATTTCATTAATAAGGTATTTACTGCATCATCATTATGTCATAAATAAATTAAATTATTTAATTTCTAAAAAATATAAATAAAATACCATTATGTAGGAAATTTTTTTATCTTTATAATTGATATTTATAGTCAAATTTATCTTATGTATAACCCTATATTAAAAATGTTTTATTTATTAAACATTGATTTTCACTCTTTTAACTCCTCTTTAAATAAAATAATAATAAGTGTCCTAATCTAATCCAAGTGGACCTAAAGGGTAATATTTTATTCCTATGGTTGTTTTTGATCGAATTAAACTTATCAAATAGAATTAGGACATGTGTTAGGGTAATAATAATATCATTTTTACCCTTAATTACCCTATTTACTTTTAACCGTGGAAAATAAAAGTAAAAAAGTTACTATTCACAAAAAATTATTTTTATCTTATTGAACCACATTTTACTCCTTGATATTAACTGCGTCTCTTGGATTTTTGAAATTCGACTCACAGAAGTGGTAAAATTATGTTTTATGTACAATTGCAAATGCTCCTAGGAGGTGGGTAAAAGACAGTGAAAAGTTCAATAAACTTTTTATGTATCTATATTATTATAAAATTACTCCAATGGATTACATTTAATTTATATAGGTATTATGTATCTATTTTGAACTAAAATAAATTTAAATAAAATAAATGATTATTTAATTAAAAAGCCGGTTTTTAAATAATAACAAAGTGTTTTCACTATTCATCAAAAATTGAATGTTTTCAGAAAAATACCAAAATCTCACCCTAGGCTAATTTCGATATTCCGAATCCAAAAATGAATCCCATTTTGAATGATAAAATTTATAAAATTTCAAAAAGTGGGTATTACTATTCATAACGGCTAGTTTATATAATATTTTAATAACATGTCGTTGTTTAGTGAAACTCGGTATTGCGTACACACACACTATCGGGGAAGGTTGCGATTGTGTGTAAAGAAAACCAAGTCTGGGTTGCGTGTAGTACAAGATTCCTTTGTTGTTGTGTATAATAGAATCCAACCATATTTCATTTATATGTTGAATATATATATATATACACTCAATGTTTCATAGAATAACTTTTATCAAACGATATTGAAATTTTGTGTAACACGATCCAAGAATAGTGTTGCATATACTGTAATCTAATACGGTGTTGCGTATAGCGCAAGATAATATTGGTGTAGCATACAACACAAGACATCAAATAAATTAAGAAGAATACTTCTCATAAAATCTCAGGGTGTTACGAACATTCCTACAGTTTTTATAATATAATCACTTTTGGGGTTTGTTGTCTTCATCCAATAGAAATGTGATGTTGTTAAATGAATTCAAATAAATCATGTGATGTCATACTAGGACTCTTAAGCCTAGGATATGTGATTAAACCAACTTTTGAGGTGGGTTTCCTCACATTTTAAATTTAATGTCAGGTAAAATTACACGAACCTTACATTTCATTAGTTAAATTTTATTATCAATGATTATGGGAATGGATTCCCTTATATTATTATCAATGGGTATGGAATACTTGGTATGGATTCCCTTATATTTTGATCGATGGGTATGGATACATGGGAATGGTATCCCTTATATTTTGATTGATGGGTATTGAATCATGGGAATACCATCCTTGTTATTATAATAGATGTGTATGTCACCCTAGACATGAAATAACTTATTCAATTATATGATTCCCTTATATGGATGCCTTGGTAAAAATCCATAGATCCCCACTAGTGCGTTTATATCATTTCATACAGTTATCTTACATATGAATATATATACATTATGGAATATGTGTAGAGACGTTCTTGCCTAGGCCGAAGTAGGTATGATCGGCCAACTGTCTTTAAGGAACCTGGGCTCAACATGTTTATATTTATTATTTAATAATTTATTTTAATACACCTTCACACTAATTTCTTTATATTGACATATTATATTAGTGTAGACATCATTGTTAGTGGCCTACTGAATATATCTCACACCCTATTTGGGACGTTGTTTGGTATCTGAACAGATCTCATGGTTGTAGGTTCAAGGTAATGGATTGTGTTATGTATTGTTAAACTTGTACATGGGAGATTAAAAAGAACATGACTAAGCTGGAGCTTAGGATGCTCATAGATATATCCCTTGAGGCTTTTTTGTTTTCCTTGTGTGTTGTTTAATTATTACCTGATGTATGTCTATTTCTATACATTACAACATGTTCAGACGTAGTTATACATTATTTTAATATTGATTATTAGTTAGAATTTTATATTATGTTTCTGTTCATTTATTTATGATTTTTCTATATTTCGTACTAATCTGGAGTGTATAGTCTCCCCACTATACAACCTTTAGACCATAAATGCTATTCAGAAGCCTCCAGTTTATAGGGAGGTGCACTTGAGGCCTAGTGTCCAATTGGATCAGGGTGCCATTTTAGTGCCTCATGGGTCTGGACACTACATTTTTTCTTCATACCTTCAAATATTGTACTAAAAATTGACATCCAGGTATTATAATTTTCCAAAAAACTAATGGTAACAAATAATCCTAATCTTCTTTTGCTTTTTATTATTCCTTCTGGTAGAAAATTATTCCGAAACTTGTTTCTTTTTTATATTTTCTTTGTACTTCTTGAGACCTTTGGGTGAACCCTTTACCTTTTCTTTTATAACATCCAAATTTTTATAATAGGTAGGTTTCTCACTTTTCTTTACCCATTTGTATCTATAATTATAACTTGAACTAATAATATTAGATTTAGTGATAATATATTCATCAGAATGTGGGGTTACCATTTTCTACATATTATCAGAAGATGATTTTTACGAGGATTTCACATTCTTCCTACTATTAGATAGATTATTTATAGAATTATTTCTTTACTTAAAAAATATATAGATATTCATATCTCATTTTTATGAGAATATTATACTTGAGTAGATTCCATTTTTCTCAATATCACTGCATTCTCAAGACACTTTACATTTAAAGTGTTCTTCTAATTTTCAATAATTCTCACTTTATCTTAAAATAAAACTTCTAAATTTTGTATATTTTCTTTATGAAACTTAATCATCTATTCCAAGTAAATATGAAGTTCCTTCAATTGATTTTCCTTGATCTCTAATTGGTAATTGTTAACAAAAAAATAACTTTATGAGTATATTATAGTGCATGGATCTTTTCCTTGATAACTTATAGTTTATACAAATTCTTCAAAAAAAACTCCTAAAAAAAGATTTTCCCACAATAGTGAAATTTTCTTCATAGGATAGTACTAATATTCCTTAGAATCAATTATTTTTGTATGGGTTTCACACATTTGTTTCTTATGAAAATTTTCTTCTTGAATATTACTCTCCTTCTATAGTAATTATTCAATCTATCTTTGAGTTTTAGATTTATCTTTCAACTGAGAGTTATTATATTCAAAAATAGTTTCTAATGCATGTTATCTTTCCTTAATAACTTTATTAATAACAAAATTATCACAAAATATTCTATAAAAACCCTATTATATACGGTTTAATATTTCTTGAAGACATGAAATATTTTCTTCCATAACTTCAGTGAGTTTAGTAAGATATGTACATTTTTTAACCTTATTTACTCACAATTTCTATGTATCATTATATTCTGCTTTCTTCCATGATATTTCTTCTAATTATCCCTCAACACAAGTAAAAATATATTTGATAAATTAAATAGGAATATTTCTTCATGTAAGATCTAATTTTAGAGTAAAATTTGTTAAAATTTTCCACTAAATCATACTCCTCACAAATAAACTATTATTTTTTCTTAGATTCACATGATTCCTTACCACACAATTTAACTTATAGTAGTAGTGGATCCTCCTTTTGTGTATTATTAGTGGTTGGCTTATGTTTCTTTTAAGTTACTTTAATATTATGGGTTTTCAAGGTTTTGGATGAAACATCTATGTTGTTACAACCAGATATAACTATTTTACTCTTCAGATCAAGCGGAAATGACTTAACATCTGTAAAAAACAAATCATTCTTAAACTTATAAAAATATTAAATTCATATAAAATAGTTAAAAAATGGAAAAAAACTTCTTAAATATAATATGAGAAAAAATTCTCTCTAATACAAATTGATATTCTTAGGTAGATCATGTAGTCACCCTTGGAGGGGGTGGGGTGGATGAATAAGGGGAAACCAACTTTTACTAATTATATTAAAATTATAATATTTTTTCCATAATTTGATCAAACATGGATCTTTAGAATCATGGACTCACTACAATACAATTATTCTATAAAGACAATATAAGGAAAATAACACATAGTTATTTTTATAAGGTTCAAACTTAGTGTGAGAACCTACATCCTTTCTATGGTGAATTTCATCAGTTAATGGATTATTTAACTTATATATAAAGTGAATATAATGATAAAAATCTTGTTAGAATAAATATATTTCCCTATAGGTAATTATAATGACTCCCATCAAATACAATGTTTTATTATAGATCAAATCCAACATAATAGAAAACATGTATGCAACTCACAAAAACATGATCTAGAAAATTATACATTTGATGTTTCCATCTATTTTACATATTTTTTTCATGGTATGAATAATTTCTACATAACTAAATATCCATATGATATTCCTCTATATGGAATGTCTTAGTCTCCATCCAATATGTCTCTATTTGGTGTACCTTTAAACTTTGTACCCCAAATCAATGAATCTTAACTAAAACTACCTCTAACTGGTGCCTAAGATCAATAAACTATATCCAATAAACCTATGACCAATAAGCCTCAATATATAACCTATGACTAGAACCTTTGTCTAAAACCACTTTCCTTTAAACCTCTATATGGTGTAATTATTCTTAATCTAAGTGTTTCTTTGGTTGGAAACTCAACCTGCTCGGAAGTCCTCAATATTTTACCTCTTTATTCACATGAAAAGATTATATCCTATCTATAAAAAACATAAAATTCTTTATATAGTTTCTCACCTAGTAAAAAAGGTAAGAACTCAATTTTTCATTACCTCTCAATAAATTCTCAAATTTCAAAACTCATTCTCAACATAACTTCACTGGATACCTCTATAATATTCTATAACATTAATGAATCTTCTTACAAAATGGCACCAAATCTATCTATTTGAGCTTCCTTAAACTTGGAAATAAGGAAATTCTTCATAATTCTTTAACATTGGCTAGATAAAATATATTTAAAAAAATAACATGTTTATACTTAATTTTGATACCAATTTTATATGAAACTTCTCAAAACTTTAGCCAAAAAATGTTTTTATGGTGACTTTTTTTGATCTCTATCATCCAATGAACTGTTCTTATGCCCATTTAATCCATTAAAACCCATATATTTGTAATTATAATTTATTTATTCATGATTTTTTGTCTTATTTACCCTGTCTGGTATACTCATATTTTGTTTGACAGATAAACTTTATAAGTAATCCTTCCATAAATGGCCTCACAAAAGTATTTTAGGTGAATATTAGTTTTTTATTATGTATGATGGATATTTTAAAGTTCATCCACTATAATTTATACTTATTCACTCTATATGATCCTCTTCACATGCATCCTATGACTAATGTAAACACATATGTTTGTCTTTTATGATTTATTCGATGTGTTGGAATGTCTCTGTCTTGTCACCCAACATTAGAAAAAACAATATACTTGGTTCACAAGAATTTATTATAGTATATATTCATAGAATAATCCATTCAATAACATTGAGTATCTATATTAGATGCTTTTCAATTCAATGGATTGTTGATTGATCCTCATTACTTACAAAACTAATATTATTGGCTTCATAATTCAACCACTATCTTTGATCGGTGAACTTCTATCTCCTTTGATTGGTAGGATTTTATATAAGACAGTCTTTGGTAAATTCATTCTAACTTCTAGAATTATTCATAATATCTCTTTGACTGTCTCTTTCCAATCAAACTCAACACCAGTATTCTTGATGATATTTTTAAATGTATTTATGAACTCTTCTTAACTTGGAGTATTAAAGAGTATATGAAAGAAAACTAGGTCTGATGGATCTTTGTCTTATGTAATCGATCTAATGGACTTCCTTTATCAAAAAACTCTACTTCAAAACAAAAAAATTCATATGGATTATAACATAATCATTATTTTCTTGGAAACACGATGTAAATTTTATTTTTAGTATACTTGTGTGGTTGGAATTCAAACTTGTTTCAATGATTACTATTTCATTCTTCCCAAAATCATAGCTTGAACTTGGTACATTAATAACTAAATCTTTATAGATCAAAAATTGACTTCATCAAGTGTCTTATCTCCCTTTGTACAAATAATTTTAAATCTGGAACTGAATTATTCTTACTAAACCCCAATCTAATAATATTTCAAGGCTATTTCCTTGAACTTTATAATAAATACTTCATGAATTTGTAACACCAAATTCATAAAAATACTTATCCATATGATCAAATAATCCCAATGATCTATGTATGATATCCACGATTCATTACCATCATCATCTAATCACACTACTCTTGTGATCTATGTCTGATATCCTCGATCACCCCGTTTGGAATCAAGCTTGGATCATGAGAATATTCATGACATTAGGTACATGAAGATCTTAAAAGCATAATAAAAATTAAGGAAACTTTATTATTGTTCTTTAGAAAATCAATAGGGATAATTCCTGACATTCATAAGGAAATCATAAGGTAAATTTATTATCCTTCATAGGGAAAATTTCTTATGTTTCTCTAGCACATCATAACCCACTGTTGTACTTATAATGATTTTACCTTTGGGATTACTTTATTAAGAAAAAATCTTCAATAAAATAATCTAAAAGTACTTAGTCCTTCAAATCTAGAATATTATAGATAGTGATTCTACTTCTTACAAAAATTCTTATTTATCTATAAGAATCACTATCCTACAAACTTTCGTTAGGAACTTTTACTTTCATTATCCTCATTAACCTTAGAAACCTTTACCTACGGAATCATTAATTTCAAAATTATCATTGAATTTATAACAACACATTGAACAAATATACAAATAAATAACATTATCATCTGATACTAACTTCATTTATAAAAAATTCAAATGATTCTTCTCCTGATTGGATATTCGAATAAGAGTTACATTTTTCTTCTTTCCTCAATATAATTCTTCCTTTTAATCTACATAAATATTTCTTAGTATCGTCATATTTTTTATTTAGTTTTATATTTTATTCCATTTATTCATTTTAGGAACCATGTTTTTATCAAGAACATCATACCCACCACTTTTCTTCATTAGATTGTTTATTGAAAAATATTCAATTCCAAAAAACTTGAAAAACTTAAGTGGATTTTTAATTTTATATTTACCTTTTAATTTTTACAATTTATTTAATAGTAGAGACATGATTCTATTATAGTACACTTCCTTTTTTTCATCATCATAAAAATTTTCATGACCCCCTCCCCAAAAATGTACCCCTACAAGGATAGTAGTTAGAGAAGAGAGACAATGAAACCTTAAACCTACTTCCAATTAGCCACATGTTGGTGAATGGGATCGAGGGTATATCATAAAAATAAATGAGAGGAATTACCCACTAATAGAATGTGATGAATAAGGGATAAGATAAAACCACCATATAATTTATTCTTAAGATAAAATAAAATATCCCAAATACATGAATTCAATATCATACAGACTAAAACAACTACAAAAAAACTACTAGTTCCAAAAGATAATTATCAGTAGAAACCTTGAATTCAAAATGGATATTGAAAAACTCTACGAGTTTGTAATGTCCATCTTGATCACAAACCAGGTCCCATAGTCCTGAAAAATTTCTTATATATACATAGGGAGAGAATAATAGGTATAATCAATAAGATCCTATCAATAGCCTCTCATGAAAAAGATTATAAAGAATTGGAAATCCTAGTGAACAACAAGTGAGACTAAATATTCACCTAATAAGGTGTACTATATTACCAAACTCACCATAGATATCTCACACCAAGTATTGTATGCATGAATAATATAATATCCTACCTATATTGAAAGAAGGTACTTGGCTATCACTTCCCCACTAGTTTGATGATTTACCCCAATGTCCAACATCTTAAGTAATCGATATCCAAAAGTAAACTATCACAAGGACACCGGGCCTAATGTAACATATCATGCATATTGTGAATTACATAATCTCATCATCACATACACATATCTAGTTAGTAACTGAGTAGTTTCCAAGACCCACCATAACTTATATAGCATGTATTGTATCTTAAGCCATTAAAACCCATACACATCATACCTATAAAAATCCTTATGAAAATATATTTAATGATATATGTGTATGAAATAACTAAAATCTATCATATAACTCTTCAAAAATATATAGAAAGTGTGACTACCATGCATACCAGAACATAATACTACCAGGAGAGGATATAATTATAAGTGGTGGTAGTAAACCATCTGTTCTTCAAAATCTTGGTTATTGAGGAAAACACCCTCTTAGAGTCTACTGGGTGTTAGTATCACTATTTAAATGGGTGGTTAATCCTCTAAAGAGCTTAAAATGTACTCATCCATCAGGGAAAATAAGGATGGAATACATATCTGACCTATCTAAGGGTCTCTCTCACCAACAAACATGACATATTATACATCAGTACAATAGAAAACAATCTGACTTCTGAAGAATTCTAAAATATCCAACACCATATACATCCAGTCAACATTGATAATGATTTAATATGGATGTATTCACTAATATAGGAAGTCTCTCCATGATTGGTGCTTCCCCAACACTAGATAACAACCTCTAAAAACTTCATACAGATAATCTCAACCTTCAACTGGTATAATCAACACCAAGATAAATGGAATCCACCCCGCCTCAATTCCAAAATAAGAGACTAGGTTAGGTAATATGATGAAATTTATAGCTCGTGAGTCAAATAATTTGTGAATCTAAGTGGAATAAAAAGAAAAAGGTATCTTGAATGACATCCAACCACCCTGGTATTAGAAACTCAAAAGCATGAAACTAGCCATGTCCTACTCTATAGAATATATAAAAATGAGAAAAAATACATTCACAGTTGTAACATACTCTTTAGGGATGAGGAGAATCACAAGGCAACCCTCTTCCCACTCTATCTCCCCTCTATTGATCGAGGGATGGGGCACACTGCTCTAGATGCCTTGGGTGGAACTACTTCAATGACAGAACTTGAAGAGGATGACCTTCTACAAACATACTACTTAGAATAGTCAGGAACTCTCACCACTAATGACATAACCACTATATGAAACAAAAATTTTTGATCCATTGGAAGGGGCTTGATATCCACAACCCACATAATAATTAGAGAAACATGGATGGGAACTAGAACCATCTATCTAAAAACTCTTCTATCCAGAAAATTAGGAACCCCAGAACATAGCTCAACTATGTGGGAAATCTTGAAAAATCCCCTATCATGATGATCGGGTCCTGACTAGTATCCTCTCAATGACCTATTCTCTCGTTATCACCATGAAATATGTTGAAAAAATATGAAGGGTGTACTAGATATGAGTATTTGGATGCATACCGTCCTCAAAATTCCTTACCATTGAATCATCATCTAAAAATATGTCTGATAAATTTCAAATAAGTGTCCTAAAATAGACCCCAAACCCCCAAAAATTGGATATTACTACATTGGATATTCCTTATTAAATGGTATGTGATGACTAGTGACAGACTCCATTCATGGTCAACGAAAAAAACTCTACTCAAAAATAGCCCTTGAATTTCACCCATGATATTGTTGAATCCTCCTGATCCCTGAGGAACAAGAACTACCACTGCTTTTCTGCTCCATGAAATGTCATCACCTTCATGAAATCCCAGTTCTCCTTCCGATCATAGATCAAAATGATGGCTATTTCCAATTTCTATGACTATTCCTTTATCATTGTGTTTAAAATAGACCCATCATACTTGTTCAGTATTTAGTACTAAAACTCTATTAGTTCCCTCCTATAAGTGTAATCATCATTGACCTATACTCTTTGACGATATTCTTGCATGTCCTGTTGAACATCCTCAGTATGAAATTGACGGAGACGTAGAACTCAGGACATACCTTTAAAAGAAAAAACAATTATTCACTCTAAAAAAATTAATCTATACTATCTAATATTAATAAATTAATTAATGTTTAACCTACTCTCAAGGTATACCCATTTCAAAAATAGGTGAAAAAAAGAATGATGCACAATCCTTTCCTAGATCTCTACCCCACAAGCAATATCACTTTTCTTAGCAGGCTCAGTAAACTCAAAGTTCCTCACCTCAAATAGGCCTCAGGTTAGCGATAACCATTGTGGGTATATCATATACACAACTGGGAGACATTACCCTCTAATAGAATATGAATAATGAGATAAAAACTAAAAACATCATACAAATCCTTCTTAAGATAAAATAAAAGATCACATGTACATGTGTTAAGTTTCATTCTACCGAAAACAACTATAAAAGAAAGTAAGTTCGGAAAAATTAAATCCTTAACAATGACCATTAAGACCAAAAAAACTATTGAATGAATCTATGAGCTAGTAGTGTCCACCTTGATCACCAGCCAACACTTTGTAACTTGAAAAATAGTTTATATATACATAGGGTGTGAATAATAGGAATACTTAGTAGGATCCTCCTTGGAGCATATGATGAAAAATATCAAGAAAGAATACAAAATCCAATTAATAAAAATTGAAACCAACTCATCACCTATGAATGTATACTATATTACCATCCACAACATTGATATATCTAACCAAGTATTTCATACCTGAATAATGTAATATCTAATATATTTCAAAACAATATACTCTACTACCACTTCCCCACTATTTTCCCACTCTTCCCCAATATCCCACATCTAGAACCTTGTCTCTCTAAAAGTAAACTATCCGAAAGATACCCAAGCTACTATTTCATATCATGAACCCCATGCATCAAAACATCTCAAAATCACATACATATCTCTAGATAGTGACCAAGTAGTTTCTGGGAGCCACCACAACCTGTATATCATGTATTATACCTCAATCCATTATAGCCCATAAACATCATACCTATAATAATCCTTAGGACACTATATCTAAATATACATAAGTTCAAAATAAATATAAGCCATCACAACCCTCTAAAAATATATATGGGAATGGAAACCGCTATGGATACCAACACATGATACCGGAGGGAGTAAAGAGCAATGAAAGAGGGTATATTCACCCATCCATTCATCACTAACCTAGATGCAATGGAAATAACCTTACCAGAGTCCACTATCTATCATTTCCCTATCCTATATGGGAAGGGTAGGATATGAAATCATATAACAAATTGGAACATATATCACTCACCAAAAAATGGTAAAACCCATAACCTTAACCTTAATGATAGCTTTTATTTCTCAAACACTCAGCTGTAATTGCTAAGGATGAGATATCCTATAAGAACACAAACATTGAAATAACATCATTTAATTTATTATTTCCTACAAACATTTATTATTTGATTAATTACCTGTCAAGTCAATTACCTTCATCGATAATCCAACTGATCCCACAATTTCTCAAGAGTTATCATAAGCATTCCATTAAACCACCAACCCCATGGGTTAAAAAATTTCTCATTAATTATCATTCCATAATTAAGATACTTTAGGACTCATCCTAAGCTACCATAAAAGAGATGCATAAACCATTCACAACTGACTACTTCAAGTAGTGGGGAAAGGAATATAGAAAGAATAAACCCCAGAATATGACTTTAAAATATATTTATTATATAATAAGTTTCCTAGATTTCATTATATATTTGACCCCTTCCATTGGTCCATGGGACATCCCCAACACCAGCATGTATATCACTATGCATCCATCATAATTTGAGTAGCATCAAACATTGTCAAAACTTGGGTATCCCCTATATATCTTCAACCATAAACCCTCCAGGATAAAATCACATCACATTTCAATGATCACATCTAGAGAAATCACATAATGTCTCAAACACCAATAAATAGAGTTGGTAGGGAATCTAATCCCCAAAAACAATTCATTCAAAATTTACAATCAAACATACATGCTCAACCCAAAAAATTTATCTTTGTCAGTTAATCAGTTCATTTCCCTCTTTAATTAACTGATTCATTTATCATTGGTTAAAACCATAGAAAATATATAACTTAGATATTGAAATATATGAATTATTTAAACATTCTATCAAGAATACATTTTGGTATCATCAAAAATTAAGGAATTATGATATTCAATTAATATTCCTCATTATTAAATCAGAATTTAGTACTATAATTATGTTGTTTTACCATTTACATCATAATAAGTATGAAAAATCATAGTATAAACAAACGTGATTACCATTATATAAAAATAAGATAACATAAAGTCAAACAAAATGAGAGGCAAACAACTATCATGGTAGAAATGAATGTGATCACTATAATCATAAATCAATTCCATTATTTAATCTGGTTTAATATCCATTATGGTTAATTCCATCACTATCCAAAGATAAAATCACGGTATCTTTATGAATGAATATAAAATAAGAGAAGCAATGAATCCCCTACATGGAAAGTAATATTCCAACCACAATCCACTAAAAAAGAGTATGAAAAAAGATAATATTTCCACATGGATGTTATGAAGATAGGACATTTAAAAATCTTTCAAATATATAGATAAAGTGGGAAAAATGGAAATAATATCTTAATCAAATGTGACCCACCACTATAGAGAATATAGTGTGAAAGAAACTGTAAACATGTCCAGAAAACATTAATATGGTGGTTCTTGGTGGATATAGATGACTCTCTAAAGTCCATGGATAAAAATATGGTTCATCTGTACTCAAAGAAGTCAAAAAATGATTTTATTGAAGGAAATATATTCATTTTAAATTTAAAGATATGAGACCATCAGAATTTTATATTGCAGGTTAAATATTAATTAAACATTAATGTAGATATTATTTAATTCACATGAAGATACATATTAAAGCTTCAAAATTTTTAAAAACCAATTATATATATATATATATCCTATTTTTAATGAATATTATCCTCTATTATTAAAATCTTTTATTTTTTTGGTAAAAATTATATTTAAGATATTCTGTGAAAAACTAGTAATTTTTCAAATAAACTAAAATATGATTTTTTAGAATAAACTCCTACCATTAGTCTAATATGATACCATTATTCCATTTTACTGTTATGAGTCAACTTTGCTACTATCATACTAGTCTTATACAATCAGATGAGCTTACTAACATCAGACTAGTCTCCTATAGTCAGATAAGTTTTCTACCTTCGTAATTGTCTACTACTATCTGACTAATCTTCAACCATTAGAAAAGTTCTCCACCATCAAACCTATCTTCTACCATTAGACTAGTATACTATTTTAAGACTAACCTACTATTTTCATACAAGTATACTACTATTAGACTAGTTTCCTACTACCAGTCTATTCTTCTACACTGTTATACCAAGACAAAACATGGGAATTTTGGAGAAAAGAAGGCCATAAACACCCCCTTTCAACTTGAAGGTCATCAGAGAAAACAAAGTAAATGTTTGTAGGAAAAAAATAATTATATTAAATACCTATAAACTCTTATTGACCTCACTTTTTCAAGAACATAATTTCTCATGGAAGGAAAAATAAAAAACCAAAAAACATCATCAACCAGTGAATGATTCCATCATACAATCACTAGAGCACAACCACATACTTGGATAAAAAATGAGAAAACCCATAAAACCATCTCCTTAGGGGGAAGATACCTCTAAAAGAGGGGAAAATCCAAAAATATGGAATAAAGGAAGAGAGTTCTATATCATAAGACAAACAATGGTCAACATAAAAAAAATATCATTACAAAATAAGAATGAAGAAATAATCATATCAGGATACTGAGTGTGTATTTTTGACTCACATTATAAAGTACTCTGTTCCAAACCAATATGTCACCAAAGGAAATAAAAAAAATGGATAGAATTCCAGCCAAACAGCTTCTCATGGAAGTCTTGGATCTCCATAGGCCACTCCTCAAAGTTCACATCACAATCAACATTATTCTCTTCCAAATTGATGATATGAGAATCATCATAAATATAGTGAAATTTTTTTGACACATGAAAGACATCATGTTTTTTAATTAAATGTGGGGGTAGTACTATCTGATACGCCATAGTTCTAAATGATCCAACACCTCAAAATTAACAAAACAATCCGGGATAAATCTTACTCCCATGTCCACAAATTCTTTTCTCATGATGAGAAGTGACCTTTAAGAACACATGATCTCTGATATCAAACTCTAACAGTACCTACTTATAGTTTACATAAGAGTTATGATGATGCTTCACTTCCTTCATCCTATCCCAAATCACCTAAACCATATTTTTCGTGCTCTACATGAGTTTCGTCCTAAGAATTGATGACTCTTCAACCCCATCCCAACATAACGAATAATGTAAAGGTCAGGAAAACAAATATTTAATAAGTTTTATACCAATGGTAGAGTGAGAACTATTATTATAATAAAACCCAAGGGAAGGATAATCAACCAAAAACATTAAAAATATTAGACATAAGCTCACAAAATATCTTCAAGATTCTAGATGTTCTTCTTAGTTTGACCATCTGTCTGCAAATGAAAATAAGTTTTATAGAATAACTGAGATACAAAATCATATTGAGGTGATCTACACACATTAGAGGTAAAATGAGAATCATGATCAGAGATGATCATCACCAGGAAGACATTGTTTCTCACCACTTATTATTGGTATTACCATAAAAATTCACCATTATGTAAGGTTTACCCCACCATAATCAACCATATAACCCATTGGAACTATCCCATAGGGTCTAAAGGAGAAATAGACATAAAAAATTATATATTTCCTATCATATTGATCTTTTATTTTGACATGTCTTATCCCACTGATACACTACATATATGGTTTGAAGAAAAATTTGAGAATTACCAAGATGTTCATATACTTATAGCCTCCTATATAATCCCATATCTAACCCTATAATACTTGAAAGGGTCCTGTGATTATGTAGGGAGATTTTCCATTATAAACATGGTGGTGCAAGTGATAATGTTTGGCCAGCACAGTGATAGCTATCCCGATATGCTACTCCTACCATAGAGGGCACCGTAATGAATGTAGAAAATCTAACTCAAACTTTTTATTTCATTGGAAAGAAGTACCTAATCAGTTATATGCTGAGGAAGAAAGAAATTTTTGTTTCCCACTCAACATAGGAAACTACTTACCATCCCAATTATTTAATTTTTTTCTTTAACCGTAGGATATTAATCACTTGATGTACTACAAAATTCATTCATAAGAAAGGCCTTCAGAATCATAGATTCTGACTTAGAGTGGACCTCCTTAATAAAGTATCCCACTCATGTATTGAATATGATATTTTCTCTAGGAAGTGGCTCCATCTAGAGGGCCTTTTTGGTCATCCTGATCAATTCTTTGGTGTGGGGAGGAGTCCTCATTATTTCATGCAAGGTAGACCACGTGGGAAAAAACTTATCATAAATCTCACCCAATATGGGTGCACTACATATTTCTTCAGCATCCCATAGGTTGACACCCACCTCACCATGCATGAGATTAAAAGTGTTTATATATAGAATACAATGACTAAATAGTTCCATCATCATAACCTTGTTTTAATATGAAAACAACTGTGATATCTTGATAGCCTTATATATCCCTATTTTTTCACTCCTTATAGAATTCAAAAGCAAAGAATTTCAACCAGAAGAGCCAGCACCAATCCATTCCACAACTTCCCTGTGATCAAAATTATCAGTTGGGAACCCACCCAAACTTATAGTTAGAGGAAGACCTCCACATTATCGAGTGGTACATATGAACATCTGAATCAGGTTCATGATTGTTCCCATTAATGTTTATGGGCATGTACGTTATTATATGATCATCTTCATGGTTTATCCTAGTGAAAAATTATCCACTTTGAGAGATGTTCTCCCAAATGGTGTTGTGGGTTTTTTAAACCCAATAATAGTGTTTGGATGTTGACCATAGCGAAGTAATGAGTGTGTCATGGTAAGAAAAAACCCATAAAGGTTATCAATATCTAAGAGGGGATAGTCCCCAAGTTTCATTCCCATCATAAATTTCATATTTGGCTTAAGTTACCCAACAACATGATAGAAAGTAGGATCAATGATTGTTATAATAGCATCATGACATGCCATTTCTACCTTTTTCTCCATATTTGAAGTATTTTAAGAAGTAATAAGAGATTCATAAACCATATGAAAAAAATCAAGTGGTGTATGTTAGATAGATAAAATAAAATCTTGTAAAAATAAAGACATAAATTTTCAACAGCATCATGTGTATCATATGAATCATCAAAGGGATTCACAATCTCATAAAGGATTCACAAATGGACTGGATCTTGAAGATATCACAAAACAAATAAACCTGTAGAATATTGTGTAACTACTTGACCCCTAAGGAGACTCAAGATTTCAAAACCTTGATATGGTCACATGATCTAAAACATAGTGAAAATGGATTGTGAAATAGAGTTAGCAGATCCCACAAAACCCAAAAGGCTATCAGGAATCCCCACAGAAAAAGGTCAAAAATTACCGAAGATAAGTTCATGGATGATTCAAATGGGTTCCAGGACAAAGGAACTCTTGTGAATGAGTTCTCATGAATCGGTCTCACAAAAAAATTCTCATGATCAAATCTTGTAGGTGGATCTTGTGATAAGGTCATGTGATGGAAGTAGGGCGTACGAGCTTTCAAAAATCTGGTAGCTAGTTAATGAATACAAATCTTATCCCATATTTATAGTGGATTTTTCAAAATACCAAACTTCACTTAGTAGATCATTTTTTCCCAAGAAACTGATTGGTGATAGTGAAAATGCCTCGAGTGAGCATTTAAAATCCTCAGAACGGATCTCCTATTCCCATAGACATCACTCCTGGGGGGGGCATTTGATGAAACCTACATAATGAAAATCATAAAGTTCATAAAGTAAGAAATACCTAAATATGGGTATTATCTTTCCTACAAAGTAAATAAAGAAGAATGTGGCCAAAATCACATGGATTGTACAAACCTCCATGAGACACGAGATCACATAACCTATAACAGATCATATAAGGTCACTTTAGGCAAGTATTTTTGATCTTGTAAAGGTTCCCTAGGTAGTCACTAATCACACGGTGATAGCCATACTAGAACTCCTAGGTCACATAATTTTTCAGTCGGTGGACACCATAAAAAACATCCAAAAATCATTGTAAAATTGGAGGAAAATATCCAAAAGATATGATTCTCTTGTAGTATTAGAATCATGTGATATACCCCATGTGGTTCATGAGACACTGTGATCCCATGGATACAAGTTTAACTCACTGCATGATATTCCCAATAGAATATCACCTTCATTTCACAAAAGGCATCATATATGTTCATGCAGTCTTGTTCTCCCCCTTTGGCTTAAAAAATAAGCATAAGGGTTTGTCCATGATAATTTTCATGCATCACCGTGAGGACTTTTTTGGTCATGTGACACATATCCAATTGAGAGAGTGATTGTCTTTAGCAACACACGTACAAGCTCACAAGATCCATAATACTTTGATAAATAAAAGAAGGAAATAAAATATAATAGTTGGGAGCCTCTTTTGGTTGTAAGACTCATGCGGAACACAAACATGATATTGAAAAAGCCCCTTGAAAATCCATCATTGTTTTGTGAATGGTCCTAGACAAGTTTTCAAAATGTAATGAGAAGAACTTTTGACATTTACCATGATCTTGTGAAGTCCCTTGGACATGTCATCCCAAAAATATGGAAGTCCCTTGGCATGTCCAGATGATTAAACAAGACCCTATTAATTGGATATAATCCAAATATTGGGGTTTTGAAGGGATAGTATCACGATAATTGATGATCATGTGACACCCTCAAAGTATCCTATAATAGGACATCATGAAGATTTTTGATGCCAAATATCTCCACTGATTCTAGACTAGATTTGTGAGATACACACTACACAATGTAGAAAATAACTAGGGTGGTGAGGCTTTTAAATCCACCTCCCCACCATGAAAAATGAATCCCTACACAGAAGGATAGTATTTTCTTTGGAAATTTTCACTGCCACACCTATACAATAGAGATTATTTCTCAAAGTGGTTGATCTCTTGTTTAAAGAAGTTCTACATCAGGAAAGATCAAGGGAACATCTAGATAAATCATTAATTATGAAGAGGCACTTCATGTGATCACTCATAGATAATGTGAAGTACTACTCACAGGGTACACAAAGAACATCTCACATATTAGCTAAATCACATGAGACTTTAACAATATAAAACTAAATAAATATAAATAATTCATAATAAAAGGATGGAATAAAGACTAAAAAAATTGGAAAACTATGTGAATAACATACACACTAATCCTAAAGTGCTTTACATGAACCACCTGGGCTATGAGATAACACCAGGACATGTATCCCATATCACACAATGCTATATTGGTATAAAATTTGGATCACATGAAGCCTCCTAAACATGTCAAAGAAAGTAACATAGAGACCCTTTGGGTAGGCCACCGACTTCCTAAAAACCCTCCAAGCTCACAATCCAGACCACTTAATGTACTATAGACATGATACCTACATCATTTGATGACATTGGTACATGTTAGCTAAGTCTCATGATAACACTAGGCCATGTCAATTGGATCTCGTGACATCCTCCATACAATCTAGCCAGACCTTGCATTGCCCTATGGGTATGTCAGCTGGCTCTTATGACACCCCTAAAAATGTTATCTGGAATTCGCGATGGCATCCATACATGTCATCCTAGATCATGCATCACCCTCCATACATGTCACATTGACTCTCACGATGCCCACCAAAGAGTGACATCTATATTTTACAATGATGCCAAGGAATATAAATTGGATCATGAAACACCCTCTAATCATGTCAATCAAGATCATGGTATGGATTCCCAGACAAGACAGTTGGGTCTTCTGATGTCTCGCAGACAATTCATCCTTGATCACACAACAACCTTCAGAAATTTCATCCAGATTATGCAACTTCCCATGGAAAATACAACTGGATCATGTGATTGTATTTGGAAACGTCTGGAATTAATCCTTTGACATTTTATGTAGACAACCAAGTCATGTTGGGAAAAAAATCAGTTCATGTTAGGCAGACAAGCAGGATATGTCAACCAAGCATCCCATGACATTATAACCTTGTCCATCCTCTATAATGGAAACATAAGTGTGTATGCCCTGACCAACTGAACTATGATAAATTTTATTCCTACAATAACTAGGATACATTGGACGCCTTCTTAAGTCCTGATCTCAAATATTCATCCACTTTGATATAAGAGATCCCCCATGACTTTGAAATTTAAACCATCGAGACCTAATCATTCCCATGGGCTTATCATTCTACCTCATCCATCAGCAGGCTGAGAAATCAAATGAACCCTGATGACTAGGATTCCTTCTACAAAAAGGATACATAGGATTCATTCTTATGGCCTAACATCCATATTAATAATACCAAAGGTTATACCCATACATAAGTCCTACATCCAAATGCAGTGAGAATGATTACATGTTATCCATTGTTTCTCACACCGAAAATGGATCACATGGTCTTACGGAGTTTAAATAGTCATATCATTAGCATCATGAGTCCCCACTATCCAAGGAAACCTTGGTGTATAAGACCTAATGAGTGGAATGATATTATTTCCTCCATATAAGGGCATCTACCTTGGGTCCAGTCCTAAGGGAATGAAAGAACTATGAGAACGCTGATTCCTATAATAACGAGATTACGTCGAATGCCTTTCTAAGACATGAGTTAAAATAGGCATCCAATTTTATGAAATTCCCCACATGTATCTGAAATTTAAACCATTGAGACCCAATCATTCCAATGGACTAGTCATTCTACCTCTTTTTTCAGTGGACTAAGACACCAAAGGAATTATAATAACTATGATTCCTTCTATAATCAGGATACGTAGGACGCCTCCTCGTGACTCAAGCTTGAACACCTGATTCCTAAGTGAAAACACATATTTACATTTCACCAGATGTTAAAATGAATGGGGTTTAAAAACTATAAGGGATTTAATTATTGTTATAAGTAGGATACGTATAATCCCTCATAATGGCTTAATCCCCTCAGAATATTAAACACCTCCCTACATGGAAGAAAATTACAGATTGATTGGTTATGAGGATTCAATATATAATCATCCACTCATTACTAAAAAATGAATAGTGAACCTCAAATACATACAAATATATTCACTAATCAAATCCACTTCTTATTCACATAAAAGGGGTTAATCTATGATCATTCTATTAGGGTAACCTCTCCCACATCGGGATTATTAATAGGTTTGTGAACATATCTTAAATCTATAAGAGAGTCAAAGAGTAGGAAACACCTCCCCCCCAAAAGGGTATAATGATCACGACATTCTATCCTCTTAAATAATGTGAGTTTATATGCATTATTTGGTTTGAAACCCCAAATGAACATCTGCCTTTGGAAAGTAGGTCCATACCTAGTTATCGATGTGGGAACTCTTTTGAGTTTCCATTAGGAATGATAATGGTGGCTTGACATTAGTGATTGTGTTAGAAATTGAAACCATAATAATCAACCATTGAGACAAACTGAATTTTCCCCAAAAGAGGGTTCCCAATCCACCCTTTTCCATAGAAACAAAATATGGTGATCCAAACATGAACTTATTTAATCATAGAATATTCTTATCAATATAAGAATGATTGACAACCTAGTTCCCATAAATAAATTTTGTTCAAAAAATGAGGGTTTATGGTCATATCTTTTCCTTAAAAATAGATACCAACTATAAAGACCTCAACTCTAGTATCCTAGAGTTGGTGGTTTCTTTATTAAATTGACAACAGATACAAGTGATCACATCCAAAAGTATCAAATAACTTAGTAGTATTGGTAAATTAGATACATACTTGAAATATCACATACAATTGAAAACATAAAATAAAACAAATTATTTTCTATGTGGATATTATTATTATCTCTAGAATGTCCTTAAAGGGTGAGATCAAATTCTTAGTAAGGATTATGTACAATGTAATATATTTTGATTAAGTAAGGAATATTATGCATGGCATGGTAAATAACTAAAATCACATTCCATTGAATTAATAAATTGGGCAAGAATAATAATAATTAATGAATAAGTGATGTTAAAATAATTTCATAAAAATAATTACATGGTCTTGAAGTTTATCCATGGATATCATTACTATTAAAATAATCACATTTACATCAATAACTGATTTCATAATGATGGAAATCATAAATCCATAAATCTAAAACATACTATCATGGAATCATGTCATGAAATCTATATAAATGGGTAAGTCCTCAACCAAATACCCAAATTGTTTCATCTCATAAGACCCATTGATACCTTGAGAGGCTATATAATTTTTAGATCCACCCATCACTTAATAAGTCCAATTAATTCATCAAATTAATTATTATTACAACTTAATTAACAATAGTTATTAATAAAAAACAATAGGTAAAAAAATAACCAATGCCTGGAATGAAATTAATTTTCCTTCTCAAACTGATTATAAATCATCCAGAGAAATATTAAGTATGTCATCATTATAATATATCCATAGTGGGTCATATGTAAATTAATTTCTTGCCATTAATTTATTGAAATACCATAAATATATCCTTAAAAAAATTCTTGAGTAAAACACCTATTTCAATTTGAACATCTATTTTGAAAACTAAAAATTTATAAAAAAATAGGAAAAATATTTTATTTGAAATTAAACATACCAAATTGTAAAGGAATATTCAAATAATTGAGTGGATATGATGCTGTAAAACTCTATACATGCCATGTATTTAAAAACAAATATTCCTTTTCAATTTTTATTAAAAAGAAAAAAAGTATCTCATTAAAGAAAATAGAAAAAAAATTAATTTTAATTTTGTTTGTACAAATTCAATCATGAGTGAAAGGGACTTTAAAAAATATTTGGGGAATATTTAAAAAAATCATGATTTTTTTAGAAAACATGGATATAGAAGAAAAGGATTCCTGATAGAGTATAAAAATAAATTTGGTTTTCCTTACAAAATTGTTTTAGTATCTTGAGTACTTAAAGAGAGGAAATTGGAAGGAAAAAAAATAATTTCTATCAAAAATAATATGATAATAAATTATATTGGATTTAAGGTATAAATATCAAATAATTATCCAAGTTGATACTTAAACATAATCAGTCCCAAATAATGATGTGATTGTGAAATAAACCCTAATTTTTTTGAATAATAAGACCAATGAAGGAATAAAATCACATGAAACTTTTTAATATCATAAACATAGGTAGATTCATGATATAACATTTGAAAGGGATAATATAGACACCCTATAAAATAAAGAAGTGGTGTATATGACATATATCTTGTGGAAATAAAAGAGAGACGAGGAAACCCTTACCTTAGGTCCGACTCTCTTCATATGTGTTCAAACCTAAAATATATTAAATATATATTTATTATAAATCTATTAAAAAACCATAATATTATATATCATACCATATATGATTTAATTAAAACATTTTATTACTCATTTATTAACAACTCTTTATTAAAATCACTATTTTATGTAATGGCTACTTCCCTTTTCTTGTATGTTTTGGTTCTGATGGTTTGGTCCTTAAAATTTGATCCTGGTTATACAATATATATAATTTTAACTATGATATAAACATAATATTTATTAATTATATATATATATATATGGATCATCCATAAAATATAGACGTGGAAAAATGAATTACACCATTGTTGGAGATGGTAGACTGTACGTACGCATGAATGTTGTTTTCAATTTACGATGGATGGAATGAAAGAAAGGTAAAAAATAATTAAAATTTATAGAATAATTATAATATTATATATATCATATATAATTTTTAAATATATCTATATGACCATTCAGGTAATCAAAAAATAAAAAGGATCACATCGCTTTGTGAAGGTGGTAGTTCACACGTACGTATGAGCGACGTTATCATTTTTCAATGGATTGGAAAGTAAAAATATAGATATTATATTTTAATTATATAATAATAATTATATTATAACTATATTTTATTATCATTAAAAATATCATAATAACCATCAATGAAATATTGTGATGAAAAATGAATTGTATTTCTTTGTGGAGACGATAAGTTGTACACACTCACAAGCGATACTTTCACTTCTAATTTGACGAAAATGAGGGTGAATAAAGGTGGATTAAAATTAATAATAAAATTAAAGTGTATTTAGTATACCTAAGTACTTATTTAATTAATAATATCATATATTTATAGGGATTATAAGAAGTAACAAATTGAAATAGCCTGGGTACAATGATTACCTTTTTTTAGAACGCCTCCATTAGTTTGATTCTTAAGAACCATTAAAATGATATTTTCCGAATAAATAAACCTATATTCAGTGGATAGGGATGTTTATAATATATTTACATAGATTTTGGTTGATATATAAGGATCAATGTGGTGTAAATAAGAGAAAGGAGGAGTGCCTTTTTATAAGTGAGGGGAGGGGCACCCTTAGAACTTCTTAAAATATTAAAATATAATAAAGTAATTATCCAAAAAAATGATTCCAAATGTAAATAGACTCAAAGATAAGTTATTAAGTGGTTTATATCCCATTAAAAAAATAAAATTTTAGCCGATTTATGTGGTGTCTTAAACCTTAACTTTTGATTTAACCCCTTAGTTAACCAATTTTAACCATTACTACAGTAGCAACTTTTTCACTCTTAAAGGGTTATAATTTTACTTATAAGGTAATAATTGGCTCATAAACGAAAATATTATAAACTTTTATTCTATTTATTATCCTAATTCGCCTATTTCATGATTGTTATGTTCATTAATTAATTTAATAAAATATTATTTAACATAAAATATCCTCAATGTCATTTTTGACCCAATTCATTTAATTTGACATAAAAAAGTACCAATAAAAAGATGAAATTAGAATATAATCCATTATAAAAATCACTAATATGTAATATATATGTAAAAAATCCATGAAACTCAATAATTCATCAAAATTTTATTTTTAAAATCCTTTATTTTAATTTTATATTTTATTAATAAATACCATGTCGGCGTTGTATAAGCATTTAAGGTAATTATTCAATCAAAAAAAATTAAGATGATAATAAAAATTAATATATCTAAAAAATAAACATTTATAACTAATGTTATCCTAATTTTATCCATATATAAACAATTTAAATATATTAAAGTCAAGAGAGTGATATTTTGGTATTTTCTTTACTTAAAATAATCTAAACGTCATTAAAAAGGGAAAATGGAACACGAATGACATATATTAATATTTAGGATGAAAAGTATCGAATTTATCCCACACAATAAAATTAAGGTGATTTTTGGGTTGATCTGGAGACCATAATTCATTATTTTAACCATGTTTTACTCATTTTACCCTTACCAAGGTAAAAAAATATTTATCACGGTTACTATTCTTAATGAAAAAAATGAAAGGGAACTATTCAAAAAAATTTAACCGAATTATTAAAATTATGATATCAATTTATCATTATTTAATCTCTCTATGTTGTATAAAAAAATTAATATAAATTCACAAACCGTAATAAAAATTAGTTTTAAAAAAAATGTGTTTTTAAGCATAAAAACTAAATTATATAAAAAACATGAATATTCCAGATTCATATAAAATATATTATATAATTTTAAATAATATGGATCAATTTTCACTTTAATAAAAAATAAAAAACCTAATATTAATTCCAACTTACATGATTTAATGAAAATAAATGAAAATATTTAAAAAATTTGTATTTTTCACTATTCACATTAAAATCAATCATTTCATAAAAATATCAAAATTTCACCTTATTTTAACTTTGATATGATTATTTAAAAAAATTATAAAATAAAATATCTAAAATTTTATGAAATTAATTAGAATTTCCACACACATATTTCTATCAAAATTAGTTTTGAAGAAAATTCATTTTGAAGCCTAAAATGGATTTAATAAAAAATGTGTACTTATTTAATAATAATTAATAAATACTTCTGTATTGAGTAAGAAATTTTTATGAATTTAATAATTCTTGTAATAATATTAATTTATTCTAATTCAATTAGTTGTTTATAGCTATAACATTTGAATAATAATATTTAATGGTTCGTTTAGCTTCTGTGTTGCATGTTATATATTCTATTGAATATAGAGTTCTTATAAAAAATTGTGTTACAATATAATAAAACCTAACATACATTTCATTTAAATATCTTAGAATTATTTTTTCTTCCAATATGTGAGACTCCTTAGGATCATTTTGATATCTTGCATAAAGAGTCACAACAAAAACTATATTTTACCTTGATGCTATTAGATAAAGAAACTTCAAACGTGAATCTTTATGAATCAAACAAATAACTACTTCATTATGATCAATTTAGTATCAAATTCCATGGGTTTTTAGACTTATATAAAATTTTCCATTCAAACATTATTTAATAATTCCTTAGAATATTTTTCTTAGGATAAGAAGACTAGTCATCTTTTTGGGTAATCTGTAATCTGCGAACATAATTATTCTCACATAGTATCAACATGTCAAAGTACATTTTCATTTCTTTTGAAATTTCATTATAGTAATACTCTTTATTTCTATTAAATATTACATTATTCATATAAAATATTACAATAATTGTACCTTTGAACATCTCATTGACATAAAGTTTGTTGTAAACCATTCCTATAGTAAATTTCACTTGTTTTAAGAAAAAATGTAGTTTTGAATACTGATATCTAGGAGTTTGATTTAACCCATATAATTATTTCAACATCTTGGGTACTATTATTTCATCTATTTTTATAATAATTCCATAAGGTTACACACTGAAATAATATATTAAATAAATATTTAATAAGGTAGAATCCACATCCATAGGATATAATTTGTAGTATCTATGAGCATCCACTATAATAAACATTATGATAACCTCTAGTCTTTACACTAGAGAAAAAATTACATTAAAATATATGCCTTCCATGTAAGGACCCAACACCAGTTTCCTAGAGCCATTGCATTATTTTATTACATTGTTTTATAAACAATGAATATGCATCCCAAAGGACTGAGTAGTTTAGCAGCTTTGTAAAAAAGATACCAACATAAGTTCAACATTACAACATGAAATTAAAAACAACATATAAGTTCCATTGGGAACATACACTGCTATAATATTATCCTTTAAAGTCAATTATAATATACCTCTTAATTTTCTGGAAAAAATAAATCTTCATAAGGGGTGATCATAGATGCTCTATAAGGGAAAACATTATAGCGGAAGATAGTATACACATTATGCATGGTGAGAAAATGAAAACACTTGCCTTTAAAAATAATCTTGAACATAATATGGCAGGAATATGAGTTGCGTAAATATTACCACCATAAAAAAAATAATTGGTATTCTACTAGTAGAATAACCTCATTAACTATGAATTTCTAGCTTCATAATGAGGGGACTACATATGCTAGACATTCTGAAACATACCATTAAGCCCTCAGCCAAGACATCTAAAAATGATTAAGGCCCCCACCAAAACTATATCTAAAAATGAGAAAGGCCTCAGCCAAGTCCATATATATTTATGTAATGATACCTAACAATTAATCTAGGGGATTTAAAAGGCCCCACCCATCACTTACTAAGTACAATTCATTCCTCATATGAATGAGGATAAACATAAACAACATATACACATGAGATATAAATAACTTTCACAAATCTATTACATAATCACCAAACTTTATGAGTAATAAGATGAACGATATCAAAATAGTGCATCCATAGTAAACTTGATCATAAAAAATTAAATATAATATGGAATATGATATCATAAAATATTAGACCTAATAATACATAATAATCAATAAGAGTGTTGAAATAGATGAAAATAATCTTATAAAATCATCAAGTAATTCCTCAGATAAATACAATTTTACTTTGAAAAGAAGTTTTATTTTTGAAAAATAATTGTATAGAACCAGAAGTTATGTAATATGGTATTTTCATAATAAAATCAGTGATTTGAGAGAAATAATATCCACTAAAAATAGATTATAGAGTGCCCTTGAAAATAAGTAAGAATTTGGGAAATTCCATTGAGTCAGGCTTGTATTTTAAAAAGAATTTTGAAAGTTCCTTTTTAAAAAATGTAACTACCATGAGAGAAAGAAGGATTTTGGTTTGTACATATACATATATAATTAAAATATAATTTATGAGTAGTACATAAGAATATTTAGTAAATTAATTGTGATAAATAGATACAAAGAGTAACCTGAGATAGAATGGAGCTTCGTGTAGGAAACCCTTACCTTAAGTATGAAGGTGTTCCTCCTTTGATATTAATGACCTGGATAATCAAATTTAGGTTCCTAACTTTATTCTTAAATAACATAATCTACATGTAATTTATTTATTATAACCTTTTTTCGTTCTTGGTTTTCGACCATGAAACACCCAACAGCTCCATATCCAATGATTGATGGACCTGCTTTCCAAAGACAGGCGTTCGCTGTATGGTCTGACCAGCGACTCTTAAGAACTCACATTGCTCGAGAGGATGGGAAGTCGGGATCATCACACCCTTTTTGGGGGGAAATTATTGCCTGTTCCGGGACTCTCTTATAGATTTAAGATGTATTCATATGTTTGTGAATCTTTGGTTTATACCCAAACATAGTATCCATGGATTCAACCCTGGTGGGCAACGGTCAACTGGACGCAGGGGTTCGGAATCATTTATGCCCATGGTTTTCCATCCCTCGCTGGATTAATGACCCCGAAGGGTTGAAACTTGCTTGAGGCGGCACTAGGGGTGGTGCGGTGAACCGATATGGAGATGATCAGATTGACCGGTTCTTGGGCTTGAACCTCCTTGGAGGCTTCCTACGTACCCTGTATAGGATATAGGGATCAAAGTACACGTAGTTTGCTTAGGTGTCGGAGATCCGACGTGAAGAGATACCAGGTGTTCTGATGGGTGGTCAGCTTGAACCTCATGGAGGCTTCCTACGTACCCTGTCTAGGAGGTAGGGATCAAAGTCCACGTAGTTCGCATGGGCTTGGGGATTACGCTCTGAGGCAGCGCAGAATATTGGATTGGGGATTACACTCTGAGGAGGACCATTGTAGGATGTCATGGTCGATGCCTACTCTAAGCCCACGTGAGTCATGCTCGGTGTGAGAAACAAGAGACAGCAAGGACCAGACGATCACGTCGCGAAATGTGCATCCGTGAGAAGCGGAGTGGGGCTTAAGCATGGAGCGGCCCAGGATGATGAATTGAGGCTTACACTCTGAGGAGGCCCAAAAGGTCGGGGCATACTCCGAGATGGACTCCCGGGGCGACAAAGCCTAGAGGGAGAGGGAAAGGGGGTGCTCTTCTGCCCGTATCCTCTCTTGTAGTGCACGAGGGCTTCCTTCTGATGGGTATTTTACCATCTTCGAGGAACCCTCAGCAAGTGGAAGGAATGAAAAGGGATTCCCGAACCCAGACTCCACATTACTGTGGGAATGTGAACCCAGGAATGCTTCGGGAATCTGCTCAAGGGTCGGGGAAACCCCTTTTACCCTGTTTACGGTGGGTATGTGAACTCAAAATGGCGCGCTGATGCACCTGAAAGTCATACCACATCGATCCGGCGGCTCTGGCGGAGGCCTCGGCTCGGGGCTGACGAATAGGCCAATGAGGGAGTTGCGGAGGACCTGGCTGGATCGGAAGGATTTTACCTGGCTCTGGGAATGAGAACACCAAAGTATCTAGCGAACCACTGAGAGGTATAGGTGGTGGCGCCCTTCACGTGGGAAAGTGCCACGTGGCTGGAGAAGCCGTCCACGAACCAGGGTGGTCCAAGGACTGATTGGCGTCCCGCAAACCAGGACGGTTCGCGGCTTCAGGTTCAATCCACAAACTAGCGTGGTTCGTGGCTTCGGGTTCAATCCGCGAACCAGGGTGGTTTGTAGAGGGTTCCAGGTGGGCATCGGCGACCAAGGGCGACGTAGGTTGGAGGCTCGTCGTTTGGGACATCGACTGCGTAAGAGGATGCTACGTAGTGCGAAGGATGGGAAAAGAGGCATAAACTCCCTAGTTCACGGGGAAGTCATCCGCGGAGGGGGTATGGTTCGCGGTTCTTTTTTTTTTGTTATTTTAGGTTCACGGTTCCCCAATTTATTATGCATTTTACGATTCCTTCATAATTTATATACCTGTTGTAGTTCGCGGATGGGAATTTCTCTGTTTGTGAAATCTGAAGCCTTCCTTCAACCGATCTCCTATCCCTTCGAATCCGATTCCAGTTCTCCGATCCCCTTTTCTTTCCCCCTCGGTCTCCTTTTATAGAGTGGGGAAAGGAATGTATCTGCGGCCACCCGACACCCTTTACGGAGGCCCATAACCCAATTCACAGCTGACTTGGTCAATCCACAATTCGTAATGGGTATTGAATGCTCCCCCCCTCCGCGAGGCCAACTCAGGGAGTACTCCACGGCTGCGGAGGGTTCCGCCTCTATTCCGCGAACGACAGCGGGTACGGCTTGTACCGGTCGATACGGTCCACGGTTAGGGAAGTTCGTGACAGTGAAACGGACTGGCGGCCATCCTGCTTCGCGACAATAGAGGCCCTCCACCTCCATTTCACGAACAACAATGGTTCGTGGAGGGGGTGCCTCAGGGTGCCTGGCCACGTTGTGCTTCCTTCATACCGGTTCGCAGACCATTCCTGTTTGTGTCCCTTCTTTGATTATGTTCCCCAATTCTTTGGGGGATTTGGGTAGAATCTCCTTTGCGGATTTTTCCGGACCCTACAAAGTCCCCCCATCGGAATGGGGTCTGATCGGAACGAAGAGGAGGCCATTCCGAATGTAAAGTGGTCCTGAAAATCAATGAGTGTTTGGACAATGCTCTAAATTTTTCTTGAGTTTAGGGACTCCGCGAGCACAGTTTGACTTTTGCTAGGGTTTTATAAGAAAACCCCACAAACATTTTGTCTCTTCCATTTAATGCCCTGATTTTGCCTGCGCCCATTTGGTATGGACCCAATGGGTATAACCTGTCTTTTTTCATAGGTCACCCTTTCTGTGTTTTCGGCCTAACAAGCTTTGTGCCTCTTTCTTCTGTGAGTGGTTTAAAGTCCCACTGACAAGACTATCACTAATAATGTTTTAGGTCGAATATCTTTGACCAAATATGGTGGGGCAAGGGCCCCAATGGGGTTCAACTGATTAAAAGATGTCTTAATACCCTTCAGATGCACGTGGGGAAAAAAAATTTGGACGACATGCAGGGCATCTCTCAAGGAATGGGAGCCGCATCGACGTACATAGGTAGGAAGAGCATTGCCTAGGGAAGTCTTGCCTTTGGTAGATGAGCCATGGGTGATCAATATGCAGAGCCGCTGAGGGAATGGTATGCATAGTCATGCAAAGGTGTCCTTAAGTCAAAGACTTTTCCATTTTTGATGGCCAGAGGACTTCATGGAAGTCCGGCTCATGGGAACCATGATGGGTGGCTTGGAAAATTAAGAAAGCCACCAGGGGTGACTCATAAGGGAAGTGTGACATATAAAAGGGTTTTTGGAACATCCATACTAATCAGGAGCGTGGTCCGGAGACCACCTCCCTACGCATTTAGTTGGCGTAAGGGATGGTTGAGGCTTGACGTAGTTTAAAGTCATGCAGCTGGGACATCATTTGAAATGGAACGACTTCTCCTAGTTCTCAGTAATCTTGTCAAAAACATTCCACCATATTTAGGCAGGTATATGAAAGAAGTTGGTAAAATGCAACTCAGAGGGTTTCCAAATTCCGGGATAGAAATGGGGGCTCAGAGGCCAAGATGCGTACAGAGAGAAGCATCGCCTAAAGAAATATTTCCTTTGGTAGACGGGCCGGGGGCGATCAATATGCAGAGCCACTGAGGGAATGGTATCCATAGTCATACAAAGGTTTCTTTAAGTCAAATACTACCCACTTCTGATAGCCGAGCAACTTCAGGGAAGTTGAGGTTTGGAACCACCAGGGGTGGATTATGAGAGTTCGGCATTTTCCTGAGTACAGAGTATAGTTTATGATGAGAGGGTGCCTGAATATGGGGGAAAAATCTGGACTAAACTTCCTGAGAACGGGTAAAGTAATTATTTCTCACGCTGGTGTGAGGCGGTGGTTCGTGCAGGTCTGACCTGTGCACTGAAAGATGAAGAAAAGCATATGTTTCTCATTGAACCCATGACGAGTATGAGCGTGTAGTTTACCGTCATGTGGTTGGGACATAATCAGTGCAGTTTAGAATCATGCGTCAAGGACGAGAGGCATTTTTAAATGTTGCTTTGTAGTTTAATGTCATGTAGCGAGGAAGGATTCCGCGCAGTTTATCATCATGTGGTAAAGACAGGGATATCATTAAAGGATGCCAGGCAGTTTAATGTCACGTGGAAAGGATGGGGGAATCATTAAAGGTTGTCATGTAGTTTAACGTCATGCGGCGAGGACATGGGGCATTTTTGCGATGACTGCTCTTCATCAGAATATAACTGGGATTGAATACCTCAATAGACCCTAGACGGGGAAGGGGGGTTTGATGGTGTAAATCATGGTTCCAGGGCCTATTGGATCAGGAGAGGTGATATGGGGGCTTTGAGGTCGGTAAGAGTACGGAGCTAGGAAGATCATCGCCTGTGGAAATCTTTCCTTTGATGGATGAGCCAGGGGCTATCATTATGCAGAGCCACTGAGGGCATGGTATGCATAGTTGTACAAAGGTGTCCACAGGTTGAAAAATTTCCACTTTCGATGGCCATGAATGGTTATGAGGATTAGCAATTATCCGGGCCACAAAGTCTGTCATTTGGCAGGGGAATGTTTGGACATTTCAGGGATATCCATCCCTAGTTTCTTGTTGAGTTTCAAAGAGCCCCATGCGCTGATCTTTTCTCATTTTTTTTCACGGGGGTGTGCCTTTATTCTATGCAGTTTCACGTCATGTGGTAAGGACGAGGTACTCCTAGTTTTTCAGTCATAGAGCTTGGACCATTGGGTGACTATTGCTATAATCACTCAAAGGATAATTGAGTAAATATGTTCTGATATACTTAGGACAAGGCATGGGATGAAGGTCGTAAACTACAACTTTGATTCTTTCCCGGATCAGGAGGTATGGTGTGGGGGATCTAAGGCTGGTAGGCGTATGGAGCTAGGAGAAGTACCGCTCGAGGAAATCTTGCATTTGATGGACGAGCCATGGGCTATCATTATGCAGAGCCGCTGAGGGCATGGTATGCATAGTCGTACAATGGTGTCCCCGGGTTGATAACTTTACACTTCCGATGGCCATGAATGATTATGAAAATCCGCGATTGCTCATAGTGCAGAGTTCGGCATGTGGGGATAATGGTGTCCAGGTATACAAGAAACAAATTCACCGCAATTGTCCATTGAGTCAAAGTAGCATAGTCCTGGCTTGATGTTTGTTGATGTAGGTCACTATGTGAACCACTGGGGGACACACAGGCTATCTAGATAGGAAAACCCTAGCAACACCTGAATGTGAAAAGGGGAAAGAACTTGTAAACTACTTCGCCATAAACTTCTGGATCAAGAGGTATGGTATGGGGGCTCTGAGGTCGGTAAGTGTATGGAGCTAGGAAGAGTGCCGCCTGTGGAAATCTTGCCTTTGGTAGATGAGCCAGGTGCTATCAATATGCAGATCCACTAATGGCATGGTATGCATAGTCGTACAAAGGTGTCCACGGGTCGATGAGTTTCCACCTCCGATGGCCATGAATGGTTATGAAGATCCATAATTATCGGGACCGTGGAGTCTGATGTATGGAAAGGATGTATCCAAATGTGCAAGGAGTATCTCCACCTCGTATCTCCATGTGTCCTGAGTGGGTTGCGACGAAGTCCATACAGTTTAACATCATGCGGTGAGGACAAACTCCATGCAGTTTAACGTCATGTGGTAAGGACGAAGGTGTCCTGACATGATAGAAAAAAGGGGTCCGTGAAGTTTAACATCGCGCGGTGGGGATAACTTCCATGCAGTTTAACGTCATGCGGTAAAGATGAAGATATACACCCCATGCAGGTCTGGTTCGTACACGGGGAAAGGGGCATTTTTAACATCATTGTCCGTGAAGTTTAACGTCATGTGGTAAGGACGAGAAGTACACCCCATGTTGTTCTGGATCACACACAGGGGGAAAGGGCATCTCTTTTTTTAAGGGGCTAGGCCAGGACTGGGGATCTTGGCGTCGCTACGTATCCTGCGAGGGTAGGAATCAAGCCGTACGTAGTTCTCTGTAATGAGTGCACCCCATGTAGGTCTGGTCCATACAAGGGGGGGGGGGAGGCATTTTTTTATCTTTAATTCAGGGTTCTAGGCCAAGACTGGGGATCCTGGCGTCTCTACATATCCTGTGAGGGCAAGAATCAAGACGTATGTAGTTCTCTGGAATCCTTGCAGTTTAGCATCATACAGTGAGGACGGAGTTCATATAGTTTAACATAATTTGGTTAGGATGAGAAAAGGGCTGGGCCGGGACTAGGAATCCTGGCGTCGCTACGTATCCTGCGAGGGTAGAAATCAATCCGTACATAGTTCTCTGGAATGATTACACCCCGTGCAGGTCTGGTCCATACACGGGGGGAGAGAAGGCATTTTGTATCATTAATTCAAGGGGATGGGCCAAGAATGGAGATCCTGGCATCGCTACGTATCCTACGAGGGAAGGAATCAATCCATAAGTAGTTCTCTGGAATCTGTGCAGTTTAGCTTCATTCGGTTAGGATGGAGTCCATACAGTTTAATGTCTTGTGGTTAGGATGATGGGAACACCCCGTGTAGGTCTGGTCCATACACGGGGGGATTTGCATTTTTTTTTGTTTGTGTTTTTATTTCTTTTGTTTGAGGTGGCTTGGCCAGGGCGTGGAATTTTGGCATCACTACGTATCCTACGAGGGCAGGAATGAAGCCTCACATAGTTCTCTGAAAGACGATACACCCTGTGCGGGTCTGATCCGTACACAGGGGAAGGGGTGTTTTTAAATCACCTTGTCCGTGCAGATTATTGTCATGCGGTAAGGACGATCTCCATGCAGTTTAACGTCATGCGGTGAGGACGTGGGGCATACATTTTAACGTCATTTGGTCAGGACAAAGGGGAATTATTAAATTCCGTGCAGTTTAATGTCATGCGGTGAGGACAAGGTGCTTGGTAGTTTAGTGTCATACAGCTTGGATGAAGATTCCGTGCAGTTTAACGTCATGCAGTAAGGACGAAGTGCTCGGCAGTTTAGTGTCATATAGCTCATACGAAGATTCCGTGTAGTTTAGCGTCATGCGGTAAGGATGAAGTGCTTGGCAGTTTAGTGTCATACAGCTCGGACGAAGGTTCCGTGTAGTTTAACATCGTGCGGCAAGGGCGATGTGCTTGGAAGTTTAGTGGCATACAGCTCAGATGAAGATTCCATGTAGTTTAATGTCATGAGGTAAGGATGAAGTGTTTGGTAGTTTAGTATCATACAGCTCGAACGAAGATTCTGTGCAGTTTAACGCCATGCGGTAAGGACAAAGTGCTTGGAAGTTTAGTGTCATACAGCTCAGATAAAGATTCCGTGTAGTTTAACGTCATGCGGTAAGGACGAAGTGCTTGGAAATTTAGAGTCATACAGCTCGGACGAAGATTCCGTGCAGTTTAACATCATGCGGTAAGGACGAAGTGCTTGGCAGTTTAGTGTCATACAACTCGGACGAAGATTCCGTGTCTCTTTGAGAAATACTTTTTCAGGAATCTCACATTGGTGGGAGCTGTGGTGGATTTCCTGTCCATGGAGATTAGGGCATACGATCCGTTGGAGTAGACCTTGTGTAAAACATATGGTCCCTCCCACGTGCGCTCCAGCTTTGGAGGATTCTTGCCGGGTATCATTGGGGTCCATAGGACCAGCACTAATTCTCCTTCAAAGAAAGACTGGAGGTGGACCTTTTTGTTGAAGGCTCGTGCGATCTAGTTCTGGTACACTTCCAGGTGGTGCAGAGTGTGCAACCGCTTCTCGTCTAGCTCTTCCAACTCACCTAGCCACTTTTTTGACTGCTCATCATCAGATAATCAATCCCAGATGGCAACGTGGAGTGAGGGAAGTTAAAGTTCAATGGGTAGGACCGCCTCCGTGCTATACACCAATGAGTACGTGGTAGACCGAGTAGTGGTGCAGATTTTGGTTCAATAAGCCCACAATGCATGGAGGAGTTTATCTGGCCAAGACTTCTTGTCTTTGTCCACCATGTTCTGGATGATGTTGGACATGGTCTTGTTGAAAGCTTCTATCTGTCCGTTGGCCGCTGCATGGTAGCGGGATGAGTGGCTAGCATTGATACCATACTGGTGGTATAGCTTTTCCAACTCAGCAAAGTAGAAATTAGTGTCGTTGTCCGTCAGTATAGTATGAGGGACACCAAATTTGGCGATGATATTGGCCTTCACGAAGCTAACAATATTTCTTGCCCTGAATTCCTTGAGGTGTACGTCTTCTTCCCATTTGGAAAAGAAGTCGGTCTCCATGAAGATATACTTCAGCTGTTTGTTCGTGGTGGGAGGATATGGTCCCACGACGTCCATCCCCTAGATGGAAAATGGACAAAAGTACTTAGCTTGATGAAGCAACTTCGGGGGCTGGTGTATGAAGTTGGCATGAATCTGGCATGAGTGGAATTTTGTGGTAAAATGCTCACAGTCTCATGCAACTGTTGGCCAGTAGTACCCAAGCCTTCGAACCTGATGGGAAAGCTTAGTCCCCGGTTGATGTTCTCCACACGCTCTTGCATGTACTTCAGTCATGACGACAACAATTTCTTCTCCATCAATGCACCTGAGGAGCACCCCATCGAGGCCTTATTTATAGAGGACCTCTTGCTGACCCGTGCCGCCATATATGAAAAAATTTATTGCCCTTCTCTGTATTTTCTCCCGTTTAGCCCTGTCTGATGGAAGCTCTCCCCATTGAAGGTAGTTCATGATGGGGGGTCATCCAGCCGGTAGAAGGAGAATACGGCTCGGGGATAGGACTGACTTCATGGATCTCTTCTGTCTTATCTTGAAAAAATGGAAATACCATTCGATGGTGAGCAATACTGATAACCGTTTCATCCTGATCTGAGTTGGCTAGGTCTGTGGCCATGTTGGCTAATGCATCAGCCTGAGCATTCTGGGACCAGGGAATATAAGTCAATGTCGGTTCTGTGGAGAACTCGGCCATTAACCCTTGGACATGGTCAAACAATTAGATCATCTCCTCCTTTTTAATAACATAGTCACCATTGACTTTCTTGATGACCAGCTCTGAGTCGCCTTTTGCCTTAAGGTGTTGTACTTGTGCCTGGAGTATGAGCTCCAGGCCTGCAATGATGGATTGATATTCCGCTTCATTGTTCGTACATCCCTCTGACAGGAGGAAGGAATACAGAAAAACTTCCTTTTCTGGGGACACGAGTATTATCCCCAGACCCACTTTGTTGAATTTGGGATACTTCATCCTCTTCCCAGTGGAGCTTCGGGACGCGCCGTCAAAGTACATTTCCCATACTGGGAAATCCCCTTGAACCGAGCAGATATCTTCATCAGGTAGTTCAGCGTCTGGTGCAATGGTCCCTGTTGAAGGGTGCTCTACCAGAAAGTCTGCTAATGCCTGGACCTTGATGGATTTTTGAGTCATGAACCGGATGTCAAATTTTTGCAGGATGACCGCCCATCGTGATAGGAGTCCCGTTAGCATCGAGTGACTGAGGATGTACTTGAGCGGGTTACTCCATAACATCAAATAGTCCTCATGATGCTGCAGATAATGTCTCAGCTTTTGAACTGCAAAGACCATGGACAGACAGCTCTTCTCGATATTTGAGTATTGAGTCATAGCATCAATCATGGTTCGAATGAGGTAATAGAGATTGTTTTCGCTGCCAGCGTCATTCTTCTGTGTGAAGAAGGCTCCCAATAACCATTCTAGGGCCGTCACATATAGAATGATAGGACTTCCTTACACCGAGGGAATGAGCACCGGTGGGCTTAAGAGGTACTTCATTAAGTTGTCGAACGCCTCTTGGCAGTCATTCGTCCATTGGTACGTGACCCCCTTCTTCATCAACCTGGTGAAGGGAAAACATTTTCCTGCCAGGTTGGCTATGAACTGCCTAATGTAGGCTAGGTGTCCTGGGAATCTCGTTATCTCAGTGAGATTTTGAGGGGGCAGCATGCTCAGGACAGCCTTCGTCTTCTCAGGGTCGACTTCGATGCAGCGATGGCATATGACGAAGCCATGAAATTTCACTGAGGTAACCCCAAAGGCGCATTTCAATGGGTTAATCTTCATTCTATGCTGTCGGAGCTTGTTGAAAACAGTCTCAACGTCCGACAGGTGATCTGAGCATTGTCTGGAGTTGACCACTAGGTCATCCACATAACATTCAACAAATTTCCCCAAGAATGGCTTAAAGATCCGATGCATAGCACACTGATATGTGGCACCAGCATTCATGAGACCAAAGGGCATGACCCTGTAACAGAATACCCCTTGAGGGGCCCTGAATGAAGTGGATTCTTCGTCTTCTTAGGCCATCCTGATTTGATTATATCCAGAATATCCTTCCATGAAGGATAGAGCCTCATACCCGGTCGTCGCATCAATTAACAACTCGGTGATTGGAACCGGGAAGTCATCTTTCAGACAATGCCGATTAAGGTCTCTGAAGTCAATGCAGATGCAGATTTGCCTGTTCTTTTTCTTGACAGGAACGATGTTGGACAACCACATGGGGTACTGGACTTCCCTGATGAAGCCTGCTTTAATGAGCTTATCGACTTCAGCCTATCTCTTGGCAGCATGTGAGGGGTGCATCCTTCTAGCGGCCTATTTGTAGCCCCAGTGGTCTTCTGGAAGACCCAGGTGATGCGTCGCTACCTCGGGATCGAGTCCTGGCATTTTCATGTAATTCCATGAAAATACATCCCGATGTTTCCTTAGGAAGGAGGTATATACATCGTGTTCCTCGGGAGACAAGGCCGCACTAATGAGATTGGGCATCAGGTCTTCTTCAGTACCTAGGTTTATTTCCCTGAGCTCGTCCACAGTGGTGGAGATACCCTCCTCAAATGTGGTAGGTGCATCTCTGAGATCTTCCCCCTCTTCTTCTCCCAAGTCCTCATCCTCTTGATTTGACGAGGAGAGAGTTTCCTGTCTGAGCCTTCGATGGTTTGAGGGAGAGGCATCGTGGGCATCCCTGCTTGAGCATTCATCCCCAAATCAAGGGTTGGTAGACATTCCTACACTATCATGCTCAGACATCATGGCTGAAGTCATGAGGACATCTGAATGGGTGTCTGCACTCAAACTTCTACTCTCAACATGGTTGATGGGTAGGACATAATCTCGGCCAACCTTCTTGAGGGGGTCATCGGGGACCATTTCTAGGCCATTTGGAGTGGGGATCCAGTAGACATCGTCGACCAAAGCCTTCTTTTTCTTTTGTTCATAGAACCCGGCGTCGATGTAATGCGACTTCAAGAGCTCGAAAGAGGCCCTGTCGACGTGCAACATCCCGCTTTGTCCATTGATGCAGTACTTGATACACAAGTGGTAGGATGAAGGAAAAACCATGTGCTTATGGAGCCATGGACTTCCCAGTAGGGAATTGAATGTTGTGCTCTTCTGGACCACCAGGAATTCTGTGTAGGCTACCAGGTCACCAAAATGGGTCTTTAGCTTAATCTGTCCCATTGGTTTCTACTCACTCTAGTCGTAACCTAACAAAGTTGTGGCTGAGGGAATTAGATCGTCCTCACTGTAGCCCAACTTAGAGAGTGTCCGTAGGGGAAGGAGATTAACTCCAACGGCATTGTCTATAGAGACTTTTCGGATCTCAATAACATTCAGCATTCCGGACACATATAGCGGTTTGATGTGTCATTGCATGATGGCATCTTCATCCTGATCGGTGAAGGAAATCACCGCATTGCATTCAGCCGGGCCAGTCTCCGCCCGGTAAATCCTGGCAGCAGCTACCTCGACTGGGAATTCCTAGGGTCTAATCAAAGCATCGATAAGCACCTCCCTAAGGTCGGCTGACAAACTCAGGGCATCCAGGATGGATAGCTTGGCTGGTATAGACGCCAGCTGCTAAAGGATGTCGTATTTTTTCTCCAGCGGTCGACGCTTCTCCGTTGGTGGGAGAGTCTTAGAGGGTGCTTTGGGATCTGGAGCGTTTGACGAGGAGGGACCGACCGTGGGGGCAGACGCTGATGGCGTTCCTGCGTTTTGAGCACTTGGTCTGGCCGGTCTGTTTTTATGCACTAGGTGGCCAGACAGTTGCTCCTCCTCTAGTGGGTATCATAGAATAACAAGTCCAGAGTGACTACTTGTGAAGGTAGAGGGGAATTCTCTCTCCTGGTGAGTCCGCTGAAGGGATCTCCCACGTATTTCTGCAATATTGACGGTCTGGGCCGGGGTCCAACCATAGGGTTGGTTTCGGCCACGACTGTGCCTCCCCTGGTATCCTCTGCCTCTGCGATTCCTCCCCCCGACTCCTCGTATAGGGAACTCGGGTTCGTAGTCATACCCTTCGTCAGGGAATGATTCCATGAGATGGATGACATTGATATAACCAAATATTGGTTCCTCATCCTCTGATAGGTCAACCTGGTTGGTTGTATCTAATGGTACAGTTTGGTGGGTCAGTGCCCGTGGTGCCAAATTCGAGGGCATGAAATCTTCCAGGGTCTGGACTATCCTTGGCCTCACCGCGGAATACTCCTCTTGTGACTGTTTCCTACTTTTACTCAGTCTGGATGGCTGGCTCGTAGAGGATTGTGAGGCTGATGATGTTGACTCTATGAATTTAGGGGCTATTGGTGGCAATACCGGCTGCTGTAGTTGAGCTCGGAGTATTCCCTGGGCTCGGTTGATAGTCTTCCGAGTCATCCAGTTATCAAATTTTTGCCCCTGTTTGTTGGTGACTTTCTTCCACCCCTCCTCTTTACCGGAGTTGGTGGTAGAGATATATGCCACATGTGCTGGGGGTGGTCCCATCTCTACTTGTCCGGAATCTACCATCCTCTGCAAGAGTTCTTTGAAGACGAAGCATTCTCAGATACTATTCCCCAACATCTGATGGTAGGGGCAGTAATCTGGCCTGTCATCGTGGCCGACTTCTTCAGGTTTCCTTGGCTCCGGGAGGCGGAGAAGATTACAGATCATGGAGGCAATGAAGTATCCACGAACTTCATCGTCTCAGAATGAGTATACTTTTTGTCTTCTCTCCTCAAACTGGTTCTGATTTGGTCCTCTCTGATCATCCCGTTTAGGCGAGGGTGACTGCTGATATGCAGAGGGGCCTTGATGATTTGGTGGAGGCCTGAGCGGTGGAGCGGGAAAAGGGGTTGTCTTGAGTGTGATAGAGGACTCTTCAGCTCTAGGAGCTCTCTTAGCAGGAGCCTGCGATGCTATTCGGGACTTTGAATTAGTCTGCTGCTGGGAGTCTTCAATTCTCTGGGCAATGGCCGAGAGATGGCGGAAGCCAGCGGTGCACTCCACCGATATGAGCGGTGTTCGCATCTCATCTCTAAGATTATCGATGCATATACATAGAATCTCATCTTGAGGCATTGGTCTGTTCAGAGAATAGGTCAGACCTTTCCATCTGGAGATGAAATCTGAGACCCTTTCGTTCTCCCTCTGCTTGTTGTTCATGAGATCACTGACCATTGTTTTAGGCATCGTTGAGCTGAAGTGGAACAAGAACTGCTGCCAGAGGTCCTCCCTGCTCTTTATCGACTGGGCCGGAAGAATCGTATACTAGACGAAGGAGGATCCTTTCAAGGTCTGTACGAATAATCTAAGTTTCACTGCTTCTTATTGTTCTGGAGTCCCCATCATAGGGTCGCAATAGGACGCGTAGTGCATCAAATGATGCTCCGGATCACCTGATCCATTAAAGATGGGGAATACAGGGCTCCCAAAATCGGGTGGAGGTGGTGTGTTGGTCAAACAATCTCGGTAGGGTTTCCGCATCGGCTGTATCAGAGCGCATCGACATTCCATCACTTCCAGTCGAGCTGTTAATGCCTCGATGGTATTGGTGAGTCCCTGGTTTACATCCTGTTGGGCCTGGTCTTGGGTAGGCGTAGCCCGAGGCATTGCCTGAGGATCCGGATTGGCCGAAACCAAGGGTGAATATTCCATTCGGGGTACCCTCAGAGGGTTCGGGCGTACTTTCTCTGGTTGCCTCCTAAGTGGAGGGAAATTCGGGTATTCGTTTGGATTCACATCTATGTAGCTGGATGGGCCAGGCGCCTCATTGGGCAGGATCCTTGATCGTGCTTCGTTTTCCGGGGAAAGACTTAGCCTTTGAGGTGCACTTTCCGGGAGTTCATGACGTGGCTCTTCTTGGGATACACTTTCAATAAGGCAGTTCCTCTGGAGCAGCTCGGCGTTAAGCCACCTTAATTCTTTCATCTCTTCTTCCTGTCGAGCGAACCTCTCTTCGAGCGTGAGTGGCTCGTTTTTATCAAGATAGGGGGATGGGTTAAGGGTAACCATTTATTTGTTCTTGTCATTGTTGGAAGCTCACTGGGTAGGCGGAGGGAGGTTAGCTTAAGGGGTGGCCATATTTAAAGAAGCCCTCTGGTTCCGGGTGTGCACACCTGGGGGTTCATTGTGAGTCACAGCCTAACCGGAACAGTCGTCTCCCGACCTATCCGGATTTTCATTTTCTCCAGTTTCACCTGCGGAGTTAGCCTCTATGGCATTGATGAATGCATATTGCGGGGTGGAGGGGATGCCATCTTCCAAATAGAAAGAGGATCTCCCGCATCTCTTACTGGCCTTCCCTCTCATGACCTGGGATTGCCCTCGGACTTCTTGGAGAAGGGTGACGTGGAGAATTCTTTAATGTGACCTTACATCGTGCCTTCCTCTTGGAGTGGATGATGATTCATATAACAGTATAGGACGAGAACCTCTTCTCCTGACTGTCCTCCCTAGATGAGAGAATACCGACTCTCGTGGGGGTGGTTTTTGTTGAGGGGGTAATAATGCCCCCAGCCCTAAGGGCTGGGGTTGGCTCCGTTCCCTAGACGTTGAGTCTCTTCCTAGTTTTATTGGTCTTAAGAGGGCATTTGTTGTTAAATATGCCCCCAGACATACAGGATGGGGTTGACCAAGGATTGTGGCAGTGGCTGCGGCTATCGTGACCTGCCTGACCTCACGTGCCCCCATCCGGGGGTGAACCGGATCTGGTGCCGAATTCACCAGTGGATCAGTCCCTTCTGGGGAGGCAGGCAGAGATCGTTGATTGGACTCTATTAGGAGATAGGCATGTTGTATGGTCTTGGTGGCCTGATTCAGGAGTTTTTGAATAGCTCGTTCCCGCCGGGCCTTACGCTTCTGGGACTTACTCGAGGCCCGACTCTATTGGGTGTGTTGTCTTTCCTGAACAGGGGGTCCATCCGATTTCCATCTTGATGTGACAAAGTTGCAAGACACCATGCCAAATAGGTTCTTCTAAGCGGGGAGTGGAGTGAAATGAAGATCTTCGTGTTCCCCCCAACCCCTGATATGGACTCCCGCTAGAGCGTCACCGATGAGGCGGCGCAACTGATACAGTGCGCGGAGATAGGCTATCTCCATGTTTCCGCTGCGCATCTCGGGGCGTTGTTGTCGCGTCTAGGAAAGGGCCTCCAGGTTGATGTGACATAAGAGGTACCCTATCATCTTGACGTGGTCAACATACCCTTCATAGGGAAGGAATATTGATTTTAGCCGGCGGAGGGTTGTCCATATATTATGGCGGATGCCGTGCATGCATTCTTCTGAAAACTCCCTTGGTATTTCGTACCGAGAGGTGGCCGTGGGGAAAAACATAACTGGTATATCATTCCTGGCCAGTCATTTCCTTAGGTGCAGCATATCGACATATTCCTCCACCAGTGATTCTTTTACCTGGTCAGCCCAACTGAGGTGTTCACTGCTAGTGTGATCAGAGGCAGTGGGACCGATAGGTGCTGAATCATTATGTAAGCGATTCCGAGGGGGTTCAAAAGATGAACGCGGCCCCGACCCATCTCCTGATCGAAGGAGGGTGTCGTTAGTGACAAGATGTGAATCTGACATGCTCGATCCCGTCCTTCTGAGTGCCTCGGCATATGAGGGCTTTTTGATGCTTGATTCGGCAGGAGGATGACCTTCCTGTTGATATAATATGTCATCGTGGGGAGGACCTTTTCAATAACGGTCGTAATGGTGAGGAATACCATTACTACTTGATGCTTCACTACATAGAGGAATTTTTCAGTGCACACCCTGGGGAGGACCTCCAAGGCATGTTGCAGCAAGGGGAGGACCTTCTGGCTGTGTAGCGTTGTTACTAGGAGGACCTTCGCAACAACTTCCATTATGGTGAGGATGATCATCATGGCTTGACGTTTGACGCGCATCCTGGGGAGGACCTTTAGGACACGCCGTGACAAGGGGAGTACCTTCTTGTTTATTATGGCCATTGCATGGAGGACCTTCACGATGGCGGCCATGGTGGCGAGGACTACCATCACAGCTTCGGCAATGGAGAGGAATAACATTACTGCTGCCGCAGGGATAGTATCAGTGGGATACATCCTGGGGAGGGCCTCCAGAATGTACCACAACGAGGGGAGGGCCTTCTAATTTCTCGACGTCTCTACGGGGAGGGCCTCTGTTATCAGGGTGGTGAGAAATACCACTGTGACCTGATGCCTAGCTGTGTGGAGTTCCATTGCAGCGTAACCCCGGGGGAGGACCTTCAGGGCAGACCATGACAAGGGGAGGGCCTTCTTGTCATGATGAGATGTCACTACGGGGAGGACCTCCGTAGTTTCGACTATGATATCGAGGACTACCGTCATAATCTGTGGTCCCACTGCATGGAGAGTGATTGCAGTGTATACCCTGGGGAGGACCTTCAGGGTGGACCGCAGAAATTAGAGGACCTTCTTGCTGCTCGATCTTCTTGTCACGTGGAGGGTTTCCATGACTCGCATCAAGAGAGAATTTCTTGTGACCGATCGTTATATGCCCGTAGGGGAGGCCCCCACAGGTGCTCTGGGGAGGACCTTTAGAGCTGTTGGTAGCACCATTGCGGGGAGGACCTTCACAACAACTACTACCACTCCTATAATATGGTAATGGGTGTGCAGGGTTTTGAGCCTTTGATGCATGCTTAGCGGCATTGGAAACCCCAGATTCCAGCAGAGCAGAGTCATGAACCCGCTCTTTATTTTCCTTCTTCCTTCAGCGTGTTCGGGGAGCTCTTTTGCGGGCAGCGAGGACTGTCTTCTGTTGACAACAAACTTCACCTCCTTTGGGTCCCTGTCTAATTGGGTCCCAGGATGCCGCCGGGATACGCCGACGAATATCTTGAATTTTAGCAAGGATATATTCCTACTCTGGAGCATCCACCGTGATGGATGGGTGTCCCCCAGTTGGAACAAGTGAAGCTACTCGATCTAGTTGCCCTTGCGTCACAGAACATAGCCGGCGACCCTCCTGGGATGAAGCAGGGATGCAGATCTGCTCTGAGGTTGATATCTTTTCTCTTAAATGAGTCACCTAAATTGGGGTGATGGGATCACGGGCCTGAGTCCTTGCTGTTGCCTCCGATGAAATTACATACTGGAATGTCTGTAAGATATGATCTAAGATCGATTCCTACTTTTCCATCATTGCTAGGATATGTAGAGAGACATCTTTGGCTGGAATGGGTATGAAGGCCCATTCCGGTATTAGAGTAGGAATATTTTGTTCCAGTCCTCCAGTGGTCAGTGGGTACTGAAGATTATCCTGTGTCGGGGCAGGTGAACGAACCTACCCCTGTACCGAGATACTCCGGTTTCTCTCTCCGTTTACTACCACATTGGGGTTGCAGACTTTACTTGAATCCGTAGGGAGATGGACCTGCATATATTGGTTTCCCACAGTATTGAGTCGATGAACTTTGTGGGAGGGGAGATGTGTCTGCCTATGATTTGCAGCCACATCTTGGTGGCGGGCTTTTTTGATCGCCACCATTTCAGGATGACGGGTGTCTAAAGAAACTACCGAGAGCTGGTCCTGCAGGTGCCAGGTCGCCACCATGTCAGGTTGGTGGGCTTCATGACCCTGGTCAGGGAGAGGTGCCTACCTAGTAAGTGTCTTCCGGCATGAGCGACGGGCTTGATAGAGCTCGGCGGGGATGCGCGCCGGCTTATATGATGCCGCCATGTCTGGATGGCGGGCTTGGGAGGAGCGAACATGTGTAGGTGCCTGTTCGTGGTACGTCTCCGTTGCTGGGTAGCGATGCTACTCCTCAGGGACCAGGGTGATAACCGCCCCCTATTGTACGTCCTCCTCCCTCATTGGGCGGTCCGAGGGGCCGGAGATCGGGGAGCGTGGGCCTGAATCTTCGGGGAAACATCCTCCTCGGCGCGAGGATGTTGAGTCGCGGCGTGACCGCGATGACGTCTTTCGTCAACGGCCTGAGAACCGAACCCACATTCGATAAGGATGAAGTCCTCAAAATCAACCTCATCTGCCTCCCTAAGATAAGGGAGTTATTAATTGTCTCGTTCTGTGGATAGGCTCTCGAAACGGTTGGAGACAGCGACAGGGGATGTCTGGATCTGCCTTTGCGGTTGCTGATGGGCAGGCGACCAGTGAATCTAGACGGATTGGAGGGCGTGCATGGCCGCCTCCACTGTTGGGAGAGTACCGTTCGAGTGGTACTCTCAGATCAGCGCATCTGAAACCCAGTGTTGAAGATGCTAGGTGGGTGACGGGGTCCTCTGTTGTTGAGGAAGTCTCATCCTTGCGTCGTTGGAAATGCGCACTTGTGAGTTCCTTTGCGATGCCATTGGATCGAAGGGAGTTCTGAAAGTAGTGTCTGCCAAACATTTTAGCAAAAACAAGCAGAAAACCTATCAAAGCAGCATCTCATAATCCCATGCGTAATTAATGACCTCGCTTGGCCCTCCTTTGGAGCATAAGGGGTCACTTGGTGAGACTAAGTTGAATCCTTCATGTTTGGTTAAAGATTCACTTAGGGCTCACCATTTTTTGTTTCGTTCTTGGTTTTCAACCACGAAACACCCAACGACTCTGTATCCAATGATTAATGGACCTGCTTTCCAAAGGAAGGTGTTCACCGGATGGTCTGACCAGCGACTCTTAAGAACTCACATTGGTCGAGAGGATGGGAAGTCGGGCTCATCACACCCTTTTTGGGGGAAAATTATTGCATGTTCTGGGACTCTCTTGTAGATTTAAGACGTATTCATATGTTCACAAATCTTTGGTTTATACCCAAACATAGTATCCACGGATTCAACCCTGGTGGGCAACGGTCAACTGGACGCAGGGGTTCAGAATCATTTATGCCCGAGGTTTACCATCCCTCGCTGGATTAATGACCCCGAAGGGTTGTAACTCTCTTGAGGCGACACTAGGGGTGGCACAATGAACCGATATGGAGATGATCGGATAGACCGGTTGTTGGGCTTGAACCTCCTTGGAGGCTTCCTACATACCCTTTCTAGGAGACAGAGATCAAAGTCCACGTAGTTCACTTAGGTTTCGGAGAGCCGATGTGAAGAGAGACCCGGTGGTCCGATGGGTGGTGGGCTTGAACCTCATGGAGGCTTCCTATGTACCCTATCTAGGAGGAAGGGATCAAAGTCCATGTAGTTCGCATAGGCTTGGGGATTACGCTCTGAGGTATCCCATAATGATGGATTGGGGCTTACACTCTGAGGATGCCCATTGTAGGATGTCATGGTCGATGCTTACTCTAAGCCCACGTGAGACATGCTCAGTGTGATAAACAAGAGGCATCATGGACTAGATGATCATGTCACGAAAGGTGCATCCGTGAGAAGCGGAGTGGGGATTATGCATGGAGCGGCCTAGGATGATGAATTGGGGCTTACACTTTGAGGAGGCCCAGAAGGTCGGGGATTACTCTGAGATGGACGCTCGGGGCGACAAAGCCCAGAGGGAGAGGGAAGGGGGGGGGGGGTGCTCCTATGCCCATCTACTCTCCTGCAGTGCACGAGGGCTTCCTTCCGATGGGTATTTTACCATCTCCGAGGAACCCTCTGTAAGTGGAGGGGAAAAAAGGGATTCCCAAGCCTAGAATCCACATTACCGTGGGAATGTGAACCCATGAATGCTTTAGGAATCTTTTCAAGGGTCGGGGAGACCCATTTTCCCCTGTTTAGTGTGGGTATGTGAACTCAAAACGGCACGCTGATGCGCCTAAAAGTCATACCATGCGGATCCGGTGGATCTGGCGGAGGCCTTGGCTCGGGGCCGACGAATAGGCCTATAAGGGAGTTGTGGAGGACCTGGATGGATCAGAAGGATTTTACCTGGATCTGGGAATGAGAACACCGAAGTATTTGGCGAACAATAGAGAGGTATAGGTGGTGGCTCCCTTTGCATGGGAAAGTGACACGCGGCTGGAGAAGTTGCCCGCGAACCAGGGTGGTCTGTGGACTGATTGGCGTCCCATGAACCAGGACATTTCGCGACTTCAGGTTCAATCCACGAACAAGGGTGGTTCACGGCTTCAGATTCAATCCATGAACCAGGGTGGTTCGCGGAGGGTTCCAGGCGGGCAGCGGCGACCAAGGGCGATGTCGGTCGAAGGCTCGGTGGTTGAGGCTTCACCACGTAGGAGAGTGCTACGCAGTGCGAAAGATGGGAAAAGAGGCATAAACTCCCTGGTCCGCGGGGAAGTCATCTGTGGAAGGGGTATGGTTCATGGTTCTCCTTTTTTTTGTTATTTTAGGTTCGCGGTTCACCAATTTATTATGCGTTTTCTGATTCCTTCTTAAGTCATATAACTGTTGTGGTTTGCGGATGGGATTTTTGCTGTTTGTGAAATCTGAAGCCTTCCTTCAACCGATCTCCTATCCCTTCGAATCTGATTCCAGTTCTCCGATCCCCTTTTTTTCTCCATGGTCTCCTTTTATAGAGTGGGGAAAGGAATGTATCTGCGGCCATGCGGCACCCTTTGTGGAGGCCCATAACCTGATTCACAGCTGACTTGGTCAGTACGCAATTCACGGTGGGTATTGAATGCTACCCCCCCCTCCGCGAGGCGAACTCAGGGAGTACTCTGCAGCTGCGGAGGGTTCCACCTCTATTTCACGAATGATAGTGGGTGCGGCTTGGACCAGTCGATGCGGTCCGTGGTTAGGGCGGTTCGTGATGGTGAACCGGACTGGAACCCATCCAGCTTCATGACCGTAGAGGCTCTTCGCCTCTATTTCGCAAACGATAATGGTTCGCGGAGGGGGTGCCTCGCGGTGCCTGGCCACATTGTGCTTCCTTAGGACCGGTTTGCAGACCGGTCCTGTTTGTGTCCCTTCTTTGATTATGTGCCCCAATTCCTTGGGGATTTGGGTAGAATATCCTTTGAGGATTATTCAGGACCCTACAAACTTTATTAGGTTAATTCATGGCCTTTTATGGGTTAAGAGATTCAATTTCATTGTTTGGGAGTGTTTTCTTCATTGGTTTTCATGATCGATTTACTTATATTCAAGTACGGATAAACATGTAGAATGAAAATGGTTATACAGAATAGAAGTTGTATGTTATTATTGAAAAAAATAAGGTTACATGGTTATAAATTTTATTTTTTTATTGGGAGTTAAGATGAATCAATATATAAAACTTTAATTCCAATTATTTGGGTAAATTGGCGGTTTTTATCACAACGAAGTCATTTTGATTTATAAATTAATATCATGTGTAAAAAATGATTACAAAACCTTAATTAATATATAATACATATATTATATTCTGGTTCAACCATAAAAATTGTTTCATGACCAGAATTGAAGACATCAATAGAAATTGAAAACTCGTCAGACATGAATGTGATAAATTAACACATATTGAATATTGTTTTGGTTTCTAATAAAAATGAAGGGTGAAGGAGAGATGATGATGAATTATCCCTATATAATAAAAAATTTATATTAAATTTAAGTTACAGGATTTATTAAAACATTTGTATTAAATTAGGTGAGGAAAGAAAAAGAAAATAAAGTGACTTGAAATGAAAGAAATGAAAAGAAGAATTTACATCTTTAAGTAATATTCCCTGAGGGCCTCTTTCGGGGGGGGGGAGGTTTTGGTCTTTTAATGATAACAAGGAATGTTAGAAATGGGGGAGGAGCTTTGGAGGATATTTGGTAAGAATTTAGACAAGGAAAAAGGCTTCATAGAAGTGAAGAGAAGAGGAAGTTGGGGGGGGGGGGGTTATAGTGGAGTAGAGGAGTGATTTGGGATAATCTTATTCATTATTATATTATTTTTCTCAAGACAAGAAATGGTATTGATTAATGTGACCATGAATAGTAATATGTGCTTGTGAGTTCTAAAAAATTTCCATTTACATCATCCATGACTCAATCATGATGCATAAATTTAATTAATTAGCATTTTTTGTAAATTATCAAATTTCACTATTCACCAAAAATTCGAGTATTTCATAAAAATCCCAAAAATTCACCATAAACATTTTTCAACATATAGAATTAAAAAATGGACTCCATTTGAACAAAATAATTTTCTAAATAAGAGAAATTTAATTTTAAATAAAATCATTATTTACTTGAAAAATACAGATTTAAATTTTAAACTGATTTTATAATACTTTAAAAAAATTAAATAAGGTATAATTAAATTATCCTAAAATTATAAAAAAAAATATTCATTTTGGAATACATTTTATGAAAATGGATTTTCTTTTAGATTAGTTTACTAATATAAATTTGTAATTAAATATTTATTACTCACAAAAAAATACTTAATTATTAATTTCTAAAATACTCAATTTCATTTATAAGGTGTCTAAATTTAATTTATACCTACATTGGTGTGGTTAATATTCATAAGGGTAATGTTAATATTAACTAAAAAGTAATTTGATCATATCAAACAATAAATATCTTACTGAACACAACTATGTATGTCAGGTTTTTAAAATTCAAATCACATAAAAGTAAAATTATATTTACTGGCTACGTTATAACAAAGTGGAGTTTTGTAGAGACTCGGTGCTTCATACATTCAATCTTATATTTATTTTCAAAATATTGGGGTGTTACATGTTGGAGTTGGTGGTCTAGAACCAACTACTTTGTACTTTATTCGTTAAATAAAAGCCTTATCACATCTTGATTGTTCTTCTACATGACAATGTATGTGATAATGTCCTAAGAACGGCTGTTGCATTAATGAGACATAGGGGATCCCTGCTATGATGAGAACCCGGAAGTTCCATAACACTGTTCTTGAATATATTTTCTATGGCCGGATGATATTATTTGAGGGAAACAAATAATATAGACCATTAGGGGTAAGGACTCATAAAAATTTGAGGCACCTTCTCATGGTGTCCGCCCTTGGTAATATCCAGGAGGATATTATGAGAACGAGACCCGTCAGTAGGAAATCCACATTTCATAGTGTCATTGGATGTTCCAATCTTCGGACATGTGTATTGGTCCTTATACATTAAGATTATTATTAATGGGTATTACAACTCGTGCACTTAGATGTATCGACGAAAACTGTGATGACACACTGTTCGCAGTGAGGTAGGATACGTTGGGTGTGTCATGAGTAATACTGAATTAATAGATAATGCGAAAAAGGATTTGTCCCTTCTGTTCCATAATGAAAGTAGATATCTCAGGCCCTTTGATGGAATTGATATAGCCTAAATAAATCCACGGACATGGTAAGGTATGGGAGAGTTCAATTCCGGGAAGTCAAAGAAAGAATAATTGAGCTCATGGGTTGATGGCACTAGCATGCAACCCGCTTGATTGGAGATATCGAGACAAAGGGATTATATTAGACGGTAAGCGTTCGTAGGGGGTGAGAGGTCATTGCGGCGTTAACTTATTTCCCTATGGGTGCCTTGGCGTGTTGCTAGATGCTAATCTTGGACTTCAGGCAGGCTCTGCCTAATGCCACTGGGAAAGAAGCCTAGAGGGTCACACACTAAGTGTGTCTATGTATCTCAGTTAAATATTAATTTATCAAGTTAAATAAATATTATTCCTGACTATGGTTTAATAATTATTTAAGGATTCCTGATCGCATTTATTTCGACACTAGTTATTCGAGAGAATATACTGTGGGAGAAATAATATATATATTTATTAGTGAGTAATACAGTTACATTTATTTAAGAAATAAAAAGCCATTAATCAAGGTCTAATAAATATGGTCGAGGAAATAAATAAAATGAAAAATAAAAAGTACACGCCGTGTAGTTAGTTTTTTGGGATTTGTGAGAAAATATTGTTTATTTAAATGATATTAAATGTAATACGTTGGGCACATGTCAAGTAATAATGATGGTCAACTGTTATTACTAAGACATGGGGTATTACTAAGGATTAAATAAAATTATTAAATGCTTTCAAGAAATTAATTAATTTTATTATTCTAAGTATTAGAATCCCAAATTACATTATTCTCCTAGAGACAGAGCCATTGTTGTGCACAATGTATTGGGAAATACTCTAAAGCCAAGAGAGAATTCTTTTTCCACCAAGAACGCTTTCATGTTACGAGAGAGAGATCTGCCACCGGATCAAGGCGGTAGAAGGAAGACATCGCAAGTCAAGGTTCTTCCGTGCTAACACCCGGAGATCCCTTTGGATACATCCAGAGATACATATAGCACGTGTGGATCACCGCTAGAGGAATCCTATACTTGGATTATACGATGCAATGATGGATCACAAGATCATGACCGGAGACTCCAACGAAGAAAGAATTCCATCGAGGTAATTCTTATGAATTAATTAAATTAATTATAACCAACATATGATGATCCTATCTCAAGGGTTCCGGGACACTTATTTTATTTTTCATTCTTCATTCTATTCTGAAGATTCGGCATATTAAATCGTGACGGATCTCAGATTGAACATTGTTTAACGTTAAAATTAAAGTTGGGAAAACCCCACCAACGCGCTTCTGCTGCGCCCGGAACCTACAAGTGGTATCAGAGCAGTCATATTGTTGATTATAATTATTTAGTTTTTCATTGGTGATTTATGCATTTAATAATTTAGTTATTTCAATTCATGTTTAATTGTTCTGGAAATCTGAATATCGAGAACTGTTCCACCTCCCTCATTTCTCATTCACCTCAAAGGAACGAAATTTTATTTTAATTTTGATTAAAATAAAATAGAGGAACTCATCCGGAGGAGCCAAATGTTTCTAGTCGTACAACACTAGAATACATGGCGTGTATTCTGAAGTACACGTCGTGTAGTCCAGGTTCAATGCATTGACTGATCCACCAAATTAGGTCGTGTATTGGATTCTTTCTGAGAATTTGAGACACCGTGTGTTGAACAGAAACAGGTGGCACACGGTTTCCTTAATACACGCCGTGTGGTCCAATGAACACGACGTGTAGTCTCTTCGGGTTAGGGTTGGGCCGTGTACTCCGTACACGGCCTGCCTGTCTGGAAACTGTGTAATGCGTAAACTACATGGCATGTGTCCCACTATACACGCCATATACTCTGAAAATATCCGAAGTACATTTACACGCCCTGTCCCCGGGCGTGTGCTTCAGGTGGACGGTGAAGAAAAGTACACGCCATGTAGTCGGAACTACACACCGTGTACTCACCCAAATTACGCAGATTTATTAAAATTTATTATTATATTATACAAACCCCTGAGACGTTTACCATGGTGTAGGCGTAATGCTGAGGCACACCATGTGATAGGTGTTTTATATATATGTGTTTAATTAAACATCTGCGCAATGAACTGGAATTCACCGGGTTGCCTCCAAGGTACAAGTTATGTACAAGGATAATTTTAAATGAATTTATTTGTTTAAAATTATGATGGATGAGAATCTCAAGGAAATTCAGAAAAGGGTTTAACATAAAAGGATTGATTAATTAAATATAATTAATTGATTCGAGCGTGATTTATTTTCTACAATAAGGATTAAAACATTTAATGCTAGTTTTATTTATGCGTAAATATCATTGCATGTATGGATGATCATGAGCTAGACCGAGACCTTTGTATGTGAAGGGTTTCTTTTAATTTATTTATTTAAATTAAATTTTTTGTCCTGCGAGCCATCTCCTCATTAATATATAGGGTCTTCACACCCAAGGAATCTTTCATGTAAAAAACCCTTTTTTACCCCTCACCTGTGTGTGAGATAAATGCATATGTAATAGATGGATCTCCCAAGCTAGTGGAGGTGGTCAAGTCAGGAGCCAAGGTGAAACCAATCCAAGGAGATACAAAGGTGGAGAGGTGGAAATCTATAAACACGAACCCGAAAGGATCAAGGTGGTTCTCCACAAGGTCTTGGGTTAGTTTATCAACCGCTAGATAAACTAACCAATAGAAAAAGCTCATGATCATACCATTTATTTTATTTCTTCCAGTTTCATGGTTTATTTATTGTGGGTGTGTTGTCATGATCACACAATTAATTAATTAAACGAGCATGCAAGATGGAACTAAAAAAAGCTGTCTTATACGTGAATATTATCTTTGACATGGTTAGTCACTTAAGTAAATCCCACATAATATTAACAACCATGTAATAAAAGATAATAAAATGGAAATTTACGTATAAGGATAAAATCCCTGAAAATAAATATTAAGTCAGTATAGCCTTTTATAATCTTGGTTAGAATAGAACCATAGTTCAAAGTGCTTGACCAACCCTAGTTGGGGTGATTTCAATTATCGGGGAATTCTAATTCAAAGTTTTGGGTTGAACTGACTTGGTTTGCATCAAGGGTTGACTGACACAATAGGACTTGGTGTGACCAAGAGGCAAAGGTTGAGGAAATCCAATATAAAAGGATTTCAGGATTAGGGAGTCCACTCATCGGATCAAGGGGCTGTTAGTTAATGCAGTTGGCATTTGGAATGCCTACCTAAAACACTTCAAGTTGCTTGACCAACCCTAGTTGGGGAAATGCGAAGAGAAATATGGATCCTTGCCACTAGAATATTCAGGTAACAGAATATTCCAAAATCAATGGTTAGGGCTATTGAATTTTGATAAAATAGTGGGAGACTAATAAGTATTAATTTATTAATTTGTCTCAATTTTGTAATAAATTTATAAACCTTTGCTCATCTTAATTTGTTTAAACGGCAAGAAAATGACTTCAAACATATCATTGCGCACCATACTCGAAAAAGAAATACTTCTCACCGGCACCAATTTCCAAGAGTGGTAGAGGCGTTTATGCGTTGTCCTTCACCATGAAAGGAAATTGTATGTGCTGGAAGAGCCTATTCTAGTTGCGCTTGGGAAAGAGGATAGTGATGAAGAATTATATCTCTACATGAAACAAGTGGATGATGCCACATATGTCCAGTGTTTCATTCTATCGGCCATGTCTAATGAGCTCTTGAAGCAACATGAAAACATGGACGCATATAACATGATGTCTCGCCTTAAGGATCTCTACCATGAGAAGGCGAGATAGGGGAGGTATGAGATCTCCAATTCTTTGTTTACAACTATGCTTGGAGAGTCTGCGCCAGCGGGGCCTCATGTAGTCAAGCTTATTGGCTACATTGAACACCTAGACATCTTAGGGATTAAATTCCTGGATGAGTTGCGTAAAGATATCATCCTATCATCGCTTCCCAAGACCTTCTCTAACTTCATTATCGACTATAACATGATCGAAAATGAGAAGAGTCTACCAGAGCTTCTGACCTTGATTCACCAGGTAGATAAGGACATGGTGCATGACAAGCCCACAGTCCTTATGGTGAACAAGACAAAGAAGGACAAGGAAAAGTTGCCAAAGACTTATAAACGGTTTGAAGCCCCCGAGCACTGTCCCTCCAAGAAGGGGAAGATCCAGAGGCAGGGCAAGGAACGGGAGGCAGTGTGTTTTGCATGTGGAAAACAGGGCCACTGGAAGAGGAACTGCACCCAGAAGCGTAAAGATGCTAAAGGTGCGTTTGTTATCAAGTGCAATTTTTATATTTCTACACATTGGGTATTAGATACAGCTTTTGGGGCTCATATCTGTTTTCAAATGCAGGAACCAAGTATATTTAGAAAGATTTCTAGAGGAGAGGTGGATCTTCGAGCTGCCAATGGCGCAAGGCTGGCTGCATTGGCTATTGGCGACTACCACCTCTCATTGCCAACTGGAATGATTTTGGTTTTACATAACTATTATTATGTGCCTAGTGTTACCAAGAACATAATTTCTGTATCTTGTTTAGATATGGATGGATTTGTTTTCATGTTTGGAAATAAGGGTTGTCTCTTTTATAAGAACAATGTATGTTATGGTATGGAACATTTGAATAATGGTTTGTATGTATTAAATTATGAAAACTAAGTGTTGGCAATCGATAACGAAACAAACTCACATGACTCATACATAAACCTGTTATGGCATCACCGCCTTGGTCATGTGAACGAGAAGCACTTGACAAAGCTCTGCCAAGATGGCTATTTAGACTCTACTAAGATAAAACCACTTGATAGATGTCACACTTGTTTATAAGGAAAAATGACCAAACCACCTTTTGGTGGACAAGGTGAAAGGGCCATAGAGCTTCTAGGATTGGTACACACGGATGTGTGTGGACAATTTCCAGTAGAAGCTAGAGGTGGATATTCTTACTTCATTACTTTTACTGATGATTTGTGTAGATATGGATTTGTATACTTAATGAGGTATAAGTCAGAAGACTTAGAGAAATTTAAGGAATTCAATAATGAAGTAGAGAATCAGCTTGGAAAGAAGATAATGAAACTTCGATCGGATCGAGGTGGAGAATATCTGAACCAAGAGTTCATCGATCTTCTACGGGAGTTTGGGATTCTATCTCAGCTCACTCCTCCTTATACACCACAGTGGAATGGTGTTAGTGAAAGGAGGAACCGCACCTTGTTGGACATGGTGAGGTTGATGATGAGTCATGCGGATCTTCCATTATCCTTTTGGGGATATGAATTACAAACTACAACATACACATTAAACTGAGTACCAACTAAGATGACAAATGGAATTCCATCCGAGTTATAGAATGGAAGGAAACCCACTTTGTCGCACACACGTGTATGGGGATGTAAGACATTTGTTAAGGACTTCTCAGGCAACAAACTAGCACCCCGAGGCACAAAGAGTATCTTTATAGGATATACCATGGAAACGAAAGGATATTCCCTATATAAACCTCAAGACAAGAAAGTGACTGTCACCAGACAAGACGTATTTCTTGAGAGGGAGCACATCCTCCAGAAGGATAGTGGGAGAAAGATTGACTTCGACGAAGTTGATGCTCAAGATACATAGGAGTTGGTACAGGAACTAGTTCCATAGGTCCCCATGGAAGAGGTTCTAGAAACACAAGTACTTCGTAGGAGCACAAGAGAGGTAAGGGAACTAGAGAGATTTGGTTTCCTAGTCACCGAGGATGGTGAATCATTATTGTTGGACAATGATGAACCTATCTCCTACAAGGAAGCAGTAGAAATCTTAGAAGCTGCAAGATGGCTAGAAGCTATGAATTCCAAGATGGATTCCATGTATCAGAACCATGTCTGGGTTCTGGTCGATGAGCCAGTTGATGTAAAGCCTGTTGGATGCAAATGGGTATTCAAGAGAAAGCTGGACATGGAAGGTCAAGTTAGCACCTATAAAGCATGGATAGTGGCTAAAGAATTCAGACAATGTCATGGAATTGACTATAATGAAACCTTCTCGCCAATTGCCTTGTTTAATTCCATAAGAATCATACTTTCCATAGAAGATTATCATGACTACGAGATTTGGAAAATGGATGTCAAAACAGCATTCATTAACGGGAACCTTTAGGAAGATGTCTATATGACACATCCAGAAGGGTTTGTGACACCAGGTGAAGCCAAATGGGTTTGCAAGTTGCAGAAATCCATTTATGGATTGATTCAAGCATCCAGGTCATGGAACATTCAATTTGATGAAGCCATAAAGGAATTTGGTTTCATTAAGAATGAATGTGAGCCATGTGTTTATAGGCAGTTTAATGGGAATGCGGTCATTATCCTAGTAGTATATGTTGATGACATATTGCTTATTAGAAACGATGTACCAGCCTTACAGTCCGTTAAGGACTGGTTGAACAAGTGCTTCCCCATGAAAGACATAGGTGAAGAAGCCTACATTCTAGGGATCAAGATCATTCATGATAGATCCAAGTGGCTGGTTGGACTATGTCAGGGTACATACATTGACCAGATGCTAAAGAGATTAAGTATGGAACAATCCAAGAGGGGATTGGTTCCAATGTCACATGGATTACATCTTTCTAAGAAAATGTTTCCGCAGATACAATAAGAGAAAGATAGAATGAGTAAGATCCCATACGCTTCGGCTATAGGATCCATCATGTATGTCATGTTATGTACCATCCTTGATGTTGCCTATGCACTGAGCATGGTAGGAAGATATCAAGAAGATCCAGGAGAACAGCATTGGACTACTGTTAAGACTATCCTTAAGTATCTGAGAAGAACTAAGGATATGTTCCTGGTGTATGGAGGAGACGAGGAGATTGTCATCAGAGGTTATGCTGATGCTGGTTTTCAAATAGATAAGAATGATATGAAGTCGAAATCTGGATATATTTTTTGGAGGAGCTGTGAGCTGGAAGAGTTCAAAGCATCCAGTTGTCGACGATTCTACAGTGGAGTCTGAATATATAGCAGCTTTTGATGCAGCCAAGGATGCCATCTGGATTCAGAACATTGTCTAGGAGCTTGATTTGGTGCCTAGAAGTAAAGATCCCCTTACCTTGTATTGTGATAACACTGTAGCAGTGGCTCTTGGAAAAGAACCAAGGTCATATCAACGGAAAAAGAACATACTCTGGAAGTATCACCACTTGAGGGATTTCTATAAATTGGGTGAATTTGCAGTGAGCAGAGTGTCGATGGAAGAGAATGTGGTAGACCCCATGACTAAGGGCCTATCTCAGCAGAAGCATGAATATCATGTGAGAGCTAGCGGGTTACAGGTTGTTAGTAGTTGGCTCTAGTCCAAGTGGGAGTCTGTTGGAGTTGGTGGTCTAGAACCAACTACTTTGTTCTTTATTCATTAAATAAAAGCCTTATCATATCTTGATTTTTCTTCTGCGTGACAATATATGTGATAATCTCTTAAGGACAGCTGTTTTATTAATGGGTTATAGCGGATCCATGCTATGATGAGAACCCGGAAGTTCCATAACACTGTTCTTGAATATATGTTCTATGGATGGATGATATTATTTGAGGGACACAAATAATACAGGCCATTAGGGGTGAGGACTCATAAAACTTTGAGGCACCGTCTCATGGTGTGTGCCCTTGGTAATATCCAGGAGGATATTATGAGAATGAGACCTGCCAGTAGGAAATCCACATTTCATAGTGTCATTGGATGTTCCTATATGCGAACATGTGTATTGGTACTTAGACTTTAAGATTATTATTTATGGGTATTAAAACTTGCACACTTAGATGTATTGATGAAAACTATGATGACACACTGTTTTCTATGAGGTAGGATGCCTTGGGTGCGTCACAAGTAATAATGAATTAATAGATAATGCGACATGGGATTTGTCTATTCTGTTCCATAACAGAAGTAGATATCTCAGGCCCTTTGATGGAATTGATATAGCCTAAATAAATCCATGTCCATGGTAAGGTATGGGCGAGTTCAATTCCAGGAAGTCAAAGAAAGAATAATCGAGCACATGGGTTGATGGAACTAGCATGCAACCCGCTTGATTAGAGATATCGAGACAAAGAGATTATATTACATGGTAAGCATTCCTAGGAGGGGACACGCCATTGTGGAATTAACTTCTTTCTCTATGGGTGCCTTGGCATGTTGCTAGATGCTAACCTTGGACTTTAGGCAGGCTCCGCCTAATGCCACTGAGGAAGAGTCCTAGAGGGTCACACACTAAGTGTGTCCATATATCTCAGTTAAATATTAATTTAACATGTTAAATAAATATTATTCCCAACTACGGTTTAATAATTATTTAAGGATGCCTGATTGCATTTATTTAGACACTAGTTATTCGAGAGAATATATTGTGGGAGAAATAATATATATATTTATTAGCGAGTAATGCAGTTACATTTATTTAAGAAAGAAATAGCCATTACTCAAGGTCTAATAAATATGGTGGAGGAAATAAATAAAATGAAAAATAAAAAGTACATGCCGTGTATATTTATATACACACCATGAAGTTTGTTTTTCAAGATTCATGAGAAAATATTGTTTATTTAAATGATATTAAATGTAATACGTTGGGAACATATCAAGTAATAATGATAGTCAACTATCATTATTAAGACATGGGGCATTACTAAGAATTAAATGAAATAATTAAATGCTTTCGATCAATTAATTAATTTTATTATTCTATGTATTATAATCCCAAATTACATTATTCTCATGGAGATAGAGCCATTGTTGTGCACAACGGATTGGGAAATACTCTCAAGCCAAGAGAGAATTCCTTTTCACCAAGAACGCTTTCAAGTTACGAGAGCGAGATCCTCCACCGGATCAAGGCTGTAGAAGGCGGACATCACAAGCGAAGGTTTTTCCGTGCTAGCACCTGGAGATCCCTTCAGAAATTTCCAGAGATACGTTGAGCACGTGTGGATCACCTCTAGAGGAATCCTGTACTTGGATTCTACGACGCAACAATGGATCACAAGATCGTGACCAGAGACTCCAACGAATAAAGAATTCCATTGAGGTAATTCTTATGAATTAATTAAATTAACTATAACCAACATATGATGATCCTATCTCAAGGGTTTCTAGACTCTCCTTTTATTTTTCGTTCTTCGTTCTATTTCGAAGATTCGACATTTTAAATCGTGAAGGATCTCAGATTGAACGTTGTTTAACGTTAAAATTAAAGTTGGGAAAACCCCACCAATGGGCTTCCGCTGCGCCCGGAACCAACATTACATTATCCCCTCCTTACAAAAAGTTCATCATCAAAATTCATAGAATGTTACCTTATAAAAATATTTGGGTTGGTCTTCATCATAAGCTCCTCAGTATCCCATGTTTCCTCTTAGATTTTATGGTTTTTTCAAATAGGCTTCACCAGTCAAGTTGGTTGATTCCTAAACACATTTTGTTTGGTGTTCATAATCTAGATAATCTCGTCACATTATGATAGGTTAGGTTCCAATTATATTCCTTTAGAATTGAGGACATTCATTGGGTCTGGTATGTACTTCCTCAACAATGAGACATAGAATACATTTTGTACTTTAGACAGGCTAGGAGGCATAACAAATCATTATGAAACAAATCTAATTCTCTCTAGGATTTCAAAAGGTCTAATGTACCTAGGAATTAGTTTCCCTTTATTTCCAAATCTTATATCACAATTCCATGGAGAAACATTCTAGAAAACATGATCTCTCACTTGAAATTCCAAATCGTTCCTTTATTTATCAACATAGATCTTTTGCCTACTTTGAGCTGCTTTGATATGAGTTTGAATAGTATTTACCTTTGCTATTGTTTCCTCCACAATCTCTGGGAAAATAAGCTTCCATTCTCCACATTCATCCCAACAATTTGGTGTATGACATCTCTTTCTGTACAATGCTTCATATGGTTCCATTTGAATACTTTAATAGAAACTATTATTGTAGGAAAACTCCACTAAAGTTAAATATTGATCCCACATACCTTGGAAGTCAAGTGAACATGATCTCAACATGTCCTCTACGGTTTGGATTGTCCTTTATGATTTCACATTAGTTTGTGGGTTGTAAGTAGTACTCAAACGAAGCTCAGTATCCAAATCTTTCTAAATACTTTTCATGAATTTCAATGTAAATCATGGATCATGATCAGATGAAATTGAGAGTGGTGCTCCATGAAGTCTCCCAACTTCATTAATATAGAGTCATGATAGTGGATCTAGTGGAAAATCCTCCCTTATAGTGAGGAAATGTTCATATTTCATAATTTGATCAACAATTAACCATATCACATCATTATTTTTTGGAGTATTGGGTAATCTAGTGAAAAAATCCATGGTGATGTCATCTCATTTCCATGTTGGAATAGGTAGAGGTTTCATGACTCCTCTTGGATGTTGTTGTTCAGCCATTACCTACTGATAGACTATACATCTTGATACATAATCTAAAATTTCACACTTCATGTTGTCCCACCAGAAATGTTACTTAAAATATCTATACATTTTAGTCCTACCATGATGTATTGAGAAATTTAAACAATGGTCATAATCCAATAACTCCATTTTTAGCTCGGGTATATCTAGAACACAAAACCCATCCCCAAATTTCATAATGTCATATTCACACATGAAGTCAACCAACTTCCCATCATTCACACCTTTAATTTTCTTTTGAAGATCCTCATCATCAGACTGAGAAGTTTTAATCCTTTCCAACAAAGATGGTTGGGAAACCAAATGAAAAAGTAATGATCTTCCACCTTCTTATATAATTCCCATATCTATTCTTACTAGATCCATAAAAACATGATCCCTTTAAATACTTATATTTTTAGAACTCCATTATCCTTCCTTAGCAATGCATCAGCAACCTTATTTTCCTTTCCTGGGTGGTAGTGAATGGAACAATCCCAATCCTTGAGTAGTTCAAGCCATCACCTTTGCCTCAGGCTGAGTTCTATCTGTGATAATTTATATTTCAGGATCTTCTAATCCATATATATCCCACATATTTCACCATATAGAAATTTCTCCATATTTTCAAAGAAATGATTATAGATAATAACTCAAGATCATGAGTAGGGTATTATTGTTTAGGAATTTTTAACTACCTAGATGGACAAAAAATAACTCTATCATTCTGTATAAAGACACAAACAATCACTTTCTTTGATGCATTATTATAGAAAACAAATCCAACATTCCCCGAAGATAGATCCAGGATCACAACATTCATTAATCTCCTATTTAATTCCTCAAAAAATTCTTCACATTATTTTATCCCTAAAAACTTAACCCCTTTACGTGTAATATTGGTCATTGTGTTGGATAAATGGGCAAAGTTCTGAAAGAAACACCGATAATAACCTACTCAACCAATAAAACTACATACCTAGTTTATGTTCGTTGGAGTAGGCCATTATTACACAACCTTTTTCTTCAGAGGATGAACAAATATTCCATCCTTTGAGACAATGTGGCCATGAAACGGAACATATGAAGCCAAAATTCACACTTTCTAAACTTTCCATATATTCCATCTATTATAAGAGCCTTTAGAATAGTGCACAAGTTATTTTCAGGATCTTCATAGGTTTTTTATTATACCAATATATCATTAATAAATAACACCACAATGCCATCAAGATATTCCTTAAACTCTATTCATTAGTTCCAGGAAAACAGAGGGTGCATTAGTCAGTCCAAAAGGCATTACTGTAAACTCATAATGCCCATACCTATTTTTAAATGTTTTCTTTGGAATGTATTCCTTCCTTACTCACAACTAATGATTTCCATATCAAAGTTAAATCTTTGAAAAATATTGGTCTCCATTAAGTTGATAAAATAAATCATTAATGTGATGAAGTGGATACTTGTTCTTTATTTTTATAGCATCAATATCCCTGTAGTCAATGCACAATCTCAAAGATCTGTCTTTCTTATTAACAAAAAGGATAGGGGCTCCCCATGGAGAAACACTACGGTGAATAAATCCTTTATAACTCGATTCCTCTAGTTGTTTCTTCAATTCTACTAATTCAACTATGTCTATTTTATAAGATGGAATTTGATATAGGCCTTGAACAAGGAATTAAGTTAATAGAAAACTCAATTTCCCACTCTAGAGGATATCCAAGTAAATCCTCTAGAAACACATCAACATATTCTTGCAAAATAGTTAAGTCCTCTATTTGAACATTCCTTTCCTCACCCATAGTTATTTTATTCCATTCCTCCCCAATAATGGAAATTAGTAGAGCAATTGGGGTGGATCTTGAAAAGAATCAGCTGAAGAGATTTCTTCTGTAAAGATAAGGGATTCAACACCGTTATCAATATTCATAACTTCCTTCTTATTAGAATAGATGTTCACATCATAATATGAAATCCAACACATACCAAAGATTATATAAAATTCAATCATTGGTATGATGATATGGTTAGAAACTGATTAATGTTTGTGTGTCATGAGGGGGACTAATCAACACATCTTTGTTGCAATGATACATTAGCTAGGTGTTTTGACTGATGAATCCATAATTAAATCAAATTAGTCATGTCAAAATTTCTTAGGAAACCGGGTAGATATAAAAGAATTAAATGATCCAGAATCAAATAAATCCTTGGCTATGTTTGAGGACATGATTTAAGTGCCTACCACCATATCATTAGGAACTTCAATATCAGCAGTTGTGATTGCATAATCCTATCCCTACAACCTTTTCCTTTTCTAAAGAACATTTCCTGGACTCATGGGAAAATAATTATAATAGTGCCCCATTTCCCTAAAATTATAGCATTAAAAACTCATTGTTTCATTATTTCCCTTAAAATCACCATCATGATAGAATTTTTGTCCACACTTAAAGAACACCCCTTTTATTTTTAAAAAGGGACCAGGTTGTTTCCTTCTACAATTATCACAAGGTAGAATGTCAACTCTTCCCTTATTCCCCATTTCATTATTTCATTTTCTAGAGTTTTCAGCAGCCCTGTTCTCCTCTTGCATTCCTTTAAAGTCATAAGACCTAGAGAACTCATTTTCTATCTTAATAAGACATGAGATTTTGTCTTTATATGATGAAAATGTTTGTAAGACCAGTACCCATCAGATGAATGAATTTAGGCCAAAACGTAATCGATAAATATTTGTTCTTTGATTATGTATATAGTGAAAAACATAAATTGACAACCTTGTGAAGTTATCTTCATTCCTCTCAACATTGTCATCTTTCTTTTCCCTCAAATTTAGAAAATATATTTCCATATCCATTTGTTGTTCATGATGAAAGTATTTATCTATGAAAAGTTCTTTAAATTCACTCCATTCCATGTTTTATATCATTTCCTTCACCTTTGTGTTTTGAATTAGTGACTACCATTGACCAACATCTACCGATAACAAATAAACTTCCATGACAACCTTCTACCTTTCATTACTTCCCAAAGCAAGAAATATATTTTCTAAGGAACTTATCCATTTCTCTGTAATGAATGGGTTCGTAGTCCCATTAAATTATGGAGGTTGTTGTCCCATAAAGAGATCTGACATAGCTCTTCTACATTGTGGATCTGGATGCTCAATTTGGGTAAAGTTATTTTTTATAACCTAAGTAAGTTTTCCCAGTATAGTTATAAGTTTCTTCGCACCAGTCACATCTCCAGAGCCAACATCATTATCTTGCATAGGAAAGAAATACCTACATGGGGTACATGCGTTCATGTAGTTTCCATTCCTTCCACTATGAACCATTTCTAAATAATGGAATACACTAGATTAGGTTATGAATCATAATGTATAATCCCAAATTAGAAAACTACTTAGCATAAATTGAAATCCTATGCATGACTAATCCCATAATAATAAACGTGGTTTCTTGGAGGAAAATTTTAAATTTTAATCCTTCATAATGGCTCATGAAGAAAATATAAATTATCATAAGCATATCCCCTGGGAGTGTCAAAATAGGTGTGTAATAAGGCTTGTTATTGTGTACTAGGATACCTTTAGTCAATCCTAAAACTCATTGTCAGATTTTTTACTCCTTGTTTGAGTTTTCACTCCTAGGTACATCTATTATAGAACCACATCCACTCGTAGTATCCAGACAAGGGTGTATTTTCTAAAAATATACACTTAATCTATTCCATACCAAAATTATAGTATGTTCTTATATGTGTATCCTTATAGACTATCTTATGGGCTTGTTCTCTAATCTACGCTTTCTAAATCTACTTTCTATGTTTTCTAATAAACTTCTTTTAATACCAACTGTAAGGACCTAACCCCAGTTTCCCACAGCCAGTTCCATATTTTATTACATTGGTATATATACAAGGAATATGCATCCTGAAGGACCAAGTAGTTTAGTTTCTTTGGAAACAAGATTCATACATAAGTTCAACATTACAACAAGAAATTAAAAACAACATATAAGTTCCATTAGGAATATCCACCACTCTAAAATTATCCCTAAAAGTCAATAATAATACACCTCTTCATGTCCTGGAAAAAATGAAACATAATAAGGGGTTCACTCAGATGCTCAGTAAGGGTAAACATTACAGTGGAAGATAACATAAACATTAGACATGGTGAATAATTTATAACACATTCCATTAAAAATAAACTTGAACCTAATATGAAAATAATATGAGATGAGTAAGTATTTATATAATAAAACATAATCATGGGTATTATCCTAGTCGAATAACCTCATGAACTAGGAATTTCTAGCTTCATAATGAGGTAAATGAATATTTCGAACATTTAGAAACATACTGTCAAGGCCTCACCCAAGACAACTAAAAATTATTAAGGAATCGACCAAAACCTTATCTAAAAATGGGAAAGGCCTCAGCCAAGTCCATATCTATTTGTCTCATGAGACATAATGATGAATAAAGGGGCTATAGAGGGCCCCACCCATCACTTTATAAGTCTAATTCATTCCTCATATGAATGACAATAAATATATACAATATATACACAAGAGATGTAAATAACTTTCCCTAATATATAACATAATCACTAACCACTATGAGTAGTAAGATGAATTATATCAAAATAGAACATAAATAGTAAAATTTATAATAAACAATTGATTATAATATGGAATATGATATCATAAAATATTATATCCAATAATACATAAGAATCAACAAGAGTGTTGAAATAGATGAAAATGATCTTATAAAATAATCGACTAATTCTTGAGATAAATACTCTTTTAATTGGAAAACAAGTGTTATTTTGGAAAAATATTTCTATAAAACCATATGTTGTGTAAGATAGTATTTTAATAATAAAATGAGTGATTTTATAAAAATAAGTGTTTCTAAAAACAGATTATAGAGTGCCCTTGAAAATAGGTAAGAATTTGGGAAATTCCCTTGAGTCGGGCTTGTATTTCGAAAAGAATTTTGAAAGTTCCTTTTAAAACATGTAACTACCATGAAATAAATATGGATTATGGTTTGGACACATAAAAATAAAATTCAAACCGAATTTATGATTATTACATAATAATAGTTAATAAATTAATTGGGATAAAGAGAGACAAAAAGTAACCCAAAAGAGAATGAAGGTTCGGGTATGAAACCCTCACCTTAAGTCTAAAGGTGTTCCATAATTGATCTTCATGACCAGAATAATAAAATTTAAGATCATAAATTAATTATTCCAAAACCTACTTTACATTTAATTGATTTACTATAACCTTATTAGGTTCATTCATGGACTTTTGATGGGTTTAAAGAATAAATTTCATTGTTTGGGAGCGTTTTCTTCCTTGGTTTTCATGATCAGTTTAATTATATTCATGTGTGGATAAACATGTAGAATGAAAATGGTTGTCTAGAATAGAAGTTTTATTTTATTAGTGAACAAAAATAATATTACAAGTTTATAATTTTTTTTGGTTATTGGGAGTGAAGATGAATGATTATATAAAACATTAATGACTATTGTTTGGGTTAATTGGCAGTTTTGGATCACAATGAACTCATTTTTATTTATAACTTAATATCATGTGTAAAAAAGGATTATAGAACCTTAAATAAGTTATAATACAAATATTATTGTATTTTTCCACCATTAAAATGGTTTCATGACCATAATTGAAGATGATAATAGTAATTGAAAACCCATCATCCTTGAATGTGATAAATTAACACATCTCGAATGGTGTTTTAATTTCTAGTATAAATGAATGGGAAAGAAGAGATGATGATGAATTATTACTTCATCACAAAAAAATTATAGTACATTTAATTTACTGGATTCAGTACAACATTTTTATGAATGGAGGTGAGGAAAGAAAAAAAAATAAAAGAACTTGAAATAAAAGAAATGAAAAGAGGAATTTACCTATTGAAGTAATCTTCATTGAGGGCCTCTTTAGGGGATAGATTTTGGTATTTTTATAAGACAAAGGGCTACTGGACGTGGGGTAGGAGCTTGGGAGGATATTTGGGCAGAATTTAGACAGGCCACAGGACTTGAGCGGGGTAAAGAGAAGAGGGAGTGAGGGGAGGGGGGGGGGGTATAGTGGAGGTGAGGAGTGATTTTTGATTATCTTATTAATTATTTTATTATTTTGCACAAGACAACCAATAATATTGATTATTGTGACCAATAATATTAATATGTTCATGTGAGTTAAAAAAATGTCCATTTACATTAGCCATGACTCAATCATGATATAAAAATTCACTTAATAGGCATTTTTTGTAAATTATCAAATTTCACTATTCACTAAAAATTCATGTATTTTAGAAAAAATCCATAAATTCACCCTAATTTTTTAGACATGTAGAAAAAAATGGACTCAATTGTATCAAAATAGTTTTCTAAATATAAGAAATTTAATTTTTAAATAAAATTTTTATATACTTGAAAAATACAAATTTAAATTTGAAACTAATTTTATAATAATTTCAATAATTTACTTAGGTCTTATTACATTATCCTAAAATTATAAGGCAAAAAAGTATTTATTTATGAATGAATTTTTATTTAAATCAATTTATTAATTGAATATGTAATTAAATATATATTACTTACAAAAATACTAACACTTAATTATTATTTTATAAAATGCTCTATTTCATTTATAAGGTGTCGAAATTTTATTTATAACTTCATGGGTTTGGTTACTATTCATAAGGGTCATATTACCATTCAAAAGCATATGTTACAATTCATAAGGGTCAATTTACTATTCACCAAAATTTTAATTTGATCTTATCAGACTGTAAATATATTACTGAATGCCACTGTGTATGTCAGTTTTTTGAAATTAAAATCACAGAGGTGGTAAAATTATATTTACTGGATGGGTTATACCAAAGTGGAATTTTGTAGAGACTCAGTGTTTCATGAATTCAATATTAAATTTATTTAAAAAATATTGGAGTGTTACATTCCATATATTTAAACCTCTACATATCAACATGATCATGCTTATTAATACTTCACCATTCTCATTTTGGTTTTCTTCTAAATACACACTTGGTACCAATCACATTTTTTTCCTTTGTGTCTTTGTGCAAGTTCCCAATTCAGATTATTCCCAATTTTATCTAGTTATTTATTCATTTCATTAATCCACTCATTTTTCCTAAATAGATCTATAATTTAAAGTGGAACAACCTATTAAATGACTGTAATTCAATTTCCAAGCCTTAATCTTCTTCTTATCTGCACTAGATATTCTTGATTATAATTTTATGAATCAACATTATTTATAAATATCTGATGTATCAGTTTTTTATTTTTACACAACTTAGACTTCATCATTGGATATGTTACAATTAATATAAATAGAATTATACTCATATCTAGATTCTTCATCATTATATTAATTAGAGATCTACATTCTTCTTGCTTTAGTGTTCTCTAAATATGCTTCGTCTATGAAATCTAATTAAAATTTAATTTCAGTAATATTCATATCAAAATATTCAAATAACATGTGAATTTTTTTAATCTAAAACCTATATCCCCTACCATTATATAGATGACTTATGAATATCCATTCTTTATCTTTCGTTTTAATACTTTCTGTATTTATGTTTTGAATCTTTATGTAACAAGGACCCCTAAATTAATTCACTATTGGATTTATCTAATACCAAATTTAAAATGGTGTCATGATGGTTTTAGGTCTTAGTAGAAACATATTATACATATGTAAAATAGTATATATAGCTTCCCTCCATAAGTTTTTTTTATAATTTATATTCAGTAAGCATTACTCTTCCCATCTCAACTAAACTATAGTTCTTTCTTTTTGGAACTCCATTCAGCTAGAGAGTATATGGTTCACTACATTGGTGATTGGTTCCATGATTTGAAATATATATTTAAAAATATTTAAGAGTATATTCCATACCATTATCATATCTCAGATACTTTATGTAGTCTCTCAACTCATTCTGAACATGTCTTCTAGCTTATTTGAACATCTCAACATCTTTTAACTTATACTTCATAAAGATGAAATTTGTTATTTTATTATAATCATCGATGAAAGTAAGGAAATAAAAACACCTTTAGAAGGCTATTTTCTCATAGGATAATATAAATATAAGTTAATTAACTACAGTGTCCCAATGGAGTTAATTTACACAATTTTTTGAGTTCCTTGAACCATATACCCTTTCTGACATGTTTTAGAAAAAATACCTACCTCTCCTTTGATATGGGTTAAATCTCCCACCACAACATTATTTGATATTTTAGTCCCATTCCTTTAAATAATATGTATAATCCTTCAATACCATAGTAACTTATGACCTTTGGAATTCAAATATCAATAATTTTCTATATCACCATTTTGGAATATATTACCACTTTTTCTTTTAACTTTTTTGATAACTCTTAATCATTTTAACTCTTGATGATGTATGATTTATTCTTAAAAAAACATCATTTAAATCATCAAATAATTGGATTAAAGTTAAAATATTATGTTTAATCCCTTAAAAATAAATTATATCATTTCATTTTATCCTTTTATCTCCCATCACAATAGTCCCAACTCCCTCAATTTTCAAAGATAAATAATTTCCAAATGTTATTACCCCTTCATCATGATCTTAAATATTATTAAATATTTCTATGACACCAAAAATATATAAGGAGAACCCACTATCTAGAATCTACAGTTTAACTTTATTATAATATTTTAATGAATGTTATGTAATGAGTGACATTTATTACATCTCAAATTTCTAAATTCCCTTTCCATTACTATTTTATAAAATCTATTATAGAATATTTTTCATGCATGCTTCTACAAAATGACCCTTTCGGTCACACTTTACCAAAATTTCACCCAAACAATCATATCTATTATGTGTGGATTTATTAAATGAATTTTTTACCCAATATAATTTATTTGATAATTTATTCTAAGTTTAAAAAAATTTCCCCCCATGGATTCATGGCTTCTCCATGGTAATGACATATTTACTGGAATGGGTATGCTTTGTACAAAAAAATTCTATAGAAAAAATAGTAACCATCAAATCTGGGACTTCTATATTGATAATAATTCTATTTAATAATTTTTTTTTGATGTTTTACCACATTATAAGTATGATTTTTTCTCGAGTAATAAGTTCTTAGTAACATATTCTTATCACACCATGTTATAGGTGGAGATATATAACCACTCTTCTTATCAAATAATTTTCTAGAATTTGAATTTGGACATGCACTATTAGAAATAATATATTTTATTTTGATATTAGTAGGATTGTATTTAGCCTATATTTTTGGGAAATGATTCTACATAGATAGCTATGATTTATCATTAACCTCTATAGCCTTGTGGAAAACTTCATTCATCATATTTTAATTTTTTTTAACTTTAAGTCTTCCTAAATGTGTCTTTATTGAATATTAATTTTCATGATAAGTTTTTTATACAGATATTTCACAATTTTTCCCATAAACATTGAGCATGATTCTTTTAGATTTAATCAATGTGACCTAGTTCCCTTTTAATAAGATATTTCTTTACTATATTATTCATACAATCTTCTTTCTTTAATACCCTAATTCCATTATCATGTTTAGTTTTTTCCTTAGAAAAATTATAAAGTTTATATTTTAAAATTTTCTCCATATATGTTATCTCACCTTCTTCTTATTCTTAACTATATAAGAATTATTTATGTTTTTCTACTTGATACAAGATGCTTATTGATTTTTCTAGGTGGATCATTCTGTCACCCTAGGGGGGGGGGGATTTTACTGATTATATTCAATGAAAATACTTTCTTTCCTTAGGTTGATCAAACCTATGATATTGGTTAATATGTGTGGATCTTTAGAAACATATCCTCACCACTTTAACGTTATTTTATGATGATGATTTTAAGTTAATAACACACATGTATTTTTACAAGGTTCTCCCTTAGTGTGAGAAACTATATCCTTTCCATAGACACTCCCACCAGTCAATGTATTCTTTTACTTATATATAATGTGAATACAAAGAGGAATATACTATTAGAATCCATATATCTCCCAAAATGTAATTATAATGAATCTCACAAGTTGAAATGTTTTCTTATAACTTATATCCAACAAAATATTAAACATGTATATAGCTTGCAAAAACTTCATCCTGAAAAATTTCCATCTGATGTGTCCATCTGATAAAGATCTATATTTTTTTGATTTGTTTATATAGAATGAATTTATAACATGTATCTGAATTTCCATCTGATATACCTCTATCTGGTGCACCTCAATGTCTGTCGAGTATTCCTCTATCAACTATACCTCTAAACTCTACACCATTAACCAATACACCTTAACTTAACTGCCTCAAAAAATACCTCTAATGAATATACATTTTCAGTTTATCCTAAGAATAGGAAGACACTATCTGATTCCTCTGACTAGAACCATTTTATGGTACCTATTTCCCCTAAAACTCTATGTAGTGTAATTCTTATTCAACCATGATTTTCCTTAGTTAGAAACTCAACCTGATCTAAAATCCTAAACACTTCACCTCTTCGCGGATATATATTGTACATAATACTTGTACAAAAAATGAAGCAATTTATATAGGCTATCACCCTAGGGAAATAAAGGGAAAAATATGTGTTCCCACTCAACTGAAACAAAAATTTTGAATCTACAACTCAACATGACTTTGTTGTGCACTTTTATAATATTATAAAACTGTATCGAATATTATTACAAACTTGACAGCAACTCTATCTCTTTTATCATTATTAATCTTTGAATTTAGTAACTTATTCAAACTTCATTAGAATTAGTTGTATAAAAAAAGATTAATTAATATCTTAGAACTGTTAATTTATGTTGTTTATATATTTTATGTAAATATTCTAAAAAATTCGACCAAAAATTTTTTGTCCAGTGACTTCATTAGATATTTTCCATTTGACACGGTATTCATCTATCCATTGAACCCAAAATAAATTATATACAAGAAATAGTTATTCACTTAGTTATGATTGGGTTCATCCAATTGACTCTAATAGGTATAGTATGATTTTTATGACTAATGAACTCTATAAGGATTACTTCAAATGATGGTCTCACAAAAGATTATCTGATAGAATTTTGTGCTTTCTTAAATATGATTGATCTTTTTAAGGTAATACACCATAATGTGTACTTCTTCACTCTATATGATGCTCTTTGTATGCATCATTTGACCTATGGACACACTTATGTTTGTCTGGACTGATCTGTCAGATGTGTTGACATGTCTCTGTCCCCTCACCCTACCTCATCTTGAACATTATACTTGGTCCAAAATATCTCATCTGGTTATATCTTCATATAATAATATACTAAATAAAATAATATGTCTCTATCCAAATTTTCATCCATTCTATTGATATTTGATCGATTCTATTGACTTGTAAAAAATATTATTTTTGGATTCTTATGTCAACCACTATCTTTGACCAATGTACATATTCTTCTTCAGTACAATAGTACCTTATAGAAGACAGTAAAATGGATCTTCATACTATCACCTAGAATTATTCAGAACATCTATCTGACTATCTATGTCTGACAAAACTCACCACCTATCCACTCGATGACCTTTTTAAAGATTTTTAGGAACTCTTATTCACATACAGTAACAAATACACTATTTAAAAAACATGGTCTAATAGACCTTCATCTGATAGACTCTATCATATGGTCTTCCTTCAGCATCACACTACATTACTTCACAAAATTGAACTTCATATATCTTGTAACATAATATTTATCTACATGGAAATTTCATATAAACTATTTATTTGGTAGACTCATTCCTTTATCCTTCAACCCTATCAACTGATCATTCTTGAAATATTTACCACATCATAATTCGATGTTGGTGCATCATAAACTCAAACTTCATAGATTTAAATTTGACATCATATAGAGTCTTCTCCCTCATTGTAAAAATATGTAAAAATATGGTAGCATGGACTTCTTATTAAACTTTTATATGGTAACATTGTATAATATTTTCCTCAAACTTTATAATGAGGACTTCATTCATTTTTAAAGTGAATTTTATATAGTTTCTTCTCTATATGATCACACTAGTAAGATGATATGTGTCCAATATCCATGATCTATTACCATAACCATTTGATCACATCAGACTAGTGATATATTTCAAATACTTGTGATCTCCCCCTTTTGAATCAAGACTGGATCATAAGAATCATTATGATGTTAAGAACATGAATATTAATAAAGCATCATCAATATTAAAGATTATTTCTTATCATTTTTTAGAAACTCATTAGGTAATTTTCCTAATATTCATAAGGAAATAATATAGAAAATTCATTATCCTCCATAAAGAAAGATTCATAATATTATCTAATAACTCATAATTCATTTTTTCACTTTTGATCATTTTAACTTCTAGAACACTTCGTTCACAATACTTATTTGATCTAATTATCTAATGGTACTTATATATTAAAATCCAAATATCTTAGATAATTATTATTAATCTTACACACATTCTGTTGGAACCATGGTTGTTCTATGAAGGAATTGGAGTTTGGTTTGTGTTTGTTGTCAATCCTCAGTGGAAGTTTCGAATTTGTGCCAACAAAGTGGTCATACAGGTCAAGCAGACAGAATTATTGAAAGTGGCACTGTTTCCCAGTGTTTTCCAATTTTTTGGGCCTCAAAATTGGAAAATGAAGACTAGGATTGTCTGCAAAGGGAGGTGCGCACAAAGAGGAAGTTGTGCGCGAAAAATAATAGCCTTGCGCAAATAATTTGAGTTGGGATTGAAAAACACCGGGATTCGCGAAATAGAGGATCGAGGTTTTTCGTGCAAACAGTGTTTCGGAATCAGAACGTCAATAAAACGGAAAAGCCATGGGTTGCGTGAAATATCTGATGATGTGAGCGAAAGACGGTATCAGCGTGAATGATTACGCACCAGATGTGAGGCTTTACGCGCCACAAAGGTTTTTTGTGCGTGGGGGTCTTAGATGCCTATAAATATGAAGTGACCCCCTTTATTCTGTGGGGTTGAAGACTTAGTGAAGATATGAGGTCTGATGCGCGGAAAAGGATCGTGTAAATGGGCTGGCGCGAAATTCTCTTAATTGCGCGGAAAATTTTGAGATGCACGAAAAGTGAAGAGTTGCGCATAAATATTGGGTTCGCACATAAAAGATTCAGTTGCACAAAAAAGGGGGGTTTCTGTGCGAAATAGTTTTCCGCATGAAAAGTAAAGTTTGCATGCAATAGGGAGGTTTTGCGCGCAATGGTTTGGTGTTGCACGAAATTGTCAGTGAAGTTTTTATGCACGTTCTGGTTATCTGGTTTAGTGGTTCTGTGCATTCTAGTGCATCTATTCATGACTTCGATTCAAGTAGAGTCTCGTGCTGAGCAGAGGCAAAGACTTCAATGCAAATCTATTGAAGATACCTTCACGTCTATAAACTTCGTGGGACTTCACCAAGGGCAGTGAGCCAGGGGGAGTCAACGGGAGTGACCCGAGGGAAACAGTGAGATATCCCTAAACCTTTGTAAAGGCAGTGAGCCTGGGACATAGTGATTGTTCCCAAACCATTGTAATCCAAAAACTAGTGAAGATTAGTGGAATTTGGTACGACCGACAACCTGTCGGTGTATGCTCCTTGGACGTAGCCCTTAGTGGTGAACCAAGTAAAAAGTGTTGTGTCCTCTCTCTGGATGTGAATGTCCGCTTTCTAATATTATCCATCATACAGGTTTTACAAGTTCCTACCAACGTGGGAACAAGATACTATACTTTAGAAAAAAAAGTTGTCACCCTGATTCACCCCTCTTCTCTCAGGGTGTCCCGAGGTCCTACAAGTGGTATCAGAGGGAGGTTGCTGGTGTTAAATCTGTCCTCTGTCGTCATGGAGAATGCAGTCAATGTCCGGGGAGTCCCTCTCTTTGATGGAAGTAATTTCCAGATTTGGAAAAATATAATGAGATCTCATCTAAGATCCCTTGGAATGGAAGTCCTATTTTCCACTATCCAAAGTATACATGTTACTGATCCAACAGGGCTGGCTATGAAAGATGCCGATAGAAAATTTCTTGATGCTGATGCTAAAGAACAGAATTCTCTCACTGCAGCTCTTTCAGATCAGATCTATCTAAAGGTGATGAGTTTCACCTCAGCAAAGTCATTGTGGGATAAACTTGAAAACATCTATGAAGGAGTCAACAAAGTGAAAGAGGCGAAGCTTCAAGTCTTACACAACAGGTTTGACGATTTAAAGATGCATCCTAATGAGAATGTAGATTCATTCTTCAATCAAATTACTGAATTAGTAGGGGCAATTAGAGGTATTGGAGAAGAAATCAAAGACATTGATATCGTTAAGAAGATACTAAAAATACTTCCTTATATGTACAATTAAAAGGTGTCATCCCTTGAAGAAAGAGATCTATCCAAACTGTCTCTACATGATCTTTTAAGTAGTCTAGTGGCATATGAGATGAGAGTCAAACCTGAAGATGCCACAACTCGTGTAAGCAAGGAAATGGCATTCAAAGCCATGGACAAACTGAAAATTTCATAAGATAGTGGTGGTGAAGATGAAGAGGAAAATCAAATTCTTTCTCTCATCGCCAAGAAGCTGAAGAATGGAAAAGGTAAATTTAAAGGCAGGCTACCTCTAGAATGTTTTCATTGTGGAAGAGTCGTGCACCTTGCCTTTCAGTGCCAAAGAAAGTTTGATGACGATGAAAGTGAAGCAGAAGAAATCGAGAAGCCTTAGAGAAGGTTTTTCAAAAAGGGAGACTTCAAATATGGAAAGAAAATACAAAGTAAGAGTTTTGTCTGTGAAGAGAAAGATGATGATACTGAATTGTGTGAATAAGGAGAACCAGAATTCAAAGCAGGAAACCATGCTTCCATGATGGATACCATTGAAAATTCAGAACCCTTTCTCAATAGAGATAGAGATAATCAGATTATTTCTAATGGTGATTCAAAGAATCAAATTAAGGATTATTTTTCCAAGCTTCAGAATAAATGTAAGAGATGTAATAAGTGGAAGGAAATGGTGGAAGAATCATTATAATATGTTGATGAGCTTGAAGTAGAGATTGAACGACTAGAAGAACTAGTGAGAGTCTAGTCTTCAATCCTTGAAAGCACAGATGATGTAGTGGAACTAAATCTTAAAATTGAAGAACAATCGAAGGTCATAAATGACCTTTAATCCAGACTAGAAAAGAAGTCCAAGACTGTTGAGGGACTTGAAGTATAAGTTGTTACTCTTAGAAGTAACATTGAATGTCAATCAACGACAAATGAGGGAAAGAAGAAAATTCATTTCGGAAGATTCCCAGATGCAGAATTACTAGCAAGAGCCACGTTTGTTTCAAATGGGGTTGGAAAAATCTTAAGTGATCAAAGACCCACTTACATGGGAAAGAGTGGAATTGGCTGTGAAGCTGAGACATCAACTGCTGGAATTAAAGAGAGCCAAAATAACAACAAGATGAAAGGTGGACGTGCTGAAACATTACCTGAAATGCTGAAAAGGAAACGCTCAACCCAAAATAAAAGAAGAACTGGAAATTATCCTCAAACATTCAGAAATGACAGGTAGTTCAACTATTCTACCAAGGAAGAAGTCATGAGGAGAAATTCAAGTGAAAAGACATTTCCTCTCATGAAGTGTCAGTTTTGTGGTTATCTGGGTCATACATTGTCTTACAACGAAGAGGCAAGGAGCTACTTGAATGGGGAAGATCTGGGAAGTCAACAAAGGAGACCAATTTCATATCCTCCATCTTATAGAAGAAATAACTTCTATGGTTATTGTTTTTATTGTTCTAACTTTGGTCATAAAGCTATGTATTACAGGCAGTAGTACGATAGGAGAAATTCATACAACACTCATAGACGAGCCAGTTTTTAACCTCCTGATGATGTTGTTCTCAAAAATAGTTTTTAACCTATGGAAGAAGATTAGGGGTAGGAAGAATCAGATTATGTGGAATAAAGTATTAAAAGGCCATCAATATCCTATGCTCCATCCAATATCTCATGGAAAGAGAAGAAGAAGATCGAGAAATCCAATCTTGCAGAAGTAGCCCTCAAAGCTACAAAGAGCAGCAGCACCTGGATCCTTGATAGTGGATGCTCTTCCCATATGATAGGAAATGCTGAACTTTTGAAGAACATTGAAAAGAAGGTTGATGGAACAATACGGTTTGGTAATGATGGTGCTTTGAAGATTAAATGCAGTGGGAATACTGCTCTCACCAACGGGGAGTTGAAGAAGACTGAAGTTCTTTATGTAGATGGTCTATGCCACAATCTCCTCAGTGTAAGTCAACTCTGTGACTTAGGGCTCATACTAACCTTCAATCAAAAAGGCTGAACTATAAAAGGAAAAACCGAGAATTCTCTTATGAAAGGCTGTAGAACAGATGGAAGCTTATATCAGGTTGACAACAAAGTGAACTCTTGCTATTTTTCTGTTGAATAAGAAACCAATTTTTGGCATCGAAGGCTGGCGTACATTAACCAACAAGACATGGAAAAGATATCTAAGCTGAAGATATTCATGGATATTCCCATTCTAAAACCTGAATGGGAAAAGTCTTGTGATGCTTGTATTTGTAGGAAGCTGGTCTGTAATTTATATCGGCCAAAGAAGAAACGAGTATCACATCTTCTTGATCTCATTCATACTGATGTATGTGGCCCAATAAATGTTGTTGGAACCTATGGAGAAAGGTACTTTATCCTTTTTATTGATGATTATAGAAGAATGGCTTGTGTAATGGTGATTCATAGGAAGTGACAAGTACTTTATTTTATGAAAACTTATCGCCGGATTTCCGAGAATGATACTAGACGGTCAATAAAAGTCCTGCGATCTGACAATGGAGGGGAATACACGTCCATCGAGTTTAAAAATTACCTATAAAAACATAGAATACAGCATGAGGTAGCTTCTGTGAGAACTCCACAACAAAATGGAGTTATTGAGCGTCAAAATCGACAGGTCAACAATATAGCCAAGACTATGTTGATTGAGAGTGGTATCTCTCTCCATTACTGGAAGGAGGCTTTTGAAGCTGCAGTGCACATTCAGAATCGAACAGGGCTCTATATGGGAGAAACAATGACACCATACTAATTTTGGCATGGAAGGAAGCCTTCTTTAAAATACTTTCATGTTTTCGGAATCAAATGTTTCATTCGGAATAAAGAATGAAACCAAGGAATGTTTGGTGACAATGCAGATGAAGGAATTTGTCTTGGGTATCCAATGAACAGCAAAGCTTACAAGTGTTTTAATAAACTCTTGGGGAGTATTGTGGAAAGCAATGATGTAAAAATGATTGAAGGAAAAACCCCAAATGCTTCAAATATTACCTATGATGATGAGATAGAATATGAGAATGAATAAAAACATGGAATAAATAAAAATACAGAAATAGAGGAAGGTGTACAAAACACTCAGGGGTCACATCATGATGTTGAATCAGGCGAAGAATCTGAAGAGGAAATCATGGATGGTGAGAATGCGACTGAACCTCATAGGAGAAATCGAAGAGCAGAGATTGATCCATCTAACATAATTGGAGACAAGAATGAACCCAAAAAGACAAGGAGGATGAGGAATAACACACATTCTGCATTTCTGTCAGTTGTGGAGCCATCCTCATTTGAAGAAGCTGCAAAGGATGAATCCTGGGTGATAGCCATGAATGAAGAGTTAGATCAGATTGACAAGAATCAGACATGAGATCTTGTCCAGATACCCAAAGGTCACAATGTGATTGCAACAAAATGGATATTCAAGAACAAGTTTGATGAGCATGGAAGTGTTATCAGAAACAAGGATCGACTGGTATGTAAAGAGTATTCTCAGATTGAAGGTGTTGATGTTGAAGAAACCTTTTCTCTAGTGGCTAGACTAAAGTTAATCAGGCTGTTTGTTTCCATGGCTCTCTAGAGAGGATATAAATTATATCCAATGGTTGTCAAGACATCATTTTTAAATTGTGTACTCGAAGAAGAAGTCTACATTGAACAACCAGTGGGTTTTCTTCTTGGTGCTGATGAATCAAAGGTCTGCAAGCTAAATAAAGCACTTTATGGCTTGAAATAGGCACCACAGGCGTGGTAATCCAGACTAGATTCTTATCTCAAGAAGTTGGAATTCAAAAGAGGAGGAGTAGATCACAATCTCTATATGAAGAATTCTACGAAAGATCAGTTCATGGTTCTCATTTACGTCGATGACATTATATTTGGTGGCAGCAGTCAGAAATCAGTGGATGAATTCGCCAATCATATGAAATCATAATTTGAAATTTCAATGATTGGGGAGCTCACATATTTCTTGGGACTGCAGGTGACTCAAAGGAAAGACTACACTTTTATCTCTCAGGAAAAGTATGCAAGAGAGCTGCTGAAGAAGTTTAATATGCAAGACTCCAAACCAATGTCAACTCCGATTGTAGTTGGAACCAAACTTGGAAAGCATGAGAATGGGAAATCTGTAGATCCCACCATGTACAGGAGGATCATTGGGAGCCTACTGTACCTGACAGCGACACATACAGATATTTTCTTTGCCACATGTCTTGCAGCCTGCTTTTAGATTAATCCAAAGGAGGAACATTTGGAAGCAGTAATAAGAATCGTGAGGTATATTCAAGGTACTCACAATTATGGATTATACTTTGCTGTAGGAAGGGACTATGAATTATCAGCATTTTCAGAAGCTGATTGGGCTGGCGATGTTGTGGACAGAAAGTCCACCAGTGGTGGAGCATTCTTTATTGGTAATAACTGTGTCGGCTGGTTGATAAAGAAACTAGAAAGTACTTCTCTTAGTACTGCTGAGGCTGAGTATATATCCACCAAAAAGGCATGCACTCAACTGCTATGGATGAAGAAACAATTAACAGATATTGGTGATGAGGTAAAGAAACCAATGGTAATTTACTGTGATAATAAGAGTGAAATTGATCTTACGAAGAATCCTGTTCAGCATTCTCATACAAAACATATTGAAATCAGGTATCACTTTATCAAAGAAAAAGTTGAGAAAGGGATGATTAGAATGGATCACGTGGGAACTAATGAGCAAGTAGCTAATATCCTGACAAAACCACTGCCAGTAGCTGTGTTTGAAAGGCATCAGTTGAACCTCGGTGTTCAACCACCTCCTACTATATAAAGAGGTTCTGAAACTCCCCTCTCCCCGATTTTGGTAACTGTTTCTATCTGTTTATGGATGTGATGCAAGTTTATGGGGGTGATAAAATCCAGGGGGATTATGGTTTGACCAGAACATTGAATAAATTACCGGATTTTGGGATTATTTTCAATGGGGGAGAAAGGAATAAATTCAGGCATGTTCATTCATGTAACGAATTCAGTGTCAGTAATAGGATGAGATGGATGAGAAGGAATTCATTGGAAATTTAATGCTTCTGTGACACTGTAAGAAAATTTCTTCGGTGTCATTGAGAATTCCAAAACACGGGAACCCAATTCAAGCTTACTCTCTTTTTTTCTATACCGATCATTGCTCACGTAGACTTGGAGTGTTGGCTGAGTTGATCCTTGCGTTTTTGGATTGAATGGGGATGGTGATCTTATTGAATTTATTTGGTGATTGACAACAAACCCAAAGGGGATGATTTTTGGAACCATGGAAGTTCTATGAAGGAATTGGAGTTTTTTTGTGTTTGTTGTCAATCCTCAGTGGAAGTTTCGAATTTTTTCCAACAAAGTGGTCATACAGTTCAAGTAGACAATAGTATTGAAGGTAGCGTTGTTTCCCAGTGTTTGCCAATTTTTTGGGCCTCAAAATTGGAAAATGAAGACTTGGATTCTCTGTAAAAGGAGGTTCACACAAATAGGATGTGGTGCCTGAAAAATAAGAGCCTTGCACGAATAATTTGAGTTGGACGCGAAAAGGAGCAGGATTCGCGAAATAGAGGATCGAGGTTTTTCACGCAAACAGTGTTTCAGAATCCGAACGTCAAAAAAACGGAAAAGGCATGGGTTATGTGAAATATCTTATGATGTGCATGAAAAATGGTATCAGTGTGAAAGATTACGCGCCATATGAGAGGTTTTACACACCACAGTGGTTTTCGCACGTGGGGGTCTTAGAAGCCTATAAATATGAGGTGACCCCCTTCATTCCGTGGGGTTGAAGACTTAGTGAAGATTTGAGATCTGATGCGTGGAAAAGGATCACGTAAATGGGATGGCGCGAAATTATATGAATTGTGCGGAAAATTTCGGGATGCACGAAAAGTGAAGAGTTGCGTGTAAAGATTGGGTTCGCACATAAAAGATCCAGTTGCGCGAAAAAGGGGAGTTTCTGCGTGAAATATTTTTTCAAGCGAAAAGTAAAGTTTGCGTGCAATAGGGTGGTTTTGCGTGCAAAGGTTTGGTGTTGCGTGAAATTGTCAGTGAAGTTTGTCTGCACGTTCTGGTTATCCGGTTCAGTGGTTCTGTGCGTTCTAGTGCATCTATTCCAGACTTTGATGCAAGAAGAGTCTCGTGCTGAGTAGAGGAAAAGACTTCAATGCAAATCTATTGAAGAGACCTTCACGTCTATAAACTAAGTGGGACTTCATCAAGGGCAGTGAGCCAGGGGGAGTAAACGGGAGTGACCCGAGGGAAACAGTGAGCTATCCCTGAACCTTTGTAAAGGCATTGAGCCTGGGACATAGTGATTGTTCCCGAACCATAATCCACAAACTAGTGAAGATTAATGGAATTTGGTACGACCAACAACCTGTCGGCGTATTCTCCTTGGACATATCCCTTAGTGGGGAACCAAGTAAAAAGTGTCGTGCCCTCTCTCTGGATGTGAATGTCTGCTTTCTAATATTATCTATCATATAGGTTTTACAAGTTCCTACCAGCGTGGGAACAAGATCCTATACTTTAGAAGAAAAAGTTGTCACCCTGATTCACCCCTCCCCTCTCAGGGTGTCCCAGGGTCCTACACATTCTCCTATATTCGGAAGCCAAACTATCATACAAACCATCTTTAGGAACCTTTAATTTTCATATCCTTATCAACCATAGGATCCCTTACCTAATAAACCTTTAAATTTAACTTTATCATTGATTTTACAATAAATTATTGATAACATATATCAAAAAAATAGCATCATAATCCATTTGAAACTTCTATATAACTTTATATTTTTTTCAATTCCAAAGGTTCTTTAAAGATAATGGGATTTTACCCCCTTATTGAGAATAAATTCAAAGTCTCATTCTTTCAGTAACTTAAGTGAGGAAATACTTTTCTCTCCCCTTAATGTTTTTAATTTTTAATCACCATTTAGTGATATATTAGGTGAGGTGGTAAATTTCTTCACACCACATTTTATTATCTTATATTATTCTATTATACTAAATATAAACTTTGAACTTCTTCAGATATGGAAATAATCACTTTTTATAAAAAAAAAGTTCTTAATAAACCAAATCTAAGTGTTTGTGATCCATTATCGGTGTAGAAAACAAGAGTGATTAATTCAGATAGTAAATATTTTTATGAAAATTAAGAAGCTATGCCAACTTTTACAAAATCTTCTTTCAAGGAAAGGTTCATCAATAATCATTCAACTAACTTTCCTATATCCATTTTAACAAAAATATTAAAATAACTAAAGGAAAAAATTTAGAATGTTTCCTCACCTTTGCAATACAATTTATACTTTTTTCACCCACAAATCAAATTTCACCCTTTACATTTGTACTTCAGTTCTTGTATAAAAATAGTAGTATGTAAAATTAACCTAAAGTATGAAATCAGTGATTGATTATTCATATTTTAAGTATCCTATGATGGAAGGACTTGGTTTATTGGAATGAGTTTAAAATTCATGTTGTAAATGTTCCATAATAACAAAAATCATATATCTACATCACCCCCCTTGAATATCATCACCTTTAATTCTTCCTTTTAATGAAAGCATGCTGAAACATATGATAGAATAAGGTGGAAATTTATTATCCCATTAGATAGATCAATAGGGATGATAAGGTTTTACTAACCCCCAAACTCTCACTTTACTTTTCTTTATACATTTACCTTTATCTTTATAAGAAGCAATATTATTGGGTATCCTAGATTTATTTATCAAACCATTTATTTCCACATTGTGTGGTGGATTCTTCTTAACTTTATCTAGAAATAATAATATACTTTTATTGGTTTCTTCCACTTCCAACCTCCTTGATTCATCCAACTATTCGAGACAGAAAACCATAAAAACCTTCATAAAATGTTAAACTTTGTTCTTGTGCCAAACATTCCTTAAAAAACATTATTTCCAAGGATTAATTAATTTTATTTACTAATATTTAATATCCTAGTAGAATTGTAATGAAATTTTCAGATTTTTCATCAGATAACTTAGATCTTCCGCATATCTTATTATCATCTGATAAGTTACTCTTTATAGTTAGCTTCCAATTATCTTCTACTTATTCACAAGATACATCTTTGATAATTCCATTCCTATTTTTTCTTATATTTATTGAATTTATTTTTTATACTCCTTATGCTATTTTGTACATTCATATATATATTAAATCTATCCATGAAGTGAAATTCTATTCCCCATAAGTAGCATTTTTTTCAGGGATATGAAATCTTACATAAAATTATTATTGGTTTTAAGATTATTATTTACTTACTTTTGTATGAAACCCAATATAGATTTATAATCTATATTCCTTTCATTTTCTGTTATCATTTGTGGTCACTTTCTGTTTTCAGTACCTGTGTTGTTCTTGGTATAAGTAAACCAGCTATTTTCTTTATACTGACTATTTATTCCTCAAATCCCACAATAATCTTCAATATATCAAAATATGTGGGATATTAGTAGATATTCTTTCTTTTCTTAAATGGTTAGGTATACTTAGGTGAGTTAACTTATCCATTCACCTTCCCCCTTCTTAATATTTCCAATATTTGTTCTTCATTCTTTATAACAACATAATAAAAATTGATATCCATGCGTTGAAATTTTCTATATAACTGAAAATAACCAAAAAAAATAGGGTTATTTTTTTTACTCTAGTTAGTATAAACTTACTCCAAAACGTTTTTTTATATATTCTTTGTGATTCATGAAACATTGGGGGAAAATCATTCCCTTTTCTTTTCTATGTTTCACTTTTTTATTGGAGGCGGGTTTCTCACAATTCTTTAACCATTTTAATCTATAATTATAACCAACATAAATAATATGAGAGTTAGTTATAATAAATTCATCAAAATATGGGGTATACTTTTTCATTATTTTATCAAATGATGTTGCTTCTGAGGATTTGAAATTCATCCTTTTTTTGGTAGATTCTTTCCAGATGTAAGTTTTTCCTTAGAAAGTCCATTTTATATTTTTATATCATCTTTATGTGAAGATTACACTTTAGTAGCTTTAATGTTTCAAAATATTCCTTCATTATCAATACAGTTAATGTTTGAAGTTTTCTTCTTATTTTCAAGACTTATCACTTTATATTCAACTTCTTAGTTTTTTATCTTTTATTTATGAAACTTACTCACCTATTTTAAGGAAATATGAAGTTCCTTTAATCTATTTTCATTGATCACTAGTTACGTAGTTTTAAACTCAAAAATTTATTTGTTAGAGAGTTTTATTGTATGGATCTCTTCTATGAAAAATTTAGTTAACAAAACTACTTCAGATAAATGCCTAAAAAAAATTCTTTTATAATTGTGAAATTTTCTTCATTAGATGTTATTGATTTTTCCTTAAACTTGCTGAGTTTTGTGTGGGTTGTATAAATTTGTTTCATCTCATTTGTTTCATTAATTTTACTTTTATTATATTGTGATTCCTTAATCTCTCTAAGACTATAACATTATATTCCAATTTATAGTACTTATCTTCAATAATAGTTTCTAATGCATGAAGTATTTCCTTACGAAATTCTCTAATAAACAAATTCTCATAAAAAATTAATAAATTACCTCTTACCCAAGGTATAATCATTCTTAATAACATGGCCCATTACCTTAATTTCCATAAAACATTTTAGTTAAATATGTACATTCTCTGAGATTCTCTCCTAAATCATGTGTTGTATCATACAATTTAAATTTCATTCATGAGATTCCCTCCCATTTTACTTTGACAGAACTAAATATATATGTGATAACTTTAATAGGAATATTTTTCCTATGAGCTGTAAATTTAGAGTAAATATATTCAACAGTATCCACTAAATAAAAAACTTCATAGCCTCAGTTAGATTATTTCAGAGCCTATTTTTTTCTTCAAATTACTATTATTTCTTACCACACACTTTAACTTTTGGTGGTGGTGTGTCCGTCTTTTGTTTCTTATGAGAGGCTAAATTATACTGCTTTTGAACTACCATATTCTTCTAGTTTTTCATGGTTTTTTCCAAAACCTCTATGAAACTATAAGCATAATTAATTTTTATACTCTTTAGCTCAAGAGAAAATTTCTTATATTATAGATAAATACATTCTTAATATTCTAAAAATATTCACATAAAATAAAATAAAAAAACATTTCTTGGAATAAAAATATGTTGATCTAAATAGATTTTTTTCTTTTTAATAGAAATTGAGATTCCTAGGTATATCATGCTGTCACCTTGGGAGCGTGGGGAGGGGGTGGGGGTGAATTAGGGGAGACCTAATTTTTATGATTATATTAAACTTAAACTTCTTCTTTAATTAATTTGATCTAACCATTGATATTTGTTTATATGTATGGATCTTTATAAACTCAATTTCACCACATTAACCTTATTCTATGTTGATGATATCATGTAAACAACACATAGGTATTTTTATTTTTCTCTACCTTAGTGTGATAACCTATATCTATGCTCTGGTTACTCTTATTGGTTCATAGATTATTTTACTTATGTGTCAAGTGAATATAATGATCCAAATCCCGATAGACTCAATATTTATCCAAATATGTAATTATACTGATTACCATTAGTGAGATTGTTTTCTTATTGCACCTATCCAACATAAGGGAAAACATTTATGCAACTCATATAAACCCCACCCATAAAATTATTCATATGATGTGTCCATCCGATAAAAATCCATCTAATGCACTTTGTGATCATCCGATATGACTCTGTTTGATGTTACTAAATCTATTTATGATATTCCTATATCTGATATGTCTCATTATTCATATATTATTTATATATTCAGTATGCATCTCAATGATGTTCCTTTTACTGATTCACCTTAAATAAAACTACCTCTGATTGGTGCCTCTAGTTAATAAACTTTATACGACAACCCTCTTCTTTATTAAAAATTAATTATCAATTTATTACATAAGGTTACACTTTATAAAACCAAGAAGATTTATATGTATATTTTATTTTATAATTAGGTAATTTCATAACATCATGAACATGGGATACATCAACATTATTGAAAACTTCCTTAAAAATCTTCTAAAATTCTATGGCTTTTAAAACTGCATTGGATAACCTAAGGACATACACAATAAAGGGGTGAGATATAGAGGCTAGTATGTGTATAAAAATGGAAGAAAGTGATACATATTACACAATAGACATATGAAGGGGTAATAAAATGTGTGATAATCATAAACATGAATAATAAGGCATGATATATCATGATAATCATAACATGGAAAATGTGACAACAAATTAAAACACTACAACATAAACATAGGTCAAGGGAAATTCCAAGACATCATGATGGAAAAAGTACCATAAAGGAATTATGTTCATTCCCTATCCCAAAATTACATCTCGTGAGATTAAACATTATCCAATTCGTTGGAGTGCTATATAATTCTAAGTGCATCTATCACTTTCATTTCATTCTCATTCTTATGTGTTCCAAATAGATCATAAAACATCGATTCATTAATCATCATATTTAATTCCATTATAAAGGGGTGTGGAATAAATAACTGTAAGTACCAAGTCAAATAACTATAATATTTTAAAGGTGAACTCGCTTTATAAGAAATGGGTATGGTATTAACTATATAATTATTTTGGCATGGAAAATTGCGTTGAAATTTCGGCAGCATAACAGGGTCACATAAAAATTCAAAAAATGGGTTGATGAGAGTGAAAGGGGTCTATAAACATTTTTAAATTGAATGGTCATTAATTGGGGCATGTATGTACATATCCCAACATTAGGAACTAGAAATTTATTTCATAAGATAATAAAAAAAATTGAATAAAAAGAGAAGGCGAGGATCCCTTACTTGAGTGTGTGACTCCAAATGCTTGGGAGTGGATTCTGGAGATATTGGGAGAAAATTAGGTCTCTAGAGATGTTAGGAAAAAGTAATGATGTGGTTAAAGGATTTTGAGTGAATATAAAGGGTATATTGGGTGGGTTTATAAAGGAAAAGTGTGGGGAATTGTTTATCATTTCTCAAACATAGGTTTTGGACTCTATAATAAAATAACCAAAACCACAAAAAATCCTATGTTTTTCACATGGTTTCTAGAAAATGGGAGTGGTTTTAATTATTTTATAAGTCAAAGGTACTAATATAGTAAAATAATACCCTTACTTATGTGGATCTGAGTCATACACTTAAAGAAATGATTTTAAAACGTTAAAATATATTAATGGTTCTGATGAATTCATAATGGATTTATAAAATTAATCAAATAAATATAAAGTCACAATATTTTAAATATAAAACATATATTTGGTCTTCTATACCCTTTATATTATTTAATACATCACTTTTGGGTCATTATGATGTTATAACACACACTGTATATTTATATGGTTTTTATTTTTTACCTGAAAATTCAATTGTCTCATAAAATTATAAAAAATTTACTTTTGGATAATTTCAAAATTTTGATTCCAAAAATAACATTAATTTTATCAAAATAATTGTCTAAATATGTGTATTTTAACTTTTCAAATAATAATCGATATTTATTGAGAAATGCTTGGTTTTTGACAATAAGAGTTTTTGACCCTTATAAAAATTACATTTGACTTCATAATAATTATATGATCACTTATATTTAATAAATATAGTAATATTTGACTAATATATTATTTATTTCAAAAATCCATTAAGTCGTCAAAATAAATTTTTTAATTAAATTTTAATATTAGCCAAAAATACTATTTGTGTTTATTGTAAAAAAATAAAAAACATTTATAAGGTTACAATAATAGGATGAAAATATATTCATTATTATAAAAAAAATAATGTACATACTCATATTTCAAGGGTCTTGATACATATCCCTTTAATACACCAGAAAATTCCCTAATAGTAAGGTTCGTGATGGTGAGACTTTCATGAGGTGGTTTGGCATAAATAGTTTGGTCCATGATCTAGTTGAACTTGAATTTATCTCATAAACGGTTTTATCATGATTAAGTTGTTGGATCTCATCTTGGGATTGGTCAAGGTTAAATACAAGTGATTTTATCTCCCTTTTATGTTCTGATAAATGGGCTTCATAGTGTTTGATCCTACTGGTTGATGCCATCACTTCCTTTGTATGTGTCAATTGGATTTGTTAAAAACCTATACTTATATTAATCATAAAATCACTATTCAATGACTATATTATCAATAGTAATGATTATTGATTTTCTTTTAAATATTTTAAGATATAATTAAATAAAACAAGTTCATGTGTTTTCTATAAAACTATTATATAATAATACATTTAGTTAAATTCTAAGGAGAATTTTATTTATAAAAGCCTAGGTTGTTACAATATTCCCCCTTCAAAAATTTCACCCTAAAAAATTTATTTTCTTACGCTAAAATCGATTTGGGTGACTTTGTTTCATCACCTCCTCTAGTTCCCATGCCTCTTCTTCAAACTTTTGGTTTCTACAAACCACTTTGACAAGGTGAATTTTCATATTTCGTATAACATTATCTCTATAATCTAATATTTTCACCAGCTGCTCTTGAAAGGAAAGATCATTCTCCAATAACACCACCTCTGTATTGATTACATGTGAGGGTTATGATATGTACATCCTCAAGTGGGATATATGGAAAACATCATTTACTTGAAATATATTAGGTAGAAGTTCTTGTTGATAGGACACCACTCTGATGTGATCAAGGATATCAAATGGGATGATGTATCCTGGAATAATCATTCCATTCTGACCCAATTTAATCACTTTATTCCCTAGAGATATGTGGATTAATACCATGTCTATAAAATCAAACTCTAGTTATCATCAATGATTGTCCTCATATATCATTTTTTGACTTTGAGTATCATTGATGTGCTACTGAATGGTGTTGAATTTATCCACTATTTCCTCAATTATTTTATGACCTAGCTATTTTTTTCCCCAACTTCATCCCAACATACAGGTGTTCTACACCTATTCGGATGTTATTGGGAAATAGGAGTTGTTTTACATATAATATCTACAAAAGAGGGGCGAGTTACTGAGAGGTGTTTCAGATAGAAAGATTGACAGAGGAGATATGGCTGGAATATGGCCGGTATCTGATGTTCTATTGATGATGGCTACTCCCAGCAGCCAGGAAGAAAATAGTAAGCATGTTCCAGGGAAGTTTCATAAAACTCCGGTAAGGGACCTGGGTGGCGGCTTTTTTTTTCAAAGGATAACATCTTGGCCTTTGGATGATGATACAGCAGCAATAGGATTTGTGGGTATGGAAGAAGACGATGGGAGTGGAGAGATAGATCTGATGGTGAAAGGATCCCTAACCTGATGGTGGGGCTAGAAACTCTTGCGACGTGTGTTGGAAGCCCATCTGGACAATGGTGATGCATTGATGTTGTAGATATGGGATCCTGGGGGTGTGAAATGGTTGGCAGTGATGAGAATAAGAGGTCAATATATACATGGCATTTTCATGTTGTGGAGGTACTGGCCACCAGTGCGGGGAGTTGACGATGATGTATATATGGGATGTGGAGGGTGTTGGTCGGCGATACGGGCCAACAAGGTGGGAGCATCGGTGTTTGGAAAACCTCAACCTTGGGATAGATACTTCGGGACGTGGGTATTTGTGATGTAGAGTAGGGATCTGATGGCTACTTAGGGAGAGGTGAAGACCTTAGGGATTCAGAGAAGGAGCTGATTGTGTCTTCGAGAGAGGTGAAGACCTCATGGGTGTGGATAGATGGTGGTATGTGTAAGCGTGCATGAAATTCAATATGGGAGGTTGTGGTTTGAAGAATTTTGGACGGATGAGGCATCTGGCGCTCAGGGAGGCGCAATAGGTGCAAGCCGCATGGATACGACAGGTCGGGGAGGTTTTCTGGCATCTATGCATGACCGGGATAGGTAGAAGGTGATGAATTTGGGGAATCAATTGTAGGAATGGTTGGAAAGTTGCGAGATGAATCTGAACCTTGGGATGCGGCTGAGAGTTGACTCGGTGTGAGGTGGGAACCTCCAGTGTGGTGCTTGAGATGTGGGAAAGTGGAAATTGTGTGATGTAATTGTGTGATGTAATTATGGGATGTGTCACAGGATTTTGGATGGATACGAGATAGCCTTAGACAATTAAAGATGTGGATTTGGATGGATTAGGGTTGTTTTGCAGTGGATCTGTAGTTGATGTTGTTTTAAAGTTGCTACTATTTTGGGGTTCATTAGATGGGTTTGTTAGCGTGGGTTTCTAGGACTTCATGTTTTTGGGTGGTGAGTTTTTTCACCTTCTTGGTTTGGTGGTGTCTTTGTCCAACATTGTGGATTATAAAATTGTATTTTCTTTTTATTAATAAATTTTAGGGCCAAGTACGCTCGGTACCTGGACCTTCCAAGTAAAGGGCTTCATAGGGAGCCATTTGGATGCTTGAGTGGAAACTGTTGTTGTAATCGAACTTGACCAGAGGTATATGTTGGTCTCATCCTTCCTTGAAGTACATAGAACATGCTCTAAACATGAATTTATGTTTCTGAATAGTCCACTTATATTGGCCATCAATTTGATTATAATAAGTCATACTAAGGTTCACCTCATTTTATGATCATTTTGGAGACTTTTTTTAGATCTTGGAGGTGAATCTTGGATCTCAAACGAAGACAATCTATAGTGGTACTCTATGAAACCTTACCACTTCTCTGATGTATATCCACGCAATTTAATCTAGTGAGAATCCCTCTTTAATTTCAATGATGTGTATATTATTTGTAAGATGATCCACCAAAACCCATATAACATTATTTCCTCTTTAGGTATTTGGAATACTAGTAAAAAATTGCATGGTTATGTTTTCCCAATTCCATGTAGGTATGGGTAATGGATGCATCATCCCCTTTTATTTTTTTCCTTTCCACATTCACCTAATGACATACAATACATCTTGATATATATTTTAGGATCTCCTTCTACATATTTTCCCACCAATAGTGCTTTTGGAGATCTCGATACATCATTGTGATTCTCTGATGGATGGAGAAAGTTGAACTATGTTCATAATCCAATAACACATTTTTTACCTTAGGATTTAATAGTACACATAGTCATGACCCAAATATAACAAATCCTTATTTATTAACATAGAACTCCAAGGATTTTCCTTTTCTTATACTTTATATTTTCTTCTAAATTCTTACAACATCTCATTGAGCATCCATTGTCTTTTCTAAAAGTGACGATTGAGTAATCATTTGTAAAATAATTGATGGTGTTCCTTAATTTATGATTCCCATGTCAATCCTGTTAATGTATAAGATGACAGGATCCATCCCAATTCTCATCAATGATTGAATTATGGGATCCTTTATACATAGAGTGTCTTCCACTTTATTCACTTTCCCAGGATAGTAGTGGTTTGAGAATTCATAGTCCTTGATCAACTCTATCCTTATTCACTGGTTCATATTCAACTCTTTTTGTGTAAATATATACTTGAGGATTTTGTGATCCATATATATTGTACACTTTTACCCAAATAGGTAATGCCACCATATTTTCAAAGTGAATATCACTACAGCCAACTCCAAATCATGCATTAGGTAGTTCAATTCATGAGATTTAAAATTCCTTGAATCATAGGCTATGACATTTTCATTGTTCTTTAACACATAACCCAATAACTTCTTTGAAGCATCACTGAATAACATAAATATTTGTCCAATTGTGGGTAGTGTAAGAATAGGGTTAGAGATAACCCTCCTTTTCAACACCATGAATCTCTATTCAAATTCATTATTCTAAGAAAACTTGACTCCATTTTAAATTATCTTGGTTAGGGGTTTTGAAAATCATGATAAATTTCTCAAAAATTGATAATAGTACCTAGCTAATCTAAGGAAACTAAGGTTATCAATCAAAGATATTGGACCCAACCATACTTCAATTACTTCTATTTTTATGGGTCAAAAATATATCCCATTACTTGTGATGATATTTCCCATGAATGATAAATTATTCAACCATAAATCAAATTTGTTTTACTTTTCATAAATCTTATCCTTTCACGAAGTCTTTAGAATAATGCTCAGATGCTCCTCATGATCCTCCATGGTTTTGGGGTATATTAGAACATAATCTATGTAGACTACTACAAATTTGTCGAGGTAATATCTTAATAATCTATTCATCATGTCTATAAAGATTTTTAGGGAATGACTGAGCCTAAAAGGTATCACTATAAACTCATAGGTCCCACACATCTTATGAAAAGTAGTGCTGGGAATATCCACATTCTTCACCCTAAGTTGGTAATATCCCAATCACAGATCCCCCATTGAGAAGTATTGTGATCCACATAGATGATCAAAAAAGTCATCAATCTGAGGCAGAGGATAACTGTTCTTTATCATGATATTTTTTAGCTCACAATAATCAATGTAAAGGTGCATTGACCCATCATTCTTCTTGATGAAGATGACTAGTTCACCCCATGGTGAAGCACTTGGGGGTATGAACCATTTATCCATATTCTCATATAGTTTTTTCTTTATATCCCAAAGTTCCAACATAGCCATTCTATATGTTGTATTGGATAATGGTAATTCCCATGTATAATCTTTATTAAAAATTCAACCTCTCACCTAGGAGGAAGACCAGACAGTTCGTTGGGAAACACATTAGTGTATTCCCTCACAATGTTCATGTCTTCAAGGAGGAATCTTTCCTTAGAGTCAATCATTTGAGGTAGATACACTTTCTCATAGGGAAATAATATCAATTCTTGAGATGTTTTCCCTAAATAATATCCATCCTCCTCCTTGATCATGTATAAAATCAGGGGTCGATTCATGATATGAATAGTGGTTTCCTTCTCACAACCATTTATATTGGATATATATAGGGAAAGTCATTCCATATCCATAATTACGTAAAATTAAACCAAGGAGTGTATGAAAAGGTTCACTAGGATGTTTAACCCACAAATTGTGGTAGGGTAGGAGTTATATACTTGGGATGTCATAATTTCTCCATTTTTTGTTTTCACCAAAAACTCCACTTCCATGATTTCTAATGCTATTTGAATTTTTCTACTAAACTTTCATGATATGGATGAATGTGTATAACTATAATAAAATATTTTGTTCACAATTCCTAAATGAATAACTAGGTTACCTATCACCACTTCGTTTTCGGGATCTACCTCAGTGGTTGTGATGGAAAAAGAACACACTTTCTTCCTTGGAGGTTGTTGGTTGTCTTCGAAAACCCTTGTCTTAGTGAATTGGTTTTAAAAGTGTTATGGTTCTTTATAGTTGATGTAATGAAAAATTAAATGAGGTTTGACCAGATAATTCCTCTCTTCCAACTCATTAGTGGGTTTCTCCTATCAGAAATTGCTATCTTGGCATCATTCCTTCCCACACCAAAATCATATAATCATTCCCCTTTGGAAATTTTTGGGAGTCTTATTTATAAACCTTTGACAAGTGGGATGTTGAAATTTCTTGGTTGTGTTATATTTCTACATCTGATCACCAAAATTAAACTACACTTTATATATATTATCACTGTGATACCCTTGAGATTCATTGATCTCCATTTCGACTTTGAGGGAACATCATACAATTTCCTCATAGATATTAATGTTTCAGATCACCTAGGATTTTCATAGACCACGTTTTATCCCACCAAATAAGTGTTCAACCTTGTATTAGGGGGTAAACAAATCTAGATGTGCATCGTGTAATTCTTTTGAATTTTTCCTCATACACCTAGATAGATTCTTCTTCTTTTTCCTTGAGGGAAATGAAATACCTTTGCATTTTAATTCAGAGAGTGTGAGGAAAATATTTATCATTTTTTTTCTAGAATTATTTCCACAACATTGCTTCAATCTCTTCTTTTGGATTCATATTTTTGATCAATGTCCACTACTAATCAGTTACTCCCTCAATATGATAAACATCTAGTATAACGTTCTATTTCTTAGAATATTGAAGGATGGAGAAGATATTCTCAATGGAGTTGATCCATTATTCCATAATTATGGGATCAAATGATCCATTGAAAGTCACAGGCCCTTGTTGCATAAAGGTCACAATCATATCTTTTTCTCTCTTAGTGGGATTTTTATGCTCCTATTGATCTAGGTTTATATTCATTACCCAATTCATTTGAGAGAGTATCGTCATAAAGTTCACGATTCATGATCCCATTAGGTTGGGCATCTCATTGGAGTAGTTATCACATTGACCATCAAATTGGTTTTTTAACTAATTCCTCCTATTTACATTCATTGGATAGAATAAATAAAAATTAAGGATGAGTATTTCTTAATCAATTAAAAACGTAAAGGGGGAATCTAATTACATGAAAGAGATAACTTATATATTTCATGTGTTTTCATAACATAATTTATGTTTTCCATTATCTATTTCCTATCATACATTGTTATGGATATTTTTTATTACCTTAATAATGGTTCCTAATGAGCTTATGAATTTACCAAATGATATCTCCCAGGAGTTTCAAAACAAGTGTTTAGAAAGACCTATTGTTGTGAACCAGTTCCTGGTCGGTTCTAGCTCAACATAGTGTTTTTGGGTTTTACCCTAATGTACTTTTGTTCCATATCCACATCCACTTATAGTATCTATATGGGGATGTCTTTTATTGATAAATCACTCACTCTAAACTTACCAAAATTTAGGTATTTTTATTATACTTATATTTATCTCAATGTATTTATTTATAGTTTTCTAATCATAATCCTGAAAATAATTAAACTTTTACTTTGATACCAAATATGAAAATATGGTTCTTTATTATACATTAATTCTTCATTTATTACATAAGGTTACATTTAATACCACTCAGAAGATATATACGTAATGTTTATTTGGGAATTGGGTACATAGAATAACATCATGAACAAAGGATACAACAAAATTATTGAGAACTTCTTTATCATGCTACTAAAATTCCATGGATTCTAAAACTAAACAGGATAACCTAGGGACATACATAAGAAAGGGGTGAGCTATAAATCCCAGCTGGAGAATAAACATGGAAGAAGGTGATACATGTTATAAAACTGGCATACCAATGGGGAATAAAAGGTGGGAGAATCATAAAACTGAATTATAAGGCATGATATAACTTGGTAATCATAAGTTGGGAAATGTAGAAACAACTTAAAACACTTCATCATAAACATAGGTCAAGACTAACTGCCAAGAAATAATGATGGATAAATTCCAATAAAGGAATCAGGTTTACACCCTATCCCAACATGATGTATCATGAGACTAAACATTACCCAATGCATTGGAGTGATATATAATTTTAGGCGCACCTATCAATTTCATTCCATTATCATGATTAAGTGTTCTAAATATATCATACAATATGGATTCATTAATCATCAAATTTTATTACACAATCAAGGAGCATGGAATACATACATGTAATTCCTATATCAAAGAAGTATAAGTGTATAAATGTGAACACCCTTAATATGAAATTAGTATATTATTCACCACACAATTGTTTTGGCACATAAAATTGCGGTGCAAATTTGGTAGTATAACTGCATCACTTAAAAATTCATAAAATGGGTAAATGAGATAGATAAGGGTATATCATCATTTAGACATGAAATTGGAAGTAATAGGGATATTAATAGACATATCCCAATATTAGTAATCATAAATATAAGTCATAATATAATAATGAATCTTGAATAAAGAAGAGAAGGTGAGGATCCCTTACTTGATTGTGTGACTCCAAATTCTTGGGATGGTCTTCTTTAGAGCTTGGGAGAACCCTGAGTTGTAATTGTGGGTTCCATATACCCAACTATTCCATACCATTGATTACTATTTCATTTATAATATTAGATATACATGATGTATACTTACCATTATATTGTAGAATTTTTTGCATTCATTATTGAAGTGGTAATGTCCATATATTAATTACTGCATCAATGTTTATAAAAGATCCTATGCTATACTGAAAACCTCAAGACACTATGATATTAATCTTAAATATAGGTACTATAGTCTAGATATATCATACTAAATATATACAGAATATTTTTTACTATCAGGTGATGGGGGTGAAAAATCATTGAGACTTCTTCTCATGAAGTTCTCACATGGTGATCTCTAGTTGTGAGATCATGTGGGCTAAACCGTCAATAAGAACATCACATGTTTTGGGTTCCATTGGATGTTCCTATCTATGGATATGTGTAATGGTATTGTAAATTGAGATCATTAACAATGTTTTCCATTTTATTTTGTACTTTGATGCAAAGCAAAAACCCTGATATTTAAATCAGGGCGAGGTAGCTTATGTTGGGTGTGTTATTGGAGGTCTGTCATTGTTTGAATGGTTAAAAAAGGATCTATCACTTCAAAGTCAAGGAAGTAGTATATCTTGAGACATGTTGATCATGATGGTAGTACCCTCATATGACCATGGCCATGGTAGTCAAGGGTAAATATATTCACTTAGATCAACAAATAATAAATCAAGAAAATGGAGATGACACATGTGTGTGCCCTGGTTTATGAGATATTAATGGTAATGAGATTATATTACACAATGCGTGTTCATAGGTTGTTTTTCATTTCTTTAAACATAATTACATATTTAGGGTCCATTATGGGGTTCTATATCTTTCTCTTGGTCTATGAATAGTATTCACTATTATCGAGATAAGGGCTTAGATGGTCAAACTTAATAGCGTATTGAAGAATCTGCCCTATTCAGTTGAATAGGTATATTGGACATGGTGAGACCCACCAATGGGGTATGTGATTTTTCCAAATATATATGATAACTAAGTAATAAATAAATTCATATTATTCAAGTTTAATAATTGGCATTGAATTTATTTATGAAATGCATTTACAAGTTTTAAAGTAAATACTAGAAAATATCATTTGAAAGAATATTAGTTTAAAATACTCAATGTCCAATTAATATTTTTCGAAATGATGAGTCAATTTTATGGCTCAAGAATTTTTATGTAAGAAATTTATTATATTAAAAGAATTTTTTTATAATATAAATAGTTTTTATGACTCATAATTGTTGTCATAATATAATATTTATTTATTGAGAAATAAATAATAAGGTATGAAGAGTTTATTTCAGATATTTATTATTTATATATATATATAAGAAGAGAGGCATTAACCATTAATTTTTCACTATCTCTATCTATATTATTCTCTATACTACATTCTAGAGAGAGAGGCTCTGGATCTAGGAGTTCTGATCATGCTACCTCGTGAATTATAAGCTAGATGATGCAGTGATCATTGGAGTGCTGAAGGTGTCATTGGAACTTTGTGCTAGCAACTGTATTTTGATGATAGGTGATCTCGTAGATTATTAAAGTGTGTGTGGATGATCTAAATAAATTATGCTTAATATTCTTCCAGAAACGATCACTAATGACAAAAAAATATCAAATATGACTTCAGATCAAACTAGGTGTTTATTGTTTTATTTTGTGCTTAAAATTATTCACATGGGAACATTGGCTTAAACCGAGCTACAATTAACCAAAGATGATGAGATCATTTAAATCGTTAGTTTAATTGTTTTTCAAATATCAGCTTTCAGGGCTTCCTCAACATATTTGGTACCTTCAATTGGTATCAGAGCAACACGTGGTGTTTTTAAGGCAAGAAAAAAAATTAAATTTTCATTAATACTAATAGAGGGAATCATTCTAGTACCAACTCCACTGACAATGATTAAATCCAACATTGAATGAAAACATTACAAACATTAAAAGTTTTAAATGTAGATTGAAATAATTAACCGTGTTATACTTTTAAAATAACACACACACACACACAGATATATATATATATATATATATATATATATATATATATATATATATATATATATATTACACGTTAATCTTACATGACACCATCTAAAAAATCAAATTCTAGTGAATTGGTGTTTTTGGGTCGGTGAACCAGAGGCCAGAATAGCCACAAAAGTTTTGTAATTAATATAATTTATTTTTATTATAATAATAATATTATTTTTCAAAAGTCTAAATGAAAGGTTGAAAAAAATAAAAGAGAAATTGTTTTATTTAATGGGGGCTATTGGGTCAACTAAAATCCAAAACATTTTTAAAAATGTGAGGTGGGGATTTGGGTGGGTTTTTTATATAAATGGGTTTTTTAATTTTTTTTTATAAAAAAGGGGTATGGTTACCAATATATTTAAAAATGGGCCTCAAGATGTGCGAACCCCGTTCATGCATCTTTGGAACAGAGAGATGCGTGAACGGGGTTCACGCATCCTGTATAGTCATGATAAAAGATGCGTGAACCCCATTCACGCATCTTCCCTCACTAAGAAGCATGAATGGGGTTCACACATCCTTTGTAAACATTATGAAGGATTCATGATCCCTGTTCCCACATCCCATAGAAAGTTTTTATTTTTTTTATTTTTTAAATTTTTATTTTTATTTTTTGTTTTGTTTGATAATATATATATATATATATATATATATATATAACGAAAAATTTCATCAAAATTTATCTAAAATTTAATATCCAGTAGTACTACCATTACAACAGTTTGGATTCTAACAGAAACCCTCACCCAGGGCTCTCTTTTATTAGAGGGCTTACCCAGGAAATCATTATGCATTTCCGATGTGGGATTCAGGTTCTCCATTTCTGATGTGGGATTCTGTTTCAAGTACGTGACTTTGAAAGACTATAAAATTCTAACTTTCAGACCAATGTAAATGAAATATAATACGTGGATTAAACATATAATAAATTGTTGAAAATAAAAAGAATTTCATAAATAATGTTGATGAGTAATAATTTATAAGCTTTCAAAACCACCAACTTGAAACTTAATAATATATCAATTACGTGTCTTTGAAAGACTATAAAATAAAAACTATGAGTCCAATATGATTGAAACTTAAAAAATGGCTTAAACATATATGAAATAGTTGAAATTAAAAATAATTTTGTAAAAAAAGTTTATGAAAAATAATTTATAAGCTTTTAGAACCACCAACATGAACCATAAAAATGTTTCAAGTACATGGCTATGAAAGCCTATAAAATAAAAACTATAAGACCAATATAATTATTAATTATATAATAATGAATTGGTTAATTAATAATATAATTATTAATTATATAATAATTTATTATTTAGTTGGTAATATAATTATTAATTATATAATAATGAATATGTTAATTAGCAATATAATTGTTAATTATATAATAATTAAGTATTTAGTTACTAATATAATTATTAATTATATAATAATTCATTAGTTAATTAGTAAACCTATCCTGTTTTGCAATATTTTTACAAAAACCCATTTTAAAAAAATACCCGGCTTTGCGCAGCGAGTTTTTATCAAAAAGGTAATAAAAAATTGGTGGAGGGTCACTTAGAGTTACCCCTTATCTCCTTGCTAGAGATTTCCCTTGGAATGCTTTTACCATGAACACCAGGAAGTAGTGGGGCACCGCCTGACCCTGCCGGACCGGGCACATCCCATAGTGGCCTGCTCCCAGTGCTGATGATGACCAGCTCATGCAGACCTCCCGTACTAGACCACTTTGGATCTCCTCAATCCGGACCACATTCTCATGGTTCCACCAAATATATTAGGCGCTCCCATACACCCTGAGCTCCTCCGCCTGCAATGAGACCTAGCTCGGCCACCGATCTGGCATGACCAACCTCTCATCAGCCATTCCCCTCTTATTTTTTCACTGTTGTTCGTTTAGGCCTCCCACTGCACCACCTTATTTCACTGGGCCCAAGCTGATAGATCTCAAGCCTCCCATGCCTCCCCCTCCATTTTGGACCGGCTGACCTCCCATGGTTCACAACCCCACCGTGTATCCCCTTTAGGTCTAACCCTTTCCCTTGTTCATCCTAATCACATGTTGTTGTGGATCTTTTGTCTTCCAGGTCAGTGGAAGCCCGCCCGACCACCACCTCCATTGGTAGTAATCTCCTTTGTCGTGTGAGACACACTTGGATCAGTCCGGTAACCCCCACCATGATCAGATATTCCCAGAAACATGTTGTGTGGGTTTGACCAACTCAGAATGGGTCCTAGTGAGCCAACCCGACCCAGAACATCCCGGCACTAGGTCTTCAAAGTTTGGAATGGGCCTGTGCAGGTTCAGACAGAACCGCACAGGCCATTCTCAAGCTTTTTAGGATCCTACTAATTTTTATAATAAAAAATTAAATTATTTAATTAAATTAATTTTTATTTTAAATTAAATTAATTAAATATTAAACATTGGATTAAAATTAGTAGTACGAGTTAAGTTAATTTAATTTTTGATGTTAAAATTAAATTAATTAATGGGGCCAAAGGACATAAATATTGAATTAAAAAATGAGTGAATTTTAATTCAATAAAAAATCCCACCAATTATAATTTAATGTCTGTTTAATTATTATATATGAATTTAACATAAAATATGTAAGTTTAATGTGTATTGACTGTTCATGAGATGCAAACAGACTAATATATGTAAGGTGAATGTTTATTAATTTAATTTATTTATTATAATGGTTTGTAATAAGTAGTTTTTAATAGATGATTATCTCGTTGTCTATGTTTCATTATATGTATAAGGGTATGCATACCCATTTTTCAGGGTTTTATTTCATACTCCCACATTCCCCTCGCCTGTGAGTCAGTATTTTTATATAATGAAAATAAGAGCAATGATGGACTTTGCAGAAAGATATGGCATTGCACTAGACAAGAGATTGATGCATTGGATGGGTAGGTGTTGCAACTCAAGTCATAAGAGATGCAGTTCAAAGTAATAAATCTAGGTTCAAGGTTGATCCATTATTCACTCAATGGATCAACCTTTATTATCAGATCATGATCACTTCATCACTTTATTTTTTCATTCATTATAATTTTGTGAATGTGTAGTTTACACGTGTACACATAAAATTACAAACAAGAATGCATGATAAAATGAAGACATGACACGATAAATATTTTCTATCTATTGCGTGGTCAATTGTGAGTGAGATAACATAGTATGTTCTTATCAGATAGAAAATTATTTCTTTGATCACATTAAAAAACAAAAAACCCCATAAAGAAATATCAAGTTGTAATTGCCTTCTATTATTCAAATTTAGACAAAACTGGGCGTTTGAGGTTTTTTTCAACCAAAGTTGAGCGTGCCTCTAACTACTAGAGAGTTTTCATAAGAGTGGTGGGTGGAATTAACTAAATTGGTTGTAATTATTATCCAAAGATAAATTGATATCATTTTATAGGTAAGCAATTAATAAATCAAGTTATGGTTTTAGAAGTTGGAACTTCACTCAATAGATCATGGATCCACGTGTTAGTACGGTGGCCAGTTAAATGCCTACCTTAATCCCTATAAGTAATGGTGTATCCGTAGATAGTAGACTATTAGGGGAGGTTTATGGATCATTTAAACTATAATAATGAGGTTAAATAGTATTCTGATTCTAGCATAGTGGGTTCCTAGAATTCGATAAAATTTTGGGAGACATTAAATTATTTAATTAATTTATCAATATTTATAAATTAGTAATCAAGTTAAAAGGTTCTAATATACTTAAATTATTAATGTTATAGAAAATTTAATGTTATACCATAAGAAATATTGTGATAAATAATAGACAAAGTAAATGTACACACTAGATCAAGATTCCAAGTGTAGTACAAGCACTTACACACCATACTCTGATATTTGAAATTCAAGGTTCTATTGTCCCCAATTCGAGTTATTCCACCTCAAAAAGTGAGGGTGAAAATTTTATTATAGGAGACTCATATATAGATCATAACATGGTTCTATCGAAATTATATCATCAATGCTTTATGATAGTTACAGTCACCACATCAGGACATTGGAGATATAATATATAGCCTCATCACTGAGAAGTTAATAAGGAGAAAGTGAAGCAAGATATGAATAAGGTAATCATTATAGTGGACATGTGTAAATTGATAAATGGATCACGATATTTCGATATATCAATTTCACATATCACTTTCACCCATTTACACTAGTATCATTTTAGGTTACAAAACTGATATTATTGAGTAAATGCTTCATTACATATTTAGTAAAGGATCACCAAGTGAATAATAATATAAAAGACAAATTTATAATTAATTATTATGGAGAAGAAATTGAAAGATAAGGTGAAAAGGACAATGAAAAGTAACACAAATATCATATTCACAATGTTCTTCAATGAAAGAGGTATTGACAAGATGATATTAGTATTGCATATTATAAAATAAAACTATATAAGTTTAATTGAAATTAAACAATTTTAATAAGAAATTTATTGCTTCTCCTTTAGGTATATTCATCACATAAATGTAATGTATCAATATTACTTATTAGGTATTAAGTACAATATTCCTTTCACATATGTTTATTTAAATATATTAACCAAGTATGTATAGAAATGTTATAAGAAGTTAGGTGTATTCTCCAAGATTCTGGGAAAGGGTGATTCCTAAGTCAGTGGTGAGAAGTATACGACTTCTATATTTCCAAGTGAATCATTCTTGTAAAGATATTATTGAGTGTAACCCAAAAATTTATCACAAATATAATTTGGAAATGAAGAGAAACTATTCTATGTTTCAGAATGAATGTTATTTTTGGTGTTTAGTAATCAAACAATAGTTCAGTTATACAATAATCATAGGCAATGATTGATGAATATAAAATGTAAGACTCATATACCCAAGTTGTGGAAAGATAATTCATTGTCAAGAAATACTAAACTGGACATACAGGATATACCTAGTATGGTATTTATACTTAGTGGATCTAAACACATTATGTATTATTGACGAATATACTTAGTTTTGGACAAATGAACCTTTAGATATAAAGGTAATCCAAAAAGCTTACAGAATTAGTTCAATCAAAGAGCATGAACTATTACAATGGTAAGCTAGTGGTAAATATACATCATGTGATTACTTTAATTTATTAATGAATATGAATGTGAATTTTAATATTCACATGGTTAAAAGATATAAGATGGTTCACTCTAGAATGCCTAAGAATATCTTGACCAAGCACTCATCGACCAGTATAGTGTAGCTTGAAGTAATTCTTGAACACACAATATCTATTGTACATCATGACATTGATGTTAATGAGAAGGATGTTTAATGAATTATTACATGTTAATATTGTTAAAAATAGATATAGCGTGGTGAAATTCCTGAAAGCACATTTTATACATTTGTGATATGATGTAAGTAGTATCAATGGTTCCACTTGCAAAAACTTCCAGTATATTTCATGACATGCTTAGTAAATAACTACAATATCCTATAACCATTTTCCAACTATAATAAAAAATGGATATCATATAATTTATAGTATGATATAAATATATTATTTCATAAGGAAATGTGTTTGTATGGAAAGATTTTGTAAGGATATAAACAAATATTCATCAGGAACAAAAACATTGTTAATCTATTGTAAATATCCTAATATTTTCTAATGATATTACATAAATCCCTAATATTGAAAATTTGTAGTCAAGTGATAGAATAAAATTCCATATAAGGTTTCATATCTCTTTTGAAATAATGGGATAAATATTTACTTGGGTTTGGTCAATGCTTAATATTCACATGTAGTTGGAATAGGAACAAGTTACACAAGTTCATCTCGAACAAGAATGTTATAGAGAAACATACTGTGTAAGAAGGTTAAAACCATAGTTAAGGTTCTATATTCATCATGGTCAGTGAAAAATTATTCATTTAAAATAATAATTCCTTCAATTAATTATATGGAAATTATCTAATATTGACAAGATTAATTAAAATTCAATAATGGATTCCATGTATCAAAATGAAATGGGGCTAATTATTTTGATTATTGTAGTGGGTTTTCAAGTGAGATGATACATGGGTGGTACAAGTGTCATACCAATATGTGTCAATTGGAAATACCAAATATTTATTCCTAAAATCCATTGGAATTTTTCTTTTCATAGTTAATATATATGATCATGTTATTGAGAATTGGATGTCATGATCACCAATCATGGAAGGTTTCTATATGACACAACCAGAAATGGATGATCATGTAACATAATTCTAATAAAAGTTAAAATTTACTGAAATCCAATTTAGGATTTAAGTAAGAAACTAGATCATAAAATATTCATTTTGAATGTTTTTTCCAAGTATCTACTCAAGGTTAGTGGGAGAACAATTATTTTCTAGGTAAAATATGTTTGACCACATATGAAAAACTGATATTGGTTTAATGGTTAGTTAAGACTAGAATAAAATATATTCTCTAGTTATTAACTTAAATTAGTAGCCTAAGTTATAGGGAACAAGATATAAGGATGTAGATCTAATGTTTCCTTTGACATAATCAATTGTACATATAGTGACATGGTATTGAAAAAATACAAGAGGTAACAACTAATGTTATAATTGTTACTAATGTCACATGTAATAATCTCTCCAGGATGACATGTATATGATATGAGAGGATATTAACTTGATGAGTAAAATTCCATACACTTTAGAGATGGATCAATAACATATGACATGATATGTAGAATAATGGATATTTCCAAGATATAATTTATAGTAGGTAAATATCAATTATATATAGGAGCACTGTGAGGGAGTCATTCAAAACTATTTGATTTTATTTTGGAATGTACAAAAGATATATGCCTAGGATGTGGAGAAACAGAATACTAGTTTTCATGGGAAAAAACTTGTCTTCCTTAGATCCATGTGAATAATATAGTAGTTAGGTTAAGGTGATGAGTGAGAAAATCTCATATAATATAGTTTTATCCAAACCTAAAAATACCCAATATGTGGAAGATTTTTAGGTAGCTAAGAAGTAGTTATATGTAAAGATCTATTCCAGTTCTTGGAATCAAACATAGCAAGTAATGCAGTATCATAATTTAAATTATGATATTATTACTATCAAAATTTTCAGGTCATGATAGTGGATAAAACAGATATACTCCAGGTTTCCAAATCTTGAGAAGTTTTAATCAAGAAGATTAGGTCACATATAGAAGAAATGCCATGTGGATGAATCATGGATGACCCAATTACTAATGTCATGACTCAGTAGAAACATGATTTTGATCATTTGAGATCTAACAAGGTTGGTTAGATAGTTGGATCTAGTTCAGGTTGGAGTGTTGTAATAGTGGATTCCCTAGACCCAACTATTAAATAACTCTGATTACCATATAGTGTATACAGTTAGACATACATGATGTATACTTACAATTATAGTATATATTTTTCTATGTCCACTATTAAAATAGTAATTTCCATAGATTAATTGTCATATCAAAAGGTTATAACAAATCCCCAGATATAATGAGAACCTTGAGATACTATGACATTACACTTAAATATAAGTCCTATGGTCAAGATACATCATGCTGATTAGAAATAGTAGATATTTGAATATCAGGTGTTGGTGGCTCATAAGAATTGATACTTCATCTCATAATTTTTCAACTTGGTGATCTCTAGTAGTGAGATTATGAGGACAGACCCGTTAATAGGAACACCACATGTTTTGGGTGTCACGTGATGTTTTTATCTATGGAAATTTGTAATGGTCTCCTAAATTGAGATCATTACCAATGTGTGACATTTGATTACATACTTTTATGTAAGGTGAAAACCTTGATATTGAAATAGTGGAGAGGTAGCTTGTGTTGGGTGTGTCATTGGTGGTATGTCATTGGTTGAATGGTCAAGAAAGGATCTATCTCTTCTAGTTAAAGAAGTAATATATCTCGATCCTTATTGATTAGGATGGTAGTACCTTCATAAGACAACTGTAAAGACCCTTATCTTGACGTACATATACTTTACATTACTTTTGCGGAATACTTAGTACATAACAAAAAAATACACACTCAAGGATCGTAATAGTTTAGTGTCTTTGGAAACTCGGAAAGTAATCTTCTAATCGTGGTGAAAGATCTCCAATATCTCCCATAAAGATCTTCCCTTCTTTTTTACCTAAAACCTTACTTTATATCCTGGGGAAAAGAAAACATAAAAGGGTGAGCTCAAATGCTCAGTAAGGGTAAGAAAAAGAAATATAAATCTCATCGTATACACAAGCACATAACTTTTGGAAATCTTAACCTGCATAAGAGATCATAATTTCATAACATGGGATAAATCATGGCAGTGAAATGTAATCAAAATAATCATAACATAAAACATGAAACTGTGTGGCATTCACACATAATCATAGAGAATCATTTCTTGTTAGTCAAGACTCATTGCCAATACTATCTTAGTGGACAAAGTCCCTTTCTGAATCGAGTAACCCTCGTTTCAGTCCTGTTTCACTGAACCAGTATAACCTACCGTTCCAGCCCTGTCTATCTCATGAGATATAAAATCTTTACCCAATTCATTAGAGGGAGATATAGGTCCCACCCATCTCATAATGATACCATTCTTATGTGTGCCACAAAATCATAAATCATACATCATTACATAACCCATGTAATAAAAATGGGAATCTTAAACATCATGACATCATAAAACAATTCATATACAATAAAGGAATTCATAAAAATAATTCCATCACAACATAATCAAATCAATGTAATAATTGGGATAAAAACAGAACCCTTTATTATCTTAGATGGAAAATAATTTTGATAAAACACTTGAACTTCATTCTTGAGGAAAATATCCTTTCTACTTCAAAAACACTTTTCCTTTCTTAACATGTCATACAATTTCAAACTAAAATAATTTGATTAAAAATAAACTTGAAAACTTTAAAAGGAAGCTTCTTGGAAATAATATTTTAAAAATCCATTCATGCCGTATAAGTTAAAAAAACATTCTTCTCATACTTTTGTCGGAAAAGTCAAAAAGTACCTCGTACGAAAAAAACGACAAAAGATTTCTTTCATATTCTTTACTAAAAACTCACCAAAGGGTAAAATTGGATTTAAACTATTGTAAGTAGATGGAAACAATATTACATATTGAGGGAACATGGATGTGGATGATAAAATACACCCCAGTAATTGCCAAAGTATAAACAATCTCGGATAAAAATGAGATTGTGATATTTCCCTTACCTTAGGTCCGACTTGCTTTGTAAGTGTCTGAAACTCATGTATAATGATTTAAATCATGTTATTGACTTATTCCAGAATCATATGAAATCATATATGGTTCACTTATGACATTATATTACCCGTTATTTTGTAAATTCCATGTTAAAGAAGCGTTTTGGGTAAAATCGTTTCATTTATCGTAGGTGTTTTGACTTGTTGTTATTGACATTATTATTACTTATATCATGATTTACTTACTTACAGAATATAAAATATGATTTATATATCATATATATTCAGTATATATATATATATAATAGATAGATAAATGAAATGAAAAACACCGTTCATGGAGACGGTAGTCCGTACGTACGCATGAACGCTGTTTTTCTTTCCTTATTGTCTTGAATGGAAGTAAGTAGATGACATACATATATATATATATATACATAAATCCAGTATCATTATTATGTCATATATTTCATTAGTACTTATTATATATACTTTATAATCATTCATGAATGGTTAATCATTAAGAATGAATCTCATCGCGTCGTGGAGACGGTAGTCCGTACGTACGCACGGGCGATGATATAATTTACATAATTATTGAATTGAATTGGAGTGGATTATACAATATATCAGAATCAATATGATGTTTTAATAACTACGTATAGTTATTCTTTACACCATTATACCCATCAATGTATGGTGGTGGTGGAAAATAGATTACACCACGGCGTGGAGACTGTATTCCGTACGTACGCACGCGCGGTGATTTCTTTTTCCGTAGGATGGATAGATGGTGAAATAGGGTTTTTTCAAAATTAAAATAACATATCAGTATATGAGTGATACTGATGTTATTACTTCATAATGAAACAACCTAAGAAGAAGAAGTGGAAGAAGAAATAAAGATGAAAGAATTGGTAACGGTAATTACCTCTTCTTTGAAGCGCCTCTTTGAGACCTCCTCTTAGGGCACTAAAATTGTTCTTTGAGGAAGACCAGAACCTCTAGGATGTTTCTAGGGAAGTGGAGAAGAGATTTTGGCAGGGGTTGTCCGAGCTTGAGTGCTCAAATTGGTGTGTGGAGGAGGGGGAGGAGGTGTCCTTTTATAAGGGAGGAGAGGGGCACCTTAGGAATACCTCAAAATATTATTTTATATTAATGTCAAAATGGGTTTATAATGGTTCCAAAGGGTCTTATTTCGAAGATAAAGTGGGGATGGGTCGAAATCCTATCAACCAATAGGATTTAGACAAGTTTAGGGTATTATTTTAACCTTATCAATTAGATTTAACTCTAAGTTAAATAATTTAACTTTTACCGTGTCTTTTTGTTTTCTTTCACTATATGGTTAATACACATACTATAACATGCCAAACGAACCCCAAATTGTTTATTATTAATATATATATCATTATCTAAGTCATTTGTCCGAACCTTAGATTTTTATGAATAAAATAAAAATTAATAATATAATATTTGATTTAAAAACTATTTTGTGTCAATTTTGACAATATTTGATATATGATTTTTGTGAAAGTCATAAAAGAATAATATGTTCAAAACAAGTTGATTAAATCAACACTAATATATCATAGTAACCTAAAAAATTAGTGGAATTCATAAAAAGTCTCAAATTACATTCATTTGAGCATTTATAACATCAATTATGTTAATATTTCCTTAAAAGGGTAATTACTGCATCATCGTTGTGTCATTAATTAATTAATTTCTTTAAAGTTTAAAAATTATAAATAAAATATCATTATGTAGGAAATCGTTTTATCTTTCTAATGAATATTTATAGTAGAATTTATCTTATGTATAACCCCATATTAAAAATGTTTTAGTAAATAAACTTTGATTTTAACTCTTTTAACTCTTCTTTGAATTAAATAATAATAAATGTCCTAATCTAATCCAAGTGGGCCTAAATGATAATATTTTACACTTAAGGTTGTTTTTGGTCGAGATACACTTGTCCAATAGAATTAGGACATGTGTTAGGGTAATATTAATATCATTGTTACCCTTAATTACCCTATTTACTTTTAACCGTGGTAAATAAAAGTAAAAAGTTACTATTCACCAAAAATTATTTTCATCTCATTGAACCAAATTTTACTTACTGAAATCAACCGTGTCTCTATGATTTTTGAAATTCCATTCACAGAAGCGGTAAAATTAAGTTTTATGAAAAAATTCCGTTTTTTAACTACCACTTAGTAGTTTCACTATTCATCAAAAATTGATGTTTTTCAGAACAACGCCAAAATTTCATCCTAAGCTATATTTCATATTCCGAATTCAAAAATGAAGTCTATTTTACCAAATTTATAACATATAAGTTGTATTAATTAATTTTATAATTAAATCCCGCTGTTAAAACAAATAGCGTGTTTTTAAGAAACAATATCTATCAAAAGATTGACACTTGTTTATGTCTAGTTTAAATGTGAAATTACATTCAATGACCAACATTGTATTAAATTGTAAAAATATATTCTAAATATACTTTAAAACCACTCAAATTAATGATTTATCACTATTAATTATTTCGATTAAAAAAGTTGTTTGTAATTATAATTTAGTAATTTTCACTATTCATCAGAATATGAAAGTTGTCCGAAAAGTACCAAAATTTCACCTTAGGCTAAATTCGATACTCCGAATCCAAAAATGAAGTCCATTTTGAGAGCTAAAATTTCTAAAATTTAAAAAGTGGTTATTACTATTCATAACGGCTAGTTTTAATAATATTTTAATAGCATATCGTTGTTTCATGAAACTCAGTATTGCGTACTACACACGCTATCGAGGAAGGTTGCGATTGCGTGTAATGCAAGGCAAGTCAAGGATGCGTGTTGTGCAAGATCCTTTTGGTGTAGCGTACAACACAAGACATTAGTGAAATTAAAAAGAATATTTTTCATAAAATCTTGGGATGTTACAACAACATCCCTGGAATTCAGGGGTAAATCCATCAAGTTATACCAATAAATAAGAAAGAAAGAAAAGATAAATGATATGGGTGTGTGACCTACTTTATAAGATATTAAAGACAAAGATATTGTATTACATAGTGTGTGTTTGTAGGTTAGTTGTTGTTTTTTACTATCCTTATCTCTTTAGGGGCCATGATGGGTTGCTAGATCCCCTCTTGGTCTATGAATAGTATTCAATACTATCAAGATAAAGGAATAAAGGGCCATACAAAATACAGTATTCAAGAATCATACCTATTCAACTGAATATGTATATTGGACATGGTGGGCCCCAACCTTAGGGTCTGGGTTTTGTCCAAATATATACCATCACCAAGGAATAAATGAATTAATATTATTCAATTTAAGAATAATTCACATTAAATTTATTTATGTAATGTATTTATAATTTTTAAAATAAATAAATGAAAATATTATTTGAATGAATATTAGTTGAAAATATTCAAGGTTCATTTAATATTTGTGGTAATGATGATTTGAGTTAATGGTTCATAAATTATCAGGTAATATATTTATTATATTACAAGAACATGATAATGATATAATTGGGTTTTAGGACTGAGTACAATAGTCATAATATATTATTTATTTAGTGGGAAATAAATATTTAGTTATTGGGAGTTTATTCCATATAATTATTGTTTCTCTATATATATATGAAGAGAGGCATTCACCATCCACTATTCACTATATATATATCTCTCTTATTTTCTCCCATGCATTCTAGAGAGAGGATTTAGATCTCGCAGATCAGATCATTCTAACTCTAGTGCATCATAAGAAAGGATATATAATGATCATCAGAGTATCAAAGTTATCATTGGAAGTCCGTGCTAGCACCCAGATTTTGACGATCATTGCTCTCATAGATTTTTGAATCGTGTGGGGATGATCTAGAGGAATTCAGATTCATATTCTTAGAGAAGCGATCACCAATGATGTAAAAAAATCAAACACAAATTCGGATCCAACCATGTATTTATGGTTTTATTTTAGTCTTAAAATTCTTCATATGGGATCCTCAACTTAAACTGGGAAATGCTTCACTGTTGATGACAAGCTCATGTTGATCGTCAGTGGGATTTTTTTTAAATCCCTTCTTGTGGGGATTCCAATGAATTTACAGTACTATAACCTATGATGGAATATAGAGAGGGGAAGGAATACTAAATAAATGATCTAACTATTTTGAGTGAAGATAAATGGGTTCTTAGGTGGGTTCATATTGGAAAAGAGTGGGGTATTGTTTATCATTTCTCAAACTTAGGTTTGGTACTCTATATAATAAAATAACCAAAACTGTAAACCATCCTATTGATTTTCCCATGGTTTCATCCAAATGGGATGGATTATAATTATTTTATAAGTACAAGGGTATAACATAGAAAAATAAATCCCTTGCTTATGTGGAGGTGAGTCATACTCTTAATGAAATAATTTTAAAAACATAAAATATATTATTAGGTTTGGAGGATTTAGAATATCTTTGTAAAATTAATCAAATAAACATAAAATAAAATTATTTTAAATGGAAAATATATATTTGTTCTTGTATACCATCTATAGTATTCATTACATAACTTTTTGTTCATTATTATTTCATAATACCCACTGTATATTTATACAATGTTTATTTTTTACCCAAAAATTCTACTATCTCAAAAAATTATGAAAAATTAACCATTGGATAATTTATATGTCCTTATTCCATAAACAATATGAATTTTTTCAAAATAATTTTCCAAATACTAGTATTTTAACTTTTAAAATAGTAATTAACATTTTTTGAGAAATGATGAGTTTTTGGAAAACGTTTTTTAACCCTTATAACAATTACATTTTAATAAATTAAAATTATATGAATATTTATATTTAATAAACATAATAATACATTAATAAAATATTATTTATTAAAAAAATCCATTAATTCATCTAAATAAATTCCTTTAATTGAATTTGAATACTACCCAAAAATATTATTTATGTTCTATTGTATCAAAATAAAAATGATTTATAAAGTAATAATTATTGGATGAAAATACATTAATTATTATATAAAAAATAATTTCCACACTCATATTTCTAGTGTCTTGATAAATATACCTTTAATACACTAGAATACACCCTAAGAGTAAGGTGCACAGTGGTAAGAATTTCATGGGGTGGTTCGACGTTCATAGTTTGAGCTATGATCTCGATTAGCATGATATTCTCCTGTAAATTGTGTTTCTCATCCTGAATTTATTGGATCTCATCTTGGTCTTGGTCAAGGGTAAATACCAATGATTCTATCTCCCTTTAAATATCTGATAAATGGGCTTCAAATGGTATGATCCAACTAGTTGATCCCATCACTTCCTTTTTCTGTTTCAATTGGAATTTTTAAAAGCCTATATTTATATTAATCATAGGATCACTATTCAAAAACTATATTATCAATTTTAATGATGATTAATGGTATGTTAAATTTTGATAAGATATAATAAAACAAAATAAGTGCATGTGTTTTATATAACCCTATTGTATAATAATACATTTAATTAAATTGAAATGGGAATTTAATTTATAAATTTTTAGGTTCTTACACTTTATCCATTGAATGTATGACTAGAAAGCCTCTATCAGGTGTAGTGGACCAATACCTCTGTCTGGTACCTCTTCCCTCTCAACCTCTATATGTTGTAGTTATTATTAAACTATGTGTTTCATTGGTTGGAAAGAAAACATTTTTTGAAATATTCAACATTTTAATCTCCACACATATAAATTGTGTGCATCCAACACGTACAAAACATACACCACTTTATATATGTTCTCACCGAGGAAAAAATGTAGGAACATAAATGTTTTTACACTCAACCAAAAATAAAATTTTGAATCTTATGCTCAACATAACTTCATTATATGCCTCTAAAATATTATATAACTTTCATGATTTTTGTACAAACTCAGAATCAACTCAATATATATGATATTTCTTAATCTTTTTATTAAGAAAATTCTTTAAAATTACATAACCGTAGAAATATAACAAACATTGAAAAAAAATATTTTCATTATTAATGTTAAATTATTTATAATTTTTATGTAAAACTTCATAAAACATCAACAAAAAAATGTTTTTTTGGTGACTTTGTTAGATATTTCTCATCTAGAAAACTTTTTCTTCATCTTCTGAACCCATAAGAACTAATATATATACGTAATGGTTATTAATTGTTTCATGATTTCCTTTGTTTGATTGACCTAGACTTTTAAGTTTATATTTTTCTGAATGGTGAACTTTGGAAGGACTCCTTTAACCGAAGGTCTCACAAAAGTCTATATAATAAACTTTAGTTCTTTCTTTCATATGATTGATCTTGTAAAGTTAATACAATATACATATTACTTATTCTATACATATGATTCTCTTCACATGCATCCCCGGAAAAAATTATTCACATATGTTTGTCTATTTTTATCTATCTATATATTTCCATGTCCCTGTTTAGTCACACTGTTTAAACTCAAACATTATATATGTTTAAAAAAATATTAGTTTTTTATATCTTTATAGAATAATATTTTCAATTAAATCATGTTTCTATATCCAATTATCATCCATTCAAGGGATATTTTACTGATTCTCTTAACTTAAAAAAATCATATTTTTAGATTAAAAAGTCAACCACTGTCTTTGACTGATGCACTTACTACTAGTCTGATCGGTAAGACTTTATAAAAGATAGTTTGATGGAACTTCATACTATCATATGGGATTATTCAAAACATGTATCTGACTTTAACTGTCTAATCAAACTCAGAACCTGAATACCTGATGGTCTTTTAAATATATTTAGGAAATCTATTTCACTTGGAGTAGTAAATCCTATCTCAAAAAAACTTGGTCAAATAGATTTTTGGTCAATAGACTAAATGAGATGGAATTACTTTAGTAGTGAATTCTTTTATTTAAAAAAAATCAAACATCATACAACATATAACCTAATATATATTTTCATGAAAACTTCATACATGAGTTATTTTGGGTATATTTGTGTTGTTGGACTTCAACCCTATCTATCTGATACCTGTTGAAATCTTCACCACATAATAATTTGAACTTAGTACATTTTAAAATCAAACATTTTATATCAAACATTGACTTCATCAAGTTACTTATCTACATTTTTAAAAATATATACAAACTCAGTAGAGAATAGTTATTAATGAACCTATATTAGATAACACTATACAACTATTTCCTTGAACCTTATTATGAAAACTTCATACATTTTTTACTCTAAATTCATATAGATGCTTATTCATTTGATCAAATCAGTATGGTGACCCATGTATGATATCCCTGATCTATTACTGTCATCATCTAATCACATAAGTCTGGTATCTGTGTTTGATATCCATGATCTACACCTTTTCACTAAATCTTGGATCATGATAATCTTCATGATGTTAGGGAATTGAAGATTATTAAATCATAAAAAACATAGGGAAAATTTTTTATACTTCTTTAGAAACTAAACAGTAATTTTTCCTAACCTCATAAAAAATGATAAGGTAAATTTCTTATCCTCCATAAGAAAAGTTTCCTAATATTCTCTAGAAACTCATAATTAACTATTGTACTTATGATGGTTTTACCATCTAGATTACATCCCTCAGTATAGTTATTAAATCTACTTATCTTATTGAACTTAGTTATTTAACTCTAAATATACTATATAGTGCTTATTTATCTCACAAAAACTCTCTTATATCTTGAAATAGCACTATCCTAAAACATTTCCTTAGAAACCTTTACTTTCAACATCCTCATTATCCTTATAAAACTCTACCTAAGGTGCCTTTACCTTCAAATTCCTCATTGAATTTACAAAAAAAACTATTGATAGAATATAAAAAATAATAACATTATAATCTGATGGGAACTTCATTAATAAAAATTTGAAAGGAATATATTCCCGATTGACTACTCAAATAGAAGTAAGATTCTTCTAATTTATTTATTGGACTTATTAATTTTTTTTAAAATAAACTTTTTCATACTCTAATTATATTTTTTTATTATGATATTTTACCCCATTTATTCTTTTGATTAATTTCTTTTTTATTTAAAACTTTATACTCATCAATTTTATTATTTGGATAGTTCATAATGTAGTGTCTAATGTCACTACACTTGAAACACTTAGTTAGAATTTTTACTATATACTTTTCATTTCATTTTATGAAGTTATTTTTTATTCGAGATATTATTCTCTTATATTTCAAATATTTTCTTTTTTATCATCAAATTTGTCATGACCCCACCTCCCCAAAGTTACCCCTTCAGGGTTGACCAAGAGAGAAGGGAGATAATGACACTTGAAAACCGCCTCCAATAATCCATGGGTTGGTGAAAATAATCAATGGTATATCATAAAAAAAATGAGAGGCATTAACCTATAAGAGAACATTATAAATGAGAGATAAGATAAAACAACCATAAATGTCTTTCCAAAGATATAAAAATATCACAAATACATGAATGCAATGCCATACAGACTAAAACCACTACAAAAAAAACTACAAGCACCAAAAGAAAATCCTCAGTAATGACCTCAAATCCAAAATAACTCTTTAAAACTCCATGAGAAAGTAATGTACATCCTGATTAATAAACAGATACACTTTCCTAAAAAAATAGTTTATATATACATAGAGTGAGAATAACATGTATACTTAGTGGGATCCTACTTCCTCTCATGAAATAGATAAAGAAAGCATACTAAATCCTAGTGAAAAAAGGGAAACTAAATTATCACCTAAATAGGTATAAAATATTACTAGCATCACCATGTATATCTCTCAAAAAGTATTATATACATAAATAATATAATATCCATCATATATCAAAATAAGGTACCTTGCTACCACTTCCCCACTAGTTTACCACTTCACTCCAACATCGCATGATCTGGGCCATATCTATCCAAAAGATAACCATCCTAACAAAGTATAGGCTAGTATATTGTATCATGAACCCCATTCATCACAACAGGTCATCATAAAATCCCCATATCTATATATAATTGAATATTTTCTAGATACAACCAATGCTTTTATACAGTGTATTATACATCAAGCTCTCACATCCCTTATGTTTTAATCCATAAACAGTCATTAGGATACTATATCTAAAGATACATGTGTATGAAATGACTAAATTCCATTATATAAATCTACAAAAATATATGGGAAAGGTTACCAACATGCATACCTACACATAATACTACCAGAAGAAGAGAGTAGTGCAAGAGGGGGTAGTTAGCTAATCATTTAACACCAACCAAAATTTTGGAGAAAACACCCTACTAGTGTCTAATGGGTGTTAGGTTCCCTTTCATAATGGGTGGATGAACCTATATATAACTCAACATCAACTCGAAAATTAGGAATAAAATGAAGGAATATGCCTTCAACCTACCTGAGTGTCTCCCTTGCCAACAAACATGATATACTCTACACTAGTACCTTATAACACAATCTTCCTTATGAATAAATCAATAATATCCTACAAAATGTACATCTATTCCATATCGGGAATGGTTTCATGTTGAATTGTTGAAAAACATAGGAAGTATCCCCATGAGTGGTGCTACTCCAGTACTAGCTCACAACCTCTACAAACGTTATACATATAAGATAAATCACTAATTGGATATGTCAAAACCAAGGGAACAAGAATCCACTCCACTATAAGTCCCAAATAACGGACTGAACTAGGTGATATGAAGGATTTCATAACTCATAAGTCAAACAATTCAAGCACCCAAGTATAAAATAAGCAAAGGGTACCACGAATGACATCCAATCCACTTGGAACTGGTAACTCCAAAGCATGAAACTGACCACAACCTTCTCCGTGGCCTATCTAAAATAAAGAAAGACTAACTTCATGGATGTTTTATTCTCTCTAAATTTGTTTATCATAATGGATTCATCATCTACCCACCCCATATCTCCTATATTGATCAGGTTCTTGAGCATGACGCTACTATTACCTTGGTTGGAACTTCTTTAATGATAGAACCTGAAGATGAACAATTTATACACACAAACTACTAAGAAAGGTTGGGAACAATTACCAATAATGACCAAAAAATAATGATGAAAAAAGAATTCAATCCCTTATAAGGGAATGAAGAGTAACATCCCCTAGATAAATGTGATGAAGAAGGATGAGACATACCCTGACCATTTAAAAATTCATTGGTCTAGGTAACTGGGAACCCCAAACTAGAGCTCTGGTATATGAAGAATCCTAAAAACTACCCACTTGTGGAAATCCAATCATGGACAATTTCCTCTCAACTAACTCTCAATTATAATAACCTCAACGTATGTGAGAATAATAAGTGGGTATGATATAACACTGGATCATTAAAAGTAAATCCTCCATAAAATGCCTTCCTCTTGCCTCCCTATCTAGTAACATGTCTAAATAATATTAGAAAATGGTCTTCAAATGGATCCCAAACCCCTACAGAATAAAGACTCCCCATTAAAGGGTAAGTAGGTCCTAGAAAGTATCCACCTTCATATTCAAAGAGAGAATCACTACTAAAATAATGCTTTATAATTTATGGCATGGGACTACTGGCTCCTCACGATCCCTGAGGAATAAGAACCACCACAACTTGGTTTCTCCATACAGTGTCATCATCACCAATAAATTTTTGTTCTCTTTCAAAACACAGATCAAACTAAAGGCTATCTCCACCTCATATAGCCATTACTTTGTCATTGATTCCAAAATTTACCCCTAATAATTCAGTTGAATCTAGTCCCAAAACTCTTGGAGTGTCCTCCTTTATGTGTCATTTTCATCAACATATACACTTTGATGATTTTTTGGAATGTCTTAATGAACATCCTTTGTGATAAATTGAAAAGGATGTAGTAAATAAGACACAACATCAACAGAAAAAACATTCAAAGACACTTAAAAAAAGAAACTAAAATATTTAAGATTCCTAAATAAATTATAGTTCAACCTAATCCCAAGGTCTAACCAATTAAAAAATAAGTGCAAATAAGAATGTTGGGTGATCCTTTCCAAGATCTCTACCATGAAACTAATACCACTTAGATTAGTAGGCTTAGTAAACATAATGGTACTCACATCAAATCACAAGGACTCTAAATACTAGTTTCCTTGTTGATATCCCTTGTTTATATCATATAATAAACAGAGATGACACCTTTGAACTACAAACCCTTTTATTCCTCACTTATGGTTACCTCAAAACATCATCCTATCCATCAAAGAGATGCTTAAATATGAATCTATCACAATCCTACCATCCCCAAAGGTTCCATCCAAGGAAAAAAATAGATAAATGACACATTGACACTTGATACCTACTTCTAATAGGCCAATTGATAGAGAAAATGAAAGCGGATATATCTTACACACATATAGGATACATTACCATCTAAGAGAACATGAGGAATGAGAGATAAGATAAAACTAACATACAAATCCTTCTAGAGATAAAATAAATGATCACAATTAAATGCCTTCCATGTCATATAGAATGAAACAACTACAAAGGAAATTACCAGTACCAAAAGTGTATCCTAGGCAATGACCTCAAATACCAAAAAACTGTTGAATGACAAAATGAGCTACTAATAACCATAAGAATCAACAAAAAACTCTTTCTATCTTGAAAAAAAATTTATATATATGTATAGTGATTATAATTATAAGGCCCCACCCTTAAGCCTTACTTAATAATGAATTAAATGAATAATTCACATTGAGGATCTTTTCAGGTTTAGAGTTTTAGAGAATTAGATCATAAAACTTGCATTACATTCCACATTTAAACAAAGTGGTTAAATAATGATAGTATTTATTTTTTCCCATCAATAGAAACATATTGAAAATAAAACATGGATTATTTATTGGCACTTCCTTGACACTATCATCATATCATGTACCTTTCCCTTGACCTGTGAAAAACATTTCAAAAAAACATGGGATGAGCATAAAAAGCTCAGTAAGGGATATAAAAATATGGAAAGGAAACATGAGTTCATATATATAAGAATGAAATCATACTTTACCCATAAAACATAGGCACTTTAACATACCTCATCAAATCATGAATAAATCATAGAAATCATAAGACATAAAAGGTAACCTGAGGCATTCATAACATTCTTACGTAGGGAGTAACCCTCTTGGTTACGTTTGGAATACCCACCAAAGTATATTCCCTAAATCTCTTCGGAGAAACCTTAACGTTTCACTCCTTTGCGTTACCCAATGCATTGGAGAGCTATATCGGGTTCACCCGCCCTTAGTTTATCACGGAACCACCCATCTTCATAATAATGGCCAAGAACCACAACATAATCATATCACATAAAACATGCATAAAGGAAACATAAAATTTACACTTTTCAATCAAAAGATATCAATACAAAACATTGATATAAAAACATTATGAAAACCATTTTCAATACCAAAATAAAGGAAATGTAAAACATGGTATTTATTTTTCTTTTAAAAAGGTATGGCTTGTAGAGGAAGCTGAAACTCAAATAATGGTCACGGCGGCGGAGAAGTCGTTGTCGCCACATACGTATGACAAAAACATTCCCTTTTGTCATTTTGTAAAACGCTTCGTATAAAAAAATATTCCTTATGGGTAAACGTAAAAGTCAAAGGGGTTTATACACCGTATAAAATAAGGTTGTGTATAAAATAAAATATGCCTCAATGAAAGGAGATTGAGACGAAGGCCCATACAAAGGCGGTATACTTGGATTAAGGATAAATCAATTTCATAATTATGTGTGACAAATGAATACACAAAATATAAGTGGGTATTAAGTGTAATAAAATCAGAGGACATTCGCACATAATCATAGAATGACATATTCAAGGAGTACAAGTTTATCCCAAAGAATCAAAATTGGGTTAAGAAGTTCCCTTGCAAAAATTCGACAGCCTAACGGCGTCACTTCAAAATTCAGAAAAAGAGTTGATGAGAGATAAAAAGGATATCTCATCACATGGACATAAAATTTAAATCAATAAGGATATATAAGATCATATCCCAACATAATAGTATGTGAATTAAAATACATAACCAAATAAGTCTTTAAAAAAGAGGAGGGTGAAAGGTTCCCTTACCGACATGGGTATCTTTCGAAACATACACCCCGTGAAAGAGGGACAACACAACATTGATGTAAATACTCATAAATGAAAGTATATTACACAATGACTAAAATAATGTGCAGTAAATACACCACTCAAAGGAAATTTTTGAAAATGTAGCATAAATCTCACTGGAATAATAGTGAGATGAAAAATCCCTTATGAAAACTTGACTGCCTAACGACGCCACTTAAAACATCAAAAAATGGATTGATGAGATCAAATAGGGTATCTAATCATATTACAATAAAATATAAAGAGTAATATAAAAGAAAATCCCCCATCATAACAAATATGAGCTTAAAATAAGTGACATAAAGGAGAGTACTCAAAAAGAAAGATAGAGGTTAGATCTCTTACGAAAATTCGGTAGCCTAACGGCGCCACTCAAAACTTCCAAAATGGATTGATGAGAGAGAACAAGGTATATCATCATATGAACATAAAAATTACAATAATAGTAATATAAAAGAACATCCCAATGACAAGAAAGATGAGCTTTAAAAGGAATGACATAAAAGAGTGTACTTAAAAAGAAAGAGAGGGGTAGGATCCCTTACCTCAACTCTGACTTGTCTTATTCATTTCTATATATTCCTGAATAATAAACTTTGGTCAATTTATAATTGCCTAAGGAACTCCTTTAAATATTATTATTCAGTTTATATCACATATTTTAATTTTATAATAATTTGTTTATAATATGAGTTCATATCAGACGTTTTTGTCGATGTTTGGTACATGAGTCAAAAATTGAACTTGTTGGAAAATAATTTTATATGTAGTTATAGGTAGATCATACCCAGAATAGTATTTATGTTTTAAATATCATATATATCCATTATATATTCATTTTATACTATTCCATAGCATCTGGAGATAAAAATTAAAAGCACGGTTCATGGAGACGGTAGGCCGTACGTACGCATGAACGCTACATTCATTTTTGTGTCATATTAATGGAATTAAAAAAATGATATATATATATATATATATATGTTATAATTCCATAATTAGATCCATAATTTAGATGTAATATATTAAATATATATCCATTATATATATGTACTTATAATAGTACATAACATTTTGAGATAAGAAATGAAATGTACCGTTCATGGAGACGGTAAGCCGTACGTACGCATGAACGCTACTTCCATTTCTATTTCATATTTAATGGAAATAAAACATAATTATACATAATAGTTTTTTAATTCCAGTATGGTTTCATATATAATATCATTAAATATATCCTTTATATGTACCACATATGGTATTAACGAATCAAATCACTTTGAGGGGGCGGTAGTCCGCACTTCCTTAAATAAAGATATCACGTTTACCCATAATGGAAATCATAATGGTATGCCATAAATGAAAAATACAGAAGGTTAAGTAAAACATAAAAATATTATATATCATATATAAATATAGTGTCATCTTAATGGACACCTTTGTAGGTGTTAGAAGAATGTTGAACAATCATCGTTTCGTGAGGTAGAAATTCGCCATCCACAGAAACAGTATGTTCTTTAACCATTAGATGTAGGTGTGTGTAAGTGTAGCTCGAATAATTCTTATAACAACATCCTAGTATATTGAAGATACTGTATTTGTTACAAAATAAATGAATAAAAAGAGTTTAGGGGGTTGGAGAAGCATAATAAAACAAAAGGACACAAGTGAAGACATTACCTTAAAATCGGGTAACTCCCTTTGGTTTGAGCTCAAAGGCTTCCTTGGGAAGACTTCTGCCCAATGTAAGGATTCAAAGAGTTATAGAGGGATGTGGAGAGACAAAATGGGCAGGGGTTGGCCGATAAAAAGGGTTTGAAAGTGTGGTTAAGGAGGTAGAGGTGGGGGCCTTTTATAAGAGGAGAGGAGGGGTACTCTTTGAAAGTAAAGAAATGTTACTTTATTTTAGAATGAGTTTCGGATTTTAATGGTCAAAAATTGATGTGTTTCGAGGATAAGGTGATAAGGGTTTGAAATACATCCATAAAATAGATTTTGGACATGTGTAGGTCTTAGATTTTACATTATATTTCCATTTTATTTAAATCGTTAAATAATGAGGTCATTGCTGCATCATCATGATGTCATAAATAATTTAATTGATTTAATGTATAAAAATTATATAAAAACTAATATGATGTATTAAATCGTTTTAGCTTTCAAATGGCTATTTATAGTCAAAAATCTGACTTGTATAACCCCATTTAAAAATTGTTTTAGTTAAAAAACTCATGTTTGTGTCATTTTTACTTTAACATTAAATAAAAAGGTATTTATGTCATTTTCCAACCAAAGTGGCTCCATGGGGTCCCCAAGTTGACCCATGGATTTTTTTGGTCGGAAATGACACATCCAATGAGGGTAGGACATGTTTCTAGGTCATTTCATTTTATTAAAACATTATTCTTACCTTAAACTACACTAATTACCTCTAATCGCGATTAAAAACTTAATAAGTTACTATTCACCAAAAAATTATTTTAATCCCATTGAACCACATTTTACATCTTAATGAAAACCATTTATGTCGGATTTTTGAAATTCAAAACACAAAGGTAGCAAAATTTCATTTAAACGGAAAATCAGTTTTTATAAGTACCACTTAGTGGTTTCACTATTCATCAAAAATTGAAGTTTTTCAGAAAATTACCAAAAATTCACCCTAAGCTATATTTGATATTCCGAATTCAAAAATGATTTCTATTATAAAAAATTCAAAACATATAAGTTGCATTAATTAATTTAGTAATTAATTCCCACTGTCAAAACAAATAGCATGTTTTTATGAAACAAAATGTATCAAAATATTGACACTAGTTTAAGTCTGATTTCAAAGTGAAATTAATTCCAACGACCACTATTGGATTTAATGGTAAAAATATATTCTAATTTCACTTTAAAACCAATTCAAAATATAATCTAATCATGTAAATAAATTATATTAAAAATAGGTTTTGAATTAAAATACAACATTTTTCACTATTCATTAAAAATTGAACTTTTTCGTAAAAATACGAAAAATTTACAAAAAGTAAATTTTGATGTCCTGATTCTAAAGAATAATTTTATTTTGTCAAATATAAAACATAAAATTTTCAAAAAGTGGATTTAAAAGTGGTTCTCCATCAAAAGGTGGTTAATCGACCATTTAAAGAATATTAGAATGTTTACGCTTAAAATTGGATTCATTCGCATTTTTAATCCTATAACATTTATTGTAAAGAGTAAAAATATTTGACAAACATATATAATCATTTTTTAGTTAGTTCTGTTCATTCCACCTATTACAATGGCTAGGCGTTAACTACCATTTAAAATAATATTATTTTATTATTAGAGTGCAACGCACGATTCCCAAGAACCTCATTGTTGCGTATTGGGTACGCCATTGTGCATAGCGTTCCCTTTAAAGTAATATTAATATTTTATTCACAAATATGGATAAATATGAAAATTTCATATTCTTTATTTACCTGGGGTGTTACATCCTTCCCCCCTTTTGGGAATTGCGTCCTCATAATTTTTAAAATTGGGCTTCGAAACTTCATTGAAAATCCCACATCGGAACAAGAGTCAGTAAAACAATCACTTTAAAATAAAGAAAGATAAGTAAAAAGGTTACCCGAGTTAACCCATAATAGGATTCCAAGTATGAAAATATGGACATGGAGGAAAAAACAAAGGGTCATGTTCTGATGGAGAGTGATAGTAAACATGTCTAGGAGAAGGTTAACCATAAGAAAATCACAAACTTGTGATGGGTTAAACAGTATTCGATTCCCCAGTAGGAAAAGTTAACAGACAAAATTTTTGTTTTAAGTTACTTTTCATTGAGGAATTTATTTTTGAGCTTAACTAAATCATAATGAAACATACTTACTTGTCATGTAGACTTTCATATTTTACTAGATTCCTTAATCAAACTCATATTTTCTCCAAAAGACGAGTATTTAGGAAGACTTGTTCGCATTAAGAGTACTATAATTAACTTCTAGAGAATCACCTAGTCCTCAAAAGAGAACTATATACTTCCCATATCTTTAGACCTTAACCAATACCAAAACCAAAAAGGTTAGTACCAGATCAGATAATCTAGAAAAGGATAACCCTTTATAAAAACGAAAATCTATTCTTAATCTCCAAAAACATCAGTTGCTCTTAATGTCTCGTACTGAAAAGTAATTAACCTAATCACATATACTCCATGATAGGTTAATAATTTCCATAGATAACCCAAAATAAACTTTCTCTTGATTACTACAATCATCTAACTAAAAATAATTAGCCAAAATAACTAGGGACTTCACGTAGTCCAGTGGTAGGCGATAAATACCAGTCGCACTTTGGTTGTGGGTTCGATTCTCGTAGCTTTGTCTGGCACAACGGGTTGTCACATAGTCTGTGTGTTGTCCTTTTTACAAAACTATATAATTCTCAAAACATTCCCCAAAACGAGATAAAATCTTCAAAAATAATCATAACATATTTTAACCTCAAGTTTATCTCATGCCTTTCATTTTCCATCATAACATATAATAACCCATAATTACCTCAAAAGTAAGGATCATATAAACCCTAATGGTTACCTTTATAATTATTACCTGAACTTCCATATCGATTGGTCATCTCGTACATGATGCATTACAGAACATAGCAAGGTTCAAGTGGATGATCATGATTCCTTGATAGTGGTTTAGAACAACCACTAGTTTCCTCATTGAATACCCCATTTCATCCAGTCTCTTAATCAAAGAACCACCACAGTTTCCTTCAAACCTATTGTCACTTTGGTGCCTACTAGATCTATCCATTCACTAAAATCAGAAATGTCAGTGCGAGTATATCAAAAAAACCATCATGTACTAATGAGGAAGATAACCACTAAGATATACTTACTTATTCACTTTATCTAAAACTAGGACTCTTTCTGAAATCATATCCATTATGGTACTGCCACTTATGCTTAGAGAATAACCTAACCTCTAAAGTTATCTAAACCGACCTTTGATACCAACTATAAGGCCCAAGCCTTAAGCCTTACTTAATAATGAATTAAATGAATAATTCACATTGAGGATCTTTTCAGGTTTAGAGTTTTAGAGAATTAGTTCATAAAACATTCATTACATTCCACATTTAAACAAAGTGGTTACATAAAGATAGTATTCATTTTTTCCCATCAATGGAAACAGATTTTAAATAAAACATGAATTCTTTCTTGGAACTTCCTTGAAACTATCATCATATCATGTACCTTTCCCTTTACCTGTGAAACAAATTTCAAAAAAACATGGGATGAACATAAAAAGCTCAGTAAGGGATATGAAAATATGGAAAGGAAACATGAGTTCATATATACATAACAATTAAATCATACTTTACCCATAAAACATAAGCACTTTAACATACGTCATAAAATCATGAATAAATCATAGAAATCATATGACATAAAAGGTAACTTGAGGAATTCATAACATTCTTACATAGGGAGTGACCCTCTTGGTTACATTTGGAATACCCACCAAAGTATATTCCCTAAATCTCTTCGGAGAAACCTTGACGTTTCACTCCTTCGTGTTACCCAATGCATTGGAGAGCTATATCTGGCTCACCTGCCCGTAGTTTATCACGAAACCACCTGTCTTCATAATAATTCCCAATAACCATAACATAATCATATCACATAAAACATGCATAAAGGAAACATAACATTTCCACTTTTCAATCAAAAGATATCAATACAACACATTGATATAAAAACATTATGAAAACCATTTTCAATACCAAAATAAAAGAAATGTAAAACATGGTATTTATTTTTCTTTTAAAAATGTATGGCTTGTAGAGGAAGCCGAAACTCAAATAATGGTCACGACGGCGGAGAAGTCGTTGTCGCCACATACGTATGACAAAAACATTCCCTTTTTTCATTTTGTAAAATGTTTCGTATAAAAAAGATTCCTTTTGGATAAACGTAAAAGTCAAAGGGGTTTATACACCATATAAAATAAGGTTTTGTATAAAATAAAATATGCCTCAATGAAAGGAGATTGAGACGAAGTCCCATACAAAGACGATATCCTTGGATTAAGGATAAATCAATTGCATAATTATGTGTGACAAACAAATACACGAACTATAAGTCGGTATTAAGTGTAATACAATTAGATGAAATTCAAACATAATCATATAATGACATATTCAAGTAGTACAAGTTTATCCCAAATAATCAAAATTGGGATAAGAAGTTCCCTTGGAAAAATTCGACAGCCTAACGACGTCACATCAAAATTCAGAAAAAGAGTTGATGAGAGATAAAAAGGGTATCTCATCACATGGACATAAAATTTAAATCAATAAGGATATATAAGATCATATCCCAGCATAATAGTATGTGAATTAAAAGACATAACAAAAGAAGTCTTTTAAAAAGAGGAGGGTGAAAGGTTCCTTTACCGACATGGGTATCTTTCGAAACATACACCCCGTGAAAGAGGGGAAATAAAACATTGATGTAAATAATCATAAATGAAAGTATATTACACAATGAGAAAAATAATGGGCAGTACATACACCACTCAAAATAAATTGTGGCAAATGTATCATAAATCTCACGGGAATAAAAGTGAGATGAAAAATCCCTTACAAAAACTCGGCAGCCTAATGACGCCACTTAAAACATCCAAAAATGGATTGATGAGATCAAATAGGGTCTCTCACAATATTACAATAAAATTATAAAGATTAATATAAAATAACATCCCCCATAATAAAAAAGAGGAGCTTAAAAGAAGTGACATAAAGGAGAGTACTTAAAAAGAAAGAGAGAGGTTAGATCTCTTACGAAAATTCGGTACCCTAACAGCGCCACTCAAAACTTCCAAAATGGATTGATGAGAGAGAACAAGGTCTCTCATCATATGAACATAAAAATTAAAGTAAGAGTAATATAAAAGAACATCCCAATAACAAGAAATATGAGCTTTAAAAGGAATGACATAAAAGAGTGTACTTAAAAAGAAAGAGAGGGGTAGGATCCCTTACCTCAAGTCCGACTTGTCTTGTTCGTTTCTTTATATTTTTGAATAATAAACTTTGGTCAATTTATAATTTCCTAAGTACCTCCATTAAATATTATTATTCAGTTCATATCACATATTTTAATTTTACAATAATTGGTTAATAATATGAGTTCATATCAGACGTTTTTTTTGATGTTTGGTACATGAGTCAAAAATTGAACTTGTTGGAAAATAATTTTCCATGTAGTTATAGGTAAATCATATCCAGAATATTATTGATGTTTTAAATATCATATATATACATTATATATTCATTTTATACTATTACATAGCATCTTGAGATAAAAATTAAAAGCACCGTTCATGGAGACGGTAGGTCGTACGTACGCAAAAACGCTACTTTCATTTTTTTGTCATATTAATGGAATTAAAAAAATGAGATATATATATGTTATAATTCCAGAATGAGATACATAATTTAGATGTAATATATTACATATATATCTATTATATATATGTACTTATAATAGTACATAACATTTTGAGATAAGAAATGAAATGTACGGTTCATGGAGACGGTAAGTCGTACGTACGCATGAACACTACTTCCATTTCTATTTCATATTTAATGGAATTAAAATATAATGATACATAATAGTTTTTTAATTCTAGTATGGTATCATATATAATATCATTATATATATCCTTTATACGTACCACATATGGTATTAATGAATCAAATCACTTTGAGGGGGCCGTAGTCCGCACTTCCTTAAATAAAGATATCGCGTTTACCCATAATGGAGATCATAAAGGTATGTCATAAATGAAAAATATAGAAGCTTAAGTAAAACATAGACATATAATATTTCATATATAAATATAGTGTCATCTTAATGGCCACCTTTGAAGGTGTTAGAAGAATGTTGAACAATCATCGTTTCGTGAGGCAGAAATTCTCCATCCACAGAAATAGTATGTTCCTTAACCATTAGATGTAGGTGTGTGTAAGTGTAGCTAGAATACTTCTTATAACAACATCCTAGTATATTTAAGATACTGTATTTGTTACAAAATAATTTAATAAAAAGAGTTTAGGGGGTTGGATAAGCATAATAAAACAAAAGGACACCAGTGAAGACATTACCTTAAAATCGGGTAACTCCCTTTGGTTTGAGCTCAAAGGCTTCCTTGGGAATACTTCTGCCCAAAGTGAGGCTTCAAGGAGTTAGAGAGGGATGTGTAGAGACAACATGGGCAGGGGTTGTCCGAGACAAAGGCTTTGGAAGTGTGGATAAGGAGGTAGAGGTGGGGGCATATTTACAAGAAGAGAGGAGGGGCACTCTTGGAAAGTAAAGAAATGTTACATTATTTTAGAATGAGTTTCTGATTTTAATGGTCCCACATTGATGTGTTTCAAGGATAAGGTGATAAGGGTTCGAAATCCGTCCATCCAATAGGTTTTGGACATGTTTAGGTTTTATCTTTTACATTATCTTTCCATTTTATTTAAATCGTTAAATAATGAGGTCATCGCTGCATTATCATGATGTCATAAATAATTTACTTTATTTAATGTCTAAAAATTATATAAAAAATAATATGATGTAGTAAATCGTTTTAGCTTTCCAATAGATATTTATAGTCAAAAATATGACTTGTATAACCCCATTTAAAAATTGTTTTAGTTAAACAACTCATGTTTGTGTCATTTTTACTTTAACATTAAATAAAAAGGTATTTATGTCATTTTCCATCCAAAGTGGCTCCATGGGGTCCCCAAGTTGACCCATGGATTTTTTTGGTTGGAAATGACACATCCAATGTGGGTAGGACATGTTTCTTGGTCATTTCATTTTATTAAAACATTATTCTTACCTTAAACTACACTAATTACCTCTAATCACGATTAAAAACTTAATAAGTTACTATTCACCAAAAAATTATTTTAATCCCATTGAACCACATTTTACTTCTTAATGACAACCATGTATGTCGGATTTTTGAAATTAAAAACACTAAGGTAGAAAATTTTCATTTAAACAAAAAAATCAGTTTTTATAAGTACCACTTAATGGTTTCACTATTCATCAAAAATTTAAGTTTTTCAGAAAATTAACAAAAATTCACCCTAAGCTATATTTGATATTCCAAATTAAAAAATGATGTCTATTTTACAAAATTCAAAACATATAAGTTGCATTAATTAATTTAATAATTAATTCCCGCTGTCAAAACAAATAGCGTGTTTTTATGAAACAAAATGTATCAAAAGATTGACACTAGTTTAAGTCCGATTTCAAAGTGAAATTAATTCCAACGACCACTATTTTATTAAATGGTTAAAATATATTCTAATTTCACTTTAAAACCAATTCAAAAGATAATCTAATCATATAAATAAATTATATTAAAAAGCGGTTTTGAATTAAAATACAACATTTTTCACTATTCATTAAAAATTGAACTTTTTCGGAAAAATACCAAAACATTACACAAAGTAATTTTTTATGTCCCGATTCTAAAGAAGAATTTTATTTTCTCAAATATAACACATAAAATTGTCAAAAAGTGGATTTAAAAGTGGTTCACCATCAAAAGGCGGTTAATCGACCGTTTAAAGAATATTAGAATGTTTACGCTTAAAATTGGATTCATTCGCATGTTTAATCCTATAACATTTATTTTAAAGAGTAAAAATATTTGACAAACATATATAATCATTTTTTAGTTAGTTCTATTCATTCCCCGCATTACAACAGCTAGGCGTTAACTACCATTTAAAATAATATTATTTTATTATTAGAGTGCAACGTAAGATTCCCAAGAAACTCATTGTTGCGTATTGGGTACGCCATCGTGCATAACATCCCCCTTAAAGTAATATTAATATTTTATTCACAAATATGGATAAATATGAAAATGTCATATTCTTTATTTACCTGGGGTGTTTCAATAATAGGTATACTCAATAGGATCCTCTCTAAAGAATATCATCAAAAAGATAAATAAATCATACTAAATCTCATTGGACAATAAGTGAAACTAAAACAACAACTAATTATGTGTACTATATTCCTATCCTCACCATTGATATCTCTAACCACGTATCACATACATGAATAATATAATATCTAACATATATCAAAAGAAAATACCCCTCTACCACTTCCCCACTAGTTTTCTTATCTTCCATAACATCACATGCGATGAACCATATCACTCTAAAAGTAAACTATCTCAAAGAAATCTGAGCTACTATTTCATATCATGCACCTTATGCATCATAAAAACTCATCATCACATCCATATCTCCAAATAGTAACTGATTAGTTTCCAGGATCCACCATATCCTATATGTCATATAGTATACCTCAATCCATCATATACCATACAAATCATACCTAAAATAATCCATAGGATGCAATATCTATATATACATGTGTGTGAAATAACTACAACACATAAAAACAATATACACACATATATGGGAAAGGTAACCACCATGCATACCATCACATAATACTACTAGGAGAAGAGATCGAGATAATATTGGGTATTCATCCATCCATTCCTCAGTAACTAAGAAGTTGGAGAGAACGCCATCCCATAGTCCAATGGGTGTCATTTTCCCAATCGACATGGTTGGGGTATCATATAAAAATATATAACACATTGAAACATATAGATAATACCACACCATCGTAAAACTACTAGACTTAACCTGAACTAATGCTAGAATCTATCAGACACTCGGCTATAACTACTAAGGACTAGATATCCTATATGCACAAAAGAATTCAAATTAAATTATTTAAATCATTCTTTCCTTTGAAAATTTTTCATTTCCTTAATTACCAGCCAAGTTCGTTCCCTCCAGTAATAACCCAACTGATCCCATAGTTCCTCAATAGTTATCATTAAAATTCAATTAAACCTCTAAACCCATGTTTTCAAACATTTAAAATTACTTATATTTCAATAATTCAAGAAACTATAGGACTCATCCTAAGGTACCATAAAAGATATTCATAAACCATGCAGAACAAGTTATTTTAAGAAGTCGATAAAGGAATTCAGAAACAAGTAACCCAACCATAAAACCTTTAAAAAGGATTCATTAATAATAATTTATCCCAAATTTCTGTACAAAAATAGGAAATTCTATCTTCAAACCATTCCATCACTCCTGGTTCCATCACTGACACAACCATGTACACCACCATGCATCCATACCGCCTTCAACGACACAAAATATTTCCAAAAACTTGAGCATCCACCCCATATATTGTCAACCATAATCCTTACAATATCACATATAATCACATAGAAATTCTCACATATAGAGATATGAAACATGTTAGAAAACAACAACAAACAATGTCAGCAAGGAATCCAGACCCTAAAAATAAGGCATCAAGATTTCACAATCAAACTTGCCCTCTCATCCTAAAACGATTATATTCATCAAACAATTAATTCATTTATATCTTATATTAACTGATTCATTTATAATATTTTATAACCATATATGACCTATAACATTATATATTAATATATATGAATTATTTAAACATGATTTTAGGCACAACTTATGGTTTTATCAAACATTAAGGAAAAACAACATTCAATTAACATGAATATTTATTATTTCATAAAATAGTACCAACATTATTTTTTAAACCATTTCCATCATAAGAAGAATATTATACAATATCATAAATAAATATCCTAACCAAAATAGAAACACAATATAACACACTATCCAACAACACCTGTAACATCCCATGTAAGTAATGAATAATAGATATTTTTATCTATGTATATTAATGATTAAGATAGTGTTTTAGAGGCTTAAAATGAAAATAAATACAATCTTATGCATGGAATACACTATTATTCTTAAAAGATTTTTTACTGCATTTTGATGGTAAACCATTTTTAAATATATCTTTTGACAATTTTATAATCTATGTTTGTCAAAATAAACTTATTCTTTATGATTGGGACATAAAAATTTACTTTGTGTGAATTATTGGTATTTTTCAGACAATGTTCATTTTTTAATGAATAGTTAAAAATACTGCATTTTACATCAAAACTAATTTTTAATATAATTTATTTATATGATTAGATTATCTTTTTATTTGGTTTTGAAGTAAAATTAGAATATATTTTTACCATTTAATCCAATGGTGGCCATTTTAATCAATTTCACTTTGAAATTGGACTTAAACTGGTGTCAATCTTTTGATACTTATTGTTTCATAAAAACACGCTATTTGTCATGACATCAGGAATTAATTATTAAATTAATTAATGTGACTCATGTGTTTTGAATTTTGTAAAATAGACTTAATTTTTGAATTTGGAATATCAAATATAGCTTAGGGTGAATTTTTAGTATTTTTCTGAAAAACTTCATTTTTTGATTAATAGTGAAACCACTAAGTGGTGCTTATAAAAATTGATTTTTCGTTTAATTGAAATTTTAACACTTCTGTGTTTTGAATTTCAAAAATCCGACATACATGGTTGTCATTAAGAAGTAAAATTTGGTTCAATGAGATTAAAATAATTTTTTGGTGAATAGTAACTCTTAAGTTCTTAATCGTGATTAGAGGTAGTTAGTGTAGTTTAAGGTAAAAATAATGCTTTAATAAAATTATATGAGCTTGAAACATGTCCTACCATAATTGGATGTTTCATGGCCGACCAATACAATCCATGGGTAAACTTGGGGACCCCATGGAGCCAATTTGGTTGGGAAATGGCATAAATAACTTTTTATTTAATGTAAAAGTAAAAATGACACAAACATTAGATGTTTTACTAAAATAATTTTTACATGGGGTTATAAAGATCATATTTTTGATTATAAATATTCATTGGAAAGATAAAACGATTTCCTATATCATAGTATTTTTTTTATAATTTTTAGACTTCAAATAAATTAAATTATTTATGACATCATGATGATGCAGCGATGACCTCATTATTTAACGATTTAAATAAAATGGAATGATAATGTAAAATCTAAGATCTAACATGGCCAAAACCTATTGGATGGGTGGCTTTCTAACCCTTATCACCTTATCCTTGAAACACTTCAATGTGCGACCTCTTAAATCTGAATACCATTTTAAAATAAAGTGACTTTTCTTTACCTTCCAAGAGTGCCCCTCCTCTCCTCTTATAAAAGGCGACCACCTCTACCTCCTTACCCACACTCCCAAAGCCTTTGGCTTGGACAACCCCTGCCCATTTTGGCTCTCCAAATACCCCTATTACTCCTTGAAGCCTCACTTTGGGAAGAAGTCTTCCCAAGGAAGCCTTTGAGCTCAAATCTAAGAGAGTTACCCGATTTTAAGGTAATGTCTTCTTTTGAGTCCTTTTTTTTTAATTTGCTTCTCCAAACCCTTAAACTCTTTTTATTAATTTCTTTTGTAACAACTCCAGTATCCTAAATATACTAGGATGTTGTTACAAGAAGGATTCGAGCTACACTACTTCTAATGGTTAAAGGACATACTGTTTCCGTGGATGGTGAATTTATGCCTCCCGAAATGATGATTGTTCAACATTCTTTTAACACCTTCAAAGGAGGCCATTAAGATGTCACTATATTTATATATGATATATAATATGTTTATGTTTTCCTTAATCTTTTGTATTTTTCATTTTGGGCATACCTTTATGGTTTCCATTATGGGTAAACGCGATATCTTCATTTAAGGAAGTGCGGACTACCGCCCCCTAAAAGTGATTTGATTCGTTAAATACCATATGTGGGACGTATAAAGGATAGAAATATGATATTATATATGATATTATACTGTAATTATAATATACCTTTATATCATTATGATTCCATTCTATAAAATACGAAATAGAAATGAAAGTAGCGTTCATGCGTACGTACGGCTTACCGTCTCCATGAATGGTGCATTTCATTTCTTACCTCTAAATGATTATGTAATATTATAAATTCATATATATACTGGATATATATGATATATAAATAATGATTATAATTCTAGATATAATGGATACATGAACAACATGTAATTATAAAGGGTTTATTTTTGACTCAAGTACCAATGATCGTTAAAACGACCGTTATTAACTTAAATAATTACATAGTGTTCATGACATAGAAATAAGTGATATGAAAGGAATAATGAACTTGAAAATGGTTCTTAAACAAGTAAAAATTAACTCAATTTTATTATTTATGAGATTAAAGAATGACTGAGTCAAGTCGGACCCGAGGTATGGGACTTCGTCTCAATCTCCTTTCATTGAGGCATATTTTGTTTTATACACAACCTTCTTTTATACGGTGTATAAACCCCCTTTGAATTTTACGTTTATCCAAAAGGAATATTTTTTATACGAAGAGTTTTACTAAACGACAAAAGGGAATGTTTTTGTCGTACGTATGCGGCGACAACGACTTCTCTGCTGCCATGACCATTATTTGAGTTTCGGCTTCCTCTACAAGACATACCTTCTTTTTAAAAGAAAAATAAATACCATGTTTTACTTTTCTTTTATTTTGGTATTGAAAATGGTTTTCATAATGTTTTATATCAATGTGTTGTATTGATATCTTGTGATTGAAAGGTGGAAATGTTATGTTTCCTTATGCATGTTTTATGTGATACGATTATGTTGAGGTTCTTGGGAATTATTATGAAGACGGTTGGATCCGTGATAAACTAAGGGCGGGTGAGCATGATATAGATCTCCAATGCATTGGGTAACGGGAAGGAGTGAAACGTTAAGGTTTCTCTGAAGAGATTTAGGTAATATACTGTGATGGGTATTCCAAACGTAACCAAGATGGTTACTCTCTACGTAAGAATGTTATGAATGACTTAAGTTACCTTTATGTCTTATGATTTCTATGATTTATTCGTGATTTGATGAGGTATGTTAAAGTTCTTATGTTTTATGGGTAAAGTATGATTTTATTCTTATGTATATATGTACCCATGTTTCCTTTCCATATTTTTGTATCCATTACTGAGGTTTTTATGCTCATCCCAAGTTTTTTTTGAAATGCTTTTCACATGTCAAGAAAAAGGTACATGATATGATGATAGTGTCAAGGAAGTGTCAAGAAAGAATCCATGTTTTATTTTAAATAAGTTTCCATTGATGGGAATGAATAATACTATCTTTATGTAACCACTTTGTTTATATGTGGAATGTAATGCAAGTTTTATGATCTAATTATCCAAAACTCTAAACCCGAAAAGATCCTCAATGTGTAATCTTGAAATAACTCAAGATTAAGTAAGGTTTAAGGCTGGGGAGTTATAGTTGCTATCAGAGGTCGGTTTAGATAACTTTTGGAGTTAGAATTCTATTAAATGATTATCCAAAAATATTTATTTTTTGGTCAAATTGAAGTGATATAGTATTTGAAGATTACAATGTTGCTTCATCTAAGACATGTTTATTCAGAATGGTTTTCCGCAGAGGAAACAGGAAAGCAGTGCTTGGAAGGCATGCAGAAGGAAATAACCTTCCGAATCAGCATCCTGAGATGGTCGGAATTGGAACTGAACTGTTTGTTGCAGCAATGGTGCAGTTTACTCAAGCGATAAATGGTGGTGGTATCCATGCATGAGATCAGCTAAATCAACCGCAGAGGAACATGTCAGTGGTGGAACATTTCATGAGGCAACATCCCCCATCATTCCGAGGATCATCTGACCCTGTGTTAGCTTAAGGGTGGATTAAAGAACTGGAGAAGATTTTCGATGTCATGGGGTGTTAAGACAATCAAAAGGTTAGTCTTTCTATTTATCGTTTGGAGGGTGAAGCAGATCAGTGGTGGTCGATGGTTAAGAATATCAGGGACGCTGATGAGATTGATGCTCTCGACTGGGATGAATTCAAAGGTATGTTTCTTGAGAAGTATTTTCCTAAGGCTGTTTGACTTAGGATGGAAAAACAATTATTGGAATTGAGGCAAGAGGAAGACTCAGTGGCTACCTATGAAGAATGGTTCAATCGATTTTCAAGGTATGTTCCAAATTTTATCCGAGACCTTGATAGAAAAATCAATAGTTTTTACTCAGGATTAAAGCCAAAATATCAAAGGGAATTAGCTTCTCGTGAGTTTAAAAGTTATGAAAAGCTTGTTCTATGTGCCGAGAAGGTGGAAATGGAGTTTGTTGATGATCAAGTGTTCTATAAAAACCAATAGAAGAAGAGACCAAGGTGGTAGGATAAAGGGAATAATTATTCAAAAAAGTTTGACGGTAAGAAAACTAAGTTTCCAGTTTGTGATAAATGTGGCAAAAGGCATGCTGGGGAATGTCTTCTAGATTCTGGAAAGTGCTACCGATGTGGTAAGATGGGACATAAGGCTTGTGATTGCACTGAAAAAGATCAAGGTGAAGGTATGACCAAATTTGATTTACAGTTAGTGAAATGTTATAAGTGCAATGAGATGGGTCACTATGCAAACGAGTGTCCGACAAAGAGCTTGAGTGATGGGAAGTAGTTAGACTATATGCAGAAAGGGGTGGTGAAATCTTTTACAACTACTTCAGCAGATGTCAGGCCATCAAATGAAGTTGTATCAGGTACTTTGTTTGTTTTTTCAGATTATGCCAGTGTGTTGTTTGATTCGGGGTCTACACATTCTTTCATCTCTGAAAACTTTTCTAGTAAAATGGGAATACCATCTCAAGAAATGACTCCTGAACTTTTGGTAAAAACACCTGTGGGGAATGTTGAGGCAAAAAGAATTTATAAGAATCTTCCTATCCTTATCTGTGGAAAGAACCTACTTGAAAACCTTATTGTTCTACCTCTAGTAGAGTTTGATGTTATCCTGGGTATAGATTGGCTCTCTATTTACCATGCTAAGATTGACTATAGAGCTAAAGAAGTTTCTTTTCAGAAATACTTTCAGTTTGTTTACAAGAATGAACCCTTACTTTTGATAACATATCAAGAGGCCGAGAAACTTGTAAAAGATGTAAATGAATGTTACCTTGCACACATCATTCAAAATAAAGGAACTGTTCAGATTAATGATGTGCCAGTGGTAAATGAGTATCCTGATGTTTTTCCTGATGAGTTATCTAGAATAATACCAGATCGGGATGTTGAGTTTACTGTTGACTTAGTTCCTGATGCTAAGCCAATTTCAAAACTCCCTTATCGAATGGCTCAAATTGAACTTTTAGAGTTAAAGGAGCAATTGCAAGATTTATTAGAGAAAGGTTTCATTCGACCTAGCACGTCACCATGGGGTGATCCTGTTTTATTTGTTAAAAAGAAATATGGTTCAATGAGACTTTGCATTGATTATAGAGCCTTTAATAACATCACTATTAAGAACAAATATCCTTTGCCTCATATCGATGATTTGTTCGATCAGCTCCAGGGAGCTCAGTATTTTTCAAAGATTGACTTGAGATCGGGGTACCATCAGCTGAAGGTAAAGGAAGAAGATGTTCCGAAGACCGTGTTCCGTACAAGATATGTCCATTATGAATTTGTAGTAATGCCTTTTGGGATAACCAATGCACCTGCTGTATTCATGGACTTAATGAATATAATTTTCCATGAGTTCTTGGATAAGTTTGTGGTGGTTTTCATTGATGATATTTTGGTGTTTTCTAAAAGTAAATAAGAGCATTAAAGAAATTTAAGGGTTATTTTGAAAACCTTGAAAGAAAAGAAATTGTATGGGAAATTCAGAAAGTGTGAGTTTTGGTTGCAACAAATTTCTTTCCTTGGTCACATTGTTTCTAAATATGGGATAACCATTGATCCTGCAAAAACAAAGGTTGTTGAAGAATGGCCAGGACCCACAAATGTAACAGAGATTCGTAGTTTCCTTGGTTTGGCAGGCTATTACTGAAGGTTTGTTAGAAATTTTTCACGATTATCTAGTCCAATGACTAAGCTAACTCGGAAGGGTGTTAAGTTTATCTGGAAAAAAGAATGTGATGATTGTTTTCAGGAATTGAATAGAAACATGGTGAATGCTCCAGTTTTGGCACTACCTTCCAGGAATGGTGAGTTTGTTATATATAGTGATGCTTCATTGAAAGAACTTGGTTGAGTCCTAATGCAGAATGATCAGGTAATTGCTTGTGCTTCATGACAGTTGAAAACTCATTAGTTAAATTACCCTACACATGATTTGGAATTAGCTATTGTTGTTTTCGCTTTAAAAATTTGGAGGCATCATTTATATGGAGTAAAGTGTGAAATATATACTGATCACAAATGTTTAAAGTATATATTCACTCAGAAAGAGTTAAACATGAGACAGAGGAGATGACTGGAATTAATCAAGGATTATGATTGTACAATTAATTATCATCCGAGAAAGAAAATAATGTGGCTGATGCTTTGAGTCGAAAAAGTAATGCTTCATTAGCAATGTTACGTTTTGAACGTGATCCTTTGGTTAAGGATTTGATGAACTTTGGCATAAAATTTGTTTGTGCAGGAAGTTCTTCTGTTTTGTTTCAGGTATCAGTGAGATCATCTCTATCAGATAGAATCAAGCAAGCACAGAAGCAAGACAGTGAGTTGCAGAAAAAGGTAGAGCTAGTTTAGAAAGGTAAGCTGCCTGAATTCAACATTGATAATGATTGGGTTTTGAGATTTGGGAAGAGATAGTGTGTGCCTTGTGATTCAAAGTTGAAGAGAGAGTTGTTATGTGAAGCTCATAGTTCTCTGTTTTCAGTTCATCCTGGCAGTACTAAGATGTACAAAGATCTGCAGGAGTATAACTGGTTGGATGTAATGAAAATAGATATTTCTAATTTTACTATGAAGTGTTTGACATGTCAACGGGTTAAAGCGGAGCGGTAGTTACCGAAAGGGATGCTTCAGCCTTTACTAGTGTCATAGTGGAAATGAGAGAATATATCCATGGACTTTGTTGTGGGATTACCGAAGACATCTCGAGGTAATAATGCAATCTGGGTTATTGATGATCGCTTGACTAAATCTGCTCATTTCCTTGCTATACAAGATACTTTTTCCTAGATCAACTTTCCCATTTGTTTCTTAAAGAGATAGTCAGGTTACATGGAGTTCCTCTCTCCATTGTGTCCGATCGTGATCCCAGGTTCACTTCTAACTGTTGGAAAGGCCTTCAGAAATTGTTGGGTACTGAATTAAATTTTTGTACAGCTTTTCATCCTCAATCAGATGGGCAGTCAGAACGAACAATTCAGACATTGGAGGATATGCTACGTTCTTGCTCTATGGATTATCAGGGAATTTGGGACCAACATCTTTCTTTGGTTCAATTTTCATATAAGAACAGTTTTCATTCCAGTATACAGATGGCACCATTTCAGGAATTATATGGGAAGCGGTGTCGAACTCCAGCTTTTTGGGATGAAGTGGGTGATAGGAAGTTGATGGGACCAGAATTGGTAGAAGAGATGGAAAAAAAAGTTCAGCTAATTCAGAAGCACATGAGAACAGTTCAGAGCAGGAAGAAGAGTTATGCGGATAACTGGAGGAAGGATCTATAATTCGAGGTAGGTGATCATGTTATTCTCAAGGTTTCTCCTTGGAAAAGTGTGATGAGATTTGGTAAGAAAGGAAAGCTGAGTCCAAGGTTTATTAGACCATATGAAATTCTGGAGAGAGTTGGATCAGTTGCATACGGGGTGGCTTTACCTCCGAGTTTATCTCAGGTACACAATGTTTTTCACGTTTCAATGTTGAGAAAGTATATGCCATATCCATCTCATGTTTTGAGTCCAGAGGTAGTTCAGCTGGAAGAGAACCTATCTTATGAGGAACAACCGGTCCAGATTCTTGACCACAGGGAGCAAGTGTTACGGAATAAGGTGATTAATCAGGTAAGGGTTTTGTAAAAAAACCACATGATGGAAGAGGCAACATGGGAATCTGAAAATGCAATGAGGGATAAGTACCCCCATTTATTCGATAAGTAAATAAATTGCGGGGATGCAATTTTCTAAAGGGGGGAAGGATGTAACATCCCAAGTAAGTAATGAATAATAGGTATTTTTATCTATGTATCTTAATGATTAAGATAGTGTTTTAGAGGCTTAAAATGAAAATAAATACAATCTTATGCATGGAATACACTAATATTTTTAAAAGATTGTTTTACTGCCTTTTGATGGAAAAACATTTTTAAATATATCTTTTGAAAATATTATAATCTATGTTTGTCAAAATAAACTTATTCTTTATTATTGTGACATCAAAATTTACTTTGTGTGAATTTTTGGTATTTTTCAGACAATGTTCATTTTTTAATGAATAGTGAAAAAAACTGCATTTTACATCAAAACTGCTTTTTAATCTAATTTATTTATATGATTAGATTATCTTTTGATTTGGTTTTGAAGTTAAATTAGAATATATTTTTACCATTTAATCCAATGGTGGTCATTGGAATCAATTTCACTTTGAAATTGGACTTAAACTGGTGTCAATCTTTTGATACTTATTGTTTCATAAAAACACGCTATTTGTCATGACAGTGGGAATTAATTATTAAATTAATTAATGTGAATTATGTGTTTTGAATTTTTTAAAATAGACTTCATTTTTGAATTTGGAATATCAAATATATCTTAGGGTGAATTTTTGGTATTTTTCTGAAAAACTTCAATTTTTGATTAATAGTGAAACCACTAAGTAGTGCTTATAAAAACTGATTTTTCGTTTAATTGAAATTTTAACACTTTTGTGTTTTTAATTTCAACAATCCAACACACATGGTTGTCATTACGAAGTAAAATGTGGTTCAATGAGATTAAAATAATATTTTGGTGAATAGTAACTCTTAAGTTCTTAATCGCGATTAGAGGTAATTAGTGTAGTTTAAGGTAAAAATAATGCTTTAATAAACTGAGATGAGCTTGAAACATGTACTACCCTCATTGGATGTGTGATGGCCGACCAAGAAAATCCATGGGTAAACTTGGGGACCCCATGGAGCCACTTTGGTTGGGAAATGACATAAATAACTTTTTATTTAATGTAAGAGTAAAAATGACACAAACATTAAATGTTTTACTAAACCAATTTTTACATGGGGTTATAAAGATCAGATTTTTGATTATAAATAGTCATTGGAAATATAAAAATATTTCCTAAATCATAGTATTTTTTTTATAACTGTTAGACTTTAAAAAAATTAAATTATTTATGACATAATGATGATGCAGCGATGGCCTCATTATTTAACGATTTAAATAAAATGGAATGATAATGTAAAATTTAAGACCTAAACATGGCCAAAACCTATTGGATGGGTGGATTTCGAACCCTTATCACCTTATCCTAGAAAAAATTCAATGTGGGACCTCTTAAATCCGAATACCATTTTAAAATAAAGTGACTTTTCTTTACCTTCCAAGAGTGCCCCTCCTCTCCTCTTATAAAAGGCCCCCACTTCTACCTCCTTACCCACACTCCCAAAGCCTTTGGCTCGGCCAACTACTTTCCATTTTGGCTCTCCAAATCCCTCTCTTAATCCTTGAAGCCTCACTTTAGGCAGAAGTCTTCCGAAGGAATCCTTTGAGCTCAAATCTAAGAGAGTTACCCGATTTTAAGGTAATGTCTTCTTTTGAGTCCTTTTGTTTGATTTTGCTTCTCCAACCCCCAAAACTCTTTTTATACATTTATTTTGTAACAAATTAAGTATCCTCAATATACTAGGATGTTTTTATAAGATGTATTAGATCTACACTTACACACACCTACATCTAATGGTTAAAGGACATACTGTTTCCGTGGATGGTGAATTTATGCCTCCCGAAACGATGATTGTTCAACATTATTTTAACACCTTCAAAGGTGGCCATTAAGATGTCACTATATTTATATATGATATATAATATGTTTATGTTTTCGTTAAGCTTTTGTTTTTTTTCATTTTTGGCATACCTTTATGGTTTCCATTATGGGTAAACGCGATATCTTCATTTAAGGAAGTGCGGACTACCGCCCCCTTAAAGTGATTTGATTCGTTAAATACCATATGCGGGACGTATAAAGGATGGAACTATGATATTATATATCATATTATACTGGAATTATAATATAAATTTTATGTGATACGATTATGTTGAGGTTCTTGGGCATTATTATGAAGACGGGTGGTTCCGTGATAAACTAAGGGCGGGTGAGCCCGATATAGCTCTCCAATGCATTGGGTAACGTGAAGGAGTGAAACGTTAAGGTTTCTCCGAAGAGATTTAGGGAATATACTGTGATGGGTATTACAAACGTAACCAAGAGGGTTACTCCCTACGTAAGATTATTATGAATGCCTCAAGTTACCTTTATGTCTTATGATTTCTGTGATTTATTCATGATTTGATGAGGTATGTTAAAGTGCTTATGTTTTATGGGTAAAGTATGATTTCATTCTTATGTATATATGTACCCATGTTTCCTTTACATATTTTTATATCCCTTACTGAGCTTTTTATGCTCATCCCAAGATTTTTTTAAATGTTTTTCACAGGTCAAGGGAAAGGTACATGATATGATGATAGTGTCAAGGAAGTGTTAAGAAAGAATCCATGTTTTATTTTAAATATGTTTCCATTGATGGTAATGAAGAATACAATCTTTATGTAACCACTTTGTTTATATGTGGAATGTAATTCATGTTTTATGATCTAATTCTCTAAAACTCTAAACCTGAAAAGATCCTCAATGTGTAATCTTGTAATAACTCAAGATTAAGTAAGGTTTAAGGCTGGGGCCTTATAACACCTGAGGAAAATAATTATCACTTTAGAAAGACATGTGATTGATATAACCTTAAACAAATTATTTTTATTTAATTTGTTTTATTATCCAACAAAGTTAATTACACCATTATCTAAATAGATAAATCATGATAACATTATTATTTCATATAAATCAAGAGAAGAAAAAATACCCTACTTGAAAAGGAAGCTTCCAATCACTTTCCATTGATTTTTTTAGAAAAGATGGTGATATATACTCTTTTATTTCCTAAATATAATAGATTTAAAAAACATTAAACTTTTTTACATAATGAGGAAAAACAAAATTGAAAAAATATCCTCCTCAAATGTGACTTTTCATTTTTAAAAACAGAGTGAAAAATATAGTGTTAACTTACCCAAAAAAAGAAAATGGTGGTTTTTGGTGGACGTAGATGACTCCCCAATAGTCGAGAAAAAAATATGGTTCTAATATACTTGAAGAAGGAATGGAAATATTGAATTTTTGGAAATATTGTTTTTGATGTTATGGATATGAGAACATAGATATTCCTAATAGTAGGTTAAACATTAATTAAACTTTAATATACATCTCAATAAACTCAAGTGGAATATCCATATCAACAATCCAATATTTTTAAAAACCAATGATATAAATATAATCTTGGAAATGAATCTTAATACACATTATTTATTGCTTTTAAACAATTTTTATGGTAAAAATTCATATTTTTGAAATTTTTGATCAAACTAGAAAATTTTGAAAATTTATGAATTTGTTTCTATTAGATTAACCTACTATTATTAGACTAATCTGATATTTTCAGATCAGTCTACTACCATCAGACCAATATGTTATCGCAAGACTATTATGAAACCACAAGACCAATATGCTATCAACAAAATATTTTTCTATTTCTAGAACACTATACTACCATCATACGAGTCTACTACTGCCAGACCAGTCTACTACTACTAGAATAGTGTCCTATCGTGAGAACAGTCTACTACCCTCAGACCAGTTTGCTAATATTAGACTAGTCCACTACCCTCATACTATTCCACTACCCGTAGAACAATATTATACTATATGACAAGTCTACTATACTATTAGAAAAAGAAAAAAAGGATAATTTTTTGAAAAATAAGGCCCAAACACCCAATTTCCACTTATATTCTAGAGAAAAATCAAAGTAAATATTTATAGAAACCATATAATAACATTATAAAAATATTAAATAATTATATTTCTATATAATTAGAACAAAACCTAAAAATAAAAGGTAAAGGATCATCAATCTTCGAAAGAGTCTATCTTACCATCTCTTGTGCCCGACTATCCCAATTAAAAAAATAATGTTTAAAACCATGATACCATCTCTCAATGGTTAAAATACCTCTAAAATAAGGGAAAATCCATAAATTAGTCATTAGGGAAGATAGGTCCATCTCATAAGCCATAAAAAGGTTAACATCAAGAAAACATTATTACAGAGGAACAACAAAACAATAGGAAGTTCGAGCTACTATCTGTGTATCTGTGGATTTCATTCCCAAAAACTATCCTCCATTCTACCATGTATCCAATGTACATGAACTTAAGGGATAGATCACACATACAACACCATCTTCTGGTAGTCTTGGATCTTTACTAGATACTCCTCAAAAGTCGAATCATCATCGACATCGAAATCTCTCAAATCATTGATGTGAGAATCATAATGAAGGTAATGATGAATTTGTGACACATGAAATATTTCATGTATCAAAATCATATGGGGGGTATTATAATCTGATAAACCATGGATCCAACATGATAAGACAGCTTAAAAGGTCCAAAAATAGTGGGGAAATCTTACTCTCATGTGAAAACCATCATTCACCATGATGAGAAGTCAGCTTTAAAAATATATATTTTCCAAATTCAAACTCCATAGGTCTCATCCTATAGTTGACATTAAAATTCCGATGACCCTATACTTCCTTCATCATCTAACAAATCATATGAACCATCTCTTTCATTCTTTCCACTTGTTCAAACATGAGAATTACTAACTCTATAAACCTGATCCAACATAATGGAGAATGGAAAGGCCACCCATGAAAAGTTTCCAATAGTGCCATATGAATGGTGGATAGAAAAATATTATTGAAACAAAACTAGATGAAATACATGCGCCTCATCCAAAAACATAAAAAATTAAGGACAAAATCCCAAAACATATCTTTAATATGATGGATGGTTTTCTTTTTCTAACAATATACCTGGGTATGAAAAGATGTTCCACAACATAATTAAGATCCAAGAGTATGTTGAAGACCTCTCGATACACTATAGGAAAAATAAGTATCAAGATTAGATATATTCATCTCCAGGAATCCATGGATTCTAAACACCTTCTCTTGTTATTTCCTTGAAAAAACATTCAGTAAGCTCGAATTCTTTATCACTAATAAGTGAGATAAATTTGTAAAATGGTCTATAATTACCCATATAGAATCATAGAATCCAAGATATTATGGTAAAATGGTTATTAAGTCCATAAAATTTTTTTCCACTTACACTAAGGAATATCTAAAGACTGGATAAAACCACTGGTTAAATGATGTTCAGCCTTTATGTTTTGGTAGAATAAACATCGAGAAAAAAAATATCTAATTAAAAACTTCAACCCAAGGCACCAAAATTAGACACTCAAACCACAATATATCTTTTCCACACATAGATATACTACAAAGTTTAAACTATATAACTCACACAAAACCACATCATTCATCACTGAAGTAACAAAAATCATTTACTAGAGTAATACTTGGTGGTGATCATCCTCAAACTATCCCTAGATAGATTCATCAAAGGCAACTTGGCATTTTACAGACCTCCACCTCAAAACCCCCTACTATAAATCTTCCATGAACTACAATAATTATGAAAACATAATCATTTAAAACTAGTATCCTCTTTATCCAACCTCTCCCATATTATGATTTATTATTGAGAGCTATTACATCACCCTACAGGAATCTCTATATTCATATAAAGCACAATTGAATGAATTTCTACATGGAACATTAGCTACAAAATTCCCTTTCTAGGTGTATATGAAATATCAATGTCATAATCTTATAATAATTACATTCACCATCACTATTGAAAGTTTAGGTAACACTATGGGAAGATATACCTTAGGCTCTTGTGATTATTGAAAACTAGAAAACATTCATTGATGGGGTATTACCGAAACACATTCAAGGAAAACATGAGCACTTTCAGCTTGAGATTGTGGGTGACATTGTTATGTTCACAGGGATGTAACTATTGAGACTCATAAAAAAATAATGATCTCTTCTGCATAAAGACACTACCCAATCCAAGACATGTATCATCATAAAAAAACTCTAATTAAACTCCCTCTTCTCAAAAATAGAGAACATGATCGCTAACCCAATTCCCCTTTAAATGCCTAAAAGATAACCAGCACTGTTTAATCCAAAAGAATTATTGAACCTTTTTGGTCAAGGCTACTAGAGGAATCATAATTTGAGAGAAGTTTTTTATATACCTCCTATATTAGGCTTCATTACCATGGACACTCGACACATCTATAATGGTCTTAGGGTATTCCCAATAAATTAACACATTGATCCTCAAAGGATCCATGGATACAACATGTCGGGGAACAACATTCCCCAAGAAATGAACTTCATGAGTATAAAATCCAAACTTTAATTCATCCCCAAATACATTTTTATGGTGAATAACTCTAAAAATTGACTAAAAATTATTTATGTACTCCTACTCATCCATAGAGTATACAAGGATTTCATCATTGAACACCACAATGAACCGGTCTAATAACTCTTAAAACATTGTTCTCATCAACCGCATGAACATGGATAGAGTGTTCATCACGCATAATTCCATCAAAATTAAATTTTATTGATTATAAAAACCTCCAAAAGTAGTCTTTAAAATATACTCATCCTTTACCCACATCTAAATATATCCTCGTTGTAGATATATCTTCAAGAACAAACTAACTTCTTTTTGCTGATCAAATAAGTCACCAATTCATGAAAGAGGATATTGGTTCCTCACTGACATGCGATTTAAGTGATGATGATTTATATATAGACAAAAACTAACATCATAATTCATTATTAATAAAACCATTTCACCCCAAGGTGACATGCTCAGTTGAAAAAAACCTCTCTAAAACATATCATCGATTTGTTCCTATAACTCCCAAAACTAATAAGGCACCATCCTATATAGAGACATCGATTTTGAAGAAGTGTCTTACTGTAGATCTATCCTAAACATGGTCTCCCATTAAGTGGTTAATTCTAAAACTTCATAAGGATGGAAATCAAGTCACTCTTCTAAAATATTTAGAAACACCATGGGATGAAACTTCGAAGAACTGAGCAATAACTCAACCATCATGGTAGAATAAGATGAGACGCACCTCTAACCTATTTGGGGGTATCACTCTCTAATGAACATGGGAGAATCTACATTGGCATCATAACAAGCAATATGAATCCTAAAAATCCATTAAATAATACACTAAATAAAACGTTTCCCTGTTGAGAATTATGTCATATTACTGTATCTAAAAACATAGGAAGTATCTTCGAGAGAGGTTCTTCCCTAACACTAGCTCACAATCTCTAAAAATTTCATATATATAAGATCTACCTCCAAATATCATATCCAAAACTTATAGAACTTGAAGAAACACCTTGAAGTCCTAAATCATGGACTAGGATAGGTGATATGAAGGAGTGCATAGCTCTTTAGAGAAAAAAATATATAAATCCAAATATAAAATAAGAAAATGGAAACCTAAATGAAATTTATCCTGCCAGCATTGGAAACTACAAATAATGTAACTGGGTATGACCGACTTGAAGACCTCCCTAAACCTTTGGATGACCAAACATATGGATATAATATACTCTATGGGGATGAGAAGTATCACAGATTTTCCCTATTTCTAACTCATATCCCCTAATTCGATCAAGGGATGGAGCACACTACTACTGCTGTCTCATCTAGGATTGCCAAAATGATGGAAACTAAAGTGGAACACCTATCATAGGTTTAAAAATCAGAAAGTTCATTCACTATAACCACTAATGACCATTATCTCCTCATGAAAAAGTGGTATATGATCCCTTTTCGAGGACCTAAGAGCCACCACCCTAGGAGAAATAACAAGAAGAGGGTTGAGACCTACCCTTGACCATTTGAAAACTCTTCTATCTTGGAAAATGGGAACCTAATACCACAACTCTACTACTTGGGAAATACTTAGGACTCCCCTCTCAAAAGGATTTGATCTTAGATAGAATTCTCTCAGTGAACTCAAAATCTTTATAACCCTGATGTATATTGGAAATAGATTCAGAGTGACCTTGAACTGGATCTTTGGATGTAAAGGGTATTAGAAATTCCATCCCCTGGCCTCCTCATCTATAAATACATCTTAAGAATATTTTTAAAGGGTCAAAAAATGGATCCCACACTCTATTATTCGAGATATTTTCTATTGAATAATAATCCATTCCTGGGGACTTGTTTTCTTTTGTGGTCAAACAAAGAAACTCTACTCATAAAAAATCTCATATTTTCTCCTAAATGAATTCTGACACCTCTAAATCCCTAAGTAAAAAAGAACCACCACTTCCAAGATGCTCCATGCAACTTATTTTCGTCCAATAAAACCCAATTGTCCTTCTAAGAATATATCAAACTAAATTATGTCTCCACCACCTCCAACTATCCCTATATCACTAGTTTTCAAATGAATCCCCATTCATATAAAAACTATATAGAAAAAATATTAGAGTCTCCTCTCCCATGTTTCATAGTTTTCAACCTCTACTCTTTGATGGTCTACTAGAATGTCCTTCCAGGAATCCACAGTGAGAACCTGATAGGGATGTAAACATCATTCCTTACATATAAAATGAAAAAACTTATTAGGGACTCATAATCCTGAAATATAAAATACTTAAGATTCATTGATTAATTAAGGCTCAACTTAATCCTAGGGCATACCCATTTCAAATACATGTTCAAAGAATAATAAAGCATGATCATTTCCTTATTATCTACCCCAAAAATAGTATCACTTCACTTACTAATCTTAATAAACATAAAGGTAATCACATTGGATCACGAGGGCCCTAAATACCTATTTCCTTGATATTATCCCTTGTTGACATCACATAATAAACTCTATAAACACCATTGACATACTGACCCAGGTTGTCCTCACCCATGCCTACCTACAAAATACATCATATACCTCAACCTATGTATTTGACACCACTCTATCACAACCCCCTACACCCAAACGTAACCCTCCTTAGTCAGAAATGATAGAAGGGAGATAATGATGCCTAAATCTCATGTCCAAAAGGACATAGGTTGGAAGCAATCACTGATGGTATATCATACACACAAATGGGATGAATTAACCTCTAAGAGAACATGAATAATGAGATATAAGAAAAAACAACCTTCCAACTCATGATAAATATATAATAAAAGATATAATGTACATGTATGAAATATCATACATATATAAAAAACAACAAATCAATTTATAAGTACCAAAAGTAAACCCTTACTACTGGCTTCGAAGCCCAAAAAATCCTAAATACCTCCTTCAAAAATAATCTCCAAACCTATTCATCAATAAGATATTTGTATCATAAAAATAGTTTATATATTCATCGGGTGAGAATAAAAGGTATTATCTATAGGATCCTCCTTGGAGGATTTCTGAAAAAAATATAATGAAATAAAATTATAGACTAGTGAATAAAAATTAATGACTAGTGAATAAAAATTGAAACTAACTCACCACCAAAGAATATATACTATATTTTCCAGCTTCACCATGGATACCTCCCACCAAGTATCACATACATTTATAATATAATATCCAATGTATATCAAAATAAGGTGCCCCTCTACCACTTCCCTTGTGGTTTTCCACTCAACCCCAATTTTCAAATGTCCAAAACTATCTCTCTATAAAAGTAAACCATCTCAAAGACACATGAGATATTGTGTCTTATCATTCAAACCATGATTAAAAACATCTCATCGTCATATATACATCTCCAGATAGTAGTTTCGTAACTTATGGGAGCTACCACAACCTACATGCCATTCATTATACCTCAGAAGATCATATCCCAAACACATCATACCTACAATAATACTTAGGATTATCTATTCAAAGATATTTTTTTTTGAAATATATAAAATCCATGAAAACCCTTTGCACTAATATATGTGAAAGGTAACAACCATGCATACCTGTAAATAATATTACTTAGATAAGAGTGTAGAGATAGAGAAATTAGTTAGCCATCCATTCCTCAATAACTATGATATTGGGAAAACCCTCCCAAAATCCCATGGGTGTACGTTTCCCTACCAATATAGGCGGGGTATCATATTAATACACATAATATATAGGAACATATATCTCACAACATACTATATTAAAACACATTACATAAACCTCACCTGAAGCTATCGTCTCTCATACACCCTACTTCCACTAATAATGAATAGATATACTATAGTCACACAAGCATTTTAATAACTTTATTTAATTAACTATTTTATTTATAAATATCTAATTTATTTAATTATCAACTATGAACATTCAATATAGAAATAATCCCACCAATACCATGGTTCCTAAAGAGTTATCATTAGCATTACATTTGAGAAAATTTGGGATTTTGTTTGTAAAAAGTTTTGTATTTTTTGTCAATATATATTATTATGAATATTTAATTTAAAATTGGTGAGAAATATTTTATGAAGTTTTTAACAACATTTTTTCTTATAAAGGTTAAAAAAATTTCCAAAACAGTTTCTAGATGATGTGTTTGAATTTTTATTTGACAAAATTAGAAAAACATTCCTTAATTTTGATAATGTTATGCCACTCTAAAAGTTCCTGACATCATGGAGAAAATATTAATATAAGATGAATTTTGTATATGTTAGTATAATGGGAGAGAAGTAAAAATATAAAATATATAGACCGTGGATGAAGTTATTGGATGAATATTATACAGGAGAATTTGTTGGAAGTTTTTTATTAATAATGTTAGGAAAATATTCCTCATATCAGATGATGCTATGCAGTTCTCAAAGTTTCTAACTTCATCAATAATTTCATGACCCAATATAAAGATTATACATATTAGTATAAGGGAAGAGAAATATAACTATACAACAAAAGGATCAAGGATGAAGTTATTAGATTAATATTTTTTAATAAATCAGTGTTTGAGCTACTAAATGTAGATTATTAGATTACCACCAGATGAAAACAACATAATAGATGTTCTAGATTGATACTGGTAAGAAAATTTCACAATGTCACAAAAAGTAAATAAAAAATGTCATTGAGAAGACCAATATTGTTTTTACAGGTTAAATAAATCCTTTAACTCCATATTGGTTAGTTTATACCAAGTATAAGAAGTATAAAGGGGTGGGAATACAAAGTTATGAGAAGTTTTATGTTCAAGAAGTAGTACAAAGATAATGCCTCATTACCTGATAGAGTATAGATATTGTAACCAGATAGAGTGGGAAATTATTTCACAATATAAGTATTTATAATTTTTACAATGTTATCATAAATCAATGGATCGAGTGTAGTAGAAAAAGGTAGCTGAAGTGAATAGGTTTTCATTGAAAAAGGACATCAGATCAAGTTTATCAGATATAGGAAGATAAGTGACCAAGAAAATATTTTTTTCTGAAGTTAAAGTATGAAAGATTTTGTAACAAGAATTATTGAGTTTGAATTTATAAATTCAGGGAGAACAATACTACTTGAAGAATTCATAAAGGTTTGAGAAATATGGATAGATATTCTAATTATTCGAAATCCCATGTAAGGGTAATCTGAATGTTGTGAATGAGTAGTAATTTCATATGGTCAATGTAAGGGTATGGATCAGATGGAGGAAACTAGAGTAGAGTCCGATGAACAAGTTATTATGAAGTCATCAGAAAAATCTTATCAGATAGAGTTATGAGATACATTATAAATCCTTGAAATGTACTTTACCAACGATGATGCTGATATAATATATCAAATTGTGTTATTTATATGAGGTAATAAATTCTAAAAATGTTCATCAACAATGAATTTATGGAGGTTTGAATAATTTTATAGATTTTTATGTTTATATAAAGCTTAAAAAACATTTAAGAAATATTTATAAGTATCTAATGAATTTAAAATGAGAGGGATATTAAATTTCATAGTTTTCAATGAGCGGGAAAATAATTTTGGGATCCTTCCTTTTCTCCTTCGATTAAACCTTTAAAATGAAATGAAAGTAAAATATGAAAAATGAACTATTCACACATGTCATAAAGTTTAAATGTTGTAAGAAAATTATCAGACAAAAATACCATATAAAGTCCAAAAATCCATAGTTTAGATTAGTATAGGGGCCTAACTGAATTGGTTGATAAAGTGAGATAACACCATACTAATTCATCTGATAGAGGATTTAGATACGAGTCATTAGATAGTGAATTTGGTAAAGATACCCAATGGTGATAATAATATATTGAGTTTCTAGATTGAGGTGGGGGGTTTTTTTATCATAAAGATCTAAGATTAGTTTCATAGTTTTAGTAGTTCCCATGATTTTAAGAAAATTTAATTGGTATCAAATAATGGACACCCCATCATATCCTAATCATGGAAAATCTCAACATAGTGGAAAATTGAGACATTTATATCTTAGATGGAAAAAATTATCATAGTTAGAAAACCATCATGATACCCTATCTTCTATCACTTGACCTAATGGTAATTGATGCATCTACAGTTGGGTTTCCACCAATTGAGATAAAATATCCTATTATGTTTATTGAAAAAATAAATATTGGGGTGGATGGGAAAGATAGATGTAATATTCTAAAGTATTTTTCAGATAATTATTTTATGAATATGATGGATCTCAAACAGATAAAGAAACATGTGGAAAAATTGAATCTATCATCAAATAAAATATAAAATTAAAATAATAAATGATAAAAATAAAGGAGATAAGGTTTAACGATATTAGAATGGAATACGATGATACTATTGTTGATTAATTTACCTAAGTTAAAGTAATTATTTAAAACATCAGAGGATTTAAAGATGCCTTGGAATATTCCACCAATATTAGGAAACTCAAGGGAAACTATCCCAAAAGGTTTTACTCTAAAATTTCTACCTTAACAGATAAGATGATTTATCTCTTGTTGAATTCAATATCCTTATTTATTTACATGAGTTACGAAAACATCCACTATTCAAAAAGAAGATGATGGATGAAATGAATTCTTAAATTTTGAGAAACCTAAAAATACAAGATGCTGATATCGTTTAACTCAGTGATTTGTAGGATATGTAATATTATAAAATGAATTAAAAAATCATGTCTCAAATATCTAAATATTACAAAATATTTATAAGAAAATATAGAGTAAAAATTGAACTTAAATGCTTCATGTGTAGAGGAATAGAGTTTTTTTGTAAACTTTCACAAAAATAAATTTGGAGAATATGAAGATGTTTCTAAAGATAAAACATGGTTGAAAAATTTGTGAAAAACATCCAAGTAACACAAAAATTACAACAAATATAAGATAATGTATTCTAAAAATAGAGAAAGTATATTGAGTGAGAAATTTGAATATGACTCTAATGAAAGAAATTATTTAGAAGATAGAAATCTAAATAATTTTATAACTTTCTTTGTAAATATTGAGGGAATGGAAGAATTCATAGATATTAAAGAACAAGAAAAAGAAGGTGAAGAAACCTATATAGAACATCTGATGATATCAAAACTTATTTCATGTTTTGATAAAAAAAATCAATAAAAAAATTAGAATTTTTAAATAAGAAGGTGTGATAAAGACAGGTATAGAAAGATGTTACGAATCTCATCAAACTTTTTACCAGGAGAGATCTTATTTCTATATAAGATCAAGATTTAGGGGATAATGTTAGTTTTATGGTATATATTTTGACATGGAATATATTTTTTGGCACAAAAAGTCTCTTTTGGGAATATGAATGAATAAAGGGGGAGAAACATTGGAAAAAAGAGAATAACATTCATGAGATTCAGGGAAAAAGAAAGGAAATATCATCAGATTCTATAAGGTTTCGTATGAAAAATTAATTTGATTTCTAGAGGAAGTTTCTAGAAGATATGACTTATTAGTTTAATTTTCTGAATAATATATGAAAACTCTTACATGAAAATTTCCCTATATAAGGAAAGAAAATCAAACTATAATGAAAAAATTGATGAAAGATATTTTTTTGTTGATATAGCTATAAAATATATAAAAAGATAAAATCCCAGTATTATAGATAGTGTTTTTTCCATACACATGGATGGTAAAATGAAAATATTGAAAAATATTTAAGAATATGAAGGTTTAAAAGTTACTTTTGGAAACCAGAGTTCCATAAAAATAAGTGGAATATGAAGTTTTGATATTGAAGTTCCAAAACTAATTTCAAAGAAAGTTTTTTTATTTATAGTCTCAAAAATAATATACTAGGTCTTAGAAAATTTTGTGATGATGGTAATAAAATGATCTCCAATAAAGCTTATTATTTCATCATATGTTTTAAAGATGGAAAATTTTTTATTAGGGGTGACAGTACCAGAAAAAATATTTTCTAGATCGGAGATCTATAAAGAACCTAACCTCAATATCCCAGAGATGGTGGTGACATTATATATTGGTACGAGATTCCATAGATCACGTAACACATGATAATTTTTTTTAGTCTTGTTAAAATAGATACATACATTAGTCTTTCATTACATTTGAAAACATGGAATAAAATATAATGTAATTAGCAATGTTTTATCCTCAAAATCATTCAAATATTCCTTCTTCATATCATTAGGAAGGAAACAAAAAAAGAGTGAGCTAAAATAATTAGTAGTAGTTATAAAAATTAAAAGCTATCATGAATAAATAATTCATAATCCAAGAAACATAATAAATATGTAAAGAAAAATATCTAAACACATAGGTTATTTAATCAATAACTTGAATATAATGATTTGATAAGGCATAATCAATTTGGAATGTTAAATGACTAAACACGCATTCCATTTAATGAATAAATTGGGAAAAAAATTCCTCTATGGATTATATTAATGAAATAATCTCATGGAAAATTATAAAAAAATTATTAATGAATAAAATGATTAATATTTGACTTCTTTATCTTATACATCATGACATATAGACTGTCTAGACATTACATTATAAAGTTTGAAATTATTGGTAAAATATATTTAATTTGGCCAATGGTTTATCTCATGATACCTATTGATGCATTATGGGGATATATAATTCCAAAACCCACCCAAAACATTAATTTATAATGAATTATTTATATATAAAATTAAATATTTAATTCATAAATAATATAACTTATCAACAAATATCTATACAAAATAAATAATAAATATTTATAAATATTTTCCCAGTTAAAAAAAATTCAAATTAAAAACCAAATATAAAATGGTATATGTTTTAGGAAATAATCATATCCTTGATACAATGAATATAGATTTATAATAGATTTTTGATATCAATTGATCATAGGAAAGTTAATGTATCAAGGGAAATTCAATGAAGAAAACTAATCAAGAAAGTGAATGGTAATACTGTCTCTAGTAAAATTGATCATAAAACATATAGATAAATATTAAGGATGATATTATTACTATATACCCTTGGTGGAGTATAATTATAATAAATGTTTTTTCATTGATAAATAGAAATACCACAAAAAGATTATTAAATAATTCATGAGAAAAATACCCTTTTAAATTTGTAAAAAAACTTTTAAAAACAAAAAATTTATAGAACATTAGAAAAAAAATTATTTGGAAAGAATCATAGAAACATGTGAAGGAATATTTTAAAAACATTAATGTTCTGGATGACAGAAATATCCATTCATGCTGAGAACATTAACAAAATAAATCTTTTCACATTTTTATAAGTAAAGTAAAAAAGTACCTTTTTTGAAAATGATAGGAATATTACTTTTATAAAAAATTTAAAACATAGTAATGGGTATGAATTACTTTAGGATCTCATAGTAGGATATTTACAACATTCCAAAAATCATTTTTTGAAAACATGGTTTTGGAAGAAAGCATATTTTTTACTGAATAAATAAATAATATCAAGTTTTCTTAAAAAACAATTCTCCGAAATTTTAAGTAAAAATGAGAGTAAAATGGTAAAAATACTTAAAACATTCATTAGTTACTAATGTATAATAAATCTTATGTTATTTATTATACAAATGTTAAATAATTTACTTCAATGGAAATTCATGCGTAAACAATTCCGGTTAAAATGAAATTGTGGAATAAACCTTTAATGCTTTGATAACATTTAGATCATATCCACCATGAAAGAAATAAATTACAAATAAAATTTAAATAAAATTAATATAATTATATTCATTATATAACATGTAAACAAGGTAGTAGATAAATATCATAAAATAAAATAGGTGTATAACATAACATATATCTCAAAAAAGACAATTTGAAATGAAAAAACGTTATTATGATCATAACATTAAAGTGAGAATAAATCAATAAATAGATTACTTATATCAAATTTAAATCCACATAAAACAAGTAAAATAAAATATATGGTAATAATAATTCATCATATACATAATATTATAATATTGAATACAATAAAAATGTAATATAACAAAATGAAATTAAATCATGTTATGGAATCATTTATCATATGATAACATTTAATTCAAATCCCATTAGATGAAATAATTAATATTAATCTTAAAATAATATGATATATGAATTATTCATGATATTAAAAGTAAAAGATTAGGTACATACACTATATAAATGTAATTAGGTCCATAATATTATAATACACCTCAATGAAAATAAATTGAGTTGAAATCCCATGCTTTACATTTCTCTATAGTTGAGAATAATTCAACATCATGTATAATGGTTTTAAATATGTTATTAATTAATAACAGAACAATATTCATATTTATAATATAATATATGATCTTTTCACCTGTTCGTTACTAATATTTCATTATTACCATTATTTTGTGTGTTAATTGCCATGTTTTATCATGCAGTTTTGTCATGATAGTTCTAGTTAAGGTAAATAGGATATAGTTCCTTCATATCAAGATTTATATTAATGTTATTCATATCAAATTTAATAATTAAATACATTTTAAGAACCATTAATAAAATTTGGATATGGAAAATAAATCACATTTCTTCGTTGAGATGGATGGCCTTAAAAACGAACGAGGGACAATATAATTCCTTTAATGGGAGAAATCTTAATGAAATGGATGATATATTAATTTTAATGAATTAATATAATTTTATATGAATTATATATTCATTATTTACATTATTATGACTATACATGTGTGTTAGTGATAGAAAAAAAACTTATATCAGTTCACGAGGCAGCAGTCCACTATACACTTGAACGATTAATTTATTTTCCATTTGATGGAGAAGGATATGGATAAATATTGTGCCATAAATATAAAAAAATATAATAATATTTTTAAAAATGGATTTTTATTTTGTAAATTTTAAAACATTATTGTATTTTGTAAAATAATAAATAAAAATAATGATATTTTTTATGATAATCACATTATCTTAGAGAAATATCCTTCAGATCTCTTCTTAATAATTCTAGTGTTGGTATTTTTGTTAAAAAAATCACCACTATAATCTTTATAAGGATTTTTTGGGAGAGATTTTGGAAGTTTTTGGTATATACAGATGACTTGATAGCTGTAACATCCCAGTTAAATAAAGAATAAAACATTTTCATATTTATTAATATTTGGGAATTAAATATTAATTTTACTTTAAAGGGTTTGCTATGTTCGATAGCATAACCGATACGCAACAAAGTGATTCATTGAAATCTTATGTTGCATACTAGTAATAAAATAATACTATTTTAAATGGTAGTTAACACGTAGACGTTGTATTGGTGGGAATGAATAGAAATAACTAAAATATGATTATATATTTTTGTTAAATGTGTTTACATTTATCCAATAAATGTTAATGGCTTAAAATAAGAAAAGAATTCAATTTTAGGCATATATACCCTAATATTCACTAAAAGGTCGAACTATCACCTTTTGATGGAAAAACCTCCTTATATAGAGTTTTGGGAACTCTTATACATTCTATTGGACCAAATAAAATTCTTCTTTAGAATCAGTACATCAAAATTTACATTGTGTAAATTTTTGGTATTTTTCCGATAAAGTTCATTTTTTTAATGAATAATGAAAAATGTTCAAAAGCTCTTTTTAATATAATTTACTTATGTGATTATATTATCTTTTGAATTTGTTTTAAAGTGAAATTAGAATACATTTTTACCATTTAATCCAATATTGGTCATTGGAATTAATTTCACTTTGAAATTGGACTTAAACTAGTGTCAATATTTTGATATAAATTGTTTCATAAAAACATGCTATTTGTCCTGACATTGGGAATTAATTATTAAATTAATTAATGTAACTTATATGTTTTGAATTTTTTAAAATAGTCATCATTTTTGAATTTGGAATATCAAATATAGCTTAGGGTCAAGTTTTGGTGTTTTTCTGAAAAACTTCAATTTTTGATGAATAGTGAAACCACTAAGTGGTACTTAAAAAAACTGATTTTTCATTTAAATGAAATTTTACCACCTTTGTGTTTGGAATTTAAAAAATCCGACATACATTTTGTCATTAGGAAGTAAAATTCGGTTCAATGGGATTAAAATAAATTTTTGTGAATAGTGACTTTTAAGTTTTTAATCGCGATTAGAGGTAATTAGTGTAATTTAAGGTAAAAATAATGTTTTAATAATATGAAATGACTTTGACACATGTCCTACCCTTATTGGATGTTTCATGGCTGACGAAGAAAATCTATGGGCCAACTTGGGGACCCCATGGATCCACTTTGGTAGGAAAATGATATTAATAAATTTTTATTTAATGTTAAAATTAAAATGTCACAAACATGTGTTGTTTTACTAAAACAATTTTTAAATGGGGTTATACAAGTCATATTTCGGACTATAAATATTAATTATAAATCTAAAAATATTACCTACATCATGATATTTTTTTATTATTTTTATACATTAAATAAATTAAATTATTTATGACACCATGATGATGCATCAATTACCTCATTATTTAACAATTTTAATAAAATGAAAAGATAATGTAAAATATAAGACCTACACTTGTAAAAAACTTATTGGATGGGTGGATTTAAAACTCTTATCTCCTTATCCTCGAAATATATAATTTTGGGACTTTTAAAATCCAAAAAGCATTTTATAATAAAGTAAACTTTTATAACTTTTCAAGAGTGCCCCTCCTCTAATTTTATAAAAGGCCCCCACCTCTACCACATTACCCACACATCTCAAGCCTTTGGCTCCACCAACCCCTGCCCATTTTGTCTCTCCAAATCCCTCTCTTACTCCTAGAAGGCTCACGTTGGGAAGAAGTCTTTCCAAGGAAGCCTTTGAGCTCAAACCAAAAAGAGTTACCCGATTTAAAGGTAGTGTCTTCTCTTGTGTTCTTATGTTTTATTTTGCTTCTCCAACCCCATAAATTTTTTTTATTCATTTATTTTTTAACAAAAATAGTATCGTAAATATACTAGGTTGTTGTTATGAGATGTATTAGAGCTACACCTACACACACATTCGTCTAATGGTTAAACAACATACTGTTTCTGTGGTTAGAGATTTTCTGCCTCACGAAATGATGTTTGTTCAATTTTCTTTTAATGCCTTTCATGGTGGCCATTAAGGTGTCACTCTATTTATATATGATATATATTATGTTTATGTTTTTCTTATACTTCTGTATTTTTCATTTGTGGCATACCTTTATGGTTTCCATTGTGGGTAAACACGATAATTTCATTTTAGGAAGTACGGACTACCGCCCCCTCAAAGTTATTTGATTCGTTAATGCCATATGTGGGATTTATAAAGGATGGAGTTAATGTTATTATATATGATATTATACTAGAATTATAATATACCCTTATATCATTATGATTTCACTCCATTAAATACGAAATAGAAATGAAAGTAGCATTCATGCGTACGTACGACTTATTGTCTCCATGAACGGTGCATTTCATTTCTTACCTCTAAATGTTATAGACAATTATAAATACATGGATATTCTGAATATATATGATATATATGATATCCAAATAATTAATATCATTCTGGATATAATGAAACTTTTCCCACATTAACAACATGTAATTGTGAGAAGTCCATTTTTGACTTATGAACCAGATATCGACAAAACGAACATTATTAACTTAAATGATTACATAATATTTATAACATAAAATTAAGTTATATAAAAGGAATAATAAAATTGAAAACGGTTCTTAATAAAGTAGAAATTAACTTTAGTTTATTATTCAGGAGATTAAGGTGAAATCGAGTCACGTCGGACCCGAGGTAGGGGACTTCGTCTCAATCTCCTTTCATTGAGGCATATTTTGTTATAATACAAGTATTTATTTTATATGGTTTATAAACCCCTTTGACATTTAATTTTATAAAAAGGAATCTTTTTCTATGAAGTGTTTTACAAAACGACAAAAATTAATGTTTCTTTTAACGTACGCGGTGACAACAACCTTTTCTGCTGCCATGAGTATTATTTGGTCTTTGGATTCCTCCACAAGCCGTGATGTTTTTTAAAATGAAATAAATACAATATAATCTTTTATGTATTTTGGTATTGAAAATGGTTTTTATAATAGATTGGTTATGTAAATATATTTAAGTGATATATTATGTTTGAAATGTGGAAATGTTTTCTTTCCATTATTTTTGTTTTATGTCTAATGATTTTATAATGGTACTTGGACATTTGATGGGTGGTTATGTGATAAACCATATGACGGGTGGTGCCGTGAATATCAAGATGGGTGGTTACGTTATAACCTCCAATACATTGGGTACGGAAGTCGACCATATGGATATTCCATTAAGTGATATGTGTGGAAGTCGACCGTATGGTTATTCCCTTTAAGTATGTTCATGTCCCAAGTTACCTTTATATGTTATGTGTTCTTTATATGGTTTTTATGGTAATATTTTGGTTAGAAAAGGGAAAGTAATGATATTTTATCCAGTGAAGAGTAGTTACTACTCTATAATGGTGAAAATTATTACTTTGATAAAGTATTCATGGTTTACTTGTTGTTTTGAAAAAATAACAGTTTTCCTTCTTTGTGTATCCCTTACTGAGCTTTTTATACTCACCCCAAGTTTTTGAAATATTTTTCACAGGACTTAATGTAGAACAGGGTCAAGGATAGGATGAAGGAAAAGTCATGATATCTAAAACATGGAACTAGACATGTTTCTTTTTAAGATTTTTTATTTTATGGAAACTTAGTAGAAGTGTCTACTTAGTAATCGTTTGAGATGTAAAAGTTATGTCATAATTCTCTAAAACTCTAAACCTGAAAAGATCCTCAATGTGAATTATTCATTTAATTCAATATTAAGTAAGGTTTAAGGCCACGTCCTTATAGTTGGTATCAGAGGTCGGTTTAGACAACTTTAGGAGTTAGAAAATTGTTAAATTATAAATTAATTTATGGTATATGATTGAAATGATATAGAATTAAAGATTACCATGTTGCTTCACCTAAGGTATTTTAGTGTTAAGAATGTTTTTTCGTAGAGGAAACAGAGAATCTTTTTTGGGAAGGTGTACTGAGGTAAATGACCTTCCAAATCGGTATACTAAGATGGGAAAAATCAGAATTGAGCAGTTTACTGCAGTGATGGCTCAATTGAATCAGGTGATAAATGGTGGTTGTGTTATTAATGATATTTTGGTGTTTTGTAAAGTTAAAGTGGAGCATGAAATTCATTTAAGGGATATATTACAAAACATAAAAGAAAATAAACTGTATAGAAAATTCATCAAGTGTGAGTTTTGGTTACAACAAACTTCTTCCCATGGTCACATTGTTTCAAAAAAATGGCATAAATATTGATCCTGCTAAAACAAAAGTTTTTGAAGAATGGCCAAGACCCACAAATGTAACCGAGATCTGTAGTTTTCTTGGTTTGGTAGGTTACTACCTAATGTTTATTGAAAATTTTTCACGGTTATCTAGTCTAATGACTAAGCTAACTCGGAAGGGTGTTAGGTTTATCTAGACAAAATAATGTGATGATTGTTTTTAGGAGTTGAATAGAATATTGGTGAATGCTCCAGTTTTGTCACTTCCTTCCAGGAATGGTGAGTTTGTCATATAAAGTGATGCTTCATTGAAGGGACATGGCTGTGTTCTTATATAGAATGATCAGGTAATTTCATATGCTTCACGTCAGTTGAAAACCAATGAGGTAAATTACCCTACACATGACTTGGAATTAGTTGATGTTGTTTTCGCTCTAAAAACTTGGAGGCATCATTTGTATGGAGTAAAGTGTGAAATATATATCGATCACAAAATTTTAATGTATATATTCACTCAGAAATAATTGAACATGATACATAGGAGTTGGCGATAATTAGTCAAGGATTATGATTGTACAATTAATTACCATCCGGGAAAAGCAAATAAAGTGGCTGATTCTTGGAGCCGAAAAAGTAATGCTTCATTAACCATGCTACGTTTTGAATGATATCCTTTGGTTTTTTATTTGATGAAATTTGGCATAGAAGTTATTAGTGCAGGAAGTTCTTCTATTTTGTTTCAGGTATCAGTGAGATCATCTCTATCAGACAGAATTATGCAAGCGCAGAAGAAAGACAGTGGGTTGTAGAAAAAGGTAGAGCTGGTTCAGAAGGGTAAGTTGCCTGAATTTAATATTGATAATGATTGTGTTTTGGGGTTTGGGAAGAGATTATGTGTGCCTGGTGATTCACAGTTGAAGAACAAGTTGTTATGTGAGGCTCATAGTTCCTCGTTTTCAGTTCATCCTGGCAGTACTAAGATATACAGAGATCTGCAGGAGTATTACTGGTGGGATGGAATGAAAAGAGATATTGCTGATTTTACTGTGAAGTGTTTGACTTGTCAGTAGGTTGAAGTAGAGTGAAAGTTACTGAAAGGGATGCTTTATCCTTTACCAGTGCCAGAGTGGAAATGGGAAAATATATCCATGGACTTTGTTGTGGGATTACTGATGAAATCTTGAGGTAATAATTCAATCTGTGTTATTGTTGATCGCTTGACTAAATCTGATCATTTCTTTCCTATTTGAGATACTTTCTCTCTAGATCAACTTTTTCGATTGTATCTTAAATAGATAGTCAGGTTGTAGTGACTTCCCCTATACATTGTATCTGATCGTGATCCCAGGTTTACTTCTAACTTTTGGAAAGGCCTTCAGAAGTCGTTGGGTACTGAATTAAATTTTAGTACAGCCTTTCATCCTCAATCAGATGGGCAGTCAGAATGAACAATTTAGACTTTGGAGGATATTCTACGTGCTTGTTCGATGGATTATCAGGGAAGTTGGGACCAACATATTTATTTGGTTGAATTTTCATATAATAACAGTTTTCATTCCAGTATACAGATGGATCCGTTTGAGGAATTATATGGTAAACTGTGTCGAACTACAAATTTTTGGGATGAAGTAGGTGAAAAGAAGTTGATGGGACTAGAATTGGTAGAAGAGTTGGCAGAAAAAGTTCAGATGATACAGAAACACATGAGAACAACTCAGAGTAGGTAGAAGAGTTATGCGGACAACAGGAGTAAGGATCTCTCTTTTGAGGTAGGTGATCATGTTTTTCTCAAAGTTTCACCATGGAAAAGTGTGATGTGATTTGTTAATAAAGGAAAGCTGAGTCCAAGGTTCGTTGGACCATACGAAATTCTAGAGAGAGTTGGATAAGTTTCATACCGAGTGGCTTTACCTCTGAGTTTATCTCAGGTACACAATGTTTTTCATGTTTTGATGTGGAGAAAGTATATGATAGATCCATCTCATGTTTTGAACCCAGAGGTATTTCAGTTGGAAGAGAATATCTTTTATGAAGAACAACTAGTCCAGATTCTTGACCATAGAGAGAAAGTGTTGTGGAATAAGGTAATTCACCAGGTAAAGATTTTGTGAAAAAACCATATGGTTGAAGAGGCAATGTGGGAATCTGAAAATGCTATGAGGGATAAATACCCACATATATTTTGATAAGTGAGTAAAATTGCGAGGACACAATTCCCAAAAGGGGGGGAAGGATGTAACATCCCAGGTAAATAAAGAATAAAACATTTTCATATTTATTAATATTTGCGAAATAGATATTAATTTTATTTTAAAGGGGTTGCTATGTTCGATAGCGTACTCGATATGCAACAAAGAGATTATTTGAAATCTTACGTTGCACACTAGTAATAAAATAATATTATTTTAAATGGTAGTTAACACATAGCCATTGTATTGAAGGGAATGAATATAAATAACTAAAATATGATTATATATGTTTGTTAAATACTTTTACATTTATCCAATAAAGGATAAAGTCTTAAAATATGAAAAGAATTCAATTTTAGGCATATATACGCTAATATCCACTAAAAGGTCAAACTATCGCCTTTTGATGGAAAACCCTCATTAAATATAGTTTTGGTCAATCTTATACATTCTATTGGATTAAATATAATTCTTCTTTAGAATCGGGACATCAAAATTTACTTTGTGTAAATTTTTGGTATTTTTCGATAAAGTTCATTTTATAATGAATAGTGAAAAATGTTCAAAACTGCTTTTTAATATAATTTATTTACATGACTAGATTATCTTTTTAATTGGTATTAAAGTAAAATTAGAATATATTATTACCATTTGATCCAATAGTGGTCATTGGAATTAATTTCTCTTTAAATTGGACTTAAACTACTGCAATCTTTTGATATATATTGTTTCATAAAAACACGTTATTTGTCCTGACAGCGGGAATTAATTATTAAATTAATTTATGTAAATTAAATGTTTGAATTCTGTAAAATAGAAATCATTTTTGAATTCAGAATATCAAATATAGCTTAGGGTGAAGTTTTGGTATTTTTCTGAAAAACTTGAATTTTTGATGAATAGTGAAACCACTAAGTGGTATTTAAAAAAACTGATTCTTCATTTAAATGAAATTTTACCACCTATGTGTTTTGAATTTCAAAAATCCAACATACATGGTTGTCATTAGGAAGTAAAATGTGGTTCAATGGGATTAAAATAATTTTTGGTGAATAGTAAATTTTATGTTTTTAATCACGATTAGAGGTAATTAGTGTAATTTATGGTAAAAATAATATTTTAATAATATGAAATGACCTTGACACATGTTCTACCCTTATTGGATATTTCATGGCTGACCAATAAAATCCATGGGTAAACTTGGGGACCCCATGGAGCCACTTTGGTAGGAAAATGACAATAACAACTGTTTATTTATTGTTAAAAATTAAAATTTCACAAACATGTGTTGTTTTACTAAAACAATTTTTAAATGGGGTTATACAAGTCTTATTTTTTACTATAAATATTTATTAGAAATATAAAAATATTTCCTACATCATGATATTTTTTTTATAATTTTTAGATAGTAAATAAATTAAATTATTTATGACACCATGATGATGCATCGATTACCTCATTATTTAACGATTTAAGTAAAATGAAAAGATAATGTAAAATATAAGACCTAAACCTATAAAAAACCTATTGGATGGGTTTATTTCATTATCCTCAAAATATATAATTTTGGGACCTTTAAAATCCGAAAAGAATTTTATAATAAAGTAACATTTTATAAATTTCCAAGAGTGCCCCTCCTCTCCTCTTATAAAAGGCCCACACCTCTACCACTTTACCCACACCTCTAAAGCCTTTGAATCAGCCAAACCCTAATGATTTTGTCTCTAAACATCCCTATATTACTCCTAGAAGCCTCACATTGGGCAGAAGACTTTCCAAGGAATCCTTTGAGCTCAAATCAAAAAGAGTTACTCAATTTAAAGGTAGTGTCTTCTCTTGTGTTCTTATGTTTTATTTTTCTTCTCCAACCCCCTAAACTCTTTTTATTATTTTCTTTTGTAACAAAAAAATTATCTTCAGTATACTAGGATGTTGTTATGAGAAGGATTAGAGATACAGCTACACACACCTTCGTCTAATGGTTAAAGAACATACTGTTTCTGTGGTTGGCCATTTTCTGCCTCATGAAACGATGATTGTTCAATCCTCTTTTAACATCTTTCATGGTGGCCATTAAGATGTAAATATATTTATATATTATATATATTATTTTTATGTATTTCTTATGCTTCTTTATTTTTCATTTGTGGAATACCTTTATGGTTTCCATTGTGGGTAAACACGATAATTTCATTTTAGGAAGTGCAGACTACCGCCCCCTCAAAGTGATTTGATTCGTTAATGACATATGTGGGACATATAAAGGATGGAGTTAATGTTATTATATATGATGACATACTGGAATTATAATATAACGTTATATCATTATTATTTCACTCCATTAAATACGAAATAGAAATGAAAGTAGCATTCATGCGTACGTACGGCTTACCGTCTCCATGAACGGTGCATTTCATTTCTTACCTATAAATGTTATATACTATTATAAATAAATTTATATTCTGGATATATATGATATATATGATACTCAAATCATGAATATCATTCTAGATATAATGAACCTTTGACCACATGAACAACATGTAATTGTGAGAAGTCCATTTTTGACTTATGAACCAGATATCGACAAAACGAACATTATTAACTTAAATGATTAAATAACATTTATAACATGGAAATAAGTAATATAAAAGGAATAATAAACTTGAAAAATTTTCTTAAGCAAGTATAAATTATCTTTAGTTTATTATTCAGGAGATTAAAGAGCAATTGAGTCACGTCAGACAAGAGGTAAGGGACTTCATCTCAATCTCCTTTCATTGAGGCATATTTTGTTATAATACAAGGCATTATTTTATACGGTGTATAAACCCATTTGACTTTTAATTTTATAAAAAAGGAATATTTTTATATGAAGCGTTTTACAAAAAAAAGGAATGTTTCTTTTAACGTACGTGGTGACAATGACCCTTTCTGCCGCCGCGAGTATTATTTGGTCTTTGGCTTCCTCAACAAGCCGTGATGTTTCATAAAATGAAATAAATACCATATACTCTTTTATGTATTTTGGTATTGAAAATTTTTTTTATAATGGATTTTTTATGTCAATATATTTAACTGATATATTGTGTTTGAAATGTGGAAATGTTTTCTTTCCATTATTTTTGTTTTATGTCTTATGATTTTATAATGGTACTTGGACATTTGACGGGTGGTTATGTGATAAACCATATGACGGGTGGTGCCGTGAATACCAGGATGGGTTGTTACATTATAACCTCCAATGCATTGGGTATGGACATCGGGCATATGGCTATTCCATTAAGGGATAAGTGTGGAAGTCGACCATATGGTTATTCCATTTAAGTATGTTTATGTCCCAAGTTACCTTTATATGTTATGTGTTCTTTATATGGGTTTTATGGTAATATTTTGGTTACAAAAGGGTAAGTAATGATATTTTATTCAGTGAAGAGTATTTACTACTACATAAAGGTGAAAAGTATTACTTGGATAATGTATTCATGGTTTACTTGTTGTTTTGAAAAACTAACAGTTTTCCTTCTTTGTGTATCCCTTAGTAAGCGTTTTATGCTCACCCCATGTTTTTGAAATGTTTTTCACAGGACTTAATGTGGAATAGGGTCAAGGATGGGATCAAGGAAAAGTCATGCTATCTAAAACATGGAACTAAACATGTTTATTTTTAAGAGTTTTTATTTTATGGAAACTTAGTAGAAGTGTCTACTTTGTAATCTTTTGAGATGTAATAGTTATGTCCTAATACTCTAAAACTATAAACCTAAAAAAGATCATCAATGTGGATTATTCATTTAATTCAATATTAAGTAAGGTTTAAGACTGACGCCTTATAATATCTATGAATACGTGAGGGTGGGGAGTTCCCTTATATAATTGAGGAGGAGTGACCTTTTCATAAATACCCCAAACTATTAAAAAATGGGAAGTCACTCTCACCCCAAGTGCATATAAATTTAATAAATAATGGATTAAGGAAAATAAAATACTCCAAAACATAATAATAAATATTTTTCAATCATTTAATTCCATTATTTTATAGGTTTAATTACATTTACCATTTTAGTTTCCACCGTAATAAAAAGTTTTTTAACATAGGAAATTTATCCTTTTAGAATAAAATAAAACAAGAATTATTAGATAATTTAGAAAATATTATTATAAATATGAAATAAAAATTATCAAATAAATATTCTATGTGTGCAGAAAACTAATTTTAACACACGTTCTTATAACGTGCAAAACTCTATTTTAACTTAAATTATGGTAAATAAATTTTGCTCTGTTTAATAATCACTATGACCACAAATTAATTTGACCTTATTATAAAATATTAATAATTGTAATTAAAAACATGGATTCCATATATTTTATTAGAATACATATTGTTTTAAGTAATTAATTTGAAAAATAAACTGGAAAATTGTGTGGAAAAACAATTTTTCAAAAAATTCATTTTTAAAGCATTATATGATCTTACTTTAACTATATAACATGTGATCACAATTATATGGATTTAAATTAATATATTTAGATACATAATCATTAAATTCAGTTTATATAATTTCTCATTATGTTTTATTTTAATTAAGTAAAAGGAAGAAACATTATGCAATTAAAAATAATTTTTAGAAAAATTCGTTTTTAAGCATAAAAATAAACGTAAACTAAAATCAATTATAAAGATGAATAGAGTGAAATTAAATATATTAAATATAATTAAATAATACCTAAATTACTTATAAATAAATTAAAAATCATAATGTTACTTTGAAATTTTATAATTTAATGAAAATAAATAACAGTATTTGAAAAATCAATATTTTTCACTATTCACTAAAAAATAAACCTTAAAAAAACTCAAATTTTCAACCTCTGATAATTTTGATATTATAATTTCAAAAATTATCTTCAAATTATCTAATAAAATTTAAAAAAATTGAAAAAAATTAATTATATTATTTCCTCACAAAGAATAGTAAAAAAATCATTTCTGACGAAAACATTTTTTTAAGAATAAAGTAACTTTACTGAACATTGAATGATTATTATAAATAATTTTTTTATTTTTATCACCATAAGTTTTTATGAACCATTTTTTTTAAAAAAATTAAAATTTCTTTGATGCCTTTTTTACGCAACACCAAGTTATGCTTATGCAACAAACAATACTTATATTTGGTTGAAAGTACAAACAAAAATATATTTGGCTTATGTTACACATAATTCCATGTTCTTTTTATGGCTTCCATTACACACAAGAATGATATTTTTTGAACAATAGCATATTATTAAAATATTATTATTTAATATAATAATATATAATATATCTGTTAAATTAGCTGTTATGAATAGTAATAATTAAATTACAAAAATATATGTTTTATAAGATGAGTTCAGGGGTTAAAAATTAATTATAAATGAAAATATATACTAATTGAATATAAAGATTTTATTATTATTATTTTTTCTCCCAAATTAATTTTGTCTTCATAAATTAAATTAATTAAAATTATACATATATATATATATATATTATATTTTTAATAAAATATTTTTGATATTTATCACATAGATTTTATAGGAATAAGATAAGAACAAACCCAATTTTATGCATTAAAACCTATATTTTTCAAAATGGTAATTTTAATGTCTTTTATTGTAACACCATTTTAAATCTAATTTTAGACACTTAGAATTTTATTTATGATAAAATAAACATCTTATTTAAATAATGGGTATTAAAATTTACTTTTGTTGAATTTTTGGTATTTTTTCTATTAATTTTAATGTTTTGATGAATAGTTAAAATTTTGTTTTTTAGTTGAAAATATCTTTTTCATTAAAATATTTTTTAGTGTGAAATTATATATTTTAATGGTTTTAAAGGTTAATTAGATCAAATTTTTGTCAGTAAAACAAATTTAGGCCATAGGAATCTATTTCACATTGAATTTGGATATAAAAACATTTCAGTCTTTTGGATGTTTTCACTTTAAAACACGATTTCTTATTCCATCAATGAGATTAATTTTAAATTAATTTCAGCCAATTATATTTTTTTAATTGTGAAAAATGGATTCTGTATTTGGAATCATATGGTTTAAATTTAGTAGTTTGGTCGCTTTTATTCTTGGTCAATATGAATAATAACTTTGATAATTTTTTTAAACACAGATATGGGTAAATCAGGTAATTAAATGTAAAAATAATATTATTAATGTTTGAAAACTACCTTAAAACTTGATAAAATGTTATTTTTTTTAATTTAATCCAACCCATATCACCTAAATATTCTAAATTGAATTATTTAATGGACACGATTCCACACAAAATATTTAGATATTATTAAAATAAAAGAGAGTGAAAAAATGTCACACTCTAGAACATAATATGTTTATCTATATAAACTTTTTTTAAAAAAATTTAGTAAAGAAATAATTATCACAAATAATTAAAAATTGATAGAGCTTCAATTATTCAATGAATAAAACAATCAATTAAATAGTACTAGAAATATTAAAAGAAATATAATATGAATTAATTAAGGTGATCCAAGAATTTTATTGGTAAATATGAAATTTTATAGATGTATTAACGAAATTTCTTAGAATTTAGCTTAATATATTTATTTTCTTAAAGTCAATGTAATTAATAGTGTCAAATTTGACAGTGATTATATTTTATAAAAATATTATTTTATTAAATAAGTTAAAAATAATAAAAATCACAAATAAAGAAAAAGAGGATAAATTATGGTCGAAATATCATTAATTTACCATTTATGGTTCGATTTAAAACTTATAAGTTAAAACATTAACCTTCTAATGTTGTATTTTTTTGCCTTAATTAAAATTAAATTTGGTTAACTAAGGGTTAATAAAAAATATAAGGTTTAAAATCACACCAAACTCTATTTAAACTTTATTTTTAATGATATTACAACCTTATATCATCTTAGCTTATAATAGATGGAGTTTTTTTGGTATTTTTATTGAGATTTATTTTTTTTATAAGTTAATATTTTAAGTGTTTCTAGGAGTTCCCATCCCCTCTCATATTAAATGACACATGCCCTTCTCTTTTCATCACACCTCGAAAGAAAATTTTCTAAAAAAACTCTACTCAATCCTCCCCCATACATTATTACCTTCATCAAAAAATAATTCCTTTGGTAATAAATCCAACCAAATAAGTCCTTTTGTGCAAATCAAAAGTAGATACCGAAAGAAGAGGCTATGTTCATCAAAAACTGTTTTTATATTATTTATTCACTAAACCCATCAATTATTTTAAATTCATGTTTATATTAAAAAATAAGTATCATAAATATAATTATATATTTTTTAATAATTTTTTCACCCACACGTTCACACACTTTCATATAATGGGTAACGAACTATCTGTTCGTGTGTGCGGAGGACTACTACCCCACGAAACGATGATTATTCATTTTCCCTTTACCACCTATCATGGTTGGAATTATGATGAACACACTATTTTGATATTATATATATGATATATATTATTTTTATATTATTTTTATTTTTATAATATAAAACATACCTTCATTCTTTCAATTTTGTTTAAATTGGATAACTTAGTTCGTGGATGTGTGGACTACCACCTCTTCAAAGTGATGTGATTCGTTCAAACATTACATCAATGTGTTACGGATGAGTTTAATAAAAATATATTAAATATATGAAATAATAATTCTACTTGAATAGTATATATATACACACATTGACACATATATTTCATTTACTTTCTTCATTTCAATACGATAAGAAAACGGAAACTGCGTTAATGCGTACATACGACCGACTATCTTAATGAACGATATATTCCATTTCACAAACATATATTTTATAGATATTTATATAGTTTATATATAAGATATATAAATCATGTTTTATATTATGGAAATAAGTAAATAATTATCTATGTATGAGGAACAAGAATAACAAGTCAAAACATGTATGATAAACAAAGAGGTTATTAGCCGAAACATTACTTTAACATGGAACAGTTAATAACTAGGTAATATAAAGTCATAAGTGAATAATATATGGCGTGATATAACATAATATGGTTATTTAATTGATTTATAATAATTTTATATTTATTATACAGTAGGTTTTTACGAGTACTATGAGAGTCAAGACATAAGGTAAGGAAATCTCATCTCACTTTTATTTCTGTACATTCCATATTCAGCACTAGCTTCTTTTGTGTGGTGTATATATTGACCTATGACATGTTATATCATTAATTTATTTTATTTATTTATATTCAAATCTTTTATTCATTTCTTTATTTAATGGGGTTCATTATTATAAAGTAAATTAAGTAGTAAGGGATTTGGGTATTACTTTTATTTTTGTGGGACACATGCCTTATACACTAATTGTTTCTTCTATGTGGTGTATATACTACCCATGAATTTATTTTATGATTATTATCTATAATATTAATGAATTTTCATATCCATATAATTTTATTTCTTTCATGGTTCGTATGATTCTACTAATTGTAAAGTAATGAGTATTTATTTCACAATATCATCAATATTTGACATTGTTTCATTTTAAGTCTCCATTGGGGAATATGTTTCCCCCATGTCCATGTTTTCTAAAAAATTTAATTTTTTACCCTTACATTATGTATTTTTAAATTCATTATAACAATTTTTTCTTTTTACTATATAGGTTGACAGGAATATTTTTTTCATTTTCCAAATTGGGTACTTTGTGACATTTCTGGAAAAGTGAAAAAAATGTTTTTTAACTTATACAAAATAATGGAATTTTCCACTATCATAAATCATTAATTATTTGATGTTTCATTTAAAAGATTATAAGTTTATTTTCAAATTATTTTTTTATATTGCATGGCATTTTTGGAAAAGAAAACTTTTTCAAAGGAGAAAGGATATTTTCTTAGAGAATTATTTTCAAATGATCACTCAAAATTATTTTCCATCTAATATAATTTTATTTGATATTAATTATTTTTTTACTGGGGATATGATTCATTTCTACCATTCTTATTATTTCTAATAATGGTTTATTTATTTTATGGAATGATATTTATGAATCTTATTTCTTTTCCACGGGTTATGTTATTATTGAATGATGTTTATAAAACCAATTTTATTCCAAGGGTTTCGAAATGATGGAAGATTTATGTTATTATGGAACAGATATGTATGGTTCTTATTATGTGATGGGTGGGACATATATATCCTTCCAATTCATTTTGTAATGATTTATATATCATGAAATAATTATGGAAAAATGTCCGCAGGCATGATCCACTATGGTAGATGGTGAAACCCAATCCACTAATGGAAGATTGGGTAACTCAATCCCTTATAAGGAAAGAACAGTGACTAGGGATAGTGGTTTATCCCGCTCCATATGTGTAGTCCCCATAAAGTTTCATATTATGTTTTGAAAATGTACTTTGTCTTATAGGGAATTATATTACATGTTTATATGTCTTCCAAAAAATCCATTCCTTATTCTTATGTTATGATTTCATGGATTATGCTCTTTATTTCCACATGACTCATGTCTTATGAACTGCCAATATTTATTTCACAATTCATGTTTATGATGTTTTCTATGCAGGGTATGATCTTATAATGTCATGATCACGTTATCATACCCTTATTCTCATGATATTCTTATATATCTTCTATGTGTACCCTTACTGATCATCTAAGCTCAACCTCTCTTATATTTCATTTTCCCATGTTATAAATAGAGGTTTTAAGTAGTAGTGCTAAAGGGAAAGATATTTATGGGAAATTTTGAATATCTTTCACTAAATTAGAATAATGTGTTCCAATTTTCAAAATACACTGAACTATTATGGTACTCAGGCATGTGTTTGTGAAATGTGATGAATATGCTTCTAAAAAGATATAATATCCATGTATGAAAATCTAAGGTCTTTATAGTTGGTATCAGAGGAAAATTTTAAGTCTACCTTTGTAAGCTCAGATGATTAAACTATATATATATCCCTAAGAATATGTCAAAGGATATTTATAGGGATATCTCTAAGGATTCATCTATGTATAGGTTAAAATCCTTGAGTTTTCATAATAATCATGAATAATATAGGATTAAACCTAAGGGGTCATAGATTGAAATATTATAAGCAATTTCCCATGATTATGTGGTTCTACCACTATGATTAGTTTTTCTCAAACTATACATTATAGATTAATTAAATGCTTATAACTTGAAAAAACCATGTTATTGATGGATATGATGGGAAATGAAAATGATTTCTTCTTGAGAAACTAAATTTTATAGGGGAAGGAATGAAAAATCTACTCACTATACTCACACTAGCTATATTCCATGCTAGACTTACAAATGGGAAGTGGAGGGAATAAATTTATGTTGAGTCCTTCATGAGGAAATTTCCGCTTTATTTTAGTGGTTCTTCTGATCCACTTATTTCTTAAATATGTATTAGTACCACTGAATAAATATTTTATGTCCTTTAGTGCTTGGAACATGTAAAAGTCATTTTGGATATTTATTGTTCGGAAGGTAAAGATGATAAATTTTGGACTCTTTTTAAGAAAAAAATGAAATAAGAAGAAACTGAATCAATGAAATAGGAAGATTTTAAGGAGATATTTTTCATTAATTACTTACCTTGTATTCTATGAATGAATATGTATAAGGATTTCCTTATATTTACACAAAAGGATGATGAATATTTTGGTGCATATGAGGAAAAATTTACAAGACTTAAAATTATCATCCAACCTGAAATTAAGGTTGATGAATTATTCAATGGCTTATGAACAAGTCTCTTAAAAGATTTAGTTATAAGAGACTTCATTTTCTATGAATAGATTGTACATTATGCTATCAAGGTGGAAATGGAAGTTGTAGTTATATATCAATCTCAAGGTTTTGAAAAGAAATGGAAGATGGAGTTTAAAAAAAATATATGAACCATGGTGAAAAGAATATGATCCTTTATTTATGCTCTATGTGTGGAAAAAAGAATGGTGGAGGTTGTCTTAAGGGGAATGGTAAATGTTTCAAGTGTGGAAAATAATATCATCAGATAATTGATTGATGAAGTGTTGGAAAAAAGTTAGTTAATGATGAAAAAAAAAATTCTATGCAAAATGTACCTCCTGTATATTAATGATTCTAGTGTATGGAAAATAGGTATTATGTTAATTAATTCCCAAATCAAAGGGTTATTGATGAAAATCTCTATTACAAACCTCTTAAATCCAAACACAGAGGTAAATCTCATGGGATCACTATTAGAGATGTGGAGTATGACACTGAAGTTGTGGAATGATTGAGTATTTATGTAATGCAATCCAAAAATAATGTTGTATAAGTAATATTATGGTATTATGTAATAATTAAGCATCTATGTATTGTTCCACTATAGTTTCTCTATAAGTATATAATAGAACATGTTGAATGGTACTCATAACCCTGAAAAGTGATTGTGGTAAAAAAATGATATTTTTGGAAAACACATGATTAAAGGAAGGATTACCCTTAATATTTCCATGATGTTGAGATTATGATATTTGGATAAAGATATATTGGATATGAATAAGTAAATTAGATGGTAATTATTTCCTTGGAACCGATTAAGTATTTATTGAAAGTTTGTTTATACTTTCATGGTTTAAGGTTACAAATCGTTTTACTTAAGGAATATATCCAATAAACATTAGAATTAGGAAACATGTTTTTTTTCAATAAGGATTTATTGAAATTCAGTTTATTACCATGTTTTAAGAGAAAAATTTATGAAGGTATTCACGTGTCTGGAATTTGATAACCAAAAGCTACCTTATGATATATGGGGAATAAATGTTAAAATGATACAATGAACTTTATTCTAATGTTTTGGACATTCATCATTCAGAAGGGTTATAAGGTTAACCATTTATGATATTTTTTATGTTAAACTATGGATGTGGTTTTAGAGGATTATGTATTAACTCATGATAGGGGGATTTAAGCATATCAGATAACTTGTGATAACCTTTTTTGTGATAAAGATAGATGGAATGACTGATGGTTCTATTTATGAATCTCATGATCTACTAATGTAACATCCCATGATTTTTTGAAAAAATATTTTTATTAATGATTTCTTTATATTAATTATGGAATAAATAAAATTACAATTATGAATTTAGATGGTAGTTAAATTATATAATGCAATTTAAGAAATATAGAATATTAATTAATTATAATTATAAACATATAAAAATAAAGTTAAACAAAAGTTCTTATATTTATAAAATATAATTATAATGGAACATTAAATAAAATATAGAATTACAAAATATGTATATATACAATGATAAAAAAATATATACTATATGTACAGAATTACATTATTAATACAATAACCTTTGAAATATGAATATTAAGAGGATAGTCTAATATAAATACAAGAAAACCTAGATGAGATAGTGATACATGAAATATTGTTCTTTTAGATTAAATGAATTGTACCAACTTAAAATAAATATGGATATAAAAATTAAAATGATAAATGAAGTATTAAGACACACACACAATTATAGATATATAAAACAAATGTATTAAAAAATGATGATGGTTTTAAATACACAAAGTATGACTAACCTTACTTTGATAATAATAATAATAATATTATTATTAATTTTTTATTTGATGAAAATTGATTAAAATATTTAAGGTTAATAAAATCATAGGAATTTATTATGATACAATTAAAAATAAATTATTAATTTTATAAAACTAAAATTAGATTCTAATAATTGATAAATATATATAAATTTTTATTCAAAAAATATACACATTTATATTGGATATATATATATATATTAAAAACAATTAATGAAATAAATAGAAAAAATTAATGTTAAATGAAATAAAAAATAAAAAAATTAAAATGAAAACCCAAATGGATTTGACTTCTTCCTTGGGTACAACTCAACTACCGAACTCACCACCAACAACAAAAGGGCATGCCTCAACCGTCAATCTCCCTTCCTCAGTTGACATCGATCAACCTCACCATGTTCCCCTTCCTCACAGTCGACCAAGATCCATGCCACATGCCAGTCACACCGTCATCTCAAAACCAGATCCGGTGAAGCCCTAAAACCTCAACCGTTCAATCGACTTCGATCGTGACACTGTTAACATTGTCATATCACACTCTCGAAATCTAGCCAAACCCTTCACTTTTTATCTTCATCACCTGCATGTTATGGTGAACCCGATAACCCCCCCCCGTTTTCTTCCTCTAATCCTTTGGTAAGTAACACAAAGCAAAATATGATTTTAGTTTAGTCATGTTTCCAGCTTCTCCTAGAAGCTAAAGTTATAGTTTTATATAAGCATCATTATATGTGTAGAACCCCTGGTTGGAATGGCTAAGTCGAAGCTCCCTCCCTCTATTTTCCTTCCTTCTAAATTCCTTCTAGTTCGAGTACCCGCAGACGATACAAACATCCATTGCATTGTCTTAGTTCTAAATCCTTAAGGCAGAAGATTTTTCTCTATTTGGTTTCCATTCATAGTAATGTAAAGAGAATAATTTTATTTTATATATACTGATACATATAATATTTTTAAAATTTCAATCACCAACATGTATATACGTATGATATTATCAATTTATTTAAGTATGATTATACATGTATTAAATTTAAGTTACATTTTATTCCTTTAAGTCATGAAAGTGTGTTTTCAAATTAATGTTTAAGGGGGAAATTTTCACTTTTTTTGTATATGCATATATATATTAATATAAATGTATAAGTAATATATTCACATTCATAAAATAAACATATTAAAACATGTATTAATATCAAATTGATAATATTAGTCTTCTATTTATAAAAGGAAGTATTATTTTCACTACATTTTGTGTAAGTGTGTATTATGTTATCATTCCATATTTTCAATTCTTTTCCATGTATATAAGTATAAGTATATGTATGTATGTATGTATATATTCATAATAATTTTTTTATTATTTCATGTTTTCAAATATATATATATATATATTATATGCACGTATATGATTGTTAATTTCTTCATGTTATTTTTTTTGAATTTAAATCTATTATATATATATATATGTCTATACATGAATGTCAATAATTTTTTATCAACCAAATTTATGTAAGTAATAATGAGAATACACCTCATATGATATATTTTTTTATACTTATGTTTTAGAAATTGTGGTGCGCATGTGATACTTTATTCTCAAAATATTACATGTTTATATTTATTATATATATATATATCTATGTTTGTGTGTGTATTAATTTCCATCATTTCAGGTTTTAAACTGAATATATAATTCATTTCAATGCATGAAATCATCCAACTTAATATTTTTAAATTAAGTAATGAAGATTTTTTTACATTGAGAATATTACTTTTAAATTTATTATATGTGTTATATCGTGTTGATTTTAAAGTTATAAGTTAAGGGTACATTTACTTTTAATTATAATTGTTCATGAGAATAATATTATATATATGCATATATTTTTAATGGTATTATTTTGTGAAAATTTTAATTTTACAATTACTATTACATAGACAATTATTTTAAATTCTTATATTCTATGTGCTCATGATAATTCATAGAAAGTGACATTAAATTTATATTATTTCATTTGAATTTAAATTTAAAATAGATATAGTTTTATTTTAATTGCATATATATTATTTAATGTCTCAAAACATAAAATTCTGATTTAATTAAATGATTATTTAATACTTTTATCTAGGGACATGTTTTAAAAGATAACGTTTTAATGAAAAGAAATTTATCTTAAATTTTAATTACAGAGATGTTAATTATTTTGTTTATAGACTATGAAAAGGGAAAATGGGATAAGATTTGGTAATTCAAAATCCAATAAGTGATTTACCTAAAATTCATTATTTTTATATTTATAAATGTGTATGTGTATTCAAATCATTGTTAGGTTTTTAAATCAGAAACCCCAGTGGAAAATATATATGTGTAAAGAAAGATATTTTTTATAAAAAAATTGGAAATTGTACATTGTAAATAAGAAGGTTATGAGGAGTTAAATCATTCAAAAAAAAGTTGGTAGGCCTAAAAAAACATTCAATTTTCTGGTGACCCCATTATTTTTTGTTAATTGTTTCTTAGTATTTTCTGAAAAAACAATAGTTTATTTTAAATAATTTTCAAGCATAAGTAATTTTAAAATGTATTATAATATTTTCAAAGTCATAACAATTTTCACAGGATTTTTTTTCCAAAAGCATAAGTTTTAAAAAATATATATTTATATGTTTTGAATGGAATAATTATTTTCAAAGGAATATTCAAAATCATTTTTTCAAAGTGCTTTCAAAATAGTTTCCAAAAATATAATATATTTTGAAATGGGTTTTCAAAATCATGTTTTCAAAATTATAATTATTTTGAAAAGAATTTCTAAAGTGTTTTTCAAGGTAATTTTTTTAAAAGTATTTATGAAAGGTATTTTCAAAATTTATTTTTAAAATTATTTATCAAAGTTATTTTAAAAATATATTTTCAAAAGTATTTTTCAAAAAATATAAGTATTTTGAATAATTTTGTTCACTGAATTTTCAAAAACCCCTTACTAGGAAATTTTTCTCAACCTATGTTTTTATAAAATGTTCTAAGGTTTATATAGAGATTTTATGGATTTTAGCTCGATAATGAGTTTTCGGAAACAAAGTTTCATCGATGCCTTCTATTTACTGTTTAATCTTTGATAAAATTTAAAAGTGGTGATTTTATTCAAAGCCTATATTGCAAAAGACCCTTAGTTGTAAATTTATGTATATTTTCCAGTTACTTTTAAATAGAAAAATATACATCTTTTTGTATTGAATCCAGAAGCACGGGTCTGGGGATCTATAGATAACACTTTAGGAATGAAAAATTCACCTTAATTTCTTGAAAAAATATGTGAAGAGTAAATTGATCAAGGAATTATATATTCTCATATAAATTACACAGAAGGGTCCTGAAATAAAATGTTATTATGTTATCATCATTTTTTATGATATCAATGACCATTTTCAAGCCTCTTTGGGTTATGGATTTTTTATTATAACATTTTACCAACCATGTTATCTATAACTCCACATGAGAATATTATATTTAGATACATCTTTCATGTCAATGTTTTAAATTTTAACTTATGTTCTCCTATGTAGAAACCTAGTTACGAGTTACTTTTGGTAACTGTTATGTTTTTAAATTTCCTTTAAAAAACAATTGTATTCTTTTTTTATGATGTGGGTTTTTTGAAAGAAAAATTAAAGTATTAAACATTTGATAATATAGATGAATTTTGAGGGAAAAAATTTTAAGGTAGGTATAATGTAACACCGTGAGTTTTTGTGAATATTTAAAAAAAAATTAAATTTCCTTGATGATGCAGTAATTATCCAATTAATGAAAAAATCAATTAAATTATATTAGAAATATTAAAATATATATAATTGGACTCAATCAAGTATATAAACGAATATTATTGGTGAATATGTCATCTTAGGTGTGTATTAAAATAATTATTTCGAAGTTATCTTGTTGTATTTATTTTCTTAAAGATAATGTAATGAATAATGTAAAAATTGGTACTAATGATATTTTAAGAAAATAATATTTTTTTAAATAAGTTAAATATCATAAAAATTAAAAATAAGGACAAATAGGAAATATTATGGTCTAAAATATCATTAATGTACCATTTATGGTTGAATTTACAATTTATAACTAAAAATATTAACCATTTAATATTGATAAAGTTGTTACCTTAGTTAAAATTTAAATAGGTTAATTAAGGAGTAATAAAAATGATAATGTTTAAAATTACACCAATACCTATATAAAATTTATTTATTGATTATATTAAAACATTATCTCATCTTATTTTCGAATAAGTGTCCATTTTTAGGTATTTGGATTGAGATTGAATTTATTTTAAATTAATATTTTGAGAGTTTTTAAAAGACCCATTCCCCTCTCTTATAGATGGCAACCTCTCCTTCCCTTTTAATTACACCTATAAAGCCATTTAAATCCTCCAAAATATATAAAAAACTCCATATAACTTTATTCCCTTCATCTTAGAAGCCTTAATTTGGGTATAAAGCTAAACAAGGAAGTTTTTTGTGCAAATCCAATGGGGATACCCAATAAAGAGTTAGCATTCATCAAAAGACATTTTTGTTTTATTTTTTCCTTGAACCCCATAAAATATTTTTATTTAATGATTATAAAATAACCTCAGTATCCTCAATATACTGAGACGTTTTTATGTTATTTTTTACCTACACTTTCACACACTTCCATCTAATGGGTACAAAACATCATGTTCGTCTGTACGACGGACTACCACCTTATGAAACGATGATTGTTCATTTTTTCCTTTACCACCCCTCATGGTGGGAATTATGATAGAAAAAAATTTTGTATTATATATATATATATAAGATATTTATTATTTATATATTCTAGTGTATTTATAATATAAAATATAACTTCATTCATTCAATTTTGTGTAAATATGATAACTTCATTTGTGGACGTGTGGACTACCACCTCTTTAAAGTGATGTGATTCATTCATACATTACATGAAATGTATTAAGGATTAGTTTAGTAAAATTATATGAAATATATAACTTAATAATTATAATTAAAAATTATATATATATATATATAATTTACTTTCTTTCGTTCAATATAATAAGAAAACAGAAAGAGTGTTCATACTTATGTACGACCTACCGTCTCAGTGAATGGTGTATTATATTTCATATATCTATATTTTATAGATATTTATATTATAAATATGTGATATATAAATTATTTTTTATAATCTTTAAATAATTAAATCATGATCTAAGTAAGGGGATCATGAATAACATGTTAAAACATGTAAGATAAACAAAGCGATTATTACATGAAACGTTACTTCAACATGGAACTGGTAATAACTTGGAAATATAAATTAACAATTGAATCATATATGGTATTATATTACTTAATACAGGTTTTAATATGTTTATAATAAATTTATATTTATTATTTAGGATTTTTTATGAGTATTATCAGAGTTAATAAATAAGGTAATAGAATTTCACCTCATTTTTATTTCTGTGAGATACATGCCATATTCACCACTCTCTTATTTTGTGTGGTGTATATAATGACCTATGACATGTTATATAATTAATTTCCTTTTTTAATAATATTCATATATTTAATTTATTTTATTATTTATTGGGGTTTACGATTATAATGTGACTCAAGTAGTAAGATATTTATGTCTCACTTTTATTTTCTTCGGACACAAGCCTTATACACCACTTGTTTCTTCTAGGTGGTGTGTATACTGCCCATGAATGTATTTTATGAGTATTTTCCTTAATATTATGGTATTTCAATTTCAATATAATTTTCTTTGTTTCATGGGGAATACAATTATACTAATTATAAAGTGATGACTGTTTATTTCACAATCTCATCAATATTTGAGATTGTTTCATTTTAAGTCTCTATTGGGGGATATTTTTGTTCAATGTACATGTTTTTAGAAAATTTTTTCAAAAATGTTTTCACTATTCTACTATGTATTTTTAAATTCATTTTTACCATTTTTTTACTTTTTAATACATTGTTTTTAAAGAATCTTTTTTTCATTTTCTAAACGAGGTGCTTTGTGACTTTTTCGACAAAAGTACGAAAGTAGTTTTTTTAATTATATAGAATAAAGATAATTTTAAACCATTAAGACTCCTTAATGAATTGAAGCTTCCTTTAAAATCTTAAAACAATGAAATTTTTTTCTTTTAAAATTTCATGGCATTTTATGAAAAGAAAACGTTTTCAAAACAGAAAGCATATTTTTTTCAAGAATTATTTTCAAGTGATATCACGAAATTATTTTCCATATAATATAATGTTATTTTCTGTTACTTATTTTTTTACTGGGGATATGATTCAATGATACCATTCATATTATTTCTAGAAATAGTTTAGGTTTATGATGGAATGAGTTTCATGAAAATAATTTCTTTTCCATGGGTTATGTTATGATTGAATGATGTTTATGAAACCTATTTCATTCCAAGGGTTCTAATATGATGAATGATTTATGTTTTTGTGGAACACATATATATGGTTTTCATTATTTGATGGGTGGTACCTATATTGTCACGACCTGTCCTTGGGGATCGTGTCGTGACTACCCCAAGCCCACCTTCCATAGGCCAGGTGCTGGCGACTAGCAACAAAGGCGTAAATCCCGATAACTGGGAAGGCATTGACTTTATAAAAGTAAGCAAAACACCTTAGAGTACAAGTGGAAGTAAAACCCTAAGTAAAACTGAAACAAGCTGTGCTGAAAGTAAAGGGTCCGGAAATACAATCCCAACTGTAAAGTACAAGGAAAAAGATAAAACAGCCGGAAGGTGACAAGTATCTCATGGATTGTCCACCAAGGATCCTACCTGAAGGGTAGGTATAGATAGTGCAGCTCCTGGATCGTCTACAATGGATCCTACCTAAAGGATAGGTACAAATAGCATCCACAACGCTCTCTCCCATCAACCTCCTCCGAGTATCTCCTCGACGTGAAGTCCACCACCGGATATTGTCTCGTCGTGAGGTCCACCACTGGGTACCGTCCAGTCCTCGAACACTCGGCCTCTGTCTGCGATGCTCATCGTCTGTAACCAACACAACGAGGTGCGGGCATAGCCCATGCAGGGGTGAGTATAACGATACTCAGTAGAGACCCCTAGAACCTCAATGTCTCACTAAATCCAACAAGGATAACCACAAAGAAGATCTCAACATATAACCTCTACTTAGGTATATGCCCATACATATACCCATGTTATCAAGTAACCCATATCAATCATGAGGAAAAACAAAGATTATGAAATCAACAGATAACCACTACCCAGGTATATGCTCATACATATACCTCAGTTATCAAGTGACCCATCTCAATCAAGAGGAAACACAAAGATTATAGACTCAGCTCAAACCAGGATTTAATCATGAATTCAAAACCACGGCTGCTAGGGAACTCCTTCCATGTCGAGTACAGTGGGTCTGCCGCTACAACCAAGCACGCCCCACTAACCTTGGACTGCTGTAGTACTCCACCTGTCAACTACTGTGGGCCTGCTTCTACAACCAAGCACCTCCCACCATGGGTCTGTCGCTACAACCAAGCACTCCCCCGCATAGGCTCTAGAGGTACTTCTTCTGTTGAGTACCGCGGGTCTGCCGCTACAACCAAGTGCTCCTCCACCGTGGGTCTTCCGCTACAACCAAGTGCTCCCCCTCATAGCCTCCAGAGGTACTCCTTCTGTTGAGTACCGCGGGTCTGCTGCTACAACCAAGAGCTCCTCCGCCGTGGGTCTGCCGCTACAACCAAGCGCTCCCCACTGGGCTATCCGAAACACACCGAGACGATAGATCAGCAGTCGTCAAGTCTCAGCAAGCTACTAGCTCTCTGCACTCTGCTAGCTCTTCACCGGGAGGGACCGCTCCACGTGCTACTGGTTGATACTCCAAGTATCACAAAGTCCCACTAAGAAGTATCTCAAATATCCGCCTCGTCATAGGGGTCTCAACACAATAGACGACAAGTCAGTCGGATGGCCGGTCTTTGAGTTACTAGCCTTTTCGTCCCAGGGGCCCGGTTGGTTTCGTCTGTGAACCAACCTGAACGTATCTCGGCTGTACCCTGAACCCTCATAGGGTATGCTCATAGGTACCGTTTCTCAACGTGATCACCAACGCCGCTGACGGTTCGTCAAACGGACGTCCGGTCTGAAAGTTATCAGCTTTTCCGTTCTAGGGGCCCGGTTGGATTTCAGGTACAATCCAACCTGGCCACTATCCAACTACATCCAAAACTCAGGCGATGTATTCCAAAAGTTCTATCTCATCAAAAGGAATCCAACAAAGTCAACGGCACGTCAATCGGACGTCCGAAGCTCAAGTTATAAGCATTTCCGCTCCGAGGGACTAGTTGGTTTCGTGTTCGAACCAACCCAGCCATACCCAGGTTCTCAGAAACCTTGAGTGTCATATACCGAAATGACTGTCTCGATCCATGGATCTCTATGCAACTAATGGTGCATCGATCGGAGGTCTGTAGCTCAAGATATGAGCATTTGAACGAAACTGTCCGAAAATAGGGGGTTCGGGCCCAGTCCGAATCGGCCCGATACCCACCCCCGGGTCAGCCCTAACTGGGTCGACCCAAACCGAGTTCGGGTCCGGCACATTAGGGCACGGCCCGACCCGGTGGGCACGGCCCGACCCCGCCGGCGTGGCCCGGCCCGGCCCGGTGCTGGCGCGGCACGTCGCCCGCGGACCAGGCGGCTCAGCCGAAATGGCCGATCGGATGAAACGGACGGGGGGCGCGCTGCCCCCCATGTTTGGAAACCGCGGCCCCCACGTGTGTTCCGATCCTCTGCCAGGGACGTGGCGGGTTGCCGCGTCTTCCCCACCGGATCCCCGTGCGGCCGCGGGATCCCGCCTCCGCCGCAACTTCAGCCACGGTGGTGCCAGCCGCCGCCTTCGGCCGCCGCGCCAGTGTGGCGCGCCGACAACACCTTTCGCGGACCACCGGATGCGCTTTGGTGGTCCGATTCGCCCGCCGTCTACGCCTAAGGCCCTCCCGGGACCCGTAGGTTACTGCGAAGGGTCCAAATCGCCTTTGCGACCCGCTTCATCAATGCCCGTCGATCCGCACGTCAAATAAACAACTGCGGAGTCTATGATTCACCTCTGCAGCCCCGACTCCGGCCGTGGTTTGGTTCGGCCTCAACGGCGCGGCGTGATGGAGCCGCGCTCCTTCATCGCATTCCTTCTTGTTTCCACGCGGTGTCATTGCACCGCGCCGCCTTTGTTCGAGTTGCAACGAACACACATCAAAGGTGAAGGAGGGTTGGCCATGTTTTTGCGGTCTGACCTCCTCCTGTTATTACGATAACAGGTGGCCCAAAAAGACGATAAGTCAGTGATGAAAGTAATCACGAACAAAATGAATATAATCCCCTACCTCGAGCGTTGTTGAACGAAGGGTCGTCGCAGAATTGAACGTCGTGGATGAAGGCGGATCATCGCGTCGTGGTGGAACGGTGTCTCCCTTCCTTTGATGCGGAATGAAGGAATGAGGAGATGCATGTCGGGTCGTCAATCTCCGAGTAAGGCATCTCTCACCATCGTCCGTCGTTGGAGGTCGGCGTTCTTCACGTTCTTCATTTAGGAGGAAGAACTTCAATACTTTGAGCCGTTCTCTCCAAAATCCTCCCACATAATCAAAGCAACAATAATAAAATAAGGGTTGCCTTATTTTATTACTTACGCCAAACTTTTTAAAATTAAAAATTGAATAAATCAATTAATTGATTTAATTGCAACTTCTAAACCGCCGAATTAATGTGGCGTTTATTAATCCACATAAACGCAAGGGTGGACTTTCATTAAAGGGGGGGGGGTGCGGGTGCATTACCTAATTAAAAGAGGGGGTTGAAGAAATAAAAAGGTGGGGCTCATGTGGGTCCCACCACCCTCATAACCTCACTTGGGTGGTTTCCCCAACTTCCACTCAATGGGTCAAAACAACTTAAAAGGAAAAATTAAAATTTGTAGCTCAATTTTATTTTTAACATCCACAATTTATAAAAACTCCTCCCGAGCAAATGCAACTCCAGAAAAGGTGTTCCTAAACATTTACCGGCACTCAGATTCTATCGGTACACTCATATTTCGATTCTGAGCACCGGTTCAAAAGATAGAAAAACCCGATCGTTCGTTCACTGAACGTACCCTAGCTAAACTTTGGAAATTGATTCCGGGTACACCGGGCCTCGGAATCAGGCGCCGTCAAAAACTGCGTTGTTGTAAAATTTCAAAGAAAATAAAGAAAAAAATTTCATTGAAATTTCCAGGTCTTTACATTACTCCCAACTCAGGACTTTACGTCCCCGTAAATCTTTAACACAAACTAGGGATACAAAAGCGGTACTGAGCACGCATCTGAGACTTCTGCTCCCATGTTCTCACCTGGAGGTTCCCGTACTGCCAGTGAAAGCACACCCGAGGAATCGACCGTCCTCGTAGGATCCACCCCTGTCGTTCCTCGATCCCAACTAGAACCTCCGTGAGGGTCACCCCATCGCCCAAGTCCAGCTCCTCATGGTCGATGAAAAGCGAAGGGTCGAACTGGTATCTCCTCAGTTGAGATACATGGAAGTCGTCATGCACCTGGTGCAACTGAGGTGGGTGGGTCAAGCAGTAAACCACCTCGCCTACCCTACTTAGGACCTATAAAGGTCTGTTGAACCTCAGAGATAACTTGTTGCCTTGGCTACATCTCCGTAACTCACGTCGAGGTGAGACCCATAGGGAAACATGGTCGCCATCCTCGAACTCTAGTGGTTTCCGCCTCCTATCAGCACAAAACGTTTTTTGCCATCTTTGAGCTGTCCTCATCTGTTCTTGGATGAATTGGACCTTTCTGGTCCCACAAGAGCTGCTGATATTTCTTCTTTGCCGATAAGAGAAATCCGGTCTCATCCCCAGGATGAACCACGTTCTTCACCTAATACAGTCAATCCCGACATGGATGATACTAATCCATACCAAGTATGACGTCGTAAGGCCTCGATGCTACTACCAAGAGATCCAACCATTACTATCGCCTCCAAGGGTTGAGTCACACTGTCGGCATTAGCGTGTGGTCACTGGGTATCCTCCAGTAGGTATCTCAAAGTGAGGGTCAAGTCAACGGTTTTTAAACCAGAACCTCTTAGTAACAACATAAAGAGAGGACGGGAAGGTAAACACCACAAGAAAGGTGTCTTTTATTACTGCAGCTCAAAGTGCAAAGACACAAAGCATCTACAAACAAACATCAACAGAGCTAGAAGAAACATGAACAAAAGTCTCCAGGTCTTGAGTTAGTCCCGCTCCCTGTCCATCTGCTCCCGGAGCTCCATGATCGTAGGCCTCAGCTACCTGAAGCTGTGCTCTCCCATGTCCACATGTTCCCTACAGTCAGGGTGGACCTCCTGGTGGTGGTGGTGGAAACACTTCGAAGCTTTGTCCACCTCCAGCTGCACGGCCAGCTCCCCTACCACGGTCTCCTACTCCATGCGGTCCGCCTTGATCGAACCTCTGCCTCTACCTGGGAGGTCCTTCGTTCATCTGCTGGTCATCTGTATGGCGGGTCGGACAGTCACGAGCCATGTTACCAACCCCACCGTAGGAGTAACACTGTCGGCTCATGGTAAGTCGTTGTCCACCCCGGGTGCCTCGCACAAATGATCTTGTGTCATGCGGTCAACCACCAGTAGGTCTAGTCCTCTTGGACCTCTGTGTCATCTGTCTACTGCCCGCTGCAGAAGACTCTATCGCATTCCGGCTAGTGGTGGGTCCTACTGCTGGAGACTGCTCAGCAAGAAATCTCTCCACTAAGAGGGCTCGCTCCAACGCCCCTATCTGTGTCAGAATGCTGTGAGAAACAACTGAATATCTGATCTCTCGCCTGAGCCCCTGGTCGATGGTTTGGTCCCTGAAGAATGGGTCCCGTACCATGCATGTGGAATAGAGTGAGAGATCGGTAAACCTCACCGCGTATTAGGCAACTATCATACTGCCCTGCCGCAGCTGTAGTAGCTCCTTGATGCGCACCGCACAGAGGGTGGTTGGGATGAACTCTGAGCAGAAAAGGCTCTCAAAGTCCGTCCAAAGGATAGATGCCTCGCCGTGAACCTATAGCATCATGCTCCACCATATGCCTGCTGCCGCGTGCAGGAGGATCGCTGCAAGGACTACCATAAGGTCATCTGGTGTCCCTACCAAATGGAAAACTCAAACAACTTCCTCCAGCCAATCCTCGGCTGCCTGAGGGTCCGTCTCCCCATGGGACCTGGGCGGTCACTGACGCTGAAACTTGTGCAGTGCACTAAGGTGACGTGCACCGTCAGCGGCTGGGGCTGGTAGCATCGGTGGCTCGACGGGTAGAGGTACCGCCGGTGCCTCTGCTGTCAAAGGGCCCTGTACCGAGGCCTCGTCGCTCGGTGGGCTGTCATCCCGAACAACGCTCGGAACCCTAGCTGGCTACCATCATGGGGCCATCCTGAAAAGAAGCAGGTGTGCCATGGTTAATACAGTATAACTGGTGAGCCGACACAAATTAATCACAATGAAAACTTTTAAAACACACATGCAATCAATGTTTTCGTGTATTGAGTCGGAAATCAGATGTTAGGGTACTGGTGTACGGATACGTCGGCCACCGCACCAACACTGGACTCCCCAGACTGATAACCACACTCAATACCCTTAACACTATTGCTTCACATAGAAGAAGGATCAGAGTCCTGAGTTCTGCGGTAGAACCGTACCCCTCTGATACCAATTTGTCATGACCCATCCTCGGGGCCCGTGCCGTGACTACCCCAAGCCCGCCTTCCATAGTCCAGGGGATGGCGACTAGCACCAAAGGAGTAAATCCTGATAACTCGGAAGGCATTTCCTTTATAAAAGTAAACAAAACACCACATAGTACAAACAGAAGAAAAACACTAGGTAAAACTGAAACAAGCTGTGCTAAAAGTAAAGGGTTCGGAAATACAAGACCAACTGTAATGTACAAGGAAAAAGATAAAACATCCGAAAGGTGACAAGAAGCTCCTGGATCGTCCACCAAGGATCTTACCTGATGGGTAGGTACAGATAGCGCAGCTCCTGGATCGTCCATAACGGATCCTACCTGAAGGGTAGGTACAGATAGCCTCCACAATGCTCTCGCCCGCCAACCTCCTCTGAGTGTCGCCTCGTCGTGAAGTCCACCACTGGATAATGTCTCGTCGGGAGGTCCACCTCTGGGTACCATGCAGTCCTCGAAAACTCGGCCTCTGTCTGCGCTGCCCACCATCTGCAACCAACACAATGAGGTGCAGGCATAACCCTTGCAGGGGTGAGTATAACGATACTCAGTAGGGACCCCGAGACCCTCCAGGTCTCACTAAATCCAACAAGGGTAACCACAAACGAAGATCTCAATAGATAACCTATACTTAGGTATATTCCCATATATATACCCAAGTTATCAAGTAACCCATTTCAATCACCAGTAAACACAGAGATTATGAAATCAATGGATAACCACTACCCAGGTATATGCCCATACATATACATAAGTTATCATGTGACCCATCTCAATCATGAGGAAACATAAAGATTATAGACTCAGCTCAAACCAGGATTTAATCATGAATTCGAAACCACGACTACTCGAGAACTCCTCCTCTGTCGAGTACAGTGGGTCTGCCGCTACAACCAAGCACGCCCCAATAACCTTGGACTGCTGTAGTACTCCACCTGTCGAGTACTGTGGGTCTGCTGCTACAACCAAGTGCTTCCCACCATGGGTCTACCTCTTCAACCAAGTTCTCCCCCTCATAGGCTCTAGAGGTACTCCTTCTGTTGAGTACTGTGGGTCTGCCGCTACAACCAAGCGCTCCTCCGCCGTGGGTCTGCCGTAACAACCAAGCGCTCCTCCGCCTCATAGCCTCCAGAGGTACTCCTTATATTGAGTACCGTGGGTCTTCCACTACAACCAAGCGCTCCTCCACCATGGGTCTACCGATACAACCAAGCGCTCCCCACTGGGCTATCTAAAACACACCGAAATGATAGATCAGCAGTCGTCAAGTCTCAATTAGCTACTAGGTCTCTGCACTCTGCTAGCTCGCCACTGGGAGGGTCTGCTCCACGATCTACTGGTCGATACTCCAAGTATCAAAAATTCCCATGAAGAAGTATCTCAAAGATCCGCCTCGTCATAGGGGTCTCAACGCAATAGATGACGCGTAAGTCGGACGCCTGGTCTGTGAGTTACTAGCCTTTTTGTCCCAGGGTCCCGGTTGGTTTCGTGTGCAAACCAACCCAGCTGTATCTCAGTTGTACCCCGAACTCTCATAGGTTATGCTCATAGGGACCTTTTTTCAACGTGATCACCAACACCATTGACGGTTCGTCAAACGGACGTCCGGTCTAAAAGTTATCGGCTTTTCCGTTCAAGGTGCCCGGTTTGATTTTGGGTACAATCCAACCCGACCACTATCCAACTACATCTAATACTCAGGAAATCTATTCCAAAATTTCTGTCTCATCAAGAGGAATCCAACAAATTCAACGGCACATCAATCGGACGACCGGAGCTGAAGTTATAAGTGTTTCCGCTCCGAGGGCCCGGTTGGTTTCGTGTTCGAACCATCCCGGATGTACCCAAAGTTCTTTTAAACCAAGAGTGTAATATACCAAAATGACCATCTCGATCCAAGGATTGCTAAAAAACTGACGGTGCGTCGATCGTAGGTCCATATCCCAAGATATGGGCGTTTAAACGAAACTGTCCGAAAATAGGGGGTTCGCGCCCGGTCCGAACCGACCTGACCCCCCCCCCCCGGGATGGCCCGAAATGGGTCGACCCGAACCGGGTCCGAGTGCAGCCCAATAGGACGCATCCCAGCCCGGTGGGCACGGCCCGACCCTGCCTGGGCGCTGGCACTGGCGCGGCGCCCGCGGACCAGGCGGCTCGGCCGAAACGACCGAGAGGATGAAACGGACCGGGGGCACGTTGCCACCCCACCCCCCTATTTGGAAACCGCAGCCCCCAAGTGGGGGCTGCTCCTCTTCCAGCGATGCGGTGGGTCGTCGCATCTTCCCGACAGGATCCCGCGCGGGCTCGGGATCCCGCCTCCGCCGCGACGTCAGCCGGGGCAGCTCCTGCTGGAGGTGTGTCGGGGCGCCACAGCCTCTAGGCGGCTAGCTGGTTCAGGCCGCTGCCGCCGTCGCGCCGGCGAGGCGCACCGGCAGCACCTTCCGCGGACCACCAGACGCACTCTAGTGGTCCGATTCGCCCGCTGTCTGTGCCTAAGGCCCTCCCGGTACCCATACGATACTACGAAGGGTCCAAATCGCCTTTCCGACCCGCTTCATCAACGCCCGTCGATCCTCATCTAAAATAAACAACTGCAGAGTCTTTGATTTGCCTCTACAGCCTGGACTCCGACCACGGTTTGATTCGGCCTCAACGGCGCGGCGCGACGACACCACGCTCCTTCATCGCATTCATTCTTGTTTCCACACAGTGCCTTTGCACTGCTCCGCCTTTGTTCGAGTTGCAACGAACACACATCAATGGGGGAGGAGGGTCGACCGTGTTCTTGCGGTCCGAACTCCTCCCGTTATTACGATAACAGGCGGCCCAAAAAGACGATAAATCAGCGATGAAATTAATCACGAACAAAATGAATATAATCCCCTACCTCGAGCGTTGTTGAACGAAGGCTCATCGTGGAATTGAACGTTGCAGAAGAAGGCGGATCATCGCGTCACAGAGGAATGGTGTCTCCCTTCATTTGATGACAAAAGAAGGAACGAAGAGATGCGTGTCAGGTCATCGATCTCCGAGGAAGGCGTCTCTCACCGTCGTCCATCGTCGGAGGTCGGCGTTCTTCGTGTTCTTCGTTGAGGAGGATGAACTTCAAGACTTTGAGCTGTTCTCTCCAAAATCCTCCCGCAAAACCCAAGAAACAATAATAAAATAAGGGTTTCCTTATTTTATTACTTACGCCAAACGTTTTAAAATTCAAAATTGAATCAATCAATTAATTGAATTAATTTCAACGTCTAAATAGCCCAATTAATGTGGCGTTTATTAATCCACATAAACGCAATGGTTGGCTTTCATTAAGGGGGGGGGGGGGGTGTTACCTAATTAAAAGAGGGGGTTGAATAAATGAAAAGGTGGGGCTCGTGTGTGCCCCACCACCCTCATAACCTCACTTGGGTGGTTTCCCCATCTTCCACACACAGGGTCATAACCACTTAAAAGAAAAATATAAAATTTGTAGCTCAATTTTATTTTTAACATCCACAATTTTTAACAACTCCTCCCGAGAAAACGCAACTCCAGAAAAGGTGTTCCTAAACATTTACCAGTACTGCGATTCCATCGGTGCCCTCAGATTTCGATTCCGATCACCGGTTCAAAAGTTAGAAATACCCGCTCGTTCGTTCACTGAACGTACCTGAGTTAAACTTTGGAAATTGATTCCGGGCACACCGGGCCTCGGAATCAGGAACCTTCAAAAACTGTGTTCTTGTAAAATTCAAAGAAAATCAAGAAAAAAATTTTCCTTGAAATTTACGGGTCTTTACATATATCTCCGTACAATTCGTTGGGTAAATATTTATATCTCATGATATAATGGTGGAAACAAGTTGATAATCATAAGACACTATGAATGATGCGGAAACCTGATCCACTATGTGAAGATGAGGAAACCTGATCCATAAAGGGAATATGGGGAAACCCAATACATTACAAGATAAGGACTAAAACTGTTTATGGTGTTGTGTCCCACTCAGTAGGTGTAGTTCCCATTAAATTCCCTATTAGGTTTTGGCAATGCGCCTTGAATTGTAGGGAATTATATTACATGTTTACCTGTCTTCCACAAATTTCATGTCTTTTGATTATGTTATGCCTTATTAGATTATAATATTTATTTTATTATGATTCATGTATTATGAACTGATAATATTTATTTCATAGTTAATGTTTATGAGCTTTTCTATGCAGGGTATGGTCTTCAAATGTTCTGATCATTTTCTCATTCCCTTATTCTCATGATATGCATATATATCTTCCATGTCTACCCTTAAGGATCATTTGAGATCACCTTTTTTTATTTGCTCTTTTCCTAGGTTATAAATAAAGATTTTAAGTAGGAGTACTAATGGGATATATCTTTATGGGATATTTTAAAGATCATTCACTAAATTAGAATAATTTGGTCTATGTATCAAAAGACACTAAAATATTGTGATACTTGGGAATTTGTTTGTGTAATGTGATGAATATTCATATAATAAGATGTAATATACATGTATGAAAAGTTTGGGTCATTATAATATTGATTATAAAATATATATATATTTCATAATTCACTTAACCCTATTCATACCCTCCAATTCAATGACTATGTTATAATAGTTATATTTAAAAAATATATTTCATTGGTCAATTTGGATCAGTGTTTATTATCATATGCGCTATTGAACAAAATGATCTTCTTTTAGAATATGGGGGTGTTATATGAACTTTGTAACTCATTTTACTTATGATGAGGATGAAAATAAGTTGTGGCATCAATGACTTGTTCATATTTTCCAGAATTTTATGAGCACACATTCTATGGAAAATGAAATAATAAATTCACCACAACTAAAGAGGAAAGATGATTCTCTTTATATAACATTATAGAAAGGAAAGATGGATTGTGGAAGATATAGGGAAGTTTAAATCTAATCTAATAAACCTATTGATCTCATTCGATATAATATTTTTTGGCTTAAGAGAAATCAATCAACTAATGTTTATTTATAATTAATTACTTCCATTGATGAATTCACTTGGCTGACCAACATACATTTAATGAAATATATATCAAATTCTATAGAAATGTTCTATTATTTTAGAATGGAACTTGAATGAGAGAAAAGTCTTTATAATACTGAATATAATAACTTAAAACAGAAAGGATCCCACAATATTCAATTTAAAACTATATCTAAATGAACATGTAAATAAAAACTAATAGAGTGATCCATACACTCATCAATATAATAGAGTGGTAGAAAATAAAAAATAAATTTAGTAGAAATGGGATAATGTATGTTGGAGAATATAAACATTCTATGTTTTTTGGAGTGAATATGTTAGTATTTCTTTTCATGTATAAAATAGATGTTTATTGTGGCTAGAATCCAAAATTACTTCATATGATATGCTGTATAAGAAAAAATATTCAGTGAAATATTTCATGGTTTTATTGATTCTTTGATTAATAATGATAAGAAATATGGATCTTGGAAAGTTTGATACAAAATTTGAGGAATAATTTTCATGGGATATTCATCCAATAATAGAATTTATAAATATTGGAATAAATGTTTAAAAAAAATAGTTAATTATTATGATGTGAGAGTTATTGAATGTAAAAAATCCTTTAAAAAGTTGTTGAAAATGTTATAGAAGATAATTTGATGTTTTTTGATGAGGATGATGAATGATAAAATGAATGTGATCCCAAAAATAAAAAAGATGTGTTAAGTGAGTCATGTGATAAGAAAAGTGATACATGAAGAAAATATCTACTTTCTTTTACATTCAAAATTTGGTTTGAATATGAAAGCATCATTGGAAATCAAAAAGATCTAGTTTAGAACAGAAGGAAGTTGAAGTTAGGGAACTAGACATCACTTATCACATAGGTAGAACCATAGTTAGTTTTATAGGCTTTTGAACATAATTAATGGTTATAATTTATGAATATATAATTTGATCATATTAAGAAAAATGAATCCTAGAAGATTATTCCATTACCTTTAGGAAAGAATGTTGTAAGAATAAAGTGAGTGTTTAGAAAAAAGTTTAATGAACATGGAAAATTTTCAAGGAAAAATCATAATTTTTTCAAATGTTTACTCATAGGTTTGTGGTGTTAATTTTGAATAACATTTTCCCTTTTTGTGAGACTTGAATCTCTAATAACATTCTTTGTAGTTTTTGCACATATTTTTTTAAAAAATTATCTGATTCATATCAAGCCAACATTGTTAAATATAAAAATTTAAGAAAAAGTTTATATTGATAAACCTAGTGGGTTCTTACTTGATAAATATTGAACAATGGTGTGTAAGATAAAGAAATATTTTTAAGGATATAAATAGGATCCTCTTACATGGTACTCTAGAAGTAATGTGCAAGAGTGAGGGATACCCTAGGCCGATGATCTTTGCCTCTTAATGACGATGGTGACGGTGCTGGTCCCTCCTCCTCCGGTGGGGGAGGGACCCCCGATGTTCGACAGGAGAGAGGAGCCTGCCTTCCACCCCTTATATAATCCGGATTTTCTTCCTCCCTTTCTAAAAGCTTTGTTAATCCCTAAATTCACGGATCTCATCGACAACCTTCATAATATTTATATTTCATCATCATAGTTTGTGAAATCCACCATGCACCTCACTCTGGTGGCTTGGTTTAGGAATAGGACACCTTTAGATGATAACTTCAATATGTTTATTTTTTCTTATGGGATCTTTAAGAGAGGGTGACCATGGGTTTGATCGATAATCAGCATATCATGATTCAGTTTTATTGAGAGGAGGACCTCATTAGAGCTTGGTTGAGTGTTCCCCATAGCTATGATGGATTGTGATTTTTCCTATTTCATTGGTATTTTTATTTCCACATGAACCGTGATCCTCCTTCTGCTATGATCTGGGTAAGTCTTCCAAACCTCCCTTTTCCATTTCAAAATACTTCCATTATTAGGATGAATGGAAACCTAGTCGGTAGATTTTTTTTCTCTTATCAATGTACTAAGACCATTTTCATCCTATTAATCCATGAATTTGTGTGGAACTAGATCCATCTAGAATTCCTTTTGAATTTATCTAGATTTCAATCAGTGAGGAGTATCGATGTAAACAACGTGTGGTGTATGAAAACTGGACCGAACTCTGTTCTACCAGTAGGCATTTGGGTCACTCTATAGAGGTCAGTAGCCAGGGGATTTCAATGATAAGGGGTAGGGGAAATGGTAGTGTCTTCTGTTTTGTTTGAAAATGACCAGGCCACTCGATGGATATTTTTCATTTGGAAAAACCAGCTCAGGGTAAGGACGGAGGATGGTGGAAATGGTAAGGCTTCAGAGGTTCATGAGAATGATGGCCCAGAACAGACGTACAAGGGTATAGAGGGTAGTGGTCAGGGACCTCAGTGGTCACAAAAGGAAGAGGAAGAACAACCCTAAGGTGATCTAATGGTCAGCAGTGCATCTGAGGGGACTTCTGGCACTGATCGGGTGATGAAGGCCTTGATATCTTAGGTCAATCCACTGGTCTATGAGGTGTTTTGTAGGCTAAAGAAGGATCTGGATAGACAATCATTTCCTGTTCCAAAGGTTGATGGTCTGGTCCTACATGAAGTTTCTTGAATGGCTAACACAGTCATGGATTGGATGTTATATAGAGATAATGAGGCTTTGACTACCTCGGTTTCTCAGGATCTAGGGTTGGTCAGTGTTGAGATCTGTAAAGGGGGAAGGAGATCGTCACAGATGAGTCAGGTCCATATAGTGGGAAGGAAGGGGGTTTAGTCCTAATTTGGAAACTAGTTTTATTGATAAATATGTTTGAAGGTCTCTTAGAGGTTAATATGGGTTCAGATTCTTTTTTTCTAGGCGAGGGAGAAGGGGTCGGTGTGGAGGTATCCAAGGGGATTGATCATGGGAACTCGGTAGATGAGGTTTTAAGCCCGAAGAGAAATAGGGGTCCTAGGAGGAGGAAGGGGAGGAATGACTAATCCTCACTACCTCCACCTTTGGAGACTCATTATTCAAAGAAGAAGAATGATAATAATATGGTTATGGGGACCCTGAGCCTTCAGAGGTTAGGGGAACATAGAGATCAAACCTTGGTTCTACTTTTATGTTCTGAAGAAGAAGGGATTGAACATGCCATGTTACTCAACACAACTATGGAGGAGGTAGATAAAATGATGGGAAGACCTCTAGAGGTCTCTCTCAATGAGGAGAAATGTTCATGGAATGAAAAACATGACCTAATTCAGGTAGGGGGTTTCAACAAAGGGAAGATCAACATTGAGGAGTAAATTCAGGTCTGGGACCAGCTGGCTTCTAGGTTTAAGAGGTTGTTGTTATGGGTATCTGAATTATAGGTTTCATCCTTATCCTAGAAATTATTTGGGGATACGTATTTGGTTAATATCAGGTTTCTTTTTAATAACTATGTTTAAGTTGGTTATTAGGTTGGTTGGTTATAAAGTATTGTTTTTGCGAGTTGTGTTAGCCTTTGGACCATCGTGTGGTTCACTTTTGTAGTGAATTTTGGTTTCCTGCACACCACTTAGACCTACTCCGGAAGGGGATAAGATCATGACGTCTTCATAGGTAAATGTCTCTTGGATCTAGATACTTGATAGGGTATGGATTCTCCTTCATTTATGTGCCCGTTCACTTTTACACGGGACTGATTGCTGAAGGGTCATGCTTTGGTTATGGCTTGGTGACATGGCACAATTGCTGGGGTGGGGCATGACTGGTGGTTTGTTCTGATTTTGTTTCTGATTTGTTTTTTTTGGGGTTTTATTATTGTTTTTATGGTTTCTCAATTTTCCATTAAAAAATGTTTTTGAAAATAAAAAAGGCAATTTTCAATCTACATGGTACTCTATACTTTATAGTTTAAAAAATATGTTGAACTTTTCTAATGAAAAAGTTGATAACAACTTTTATGTTGAGGAAATGGGTACAAGTACCCTTATTTTAATTTTTTTAATTAATGACATAATATTTTAAGGTGACAATGAAAAAAATGTGAAAAAATTTCAAAATAAATAAACAAAAAATTTGAAATTTCAATTCTCATATAATTAAATTTATTTTTAAGATTACATGTTCATCATAAGGAAATATATATATATATATCTATTACAAGAAACACATTCCAAGGAGTTAATAAAAAATTTTGGTATGGAATAATCAAAATAATTTTCTACACATATCCCTATTGGTTCCAAGATAAGTAAATATGAAGATGGGAAAAGTGTAAATTAGAAAAACTTTGGAATGTTGTTAAGAACATTTCTCTACCTTACTCCTAAAATCGCACATATTGTTTCCCTACTTTCATTATATTATAGTAATCCAATGTAATCACATAATATGGAAGAAAAAATAATTATTGTATATCTTAAAAAAACATCTTCTTATGGGTTGTTGTATAAAAGATGGTGTGACATGAAATTTCTTGGATACACTAATTTTTATTGGAATAGACGTTGTAATTATAGAAAGTTAACATTAATAGGTAGTTTTTTATTGTGTGAATATTGTGAGAGTTAGTATAGTAAAAAACCAAGTTATGTTATTTTCTATAAATTGGAAGTAGAATATGTTTCAGCAACCCATTCTTGTACACAAATGATATGGATGAAAGTTCTACTAGAATATTTGAGAGAGAATGTTTATAAAACATTAAATATTCATTTTGATAATCAATTTTCCTTTGATCTTTCTAAAAAACTATATACAACATTCGAGATCAAAGAACATTGATATTAAGAATCACTTCATAAAATAAAAAGTTTCTAGGATAGATTTTATTCTTGAGTAAATTTCAAAATAGTATCATGTTGTTGATGTCTTCACTAATTTCATTCCAAGGGAAATATTTTTGGAGTTAAGGATTAAACTACATGTTCACCCTTTTCTAATAATATCAAATATTTCTTAATATTGACTCCACCACTGTGCTTTGGATTATTTTATCAGGGGGGGGGGTGATTAAAACTTTATTAAAACAATAAAAGTCCATATTTTAGGAATATGAATCTTTTTTGTCATAAAATAGGGTAGAAGATAAAATTTAGGGTGATTTAATCTTTTCATTGAGAGAAAATTGTTTTCACTAAGGGAAAAAATTCTTCAAAAACATTGTTTTGTCTAGTATTGTGGTGTCAGAAAATTATCTATGTTAAAGTATAATATTTGATAAAAATTGGATAATTTTTTTAAAAAAAAGTGGTACAAAAAAAAATTGAGAATGTTTTCCTATGTTTTAAAAATATCCAAAGGGTAATATTTAAGATCCTTTGGAAGGTTTTTTTTAACAAGTTTTGTCTTTATTTTAAATATATCATATTATTTATATTTTTTCAAAAGAGGTGAGAAAGAGTTTCTAAATTTGTTAATAAGGTTTTTACTTATGAAGGCTTGGAAGCCTTCTTAATGATTTACTTGAGTAAGTATTGGATGTTTTTCCTTAATAATGTAAGAAAACATTTCCTCAATTAGGATGATGCTATGTCATTCTCAAAGTCACTAAAATCGTGAAAAATTCGTGACCCAAGGTAAATTGTTTACATGTTATTATAAGGGGAGAGAATTAAAATTGTGCACCTCCTAGATTAGGGATGAAGTTTTGAGATAGATTTTTTTTAGAAATTAATTTTTTGCTACCATATATTGATTATCAGATAGAACACCAGACACAAACCAATAGATATTTGTTCTATATGAACACTTGTATGAAAATTTCACAATATTACTCGACGAATAATAGAAAATGTTACTGAATGGACTGTAGTAGTTTTTACTAGTCCGATAAATGATTTAAGTCATATGTGGTGAGCTTTTAGAAAGTATAAGAAGTCTAAGGATGTAGAATTACAAATATTGGACAAGTTTTATGATATATAAATTGTAAAAAGATAAAGACACATTATAGGATAGACATGAGACTTTTAATCCAAAAAATGTAGGAAGGTATTTTATGACCTAAGTCTTTATATGTTGTAATAATGTTCTGACCAGTCAACGAATAGAGTGCATGAGACATAGGTAGATAAGGTTACCAAACATACATAGTGAAATGAAATCAGTTCAAGTTCATTATATATATTTTTATATGTTACCAGATAGATACTTTATTTTATGTTTAATTAGAAAATATTTTGTTACAAGCTGTATGAAGATTGAAGCTATGAGGTTAGGGAGTACGATACTACTTAAAGGCTACATAAAGGTCCAAGCGCTATATAATGGCATGTTGATATTTATAACACCCCTATAAGGGTAATTTTAATGATACATATGGGTAGTAGTTTCATATGATCTATGTATGAGTATTGATTGGATGGGGGAAACTAGATTAGTGTCATATGGAGAAGTTCTTATGAATTCATCATACAAACCTCAACAAATAGAGTTCTATGTGAATTTATAAATCCTTTTAATGCCATATACCAGTGATGATAATGAGATGATCTATCAATGTTTGTTATCTCACTGAGTTATGAAATTATGAAAAATTTTATTAATGTTGATGTTTAAAAAAGTATGAAAAAGATTGGAGAAACTGATGTTTACATAATGCTTCACAAATATTTTAGAAGGAATTAGAAGCATCCAACAAATTTCAAATGAGTGGGAGATTTGATTTTATAATATTCAATTAGAAGGAAAATAATTTTAGGTTACTACAATTTCTCCTTCGATCAAAACTATAAAAGTAGGTGAAAGTATAGTGTGAAGTATTTTATTGTTCATGGATGCCAGAAAGTCAAAGTGTTGTAGGAAATGTATTTGACATAGATACCAGGTGAAGAAAAAAATCACAAGTTTTGAGAAGTTAGAGTTTCCAACATAATTTGTATAAGAATTGAGTGATCACTATTTGAAGCCACTAGATATGGGCTTCATATTTAAGACATCATACAATAGAGTTGGTAGGAGTTATTAAACAGAGATACAAATAGATAGCGTTTCGAGAAAGATGAAAATGTGTTTTGTTTATTATATATAACATAGATCAGAGGTGAAATTTTATTGAGGTACACCCAATAGAATATATCAAATTGAGGTATAATTTACACCAATGTAAGAATATCAAACTGAGAAAGAAGGTATACTGGATAGAGATACCAGACACACACATAGGAAAAAGAAATTACAAATGAAATTTTAGTGATATATGTAGAACATTTTTTCATTTCATTTTGTCTTAGTAACATTAGAAAAACATTTACAACCAATGTTAGTCATTATAATAATTCCTATCAGAATATAAAAAGTGTATAATGGGAGATGGATAATTATATTCACTTTTTTATTATAGTGAATTTTAATGGAGCAATGGGAGTTTTTATGGAAATTATATAGTCACTCAAACTAGAGGAAGACCTTGTAAATATTTCATGTTGTGATTTAATTTCATTTAGTGGAATGATTGCGAGGTATTTATATAAAGTTGATAAGAAAAATAACACTTAAAAGTTACAGGTGTTAATTTCTAAAGCATTTAAATTTTGAAATGATCACCACTTATTCACCCTCACTTCATAGTGGTTATCAGGATACTAAGAAACTTAACCATTAAACCAGTAACCCCATTGGTTAAAAAATTCATCATTCATTGTCATACCATAACTCAACATACTATGGGACTCATTATAAGATACCATAAAAGAGATGCAGAAACCATGCACAATGAACTACTTCAAGAAATGAGGTAAGAAATATAGAAACAAGAAACCAAGATGGATGACCTTTAGAGATAATTAATTGAAAAGAAATAATATCAAGTTTTATCACAATAATAGGAAATAATAGATTTTACCCATTCCGTCACCGCTAGTTCCATCCTTATCACGACCATTTATATCACCATGAAATCATACTACCTTCAACATTGCCAATTTCTATAAGAAAAACAGGAATATCAACCTATATATCATCAAAAATTAACCGTACATGCTCAAATCACATCCCATAGTAAGGTTCACATCAATATAAATCACACAAGGAAGAATTTAATAAAAAATAGATTCAGAAGTAAATATATTCCCTAAAAATAATCCATCAATACTTCACAATCAAACAGCCTTTCAGGGATCCAAATAGTTATCTTTATCAAACCATCAATTCATTTCCATATTTAGTTAATTATTTCATTTATCATAGGTTACAATTATATTCAAACTATAACACAATCTATTCAAATATATAAATTATTTAAACAAACTCTCGCTAATAACATCTCAATTCATTAAAAATTAAGGAATAAGGACATTTAGTTAACATTTAGCATTATTATTTCATCAATAAGAAGTACTATATTTATGTTCTTTAATAATTTAAATAATAAAAATCATGATAAAACATAACATAAACAAACATTCTAACCATATCATTAATAAAATATAGTACACCATCTAGAAAAACAATAGGCAAACCACTATCATGATGGAACCAAATTGAAATCACTATAGCCATAAACCAATTCATTTCTTTAATCTAGTTTAATATTAATTAAGGTTAATTATAGGTTTATCCAAATATATAAATCATGATAAATTTATGATTATATATAAAATAGGATATTTAATTAATCCTCTACCTAAAAATGTTGTCAATAAGCACGCTCTATAAAAAACAGAGTGAAAAAGAAGACTGTGTTACCTAAAAGATGATGAAAGATAAAATCATTAACAATATTTCAAAATTTATAGAGATGGTAGAAAAGATAAAGTGAAAAAAACTCTTACTTAAAATACGAATTCCTTATGTAGAAAACAAAGTGAAAACCAAACTATTAACACACTAAGAAAGTACTTTCAATGTGGTTTCTATTGAACACAAACAACTCTCTAAGGGTAAAGGAAAAAAGATGCCTCTTATAAAATTGAAGAGTGATATTAAATCTTTTAGTAAAGGAAATATATTTATTTTAGAGTTAAGTATAGGATTCCATCAAGATTCTAGATTGTATGTTAAATATTAATTAAACTATAATGATGATCTTAATTACTTCACTCGAAAGAGCCGTATAAAATATCAAGAATTTTTAAAAAAAACCAAGGATACAAATATAATCTTTGAAAAGACTTGTAATTCCATTTATTTAAACATTTAAAAATATTTTTTTTTAAAAATATTTATTTATGATAGTCTATGAAAATTTAAAAATTTTGAAAAAAAACTAGAATATGATTATGTTTGAATGAACTACTATTGTTAGACAAGTCTGCTATCATTAGACCAGTCATCTATTGTTAGACCAATCTACTATGATCCCACCAAGACAAAACATGGGAATTTGGGGGGGGGGGAACGCACCAAAAAACCCCTTGGAACCTCTAAGAACAAGTAGAAAAAGGGGTTCTAATATCATTTTTTTATATTAACATTGGGTTTTAATCGACATTATTTTAGATGACACTGTAAATACACTTTTTTGGTTTATTATACAAAACCGATGTGTATAGTTATATTTTTTTTATTGAATAAAATTTTTGACATTGAAAATGACTTTTGAAATAAGTTTTTCTTATAACCGATGTTAGAAACACTAAAAAACAATTTACAAAAGTGTTGTATTTTTTAGAAGATTCATCTTAATTGGTTATAGTGACAAAAAATACATAAATATAAAAAATTATTTTAATGAACTAGGTACTTATAAAATAATTTGTTTTCATTCTAGAATAAAATAGTTAAATTCATTATAAAATTATAATAAAATAAGATCTATTTAATGAAATTAAAAATAAAGACTAATAGAGAAGTTTCCTCACCTTTAAAATATTAAATAAAGTATATTCATCTTATAAGTTAAATAATGATGTATTTATCTCTTGAAATAAGTAAAAAAAGGTTTTGAAGATGAAAATTTAAGTTTTTTTTTATTTTTTGGGGCTCATAAATTTTTATTTACAATTTTTTAATTAATATAATGATATAAATGAAAATCTATTTTAATAAAATAGACCCATAAATTAATATCTTATTTTACTATGATTGTAAGATAATTTTATGAGACCCGAATTAATTTTCAAAAGTGTTAAAAAATTAGTTATATTTTCAAAATTGGTATTTTTTGAGTAAATAATGAATTTAATAAAAAAATTAAATTTCTAATATCTAAAAAATTATTTTAAAAAAACTGGAGTTCCTTTTTTAATTCTACACATTGAAAAATTTTAAGGTTAATTTATTGGATTTTTTCTAAAATACTTGAATTTTTGTGAATAGTAAAATATGACAATTTATGGTATATATATACTACAAGTTAAATGCACTATTGATTGAGTGATCACTGATGTAAGAACCCTGATATTGAATAATACTTCATTAATTTAATACATTTCCTGATCATTCTCAAACTATTCATAGTCTTGATCCAAAATAATAAACTGATGAATAAAATGATAAAAAACACCCCTCTTCTCCACAATAAATACCACCCCTCATCACCTATTCTCCTCAAACCTCAAAAATTATAGCTTATTTAATTTCATCCCAATTCTCATCCCAGGTCTATTCCTCACATCCAATACATTCTTTTCTTATCAAAAAGCCAAAAATAATTTCCTTAAGTAGGTTCTCAAGGAGAAGAATTCAAGAGGTAAAATCCTCTTTTATTTTCTTTTATTTTCCTTTGAATTTCTTTTCATTCCATTTTTTCGTCACCTCCCCTTATACAAGTGTAATTAATACTAAATTAGAATATATATAATGTAGTTTTATAATGTTTATATAAAAATCCATCATCAAACTCAATCTCCACCCCCTTTTATTCTAAAAATGAGAACATCATCTGTGATGTATCAATTTACTATCATCATGGATGATACATTTTAATTTTCTATTACCACCTTCAAGCCTGATCATAAATCCATTATTATGGTTAAATAAGATTTTATTATACATATTATATGTTATATAAGGTTTTTGAACCAATATATTTACATGATATTAAATAAAATAATATATGTCCATAAAGGTCATAAAAGTGCCAAAATAAATTAAATCATTTTCATTAATGTTTTATCTAATGAATAATCCCCATATCAGAAATAAAAAGGATATATGGTATTATTAAAAATTATTTAAACATATTAATACCATTTCATTCCACTTCTATATTTTTTTCATCTATTCGACAAGAAAATCCATAATGAACCAACCATGGAAACCATGAAATAAATGCATCCAAAATAATGAAAGTAACAAAATAGTATCGGTAAATGGGTTGAAATATGTTATAAAAAGATCATATAAGGTATAATAATTATTAATATAGTTATTTAATATATTAATAAATCTTTTTAAACCATTATATGGTAGGTTTCAACACATTTGATGTAAAATGAACCCGAGGTAAGGGAATTTACATAAAAAATAATCTTATAAATTTATATTTTTTTTAGAAAAATTCACAAGGAATGTTTTTATAATAAAAATATTCATTTTTTTATGTCAAGGTTCTTTGGAATTTTTTTTATTAATGTTGGTACCTATATCTCCCTCCAATGCATTGGGTAAGTTTATACTGGAGGTCAAACGTATAGTTACTCTAAGTGTAACGATGATGGTTACACCATAAGGTATCCATGAGGGTTACATTGTAAGGTTATCGTGAGGGTTAAAAATCATGTGGTAGCTATGAGGGTTATAATAAGAAGTAGGTAATTCTCATGGTTTAATTTTTGTTCTCTATGATTTAGGTAAATCTCAATATTTTAACAAGTATATGATACTTTTAATGGTGATAAGTATATCTTTGTGAAAATGATTTCAAATTTTTATATGTGTTAATTGAATAATGGTTTATTTATTTATTATTTTTTACCTTAATTATATTTTTCTTCTCCTCCCATGATTTAAATTATTTTTCATAGTGTTTAAGGATGGTTAAGAGAAAAGAATATTCTAAAATGGATACTGTGAATATTTTTCATGAAAAGATTTAATGTTTTATTAAAAAAATTCTATTATAGAAGAAATGGATATTGTATTAGTAGTACCCATTTTACATGATTTTGGGTTGATATGTATGAATTATTTCATAATTCTCTAAATGTCTAAACTGAGAAGATATTTTGGAATATATGGAATTGATTTATAAAAGAATTTACTAAATTATATAATGCTTATGGTTGAGACTTTATAGTTGGTATCAAATCATGAGTTATAAAACATTAGGGATTAGTATGAGGTTAATAAAATACCATAAATTATTTTTACATTATAATTATATTTAAACGATATAGAATATTAACATTACCATGTCTCTTCATCTAAGATATTTGTCTATATAATGATTTATGTAGAAGAATCAAGGATGTTGAAGTAGGAATGTATTGAGAGGATGATATCTTTATGAATCTGCAACCTGGAAAGATAGGAACTGGAACAGTGTAGTTTGTGATAGAGATGTATCAGCTAAAATAAGCAATAAATGGTGGAGGAATCTATATAATTGAATAGTCATAACTTCTAAAAAGGAACATGATGATAGTGGAAGATTTTATGTGGCAACACCCACATGATTTAAGTGGATTTTTTGACCTAGTGGTGGATAAAGGATGGATTAATGCCCTTGAAAAGATATTTAATGTCTTGGGGTTTTCAGAAAATTAAAATGTTAGTATTTCTATTTATCATTTTTAAGTTGAAGCCGACTGATGGTGGTCAGAAGTAAATAATGTCAGAGATAGTGAGGATATTTATGCCTTGGAATGGGATGAATTTATGAATATATTCTTTAATTGTTTTTACCTAATTTGTTTTGACTTTGGATGGAAAAGAATTTTCTTAAATTAAAACAAAAGGAACAAGATTCAGTGGTTTTTTATGAAGAAAACTTCACCCTATTGGGAAGGTATGATCTAAATTTTATTTAAGATATTGATAGTAATATCAGGTATTATTACTCAGGATTGAAGCCTAGATACCGAAGGGATTTGGACTCTTGTGAATTCAAAAGTAATGATAAACTTGTTTGATGTGTTGAGAGGGTAAAAATTCAGTTGTCTGATTATCATGTGTACTTTGACAACAAATATAATATGATTTCTATATGAAAAAATTTGGGTAACAATCAATCAAAGATATCTAATGGTACAAAAATTTAGTTTATAGTTTGTGGAAGGTGTGGTAAAAAGCATCCTGGGTAATTCCTTAACAAATCCAAGAAGTGTTTATGATGTGTAAAGTTAGGATATACGACTTGAGATTTCAGTGAAAATGATCTTACAATCAATTCTGATAAGAAAACTATAAAGTGTTTTAAATGTGGTGAGATAGATAAATATAAAAATACCTTCCAAAAAAATAACTGAATGATGGGAAACATCCATATTATAAGTAGAAAGGCGTAGTGATATTATTTGTGACTACTTCAATAGATTTTGGGCCATCCAATGGAGTGGTATAAAGTCCTTTTTTTCTTTACTCAATTTTTCTAATTTTATGTTTAATACAGGGTCTACACATTCTTTTATTTCTAATAAATTTTACAGTAAACTAAAAATTTCACCTCAAGAAATGAAACTAGAGTTTATGGTTAAAACACCGAGTAAAATATTATAAAAAAAGGAATTATAATAATCTTCCTATTATTGTCTATGGAAATACATTACCTGCATAACATTCTGTTTTTCCCCTGGTAGAGTTTGATCTTATTCTGAGAATGGATTGAATTTTTGTTTATCATGATAAGATTGATTATAGTGTTAAAGAATTTTTTTTTTCAAAAAAGAGTTTCATTTTTTATACAACAATGAAGGCATACCATTGATAAAATATCAAGAAGCTAATAAAATATTAAAATATAGAAATGAATGTTATCTTGCACACATTTTTAAAAAAAAGGGAACTATTCAAATTAATGATGTTTTAGTGGTATGTGAATACCTATAAGTTTTTCTAAAGGATTTTCTTGGTGTTATACCTGATAAGAATGTTGAATTTACTATTGATTTAGTTCTTGATGCTATGTGAATTATGAAACCCCCTTATTAAATAGATCAAGAGGATGTTTTATAATTGAAAAACAAGTTGTAGTGGTTTCTTAATAAAGAATTCATTGATCCATGATTTTCACCATGGGGTGTCCCTATTTTGTTTGATAAAAAGAATGATGGTTCCATGAGACTTTTCATTTATTATAGAGATTTTAATAAATTTACTATCAAGAATAGCTATTAATTGCCTCATATCAATGACTTATTTGATCGGTTAGAGGGAGCTCAATATTTTTTCATGATTGACTTGAAATCTAAGTACCATCTGCTAATGGTGAATGATGATGACATTATAAAAACAAAACTCTGAACTAGATATAGATATAATTAATGAGTTTCTTGTTGTACAATTTGGATTGAAAAATGTTCCTACTATATTTATGTATCTAATTAACATAATATTCCATTAGTATTTGGATATGTTTTTTGTTTCTTTTATTGATGATATTTTGGTGTTTTCAAAAATTTATGAATATCATGAAAACATCCAAGGATTGTCTTTCAAACTCTCAAAGAAAATAAGTCATATGGTAAATTTTGAAAATGTGATATTTGGTTGTAAATTTTTTTATTGGGAACATTTTAATAAGGATAGAATAATAGTTGATCTCACTAAAACAAAATTAGTTTATGAATGACCAAGACCTAAAAATATGAGTAAGATTCAAGGTTTTCTTGGATTAGCAGGTTATTTCTCATAGTTTGTGAAGAAATTTTCATTATTATCTATCCAAATAAATAAGTTAACAAGAAAAGGGGCTAAATTTATTTATATAGAAGAATGTGATGTTTGTTTTTAAGAACTGAATAAGAGATTGGTGAATGCTCACATTTGGACCTACCATCCAGAATTTGTTATTTTTTCATATACAGGGATGCTTCGTTAAATGGATTTGGTTATGTTCTAATTAAGAATGATCAAGTAATTACTTATGATTAAAGACAACTAAAACCTAATGAATTAAATTATCCCACACATGATTTGGAATTAGAGATTTTGTATTAAATTTAAAAATTTGGAGGCATCGTTTATAAGGAGTCAAATGTGAAATATATATTGACCATAAAAGTTTGAAATATATATTTACAGAGAAGGAATTGAATATGAGGCTGAGAAGATGGCTTGAAATGATAAATGATTATTATTTCATGATCAATTACCATCATAGAAAATCAATCAAAGTAGAATATACCTTTATTCAAAAACATCATTCTATATTAACCATGTTACATTTGGAACATGAACCCTTCATTAATGATTTGATGAATTTGGTCTTCAAATTTGTTCGGGGTAGAAAATCCCTATATTTTGTTTCATGTGTTAGTGTAGTCATCTCTATCAGACAGAATTAAGTAAGAATATTGGGAATACATTGAGTTATAAAAAATATATAATTTTTTAAAAGGGGTAAGTTTCCATAATTTAACATTGATTAAGATTTTGTTTGAGATTTGAGAAGAGATTTTTTGATTCTTTTTATTCTCATATGATGAAATAATTGTTGTGTGAAGCTCATAGTTATCCATTTTCTGTTAATCATAGTAGTAATAAGGTGTAAGTATACCTTAAATATTATTAATAGTGGGATGAAATGAAAATATATATTGTATATTTCACTTGAAATGTTTGACTTGTCAACAGGATAAAGTAGAACAATAATTACCAAAGGGGGTGCTTCAGACATTTCCAGTGCCTTAGTGTAAATAAGAAAAGATATCCATGTACTTCTAGATGGGAATACCAATTAATTATTGATGTAATAATGTGATTTGAGTTATTGTTGGTTGACTGACTGAATCTGTACATTCTCTTCCTATTAGAGACACTCTTCTTCTAGATCATCTTTCTCGACTATACCTCAATGATATTGTTAGGTTACATGGAGTTCCTCTTTCCATTTTATATAACCATGATTCCATGTTAACTTATAGATTTTTTAAAGGCGTTCAGAAGTCATTGGGCACATAATTAAATTTCATTATAGCCTTTCATCACCAATATGATAGACAAACTATGTAAACAATCCAGTTTTTTTAGGAAATGTTACGTGCTTTTTCAATGGACTACTAGGGAAGTTGAGATCAATATATTTCTTTAATTGAGTTTTCTTGTAGTAACAATTTTAATTTTAGTATAAAAATAGCCCCTTTTGATTAATTATATGTAAATCGATATCAACCTCCATCATTTTGCGATGAAGTCAGAGAAAGGATGTTTATTAGAGCAAAATTAGTATAGGAAGTGGATAATAAAGTGATGATGATCTAGAAACATGTGAGGACAACTAAGAGTAGGCATAAAAGTTATGCAGATAACATAAATAAAACTTTTGGTTTGAGATAACTGATCATGTTTTTTTAAAGTGTCTCCTTAGAAAAGTGTCATGTGTTTTGGTAAGAAAGGAAAGATCAATCCATAGTTCACTAGGCATTATGAAATCCTGATGAAATTATGACCATTTGCCTACTGAGTAGCATTTCCTCTGAGTTAATCTCAGGTAAAAAATGTTTCTCTTGTTTTGATGTTAAGAAACTATGTTCCAAATTCATCTCATGTTTTGATCATTGAAGTAGTTTAGCTAAAAGAGAACCTTTCTTATAAAGAGAAACCTATTTATATTCTTGATCATATAGAGAAAGTATTGCAGAGCAATGTAATTCACCAGGTTAAGGTTCTTTAGATAAACCACATGGTCGAAGAAGATATATAGGAATATAAAAATTTTACAAGGTAAAGGTGCCCTCAATTTTTTAATAAGTGAATAAAAATTGTGAGGATGTAATTTTCAGAAGGCGAGGAGAATGTAACGACCTAGGTATTTATAATTTTTTTTGTATCTAGAAACAAATAATAAAAGTCATTATAAATTTATAATGAGATAATTAATATTTATAGAAATTAAGGAATTTATAAAAATATAATATTATATTCACCCATTAAAGTATAAATAAAATTCATGTATCTTATAAGTTAAATCATGATGTTATTTTTATCTTTAAATAAGTAAATAATGGTTTTAAAAATGATAATTTAAGTGTTTGTATTTTTTGTGACACACAAATTTTTATTTACAATTTTATAATTAATATAAAATTAAAAATAAAATTTATCTTCATAAAATATATTCAGAAATTAATATTTTTTTTATTATTATAGTATAATTTTATGATACCTTAATTAATTTTTCAAAGTGTTTTAAAATCAGTTATATTTTTAAAATTGTTAATTTTTGTGTAAATGGTGAATTTAAGTAAAATTTAATATCTCATATCTAGAAAATTATTTTCAAAAAATAGAGTTTATTTTTTTATTATAAATTTTTAAAAATTTTGAGGTTTAATTTTTTGGATTTTTCAAAAATTCTTGAATATTTGGTGAATAGTAAAATATGCTAATTTACAGTATGTATAACTTATAAGTTAAATACACAATTCCATGATTCATAGCTGATGTAAGAACCATAATCTTGAATCATCTTTTATTATTTTAATATATTTAGTAATAATTCTCAAGCAATTAATAGTTTTGATCAAAAATAATAAATTAATGAATAAAATAATAAAAAAACACCCCACTCCTCCACTATAAATACAGCCCCTCATCACCAATTCTCCTCGCACAAAAATTATCTTTATGTTATTTAATTTCAACACAATTACCTTTACAACACTCTTTCCCATTTCCAATGCCTTATGGTCTAACAAAAAGGCAAAAACTATGGGCCTTAAAGAGGTTCTCAAGGAGAATAATTCATGAGGTAAAATTATCTTTTCTTTTCTTTTATTTTCCATTTAATTTTTATTATTTTCTTATTTAATCTTCACATCACCTTATACAACTAGAATATAAACTCCAGTATCTTATATATACTAAAATTTTATCATGTTTATGGAAACATTTATTATCAAAATCCTTCTCTGCCACCTCTTATTCTAAAAATGGGAACATCGTCCGCCATGTATTGATTTACCTCCATTGTGGAAAATACATTTTCATTTTACATTACTACCTTAAAGGTTGGTCATAAAACTACTATTATGTTTAAATCATATTTAATTGTAAAAATTATATGTTATATAAGGTTTTGTAACCAATATATAATCATGATATTAAATAAAATGATAAATGATCATGATGGTTGTAAAAACCACCAAAATAAATTAAATCATTTTCATTAATGTTTTATTTAATGAATCATCCATATATCATAAAAAATGATATATTGTATCATTAAAAATTATAGAATCATATTAATATTATTTCATTCTACTTTTTTATTTTTTCATCCATTCGGCAAGAAAATTCAAAATGAACCAATCCTAGAAACTCTGAAATAAATATACATGAAACAATGAAAATAACAAAATAGTATTAATAAATATGGAAAAATATGTTATAAAAATATCATATAAGGTATTATAAATATGAATATCATTGTGTAATATATTAATAACATTATTTAAACCATTATACAGTTGTTTTGAAAACATTTTAATTAAGATAAACCTGAGGTATAGAAATTTTCTTTAAAACCCCTCTTCTAAATTTATATTTTTTTTTCAAAAATCAAATGGAATGTTTTTATGATGAAAGTATACATATTTTATAATTATGTTCTTTTTCTTTGGAATTGATTATTATTAAGGGTCGGGAATATATCTCCATCTAATGCATTGGGCATGTTTATGTTGGAGGTCTAATGTATGGTTACTCTAAGTGTAACTGAAATGGTTACACTATAAGGTAGTTGTGAGGGTTACATTGTAAGGAATCTGTGAGGGTTACATTGTATGGTATTTGTGAGAGTTACAAATCATATGGTATCTATAAGGGTTAAAATATTATGTATGTAATTACCTAAGTTACTATTATGGTTTTATTTATATGTTTTATGTTTTATGGAAATATCATGTTTTCACAATGTAAGTATATGATACTTTAAGGGTGAGACATATATAATTGTGAAAATGATTTCATATGTTTATAAGTGATCATTGAATACTGATTTATTTATTTCATTTTATGTCTCTTATTGAAATTTATTTTCTCATAAAAAGTTTTAAAATGTTTTTCATAGGGTTTAAGAATTGTTAAGAGAAAAGAAGAAGCCAATATGAATATTCTAAAGATTTTTAATGAAAATATTTCATGTTTTATTAAAAAAACATTATAGAAGAAATGGATGATGTATTAATATTACCCACTTTGTATTATTGTGGGTTAATATGTATTAATTATTTCATAATTCTCTAAAAATAAAAGTTGAAAATATCTTTGGAAAAGTAGGGAAGTGAATTATAAAAGAATTTACTAAATTGTGTAATGTTTAAAGTCAAACCTTATACTTATAGCCATTATAAGTTAGATTAATCTAAATCCCATAAAATTTCCTTGATCTAATAAAATGATATCAAACTTAACATTGAAACATCCAAAAGAAAAAAAATGAGTTAATGATTTACCTTATTCTCTATACATATACTCATTTCCTTCGATATTATATATAATTTCTTGGAATTTTTTATATTATTGATGAAAAAATCCTGGGGATTTTTTTTTGATTTCATTATAGATAACATATGGAAACTTCATCATCATTGATAGAATTTATCCTCATTAAAAATGAATATTTTCAACAAAATGTATGCAATAGAAATAGTTTGACAATATTACTATAATAAATATATATTACCACTTCCAAGAGATTAAATGTTGAAATATGAGTTGATAATAGATTAAAAAGTGAGAGAAATAAAAAGATCAAGGTAAATAAATGCATAGATATATTTATATGTGAAAAGGCAAATTTCAAAATCATTCTTTGTATATATAAGTGGGAAGAAAAATCTCTCAAGCTTGTGATTTTAACAACTAAAAATCAGAAACACATTCATTCTAAAAAATATCAACTCCACTTTTTAACATTATTTTTTAACAAATTGATGATAAAAGAAATTTTTTATCATCAGTTTAAAAAAATGATCTCAAAATTAATTTTTTAAATTTTATTTAAAATATGAGCTTAATGGTATATTTTAAAGTCGTTTTTTAACAATGTTAAAATGAATTTTATCATCATTTAGTTAATAAACAATGTTAGAAGTTATTATAAAATAAGTTCTTTAAAAAAGTGAAATGAATTTTTTGTACATAGGAATAGTTTGTTTCCAAAATATCAATTTAACTATATGGGGATCTAAAATATAATTACAAATAAAACATTATTGCCAATATAATTTTGATGTACCTTTTTTGAGATGTCAAACTTTTAATGTTAGTTTTTTAAAAAATTAACACTAAATGTTCTATTAATGTTGTTATTTTAAAAATTAGATTTTAAATGAATTTTAAAAATAATATTTTGATTCTTAGGAATGTTATTTATAGTGGTGGAGCCAAAAAATACTTATGAATAAATATTTTTTTCCACCATATGTTCGAAGTGATACTATAGAGATGCCCAATTTTAACTTCATATTTTTAATGAATTGAAATGAAATGTTATTTTAACATTTTTTTGTTCAAAATATTTATGTTAAAATAATTTAAATAAAAAATTTTCGTTTCTATGGATTCAATTTGAATGGTTATGGTGCCAAAATGGAGTCTTATATCAAAAGTTATGGCCTTTTAATGTTGAAAATATCTTGAGAAGCACTTTGAAATTCTGGAAGCCATAACTTTTTAATGTTGGTTTTTTGAAATTTTTTTTATAAGATGGAGTTATTTTTTTAAATGAGCACATTTCACATTACCAATTTTTCACATCATATTCTTTTTAATTTTCGATAATAATATATTTTAACCATTAGTTATTTTTAATATTGGCATAAAAAATAAATTATATAATATTATTAATGATTTTTTTAAATAATAACATTTGAAATATTTTTAATGTTTTTAACATTAGTATTTTTAAAAATTGACATTAAATTACACTTTTGATGACAGTTTTTAGAAACTAATGTTAAAACATTTGAAAATAGAGAATAAAATTATATATTAACATCTATTTTCTTTAAAAACCGTTGTTAAAAGTGATTTTAACAATATTTTTTAAATAGCCAACATTAAAATTATTATACAAAAAAACAAATTTTCTAATATTGAGGCCTAGGGAAAACAAAAAAGTACTATCTTTAGGAATCAGGGAAATATAAGAATCATTATAATATTTAACCTCTTTATCCTTCATCTTGATATTTATTATAGATTCAAATTACATTATCTCTTTAATTTTATTTTTGAATATTAGAGCCATTAATATCTAATATATAATGGGAATATTTTTCAATTTATCAAGGTTAAGATCCTATATATCTTCGAATATTGATATTTCAGGATCAAGCATGTCAAGATAATTTCTCATCAATTTTTTTAAAATTATAGAGTAATATTTATTTTCTCGATATCCTTTGATATATTTGATTATTTCATTCACTCGTATGAAATATTCATATTTTTTTGATACTTCATCTATCTTCATATATTCTTCTCATTTTTTCTATATTTTCAATTTATATTATTTTACCTTAATATTTCCTTCATAATTAGTTTCTAGTTTGTTCAAGATTTATTTCGTTGACTAAAGCCTCATTACCTTTTTTTAAACATTGTCTTGTAGAGAAATGAAAATGGAATTTCTTAATTTGAAATTGATTTCTTCATTTCTCTTATCACAATATGACATTCAATTGTCTCTATCAATTACTTGAAATCCCTTGATTGTTTAATAAACAAATATAAGATAAGGAAACATCACATTTTCAAAAAATAATTTTTTTTCCGTCACAGTTTTTGAAACCCATCCTTTTGGAAAATTAATATTTTCCATCTCTAAGAACTTATACATCTAAAAGTAAGAACATAGGATAAGTTGATGTTCCATAAGAATGCGTGTACATATGATTGGGGTTGGGGGTGGTTGTTGAATTAGTGGGGAATTATTTTATAATTTAATTTCTATAAATTAAAATATCTGATCTATTTGGATATGATCCACATAAATATGACTCTCATCCACACCTAAATGAAAATAGAATGAAATTTGGGAAATAAAAATACATGTTATACCTGGTTTGGTATCGATTTGGGAACCTACACATTGATGTGATTGGTTTGAGACCAATTCATAAATTCTACACTAAAATAAACTACCAATTACATGTGATTATAGAGGTATCATTCTCTACTCTTTGAGTGTTTCAAAAAACAAAAACCCTCTAGAATTTTGACTAACTCATGCTAATTACAATATTATTAGTACATGGTGAGAAATATTATAAATAATTTTTATCGTATTTAGAAACTAATGATGATAGTTTTCCTCTTTGATACATTAAAACAATCAGAATAGAGTATGTTCACTCCTTCAAGAACTTTGGAATCTAATGTTAAATTTTGAATCCATATCAATCATCATTGATAGTTAATTTAATATATTTAATGATCAACTTATAAACCTTGAAATCAAATAATGATTAGTTTCTTAATGTTTTCTACTGAGTCCCTAAAATCTTAACTTCAGTATATATCTTTTATTCTTCATAGAACCACTAATCTCTTACTATTAGTAATGGTTCACACACAATAATGGCCCAATATTATCCTCTTAATTCGGTATATATGAATAATATGAACTTAATTAAATAATAAAATCAATTTCCAAAATATATTCCAAAATATTCCTATAGATTTATTTATTTTATTATTCTTTATAAATGGGAATAAATGGATTTTACCCCTCCCCAAAATTCCTCATCCTTAGCAGTGTACTAAAACCCTATGTCATTTCACATTGGGAGACCCTCCCTAGGATTGTCATAAATATTCCATTCCACTCTATGAGAATAAAACTCTAGGACTAACCATGCAAAATGAGTTTACACACCAACTGGCCTAATATTTTTTAGCTTCCCTTGATTGATTGTACAATTTCAATCCTCCATTAACTTCCTCAAATAACTATTCATATAGGCTTTTCCTCTATGATACTCAACTAAAATTCAATAAATACCCATTGGACAATTTTAATTGGTTAAATAAAATAACTGAAAAAATAACTTTATTTATGATCACAATGTATAATTAAAAAAACGAATTTGTGAAATCTATAATGTTTGAGAAGTGATCTATTCTTTAACTTTATCAAAAAAAAATCATAGAACTAGTTTCAGTTGGTTTATCCTTTGGTTGCATTCATTGCATATATCATCTCATTATGGTGAAAAATTCATTATACTCACCTTGAATCACAACATTATCACCAAAATGTGATGTTTTAACTTAATGATAATTCAAAATCATCGCATTATTATTCTCTAGATCCTTCAATTTCCCAAGTTTCACATTTTTCAATATTTTTGTTGTTACATGAGAAGTATGAATTCTTCTGTATCATGGTGCGAGATCCAAATATTCTTACGTATCTTATAAGATTATTATATATAGTACAAAATTCTTATATATTGTACAATATTCTTATGCATTGGCCAAAAAATTTAAGCATTGGCTAAATATTTTACACAATGTCCAAATTTCTTATCTATTGGACTAACTTCTCTGGTGAGTATACTATGTGTCACAAATATTTGTTGTGTAACATCATCATTTACTATATTTTAGATTCACCTCAATGAAATATCTTATATATGAACCATATAATGTCAGTTGAATACATAAAAGATCATTTATGTTTCCATTTATCAGTCACTATACTTTTAGTAATATCTTATATATAAAAGGTAGATTTTGGTATTAGACAAAATTCATATTTTCTTTAAGAATACATTAATTACTTAAAGGGTCACATAACATCATTCAATCGGTTCAAGGAAATTAAAATAACTTTAAATAGTCTCAAAAAAATTCATAACACATAGAGGACAACATCATGAACTTCCAGTGATTCTTATACATGGTCGAAAATAAATACAATCCCTGAATAATTCCCTTAGTCTCTTTAATATTCACCAAACATAACTTTGAGATAAATTTTATAGGAATAAAATCTTAATTAAAGTATATTTTTAGATTGTTACATGAATGTGAGATTCTCTATCAAGAAATGAGATAATTTTTATGTTTTATAGAATCCGCATACTATGGAAAATACTTCTAATAATGATAATTAAGAATTGATTTTTTTATAAAAATAAAAGGGTCTCTCTTGATATATATACATTAATACTCATCTATATGGACCATAAAATAAAAAATACACAAGAAAAATTGGATACCTATATAATGATAGATAATCAAAAAATGTTATACCAAGATCATGAAAGATATTAAAATTATGAAGTTTCAAAATTATTATTCTAGTAAAAATGGATGAGGGTCATTATATATATTCTCATGCACTCAATATGATTAGGTATGTAAAACATTTTGGGAGATAGAGGTCACTACACAATCTTGATCTATCTATTGAATTCATTATGTAATAACTAATGAAATTGTTTTGAGATTTTTTCATGAATTTTCACATGAATATATTTTCTAAAAGTTAAAAAAATATCCTCAATATGATGAGTATTTTTTATAAAGACATGGGAGATCGAATCTCATGTTCTATGATGAAGCTACAAAAAATAATGGGTAAAAGTTCTTGTCATAAGTAGAATAATAAAGATTTCTTACCAATCATTAGTGTAATGTTTTAAATATTAAATTCTTCCTTTCAATATAATTATATAAAAAAATTTAATACTATATAATATATATATAAACTAATTTATTTTTGAAATATTTCACTATGAATAAATAAGTGTCATTTCTTGTTCACAAATGATTTTGTGTATTTTATCATGATATTTTCATGAGAATATAATCTCTAAGTGGATAGTGGGAGTGTTTTTAGACTTTTAAATGTTCAATTACATTAAATACAAGATTATACTAGTCAAAAAATATAAAGTGAATTCAGTTTTTACCCTAAAAGAGTTTATAATTTGTTGGTAAAAGAATAATTTAAATTATTACATTAGATACCAACTTATTTTAAGGGACAAATTAATGGAAAACGTTCTAATAATGATGATGATTATGAACTTAGAATAGTTTTTATTAGATAATATAAGTTATTAACACCATAACATTTGTTGTTATTGACTTAAAGTGTTTTAATACTATGTTAAAATATCTAAACATCGAGATAATAATTTCTAAAGTTTCATCATTGTTTGAACATAATTTATTTATAAATTTTATTTTCTAATGTGTTTATTGGGAGGGTTTTATTATATGGTCACACATAAATGAAACAACAACTTTTATAGAGATAAAATGAGTTTAGTAAATCCCTAAAACTGTATAAAATCTAAAGACTCTCCATTTGTCCATTATATATGATATGGTTAGATAGAAACTTATGTACGTTATTTTCAATATTCTTAAAGGATCTTAAGAATAAAAAACCTACAATTTTCTTTGAAATTAAATCACTACTTTATTATTCTTTTAATTTGGTTACATATTCTTATGAAGTGAAATAATGATTATCCATTCAAAGTAAAAATTTGAGTGATACCTTACATATGTTAATCATGGAGTATTACAAGTTGTGAATGGGTGTTAAGGATGTAAAGGGTATGAATTCATATAGAGATATGAAATATTCCCATGAATATTAAAAGAGTTTTGTGTGCTTGGTGACCCCCTGGGTATGCCACATGGATTGTTATACACTAAGTATTTGGTATACTAAGGGTTCATGTTTCATATTGGGATTTCACCAAACTCGAGGAAGTAAGGAATCCTAATATGAGAGACTTCATGATTTTATTCATTTCTTATGAAATTCACGAGGCTTATAAAATTTGGAGTGTTTGGGTATATTTCTAATTATGTCATTGGTTGAGGCATAACTAGGATGAGAGTTGTCCTCTTATATGATGACTCTGACATCTTGGATATCAATTTGGAGAGAATTAAGGATTTTATGTCCATAATATATAATATATGAGATTTTATTTTCAATTTTATGAGGGGAAGGGGATGTTCTCATCTACTTAGATGAATGACATGTCATTTATTCATCAACATGGTTAGTATTTACTAAAAGAGTCAAGAACTTATGAGTAGTCATTCTGGGTTGAGACACTTCATGTATTGTGTTTACATAATTCCTTAGAAAAATGGATCATATGAAAATGAATTATTATATATGATACAACTAGTGGACCTAGGTATAGAGATACATATATTTGATAAATATTTTACTAGTTCCCTTTATAGATTTAGTATCATTGATTTTCTACTATAGGAATATTTTTTCTTATATTTAAGAATTCATGAATTCATTTTTTTCACCAATTATAAAAAGGAATATATGGCCACTCTTTTTAGATAATCAATGAGGATTGAGTTTTACAAAACATAGAGAGTTTCTGTAGAATTTTTTTTTAGTTTTCCCAAAAATAGTTTTAGATTGACATTCACTAGGTATTTCATATGTTGTAATACTAGGTGAATTTGAAGATAATTTTACAAAATGTGATTTCAAAATATCTAAAAGAAATATTTGATATGGTTTTATAATTAATTATATATGATACAATATATGAAGAAATGATACATAGTCAATGTGGCTTTTGTGCATGTGTCAGATTGTTGAAGATATTCCCTAAAGCATATATTGTCTAGGATATATCATTTTATACAATATATATAATTCATATGGTATGGAATATGGGAAACAAGTAATATCTTATGAATTATTAAAGGAATGTCTTAAAACATGAATATTTTTATATTATTCCAATGTCATTTTAATCAAAATATAGGATTTATTTTTGTCACAGGCCAATGTTTCAAGTATAATCATATTTTATGCTACAAACAAAATCTCTATGACCAATATTGAAATTTTAATGTTAAGTGTTAAAATTAAAAAAAATTTCATATATTGATATGAGTAATTAAATAAATTAATTGTTGATCAAAAACACTTTAATGTTAAATTCTTGGGTAAATAATAAAAGTGTTATAAATATATAATATTACTCAAACATAAACAAACAATTGAGTAAATTTCATACCTAGTTTAGGATACTCGAGGACTATATAAATTTTCTATTTTTTTTAGATGGAGTTTTCTATACCTATTATTTCTCACTTTCAGAGCTCACTTCCTTCACCTTCCTCAGCTCTTGAGAGATACTAGCATATCACGATTATAAGAATAATACAACCCAAGCATTGGGTAATTCATTTGATAATTAGATTAAAATTTGAGTGAAGATTCTTATTTCCACTCCTATGTTTTATTCATTAACCATAGTGATTGTATAATGAGATTAATGAATATAAATTTTGAAAGGTATATTTTCTTTACTTCGTGTTTACTAGGTTTTGGTTTTTCATAGCATGGTGATCTTTGAAGTTAGGTTTATATTTTATTTTTCAATATTAAAAAACTATTTGTTATCCTTGTAAACTCTTAATGGTCATATACACATCTAAAACCCACATTCTTTGAGCTACCCATTGTTCCCTAACTCTAACACATACTTAACCAACTCAAAAAACATAGATTCACATTCCATAACTAAAATAATTCATTGATCCAAATCCAAATAAATTCAATATTTTTCCAAATTGATATCCAAAAAATAGTATTTATCACTAATGATAATATAAAATACTTTAAATTAAATATATTTATTCTATCCCCCTTGATAACTTGGAACTGCTTTTTAGTCAATCCATCTTAAAAATAGGGTCCAAACATAAGCGTTGAGGTATTTTAAATTTCTATAAACATGAACATACGATTGATGTTCTCTAGAAACTCATCTTCCATCTCTATCCAAACATCAACCCTGAATAAGGTTTGGTTTTACTTAATAAAATCTAAATCCTTATCCACATCTATCGGTCTATCCAAATAAGTGTTTTTACCAATTTATTATATAGGATATACAATACATATTTCTAGATTGGGGTCTATATGATCATGATATACTGCTCATTTCCTTAGTTTATGCTCAATAAGATATATTTTAGGATACATATTATATAATACACAAAATATCCCACTAAAATTTTTATCCCTATAGCTTGAATCATCACTAAAAGAATAAAATCTCAACACATGACTAGGTGAAATCTAATCCCTTTAACAAATTACATTCCAATTAGTTTATCATAATAAATCAATTGAATTTAGTAACCAAAATCATTTCAAAATTTATTTTGAAAGATCTAATCCATGGAGTGAATGATAGCATATTTAATATAATTAAATACTTTTTATATTGATGCATGAACTCTTTACTACTTTTACCCAAAATGGGACAACTCGACATAAATAACAATCCTATGAGGTTAACATAATCCTCCATTTTACCTAGACTTCCTCATAGCAAATATTTAATTATAAAAATATTGTATATATATTTTATGGGTTTTTTATAAGTCCCAACCATCATATTCTAAAATTCCAACTATAATTCTGAAAATATGATCTAAAACCCCCACTATGAGACCATTTTGTAGCACCTAAACCATTGATATCAAATCTTGAGACCCAAATTGGGATTCCACATGGCCTTAAGAACACTCCCTAATCACTAGAGGATATCATGAAATAGTTCAGGATAAAATAAAACTAGGGTAATTTTTATCCCACCAAACAAAATCTTAAAATCCCTTATACTCATCAAAATCTCTTTGAATTTAGAAACCAGGTAAATAATTTTAAATCTATGAAAACATACTATATTTAAAAAAATGATCCCAAAATATATCACAAGAAATGTAACCAAGATACAACATTTGAACCCAATAAAGAATTAGTTAAACCATGTTTCACCCTATCCAGCCACATAACTTCAAAATTGAACTACAAATCACCACTGAATAATTATTATTCTTTTGATTTTCCAACATCATGTATAATCATATCTACATTTCAACCAAAGATCCCATTTATGGGGTAAAAATAAACTTAGTAGCATTTCTCGAGGGATTCAATGCACACTCATTTAATGATAATTTCAAAATGTGATTCCGAAAATTGATGTTAATTCAAAAGAATTTATAAAACTAAAACTTTGATATGACAAATATTTCCAAAATGAACTCATTCTATGCAATGAATTCAATTATTTTTCTAAATAATACATCAAGATTTAATTTAAAATAAATCATTAAATACCTATTTTTTACCAGAATACCCATATTCTAGAAAACACTATTTTTTCATAGCTTTTAATAGAACTCCCAATTTTAACAATTCAATGGAAAATCCACATTTCCAAAAAATTCAAATAGAAAATTTTTATTTCCCCATGATTAAAATAATACATTCAAGGTGTTTCCCAAGAATGTCTAAATATAAAATTACCATTTTCCGTAATCCTTTTTTATCTATAATTTTATGTTGTGAAATAAGTCTTCACCCCTTTGCACATTTAAACCCACATCATAACGAGTGTCATATTTCGACCCTTATTATCCCAAATATCACTAATCCTAATGCACACATTCCAATACACCAATCCCCATAGATGAAATTTGAGGGTTTTGAAACAAGGCCTCACTAAATAATTTTCAACACATATACACACCTTGTTTAAAATCATATAAATACACATTCAAATCATAAATCATAGTTAAATTTCAAATAGAATTTATACACGTCAAAATTAGAATACAAGTTTCACAGGTTTTAAAAAATGAATTTATTTCAAAAATAAAAAAATTCTCCATTAAATACTGTAAATTTGAAATATAATAAAACATAGTAGTTAACATAATTTTTTAATTATATTTTTTTATTTTTTAATACAATTTTGTTTAATTTTTATATTTTTTTGTGTTCATATATAATTTTTCAGTTTCTATTAATTCTTGATTATAATCTTCTATCATGGCCTAAAATGAAGAAAAATATTGAAAATCATATGACTGAAGGAAATGTGCCTGACCATGATTTTTTTTCATTATTTGGGAGTCAAATAATGTAGAAGAGTTGGATGTGGAAGGGAGAATTCAAGAACCAGTGGAAACTACCATTTCAGATAGGGATGCATGAAAATATGTTATGAGGTTGAAGGTTTTTAGTGTTGGAAATTTAAATACACTGCCACTCTAACATAGTGTTAAGGATACATCTTAATAAGGAATTGAAATTCTCATGGTATCTATACCATTCCTTGAGAATATGATACCTCACTAACATATACTCATAGAAGACCTTGAAAAGATGTTTCATACCAAAGTAACCTATCATACAACCTAATATGTAATTAAGATACCAATGTAGTTTCATAGAGGAAATCTAGAGTACGACACACAACTAACATCGTGTGGTGACCTAAATCAACATATATTATTATTATAATGTAAAATTTCTTATGATACACTATTTTTTGGAACAAAAAATGTCTTAGTGACATAAACTAAGGGAATTACATCGTATCCCCATGTCAATGCCTCATATTATGCCAAATTACAACAATTTCTAATGACTCAAAAAAACATTTTTTATTTATCTAACATTATATTGTTAAAAATCACCACATGTTGTTAGTTCCTTAACATCATCTCAACTCTATCCATGAGATTATGTTTCTTATTAATGTATCTTGTGTTGACAAGTTAATAGTCATAAACACTTCAAGAACCCATGATTCAAATTTCAATATAAAATCATCATCACATATATGTAATATTGATGAAGGGACTAAAAGATCAAGGGAGATATATTTAGAACATGTACACTCTATGTGGATCACATGTATTTCCCGAGGGGGTATAAATATTACATTATACTTATTACCAAAAAAATTGATAAGAACTAATATAGACTTCCACATGTAGGAAGATATTTAAGAGACGGAGAATATTGAAGAACATGGGATTATGTTTTGAAATCACTTACTAAAAACAAATGAAATGATATTTCCATGTGGTAGTGATCCGTAATTATAATACCGCATCTTCTAATCACTCTACTAGCCTAAATAAATTTTTAGAATGACAAGAGGTCTAAGCCATTAAATAAATGATAAAACAAACCTTGATTAAAGAACACATAGGTTATAGGAGAGTTGCGTAATATAGGGGTTATATCAATGAGGAGAAGATGATTGAGGAAGGAATATATAATATAAAGAAGTTGACCAAGAGTTCTCTTGATATCAATGAGCCATTATTTTTCCTTATTATTATTTTTACATTTAACTATTATGTTTCTCAGGATGTACTATAAGTTTTTAATCCTTGTAAAATATTTTAATTTACTTGATAATGTTAAACTATAGTAAGTGATTTGAGTTATTATTCTACATCATAATCATAATGAATGTCTTTATGATTAATATAAAGGTATTATGTGAGTGTGAGTGTTGAAATGAAAGAAGAAAATTAAACAACCATCCAACATCAGAAAAATTACATTTGGTAGATGATATATGAGTGTGGGGTAGATACTAAGTTTGAAACTACACTAGGAACACAAGGAAAAGCATTATAAAAAATAGTGAGGATAGTGTAGTTGAGTGAAACATTATACTTATGTGGTTGACATCCACACCTTTATATAATTGAAAATAAAAAATAATGCCCAAAATATTTAGAAAATGAATATACTTCCCTATTTATTGGTGAATTTATTACTTATATCATGAACCAACCTGGATAAACCACATATTAAATATATAAATAAATCCTAACATGGAATAAAGGGAGTTATCAATCCCCATGGCATGGCATATATAACATGGTCATAAAAAATAGGGAATGAATTTTCCATAGGAAAAACTAAACAAAAAAATCAAAAGATAAGAGTCCATAAATATCATGTCATCCAAAGTCAACACATGAAAAAAACATTAAATAAATAAACCCAATATATTAGTATAAAAAGTGGATCCCATTCTCTCTCGGTCTACACCGACATCCAAGTACCTCTAATAAGGAACACCAATTGTATCAATCTAGGGCTTCCCCTTTTCCAGGACCTAGCATGAGAATGTCTACAAAGATCCCATAGAAAAAGTAAGGTGTCAAAAACAATAGCTGGGTAAGATATCACCACTAATTTCATAATCAATTCATATCAAGTAAGTTAATTGTGATTAAATTTAAATGAAACTTGGAATGGTAATATTTTAATTGTTCATAATTAAAAATTCTTTCCACAATATTGTAATGGAAAAAATAAAATGGGAAAAAAATTACATTTCCATCAAAATAAGCATGAATAACTCATTTCATAAATATTTTCATGCATTCATACCATGTTCAATCATAGAACTAGGGTTATAGTTATTATATTAAGTTAGAATAAGGATCAATGATCCTCACACATCTTAGTGAAATATGACTCCATGTGTGAACACATACCTAGAGCTTAGCTATAGGGGTAATAAAAAACCACCCAAATTAATGATATCTCTACCCTCATCAATATTGTATCATTGTAATCATGAATCCATGTATATATAGAGCTAATAAATTCTTAGAATTATTGTGCTGGACTACCCACATAACTACATAGTCTCCCATGTTTTTTATGTCATTCAATCATATAAGGGGATGTCATTCATTATAATCAATCTCAAATCATTTCAACCATAATTTCAATCATCCCCAAGTTCCAGTTTAAAAAACATCACATTTCATTTCATAAAAAATCAAATAGTTTTCATAAAAACTCATTCATTTAGAAAAAAGTCATTTCATTTCAATATCATAAAAACATTTCATTCCATCATTTATTAAGGAACATCAACAATGTCTTTCATGAAATTATTATTTCCGTTCAAATTCATTTTTTAGAAAAACATCACATTATTTGAAAAAACATATCTAAGAGGTATAATGCACAAAAAATATTCCATTTATAAAAATTTAATCAATAAACTCAAATTGATTTTTAGAAATCAATTGGAGATCCATTTTTAATCAATAAAGCAACAATGGATTCAATAAGAATGTAATTCCATTATGAAACCACCTTACTCAATTCAAAAACTCGTCAAAACCTAACGAGGGATACACAATAATAGAAAGGGATAGAATGTTAAGGGAGATATTATAGAATAACAATTATCAAATATGGATAACCATAAAAATTGAGAGAGAGGGAGAGAAGTCACATACTTCAATTATTCCCCATGAAAGAACAATGACCTATGATGATCTGAGAAAAAACTCAATTCCATGATAGATATATATGAAATACAATTAGATGAGGTCAAAAAACATAGATATACCTTAAAAAACATCAACCTAAAATTACATTAACTATGAAAATGTAGGATCTATATAAACAATTATGGATGATAATAAATAGACACTTATCTTTGAAAATATAGATTTAACAGTCAAAGATTCATTGAAACTGACCCATATGAGGTAATCAATTGTTAAAATATGTAAGATATTCACCTTGGTTGAGATCTTAATCCAAAATGATAATAATAAGTAAAAATAGATAATTATTGGGTATTATAATTAAAATCATGATTAATTAATGTACTTTACATGGTTTGATTGAATAATTTTTTAAAATTTTCTTCAACCATATACCCCCTCATGGGATACTAGAATATTTTCATAGTTTAGCTACATAGTTTAAAAAATATTTTTCTAAATAATCACTCACTACTTGGAAATAACTCAAGAAACATGGTTTTAGGGTTAGGCTGCACGATTTTTATTAATAATGAACTTAACCATGAACCCACCTTTGTAAAACCAAAATAAGGTACAAAATTTCCTCAGATGATCATCATAGTTTTCCATAATAATTTTCCAATCAATAATATTCCTAATAACATAAAAAAATCACCAAAATTATAACAAAACAATCTAATATGAAACTAAAATTAAAGAGATTCAAAAAAAATGAAATTTAGTACCTAAAAGTGAGTGTCAAGATGTCATAGTTTTCCCTACAATAAATGATTTCTACCCCTAGAAATCCTATCCAAAATACCGCATAACAATGTGTTGATACCACTTATCTCTAATTATGGAGTCACACTCCCAATTTTCATTTGAGTCAAAACCATGCTTCCCTATAATTCAAACCAAATGTATTGATTTCCCATGATGAACCATTACTTGGGAATCAACAATCCGAACTGGCTACTCAATCACAATCATATCAGGTTTCATATCAAGGTCCTCACAATTCAAATAATGAGATGGGTTTGAAAGATATTTCTTTAGTTGAGACACATGAAACATGTTATGTATAAGTGTCGTCTTTGGTGGATATTCCAAATTTTATGCAACATTTCTAATACAATTAACAACAAAAAATGGTTCGATGTATCTCGGTGCCAACTTCCATTATTTTTCGATCCTTTGGTTACCAAACTAAATTGAAACTCTAAAAAACACCCTTTAACGAAAATATAAGTCTAAAGGGTTTTAATGATGATAAAAATTAGATTTATACCATCTCTAAGATGTTACCATTCATTGATGAATAATCTATATCTTAGATGGAATTTCCTAGACCAATCTAGGTCCCAAAAGGTAATTTTCACAAATCTCTAACCAATAGAGTTTATATTTACAAGGTTTTCCATACAAGGCCTCAAAGGGTTCCAGTTTAATTGATTACTAGTAAATGTTATTATTGTAAAACTCAACCATCCTTAGATGAAAATCCCATTCACCTTCCAAATTCAATAACACAGGCACAAATCATGTCCTATAGAATCTTTATATCTCATTCCATCTAACCATCTTCATTAAGATGGTACGTTGGTCTCAACTTTACCTAGGATCCAAAAAAATCTTTAAGGCCTCTCAAAAAATGAGAATTGAAATAGAGGCATCTATTAGAAACAAAGGAATATATAATATAATGAAGTCTGATGATATCATACATATATATATATATATATATATTACCAACTTCCCATCTTTAGTGGTATCAAGAGTAGGAATAAAGAAATTCAATTAGGTAAATTAGTGAAGAAACACACAAATCCAATTATTTATTAGATAATTGAGAAATAACCCCATATATAAGTCCACCAATAACTCATACAACTTCCAAATCGGTATAAGATGTGGTTTAAATAGTACATGAGGCTTATTATTCTCAACATTAATATGTTTATAACTATAATAATGAGAAAAGAAACCAGTAATGTCTTGTTTCATACATAGACACTAGAATCATCACCTCATACTATAAAACATTTATATTATACTTATGTTTACCACACACTAGGAATGATGATATCCCCCATCACATCCTTACTATAAGGAAAAGAAACAACATATTTGTTCTTGAAGCAAATTACTCCCTCTAAAGATATAGACCAATCACCGACGGTATCCTCACCATATAAAAAATACTTAATTTCTAGAAACTCGTATTCAAACTTCTATTCATAGATGATCATCTCAATATGAAAAGATGTCAACTTAACACTTGAAAAGAAACCATGGCCTTGTCCTCCTAATATCACAAATTTATTTGAGTAAATAGAGCTGTGAGATTACATTCATTCAATGATTCCTTCATGACTTGAGATGGAAGTTTCCTTCTCATATCATTTGCAATGACATTTACATTACCAATGGTATAGGAAATTTAAAATTTAAAATATTAAAGGTACTCTACCCATCACCTCTGAAGAATTTTTGAATATCTTTATGAGAAGATATTACTCAAGATTTTATTTTCAAGGTAGATATTAAACCTTTATCTCAAAACGATGTTCCATAAACTCTTAATTGTGGGAATCATATATGTGATCTTGAGGCCATGTATGGGATAGTTCATCTCATTAGTGTTAAGTTTTTGGGAACCATAATCCTCCACATGATCAAATTTTATGAGAATACATCCCAAAATAGAACTTGATGCATAAAAAAGACCATATAGCCTTACCCAACAACTAAAAGAGTCAACACTGGAGTTAAAGTAAAATGATGTTTCATCTCGTCAATGGAAGCATAAAATTTCAAATCCCAATGAACATAAATCCTTTCTTAGTGATAGTGGTCAATAGAGAATAACTATTTAATAAATCTTTAATGAACATGCATTAATACCCTACCAGACCAAATTAGATCTAAATCTCAAAGATGTTCCATGTTTATTACTGATTCATAACAACTCTTACCTTTTTTAGGTTTAACTAAATTACCATATTTAGAAAAAATGTTCCCTAATAACTTCACTTAAAAAATATAGAACCTATATTTAGATAATTTATCATAAATTTTGTGGTTTTTTAAGATATAAAAAACTACTCCAAATGATGCAATGAATCCTCCATAGTTTTAGAGAAAACCAATATTTCATACATAAATAACACAATGAAATAATCTTGGTAATGAGATAAAATGTTATTCATCAATGAAATAAACTTAAAAGGAGTATAGTTAGACTAAATGGCATAACAAAAGACTCATAGTGGCCATACCACTACCTAAAGGAGGCCTTTTGAATATTAGACTCCTTAATCCTAAGTTAGCGATAACTACACCATAGAAAGTTTTTAAATAAACACTCCACCGCTTTTAGATGATAAAAAAATTAATATATGGTAACATGTACTTTATTTTTATTTTAACCCGATTGAGTTTTAGATAGTAAACACACAAGTAAAGGTTTATGTCATACTTCTGGAAAAAATTCACTGGTGCCTCCAAATGTGACACAATGTGTCAAATAAAGCCTTTGGACATCAAGTCATTCAATTGAGTTTTATATTCCTTGAGTTCATATGATGCTATATTGTGAGAAAAATATGTTGGCTATGTAATAGACACAAAATTGATAAAGAACTCCACCTCTCTCATGAGTGGAAAACCCAAAAATTTATATGGAAACGCCTCTAAAATTATCTCCACTACTGGATGAATATCACCACACAAATTTTCCAGTTCTAGTTTAAAAGGAAAAAAGTATATCATACTAACCTAATACAGAATAAAATTTCTGACATAACTCAACCTAGGGTTCTATTATTCTTAAAAAACATTATACAATTCATCAGGGGTAGTAAAGGATATCCACTAAAGATAATAGTTTGTATGATCTTTATTAGAAAAGACCAATAAATCCTTAAAATTACATCAAATGGACTCATTTTGAGATAAAACATAATACTTGAACTCATTATATTATAATGATAATTTAAATAGTGGAATAAATGACCTTGATCTCCCTTCATACTAAGAGGTGTTAAAATCTTCAAAATATATGGCATGAGCTCTAGAGGAATGTTTAACATGTCCAGAATATAGGTAGATACGAAGGAATGAGATGTACGAGTATCAAGTAAAGTAGTCACTAAATTTTTTAAAATAGTAAAGGTACATATCACTTTCAGAGGACCCACATCAACTCTTACTATAAACCCATCCACTATGTGAAGAAGCTTTATTTCTGATGCCTATAGTTATATCCCATTTGTTCTTGAAGAATATTATTGGTCCACAGAGGCTCTCGATACTAATGATCTTATACTATTATATTTAGTTGTAAAAACATGACAAAACCACTAAAATTGTCTTGAAAATTAATAATAGTTATAGGTATTAAGTCTCCAACATAAAATTCTTTGAGAGCACAAAATTTACCCACTAGTAACAAGTCAATGAGCCTTTTCTAGATATATTAGTAGATTTGGAGAAAGTATACTATCACGAACCACCAATACTATTTCTACCATGAAATTCATTACATTAAATATTTCATTTAAAGGTCCCCCTAAAACTACAACTATAAGTATGATAAAATCATTCTTACCGTGAATTACTATCAATGTCAATATCATCCATCAAATCTATATTTATAACACTATTATAAGTTGTACGATTCAATATGAATACCTAAGATCAGATATCTGATCAAATACTAATCTAAAACATATGTGAATGTAACTTAGAATTTGATACTACCTGAGGTGAAAATGATAAATTTTTAGAAAATCTATTGATATACTAAGTCACTGTCTAATAACTTTGATGGAGGTAAATAAACTCCATGGAATTATAAAATACCATCGATTTTGGATTAAATTGAACAATGAAACCCATTATAAAGTCTTTCCACTTTAATCTCTTATTATTAATCACATAAACTAAAGCATCACACCTTTTTCTTCTTGTATTTTTACGTTTGAAGGTAGGATATTTAACTTTAATGGTGTTTGGAATCTATAAGAACTCAATGATTTTGTCAATATTTTTCAACTAAACCACTAACACATTATGATCATTTGAACCATATAAGGATGGTTGTTTTTTCCAAAGAAAATATGGAAACTAAATTTTTTATTGACCCTCCAATGTAAAAAATACTATATCTTGAATAGGTATAGGAGTAACCCCTTCAACCTGAGCTTAAATCGCACACATGATAACCTCTACAATGTTCTGTTAAACGGGAGGGGTCAATCATTGTGGTTCATTAGAAGCTACCTTCCTATGTCTATTGAAATTACTTCTTGGTGGAATTTTATATTACAACATCCACAAATAACGAAGAATAATTTGTCACGATATATAAGAACATCATCACTTTTTAGTCAAAACTCAAATTGGGAACACAGTTCTCAAATAAAAGATTCGAAAAATTATAGAATAAAACCATACAACTCTATAAAGACACTTTTTTAGAATAAAACATGGTGACATAATGATATTTAAGATGATAGATTACTAGGAAAATTCTCATAACCAATCCCTTATTTCTCAAATATCCTCTCCCTTATATACTTTGATATCCCAAACTACATATCAATATCAAAGAATAGGAAAGACTACCATTTATTCCAATTTTCATCAACCAAACTAGATAATACACATAAATTTTACCTAAATCAATCATCCCATGACCCAAATGGAATTACTATTCCCCATGATCTAGCATCTGGTACCAATCCATAAAAAAATGAGGGAAAACTTTTCCACAAAAAAACAAAAGAAGACGATGAAGAATTTAAGAGTACATAAGTAGTTTGTAAACCAATGTCACCACATAAAATTAACAAATAGATCATTCTAATATCATTATGTAACCGTAATATCAAATGCTCCACAAGTCACTGCCAACACCAAAGACCCACTAATCAAGAACACTTAACATCTCCAAGTTCTTCTTTCCCTTTTCCTAGACCCAATATGAGAAATCTAAAAATGCAAGAAATGAAAAGTAGGGCCTGATAAACAATATCCCATCGGGATTTAACCATGATATTCATAAGTAATCCATACTAAGTAAACTAAAAGTTATGAATTTTCAATAAAACATGCAATGATAATATTAAAATGTTCTTAATAAAACATTCTTTTCAAAACATTTTTGTGGAAAAAATAATCAGGCACAAAAGTAAATTTATATTAAAATAGGAATTAATAACTCATTTAATAAATATTGGAATTAATGATTATCATATTCAATCATAACACCATGGTTATAAAACCCAAGGTATTGCAAAATCCATGATCAAGGATCCCCACACAGCTTATTGAAATGTGGTATTAAGTGTGAACACATATTTAGAGCTCATATCTAGGGGGAATTGGTGCATAGCCTAATGAATTATCTCCCCACCCTCATCATGTTCATATCATTTTCACCATCAATACATGTCTAGGTAGATATATTACATTCCTAATATGATTTTCTTAAACTAACCATGTAACCACCAAGCCTCCCATGTGATTCACATAAAATCCCATACAAGGGGATATTATTAATTATAATCAATCTCAAATCATTTCAATCGTCCCCAATTTCAAGTTAAAAAAATATAAAATTTCACTTCAAGAACCATCATCAAATGTTTTCTATAAAAACTCATACCATTAAAAACTAGTCATTTCATTTAAAATTTATAAAAACATTTCATGCCACTATTCCTCAAGGAATTTCATCAATGTCTTTCATCATATCATTCTTTCCTTACAAATACATTTTTTGTAAAACCAAAACTTTATTGGAAAAGGAATACTCAAAAGTTTTAATACACACACACACCATTCTATTTAGAAAACATTAATCAAGTAATTCAAATTAATATATGGAAATCCTTCTCAAATAAATAATGAAACAATAGTTTCATTAGAATTTAATTCCATTAAGAATCCACCTACCTCAATTCAAAAAAAAATTCAATACCCAATTATGGATCCATAGTGAGGGGAAGGAAAATAATGATTATGTAGGGATCCTATAAGAAAAATTTTAGAATTAAAATTATCAATTCATCCTCCCTAGAATAATGTCTGAGAGAGATGGCATTATCTCAAAGATTATATAATAAATTAAAATGACCAATATAGATCAAGGAAACAAACCCCAATTCCATAATTGGTATATATGAAGTCTAATTAGATTATTTCACAAACCATATATTTATTATCCACAAACTTTACCTATGATTCCATTCGATAGAAGAAGTGAATATATAGAAGAAAAATGGAGGATAAAAATAAACAAGAACTCGCCATTGATAATCTAGATTCTATAGTCAAAAATCAATCAAAATAATTCACTAAGAGGTAAGAAATCCGGAAAATATCTGAGAGGAGTCTCCTTGGATGAGAGCCTAATCCAATATAATAATAACAAGAAAAAATGGGCTAGTATCTAGTCTTAAAATGAAAATCTAGGATAATTAATGCGCATCACAAGGTTTTTCAAACCATGCATTAATCATGCACCCCATCCAAGGATAATGTAATAGATACAACATATGGCCACTAGGTTTGACAACCTATGCACCAACCATGTGTTATTTCCAGATTCAATGGAAGAATGTGTTGGGATAATGGCCAACTTAGTTTTTTTCATATTAAATAGATAATTCACAATATACAATATTTAAACATCATGACCCAAATATTTTTATGAAGAATATAGATAAATAAATCACTAGAATCATGAGAGGGGATTTTTAAAATTATTTTTGTAATTAATTTAATATTATGAAGAAATTCTTTGATCGTATGTAATTTAATTATTTTAAATTTTGATCATTTTATGTTTTTTCTTTGTTATTATCATTGTATTCATGAGAATCCCAAGTATATAATCTCATTCAGTGATCTACATTTGATCCTTCGATATCCAAATGTCACCAACGACACTATGAGTACTAGTTTCATGGTACTGTTCATATTGCATCACACTCTCAAACACAACCACAATCAATTTTGCCTAGAATGATTATATCTTGATATATTTAGACTAATAGAAATGAAGGAAGAGATAATCTCTTGAACTTGAAAGAAATACCTTGAGAAATTCATTATTGAGAGTGAATTATCTAGGGAGGATAATGTCATGCACAATGACCAACTGACCACAATTATCATTATTTACTATTTATAAAAACATGGTTAGGGTTATATATTAATTAATTACATAAAGTACCTTAAAAATGTGATAAATCAAATAGGAACCCCATTCCATGTAAAATAATGATATCATTATTTTATTCCATTGTATATGCTTACTGTTTCAATGATAACTATTATTTTACGGTCTGGAGAATTAATATTTATCATCAGATATAGTCCTTTTCCACTCATCCTCGTTGACATTTATCAAATACCTGAATAAATATATTTTTATTAAATATTCATTCTATCATTCTATAAATAAATATACTATTCACAAACAGGAGATTAATTATTTATTTAATATTTAAATAACTAAATAAATTAATCATTTAATAAATAAATATTTATTTATTACGATGCGTATAATAAGAGATGAATAAATATTATATATTCATATAATTAAACAATTAACATATGAATAAATATTTATTTAATTTTTGAGATCATTTAATAAATATTAAATAAATATTAAATATTAATCTAGAGAACAATATTTCTTCCAATTGTAAAATATATTTTTTATCGATATCAACAAATAAACTCTATGTGTTACCCTCTAGGCCTCCTCTTCAATGGAATTAGGTAGGTTTCCCTAAGGTCCAAAATTTGAAAATTAAAATAGGTCAATATATCCATATAGGAAGAAGGTAAGTAACAATAAAAACAACCATATACGAATGATCACTATATAATATAATATGTTTGTCTTGATATTTCATCCTGATGGTTGTATACTTCTGTCATCAACCTTAATGTTTGGCATATATTTATTTGATTATCTGGAAGGAACATCTCTACATAACCATGTACATGGAATGTTTTCAATGGTTTCATTCCAATCAAAGGGATGAGATATAAAATTATATAAATATGGAAGGGATACAACCTTTCTAAAATTATTCATTAATAACATATAATTCATGATGCATACAACATACCCAACATCTCCATGAATTGTATCATCATGGTTTATGATAGTACATAAAAGTGTGAAAGTCCTGACCTACATTAATAATATTATTAATGAATAAAGAAAATTATACATGATTGCAGATAGAAATATATGATGACATATAAGATACAAAATTTCTATATGTGATTATTTTGGCATAATCTTCTATCATATAAATTACCAATTGAAAATTTCATGATATAATGCCTCATCTTCTTACGATTACCTTCTCTTGACTTTCAAAATTCTATGTTTACCATCATAAAATGTTATGCGAGTATATAACAAATATTTAAGAGATATCATCATAGCATTTGAAGGTTCTCATTATAGTCGGTACTTCTATGAACTATTTTGATATGACAGATACACTATAAAATTATCCAAATAATTTTATGTAGAATAAAAATCAATATGTGATATGGTATTCATTAATATTAAAATTTATTAATTTATAGGAAATATAAATTACAAAGTAGTTGGTTCAAGGGAATAAAATTAAATAAAACACCACATGCACTAGAGAAAACTACAAATGACTAGTTAGTTCTCACATGTTAAACATGTTTCACCTATGTATATCTATATGTATTGGGACTAAAACTTTTACATGACTAGGGTTGGTAAAATCACATGTCTGTGTGAAAAATATTCCTAATCTGATTTTAATACCCTGAGAAAATCTATCAAGTAGTGATAAAATGAATTATCCACCTCTTCTTTTTTTGTCAGAATCCTAACATATTTTTTATGTTCATAGTTAAATATTATCATAATAATTATAAAAACTATTACTTTTTATAACCTAAAATAGGAAAAGTATGTTGATAAATAACTTCTTAAGTTTCATCAAAAGTCGCATCATAATTGAATATTGTAGATATGACATCCACTAGGTGTAATAAGTTCACCTAGTATATTATCTTATCCTTATTGTGATACAAGATAAAATTGAATTAAGTGAATAAAAGTTTTCAATTCTCTTGACCACTAGTATTTATACTTCTCTAGACCCCATGAACTCATATGGTTCTAATTTTCAAAGTATCTTCAGAGAGTTATAACTCCAAGTCTAGGTAATTTTTATAGACCTGTTTGATATTCACCTAATATGCATAATTCATCACTAATATCAATATCAATACATATCATGGAATATGAGTTAAATTCTTAGCACTTAGGCGTGTGAATTTTTTTAATATCAATAATCTATTTCTATTCCCAGTCATATTTTAATGGAAAGATTATATAATGACAATAAATTGGTCTTGAATTGTTTAAATTTTTATTTTTCTACGCTTTTTGATATATGTACATTGACTAGATTTATCAAACCCACATATTTATATTGGTATATCTTGTTCCATAGAACATGGTTTCTACTTTATGTCATTCTAAGATAAATTCATTCCTTAGACTTTAGAAACTGGTAAGGAATAAAAAAATTTCATATGTTTTCAACATATCTATATAGAAAACATATAATTCTCCCACTAACTCTTTAGATAATCATGTAACTCATTAATGTAAAAATTTATATTCTCTGATCATTATTCTTGATTTATTTATAAATGAATTTATGTAATCTATATATATTATTTGAATTTATTGAATTTAATGACCCTTTCAATTTATTTTCTGTAGGCATACACCATAGGGTCACCTTTTGGTCATGTCATATTGACATATTTAATAAGGATTCCTATAAATGAGGTTTCCATGATAATCATTTTCTCAATATGATAATAATAGAAGTATTATTTTTCTAGTATAATTATACAAGATTTTATTCATGTTGATTGGTGTATTTGTTTTTTTCATTGACTAAACCTTTATATAATCAATCATGATTTATTCGTACCATCTTGTACCAACCATGTAAAATTTATCTTGAATACACACTTGCAATATCAATTCATAAAAACATTCAAAATACAACTTCCTCAAATCATGATATATGAAAACTACAATTGAATTTATATATACTTTTCAACCTTAGAATGTTTTCATTTACTTCTTCTTAATAGAAATATTTATTCTAAAATAATAATATATTTATCACCCATTGTAGTGACCATAAATCAAATATTTTATTATGACTTCTTATAAAGTGTGTGTATTTGGAACTACTCATCCCGCTAAGCATAGTTGAGTCAAAAATTCATATGCCAACTCATGTGCATTTAGAGACTTGAACCATATAGGTTATGTCTACTCCAAATACCCTTAAAGAGATAGGATTCAATTGTGGAAAAAAATTCAGTCTTGAATTGAAATAAATATAATTAGTGGCTATTATATTATTAACTCAGATTCAACTTAGTGTTTCATGTTTGTTTTTAGCTAATAGAAAATTTTAACAAATTGGTTTAAAAAAACATTTTTTTATCATAATAGATTATTATCATATGACTATTGATATGATATAAATTAGAAAATATAGTTGGAATATGGTTACTTTTTGTAGTAATATTTATAAAACATGTATTAGAATAAATTATTTTAGATTTTCGATATATATATAAGACTCGTAATTGATATTCCTTTGAATACCATCAATATATTGATGTATATGTGTAAATTTGAGTTTCGAAATACCTTTATTTAACATGTTTGATCAATGGATACTTGGATAAGATGTTCTCCCATAATTTTTCTTAGAGGTTCATCTATATTTACCAAGTGCACTCAATTATTTGACTGATAATTTTTTAAAAATTTAAAGGAATATCTTGTGGTATATGAAAATACCTATAGATTTATAATATTTTACATTCCCTTGTTGAAATAACTCTAAAATAATTGTGGAATACCATTTTTTATAAAGGGATTATTTATCTAAAATAAATTAAGTAGTTTGTTAGTATACCCAATATCATATCTTAATTGAGATTTATTTTTCAGATTGAGCAACTCTAGGGGGGTGGGGGTGAATTGAGTTCTGAAGAAAAAGTTTTTATTTAAAAAAATTTAAAACAAAATACCAAAAATGATTTAAAAATGATTTTTTATTAAAAATGGTAGAATGATATAAGTTTTATCTTTCAAATAATTTTCAAAGTGGGATTAGGGCTTAGTTAAAATAATTTTTGAAATAATTTTAACTTTTGAAATAAAATTACTTAATCATACATTTTATGTAAACAAAAATTAAGAGTAGTTATCATAGTAAAGTCTTGTTTGTAGATATACATAACAGAAGAAATATCAACATTGAAATCTATAAGAAGAAAACTAATAAAAAAATAGAACAAAATATAAAAAAGTGGTTCACTCTCAAGACAAGAATTAATCCACTCCACTTGTAAATAAATTGCTTCCAAGTATTTTATGATAGAATAAAAATGATCTACAACCTGGATCAGGATTTACAAAAAATAACACACAAGGCACTCCAGGTATAAAGCTTATTTCATAGTTATACATGGGAAGAGAAACAATAAACATGTCACACATGACCTCTTCCATAGTTTTCATGTGTATACAAAGAGATAAAGTTGAGATTATGTCAAGAACACTCCATTTTGGTATAAGAGAAAATGTGTATAGATAAATAGATTAATGTAACACATAACTCAAATTTAAATCATAAAGAGAGAGAAAAAAAGGGTTGAGATGAAAGAAGTGGTGCTACACAGTTTGAATGGATTCAGATATCCAAATTTTCTCGTATTTTCTATTCTAAGGAGCTCAAATAGGTTTTTCAAAAAGTGAAGGAAAATAGAGTATCATTGATTCTGGATAAATCCTTATGTTTTCTATCTATAGATGTTCTAATGAACTTCAACATTGGTGAGTTTGGATTGTTCCTATATACAATGTATAGAGGTTCTTCTTTTATAGATATTCCACACATCCAAACTCACACTATACATGAGGGAGATCTCTATAATATATAATTATTTAGGATCCAAATATCTATTAATGAATAATAATAACAAAATCCTCATACTGATCTCTAAATCAGAAAATCTATGAGTTTTTATTCAATGCATCTATGGAGTGGTTTAAGAATAATGATACTAAAATCATCATGGTCCTTGAATGAGTTAAATTACATAAAATAACTGTTAGAGGAATTAAATTAAAATTAAGAATCATAACAACAGTGGTAGCATACTGGTGGTATATTACACTAATGGTAGATTGTATCTAATAATAGCAAAATCCAATGGTAGATCTGTCAATGGAAAATCAAATGAAGTAGTGGTTGATCTAATCAGTGATAGATCTAGTCTAGTTGTAGATCTAGTTTGGTGGTAGATCTAGTCAGGTGGTAGATATGGTGTGGAATTAGATATGGTCTGACAGTATATCTGGTATGGTGGTAGATTTGGTATGGAATTAGATCTGGTCTAACAATAGGTGTAGTTCACTAAAAGTTAATTATGAACTAATAGTAGTTGTTTTTCACTAGTAGATATGTTGAATTACTGATATATGACCTCAACAACAGATTCATCAATGGTAGAGTCTGAAAGTAGATGTAATCCACTGGTAGATCTAATTAAACTAATGATAGATTTCATGAACTAATGGTAGATCAGTGCATTACAAAATTTAATCACAAAATTACATATAAACTGATTGACTATCATAAAACATTGAACTTGTTAGAAACATAATAATCATGATTTTTACTATAAAAATAAAGAGTTTCAAACAATCTCCCCCTTTTTAATGATAAAAAATAATTTCATTTTATAACCATGAATATGATAATAAAAATAGTATAGATGAACATGAAATATTATATTCTTAACATTTGAATTTATAAAATAAAGAAAAGTAAAGATATTATCAAAAATATTTAAATACCATCCACAAAAACTCCCATGTTTGGGATTATAATAAAGATAATATAATAAATACATGTAAAGAGATAAATAGGAAGAATATATTAGCTTTAATGGATGAAAAAAATCATTGAATTACATCTCAAAAAAAATACAAGGGAAAATAGAGTCCCTATCAATGACTAATCCTAGTCAGAATCACTCTCAGCTCAATGAGGTATATGGAAGTGAAAGGTGAAAAAACTGTAGAATATGAGGGTCTCAAGGTATAAGTAGGAATTTCATAGATCGAAACATTCCTGAGATGCTGAAAAACCTTAATTGGTGACATGCTAAAAGACATAAACTGAGGAGGCAAACATGTAGAAGATGGTGCAGAAGTGAGAGAAGACATGGGAATGGGTTTAGGTGCCACCACTATAGTCCAAATACATATAAAAATGGATTTATAAAATTAAAAAAACCCCATTCTTATATCAAAACCTCCCTCTATCACAGTGAAAAAGTTCTTCTTCTATTTTGTAGACAGTTTGAGTAGAGGGGTCAAAAACCTTAAGATGGTTCACTTTCTCTTTTTTGGACATAGTCAAATGAGGCATCCTGAAATTCATAGCAAGAAATTTAAAATTAGAATTGATATCATTATTTTTATAAATTATAGTAAGGCTATGTTTTAGAGAATTTGTGGTAGTATTTATATTAATTTTAGTCTTATTTAAAAACTACCTAACACATATATAGATATTATCACCATGTTTTAAGATCTACTCAAGCCATACTAATGATATGTAGTGAGTTCACCCAGGATAAAATGAAATTATTCTCTTATAATAGATATGATCATATCATCACCAATATAAGATTTAGGAGGTGGAGTAGTAGAAGTAGAGGCAATAGTTGGAGGTAAGGTTCCTAACCTCTCTAGAAGGGATGTTTGATTTGCAGCAAAACTTTAACTCATATATTCCCTGATGGAAATCATTTATTTTATCTCATTACCCAATATCTTATTATAAATATCTATTTATTGAATATTCAAGAACATTTTAGTCTGAATGTAGAAGATAACTAACTCAAAGATATGTCTTGTATCTACTTCACTGTGCTATGTTACACTAGGAGATTAAGATCTAAAAAATCCACTAAAATCAGAAAGCACCCTCACTCTTAATGCGTCAAAATCATCCTTAGTAATATAGAAAGAAGTTATATGAGTAATAAGTTGATGTGAATTAATACTATCAACAAAAAAACCGCTAAATTCTCAGATCATGGATTCAGAACATCTAAAAAAAAGATTCCAACTGAACATCATCATAATTTTTTTCTATCAAGGAACCCTTAGGATATTTTACATTAGGAGGATTAAAAATTCCACCATTATTAGTTGTAATTCCATAGTCATCATCATCACTGTCACCAACCTCTCCATCTGAATCTAGGTAATTGATGCATAATAGCTTGGAACTAGTTGATTGATCCTCGTTATATGGTGCATCATCCTCAGCAGTGGCTGAAAAAACTGGTTCAACCCTATGAACTAATTTTGGACTGGAAGATCCTAGAGATTCCTCCTCCTTAATAAATTCTTTATGATCTTCTTCTAATAGTGATATCATCAACAATAGAATGAAGAAAACAAGTATATCATCATTTTAAGACATAAATGAAATAGAAACAACTAGATAAAATGTGATTGTTCTCTCTCAATATCACCATCATAATCAAAACCCTCTACAACCTAAAGTCCATAACCATTTTCATTTTTAGAACCATCGTATAATTCAAAAATTTATTTTGTGGCCTCCTAAAAAACTCACCCTTTTATTATTTTGAGACTACATTCTTCTATTCTTCACCTTCACATAACAAGAACTCTCTAGAAGGAAGAAAAATAGAGAGACTAATAGCTCAAAATAAAACATATGGGATATTAAACACATATAACTCACCCCCTTTATCAACTGAAAAAACTACTAAAATTTATTTTATAAACTTATCTTCTTCTTCTACTTCCACATCATAAAAAAGCCCAACTTCATAGGGATCTAATCAAGGGTCAACTATATCTTATGTATTGTAGGGTACTGTACTGGGTTGAAATAATCGTATAGATTTTCATTGTGCATAACCCATTTCTTTGAACATGGATTACAATTTACCTTCACTATTATACAGTTAAATTATCTCAAAAAAGGACTACCACATTTTACTACAACTTACACATACTCAAATACCAAGCCCTTGGCTTCAAAAATGGTTGAGATCATCTTAAGATAGATCAAAGAGATTGATCTGGAATTAGACTTTCTCATCTCAATCATTTGTAACTTTAAATATCTAAAAATTATTACTTTATGACCACTTTTAATAAGGAGTAAAAGAAACAAATATCGGTACCTTATCATTATAAAATCCCCTTTTATGGGAAAAACCGAATGATGGATTAATTTAAAAAATAGTCTATACTCACAATCAATCTATGTAGAAGTAGGTATTTTTATAGTACTATTTACAGTCAACTCCAAAAGATAATTCTCATAAATTAAAAGATCAATTCCAATTGGAATAAAACATTGACAGTCATCTAAAAGTTCTTGGCGAGGTACATTGATGCATCTGGCACACTAAATTGATGAATATCTACCATTTTTATAATCAACATTAATTTCAATCATAGATTTATTCTCCCAAATTATACCCTCTTCGTATTTGTAAAATTGGTGATCCATCCTTGGAAAGAACATTCTATAATTCATTGAAAACCATTCTATCCATCCTTAGTCCTGAATCACATTCATTACTAAAGACATACCTAAAATAAACCAATCATCATCTATCCCTTTTTAGGAAATAACTACTCAAGTCGTAAGTTTTAGGATATTTGGTTTTAAAAATTTATCATGGATGGATTTTACTTGAGATCTCTCCACATGATGAACTATTTTAGGATACCAAATTGAGGGGTAATTCACACTCACTATTACACTAAATTTAAAGGAGAATGGTGAGCATGAGGAATGTTGAAGGTTGAGAGAGAAGGGAAGTGAAAAGGTTCAAACTAAGATGCGAGTGAGAGTGTTACAAGATTAGATTTAATATTTGATTTCCTTATTTAGGTATTTCAAATAATAAAATACACTAAAATATATATAAATAAACCAAATAAAAATTTAACCACATAATATAATACTGCTAGAAAATAAAACATCCAATTGACTAGTAGATCACCAAATGATGGATATCCTAATGGCAGATCATTGAAATATGGATCTCTAATTATTGGTCACCAATTGTGGATCATCTAATAGTGTATATTATAATGGTAAAACACCCAATTATGGATCTATAATGATGTATTACCAATAATGGATCATCCAATGGTGGAACTTCTAATGGTGGAACTTCCAACTATTGATCTACCAATGGTGGATCTCCCATGGTGGATCACCAACGGGGGATATTCCAATGTTGGATATTCTAAAAGTGGAAATTTGAAGGAAAAGGATTAACTGAAGTTTATCATTCATAGTTTATGTTTGATATATCTTAATCTCTCATAATTTATAGGTTTTATAGATATATCAACAAAATACTGTTTAGTTCCTATTAATTCAAGAGTTAGATCACCCTTTTGAAAATGTTCTCTCAAAAAGTGATGTCTTACATCAATATTTTTTTCCTTGAATGAGATATTGGATTCTTGGAAATATTTATCACACTTGTATTTCCAAAATTTATAGGGAAATTCCTAAATTGATATCCATAATCTAGTAAAGTATTTTTTATAAAAAAATTAGTTCCCAACAACTTACTGCATCTATATATTCACCATTAACAGCAGACAGTGGCTCATAATTTTGATTTTTACTACCCCACAAATCTAGTGAATTACCTAAAAGTTGAAATGATCTACATATTATTTTTTATATATAAATTACAACTACCAAAATATTCATCAGAATTACTCACAATATTAAGTTATTTTCTTCTAGGATATAAAATTCATAAATTGGTTGTATACTTAAGCTATTTTAAAATTATTTTAACACCAAGTAAATGTGACTCATTATTTTTTTTGGAAATGATCACACGTACACACACTGATCATAATATCTCATAAGAAGGAAGTTATGTATAAGAATATTCTAATCATACCTCTGTAATTGGTTTGATCTACTAACTTTATAATTTCATAAAGATCAAGATTACAAGTTGTATTCATGGGAGTATCACTACTTTTTGTTCTTTCAAAACCAATTTTTTAGAAGTTATTTAGTGCACCTAAATTGATTTAATAAAATTCATTATTTATTTTGTAAAATTTTAAAAACAATATATAATTTTAATTCACCCATTAAACTCTTTTCAAAATCACTTTTCATCATTTTCTAAAATTTAATACATGAAGAATTTTTTGAAAATACAAAAATTTTATCATCAATATTGATTTGAACAACAAAAACATCTTTTGAAATTATAAATGGAGTGTGATCTGGTAAATATTTAATAAAAAAATTAGAAAATAGAAAATAGATGAGCATTTCACACCAAGTTCTAGGATCATGTTTTTAACCATGTAATTTTTTAAATTTAAAAACATTATTTGTAAAATGAGGATTTTTGAATCTAGGGGTTTGTTCAAAAAACAAACATCCTCAAATATATAACCATTTAATAATTCACTCTTGATATGAATTTTCTATACATCAAAATCCAAAGTGATGAATAGGTAATACATTTTATAATAGATTCAAATATTTCCACTAGTGTAAAGGTTTCCTCATAATCAATACCCTCTTCATGGTTGTGTCCTTGTGCAACCAATCTAGCTTTATTTTTTACAATAGTACCTAGATCATAAAATTTGTTTCTAAACCCACACATAGTGCCAATGGACAGACTGTCTTTATATATATATTCTAGTTCCCGAAATTTATTTGTTTCAAATTTATTATGTTCTTCGTGCATTTAAAATACCTATAATTCCTCATTAATTGAATTTTTTATGTTCTTACATTCATGTTGTGACAACAAGGATTGATATTAAACATGATTTTGAAGAGAATATCTAGTTTATGTTCCTATATCTAGGTATCCAAGTACAATATCTAAAGTATGTTATTTATTATCACTAATTCTTATAAGAAAATAAGGGATATACATATAATTGTTCACTATAGGTTTGGGTTCAGGTTGTTCCTTATCAATGGAATATTTTTATGGTATTTTCTAAGAACTTTAATATGGTTTGACATTTATATTTAGATCTAATATATTTCCTTCAAGGATGTCTAAAGGATTATTTGGTTCATGCGGATTTGTTATATCAAATATTACATGAAAAAAATCTTCCACAATATTTGTTCTTTTATTAAACTCCCTATATGATTTTATGGATATTTAATATCTAAAGAAAATTATTTCATCACTCTTGGAAAAAAATTCCAATATTACTATTTATATTAAGAATATAATATTTCTAACAAAAAAAAACTAAAAATCAATAAACCTTTAGTTTTCTTCAATTCCATAATTTATATGGATTTTCCTTTAATATTTGTCTAATTAAAACTCTATTAATTATATAAAAAAAAGTATTCATAGGTTATTTAAAAAAATAAATATGTAAATCATACACATTGATAATGGTACAAATGATTTATAAAAGGGTTCTATTTTTCTTTTCTACAACACCATTATGATGTGGGGTCCTAGGAGAAAAAAATTATTATTATGGCCATTTTTATCAAAATTAATCATAATCTTGATTTTAAAACTCATAACCATGATCAATTCTTAATGTATTAATACTATTTTTATTATAATTTTATATAGATTTAAAATAATTAAAAAAAATTAACAACCTTCACTTTTTTGATCTAGAAAGAATAACCAAGTATATCTAGAAAATACATCTACTAGAACATAAAAATAGTTCATCACATTTAAGATAGAAACTATAGAAGGTCCAAACAAATATATGTAAACCAACTCTATGTGTTGAAAAGTTGAAAGCTATATCTTTGATTTGAAAGGTATTTTGTGATTTTTTCCTTATTGACATGAGTTACAAACTTTATCATTAGATAATTATAGTTTAGGAAGATCCTCAACTGAGCCTTCCTAGTTAGAATTTTGTGTGAATGAATTTTAAAATAACCAAGTCTCCTATAATAAAGTCAATATTCTTTTTGAAACTCACATAGATAGGAAATAATTTTTGATAAAAATGATTCTAAATTAACTTCATATGCATTATGATTTCTTAAAGTAAGAAAAACTAAATCATTTTTAGAATAAAAAATATTGCAGGCATTATTTTTAAATTTAACATGAAAACATCAATCACATATTTGTGAGATTATTAGAAGATTATAAATTAATCCATTTATAAATAAAATATATGAAATTAAAAATTTGGTAGAGTTATCATATTTTTCAAGACCAATACTTTTTTCCTTTTGCATTATAACAAAAAATTACGTGTACACCATCCACATTGTTTAGGTTCTTAAAAATTAAATAGTTTTTAGTCATGTGTCTAGAGTAACCACTTTCTAGATACTATAGGTTCTTACTAGAGATTTTAAAGAGGATTTCGTACAAAACAAATTTTAAGAAAAAAATACATTGGAACCTAAATATTCATGGGACTAGAAGTGTTAGTAATGAATGCTTTAAGAATCCGTAAATTATTAAAATGTTTCATATAGAAAGATTTTATAATTTGTACAAAAATTTTTTTAGATCCTAAAAAATAAAAACTTATAATAGATTTAGCAGAGCTTAATCTAGGAATAAAATTATTTTTAATGATACTTCTCTGTCATAGCAGATTACTAGTCCCATTATTATATTTATGTGTTATTTTCTTTCCAATATTCTAGGGAAGAGTATTTCTAACATTTTTAAATATTTCCAAATCCTTTTTAATTTTTCATTATTTAAATTTATATCATTATTCTCTTTTAGTAGTTTCATATTTTTATCTTTCTCTATAGTAAGATCAATCATTAAACTTGCATTAAGAGAATGTTACTTCTTTAAGTTTTTTTATATTTTTCATTATTATCATTAAAAATTTCCTCAATCATATTACGGTATTAAAAAATTTCTTCATTATATAAGTTTTCCTGACTATTTTAATTTTTCAAAGGATTATAATTATGAATTGGAGATACAAAAAATTTACTAGGAACCTCATATGTGTTTTTCATAAAACATATGTTAGTTTTATCATGGTTATATTATTTTCTTGAGTGTGGTTGAATAAAACTATCCCATTATTCACATAATGTTTCTTTTATAAATTTATTGTATATGTTATCCTTGTCATCATATTCTTTATTAAATTTTAACTTTGGACTGCCAGCTTTGAACTATCATTTTCTATTGAATTCATATCATATTATCTAATTTTTAGTATCATCAATTCTCTAATCCTTTATCTAATTACATATATTTTCATAATTTTTTCTGTAATCGGGTTTCGTAAAGAATTTTTCCTCTTATAAAATTTATTTAATATTTTGGATAAGTGGGACATTTATTCATCACTATCATTATGTGACTCTTTATCACATGAGACCTCATCTTTGACCTACAATTTTTGTATTGAAGTTGTAGTTTTGAAGGCTACAAATTTCATCTTTAGTTCATCCTCTTCTTCTTTATTTAATTTATGTTATTCTTCATACTTCATGATATTTCCTATCATATCTGTTATATGAATATTACTAAGGAAACATGACTATTGGATTGAAATTGAAGTTTCTCTAGATCTTTTTGGTAAACATATCAACAAGTGAATCACTTGATCTTTTTCAGGAATTGGTTTCCCTAATAAATTAATTATGTTCAGAATCTCATTAAAACTAGGATACATATTAGAAAAAGGTTCATCAAGTTTCATATTAAAAGTGTCATATTCAATAGTATAAGTACTCATGCACATTTCTTTTACATTAAAAGTTTCTTCATGAGAAATATCAAAACTATCCAAAATTTTAAATGTAGTAGTTCATGATAAAATTATATGAAACTCTTCATCGCGTGATTTATAATATAAGGAATTCATATATTTATAGATATTTTCATATGATATTTTATTATATTTAATCCATATAGCTCTAGTATTTTTTTGATTATCATATTGATCTTCAAATACTGTCTAGATATAAAAACACATACTCTCTTATTGAATTTTCATTTTTATACTTCCACATATCATAGTTATTTATTTAAAAATAAGGCGGCCTATTTGGAGAAGATCCCTATTGTCTATTATTATCCATAAAGAATTAAATTTAGAAATAATAAAAATGTATGATCATTAAAATACATCTAAACCATAGTTGAACATATATTTGAAAACCCCATTTGATACCAAATATTGGTTAGAGTGAGAAACTCAATAGGGGTGAATTGATTTCAAATTAAAAATTTCTATTTAATAAAATTCAAAACTAAATACCCTAAATTAGTTAAAAATAAAGGTTAATCAATATAGTAAAATGATATAAGTTTTATCTTTCAAATAATTTCTTAATTAGTGATTAGGTCACTAAAAAAATATTTTTTGAAATAAATTTATCTTTTTAAATCAAATTACTTAAAACACTTTTTATAAAAAAATTAAGACTAACTATCATAATAATGGTTTTTTTAGATGTACAAAACAGATCATGTTTTAAGATTGAAATGTATAAAAAACAAGAAAATTCACATAGAAGAATATAAATAAGGGGTTCATTATCAAGTTAAGACTTAATCACATCCAGTTCACAATCACCTATTTCCTAGTTCTTTATTAAACAATAAACATGATTCACAGCCTCGATCAAGTTTTATAGACAAAAAAATGCAAGGCTTTCCAAGAAAGAAGCCTCTTTCATAGTTATATGTGAGAATAAAAATAAAAAATATGTCACTCATGACCACTTCCACATTTTTCATGGGTATAAAAATAGGGAAAATTGAGAGATTGTGTCAAGCACATTATAATTTGGTACATGAGACAATGTGTACATATAAATAGAGTAATGTAACAGACATGTAAAATGTAAATCATAAGTAGAGGGAGAAATGAGTTGAGATTAAATAAGTTTTGTTTTTTAATATGAATAGAATTATATATTCCAAGATCTTCATATTTTTATTTCCTAGGAGCTTGAATAGGTTCTTTAGAAGTGTAGGAAAATAAATCCATGAAGTGAATACAAAAATAATTCTATTTTCTAGCTGTAGAAGTTCTAAAAACTACCACAAAGGTTTGTTAAGATATTTCCTATATACAGTGTAAGAAGGTTCCACTTTTTCAATATATTATACACATCCATACCAAAACTTCACATGAGAGAGTTCTCCAGAATATATTGTTCCTCAGGATCCAAATATCAATTGAAGAATACTAGTAAGAAAATCCTATATCGTCATACTGATCACAAAATTAGGAATCCTATGAATTTTTCTTTAATGAATCCATTGAGTGGTTTAGAAATAATGTTTCTGTACTCTAAATGGGTCTTGAATGCATTAAATTCTATAGACTAACCATTTTAAGATTTAAATTAAAATTAAGAATTATAATAAAAGTGGTAGCATATTGGTTGTAGTTTATAATAACAATATATTTTATCTAACAGTCACACAGTCTAGGGATAGATCTGTTAATGATATATCATCTAAAATATTAGTAGACCTAATCAGTAGTAGATCTGGTCTAATGGTAAATCTAGTCTTGTGATAGATCTTGTCTGGGGATAGATCTAGTCTAACAGTGGATCTGTTCTCGAGGAAGATGTATTTTATTGGTAAATCATGATGAAATAATGGTATACATGTTGAACTTCCAGTAGATATGTTGAAATATCATTATATTTCCTCATCGATAGATCTATCATATGTAGTGTCTGATTGTAGATGTAATCCACAAGTAGATCTGATTAAACTAATAATAGATCAATACATTTCCAAATTTGATCCTAAATTACTTATAAACTGATTGAATATCATAATATATTTTAATTTTTAGAAACAAAATAATCAGGATTTGTGATCATTAAAATAAATAGGTTTCCATAAGATTAAAACAATTTTATATGTATAAATAAGTCAATTACGTTCAATTTTATTTGAAAAAGAATTATCTTTTCACAATCAAGTAAGAGTATTATATTTTATATTCATCATTCATATCAATGGATATCTATGATTCAAGACTTAATAAACCCTTAGTTTATTATGAAGTATAGTAAAAGATTTATTCTAAATTTTAAATAATGTATCATTGTGGATTTATGAACACATAGATAATTTTTTTTGTTAAGAAAAATTATAAGCATGATTCAATCCATTTTTGAAATCAGATGTAGTGATCTCCCCTTGGAAGTCATACAAATCCCCATTTCTCAGATCCTTTTCATATGAATCTATAACCACTATATTTTTCATTTTTTCATTTATTTTAATACATTTGTATTATAAGATTATTTTATTTTAATATAGATGCAATAACTTAAAAGTAGATGCATATACATGATGTGGATGAATCTTATTTCTTATTCAATTCATTGTAATTTGTTTTATAGTATCTATTCCTTCCACATAAGAAGAAAATATCGCCTATTCATTCTTCTCACTATGAATCATTTGTATCCTTAATGGGAATTATAAAGGGTCTTCAGGATTTATATTATCACTGATATCATAGGCCTTTTCTTTCAAACTATTCACCATTCGGGGTGGAGAAACATGTTTCAACCAATACTTATCCACATAGTGAATTATGCAAAAAGGTTTTCTAATTAAGTTATCTATACTTGGATGAATAAGTATAACCTTGATGGCAAGGATAATAAAATAATATTAATGGATAAAATCTTATCCAAGTGAAAGACCAATTCCCTAACTGATTAATGTGACCCAACATTTAGAAACCATGATCAATAGCTAGATTATGTTTTTCAAATTCACACTAATATATGGCATTTTAATGATTAGTTATCTCAAAACTTTATTTCTCTTTATAAAGTTAACAAAGATGATATATAATGGTTTAATAATCCATGTCCTTATATTGTATAATTAAAATTTAGGAAAAAGTTGATAATACAATACAAGAGACAAAGGAAAGATCCTCTACATATCAATGGTAGTCGTCCATTTTAATTATCTCACATACTGGGGTGGAAGAATAAGAATAGGGAATTATAATACTTAATACAAATTATCTAATAAAAATAAATCACATTAATTATTATACCATAAAAAAAATTGTATTTGTAATGAAATATCTTGGGTTTATGGATGACCATAGTGTTTTCATGGATTAATTTTCCATTTTCTAGTAATTTATATAGATATATTATTTCATTACTTGATTGAAATTATGCAAGACATAATAATGATTATAATTTTACCAAGTCTCCAAAAATTTTATCAAGTCTCAATGACTATCACTATTGAAATTAGAATGTATCATCCCTTTATACATTCCAGTGGAAAGGATCTATATTTCCTTCATTATGATCTAGAATATGTTTGTCACATCCATAAGAAGGTGTTTATCTACGTATTCTTGCCATCTATAGTTTTAAATTTGCTTATTTGATTGAGTGGAATCCCCAATTAAGAAATACAGACTTTAATTTCCTCAACATTGGCCTCCAAATTTTTATTGAACAGACTATGATATTAAATTCTACACATGCTTGGTTAAATCAACCCATCTTGTTAGTTAAGCCTCCTAAATAACTATAAAAGCCTCTAACTATAGACTCAACCAATACTTTGACTGTGGGTTTTCTGTAGTCCATTAATAAAAGACATAGTGACTTAATATGACCTTGAGAGATTTTTTATTTTTCAAAATTTTATTATTTTATCTTTTACATGTCTTGTTAATATTAAGTAAATTTTACTTAAGGGATAAACCGTGTTTTGATAAAACATTTACACATAATCCAATAATTTTAATTCCACCATTTTATGTTAGTCCATTTATTTATGTTGTCATGGTCTTTCATCCATAATATATAACATATATAGGAAAAAAATAAAGAAATTAATTAAATGCAATGAGCCTGATATTTATCTAATGGTTGATTTATTGATCATATAATAAATCAACCTATTCCCTTAGGGGGAAACTTTTTTTTCCAGTCTTCACATAAGATTTAGTATCCCACCTATCCACCTATGTTTTTCCAGGGTTAGTTTCATCTCTATTCCATCTTGAACCACCTCCAACTCAGTTACATTTTTCTTTTCAGATAACCCTATTATTACATATGTTTTTTAAGTAATTTATAGGTGAGGTGAAACAAAATATTTGTTAGGGGTAGTTACATAAAACAATATTGGACATGTAAGTCTTTCATAATAAAGGATAGAGGGATGATATACAGACAATATAATTTAATATAATAATAAATAAATGAAAATCCACAAAATAAAATTAAGTTAAATAAACAAAATAATACATAGTTCTGATCAAATATCATGATCATTTATACACATTCAAAAATTATGCATTTAAAACATCCAGTTATAATTAATTTCAATTTTTTTTCAGTAAGATAAATATTTCATGAATTAATATGATTAATTATCCTATTAATCAATTATTTCATTTTATAATTTTCCTTCCAATTTTCCTATATATTCCCATCTATTATGATTTCAAATAATTCAATAATTTTTTTTATAAAATTTAATAAAATAGTACATAGATTTGTACTTAGAAGAAACTCAATGAGTATTCATTTGTACTATTATATACGTATTGATATTTTATAAAATCTAATCATATTGAATCTATAATAAACCTTTTATCAAGTAATTCTATGGATTGAATTGGTAAATTAAATGACACATAGAACATATGTCGATTAATATAGACTCTAATGTTTTTAAATGTTATAGAGTAATCAATGTATTATGACTATACTGAGTATGTTTTTTCATATTTTTATGTGGAAATTTTTTAAGAATCTAATGTCATATAAAACCTATCATGTAGTATATAAAAGTGAAATTAATGAAACAAAGAAGACATAATTATGGGATTTATGGAGTAATAAATAAAATATAATATTTACCTACAAATTGTTAAAGTAGAAGATGTGTACATTTCTTCACTTGATGTCTACAATACACACGCAGGGACATGACATGTACTTTTATCAAAAATTAATGAGGTATAGAACATGAAGGAAGGTTAGACGATGTGTAATTTAAGTTTTACAACTATCAGACTATAACATCATGTATCAAATACCCACAGTGCATTAATTACATGACATGTCTTGAAATTGTTTTTTATTTATAAGAACATGTGAACTATACAATCTGTAGGTAATATATATGGTATGTAATACTAAAATATCATTTTCCTCTATGGGTGTTCAACACGTGGTGAATTTAATTTATACAATGTGTATTCATTACATGATGAACTGGAGTCCATGTGGGTGTCCTAGTGCAATGAACAAGTATACATGATGTGTGACAAAGAAGTACATGTTGTGTAAACCTATGAAATCTATTTATAATTATTGGAACCTTTATATGGGTTCTTCATATTTGATCTTCATTAATTATTAAATGATCATAGTTATATTGGTGATAAATAGAGAGGAGGAAGAAGTGATCTTGGAATTCAAATAAGGAAAGAGTAAAATAGGAAATGAAATTTAAATTATAAATGTGTAATTACCAATAATAAAATTAAAAATTATAAATTTAATATTAACCCCTCAAATGCCCCTTTTTGGATCTAAATAGAGAAAAAAATGTTGGACTAATATCCAACTCAGTTTTTGTTGGAATCAATAGATTATTAAAAATGTAAAAGATGCAAACTTCACGACAAACAATAAATTTTCCAATGAATATTGAAAAATAAAACACTATAACCAAGTGAATATCTTTTTCATGGGAATTTTATAATTAATTTAATTTCATGAAGAAATACCATGATCTTGAGTACTTTCTACAATGTAGGTGTTGCTCATCTGAAGGTTGTTTGGTTTTATTTTCATCTCATTGATGAGGACCCAAATTAGAGACCCACTAGTGGTAATCCACACATTATAATTTAATATTGTAGCCCCATTAATGTTACTATGGGTTCTAGTGTGGTGCACAATTCATCATGTTTCATTCCCTTGGTCAAAACAACGATCCATTTTTTGTGAAATGATAGTGTATTGATATCTACACGTTGAGGGAAATAGAGGAAGAGAGAATATCTTGAATGTAACAACCTGAGATTTTATGAGAATTATTATTTTTAATTTCTTTGATTTCTTTTGTTGTACGCTACACCAAGATTATCTTGCACTATACACAACACTGTATTAGCTTGCAGCATACGCAACACTATTCATGGCTCATGTTACACACAATTTCAAGTTCGTTTTGTAGAAATTATTCTACGCATAATTAAGTATAGACTTTGTTTAATGTATAAATGAAATATGGTTGTATTTTGTTATACGCAACAACAAAGGAGTATTTCACTACACACCACCCTGATTTGGCTTGCATTACACGCAATCACGACCTTCCTCGATAGCGTGTGTTGTACGCAATACCGGGTTTCACTAAACAACGATATATTGTTATAATATTATTATGGACTAGCCGTTATGAATAGTATTAACTAAATTTTGAATTTTATAACATTATTATTAATCTTACATATATTCTAGAACATGGTATGAGAATAAAATAAATTTTTTGGGTAAAATAAGTATTTTTCAAAAAATGCAGTTTTGCCGCCTTTTGATGGCACACCCACATTAAATATAATTTTTGACATGTTTATAAGTTTAATTTGAAAAAATAAAATTATTCCTTGGAATAAGGATATAAAAATTTAATTTTGATGAATTTTTCATATTATTATGATAACTTTCATATTTTGATGAATAGTAAAAAACACGCTATATTTTAATTAAAAACAACTTTTTTCATCACAATAATTTATATGGTTAGATTATATTTTTAATTGTTTTTAAAGTGTAATGGGAATATATTTTTACCATTTAATCCAATGCTGGTCATTTAATTAATTTCACTTTGAATTTGGACATAAACAAATGTCGATCTTTTGATAGTTTTTTTTTTGACAAAGTAAGACGAATCCATTAATGATGGAGATCAGCAGAAATATAGTTACATAACCACGATGGAAAAAGACTAAACCAGTGAAAATCCTCGTAAGGAGGGCCAACGGCTACCATCTTGTGAGCGGCATCATTCGCTTCCCTTTTAATAAATGAGAAATTGTAGGATGTGAAGCCTTGTCTCAGAGAGTGAATACACCGAGTAATGGAGCCAAAAGGTTGACGCCCGCCATTAGTGAGATTGATGGCATTGATTACGGTGAGACAATCAGATTCGATGTGAATGGAATCCCAACCATGGTCTTTTGTGAAGTTCAACCCAGCAAGGATGGCGGCGGCCTCCGCGACTGAGGAATCCCAAAGTGCATAGCGAGCTTCGTATTTGGCTGTGATAAGATTTCCCTGGTTGTCTCGGGCCAGAAAACCAAGTCCAACTGGGCCATTCTTAGGGAGAGATGCATCCACATTGATCTTAATAATCCCTTCCGGTGGGGGGCACCAATGTTGGGAATGAGGAGAGGGGGTGAAAAGTCTTTGCTTCTGAGGGTGGTTCTGCCAAACCGCAATCCATGATGATGCCCGGTCAATCCAAAATCTGGGGGGCCTCCGAAAAAGATTGAAAATGGCCTCGTTCCGCATATCCCAGATAATCCAAGTCAGAATGCACAAGGCGCCTGCTTTAGCCAGTGAAAAGGAGGAGCACCATCACATTAGGAGAGAGGTAATATCCTAGGCGACGTCCAGGGACAACTCCGTAGTAGATCCCCAGCCATTCCAACCCTCCGGAGCCCCGGGGCATTGAATGAGAGCATGGAGAGGGGATTCAGGAACAGAAGGGTAGAAGGGGCATGAGTTGTCATTTGAAAAGTGTCTGTAGGCTAGGAGGATCTTAGTATGAAGGATACAGGTGCACACCTGCCACCAGAAAAAGCGGACTTTAGGGGGAACATTAAGCTTCCAAATTGATGTCCAGGGCCTCACGTCTCCTTCTGTAATTCGAGCCGTGAGAGCTCGCCGGTAACCATCTTTCACCGTGTACTCTCCTGAGGTGTCTTTTGTCCAGAAGAGATGATCTGGCCCTGTGTTTGGCACACAGGGGATACTCAGAATAAGTCTCATGTCCCTCTCATTAAACCACGAATAGAGTTTTTCAAGACACCATCCCGCCCCTTGATTATCAAATAGACAACAGACTGTGGTGTGTTCGGAGCCTGGATAAACAGGGGATGATGCATTCACGCTTGCCTGATCAATAAGCCAGGGATCAGTCCAAATCTTTACTGTTAAACCATTCCCAATCCTCCAGCCAAGTCCTTTTCGCAGAAGATTGCGAGCACCCCAAATGCTTCTCCAGAGAAAACTGGGTCGATAGCCAAGATGGGAATCCAAGAAATCCTTATGTGGGAAATATTTAGCCCGGAGAACTCGCGTGCATAGGGATGATGGGTAATTAATCATACGCCAACCTTGTTTAGCAAGCAAAGCATCATTAAAAAGAGAAAGGTCCCGGAATCCCATTCCGCCTACAAATTTTGGTTGGCAGAGAGCAGACCAGGCGATCCAATGGACTTTATTTTTTCCGTCCTTTCGACCCCACCAGAAGTTAGATGTGTTGGATTGAATCTGTGAAAGCACCACATAAGGAAGTTTAAAAATAGACATCAAATAGTTGGGGACAGATTGAAGTGCCGCCTTGATGAGGGTTTCCTTCCCGGCCTTGGAGATTTTTTTGGGGATCCAACCTTTTATTTTTCTTTCAATTCAATCCACAATAGCTGAACAGATTTCTTTCTTTGACCTTCCAACCACTGTCGGGAGCCCAAGATACTTATGGTGCTTATCAACCCCAGGGATGCTTGATATAGAGTAGAGTTCTTCTCTTTTCGGCTGAGGGACTCCAGAGCTAAAATAAATTTCTGATTTACTCTGGTTGATCATTTGTCCTGAATCCCGTTCATACTGTTGAATCGTCTGGAAGATTGCAGTACACTCATTAGGGGTAGCTCGGGAAAATAGAATGCAATCATCGGCGAAGAAGAGGTGGGAGATCGGAGGGCCCTTGCGGCACACTTTCGCCCCATGAATTCTGGAAGACAAAGCTGCCCTGGAAAGGAGGTTAGAAAACATGTCAGCCACTAAAATAAAGAGGAAAGGTGAAAGAGGATCTCCCTAGTGACGCCCACGGGACAGGGAAAAGCCTCGTGTGAGCACCCTGTTGACATTAATACAGAAGGACACTGACGAGATGCATTTCATGATCATGTCAATCCATTTGGTGCAGAAACCCATCTTGAGCATCACAAATTCGAGGAAGTTCCATTCCACTCTATCATAGGCCCTATCCATATCCAACTTCCAAGCCATGATCCCTCTCTTTGCTCGTGTTCGTGTTTTCATGGAATGAAAAATTTCATGAGCAATAATGGCATTATTAGTGATTAACCCTTTTTCCACAAAAGCGCTTTGGTTCTCTGAAATGACGTCGGGTAACCATGGATGAAACCGATTCGCCAGAATGTTCGAAATGATCTTATACAAAACATTCCACAGACTGATAGTTCGAAAGTCTGAAACCCCTTGCAGATTTTTCATCTTGGGAATGAGGGTAAGAATAGTTTCATTAATAGTAGACAGGTCTGTTTTCCCTGCCCAAATATCCCTCATCAGATTGCATATGTCTAGACCAATGATGTGCCAGTAATTCTTGAAAAAGAGGGCATGGAAACTGTCTGGTCCTGGGGCCTTCGTAGAGTGGATTGGCTTTAAAGCCTTGAGAATCTCGTCATTCGTCACATCATTAGATACCTGTCTTGAAATTGTTTTTTATTTATAAGAACATGTGAACTATACAATCTGTAGGTAATATATATGGTGTGTAATACTAAAATATCATTTTCCTCCATGGGTGTTCAACACGTGGTGAATTTAATTTATACAATGTGTATTCATTACATGATGAACTGGAGTCCATGTTGGTGTCCTAGTGCAATGAACAAGTATACAGGATGTGTGAAAAAGAAGTACATGCTATGTAAACCTATGAAATCTGTTTAGAATTATTGGACCCTTAAGATGGGTTCTTCATATTTGATCTTCATTAATTACTAAATGATCATAGTAATATTGGTGATAAATAGAGAGGAGGAAGAAGTGATCTTGTAATTCAAATAAATAAAGAGTAAAATAGGAAATTAAATTTAACTTATAAATGTGTAATTATCAATAATAAAATAAAAAATTATAAATTTAATATTAACCCCTTAAATACCCCCTTTTGGATCTAAATAGAGAAAAAAATGATGGACTAATATCCAACTCGGTTTTTGTTGGAATCAATAGATTATTAAAAATGTAAAAGATGCAAACTTCATGACAAACAATAAATTTTCCAATGAATATTGAAAAATAAAATACTATAACCAAGTGAATATCTTTTTCATGGGAATTTTATATTTAATTTAATTTCATGAAGAAATACCATGATCTTGAGTACTTTCTACAATGTAGGTGTTGCTCATCTGAAGGTTGTTTGGTTTTATTTTCATCTCATTGATGAGGACCCAAATTAGAGACCCACTAGTGGTAATCCACACATTATAATTTAATATTGTAGCCCCATTAATGTTACTATGGGTTCTAGTGTGGTGCACAATTCATCATGTTTCATTCCCTTGATCAAAACAATGATCCATTTTTTGTGAAATGATAGTGTATTGATATCTACACATTGATGGAAATAGAGGAAGAGAGAATATCTTGAATGTAACAACCTGAGATTTTATGAGAATTATTATTTTTAATTTCTTTGATTTCTTTTGTTGTACGCTACACCAAGATTATCGTGCACTATACACAACACCGTATTAGCTTGCAGTATACGCAACACTATTCTTGGCTCATGTTACACACAATTTCAAGTTCGTTTTGTAGAAATTATTCTACGCAACATTAAGTATAGACTTTTTTTAATGCATAAATGAAATATGGTTGTATTTTGATATACGCAACAACAAAGGATTCTTTCACTATATGCCACCCTGATTTGGCTTGCATTACACGCAATCGTGACCTTCCTCGATAGCGTGTGTTGTACGCAATACCGGGTTTCACTAAACAACGATATATTGTTATAATATTATTATGGACCAGCCGTTATGAATAGTATTAACTAAATTTTGAATTTTATAACATTATTATTCATCTTACATATATTCTAGAACATGGTATGAGAATAAAATAAATTTTTCGGGTAAAATAAGTATTTTTCAAAAAATGCAGTTTTGCCGCCTTTTGAGGGCACACCCACTTTAAATGTAATTTTTGACATGTTTATAAGTTCAATTTGAAAAAATAAAATTATTCCTTGGAATAAGGATATAAAAATTTAATTTGGATGAATTTTTCATATTATTCTGATAACTTTCATATTTTGATGAATAGTAAAAAACACGCTATATTTTAATTAAAAAAAACTTTTTTCATCACAATAATTTATATTGTTAGATTATATTTTTAATTGTTTTTAAAGTGTAATGGGAATATATTTTTACCATTTAATCCAATACTGGTCATTGGAATTAATTTCACTTTGAATTTGGACATAAACAAATGTCGATCTTTTGATAGTTATTGTTTCTTAAAAACACGCTATTTGTTTTGATAACATGAATTTATTTTAAAATTAGTTAATTACACTTCTATGTTTTAAATTTGTAAAAATGGACATCATTTTTGGATTCGGAATATCGAAATTAGCCTGGGGTGAAATTTTGATATTTTTCTGAAAACTTTTAATTTTTGATGAATAGTGAAAACACTAGGTTACTATTCAAAAACTAACTTTTTATTTAAATAATTATTTATTTTGATTAAATTTATTTTAGGTCAAAATTGATACATAATACTTATATAATTTCAATGTAATTCATTGGAGTCATTTTATAATAATTTTAGATATATAAAAAGTTTATTGAACTTTTGACCGTCTTTTACCCACCTCTTAGGAGAATTTGAAAATTCACATAAAACTTAATTTTAACACTTTTGTGAATGGAATTTCAAAAATCCGAGAGAAACGGTTTATTTCACTGTGTAAAATGTGGTTCAATGAGATGAAAATAATTTTTAGTGAATAGTAACTTTTTACTTTTTTTACCACGGTTAAAAGTAAATAGGGTAATTAAGGGTAACAATGATAATATTATTACCCTAAAACATGTAATAATTCTATTGGATAAGTGTAATTTGACCAAGAAAACTTTAGGAATAAAATATGACCATTTATGCCCACTTGGATTAGATTAGGACATTTAATGTTAATTTATTTAAAGAAGCGTTAAATAGTTAAAATCAAAGTTTAATAAGTAAATCATTTTTAATATAGGGTTATACATAATAAAAAATCGACTATAAATATTAATTAGGACATTAAAAATATTTAATACATTATGGTATTTTATTTATAATTTTTAGACATTAAATAACTTAATTTATTTATGACACAAAGATGATGCAGTAATTATCTTATTAATGAAATATTGACATCATTGATGTTATAAATACCCAAATAAATGTAATTTGAGACTTTTTATGAATTCCAATAATTTTATAGATTAATATGACATTTTAGTATTGATTTAATTAACATTGTTCGAACAAATAATTCTTTTATGATTTTTACAAAAATCAATTACCAAATAGTGTCAAAATTGACATAAAATAGATGTTAAAACAAATATTATATTATTAATTGTTATTTTATTCCTAAAAATCTAAGGTTCGGCCAAATTACTTAGATATGGTTATATATATTAACAATAAATAACTTGGGGTTCGTTTGGCTTGTCATAGTAAGTTTATTAACCTTATAGTGTAAGAAAACCAGAAGACACGGTAAACGTAAAATTATTTAACTTAAAGTTAAATCTAAATGATAAGGTTAAAATATAAACCTAAACCTATATAAATTCTTTTTGATGAGATTATTCTGACCCATCCCCACCTTATCTTCTAAATAAATCAATTTGGAGCTATTAAAAACCGAATATGAACTTATAATAAAATAATATTTTTAGTTTTTCTTAAGGTGCCCCTCTCCTCCCTTATAAAAGGGAATCTCCTCCCTCTCTTCCTCACACCACTTTGAGCAATCAAGCTCGGAGAAACCCTACCAAATTATCTTCTACACTTCCCTAGAAATATCCTAGAGGTCCTAGTCTTCTTCAAAGACCAATTTTAGTACCCTAAAAGGAGGTCTCAAAGAGGCGATTCAAAGAAGAGGTAATGTCCGTTACCGATTCTTTCAACTCTATTTATTCTTCCACTTCTTATTATTTAGTTGTTTCATTATGAAGTAATAAAATTAGTATCACTCATTTACTGATATTTTATTATAAGTATTAAAAAACCCTATTTCACCTTCTATCCATCCTACGGAAAACGAAATCACCGCGCGTGCGTACGTACGGAATACCGTCTCCATGTCGTGGTGTAATCTGTTTTCCAACACCACCTTACTTGGATGGGTATAATGGTGTAAAGAATAACTATACATAGTTATTATAACATCGTACTGATTCTAATATATTGTATCATCCACTCCACTCCAATTCAATAATTATTGTAACGATATCATCGCTCGTGCGTATGTACAGACTACGGTCTCCACGACGTGATGAGATTCATTCTCAATGATTAACCATTCATGAATGATTATAAAGTATATATAATAAGTAATCATGAAATATATGAAATAATAATGATATTGGATTTATGTATATATATATATATTTATGTCATCCAATTAATTCCATTCAATTCAATGAGGAAACGAAAACAACGTTCATGCGTACGTACGGCCTACCGTCTCCATGAACGGTGTATTTCATTCCATTTGTCGATCTATTATATATATGTATATTCTGAATATATATTATATATAAATCATGTTTTATATTATGGAATTAAGTAATCATGATCTAAGTAATCATATGAATAATTACAAGTCAAAACACGGACGACAAATGAAACGATTTTACCCAAAACGACCTTTAACATAGAATTTACAAAAGAATGGATAATATAAAGTCATAAGTGAACCATATATGATATCATAACAATGAATATGATTCTGTAATAAGACAATAAAATTATTTAAATCATTATACAGGAGGTTCGGATATGTACGAAGCATATCAGACCTAAGGTAAGGGATAATTTTAAAATCTCATTTTTATCCGAGATTGCTTATTCGTAAGTATTTATTGGGGTTATATTTATCATCCATGTACCTGTTTTCTAAAAATGGTTTCATGTATGTTTAAAGTCCTTTTTACCCATTTTTGACTTTTACTACATGGTATGAAAGGAATCTTTCTTTTACGAGGTACTTTTTGACTTTTCTGACAAAAGTACGAGAAGAATGTTATTTTTAACATTTACGGCGTGAATAGATTTTTACGGTTTCATAACGCCTCATTTTCATGAAGATTACCCTATATGATTTTATAACTATTTTCAACAAAATAATTTTATTTTAAAAGTTCATGGCATTTTTTGAAAGGAAAATGATTTTGAAAGAAGAAAGGATATTTTCCTGTAGAATTCATTTCAAATGTTTTATCAAAACCATTTTCCATCTAAGATGACATTATTTCTTATGTGTATGTTTCCAGTATAATGTCTCTATGATTTACATGGTTTCAATTTTCTTAAGATGAAATAATATCCATTTGTTTTATATGGATTATGCTATGATGGGATGATGTTTATGAAACCCATTTTTATTCTTTGGGTTATGATGAATGATTTATGTTTATGTTGTGGCACAAGTAAGAATGATTTCATTATGAAATGGGTGGGACCTATATCTCCCTCCAATGAATTGGGTAATTATTTATATCTCATGATATAGACATGGCAGGAATGTTAAGTTAATCCAGTTCAGTGTTACAGGACTTAAATGAGGATTGAAATCGATTCAGAAAGGGACTTTGTCCACTAAGATGGTCATGGCAGCAATGCCTTGGTTACTATGGAAATCATGAAATGTGCTGAATGGTTGCCACAATTACATGTTTTATTCCCATTATATTTTATCATGATTGATGTTCCATTATGATATATGCCTTACGTACTTCCACGATTTATGTCTTTGCTCAAGATTTTGATGTTTAAATTTCATGCTCAAGTTTTTTCATTCAAATGTTTATGGATTGTTTTATGTTCACTATGTTTTCCCTTACTAAGAATTTGATCTCACCCTTTTTATGTTTTCTTTTCCCCATTATATAATTAAAGGTTCTAGGTAAGAATAAAAAGGAAGATATTTATGGGAGATGTTGAGGATCTTTCACCAAGATTAGAAGATTATGTTCCATGTTTCCAAAGGCACTAAACTATTACGGGCCTTGGGTGTCTGTTTTTGTTATGTATTAAGTATTCTACAAAAGTAATGTAATGTCCATGTACGTCATGCTCTGGGTCTCTACAGTTGGTATCAGAGGAAAGGTTTAGTTAACCTTTGGAAACTAGGATGCGAAAACTTTAGTGAGATCCCTAGAGATATTTATAAGGTATTTATAGGGATGTCCCTAAGGTTAAGTATAATTATAGGTTATGATCCTAGAATTTCACTAAAGATATTAGAATTAAACCTAAGATGTTAGATGTCGAATGTACTCCCCATTGATTATGTTATTTTCCTTGTATGATTTTCCCTCTCACAGAATTCTTTTTGTGTTTTAGTCATTGGAGGGAACCAGAAGGAATTCGGTTAACATTGAATCCAATGGACAAATTGGTGACTATTAGCAATGAAATTGCGTAATGCCTAGAGAGAAAGATATTGTGATTATGCCGAATCATTCATCGCGATATATGATTAACAAGGTGAAATTTAGTGGTATTCCTAATTCATCAAATAAGAGGAAGACAGACTTTTATGCATGTTCGCATGTTGAGGAGCATAAAGAAAGGGAGATTGAGATTTCTAAAGAAGGGAAGAAGAACCTTGAGGAATACCTCAAGTGGAGGGAAAGATGTTATCTGTGTGGAGAAAAGGGTCATAGAGTGACAGACTGTTATGGAGTTCAATGTCTTATTTGTGGAGAACATGGGCATTACCCAAATCAATGCCCTGACCTAAAAAGTTACTTCTAAATCAAGGAAGGAATTATTCCAGGACAATCATTGAAGAGGATGGATTGAAGTGTTTATGTATTGGTATTCATGAATAATGTTGTTGGTGTACTTTTATGGTGTATTAGAATATTTTTGTATTAGTCTATTGTGGTTTTCAATAATTTTATGGTACCGGTAACCATGAAAAGTGATTCAACTATTTTGTAAAGCAGATGATATGCGCATAATGAATGGATAAAGAGAAAATTAAATGTTTGATAGTATTCATGAGCTCATGATTGATATAGGGGTTATGTTATATCATGGTCTGAGTATATAGAATTTTAAGGATTTTGGTATGTGGAAAGTGTTAACTTCTAACTGCATTCATGTTTTCACTAAGGTTCAATGGGTATTCATTTTTTTTCAATAGAATACATGATTAAGGTCTTCGAATGTTTGGAATGTGACCAACAAGATATTTCTTATGATATATGGGGATCAACGATGGTATTAACATGCTTGTTATATGAACTCTTTGGTAATTGTTTTCACTATAATATGAGATTGGACAGCAGTATTTTGGATAAGCTTAAAAATTATAATGGATTATGTTGGACATAATTTAGTATTGCTTAAGGCTCGAACTTTTTCGATATTATTGATGGAAAGTTATAATAATGTATTTTTAGAAAAAAAGGACAACCTGTACGATGGGTGACAGCCCATCGCGTCGGACAAGGCTATGGGAATCAAACCCACAACCGAAGTGCAACTGGCCCTTATCTCCTGCCACTGGCCTACAGGAAGTCCCTGTTTAGTAGAAACCAGTTTTAGTATATTAAGCAGTATGATAGATGAAATATAAGTCCATTTTGGAACCATATATTATTAATCTCACCATAGATGGAATTATGTATATAACTTTTGCTAACTTTTGTTTGAGACAGAAGGAATGACCTATCATTCTATTGCATGATCTGCTAAAACTTCACAAAAGACAAATTCAACTTCATTTCTTTAGGAGATGAAGTAGAAATTGTTCAAGGCACGAAGAACAGTGAGATGGTACCAAAATCATGTAAGTATTTCTTTTAATTCATCAACTTTAGGGAAATGATATTGAAAACCAAAAAAAAACGTTCTCCTAGTGCTCTTATATCCAACGAATCAGATGGTACCTTAGATCATCACAAATTTAAGGCTTTGTGATTGATGTATTTTTCATAGCCATGTTCTCTACCACTCTCCATCAGAGCTTGATGGTTAGATTTTTTTTCCATATCCATATTTTCACCTATGTTCTCCTATATGGAAACCCAGTGATGAGTTACTTTGGGTAATCGTTACGTTTCATACTTTAGTTTTTAAAATTAAGTTTTAGTATTCCTTTTTATGATGTGGGTATCTATGAATTGTAAACGATTTATAACCCCAACGAATTTCGAGGAAAAAATTCATTTTAAGGGGGGTATAATGTAACAACCCGAGATTTTATAAGAATTATTCTTTTTAGTTTATTTGATGTATTTTTCTGTACGCTACAACAAGATTATCTTGCGCTATACGCAACACCGTATTAACTTGCAGTATACGCAACACTATTCTTGGCTCGTGTTACACACAATTTCAAGTTCGTTTTGTAGAAATTATTCTACGCAACATTAAGTATAGAATTTTTTTAATGTATAAATGAAATATGGCTGTATATTGTTATATGAAACAACAAAGGAGTCTTTCACTACACGCCACCCTGACTTGGCTTGCATTACACGCAATTGCGACATTCCTCGATATCATGTGTTGTACGTAATACCGAGTTTCACTAAACAACGATATATTTTCATAATATTATTATGGAGTAGCCATTATGAATAATATAAACTAAATTTTGAATTTCATAACATTATTATTCATATTACATATATTCTAGAACATGGTATGAGAATAAAATAAATTTCTCGGGTAAAATAAGTATTTTTAAAAAAATGCAGTTTTGCCGCCTTTTGATGGCGCACCCACTTTAAATCTAATTTTTGACATTTTTATAAGTTCAATTTGACAAAATAATATCATTCCTTGGAATCAGGATATAAAAATTTAATTTGGGTTATTTTTTTCATATTATTCTGATAAATTTCATATTTTGATGAATAGTAAAAAACACGCTATATTTTAATTAAAAGCAACTTTTATCATCGCAATAATTTATATGGACAGATAATATTTTTAATTGGTTTTAAAGTTTAATTAGAATAGATTTTTACCATTTAATTCAATGTTGGTCATTGGAATTAATTTCACTTTGAATTTGGACATAAACAAATTTCGATCTTTTGATAGTTATTATTTCTTTAAAACACGCTATTTGTTTTGATAACATGAATTGATTTTAAAATTAATTAATACCACTTATATGTTTTGAATTTGAAAAAATGGACATAATTTTTGGATTTGGAATATCGAAATTATACTACAGTAAAATTTTGGTATTTTTCTGAAAACATTCAATTTTTGATGAATAGGGAAAACACTGGGTTACTATCTAAAAACCGACTTTTTATTTAAATAATTATTTATTTTGTTTAAATTTATTTTAGGTCAAAATTGATACATAATACTTATATAAGTTCAATGTAATTAATTGGAGTCATTTTATAATAATTTTAGATATATAAAAATTTTATTGAACTTTTGACCGTCTTTTACCCACCTCTTAGGAGAATTTGCAAATTTACATAAAACATAATTTTACTGCTTTTGTGAATGGAATTTCAAAAATCTGAGACACACGGTTGATGTATGTGTGTAAAATGTGGTTCAATGAGATGAAAATAATTTTTGGTGAATAGTAACTTTTTACTTTTTTACCACGGTTAAAAGTAAATAGGGTAATTAAGGGTAAAAATGATTATATTATTACCCTAACACATGTCCTAATTCTATTGGATAAGTGTAATTCGACCAAAAACAACCTTAGAAATAAAATATGACCATTTATGCCCACTTGGATTAGATTAGGACATTTAATATTAATTTATTTAAAGAAGGGTTAAAATAGTTAAAATCAAAGTTTAATAAGTAAATAATTTTTAATATTGTGTTATACATAATATACATTCGACTGTAAATATTAATTAGAAAGATAAAACAATTTCCTACTTAATGATATTTTATTTATAATTTTTAGACATTAAATAATTTAATTTATTTATGACACAACGATGATGGAGTAATTATCTTATTAATGAAGTATTGACATAATTGATGTTATAAATACCCAAATAAATGTAATTTCAGACTTTTTATGAATTAAAATAATTTTATTGGTTAATATGAGATGTTAGTATTTATTTAATTAGATTTTTTCGAACAAATCATTCCTTTATAATTTTCATAAAAATCAATTACCAAATAGTGTCAAAATTGACATAAAATAGTTTTCAAAACAAATATTATATTATTAATTATTATTTTATTCCTAAAAATCTAAGGTTTGGAAAAATGACTTATATAAGGTTATAAATACTAATAATAAACAACTTGGGGTTCGTTTGGCTTGTTATAGTATGTTTATTAACCTTAGAGTGTAAGAAAACAAGAAGACATGGTAAAAGTAAAATTATTTAAATTAAAGTTAAATCTAAATGATAAGGTTAAAATAGAATCCTAAACCTGTATAAATTATATTTTATGAGATTATTTCGACCCATCCCCACCTTAACTTATAAATAAATCAATTTGGAGCTATTAAAAACCGAATATGACTTTATAATAAAATAATATTTTTTTTCTTTCCTAAGGTGCCCCTCTCCTCCCTTATAAAAGTGCATCTCCTCCATCTCTTCCTCACACCACATTGAGCCTTCAAGCTCGGCCAACCCCTACCAAATTCTCTTCTCCACTTCCCTAGAAACATCCTAGAGGTCCTGGTATTCTTCAAAGACAAATTTTAGTACCCTAAAAGGAGGTCTCAAAGAGGCGCTTCAAAGAAGAGGTAATGTCTGTTACCGATTCTGTCAACTTTATTTCTTCTTCCACTTCTTCTTCATTAGTTGTTTCATTATTAAGTAATAACATAAGTATCAATAATATACTGATATGTTTTTATAGGTATTAAACAACCATATTCCACCTTCTATCCATCCTACGGAAAATGAAATCACCGTGCGTGCGTACGTACGGAATACCGTCTCCACGCCGTGGTGTAATCTGTTTTTCCAACACCACCTTACTTGGATGGGTATAATGGTGTAAAGAATAACTATACATAGTTATTATAACATCGTACGGATTCTGATATATTTTATCATCCACTCCAATTCAATTAAATAATTACGGTAACGATATCATCGCTCGTGCGTACGTACAGACTACCGTCTCCACGACACGATGAGATTCATTCTCAATGACTAGCCATTAATGAATGAATATAAAGTATATATAATAAGTAATCATGAAATATATTACATAATAATGATAATGTATTTATATATATATATATATGTATGTATTTCATCCAATTAATTCCATTCAATTCAATGAGGAAACGAAAAAAACGTTCTTGCGTACGTACGACCTACCGTCTCCATGAATGGTGTATTTCTTTCCATTTGTCGATCTATTATATTTATGTATATTATGAATATATATTATATATAAATCATGTTTTATATTCTAAAATTAATTAATCATGATCTATGTAATCATATGAATAATTAGAAGTCAAAACACGGACGACAAATGAAACAATTTTACCCAAAACAATCTTTAACATGGAATTTACAAAAGAACGAGTAATATAAAGTCATAAGTGAACCATATATGATATCATAACAATTAATATTATTTTGTAATAAGACAATGACATTATTTAAATCATTATAGAGGAGGTTCGGATACGTACGAAGCATATCGGACCTAAGGTAAGGGATAATTTTAAAATCATATTTTTATCCGAGATTGCTTATTCGTAAGTATTTATTGGGGTTATATTTATCATCCATGTCCCTATTTTCTAAAAATGGTTTCATGTATTTTTAAAGTCATTTTTACCCATTTTTTACTTTTACTACATGGTATGTAAGTAATCTTTCTTTTATGAGGTACTTTTTGAATTTTCCGACAAAAGTACGAGAAGAATGTTATTTTTAACTTATACGGCGTGGACGGATTTTTACGGTTTCATAACGCCTCATTTTTATGAAGCTTACTCTACAAGATTTTATGACTATTTTCAAAAAAATACTTTTATTTTAAAAGTTCATGGCATTTTGTGAAAAGAAATTGTTTTGAAAAGAAGAAAGGATATTTTCCTCAAGAATTCATTTCAAATGTTTTATCAAAACCATTTCCCCTCTAAGATGACATTATTTCTTATGTGTATATTTCAGGTATAATGTCTCTATGATTTACATGGATTCACTTTTATTATGATGAAATGATATCTATTTGTTTTATATGGATTATGCTATGATGGGATGATATTTATGAAACCCATTTTTATTCTTTGGGTTTTGATGAATTATTTATGTTTATGTTGTGGAAAAAGTAAGAATGATTTAATTATGAGATGGGTGAGACCTATATCTCCCTACAATGCATTGGGTAAAGATTTATATCTCATGAGATAGACATGGCTAGAATAGTAAGTTAATCCGGTTCAGTGTTACAGGACTGAAACGAAGAGTGAACTCGATTCAGAAAGGGACTGTGTCCACTAAGATGGTCTTGGCAGCAATGCCTTGGATACTATGGAAATAATGACATTTGATGAATGGTTTCTACAATTACATGTTTTATTCCCATTATATTTTATAATGATTGATGTTCCATTATGATATATGCCTTACGTACTTCCACAATTTATGTCTTTGCTCAATATTTTGATGTTTAAATTTCATGTTCGAGTTTTTGCTTTCAAATGTTTATAGATTGTTTTATGTTCACTTTGTTTTCCCTTACTGAGCATTTGAGCTCACCCTTTTTATATTTTCTTTTCCCCAGGAAATAAGGAAATAGTTTAGGTAAGAAAAAAATGGAAGATCTTTATGGGAGATGTTGAGGATCTTTCACCAAGAATAGAAGATTATGTTCCAAGTTTCCAAAGGCACTAAACTATTACTGTCCTTTGGTGTCTGTTTTTGTTATGTATTAAGTATTCCGCAAAATTAATGTAACGTCCATGTACGTCAAGCTCTGGGTCTCTACATTGAACTTGAGGGAAACCCCTAAATACAATCTTCATTAAGAGAGAATTATTTAGGAAGAAGAATTATGTGAAAAATAACCAGCAAGTCATAATTCTCATAAAATTCTATATATTGTACCTAGGCTAGGGTTTCATATTAATTAATTTCACAAAAGACCTTAATAATATATTAAAATAAAAAGTACCCCCAATTCATGTAAAATAATAATATCATTATTTTACTCCATGGTGTTCATTAAATGACATAATGATAAATATTATTTTATAGTCTAGAGAATTAATATTTATCGCTGGACATAGAATTGATCCACTCATCCCCCTAAGAATTTATTTAATATAATAATACATATATTACTGATAAATAGTTATTCATTCAATAAATAAATATATATTCTATTCAAAAACTATAAATTTTTTATTTATTTAATATTAATAAAACTAAATAAATATTTATTTAAAAAATATATATTTATTTAATACGTTGTGGATAACAAGAGATAAGTTGATATTGTATATTCACATAATTAGACAATTACCTTAAAAATAAATACTTATTTAAAATTTTCAATCATTTAATAAATATTGAATAAATATTAAATCTTAATCCAGAGAATATTATTTATTCCAAGTCTTAAATATATGTTCAACATAGATCAATAGATACAGTTTGTGTGTGACCCTATAATCATCTTCCTGTGTGGTATTAGGTGGGATTTCATAAATTCAAAATTACAATTTAGTAACAGATAAAGGAAACTAGAGAGGAATAATTTTTGTTATAATGAAAACAAAAAAAACAACTGCTCATTGTGTAATATAATCCATTTGTCTCAAAATATCATAAAGATGTTTGTACACTTGTGTCATCATCATTGATTCCTAACATATCCTCAAATGGACCAAAGGCCTTCATTTTTTATTGATTTTGATAATCTGCCTTTCAAGGGCTAAGGTGGAACCCTTACAAGGCCCATAGGCGAATGTATTACATTGCCCATAGGCCTTAGAGGAATTCGTTTCCCGTAGGCTCCAAACATTACATAAATCCCAGAATAACTACTTCGAACTGCCCTCCCCATCATCTTTATCATTAAATCATCTCTCAACCTTTGAATGGCTATTCAGCTAGGCTTTCCCGTGCATGCATAGGCTTGTCCCAATGGAAGGTGCCATACCCTCTCATTATTGCTATCTGTTTAGCTTCTTCTATGGTGAAAGCTCCTTGAATTTCTATCTGAAGCTTTTTCCTTATAGGTTGTCTAGTCTGCAATTACACTTAGTGTGGCCCGAAGGCCTTGAGGTGGCCTAAAGGCCTTATTGACCTAAAGGTCTGGGTGGCCCGAAGGCCTCAAAGGACTCGGGGACCAAATCGACGGCCCAAAGGCCTCAAAGGACTCGAGGACCAAATCAGTGGCTCGACGACCCAAATGGAGGAATATTCCTGGCTGCTACAGTGCTAAACAGTGCCTACTGCAGTGTCCGCTACAATACCTACTATAGTTATGCACAATTCCTACTACAGTACCTGCTACAATACCTTCTATAGTACCTAAAAATTAGCCTCTACCTGGATTTGATCTCGGGTCTCTTGGATGCACTTAAGGAGTCCTCACCAACTGGGCTAATGATCATGTTCCCTGACATATCATTCTTTGATTATCTGTAATGACCATGTCTACATAAATATAGAATTTATTTTGAGGTTTCTATTCCAATCAAAGGAATGAGATGTCAACCTCTAGATATATGGAAGGAACAAATGCTTCATCAACTTATTTATTAATAACATATCATTAACGACACATCTAACATACCAATATTCAACATAAACCATATCATTAAATTCAATGAACCATTACACACACATGTAGATAGAAATATATGAGGACACATAAACATGAAAAATTCATACAGGCAGGTTTGTTCTCATAATCTTCTATATTAGAGATTATTATGTAAACTATTAATGAGACAAAGTCTTATATTATTTTGAGTTCTTAGACATGATATCCCATATACTATGAGTCCCGTTATAGAATGTTACTCGTCTATAAAATAAACATTTAAGGGATATCATTATAGAATCTCAAGGTTCTCATCTTAGGGGGGAACCTCTATGACCTATTTTTATGTGAAAAAATATAAGAAATTATCTCATTATTTTCAAGAAGAATATTAATTTAGATGTGATAAGGTATTTAATAATATTCAAATTCATAAATATATAAGAAATCTAAAGAATAATTTAGTTGGTTCTAGGGAACAAACCCCAACACTATCACTGCCTCCTGATCTATTATCCTAAGATGTATGGGTTGAGGGTTAAGAAACATGGTTTATACTCTCCATGTTCCTAAACTTATAACATCTTATAGAAACCCAAAATAAGGTTCATAGTTTCCAAGGTTGTCCTATATAGTTTCCCTATTCATGTTCCAACTATACACATGCTAATGAACATTCAAAAATACCTAAAATTCATAAAAAATAACCTGATATCAAACTCAAATTAAAGGGAGTAAAAAAATGAATATTATTACCTAAAATTGGGCATCAGGATTCACAAAATATGAATAGGCCCAAAAACTTCCAAAAATACCTAAAATCACCCAAAATAACCTTAATATCATCCTCAACTGAAAGAGAGTCCAAGTAAAGAAAATTGAGTACTTGAAAGCCGATTTGGAGATGTTATAGGATCCTTTGTGGTGAGTAAATAAATATTATGGATACCAGCATAATCATTGTGAAGGACTGGGGATATCTTAAGAGAGTATACATGGGTAAGAAATAGTGTATTATTACTTACTATTCATAGTTAGTTGGGAGACTTGGTTATTTTGATCAATCGCTATTTACCCTAATATTGAATACTGCCTCAAGTGAAATTGATCTCCCAGATACTACTATGGATTGGGTATACTTTATATTAACTACCTATTTATCTCCCCAAAAATCTCTGCTCCATATATTTTATACTCTTGTTATAATACTTAGCCTAACTTACATGTGATTTCCCTCCCTTCCCTATGGATATAACATGGAAGACAAAAATAATGTAATGAGTTGACCCTGTGAACTTATTGGAGGATTTATCTTATAATAATATTTTTCAATATAATTTAATGTCATTGAAGTTTATAAGAAACCAATTTATAGTGTTTTAAGGGAAAAGTACCAAAAAACACCAAAAATTAATAAAACCATTAAAAATAAAAAATTTGAAAAAAATATCAAAAATATAATAATATCCTATAGTAACACAATATTTTTAGTATAATGCATTAATAATATCATGTGGAGATTTATATTTTTTTTATATCCTTTGATTTTTCTTTATCTTGATTTTAGTTTTACTAATATATTATTATCAATATAAAATGGATATTTTAGGGTGGATAGATCTGTTGGGGGATATATGCAACCTTTGTTAGAGCCTTGTACATCCCTTTTGGGAATATAATATATCAAACTCGAAGACACCAGTGAGAAAAAATTTCTAATAAGAATAAGTGAATAAGGAATCCACTCTAGACGTGACAATATGCTAGGTAAAACAAGGACTTGTGGTGAACACCCACAACATTGCGAAACCCTCCCTAAAATGTACTAACATCAACTATATAAGGAAATAGGTGGGTATATTTCTTTATTTCTCTGGACATAGTGAACACTAGGGGGTATTCACTCTTTATGGATAAAGGGGTTCTACTATAAATCCTTTTGAGATTGTAATAAAAAATTTCATAATAAGGGGAAGTAGATCAACCCAATGATAGTGGATCTAATTAAGAAGGAAGAACCCGCCTACTGATTGGGGATGACTTAATAAGAAATCCTATATAAAGGGCATAAAATATAATAATTGTTTGGGAGGTAACCCAATAAAACTATAGCATTTTAATTATTATTATAATTATTATTTAAATTAAAATAATTCATATTTAACCATTCTGAGTGTTATCATGATATTTACATGGAAGAAATAATATGAGGAAACATGATGTTTTATCCTAGTTTACAAGTTTATTGAAGCTTCATGGGGGTGAATTGAAGTTGAAGAATTAAACAAATAATTTTTCCCACTCTAGAATATAAAATTTCTGGAAGAGATATTCTTTTATAAATCATTGTACAATAATGTAAATATAATATTAGAAAATAGAACTCTCAGATATTAAAAACTAAATTATGGTAACAAAACAATTTTGTAATAACTACAAAGTAAAAAACACCTTCTACTAAGAATAAAAAAATTAAACTCCTTTAAATAATTTATTAATGGATATAAATATTTCTTATCAAGGGAAATGTTTTCCTTTATAAAAAAGTGTAAGTGGATCTATAAATAGATCTATGATATTAAAGTTCAATATCCAAGAACATCCTAAATATTAACTTGTTAAAAAATATAGATTCAGTGCCAAGAATTTATTTGAAAAACCTGAAAAAAATATACAAGTCTGAATTGATACTTCCTCAACAAACCCATCAGTAGAAGGATGCTATATCCCCAAGATTATCTTTAATAAGTATGGTTGATAGAAATTATACCACTCAAACATCATCAAATACGATGTTTTTAAAATAAATATTCATATCCTTAAAATCTCATTGATCATGCTAGATTTGAAGAAATTATTACAAAGTAAAACATAGATCTTTTACAATTAAATCCTCACACAATATAAGCTAAAATAAAACACACTAAACATTTATTAAAAGAGAAAAATCTCAAAGAATTGAGGTAATCCCCAAATTAATTGAATATATTTTAAAACTATTTAATCTTTTTTATCTATGTTTTTTTTCAATATGTTCGATTCATCAGTGTCACAGTTCAATTTTTTTTACATTAATATTACTAAATCCTATAATATTTTCAAGTTAAATTATAACAACATTAAATAAAAAATTATATTTTATTAAATACTTCAGTGTAACATCACTATATTCAATAACTTAATAAATCAGATTTAAATCACAAGAACACAATTAGTTACAATTTATGTTTTTATTAAAACATAACATACACAAACATTAATTTAGATAACAATCAAGATAATTTGTAAAATTATTTTACAAATTAAGGAAAAAAATAGAAAATTTTACTCAACAATCTCAAACTTTTTGACTATCACATGAAACATAACAAAATGGTAGGTTTGAATAAAATTAAAAAGGAAAAATACTTTTATGTTTCCATAAAACTCCCCCTAATTATAAAATTTTGGCAACTAAATTATATTTATTTATGAATAAAACATCTGAAAAAAAATTAGTATAAAAATTTAACCCTTAATCAAAGTAAAACATACCGTAAATCGAAAACCTCAAATATATCAACCTTTTCATTTTCAAACAGAGAAAAATAAAATGTGAAAAACAAAACAACATTAAATTTTTAGTAATAATCACAAAGTAAGATAGTTAATTTATTCATTATTACGAGATAATAAATAAAAAAAATTAAAAAATAAAAGGTGAAAACTTTATATACATTCTATAAAAATCACCCTTGAGATATTAAATTAATGTTTGGTATTTTAATTTGTTTCTTCAAAAGAATTATTCTATCTTATAAATTGTATTTTATGTATCCCCCTAGAATGAATTTTTTCCTATTTAAAAATCCTCTTTTTTCTTATCCTTATTACTATATCAATAGTAAAATATAATAAATCTTCTCTATATTTGGGATAATAAAAAAAATTACACAAAAATAACAATGGGAATGAAATATAATTACAAGATCTAGTGAGTCAAGTAGTAGATTCAATATATGAATGTTAAAATAATAATGAATAAAAAATTAAAGTAATAAAAAATCATTTAAAGTTTAAAACAAATAAATGGTACAAGTAAATTGGAAATTTATTCCTTTATATGATATTTGGAAATAATTTTCAAGCTTATTTAATCGCTTTTCTTTCTCATTAATTTAGTGTTCAATTCCTCTAGCTTCTATTTATACACATTTAATTTTTGGTATTGTTGCACCAAAAGTTTTTTGACTTCTTTAAACTCGTTCCTTAACGAAGCATTATGATATTGAAAATATCAAATTTTTATGTCATATTGTTTCATTTCATTCATCATCTTATTTGTATTCTAAAATTTTATTTCACATTCATCGTTGACATTAAACAAGTAATCTTTCAGTCCCACTTGAGAATCTATGATCTATTTTTTCCCATGTGAATATGAGGTCTGTGATCATATCCTATAGTAAAAATAATCATCAATTCATATATTTAATAATTTATATTAAATTATATACCATTATAAATTTTTCAATATCAAGGATAATTTATTTTCCATTCTTTCAATCCCTCAACTGGTGTCTGGATCTAAATCATAAACAAATTATTAGATCTAAATTTATTAGTACCTTTTAGATGTACTTTCACTTTTTATTTAATTATAAAATTTTAAATATGATTTTTAGATTTAATTTATTCCTCTTTTTAAAAATTAATTCCATTTTAGATTTTAACTCTTTATATTTCTTCTTTTTAATTATCAATAGCCCAATTGAATTCTCCTGGTCATGATCTTATCTTAATACACATTTGTTATTATTGTTTTCACATTGAGAATTTTATAACATTCTCCTTAAGGTGTCATTATCCAATTAACTCTTTATGTTAATGAACTAGGAGTGGAGGTACTATTAGAAGATATCAATAACATATCATCGGTAGGCTCATACTTTAACCAATTTCTAAATATAGAGAAAAAAGGGATTCAAATAAAGTTTATTCAAAAATTGACATGGATTTACCAATACCTTCAAATGATATATCATTTAAGAAATTAATTTTCTTCTTTGATATATTATTTTATTCACTAGTTGTCTCTCTCATGGATACTAGTAAAGGAGTAGTCTTATATTTCCTTAACATAAATGAAAAAATCATTTTCCACTTCGCCAATTTCTATTTGGATTCTTATTCTTTAGTAGTTTTATGTTACTATTTAGATATACTAAAAGAGAATATATTCATCTTTTATTCTTATAAATAATTTTTAAATTCATTGGATTTCTGTTCCCAGTCAACACCATATTTTTCAATAAAACATTTGGATTTTCATCTAAATTATATGAACCCTTCTTCTTCTTCTCAAACGGTGACTCAATAGCTAGACGATGGTCTACTTTCATTTAGTTATCATAATTTTTAACTTATTATTAGATAAAAAATTTTGAACTTTATTTCATCCATATAAATTTCATTTAAAGTAGATCATACACTAACTTATTGAATATTTATAGTGTTATTATATATTTAACCTCTTCTTTTTATAAGATCTTATCTAATATCCTATTTAAATTTTTGGAGTGTGAAACTATTTTTAGCTTAATCATTTTGGAACATAAAACCTAAACGTTTTCCTATATAAATTTAACAAGGATAAACTTTCTCATTCTATAGAAGAAGTCAAGGACATAAACATCTTGATTTTTCTTATTTTTTCCTCCCTTACTAAGAAGTAAGAATAATTGAATCCATTGGAAGACTGTCTGAGATTTTGGTTCATGGTCAACAGTAATGTGAACAATTTACATTAATCACAATTGGTTTTCAAGAGATTGATCTTTTTTTAATGATCTATAAACTTTTTTAAGATTATAAGAAATCAGTAATTACTCATGATTCAATGGTAGACCTACAACATCTAAAAATTCCTTCAAAGTCATGAAAACCATGTGTTCTTAGATTATTAATTTTTACTTCTTTTATTTATCTGGTTCCTAAAAAATAATAATCAACTAAAATAATTTGATGATATGGTGGAAAAAAAATATATATTCTTTATTTGGTAGTGTGATATTATCCAACCATTTTAATTACATAACTCTCTTAAGTAGAAAGTCATGATTGGAATTCCAAATCACATCAACAACCCTTTAGAAAAACTCCTCTAATATAATTTTGTCTAGATGATTCTATCATGAAATTGGAAATTATATTTTATAATTCAGAAATTAAGAATAAAAATTGGATGTTATTTGTATTTATTGACAACAATGTAAAAAAGGTCCATAAACCTTTCATATAAGTGCATCTCGTACCTGTTGATATAATTTTATCATGAACTATTCTGACCACCCCTAAACATGGCACCCAATCCACCCATGAAAAAAGGATTTAGGGGTGTTCTCTATCCTCAGAGGATGGTGAAATGTTCTTAGGAAGTAGAATATATTTAGTTGAATCAATTTTTCATAAATAAATTAAATTAAATGTGTTGAGAGATTTTAACAATATTATGGCATCCTTCACCCACACCTTGGATACCCAAGAAAAATAAAATAAGTTATAGAAACATATAATTAAAGGATACCTGGACTAAAATCAAATAAAACACTTAAGAAGAAGGTATAAAGAATCAAATATAAAGTGAAAATAAAACTCAAAGAAATAAATATAGACTTGGATGGACATCTACGAATTGAAATTAAAACTAACATACCCAATCAGAAGCATCACGTGACTTGAGGTCACATGTCATATGCTATATCGACCAGCTCTATGTGTGTCATGGAATAAAGAGTCTCTAAAGTGGAAACCCTCTAAATTATATTCTGAACCTATAATATCCACTTTATATGAAAATGTTTTGTGGTGAAAATAGGGAGTGATCAAAATAACCCGGTAGGGTTTCACTAATGGGTCTATACAATACATTTCACAAAATAATCCATAAATAGTATTTTAAACATCAATAATTAAAAAATGACTTTTCTTTATTTGTGTAATACAACTCATAAATATTTCTTAAATAACCTTTTAAAGTAAAAAACATGCTTAATAAATTTGGAAAATTTATTTAAATATTCTATTAAAAATATACTTTCTCAATCCCCATGTTAAAACAATTTATTTAAAAAAATCAAAAAGGAACTCAAATATTAAACAATATAATAAAAACTCGATAACTAAACTATGATATAAAATATAGAAACAAACCAAAAATAATTTACAAAAGTAATTATGTTGGAAAATAATATGGCCATTAAAGAAAAATCATAAACTAGTTTAATAAATAGGAAAGAAAGGTAATATATATGTAATCTCTAAAGTATAAAGTAAATAAAGTGTGACTGAATACCATATAATCTATAATTTTAAATAGTAACCATTGGTAGAAACAACATAAGGTCACCATGTCTAGGAACCTAGAGTTGAAACATCACCCTTGTAGTGGATTTAGATTTCTGCTACATCAAAATCCAGTGAGGATACCACACAACCATGTCAATAGAATTACCTGTGGGATTGGAAACTCTTCCCATCCAGGTTAGCCAACCCAAGTACCTAGGAGATTCCCTAGAAGTTTAACTAATATTTAAATCCATTGGTAGAATAGATTCTATCAAACCATGGATGACAATTTTCTTATTTCAGATATAAAACCTGTTGCAAGAAATTCCCATCCTCTTCCTCAAAATGAATTTCAAAATCAATACTTTTATTTTAAATCAAGAAAAAAATAAAATATTACACTTTAATATAAAACATCATTCAAAATATTTTAAAAAATAACCATAAAAAATAATTATAATATCACCCATATCTTTCTTCACAAAATACCAAATGGTCCATTTATTTTAATCTAATGGTACTTTTATTCAAAACCCCTTTGAAACACATTTTAAAAATTGAATTCAAACATAAAATTTAAATTAAAAAACTTCCCTTTTATCATATACACAGATACATACATACATACATACATACATACATACATACATACATACATACATACATACATACATACATACATACATACATACATACATACATACATACATACATACATACATACATACATACATACATACATACATACATACATACATACATACATACATACATACATACATACATACATACATACATACATACATACATACATACATACATACATACATACATACATACATACAGAGTGGATCATGTTATTGGGGGAAGGAGAAACCATGATAGGTTTAAATCATGGGAGGGTAATAATAGTAAATTTAAAATATTAAAGCATAGAGTAAGTCAAGTGATTTGATCTGATGGTCATCTAAATTATGTAACAAATGTGTTCCTTTTAGTAGAAATACCTGGGCACATGAAAAATTTGGCATCACTGTTGAAAAAATTATGTATCTTATATATGAAATGAATTTGGTATGTTTAATAGCTCTACCTTACAACTATCACATTATTTTCACTAATGGTGTCTTGATTGTGCGAGATCAAAAAATACTTAAATTTCAAAAATGTCACAAATAAAATACCCTCACTTCATGAAAAATGATGAAAATAAAAAATTAAATAAAAAAATTGAAAAATAAGGATTGGGTGTGAAAATTCCCCCCACCAAGAACATTTCTGGCCCTAAAAATTCATAAAATCAAATGAATACAACATAATAGATCTATGTTATATTGAAGGAACCAACTATAACACAATCTCCGATCTATATAGGAAAATATTCAACCCACCACACACCAGTATATTCTTAAATCATGATCGCACTTAACCACTTTGATTTAAAAACATTAAGGGATAGAGACCCACTGTGTGTCTAACTAATATTTAAGGATTCTACGTGCATGGTGCATAAATAAAGAATAAAACTCAAAAGAACCACCCCATGACACCCCCTATATTCCCAACTAAAAAGATGAAAGGTGAATAATTTAATTGAAGGCACACCCATGATCTCATAGGAATAATATTTTCTCTACATAAACTCAAAATAAGGAATTATTAATATACAATACCATAAATAGATCAAAATTTAAAAGATATGGTAAAAGGATGTTAATTAAATAAGAGATATAATTAATAAAAATTATCCTCTAAACCCCATATGATTGAAATAGAAATAAATGAGCAATCAGTTTATCTCTTGAGAAGTGACATTAGAATAAGAAGAATCTCGCAATATAGATCACTTAAATGCTACACTATCACAATAAAAAAACCATCACGGATGCTAAAGGGGACCAACACCACTATAATGTCCTCATATAATATATTAACACATAGTTTGTAAATGATAATTGTTTCTTGAAATAAATTTGTGTTATTTTATTTTATATAGTATTATAAATAAACATCACATATTGAAACGAGAAAAAATTTATTTCATAAATGTAAATCATTACATTAATCAGAATCTAAACCCATTAAAATGGAAAACATTACACTAGGAAAAAAATATAAATTAAGAAGAGTGGAACATGAAAATATGGATCACTCTAATCTACTAGAATCATCATCTGCATTTTCAAAACTTTAGAAAGAAAAAGAATAATAGTAAAAAAATAGTCATTATGTAAATGTGGAACCTTGAGAGTGATCTAGGTGAATAATGAATTATGTAATTAATTAGTATTTATAAGGGAAATGTAACTATTGGAATAATGACTTGACTACTAGGAATACTAACCAAACCATTTAGAATAATAATCTAACTATTTGAATAGTAATTTTTCATAAAAGAAACAAAATGTAATATTAATAATATTTATCATGAATAATTTTTGTATATTTAAATTTTATAATTCCATAAAATAATATAATGATTTTATACTTAAATAAAATATAAGAAAATTCTTAATAAACTATATTTTATGATATTTCATAGAACAATCAAAAATTTAATATTAAATACTAATATAAACTATGTTATAGATTTATTTTGAGAAAATGAATTTTATATTTAAATCATAACATCAAAAATTTTCAAGGGGATTTCTTTGGTAATTTTATTAAATACTTCTATTTTTAGGTGAATATTAAAAATACAATTTTTCCATAACCGATGTATCTTGAATTACATCATCCATGATGTAATAATGACCTAATAAACTCTAGAGATATTATATATACCAAAAAATATTTAATTTTATAAATGGATTATTGAAACATAATAATTTTTTTTCAAAACATAAAATTTACTTCCTAATGTCGAAAGTCTTAAGTTTTTCTTTGAATTTTTTTTTCTTCATATTTTCCACATACCTTTTTAATAATCAATTGAATTAAAATTATAAAGGGTTTTAAAGTAATAAAACCATTATATTTTGTTAATATATGATTTATTATGTCAAAAATATGACTATTACAAGATTTACCTTTGATATAATATTTCATTCGAAAAATTCTCTTCCCCATAAGTATAAATAACCCCTCTACCACCTCTTGGAAAACCACAACTCCCTCACTTTTTAAATCCAAATATCTACCCATTTACTCTCTCTTAATCCACTTAAAATACTTAGAGATGTTTTGGAGTAATCAAACTCCAATATTTCGAGAAGTTACGGGCTGTAGAAAAGGAACCACTTTAAGAAATTGGTAATGTCCTTTCATCCTTTTATTATGTTTTCATTTTCCAATTTCTATCATCCTATTTTTTAAATAAAATATGATTAGTTCAATTATACAAAATTTTAACAATATATTGATATTTTTAATACACTTAAAATTTATTTTTAATATAATAATATATTATTCATCTCGTGCCTCCTCTTCGGACAATTCCCTATTAACAGTTGGCTAACGACCAACATGGACATTACCATTTTTTCTTTATCAACAACCTTATGTAATGGTTTAATAAATTATTTATGGTTTATAAAAGTATCAATATATATATATATATTAATATTTTGGAATTAATCTTACCTTTGTATAAATAAATGTGAACAAAATATCAAAATTGATGTTAAACAATAAATTTTTAAAGGAAACACAATATTAAAATGTTTTGACTTAAAAAATAGATATTAATAAATATAATAAAATGATTTTAATTGATAAATAGTGAAAATAGATATAAATTACTTATTTTAAATTATTTAATAAACCATGTTTTATTATTCAGGAGGAAAAAAGTGACTAAATAAAGCATGATTTATGTTAAGGGGGTTCTCTAACCTGACTTATTTTTTGGGTTATCTTCTCTTTCACACAACTTTTAGTATAGATATTCCATTAATATACTAAAATTATCTATCAATATTAATTACCCATTTTTGAGATATACATGTTTATACCATATCCAAATGATTTATAAGAAAATATAAATGATTTTTTCAGGACTCAATTTTTCCAAAACACATATTTAACTCCTCTTAAGTTATGTAATCTATAACGAAAATGATATTTTATGCCAAAATTTGTTATAACATATTTTTTTGAGAATCATAAATTTTATTTATGAAATATGATTTATAAAATTCTTTATGAAACACATTCCCTTCAATGGGTTATTTCATAACTATGATTGTTATATTTCAGTGTGGCATGCATGATTATGAGCGTTATATAATGTAACTGGTGTTAAAAATATTATATAGTCATCTAATTCATTCGATAATGTGATATATCTCATGATATTATGTGTATTATGCATGAACATGAATCTATAATTGTTCATAATGATGATGTTAGGATTATGCACATATGTTATATGTGGACATGATGCTAGATTTGTTCACAATTATGTGTGGTATTTGACTACTATGTCATGATGTTTAATTATTATGAATTTTCTACATTACATTCCTTTATCAAATTTTTCCCTCATTTTTATTTTTATGATTTTATGCCTATGATATGATGATGTCGATTATGCTCACCCACGTATTATTTATTCATGTCCCTTATTCTTTTTCCTTCTAGTATTTTAACTCACCTATTTCTTCTATCTATATCTGTAGGAAATTATATATACTAAAAATAATGTGAGCTTTTAGAATGATAAAAAAGAATAATCTAAATAAATGATTGTGTTTTATTATGTAAAAGTGTTATATGATCCTAATTTTCCCAAGATACTAAACCTTTGAATCTTGTATTGTATCGCGATTATGTTATATATATTTTTTTAATTGAATATCCATGTAAGAAAAATTTGGGCCACTATAGTTGGTATTATATTTTAGTTTTGTTAATTTATGAATTCGGATTGGAAACATTAGTGAAAATAATAAGTATAATTCTATGTATATGTAAACATACTAGAAGACTCAATTTATTAAAAGGATAAACATATAAATCCCATAATATATTCCATTAGAGTTAATTTTTACATAATAATAAAGTAATTATTTATTATTTGTTGACATGAAATTTTTTTAAAACTTTTTTATTTTAGAAAATAGTGGGAACTAGGAGAAACCATAACAAAACCCTATGAGAGAGAACATGGAATGATTTTTTGAATTACATCCCCAATGCCTTGGGAGGTGGTTTTCAAAACATTATACCAATTCTTACCATATTGTATTAGGTTATGGATAAAAAATTGAATCATATAGAATATAAACCTTCTTCTAAGAAGGAAAAACTAGCTATAAAGTCATTTATTTGGAAATGACCAACAATACTTAGTGGGTCTTCAGATTCACTTGTCTCTGAATAATGGGTTAACTCGATGGATAAGATAATTCTTGTCCTCTAATATTCTGAGGATTAGTAAGGGTCTCTAGTCATCAATCAATTTTATGGAGAGGCAAATCAATGGTGGGTGTTAATAAATAATATGAAGAAAAATTATGAAATGGAAGAGATCATGTGATAATAATTTAAGAAAATATTCCTTAACAATTATTTCCCTCAAAATATTCAAACAAAGATGGAGATATAATTATTAGAGCTAAAAAAGGAATTTTAACCTATCACGTATTATTAGTAAAAAATCACATGGATTTAAAGATATTCCTGATAATTATGTATCAATAGTAATAGAAAAATACGATAGATTTTATAGTGGTTTAAAACCACACCTTCAAAAGGCTATAGCTATATGAGACTTTGGGATATATGATGAAGTAGTCAAATGTAATCTAAATGTAGATATAGATATTGGTGAATGGTCCCATGGTTATAGAGGTTATAAGAGAAGAATTTAGTTTCAAACTTGTGGGACAGATGAAAAAAGAGGAAAGATGATCCGACCACCCACATGTCAAAAATTTGGGAAGAATATTTAAGGAAATTTCCTCCAATGTATGGAAGAAAAGATTCATATACAAGAAAGAAGTCCAATAAGCTCATGAATATCAAAGAGACATCACAAATTCAACCCATGTGATGTAGGAAATGCATGGACCTCCAAATACACCACCCATGGTCTAATGCTTTAACTATAGAGAATAAGGGCATTATGCAATCAAATGCACTATGCCAAATGTACCAAAGGGTAATTGGTGTCTAAAAACACCAAATCCAAATAAGAAATGGAAATATTTTTTTGTATCTAATATTTAAGCAGAGTGTAAAAATAAATTCATACAGTATACACTTCCTACCCACTCAATTGTTTTTCAGTTTATGGTTCTATTCATTCCTTTATATCCCGAAGGTTTTCTAGAAATATTGAATGGAAGCCTGAATACATTGAAGTGGATATATCTTTAAAAACACCCAGTTATGTTATCATTGAAACAGGAGAGTTTCACTATACTCTTTTTTGTGTGAATATTTTTCTATAATATATCATAATCCTTCCCTTTGTGTAATTTGATACAATGTTTGGCATAGATTGGATCTCTCTATATAGAGCCCACATAAACTTTCCAGAAAAGTTAATCAATTGATATATTCTAACCCATTGAATCCTTATTTACAAATTAAAGTAAGATAATGAGTCTCCTGTGGAATATGCCTCAATGGTGTGGGTATTGATACCCTATGAAGAAGCTTACCTTTTCCAATTGCTTGATTCAATGGAAGGTGTTAACCTAGAGGGAATTTACAATATGAGGGAATAAACTGATGTATTTATTGAAGAGTTATCTATACTTACCTAAAATCATGTAGTAGAGTTCCCAATAGTGATTATACATATAGCTACTCCTATATCTAAATTCCCCTATAGGATTTCCTCGATCGAAGTAGAGGAGTTAAAGAATATGCTACAATAGAATTTGGAAAAATCCTGTATATTCCGTAGTCAATCACCTTGGGGTTCACTAGTGCTCTTTATAATGAAAAATAATGGATCAATACCATTATTTATAGATTATCAGGATCTCAACATGATCATCATAAAGAACATGTATCCCTTACCTAGTATTGATGAATTGTTCAACCAGTTAAGAGCATCTCTGTACTTCTAGAAGGCGAATATTTCATCTGGATATCATCAATCGAATGTGAAGAAGAATGATATTTAGAATACTACTTTTTGTACAAGGTATGGGGAATATAAGTTTGTGGGGATAGCCTTTCTACATCCTAATTTTCCTAAAATATTCTTGAATTTGATGAATATAGTCTTTAGAGACCACCTTCACAAATTTTTTATATTTATTATCGGTGATATTATCATTTACTCCAAGAATAAGGAATAACATATAAGTATCATACTTACGAAATTAGGGAAATGGAAATTATATGCTAAGTTCAAAAACTGTTATATTTGGATACAACAAGCCAAATTCATGGGGAACATGATCAAAAGTTAAGAATTTTTTTAGACCATTTAAAGACAATGGAAATTGAGAAATGGACCATACCCAATAGTGTCATAGAAATTAGTAGTTTTCTTGTCTTAACAGGGTACTAACACCATTTTTGAGAAATATATCATGGTTTCATAACATTATAAATAAGAAAAAATGAAAAGGGATAAATTATACATGGATGAAATAATATGAGAAAATCTTTAAGGAGCTCAAGAAGATGATAATCACTTACCATGTACTCACACCACCATAAAGTGTAGATGGGTTTTCTATATATAATAATTATTCAAATAATGTATTAGGTTGTGTAATCATGCATAATGATAATGTGATAGACCTCACATCTTGAAATATAATTATCCATGAGTAGAACTACCCAAAATATGATCTGAATCTAGCAGTTTTGATCTTCGCTATGAAGATTTAGTGGTATTAAATATATGGTGATAAGTGTGAAATATATACCAATCACAAGAGTTGAATGTATATATTCACATATAAGGATATCAATATGCATTAAAGAATTTGGATAGATCTAATCAAGGACTATAATTTATCTATTGACTATTATCATGGAAATGAAAACATGTTAGATGGTGATCTTAGAAGAAAAGAAAATGTTACTCTAACAATTATGCATATTGAGAAAGACCCTGTCTTTATGGATATGAAAAGGATGGATTTAAAAATCACAATTTCAGGGAAGACATCTTTTCTTTCCAAAATGATTTCCCAACCATCAATCTAAGAGAATATTAAGAATGCATAAAAGAAGATCTAGAGATTTAAAAAAAAGGTTGATAATAGTGAAGGAAGGGAATCTTTAGGAATTCCATACTGATGAGGATGGTGTGATTCATTTTAGAACTAGAATTTATGTGCCTCCATAACTATATATAAAGAGGGATCTATAAGATAATTTACATAGCTTTTCATTCTCCATCCATCCTCAATGTACCAAGATGTACCTTTAACATTGAGGACACTTATGGTGGAACAACATGAAGAATGATATTACTAAGTATATCTCAAAGTTCTTGGTATAACAACGAGTTAAATTAAAATGAAAAAATTCAAATGTGATAATGAAACCATTACCCATACCCAAATGGAAATGGGAGAACATCAGCATAAAAATTATCACTGGTTGTCTGAACACATCTTAAAGAAACAATGTGATATAGGTTCTAGTGGATCGATTCACCAAGACTATCTACTTAATCATTATTTAAGAAGATTTCCCACTACTATAACTTTATAATAAATACATAAGGAAGTGTTGAGGTGGCTTGGGGGACCACATTCGATCGTCTCTGATAATGATCCAATGTTCACTTCTAAATCATTGAGCATTCTTAAATATTATTTGAATACTGAATTGAATTTCTATACGACATATCACCCCAAAACTAATGGACAATCTGAAAGGAATATTCAGACTCTTAAGGACATGATGAAAGCATGATCAATAGAATATAAAGGAGTATGAGATCAAAAGCTTCAAAATAGTAGAGTTCTCATACAACAACTACTTCCAATGAAGTATTAAAATGACTCAATATGAATCTATATATTGGAATCAATGTAGAACTCATATTTATTTGGATGAATTTTGTGAAAAAAATCTACTTGTACATAATCTAGTGTGGGAGATGAAAGGGAAGGTTCAATCTATCCAACATCATATATAATCATTTGAGACATAGAATAAGTGTTATGTGAAAAATAGTCTATAGTACATATAATTTGAAGTGAGAGACAATGTTTTCCTTATAATATCACCATGTAAGAGAGATTTTTAGTTTGGAAAGAAAGGTAATATTATCACTAGGTATATTGGTCTTTTTGAGACCCTTTATCACATATGAGTAATGACCTCTCATCTTGAACATCCAATAAATATCGATTAAGATAATTCTCTATCCCATGTATCTCTATTGAGGAAGTAAACACCTGATCCCTCACATATGATAAATCCAAAGGTGATATAACTAGAAAATTACCTAACATTTGAGAAACTTGTGGTGAATATCTTGTACAGTAGAGTGAAAGATTTACACTGTATGAATACTCACATTTTCAATGTCTTGTGGTGAAACCATAACTATAACGAGCCGATGTTGGAACCAAAGGAAATAATGAAACAATACTACTCTCATCTATTCTAAATCAATAATATTATTTGACTTCTTCAGAAACAAATTTCTAAAGGGTGGAATAATGTAATAACCAAGAGTTTATAAATCATATTTGTTTCTTGAAATAAATGTTTGTTATTGTGTATTATATAGTATTATACACATACATCACATAGTGAAACCAACAATTATTTATTTCATAAATGATGTTTTTACATTGATAAGAAACTATATCCATTGAAATTCAATACATTATAATGGGGAAAAAATATAAATCAAGGAAAGTATAATTGGAAAACTCAGATCCTTCCAATCTGCTAGAATCATAGCCCCCACATCCAAAACTATAGAAAAAAAATAAATTATTAGAAATCCAGTCGATAATATGGAAATGTAAAACCTTGATAGGGATTGACTTGAATAATGAATAAGGGAATTAATTAGTATTTATAATAGTAAATGTGACCCTTCTAATAGAAATATGATGGTTGTAATAGTAACTTAACCCTTGGGAATAGTAACTTTATTGTTTGAATAGTAATTTGACCTCAAAATAAAAATTATTATTAAAAAAAATTAGGATGATTAATTTATGTAAATATAAAAATTATAATTCCAAAAATCATATATCATGATATTAAATTAAATAAAAAAATAAGCACATTTTTAATAAACTTTACTTTAAGGCATCTTATAAAATAATCATGATATTTATATTAAACATTAAATTAACCTATGATCAAAAATTATTTTTATAAAATGAATTAATTTTTTTAAATCATTACATTGAAATTTTACAAGGGTTATTCTCTGTTTTTTTTCTAAAAAACATCAATTTTTTGGTGATTAGTAAAAAACAGTTTTTTCATAACTAGTGTATCTTTAATTACATCATTCATGATGAAATAATGACCTAATAAATTATAATAATGGTGGATAGAAAAAAAATATTTAACATTATAAATAATTTATTAAAATACAATAAACATGTTTTCCAGACCTAAAAAAATTACATTTAAAAGTGTAATGTCAAAATAGTTCCTTTAAAACAACAAATTTTTATCTTTTACACATTCATTTTCAATAATCTATTGAATTATAATTATAAAGGGGGTTAAAATCCCAAAATCATTTTATTTTATTAATATTTATTTATTATTTAAAAATGTCACTATTAAATTTTTTAACATTTATATAGTATTTTATTCAATATTTTATTCTAAAAATAACGCTCCCCTTATGTAAAAAATAACCCTTATCCACTATTGGAAAACCACTCCTCCCTTACTTTCAAGAGGAAAAGTTAAACCCAAATCCTATTTCTTATTACCCTTATAATCTTTAAGGAAAATTTGGAGTATTCAAACTCCAATCTTCCAAAAGGTTAAGGGCCGTAGAAAATAAACCACATCAAGAAAGAGATAATGTATTTTCATCCTTTTATTTCATTTTCATTTTCCAATTTTATATACCCCAATTTTTTTATAATACAAACCTTATTAAACCAGTTATATATATTGATATATCATCTTTGATATTTTATATATACTACAATTTTTTATTTTTTAATAAATACATATATTATACATCTTGTGCCTCCTCTCCAGACAATATCCCATTAACAGCCGATTAACCACCAACAATGATGTTTAAAATTATTTCATTATTACCCACATTATGTTCAGTTATAATAAATTAATTATGATATATAAATGTACAAATAAATTTATTTTAGGATTTATGAATTATTTTTACCTATGTGTAAATTACCATTAACGAAATAGAGAAATCAAAGAAAAACGAGAAATTTTAAAAGAAATCACAATATGAAAATGATTCAAATTAAAACAAGATACTAAGAAATATAATAAAATTATTATAATTCCTTAATAGTGAAAAATTAAAAATAAATAACTTTGATTTCAATGTTTTAATAAAACTATTTTTAGTATTTAAGAGATGGATATGAGATGAAATAAAGCAGGTTTATTGTAAGGGGATTCTCCAACCCAACTTCTTTTTTTAGGTTATCTTCACTTTCACAATATTTGCAGTTTGTATATTACTATAATATCCTAAAATTATATCTTAATATTAATTTCGATTTTATTTTTGGATATATACTTGTTTCTACCAAATCAAAATATTTCCAATCCAATCTCAATGATTTTTTTCAATAGACTCCATTTTTTCAAAACATATCATTAAGTCCTCTTAATTTGTTTCTTCTTCAAAGAAAAATGACCTATTATGGAAAATTATAATATCCCTTACTTATTTAGGACTACTAAATTTTATTAAATGAGATATGAAATGTGAATTTATTTATGAAACCCATTCCTTTCCAAGGGTTATTTCATGACAACAATAGTTCTACATCCATGTAGAATGCATGATTATGATCATTGTATAATGTGATGGGTTGTCCAAGAATTATATATCCCTTTGATACATTGGGTAATGTGACATATCATATGATATTATGGGTATTATTCATGAACATGATGCTATCATCTTTCAAAATAATGATGTTACAATCATGCACATTTTTTATGCATAGCCATGATGATAGCTTTGTTCAAAACTATATGTGGTTATTAAAAACTATGTTATGGTTTTTCCTTATTATGAATATCCAAAACTCTATAAAATTATCAAATGTTTTACCCATTCCTATGTTGATGATCCTATGCCTATTATATGATTATGTTTAATATACTAACCCATATACTGTTGATTAATGTCCCCTATTCCTCCTCTTAAGGGGTTTTTATATCACCCAATTCATTGATGTATATCCTCAGATGATTAAATATACTAAGGTGAACATGTGGTTTTATAAGGAAAATGATGAATTATTTAAATAATTTATTATTCTTTATTATATACAAGTATTTGAAATAAAAATAATTCCCAAGACACTCAACCTTTGGTTCGGGGATTGTATCACTACTAGGTTTTTTATTTTAAAACTAATATAATATCGATGTAATAAAAATTTGGGTCACCATACCAAAAAAATATTTAAACTAGGTTTTACCTTATGATGGAGCTCTATTCCAAAGATTAAGATAAGGAAATTTCATAACAAGACACACTCATAATGAATTACTTAATATAATCTAAAAGGAAGAAACAACATTTTACTAGCCTCCTCGAGCCACTCCATAGTTTTTAGATAATCTAGATTATCCCATCATTTAGGTTAAAATGTATTCTTATTTAACACTCACCATAGAGTGTCGGTAGGGATGAAAATTGAAGCAACTACACTAAAAGTCCTAGGAAAACTTACTAAAGGGACACTACATGAAAACATAATTACAATTATTACTTGGGACTTTTAGGGGAGACATGCTCTGAGTAATAAAAAATTTAAAACCCAATTAATAATGACCCAAAAATTAAATAACATCCACCCCCAGTAAACTACCATTAGAATATAACTCATTAAAATAAGCCACAATCATATTCCTAAGAATTAACAAACTATAAAAAATTAATGTTTCCCTTCCCCAAGAATTTTAAACTACACATTTAAATATTTAGAATGTCAAAAAATTACATGAAAAATATTTTAGAACTCTATAATTTAATTTATATATATTTTAAATTCCATTTAAAATCATATATAAAATTTAAAAGTTACTTTTTGAAATCAAATAATGAATCTGAAAACACAAAATCCATTTTCATTCATTTATAAACAATTACTTTTTGTTTATTTTAAAACTCTCTATTAAAATTTAAAACAAAATACCCTTTTTAAAACTTCATTAAACCAAACCAAACCAAATAAATATATCCCCAAATAATGATGACACAATATTTGAAAGTATTAAAAATATAAATTACATTAGAAAAATATAAAATATAAATGTCTAGGGTCTTTTTATGGTTTTGAAACAAAGTTAGATAAATTGTGCACAAACCAGGCTACTATCACTAAAAGTTTGTTGGAACCATGTGAGTAGGGTTTAAATGGTTTGTTCAAAAATGTGACCTAATTGTGAACCTCCTGCTCCAACCCCATTTCACCCAAAACATGAGAAATCAATAAATAACCAAAAAACAACCACATAAATCAAAATTACATTAATTCAACTCAGAATACATATGAAGAGTCAAAGTGAAGGTCAAATTCAAAAATAAATCCTGACTTCCCCTAGTAAATTAGGTTTCATAATTTTTTGTGGTGATCAGGCACCAACCCATGAAATACCTCTTGAGATATGATGATCCCATCTCCCATCCACCAGACTCACCTTATTGAAAGGGGGATTCAAGAACCTAGAACCTTTTAATAACTATATCCTATAATACCATTTTCTTATGAACAAGTTTATGGATCCCTTGAACCAGCAACCTGAGTTGGCCCATGAAAAGGCCCAAGGGGGATTCCTGATCTCCATGTGTCGATGATAAATTATAGGGAACTATATTATACTTAGTGGGAATTATTTTTCCCAAATAAATTAAATGAAACTGAGAATGGAATTTTATTGAAATTCTTGCATGATACATCCATTAATTGGATGCCTATGAAAAATAAAAATGGTAACATTAGCATATAAATAAATTAGACCAGGATAGAAATTAAAAAAACTCTTAAGCATAGTCATAATAAATAAAATATAAAGTGAAATGAAAAATCAATTGTAAATGAATGAATTTACTAGACTTCTAAGGCTCAGAAATAAAACAAACATACATGGTCTAAGGCCTCATGTATCCCGATGTCATAGGGCATCCGAAAAATAAACCCTGTCAAGTAGTGGTTTGGGAGAATAATCCTTTGAAGTGATACTACTCTGAATTACACTTTGAATCCACCAAAGCCACTCAATGTACAATATATAAGTGGTGTAAATAGGGTGTGATCTAAAAAACATAGTATAGTATCACCAATGGTTTCATGCACTCTATTTCAAAAAACACACTACAAATAATAGTTTTCAATACATTAATTTAAAAATAATATTCTCAAATTTGTTCAATAGTACTCATAAATATTTCTCAAATATACTTTTAAAATCCAAGGAAATCATAAGAACTATAGAAAATTTCTTCAGATATTACATCAAAAACTAATTTGGAAATCCCCATTTCAAAACAATTTGTTAAAAAATACTCAAAATGAAATAAAATAATAAAGTAACTTAAAATTGATAACTAAACATAGAAATAAAATTTAGAAACAAACTATTAGGAATGCACCAAAGTTATCTTAAATAGAAATAATAGATCTAGTAAATTAAAATAATAAACCAATAAAAAATAGTAAGGAATTCAAATATATTTATAATAACGATTTTATAAAGAAAATAAAGTGTAATTGAAAAACCACATAATAAATAATTTAAAATAGTCAACACGGTAGGTACACCCTATGGTCCCTAAAAATAGGTATATAAATGAGCTATATCACCATATAAGTGGAGTTGGATTTCTAATACATTACTTGATAGTGGCCAAAAAACTATTTCAATTTCATTTCTAGTGGGGGGAAATCCTCATCCATTTTAGGCTAGCCTATCCATGTCCCTAGGGTATTAAAATGGAGTTTAAAAAATATGAATATCTAGTTGTAGAACATATTTGATCAAAACATGGACGAAAATTTTATAATTTCATATATAAAATATATTTCAAGGAATTCCCATCCACAATGTCAAAAGCAATATCAAATAAAATACTTATATTTTAAATCAAGATCATGTATTATTATACTACAATTTCTATAAAACATAACTCAAATAATGTAATAATAATAACAACCATAATAATAATAATAATAATAAAACCATTCCAAAATTTATTTACAAAATACCAAATGATCTTTATATTTTAAACTATTACTACTTTGGTTTAAAACCCCATTTAAATTCTTTTTAAAAACTAAAATCAAACAAAAAATTTAAATTAAATTTTTTACCTTTATCATCACACAAAAACACACATACATATCTCAATGCACAATATTATCTCATGTAAATATGTACATATGAACAAAAATATACATAAATACACACACAAAGACACTATATATATATACACCTATCTGTGTGCACACAAAGACCATAAATAACATGATACTTTTATACGTCATTCAAAAGTGAATGGCATAAGTATAGAACAAGTAAAATAAAATAAATTTATTAATTAAGTAAATCTCATCCTTTTTTTACTCTTAAACCAATGTTACAATATATACAACTATATAACAACACTAAAAAATTACTAAAATACTCGACTTCAATAAAACAAATCCATAAATATTTTATCATTAAAAATTAAAATAATTATTTAGGTGTAAACATACAATAGAGGAAAATCCATAATAACCCACATAAAAATAAAACATAATTTTTTAAAGATATTTATTACTATATATCTTAATCTACTTGGATTCAATGACATATATAATTTGAAGAAAAACTAGTTTTGAATACTCAAGCACACAGGTCTTGTCAAAGAAATGGAAAAGCATGGAAACACATACCACAAACATATGTGATGAAAGAAAATATATCTTGAATATGGAAGAAGAATATCCATAGAATGATCATCTAACCCTAAAATAAATATATCATAGAAATTATGTTAAAAAAACCTTAGGATTTGACTAGTAAAACATGAAATTGATAGGAGAGAAGGATAATAAATTAGTGGAAGATGATGAAATTATAGGATAATCCATAACCTGGATAGATACACATTGAAATCGCAAGAAGAAACTCAAGATATTGGAGGAGAGTTGAGGAGAGAGTTGTCCAGGGATTCCCTCATGGTGGCTCATTCAACATTGTGAAGGAGGAAACAAAGTGGATTTTAATCTGGGGAGTGTAATAATCATAATATTAAAATTTTAAAGTGCATATTAAGTATCATAGTTGAAAAAATTGTATTCCAAACATGAACTCATTACTGGAGACATCCGGGTACTCACATTGTAATAGTTCATTCCTTCCCATCCCATTACTTTTCCATTTGGGAATTAGAAGGAATTCAAAGAAGATCTAAAGGGCCTAGTTAGTTTGAATCTAAAGAAGTACTGTAAGTGGAAGACTATGATTTGAACTATATTCATGTCATGATATGGGGAATTATGGCTTGTGTAGATGGAAAGTTTCATGGCTTGTTGCTGGATAATGGGAATCTGTGAAATAGATTCACATTGTGAAATAATACATAATGTGTAATTAAATTCAAGATGAGGTGAAGTGAATTCTGATAGAGGTCTTTAATTTGGGTATTTCATTCCTTGTTTATTGTACACTAATTTTAATCCATAGGACCCTGTGGAATTCACATCGTGAGTGGGTTACACAATGTTAAATGTTTTGGTTCTATATTTTAAATAGGATTATCTTTGGACAATAATTTAGTCTTTAAGCCTCCCTTTCTCTTCTAATTTTTTGAGAACCTTAAATACTTTTTGTTTTACTTCTATCCATGTTCTCCCTTTCTTCCATCATTAGGTCTTATTTGATGCACATTGGTTATCCTTGGTGAGTTCTCCTCTCCTTATAATGGGTTTCCTTCCAATGTTCAATGTATTTCCACTTCAATGGTGTGGTTTTGGTTTGGGTGTTCATGTTATGAATTTTTGAAAACCCTTTAGAGTGATATAGGTTGATCTGAGGTTTCTATGTGTGGTTTTGGTCTATAATCTACTTCTTCTTTGTCCTATGACGTGTAGATTGATATGAGAGCTTCATTGAGGTATGGGATCCTCATTATCACTCTTTTAAGTGTTATATGGGGGGTTCTTCATGATTTCTATTACCTTTGGGTAGATAGTAAGGCTAGGAACATTAAAATAATATATTGAAAAATTGAAATTTATGGGAATGGGGTGTCTTCAAATTCTTTAATACTTTTTTATATGTTGTTGAGATTATTATAAATGCCTATTGCCAATTATGAAATTAACGGATGTTTGGATCCCTGTTTTCACTATAGTTTCAATGAAATTATGACCATTTTTTTGTTTTTGTGTGATCTCACATTGAATAAAAGGATAAATAATTTATATATAGATAATAAACTAGTTTCCCTATGATTTTGGTTTGTGTGATAATAATATTTCTAATTAAATATTCGATGTGATAATGCCCTTAGATAATTGTGGAATTCGGCTTGTGATTCTGTTGTGTGTACTTGTACTTGTAGTGTTTCCCTATGAGGTTTGGGATGTTATGTGGTAATGTTAGTGAATATTTGGGTTGTTTAGTATGTGGTGCAGTGATGTAGTGGTTGGTTAGCATGGATGAGATATGGGCAATTATGGGATGTGGATAGTTGTGCAATGTGCATGGTTATACGAGGTTGTGTGATGAGGTTATGGAGAAGTGGTTGTGTCATAGTGGTTTTGGTATAATGGTTGGGGTGTAGTGGATTTTTTGTGGTATGTGGTGGTAGAATTTAATTACAACTTTGGTGAGTGATTGATGTGGTGAGATGGTTTGGGAAATGTAGTGTGGTGATGATGGTGGATGTGTGGTGTTGTGGCCATGATTGTGTGATTTGGGCCTATTAAAGTATGGAATTGTTATGTTTGTTTCTCAGTTATCCATGAGATGAACTATTATGATAAAAAACAAAATAGGTTGGTAAATTATCAAGATGGACTAAAAATAGATATGTGATAAATGAATTAAATTAATTGAATGTAGAATGATTAGTGTAATGGGAAATGAAATTTATGATGAATAAAAGTTTTGAAACATAGAAGTGGAAGGTGGAATGTTTTGTGTCTTTTGTGTTGGTTGTGTGGAATGTTGTATATTGTAAGAACCCGGATCTTCGTTTCAGGTATGTTTTTCCTTTTCTAGTCATTTTTGAGAAAAAGTGGAAAATCTGGAAATTTTCTATGTACACGTCGTGTACTTTATGAGTACACGCCATGTACTTTTCTCCCACGCGAGGCCGTGTGCTGGCCATGTCCGAGCCACACACACGGTGTATAGCAGAGATGTGGAGGCCGCTTAATGCAGTGTACGGAAAGGGTGAGTACACACTGTGTACTCATGAATTAATTGTTGTGTACTATTCTTTTTATTTCATTAATCGGACCGGGTCGTGACTTAACCCCGAAAACGTCTTCTTCTCCAGCTTCTTCGACCGAGAGCGAGGTTTCGACTACGGATCTTCTCTGAGCCACCGATCCATCACCTTCTATCCGAATCGAATTTTGTCGGTTGCAATAGAATCGCATCGGTGAGTTCTTGGTTCTTATTTGGCCACGTTTCATGATTCCTTCTCTTGTGAGAGTTATCTGAGGTTGAAAGTTTTATAAGTTTTTATAGATCTTGTCCATTCTATGCCGATTCACAGGTTGAGGTTCATGTATATAGATCTCCTAGGATCGAGGTAGGTGGTTTGTTTTCCTAAGTTGAATTTGTTTGAGTTTTTGCTGCAAAAGTTCCGGATACCCATGTATCGGGTATCTCGGGTTAGGGTTTTGATCCTGTATTGTTATCTGCCTTAAATTGCATGTATGCTTGAGGTTATTATATGATTGATAATTGCTTGTTACCATATTTGAGGATCACCCAATGGGCGTTCCCCCTTTTTTGGTTGTTTGTCGATGTTTTTCATAGAATACCTTGGTATAATTGATTGCATGTATTTCCTAATGTTTATATGCTTCTGATTTATTGAAGCTATTAGCCAAGTAGTTTTTGAACTTACTTAGTACTGCTGACAGTTGATTACGCACGACTAGACTGCTTAGGGCTGTGTGAACCTAGTGTGGTAGACTAAAGAGGGAATTGATGATTAAGGGCTTCTCTAGAGAGTCTGTTATAAATTAGAATCGTTTGCAGGACCTATGAGAATCGTAATTTGTGCTTCCTTAGAGTTTCCTTAGTTACGTATCGAGACTATAAGGGGAATTGGACGTAAGTGCTTCCTTAGAGAGTCTATATCTATCATTGCAAGACCACATGGGAATTTACGGCGAGAGCTTCCCAGAGTGTTTGTGTCTTTGTATGATTACTTGACTATAGGGGTCTTCCAGTTTGAGCCACCAAGAGGGTCAGTGTGAATATTGTTTGGTTGGTTATGACGAGTCCACCAAGACAAAGAACAAGCTTCTGTTTCATAATGCTTGTAGTTTAGGTAGTCTGTTGAGATACATGTTGTGTTACTTGCTATGCCTTGAGAATATAGAGATGTTTTCTATATTCCTTGGTTGATAATTTAATGAGTGAATTAAATTAATAAATAAATGTGAATGGAGATTGGTAGGATTTTTTACTTACAGTACTCATGTTTCTCTGCTATATTTATTTCCTTTACTTTTGTTATATTTCTCACTGATATTAGGGCACAAATCTTGTGGTAATTTCCTACTGGGATTAGTCTCACACCCTGTTTGAGTCCTGCTTTTCAGCCCAAACAGGTTATATGGTTGCAGGTGTGGATAGGGATTATGGACCTTCTACTTCAGGTACATGATTGCCGGTTGGAGCTGGAGAGCATAAGACCGAGCTTAGGCTTGTGATGCTACTAGAGTTTCTGTTTACTTTTAGTGCTTTGTTCTTAGTTTTATTTCAGAAAATTTTTGTGTTTTCTGCATTCCTTAGATACATGTACCATGTTGCATAATTATTATATTATACATTACTTCCGCTGTTTAGTTTCTGTTGTTGTATGTTGTTTACTACCTCCACTATTTATTGTTATTTCCTATACCATGTATACCATACCAAATGAGGGAATAGTTTCCCAAATAACATACCAAGGCCCACGCTGCTAGTCTGCAGCCACTGGGGTTTGGGGAAATGCGCTTGAGGTGATGTGGTGAACCGGGCAAGGGGTACCAGTTGAGGGGCTCTGGATTCGAGTCGTTACAAAGTGGTATCAGAGGGGGGTTCTTTCCTTTTCTATTAACTTACTGTTTAGTGACATTAGACAGGGATAGGAAGGAATACGTAAATGGTAAATAGTTGTGCTCTGGCATTCTAGAACCCGTGTATAGGGAAAAATCCATATTACCTCAAATATTGCAATTTTCGAGTTTCTGCACATATTACAGTTTAATTGATTTCACCATTGGGTGGCGAACTTGTTTTGTGCTATTACTGTTGGTATGAGTGTGGTTCTATTTTGTTGCAACCCGGTGAGATGAGGGTATGTCATCTCATGCATCATATAAGCACTTTTTAGAAAATCACATGTCATGAATTTTGGCATTCCATATAGATTTCATAAGAATTTCCATGCTGTTATGATAGAATTTGTGATAGAATATTCATGCAGTTGTGATAGCTGCTGTGATATAATACCTACTATGTTGATAGGGTAGCATTTTTTAGAGATTCTTTATCATGGACTCCAAACTTTGGTCTTAGAGGTGTTATGGGCCCTCAAGGATCGAACTTTGGTGGATCGTGAGTTGTTATACTTTTTAATTGTTATATCCATTTTTATGATGTCAAGATTTGATTTGTGGGAGTATGGTCCCCCATGGATCGGAATTTGGCACCTTAACATGTGGTTTCTGTGTTTTCTGGGATTTGGTGCAATTTTGAGGCTACTATCCGGAAAAACCCAGAATACATGACTTATACTTTATGCATACACGTCATGTAGTTTTTAGCCGTCTCCCTGACTGTGTTGGGCAGAGACACGAGGTTGTAATGTTTCCTATATGAACATGTCGTGTACCAGCTTAGCACACCGTGTAGTCTAGAATTGGTATCTGGCCATGTCACGAACAACACGGGTCAGGGTTTTCCTTCAAGTGCACGCTGTGTCCCTTGGGAACACACCATGTATAGTTGATCATGTAGCTGACAGTGTAGCTAATAGAACGAGATAGATTTATCCATCCGCGTACATGTCGTGTTCGTATGGAACACATTGTGTAGTTTCGACCGTGTGTTAGGACATGTCATTAACAACACGAGTCAGGTAAGGAATTTCAAGTACACGTCGTGTCTCTTTTGACACGCCGTGTAGTAGTGGTCCATGTACCAGTCCATGTGACTAATGACACATACATGGGAGAGATCTTAAGGACACACTGTGTAGTGGAAAAGCACGCCATGTAGTTTCCTGTTAGGACAGTCTGTGTTCCCAGCCGTGTCAGAGTGAATGGGCAGGGAGGAAAAAGGTTAGTACACTCAGTGTAGTTTAAGAACACACCATGTAGTTGGGTGGTTTAAACATCCATGTATGGCCAAGGTACACGCCCAGGGTAAGCTTTTAAGAAACATTCTATGTAGTAGTACTACACACCATTTAGTCATGTGTTCCCAAATTTTAAGGTTTTTCTCTCCTTTTCCATTTATCTCTCTTAATTTTCATATGTGTTTATCATTAATGAAGGTGTGTTTTTAATGTTTCAGTGCTATGGCACCAAGACGTCCTCCCATTGCATGTCAGGAACCAGGAAGAGACCTTCCACCTGATATGGCAGATCATGGACTACCGGAAGTTCTGCCTATCATTCCGTACAAGGCAACTGCAGGGATTCTAGACACTGGTGCTGACGCTCAGTTCAAAGAGGGTTTCATGAGATTCATGCAGACCTTCCAGGGAGCTCACCATCCATCCCCATCTATGGAAGATCTGACGTGGATTTTTCAGCAGAAACTCCCTCCCACGTTCACAGGGGATAAAGGACCTCAGGCTGTGGATTCATGGCTAGAAGCCATGCTGACCATCTTCGAGCATCTTGATACACCTCCGGAGAAGAGAGTGAATCTCACGACTTATATGCTATGAGATTCCTCCAAGATGTAATGCCCTGACCCTAGTAACCCAGAGTCGGTGCATTATTACATAACATTTTCATGATCACAAGAAAGATAATGACTCAGAAGACCAGTTAGTTTAGTAGCCTTGGAAACACTAGATACATTCATAAAGTTTACATTACATCATACAGTGAAAAACTACTTCCACAACATATTGTCTCCATATCCCCACATATTATCCTTGAAGTTCATTCTTAAATTACTTCTTCACATACTGGGAAAAATAAAACGTTGAAATGGGTGAGCTCATATGCTTAGTAATGATAACAATATAGCGGAGACATTCATAAATAAGCATAAACATTTAAGTAAATGTATAGGTAAAACCAAAGCCTTTTAAACTAGAACTTCAGAATAATATAGAAAAGATAAAATGAAATAATTCCATTTACTTATTCACATGGATATTATACTAGTCGAATAATCACATGCAATATCAATAACCACTTTCATAATGATGGAATGCATAATGCTAGACTATCATAACCATGTAGACAAGGCCTCGTCCCAAGACTACAAATAAGATTTTGTCAATGCCTCATGCCAAGACACTAGTTTGTATCATGATACCTAACGATGCATTTAGGAGCTATAGAGGGCTCCACCCGTCACTTATTAAGTCCAATGCATTCCTCATATGAACAGATTTCAACATAACATAAACATTCGTATTAAAACTAGCATACGAAATGTCAATACTTTCACAATAAACCATGAACGGTATAAAAATAACACATCCATAGTAAAAAATATCACAAAACCTTCAGTACAATATAGAAGTTTTGTATCATAATAAATCAACTTCAAATAAGCTTAAAAACCATCAAAGGATGTTGACATAGATGAAATCAAAACTATTTGAGAAAAATATCTATTTTTTTGAAAGAATTTAAAAGTCACATAATTATAAAATAAAACATTTACCTTTAAAATATATTTATAAAATTTTTAGGGAATATTCTAAGATTTTATAATGGAGGAAAATAGCTGCACCTGCCGTATAAGTAAAAAAAGTCATTCTTACCTTAATTCTATCAAAAAGGTTAAAAAGGACCTTGTTTGGAAAATAACAGAAATATTCCTTTATAAACCACTTATAAAAAGCCAAAAAAGGGTATAAATGATTTTAACCCATATTCTATAAAATAGAAATAATGTTTTGGAATACATTTTTAAGAAAAAGGGATATGGATGACAAAGAGGTCCCAGTAGATAATTACGTATAAACAACCTCGGATAATGAAGAGATTGTGAAATAACCCTTAACAATTTTGTAACTTATGAAAAATACACCCCATGAAAGAGGTATCATACAATGAATATTTAAATACACATAAATTAAAGTATATTACATAAATTATACAATTATGGGCAGTACATACATCACACAAAAGGTAATAGTGGCAATATGGCATGAATCTCATGGGAATAAGGAGTGAGATGAAAACCCCTTACCTTGTACTTTTCCATAATAGATGGTATGTTAACCTCCTGTATAATAGTTAAAACATTGTTATTAAATTATAAAATAACCATATACATAATTATGATATCATATATGATCTTCTAATAATGCTTCGTTAATAATAATTTAGTATTATCGCCATTTTGGGTGTTAACTTACTCGTTTTCTTTTACATGTTTTGTTATATAAGTTGTGTTTTTTATGGATAGGTTGTAACTTATTCATATCCAGAATTATATAAAGTTCTTATAAATTAATTTTAATCATCAAATGATAATTATTCTTGAATGGATACGATGGGGAATGAATATCATCGCGTTCGTGGAGACGGTAGCCCGTACGTATGCACGAGCGACAATATCGTCCTTTTGATATTAAAATAATAAATAATTGGATCCTATATCATATATACAAAATAAATATCATGCTATATTTATTATTTACATTAATTAAACATAATTATTAAACCCATCCAAATAATAATATATTGAATAATAATTACACCACGATGTGGAGACGGTAAGCCGTACGTACGCACATATGGTGACATGTCTTTCAAATGATGGATAGAATACTGAATATAGTTGTACCATATTTATGATAATATCATAGTATATAGTAGATACCGGAGTTATTATTTTAGAATGGGAATAACAAAGAAAGAAGAAGTTGAATAAGAAAGGAACTTGAAAGAGTGTGGTGAAACATTACCTCTTCTTCGGGTTCTTCCTTTTGATTTGATCAAAAGGGCTCCTTAGGTTGGATTTATGATCCAAATAAGGCCTATAGGTTGATTTTAGAGAGGTTTAGAGAGTATATGTCCAGGTTTTGGCCGAACCAAAAGTCTTTGAAAGTGTGAAGAATTGGTTATAAGTGGTGTCTTTTTATAAGGGGGAGGAGGGGCACATTAAGAAAATCTAGAAATATTATTTTATAATAAATTCATATTCGGTTTCATATTGCTCCAAAGTGGATTATTTAAAGGTTGTGGTGGGGATGGGTAGAAAACCACTCAACCAATAGAATTTAGACAGGTTTGGGTAATTATATAAACCTTATCTTTTAGTTTTAACTCTTAGTTAATTAGTTTGACACTTACCATGTCACTTTGTATTTTTATATTATATAGTTAAGAAACCTACTATATACCTCAAATGGACCCAAAAGTGGTCCATTAATGATACAACTATCATGAAATAAGTCCCTTGGCCGAAACATATATTTTTATGAATTGAATATAAATTAATAATATAATATTTGTTTTAAAAACTCTTTTATGTCAACTTTGACACTATTGGGTATTTTGTTCCTGATAAATTTATAACAGCATTATTAATTCTAAAAAAATTTATATAAAAAATCCTAATATGTCATAGTAACATAGAAAATTATTTTAATTTATAAAAAGTCCCAAATTACATTTATTTGGGTATTTAAAATATCAATTATCTTAATCTTTCATTAATACAGTAATTACTGCATCATCATTGTGTCATAAATAAATTACATTATTTAATGTCTAAAAATTATAAATAAAATAAAATTATGTAGGAAATATTTTTATCTTTCTAATTAATATTTATCGTCGAAAATATAACATTTATAACCCTATGTAAAAATTGTTTTTCTAAAGGATATATGCACATGTCATTTTTGTATTTACTTTAACTTAATTAATATAAAGTGTCCCTATCAACTACAAGTGGCTCCATGAGGTCCCAAAATCGACCCAAAGATTCCCATGTTTAGAAATGTATCCAAAAATAAGGTTAGGATACATTTTAGGGTAATTTATTATTATTATAATTTTATTTGTTTACCCTTATTTACCGGATTTACCCTTTAACCACGGTAAATAAAATATTTACCGAAATAATTATTCAAAATGTCTAAAAATAAAAGTTACCTATTTACACAATTTGGAAATCCTGATTCCAAATATTGAATCCATTTTTCCAAATTCAAAACACATAGGTGGTAGAAATTAATTTAAAATTAATTCCCATTGTTAAAACAAAAAACGTGTTTTTAAGAGATAATAACTATCAAAAGATTGACACTTGTTTATATCCGGTTTAATTGTCAAATTATGTCCAATGACCAAAATTGTTTTAAATAGTAAAAATATATTATAAATATACTTTAAAACCACTCAAATTCATAATTTATCACTATTAAATATTTTTATTAAAAAAGTTGTTTTTAATTAAAATTTAGTAATTTTCACTATTCATAAAAATATAAAAGTTATCTGAAAAGTACCAAAATTTCACCCTTGGATAATTTCGATATTCCGAATCCAAAAATGAAGTCCAATTCTGAGAGATAAAATTTATAAAATTTCAAAAAGTGTGAATTACTATTAATAACAGCTACTTTGATTGGTCGCGGCGTGTTAGAATCTCGAAGTTGCGTACTACACACGCTACGGTATTATTCAAAGAGAAGCATAAAGTGGATGATTGGTGTGTTACATTCTCCCCTCCTTCAAATAATTGTGTCCTAGAAATTTCTAGAATATTACTACATAAAAAGACTCTGGTGGTTCTTCATCATAAGTTCCTCGGTTTCCCACGTTGCCTCTTCCATTTTATGGTTTCTCCATAGAACTTTTACGAGACGAGTATTTCTAATTCCTCATAGGTGAGTACATGCATTGGGTCAGGAATTTATTTTCTCAATAGTGATATGTGGAACACATCATGAACTTTGGGGAGATTTGGCGGCATTGCCAAACGGCAAGCTACAACCCCAATTCATTCTAGAATTTCGAAAGGACCGATGTACCTGGGACTCAATTTACCTTTCTTGCCAAAACGTATAACTCCCTTCCATGGAGATATCTTTAAGAAAACATAATATCCCACCTGAAATTCCAAATTCTTTTTTTGGTTGTCATCATAGATATTCAGCCTACTTTGATCTACATTGATGTGGTTTTGGAATACCTTCACCTCTTCCATCGTTTCCTCCCCCAGTTCTGGGCCAACAAGTTTTCTTTCACCAAATTCATCCCAACATGTTGGTGTGCGACATCTGTTTCCGTATAACGCTTCATATGGTGCAATCCAAATACTTGAATGTAAGCTATTGTTATAGGAAAATTCTACCAGAGGTAAATATTGATCCCACATACCCAGAATGTCAAGTGAGTAAGATCTCAACATGTCTTCTAAAGTTTGAATAGTTTGTTCCGATTTTCCATCTGTTTGAGGGTGGTAAGCAGTGATCAAATGAAGTTTAGTATCTAAGGCCTTCTAAATACATTTCCAGAATCTCGAAGTAAAACAGGGATATCGATCCGAAACAATCGATAGGGGTACTCTATGAAGTCTCACAACTTCATTAATATATAGTCTTGCTAGACGTTCAAGTGGTAAATCTTCCCTTATAGCAAGAAACTGTGCTGACTTAGTAAGATGATCAACAACGACCCATATTGCATAGTCCCTTCTATGAGTCTTTGGTAGTCCCATGACAAAGTCCATAGTGATATTATCCCATTTCCACACAGGTATGGGAAGAGGTTGCATGACATCTCGCGGCTATTTCCTTCCAGCTTTCACTTGTTGACAAACCATACATCTTGACACAAAATCAGAAATCTCCCTCTTAATGTTGTCCCACCAAAAATTTTCCTTTAAATCTCAATACATTTTGGTGCTGTCAGGGTGTATAGAGAAATTGGAACTATGAGCATCGTCTAACAATTCCCTTTTTAAATCAGGTATATCGGGAACACAAAGTCTCTTCCCGAATTTCAAAATTTCTTCTTCATACAAAAAGTCTCTCAATCTCCCATCATTCACAGCTTTAATCTTCTTTTGAAATTCTTCATCATCGGTCTGAGAACTCTTAATGCTTTCTAGTAAATATGGTTTGGCAACCATTTGAAAAAGCACTAATTTTTCACCTTCAATGGTTATTCCCATGTTCATCTTCACTAGATCCATGAAAATTGGACCCCTTTCAATTCTCATATTGTTCAAAACTCCATGATCTTTTTTGATCAAAGCATCTGCCACATTATTTGCCTTCCCCGGGTGCTAGTGTATCATACAATCATAATCCTTGAGTAATTCACTCCATCTGCTTTTCCTCGTGTTGAGTTTTTTTTGTGAGAAAATATACTTCAAACTCTTGTGATCAGTGTAAATCTCACATTTTCACCATTGAGTTAGTTTCTCCATATCTTCAAAGTAAAGATCACATATGCTAACTCGAGATCATGAGTATGATAGTTTTTCTCATGAATTTTCAACTGTCGTGATGCATAGGCAATAACCCTATCATTCTGCATAAGGACACAACCAAGTCTTTTCTTCGATGCATCACTATAAATAACGAACCCATCATTACCCGATGGTAGATTCAATATAGTAGCATTGACTAATATTCTCTTCAGTTCTTCAAAACATTATTCACACTCTTTTTTCCAAACAAATTTAACCCCTTTACGAGTGATCTTTGCTAATGGGTTAGCCAATCGGGGAAAATTCTGGACGAAACATCGATAATAACCTGCTAAACCAATAAAACTATGTACCTTAGTTATACTCATAGGTGCGGGAAATTCTAGGATAGCCTTGGTCTTAGAAGGATCAAAAGAGATTCAATATTTAGAGAAAATATGGCCAAGAAAAGAAATCTCCTGAAGCCAGAATTCACACTTTCTAAACATCCCATATAATTCATGTCTTCTCAGAGTCTTAAGGATAATGCGCAAGTGATTTTCATGATCTTAGTAGCATTTGGAGTATTCCAAGATATCATCAACAAATACCACCACAAAATCATCGAGATATTCTGTGAAAAATCTATTCATTAGATCCATGAATACAGAGGGTGCATTTGTCAGCCCAAAAGGCATTACTGTAAACTCGTAATGGTCGTACCTGGTTCGAAATGCTGTCTTTATAATTTCTTCCTTCTTCACACACAACTGATGGTATCCAGATCGAAGGTCAATCATTGAAAATTATTGAGCTCCATGTAGTTGGTCAAATATAACATCAATGCGGGGTAGGGGATTCTTGTTCTTTGTTGTTACAGAATTGATCTCCCTGTAGTCGATACATAACCTCATAGATCCATATTTCTTTTTAACAAAAGGAACAGGGGATCCCCATGGAGAAACACTAGGGAGAATAAATCCCTTATTACTCAATTCCTCTAGTTGTTTATTTAGTTCCACTAATTCTACAATGGTTTTTCTATTAGGGGTCTTCTATATAGGCCTTGATCCAGGAATTAAATCAATGGAAAACTCAACTTCTCGTTCTGGAGGATGTCTAGGAAAATCTTCCGTAAACACATCTACATATTCTCTCACAATAAGTACATCCACTATTTGAACATTCCTTTCCTCACCCATAGTTATTTCATTCTCTTCCTCCCCGACAATTGAATTTAGTTGAGCTATTGGGGGTGGATCTCGATAAGAATTAGGTAGTGACAATTCTGCTCTAAAAATAAAGTGTTCTTTATCATCATCATCAAAAATCTTAACCTCATTCTTCTTACAATAAATCTTCGCATCATAGTCTCAAATGAAATCCATACAGAAGATTATATAAAACTCAATCATAGGCATGACAATGAGATCAGTGGATAAAGAACATTTATGTGCTCTAATGGGGACTGATTCACAAAACTTTGTTGCAATGATACTTCCCTTCAGAGTTTTAATTGATAACTCCTTTGTTAAATCAAATTGGAAATATCTAATTTTCTTAGAAAACTAGGAAGATATGAAACAATACGATGATCCAGAATCAAATATAGCATTTTCTATACTTGAGGAAACTATTAAATTACCTGCCACCACGTCTTTGAGAGCTTCTACCTCAGCAGTAGTGATAGCATAAGCTTGGCCTTGATCCCTTGGCCTTTTCTAAGGAAAGTTCCCCTGACTCTTAAGACATTCATTTGAAAAATGTCCCATCCCTCTACAATTATATAATTCCACATTGACAACAACTCTCTTTCCCTTGCAATCATGAGCTTGGTGGCATTTTTCACCACACTTGTAACAGACTCCCATTCCTTTTAAGCAAGTACCGGGGTGTTTCTTCCCACATTTACTGCAGGATGGATTTTCAACTTTTCCCTTATTCCATTTATTTCCATTTCCATATGGATCAGTAGATCTCTTCTTCTCTTTCTTTTCTTTAATGTCATAAGACTTAGATAATTCATTTTCTGTTTTGATAGCACACGAGACAATATCTTCGTACGATGAGAAGGATTATGACACTAATGCTCGGAGAAGAAATGAGTTTAACCCATCAAAGAAACGATCAATAATTCTTCTTGGGTTACATATATAATCTCCAGCATAACTTTCTAACCTTGTAAAGTTAGCCTCATAAATTGTGACATTCTCATCCTCCTTTTGCCTCAGACTCAGAAATTGCCTTTCCATATCTGCTCGATGGTCACGAGGAAAGTATTTTTCTAAAAACAGATATTTGAACTACCTCCATTCCATATTTGATACTTCACTATCTTCCTTCAATTTTTGAATCAATGACCACCATTGATCATCACCTCCAGTGAGGCGGTAAACTGCCATGATAACTTTTTCCCTTTCACTACTCCCCAATGCATGGAATAATTTCTCTAGGGAACTTATCAGTTTCTCAGCTACCAATGGATTTGTACTTCCATTGAATGCTGGTGGTTGTTTCCTCATGAAGCGATCTAACATTGATCCTCCACGCTGTGGATCAGGGTGCTCCATATGGGTAAGGTTATTAATCATAACCTGAGTGAGTTGTCCTAGTATGGTGATAAGCTGATCAGCACCGGTTACATCACCAACTCCACTATAATTCTCTTGAGTATGAGGGAATTCCCTACATGGAGTGTGTGCATTGATACAGTATTAATTTCTTCCACTAGGCGCCATTTCTAAACAATGGAATAAACTAGATCAGTTTATGAATCAAAATACAAAATTCCATACCTGTAAAACCCTTAACATAAATTGAAGAGTTTATGGATATAATCCATAATCATAAGAATGTTTTCTTTGAGGAAGTATATACTCATAAACCCTTCATAAAGGTTCCTAAAAAATGAGAATTACCCTAAGCATATTCCCCGAGAGTGTCGTAACCATGAGTGAAGCAAGGCCCGTTGTTGTGCACCAATTCTCGTTCGAGTCTAGTTCAAAACGATGTTTTCAGGTTTTACCCCTAGTTAAATCTGTGCCAGAGCCACCTCTTCCTGCTCGTATCCAGACAGGGATGTATTTCTTAGAAAACGAAAAAAAAATCTACAATACCAAAATTCTAGGAAGTTCTTCTAAACTAATCCTCAAAGTCTATCTTAGGTCTATGTGCTCTAATTAGAGTTTACCTAAATCTAGCTTCCAAGGTTTGTACTAAACTTCCTTTGATACCAACTGTAATGACCCGACCCCAGTTATCCAGAGTAGGTGCATTATTACATAACATTGGCATGATCACAAGAAAGATCAAGTCTTTAAAGACCGATTAGTTTAGTAACCTTGGAAACACTAGATAAATTCATAAAGTTTACATTACCTCGTAAAGTCAAAAACTACTACAACAACATATTGTCTCTATATCCCCTCATATTATCCATACAGGTCATTCATTAATTACTTCTTAACATCTTGGGAAAAATAAAACATTGAAAGGGGTGAGCACAGATGCTAAGTAAGGATAACAATATAGAAAAAACATTCATAAATAAGCATAAACATTTAAGGCAATGTATAACTAAAACAAAATCCTTTTAAACATGATCTTAAGCATAATATGGCAAAGATAAAATGAAATAATTTCATCTACTTATTCACATGGATATTCTACTAGTCAAATAATCACATTCAATATCAATAACCACTTTCATAATGATGGAATGCATAATTCCAGACTATCATAACCACGTAGCCAAGGCCTTGTGCCAAGACTACAAATAAGATTTTGTCAAGGCCTCGTGTCAAGACACTAGTTTGTCTCATGAGACCTACCGATGCATCGAGGAGCTATAACGGGCTCCACCCGTAACTTATTAAGTCCAACTCATTCCTCTTATTAAGTCCAACTCATTCCTCGTATGAACAGGTTTCAACATAACATAAACATTCTTATTAAAAGTAGCATACGAAGTGTCAATACTTTCACCATAAACCATGAATGGTATAAAAATAACACATCCACAGTCAAAAATATCACAAAACCTTCAATAAAATATGGTTGTTTTGTATCATAATAAATCAACTTCAAATAAGCTTAAAATCCATCAAAAGATGTTGACATAGATGAAATCAAAACTGTTTGAGAGAAATATCTATATTTTTTAAATCATTTAAAAGTCATATAATTATAAAATAAAACCTTTATTTTTAAAATATCATTATAATCATGTAATAGGAGCTTCTATGATTTTATAATGGCGGAAAATAGCCGCACCCACCAAATAAGTTAAAAAAAGACATTCTTACCTTAATTCTATCGAAAAGGTAAAAAAGGACCTTGTTAGGAATACGATAGAAATATTACTTTATAAACCTCCTATAAAATTTCAAACAAGGGTATAAATGAATTTAAACCATATTCTGTAAAATAGAAATAATGATTTGAAATACATTTTTTAGAAACATGGATGTGGATGATAAAGAGGTACTAGTAGATAATTACGTATAAACAACCTCAGATAATGAAGAGATTGTGAAATAACCCTTACTAATTTTGTAACATACGAAACATACACCCCATGAAAGTGGTATCATTAAATGAATATGTAAATACACATAAATTAAAGTGTATTATATAAATAATACAATTATGGGAAGTACATACACCACACAAAAGGTAATAGTGGAAATATGGCATGAATCTCACGGGAATAAGGAGTGAGATGAAAACCCCTTACCTTATACTTTTCCTTAGTCAATGGTATGTTAACCTACTATATAATAGTTAAAAAGTTTTTATTAAATTATACAAGAACCATATACATAATTATGATGTCATATATGATCTTCCATTAATGCTTTGTTAATAATACTTTAGTATTATCGTCGTTTCGTGTGTTAACTTACTCGTTTTCTTTTATATGTTTTGTTACATAAGTAATGTTTGTTATTGATAGGTTGTATCTTATTCCTATACATAATGATATAAAGTTCTCAAAAATTAATTTTAATCATCAAATGAGAATTAGTCTTGAATGGATACGATGTGGAATGAATCTCATCGCGTTCGTGGAGACGGTAGTCCATACGTACGCACGAGCGACAATATCATCCTTTTGATATTAAAATAATATATAATTGGATGGTATATCATATATAAAAAATCATTATAATGTTATATTTATTATTTACATGAATTAAACATCATTATTATACCCATCCAAATAATAATATATTGAATAACAATTACACCACGAAGTGGAGACGGTAAGCCGTACGCACGCATGTATGGTGACATGTCATTCAAATGATGGATAGAATACTGAATATGATTGTACCATATTTATAATAATATCACAGTATATAGGAGATACTGTAGTTATTATTTTAGAATGGTAATATCAGTGAAAGAATAAGTTGAAAAAGAAAGGAACTTGAAAGAGGGTGGTGAAAACATTACCTCTTCTTCGGGTTATTCCTTTTGATTTGATCAAAAGGGCTCTTTAGGTTGGCTTTCTGATCAAACTAAGACTTCTAGGTTTAAGTGAGGGAATTTAAGAGAGTATTTGGATAGGGGTTGGCCGAACCAAAAGGCTTTGAAAGTGTAAAGAATTGGTTAGAAGTGGTGCCCTTTTATAAGGGAGAAGAGGGCCACCTTAGGAAAATCTAGAAATATTATTTTTTAATAAATTCATATTTTGTTTCTAATGGCTCCAAAGTGGATTATTTAAAGTTTTAGGTGGTTATGGGTCGAAAACCACTCAACCAATATAATTTTGAAAGGTTTGTGTCAATATATTAACCTTATCTTTTAGTTTTTACTCTTAGTTAATTAGTTTGACACTTACCATGTCACTTTGTATTTTTATATTATATAGTTAATAAACATACTATATACCTCCAAGAGACCCCCAATTGGTCCATTAATGATACCTCTATCATTATATAAGTCTATTTACAAAACCTTAGATTTTTTAGAATTGAATATAAATTAATAATATAATATTTGTTTTAAAAACTCTTTTATGTCAATTTTGACACTATTGGGTATTTTGTTCTTGATAAATTTATAACAACATTATTACTTCGAAAAAAATTTATATAAACAATAATAATATGTCATAGTTACCTATAAAATTATTTTAATTTATAAAAAGTCTCATATTACATTTATTTGGGTATTTATAATATCAATTATCTTAATCTTTCATTAATACGGTAATTACTTCATCACCATTGTGTCATAAATAAATTAAATTATTTAATGGATAAAAATTATAAATAAAATACAATTATGTAGGAAATCGTTTTATCTTTCTAATTAATATATATAGTCAAAAATATAACATATATAACCCTATGTAAAAATTGTTTTTTTAAAAGATATATGCTTATGTCATTTTTGTATTTACATTAACTTAATTAATATAAAGTGTCCCTATCACCTACAAGTGGCTCCATGGGGTCCCAAAATCGACCCAAAGATGCCCATGGTCGGCCATGTATCCACCAATAATGTTAGGACATGTTTTAGGGTACTTTATTATTATTATTATATTCTTTGTTTACCCTTATTTACCGGATTTACCCTTTAACCATGGTAAATAAAATATTTACCGAAGTAATTATTCAAAATGTATAAAAATAAAAGTTACCTATTTACATAATTTGGACATCCTGATTCCAAATATGGAATCCATTTTTCTAAATTCAAAACACAGAAGTTGCAGAAATTAATTTAAAATTAATTCCCGTTGTTAAAACAAAAAGAGTGTTTTTAAGAGATAATAACTATCAAAAGATTGACATTTGTTTATGTCCGGTTTAATTGTGAAATTATGTCCAATGACAAAAATCGTTTTAAACGGTAAAAATATATTCTAAATATAATTTAAAACCACTCAAATTCATAATTTATCTCTATTAATTATTTCAATAAAAAATGTTTTTTTAATTAAAATTTAGTAATATTCACTATTCATCAAAATATAAAAGTTATCTCAAAAGTACCAAAATTTCAGCCTAGGATAATTTAAATACTCCAAATCCAAAAATGAAGTCCATTTTGAGAGATAAAATTTATAAAATTTCAAAAAGTGGGTATTACTATTCATAATAGCTACTTTGATTGGTCGCAGCGTGTTAGAATCTCGAAGTTGCGTACAACACACACTACTGTATTATTCAAAGAGAAGCATACCGTGGAATCTTGGGGTGTTACACAAGAGATGGTGGGATGTGGTTTCGCAGACAGGGTGCCAAAAGGCTATGGCTTGGGATGAGATTCAACGTACGTTCTACGACTACTTCTACACGGCGATGCTGAGGGCTGACAGAGCTAGAGAGTTCATGAACCTGCAGCAGGGTACTCTCACAGTTATGGATTATTCCTCCCGCTTTATAGAGTTACAGCATTTCACTCCCATTCTAGGGAATGACAAGCTTTTTTGACAAGAATGTTTGAGGAACGCCTCAGACCAAACATTAGGTAACAGGTGAACGTCTTTCAGTTGACTTCTATCACTCTGATAGACAACCATGCACTTATTACAGAGAGAAACTTCAGGGAGGATGGAGCTGTAGACCAGGGCGTTTCAGCATCTTGGGATGATTCTCTCTAGACAGATAGCAGGAAGCGCCACTGAGAGTCTATATGAGATGACTCGAGGAAGTGAGGTATTAATTCTGGTAGACGTGATCTTCCCTCTAGCAGCCAAGTGGTATGTTATCAATGTGGAAGGAGTGGGCATAAGAATCCCCAGTGCCTGAGGGACCCAGTGGAGTGCCGATCTTGCGACAAGATGGGTCATCTGTAGTGCTTCTGCAAGGTTCTTCTGCCAATGGCTAGTAAAGGAGGTTCAGTTTTGACTCCACCTACAGGAGCAGGATTACCAGTTCCGCCGCAGGTTGGGGGCTAGAGTTCTTCAGGTAATTCAGGACTGGGTTGAGGCTGTGGACGTAGTGGTCATGCTTAGGGAGGATCAATACAGGGATCTCAGGTTGTTACGTAGGGCCATGGTACAAGCCAGAATTTTTCTATAGAGCAAATTCATCAGGAGCAGGATCTTGGACCTTCTACAGTTTGAGGTATGATTTTAGTAGCCTCAGTTTTATCCTCTACACTTTTAGATACAAGAGATTCTCATAGCTTTATTTCTGTGCATACTATGGAAAACCATAGACTTACTATTTATACTTTTGAGGATATGATGACACTAGACACTTCATTGGGAATTAGAACATCTAGCGTGTGTTAGTGCTTAGACAGCCCCCTTGAGGTTGGTGGATGTCGTTTTTCATGGAATCTCTATGTTTTGGAGATGACCGACTATGATGTCATTTTCGGGATGGACTGGTTAGTTCCCTTCCAGGCCTTTATTGATTTCTATCACCGCAGGGTGAGTTTCACCTCACGAGAGGGTGGATCATTTCATCATAAGGGAGAATGGGATGTCCAGGCGAGCAGAGCTGGACCAGAGAATCATAGGTTGGGCGGTGTTATGGCCCATATTTCTAGCTTATATCTGGATGACCATGGGACATCTTAGGTAAATTTTCCTCTAGTGGTTGATTGCTTTCAAGATGTCTTTCTAGAAGACTTTTCAGGTTTTCCTCCCGAGCGAGAGGTAGGCTTCTCTATTGATCTTGTGCCAGGAGTGGCACTGGTGTCCATTCCTCCTTATAGTATGGCTACACCTGAGTTTCAGGAGCTCAAGAAGCAGTTGGAGGAGTTGCAGACAAGGGGTTTCATCCGACTCAGAACTTCTCCTTGGGGTTCACCTGTCTTGTTTGCAAAGAAGGCAGACGTCACCCTTAGACTTTGTGTGGATTATCGAAAGCTGAACTAGTCGACGGTCATGAACCAATATCTATTGACATAGATAGATGATATCTTTGATTAGATTCTAGGAGCCAAAGTTTTCTCGAAGATCGACTTGAGATCCGGCTACCATTAGTTGCGTGTCAGACCATCTGATATACCTCTTACGGCCTTCCGGAGTAGGTATGGTCTATATGAGTATTTGGTTATGTCGTTCGGTATCACGAACGCTCCCGCAGTTTTCATGGCACTGATGAACAGATTTTTCCATCCTTGTATTTTTTTCGTGGTGGTTTTCATGGACGACATCTTGGTGTACTCTCACACTCAACACGACCATGCTACCCATCTTGAGATCATTTTGAGTACATTGAGGGAGCTTTTATGATCTCAAAGTGCCACTTTTGGATGGACGAGGTTTACTTCCTGGTTCATGTCATCTTAGAGATAGGAGTATCAGTATACCTAGAGAAGGTGAGACCAGTAGTCACCTGGGAGCCGCCGAAGAACGTCTTCAAGGTAAGAAGTTTCTTAGGGAGGGCTAGTTACTACATGCGGTTTATACAGGACTTATCATGCCTAGAATCCCAGTTGATGGGATTGACTAAGAATGGGGTGAAGTATGTTTGGTTAGAAGCCTGTGATTCAGCCTTCCATGAGCTGAAAGGGAGATTGACTTCAGCACCAATTCTAGTTTTTCCGGAGCCGGGAATGAGTTATAGAGTTTTCTGTAATGCATCTGGCATTGGACTCGGAGCAGTGCTTATGTAGGAGGATCGTGTTGTTGCATACAAATCTCATCAGTTGAGGCCACATGATAGGAACTATCATACGTACGACCTGGAGTTGGCTGCAATTGTTCATTATTTGAGTTTCTAGAGACATTATCTTCTGGGAGAGCAATTTGTGGTGTATATTGACCACAGGTGCCTCAAGTAAATATTTACACAATGTGACTTAAATCTGAGACAGCGTATGTGGATTGAGTACCTGCAGTCTTTCGATTTAGAGCATTCCTATATTCCTGGGAAAGGAAATACAGTGGCTGATGCACTGAGTAGGAGGACTCAGATATAGGCAGTTTAGGAGGCCATCAGTGAGGGGTAACTAATGGCTCTATTCTCTGAGATGCATTTGGAGGTGCACAACTGACAGGGGTAGACTTTCCTATCTTATGTAACTGTTACCTCTATGCTTATCAACCGAGTTTTAATGAGTCAGCTATCAGATTCTGAAGGCCTAGTCTTACGGGAAAGCGTGTTAGGAGTGGACCCTCTTCCCAGATGGACCATAGGCGAGGATGAGATCTTCAATTTCTAGGGACGTGTATGGGTGCGAGCAGATATACGCGAGGAGCTAATGCGAGACTTTAATTCCTCAGTCTGGGCAGTGTATCCTGGAATCACCAAGATGTATCATGATCTAAACTGTCAGTATTGGTGGCCATGTATGAAGAGAGATGTTCCTGGTTTTGTCATGAGATGTTCCACCTGTCAGCAGGTGAATGCATAGCACCAGTGACCGACAGGGCTATTACAACAGCTACCCATTCCCAAGTGGAAGTGGAATGATGTTGCGATGGACTTCGTAACAGGGTTACCGAGATCGCCTCGAGGGAATGACTCGGTATGGGTTGTCATTGACAGACTCATGAAGGTTGCTCACTTCTTGCCGATTAAGGAGACCTTCGGTGTAGATGAGCTTGGACGGTTGTACATTTGTGAGATTGTATGCTTGAATGTGGTTCTGAGTACTATCATTTCAGATAGGGAAGCCTGGTTCACGTTGCATTTCTGGCAAGGTCTACAGAGGGATTTGGGTACACAGGTACTTCTGAGTACAACTTATCATCCCCAGACATATGGCTAGTTAGAGCGCACGATTCAGGTGCTAGAGGAAATGCAACATGCATGTGTCCTTGATTTTGGAGGTTTTTGGGAGATACATATACCTCTATTGGATTTTTCCTATAATAATAGTTTTCATGAAACTATTCAGATGACACCATACGAGGCTTTGTATGGTAGGCCATGCTGATCACCCTTGTGTTGGCTGGATGTAGGAGATTCAGCTATACTGGGACCTTATCTTGTTTAGGAGATCATAGAGCAGGTGGAGTTAATTCGAAAAAGGATGTCTACTGTAAAGTCTCGACAGAAATCTTATGATGATCAGCGGAGATTACCTTTGGAGTTTATGGTTGGGGATCAGGTTTTCTTATGTGTTACCCCGAGGTTGGGACACAAGAGGATCAAGAGACAGGGTAAGCTTTCACCGAGATACATCGGGACGTTTAATGTCATAGAGAGAGTCGGGCTAGTTGCTTATAGGGTGTAGTTTCCTCAGAAGTAACAGGCTATGCACGACGTCTTCCAGGTTTCTTAGCTTCACCGCTATTTCTCAGACCCGTCTCTTGTTTTTCAACCCAAGGAGGTTGAGCTGGAGCATGATGCATCGTTCAAGGAGCGTCTTATCAGGATTGTTGATCGTAGTGAAAAGATACTTCATGGTCAGTTTCTTCCTTTGGTATGGGTGCTATGGCATCACAGTCATGTATAGGACGATACTTGGGAGAGGGAGGCCGATATGCGATCACAATGGCCAGAGTTGTTTGAGGTTTCTTTTTCTCCACTAAGTTAGGGAAATTCAGGGATGAATTTTTTTATGGGGGGAAGTTTGTAAGAACCCGAATCTTCATTTTAGGTATGTGTTTCCTTTTCTGGTTGTTTTTGAGAAAATGATGAAAATATGGAAATTTTTTAAGTACACACTATGTACTTTTTGAGTACTCATCATGTACTTTTCTCCCACACAAGGACATGGGCTGGCAGTGTCCGGGCCACACACACGGCATGTAGTGGTGATGTGAAGGTCGCTTAATGTGGTGTATAGAAAGGGAGAGTACACACCATATACTCATGAAGTACAAACCGAGTAATTTTCTTTTTATTTCATTAATCGGACCAGGGTTGAGACTTAATCCCGAATACATCTTATTCTCCAGCTTCTTCGACAGAGAGCTAGGGAATGACTGCAAATCTTCTCCAAGCCACCGATTTGTCACCTACTATCTGAATCGAATTCCGTCAGTTGCAATAGAATCACAGTAGTGAATTCTTGGTTTCTCTTTGGCCACATTTCTTGATTCCTTCTCTTGTGAGAGTTATCTGAGGTTGAACATTTTAAACGTTTTTATAGATCTTATCCATTCTATGCTGATTCACAAGACGAGGTTCATGTACATCAATATCCTAGGATTAAGGTAGGTGGTTTGTTTTCCTATGTTGAATTTATTTGATTTTTTGGTGCAAAAGTGTCGTATACCCATGTATCGGGTATCTCAGGTTAGGGTTTTGATCCTGTATTGTTATCTTCCATAGATTTCATGTATTATTGAGGTTATTAGATGATTGATAATTTCTTGTTAGTATGTTTGAGGATCACCCCATTGGTGTTCCCCCTGTTTTTGATGTTTATTGCCGTTTTGTTTAGGATGCCTGTGAGGAATACCTTGTTGCATTGTTTTCCTGCCTTAGTATAATTGATTCCATCTATTCCATACTATTTATATTCTTTTTATGTATTTTAGCTGTTATCCAAGTAGTGGTTGAACTTACTTAGGGCTTCTAACAGTCGATTACACATGACTAGACTGCTTAGGGCTGTGTGAAACTGGTGCGATTGACTAAAGAAGGAATTGACGATTATGGGCTTCCCTAGAGAGTCTGTTATAAATTAGAATCGTTCGCATGACCTATGGTAATGGGACTTCGCGCTTCCATATCGTTTCCTTAGTTACGCATCGATACTATAGGGGGAATTAGACGTAAGTTCTTCCTCAGAGAGTCTATTGTTATCATTTCAAGACCGTAGGGGAATTAATAGTGACAGCTTCCCAGAGTGTTTGTGCCTTTGTATGATTACTTGACTATAGGGGTCTTCCAGTATGAGCCACCCAGAGAGTCAGTGTGAATATTGTTTGGTTGGTTGTGACAAGTCCACCAAGCCAGAGAACATTCTTGTTTTTACTACTACTTGTAGTTTAGGTAGTCTGATGAGATACCTGTTGTGTTACTTGCTATGCCTTGAGAATATATATCTATTTTCTAGATTCCTTGGTTGATAATTTAATGAGTGAATTAAATTAATAAATAAATGTTAATGGATATTGGTAAGATTTTTTACTTAGATTACTCATGTTTTTCTATTGTATTTATTTCCATTACTGTTGCTATATTGCTCACTGACAGTAGGGTACATATATTGTGGTGATTGCCTACTAGGATTAATCTCACACCCTATTTGGGTATTTATTTTCCGCCAAAACATGTTATATTGTTGTAGGTGTGAATAGTGATTTTGGACCTTCTACTTCAGGTACATGATTGCTGGTTGGAGAGCATAGGACCGAGCTTAGGCTTGCAATGCTGCTGGAGTTTCTGTTTACTTTTAGTGCTTTTTTATTTGTTGTATTTAAGCACGTTGTTGTGATTTATGATTTCCTTTGATACATGTACCATGCTGCATCATTATTATATTATACATTTCTTCCACTATTTAGTTCCAGTTTTTGTATCCTGCTTACTACTTCTGCTATTGACTACTATTTCATGTACCTTGTATACCTTACCAAATGAGGTAATAGTTTCACCAATAACATACCAAGTTCCTTGCTGCTAGTCGATAGACTCTGGTGTTTGGGGAAATGCGCTTGAGGTCATGTGGTGAAGTGGGAACAGAGCACTAATTGAGGGTCTCTGGATTCGGGTCGTTACATATATGGTGGTGGAAGTTATTGTGATAATTGAAGTGTTTTATGGTGGTGGTGATGTGGTGTGATCTAGTGCAATTGATGTGAACCCATAGGTTGAGTATTTTGTTCTATCAATATACCATGAATGTTTATGTTATTTTATATACACCGCACACAAGTTAGATAACATTACCAACTCTCAAAGGTGATGAGTATTTTTGTGTTTCCCTAATATTCGGGACAATGGTTATATAGATAGATGCCTACCCCCTCTCCTCCAATCTTCTTTCAGTGGTAGGGAGATGGGTTGGTGTTGGAGGTAAACCAGCTGTGGTGATATGGGTTTGTGTTCTAGATTACCTAGAAGTGATGTGATAGACCATGTGTCTTCAGGGAGGATGTGATGTTTTATACCAAGTGTCTACGGGCAATATGTGATGTGGTGTGATGTGATTTGTGGTTGGGGTCATGTGTGGTCGGAGGAATGAACGAGGTTGATGTCCTTCATATTCATGACACCTTAATTCTCTAGTTTTGGTTGGTGTATGATGTTACAACCCAAGGGTCTATGGTTGATATGACATGTGATGTGATGAATAGGGTTTCTGAGGATGGAATGTGATGTGACGTGATGGTCCAAGTGTCTACTGGTAGGATGTGACGTGTTTTGATTACTTGGGTCTCTAGGGGTGGAATGTGATGTAATGTAATTTGGTATGTGAGAAAGGTATGTGGACATATTAAATTCAATGTTGGGGTGTGAGAGTGTAAAATTAGTAGGGAAGAGGTTGTGGGGAAACATACTTTTTTTATGATCTCAATGATACATTATTATATTGAATGTATGATTTGGTAAAGAATCCATTTGGGTGTGGGTTTGGTTAGATGAATTGTATAGGTTCTTTTTGGTTCCACTGTTTTTCACTCGCACATTAGTATGCTCTTTTTACATGTGCACTTGAGGCCTTGGTTATGTCTATACTGAGTATACATGTTATTCTCACCCTATATATATATATAATATTTTTTAGGTTTCTATGATGACATTGGAGACCATGTTAGAAATTACTATATTTTGTTGGAGCCTCTATTGAATCAATATCATATACTTTTCTTTTGGAATATTTGGGGACCATTATATGTTTAGTTTTACCCTATTCATCCATTGTGGGGTGATTTTTGGTTAACCTTCATATTATATACTGGGTTTATTTTGTGATAGTTTATGATATATTCTAGTCTTATTTATTTATATATAGGGAACTGCCTCACATACTATGAGATTTATATATATCCTTAGTGCTAATTTTCATCCTCGGGCCTACTGGGGGTGAGACTTGGGGGGGGGGGTCATTATCTCTCTCTCCTCATTGAGGCATATTTGGAAGGAGGTGGTTAGGAAAGTGTGGTTTCAAAGGGTGTTATTTAGAGATATTATAGAGTTCAAAGTTTCTAACTATGAGGTTTTCTTGGTTTAGTATGGTAATAATGCCATTTAAACAAGGTTCATATATATGTTATGGAGATCAACTAAGAAATTTGATTTTCGAGGGCCCATGATCCAATGCATAGACTTTGATCTTATTTAATGGCCATGTGAGGTTGAACAATTTTTAGGGTAGAGACCAAGAATTGGTACATGCATCATGATTTTTTGTGTTTGTGTTTGAAGTAGGATGTTCTAGGAAAATAAAATGAATTAAATAAATAATATCTGTTAATATTTCATGCTATCATGCTTAGGGTGATCTATTTACATTTCAAGAATTAATCTTGTTCATCATCTTTGGGTTGCTTAGTAAGTAGAGGTTCAACAGGATAATCCATTTGATCATCATAAGTTCAACTTGACAGAGTAGGATGAGGCATTATAGTGGGATTTGTGTTCCTTTCAGTTATAGAGATTGGGTAGGTATAAGGGGAGAGTATCTGATTAGAATATGGGGTGATGGTTGGTGAAGAAAAAGGAAAATTTTGGTTTGATATATGCACAATATGAGTTTTGGTATCTTTTGGAAGTTATTCATATTTTTGGATCTGATCGTTAGTGTGGTGTTATGTTTCCTGGTGACTGTAAGGAGGAAGATGTGTTGTGTCCTAACTTTTAGAGGGATTTTTGGGTGGAGTTCCTTTTATCAATGATGATGGAATCCAAGAAGTAGGATCTACTCTCTCTTAATCAAGAAATATTGAGTGTGTGGGAGCTTGGGATTAGGTTCAAGGGTCTCCTTAACCTTTCAATTTTTTTTCAGTTGAGTATTCCATAGAATGAATTTTAGAAGAGGCTTTATGCCCAGCGATCTAATACGTTGTCACCCCATTTGTTCTCCTGATGTACCTGGAGGTAGATAAAAAGGTTGATTTTATCAACAATATCATTTTCATGGGATTTGAGAATTTACAGGGTCTCTAAAATGGTGTTTTGAGGATCCGAGCTTCAGGTAGTGGCTTGTGTGTGTTCAGGTAGTCAGGGTTCCATTCAGTGGGGAACCGACTACAATAGTTTCTTCCTTTTTTGTTAGGTATATGTGGTTTCTAAGAACATACACGGGGTTATATGTTCTCATTATATATCTACAAGAGATATGGTCACCATTAGGGTTAAATTTTGGCCTTCATGGGAGGCCAGTTTTAGATGGGTAGTAAGACCCCTTTCAACAACACCAGTTGCCTTTGTGGCAGTTTTAATGGCAGGGACTGTAAGTTGTTCTTCAGAAATTGAGGGTTGGTGGAGTTAGTTGAGGGAAGTAAATTGATATTCCCCTCCAATGTATACCCATAACAAATAATTTTAGTGGAGGTCATCAATAGAGAGGTAGATGATCTGGGTGTGGTTAGATGCACACATTAGAGGCGGTAGTGATATCCGAGCCATGAGTCATTTGAGGTACGATCAGTTTATCATCTACCATTTTGTGTACTTCTTTTTATTTGATATCCTCAAACTAATTTGTTTCTCATAATTTGGTCAATGATTTGGGACTATATTTGGAGAGACTTCAAGTTCCCCTTATGTTTTCCATGCCGGTTGGAGGTCTGGAATCTTGGTTTGATGTGTGAAGAGGATGTTTACTAATGATGGAGAATTACCAGTTAGTTAGGGAGTTCATATTGTTATAAATATAATTGTATAATGTTATCCTAAGATTGTAGTGGATGTATTCCATGAATCTGGTCATATATTCCATTCAGATAAGAGTTTCATTTTTATGTGAAGGGCTAGAGAGTGGAATTCGTTGATGAGTGAGGCTATCAGTTTGGTTGTAGGAAAGTAAATACTCCTTTTTCACAGTTGAAAGATATTTCAGTAGAATATTGGGTTGTGGGTGTTCTTAGGGTTGTGGATTATTTATTCAATGTTTTCCCAAAGAGTATATGACACTACATCATTGAGTAAGGGTTGATTTTGGGATAATGTTACAGTAGGTAACCTATTCAATTTCGTTGGCTCCCTAACAGATGGTGCCAATAGAGTTGAGTGAGTTAAGGATATAGGTGGATGATCTGATGTATAGTGGTTTCATCTGACGTAATGTGTTTCCATGAGGTTCTATAGTTTTTTGCACTAAGAATTCATATGATAGTATGGGGTGGTGTATAGACTACCATAGATTGAATCATGTGATAGTAAATAACCATTATCCACTTCTGAGGATCAATGATTTGTTTGACTAGTTGAGGGGAGATAACTAGTTCCTTAATTTTGATTTGTCATCTGGATATCATCAATTAATAGTGAAAAATGAGGATTTCCCAAATACTTCCTTCAGATGAAGGTATAGACACTTCAACTATGTAATCATGTCGTTCGATATTATGAATGCATCAGCCATGTTCATGGGGCTTATATTCTCAGTGTTGTATGAGTTTCTAGACTGGTTCATCATTTTATTCATTTACTATATCTTGATATACTCAAGGTCATAGGAGGAGCATGTTGAGCATCTCATAAATATTTTTAAGGTCATTCAATACCACTAACTCTATGGAAATCTATCCAATTACATGTTATTGATGTGAAAGGTACATTTCCTTGGACATGTGGTGCCTCAAAAAGTTATTGAAGTGGACCCACATAAGGTTGAAGAAATTGTATCTTGGAAAAAGCCAAGAATGTGGTAGATTTTCATAGTTTCCTTGGCATATAGGATATTATTGTATGTTTTTACCTGATTTCTCTCATGTTGTTTCCCCACCCACAATATTGACTAGGAAATACTAGGCTTTTGTGTGGACTAATCTATGTTAGGTACAGTTCAGTTTCTAGAAGGATATGTTTTTTAGTGTATCATTTTACTAAGGATGATGTGTTATTTGAGGGTATCTATGATGTATACCATATATTCATAGGATGCGTGTTGATATAGCTGTACGAAATGATTTAATATGGGTATAAAATTTTAATTCCTCATGAGAGTAACTATTCTACACTTGATCTAGAGTTGGTAGTATGTTTTTTTATAAATTTTTGGATCCACTACTTTATTGGGGTGTTCTTTTTGTTCACCACCTATAAAAAGATCTTAAGGTATATCTTTTTCTTAGTGTGATCTGAATTTTCACTAGTAGTGGTGGATGGATTTTTTTTCAGGATTATTATTTTGAGATCACGTACACCTCATGAAAGGGTAATATTGTAACCAATGTGTTTATTCTGAATTCCTAAGGATATGTTTCTTAGAAGTTTGTGGATGTTTGGAAAGGGATATTGGATCTTTCAGCGATGCATATTGATGTTGGTGAGATATGTGGTCAAGGTTATATTAATTTGATGATTATAGAGTCATATTTGATGTAGTAGGTGGAGGATTCTTAGTGGGGTGACTCATAATCAGAGGTGATGAACAATACTATTATCCATAGTGATACTCCTAAGGGAAGGTCAGAGGATGGTCAAAACTGGGTATTTTTTCAGGGATGTTTGTTTGTCAAATAAGTGATACATAATGGATTTCTCCCTGATTTTCATATCATACATTTAGTAGTAAATTATGGTGTGAAAAATATGTATCTTGTATTTAGGAAATAAATTTGGTGACTAGGGATGAAAATAACAATGGAATAGTTTTCAATAAAGTATTTGGTTTGTCAGTAGGTGAAATTAGAGCACTATGTTATAGGTGGTTTGTTTCAATCCTTAGATGTTCCTGAGTAGAAATGAGTAGAACTATCGATTGACTTTCTGATGGGGCTACCCCAGGATCAGAGATGATGTGATGTATTTTTTCTGGTAGTGTACTAGATAATGTAATCAAATCAATTTTTGGGATCCGTGAGTTGAGTACCACAGATGTTTTAGCAAGGAAGTACATGGATGATATAGTTATTCTTCAAAGGATACCAAATACCATCATCTATGATATGTATCCTCATTTTACCTCAGGATACTAGTAGGGATTTTAGATTTATTTTGGATCCTAGTTTCACCATATCATTCTTTCCACCCATATAAATATGGTCAGATGGATCAGACCATCTAAAAGTTAGAGGACATGACATGGGATTTCAACTTGGACATGGTTTGTCTTGGATATGACACCTAACTTTGGTGAATTTTTCATACAATAACAACTATCACTCATCCATTGGAATTGACCCATTTGTGTAATTATATGAGAACCATGTCATTATTTTTTGTATTGGATGGAGGGTAGGGAGTAAGATGTTATTGGTTATGATGTAGTGAAGAGAACGACTGAGAAGATCCATTTGGTTTGAGAGAGGATGATGTGAAGCCAGACCATCGGAGAGCCTATAATGATTGTATATAGAGAATACTAGTGTTCTAGGTCAGAGACCATGTGTTCTTGAGAGTCCCCCATATATGAGGGAAGCATAGGTTTGGTAGGGGGATTAAACCCTCACCCGGGTTTGTTGGTCCCTTGGAGGTGTTGGGGCATGTTAGCGAGGTGGTGTATCGGTCAGTCTTGATTCTGTATCTGGAGAGGATCCATGATGTCTTACATGTGTATCTACTTATTCAACATATTTATTATGAATCCAACATTATTTAATGGGGGAGAGTTTGATACCGAGGATGACACATCGTTCATGGAGTGGTCTGTAAATATCAAGGATCATCAAGAGAAGGTGCTATGTGGGTGGGACATTCCCTTGGTTTACATGTTATGGAGGCATGTGGTCCTATAGAAGAGTAATTAGGAGTGAGAGACATAGAATCATGCCTAGTACAAGAATATGTTTTGATTTTTTCATTACTATGTTTTTCTGGTGAAGAGGTGTTTGGATCTTGTTATGTTATGATATGTGTTGTTTTCCCTTAATGTATGACGTGTAATAAATCCCACGATATATGAAAATGGGAGGAACTGAATCCAAATAAAGAAACATTATAGTATAATGTGATTAAACCCATGAAAATGAGTCATATTCACTCATAGAGGATAGTATATTAACATGGATGATATAGTTACCTAATTTTTGTGCTTGATGTGATGTTGTTTGTTTGTTATTGAAGTGGTTGTTCTGGGATGGGGGTGATTGGTGTAGTTATGTAGATGTGTGGTGGTTTGTGGCTAGTTTTAAATAATGTGGTGTTGTGATCTATGAGATGTGGTGATGAGTTTATATCGTGATGTGTCTATGTAATATGTTTTCTAGAAATTTTAGTTGGGTATTTTTGACCGGTGGTAGCATTTGAGGTGTAGTAAGATCCTTGAGAGCTATTTCATAGGGTGGTTTTTTTGACCCATTTTCTATTGGGTTGGTTTTGATTCTCAAGGATGATAATCATATGAGAGGTATATATTGTAATGTTCTATGCCTTCCTCGCTAGTTACTTTTCTATTTGGGCAATTAGAGGCATTCAAAGGAGGTCTAAAGGGAATGCTGGAGTTGGAGATATATGAGTACTACAATTGGCGGTTCATGTTTGTTAATCCAATGTTTTAATGTGTCTTCTTAGTTTTTAGGATATTTCTTCTTCATATTGTGGTACACATAGATATAAAATAGATTAATTAAAGCTAGAGATCCTCATTACCACTCTTTTATGTGCTATTTCTATGATTTTCATGTTTTTTCTTACATTTGGGTCGATAGTAAGGGTAAGTGTATCATATACTAAACTAGAAAATTTAAATTGATGTTAATTGGCAGTCATAAAATTCTTTACTACTTTGTTATATGTTTTTTAGTTTGTTTTCCATGCTTGTTTCCAATTTGGAAATTAACAGCTTTTGGGAGCCTTATTTGCGATGCAATTTTTATATTGTGATGACTCTTCCTATGTATTTATGTGATACCGCCCTGAATAAAAGGTTAAATAATAAATATTTTTCTAATAAACTATTTTCCCTTGGATTTTTGTGTGTGTGTGACAATACCCATACTAAATAAATATTTAATTCCATAATCTCCCTGGATAATTGTTGAAGTCCATTCTGTCAAGCTATTGTTTGTGCTTATGAGTTTTGTGTTTCCATGAATGGTTTGGGATGTTGTGAAATGATTTTAGTGACTGAATGGGTTATTTCATATGTGGGGTAGTGTTACAATGGTGTGTTAGTATGGATGTGATATGAAATCTTTTACAATGTTGTAAATTGTGAGATGTTGTGTGATGAGGTTGTGGCACAATGGTTAGGGCACAATAGTTGTGGCATAATGGCTTTGTTTCGGTATGTGTTGATATTGTTTCATTATGGTTGTGATATGTGGTCTATGTGGTGGGATATATTGCATGATTTCATGATGTGATGATGGTGTATGTGTGGTTATGTGGTGGTGGTTGTGTTATTTGGACCAATTATAGCAGGGCATGTCTGTGTTATTTTCTCGGTATTCCATTGGATGAATGATGATGATAAAAAAAGAAAATCGGCTGGTAAATAAAAAATATGGACTAGAAAAAAATATTTTATAAATGAATTAAATTAATTGAATGAATAATGAGTAGTGTAATGTGAATTGAAATGGATAATGAATAAAATTGGAAAAACATGTTACTGTAAAGTTGATTGTTTTTTGGATTGTGTGGTGGTTTTGTGGTGTGTTGTATATAGTAGTGGTAATGGATGTGACAGTTGATGTGTGATATGGTGGTGGTGATATAGTGTGCACTATTGTGGTTGATGTGAACCCATAGGTTGGGTGTTACATGATATCTACATACCATATATATTTATGTTATTTTATAGGTGTCACGCCTAAGTTGGATAACCTTATCAATGCTTAGATGTGCTGAGTTCCAGGTGTTTCCACCAACATCTATTATGGTAGTGATACAGATGGCATGATATCTTTTCTACTCCACTCTTACTTCAATAGTAGTGATATGGGTTTTTATTGGATATTATCTAGCAGTGGTGATATGATTCTGTGATGGAGATTACCGAGAAGTGATGTGATGGCCCAAGTTAATTTTGGTGGGATGTGTTGTGTTATCCAAAGTTTATATGGGAGATAAATGATGTGGTGTGATGATATATGTAGTGGGTTTCATTCATGGTTAGAGGAGGGTAAGTATTTGATATCCTTCAGGTGCATGAAAACATAATACTATGGTTTTGGTTGGGATTTGATGTGATGTCTAGGTGTATATAGGTCGGATTTGATGTGATATAATAGACGAGGTGTCTTTGGGTGGGGTGTGATTTTATGTGATGGGGTGAGTGTATATAGGTGGAATGTGATGTGATGTGATGGACCAGGTGTTTGCAGGAAGATGTTATGTGTTATATTTGGAAGGTATGAGAGCATATGACATTCAACCTCGGGGCATGGGAGATGAAAATTAGTGGGAGAGTGGCAACATGGTACCATGATTTGTTATGATTTTGAGGCTATATTATTATATTGGATGAGTGATTTAGTGAGTGATTCATGTGAGGATGGGTTTGGTTAGATGGAATGTATAAGTTCTTATTTGTTTTGATGTTTTTTCAGTGGTGCATTAGAATTCTCTTTTCATATGTTCACTTGAGGCCTTGGTTATATCCCTAATGATCATATCAATTTTTATCACCCTATGTATATGAACAAATTTTTACGTTTCTAGGAGGACTTTGGGGATCTAGTTGGACATTACTAGCTTAGTTTGGATTTTTTATTGATTCACTACAACCTAATTGTCTTTTTGTATAGTTGGATACTTTTATATATATTGGTTTTACCTTAATCATTCATTATGGGATGATTTTCGGTTTTCAATTATATTATCTACTAGAGTGGTTTAGTGATTTTTTATAATATCTCCCACAATTTTTTCTTTATATAGATGGTAATTACTCCCATACAACGTGATTTTTATACCATCGATTCTAGTCAACACCCTGGGGAAAACTAGTGGTGGGACATAGGGATCACTATCTATATCCTCTCATTGAAATAGCTTTTCTAGGAGGGGTTCGTGAAACAAAAAAACTAGACAAACCATGTAATAAACATGAAAATGGCTCTTCAATGTTTCAGACCCCTACTGCATGGCTATCGTATAGTTTTTATGAATCATTCGATATATAAAATTCCTAATTTTTTTAAAAAATTCAAAAATAAATACCCACACTTGAATAATAATAATTAAAATATATAATTAAATAAAATAATTAATAAAGTAAGGGTTAGGGTGTGACAATTTTAATCACATAGACGAGATTGATTCCCTTCAGAAATCATGATTTCAAATCTTCTGAAAGAATACATTTTAAATTTCCATAAAATAAAATTGGTTACCACATAAAAAAAATCAAATTTAATTACATAATAGATTTTAAATAATTTCATAAGATAAGAATAAAGGTACGAGCCTTCTAGAAGATATCCTCCAATGTACATCGATGATATTCTTCAGATGAATATTATTCTAAAAGTTATAAAAAAATCATCTTTTTTCTGTTAACTTTTCCAAAACATATTATGATTTTATGTACAAAACATAGCCAAACAAAACCCCCTATCTAATGTACATTAGAACATCATAAATGAAATATTTTTTATATTATCCAAATTAATTCCCCCTATCATAGGAAGTTTTAAAAAGTATAAAGATAAATTTTAGTGTAGAAATACATACATAAAAGTACATGTTCTGATAATAGTATTAATATTTAAAAAAAGAAAAGAATACATAATAAAAAATGTATCCTAAAAATCCTTACGTAACAGTAAATATCAGGATATATAAAAGTAAATTGTACCTTGTATGGGTTGTTTTAGATGATGGTACAAAAAAAATTTATTTGAAATGATAATTAAATTCTATACATAGAAATCTACTTCTTTTTTGAAATGTTTATGAAAATTAATTTAGGCACCTAATTTTACGTAATTTTACTTTTCTAAATAGACACAAGTTCTATTAAGATAAAATGTAACACCACATGATTTTGTGATTTTTTTAAATGAATTAATTTTCATTTATATCTTGCATTTCACTAATTAAAACAGTACTTTCACATGACACCAAATTGGATTTCTCTACATGCAACACCGACTTCATATGCAATATATACAACATTGATTTTCTTCGAAACATCATTATTTTTGTTATAATTATTTAAATGAGATAATTATAACCTAAATGTTAAACATAGTAATATGAGTAGTAATAAAAAAATTAATATTTTATTTATAATGGTTTCACGTAAATAAAAAACATTGATAGTGAAATATAAATTTTTTGGTAAAGTCTTTATATGTTTTAAAATAATATTTTCCTAAAGAAACTACTTTTTATTCCCTATTGTGAACAATAGTAAAATTATTTTTTGAGACTGATATAAATTTAATTTGATAAAATGAACATCATTTTTGAATTCAAAATTTTTGAAATTATCCTGTGGTGAATGTTTTGGATTTTTTCTAAGAAATTTTATTTTTTCGATGAATAGTAAAAATTACCGCAATTTAGTTAAAATTTTTTTTTATCTAAATAATTATTTGTGTAAATTATATTTTAAATTGGTTTTTAATATCACAATAGATAAATTATGAATATATTAATACAATATTTTTTCATTTTAATCATTTTTAATATTAACATTAGATATAAAATCTCATTGAACTTTTGAATGTTTTTGCATTAAAAACCAGATTTCCCTCCACATCCACGAGATTAGCTTTAAACTTAATTTTCTCAGTTCTACGATTTTAATTTTAAAAAAAGTAAATAAATTGTTTTAATCAGTATGAAATTTTTACTCTAACAATATCAAATTAAATTTTGGAAAAAAAATATTAGTTAAAGTGAATAAAATTTATCACAGCAATTAAGATAAGATTAAGCTTAATTATGGACTAAACCTAAATCTTAAAGACCAAAATGGAATGGAAACTTATCAAAAATACATTTCTAAAAATAATTAGACCATATAACCTGTTTTTTTATGGGTTATAGGGATTTAATTAAATGGAAGTTAGCTATATAAAAGGTTATGTAAGGAAAAAAGACAAAATGGGAACTTTCCTTACCTTTTACATTTATAAAACATTAAGATGTGTAAACAAAATTATATATTTTTATATATATATAATTTTCAAAGATAAATTGGTTATTATTATCATAATAATTTATCAATAATTTTTATAGAATATTTAGTTACCTAAAATGATAACGAAATGCTTATATAATGATTATTTAGTTAATAATTAACTAAAATAAATGATACTATAAAGGTTAAATGTCTAGTTAATTTATTGAATTATGGTATTTAATTATTTTATAAGATTAATATATCATTTTTAAAATCTTAAAATTAATTTATTTGAATTAAAATAACAGTTTTATAATTTAAAATTAAAAATAAATAAATAATGTCAAAATTGACATTATTTTTATTTTATAATAAATGATATTTTATTACAATATTTAAAATTAATAAAAATAGTATATTATTACAATTGATTTTAAGGGTTAAGAAATATTAAATATGGTATATTCATGGACCAATATATCTTTTATAATTAACACATTGACCCATAGATTGTAAAAACAATGTTAGCATGATCCGGGTTTAATCAGTGTTTTACGTGTCACATGCGCTTGTTTTAAAAATTAATTTCCAAAACACATGAGTTTTTTAATTATTAAATTAGTTTTACTATTTATAATTAATTTTATCTATATTATATAATATATATAATTTTATTTTAGTCTTAATATTAAAATTTCTTATGATAGAAAACTAGAAGCTTCAATAAAAACCTAATAATAAAATTGGGGAATCATAGAAGTTAATATTCCAAACTATTTAAATGAACATATTTTTGTCTGGTGTAGATTTTTTTCCACAATAATTTTACATTAATACATTATTTGTTCATTTTTTTGGAACATTAGGTAAAAGATACCTCCCATAATTGAATACCTTTTGGTATTTACAAGAGTGTCACTCCCCCTCCACTATAAAAAGACAAGCACTCTACCACTTCATCGCACCTCTCAAGCCACATTGGATCATCAAAACATGGAAAAATAGTCTGAAAACATATCTAATGTCCTCATTGAAGCCTAAATTTTGGTAAGAATCAATAAAAGGAAGCCTTTCAATACAAACCAAAAGTTGTTACCTGATTAAGAGGTAATGTCTTCCCTCAAACACATTTCTTTTATTTTATTTCTCCACTCCCTAAAATCATAATATTCCATGATTGTGTAAAAAACCTAGTATCATGAATATACTAATTTGTTTTTATGATAATTGTTTAACCTATATATACACACACCTTCATAAAATGGGTAACAAAAATACTGTTTACATGTACGGTGAACTTCCACCTCATGAAATGATGATTGTTCATTTTTCATTTACCGCCACTCGTGGTGGAAATTTTGATAGAAAATATATTTATATATTTATATATATATCATATTTATTATTTATTTAATATTATTTATTACTTTTAAAACGCATGTATTCTTAAATTCCATTTGGTCTAAATAAGATAATTTCGTTTGCAGAAGGGTGGACTACTACCCCCTCAAAGCGACGTGATTGAATCACACACTACATGGAATGTATTAAGGATGGGATTAGTGAAATTAAATGATATATATAAAATTATAATTATAATCTAATGATATTATATGCATATATTCATATTTTTTTAATTTTAATATGATAATAAAAACGGGAACATTGTTCATGCGTACGTATGAGTTACTGTCTCCATGAATGTTGAATTTCATTTCATACTACTATATTATATTAAGTAATATAATAAAAATATAATGAATATAAATTATATTTATTCCATGGTTTAAATTTTTTAATCATTATATAAGTTTAAGGACTGAATATATAAAAAATTAAGACACTTATGAAGAATAAAGTGGATATTACCCAAAGGGAAACCTTAACATAGGATTGTTAACAAGAGGGTAATATAAGGTCATAATCCAACCATTTATGGTATTATATATATTAATATGGTTATTAAAATCATTTATTGTAAATTTATATTTATTATATAGGAGGTTTGAATGAGTACAACAAGAGTCAAGACACATGGTAAGGGGATTTAATCTCACTTTTTATTTCCATGATATACATGCTTTATTCACCACCTATTCATTTTGTGTGGTGTGTATACATATCATTGATGTATTCAAAGATTATTATACCTAAATGTATTGGTTTTTACATATCCATTCTATGTTATTTATTTCATGGGGTTAATTTTCCAAAATCTACCAAATTGGTAAGATAGTATTGTCTCAATTTTCTTTTTTTGAGACACTTGTTTTATTATGCACCTGCATTCTTTTTCAAGATGTATTTAATTCCATTTGACATGTTATATATTGAATCTACTTATATTGATGCTATTTTAATCTTAATTTAATTTTATTTTCTTACAGGGAGAGTATGATCCCTAATTACCATGTGGTAAATGTTCATTCAAACTATCTCATCATTTATCGATATTATTAATGATTATGCATTCTTTATTAAAATATTATAACCCATATCTCAAGAAGAATTATGAATATTATTCTCATATATTTATTCATAATATGTTAATTTTTTAAAACCATTTTCCACTAATTGGTACTTAATATATTTAATAAAATATTTTTATGAAAATCTGACAATATTTATCTCTTGGGTCAGAAATTTGTTTTATTTAAAAACCATTTTTTCAGAAATAATTTAAAAAATGTTTTCAAATGATAATTGAAGATAATTTTCAATGAAAAAAATTATTTTAAATATGTTTTAATATTTACAAATTTTTATTTAAAAGTTTTCAATGTATTTTAAATGAAATAGTTATCAAAATTATTTTTAGCTTTCATTACATGTTTTTGAGGTTCTTTTCAAAGAAATGGGTTTTAAAATGTTTTCATGATTTCTTTATATGTTTTCAAAGTTATTTTAAATGAAATGGGTTTCAAAATGTTTTACATATTTATTTATATGTTTTTAATTTATTTTCAATGAAATGGTTTTCAAAAAAATCAAGATTTATTTTAATGTTTTTGAAGTGTTTTCAAATAAAAATGTTTTTAAATTTTTTTGAAGATTATTCAATAAATTTTCAAGTAAAAAGGTTTTCAAAATGATATCATGACTTATTTAAAATATTTCATGGTATTTTATAATAAAATTATTTTTAAATGGTTTTAGGAATTAAAAATCTATTTTCAAGGAATAAAGGATATTTTAATCAAGAAATTGTTTTGAAAGATATTTCAAAACTATTTTTCATCTAATATGACATCCATTAATGTTACTCATTCCTTTCAAGGAAATTATCTAATGGTTTTATTCATATTATTTCTTTTAATGGGTTATTCTTAATATCATGGTTAATGAAACTCATTTTTCTTTCATGGGTTATAAGTTTATGAAATCTATTTCACTTTCAGAGGTAATGATTTTGATGAAATTATTATAAAACCTGTATATTATTCCATAGGTTTTGATATGATAAAATTTTTATGATAACCATTACATTTCATGGGTTATGGTGTTATTGTTTATGATTTTTTAGGAAATGTTTGTATGATTTCATTTTGATACGGGTGGGATGTATATCTCAGTCCAATGAATTTGGTACAGATTTATATCTCCTGAGATAGACATGGATGGAATAAAAAATTAAATCAGTTTATTATTACATGTATGGAATGGGATTGAACTTGGTTTAGTATTATAGGGCTCGAATGAGGAGTGAACATGGTTCCGTAATATAGGGTTGGAATAGGGGGTGATCCCGATTCAGTAAAGGGATTTGTCCACTAAGATGGTCTTGAAAGTAATGACTTAACTACTATGGAAATCATTATATATGCTTATGTGGCTTCCATATTTCCGTGTTTTATTCTTATGTTATGCTTTCATGGCTTATATTATTTATTTCATTATGATTCATATCTTATGAACCTATAATATTTATTTCATGATTCACATATATGATATTTGATATGCATGGTATGATATTCTATATTCATGATCATGTTATCATACCTTTATGCTCATGATTATTCCTATATATATATATATATATATCACTTTTTTACCCTAGATTAACATTTGAACTCACCCATTTTTATATTTTCTTACCTAGTTTATGAAGATATGTATTATGTTTGATGTGTTAATGAAGGGTGATAGTAATAAACAACCCAGTGGGAGATAATGTAGATCATTTATGTACAAGTGTTTTTATTTTCCTTGTTCCAAATGAAAACTACTAGTACAATCTTAGGGTATCTATTTATTTAATGTTTTATGTATTCTACAAAAAGTTACGTAATGTCTATGTATGTAAATATTGGGTCTATATAGGTGGTATTAGAGAAAAGGTTTAGTTAACCATCATAAACTAGGATGAAAAATGTTTATTGAGATTATTGGGTAAATTTATAAGGGTATGTCTTGGGATGAATCTAAGGATAAGTATAAGAATGAGTTATCATTTAATAAAATTTCATGGAATTTTGGAAAAGGATAGAGTGAGTGGTTTCTTTGGAATACATCAATGTCGGGGTACTACAAGTGGATGTGGCTCTGGTACAGATGTACCTAGGGCTAGAAAATCTGATAAGATGTTTTAGTTCTGACTTGGGGTAATCTGGTACACGACAACGAGCCTTTCTCCACACCAGGTCTGACACACCCAGGGGATATTCTTTGGGAATTCACAAACTCTTTATGAACCATCATAATGGATTTAAATAGAGGATGACTATGAATAACCTAGGGTAAAACTATGTTTTCATATATTAAAGAAGTACGAGCCATTTTTTATGCACCTTATAAGTTATTTTTCATGATTATACGATATCCCAATATGATAAATGTTTCCCACACTATGATTTTTGGTATTATTCAATGGAGAGAAAAAGAAGTATCATGGTTAACATTTAATTTTTTTAGACGTGGGAATTATAGAAATTATGAGAATTTATTTCCCATGTCTAAATCTCATAAAGAGAATCAGGAAGGTGGTACAAGTATGGGTTTTACTTATAAATATAAAGAGACTACAAATGATATGTGAATGGTAAGTGATTACCTTTAAGTATTTTTTACATTAATATAAGAAGAATGATTAGACTGTGGTTAAAAAACCTTAATTTATGATTCATAAATCATATTCTAGGAAAGAGGTATTAATGAATAAGTTGGTGAAACCTGAGTAATGGTTTAAGAATTATTTTTGATGAATGAAGTATTTCTGTTTTGGAATTTAGAGATTATATAATATGAATCATTAAATATATAATTATTTTTTTTATAAGTTTGAAAAGGATTGAAAAGTACATGATGAATGGTGATGAGGACATAGAAAAGTGATTTCATGGAAATATTGTATTTTGATTAAGAGAAGATAACTATTAATTAACTTTTGAAATTGAGATAATGATGATTGGATGAAGTCAAACTAGATATGAATAAGAAAATTGGACGATACAGATTACACTAGATTTTATTATTGACAGAGTTTTCTATGTCATCATGGGTTAATTTTACAACTTCTTGAATTTAAATAATATATCCAATAATCATTGGAATAATGAATAATTCATTTTTTCCAACAGAATTTATTGTAATTAAGGGAATATATGATGAGGGTATTCACATGTTTGGAATGTGACAACTAAGTGGTACTTTGTGATAAATGGGAATCAATGTTAATACAATTTCATGAATTTATTTCTAAATATTTGATTTTTCATATTTATTAAGGGTTATATGGTTAACCATTTATGGAATGTTTATGTTAAACCTTAGATGAAGTTAGTATGATTAATGTTTTATCTCTACATATGATTTTTTATGCATATTTAATAACCTGTTCAAACTACTTTGTGCTGATGATAGATCATGGTATGGAATATCATGGGTCTCATGATTTTTTTTTACTTTAGGAATTAAAATTTCAACTTCATTTTTTGATAAAGTGGTGAAGTGGATCAATGAACAACAAAGGGTGAAGTTGTCCTGAAATCATGCAAGTATATCCTTTCATGAAAATTCTTCAACTTTAGGAAAAATGATCTTCAAGAAATTTTTTTTCCTAGTACCTTTATTCTTTATGAATCAGAAGATCCCTGGGGTCATCATAGATTTATGGGTTTGTGATTTTTAACTTTATCTTAACCTTTTTCTCTATCACTCTCCATCAGATCTGGATGGCAATATTTCTCTTCCATGTCCTCATTTTCACTTCCCATTGATGTTCTCCTATGTGGGAATCTATTTATGAGTTACTTGGGTTACCTTTATTGTTCCAAAATTCTATTTTTAAATAAGGTTTTAGTGTACATTTTTATTATGTGGGTTTCTTTGAATGAAAATTCTATGTAATAAACCTTTTATAACACAGATTTATTTCGAGGAAAAAATTCATTTTAACGGGGGTAGAATATAACACCCTAAGATTTTGTGAAATATTTTTTCCAAATTAATTAATTTTTAATGATGTGTAACAATGAACTAATTCAAACATTAATTTCAAATGACATTGAATGGGATTATTATACACATAACAAAGACATTGCATGTGTTATATGCAACACGTTGTTTTTATGAAACATTATTTTTTCGTTATAATTATTTAAATGGGATAATGACAACCTAGACATTAAACTTGGTAATATGAGTAGTAATAAAAACTTTTAATATATTATTTATAATTTTTTACATAAATAAAACATATTTATAATGAAATATATAATTTTTGGTAAAGTCTTTATATGTTTTAAAATAATATTTTCTCAAAGAAACTACATTTTATGTCTTTCTCTGAACAATAGTAAAATTAATTTTGGCCACTAAAAGAAATTTAATTTTACAAAATTTATATAGTTTTTGAATTCATAATGTTCAAATTAGTTTAGGGATAATTTCTGGGATTTTTCTGAGCATCTTTATTTTTGGGTGAATAGTAAAATTTATTGCAATTTAGTTAAAACAAGATTTTCATTTAAATAATAATTAGTGTTAAATAATATTTAAAATTAGTGTATAAATTAAAAATATATAAATTATAAATATACTAATATAACTTTGTTTAGTGGATTCTTTTTTTATATTGAAATTAATTTTAAAATCTTATCAAACTTTCGAATGTTTTTACTTTTAAAACCCACTTTATGGCCACATCTGCGAGATTAGCGTTAAACATAATAGTCCAAAATTTGTGAATTGGATTTATAAAAATGGGAATAAATAGTTTTAATCAGTATTATATTTTATTTGTAATAATATAAAATTAATATTTGATCAAAAAATGAGTGAAATTGATTATAATTAAGCACAATGATTAAGGTAAGATTAAGCTTTATTAAGGAATATACCTTTATCTTAAAGACCAAAATGAAGTTAAAACTTTTCCAAAATAAATTTTACATAAATAATTAGTTTATATACCCTATTGGATCTAGTTTTAGGGGTTATTGGGATATTAATAAATGGAAGTTCCCTATATAAAAGGTTAAGTAAGGAAGAAGAAAAAATATAACTTTCCTTACCCTTATCATTTATAAAACATTGAGAAATGTAAAAAATATCCTATTTTATGTTATAGATATCCTTTTGAAATATAAATGGGTTATTTTTATCATAGAAATTTATAAATAATTTTTATAGATGATTTAGTTACTTAAAATTCTTACAAAATGCTAATGTAGTGATTATTTTGCTGATAATTAACTAAAATAAATTATACTATAATGGTTTAAAGTAAAGTGAATTGATTGAATTATTATCTTTAATTATTTTTGAATATTAATATATCATTTAAAACATCTTTAAAATTATTTTATTATAATTAAAATATTTTTTTGATATTTTAAAATTAAAATTAAATAAATAATGTCCAAATTAACATTAGTGTTATTTTACAATTAATGATATTTTATTAAATGATTTAAAATTAATAAAAATTCTATGTTATGAAAATTAATTTTTAAGGGTTAAAAAACTAAATATAGACTATTAATGGAACAATTTATCTTTTATAATTAACATGTTGACCCATAGACTGTAAAAACATTATTAGCACAGTTCGGGTTTAAGACGTGTTTTGTGTGTCAAATGTGCTTGTTTTAAAAATTAATTTCCAAAAAACAAAATAGTTTTATTTTTTAAATTTGGTATAATATTTAAAATTCAGTGGATCTATATTATATAATGAATCTCACTTTATTTTATACTTAATGGTTAAATTACTTTGGTAAGAAAACTAGATAATTTAAAAAAACCAATATAATAAAATTAGGGAATCTTAGAAGTTAATGAATAAAATTATTAAAATGAACTTATTTTTGTGTGGTATAGATTTTTTGGACCATAATTTCACATTACTCCATTATTTTTTCATTTTGGTGGCACATTAGGTAAAGGAGACCTCTAATTATTTTATACCTTTTGGTATTTACGAGAGTTTCACTCCCCCTCCACCATAAAAAGGAATGCACTCACCCCTTACTCATGCATATAAAGCCACATTGGCTCGTATATAGTCTTAAAAAGTTGTATACATAAATCCATAATTACTCCTTGAATCCTACCTTTGGATAGGAAGAAATCTAAGGTTTCCTTTTCACACAAACCAAAAAAGAGTTACCGAATTAAGAGATAATGTCTTCCCTCAAAATCCTTTCTTTTATTTTCTTTCTACACTCTCTCAAATATTATTATTCAATGATTGTTTAACAAAAACATTATATTTAATATACTAGGTTGTTTTTATGCTATGGGTTTGAACTACACATATACACACCTCCATTTAATGAGTAACAAACATACTATTTATGTGTACAGTGAACTACAACCTCACAAAATGATGTTTATTCATTTTTTGCTTTACTGATTCTCATGGTGGAAATTATGATGGAATGTCAGGAACTGAATCTGGTAACCATCAAAACCAGAACCCAATCCGGCCCGCGACAAGGCCCGATGTGTGTTCTTGATCCCCAAAGGCTGCCACAAGTGCATTGGTATCATAAAATGAATTTTGGGAACGATTTACCCAAGTTTATAAACAATAAAAAACAAACAAACTCAATAAAACGAATCTGGATTTTTCAAACCAAATAATATTTTAAAAAAATTTCAGAACTGAGTTACATATTTTAAAACAATACAAAAAGACTATAAAAGTGGTACAAAACCAAAAGGAAATAGCCCAAGAACCCTCATGGCAAGGGGAACCACCCTCAAACCATCTCCACAAGACTTCCCCACCAAGGACCTACTAGAAACCCAAACCACTGGAACTAAAAATTGTACACAACCTACGACAAAAAAAATAACCAAGTCTACTTACACCCAATGGTATAAGTAGGATTTGAGCCAATTTCCAGTAGGATACCACCACTAAGAGATCCAATGCGATAAACATTCATAGATGAAAAGTATGTAAGTTTTCAAAAACATGTAATTTATAGTTACAATTTCTAAAATATGAAACTTAAAAAAAATCAGGTTTCAAGTGGTCTGATTTAAATAATAAACAATTTTAAAAATAAATTCCAAAGCTACAAAATTTTCCATCCAAATATACTATATTTCGATGATAAGTATAAATGATCTAATGACCACAAGTAATAGGAAATAACCCCTAGGCACTAGTTCTTTGTGGGTCCCAGGTACCTTGTATCTCAGTGAGAGTAACCATCGAAAATATTCATTATCATGCATGAGAAACTAGTAGTGAACATACATATAACCTATTGGTCCCCAATCATTATCATAATAGTTCAGTTAGAGTTGTAAGCGTCAATCTTGCTAAGTGAAACTGAGGCCAAACCCCACAGATTCACTAGCATACTAGTACACTTCTACCCAACTAGATACCCAGGTTTTCCCTTTGTGCTCATACAAGTTCAACAAGTAAAGAAATATAATTTTCACATGAAAATATCATTTAATTTTTAAATATTCACCAAAAATCCCACATGTATACTACACAAGTCTCAGAAGTCCACTTTTCATTCAAATTGATTTGAAATCCAACTCACACAAAAATATCCCTCAACACTTAAGAAGTAAAGGCCTCTTTAAACCTTCCATGATCACTCTCATGCTACAAGAGGATACAAAAAACCCAATAAAGGAAAGTTTTTAGGCTAATTATAAAAATATCAAGAAAAATATTCCTTACATTGATCAACTGGAGGATATTCCAATGGCGAAATAACCTGGGCTGCACTTCAGTTGGGCACTAACCCTTAATGGGGTGTACCTTATCCAATGATTAAACCTAAGGTCTCATCAAATATGGTCAATTGGTCAAGATATACCACAAAACAAATCCAAACACATGAAATGAACCACTGTAAATTCATCCCAAAACATTTCTCAGAAGAGACCACTAATCGATCCTTCAATACAGCCCGACTAAACACAAACCGCAAACACAATACAAATAGGAGGGGTTCTTGGACTCAAAACATCCCACAACATCAACATTAAAAAAACACATAACACACACCAACCCAAACTAGTCATAAAGGCATCACGTTTCTACTTTAAAATCATCTTTTTGAAAATAAACTGTTCAGCAGTTAGCATATCCACTAATGGTACCCCATGGGCCTCACACATGTATGTTTATGTGCCACAACGGGAACCCTCCTCATATCCATCATGAAACTCATCCAGCCATTCCATAAACCATCCATAATCCCACATAACCCCATGAATGTGGCCTCTTATGAAAATACCAAAGGTTAAATAAAAAATTCTTTCCAGATTTCAAAACCAAAACAGTCAACCAATACCTCCTTTTTCTAAAAACCGGTAACCATGAAATCAAACCCAAATTACATCTTACCAAGATTTTTAGAAAGGAACTATCATTTAACTTAAAAGTCACTTTCAAGTCATAAACATTAATTTCAAAACATCTCATCCCATTAAAACACCTCTCAACAGTTTATAAAACTCTATTGGAAACACTTTTTCAAAACCCACTTTAACAAAATTTTCTTCTTTGAAAAGAGGGGTAAACACACCATTTTCCATTTAAAAATGATTCTGAAAACCCTGTTTCACCATTTCACAATTCTAACCCTTCTATATTTATTAGAATATCATTTCAAAAAAATTTACACTTCTTATAACCATGTCATTTTAGTTTTAAAACCTAACTTCTATGATTTCAAAACTAAAGGACACAAGACAATGCATGGGGAAATTAGCTTTGGTGGGCGACTTGGACATATTTTTGGTGGCCATAATTCAATCACTTCACCATCACAGATAGTGTTCTAGGGAAATATCAACGTCTCCACATGGCTTGCCAGACCCTGTGAGCTCACAGAGACCATTAACCCAACTCTCTTTTCATTTCCCTTAATCATAATCAAACCATGAAAACCAAAGGACTCAGAAAAGTCCTGACCTCCCTTGGAGACTTAATTCCCTTCATGGGGTGTGGTGATTAGCCACATTACTAATAACTAAAATTCCAAGTCCCAACAATCCTAACTTCAGACTATCCAAAATATTCCCCAAATAACATGACCCAAATAGTGAGAACCTCCCTCTAATACCATTTTGTTATGAACCAAATTAGGTCACCATCAAACCCGACACCCAATACAGCCTATGATAAGTCTTTAAGGGAATTCATAATCCCCATAGGCTGGAACAAGATCATGGGTATCATAAAATAATGTTTGGGAATGATTTACCCAATTTTATAAACATTAAACAACAAACAAACTCAATAAAATGAATCTGGATTTTTCAAACCAAACAATCTTTTTCAAAAATTCAGAACTGAATTACATATTTTAAAACAACTAAACATGACTATAAAAAGGTAAAAAACCAAAAGGAAACATCCCAATAACCCTCATGGCATGTGGCACCAACCTCAAGCCATCTCCACAAGACTTCACCACCAAGGACCTGCTAGAAATCCGAACCACTGAAACTAAAAACTGTACACAACCTGTGATAACAAAAATAACAAAGTATATTTAAACTCAAGGGTGTAAGTAGGATGTGAGACAATTCCCAGTAGGATACCACCACTAAGAGATTCCATGTGATAAACATTCAAAGATGAAAAGCATGCAAGTTTTCAAAATCATGTAAATTCTTCTTACAATTTCTAAAAGATGCAACTTAAAAAAAATCACCTTTCATGTGGGCTAATTTAAAGAATAAACACTTTTAAAATAAATTCCAAAGATACTGAATTTTACAGCAAAACATACCATATGTCGATAGTATGTATAAAAAATCTAATGACTATAGGCAACAGGAAATAACCCGTAGGTACTAGTTCATTGTGGGTCCCAAGTAGCTTGTATCTCGGTGTGAGTAACCATCACAAATATCTGTTCTCGTGCACGAGCCACTAGTAGGTATCATACCCATAACCTATTGGTACCCAATCATCGTCGTCATATTTTAATTAGAGTTTTATTCATTAATCTTGCTATGTGAAACTGAGGCCAAACCCAACGGATTCACTAGTATACTAGTACACATCCACTTACCTAGATACTTGGGTTTTCCCTTTGTGCTCAAACGAGTTCAACAAGTCCAGAAATATAATTTTCACATGATAATAACTTTTAATCATAAAAAATTCACAAAAAATACCATATGTATACCACACAAGTCACAAAAGTCCACTTTTCATTCAAATTGATTTGAAATCCAACTAACACAAAAATAGCCCACAACACTTATCACATTTCTTTAACACTTCGACAAATCCATTAAATTTTTTTATAAAACCATTACAATATATTACAACACACATAATATCCAACTCACATGTTACATAATTCCGTTTTCATAACCAAAATCCATTTTTCACATCACACTCACACAAAACATCCCACATCACTTTCACATCTCTTACACACTTTAGTAATTCCGTCAAACATTTTTATAAAACATTTCCAAGATGGAACACATCACAAAACAACCCCATTCACATTTGATATGTACCATTTCAAAATATACACACTGAAAATAGTTTTCCAATATGTTTTAACCTCTTACATAAATCATTCAAATCTTTCGTAAAACAATTCTAAAGAGTATACCCAAACTTTTCTCATAAAACCTATTTCAAAACCATATTTAAAGGAAAAAACATCAAAAAATCACTACCAATTTATAATTTTTAGCACTATAGACATTAATAACACCACTTTCATGTGTTATAAAATCTCGTTGACTAATACCATGATTGATACAAATGAAAACACCCATTTTCCTAAAATGCTCAAAAGAAGTATAACACAGTTTTACACACAAGACGTATTCCAAAAACTCCCTTACCAGGCCCACATAAAACTAATACATTACCAAACCATAATTGGTAGGCCAAACAAGATTTACTAAACTAAATCCATAAGTTTTGAAATACACCCAATAATACCACATGAGTTACACATGAAAACACCCATATTTCTAGTTAAAAAGCAACTATAAAATTAAGCACTTAACCAAATCAATCATAAACAATTTTTTCTCCACACCCAAAATATGAGGAATATGAAAAATGAGTAAATACATAAAGCTAATTCATCGATAATTGTTTACACATGGAACCACCTACCGAAAGTGTCCAATCCCTCAAAACATGGTGCATAACATCAATCACTCCACCTCTGCACCACAATGAAGATAAATCCAGCCCTAGACTACAATATTTGACCAAAAAAGCATCAAATCAAACCCTAGGTTCAAACCCTAACTTCTGTACATTTTTGAACATAATGAAAGAGGGAGGAAACCCAAAGGGAAAAGGACTAAACCAATAAGAAATCACTTACCTTGAACAATATTTAAGAAATCACCCCAAATACACTAGTATATGAATTTTAAAACATACACCCATTAAAGGGAGATCCGAACAAGGTTGAATATATCATTTATGAGCTATAATTGGGGAAAAAGAGTGATAAATGAAGGAGTTATGAAATAATCGATTTACCTCTTTAAATCTGGGAAATTTGAGAAATTCAGAGATATTTCACCCAAATTCACGATGAAAACGAGCTCCAATGAGGGGGCGGAGAGCATTGGGGCGCGCCTGGGTATGTGGGCTTGGGGGAGAGTTGGAATCACTTAAAAAAAATAAATATTAAAGGACATATTAAAGAATTAAAAAATATTTTTAATGCAGGAAATGGGCTTTCGGGAAGTTCTAATCCCTTAAATAAAAAACCTTATCCACCATGTTTATAGATTCCTAAATGGTCCAAATTAATATGGTGGTGTTAATAGGTCAGATTCTGACAAGAAGGAATTGGAATGGATGAAAAAGGTTGAAATACGAAGGAGCTATAAAGGAATCAATATTTATTTTTAAATCTCGAATTGGGCTCACAGTTTGGTCCAATTCATGAAAACTCACCCATTCCTCCATAGAATCATTGGAAACCCCCCAAAACAAATCATGAATGGAAATTAAATGAAATTTAACTTTATAATAATTCATTTATGTTACATGGAAACTCTATATATTCCATATATTATATATATTATTTCATTAATATTTTTTATTCCTTTTATAGCACATATATTTTTTTACTTTCCATATGGTGTAAATCCGATAATTTCGTTTGAGGATGTGTGGACTACCGCCCCCTCAATGCGATGTGATTTATTCACACACTATATAGAATGTATTGAAGATGGGATTTGTGAACTTATATGATATATATAAAATTATAATTATAATTTAATGATATCATAAGAATATATAAATATATGTAAATTTATTTTTTTCTTTCTATATGATAATAAAAATGGAAACAACGTTCATGTGTAGATATGGAATACCGTCTCCATGAATGTTGTTTTGCATTTCATACTACTATATTTTATGGATAATTATAATAAAAAAATAAATTAAATAAATTATATTTATATAATGGTTTAAATTATGTAATCATGTTATAATTATAAGGATTACAGATATAACGAATTGAGAAACATAGGAAGAACAAAGTAGATATTACCCAAAGTGAAACCTTAACATAGGATTATTAAGAACATGGTAATATAAAATCACAAAAAAACCATATGTGGTATTAGATATAATAATATGTTTATTTAAAAGATTTATAATAAATTTATATTTATTATAGATGTGATTTGAACGAGTACGATCAGAGTTAATAAACAAGGTAAGGGGATTTATCTCAATTTTTATTTCTATGAGATACATGCTTTATTCACCACCCATTCCTTTTGTGTGGTTAGTATAATTCTGAAGGATGTATTAAATTATTGTTATACACAAATTTATGGGTATTTACATATCCATTGTAGATATTAATTTCATGGGGTTAATTTATCAAAATCTACAAAATCGGTAAGACTGTTTTGTCTCAATTGTATTTATTTAAAACACATGGTTTATTATGTACCTACATTATTTTTTTGAGGTGTATATAGATCTATTTGACATGTTGTATCTTGAATATAAGTCATTTAATTATTTTTTAGTCTAAATTTAATTTAATATTCTTACATGGATAGTATGATCCCAAATTACAATTGGTAAATGTTTTTTGAAACAATATCATCGTTTATTGAAATTGTTTATTATTATGCCTCATTTATTGAAATATTGTGACCAAAATATCTAGAAAAATCATAAATTTTATTATTATATGGTTATTCATGATATATTTATGATTTAGTAACATTTTTACACTCATTGGTATTTAAAATATTTATGAAACCATTTTTCTGAAAATATGATAGTATTTATCTCTTCAGTCGGAAATATAATTTTTTTTTCCAAACCCATGTTTTCAAAAAAGTTGCAATTTTTTTTTTCAAATGATCTATGAAGATCATTTTCAAGGGAAAAAATTACATTAAATTATTTTATGGTTTTAAAATATTTCAATAAAAGTTTTCATATTATTTTCAAATAAATAGTTTTTAAAAAAAAATCAAGATTTCTTTACATGTTTTCAATGTTATTTGGGATGAAATGGGTTTCAAAAAGTTTTCAAAATTTATTTATATTTTTTTAATTTTATTTTAAAAGAAATTGTAACACCCTATGATTCAATAGTACGTTATTTCTTCAATGTAATTCAATAACTTTCACTACACACAACACTGAGTTCAAGCACACCATGACTTTCCAAACTAGCCGTTCAAATGTGGTTATGAATAATATTAATTGATTTTTGAATTTTATATAATGCTTATAATTTTATAATCCAAATTATGAGTTTCTTAGACATAATATAAGAAAAAATTCATTTTTTCAGATAAAAGAAGTATTTTTTAAGGCAATTTTACCACATTTTAATGGCGAACCCTTTTTAAAAACAATATTTGAATCGTTCATATATTAAATTTTACAAAATAAACTTCTTTTTTATAATTGGGACATAAAAATTTAGTTTTGATAAATTTTTGGTGTTTTCTCATAACTTTCATATTTGGGTGAATAGTGAAAAATACTAAATTTTAACTGAAAACAGATTTTTTAATCAAAATAATTTTTAGTGTTAAACTATAAATATGAATGTATTGTAAGCATAATTAGATTATATTTTTACTATTTAATCCAATGTGGGTCATTGGAAGTAATTTCACTTTGAAATTTGACATAAACAAGTGTCAATCTTTTGGTAGTTACTATTTCTTAAAAATATGTTTTTTGGTTTTGACAATGGAAATATATTTTAAATTAATAAAGGAAATTTTCATGTTTTGAATTTGTGAAAATAGATTTCATTTTTGAATATTTAATATCAAAATTATATTTGGGTGAATTTTTTGAATTTTTCTAAAAACATTCAATTTTTAATGAATAGTTAAAAACAATGTGTTATTGGTTAAAATAGACTTTTCATTTAAATAATTATTTATTTTATTTAAATTTATTTGAGGTTAAAATAGATACATAATACCTATATATGTTTAATTTAATCCATTGGATTCATTTTGTAATAATGTTACACATAAAAAAATTTATTGAACTTTTCGCTGTCTTTTACCCACCTCTTAGGAGAATATGAAAATTTGTGTAAAACATAATTTTACCACATCTGTGAGTGGAATTTCAAAAATCCGAGAGACATGGTTGATATCAGTAAGAAAAATATTGTCCAATAAGATGAAAATAATTTTTGGTGAATAGTAATTTTTTACTTTTATTTATCACGGTTATAAGTAAATAGTGTAATTAAGGGTAAAAATGATATTATTCTTACCCTAAAACATGTCCTAATTCTATTGGATAAGTTTAATAAGGACAAAAACAATCTTAGGAAAAAATATGATCATTTAGGTCCACTTGGTTTAGATTAGGGCATTTATTATTATTTTTTTAAAGAAGAGTTAAAAGAGATAAAATCAAAGTTTAATAACTAATCCATTTTTAATATAGGTTTACACAAAATATAAATTAGACTATAAATATTATTTATAAAGATAAAATGATTTCTTAAATCATGGTATTTTATTTATAATTTTTAGACATTAAATAATCAAATTTATTTATGACACAATGATGATTTAGTCATTACCATAATAATGAAAGAATCAAATAAATGGTATTATAAATATTAAAATAAATATAATTTCAACGTTTTTATGACATCCACGAATTTTATAGGTGAATATTACAGGTTGGTGTTGATTAAATGTATCATTTTCGAATAAATAATGTTTTTATGACTTTCACAAACACCAAATACCAAATAGTGTCAAAATTGACATAAATTAATTTTTAAAGAAAATACTATATTATTGGTTGATATAATATTCCTAAAAAACTAATGCTCTTCCAAAAGGATTAAAAAATATTATATAAGTCATTAATGAACCACTTTATGTTTTCTTGGAAGTTTTTAGTAGGTTTATTAACCATATATTATAATAATACATGAAGACACGGTGAAAGTTAAATTATTTAACCAAGAGTTAAATCTAAAGGATAAGGTTACAATTGTACCTGAAACTTGTCTAAAACCTACTGGTTGAGATTATTTCGACCCATAACCACCTTATACTTGAATAAAATCATTTTGGATAGTTAGAAACCGAAAATTATTTTATTATAAAATAATATTGAAATCTTTTCCTAAGGTGCCTCTCACCCCTCGTATAAAAGGGGACTTCCCCTACTCTCAAATTCACACCCCCAAAGCCATTTGGTTCAGCCAAACCCAAGCCAAATATCCTCCCAACTATCCTTTGTTAATTATAGAGGCCTTATTGTGATCATAAAGCCAACCTATGGAGCCCTTTTGATAAAATCAAAAGAAGAACCCGAAGAAGAGGTAATGATCTCACCACCCTCTTTCAAGTTCTTTTCTTCTTACACTTACTCTTTCTTTGTTATTACCATACCAAAATAATAACCCCATTACCTTATATATAATATGATGTTATTATAAATATTGCACAACCATATTCATTATTCTATCAATCCTACCAATGGTAATGTAACCATGTGTGCATACGTACAACTTACCGTCTCCACGTCGTGGTGTAACTTGTTATTCAACACTATGTTATTTGGATAGATATAATGATGAGTAATATGTATATAAATAATGAAAATAACATGAAAATGTCTCTATAAAATTAATATACCATCCAATTTCACACCTTTAAGGAAATTATATTGTTTCTCGTGCGTACGTACGGATTACCGTCTCCAAGACGCGATGATATTCATTTCCACATTCACCATTCATCGATGATTATAAAAATATATATTACTAATAAGTATGTAATATATGAAATAATAATGCTTTTGAATATATATATATATATATATTTATTTATTTATTTATTTATATTTATATGTATTTATGTACATACATATATCTTTTTCACTTATTTTTGTTCAATATGATATGAAAACATAAACATCTTTTATGCAAACGTACGACATACCCTCTCCATAAATGGTGTTTTCCATTTCATATATATATCTATTATAAATATTTATATTCTTAATATGTATGATATATAAATCGATTTTTATATTTTGGAAGTATTTAAATCATTATCTAAATGATACGATCAAGAATAACACATTAAAATATGTACGATAAAGAAAGTGATTATTACCCGAAATGTTAATTTTACATGAAACTAATAATTAAATGGGTAGTATAAAGTCATAAATGAATCATTTATGATATAATAAACATGAATATGGTTCTGTTATAATCTAATAACACATAATTATAATTATACAAGAGGTTAAACGTACCCTCGACCAAAGGAAAGTGCGAGGTAAGGAGTTTTTATCTCACTCCATATTCCCATGAGATTCATGCTATATTGCCACTATTTCCTTTTATGTGGGGTATGTACTTCCCATAATTTTATTCTTTGTATAATAAAATTTAATTTATGTTTATTTATATCTTAATTTTATTATACTTATTTCATTGGGTGTATGTTTCATAAGTTACCAAATTGGTTAGGGATAATTTCTCAATCTCATTATTATTCGAGATTGTTTATCTATGAGTTTTTACTGGGACATATTTATTATCCATGTCCATGTTTCATAAAATAATTTTCAAAGGGATTATTTTTAGGGGACTCTTTTACAAAAAAAATCATTTTAAATGTTTTCAATATTTATTCTTATAAACCATTCCCATTACTGTCCATGTTTTTAAAATGGTTTTAATGATTTATTTATATAGACATGAATGTTTTAAAATGTTAATTCTATTCAAAATTTTCAAATTGGTATGGAAAAATTTGATTAAAAACTAACTTTTAATGAATTCATTTATAAATTATGTGACTTTTAAATTATTTCATGAAAAAAGGGATATTTTTCTCCAATATATTTAATGATCATTTTCAACTATGTCAACATCCTTTACGGGATATTATTCTTGATCATGGTTGATTTATTATAATAAAAATATTCCATATTATATTTAAAGTATGGTGATATGTTTGACTGTGGATGAGTTATTTTTATTCCATTCATGGTTTATGGTTAATGTTTTGACATTTTCTATGCTATTTTTAATACGAATGTTTATGTTATATTTCCACATTTTTTTTAAGATGAATGTATTGGACTAGTATATTCTTGGTTGGGGTACGAATACAGAAGACCCTCTGGGTTGGAGTACGGTTACAGAGGCTCTCCGGGTTGGAGTCCGTTTACAGAGGCTCTCTGGGTTGGATTCCGGTTACAGAGGCTCTCTGGGATGGATTCCGGTTACTGAGGCTCTCCGGGTTTGGGTTTGGTTACAGTTATCTCATAGGTCCTAGCACGAGGCCTTGACACATAAATTAAATTCCAGTACTCTATATTCCCCAATTATGAAATTTGTTATTACATGTGATTATTCTACTAGTAGAATATCCATGTGCATGTTCATAAGGTAATTCTTGTTTTATTTTTTCCATATTATGTTCAAGTTTATATTTGAAAGGCAATTGTTTTTATTACACATCTTGTCTTAAATGTTTATAGATTCTGCTAAATTATACACCATTTCTGAGCATCTGATCTCACCCCTTTCTTATGTTTTTTCCTTGGATATGAAAAAGTTAGTTATGAGTGACTTGCAGGCATAACCTAGGAGGATTGGACATTTCTAATGGAATAAATTACTATTTTTTTCTTTTCAATTTGTAATATTGAACTTCATGTATGTAACCTATTTTCCAAGACTACTAAAATGATTGATTCTTCAGGACATGATTCTTTTTAATCATTCCAATGTATTGAAATAATATACAGACTCTGGGTAACTAGAGTCAGGGCATTACAGTTGGTATTAGAGGAACTTTAGTACAAACCATGGAAACTAGATTTAGATAATATCTAATTAGAGTACATTATCCTAAGATAGACTTTGAGAATTAGTATAGAATAACTTCCTAGAATTTTGGTACTGTAGAGATTTTGTGAGTTTTCCAAGCAATACATCCCTATTTGGATACAAGCAGGTAGAGGCGGATCTGGTATAGATGTAACTTGGGGTAAAACCCGAAAACACTACTTTGAGCTAGACTCGAATGGGAACTGGTGCATGACAACTAGCCTTGAAGCACTTTTGGTTACGACACTCCTGGGGGATAGGTTTAGTATAATTCACATTTTTCATTACAAGAAATTATAAATAATTTATTAGTAAATACTTCTTCAAAGAAATGTTTTTTATTATTATGGATTATATACATAAACTGTTCAATTTACATTAGGTATTTTACAAGTTTGGAATTGTTCATTGTGATTCATAAACTGACATAGTGTATGCAATTGTTTAGAAATGGTTCCCAGTAGAAGGAATGAGAACTCCAGCAATACTTATGATCCATAGAGTAATAAGGATCATATCTTTCATGGTATTAAGACAAAATTTAGAAGGTAAATAGTCTCCAATGTATTCTCAATATATGAAGAAATAATATCATGTTTAAATAAGATAAGTAAATAATTATCGGAGTCACATGGATTTGAATGGAAGAATGAGAAGAAAAGGATGGTAGAGAGAAAGATGGATAAAGAAAAGAGGGGAAAGAAGGATTTTACCATATGTGATAAATGTGGAAAGAGTCACCTGGTAAATTCTTGAAGGGAATGGGATTTTCTTATAAGTGTAGAGAAAAAGGAAACCATGTACGTGATTGCAAGGGTAATAAAAAGGTTTCAAATGTAAAATGCTTCATCGACAAGGCATTGGGACACTATGTGAATCAATGTCCTGGTCCTCAGAGTATACCATAAACGATGATATTGGATAATAATCAAGTTATGATACTTCCTCAAATGAAGAGGAAGGACTAGTGCTCTTAAGATGTTATTATATAATTATTTCATTTGAGTTTTGTATCAACAATATACTCGTTATGTTAATTATGGAGATAAATAAGGATTGTATTGCAGTATTATTTTGTTGGGGATTTGAGATTATATGATTCTAATAAAAGTGACCTAATAGTAAGCTAAACTTTTTGTAATATACATGGTTGATGGAAAGGTAATCATTAATATGGTATTGATAATTAGGTATTGATTTTGTAATAAGAGATGGTTGATTTGGATAAATTTTATTGGATATTCTTGACGCCCTTGGTACTGTTTAATAGTTTGTTTATTTTATAATTATTGGAATATTCAATTTTTTTGGATATAAGGGATATACCCAATATTCTATAGAGAATAAAGAAACATGAATGTAAAAAATATGGTTTTATATAAATTTAGAGAGTTAATAAGTTTTAAAATAATACATAATGAAGGTGTTCACATGTTATTACGTGGAAAAAAGATCTACATTGTGTTTAACTTCCTTATAAATTTTGGATTGTGAGTTTAGATAGAAGTATTTTGAATAACTCTAAAGGTTGGAATGGATTATGTTTGAAATTGGATACAATTTTTAAGGTTATTTTTGGATTGTCATAAAAATGACAACCCAGAGGTCGGGAAACAACAAGTCGCGTCCGGCATGGCCAGGCGACTTGAACCCGCAACCGAAGGGCGACAAGGGTGAATCACCTACCACTGGTTTACGTGTTGTCCTGGATTGTATAATTTAGTTTCTTTAAAGGACTGATATGTGAATTATAAATTCATTATTTCTAAAACCCTATACGATTTGGATAAATAGAAATTTTTTGGAAATCTTTTGGAGTGAAATATGAGTTTGTGGTAGGAATTAGTTAAAGGATGTAACTCTACTTGTCAAGTATATATATATATATATATTCCCACTTATTCTATGACAAAATTAATTCTTAAACTTTAGTTAAGTGACTTCGTCTCAATCTCCTTTCATTGAGGCATCCATTGATTTCTAAACGACTTTATTTTATATGGTGTATAAAACCCTTTGACTTTTCATTTCAAGGGGAATCTTTTTCTATGAAGTGTATTACTAAATGAAAAAAAAGTAATTATTTTTTTAATGTAAGAGGTGACAACAAAATTTCCTTCGCTACGAGTTTTATTTGATCTTTGGCTTCCATAACTAGACAAAATGTTTTTTAAAATAAAATAAATACCATATACTCTTTTTATGTATTTTGGTATTGAAAGTGGTTTTGATAATGGATTTTTTATGTCAATATATTTAAATGATATATTGTGATTGATGACCTCAATCACTCCCTATAAATATTTATGTTTTACCTCTAATTATGTGTCTCTAATTTCCATCAATGTTCTCTTAATCGAGATCATAATTTAGTGGTAACCTTTTTCATTTCCCTTTCTGTCTTATTAAGACTAAATTTTATTATCCCAATTTCCGATGGGATTACTCCACAAAGGTATTTTTCTATTCTTAACCTTTTATTTTTGAAGAACAATTTCAAATTGTGAGGACATAATTTATTAAATGAGGTTAGAATGTAACACCCCTATATTTCATAGTATGTTATTTCTTTAATGTAATTCAATAACTTGCATTACACTCAACATTGAGTTCAAGCACACCACGACTTATCAAAATAGCCATTCAAAAGAGTTTATGAATAATATTAATTGAATTTTGAATTTTATATAATCATTATAATTTTAGAATCCACATTATGAGTTTCTTAGAAATAATATAAGAAAAAAATCATTTTTTAGATAAAATAAGTATTTGTTATAAAATGCAATTTTACCACCTTTTAATGGAGAACACTTTTTAAATACAATATTTGAAAAATTTATATATTAAATTTTACTAAACAAACTTATTCTTTAGAATCAAGACATAAAAATATAGTTTTGATAAATTTTTGGTGTTTTTCTGAAAACTTTCTTATTTGGGTGAATAGTGAAAAATACTAAATTTTAACTGAACACAACTTTTTTAATAAAAATAATTTATAGTGTTAAACTATACATATGAATGGTCTGGAAGAATAATTTGATTTTATTTTTACCATTTAATCCAATTTTGGTCATTGGAAGTTATTTCACATAGAAATTGGACATAAAAAATTGTCAATCATTTAGTAGTTATTATTTCCTAAAAATACGCTTTTTGGTTTTGACAATGGGAATTAATTTTAAATTAATAAATGAAATTTCTATGTTTTGAATTTGGTAAAATAGACTTAATTTTTAGATTCATAATATCAAAATTAGCTTACGGTGAATTTTTGGTATGTTTATGAAAACTCTCAATTTTTGATAAATAGTGAAAAACACTACGTTATTTGTTAAAAGTGACTTTTCATTTAAACAATTTTTTATTTTATTTAAATTTATTTTAGGTAAAAATAGATACATAATACCTATATATGTTCAATTTAATCCATTGGAGTCATTTTGTAATAATATTATATATATAAATTTTTTTTGAACTTTTCACCTTCTTTTACCCACCTCCTAGGAGAATTTTTAAATTCACATAATACTTAATTTTACCACTTCTGTGAGTGGAATTTCAAAAATCTGAGAGATATGGTTGATATAAATAATAAAAATTTGGTTCAATAAGATAAAAATAATTTTTGGTGATTAGTAACTTTTTACATTTATTTACCACAGTTAAAAGTAAATAGGGTAATTAAGGGTAAAAATGATAGTATTCTTACCCTAACACATGTCCTAATTCTATTGGATAAGTATAATTCGACCAAAAACAACCTTATTAATAAAATATGATCCTTTAGGTCCAGTTGGTTTAGATTAGGGCATTTGTTATTATTTTATTTAAAGAAGAGTTAAAAGAGAAAAAATCAAAGTTTAACAACTAAACTATTTTTAATATAGGGTTACACACAATATAAATTCGACTATAAATATTCATTTCAAATATAAAACGATTACAAAATAATTTTATTTTATTTATAAGTTTTAGACATTAAGTAATAAAATTTATTAATGACGCAATGAAGATTCAGTAATTACCTTATTAATGAAAGAATCAAATAAATGGTATTAAAAATATTAAAATAAAAATTATATCAAATTTTTTATAACATACACGAATTTTATAGGTGAATATGACATTTCACATTTGATTAAATGTATCCTTTTCGAATCAATAAATTTTTTTTGACTTTCACAAAAATCAAATACCAAATAGTGTCAAAATTGACATAAATTAATTTTTAAAACAAATACTATATTATTGGATGATATAATATTCCTAAAAATATAATGTTCTGAAAAATGGATTAACTAATATTATATATGTCATTAATGAACCACTTTAAGTTCTATTGGATGTTTATTGTAATTTTATTAACCATATAGTATAATAATACATGAAGGCACGATAAATGTTGAACTATTTAACCAAGAGTTAAATCTAAAAGATAAGGTTGAAATGGTAACCTAAACTTGTCTAAAACCTATTGGTTGAGATTATTTCGACCCATAAACACCTTAGACTCGAAAAAAATCCTTTTTGAGCCATTATAAACCGAAAATTATTTTATTATAAAATAATATTTCAATCTTTTCCTAAGGTGCCCCTCAACCCTCTTATAAAAGGGCACTTATCCTACTCTCAAATTCACACCTCGAAAGCCATTTGACTTAGCCAAACCTGGCTCAAATAAACTCCCCACTATCCTCCCTTCATCATAGAGGAATTATTGTGATCATAATGCCAACCTAAGGATCCCTTTTGATCAAATCAAAAGGAATAACCTGATGAAGAGATAATGATTTCACAACCCACTTTCAAATTCTTTTCTTCTTACACTTACTCTTTATTTGTTATTACCATTCCAAAATAATAACTCAAGTAAATTATATTTATTTTGATGTTATTATAAATATGTTACAACCATATTAATTATTCTATCCATCCTATGAATGATAATGTCACCATGTGTTTGTACGTACGACTTACCGTCTCCACGCTGTGGTGTAATTTGTTATTCAACACTATGTTATTTGAATGGATATAATGATGAATAATATGTATATAAATAATGAAAATAACATGATAATGTATCTGTAAAATTAACATACCATCCAATTCCACATCTTTAAGTAAATTATATTGTCGCTCCTGCGTACGTACAGATTACCGTCTCCACGACGCGGTGAGATTCATTTCCACATTCACCATTCATCGACGATTATAAAAATATATATTACTAATAAGTATGTAATATATGACATAATAATTATACTGTAGATGTTTATATATATATATATATATTTATTTATTTATGTACTTACAAATATCATTTTCACTTTCTTCCGTTCAATACGATATGAAAACAGAAATAGTGTTTATGTATACGTATGGCCTACCGTCTCCAGAAACGGTGTTTTCCATTTCATATATATATCTATTATAAATATTTATATTATATATATGTATGATATATAAATCATGTTTTATATTCTGGAAGTATTTAAATCATGATCTAAATGATACGATCAATAATATCAAGTTAAAATATGTACGATAAAGAAAGCGATTATTACCCGAAATGTTAATTTAACATGAAAATAATTATTAAATGGGTAGTATAAAGTCATAAATGAATGATGTATGATATAATAAATATTAATATGGTTCTGGTATAATCTAATAACACACAATTTTCATTATACAAGAGGATAAATTTACCCTCTACCAAAGGAAATTTCAAGGTAAGGGGTTTTCATCTCACTCCATATTCCCATGAGATTCATGCTATACTGCCAATATTTCCTTTTGTGTGGTGTATGTACTGACCATAATTGTATTCTTTGAGTAATACACTTTAATTTATCTGTATTTACATCTTCATTTTATTCTACTTATTTGATGGAGTGTATGTTTCATAAGTTTCCAAATTGGTAAGGGATAATTCATCAATCTCATTATTACTCAAGATTGTTTATGTGTATGTTTTTACTGTGACATATTTATTTTCCATGTCTATTTTTCATAAAATAATTTTCAAAGGGATTATTTTTAAGGTTCTCTTTTACGAAAACATAATTTTAATTGTTTTAAATATTTATTCTTTTAAACCATTCTCATTAATGTTCAAGTTTTTAAAATGGTTTTAAGGATTTAATTATATGGACATGAATGTTTTAAAATTTTAATTCCTTTCAAAAGTTTCAAATTGGTATGGGAAACTTTGATTCAAAACTAACTATTAAATGACTTCCTTTATAAATTATGTGACTTTAAAATGATTTAATGAAAAAGGGATATTTTTCGCAAATATTTTTAGAGATCATTTTCAACTATCTCAACATCCTTTATGGGATATTATTCTTGATCGAAGTTGATTTATTATGATACAAATCATCTATATTGTATTTATAGTTTTGTGATATGTTTTACTTTGGATGAGTTGCTTTTATACAATTCATGGTTTATGGTTAATGTTTTGACATTTTTTATAATAGTTTTAATATGAATGTTTATGTTATATTTCAACCATTTCTTAAGATAAATGTATTGGACTAGTATGTTCTGGGTTGGGGACTGGTAAAAGTAAGCCCTCTAGGTTGGGGTCCAGTTATAGCAGACCCTCCAGTTTGGAGTCCGGTTATAGAGGTTCTTCGGGTTGGAGTTCGGTTATAGAGGCTCTCCAGGTTGGAGTTCGGTTACAGAGGCTCTCTAGGATGAAGTCCGATTACAGTGGCTCTCTGGGTTCGGGTCCGGTTACAGTTAGCCCATAGGTCTTGGCAGGAGGCCTTGACATAGAAATTAATGTCTGGTACTATACATTCCATCATTATGAAAATAGTTATTACATGTTTTCATTCGACTAGTATAATATACATGTGCATGTTCATATGGTAATGTTTGATTTATTTTTTCCATATTATTTTCAAGTTTATGTTTGAAAGGATGTTGTTTTTATTAAAAAACTTTCCTTGAATGTTTATAGATTATTCTAAATTATATACCCTTCTTGAGAATCTGAGATCACCCCTTTCTTATGTTTTATTTTCCCAGGATATGAAGAAGTTAGTTATGAGTGACTTGCAGGGATAACCTTGGAGGATTGGAAATTTCTAATGGAATAAATTACTTTTGTTTTTCTTTTCAAGTTGTAATGATGAACATCATTTATGCAATCTATTTTCCAAGACAACTAAACTGATCGGTCCTTCGGAACTTGTTTCCTTGTAATCATGAAAATGTATTAAAATAATGCACTGGCTTTGGGTAACTAGGGTCAGGGAATTATAGAAATGGTTTTCAAAATGTTTTCAATATTTGTTTATATGTTTTCAAATTATTTTTAGTGAAATGGTTTTGAAAATATTTTCAACCTTTCTTTTAATGTTTTCAAAGTGTTTTCAAAGAGAAATATTTTTAAAATTTTTTGATTCTTGTTATATATGTTTTCCTAGAAATTTTTTTAAAAAATGATTTCAATTATTACTTATAAGTTTTCATGGTATTTTATAATAAAATTATTTTCAAATGGTTTTATGAATTAAAAATCCTATTTCAAAGAAGATAATGTATTTTCCGCAAGAAATATTTTTTGAAATATATTTTAAAATTATGCTCCATCTAATATGATATACATTTATGTTATTCATTCATTTTTAGGAAATGATCTAAAGGTTACATTCATATTATTTCTTTTAATGGGTTATACTTAATGTTAGGGTCTTTATGAAACTCATTTCTCTTTCATGGGTTTTATGTTTATGAAATCTTTTTCCCTTTAACTGGTTATGATTTTGATGAAATGATTATGGAAACTACATATTCTTTTATAGTTTATGATATGATTACATCTTTATGATACCCATTTCATTTTATGGATTATGATATGATTTTTTTTAGATTTTGTGGAATATGTTTGTATGATTTCATTATGAGATGGGTTGGACCTATATCTTAATCCAATCTATTGGGTAAAGATTTATATCTCATAAGATAGACATGGATGGAATGAGAAATGAACATAGTTTAGTATTATAGGGCCGGAATAGGAAATGAACTCAGTTCATTATTACAGGATTGGAATGAGGAGTTAAATTGGTTCTGTAATATTGGTTTTGAATGGGGTGTAAACATGGTTCAAGTAAGGACTTCATCCAATAATATGGTCTCGGTAGAAATGACTTTATTACTTTGAAAATCATTATATATGATTTTTTTTCTACCATAATTCCATGTTTTATTCCAATGTTATTCTTTTATGGATTATGTTCTTCATTTTCTTATGATTCTTGTATATGATCTTTGATATATAGGGAATGATATTCTATTTTCATGATCATGTTATCATACCCTTACGATCATAATTATACTTACATATCTCCCTTATTTACACTTTCTAAGAATTTTAGCTCACCCATTTTTATGTTTCCTTCCCTTGGTTCTGAAGATATGTATTATGTTTGATGTGTCTAAAAATGGTGACAATTAAGAAGAACCTAGTGGGAGATAATGATGCTCATTTATGTACTAGTGTTTATGTTTTCCATGTTTTCAAAGGCACTAGACTGTATGTTCTTTGGGTGTCTATTTGTATAATATTTCAAGAATTATGCAAAAGTTATTTAATTTCTATGTATGTCAATAATCGGTTTCTATATAAAATCATTATAATTTCAATAGGAATAAACATTTCAGAGTGAGAGAATATTTCTATATGTATTCCCATTTGAAATTTAGTGTAATATCATTCACTTTGAAGAACAATGTAATTAAACAAAAAATGTGATGTTATTGTTAATTAACTACCATTTCTAGAATTTTTACTCTTTAAATTCAACTATTTGAAATAATTGTTGAAATTATTAATTATGAAATTAATGTTATTAAGAAATTTATTAAAACTCTCAATTTCATATTTCATATTCACACTTTATTCCTATCATAATAATAAGTATCATAAATAGTCATATATTTGAGTTCAAAAATTAATATTTCAATCTCCTTCTTAGACATAACAATGTTAGCTTTAGCTTAAAAATCTTCAGCTTTAATTTTTGAATACCTTTTGAATATATTTTTATATGAGTCTTCAAGTTCTATAATATACTCTTTGATTTCTTCATAAGATAAATGTCACTCATACTCATCATAAAACTAAGATTCCTAATATTCATTATAAACTGAGATTAAAAATCATCTCCCAAAAATAAATATGAAAATTCATCAAGATTAATTTCTCTCAGGAGACATGTTTCATTTCGAGGCCCACTATCATAAAAGGCAGTTACTCTTCTACTATCATATTTATCCACCATTGAAACATCAAAAGTATTTTGATCCTCACTTACATTAGATGTTACTATTGTATCTCTAAAACCATTATTTACCTTTAATTTTTAATATATTTTATATCCCTTGGTCTTAGTCATATAATTTTCAACTTTCATAAAATATGACTAGGATTATTTTATTTAATATTTATAATTTCCAATGAATCTTCCCATTACTAGATTGATCATTCTGACATTTACTGTTCTTTAAGTAATCTTTTTAGAATTTACTCTTTCCAAACATCCTTATAACAATTTTTGAAAACCATCCCTCAGTATGTTCCATGACACTACTATCTGAATTCCACATAATCTATCTTAGATATACTTGAATTCAAAATATTACCTCTATGTGTTATATATCTATAATATTTTACTAATGAAACTCCATTCTTCCTTCTCTCTTTATCCTCATATATTTTCAAAAAAAAATTATAATACATAAGGGTTCTAATAAAATCATCCAAACTAATATTTTTAATGTTCTTATTATCATCAAAAATAAATCTCTTAGATTCTCATTATTTTTGTTGAATGTTGATAATATTATCCATATGTTGATTACCTATAATTTTCTTTCACTAAGTGATTATAAACTATTAACAACCATCATGAACCATTTATGCATTTGGACAACAGATTTAACTGGTAGAAAGTATAATGATTGATAATAAACTACTAGGATAACACTTTTTATTTCCTAGACTTTAGAAGTTTTAAAATACATACTACCAATTTATTCCAAATTACACTTTCTTTTTTTGATGATTCCACTTAACAATAGATATATCTAGGAATAACAAATGATAAGGTATTCTAAACTCTAATTTTTAGTTTAAATATAACTTTTTCTTCATGAGAAACATTATGGATCAATTTATTCTCAACACTGGTATTTATCATGTAAATTTCCATGTGGTATCATGAATACTCATAATCAGCTACATTAAATACCAGTTAAAAGTTTGGATTTAGAATTTCTAAACTCCAAAATGATATATCAATATCCCAAGAAAAGTTTTGTTTCTTCTACTATACTATTAGAGTAAGTAAAAACATAGAGTTTTTAAAAGTTAAGAAATAAGTATCTAGAAAAAGACAAGCATTAATACTATTATGAAAAGACTTTATCTGATACCAAGTATTTTTTAAGATAAAAAGTACATGGAATCTTCAAGGGGAAGAATAAAAGATAAAAAATATAACTTTTAATTTTTCCCATTATAGTATATAAATTATTCAATAGATATAATTTCAAAACAAATTAAATTACTATAATGTAACTATCATAGTGGAAACAATTTTGGGAAGTTAAAAAGAAAGATTAGGCAACACACCAAATTAAAAATAATTTCAAATTAAAATTAATTCATCATTTTAAGTAAAAAAATCCTTAAAATCCATTATAGAATATATTTGGAGGATATAAATAGTTCATAGTGAGAGAACTCTTCCCTATTATCCCAAAGTGGTGGGAGGATCATTAACCAAATCTAAGGTTTAAAATTTATACCACCACAAACGTTTTTAATATTAAAAAATCAAGAAACAATGATTCCAAACCCAAAATCTATTTGATAAACCCATAAAAAGATAAAATACCACAATGGGACTTATTTTACAAACCCATCAGTTTTAGGAAGCTTTATCACCAAGACCCTTTTCAATCGCTATAATCATCAACAAGTATAACACCCAGAATTTATTAAACATAATATTCAGAAGAAGAAAATTTATATCCTTTCAGTCTCATCAATCATGTAGGATTGTAAGAAATTATTACAAATCATAAATTAAAGAATTTATAATGAAATAATCACATATTATAATCTCTAATAAAACAATATAATCAAATTAATACAAGGGAAAACTCTAAATGCCTTGAGGTATTGAAAAGATTGATGTAATCTCTTTTATAACTCTAAATATATTTGTTATATTTATTTGATTCATTAGGTTATATTACTTGAATACAATATTAAATTTATATATACCGATTTAAACAAATATTATAGGATCATTAGGATTAGTTATAATAGAATCGTAAGAAATTATATCATCTATTAAATAATTAAATGTAACATAACCATGTTCTAGAATATAATATATTAGACTCGACTGAAAAACTATTAATGAATTAGAAGTTATGTATATATAAATTTTAACTTACAAAAACATTAATTTATCTCATTATCAAGATGATGTATATTTTAATTTAAAAAAATGGATTTGAAAGATTCATGTCAACTCAATATGAAGACAACTGACTTAAAACACATGTCACAAAAAGAAATTTATGGGTGGGGATTACTCTACCATTTATATTATTTCAGTTTAAATTTCATTATATATCATCCGCTAAAATTCCCTCATACTGTGCATATTTTTCATAATGTAAAAAAATGTGTTTGTAGGGTTTTTGGGAGTAGTGATTTTACACATGTGTTGATTATAAAGAATCCTAATTGAATGTTTTATTTATCTTTCTATAGAAGAGAAACATATCGTATAGTCACCAAAACCATTTATAGTGTCAATGAAATTGGTTATGAAAAGATAGAGTTTAAGTGAATCAATATTGAGACATTTTTTTATTAGATTTTCAAAGTAATCCTAGGTGTTATAATTTTAGTTAAAAATCAACATCTCCAAGAGCCAACTTAATCAATAATTCTATAATTCATAAGAACTGTATTTTAATGAGTATTTCAGATGTGACTAGAATTTTTATATGATATTATGGATGTGTATGTGTGAAAATTAAATTCATTAATATGATTAAAATTAATACCTGAGATTTAGATACCCTTACCCTACTTTCATTCTCTAGATATTAAATTTATTCACTATGGATTTATAGTTTAGTTATTGGTGATCAATACTCAATAATAAGTTTAATTTTATATACCATGGATTAAAAATAATAATAATAGTGAAAGATCCTTACTATTGGGGGAGATTACCAATGAGGGGAATATTTAAGTCATTCGAATAGGGGGAGTAAGAAGTATAATATTTTTATGTAATTCATATCATGGAATTTTGGAATGGATTAGTGTATGAATATCATGAGGGAGAGGGATTTAATAAGGTGTATACTATTTCAATTTTGATTCAACTAATTTCTTACCATTTAACTATCACCAACCCAAGGCTCATTTGATTAACATTTAAAAAAAGGGTGTAAATTTTTTTTGAGAGTAATAACATGAGTAAAAGTTATTTATTAAGTGTTAGGGATAGTAGTTAGTATATTTTTGGCATTTTTTTCTTTAATTTTCAATAGGATTTTGGTTATTTTTTATGTAAGTTTTTGTGTTTGTATATAGTTTTCTATTTTTAGGGAAATCTTAAAAAAATTCTCTAACATACCCTGAAAAGATAAAAAACATTTAAAATAATATATTTACTAAAATAAAGTTAACGGGAATGATTTTTTACTTGATTTAGATGTCAAATAATATAGATTATTTGGTCATAGAATAGATATTTTAAGAATTAGTGCCTATTTCAATTTCATATAAGGATATTTGAAACTTCATTGTGAGATCAATGTATTCTAGCATTGGGGGATGATAATATACCACTACCCAATGCATTGTTATGTATACATCTACACATGGAATTTAAATTATAATCATAGCTATTTCAACCCCAAACCATGTGCCACTTTTCTGATATAGTCATGTGGAATATCTTGATATGGCATTTCCAACCAATGTGACATTCCATGAAAACCTTTCATGGTGATTAACTTCCAACAAAGTTACACAGAGAAAATCATTGTTACATCCGACAAAACATGTATTGTGGTGAAAGAATGCGTCATATATTCTCATTACAATATACATTATGTTGTGATGGTTCATTTTTTAGAACATAGGATGCATGAATGGTACAATATGATGGGTTTCATATGTATCCCTATATCTATGCCTCACATTATTCCATGAAATAAAATATCCCCACTCCTGAACTAATATTCTCTTATCAATCCATCTCTATGTTGTACAAAATTCCAACATCTCTTTATCACCTCAGAACCATTTCAAGTCCATCCCTCAGAGTTAATCTCCCAACAATGTATCAGTTTTTGATCGATTAACAAATGTTCACACTTCAAGAACCCATTATATATATTTCAATATAGATTTATCATTACATACAAATGAGTTCAGGGAAGGTACTAGAATAATGGGGGAGATCCATTGAGACCATCTCCAATCCATATGATTTACATGCATTTTTTAGGGGAAAGATATATTCTCTTGTATGTATTGAATATCCAAATTGGGTAAGGACTGGAAAAAACATCCACATAGAGGAATATCTTAGAGAAAGGGGTAATATTGAAAGATATGGTATTTAACATTGAAATCAAGGATTAAAAAAGAACTAAGTGATCTTTCAACATGGAAATGATCATAGCTTCCATCACCACTTTCTTTGATCACACTACAGGGAAATATAAAATTTACAAATAAATAGAGGATAAATCATTGAAATAAATTATTGATACATCCTTGATCAAAGAATAAACATGTTATATAAGGGTAGTTGATTTATCTATGGGAGATATCAAATGGGTACATCATACCAAAAGATAATACCTATTGGTAGGAGAAGTTGTCTAGGAGTCTTATTTTTTAACTATGATATTATTTTCCATTATTATTATTTATAGATTTGATTATGATGTTTCTAAAAATTTATTATAATCATTTAATATCAAGAATAAATATTGATTAATTTTCCTTTTTTTACTTATTGTGATTGATTTGATTTTTGATTCAACCTCATAATCAAAATGAATTCCTTTAGGATTAGTGAGAGGGTATTTAGTGAGTGTTAGTAATGGAGAAAAATTGGGAACTCACATATATATTGGACATAAAAACACTAATTCTTGGTATTTGATATGTGATTGTGGGTAGATACTGTGGTTAAACATATACTAAGCACACAATGTAAAACATTATCAAACATAATGTGGTTTTTCATGACCCATCTCCACTGGGAAACCCGCCAAGGTTGACAATAAATATTAGTGTAGCCCCAAAATCCCACATTCGATAGACCATAAGTTAAAAACTATAAATGAAGTCATAAAACACAAAAATGGGAGAAATTTTCCTCACATATCCTGGGAACAAAAATCAAACAACCAATCAAATCTATAATATAAAATAAAAAACGGGTCCAAAATTCATGTAATTGTAATATATAAACATGGTCTCTAAAATAAAATAGTAGAAGGAAAATTCGATGATTGAAACTCCAAAAAAACTCCAATAATTGAGCAACTAATGTTCAAATTAGTCAATAAATTAATATTAAATTCCTACAAAATAATTATATATGGGTGATAATATAAGTATAGTTAATAGGATATTTCTCAAAACATATCATGAATATATGGAATAATAATACTAATATCACAGTGAATAAATAATAAAACAATTTACACTAATGATGGGTAAACATTCACCCAATATCACTAAGGCTCACTCACCTAATATCATATTCATGTACTATAATATACTATCAAAATAATATATGTCAAGAAGATAATCCACAACCACATCTCCCTAGTTTCTCTCTCTCACACCCAAATAAAAATGTTTTAGTGCATCCATACATTCTAAATTAATTCCATCGCACATCATATCCCATATCATATCCATAAACTATATAACACAACCACATCATCATCATTATTACATATCTACCAAAAAATACTACCATATACCCATAACTTCATAATCATCACATGTCACACTGTAATATCATAACACAAAATTATCATCGGAGGGTTGCATGAACATGAAGGATGCCAACCTCATGCCCTCCTCCTCCCATGAACATCCCCCCCCTTGTATCATCAACAAAACCACATGACCAATTATTCTAGTATATTATATAATAAACATTAATCTCTTATAGCCTGTATGAATATGCCTATCATGAGATATCACAAACTTTGTTACACATGGAAGGGAGAGTGGGGAATAGGATGTAGCCAGCTATTCATTCCCGCACTAACCTAGATTCTAGGGAAATCACCTAATCCCAAAAACCATGTGGGAAACAGTAAAGATATCCGACTTAGGTTGTGGTTCACAAAAAAATCACAATAATTTATGTTGAATATAATGGTCATACACAATAAAAACACAATGTTATACTCACTAGCAAGCACAATAACCCATAACCCCACTTAAATGATACCATTGTATGCTAAAAATAACAACAAAGACTATAACATAACCATCCCCATATATATAGGAAAAAATAATGAAAATATTCTTACTATCCTATTTAATCATGTCATTCATTAAATTCTTGAATTACTATTTACCTTCCTCAGTATAGTTATTGTGCCATTTATTTAATCCAACTTTATTTATATACATTAACTGTCTAGAAAAATTATTTTTTTATTATGAAAATAAATTTAGGAAAGTAAATAATAGGTGACTGAATCTTAAAATGGAGAAGACCAAGCATGTCTTCTACCACAAACATATTATATCTCTAAGGTAGAAATACCAAATATAGAAAAATAATAAGTGTACATGATTTGTCACCATTGTAAACTAGAGTAATTTCCACTTTATTTCCCACATGTTGGGTATCTTGATTACATACATTGTGAAAGGTAATGTATATATATATTCCCATATGGTATATTACATTGTCCAATGAGTGAGAAATAGGCCTTTCAAATATTTTAATACCAAATAAGAGTTTGATTTATCCAATTAAATGAACATACTTTTTCAATATAAATACATAGACAATTAAGTAGAACTTTCTCATTAGCATGGATTCAGTTTCCTTCACCATAGAAGTCATTATAATCTAGAATCACTAGTTTATAATAGTCCCAAATGATTCCTCCACAGGTAGATATATTAGAACATGGGAAATTTTAATTAGTTTTAAACCCAAAATTGGTGTATTCTAGGGTATATTGGGACTAGAAAACACATTAGATGTTAGAGATGAATTGTAAAAACCAAATAAACTAGAACACGCCTTGGGGATACTTATTAGAATTAAAATATCAAAAATATTTTAGAGAACCTTCATATTAATATTTTGGATGTGTCATGGATTTTCATTGAATCTAAATTCATTCCTAGTTTCAAAAATGGATCAAAAACTAGTTGGTAAAACCACTATATGACAGATTATGATATCAATATTAATTTAATCACCACCAAAGCATGAATATAACATAGGATCAAATACTTTGATGGATTGTAACAACCAAAAAATTTATAAATAAAATTTCATTTATGATTGATTTAAATGAATGATTATGTATTATGGTTATAGAAAACCTATGAAATTCTTTGAAATATTATATCCAATCTGATTTAAAATACTATGAAGAATCATAACCATTGATAAAATAGTCATTGAATAACGATAGTATGATTTGTATAAATATATGGTTATGGTAAATCCAATTGAAACATAAAAAATAAGAAATTACCTCACCTAGTAGAATAATACAGTATGAATGCCATATATAAGAGATTCCATGGGAGATAACATCACTTGGAATTGACCATGACCAAGACCAAGCTAATATCCAGCAAATAAAGCATGACAAAAATTATTTATGGGATAATTTTAAGCTCATTAAGATCCCGAAAAAATAACCATGTATGTCGAACCACCCCATTAAAATATCATTATCACGAACCTTACCCTTAGGGTGTTTTTTGGTGTAATAAAGGGATACATATCAAGACCATAATAATAGGAATATTTATATTTTAGATAATAATTAAAATATTTACTTCTTTTTATCATTACTTTATAATTTTTTTAATTTTGATATGATATAACAAAAATTGCATTTTTGTGTAAGATGAAATTTCAATTAAGATATTTTTTTTTTTATGAATTCATTAATTAAAAAAAAAATTATTTATAAAATAAAATTTAGAAAATACACATTATAATATAATTTTTTTTTTAAAGTTAAATTTAATTATCATAAGGGTTTGAAAACTATTATTTTCATGAAAATTAGAATTTTTCTTAGTAAATGTTGATTCGTGTTTTAAAAGTGAAAGTTCGCATATTTAGAAAATTATTTCTCTAAAAAAATATTATAATTGGAATCTTCACATTTAAATTATATAATATTTATTTTTTCATAATTATCTCAGACAATAAAATTTTCAAGTAAAAAATAAATACGGTATAAATATATGTTGTTTATTATGACATCATAACAACCAAAAATTATTGTAAAAAATTATATAAAGGGTATAAATGACCATTTATAAGTTTCCATTTTAAAATAATGTGTTTTGAGGTTATTTGACTAATTTTATAAAGCCTTTATAAATCCTATAAAACCTATATTATATTTTGCGGTTTTAAAATCTATTCTTTATAAACACGACTCACTTAAACATCACCAAGGGTAATATTTTATTTATTTCGGTTATTTATATTATTAAATAAAAAACCACTACTTTCTTGTATAAACCATTGGAAGAAACCATGGTATTATTTTTTATTTGATTACTTCATTATATAGAGTCCAAAACCTATGTTTGAGAAATAATAAAGAAATACCCTCTCTTTCCCTTTGTAAACCCACCCATGATCCCATTCCTATTAACTAAAAAACCATGGATAATGTTCTAAATATGTCATTATTTCTCTATAGTCCTCCCAATGTTCCCCCAATCTCTCAATAAGCTCCTCCCAAACTTTTGGAATCACACTATCATTGTAAGGGACCTCTCTCTCTTCTTTTCAATTTAAGAGACTTCTTTGTATTTAGCCTTTTGAATATCATTTGGTTGTTTTTTCAAGATACTATAAAGATCCCAATACTATTAAATTTATTTAATAATAAATATATATCATTTATTACCTCTCATTGTATCATTTACCTAAGAGATTACTATGGTTGAATTTTCTAAGGGATTTTCTCCTTCTCCTCTTTATTCAAGCATCATCTCTATTTCAGGTCTTTTTGTTTCCAATTCCCAATGTAGGAATATGTTTTTACTTATACCTATTACTATAATTTTGATATAAAAAGTATTATATAAACCATTAAATCAAATTAAACCGTTTTATGAATATTTAATTAAGTCTTTATGAAACCTAAATTTCACTGTGATTTTTCATGCCAAACGATTGTGATGGGAATATCCACCCCCATTTCCACTCAAGGGTATTCACCTTGATGTACCTATACTTCATTTATTGGGTTATTCCATTTGTATTACCCAATATATTTTATCACAGGGATAAAATATATGAAATGCATCCTTATGTTGTATGATCTATAAGGCACACGTATGCATGTACGTGATATGTTAGTGATTGGTGTGCCCAAATTATATAGTACTCTAATGCATTGGGTAATGTTTTAGCCTCATGAGACATCATGTATAGGATTAAGAGTGAAACTTATCCATTATGTGACTTTTTACACTATTTTATGATGTCTTGGTGGTTATATTTGACCCATGTTTGTGATGTGATGTTTAAATTTGTTTCTTATTTCACATGTTTCCTTTATGTCATCATTCTATATCATGCATCTTTTTTATTGTTTATGATTCTCACCCCTTTTATATCCCACTTAAATTCTTATTTTCTAACTTGAAATTCATTATTTATGTTATTCTATATTTATTCCCTTACTATGATTTATACCTCACCCATTTCTTTTGTATGTCCCTTGGCTATCCCATGCAGTTTTAAGGATAATGGAAAAGTGTCAATATTTTAAAGATTTTTTCAATAATTCCAATGTACCCCCATTTTATGTTGTCATGTAATGTAAATAATTACCTAAATACACTGTAATTATCAATCTTTGGGGTTGTATTATTTTATATTTTTATGTAATAAATCATAAATTAATGTGTAATAAAGACTAGTGTTGTTATTGTTGGCCTCCAAAGAATGATTAGTAATTTTAAGAATATGATTAAGAAAATCTAGAGAAATCTATAGGGATAAGAATAAACATAGTAAAACATCCCTAAATTTTAGTAAAGTATAAAGAATAATTGGTTTCCAGGAAAACAAATCCATTTATGGATACTACAAGTGGATGGAGCTCTGAAAAAATCATACATAGGGGTAATAATACCGGAAAGGGATCATTGATCTAGACTCAATCATTACATGGTGCATGAAAATGGTTCTGGATGCACACCTAGTTTGAGACTCCCAGGCTATATTCATTGGTAAATTCAAAATCTCTTTATGAACCAATATTAAAGGAACATGAATTCCTATAATAGTTTATGTTAGAAAATAGATCATGTATAAATTATAATTAAATCCATGAAATTCATAATTCAATGAATATATTTCATTTATAAATTATCTAGTTACTGTTATTGGATTCACATTTGTGTGTTTAATAGTTTAAAAGTACCACTACAAGAAAATAATGTTTTAGTGGGGTTTTTTTCACGACAGTTTTCATAACCGTCGCTAATTTTTTGATTGAAAAAATTTTAATGGCGGTTTTGAAATTCGGTGTGAAAAAACCGCCACTAAATATTTTTAAAATATTATTTATAAATGTTTTAAAATTTCTTCCAAAAAAATCACTTTTTTAGCAGTAGTTTTTTTCAAAACCATCGTGAAATTGAGGGGAAAAATTTTAGAGAAAAAATTATTTATTATTTATTTATTATTTACAATCAAATATAGTTCATTATTTATAATTTTAATTATTTGTAATGTGCCAATTAATAAATATTTATAATTATTAGTTAATAATATTTTTAAACTGAAAACAAATCTTTAATAAGTTGAATAACAGACTTCGACATCAGATGACAATAACTTTTAGTCCGGGAGACCATTTCCGCTCCAAAACCAGACAAATAGAAGCTTATCAAATAAGTTAAAAGCAAATGAGATTTACATCATGCGATAATAAAAAGGAAAAAATTATTCAAATTTCAAAAGTCAAAAAATAAAACTCAAACGTCAAATGACTATAAATTTTAATTCGGGTGTCTGTTTAGGCTCTACCACATATCAAATCAAAGAATGCGATGAACTCTGTGCCATTTAGGTATAATACCCACATTTATAGTATTATAACTTTTTTTATACTGCTAGAAAGGCTTAGAAGGCTTCCAAAATAGAGGTTTTAGTTGCAAACTCTGATTTTTAAAAATTCAAATGGTTATAACTTTCGATCCAGGTTTCTATTCGGCTTGTACCACATATTATGTTAAAGCTCATTTCATGATATTCGATTTAACTGGTTGTGGTGCTGAAAGACGAGTCTTAAGTCATATTTTATTATCATTTTAGTATTTTTATGGTTTTTAGAGGTTCTTAATGTTTTATGATTTATTCAATTAATTAATTGTTATTTATTTATTTATTTATTATTTATTATTAATTAATTATCAATTATTTATTGATCTATAATTTATTATTTATTTATCTATAATTTATTTATTTATTTATTTATTATTTAGTTATTATGTCCACATTAATTATTAATTTAATTTTAATTTATTAATTACACATTATTTATTTATTTATTTTTAGTTTATTATTCATTTCTTATTCATTCATTTATTATTTATTTATTCTTTATTCATTATTTATTAATTAATTATTAATTATTAATTATTAATTAATTATTTTATAAATATTAAATATTGAATTTTAAATATTAAATATTAAATATTAAATATTAATTATTAATTATTAATTATCAATTATCAATTATTAGAAATTAATAATTAATAATTATTAATTATTAATTAATTATTTATTTATTTATCTAATTACTTATTTTTTTATTTATTATTTATTTCTTATTGTTTATTATTTATTATTTATTGTTTATTATTTATTATTTATTATTTATTTTAATTTACTAAATATTAATTTATTATTAGTTTATTATTCATTTTTTTGTAATTTAATTATTTACTATTTATTTATTCAATATTCATTTATTATTTATTATTTATTATTTATTAATGAAAAAATTCTTAAAAATTTATTAATTATTTATAAATTTATAAATATTGTTTTTTAAATATTAATTCTTTACTCATCATGATCAATTATTAATTATTAGTTTTTATTTATTATTAATTATTAATTATTAATTATTAATTATTAATTATTAATTATTTACTATTTACTATTTAATTTTTACTATTCATGATTTATTAATTATTATTCATTATTTATTATTATTTTTATTTTTATTTATTTATTTATTATTTAGTTATTAAATATTTATTTATTTATCTGTTATTTATTAATTTATTATTAATTTTTTATTTATTTATCATATATTAAATTATTTTTAATTAATTTATTATCTGTACATTACTTATATATTATATGTTATATATTATATATTATATATTATATATTATATATTATATATTATGTATTATGTATTATGTATTATATATTACATATTATATATTAAAGAATATATATTATGTATTATGAATTATATATTATTTATAATACATTATGTATTATGGATTATATATTTTATATAATATATAATATATTATGTATTATATATGATGTATTATATATGATGTATTATATATTATATATTATATATGATCTATTATATATTATATATTATATATGATAGATGAAATATTATATATGATATATGATATATGATATATGATATATGATATATTATATATGATATATTATATATTATATGTGATATATTATATATTATATATTATATATGATATATGAAATAAAATATATTAAATGTTATATATTACAAATTACATATTACATATTATATATTATTTAGTATTTAGTATTTAGTATTTATTATTTATTATTTACTTTTTTATTTACTATTTTTATTTACCATTTATTTCCATATTATATATTTCTTTATTTATTATTAACTTATATTCTATTTATTAATTAGTATTTCGTAATGAGTAATTATTAAATATTAATAATTCATTATTAATTATTAATTATTAATTATTAAGGATTTATTATTCATTATTCATTATTGATTAATAATTATTTAGTATATATTATTTGTTATGTATTATTTGTTTTTCCAGTATATATAAGTATATTAAATTCAATTTATTGACCACATGAAGAGCCCATTGGAGTGGTAAAGTCTTTAGAGAATAAGCAAGAGGTAAGTAGTTTAAATCTCACCCAACACACAATTTATATATATGACATAGACATGTGCATGGGCATTGACTTGTGCATGGAGATGGGTATGATCATGGTAATAAATAAACAATTAAGAAAATAAAAAAATAAAATAAATAAAATAAATAATTAAATATTTACATATAAATTAATTAATTAAAAAAATAAAATAATAAAAATAAAATAATAAAATAATAAAAATAAAATAATAAAAATAAAAAATAAATAAACATAATTACAAAAAAAAAATCGATTTAGCGACAGTTTAAACTACCGCTAAATCGCTCTATGACAGTTTCAAAAAACCACCGCTAATTTTTTCCCAAGACACGACTTAGCAATGATTTTTCAAAAATGTCCTAGAATGATTTTGTGGCAGATTAAACCGTCGCTAAACGGGAAAAAACTGCCACTAAATACAAATTTTTGTGTAGTGTAATGGATGGAAATGGGAGGAACTAAATAAACATCTAATGTGAAAAGAAATGTGATGACTTCCCGAATGATTTTCCCAACCTGATGGGAGTAGGAATCAAAAATATTGTGATGATACTCTCTCAGTGGAATCGGGTTCTGAATAGAAACATGAATCAAGATGAATTTCCAAATCCCACTAAGAAATAAAAAGATAAAATTTAGACTATTAAATGATAAAGGCCTCCCGCTTTCAATGGATCTTTCAATCAATTAATCATGGAATAAAGGATCAAATCCCATAAAAATATCTTCTATATCCATCAATGTTCTGAGAAAGAGAAGGTTATTCTAGCCATTTATCATATGGGGGGAGATGTTGATCAGTGGCGGAAAATGATCAAGAATATGAAGTGTATGGAAGAGGTTGAAGTGACGAGGTTGAAGGAATTCTAAAAATGTTTTCCAATAAATAATTATCTTTCACTATCTAACTTTAAATGTAAAGGGTTTCCTTTCCCTCAAAAAAATATAATGAATTAATCAAGGAGTACAAGGAATACTTCACAAGACTTGCTTGATACACTTGTAGATTTTTCATTACATTGGAATGAAAATATGAACACTTATTTGGTATATTAAAATTGAGTCTCCGAAAAGCCATGGTGATCTACATTGTTGATAGCAATGGGGAAATGGTCAGATGTGTCCTCAAAGTTCAAATAGAGAGAAACAAATCTCAAGAGTCTCATATACATAAGAAGATGAAAACAGAGATTAATTATAGTGGTAAAATTGAGTAATATAATAGTGTTAAGAAATTTCAACATCCCAATTATCAATTGTATGGAGATAAGAAACCAATAAATTTCTTAAAGGGGGTGTGGAATTACTTTAGGTGTGGGAAGGAAGGGCACCTTGGTAGCTATTACTGATGAGAGAACCCCAATAAAGTGATGGACGAATGAAATTCTACCATGAATCCTCGTCCTGTCAATCATTTTTTCAACAAAAAATAATAATATAAATTTAAAAACAAATTCCCTAAGCCATTGTTGGTTGGACACAATCAACGCTAATAGCCTCTATGGTAGTAAGGGAGAGTTTAAGAAATCACAACCACTGATGTAACATCCCAGTTTTTTTTCAAAGTTATTGACTTTTCTTTTATTAAAGTTCATTTAATCAGACATAATAATGATTCACAATAAAGAAAATAATGTCTAAGGTGTATCTAGGTCTTATCTAAAGCCTAAATCCCCAAAATGGGAAGAAAGGATTGGGTCGTACAGTTTAGAGAAACCATGTCGCCCAACCTGAATGGTTTCTAAAAACTGCGTGCTTATAGAAAATGAGTACTTGGGGGGGCAACATAATTTGTCTAAAACCGTGCGACCTAAGGCACATATACATATGACCCATGTGTAATTTTTGGACATTGGTTTTTTCACAATTTTCTCATGGTAAGAAAAATGGTGAGTTTAATTGTGATAAGTGCACCTCTCAAGCGGTAAATGGTGCAAGGTTGGTGCACGATCTTGCCAACTGTGTAGCCAAACTGTGCACCCTTGTAAATGAGGGTGAAATAAAAATTTCCCATATTTAATGATTTAAATAATTTTCCTCCTTCTCCCATGTTTCCGCCAGTGGTTGAGCTTCCTCCTCTCCACATATGAAGCAATATCCTCCTCCTCTATTTGGTTTTGATACGACTCCTCTAAATGGACTCTGATTTATTAACCATTAGATCCAACGGAAATATAGAGGCCTAAAATTTCATCCTATCTCTTATATTCCAAGTTCTTCTTTTAAATTGTGTTATTCAGTGGAAATCTCATTTACCCCATTTCCTGGTAATTTGAAAATTTCTTTGATTTCATTCAACCAAAATTCAATAAAATGTTGAGTCTGTATGAGGGAATCTCTAAGAGGCTACGGTAGGTATTCTAGGATCTTTCCCTTCATTTTGTTGTGTAATATAAAATGAGGCATTGTGCCACAAGTTGGACCCTTCTGGAATTGCCTATTTTTTTCAATTAAATTAAATTGAATGCCTTACTTATCCTTTTGAGACCCAAGAAATCAATAAATCAACCCCTGGGATGATTGTCACGAACTGTCCCACCCTAAAGGGTGATCTATAAATTAATCCCCCTTATTTCCCTCTTTTCTAGAATTTCCCAACACCCCCTTTAGGTTTGTTTTCATTTAATAAATTTCATGATTTGTTAATTGGTTTTATTTGGGTAATGAATCATGTTTTAAGACCTATACCCATGCCCTTAAATGATTTTTTTGAATAAAATTAATTGGAATAGTGATCAATGCCTTATGTCCTATTCTATAGAATGTTTTCCCAGTGACATGCCTTGACTAATATGTCTTATATGATTTATGGCCAGAATAAAATGAAACTCCATTTTAATTAAACATGATATACATGTATTACTTGTTTATCTGTGTTCACCATAGTGATGACTGTGAAACATGGGGTTTTAATTTAAGGACCGCTTGTACAAACTCTCGATACATCCTATTATAATTATGAATGTTTAACAAAAACTCCATGGGTGACACAAGCTATGCTTAGGATAGGCTTTTCTGGTGTTATCTATTTTTACCTCTATAAAAGTGACACAGTTTCCCTGGGAGAAGGCCCTGGGATTGGTTCAATGGAATGATGGTTGAACCATTCCTCAAGAGAGACTCATGTCCCTATGTTTGATACTAGTTACAAAAATGTAGTTTAGTCTTTTACATTTTTCAAACCATTCCAGGAGTGATATATGGGACTTCGTACATGGGATACCTTGGATGGAATCCTTGGCATTGATATTTTACCAGGACCCTAGAACGATACATGGAATTACATTAGGATAGTACTGGAGAGATAGGGGTGACTCTCTATTTTATAAAAATTGGTTTTTCTTAAATTGAATTTAAAGGTAAATAAAATTTCTTCAATTGAGAATTGATCCTTGGTTTTAGAAAAAATAGGGACATATCCTCCAATCCCAATCAAAATCATAGAGAAAGTACATCCTTTTGTATATTATACCATTATATTTACCTTATAGTTTCTCATAGTTTATTCTCATCGACATAGGCTGAAGTAGGTAAACTAGACATGTCTCCAAGTGTAATAAGTCTAATGAATTTATTTAGTTAGTTCCATTTTGAACATCTTTACTATATACCACATTGTATTTTATATTTCATGAAATGGTTTTGCATAGAAACCATGCTTGGAGGCCTAATGATATTGTATCTCATACACTTCTTAGGAATCACTTAAAAACCAAGTAGACTTTATGGTTATAGGTATTGACTAAGGGAATAAGCTAGCTTCCAATGCTTGATAGATTTATAGCATAGGATGGAGTTTGGGAGAAAAGTACTAAGCCTATGATTGTAATGCTAGTCATAATAGTTTTTTTTTAATTTTTGTAGATTTTGTTAGTATGTGGTATATGAATTTATACCCTATCACATTTATATTCATTTTTATATCTACATGTATAACATAATCAACAACTATATCTATTTATTATTCAAATTCTGCTTATTTATTATTTAAATTGAATGATTTATCTTTATTGTTATGTTTCCATCAATTTCATATTTCTTCTTCTACTAATTATTATTATTATCTACTTCTATGATCACTATGGTCTATGAGGGCATTGTATCCCCTCAGACACACCATAGGCCCTCTCTTCTAGTTGGCATCCTTTGGAATTTTGAGAGGCATGCTTGAAGTCTTGCGGCCACCGTCTCGGGGAACATTTAAGTGGCATCTGGGGACAGACATTACAAATTTGTATCGAAGCTATTTTAATTTTTTCTTAATATTTTTTATTTATATATGAGACTAGATAATTTTAATTTGGCCATGATCTTATGCCTAAGAGTAGCTAACCTACATAAAAGGGAAACCAAAATTATCTAGGATAGGAAAAAAAAAATTTTGGTTGCACTATTATAGTTTCATGTATTTAACTATAGGGTGACAAAATTGAATTGTATTATTTTTATTTTGATGGGATATTCATTATCATGTCATGATTATATGGTGGAATATTATAATCATGCATCATAATAGGAACCTTAGGATTAAAATGCCATGCATTTTATGATGCCATATTTACTTCCAGTGTGCATTGAATGTATTGCATATGGTTTCTTGATGTGCCTTGTTTTTAAAAATGTATTGATATTAACTTATAGGATTTAGGAAACACAAATTGATCTTAAAACATTTTCCTTGACCTAATAGTTTTTTCTTGAATAGGTTAAAGAAGATGCCTTAAAAATCCAATTATAGAACATTGAGGCATGGACTATCTGTCTCATAGTCTAGAATGTGTTGTGGTTAGGATTAAATGGAAACATCCATCCAATTTATAAGGTGTATGAGACCTTATAAACTAGAGATTATGATTTATATAATTCAACAACTTAATGAAAATATAAGTGAATGAATTAAAATGAACATGGTCTTTAAAATGAAATGGTCACCTTATGTGAGGAGTATGAGACCTTGACCCTGACACAACCAAGCAGTGGGAAGTAGTCCTTGTCTCATATGATTATTCTGAGACTCATTATGATCACCCAAACCTAGCTTCATGAGTAGGTTAAGGGTTAATGCATTCTTATAGGTGGTCCTTGTACCTGTCCTTCTTTATCACTTTTCTTATCTATTGTAGACCCTTTATGAGGCATGAACATGGAATTGTAGAGAGATGAAACCATTGTGACCTCATGTTTTATGCCAGGAGAGTAGTGATGAGAATACTCCAGAAGTGGTGGGCCCTGAGACACCCACAATACATCATTTACTTCCACTTAAGTCACCTACTCTAGATCCTCCACTGGGTTCCAATGCCCTTTCCCATGATATCTTCCTTTGGTTAATGAAATCATTACAAGGTTCAACTCATCATGACGCTTTTATGGTAGAGATGACTCAGGAGTTTAAGAAGAAACATCCTCCCACCTTCTTGGGGAGTGGTGGACCTCAAGCATCTGAGTCCTATTTAGATGCTATGGTGTTAATATTTGAGCATATTGAGACACCTCCATTGAGGAGGATCAAGATCACAACCTATCTTCTACGTAAATTCACCAAGTGTTAGTGGGATGTTCTTACTCAGGATGTTCAACATCAGGGTATGGTACAGACAAGCTTCTAAACATCCTTCTATAATTACTTCTTCCCTTAGACCTTGAGAATAGATCATATTTAGGAATTCAAGCACCTTGATCAAGGTGACATGTTAGTGATGGAATACTCAGCTCGCTTCATGGAATTATCCTATTATTCAATGACCATAAATAGTGATGAGATGATTACTATGAGAAATTTTGACGATGGTATTACATACACCATCCACTCATAGTTGGAAATATTTTAGATAACCTCCATTTCAAATATATTAAACCAGACCCTCATCATTGAGCGATACTCGGGGGAATTATGAAACAAGATGCAGGGAAGTTAAACTTCTAGGAAGAGTAGTGGTTTATCCTGTGGCAGGAATAGAAGCTTAAAGGGTACACATGAGGGTAGTACTAGTCAGGTGGCACACACCAAAATCCTTGTGGTGTGTCGCTAGTGTGGGGTGATAGGGCACAAAAATTCCTAGTGTACAAGGAACCCGGTCGAGTGTTAGGCATTTGATAGGATGGGTCACCTCCAGCATTTAAACTGATCCTTTATCCCATTAAAAAGTGTGTGGTGTTTTTTGTCATCATATACTTCAAATTCCAGATCAGTGACACATCTTCATGAAAGAATCTGGTCTTCTACAATCTATGTAAGTCGAGTTTCTAGTCGCGACCAAAGGAGTCAAGATTTAGAGTTCCATCATCAACAGAGTTGAGTTGTTCAAGCTACCCAGGTATCACCTCAGGGTCACAATTCATTCCTTATCTATGTTGTAAAACCTATGATATAAGAGTATAATCCAAATCCATATACAATTAGAGGTAATATTCTGGTAGCCTCTACTTTAGTATCTTCCTTGTTTGATATAGGTGCATCACACTCTTTTCTATCTTTTGCGACTATGGGAAGTTTAGGCCTATTGATATTGTACCCTAGTGGAGTTATGACCCATGACACACCGTTAGGAGTTATAATTTAGGGTATACTCCATTTCAAGGAGTTCCCCCTTGAAATAGGTGGGTACCATTTTCTATGGAGTTTATTTATCCGCTTGATGACCAGCTTCAATGTCACTCATGGTATAGACTATCTTGTGCCTTATCAAGCCTAGGTGTATTGATATTTCCATCATGTGTCTTTCTCATCACCTGAGGTAAATACATATATCCATAAGGGTGAATGGGATTGCTAGTTCAGTCAAGATGGACTCAAGTGTACTGGACTAGGTAGAGTAATAGCCAAGATAGACAGTCTCTTTATGAGCAACTAGGGAATGAAACTTTTGGATTTTCCTACTTTGGTGGATCATTTCAGGGAAATATTCCCTAATGATTTCCCCATCTTACCACTCGAGATGGATATTGATTTCACCATATAGATTATGGAAAGTACATAAGCAGTGTACATTCTTCCATATAGGTTGACACCTATAGAGCTCGAAGAACTCATGAATTAGATTAAAGACATAGAGGATAGCAGTTTTATCTGATCTAGAACATATTCATGGGGTTTACCAGTCCTCTTTTACAAGATGGTGGATGGAACCCTTAGATTGTGTGTGGATTAACACCATCTAAACCTCCTTATAGTGAATAACAAGTATCCACTCCCCTATATAGACACCCTCTTTGACCAGCTTTGAGGAGAAACTATTTTATCTATGATCAATATGATGTTGGGATACCATCAGGTTCATGTCAGGAAATTATGCGTACTACACACAATATTATAGTGTTGGTACATCTAATAAGAGAATTTGGTTATGTCGTTCGGTCTGATGAGAATTCTGATGTTGTTTATGGATCCAATGAATTAGGTTTTCCACTTTTATCTTTATTTCTTTTTGGTGGTATTCATAGATTACATCTTAGTGTACTCATGAACCAGACATGACTGTGCCAAAAAAATTTATATAATGTTGAATAAACTGAGAGAGAACTTACTATATTTGAATTATATTAAATGAAACCTATGGATTAGTAAGGTTCAATTCATGGGTTATATCATATATGAATTAGTTTTATAAGTTTACCTAGAGAAGGTGATCCCCATAGTTTTCACGGAACATCCCAAGAATTTATTTGATATGTGCTACTTTTTAGGGAAAGAGATATATTACATGAATTTCATCCAGGACTTTTCATGCCTGGAATCTCCGCTTGCGGGCTTGACCATTAAGGGTGTGATATTTTACTGCCTTGAATCTTATGAGAAATCTTTTTCAGAGTTAAAGTGGAGACTCACTTCAGAACCGATATTGATTCTTCATAATCCAGGAAAAAGGTATATTGTTTATTATTATTCATTAGGGATTGTGATGAGGGATTTTCTAATGTTGGGTGATCAAGTGTGGCATATGGATTTAAATAATTGAGGACTTATGAGCAAAAATATCATATGTGTGATCTTGAGTTAGATGTTGGGGTTTATAATCTACATTTTTGGGGGAACTATATTTTGGGAATGCTATTTTTTCATCTAAAAGGATCATAAGAGTCTCAAATACATGTCAACATAGAGATACTTGAATTTGAGGTAGTACAGGTGGGTGGAATATCTACAATAGTTTTACTTTGAGCTTCCTTATACACTGGGAAAATGTAATTCCTAGAAGACTTAGATATAAGATTTCTAGGAGTCCAACATTGAGTGGAATTTGATGGATATTTCCTCTGAGATGCATCTTATGGTTCAAGAATATAGGGGTATCCAGTTCTAGTAGATATGGCAGTGATATCCTTCCTTTTAGAGTGGGTCCAGATGAGGAAACTGTCAGATCCTGATTACCCCATTTTAAGGGATAATGTCATAGGAGGGAACGTGCATCATGGTTGGGTTGTGAATGTGAGTGAGACCCTACTCTTCCATGAACACGTACAGATTACTATATATATATGGGAAGAGTTCACAACGGAATCAAATGCCTCTACCAGGGATGTTCAACACAGGATTACCAATATGAACAAAGATAGATAACATCCGTATTGGTGGATGGGTATGAAGACCTGTATAGTGGCTTTTATCACATGGTTCTCCACTTATTAGTAGCTGAAGGTAGAGCACCAGTGACCTTATAGACTTCAATAACATATCTCAATTCCTGAGTGTAAATGGAATGATTCCACCATTTATTTCTCGATATTATTTCAGAGTTCCCCTCAAAGAAGTGATGTATTATGGTTGATCACCAATAGGTTGTCTAAGGTTTTAAGCTTTATAATGATTTAAGAGATCTTTTCATTTTATGAGCTAAGAAGGATCTATATACGAGAGATAGTGCACATTCATGGGGGTCCCCATTATATCTTTTTGGAAATAGATGCTCAATTTACTTCATGATTATAGAAATGGTTAAAAAATGGACTAGTTCACAGGTTCTCTTAAGTACTTCTTATCACCCTTTGACCGATGGGAAATGTGATTTAACTATACAGGTGTTAGAGGATATAATTTGGGCCAAAATACTTTTTTATAGGTTCTTGGGAAATGAACATACATCTAATTGAGTTTACCTAAAAAATATTTTCTAGGAAACAATTCAGTTGGCTCCATATACGACCCTCTATGCTAGACTATTCCATCCATCCCTATGATGGCTAGAGGTGTGTGAGGTAGCTCTAATGGGTCCTTATCTCATTCAAGAAACATCTAATAAATTCCAACTGATTTAAAATAATATATCTAAAACTCAATATAGGTAGAATTATTATACTAATCAGCATTATATACCTCTATATTTTGTGGTGGGACATCTGGTCTTTTGTGTGTATCGCTTAGATTGGGTCATAGAAAAATAAGGAGACATGGAAAGTTATCACCTTGCTATGTCAAGCCGTTATAGGTAGTGGAGAAGCTCATGTTTTTAGAATATTGGTTATTTTTACCTTATAGGTATCATTACATTCACAACATCTTCCTCATATCTCAATTGTGAAAATATCATGGAGACTAATCTCATTAGTTTGACCCTGATGATATTGAGCTGAAGGAAGATGTGTCCTTTGAGGAGCATCCAATACGTATCATTGATCAGAGCATGAAGGATGTATGAGGTAGGCCAGTTACTCTATTCCATGTGCTACAGAAGCATAGAAAAGTATAGGATGAGACTACGTAATAGGAATCCAATGTATATGTGTAGTGACTAGAAATCTTCTTAGATGATATTCTACCACCCTCTGAAGGGAAACTTGATGATGAGTTGTCTTAAGGTTGGTGGGTTGTAACATCCTAGTTTTTTTTCAAAGATAAAGATCTTTTTTATTTAATTTACTTTAAAAGATCATAATAATGATTCCCAATCAATAAAACAGGTATATAGTGTGTTTGGAGATCATTTGGGGCCCTAAAATGGGAATGAAATACCAGGCCACATGATTAGGATAAACTATGTAGCCCAACCCGCACAGTTTCCCCAAATCATACCATTGTAGACAGTGGGGACCTAGGGGCCGCATAGTGTCTTAACAACTATGTAACCCAAGGCACATGACTATACCACCCACATATAGGTTTTTTTGGATATAGTGGTTTTCATTGTTTTGCACGGTTAGTGGATTTTACACAGTTTTTGTGTAGTGAGTTTTTCATGGTTTGTGAACTGCCAGATCCAATAGAAAGATAATGGAATAATATTTAATCCTCCCCCTGTTTTTTAGTTTTTTGTTCCTTTCCAATTCACTATTTGGGTGTAATCCCATTTCCCAAATTTTCAGGAAATTTGAAGTTTTCTTCAATTTCTTCCAACTATGCTTTAATCAAAGGTTGGGACTGGTAGAGGAAATCTCTACAAGGATTTTGTAGGTAGTCTAGGCTATTAAATTTTGTTTCACTACATTATATAAAATACTCAATTGTTCTGCAATCCAAACCCTTCCAGTGCCACCTATTTTTTGTCAATTAAATTTTATTGATTTTTTTATCTAGCCTTTAGTGACCCAATATAGTAGTGAATCAACCCCTTGTGTTGATAGCCTTGACTCATGTAACCCCAATGGGTGAGATATGCCTTATAGACCCTTATTTCCCATTACTCTAAAATAGTCTATCACCACTTTGAGGTGTTTTTTCATTTAATCAATTCCATGAGTTGTTAATTGGTTTGATTTGGGTAATGAATCATGTTTTAATCCCTGTAACCATTGTGGACAATTTAAATGAATTGACCAAGTGCTCATTGCCTTATGTCTTATGCCAATGAGGATTTTCCCAATTAAATTACTTGAAAAATATGTCTAATATGATATAATGGTTGTTATTAAATGGAATTCACTTTCAATTAAACTTGTTATATATGTTTTTCTTGTTTAGTTGTGTTCAACTTAGTGTCGATTGTGAAAAAATGGGTTCCGACTTAAGGAACCACTCGAAGGAATCTTGATACTTCCTCTAAGAATTCTAAATGCTTAAAAAGCATGTTGGGAAGACACCAATTATTCCTGATATATGATAACTAATAGTTATCTATTTTTACCTCTAGATGAGTTATTCTGGTTTTCTAGGGGATACCCCTAGTATGGGATAAATGGATTGATGGTAAAACCATGCCTCGAGAGATACTTATGCCCATACGTACAATAAATGTTATGAACATAGAGGTTTGTCTTTGAAATTTATCGCACTATGGTAGGAGTGATACATGGGACATAATACTTGGTCTACCTTGTAGGGACTTCTTGGAATTGGTCTTTTAATCATCCCCTAAAGCGATACGGGGAATTATTTTAAGATATCCCTATATGGGTTCATGGTGACTCTCGATTTTTAAAAAAAAAACTAGTTTTCATAAATTGAATTTAAAGTTAAATGAATGTTTTGAAATGATAATTGATCGTTGGTTTTAGAAAACATGGGGAAGTTTCCTCCAAGACCAATCACAATCTTGGGGATAGTCTACCCTCCTCTATATTATACCTCTTACTTTTCCCTTAAAGGCTCTCCTAGTTCAGACTCACTAGGTTAGGCTGAAGCATGTAAATTGGAAGGGTCCCCACATGGAACCCAGTCCAAATTATTTATTTATTTACTTGTATTTAACATTTATTTACTATGGAACACTGTTTAATTTTTATTAGATGGTATAGTTTGTCCTAGACATTATGGGTGTAATCCTATTGATATTGTATCTCACACCCTATTTGGGAGGCCCTGGAATTCAAGAAAACTTTATAGTTGTAGTTATGGATAGTGGGAATCATCCATCATCTAATGATTGATTGATTTACTACTTAATATAGAGTTTGGGATAAGAGTACTAATCCTATGCTCGAGATGCTAGTCATATATGTTTTTGGGATTTTTTATATTTTGTTAGCATGTGGTATATGCTTGTATACAATTGTCCCCTGTATAGTCATTTTTGAATATCTACATTCATAACATCATCATCAAATATATCTATTTATTATTTATCTTTTTATTATTTCTTATTTAGCATGCATGATTTATCTTTATTGTTATCAATCCATATGTTTATTTTTTTTCTTTTACTACTTATTACTATAACGTACTCTATGCTCAATTTGATATATGAGGGCATAGTCTCCAAATAGACACACCCTAGTCCCTCATTGCTTGTCAGAATCTTCTGGTGTTCAGGGAGGCACACTAGAAGTCTTGTGGACACCATATTGGGGCAGAATTAAGCGATATCCAGGGAAGGATGTTATGAATGATGTGGATCCTAACAATAAAGTGGTAATGGTTACACTAGTTATTCATTCTATAATAGTGGATGTACTTTTTGATTCTGGGTTTATACATTCTATCATATTAATAATGTTTAGTAGAACTATTCAAACTATAATAGAGTGTATGGAAGTAGAGATATATGTGAAAACAAAAAATGGTGAAATTATTGCATAATAAGTATGTAACTCCTACCATTTCAAAATTTATGGGATGAAATTAAAATCCAACATTGTGATACTACCATTATCAGAATTTTATGAAATTATGGGTATGGATTATCTTTACTTACATAGAGTGAACATAAACTGTTGTGAGAAGGAAATCAATATTTGTATCATGAATTGTCCTTTGATTCTATACAAGTGGAAAGAAGATGATGAATATTATTTAGTACCAAAATATTAATCTTGGATATTATTTCCTTTTGATCAAGCATATCTATCCAAAATGATTGATCATAAATAATGATTATCCATGATGACATGAACATAGTGAGGGAATACACTGATGTGTTTCCTAATTTTTTTGGGTCTTCGCATATCCAATAGGGTGAATTTTCAATTGAGATTGTTAGGGATTTTCCAATATCCAATACTTCATATAGAATGGATGTTTTTGAACATAAGGATATGAAGAAGAAACTACATGAGAATCTGGATGAAGGATTCATATGCCCAAGTGCTTCACCTTGGGGTGAATCTATCCTCTTATTCATGAAGAATAATGGTCCAATTCACCTTTTCATTGATTATTAAAAGATCAAAAATATCACGAAAAAGAACATGTATCCTCTATAATAAATTTATATCTTGTTCGATCAGTCGTGTCGAGCTTAATACTTATCTAAGGTGGATATTAGGTCAGGGTAGTATCATGTAAGGGTAAAGATGGAGAATACCCCAAAGGCTGCTTTTGTATAAGGTATGAGCACCACGATTTCATAGAAATTTCATTTAGACACATTAATTATCAAGAAATCTAAATGGAATTCATGAATAGAGTCTTTAGATATTATCTCAACAAATTTTTGGTTGTTTTTATAGATGATATTATAATGTACTCTAAAAGAAAGGATGAACATGAGGAGTATATTAGTACTGTGCTAAAGGCCTTATGAAAGGATAATATTTATAAAAGTTATAGAAAATGTGAGTTTTGGGTGAAGTAGGTCTCATTAATGGAGAATGTTATCATTAGAAATGGGATATATGCTGACACTTCAAAGACAGAATGGCCGAGAACAACATTCATGATAGATATCTATTGTTTTCTTGGATTGGCTAGGTATTTATCGATGATTTGTAAGAAATATCCCCAAATTATCAAACCCTAACATTAAGATAACTCAAAAGTAATTGAAGTTTTTCTAAAAAATTGATGTAGAGAGAGAATAAATGAGTTGAAAAAGAGACTTTCCACTAAACCTATTCTTATGCTACCCACACATGGGGAACATTTCATGGTATACATGGATGCTTAGAATAAGGGACTGGGTTGTGCGCTAATAAAGAATGAAAAAGTGATAGCCTATGCCTCATGGAAATTGAAACTTCATGAATAGAACTACCCAATGCATGATGTGGAGTTTTATATAGTGATCTTGACATTGAAAATATGGCATTATAATCTATTTGGGTAAATGAATGAAATATATGTGGATCATAAGAGCCTCATGTTTATATTCACAAACAAATGAAGGAATATCATCAACCCTTACACAAATGATTGCTCAATAATACCTTATAGATAATAACAAAGATTATCAGAGAGATGATGTCACTAAAAAATGCATATTAGCAATGATTTTATTACATTAGCACCATTTTAAAACATTGTTAATTCATTTACTGATGTTTCTGAAAAATTTCACTAAACATGGTGTCCCTAATTTACCGATGTTTAGACAGAATGTGAATTTATATATGTTTATAAATATATCCAAATTAATTATTTTTATAAACTTCTCAATTTAGTAACACCTTATTTTCCAATTTTTTAGAAACATCGGTAAAAAATGTTGATATTTAGAGAAACCTCATTTACCAACATTTTTTAGGGAAATTGATAAATAAAACCTCATTAACCAATGATTTTATAAAATTTCAATAATTATTGTTAATATTAATATTTTTTTCATTTAAAAAATATAATATCAATTAACAACATTTCTAAAAAAAATTTGTAAATTTTTTTGCAATAAAAAATAATAATTTCAATTACATACATTTCTAGAAAACATCAGTAAATTTTTGTGTAATTTATAATTTGTTTTGAAACTTAATTTTTTTATGATGAAAATATAATATACCCCCACCCTCCACACTTCATGGTACACCATGCCTATTCCATACCCCACCACCCTAATCCCACTCTTCCATGTATGCCTCTATCGCATGACAGGTTCCCCCATACCCCCAACCTCATCCCACTCTACAAGACACACCTCTCCCATTAACCCCCCTGCCTATATACACCGTATGCACTAGAAAACATCTCATTTTGAAGGAAATATGAAAATATACCTCACTAGAAATTGAACCTTGAATCTCCATTGTCAAGCTGATAGGGGTTACCAACTCAATTATTCAATTATTTAATTAATAATTGTATTTTGTTGTATTTTTATATATAAATATATTTCAGTATTTTGAAAAAATAATAATTCACACACACACACACACTCACATATATATTTATCCCAATATATTAATATATATATATATATATATATATATATATATCTGTGTGTGTGTGTGTGTTTATATTTTATATTTTATATTTTATGTTTTATGTTTATATATCTATATTTATTTTTCATATATATTCATATATATATATATACATGTTTATATATTATATTATTTTATATATTTATATATTTATATTATATTATATATATGATTTTATATATGGTTATATTTTATGTTTATATATATGTGTGTGTGTGTGTGTTTATATTATATATATTTATATATATATTTATATTATATATATATATACACATATATGTATATATTTTATGTTTATTTATACGTTTATATTATATATGTATAAGTTTATATATAAATATTATATATTATATGTTTAAATTAATATATATATATGCTTACAAGTGTCTATGTGTGCATTTATATATTAATATATATATATGTGTGTGTGTGTGTGTTTATATATCTATTTGTTGATATTTTATATTTTATATATGTCTGTATATTTTATATATATATATATATATATGATTTTATTTTATGTTATATATTTGTTTTTATTTTATGTTTATACATATATGTTTATATATTATATATGTAATGTGATTATTTTAAATAAATCATATGTTTATTTTAATATATATATGGTTATATTATATATATGTTTTTATATTATATATATATATACGTTTATATATATGAGAATATATTTATATATATGTTTATATATATATATATATCTATGTGTCTGTTTGTGTGTATAAATATATATGTGTATGGATATATAGATAATTATAAATATAAATATAATTATATATATAAATATATAATTTTCCACATTTTAAAAAACTAGTAAAAATGTCACTAAAATTCACATGTTTTCTTAAAACCATGATTAAATTTACAATATATATGTGTTATATATATATATATTTATATACATGTGTGTGTGTGTGTGTGTGTGTGTGTATATGTTTATTTATATGTGTCTGTATTTATATATATTAATATATATAAATATATATAAATATCTAAATATATATTTACATAATTATAGGAAATGTGATATATATATATATATAATGACATTTCCAGACAACACCCCTAATTAAGCATCATTTTTTAGAAAATGTCACTAAATTTTAAAATTAGCGACATTTTAAAAAAAACATCGCTAAAAACATTGCTAAATTAACGTTTTTTGTAGCATGGTAATTCAAATGAAGGTGGAAGCAATAAGAAAAGGTAAGTCCTCAAAGTCCAAAATTAATGAAGGATTTGAAAGATTTTTGTGATGAATATGTAGACCATCAAATCATAGGTTAAAGAATGAGCAGTTGGATGATGCACATAGCTTGACGATCTCTATCTATCCAAGGCACACAAAGAAGTATTGAGATCTTAGAGAGAATTGTTGGCGAGACAATATGAAGAAAGAGATTTTATAATACACATAAAGGAATCTTGTATATCAGTAAATGATGCTTGAAAATAAAACATCCAAGCAGATGATGTAACCATTGCCCACAACTGCAAGGAAATGGGAAAACATAACCATGGAATTTGCCGATAGTGTTATAATTAAATCAAGAATAAATAATGATATATGGGTTAGGTTGGACCATATTATAAATATTTATCACATTATTTCAATTCTAGAGGACTTCTTACTCTATCCAATTGTAAGGATATAAATTAGAGAATTAATGATGTTTCATGAAACACCACTAAAGATTATATTTCATCGAGACCCAAGATTTACCTCCATGTTATGGAAGATTCTCCAACATCATCTAAATATTGAGTTGATCTTCATAATGGATTTTCACCCTCAAACAGATGGTCAATATTAGTGAATATCTATACTATAGATGAAATATTGAGTGCATGCTCAATTGACCTCAAAGAATTATGAGATCAACATATTCCTCAGGTCGAGTTATCATACAATAACTGTATCCAATAAAGCATCCAAATGGATCCCTATGAATCACTTTATGGTATGATATGTATAAAAAATTTATAATGTGATCATGTTGTTTGAATACAAATTCTAGGTCCTAAAATAGTTTAGAAAATGGAGAAAAAGATCAAGACTATTCAGAAGCACATCAGGGAAGCTCAGAGTCGAAAGAAGAGCTATGATGATATTTTTCGACAAGACCAAGAGTGTGAGGTTAGAGATAAAGTATTCCTCCACATAATTACATATATTAAAGAATTATATTTGGTAAGAAGTGAAATCGTAGTCCAAGATACATCGGTCCCTTTGAGATCCTTGATCTCATTGGAGTGGTGTCCTACCAATTAATACTCCTACCAAACCGATCTTAAGAGTATGATGTGTGTCATGTATCTATCTTGGGGAAATAAATCCATGACCCCTAACATGTGTTGAATACATAGGTGGTACCATTGGGGAGTTATATTTCATATGAGTAGAATCTACTGAAGATCTTAGATCATAAATAAAATGGTCTATAAAATAAGATAATGCACCTGGTCAAAGTGTTATGGAGAAACCAAACGTTTGAGAAAGAAATGTGGGAACTAGATGAGGTGATGAAACCAAATTAAAATAATAAATTTTAGTATATGAAATTAATGTTTTTAGTATATAATTTATTAATTGGGTAAAATTTTAACCACCTAAAATTTCATAAATAAAATTCCCTTTTAGATTGAATTAAACTCCATATTATGTATTATAGTTATAGAAGAAATATACACTTTTTTGGAATATTATATATAATCAGATTTAAAATTATTTTAATAATCATAACCATTGATAAAATAACCATTTAATAGTGATCATATAATTCGCATAAATATCGGGTCATGATAAATCCAATTGACAGAGGCAAAAAAAAGAAATGGAATCCACCAGTAGGATCAAACCCTATAAAGACCATTAATCGGAGTTTTTGAGGATTATAGAATCAATGGGATTTTCCCTTTACCAACCCCATTTCAATATCCAACAACTAAAGTATGAGATAAATATTTCATGGTATAAGTTCATGTTCATTGATATTAAGACCCAAACCATATACGCCAAACCACCCAATGAAAATCTTACCATACTACACTATACCCTCTGGAAATTTTCCACTATAATAATGGTCTACATATTAAGAACATAATAATATAAACACTTATATTTTATATAATAATGAATATAATTACTTATTATTGTCGTTACTTGGTAAATTACTTTGATTTTGGTATGATAAAACACAAATTGCATTTTTGTGTAATATGAAATTTAAAATAATATATTCCATTTTTATAAAATTTAAAAATTATAAAAAAGAAGTTATATATTAATAAATAAATAAAAAAGAAATAATATTTTTTAAATATAAATTATACTATAATTTTTATGAACTCAAATATAATTGTTATAAGGGTTCAAAAACTGTTATTGTTAAAAAAAACTTGTATTTCTAAATAAATGTTTATTCTTGTTTAAAAACTGAAAAATTACATATTTTGAAAATTATTTTCATAAAATAAATATTTTATTTAGAATAAAATAATTTAAATTATCAAATACTTAATTTTTCATATTTTTTTGAGACAGTCGAATTTCTGGGTAAAAAATAAATACGATATAAATATACATTGTGTATTCTGAAATCATAATGACCCAAAACTAATGTAATAAATTATTTAAAAGGTATACAAAACCAAATATATTTTTTACCATTAAAATAATATGTTTTATAGTTTATTTTATTAATTTTATAAAACCTTAATGAATCGTCCAAAACCAAAATTATATTTTAAGGTTTTAAAATAAAATCTTTATAATCATTACTTACTTCCGCATCACCATGGGTAATATATTATTGAGTTCAGAAATTTTACTTATAAAATAATTTAAACCACTCCTCCTTGGTAAAATCCATGGTAATGTTTTTGGTTTTGATTACATTGTTATATATTTTCCAAAACCTATGTTTGAGAAACAATAAATCACTCCCCTCTCTTTTACTATATATACCCACCCAACCTCCCATTCCTCTTCACTAAAAACATTTGATCACATCATTACTCAACCCTACCTTATCTATACTCCTCCCAATCTTTGAAATCAGCCTCTCAAGGTAAGGGGACTCTCTCTTATGTTTTCATTAAAAGAACCATCTTTATTTTTATCCTTTTTAATCTAAATTTGTTATGTTTTCATATCTTTATAATAACCCATTAAAATCTAATTTATCTCCTAATTATGAGATATCAATTATCCCCTCTCATTATAGTATTTACCTATGTTGTTACCATGCCGAATTTTAGTAAGGGATCCTCTCCTTATAATATTTATTCAAAAACTTTATATATTTTATGTTTTTCCATTTCCAATTACAAATGTAGGTATATGTATTTACACATAACTAATACTATATTTTTTATATCCAAATGATAATATACCACTTTTAAAAATCATTAAACCATGTTATGAATCTTTAAGAACTAATGTTATTCTAGAAAATATTCACTGTGATTTTTCATGCCAAATGATTATGTCGTAAATATTCTCCCCTGCTTTCACTCCTGGGTATTCAACTAGATGTACATATCATTCATATATTGTGTAATTACATGTATTTAACCTTAACTCTTTTATTTTTTTGGCGTAAATTTATAAAACACATCCTCATGTTGTATGATTTATGTGGCACACTTATGCATGTACAGGATATGCAAGTGACTGGTGTGACCATAATCATATAGTTCTCTAATACATCTGGTAATATTTTAGTCTCATGATACATCATATATTGGGTTAGGGAGTGAACCTAATCCATTATGGTTCTTTTTACACCATGTTATGAGGTTATGGTAGTTAGATTTGACCCATGTTTTTTATGTCATTTTTAAAGTTGTTCCCTTTTACCATGTTACCTTTATGCTATCAAGATATATCATGCCTCTTTGTTCATGTTTATGATTATCACCCATTTTATGTCCAATTTAAATGCCTATTGTCTAACATGTAATACTTTCTTCATGTTATTATTTGTTTATTCGCTTACTAATATTTATATATCACCCATTTATTATTCATATCCATAGTCTATCCCATTATGTTTTAAGAAAAATGAAAAATTATGAGTATGATATGTAGTTTTTAAATAATACTGATATACCCTCTTATTTTAAGTTGTTACTTAATGTACCAAATTAACCAAATACACTACACTTCTCAATATCATGGGTTTTATTATGTGTATTATTATTTAATTATTCTTGTCTTAATGTTCAATAATGACTAGGGTTGTCATAGGGATGGTGTGATTCCTAGGTGTCACTTGAAAATTACTTACAATGAAATCCCACTCATAGTTGAGGTAAAAATGTTCAGTCAGTTCAGAACATGGGGATATACAACATATACATTTAGAATCTATCCAAATACACTTATTTTGGAAAAACAATTAGTTGGGTATTGCAATGTGATGATCATTATATATAAGGAAGTTGAGTTTAGCTATTATGGACAAATCCCAATACATTCTAACCCATCAGTATTATCTGTTTAAAATATGTAAGAGAATTACATAGTGTTTAAAGATAAAAATACCCAAGCTGGTAGAAGATAATAAAAACCAGACATCTTCATCAACCAAAATGATACTATTGGAGACAGTTTATTGATTAGAATAAAAGATATAATTAGTGATGATGATGAAGTTATTTATTTTTTTTTGGAATTTATGTTGGGAATGGGACAAGGTTGAAAGAAAGTGAGATTACCTACTAGTTTTATTTATAATAAAATATACCATAACATCCTACTGCCCATCTTGAGAAAACCAGAAGATGATTTAGGGTTCCGTGATTGCTTCTCCACAATAGGGATGATAAACCATGAATATTGCAAGATGATCAAGATCCAATCTAGTCTTATGTAATATGAAACTACCCCACAACGAATCCACCATTATAATAACCCATATGAGATTTTTATGCATGGATTGAATGGTTTTCTTATAGACTGTTATTCCTAATTCAACCTTAATCAATAAGGATGTCCAGATTATTGAAGCTAGACTAGTAGATTATACCTTCTTTTTGGAAGTCTCACATGATTTTTTTGATATAATTTTCAATGCCATGTATAAATACATTAGGAAATTTGGTTATATACATGAAATGTAGGGGAATAGTGTTCATAATATAATTTCTATGTTTTAATTTACCGCCAAAAGAAAAAATTTAGCTCTTATAGTTGATAATCCCCCCATTTTTCTTTGGATAGGATTATCAATGAGGAAAATCTGGATCCATCCTATAAAAATAGTTCCCCAAAATATTTCTTGGTAAAGGAGTTGTTTTTTATACCTAGTGTTTTTTTAATCTTAGTATCTTGGAAAGTAGAATTATAATTGGATATTTTTTTAATAACCTATTTCCCACTCCATTTCTCATAATTAACCATAATGTTCAATAATCCCTTTATCAAGTAATGTTTTCCATTCAAAAAATAGAACATTTCATCAACAAATAATAAGTCATAGATTCTAATGGCATTTACCTACCTTTATATGGGAGGATCAAATGTGAAATAATAAATTTGGAAAGGTTTCTACTAAGGAGGTGTGGGGTAATAACAAATAGGTTAATAGAGAGAGAATGTATATGAAAAATCCCTATGTTATATTTTAAGAATCCAAACCTATTTACTGCCAAAGATATGGATAACCATGGAGAGGAGAAACTATGAAAATAAATATAACTTAACTACTCTAAAAATCCATGATTCCATATGATTTTGATGTTGAATCTCTACTAGGAAATGTCATAGTATTTTACATTGTTATCTTTAACCATGATGGTTGAACCAATCACCTTCCTTTTGATATCACGTACCATTTATTGATCTAGAGTTATAACACCTTCAATGTTACTATTCAATAAATAAATAAATGTCATTATTTTTAAACTAATTGAGGTATGTTGTGGGAATGTTTTTCATTAATGATTTTGGATAAAATTGTTTCAGAGAAATTGAAAAAATGTACTAAGAAAACCTGTTAAAAATTTTCAGGTGGATATCATTCATGATAAGAACAAAAGATATAGAACATTAAAATATAGATATGTGGACACCTATAAAGTAATAAAATACAGCTCTCATGGTATTCTCTTTGATAACCACCCAGGCTTCCACATAGAACGTACCAAAAATCTCATCCGAGCTAGGAGAAATATTGGGGTGTAAGTTCTTGGTAGTTTATAAAATTTTATCAATACCTGAAATTTCTTCAATATGGACATTAATATAATAATTTATGTATTAACTAATGTTTCTAAAAATAATCATTGGAATCCTCTTAGGGACATCATCCTTGATTAATTAAACCAATTTTAGAAAAACATCTTTTATAAGTGGTTGTATACTTTTCGTACATAGAAATTTTAGTCCTTTATGAGGGACTTTTCTTCCATTTCTAGATTCATATTTTTAGTGAGTCATTTTTCTTTAATTCCCATAGTAATGTTGGAAGTGTTTCTATCTCTTAATTTAAGCAACTTAACTTGGGTTATTTCTTAGTAATTTTATGTAGTGTGCAAAAATTTATCAGATTGGGCCCAAAATTTTTATTAGAGGTAAATAAAACATTCATCACAAAAATTTTCTTATAAAATAAAAAAAAAGAATATAATGTTATTATCTAACTCTTAGATACTAGTAAGATTGTTTTCATGAAGATAGAAGCACTCTTTGAACACCTAATTAATTATTTTTAGCTTACTTTTCATGATATCCCATGGCTGACAGTGCATGGGTTCATCCCATTATTATTTCACTGGTGAAAAAACAAATACTCTATATAAATATAACACATGGTAAATATAGGATTAATATACTAACCATCATCCCCTTATAAAGAGATTAAAAATGTAGAGTGATCTGAAAGGGATTTGGCCAAGTGAGTGACCAAAATATTTGGGAAAAATGAAATACCTTAGAGATTGTACAAACACGGATTAAGGAAGCTCCATATCCTTTGATTACCTTGTTTATTATTTCACAAGTAATACTTATCTATGGTGAATACCAAGTCCAAAATATTATTTGAGTCCAATAATCCAAGATATTAATTATTCATATTTCACATTAATCAGATCCCTAATAATAATAAATCATAACCATTCCAACCATTATCTTTCATTTACCACAAACAGAATATAAATTATAAACCATTATCCCATTATTAGTTTCATTTATTCCAATCATATTTCAGGAAACTAATCCACTATAACATAACACCACAATAACCAATCCCATCAATATATAAATTTCTACACAAATCATGCCAATATCCACCCTAATAGACCTGAAATGACTTATTTTCCATAAAAATAGTAGCAAACATTTTCCCATACCATTCTGACATTAGCAAAAATAAATCTTATTATATAAGGAAAAACCATAAAAAATGAAACAAAAAAATTTATTAATTAGTCTCTTAATGATCAATTTAATTTGATAAATTGTTAATCAAATTCCATATTTCAAAAAAACAAAATTTTTACCACATTTAAGTGATTCAACAATTACAAGATGTGATAATAAAATTTTGAAGGAAATTAGAAAATGTATTCAACATCAACTAATAAGCAACATAAAATAGACAATAACATGGAATTATGTAAATCACATTAAAATCTCCATTTCTTCTTTTAATTTGTTTAACAGTTCTATTATATTTTATTAGGGTAAACTTAGTATCTTCCTAATGAAAAAAAATGATTAATTAAAATTAAAACATAAGAAGGATTTGTATCTAATTTACTACCTAGACATAGGCCTTAAGTAACACCACATAATGTTAGAAAAAAGCAGGGATCAAACCTCACCATAATTAATGGGTTCCACCTCAGGATCTATCCACAATAATCCATAACCAAACCTCACTCAAATAATGATCAAAAGTGGTAGGACCCAACTAAAACAACATTTTAGAAGAAATAAATCAAGATAAAATAGGTGATGTATGTGAATAGGGGAACCTTAGATATAGGGAGAATTCACCACAGAATTTGGGTGGTTAAGATCAACTAATGGAAAACTTAGTGGCACAAATTGATAACTTGTTGGTGGACAAGGTTTAAGGGAATGTAATAAAAAATTTTCCAAAGGAAATATAGACCCTTATTTATAGAGAAAATTAAATTTTCCTCTACTATAGTGTGGTTTAATTCAAAATATATTTTATGGAATCAGTCAAATCCAGATATAAAATGTATAGGACTTCAAAATAGAATTGCATCCCCTTATTGGAAGTTGTTTCAACCATTTTAAAAGTGTGTATAACCAATAAAAAAATCCTATTGAAACTACCCTCATTGTTTCCAAACATGATCCATGACTAAACTTTCTAAAAATCCCCCAATATCATGGCACACAATGTTTATAACCTCCAAATTGGGATTTACATCTATTCTTGTTTTACATAAGAACTTCACTAAAATCTCCATATTAACCATTTTATAAAAAATTGATAGATCAATGCTTAAGACCTCCTAAACAACCATACTAAACACCAAAACACCCAAATATTCATACACTATAACTTGATGATCTCCTCATATAATATTAAATCTAAAAAACAGATGTTTACATAGAATTAAAATAGAAACCTTATAATATTAACCCTAAATAACTATGATCCCTTAAAAAACCAACTCTCTATAATCATACACAACCCTAAAACATCCTGCAGAATTTCTTCTAGAATGTGAATTATAGACCTTATAGAGACAAAACTAGATCCTCTACACCTAAATCACAATCAAAATTCCATTCAATACCTCAAAATTATTTTTAATACACAAATTAAAGGCCTTATAAGATCCATGGAATTATATTATATACCTATAAAATCATTCTCATCCTCAAGAATAAAAATTAAACCCATAAAAAAAATAATTACAACCAAACCCAAACACACCTAGGAGATACATCTCATAAATGAATGACTCAATAAGTAAAACATAATGAAACACATGAATAATGTAGTCTCAATAAAACTAAAACTAAATAATAATATTAAAATGAAGGAAAAATAATGTTCAAAATATATCAGGATATTGAGGGAGCTTCTATGACTCATATTCCCATGTACATTATTCCAATACACTTATCCACCACAAGACATGAACCAAAGGAATAACATGCATGCACAACACTATCTCTTAATGATCATAAATCTTAATTTTATAATCTATAAATATCATGCCATTATATAACTGAAACTCATGCTAATCAATTACCTGGGAGTTATCATAAAGTCATTGATGACTTTGAAACACATGGAAAACATATTGGATCATGTTTATATGTTGAGGGAGTGATAACCAATAATATTTATAATTCCCTTCAATACCTTGAACGTACTAATAAACTAAGGAGAAATATTAATCCATCTAAAAAACATTCATTTCTTAGGGGATTGGGTGAATATCCCAAGGGAGTATGGTGATTTTATTTTCTTTTAATAAGTATGTCTTCTATTATGAAGTGAAGCTATAAATATTTGTTGGGTAATGGAGGAAAATCCCAATGGATGAAGAAGAGAAATAGATCCCATAAAAAGATATCTATCATTGGATATACCAAGGATTCTATTCATATATTAGCAAGGAATCTAAATTTTATATTGCCCTTGGAAATGGGAAAGGATTGATTCTACTTAGAGGGAAGTAGAAAATACATGTTATGATTTTAGTGATTATCTTAGTGAGAAAAAATGACAATTATTGATAGTCACAAGAAGTATTTTCTATAACATGATCTGGCTATTGAGATATCTTAAGAAGTTGTCTATTGGATGAACTAAAGGAGATCTAAATGTATTAGTATAATGGTCTGATGAAAGACTGAGAATCCATAAAAATATTATCAATAATTATGGTTGTTTTAATTAGTTAATAATATCCTACTTGTGATGGATCTGAGAATAATGGGATAAATATAGAGTTATTTAGGTAGTAATAATACATTTAATAATTCAAAAATAATTCTTATATTCTATAAAAGGTTTTTTATGTGAGGTTTTATATTTTTGAAAAAAAATAGTTAATTTAAAAATTCATTTATGTTGTTTTTATATATTTTTTAATAGTTAAAGAAGACTTAAAAGGAGGTGAATATGTTTAGAGGAGTTCTAAAATAGTTTCAGAATTCTAACATGGAGTTGAAAATTATAAAATTAAAGAGTCTCCCTAAGATAGATATGTTTTATTTGATATATAAATAAGAGTCTATATGAAATAATGATTGAAGATTTAACAAATAAAAAATCCATACATGAATATGTAAGAGTAACCCACTACTGTGGAAAGTGGAAATATGGAAAAGGGAAAATTCTCACTATGTTATAGAAATTTATACTAAATGATTTTTAAAATTCAGTGGCTCAAACATAAAATTTATTCTCAGAATAAATAAGATCCATCATAGTGAATATATTAAAGATGTGATTTGGAAGAGTACCTGAGACACCCTGAGATACACAAGGGTTAAATACTTTATGTTTAAATGTAAATTAGTGAACAATATAAACTTTTAAAGAGTCCCAATGTACACTTAAATATGTAATATTAACCAATTATTACATAAAAGTAAACACATGATACATAATGGTTTATCAGTTTGTGAAATTTTAATTTTATATTTTCTAAAATATATGTACATAAATTAACGTAAATTATGTTGAATTTATTTTTCCACATATTATAGAAAATAATTATTCAATTTCTTTAAAATTTTATCTAAGAATATATTCTTCATGCTTTAAAGATGATGGTCATGCCATTAAGTGATGTGACATGATGTGAAGAAGAAGAAGGTTACACCATGAAGCTATTTGAGGTTGAGATAAATGCCAAACATGGTTCTTATATTTTAGATACCATCAATCTATAAGAAAAAGTCTTTGTTATGTTGCATGATGAAGATATTATCATGGGTGAGCTTCATGCTATGATGATAAGTCATGAATGTTAGCATTCATGTTTGTTTTTGATTTGAGATATAATCCTGACATGAGAATATGGCTACACCCCATAGATATATGGAATGAAAATCACATGTCATAGTCATAACATGATAAAATATGAAATGTGTAACCAACTCAATCTAGAAAAAAGTGATAATATTCTCATGTTATGAAGGATATTTTGAAAATGTAGTTTTCTGCATGTTATCCTGATGATATAGAGATTTATTGCAAGAAAAGTTTGTAGAAGTTTTGGATAATAATAATCTAAGTATCATAGAAGATTAAGTGAATATATATTTGATAGGGATTTAATGTTAATAATGAATAAAAAGAATTATTGAGATCATTGTTGTTAAACATAAATGAGGAGATCACACATTATAATTTAGTAAAGATTTACATATTTGAATATTGAAATATATTCATGTGATTCTAAATAGAATATAATATGAATACAAAAATTAAAATAAGATTGAAAATCGGATACAACATTATTTGATAGAATACAATGTACCTATTAGTGAGAAACCAATGATAATCTATAATATAGATCCCATACATCAAAGGTAGAATATAATAGTTAAAATAATGAGAATATTTTTCTTTTGATATCCTTATATCATAGAAGAAAATATAGAATAAGGAAAAATAATATCCATTGAGAAGACGAAATGTGTGGTTAATTATTTTTATTTTCTATATTGATACTCTTGGAGGTTGATCAACTTTGATTGAATATTGTACTGAGATTGACCAAAACAATAAGGCCAATGTGTATACTACCATGTCAATACAAATAATGGAATTTGATGATCTATTAAGGAGGAAATAATTACATATAGTTTATGTAATTACATCTAACGTAGAAAAAATATCCTTTTTAGGATTTCTTAAGGAGGATAATTTAAGATTAGAGGCCACTAGAATAATCCAATCATAAATATTCTAGAGGTTGATGACTATAGAGAGGAAATATAAAAAACATATAAGGATATGGTGATTTTCTTAATGAAATGGATCAAATCTCAACCCTAATGTTTCTTCTAGAGTAAAATTCTCTAGCACAGATGTTGAGTATAAGATGATACATTCTCACCTAATTAGAAACACCTTTACTCACTAGTGGTGAAATATATGTCTTAGAAATTATATAAACATAACAATTATTAGATCCCCACAATAGGTTTAAACCTTGTAGAACACTTTATTATGTTGCCTATTATTTATTCTCAACATTTCATGTGGTCGTGAGTGTTGTGGGTGTTTAAAAAAATCAATATATATTCAACATGATATAGGTTTGAGTATCAATACAGGATAAATGGAAAGGAAAAATGAATTCTGTAAAATATGAGACATCAATTCTCCCTATCTTAGTGTGCCTATATGATCTTCTGGGTAATTCAATTAGTATCAAATCTAATCAAGATTCTCTATATTTTGATCTATATTTCATTCATTATTGTTCTTAATTTGATATATATGAAGTTTATATTTTTTTAATATTCAAAATTTATTTTAATAAAAAATATATTTCCCATCATTGTCGGTACCAACATGGAGTTTTTAGCTAAAACCATGATGAACAGACCAAAGAAAGGTGGAAAAGAAAATAATGAGAAGTTTTAATAATAAATATAATAAACCACTAATTAAAGTTAGATACAGTGAATTTTTATCAGATAAATCCACTAATAAACTTCTTGAATAATTTGGTTCACACGATGAAACAAATTATTTTTCTAATTCAGTTGAAAACCAATATTATGAGGTTATAGATTACTTAAATAAAGATCAAGGGAAATTTTTCACCTCTATATTCGAGTTTATCTAGGAACTAGAATATGATAACACATGGTTGGTTCCATATGGTAATATGATGAAAACAACTTTAGCATCAAAATTGTATAAGTTTTACTCTCTCTTCAACAAATTTAAAACTAAGGAGAAATTCTTAAGGGTATACAAAGAAACTTTTTCCATGTATTAAGAGGAATTAAAATTTAATATTGATGATAAATTTAATATTAATAAAATATTAAAATATAAGAACCATTACATAGAAGAAACACATAAATCTATAACTGGTTTTAAGGATTACCAATTGAAGATCAAATCTAAAAGGATTAAGGATCGTGAAATTTTTTAAAAAGAAAATAAAAAGATACTTTCGGATCAAATTAAGAATATGAAAAGTGAAGGAGAAAAGAGATTAAGGTTAATTGAGGTTGAGAAATATACAATCAACATTAATTTTCTTGAATGGTAAATGAAACTGAGAAACATGGAAGTGACACAAGTTAAATCCCCCAAAATTGTTGAGAAATTAAGAGTAACTACTAAAATGACCAATCAGGATCTGTGTGATCACTAAGAGAGAGAGAGATATATATATATGGGTGAATTAGTGGTATTTTTTTATATTTTCATTCTTATGAAAATAAATTATCCTCATATTAAAGAGTTATGATTTTTTGTTAAATAAGCACACAAGAACATGACTTGGGGACATAAGAATTTTAATGGTTCACAACTCAACAAGAGTAAATAGTACGTGGAATGGTTTGGAAATAATCCAATACCACAAAATCCACTATAAAAATACTTTTATATAGTAATGAAAAGAATGTAATATCATTATTCTTTAATTTCACTATGATAAAAAAATGAATATGATCTCTGCACAGATAAATATGTAACAAAAAATTTGTAACAATTTTTGGAAACCTTCACCAACAAGATAATTTTGTTGGTAATATGATACTTGTACATATTAACACTTTATCATCTTTCAAATACTTTATATTCACTTATTTTCCCCAAAAAAAGGAAAGAATGTATTCCTTGAAATTTAGTATAAGAAATTCATCTATTCACTATTCATATGGATTCTCAGTTCAATTCATTCATCTGAAAACATTTATCAAGTTCCTTTTCAAACCCCCCCCCCCCCCCCCCCACTTTATTAAGTTCAAAAATCTACTCACCTCCTCACACAGTCTTTATAATTCCACCTATTACAAAACTATTTCTAGTTTCCTCTATCTATTTTATTTGATAGTAACTTAACATTTTTTTACTAACTTTTTCTTCCTAAAACAAGTTATTCCATAATGGGGAACTTCACTCATTAACCTTTGGCTCTTAGATTTGATCTGGTATCTCCTTCTGAAACTATTTCTGAAATTCTTATTCTTTTTCAGGCAAGGATTGTATACTTATATGGGATTGTTCTTACACATACTTTTATAATTGAGATCAAGGGAGAAAAGGGAACAACCCAAATTTATTTACCTATATAATGAAAACTCTGAATTTTGACAATCATGCTTAGAATAATTATCTAGTATATTCAAAATTATTCTTGAAGATTCATCTAAATTAGAAAATCAAAAACCATCATAAAAAACCATTTATAATTTATGTGAATAACCAATCTTCCCTATTTGATATTTGGAGCATTAAAATATTATTGTGTCATCTTCACAATTAATATATTTATGAAAACATAATAAATAACTTCAAACCAGTACCAATATAAACCAGGAATTATAGCACTTAAATTTCTATTGAAACGTCTTAATAATTATTTTATCCAAATAGAATAAATTATATGTTTCAGAATATTTTTATAGGATCATTTTGGAGAACCTCCTTCAAAAACATCTTTCATCTTATGAATCACATCATAACTATATACATATTTCCTTCATATTTCATTCTCTATATGATGATATTTATATAAAAAATTTGTTAGGTCATCATGAATAAAATTATTCTTCACAAAATCATACATATATGTTGGATTAATATTTTACAAAAATATATATCCAATTGAATCTGTCTGATTTTACTTTTTCTGATAGGATATCATCAATTTAGATTTCACCAAGAAGGCCTTAATCTTAAATGATATCGTCCAATGAAATTTCCAAGAATATTCCAAAAATTAAAAACTTTATTTGTCCTGTAAAACTTAAAAAAATTTAAAAAAACTTCTTCATATCGAAACCTATTTCAGATATAATCTACCTGGTGAACTCCATAGAACATACTTATAAATTCATAGTAGGAAATTTGTGCATACAAATTAATTCCATCAATTTCTTCTTATGCTTGGATCATGAAATATTTGTAAACTCGGGATGTTGAAAACATTAACAACAAAAAATAATTAATATATTAATATAAATTAACACTCTATCTTATGAACCATGTAAGAAATAAAATATAAAACATTTAGCATAAAACCTTTCAAAACCCACAGTCCAGAATCATCTATCCTTTAGTAATTTTTCAGGAAACTCTATCTAGGATTATTTATCTATTTTCAAAAAGGTGGAATCCTTAACAAAGTTATATGATTTATATCAATGAAAAAAATAAAATATTCTTATTTATGATAAAAAATAAAAACCAACCGACTTCATAACATTCTCCTCCTTTAAAAAATGTATCATTACAACCTGGTCCCATTAATCTCCCCCATTTAGATTTTATTTTCAACCATGAAGCATTGTAACTAATGAAATGGGTTAATTATCCAAAAATTCTAATACTATCTGAACAAAAAGGAATAGAATAAAATAATAAATAAAAAAATACCATGTTGTCTATAAGTAGTGAATTATGAAAATTCTTCATACACCTCATCAGAAACATCTTCTTATGCATGAAACATTCATCACAAACCCAAATTTAACCAATAAGAACAATTTTTCCTATATACACGTCAAAAAACTATTAAAATAGTTCAAACATACTTAAATAATACCTTACCCATTTTATGAACTCCCCCTAAATACATTCATTCCATCAAAAATAAAAACACATACAGATGGATAGATTTATGATACAACATCCCCCCTGAAAACACTATCCCTAGACAAGATGTAGAGGGGTGTAGATCACTTACCTTATACTTGAAGAGATGGATTTTGAATACACATTATAAACATAAACATATGAAATGTTTCCTTTGGAAATGTTTCTGTGAAAATATCAGCAACTTGATGCACTATAGTTAAAAACTCTATATTCAGTTCATTATTCTCCACAAGCTCTTTGATGAAGTGACAGTTTATATAATTGTTCTTGGAATGAGATTTTTGAAAACATTATTTGTGTTTATTCTTGACTATAAACACCATACTCGTCTTGCATTGTATTGAGAGTCACTAATTATTTTTATTTGTATGATAGATAACACATCATTACCCTAATAAACATAATTTACCATATGTGGATCCTCTATCATATAAAATTACTAACCAATATATATATGCATAATCATATAAATAAATCTTTCCCATGTTATCATATTTCAACCCTAAATTTGTTCCACCTTTAATATATCTAGAATTCATTTTACAACTAAGAGATTATATTATTTTCTTGAAATTTTATTCATAGAAAAAAGTATAACAACATACATTATATCTATCTTCAAATACATTATATATAATAAATATATAAACAAATTTCTATACTATTTAGGATTGACCTCTTTTCCCTCCCCATATTTTGAAAACTTGTTTTCCACAGAAATTATAGTGGAAAATGTATTTGAATTGTCCATTTCAAACCTCCTTAGAAGTTTCTTAGTATACTTATTTTGAGATATGAAAATATATTTATCATTTTCCAATTTTTTTAAGCTAATAAATTATTTAATTCTTAAAAGGATAGAAACTTAAAAAATCTTCTCTATCCCCTCAAAAAACGTTTAACATGTTTCTTCATCATTTACTATAAAAATGATGTCATCAACATACTCAATCACAGTGAGGGAAACCTCAAGATTTTATTTTATATGGAGAATAATATTAACTCTTAATTTCATGAATTTTATCTTCCTTAAGTAAGTATCTAATTTGAAATACAATGATATTGGATCTTTCTACAGCCCATATAAATCCTTTTTTAACATGTACACATAACTTTATTCATTCCCAAGAATAAATCCACATGATTTTTCAACATAAAATTATATATATAGCTCTACATTTTAAAAATATTACTTAAAAACCATATGAAATATTTTATATCTTAATTATTTAGTGATATCGTGAAATATTCAAAAAACATCTATTCTTTCTAGTGGATAAAAATTATCATCAAAGTCAATACCTTCAACTTGTGGGTATGCTTTAATAATTAGTTATTCCTTGTTTATTTTCACTTCACCTTTATCATTCAAATTATTTTTCAACACCCACCTTATACTAATCACATTGTTATTTTTCATTTTTTTATATTTTCCCATGTATAATTTTTATAAATTGGTTTCAGATATTAATTAATAACATCAATCCAATCTTGATAATATAAAGCTTCATGAAATTTTTTTTGTGTAACCTGTGAGTATAAATGAGTTTATGAAACCTCCTTTGGTGTTTTTTGTTTAAATATATCTTTTGATCTCTAATGATGATATGAACTTCCACTTAATTCCGCAGACAAGGATGAAATGTATGTGATTGTTCCACATCACTTGAGATGGTTGGGCTAAATAGTCATCTAGAGAAACTTCAACATTTCTAGTATCCTGAAGAACTATTTTATAAATATTTTACATAAAATCATCTTATCATCCCTATATATAATATATATAGTTGTTGGAGAAAATTTCTTACCAAACTATTAAATAAATTTGAAATATTATATTTCAAAAATATTCCACAAATATTTGTTATAAAACTGGTATCATGTACCATTAGGAGGGTAGAAAATAAATATTTCATCAATACCTCTCTAATAAAAAATCACAAGATCCCCACCAATGAATTTTATAATACAGGGACATCTAAAATAATTTATATGTTTTAAACATTATATTTCTCTATAATACATCTCGTAATGAGTTATATTAGAGTTAATCCTATAGAAACATTACTTCAGAATGTAAATTTCTAGAATGATAGCTTTCATCAAAAAATAATGAGAAAGATTATATTTGATCATCATTATTAATGCCATCTCCACCCAAAATGTATTTCCCCTTTCAGAAAACCTAATATTCTATGTTGTGTATGGTGTACTAAACTCATATTTAATTCCATGTTTCTCAAGACCATCTCTGAAATGTACACTTGTATATTTTCCTCAATCTATTTGAATCTTATTCATATAATATCCACATTTTTTCTACACATATCCTAAAAAACATAAACATGTTGAGATCCTTTGATTTATGTTCTAAATACATAATATATTTAATGTGGTTAAATTCATCATTAAAATAAATAATATAATTATCTCTTTGTATTGATTGTTTACTCATTGGACCTCAAATGTCATAGTGAATTGGATCCAAGGTATGAGTAAAATAAATCTCAACTTATATATATATATATATATATATAGTTTTTAATCCCCCCTTTATAGAAATTATAGAAAAACTAATATCTTATTCTCATCATATCAAGAATGTCACAAATACTTTATATGTTCAATAGATTTACCATTCTAGTTGAAGGATTTTCTGAGTGGTAATGGCTCCCTATAATCCTACCTCAGACCCATGATCATATCTGAATGGGAGATAATTTTTTCTAGTAGGCAGTGATGCAGAAATGATGTAAGTAGGAAGTGATGCATGAATGACCCATGTAGATAGTGATGTAAGAATTATGTAGGAATAACACTTCACTAGGCCTTTGGGCCATGTAATGGGATTCATTCCAACTAGTCCTTTAGCCCATTTACTGAATAAATAAGGCTTTAGGGGTGGACTATCACTTGGGGGGATATAGACTTCCAATCTACTTGTTTGTGTGGTGTGTGTATGTTTAATGAAATTTTAACCCCAAGCACAAAATATATATAATGTATTTATCATATTTCTATAACAAATATTCCCTATCCTTTTATGCTATAACTATTTCTCTCCATCATGCTCAAATAATATGAACATTTTGAATCAACAACATGAAACAGGTTTCTCTTTGTTTGATAGCCTCCTGTTACAACATTACCATATTTTATTATTTTAACAAAAAATATAAACTTTTCTAAAAACCACTTTTTTACGTTCATCATAGAGTTAATAGACACATAAAAAATTGTGTTTCAATCCATCAAAAAATAATGATTTTTAGATTTTATCCTTTCATACCCAATGATAAAGATACAATATCTTTGATTATAAGTGACTCATCACATCCAAAATTCATTGTTACTTCATTAAAAAAATTTAAATTAGTTAGAAACATCAAATATCATATCATGTATAAATATCACCACTATAAAAAATCTTAGTTTTTCCTTATATAGTAGCTTTGTGATAAATTTCAATAAGAAAGGATTTTTTACTTCCATCATCCTTCTTCTCATGCATATTTTGAGATTTTTTATACAAAAATTGTTGTTCCAGAATCATGGAAAGAAAAAAATTTATATGATTTATTTGTTGATCACATATTTTATAAATAGTTTCTAAAGGATTGAATATATTTTCACTCTTCAAAATAAATTTTCTTGATTTCCTTCATTATGTAAGTTGAATCTCACTCAAAATTTTCCAATACTTTCTCTTGGGTTCACTATAACATCGTTAATTTAACTGAAAAATATTTTTCTCATTACCAAATCCTCCAAAAAATGTTAGCTACCAAAGAAATCATATTTCTATATATAAATTTCATTCTTCCTATATTTTTGTTTCTATATTAAATCATTATTTTTAACTTACACTTTGGTAATTCATTGTACACCAAAGTGTTAATTATATCCTAAAATTTTTATCCTAATATTAGATATCTTCTCAACATAAATAGAATGAAATGTTGTATTATCATTAAATTTAGACTTTGTAACATTAGATACTTTTGTTTTTTTCAACTCCATTTTATTAGATATATACATAGATTTTATAATATACTTTTACTTCTAGAAAACATCATATTTATTATCAACATTTGAGGATATATTTTTTAAATATTCTTAGTATAAATCTTTTTATAACCTTCAGCAACCATAGTAACTGACTTTTGGGTGCTTGTAACCCCTTTATCAGATTTAACAAATTTCTATTGACCATGTTCTATCTCTTCCCCCTTCAACTTCATGTTTTATTCAATATTTTTATTAAGGTTAATATTTTCATCAACTATATTTTTCAAATTGTAAATCTATTTAATATATTTGGATTATTATTTAAGAAAAAATTATTGATTGTTTTCTTAAAGATTTACCTTTTTAAAATTCATTTTCATTAATTCATGTATTATGATTTTCACAAGTCATTATTCCAAACTTCTTTTCAACATAAACTCTATCTGATTACTTTATTATTTTAATCTATTATATTTACCACGAGTGAATTTTTTATTATTCACATTTTCAATAAAAAAAATTTAACTGCATCATCACTGATGTTATCAGCATCTTATTTAATTTCATCATCCTCATCACACTAAGTGAAAATGATTCTATTCTTGTTTTTAGAAAACTTATTATCCTTTCCAATATGATAAGACTTGTATTTTTATAACTTCTTCTTAATATATCTTCTTGGATTTCCATCATCTTGATCAATTTATTGTTCTTCATTTTTATGTGTAAATTTGCATCAATGTGTCTAACAGCTACACAACCAAATAATTTTAGTGTCGCATTCCTTTATACTTTAATGTGACTATTTTAACCTATTTAGTGAAAAAGACATAAATTTATAAAAATTTTACTAACATCATCTTTAGTTTCAGAGTAAGAAACTTCTTCTACTTCAACAAAATCCTTATATTTTCATGGATTTTTATATTTGAAGGAAATGTATCAAAATTCCTTATCATATTCTTCATAAGAATTTCTCTTCTCACATTGTATATAATGAGAGGTTGATGTATATCATATATAGTTTGAGTTTTAGGATCTCTATCTTCCAATGGTGAAACTTTTGATCAAATTTATAAGGAATAATTAATAAAAACTTTTCAAAACTGGATGAATCTTCCAAATTTTTACCAAGAAAACTTATAGTGCATACAATGTAATTTATAATTATAAAGAAATAAACAACACATTCATAATCCCCCATCTTAAGATATTTTTAGTTTAACCATTATATTTTTAATATTTTCTTGTACACTTTGATATTTACTTCATATATTTTTTTAATATCTCATAGATTCCTTTATTTATTACAAATCCATTAACTTTAATAAACTCACTTTTCGAGAGTGAGGAAATAAAACCATTTGTATCTATAAGGATCCATCCTTAAACATTACATAATCTTGAATTATGTTTAAAATTCACATTGAGGATATTTTCAGGTTTAGAGATTTAGATAATTAGGCTATGAATTATACACAACAACGTTATTATTACAAAGTAGACACTTCTACTCACTATCCATTTCCATTCATAAAAAAAAATTAAAAAAGAACATGGTTTTGTTTCATTCTTAAACATCACAACATTTCCTGGATCCCATCCTTGACTCTATTCACCTTTAAATCTAATAAAAAACATTTCAAAACATGGGATGAGCATAAAAATCATAGTAAGGGATACACAATGAAGTAAAACTGTTAGTTTTTCAAAATAACATGTAAACCATGAATAATTTATCCTAAACCAATACCTTCCACCTTTAAGAAGTAGAAAAAATACTTCACTAAATATAAGCTCATTTCTTACCCTTTTTGAAACTGAAATATTACCATAAAAACCCTTAGAAAGAAATATATATCATATAAAGGTAACTTGAGACGTAAACGTACTGAAATGGAATAACCTTATGGTCGAATTCCACGCATATCACTAAATGGAATAGCCATACGACTGACTTCCATACCCAATTAATTTGAGGTTATAACATAACCACCTGTACTTAGTTTATCAAAGAACCACTAGTCATTTGTTTTATCACGTAACCACCCTTCAAATTTCCAATTACCATTATATAATCATCACACATAAAATATTGAAAATACCAACATTTCAATCATAAAATTTCCTTTGCAATCACAAGAAATTATTTACAGACATTGAAATAGAAAATAAAATTTGAAAACATTTTAAATACCAAAATATGTAAAAAGGCTATATGGTATTTATTTTCATTTTAAAACCGTCATTACTTGTTAAGGAAGCCAAATATCAAATTATGTTCATGGTGGCAGAAAGGTCGTTATCACTGCATAATTTAAAAACATTCCTTTTTGTTTAGTAAAACACTTCATAGAAAAGGATTCACTTTGAATGAATGTAAAATTTAATGTTGTTTATTTTACACCGTGTTAAATAAGCAGGTTTATATTATCCAAACATGACCCAACGAAAGGAGATTGAGATGAAGTCCCTTACCTCGAGTCTGACTTGTCTCATATGTTACTTGTTATTCCTAAATAATAAACTTAAGTTAATTTATACTTACTTTTGAAACATTTTCATGTTTATTAATCCTTTTATATCACTTGTTACCATGTTATAAACATTACATAATTATTTAAGTTAATATCAGTCATTTTGTTGATTTTTGGTACTTGAGAAAAAATAAACTTGTTATAATTACAAATTGTCCATGTGGTCAAAATTACAATTTCTCTAGAATTATATTCATGATTTAAATATCATATAAATCTAGTATATATATGTATTTATAATAGTATATAACATTTGTAGATAAGAAATTAAATGCACCGTTTAGGGAGAAAGTAAGTTGTTCGTACGCATGAACGCTACTTTCATTTCTTTTTCATATTTAAACGAATAGAAACTAAATGATAAACACTTATATTATAATTCTGGTATAATATATAGGTTATATATTTTAAATAATTTCATTAATTCTATATTTTATATGTTTCATGTATAGCATGAACGATTCCTATCACTTTGAGGGGGAGGTAGTCCGCTCTTTCTTCAAATGAAATTATCATATTTATATAATATGAAAAGCATAAAGGTATATTATAAATGATAATTACATAAGCATAGAGATAAAATAAATATCATAAATATCATATATAATTACAGTGACATGATAATGGCCACAATGAGATGTGGTGGGAAAAATCGAACAATCATTGTTTGGTGAGGCAGTAGTTCGCCGTACACAGAAACAATATGTTCCTATCCATTAGATGAATGTGTGGGTAAGTTTAGTTCGAATAATTATCATAAAAAACATATTATACTTAGGATACTTGTTTTTTTATATAAAAAATAATAATAAGATCACAGGGAGTGGAGAAGGGAAAAATAATGGAAAGGAACTTGAGAGAAGACGTTACCTCAAATTGGGTAACTTATTTTTTATTTGAGCCAAATCGATTTATTGAATTTCCTTATTCATTGGGGGAGGCTTATAAGAGGAATATGGTTATGTTGGTAGATTAATGTAGTAGAGTTTTTATTAGACAATGGGATTTAGAGGTGGTTTCTTTTTATAAGAGGGAGGAGGGGAACTTTAGGAATGTTTAAAAGTATTATTTTATTATACAATTATATCCGATTTCAAAAGGTCCCAAAGTAATTTATTTAAGATCTAATTTGTTTTTGGGTCAAAAACATCTCAACCAATAGATTTTAGAAAAGTCTAGGTCACAATGTTAACCTTATCATTTAGCTTTAACCCTTATTTAATTAATTTAACTCTTACAATGTCTTCTTGTGTACACTACTGGAAAAACGAGCTATACCCACGGTTCAAAACCGTGGTTATAGCCCCCAAAACCGTGGGTATAGGCTATACCCATGGTTTTGGGAACTGTGGGCTACACCGGTGTCGGGATAGGGGTCTTGACCTATACCCATGGTTTACCCAAACCGTGGGTATAGGTGGGCTACTGCGTGTCACCAAGCAGTCCAGCGTGGCTCACACCTTTCCCCACGGTTTGAGAACCGTGGTAATTTTTAATTCGGTTTCATTTAAAAAATTTGGCCGCATCACGATTCGAACACGCGACTACCAGCGTGCTGAAGGATTCTCTACGACCAACTCACCCAACGCGCTTATTATTATATATATATTTATTTTGCTAATTATATTAGTCTAATCGGTTATCAAAAAATCAATATACTGGAACCGAAAGGGTATCGGGGGAGACTCAAACTATTGACCACCTCTTCTTTAAAGAGGAGCTTTACCAACTAAGGCAACTAAACATGTTGTACTACTGCATAAAATTATTTACTTATATTAATAATTATAAATTATCTTAAAAAAATTCAACGGGAATAGAACCCAGGAACAATCCATGATTTCAACGGACCTGTCCAACTAAGCTACATATATTCTGTTTAATTAATCTACTATTTTTGTAATAATACTAATAAACACCGTGTTCCCGCCATTTTTTATTTTTGCATCCCGCGTAATTTTTTTTCCCGCTATGAGGCAGGAAAGCTATAACCACGGTTTTAGAGAACCGTGGGTATAGGTCTTCAAAATAAAAAACCCCAATACCCACGGTTTTGAGGAACCATGGGTATAGGTCTTTAAGGACAATACTATACCCACAGTTTGGCCAAAACCATGGGTATAGGTCTTGAAAAAAACTTATACCCACGGTTCTCCCAAACTGTGGGTATAAGTCCCCATATTTGTCATATACCCATGGTTCTTGTAAACCGTGGGTATAGGGGTACTCTATACCCATAGTTTTACAAAGAACCGTGGGTATAGGTCCATTTTCCAGTAGTGGTATTCATACTATATGGTTAATATAGTTACCATAAAATAACAATATAACCTCAATTGGTTCATTAATTAGATTTAAAACATTATATAAGTCATTTGGATGAATCATATATTTTTAATACTATTATATAATTTAATAAAATAGTATTTGTTTTTCAAACTCGTTTTTTGCCAATTTTTATACTATTTATATCATGACATTTTTAAAATCCATAACATGATTATTTCAAAAAAAACATAATTAATTAAAATATAAAAAGTAATAATCATACTTAAAATTCTTGTATTACATAAGATGTTTCAAAATAAATTTATTTTAATATTTATAATCAAATTTATTTAAATAATTCCTTAACAAAGTAATCAATACATCATCATTGTGTCATTAATAAATTTATTTATTTGATGTATATAAATTATAAATAAAATAGCATGATGTAGGAAATATTTTTATATTTATAATTAATATTTATAGTCTAAGATATCCCTTATATAACCCCATATAAAAAAATTAGTAAAAGATACATGTTTAGGTTATATTTTCCTTAACTTTAAATTAAAAGTAATAAAATGCCACTTTCGCACAAAAGTGGCTCCACAGGGTCCTAAAATCAACCCAATGATTCCCACGGTCAGAAATATATCATAAAATAGGGTTAGTATATGTTTTTGGGTAATTTAATATTATTATAATATTATTGTTTACCCTTATTTTCCATATTTACCCTTTAACCATGTTAAATAAAATATTTACAAAAGTTACAACTCATAATGTCTAAAAATAAAAGGTACCTATTTACAAAATTTAGAACTAATAATTAAAAATATATAATCCATTTTATCAAATTCAAAACACATAATTTTTAGAAATTTATTTAATATTAATTCCCATTTTCAAAACCAAAAAGCGTGTTTTTAAGAAGTAAGAACTACCCAAAGAATGACATGTGTTTATGTTCAATTTCAAAGTGAAATTACTTAAAATGAACAAAATTGTATTAAATGATAACAATATAATCCAATTAAACTTTAAAACCAATTAAAATTACAATATAACTATATAAATAAATTTTATTAAATTGTGGTTTTGAATTAAAATGCAGTATTTTTCACTATTCATTAAAAAACGAACTTTATTAGGAAAATAATTAATGTTTACCCAAAGTAAATTTTGATGTCCTTATTCTAAATAAGGAGTTAATTTTTTAAAATTGAATATATAAAAGTGACAAAAACTATATTTAAAAGGGGTTTCCATCAAAAGGTGGTAAAACTACCTTTTAAAAAAATATTAGAGTATATATGCTTAAAATTGGTTTCATTCTAATTTTAAGCCTCTAAATTTTATTGGATAAATATAAAAAAAATTAACAAACATGCTTAATCATAATATGGTCTGTTCTGTTCATTCCTTCGAATACAATGGCTAGGCGTTAACTACAATTAAAATAATAAAAATATTTTATTATTTTTTTCAGTATGACTCACCATTATGCGCAACAAAAGATTTAGGAGAAACACATTGTTGCATGTCGGGTGCGCCATCAAACATAACATCCCATTTAAGGTAAAATTAATACATAATTAAAAAATATTAAAAAATATGAAAATGTCATATTCTTTATTTACCTGGGATGTTACGCTATCTCTCCCATCATTATCCAAAATCTTCTTATTAGTAAATTTTAGAGGAACTCACTTAGTACTATGTGGGAATCAATTTAAATCATCTTTGATAACTTTATAACTAAGGGAAATAAGATAAGTAATTATTTTATCATTGTAAATATGAAAGTTCCTTCCAGAAAAAATAGGAATCTTAGTATTATTCAGATAATTCAGAACATGCCTACAAACATCACTTTTCTTCAAAATTCAGTATAGTGTTAATGGAGGGAACTTAGATGTGATATAACCTAAACACACTAATCATGATTTGTGTGATAAATGAAAGGGGGAGGGGGTTAATAAGTAATATTTTCATTTTATATTTTCTTTCTTTTGAATCATCTAAAACCTCATAAAAAGAGTTATTACTTTATTAAAAACAAGGACAAGGCACATTCCATAGGGACACAAGTATTTATAAGTTTCACTAATAAAAAGTATTAGATAATCCTTATAATGATTTAAAAATAATTTAATGCCACTTAATCCACTAGAAAACAATACTTTTTTTGTTATAATAAGAAGGGAATATCCTTACACATTTATTTCACTATGATCAAAACAATAATGAATGTAATCTCCATAGAGAAAACTATATAACAAATATTTTTCAATAACTATTATTAACCTTCACTAATAGGTTCAGTTTGTTGTTAATGTGATACTATTACATATCCACACTTGATCTTCTTGAAAAATCTTCATTTCCTACTTACTTTCCTAGAAGTGGGAAAGAACTTATTCCTTGTACTTCAGCATACAAATTTCATCTGTTTACTATCATGTGATTTCTTTATCCAATTCATCAATCCAAAAAAATTCACCCACTACCATCTTAAAAAATCTCCACTTTCTTATGATCTTCCTCTTATCCACCATTCCACACAATTTTTCATATTTAACATATTATGATATTTTTTTTGGTTTATTATATCCATTGTCTATAATAAAAACTTCTCTATCTATTATCCACTTCTTCTTCTTCAATGAAGATGTTCCTTGGATAAAAATATCATTTATTAGCATATAAATTTCATATTTAAATTGTTATCTCTATATGAAACTATTTATACAATGATTTAAAATTTTCATGTGTTAACAATACACACATATGGGTTTCTTCATACACAACTTCATATAGGAAATCTCAAAGAAGTAAACATGGGAACCCAAGTTCATTTTCTATCTTAACAAAAACATTGAATTTTGAATCTACCACTCACTATAATTTGATTGGATGTTCTAGATTATTCCTAAAACTTCTCCCAAATATGAACATCCAAAACCTTCAACAAACTTTCTTAATTCTTGGATTGAATAATGGATCTTCCCTCTAAGATATTTGGAATATTGAAATATCATTATGTCATCATCATAGTTGATATATTTATGAAATATTCATAAATAAGTTTGAGCTAGTACCACTATTGACCATTTTTTTTCTCAATTATATGTATGGTAAAACATTATTATAATTATTCTATTTAGAGAGACTCAATCTCATGTTTCAGAATAAAATTTTATAAATATTATGGAAAACCACATTCAAAAAAACCTCTATCAAAGGAATTTCATAAAAACTCTCTATCTCTTGACCTTCAAATGCTATTATCAGACTACTGATCTTTATAAAAAACATCTATCTAGCTATCATCAAGAAAATTATTCTTTTTAACTTTGAACATTTCTTTTAAATGGAAATTTTACAAAAATATTCATCTAATAGACTCTATCCAATTGAATGTTGTCTAATAGGACATCTTCCTTTCATATTTTTCTCTAGAAGTAGTTCCTCCAAAAATAATTCATATGAAATAACATTATCCTATGGTATTCCTCAGCATCAGCCTAACATAAAAAACATTAATCTATCAATAATACTTAACAAAACGTGAACAAAAACATATATTCAGAAAAAACACTATCCAATATCTCTTACCCATTAAAATCTATTGAATATCTATATAAATTAATAGTATAAACTTTGTACATAAAAAAAATTCTCCACCTATGTTTTTATGCTTGTATCATGATTTCCTTTTATACTCATGATTCTAAAAACATTAACAATATTAAAAAATAATCATATTAATTTCAATGTATTCTCTATATGATGATCCTTGTAAGAAATACAAGACACAAATTTCAGCACAAAACTTTATCCAAACATTTTAGTCCAGAATCATCTGATTGATAGACATTATATAGAAAAATCTGTATGGTCTTCATTGTTTCTCTACAAAACGTGTAATAATTACTAATGTTATATGATTTACGGTAAAAATATAAAATATAATCTTATTCTTAATACAAAACAATCCAAACCAATTATCTTGTTAATATTATCCTTCCTTAAAAAAACATCAATACCACTTTATCCCAAAATATACAGGGAATATTTATAATACAAGACATATATCTAAAAATAATAAAATTAGTATCAAAAGTATTTGAGATCATCTAATGATAAATCCACTAAAATCCCATGGAAAATGGTATTCTGTTTCCCTGAAAATATTTCATGTACTAATGATAGTTTATCTTATAATACATGTTAAAAATCAAAATTTTGAGAAACATGGCCGAAAAAGTGCTAAGAAATACACCATGAAATAAAATATAGATATGAGTGTATATAGAAAAATAATCATCCTAATTAGATTCCAAATGGATTATGATTTTATACAAAAATTGAAAGCTACAAAATCTAGCGAGACTGTAACTAATGGAAAAACAACCTAGTTTATTGGATTTTGTTAGTGATATTGGAGGTTTGGGTATAGGTCTATTGAATATTATAATAATATTTTAATTCATAGATGTTTATAAAAGCCATGTATTGGGGGGGTGGGGGATATATGAGATTAAGAGAAAAACTGCTAAGGAGAAGTAGAATTCACAGAAGAAGATGGGAGTGAATCTATCCACAAAGAACAAATTTGGATTCTTGGAATATTTCTATAAGAATTTCAAAATAAGTAATAATTTTGATGGTAATTTCAATTTTCAATATAAAATGTTTTATCAATACATTGTAAGAGAAAGAATGCTACAAAATATGAAAGAGAAATAATGAAAATAAGGTAAATAGTCCTTAGGGTTTAAACATGTGAAGAAAAGTGTTAAACAAAATACACACAGTAAGAAGGATTAGAAGGATGCAACCACTACTACAAAACACACTATATACAATGTTATCCATTATCAGTGATAGAAAAAAGTGTTGAAAAATGGAACCCTTTATCGGTGGTTCTTTTAGCACTGATAAAGGGGTTACTTTATCTATATTTTTTTAACATTAATAAAGGATACCTTTATCGGCACTTTATTTATAGGGATAATAAGGGTCTTGATCATGAGTGTGAGACCCACATCAAAATAGTGCAAGGGACACCAGTTCTTTATATATCATTCTCTCGCATGCCATGCTCAAAATCCTGCTGCGAGGATGGGTCCTCACATACATTATACACATATATAAAGGCATGTTAATTGGGCTACACAAGCCTTGGCCCACATTCAAACACCCAACCAGGTCTTACATGACCACGGCTTAGCCAAGCTCATGACTTAATTTTTTTTATAAAAACCAATAAAAAAGTATTAAATAATTAAAAAAATTGAAATAATTAAACAAATAAAAATTAAAATATAATAGATTAAAAACAAATTAGAAAATAATTAATTAATTATTAATATACTTAATATATATAGATATATATTATAAATATTAATTAATAGTATATATTAAATACATGAAAATAAAATGAATGAATTGAAATAATTAACCTAATAAAAATTAAAATTGAGTAAATTAAAACAAAATATTACATTTTTTATTAAGTAAATAATTATTAATAAAAATGAATTAATTTAATATATATATATATATAAATTATATATATTAAAATATAATATAATTTAAAAATAGATATATAAAATTAATTAATTAAAATAATTAAAATAAATTAAAAATAAATAAATAACAAAATTATTAAAAAATTATTAATGAAACAACTATAAATAAAATAGAATAAATTATATTTAAATTATAAATACTTATAAATAATATATATTAAATATAATTATAAAAAATCAATAAAATATAATAATTAAAAACAAATCATTGTCTTATTAATTTTTAATGGTTTTTTATACATAATTATACAATAATATAATTAATTTTGTTATTATAAAAATATCTCTATATATAAATAAATATATATATTATTCCCTAAAATATTATTTATATAATGAAAAATATGGACTAATTGTATAGAGTAATGGAAATTTAATTGAATGTATTTATTTTTTGATATGAAATATATAAAACATGCATTACATAGAGTTCACACATACAAATACATAATTAATTCATCTTTATATACAACACACACACACACATAATATTTATGTAATTTATTCAATTTGTAATATTCATTTTGAAATTATATTTATTTACATAATATATTTTATATATATGATGTTTCTAATTGGTACGTTTTATCATTTTATATATTTTTATTCAATAAATACTTTTTTATAATTTTTTTGAATTTATTTATTTTTAACATTATATATTCATTAGTAATCATAATTGATTTTTAATATTTTTATAATTTATTCACTTACCATTTTTTATGGTCAATATGTTTGTAATTTTATTCATTTTAAATATTTATTGAAAAATGTTTGTCTATTAACATTTAATAATTTTAATATGGTTTATTTGATATAATTAACATATATCCATTAACAATATTAAATATCATTTTTTAAATTATTTATATAATTAATAACAACTATTATTTTTTCAAATTAATTCATTATTAATTTTCATTCATCAATAGACACTACATGTTATATAGTGTAATTCTTCAATTTAACACATATCAAACTTATATATGTATACACATTAATTTCACACACATAAATATTTACGTAATTAATGAAATTTTATAAGAAACACATACATTTAGAATTTATGTACTATATACAAATGTTAATATTCACATTATAATTTAATCTATTAATATAATATATTTAATATAAAATGTTTTTAATGGTGTATTTTGTTTATTTATTTTTAATATTATTACAATTAGTATTATTGATTAATTTTAATTTTTTTTGGAATTTAATCATTTTAAATATTTATTTATTCAAATTTATTTAGTATTTTTTAATATTTTCAATATGTACTCATTTTAATTTCAATATATATTCATATTTTTTATTAACTAGTATAATTAATAAAACTTATCTCTTTTTCAATATTTTTAATGTCTACTCATTTTTAATAATTCAATTTGACTCATTTTTAAAATTCCTGCATTTAAGATTATGTATTCATCAATAATTTTAAAAGTATATTTGAAAATAAATATTTATAAATTTATATTGACTATATTCATATAATTATAGATAAAGAGTAATTTCTTAGAATGTATTTATACAATTATAAATAAATAGTTTCATATTTGAATTATTATATAATTATAATAAATATAATTAACTGAGGAATATATTTATTATATTTTTATTTTTATTTTAATATATTTTTTTATAAATGTTGAGGATCAAAATGCTTCTTTATTGAAAATAAAAGAAAATGTAAGAGAATGAGGAACCTACAGAACTGAAAAGGTGCCACAAATATAAGATAAAATGACCTTAACTCACCCGTGAGCGAGTGCCCATACTATTATGGGGAAGGAATCCACCCCTACAACAAGGATGTTGCCCCCTCCTCCATGTTTTTCCTTGCATCCAAGGGTCATCACTATCAACCGATGTCACTGCCACAATAGTAGTCTTCATGATTTCATCTCTAAAAACACCATCACTCTTTTTCCATCATCATCACTACTAATAGAAACAAGTATGTAAAATGAATTATAAATACTAGAATTACATGTTTACCTTTCCAATCTTTGATTGGGTGATTTAGATTAGAATCCCAATATCCCTTGTAATGGATATATTAGGTCTCACCATCAGTTGATCCTTAGGGGGATATGTAATCTGAGAACCTAAAGATGCACTTTGACCCGCATGATTTTTTAAGCCTCCCGAAATCAGAGTGGGAGTCACCTACTAAATTTATGATTTGTATTAGAAACATACATTTGATTAGATACATATCTCGGGGTTGATCAGCTTTTCTTTCTACCCCTATAGATCCACATGTTCTAGCATGACTTTTAATATACATAGCAACCAGAGAGATGGTCACCTACTTGATTCCAGGTTGTGCAACAAAAATAAACTGCATTTGAGATGCATTACCCAAAAGTGCACCAGTATCCACCATACTTGAACATTTACCAAGAATGTGAGTAACCTTATCTTAAAATGGAATATCAAGGCTATGATCCAGGATAATATTCTACTTGAATTCATCCATGGAACTTGTACAATCTCCTACAATAGGGGGAACCTTTGGATTCAATGTAGCATCATGCATGCCTTTAATCAAGCCAATATGCTTCCTACTAAGGACCTCCATGGTTTTTCTATCCCCTTTAGGGGGGATAAGATTTTTTCTAGAGAAACATCACACCTCTTAGTAGATATATTCTTAGACTTCGTGCCAAAACAGGAGCTTTAACAGCTGCTCCACATGTCGCTCCATCCTATGGACTTTTCAGCTTACCATTATAAGTGGGGACCTGAAATCTATTTGATGAAATGGGATTCCCACCGACCAAATCACTCATATCAGAATTAGGATCAGTAGGATCTATAAATTTAGAATTGGGAGAAGAAACCAATACTTTGTCTATTGATTTCAAAGTAGAAAACATAACCTGTTCCAGGAAAGTAATGGTGTGGGACCTCTTAAACATGGATTTCATTAAGGTTTTAGACTCAATATTTGTTTCCCCTTTTCATAAATTAGATAAAACAACCATTTGATCCTACCAAATCATTGTATCCACTTCCTCTTGTGCAGATAGTTCTATTTCTACTCGACTATCATCTGATTCATCTCCTTCCTTATCCTCACTTATGATTAGAATTAAAATATTATTAAATAAAGTTCTTACATCATAAAAATCATTATCATATTCTATATCAACAAAAGGGACAAGAAAAACATTCATTTGGGGTAAGTAAGACACCCAGAAAACATACTAAGAGAGGATGAGGGTGCAATCTTATGATTATCTGAGAAGATGATTCTCCTACATTGATATTCCATTGTGCACAATTTTATTTACTATAATGGGCGCCATTAGAAATAACATTCACATCCTGGTTCCTAGTTTGAATGAAAATATATTGGACATCTATATTATCCTATTTTTTATTCATTGAGATAGTTCATGGACCCTAAATAATGAATATATTTAGTATATTTATATTTATATTTATTTATTAAATATATATATTATTATAAATACATTCATAATTATAAATAAATAATTAAATATATATATATATATATATATATTTAAATAATTTATATAGTTATAAATAAATAATTACATATTTTAAAAATTATAAAATAATAGTAAAGATATTTAAATAATGAATATATTTGATATATTTTACTATATATTTATATATATTTATGAAATACCTATATAATTATATAATTATATATAATGATATAAATATATTTTTAATTATACAAAAATATTTATAACTAAATTCACAAATATATTTTTTTTGCAAATATTATTATAAATATTTTTTAATGACAAATATTTATTAGTGATAATGTTTTAGAGTTGATAAATAAGGAGTTTATCATCACTTGTTTAGTGATAATAATTAAGACTTTTATCAGTACTTCATAATTTAGCGATAACAAAACAACTCTTTATCAGTTCTTTTTTGGTAGCTCTGATAAAACCCTCAATTTTTTTTAAATAAAGTCTAATAAAACTAATTTCAGTTAGGCCTCTGAAGATCTTATGGAATTCCCCTACCACCTCCTCTTGCTCTCAACCTTCTCTAGGATTAATCAAGGCTTGAATATAAAGTATTCTATTTTCTACTCCTATCTGATTTCTCACTTGTTCGGGTTCCACGGTTTGTAGTAGTGTGATGTTTTCTTGACTCAATTATCTTGTGGGTTATGAGGTTTACTTCTCCTTAATTATATCGTCTATCAATTTTCTTCTATATCTTACATCACTACTTCATGATATTTTATAAACCCCATTTGAGTTTAGGTTTTAAATTCTTAATGTCTTTATTCGTAGGGTGATCGGGTTCTATTTGAGAATATTTTTGATTTATAGTTATTGGTATGTATTTTTTTATTGGTATTTATTTTAGTTTTATGATTATAGATTTTGGAATTAGGATTCATTTTAATGGGAATGTTATGGGTGTACAAATTTTTTGGTTTTTATTGATTTTGATCAGTTTTGGGAGTTATGAATTAGAAATATGATGAATGATTTTTGGAATAATTACTTGTGTGTTTTTTAGTTATGTATTGAAAATATAGTTATGGATTTATTAACTGGGATTTGGAATTAGTTGGATTCGGGGACATGTGATCTCTTAGGTTGTGTTTCTCATTAGTTTAATAGGTGATTTAGAGTATGTATTTTAGACATAGCGGTTGTCTAAATTAATGTAAATATATACTACGAATTATAAGGGATGATAAGTCATATGATAGGGTGGATCTAATAGTTATTTCATTTTTTCCACGATTAGTAATCTATTATAGTCTCATTCATGGAATTTAGATGGCTATTTTATGGTTTCAATGTTATTTTTTATCATCAATTGTAGTGGTTTTTTTTATTTGGTTTATTTTGCTATGAATTTAGATTTACATGGTTTTAGGGGATTCTGATGACCATTTAGAATTTTAAAATATCTCTATTAATATTTTTAGGTGGTCTCAACTCACTATGTGGTTCTCAGGATGTGCCTATAACATCTTTCCCATATTTTCAATTTTTTTTATTAAACTCATATTATATTATCAAAATATCAATGAATGATTTCCAATTATATTTTTCTATAAATGATTAAATTTATTCAATGGTTACACATGATTATATGTAGATATCATCAGTCTATCTTTTTTATTTGTGGTGAACCTATCTTTTTAAAATTCAACTTTAGTAATCCCTTAAAAACCTATATCATAATTTGTTAGACAATTTATTAAAATTCAAATCTAGTACCTGATATTAGAGATTTTCACATAAAACCATACTCTTAATATGTCAAAAAAATTTATCTTGACTTATACATGGTAAGAAATATAACCCTTGGGTATGTTTCTATGTAATTATATTTTATAGACAACATATAGCTATGGGAATCTACTAGACTTATCACCTTGGTTAATTTTCATATAACTAGATTGGACTTATTTTAACATCAACCAAATTCTATAATTGGAGTTACTTACTCCCACATGAACATGAATAAAATAACATTCAATATACCAAACTTGAGCTACAGTAAAGTGTGTTTCACTGTGATCGAATATTCTTTTTTGTTTTTTAAATGTTAAAATTAATCAACTCTATATCTTTGTAAATTGTTAGATATTTTTATTCCCAAAATGTTTTTATCTGCAGTGTTGATAAACCATTAATTGTTTCATAATATTTATTTTTTTTAAACAAAACATGGACTCTATGATTGACATAAAACCTCTCTTCTTCTAATATCCAAGTTAATAAGGGTAATAGTAAATATAAGATCACTTGATTAAGTCATTTTTTTATATAGAAGTGAGATTAGTTCATATATCAGAGTATAAGCTATTGAAGGGTATCCATGATCAACTTTGGATCCTTTATAATTCCTATTAGATTTTCTCATTATTAGAACGAATTTGGTTTTAATTATATTCTAGTACACCTTTATACTATGAGTATCATGTTTTTAGTTATGTTTTAATTTATGTAGAGAGTTATGGGTGGATTACATTCTTTTTCTTTCCTCACATGTCCTTTTTGGTTAATGTTTTATTATTGGAATGTTTGACCTAGTGATGAGTCATTATGAATTTTATGTAAATAATAACCATGAAGTATCTCAATAGAAAAATGGAAAAATCATTACCCAAATGTAATTTGAGACCCAAACACTATATACCAGTTATTGGGGACCTGGAGCCCTCATTGGGAAGTAGTAAACATCAATCAATTGTTATATGGGTTTTCAAGTCATTAATTATACATGAAAATTCATTTGTACATCTATGAATATTATTAAAATAATTGATTCAAATTAATAATAATTTAGTTCAAAGGATAACAATTTTTTTTGTTTAAAAACGAGTAAAAATTAAATTATTGATAAAAATAAAATGTTTTACTGGAGGAAGGAATTGAAAACTAATGTCAAGAATATTAGTATATCTTGGAAAAATATATCTCAATATAGTCCATTATTTGTTCCAATAAACAATCTAGTAATTATACTAGATCTAATCACTTTTATAACACTTTTTCTATCTCAATTTCAATCACAAACAATATTTCAACCACCATCTTTCTAACAAACACATTTTATATATTGTTGTGTTATTTAATCTAAAAATAACCCTAAAAATTTAATTATAATTATTTTAAATTACTATTTATAAGTCATTTTAACATAAAAAACCATTTACTAATGAAAATAACAAGAAATTAAAAAAAATTGGAATGATAAAATTAAAAAAACTAATCAAAATAACATGAATTATAAAAACAATAACCACATAAAATTAATTATACCTAATATAATGATTTTAAATCCATTGATTTATGTTGTAAAGTGTATCAAAACATCATAAATGAGAAGAAATGATAGGAATAATTTATTCTTGAAGTGTCTACCGATCATTGGTAAAATTTCAGAATTATTGGAATGAAGGATTAAGGGTTTACTGATACATTTCAGTGGATAAGTTTCCAATATTATATTAATTGTTCTCTTTTTTGGATCTTCAAAGTAATCATAAGTGACGTTTTTCCACATAACGGATAAAATCACCTAAACATTACCTCTCCTTTAAATCTCCACTAAGACTATCAATGAAACACCACCTAGTCCACCACATACAATGTGAAGAAATGAATAAACACCAACCCCTATCACTTTAGGGTATCCTACCTATCATGTTTTAAGAAACTATCCTAGAAATACAAAATTTTCTCACAGGAAGCCAAGCACTTTTGAAATTAAATCCCCAGACCAAATGAATTTTCCTTTTTAGGGAGTATTTGAAGGAATGATTTGAATGTTTAAACTATAATTTTTGTCTCATTATGAGTGTTTGTAAGACAACCGAACTAGGCCTTCTCACAATCAAACCAATCAAGGACCCCTTAAAGGGGTCATATTATTTCTGCTTTTTTTATCTTTAGGCATAAAACTAAGAAATGTTGTCTAGTGCTTCACCAAATCCCAACCAGGGAATATTTATATTTAAGTAGATAACTTTAATCTTCATCATCATCATCTCCTAAATAGTGATAATGTAATTTTATTAATTGAGAATAGTCCACCATTACTTATAGACAATAACCTATGTTTCATGAGATACTTTTAGAAGTAATTATCCCATAACGGGTACCAGTGATGAAATAGAGGACAACACCATCCACCAATAGAGTAATTATTGTCTTAAATTCAATTAAACATTTCCTTCAAATCATAATTAAATTGTTTGAAACAATAAAATATTGGGTTCATCATATTATAATAATCTACAACTTTCCTATTTAATTATGATTATATTATGTGTACATATTTATTTATATAAATAAAATAATATTTTATAAACATAATAGGATGGATATGAATCTAAAATGAATTAATTCTAATCATTTGACAATAGAGTATGAATACTGAGTTAAATAGTTCATCATTTTTTCAATGGAGCATGAATATGACCACTATAAAAACCTTCTTCCATGATTAAATTGTTTTTATTCATGAAAAAATAGTCAAGTAGAGTTGGAAGGAAATTTGATTTGTCATATAATAGATCAAAGCTAAAAATGTTGGACTAGGCATTGGGAAAACTGAATATCCACACTAATTTAAGTGATATTTTAGTTTATGGATCGTTTGATATAAATACCAGTGTAAATGATGAAGAAGAAAATATTGATGAAATGAAAATGGAAATTGAATATGATCTTAATTATTTTAAAATTTTGTTTCAGATGTTAAATAGATTTTCAAATAGGCCAGTGTATATCGGTTTTACTAAATAAAAAAAATATCCCGCTGTGTTAAAGTTTTATATTTTTAAATATGGATGCGGATGTATGAAAACTAGATTTATATAACTACTTGGTCTTATAAATTAAATTCTAACAGAAGAAAATGAAATTCCTTGTTGAATATATTATTCTAAATGAATTCAATTTTCATTGGGAATTATCTCTAAAAAATACATTCTTGTCCAAATAATTACATATTGTTTTGTAAGGACCATGAATCACTCCTAAAATTCACCATGTTTGGGGAAAATTGATATAAGAAAGATTAATCAAGCCCTTTATAATATATATGGATGTTTCCAATCATTCTATAGTTTAGAATACTATATGGATGTTAGGAAACTGAATAAAATTGACATTGAATGAAAATAAAAGTATTAAATATGGGATACTACATCATCCTGCAGACTCTCCTCGGTGGAAGAAAATTGATTATGGGTATCATGAATTTGGAAATGAGCTGATACACGTCTATCTTGAATTATATGTAGATATAATGAATCCTTTTGGTGTATAGAGTAGTACTTGTCATACATATCCCATCAAGTTAGTAAATTATTACTTACCTCCATGGTTATACATGAATCAGAAATATATTATGTTTTTACTAATTATATATAGACCAAAAGAACCTGATATTGATATTGATTTCTATTAGGATCCATTTATCAATGATTTTAAATTGATGTAGGATACATTTGTTATAATGTATGATTCTTATAGAAGTGAATAATTAACATTCAGGATCATGGTGTATGGGATGATAAATGAATTTACTTCTTTCAAAAAAAATTCAGGCTATAGCGTTAATGGAATTTAGGGGTGTCCCATTAGTGAAGAATTCCCACCCACAATTGGGTTAAATAATTCCTCAAAGATTGTGTTTTTAGAACATTAGAAAATTTTACCTCGTTGACATAAATATTGATCCAAGATGACGTCATTCAATGGGAACAATGGAAAAGGTACAACATTGTCTCCCCTAACGGGTCATCAAAAATTTGATAATGTAAAAGATATTGAAACTGTTTTTGGTAAACCATTTTTGAAAAACCTTTTGAAATAAATTTGAAAAAATTGTTCAATTTTTTTTAAATTATAATAATTGAATATTTTGTACATTAGACATTTTTGTGATGTCATGTATGTAGAAAGAAATGTATTTTATAGTATTATTTCCACGTTACTAAATATTCTTAGAAATAAAAAACATGGAATCAATGCTAGGCTGGACATGATTAACATGGAGATAAGGGAAGAGTTAGAACTGGTGAAGGGTAAAGTGCGTGCTTTTCTTCCTCTCATAGCCTACACTCTATCCAGACAGGAAAAATTACAAATTTTCATTTTCCTTAACGGTGTAAAAGATTCAAAGGGGTACTCATACAATATTTATAATTTCATGTCAATGAATAATTTGAAGTTACATGGACTAAAATCACATGACTATATTTTTTATATGAAATATTTGATGCCTATTTCTTTAAATTTCATTCCTCCTAAAAATGTACAATATACATTAGCGAGACTCTTCTCCTTTGTTAAATATATATATAACAAATTTATAGACTCGGTGAAGTTTATTGTAATGAATAAGGAGGTTTCGATCATATTATGTAAATTAGAGATGTTCTCCCCACAATAAATCACTGATATAATGATCTACATAATGGATCAATTTGATATAAAGGTTCAAATTTTTTGTTCTGTCCATTATAGATGGATGTACTCCATTGAATAGTATATGATTATTTTGAAAGGGTATGTCAAAAAGAGAAGTCAGACAGAAGGTTGTACTATAGAATAAAATATTATTGAAAAATATATTTAATTATATACTAATTTCCTATCATATGTTGATAGAATCAGTCTCCAAAAGTTTCTTTACAGTATATATTTTATGGGTGAAAGGATTTTTGGAAGAGATGTTATTACAAATACCATCACAAAGTGGGAGAAAGAACAACTTTAAATTTTATAAAATAGTAAATATGTTGATCCATACATTTAATACCACAAGGAAATTTGTATATATTTGAATTAATCATGTGTTGAATTATGGAAATCAAATACACATAATCAATATTTTATAGGACGGTTCTGATATCATTTTTATATGGAGTTATCTAAAGATAAAAATTTAATTGATGAAGTAATTTTATGGCTAGCCAGGGGACTAAATGAAAATGTTATATCTTATATTTGTGCTTTAATAAATGGTTATACATCCTATACAAAAGGACATTATGATGGTAGTATGATAAAAAACAGTGGTGATACTCTTATGTAAAAAGCAATGAACGCATCTAGTTCCAAGGATAGGAATCCAATTTATATTAATATGTCATATTTTTTAATTATCAAACATATATATGAGTTGGATTAAACAAAATTTCCAGTGTTAATTTTTTATTACAAATGGGTTAAAAATAGGAGTGTAGTGAATGTTGATGAAATGGGCTTCATGAAGGTGAGTTTCAACATGGAATAGAAAAATGATGATCCGTTTATAATAGAGTCACAAAGAGTTAAAGTATTTTATGTCTCAGATCTATAAAAAATAATTGGTCAATTTTCTTTATAGTTACTAAAAAACTATAGGGTCAGATGAAAATTCCATCGAGGATGACCCTTTCACTCGGAGATCAAAACTAATTTATGGTGGTCCCTATATAGACATTTTATTGTATATTAAAGGGGACCACAAAGAGAGGATTTATATTCTCAATAGTGGAGAAAAATACCTTCAACATAAAAAAATTATTTATTCAATGAGAAAGTTAAAGTATTTTTTAATATACTATTATTTTTCTCATAATATAATGTGTTCTCCAATATATTAACACAATTTAAATTAAATGTTTGACTACTCATCCAAATAATGTCTTCTACACATGATTATGTTATCCGTAGTAATAAAGAATGTGTTATTGGTGATGAAACTACATTTTTTTTAGGAGATCAAAAACATGATGATTAATAAAAAAAATTATGAAACAATATCATAATATTATCTAAAATTATCAAGGTAACGTGTATGGGTATAAAATTTGAGGTTAGACGGAATCAATGCGGCTGACTAGTTGACCAAAATAGGTCAATGTTCATTAGTTATGTTGGGATCATAATGAGGATGAATTTTATGATTGGTATAGATTCAGGTATCCGTATCTATCTTATAATTAAGGAAACCATTTGGGAAGATTTAAAATTAATGTTACAATATACTTTCTTTATTTTACCAACAAATTATATAATAAAATGTTGATTTAATTTTTTTTATTCATCACACAGTTCATTTATTCTAGAATATTTCAATTAGAAATATGTCTTAATGGCCACTGGAAAATCCCATAGAGGCTTCTAAACTCTCTAACCAAGTATTATCTTAGGGATACTGAGGGGAAAGTAAATCCCCATTAACCTGTTACATATGTACGCAATATAATGTAGGAAACATGGAATTATTTTAATACTCTTCACAATTATAAATAATTTCTAGTGTATTTATGTCAATAATATATTATTTTAAATTATTTATTTTATCAAATATTATTCAAAAAAATAATTCATGAAATAAAAAATGAGTGATGAAAATTAAGAACGTGCATCCAAACTAATGTACATTTATCACAAAGAAAATATGGGGTATCCTTCATTATAGAATAAATTAGTATGTATTTTAAATTAATAGAAAAAGTATCTTGTAATAAGAAATAATATATGTTCCATTTTTTATATGCATATTGATGAATACAAATAAAAATCCACTTATAAACCTTGTCGTGTGATATAGAAGAAGGCTTTCGTAATTAAAGAGGATAAACTAGTTGATGAAAAAAAATTAGTATGAGAATCTTTTGTAAGTATGACATAATATTAATCCATTATGATATATAAAAATATTACATAAAAATATATATTTATGTTTATATGTTTTTTAGAAGGTTTAGACATAAGAATCGGTTACTACCGTACTAGATGAAAAACTACTTTAAGTAGTTTTGAAGTGACCGGAGAAATATGGTAGTGTTAGAGATGTTGGTTTTCGGGTGTCTCCTGAAACATATATTGAAAATAAAAAACCAAAAAAAGATACATATAATATGATGAAATTATTTTAGGTGAATTTTTTCTTCAAGATATTATTGTGTTTTTGGTTTGGAGGACCATTATTAGTGAAAGGATCAAGGAGAATCAACGGTGGAATAAATATCAGCACATGAACAACTAAATGACCCACTATTTTTGAGGTTAGTCATCCCCCTTAACTGCATACCTTACCTGAGGAAATAAATTTTGTCATTACTCTTTCTCTTAAATATGAATCAAACATCTTATGATAAAATTGTATTACTAAAATTTTATAGTGTAAAATAGTATGTGATTTCTATCTGTAATCACCCACACATAGCCTTATTGTGAGGTGTATAGAGTATATTATCTAGGGATACATTGTAATGGTATGGACCTCTTCAGTCCATTCCTTTGCTGAAAGCTGCTGTTTGTGGTATTATGGTATGTCAATGTGACTTATTCCCAACACCATACAAAATTTCTAGTTTTGTGAATATTGTTTCCAGTTTCATGAATAGTTCCATCAGTGATTCATCTATCGGTGAGTTATTATTTTGTGAGTCATCTATCGGTGAGGCATATGTGAATAGTTTCATTGGTGATACAGATGATAATAGTGTTTCCAACTTCCAATGGTTTCTCCCCTTTGATGTTATCTGTGACATAAAATGCATTCAAAATTTTGTTTTAAGGTATTTAAGGGCGATTCAAATCCCATAACTCATATCTTATTTTTCCAAAGTGTTGGGGTGCCTTTACATGTTCAAATTGTGTAGTCTTAACCAGATCTTCCTTTATGGTAAATCTAAACCATATATAAATGGCTGCACTATTTAGATTTTCAAAAGGCTATGATACCTTCCACATTACTCTTACTTCTTCTTTATCTTGGTGTGAGGTTCCCCATACCTTTTTTCATGAGGAGTTGTGTGATTTTGTTATCCTTTTATTGTTTCCCCTTTGAGATTTTCCGGGTGTATGTGCACCCCCTATTTTGGTTCAACCAAGAATTATCAATCCATCTTTGATATAAGGTATGTTCTACCACCGTTTTCATTTCCCCTATTTTTCTCTAGGCTTATAATTGATCTTTCTTAGGTGTTGGTCGATGAACATGGGTCGCATCATCCTTAGGTGAATACAGTCATTGTGGGAGAGGTTATCATGATCCATTTTGTTGTCTTGTTCACATGCAAAGAACATCTGAAACCTTTTGAGGTAGGGGATTCATGGAATCTCTATTATTTTTACATGCATCCATAGAGTTAGCATGATTTAACCATTGGATCACAATGAATTTGATATAATAAATATTTGAACTAGATTAAATAATTGGTATCAATTTCCTAGAAATGTTATTGACTCTTGTTTTTCTACATACTGTTATATATATATGCTCTGCTTATTTAACATGTTGTTATTTATTGGATTTGGTAATGAAAATAAAGTTTGGATTAATCATGAATTAATTGGAAAAATATAAAGTGGCATGTTTTATGAATTTGGATTTTGTCGTTGTTGTGCTTTGATGATAGTCAAATAGATGTAGTTATGCATGTTTAAATTAATTACATAATTCAATATGGAATAAAGAACCAGTTGTGCAATAAAATTGTTCATTTAAGTATTATGAGTTACCCTTTTTATTTTAAAGTCTAAGAGCCTTATGCTTTTGAGTTTTGAGTGCTCGTTTTGTGTGAAGTTTGAATACCTTGTTTAGGTCCAAGATCCCAGTTTCTATGTTTTTTGTTTCCTCCTACTTGTGTTGTAGTGTGATCATGGAGGGCTATTTTTGTATGTTGGGGTAGGGAGACCCATTGGTTGTGGTAGCATCTGATGCATGGAGTGGAGAGATGTATTAGTTTTTGCATGTGGGTGTCGATGTGGACACTAGGGATGATGGAACAGGTCGATTCTAGGCTTACCCATTAATACGAAAGTGGTTATTGTTGAATATAATGTTTTTTATCTACATTAATTTCCCTATTACTTGAGGTAGATGGTCTTTCATAGCCTCTTTCCTAAATATTTGAAGACGTTTGGGGTATTCCACATGTTTTCTGTGTTTAGCTTCTTGAATATGGATGGACCTATGCTCCTATTATAGGTGGAAAAGACTCAATGGGTAGTTCATCTACTCACCGTGTAGAGACCCTTGTGTTTGGTAGCATAGAATATTTCCTTAGAATACATGGAATTATGGAAAAGTGATAATTTTGTTAATAAATGATTTAATAAACAATGTTAACCCATGGGTTTGAAACTTGGTGGGATGTAATACCGAGGTAATATTTCTGAGAAGCCTTGGACTTAGTTTTGTTATGCCTGGAGGGAATGGAACATTGTTGCAATGATAATGAAATGTAATGTAAAAATAATAATGGTTAATTAATGTTTATTGAATTAATTAATGTAAAGAGGATCAGGTAAAAAGGGATAATGTAACTTGATTTATCTCCTTAAATGGTTGTGTGCTTATAGGATATCTAGTCTTAAAAGTGGTAGTCGGGAGTCCGAGATACATTAGTTGCAGTTGAGTCTAAGACTACATTTCTTACATAGTGTGGTTGCGAACTATATTATATCATGTACTTTTTTGTTTCTATACACTACTCCCCCTATCAGTTAGGAAGACTGACACCTCAGTGATTATGAGACATGGATGTGTTTTCCCCAACATCCCAATGAGAGGATCGATGGCTGACTACCCCCTTTGGCCCGACTCTCTTCTATTGGTAGTAACATGTAAGGGTATGTACAACAATTATTTTTACCCATATACTTGTGTTGATGGATGTAATGGATTGTTGTTATTCACACACATATATTATGGATATATTTTCCTACTGACTACTATAGGTAAAACATGCATAGGTTGTGATATCTTGATGATCCTTACTCAGTGTATGGGATTTAATGGATTGATGTATAATACCTGGCGTATGATACTCGTTATGTGATCTATAGTGGATCCTAGAAACAACCTAGTTTCTTTGATTATGTGTACATGGTGGTGTGATGCATGAGGTTCATATTGACACATGAGGTTCATGTTGCGGTGTTTTTCCTATGTGTATGTGGGAAAACCTTTTTGGAGATAGATGCTCAGTACGCGTGACTTTAAGTAAAAGAGGTAAACCAATGGTTAAGTGCTAGTGGGGTACCCTTTATGTTGTTTATTATATTATATACTCTTGTATGTGATAATTAGTGAGATTATCCATGGTGAGGTTGGGAATATAATATACCTATTTAGGTGACGAGTTAGTTTCACTTGTTGTTCACTATACTTTAGAATGCTTTCTTTACTTTTGCAGGAGAGGCTCCAGGGAGGATCCTACTGAGTATACTGTTATACTCACCCTACGTATATATAAACAAATTTTAGGTCACTAGGATTAGGTTGGAGATTAGAATGGTTACTACTAGCTTAGGGCTTTTGCAGGAGTTGTTTGGGCTTCGTGGTCGCTGTCGTTTTACTTTATTTTGGTACTTATATTCTCTCCTTTTAGATGTAGAAGTGCTTGCATGACATTACATAAGTGCACTAGGATTTCTTATATATTTAATTCTGAGAAGGATTTGGTTGGATTATATCTTATTTATCTCTTTTTCATGTTTTCTCTTATAGGGTAATGCCTCACATCTATGTGTTTACTATACACTCGGTGCTAATCGACAACCCTGGGCATACTAGAGGTGGGACTTGGGGGGAATTATCTATATTCTCACATTATAAGACTAGGAGGGGTTCACTTTTTTGGGTGGGGGTCATGACAGACATTATACACAATAATGAACTCCCAAAATATTACATGAGAGTGGGGATTGAGGTAGCTCAAGAGCCGAATGATGAGTTTCCTATTCCACTTGATGATCAATATATTACAACTATCAATGATGTTATAGAAACATTCATAGTAAGTCCATATAATCTTATAAATATACATGAGGTATGTATTTAAAAAAATTCAAATAATATCTTGTAATAATTAATGAAAAAAAATCACATGTGAGGTATGGTATTATATAAAAATAAAGAGATAATGAAATGGAAGGCTAGATCAAGGCAATATAGTGAATCAATCAATAAAATAGAAGGACCTTTTGGGAGTACCTTTTCCATGCAAGTACCACTACAATATATATTTTCATTATAACTTCATTATGATACCACAATATAATATGGATATATTTACTACATTCCATATCATTAATACATATTTAGAACTATCATTGGAGATGTTGTTGGTATCAAGAGTATAAATGAGATTATAAAGCTGTAATGGTCTGGTGTTTTAGTCATAAATACATAAATTAGGTACATTTTCATATTTCATCTATCCAAAAAATGATCTACTATGTTTCTTAAAGTTCATAACATATCATAGTTTTTCAGGTTTTTAATGTACAAAAACATAAATAGAGAACCTTGGGAATTTCAATTTGGATTCACTAATCCATGTATCATTTTTATAGAATAAATTAAATTAGAATCATAAGAAATTGATAAGAAGTAATATGATTTAAATTAAGTGTTGGAGAATAAAATAATAGATGATAGAATCTTTTTGATGCCTATAATACAGGGGTAAAACTCTATAATCTAATCATATAAAACATATTTTTATTTTTTCATTACTTATTTTATTAAGAAGCACTAGATATCTATCCCAATAAATTTTGATACAAAAAATATTTATTTTTTGGATCCAATTAATGGTTATACATCAAACCAACCACATATGATGTGTATTTTGAATTTTTAATGCATTTAAATAAAAATTGTATATATAAACATTTAATTATATGAAATAGTATTTTTTAAAAGAGTTTTTTATGATAGGAAAGTTACTAAATATATTCCAAATCATGGGATGAAGATTGTGACTGAAGATAAGAAACCTATGGATTACATCAAATGGAACCAGATTAAGGTATATATTGAAATATTTAAATATCAAAAAATATTTCAAAATAGTTTACTTTTTTCGTCCAATGTTTATGCAGTTTATGAAGTAAGATAACAAAAATGAGTGTTCATATTTTGTTCGAAAATTCCTTAAAATTTCATAAACCATCAAAAACCTAGAATCATTGAATTAGTAATTTCCAAAGGCAATTAAAATTTTATTAAAAATATATCTTTATATTTTCATATCAATATTTTACCATTATTACCAAGACTTTCAAAAATCAACATATTTTTAAGGTGATGTAAATTTTTTTAGAGATGTGTGGGAAGAGTACATGGTATTCGAATGTTTCCCAACAACAAATTTGGTGATTACCAACTATGTTTATGGTGTAGTATCAACTATGACTTTAAAAAAATATATGGGGTGTGAAGCATCGGTATCAGAATATTTATTTATTATTTTCTATCTGTTTCTGAATGAGAAGTATAATGGGGGAAATCAACTTATTTAGAAACTAATGGTAAGAATACATGGTGTCATTATGTATTCATACCTTATAAAGAGGTGAATTCATACTACTTATTTAGTTAATTTTCTCATTATTTTATTTACCTTTTTTATTTAATCTCTTTATAAATTTAATCTAAAAATTATTTTGATAAATTTACACATTAGTTCCAAATACACAACCACATGCCCAAAACTAAGTAAAAAATCTCAGATTATTTTCATTATTTTTGAAAATAATCCATACTTAATTTTTCATGTGAAGGAATTTACCGTATATCAATCCCACACTTGATGTGGTCAGTATGACTCAATGTATGTGTTTTCTATACAAAAGTGATATTTTAGTTTAAAACATACATTAAATAGTAAAAAAAAGGAAACAAGCTCAGATTGTTTTCAATCTATAGGAAAATTATTCATTATTCAATTTTCATGTGTAGGAATTGAAGACACATCAATTAGATACTTTATGTGGCCATTATGACTGAAATTACATGTTCTCAATACAAAAATGTCATTTAAGTTTAAAATAAACATCAAATAGTCAAAACTATGAAAAATAGGATTGTTTTCAAAATTTACGACAATAATCCATAACTCATTTTTCAAGTGTAGAAATTGACCCCAAATCAATACAAGACATTATGTGGTTGATATGAACTAAAGTACATGTTTCTAATATAAATGTGCCATTTTACATTAAAACACATGTAAAATAGCCAAAACATATAAAATTATCTCTATTTTTTAAAAAATTAATAGTAAAATTATTCATTTTTCATTTTTCACATGTTGGAATTAACCACACATAAATTCAATAAACATTGTGATCAGTATTACTCAAATTAGGTGGTTTAAGTTTAAAATTATCATTTTAGTATAAAAGATAGGTGACACACTCAAAACCAACAAAACACATTCATATTGTATTGATAATTCAGTTAAATGATCCCTCTTTCATTTTTGACCTATATGAATGGTCCTTACCACAATACAACACACGGTGTGCCCCATATTACTTGAAGTTGACATTATTAGTTTAAAATTATCATTTAATTTCAAAACATGAATCACAAAATGAAAAATGAGAAAATAGGATCAAATTTCCTTCCTAATTTAGGAAAGTTATTAGTAAGTCATTATTTATGTGTAGTAATCATTTTCAAGTAAAATTGAAACAAAATGTGATCTGTTTGACTCAAACTGGGTTTTTTGAGTTCAAAAATACATATTATTAGAAAAGAAGTGACATTCTCAAAATTGAGGAAACACATTTGGATTGTTTTTATACTTTATAAAAATTATTCATAAGTCATTTTTGTTTTTTAGGAATCATCCATACCTCAATATGAAACATAGTGTACACAGTATGACTCAAATTTTGTGGTTTTAGTTTAGAATTGACATTATATTAATGTATTGTTACATATTTAAATTTAATTTATTTATTCATAGTATTAGTCACATAATAATTTTTTTCATATACAGATGGATTATTTTTATCAAGTTGGGTTGGTTTGTTCGAAGCTACTGATTCTCATGAGAGATTGGACTTCAAGGTTGAAACTAAGATAATGGAAACAAGTAAATGGGTCAACAATTAATATAGTCATCATGAAAAGGTAAATTCCTTCTACTTATTAAGTTAATTTTTTTTTTCATTTTATCGATTATTTTAACTTAATTTCCTTATAATTTTTCTCTAATACTTATTTTGTTTTTTTCATATATCTTTTGAGAGGTCATATTTTTCTCTCAAATATCTACAATAATGCAGAAAATAGAGAACATGTTTCATTTTGATGGAAGAGGAAATCCCATACTGCCAAAAATGTGTAGTGTTTTGGGAATAATGTGTTTTCCTCTTCCATACAAATGTAACATGTTCTATATTTTTAGGTTTTCTTAATTTTTTAATATAAAACAAATATCACATAAACAATCATCCACACCACAGTCTAATACATAATGTGCTTAGTTATGACTGGAACATCATGTTTTTTTCTTATATATTACATTTTAGTTCAAAAAACATATCACATAATAAAAAACAAGAAAATACATTCAAATTGTTTTATTATTTTAGTAAAATTATCCATTATTAATTTTTGACATTTTTTAATCAACCACTGCTTGATTCAATGCATGGTTTGACTAGTATGTCTCCAAGTGTCACCTTTTTTAACTGAAATTAATTTTAGTAATAAAAAAATGTGACATACTCAAAACTGAGAAAAAAATTAATATTCTTTTAATACATTAGGAAACTAATCCATAAGTCATTTTGGATGTGTACTAATCATCTACACATCAATCTGATGCATAATGTGACTGGTATGACTCTAAGTGTGTATTTTTATTTAAAATTGGCATTCATTTTATGAAAAATTTACAATTGATATACTCAAAAATGATAAAAAAAAACTTTCATATTGTTTTTATACTTTAGTAAAATAATCCATAAGATTTGTTATGATATGTAGGAATCCACAAAACATCTATCTGATACAGAGTGTGGATGTTATGATTCAATGTGTCTATTATCCAGTAAAAATCGACATTTTTGTTCAAAACATGTGTCAAACATTGAAAATGATGGGAAACCACTTATAATATAAGGCCCCGGCCTTAAACATATCTTAATATTGAATTAAATGAATAATTCACATTGAGGATCTTTTCAGGTTTAGAGTTTTAGAGAATTAGGACATAACTGTTGCATCTCAAAAGGTTACAAAGTAGAAACTTCTACTAAGTTTCCATAGAATAAAAAAAACTCTTAAAAAGAAACATGTCTAGTTCCATGTTTTATATAGCATGACTTTCCCTTGATCCCATCCTTGACCCTATTCCACATTATTTCCTGTGAAAAACATTTCAAAAAAACATGGGGTGAGCATAAAAAGCTCAGTAAGGGATACACAAAGAATGAAAACTGTTAGTTTTTCAAACATTATGTAAACCATGTATACATTATCAAAGTAATACATTCACCTTCATGAAGTAGTAAAAACTCTTCACTGAATAAAATATCATTACTTACCCTTTTGTAAACAAAGTATTACCATAAAACCCATATAAAGAACACATAACATATAAAGGTAACTTGGGACATAAACATACTTAAGTGGAATAACCATACGGTCGACTTCCACACATATCACTTAATGGAATAACCATACGGCCAACTTCCATACATACTTAATGGAATAGCCATACGGCCAACTTCCATACCCAATGAATTGGAGGTTATAACGTAACCACCCATCCTGGTATTCACGACACCACCCGTCATATGGTTTTTCACATAACCACCCATCAAATGTCCAAGTACCATAATAAAAATCATAAGACACAAAACAAATATAATGGAAAGAAAACATTTCCACACTTTGATCACAATATATCACTTAAATATATTGACATTACAAATCCATTATAAAAAACCATTTTCAATACCAAAATACATAATAGAGTATATGGTATTTATTTCATTAAAAAAACATTACGACTTGTTCAGGAAGCCAAAGACCAAATAATACTCGCGGCAGCAGAAAAGGTCGTTGTCACCACGTACGTTAAAAGAAACATTCCTTTTTGTTGTTTTGTAAAATGCATTGTAGAAAAAGATTCCTTTTGTATAAAAGTAAAATCCAAAGGGGTTTATACACCGTATAAAAGAAAGATCGGTATAAAATGATATATTCCTCAATGAAAAGAGATTGAGACGAAGTCCCTTACCTCGGGGCCAACTTGACTCGGTCGTTCTTTAATCTCTTGAATAATAAACTTGAGTTAATTTCTATGTGTTTAAGAACCTTTTTCAAGTTCATTATTCCTTTTATATCACTTATTGCCATGTCATGAACACTATGTAATTATTTCAGTTAATAACGGTCGTTTTAAAGATCATTGGTACTTGAGTCAAAAATAAACCCTTTATAATTACAAGTTGTTCATGTATCCATTATATCCAGAATTATAATCATGATGTATAAATCATATATATCATATATATACAGTATATACATGAATTTATTGTAACAACCCAGGTAAATAAAGACAATGACAACATTATATTTATCTATATTTTTGAATAAAATATTAATATTACTTTAAAGGGGATGCTATGCTTGATGGCGTACCCAATACGCAACAACGAGTTTCTTGGGAATCTTACGTTGCACTCTAATAATAAAATAATATTATTTTAAATGGTAGTTAACGCCTAGCCATTGTAATGGCGGGAATGAACAGAACTAACTAAAAAATGATTAGATATTTTGTCAAATATTTTTACTCTTTACAATAAATGTTAGAGGATTAAAAATTCAAATGAATCTAGTTTTTAAGCGTAAACATTCTAATATTATTTAAAAGGTCGATTAACCACCTTTTGATGGAGAACCCCTTTTAAATCCACTTTTTGACAATTTTATAAGCTCTATTTTTCAAAATAAACATATTATTTAAGATTGGGACATTGAAATTTACCTTGGGTTAATTTTTGATATTTTTCTGACAATGTTCATTTTTCAATGAATAGTGAAAAATACTGCATTTTAAATCAAAACTGATTTTTCATATAATTTAATTATATAGTTATATTATATTTTTAATTTGTTTTAAAGTTTAATTAGAATATATTTTTACCATGTAATTCAATTATGGTCATTGGGATCATTTCACTTTGGAATTAGGCATAAACAGGTGCCAAACTTTTCATAAATATTGTTTCTTAAAAACCCGCTATTTGTTTTGACAACGGGAAGTTTTTTTAAATTAATTATTGAAATTTATGTGTTTGGAATTTGTTAAAATGAATTACATATTTGGAATCAGAGGGTACAAATTATGTAATTAAGACTCTTTTGTTTTTGGACATTATGAATAGTAACGACGGTAATTATCTTTAATTATCTTGATTAATGAGTAATCGGGTAGTTAAAGATAATAAGATAATATCATAATAATAAAAAAAGAACACAACATGTGTCCTAAGGCTACTGTTTGTCTCATGTCCAACCTTGGGATTCCTTGTTCCAATCTTGGGGGCCCCATGGAATCACTTTTGTGAGAAAGTGACTTTTTATCTTTTTTTAAAGAATGTTAAATGTAACAAAGAATGTATTACCTAAGTAAAATATTTTTAATTTTGTCTACATAAAATATATTTTGACTATAAATATTCATTGGAAAGATAAAATTATTTCCTACATCATAGTAGTTTTTTTATAATTTTTAGACATTAAATAAAGTAAATTATATATGACATCATGATGATGCAGCGATGACCTCATTATTTAACGATTTAAATAAAATGGAAAGATAATGTAACATATAAGACCTAAACATGTCCAAAACCTATTGTATGGGTGGATTTAGAACCCTTATCACCTTATCCTCGATAAAAATCAATTTGGGACCATTAAAATCCGAAAATCATTTTGAAATAAAGTTACATTTTATACCTTTCCAAGAGTGCCCCTCCTCTCCTCTTAGAAAAGGCCCCCACCTATACCTCCTTACCCACACTTCCAAAGCCATTGGGTCGACCAACCCCTGCCCATTTTGTCTCTACACATCCCTCTCTAACTCCTTGAATCCTCACTTTGGGCAGAATCCTTTCCAAGGAAGCCTTTGAGCTCAAATCAAAGGAAGTTACCCGATTTTAAGGTAATGTCTTCGCTTGAGTCCTTTTGTTTTATTTTGCTTCTCCAACCCCCTAAACTCTTTTTATTCATTTATTTTGTAACAAATACAGTAACTTAAATATAATAGGATGTTTTTATAATAAGTATTAGAGCTACATTTACACACACCTACATCTAATGGTTAAAGAACATATTGTTTCCGTGGATGGAGAATTTCTGCCTCCCGAAATGATGATTGTTCAAAATTATTCTAACACATTCAAATGTGGACATTAAGATGACACTATATTTATATATGATATCTAATATGTTTATGTATTACTTAATCTTCTGTATTTTTCATTTATGGCGTACCTTTATGGTTTCCATTATGGGTAAACGCGATATCTTCATTTAAGGAAGTGCAGACTACCGCCCCCTCAAAGTGATTTGATTCGTTAATACCATATGTGGTACGTATAAAGGATATATTTAATGATATTATATATGATACCATACTGGAATTAAAATACTATTATGTATCATTATGTTTTAATTCCATTAAATATGAAATAGAAATGGAAGTAGCGTTCATGCGTACGTACGGCTTACCGTCTCCATGAATGGTGCATTTCATTTCATAACTCTAAATGTTATGTAATATTATAAATGCATGAATATACTGGATATATATGATATATATGATATATACATCATGAATAAAATTCTGGATATAATGAACCTTTGACCACACAAACAACATGTAATTGTAAAAAGTCCACTTTCGACTTAAGAACCAAATATCGACAAGACAAACATTATTATCTTAAATGATTACATAATGTTTATGACATGGTAATAAATGATATAAAAGTAATAATGAAATTCAAAAAGGTTCTTAAGGATGTATAAATTAACTCAATTTTATTATTCAGGATATTAAAGAAAGATCAAGTCAAGTCGGACCCGATGTAAGGGATCCTACTCCTCTCTTTCTTTTTAAGTACGCTCTTTTATGTCATTCCTTTTAAAGATCATCTTTCTTGTTATTGGTATGTTCTTTTATATTACTCTTAATGTAATTTTTTATTGTTCATATGATGAGAGACCTTATTATCTCTCCTCAATCCATTATGGATGTTTTGGGTGGCGCTGTTAGGCTGCCGAATTTTCATAAGAGATCTAACCTCTCTCTTTCTTTTTAAGTACTCTCCTTTTTGTCAATTCTTTTAAGATCCTATTTTTTATGTTGGGGAATGTTCTTTTATATTCCTATTTCTTTAAACATTATGTTAATATGATGAGAGACCCTATTTTCTCTCATCAATCCATTTTGTATGTTTTAAGTGGCGTCGTTAGGCTGCCGAGTTTTTGTAAGGGATTTTTCATCTCACTCTTATTCCCGTGAGATTTATGCTACATTTTCCACAATTTCCTTTTAGTGGTGTATGTACTGCCCATTATTTTACACATTGTGTATAATAATTTCATTTATGAGTATTTACATCAATCTTTTATTTTCCTTCTTTCACGGGGTGCATGTCTCGAAAGATACCCATGTCGGTAAGGGAACCTTTCACCCTCCTCTTTTTAAAATACTTCTTTTGTTGGGTCTTCTAATTTACATATTGTTATGTTGTGATATGTTCTCATATATCCGTATTTATGTAAATTTTATGTCCAAGTGATGAGATACCCTTTTTTATCTCTCATCAACTCATTTTCTGAATTTTGTAGTGACGCTGTTAGGCTGTCATATTTTTGCAAGGGAACTTCTTAACCCAAATTTGATTCTTTGGGATAATATTGTACTCCTTGAATATGTCATTCTATGAATATGTGTAAATAACCTCTGATTGTTTTACACTTAATATCCACTTATATTGGGTGTATTCGTTTGTCACACATAATTATGTAATTTATTTATCCTTAATCAAAGGATATCGTCTTTGTAAGGGACTTCGTCTCAATCTACTTTCATTGAAGCATATTTCGTTTTATACACAACTTTATTTTATACGGTGTATAAAACCCTTTGAATTTTATGTGTATTCAAAAGGAATCTATTATCTATGAAGCGTTTTACTAAACGAAAAAAAGGAATGTTTCTTTTTACGTACGCGGTGACAACGACCTTTTCCGCCGCAGCGAGTATTATTTGATCTTTGGATTCCTCAACAAGCCGTAATGTTTTTAAAATAAAACAAATACCATATACTTTTTTTTGTATTTTGGTATTGAAAATGGTTTTGATAAAGGATTCTATTATGACAATGTATTTAAATGATATATTGTGATTGAAATGTGGAAATGTTATCATTCCTTTATGTTGGTTTTATGTGTTATAATTTTATAATTGTACTTGGACATTTTACTGGTGGTTACGTGATAAACCATATGATGGGTGGTGACGTGAATACCAGGATGGGTGGTTATGTTATAACCTCCAATGTATTGGGTATGGAAGTCGGCCATATGGCTATTCCATTAAGTATGTATGGAAGTTGGCCGAATGGCTGTTCCATTAAGTGATATGTGTGGAAGTCGACCTTATGGTTATTCCACTTAAGTATGTTTATGTCCCAAGTTACTGTTATATGTTATGTGTTCTTTATATGGGTTTTACGGTAATGATTTGGTAACAAAAGTGTAAGTAATGATCTTTTATCCAGTGAAGAGTTTTTACTACTTCATAAAGGTGAAAAGTATTACTTTGGTAAAGTACTCATGGTTTACATGTTGTTTTTGAAAAACTAACAGTTTTCCTTCTTTGTGTATCCTTTACTGGGCTTTTTATACTCATTCCAAGTTTTTGAAATGTTTTTCATAGGTCAAGGGAAGGGTACATGATATGATGATAGTGTCAAGGAGATGTCAAGAAATAATCCATGTTTTATTTTAAATATGTTTCCGTTGATTGAAAAATGAATACTATCTTTATGTAACCACTTTGTTTAAATGTGGAATGTAATGCAAGTTTTATGATCTAATTCTCTAAAACTTTAAACCTGAAAAGATCCTCAATGTGTAATCTTGTAATAACTCAAGATTAAGTAAGGTTTAAGGTTGGGGACTTATAGTTGGTATCAAAGGTCAGTTTAGATAACTTTAGAGGTTAGGGTATTATTTAAGCATAAGTGACATTACTATAATGGTTAGGATTTCATATAGAGTCATAGTTTTTAGATAAAGTGAATTAGTAAGTATATCTTCCTCATTAGTACATGATGGTTTTGTTGATATACTCACACTGAAATTTCTGTTTTAGGTGAATGGATGGATCTAGCAGGAAACAAATTGACAATAGGTTTGAAGGAAACTGTGGTGGTTCTCTGATTAAGAGACTAGATGAAATGGGGGATTCAATGAGGAAACTCATGGTTGTTCTAAACCAACTATCAAGGAGTCATGATCAACCACTTGAACCTTGGTATGTTCTGTAATGCATCATGTATGAGATGACCAATCGATGTGGAAGTTCAGGTAATAATTATAAAGGTAACCATTAGGGTTTATATGATCCTTACTTTTAAGGTAATTATGGGTTATTATATGTTATGATGGAAAATGAAAGGCATGAGATAAACTTGAGGTTAAATATGTTATGATTATTTTTGAAGATTTCATCTCGTTTTGGGGAATGTTTTGAGAATTATACAGTTTTGGAAAAAGGACAACACGCAGACCGTGTGACACCCCGTCACGTCGGACAAAGCTGTGGGAATCGAACCCACAACCAATGTGCGACTGGTATTTATCGCCTACCACTGGACTACGTGAATTCCCTGGTTAGTATGACTGATTCTTTTTAGTTAGATGATTTTATGAATTAAGAGTAAGCTTATTTTGGGTTATCTATGGAAATTTATTAACCTATCATGGAGGATATGTGATTAGGTTAATTACTTTTCAATACGAGACATTAAGAGAAACTGATGTTGTTTGGAGATAAATGTTACGATTTAACTTGGAAGACTATGTGACTAAATCCTTCAAATATTTGGGTTTCAATCTTAGCTTGGTTTACTTTTAATAATTTTATGGACAAAATTATTATCGAATGGTCCTTGTTGAACTTTGGGTTTTGTTGGACAAATTTTGGAGATTAAGAATAGATTTTCTTTTTTATAAAGGGTTATCCTTTTCTGGATTATCTGATCTTGTACTAACCTTTTTGGTTTTGGTTTTGGTTAAAGTATCATGACATGGGAAGTATATATTTCTCTTTTTTGTATTAGGTGATTATCTGGAATTTGATTATAGTACTCTTAATGTGACCAAGTCTTTCTAAATACTCGTCTTTTAGAGAAAATATGAGTTTGTGTAAAGAATCTAATAAAAGTTGAAAGTCAACATGATAAGTGATTATCTTTCCTTATTAATAAATTCATCAATAAAAAGTAACTTAAAAAAAATGTTGTCTATTAACTTTTCCTACTGGGGAATTGAATACTGTTTAACCCATCACAAGTTTGTGATTTTCTTGTGGTTAACTTTCTCCTAAACATGTTTTATATCACTCTCCATCAGAACATGACCCTTTTTTTTTCTTCCACGTCCATATTTTCATACATGGAATCCTAGAATGGGTTAACTCGGGTGACCTTTGTACTTATCTTTCTTTATTTTAAAGTGATTGTTTTACCGACTCTAGTTCCGATGTGGGACTTTCAAGGATGATTCCAAGCCCAATTTTAAAATTGTGAGGATGCAATTCTCAAAATGGGGGAATGATGTAACACCCTAGGTAAATAAATAATATGAAATCTTTATATTTATCCATATTTGTGAATAAAATATTAATATTACTTTAAAGGGGATTCTATACTCGATGGCGTACCCAATACGCAACAACGAATTTCTTGGGAATCTTACGTTGCACTCTAATAATAATATAATATTATTTTAAATGGTAGTTAACGCCTAACCGTTGTAATGGAGGGAATGAACATAACTAACTAAAAAACGATTATATATTTTTTCAAATATTTTTACTCTTTACAATAAATGTCAGAGGATTAAAAATGAAAATGAATCCAGTTTTTAAGCGTAAACATTCTAATATTCTTTTAAAGGTCGATTAACTGCCTTTTGATGGCGAACCCCTTTTAAATCCACTTTTTGACAATTTTATAAGATATATTTTTTAAAATAAACATATTATTTATTATTGGGGCATTTAAATTTACCTTGGGTTAATTTTTGATATTTTTCTGACAATGTTCATTTGTCAATGAATAGTGAAAAATACTGCATTTTACATCAAAATTTCTTTTTCATATAATTTAATTATATGGTTATATTATCTTTTTAATTTTTTTAAAGTTTAATTAGAATATATTTTTACCATTTAATTCAATTATGGTCATTGGGATTAATTTCACTTTAGAATTAGGCATAAACAGGTGCCAAACTTTTCATATATATTGTTTCTTAAAAACCCGCTATTTGTTTTGACAACAGGAAGTTTTTTTAAATTAATTATTTAAATTTATGTGTTTGGAATTTGGTAAAATTAATTACATATTTGTAATCAGAAGGTCCAAATTATGTAATTAAGACTCTTTTGTTTTTGGACATTATGAATAGTAACGACGGTAATTATCTTTAATTATCTTGATTAATTAGTAATCAGGTAGTTAAAGATAATAAGATAATATCATAATAATATAAAATGACCACAAAATGTGTCCTAAGGCTACTGGTTGTCTCATGTCCGACCATGGGATGCCTTATGCCAAACTTGGGGACCCCATGGAATCACTTTTATGAGAAAGTGACTTTTTATCTTTTTATTTTTAAAGAATGTTAAATGTAATAAAGAATGTATCACCTAAGTAAATTTTTTTTTAATTTTGTCTAAATAAATTATATTTTGGACTATAAATATTAATTGGAAATATAAAAATATTTTCTACATCATAGTATTTTTTTTATAATTTTTAGACATTAAATAAATTAAATTATTTCTGGCATCAAGATGATGCAGCGATGACCTCATTATTTAACGATTTAAATAAAATGGAAATATAATGTAAAATCTAAGACCTAAACATGTACAAAACCTATTTGATGGGTGTATTTCTAACCCTTATCACCTTATACTCGAAACACATCAATTTGGGACAATTAAAATCTGAAACTCATTTGGAAATAAAGTTACATTTTATACCTTTCCAAGAGTGCCCCTCCTCTCCTCTTATAAAAGGCCACCACCTCTACCTCCTTACCCACACTTACAAAGACTTTGGCTCGACCGAACCCTGCCCATTTTGTGTCTCCGCATCCCTCTATAACTCCTTGAAGCCTCACTTTGGGAAGAATCTTTTCCAAGGAAGCCTTTGAGCTCAAATCAAAGGAAGTTACCCGATTTTAAGGTAATGTCTTCGCTTGAGTCCTTTTGTTTTATTTGGCTTCTCCAACCCCATAAACTCATTTTATTAATTAATTTTGTAACAAATACAGTATCTTCAATATACTAGGATGTTTTTATAATAATTATTAGAGCTAAACTTACACACACCTACATCAAATGGTTAAAGAACATACTGTTTCCGTGGATGGCGAATTTCTGCCTCTCGAAATGAAGATTGTTCAACATTATTATAACACCTTCAAAGGTGACCATTAATATGAAACTATATTTATATATGATATATAATATGTTTATGTTTTAATTAAGCTTCTGTATTTTTCATTTATGGCATACCTTTATGGTTTCCATTATGGGTAAATGCGATATCTTCATTTAAGGAAGTGCGGACTACCGCCCCCTCAAAGTGATTTGATTTGTTAATACCATATGTGGTACGTATAAAGGATATATTTAATGATATTATATATGATACCATAGTGGAATTAAAATACTATTATGTATCATTATGTTTTAATTCCATTAAATATGAAATAGAAATGGAAGTAGCGTTCATGCGTACGTACGTCTTACCGTCTCTATGAACGGTGCATTTCATTTCCTAACTCTAAATGTTATGTAATATTATAAATGCATGAATATACTGGATATATATGATATATATGATATATACATCCTGAATAAAATTCTGGATATAATGAACCTTTGACCACACGAACAACATGTAATTGTAAGAAGTCCACTTTCAACTTAAGAACCAAATATCGACAAAACAAACATTATTAACTTAAATGATTATATAATGTTTATGACATGGTAATAAGTGATATAAAAGGAATAATTAACTTGAAAAAGGTTCTTAAGGAAGTATAAATTAACTCAAGTTTATTATTCAGGAGATTAAAGAACGATCAAGTCAAGTCGGACCCGAGGTAAGGGATCCTACTCCTCTCTTTCTTTTTAAGTACGCTCTTTTATGTCATTCCTTTTAAATATCATATTTCTTGTTATTGGTATGTTCTTTTATATTACTCTTACTATAATATTTTATTGTTCATAAGATGGGAGACAGTATTATTTCTCATCAATCTATTATGGATGTTTTGGGTGGTGCCGTTAGGCTGCCGAATTTTCGTAAGAGATCTAACCTCCCTCTTTCTTTATAAGTACTCTCCATTTTTCACTTATTTTAAGATCCTATTTGTTATGTTGGGGAATGTTATTTTATATTCCTATTTATTTAAACATTATGTTAATATGATGAGAGACCCTGTTTTCTATCATCAATCCATTTTGGAAGTTTTAAGTGGCGCCGTTAGGCTGCCGAGTTTTCGTAAGGGATTTTTCATCTCACTCTTATTCCCGTGAGATTTATGATACATTTGAAAAATTTCCTTTGAGTGGTGTATGTAATGCCCATTATTTTACTCATTGTGTATAATACTTTCATTTATGAGTATTTACATCAATGTTGTATTGTCCTTCATTCATGGGGTGCATGTCTCGAAAGATACCCATGTCGGTAAGGGAACCTTTCACCCTCCTCTTTTTAAAATAATTCTTTTGTTGGGTCTCCTAATTTACATATTTTAATGTTGATATATGTTCTCATATATCCTTATTGATTTAAATTTTATGTCCAAGTGATGAGATACCTTTTTTATCTCTCATCAACTCATTTTCTGAATTTTTTAGTGACGCCGTTAGGCTGTCCTATTTTTTCAAGGGAACTTCTTAATCCAAATTTGATTCTTTGGGATAATCTTGTACTCCTTGAATATGTCATTCTATGAATATGTGTAAATAAACTCTGATTGTTTTACACTTAATATCCACTTATATTGGGTGTATTCGTTTGTCACACATAATTATGTAATTGATTTATCCTTAATCCAAGGATACAGTCTTTGTAAGGGACTTCGTCTCAATCTCCTTTCATTGAAGCATATTTCGTTTTATACACAACTTTATTTTATATGGTGTATAAACCCCTTTGAATTTAACGTGTATTCAAAAGGAATATATTATCTATGAAGAGTTTTACTAAATGAAAAAAATGAATGTTTCTTTTTTACGTACGCGGTGACAACGACCTGTTCCGCCGCAGCGAGTATTATTTGATCTTTGGATTCCTCAACAAGCCATAATGTTTTTAAAATAAAACAAATACCATATAATTTTTTTGTATTTTGGTATTGAAAATGGTTTTGATAAAGGATTCTATTATGCCAATATATTTAATTGATATATTGTGATTGAAATGTGGAAATGTTATCATTATTTTATGTTGGTTTTATGTGTTATAATTTTATAATGGTAATTAGACATTTTACGGGTGGTTACGTGATAAACCATATGACGGGTGGTGCCGTGAATACCAGGATGGGTGGTTACGTTATAACCTCAAATGCATTGGGTATGGAAGTCGGCCATATTGCTATTCCATTAAGTATGTATGGAAGTTTGCTGAATGGCTATTCCATTAAGTGATATTGTGAAAGTCGACCTTATGGTTATTTCACTTAAGTATGTTTATGTCCCAAGTTAACTTTATATGATATGTGTTATTTATATGGATTTTATGGTAATATTTTGGTTACAAAAGGGTAAGTAATGATCTTTTATCCAGTGAAGAGTTTTTATTACTTCATAAAGGTGAAAAGTATTACTTTGGTAAAGTACTCATGGTTTACTTGTTGTTTTTGAAAAACTAATAGTTTTCTTTCTTTGTGTATACTTTACTGGGATTTTTATGCTCATCCCAAGTTTTTGAAATGTTTTTCATAGGTCAAGAGAAGTTTACATTATATTATGATAGTGTCAAGGAGGTGTCAAGAAAGAATCCATGTTTTATTTTAAATATGTTTCCGTTGATGGGAAAAATGAATACTATCTTTATGTAACCACTTTGTTTAAATGTGGAATGTAAGGAAAGTTTTATTATCTAATTCTATAAAACTCTAAACCTGAAAAGATACTCCATGTGTAATCTTGTAATAACTCAAGATTAAGTATGGTTTAAGTTTGGGCCTTATATTTATAATATTACATAATCATTTAGAGGTAAGAAATGAAATGCACCGTTCATGGAGACGGTAAGCCGTACGTACGCATGAACGCTAATTTCATTTCTATTTTGTATTTTATAGAATGGAATCATAATGATATAAAGGTATATTATAATTCCACTGTAATATAATATATAATATCATAACTCCGTCATTTATACGTCCCACATGTGGTTTTTATCGAATCAAATCATTTTGAGGGGGCGGTAGTCCGCACTTCCTTAAATGAAGATATCACATTTACCCATAATAGAAACCATAAAGGTATGCCCAAAATGAAAAATACAGAAGCATAAGGAAAACATAAACATATTATATATCATATATAAATATAGTGTCATCTTAATGGCCACCTTTGAAGGTGTTAAAATAATTTTGAACAATCATCATTTCGGGAGGCCGAAATTCGCCATCCACGGAAACAGTATGTTCTCTAACCACTAGATGTAGGTGTGTGTAAGTGTAGCTAGAATCCTTATTATAACAACATCCTAATATATTTATGATACTGGATTTGTTACAAAAGAAATGAATAAAAAGAGTTTAGGGGGTTGGAGAAGTAAAATAAAACAAAAGGACTCAAGTGAAGACATTACCTTAAAATCGGGTAACTCCCTTTGGTTTGAGGTCAAAGGCTTCCTTGGGAAGAATTCTGCTCAAAGTGAGGATTCAAGGAGTAAGAGAGGGATGTGGAGAAACAAAATGGGCAGGTTTTGGCCGATCCAAAGGCTTTGGAAGTGTGGGTAAGGTGGTAGAGGTGGGGGGCCTTTTATAAGAGGAGAGGAGGGGCACTCTTGGAAAGTAAGGAAATGTTACTTTATGTTAGAATGAGTTTCGGATTTTAATGGCACCACATTGATGTAATTCTAGGGTAAGGTGATAAGGGTTCTAAATACACCCATCCAATAGGTTTTGGACATGTGTAGGTCACAGATGTTACATTATCATTTCATTTTATTTAAATCCTTTATTAATGAGGTAATCGATGCATCATCATGATGTCATAAATAATTTAATTTATTTAAAGTATAAAAATTATAAAAAAACTACTATGATGTATTAAATATTTTTAGCTTTACAATGACTATTTATAATGAAAAATATGACTTGTATAACCCCATATAAAAATTGTTTTAGTAAAACATCTCATGTTTGTGTCATTTTTTACTTTAACATTTAATAAAAAGTTATTTATGTCATTTCCCAACCAAAGTGGCTCCATGGGGTCCCCAAGTTGACCCATGGATTTTATTGGTCGGCAATGACACATCCAATGAGGGTAGGACATGTGTAAAGCTCATCTCATTTTATTAAAACATTATTTTTACCTTAAACTACACTAATTACCTCTAATCGCGATTAAGAACTTAAAAGTTACTATTCACCAAAAAATTATTTTAATCTCATTGAACCACATTTTACTTCTTAATGACAACCATGTATATCGGATTTTTGAAAATCAAATAAAATAAGTGAAAAGTTTCATTTAAACAAAAAAATCAGTTTCTTTAACTACCACTAAGTGGTTTCACTATTCATCAAAAATTGAAGTTTTTCAGAAAAATACCAAAACATCACCCTAAGCTATATTTGATATTCTGAATTCGAAAATGATGTCTATTTTAAAAAATTCAAATCATATAAGTCACATTAATTAATTTAATAATTAATTCTCGCTGTCATGTCAAATAGCATGTTTTTATGAAACAATAAGTATCAAAAGATTGACACTAGTTTAAGTCCAATTTCAAAGTGAAATTGATTCCAACAACCACTATTAGATTTAATGGTAAAAATATATTCTAATTTCAATTTTAAACCAATTAAAAATATAATCTAATCATATAAATAAATTATATTAAAAAGAGGTTTTGAATTAAAATACAACATTTTACACTATTCATTAAAAAAATGAACTTTATCGGAAAAATACCAAAAAATTACACAAAGTAAATTTTGATGTCCCGATTATAAAGAAGAGTTTTATTTGGTCCAATAGAATTTATAAGGGTGAACAAAACTATATTTAATGATGGTTCTCCATCAAAAGGTGATAAGTGAACCTTTAGTGAAAACTAGGGCATATACGCCTAAAATTGAATTCTTTACGTATTTGAAGCCTTTATCTTTTATTAGATAAATGTAAAAACATATATAATAATATTTTAGTTATTTCTATCCATTCCTGCCAATACAATGAAAACATGTTAACTACCATTTAAAATAATATTATTATATTACTAGTGTACAACGTAGGTTTTTAAAAAACTCATCGTTGCGTACCGAGTACGCTATCGAACATAGCAACCCCTTTTAATTAAAATTAATATTTAATTCGCAAATATTAATAAATATGAAAATTTATTATTCTTTATTTACTTGGGATGTTACATCCTTCCCCCCTTTTGGGAATTGCGTCCTCACAATTTTATTCACTTATCAAAATAAGTGGGGGGTATTTATCCCTCATAGCATTTTCAGATTCCCACGTTGCTTCTTCAACCATATGGTTTTTCCACAAAACCTTTACCTGGTGAATTACCTTATTTTGCAACACTTTCTCTCTTCGGTCAAGAATCTAGAATGGTTTTTCTTCATAAGATAGGTTCTCCTCCAGCTGAACTACCTCTGGACTCAAAACATGAGATGGATCTAGCATATACTTCCTCAACATCAAAACATGAAAAGCATTGTGTACCTGAGATAAACGTGGAGGTAAAGCCACTTGTTAAGAAACTGATCCAACTTTCTCCAAAATTTCATATGGGCCAATGAACCTTGGACTTAGCTTTTCTTTCTTACCAAATATCATCACACTTTTCCAAGGAGAAACCTTGAGAAAAAAATGACCACCTACCTCGAAAGATAGATCCTTCCTCCGGTTATCCGCATAACTCTTCTGCCTGCTTTGAGCTATTCTCATGTGTTTCTGAATCAAATGAACTTTTTCTGCCATCTCTTCTACCAATTCTGGTCCCATTAACTTCCTTTCACCCACTTCATCCCAAAATGCTGGAGTTCGACACCGCTTCCCATATAATGCCTCAAATTGTGCCATCTTTATACTGGAATGAAAACTGTTATTATAAGAAAACTCAACCAAAGAAAGATGTTGGTCCCAACTTGCCTGATAATCCATCGAACAAGCTCGTAGCATATCCTCCAAGGTCTGAATTGTTCGTTCTGACTGCCCATCTAATTGCGGATGAAAAGCTGTTCTAAAATTTAATTCTATACCCACGACTTCTGAAGGCCTTTCCAAAAGTTAGAAGTAAACCTAGGATCATGATTAGAGAGAATGGAGAGAGGAACTCCATGTAACCTAACTATCTCTTTAAGATACAAAATGGAAAGTTGATCTAGTGAAAAAGTATATCGTATATCAAGGAAATGAGCAGATTTAGTCAAGCGATCAACAATAACCTAGATTGCATTATTACCTCGAGATGTCCTCCGTAATCCCACAACAAAGTCCATAGATATGTTTTCCCATTTCCACTCTGGCACTGGTAAAGGCTGAAGCATCCCTTTCAGTAACTGCCACTCTGCTTTAACCTTCATACAAGTCAAACACTTCATAGTAAAATCAACAATATCCCTTTTTCATTCCATCCTACCAGTAATACTCCCGTGGATCTCTGTACATATTATTACTGCCAGGATGAACTGAAAACGGGGAACTATGAGCCTCACATAACAACTCATTCTTCAACTGTGAATCACAAGGCACACATAATCTCTTCCCAAACCTCAAAACACAATCATTATCAATGTTAAATTCAGGCAACATACCCTTCTGAACCAGCTCTACCTTTTTCTTCAACTCACTGTCTTACCTCTGTGCTTTCTTAATTCTATCTGATAGGGATGATCTCACTGATACCTAAAACAAAACAGAAGAACTTCCTGCACCAATAACTTCTATTCCAATGTTCATCAAATCAAAAACCAAAGGATCTCATTCCAAACATAGCATGGTTAATGAAGCATTACTTTTTTGACTCAAAGCATCGCCCACTTTATTTGCTTTTCCCGGATGGTAATGAATTGTACAATCATAATCCTTGATTAATTCCAGTCATCTCTTCTGTCTCATGTTCAATTCTTTCTGAGTTAATATATACTTTAAACTTCTGTGATCAGTATATATTTCACACTTTACTCCATACAAATGATGCGTCCAAATTTTTAAAGCAAAAACAACAACAGCTAATTCCAAATCATGTGTAGGGTAATTTACCTCATGAGTTTTCAACTGACGTGAAGCATAAGCAATTACCTGATCATTCTGCATAAGGACACAACCATGTCCATTAAATGAAGCATCACTGTATATAACAAACTCACCATTCCTGGAAGGAAGTTCCAAAACTGGAGAATTCACCAATCTTCTTTTCAACTCCTGAAAACAATCATCACATTCCTTTTTCCAGATAAATGTAACACCCTTTCGAGTTAGCTTAGTCATTGGACCAGATAACCATGAAAAAATTTCAACAAACCTTCAGTAGTAACATGCCAAACCAAGAAAACTACGGATCTTGGTTACATTTGTGGGTCTTGGCCATTCTTCAAAAACTTTTGTTTTAGAAGGATCAACAGTTATGCCATCTTTTGAAATAATGTGACCCAGGAAAGAAATTTGTTGTAACCAAAACTCACACTTGATGAATTCTCCATATAGTTTCTTTTCTTTTAAGGTTTGCAAGATAACCCTTAAATGACATTCATGCTCCTCTTTACTTTTAGAAAACACCAAAATATCATCGATGAAAACAACCACAACCTTATCCAAGAACTCAGGGAAAATTCTATTCATAAGGTCCATGAATACAGCAGGTTTATTGGTTAACCCAAAAGGCATAACTAAAAATTTATAATGGCCATATCTAGTACGGAACATAGTTTTCGGAACGTCTGCTTCTTTTACTTTCAACTGATGGTACCCCGACCTAAAGTCAATCTTCGAAAAATACTGAGCTCCCTGGAGCTGATCAAACAAATCATCGATATGAGGCAAAGGATACTTGTTCTTAACAGTAATATTATTCAAGGCTCTATAATCAATGCAAAGTCTCATTGAGCCATCTTTCTTTTTAACAAACAAGACAGGAGAACCCCATGGTGATGTGCTAGGTCAAATGAAACCTTTATCTAATAACTCATGCAATTGCTTCTTTAACTCTAAATGTTCAACTTGATCCATTCGATAAGGGGGTTTTGAAATCATCTTAGAATTAGGAACTAAGTCAATAGTAAATTCAACTTCCCGATCATGAATAATACCAGGAAACTCATCAGGAAAAACATCAAGATACTCATTTACCACTGTCACATCATTAATCTGAACAGTTCCTTTATTTTCAACAATATGTGCAAGGTAACATTCATTTCCATCTTTTACTAGTTTCTCAACTTTCTGATATGTTATCAAAATCAAGGGTTCATTCTTGTACAAATACTGATAATCTTTCTAAACAGAAACCATTTTAGCTCTGCAGTCAATCTTAGCATGATAAACAGAAAACCAATCCATGCCCAAAATAACATCAATCTCTGCTAGAGGCAAAACAATAAGGTTTGCTGGTAGATTCTTTACACACACAAGGATAGGAAGGTTCTTATAATTCCTTTTTGTCTCAATGTTCCCTCCGGGTGTTTTTACCATAATTTCAGGATTCATATCATGAGATGGAATTTCCAATTTACTAGAAAACTTCTCAGAAATGAAAGAGTGTGTAGACCCTGAATCAAACAACACATTGACATAATCTGAACAAACAAACAGTGTACCTGATACCACTTCATTCGATGGCCCAACATCTACTGAGGTTGTTGCAAAAGATTTCACCACCCCTTTCTGCTTGTAGTCTGGCTGCTTTCCCCCTGTTGAGTTCTTCGTTAGACACTCATTTTCATAATGATCTATTCATTACACTTAAAACATCTTACTGTTGGCTTTTCATTGCCTTCTTGATCATCCTCCTTACAGTTACGAGCAATATGACCAGACTTACCACACCGAAAGCACTTACTAGACTTGGATAAACATTCTCCAGGATGCATTTTACCACACTTCTCATATGATGGATATTTGGTTTTCTTACCTCCTTGTTTCTTTAATGAATTCTTCCCCTTTGCCTGCCAACTGGACCTCTTATTCTATTGTTTGTTATAGAACACCTAATCATCGGAAAACTCCATTTCCCCCTTCTCCGCACATCAAACAAGTTTTTCATAACTTTTGAACTCACGAGAATCTAAATCCCTTCGATACTTTGGCTTTAACCCTGAGTAAAAACGGTTTATTTTAATACCAAGATCTCATATGAAGTTTGGAGCATACCTTGCCAATCGAGTGTACTTTTCTTCATAAGCAGCCACTTAATCATCCTCCTGCCTCAACTCTAGGAACTGTTTTTCCATCCTAAGACGAACCACCTTAGGAAAATATTTCTCAAAAAACATACCTTTGAATTCGTCCCAGTGAAGATCCTCAATCTCATCACTATCCCGGATATTTTTCACCATCGACCACCACTGATCAGCTTCACCTTCAAAATGGTAAACAGTAAGACTAACCTTTTGATGTTCTGAATACCCCATGGCATCAAAAATATTCTCCAGTGCTTTAATCCACCCTTCAGCTTGCACGGGGTCAGATGATCCTCTGAATGATGGGGGATGTTGCCTCATGAAATGTTCCACGACTGACATGTTCCTCTACGGTTGATCTGGATGATCTCATGCATGGATACAACCACCATTTATACCCTGAGTCAACTATTCCATCACTGCAACAAACTGTTCAGTTCTGATTCTGACCATCTCAGGTTGCTGATTTGGAAGTTGACTTCCTCCTGATGTCGTCCCAATATAGCTGCTTTGTTTCCTATATGGAAAACCATTCTGAACACAGAAATATCATAGGCAAAGCAACATGGTAATCTTTAAATTCTATATCATTTCAGTCATACCATAAATTAACTTATAATTTAACAATTTTCTAACTCCTAAAGTTGTCTAAACCGACCTCTAATACCAACTATAAGGCCTCAACCTTAAGCATCTCTTAATATTGAATTAAATGAATAATTCACATTGAGGATCTTTTCAGGTTTAGAGTATTAGAGAATTAGGACATAACTGTTACATCTCAAATGGTTACAAAGTAGACACTTCTACTAAGTTTTCATAGAATAAAAAAAACTCTTAAAAAGAAACATGTCTAGTTCCATGTTTTATATAGCATGCCTTTCCCTTGATCCCATCCTTGACCCTATTCCACATTATATCATATGAAAACAATTTCAAAAGAAACTTGGGGTGAGCATAAAAAGCTCAGTAAGGGATACACAAAGAATGAAAACTGTTAGTTTTTCAAACATCAAGTAAACCATGTATACTTTATCAAAGTAATACCTTCACCTTCATGAAGTAGTAAAAACTCTTCACTGAATAAAATATCATTACTTACCCTTTTGTAACCAAAGGATTACCATAAAACCCATATAAAGAACACATAACATATAAAGGTATCTTGGGACATAAACATACTTAAGTGGAATAACCATACGGTCGAATTCCACACATATCACTTAATGGAATAGCCATACGGCCAACTTCCGTACATACTTAATGGAATAGCCATATGGCCGACTTCCATACCCAATGCATTGGAGGTTATAACGTAACCACCCATCCTGGTATTCACGGAACCACCCGTCATATGGTTTATCATGTAACCACCCATCAAATGTTTAAGTACCATTATAAAAATCATAAGACATAAAACAAATATAATGGAAAGAAAAAATTTCCACACTTTGATCACAATATATCAATTAAATATATTGACATAACTAATCCATTATAAAAAACCATTTTCAATACCAAAATATATAAGAGAGTATATGGTATTTATTTCATTTAAAAAAACATTACGGCTTGTTCAGGAAGCCAAAGACCAAATAATACTCGCGGCGTCAAAAAAGGTCGTTGTCACCACATATGTTAAAAGAAACATTCCTTTTTGTCGTTTTGTAAAACGCTTCGTAGAAAAAGATTCCTTTTGTATAAAAGTAAAATTAAAAGGGGTTTATACACCGTATAAAAGAAAGTTGTGTATGAAATGAAATATGCCTCAATGAAAGGAGATTGAGACGAAGTCCCTTACCTCGGGTCCGACTTGACTCGGTCGGTCTTTAATCTCTTGAATAATAAACATGAGTTAATTTCTAATTGTTTAAGAACCTTTTTCAAGTTCATTATTCCTTTTATATCACTTATTTCCATGTCATTAACACTATGTAATTATTTAAGATAATAATCGTCATTTTAACGATCATTGGTACTTGAGTCAAAAATAAACCCTTTATAATTACAAGTTGTTCATGTATCCATTATATCCAGAATTATAATCATGATGTATATATAATATATATCATATATATACAGTATATACATGCATTTATAATATTACATAATCATTTAGAGGTATGAAATGAAATGCACCATTCATGGAGACGGTAAGCCGTACGTACGCATGAACGCTACTTTCATTTCTATTTAATATTTTATAGAATGGAATCATAATGATATAAAAGTATATTATAATTCCAGTGTAATATCATATATAATATCATAACTCCATCCTTTATACGTCCCACATATGGTATTTAACGAATCAAATCACTTTGAGGGGGCGGTAGTCCGCACTTCCTTAAATGAAGATATCACGTTTACCCATAATGGAAACCATTAAGGTATGCCCAAAATAAAAAATACAGAAGCTTAAGGGAAAAATATACATATTATATATCATATATAAATATAGTTTCATCTTAATGGCCACCTTTTAAGGTGTTAAAAGAATGCTGAATAATCATCGTTTCGGGATGCCGAAATTCTCCATCCACAGAAACAGTATGTTCTTTAACCATTAGATGTAGGTGTGTGTAAGTGTAGCTCAAATACTTCATATAACAACATCCTAGTATATTTATGATACTGTATTTGTTACAAAATAAATGAATAAAAAGAGTTTAGGTGGTTGGATAAGTAAAATAAAACAAAAGGACTCAAGTGAAGTCATTACCTTAAAATCGGGTAACTCCATTTGGTTTGAGCTCAAAGGATTACTTGGGAAGAATTCTGCCCAAATTGAGGAATCAAGGAGTAAGAGATGGATGTGGAGAGGCAAAATGGGCAGGAGTTGGCCGAGCCAAAGGCTTTGGAAGTGTGGGTAAGGTGGTAGAGCTGGGGGCCTTTTATAAGATGAGAGGAGGGGTACTCTTGGAAAGTAAGGAAATGTTACTTTATTTTAGAATGAGTTTCGGATTTTAATGGTCCCACATTGATTTAATTCGAGGGTAACGTGATAAGGGTTCGAAATACACCCATCCAATAGGTTTTGGACATGTGTAGGTCATAGATTTTACATTATCATTTCATTTTATTTAAATCCTTTATTAATGAGGTAATCGATGCATCATCTTGATGTCATATATAATTTAATTAATTTAAAGTCTAAAAATTATATAAAAAATACGATGATGTATAAAATCCTTTTAGCTTTCCAATTACTATTTATAATCAAAACTCTGACTTGTATAACCCCATATAAAAATTGTTTTAGTAAAACATCTCATGTTTGTGTCATTTTTACTTTGACATTTAATAAAAAGTGATTTATGTCATTTTCCATCCAAAGTGGCTCCATGGGGTCCCCAAGTTTACCCATGGATTTTATTGGTCGGCCATGACACATCCAATGATGGTATGACATGTTTCAAGCTCATCTAATTTTATTAAAGCATTATTTTTACCTTAAACTACACTAATTACCTCTAATCGCGATTAAGAACTTAAAAGTTACTATTCACCAAAAAATTATTTTAATCTCATTGAACCACATTTTACTTTTTAATGACAACCATGTATATCATATTTTTGAAAATCAAATCACAGAAGTGACAAAGTTTCATTTAAACAAAAAAATCAGTGTCTTTAACTACCACTTAGTGGTTTCACTATTCATCAAAAATTGAAGTTTTTCAGAAAAATACCAAAACTTCACCCTAAGCTACATTTGATAGTCAGAATTCGAAAATGATGTCTATTTTAAAAAAGTAAAATCATATATGTCACATTAATTAATTTAATAATTAATTCCCGCTGTCATGTCAAATAGCGTGTTTTTATGAAACAATAAGTATCAAAAGATTGACACTAGTTTAAGTCCAATTTCAAAGTGAAATTGATTCCAACGACCACTATTAGATTTAATGGTAAAAATATATTCTAATTTCACTTTAAAACCAATTCAAAAGATTATATAATCATATAAATAAATTATATTAAAAAGAGGGTTTGAATTAAAATACAACATTTTACACTATTCATTAAAAAATGAACTTTATCGGAAAAATACCAAAAATTTACACAAAGTAAATTTTGATGTCCCGATTCTAAAGAAGAGTTTTATTTGGTCCAATAGAATGTAAAAGAGTGAACAAAACTATATTTAATGAAGGTTTTCCATCAAAAGGCGATAAGTGAACCTTTAGTGAAAACTAGGGCATATACGCCTAAAATTGAATTCTTTCCGTATTTTAAGCCTTTATCATTTATTAGATAAATGTAAAAACATATATAATAATATTTTAGTTATTTCTATCCATTCCCACTAATACAACGGCTACATGTTAACTACCATTTAAAATAATATTATTATATTACTTGTGTATAACGTAAGTTTTCAAAGAAACTCATCGTTGCGTATCGAGTACGCTATCGAACATAGAAACCCCTTTTAATTAAAATTAATGTTTAATTCGAAAATATTAATAAATATGAAAATTTATTATTTTTTATTTACTTGGGATGTTACATATAATCTATTTATAATTTAGTACAATGGTTCATAAGGATATTTTGGAATCTGTCTCAAATAAAACCGACTAACTGTGTGATCGGTATGACTCAGATTTTATGTTTTGAATTTAAAATGACATTTTAGTAAAAAAAAAGTGACAAAATCAAAAATAAGAAAATGAATTCGGATTGATTTGATAATTTAGGGAAACACTAAATAAGTTATTTATGATATGTAGGAATCATCCTCACCTCAATATAATTCACAATGTCACTGATATAATTCAAAGTATGTCTTTTTATTTAAAATTGAAATTTTAGTAAAAAAAGACAAGTGACATAATGAAAACCAAGATAACACATTTAGATTATTAAAATACTTTAGGAAAATTATACATAATTAATTAGTGAAGTGTATTAATAATATTCACCTTAATCTGATACACAGTGAGCCTGATATGACTCAATGTATATGTTTTTTAGTTTAAAATTGATACATTGTGTTTCATTTATTTCTTTATAGTATTACTAACATAAGAACTATTTTCTTATATAGGTGCATTCATTTTCTTGAGACATGGTGTTTTTTTAGAAAATAATAGTATGACCATGTGTTACAGTCCAAAGACAAAGGAATGTTGGTGATTTTCAATGTGTGTGATAATTTGTACTTACTCATGTAATTGTACATACCAATTTTTGAAATGTGTATAATAAAGTTTTTTATTGTATCTGTGTTCTAAAATTTATATCAACTAAATTAGGTATTGCACCTATATTTTCTATATATTTCTATTCCTTATTATATATTCTGATTGGGTTTGATTTTATAGGGATAATGTATGGATGTTGTATAATTGTAGCTGTGTAGCAGCTATAATGGCCTTTATCAGCACTACATGAAGTGATCATAAAGATTCCCTTTATTATAACTTCATCTAGCATTGATAAAGTTAATCTTTATCAGTTATTCATATTGAACTGATAAAGGTACCCCTTATTAGGGCTATATAAAAAGTGATGATAAAGATATCCTTTATCAAGGCTTCCAAAATATATTGATAAAAAGTAATTTATAAAAACTTTCTGTAAGTACTAATAAAGGATACCTTTATCAGTGATATTTATAATGATGATAATGGCTGAAGGATTTTATCATCACTTTGGTAGTCAGTGCTTTTATGCCCTGACAAAGATCATTTTTATCACTGTTAAAATAATGTTTTTTAGTAGTGTGTAGAAGAGAAGAGATTCTTTTATTATGATAGAAAATTCCACATCACGTACCATTACAAATAGAACATGAATATTTCAATTAAAAGAGGAAATCAATAATCAAGATAGAATTATTGTCGAAAATAATTAAGAGTATTAGTTTTTTAGAAGATGTAACATCCTGACAAAAACCACTAGGTCATATCCAAATGTTCACATAACCTCATTCACACCTCCTAATATGAAAAAGGCTTCTAACTAGAAGTGAGGGTACGAGTCCAAATATAAGGAGATAATACCCTCAGTATCATGTTATATGAAAAATAATAAATGAAAATTAACATAATAAATCATCAGGGAAAACATTTGTAATAATTTAATAAATGTAATACATGTGAAAAAATAAAGCATCTCGTAAAAGTGGAAAGCCTGTCCAGAGTAAAGAGAGAAGATAAATAAATAAATAATGAACTATAGGTCTCACTACTGATCATTCTATCCCAACACCAGCTCTATGTTTCTCAGCTCCCTATTCCACCATATATCCCTTTCTCATTTCTAGATCCCTCATGAAATATACAATCACAATGAAATTCTTGAGTAGGGTGTGATTACAAGACTCAGTATCACACCACCAATCTGTCCTTAACCTAGAGTTCTCATGTATAAAATTGTATTCCATAATAATAATAAATGTGTAAAATGTAAATAAATATAAACAAAATTGATTAGTGGTGGACATACCAAGATTCCACAACCCCCTGCTCATACCTTCTACATCTCCATGTTGGAACACTAACAAGAATACATGAGAAGTAACTAAAAACTAGCCACAAGACTAGTTCACATGTTGCTTGAAATCATCATGGAATCATGCATATCTGTGACCTAGTTCTATCATAGGCCTCAAGTATGTAATGGTCCTCTCAAATCAACTTGGAATCAATTATGCCACTTTCAAATCAACTAGGCATCAAGAACACTACTCTCAAATCAGTTAGGCGTCGAGTGTGCTTCCTCACAAATCCACTAGTCATCTAGTAACCAATACTTGGACTCCAATAATTGAGTGCATATCCAACATGAAATTCCATGCTATCATCATATATCCGATTTTAAATATGGAATGTTTCAAAAAAATCAACAATTAATTGAATATTCCACCTGTAAAAAACTAGGCATCGACCACGCTACTTGCAAGTCAACTAGGTGTTGAGTGCACTGATTGAAAATCAATTATATGTTAATCAAACTGATACTTGGCTTCTAGTTCCTTGAGTGAACCATTAACATGGTTCCATGATAACATCATATATCCGAGCTCATCTACATAATGATTCTCACAAATTAACTAGGAATCAAGTGCCTGATATGAATTTTGAAACTTGAGGTCAACTAGGCGTCAATCAGCCTGATACTTAGGCATTGAGTATATCTTCAACACAACATTCTATCTTATCTCCACCCTGTGCTTGGATCCATTTTCACTTCCCTATCAGGTCAAGAGCACTCCCCCTCCAAGGGAAAAAATATTTCATGATGGTTCACTTATCACATGTACCACTAACAACCACCAAGTCATTGTAACATATATATAGGGTGATCACACAAGAAGACATAGCAAAATATATCATCGTCATAAATAAAGCAGTAAACATAACATCATGCGATAAAAATCAAACATGGAAATAGATACACTAATATAACTCATGGAACCATAATAGATATCATGGATACACACACAACCACATGAGATAAAAATCAGGAATGGTATAAAATAATCCAACACAAAAATCAAGTATGGAAACATTTATAAACAAAATCCCATGAAGGTAAGGAAATTCCTACCTTATGTGTAATGATGTTTCGATGATAGGGTTCCCTTACCATGTTCAATTGCACCACATAATCCTAGAACCATTACTGAATATATATGATTTATAATTATTGTTATCTTTGATAATAAACATGTTAAAAAAGAATAAATTAAATCTGTAAAAATTATCACACTTCCTTCAAAAAAAATTCGGATTAAAATTTTACTCGTCCGGATAAATCCAATGGCTCTGATAGAACATTAATCTGATCAATATCACATGAGATATTGAAGATGGAAGTTTAGAAGAATCAAATATAATAAAATAAAATGAATAATATGAAAGAGGTAAAGTTTGAGACTGAGACATAAGGTTGGGAAAACCCCCTATATACTGCGTATGGATTATCCAATTTCTCCCCATTTATCTACATATTTGTTTTATTTTTTTCATTAATTGTTTCAAAAAATTATTAATTAATTAATTTCCTCTTTAATTATAAAATATTTGTGCCACCACATATTTATTATGTGTTTTTATTTCGTTTTTAACCCATTTACAACACATTTAAACACTCATTTAAAAATATTTTAACTCATCATTATATATTTATAAACTATATATATATATTTATATTTATATTTATGTACACACATATACATATATTCAATTTCATATATATATATATATATAGCCAATATATATACACATTATATACACACAGATTTCTGTATATATATATACACACCCACACATGTATATATACATATACATTTAACCTATATATATACATGTTTTATATATAAATATCTGTATATACATATATGCACCCACATATGTATATATACACATATATATTTATCCCATATATATACACACACACAATATATATATATACACCAATATTATTTTCCCTATCTAGTAATATCAATAATAATAACAACCATATTATTATTATTGTTAAATATTCTCCACTTCGACCATTAACATTTTAAAATGTAACTTCCATTAAAAATGAAGTAGTTAATAAATTTATATTTATAACACAATTTCATTTATGTGGGAAGGTAATAATATCACTGTTATTATGTAACCTCCAAATATATGGTTAACCATGGTGAAACGTATCCCATCAATTAAAAGAATTTAATTAATCATGTAATTTCCATTTTTTCAACTCAAATAATAATAATAATGATATAATTATTTTTAATCTATCATGATACGTATCCAAACAGCTGACACACACAGAGATTATATCACACCTAGGGTAAGAATTGTATTTTGGACCTAATGGTGGTATCAGATTTCTCATAGGATACACCTATTAGGAGATATTATATTATCATTAGAAAAAATTAAACATTAATATTATATAATATTTCCCGATGTGTGGTTTGACCAATCACCTGATGCAAACAAGTTTTATATCACACCTTGTGTAAACCTCACATGTCATACCCAACAATGGACTCAGATTTCTCATATGAGACACCGTTCAGGATATATTTCATTTTTTATTTCAAAAATAGCATGAATACATTTTATAATATATTTAATATTTTAATAAAATCAATATTGAAGATCTAGAAGAATTAATATTTGGCGCTAACTCAATGACTAATTCCAAACAATTCTAGAGAATAATCCAAACTGTTAACTGTGGTTTTACCCTTACAAAAATCCATTAAATACTTCTTATTGAAAACATAAAATATTCATTTAAAAATACTCATAAATTATTTATAGAGAGGGTTTCATTATCCTTAAAAATTTTAGGATGTTATAACTCTCTGCCTCTATTGACATTTTTCCACAAGAAGTTACCATAGTGGTCTTGTTCGAACAACTCAGGCCACTAAGTTCGAATATCAGACTCTCTCTCAGACACATATTCGTAACTTTAGGAACATATTAAAATAATATCCAATCTAAGGGATCACACAAGTTTATCCTTGGAGTATGCACTTAACCCAAGGCATAACCCTCCTATTACTAACCATGATCTCTATCCCTGAAAGTTAGTGACAACCATCATATATATACTAACACAAAAACCTATTTAGTTCAATTCATAAATTCCAAAAAAAATAAATCACATCAACATGAAAACATAAATATATCATACAAATAAAAACTATATCTCATTGATAGAACAAAATAAGAAATTAAATTAAATAAATATTATGTAACACAACAATAAGTATATACATAGATTGTGAAACTACGTTACTTGTCATGATGCATGGGCACACTCGAAAAATCATAAAACACATACAAAAATAATGTACTTCACCCAAGGGGAATTTAATCAATGGTAAAACTCTATAAAAAAGTGACATTAACATTGGTTACTTTTTCTACTAGAATCAATTTAAACCACCACTAAATCATTTAGGAGTAGTAAATATAACGGTCACATATTTAATGGCCTGGAATCATTTTTTGGTGAATTTTGTTTGTGTCATTTTTGGAACATTTAGAAAAAGTTTAGATTTTATTTAGTGGTGATTTTTGAGAAACAAATTAACCCAAGAAAATAGATAAAATGAACATAACAACCCCTAATATATAGGGTTATTTCATATTTACTACCACAAAGTATTTATCTTAAAATTTATTTTAAAAAAACATAATAAAAATATATAAATATAAAAACACTAACAAGAAATATACTAAAACATAAATTAAGAGTAAACCCAACATACATACTTCATAAATTATACATCCACTGTCATATATATACACACACACAATCACTATAACCACACTCACCATACCCATAGTCAACTGATAACCTTATCCAACCCATACCACTTTCATCAATATATAGAAATAAAATATGTCCAACACCAACCCATTCCCAATATATATCCATTACACCACATTCACTGAATACATATGCCACCACATCATCTCATCAACTAGAACCTACCACATCATCTCATCATCTATAAAAAAGATAGAAACTAAAACTGAACATAATAAAATAGAGTTACATTATAATCATTGATTAAATTTAATCATACCAAAAAAATAAGAACCATCATGACTACCTTATGAATAATGTCATAGAGTAGAATGGACAAACTCCAACTTAATTCTATAATCTATCACTTATAATAAAAACTATAACATTTAAGAAAATAAATATGAATGAGAAAAGGCACAAAATATACTCAAATGATGTACATAAAATATGTTATTGTGTTAATTAATCTAAATTTATTTTAACATAAAACAAAATATATATCATGAAAACACTTTGAAAACATAAAATTAACATTTAAGATATTATTCCACACTTGAAACTAAAAAGGGATAAGTATAAAGCTATCTAATTATTTTTAAATTCAATGTGGAGTGTGCTTTAAATATATTTAATATACAAATTTCATTGAATTTATTAATAAATAATTATCTATATTTAAAAAATAACTCAATGGTGTGTTTCCCATGATTTCACATCAATCTAAAGTTGTTTTATATGGTTTTTACCATTACACACATGTTTTAGTGTTTTGAAACACTAAAATGTGTTTATACGAATCCTATGAAAGATATAATTAAAATTTAAATTTAATTATATCCTATATTTTAAAAAAAAATCTACGGTCATTTTCCTAAAAATTTCATTGAAATATGATACCATTTTCATAGTTTTGGCCCCTAACACATGTTTTTAAAGGCTTTGGTTCCATTAAGGACTATTTACTGAATTATTCCAACCATACCATACGTTTTCTATGTGTATAGTAAAAAATAAATTAAATGTTATTTATCATTTATTTTACATCAATATGAAGTTTTTTTCCATGGTTTTGACCATTAAGCACAAGTTTTAGTGTTTTAAAACACCAAAAACGCATTTACAGGCATCTCGAGAAAATATTAACTTAGAATGACGTGTTGTTGGTACATGTACTTAAAACAGAAATATGAGGTTGTCTTACTCTAATTTCATGGAAATAGAATGTTATTTAAATAGTTTTAAACCCCTGACATAAGTTTTTAAAGGTGTTGGTACCTTTAAAAACTTTTTATTGAGCCATTTGAACAACACTCCAGACCAGATTGACATGTTTTATGTGTTTACATTGAAAATACTTAAATGGTGGTTGTTCCATGATTTCATATCAATTTTAGGTTTTCTTATATTTTTTTTATTGTTACACACATGTTTTAGTGTTTTCAAACACTAAAAAACATTTTTGAGCATCATGGGAAAACCAAAACTCAGAATTACATGTTGTCAGTTCTTATATTAAAAAATTAAATTTATGCTCATTGTACTCTAATTTCATTGAAATATAACATATTTTTCCTAGTTTTGACCCCCCACCCCCACACACACATTTTTAAAGTCTTTGGTACCTTTAAAAACTATTTACGGAGTCATTAAGACCACACATTTCGTTAGATTGTCATGTTGTTTTCACATACATATAAAAAGTAACCCAATGATGGTTTTCCAATGATTTAATTTTAATATAAGGTCATTTTTATGGTTTTATACTTACACATATGTTTTAGTGTTTTAAAAAACTAAAAAAAAATTATGAGAATCAGATGAAAATGGTAACTTGATACGATATTCCATAAGTTCATACATTTCACAAGAAATATTTGGTCATTTTACTATGATTTTGATGGACATCTAACATAAAAATCCAAATTTTTACCCCCATTGACACACGTTATTAAAGGACTTCCTATGATTAAAATCTATTTACTGATTCATTTTTATAACATCGCCTGTTGGATTGATGTGTTTTCTATGTTTACATGTCAAAAATAACTCAAATGTGGTTTTACTATGATTTCATGTCAATATGAGGTAATTTAAATTTGTTTTGACCTTTACATGGATGTTTTAGTGTTTTAAAATTGTAAAAATATATTTATGGGCATCCTAGGGAAATCATTACTTAGAATGATGTACCTTAGTTTCCTATATTTTAAAAATAAATATACGATTTTTTTTCCAATAATTTTAGGGAAATGTGATGTTTTTCCGAAGTTTTTACCCTCATCACATGTCTTTAAAGGGTTTATACTTTTATATACTTTTTAATGAGTCATTATAACAACACATCATGTCATATTGACATCTTGTCCATGAATACTTGTGAAAAACAACTCATCAGTGGTTTTCCCACAATTTCATATCCATATGAGGTTGTTTTCTATTGTTTTGACCGTTATATGAATGTTTTAGTGTTTGAAAACATTAAAAATGTATTTATGGTCATCCCGGGAAAACCATAAATCATAATGATGGGCTGTTAATTACTCTATTTGAAAAATCTAAATATAGTCACATTCCCCTAATTTTATGGAATTTTAACATCCTTTTCCTTGTTTTTACCACCAAATACATGTTTTTAAATGCTTTGGTACATTTAAATACTTTTAAAGAGTCATTACAACAACACCACTTGTAGTATTGATGTGTGATCTACCTTTAAAAGTCAGAAATAAATAAACAGTGATATTCCAATGATTTCACATCAATATGATATATTTTTATATAGTTTTTACTATTAAATGCATATTTTAGTGTTTTAAAATGCTAAAAATGAATTTATGGAAATACTAAGAAAACTATAACTTATAATGGTAGATTTTCTATTCCTACATTTCAAAAATAAATCGATGGTCATTTTCCTCATTTTTCATAACAATATAATATCATTTTCCTAGTTTTTAACCCTGAGCACACATTTTTAATGGCTTTGGTACCTATAAAGACTATGTACTGACTCATTTCCGCCACACTACACATAATATTGATATTATTTTCATGGATACACATAAAAAATAACTAAATTGTTGATTTTATATGATTTCATGTCAATATGAGGCTCTTTTCTATTGTTTTTACTGTTACACACACATTTTAGTGTTTTAAAACACTAAAAATGAATTTATGGTCATACTGGGAGAATCATAACATATAATGATTGGACATCAATTCCTACATTTAAAAAATAAATATATAGTTGTTTTCCTCTAATTTCATGAATATATGACATGGTTTTTTTAGTTTTTACCCCTCGACGTACTATTTTAAAGGCTTTGGTACCATTACATTATATTTACCGAGTTATTATGACAATATAAAAATCATATTGATGTGTTGTTTGTAGATATAAATAAAAAAATGGTGGTTATACAATGATTTCACATTAATATGAGGTTGTTTTCAATGATTTTAACTGTCACATGAATGTTTTAGTGTTTTAAAACACCAAAAACATGTTTGTTAGAATTCTAGGTAAACAATAACTAAAAATTATGGGACACTAGTTCCTACATTTCAAAAATAATTTTACTGTAATTTTCCTATAATTTCAGGGCTATTTGATGTCATTTTCCTAGTTTTGACCCCTGATACACGTTTTTAAAGGCTTTGGTAACTTCAAAAACTATTTACTAAGTCATTATGATAATATCGCACATCGAATTGACATGTTTCCTATAGGAACACATCAAAAATTACTCATCAGTCATTTCCCCTTGATTTCACATCAATATAGGGATGTTATCTATGGTCTTGACCATTACATGCACATTTTAGTGATTTAAAATACTAAAATGTGTTTATAGTCGTCATGAGAAAACTGTAACTCTGAATTATGGGCTATTGGTTCATAGAATTAAAAAATAAATATATAGTAATTTTCCACTTATTTTTTGGAAATATGACTTTGTTTTCCTAGTTTTGACCCCAATACATATTTTTTTAATCTTTTGGTACCTTTAAAACTGTTTACCAAGTCATTCCAACCACACCCCAAGTTGGATTGATGTATTGTCTACACATACACATCAAAAATTACGTAACAGTGGTTTCCACATGATTTCATGTCAATATGATTTTTTTCTATAGTTTTTATGGTTACATGCATGTTTTAGTAATTTAAAATGCTAAAAATGCATTTATATGTATCTTGGTAACATCATAACTTTGAATGTCATGCCCTCTGTGCCTAAATTTCAACAATCAATATACATTTGTGTTACTCTAATTTCATGTCAATTCAATAGGGATTTTCTATTTTTGACCCCCCCAACAAACATTTTTAATGGCTTTGGTACCTTTAATAACTTCTTAACCAGTAAAAATTGAGAAAACAAGATCATATTGTTTTCAAAATTAAGGATAATGGTCCATAATTTATTTTTGAGAATGGGGAATTAACGACACATCAATCCAGTACATGATGTGTTTGATATGCATCGAAGTGCATTATTTCAATATGAAGGTGTCATTTTAGTTTTATTTATGGATTTTTTATGTGCTCTTTGAAAATGTGTGAATAATCTATGGGATTTAGATTTTACCTTGGAAGGATGATCTATAAGGCTCTCAATTTCCTTGGGGATTATTCCATCTATCAATTGAAAAACAAAAACTAAATCATTTTCCATTTCTAACTTCCAATATTCCAATGTTTTCTTATAATAGTATGATTCTTGTACTTTTTTCAGCCTTGAAATTTCTCTTTGAGATACCCCACCAAAATCACTACTCGAAACCCAATAGGGTGTAGTAGCAACTAATGATGATGCCCAACAGAACACATCTGATGGAGTATCCCCAGAAGCCATCCCCCATACACATCTGGGATGGTCCTTCCCTAATATGATTATAACTGCATCATTCTGGGAAAATAATGATTATTATGAATGGTTCATATATCTGAATTCATTAATTTCAACCTATTAGTATAAAAATATTAACAATGATTTTTTAAATTATTTGAACTTCATAATATTACCTAATTAAGATTTTGATTTACTATTTATTTGTATTTCATTATAATCAGAACATGATAATGGAAAATAAATTATAACAAAAAACAAGGCTAAAACCAAATTAATTGAGGTTGGTTGGATGGATCAAATAATTCAAAATTCGAATTTTTTTCATCCATTCAGTTGGCCCCATTTTTTTAGTTTTAAGGATTCATAGTTGTTATAATATATTTTTCATAATTATGTGTTCTATAGTAATGAAATAACATGAATTATTAAAGAAAAGTACTGACTCCAATGTCTTTGGTAGGGTCAATCACAAAACTACGATCAGGTTTCCTCTACACATAAATATACATCTTCGTCTATCCAATAAATTGAAATAATTTTTATCCTTTAAAAATGTATAAACAAGTTAGAAAAAACATTTACTTATAATATAATGATATAAATAATAATGAATAAAATAAAAATAAAAAAATTCTTTTTCCCGAAAAACATTAAGATCCAGTGATATAATGAATGACATGTTTCTCATGATTCATATTATTTTTTAGATAATTACTATACAAATTGGGAAAATTAAGAAATTATAATGTAATTGTGTTTATGTTATTAACATACTGTGAAATATATAATTACATCATCAGATTCATCTATGTTAATATCAAAAAACATATTTCAATGCTCATGAAAATTCCTTCAGGAACTTTCTCATACATATATCATCAACTCATAGATTCGTCATTAAACTCATGCTATAATCACCATTTAAAACCAAACAATATCTGGCCCAAATATTCTAGATCCCATAGGCTTGAAACGATGTATGGGACATAAAAATGAAAAAACATCAAGAAATAAAAAATAGAACACTTTATAAGTATACTAAAATAATTTACTCATGTATTTTAAATTAGTTATCAATTAATATGAAATTAATATTAACTTTACATGATTACCAAGACCACATTTTCTCAAGATGTGGGAATATGCCTCCAATATTTGTAACTGATGGGAAAGCTCACTATATCATATGAAATATTCCCAAGAATCTACCAGAAGAATCCAACACATTACTGGTTCGCACCCCAAACTAATCAAATGGTATGATAATATTGAATTCCATCAGGTCCCATACATCTTAAATGTTCATATTTATATCCCATATATCATTATCCTTATCTTCTAGGAAAATTAATTAAACAATTATTAAAATATATAGTTTTTTTGTACCATGAAATATATACCAGTAATGGTAACCCGCAAATAACACCGAGATATAGGGGTAGCCAACAACTTCATCATTAAAGGTGAATCAGACAATGGGCTACCAACAAAATCTTGGGAAATAGTTGTCTCACTAGAAGACTCATGTACAACTAAATCGCTTATATGTGATGAAGTTAATAGTAGTGGTGGCGTGCTCCGAGATGTTGATTAGCTAGGATCTTGATTTTTTTTGTTCACATCATTCTTACAATTCAAATGGTTTTAAAATGTGAAATTTATAACAAAAAAAACTACATGATTTTAAAAAGAAAAAAAATTAAAAAAATATAACAATGTATATGTGTGTGAAAAACTCAAAAATGAGAAATTTTAAAATATTTTAATTACAAATTTATTCATTCAATTATATTCATCTTTATTGTCTTCATTTTTTTCAACTTCCATTGCAATAAGTTCTTCATTTTTATCATCTCTTGAATGTTCTATTATTTCAATGTTGTTAGGAAAAAAACATTCAATGTTTTGGGGAGGATGAGGTTTACTGTTAAAAAGTACCAATTGATCTTCATTACTCATATCATAAAAGAATCTCTAATTTAACAGTACAATACACTAAAACCCGCATGTATTTTATCATACACATAATAAACCACATTCACTTATGATGAAATTATAAATGGAACATGCTCTCTATGCTCACTTATGTGGATCATGTGAGAGAAGTTGGTAGAAGTCAAATGTAATGAATCTTTCATGATACCCCTATCAATGTTGACCCACATTCAATTGAATAACACAACTAAAAATTGACCATGATAGTTTAATTCAACAATATCATTCATCTTTCCATAGTATCCCACATCTAAACATGTAAATACCCCACTATTGTTAGTTTTCAGGTCTTGACCCTGATAAATTTTATGAAACCTAAATCCATGAATATTATTGGAATCGAATTTCTTAGTATACCTTAGAGGACCTCAATCTAAAAACATCAAATAATTTTATATTTTAGCTTGATGCTCAACATTAATTATCTACAAAATAAGATACAAGGTGTTACTTTTAATATTGAAAAAATAACAACACGTCAATAATATGAATATGAGTATATAATTACTCAATGGTTGAACCATTTGAAAATATCTTTAATAATAGATTTTATTAATTACAACTCTTTTCGACATTGACCTCACTATCATATCATTTATTGTAATCAATATTATTGAATAAATAAATCTGCATTACGAAAATTGATTAGTACATATATGTGTTCTTATAGCAACTCCAATTCTATTAGTGTAAAACAGGACCCCTTTCCAATTGGTCCTCCAATAGTTAGATATATTATTGACTTGTTTTTAGAATAATATTTATTGAATATGTCATCAATAGTTCAGAAATGGTTTAATCTAAACTCAATCCCATCCAATTAATTGAAAAAAAAGGTCATGCACTCATCATCTATATAACCTTTAGAAAAAGATACTTCTATTTGATATTTATTCCTCACTTATGATTTCAAATGACAAATGTACCTAATGTAAAAAAATAAAAAAAAATAAAAATAAAATTACATAATTATTTGAAAAATTGAATTCACCAATAAAAATATAAATTATATCAATGCACCACTTAATTGTATACATCCATTAATTGTGTACCGATCCACCATGTTTATATTCCTCAACAAAATTAATAGTTAAATGAATCATGACTATTAATAATGAAGGGGAAAATAACATCTATAAATGAAAATGTGTCAAAACAATTATTTCATGATGTTTATCAAGATTAATTAGAATTATATTTTTTTTAAAATCTATTGGAAATGGTATAGAACTCAATATGTACCATAGTTAATTTTTAAGGTAATTTATTTATTATTTCCAACTGTAAAAAATACTCCATCATAATATGTGAGTCACGAATTTTCAATCCATGTTTCTTTATATGGTTTAATTCAACTCACCAAGATATCTTACTTGAATATCCATATAGAATATTTAAATTATTTAAATTTAAAAGCAATATGTATTCATCATGATTTTTCATTCTAAAAATAGCCTAAGGATACTTTCCATTCTTATTTTCCCACAAACCATACATTATATTCTATTACAAGAAATCCTTACAAGAATTAATGTGATTCTTTGATTTACACTTCCCATTAAGAAATGTAAAAACATAATTTCTAGAGATGTTCTTCTCAATATGCATTATGTTAAGATATTGATTTATGAAATTAATAACCTAATAATGAAGTTTGAAAAATATATTCTTTTTATTCCATTATTGTCTTTCATATACTTCTGATATTGTACCTCGTAACCTTTTACACCTTTTTTAAACTGATTACAATTTACAAATTCTTCAGGGACATTCATTATTTATCAAAATATTTATAAACTAGATAACACCATTATTAGACTTTTCAATTCTATATCTCCATTTAACTGTGTCTTGTTAAATACAAATTTATAAGAAGTATCAAGAAATTTAATGTTACATTTGAAACACCATTTTCCACTATGAGGTATTTTTTGAGGTTCAAAATCAAAATGAAAAATAGAAAAATAAAAAACAGTATGAGTGTTCCGACAAGATAATTTTACTAATCCCAGAAAGTTGTTGATTTTACACAATAATGAGGAATGAATTTTGAATTGTTTTCTTGTTGATGCATTATATGTTTCCCTACCATCATCCCATAATTCTCATAATTAATTGATTAGAGGTTGAAGGTATTCATCAATGTCATTTCCAATATTTTTTCCCCTGTAATAATCATCAAAATAAGGAATGAAGTATTCTTTACAAACATCCATTGAGGTATGTCATAGGGGATTAAAATAACTGTCAAAATACTATAATTAGTAATTAATGTACCAAAAGTGTTAAAAACAACATAATTCAATCACAAATGGATATTTATAGGATTCAAAGAAAAACCTAGATATAATGAATCAAACATTTTCCATGAATTTGAATCTTTTGGATATCTCATAAATCCATCATTACTTTCATGAGCATGCCACTTCATGTTTTATGTATTATTACGAGTATGGTTTCAGAGGGTAGTAGAGCAATACATTTTCAGGAGTTTTTTTCTTTTGTTTCTTCATTGTTTTCATTGATTTATACTCTCATTGTTGTTTATTAAATTTCATCTTCTTGTATAAAATCGTATGAATTCTTCTTTATCAGACTCTTCTCCCCAATAAATAATTAAATCATTAGGGCACACATGTATATTTTTGTAATAAAGTCCATGTTTTTTGATGACTTTCTTCATCTCATTTAATGATGCAAGGATCTTAATATCAATGATTCATGATGAAGAAACTCTAAAATCATGGAAATGTTTTGTTACTAATTATAAAATCCCACCCCTCACCCATTGTCTTGAGAAGAGGTGATAAATTTTACTGGACATAGGTTACAAACCTAAGATACTAAAGGTTGGTAATAAATTTCAAGGGATTCAAAAAAAAGTGGGAGATGATTTTCTATTTGAAAATAAATAACCAAACCAAGATAACCATAACAAAATAAACCACTTTATTATGAATTATTATAATGTAATAAAACTCAAAAATAATCAATCCAAACTAAACCATATCAGAGAAAAATACATAAAACAAGACAAAAAACTCAAATACATGGAAGAAACCAACTTAAAAACTCCCAAATTGCTCCAAGATTCACTCCATATGCCGTTACAAAAGTATCAAGATGAATCAGTAAAAAATTCGGACACATTTCTTTCACCTATTCCTTGATATATCACATATACAAACTCACCAATTTTCTCAAGTAGAGGGTGAGTATAAAACTCAACAGGTTTTCCCCAATGACTTCCCAACTTACACCACTAGGATAGAAAAGTTTATACATTTTATATAAAATAGTTTAAAACATTTTAAAGTAGTTTATATCCAAGAAAAAATAGTTTCCCAAACCAAGAATTTTCTAACGCAAACATTTTTTCAATGAAAATAACATGACAATCTTTTAAATAATTTCACATTTTTATTTTGGCAAACCCAACAAATGATTACCTAGTAACAACATATGTATTCTCAGGTGATAGGTCTATACCCATGATTAGTCTCTCATCCATCAACTAAGTCATCACTAAGTGGAAAATATTATTATACCTCAATGGAGTATTCTTCTTGTTTGGGGTAACATATCACATACCAAAATGGTACATGCCACTTATTTAGGGTAACGTCAAAATCATGGTCTCACACAAAAAAAATGTATTCCAAAAACCAAGGTCAAACACTTTTAATAAAACATTTATTTTATTGAAAAAAATTCTACAAACATTTTCCATGAATTTATGTAAGATCTAGAACTATTTGGTTATTTTTAGAGCTTGTTTACATGTTCTATTTTTCCTTCATTTGAGTAATTTTCATTTGGGTTTTATCTTGTCTGTGTTTTTATGAAAATTGGGAGATTTTGGATGTAAGAGCTGAAATTCATGATTAGCACATGGTGGGAACAAACTATGCAACCAAACCAAAAAACCATGAGAACCAAGGCAGAGGGGATTCTCACAACTGGTGTATAGTTTTTCAAACTATATTCCCTATTAGGAGTAACCGTGTTCCACCCCTAGGGGTGGAACATAGTTAGGGGAAAATATGTTCCTCTTACATAAAAATGTGTGTGTGGGATTTTACAACCCATAAAATTACATTAAAAATACTTGAACCCCTGAAATCCACCCTATATAAACTCTAACTTAGAACAAAAATATTTCTATCATTTTTTGAGGATCTAAAATGTGTTCTGAGGCCTTTAAGAAATTTTTCTTGATGAATCATATCCTATATTAAAGATCCACACCTCTCATAGTAAGAGAATCTCACTCTGATTGGTTTCCCATTCTTCTCCCATCATTCTACCATCTTTTAAAGGGAAATTTTTCCTCAACTTTATGGATCTAGATATAGTTTTTGAGATATATATTCAATTTGATCTTGGATCTAGTTTTCAGATTTAGAACTCATTCTTCTTCATGATTGTGGTTCTTCCACTTCAGTTTGGGATTTCCATTGGCGAGTATTGTGATTAATCTTGAGGTAAATGGTCTAAATTCAAATCTCATAGACCTGAATTTCAATTACATGTATGTAATTATAGAATTGACATTAGAAATATATAAATTGATATTCATAAATTTAATTAATTAATTAATATAATTAATTAATTAAGGGATTCTTGAATATTTATATAAAAAAGGACGTGGAATTAGACAATTAAGGGGTTTTTAATTAGTTAATTAATGTGGATTAATTAATTGGATAATTTATTAATGAAATATTTTAATTTTGTAATTGATGGAATATTGGGATTGTGGATTTGGATTAATTAATTGATGGATTAATTAATGGGATATTGTGATTGGTGAAATTGGATTAATTAATAGGTGAATTAAATAATGGGATATTAGGATTTTTGAATTAGACTAATTAATTAGTGAAATAATTAATGGGATATTGGGATTGTGAAATTGGATTAATTAATTGGTGAATTGATTAATGGTTTATATGGTAAAATGTTGATAAATGGATTAATGGTGATTTCTTCATTTTATTCCACATGATTAAATTGAGAATACATGTTTTTTGTGATAAATTATAAGGGTATAAAATGATGTGTGAAATGTTGGTAAAAAGGGTTATTTTTTATTAACCTTGAATGATGTTATATATTTGAAGTCAATATATATGTGATATTCTTGTGTGTGTGTGTGTGACATGGAATGATTCCTCAAAATCACATAGTGATAAATGAGTATTGGACATGAACTATTTCATCAAAATACCACTTGTGTGATATGAGATAAACGAGGTGTGGGATAGGGAATGATACTCTAAATGCCCATAAGAGAAAAAAATTGTTGTATAAGGACTAAGAATCCAAATAATCATGAAGCATTGAGATGTGGGGCATGGTTTTGTGGTATGGTTTAGACTCCTACTTGGACTGAAGTAGGTATTGAGGGTTCGGGTGTCCTTGGGAACACACAGATTTATATAATAAATTAAAGAATATTGAAATGTGATAACTCTTTATTTTATGTATTTTAATTTATTTGATACACAACTGCATACAATGTTATTGAATGGATATTTTTTAGAAGCTATTGGTGGTGGCCTACTATGCTGTACTCACACTCTATTTGGGTTGCCTGATTGGTACCCGAATAGACTTCATGTTTGTAGGAATAGATAAGGGAAAAGGACCCATGTTAGATGGATGAGTTGTTGTAGATCATGGATGAGGGAACCAGAATTGGTATCATAACCCTCTTGGGAGTTGACAGTGTCTTTAATTTGGGTTTTACATTTGGTACTGGGCATGTAATTGGAATGACATATATACTATTATAGTTTGGGATTTTGTATTCTTGTTTTTTTCATCATATGATATTGGTATTATTATGGTTTTGGTTATATCTTTTGGAAATTGTTTATTTATTTTTTCTTGTGTATTTATCTGATAAGTTGTGTATAGTCTCCACATGATTGATTTTAGAAACTTACTACTAGTTATCATCCCCTAGAGTATGGTGGGGTGCACCTGAGGTTATGTGACTAACCGGATTAGGGAACTAATATGTGGCATATGGGTTGGAACATTACAAAGTGGTATCAGAGACCAGTTTCTTTTCTTTTTGTTTGTCTTACAACTTAGTAAAGGTATATAGTATACTAAGAAGACTCAACCCTAGAACATCAGCTCATTCACTGGAGTAGCTAACCCATGTTTATAGGGAAAATCCAAGTTCCCAGGGTGGGATTATTGTTATTGATGTGTGTTGTTATAGATGATTCTATTTCACCTGAAGTGATGCACTTGTTATGGGATGTTATTATCGATTTTGATATTTTATGTGAATTGATTTTTGGTCTGGAATGGTGAAAGAGTTGAGTGTGCATGAATAATTCAAGGAACTCGAGATTATTTTTTAACATGCATCATTTTAGGCATGAACAAAAAAGAAAATTTTGGGTAGGTTGGTGAACTTGAAATGTTTCTCCTTTCTTGTGTAATTAAAATGAAAAATGTGCCTTGTGTGAACATAAATTTATAAAATGATAGAAGATATGAATAAATTATGGTATAATGAAAAATGAATTATGGGAATGAGTTACCCTTTTCTAAACATTACCTTGGTTTAAGATAGTTAATGGTAGTAATAGAACCTAGGTTTTGACTGTGTGGAAAGGAAAAGAGAGGAATGAATTTTTATGGACATATATGAAACCCTATTGTAAATGTGTCAAATTTGTTAAATGTTTCTTAAGATGTGTGTTTTTAATTATATAAACATGACTTAATAATGATGTTTTATGATAGTACGACATGAGGATATGAATAGAAATTATCCTATAGTAGTAGAACTCAAGGCACTGACAGTACTGTGTGAATGAGTCAGAGAGTAGTTCCATGAGATCTTTTCTAGATTCATGTAGTTTATGGAGAGAAAAGCAGAGTTGGTACTGAAGATTATATCTGACCTTACATGAGAGTTTCAGCAATAGTGCCCTCCAACTATCACAAGAGAGGGTGGACCTGAGATATCAAGGATCCATATTGAGACCATCCAGACTATACGTGACCATTTAAAGATTTGTTCTTAGATGATGGTCATGTTGGATGATTACATGTTACGAGGATCAGTGTAGTGCTGGTGCGATGTTCAGGCTTAGGCTGGACATACTGATGGTATGGTATGGAATGAATTTTTAGAGAAGTTACTGGAACACTTTAATTGAGAGATATTGAGACATTATAGAGTAGTTGAGTTCATTTGGTTGACTTAGGGGGGTATGTCTATGATAGACTATGTTGGTTATTTTACTGGCTTGAAATTATTTTCTCTAGCATTGGTAGTGGATTAGATAACTAAGGAAAGATATTTTCAGGAAAAAATTAAATTTGAGATTACATCCCAGGTTGATATCATTCTACTTAAAAATTAAACCGAGGTGGTGGATCAGGCTCAAATAGTTGAGGGGAACCTGAAGGGATATTCTAGTGGAGTCCATGAGGTTTCTTCTGGATGATTAGAGTTACATCTTCTGAATGTAGGAAACATCGTTATGAGAAGTTTCATTAGAGCTTGGAAAAGAAGAGTAGAAAATGGGAAGGATCAGTTACTCAGGATATTACTCAAGTGATTTTCCACTAGTGTGGTACTCCATGCCACTATCATAGACATTATCCTTGACCATCAGTAGAGATCTGAGATTATAGAAGGATATGACATCTATAAAGGTTTTTTAGGTACTAGTGATAGATGGGTAGTGATGAAGTATCTAGAAAAAACTAGTGTGATGGGAGGGTATCTTCTACATCGTATCAGTCTGGTAGTTGAAGTTATATTGGTTGTTGTAACAGAGGTAGTGGATGTGGTACTTATGGGAAATATCACCCATATCAATAGAGTGGTGCAGCTCAGGGGAATCATACTACATCATAGGGAAAAGGGGAAATATAGTTTTATATTGTTCAACCTACACTAGTGGATAGTTATTTTTGGCCATTGTTAGTTAGAGGTAATATTATTTTGGATTCTATGACTTCTAGTTTTTTATTTGATATTGGTTACTCTCATTATTTTATATCTTCCCAACTATTTAATGGTTTGAGCTTAGTGGTGGAGTTTTTGAGTGGGGTTATGGCGATAGATACACCATCAGGAGTATGGCTAAGAGACATCTATTTATTCCAGGGGTGTTCTCTTGAGGTGGTTGAGCATCATTTCAATTCAAATATTTACATCATTGACAAGTATTTATTTAACAAAATAATGGGTATAGACTGGATAGTAGAATACCAAGACCTCATAGATTGTTACTAGAGTACGGTGATATTTAATTCTCCTGAGGATGAGAAATATATTCACCTTGGAGAGTGGGATATCTAAGAAGGAAGGGCATGGACAATATTTTAGCAACTGGGGGAGCTCACCACCCAGGTTTCAAGTATTTTTCTAGATGATAGTGGTGTAAGTCATGATGTATTTCAAACCATATTGGAATGGTTTTAGGATGTACTTTCCAAAAACAACATAGGACTACAATGTGAGAGATATGTACAATTTATAACTGAGTTCATGCTGGGGGATAAGCCAATTTCTATTCCACTATATAGAATGACAACAATGGATTTTCATGATATGAAGACTCAACTGGAAGAGTTGATGGATAAAGAGTTTATTTTTTCATGTATGTCACCTTAGGGTTCTTTAGTCATGTTTTCAAGGAAGTATAATGGTATGTTTCAATTATGTGTTTATTATAAGAAGTTAAACTAAATAACAGTGATGAACTAGTATCATCTTCAACATATCGAGGATATCTTTTACTAGTTGTGGGGAGATTGTGTCCTCTCAAACATCGAATTGAGATTGGAGTGTCATCAATTAATATTTAAACCTTTTAATGTACTTAAGACTGCTTTTTGATGTAGGTATGACATTCATGAGTTTATCATGATTTCATTTCGGTTTAAGAATGCACGAGTAGTGTTAATAGATTTGATGAATAGAATCTTCCAACCATGCCTGGATAAGTTTTTGATTGTGTTTTCAGATGAAATATTGGTGTACTCCAAGACTCGTGATAATCATTCCCAACATCTTGAAATCATCCAGAGTACACTGAGAGAGAATCATCTATACATCAATCTATCTAAGTTTCATTTTGGATTGTTCAGGTACACATCTTGGGTAAAATCATCTCATAGGAAGGTGTGTTAGAGGATCCATATAAATTTTAGGTAGTGGTTTCATGGGAGCCTCCCAAGAATGTTTTTTATATATGTAGATTTTTGCTGCTATCAGGATATTTCTAGAGGTTAATCCAAGACTTTTACCATTTTTTATCACCACTTTCAAGCATGAATAAGAAGGTAATAAAGTTTTAATTATCTATATCTTGTTATAATGCCTCCTAGATTTGAAGAAGTACTTCAAAATGACACTGATCTTGATCCTACCAGAGATAGATATGGAATATAAAGTATTTTTTGATTCTTATGGGATTAGGCTTGGAGTAGTGTAGATGTAGGGAGATAGTTTTGTTATGTGTGGGTATTGGAAGTTGAGGAAACATGAATGGAATAACCCTACATATGAACTCATGTTAGTAGTAGTGGTTTATTCCTTGAACTGTTTGTGGAATTATATATTGGGTGAAAAAATTATGGTGTATACAATTTATAACTTCTTAATGTCACGACTCGTCCTCGGGGCCCATGACGTGACTACCCCTAGCCTGCCTTCCATAGGCCAGGGGCTGGCGACCAACACCAAAGGTGAATCCCTGATAAAAACGGGAAGGCATTGCCTTTAAACCTATAACACACACACACACACACACACACACACACTGAAAACAAGCAGTATAAGAAAAAAGTACTAATATAGAAAATAAAGGTGTGCTAAAAGTAAGTGGGCCAGTATACAAACCCAACTGAACAACAAGTACTATTACAAGTAAAAAGGGAAAACAGCTCCTGGATCATCCACCGGGGAATCCTTCCTGAAGGGTAGGTACAAAACTTGAACAACGCATCCGTGAGTTACATCTTGTCTAGTCCAGCTCTGAGCAGCCTCCCGTCCATCACCCTCAGCCTAGATCACTGTTGACCATCATCAGCACAGAACACAACAAGGTGTGGGCGAAGCCCGTGCAGGGGTGAGTATAACAATACTTTGTAGGGGTCCCTGAGACACTCGAAGGTCTCCCAGAATCCACTAAGGATAAACCACAATAGTAAGATACAATCAAATATTATCAACCATCCCTACTTAGGTATATTCCCATACATATACCTAAGATACTAATCACAGACTGGCTCCAAATCTTGATCCCAACCACATTCCCTTCCCCAGGTGTAGAAACACTCCACAAAGAAAGTACAACAAAAGGTGTATCCCAAAGGTACAGCTCACAGAAGAAAGCCACGTGGGATTCACCACAATAAATCCACGAAGAAACAACCACGAATAAACATCCACGAAGAAACATCCACCCTTACTTAGGTATATGCACATACATATATCTAAGTCGTCAAGAGTACACATCTCATACATGAGGTAAACAGCAAGGTAGAGACTCATCTCACACTAGGTATACACAAATAAAACGAGAGTAAGAGATGATTAGTTGTTGCCCCCGAATCATCTTTCATTGTCGAATGACAGATATCCATAGAAAACTAAAACAGAAGTCTGTCGAAGCTGTCGATCCTACGTTGGATCTAGGTCTAGTCTCGTTGCTGTCGAACCCATGTAGGATTCAGGTCCAGTCTCATCCCTATTGAACAAACAGAGGATCCAGGTCCAGTCTCGTCACTATCGAACCCACGGAGGATCCAGGTACAGTCTCCTCACTGTCGAACCCACAGAGGATCCAAGTCAAGTAGTAGGTCCACGTAGGATCCTATCATATCAGTCGCAGCCAGCCATAGGGTTTCCGTATATAGCACAATCGATTCCAAGAGGGTCCGCTCCTCGATAAAAGTGTCGATATATCAATTACCATGAAGTCTCGAGTTGATGTATCCCGTAGTTCCGTCTCATCATAAGGAACCCAATGCGATAGATGACGTGTCAATCGTACGTCTGGTATGTGATTTATTGGCATTTATATTCTAGGGGCCCGGTTTGTATTTAGGTTCAAACCAACCCATCCACACCCCAACTGTGTCCAAACCTCAAGTGGGGTAAGCCAAAAGAACCATCCTGCTCTAAGCCTTCCGTCGTCGTAGAGAGTTCTTTGTTCGGACACCTGTAGCCCAAAATATGGGCGGAAAGGTGAAAACTACCCATAACGGGTCTGGGTCCGGTCCGACCTAGTCGAAGCGACCCGACATGACTCGGTCCGGAATTGGGTCCGACCAAGTCCGAGGGTCCGACCCGGTCTGAGGAGACAGCCCGACCCGACCCGTGGGGGTAGCCCGGTCCGAAGATGTGGCCCGGCCGTGGGGGCGGCCCGACCCGAAGGCAGCCCGACCCGAAGACATGGCCCGGACCGTGGGGGTGGCCCGGCCTGAAGGCGGCCCGGCAGGCTGTTCGTGCGGCCCGGCTGTGGGGCCCGGGTGGCTGGCCAGAAGGCCTGAGGGGCGGGCCGGCGGGCAGGCCGCGGGGCTTGACCGGCCCCATGTGTGTGTGGTGGGGGGGGGGGGGGTTAAACCCCCCATGTTTCCCCCAATCGGAACCGGTGCTAGGCACCGGTTCGGTTTTTCGGTGGGACCCCTGGTGTCCCACCTTGTCCGGCTAGTCGATCAGCCAGCCGGTTCCACACCACCGGCACGGTGCGACGGAACCACGCCTCTTCTCCTCCGCCATGGCCTGCCCTAGCCACATCCAACCTCCCCCATGCGGCGTGACGGTGTCGCGCCACCTCTATCGTAGCCCGGCCTAGCCGCGGCCCCCTGGTCCTCCACGCGGTGGGACGACGCCGTGCCTCCTCTACCACGGCTCGGTTTGGCCGCGACCCTCAGCTCCTCCGCACATCACGATGGTGCCATGCCTTTCCAGCAACCTGGTGGCCTTCCGCCACCGTTTTCCTTCCCGGGTCAGCCCGATGTCATCTGCTACTGCTCCGCTCCACGGTCGTCAATCGAACAAGATAGAACAAAGGGGAAGGGTCAGTCATGTTCGTGCTATCCGAGCCCTCCTCATTATGTATGTATCAATATCATATATCAATACATACATTCAACAACATTGAACAGGAATAATATAACTTCTCAAAACCCCGTACCTCAAAATACGATCGTTGATGGAGTCATGGGAAGGTGGTGTCATTTCGTCAACGTCGGAAGAAGAAGAGTTCAGCGAAGAGGAGTTGAAGATGATGTCATCGGTGTTCTTCTTGGATGGCGGTGCTTCCACTTCTTGCCCCGGTTGAAGAGGGAAAAATATTTATGAGGAGAATTCGAAGGAAGAAGTCGAAGAATGGAGGACGTCACCGACATTCTTCATGTTCTTTGTTGGAGTGGATATGTTTCTCTAAGAGCCCTTCCTCTCCCTAGTTTCCACCAACCAAAAACAGAAGATACCAACCCAAAATTAAATAATAGATCGCCTATTATTTCATTTGTTGGAATGAATTAAAAATGTGCCAATTAATTAAAAGAAGTGTTCAATTAATTAATTGGGTGGGTTGTTGGACTTAATTAGTGGGGGAAGTTCAGGGGTTTCCCCAACTTTATGGAGAGTTGCAAGGGGTTAAAGCCCATGTGGTACCCACGTTAAATATCCTCCCAAGGGAGGATATGTATAGGTGGGCTCCACCTCCATAACCTCTCATGGGATGTTATGGTGTGGTGGACCCCACCACTAACTTCCTCTTGGAGGCTTTAACCACCCTAAATAAAAATAATGTTAACACTTTATTTTTATTCAATTTAATTAAAAACCCCAAAAACTAACTCCCATTCTCATTATAACGCAATTGCGGTGAATGTCTCAATAAGAAATCACCGACGCTGTGAGTTCAATGGTGCCCTCAAATTTTAGTTTTGAGTACCAGTTTGAAAGATATAAAATCCCACTCATACGTTTACTGAACGTACCTGAAAAAAAACATCAGAAATTGATTCTAGGCACACTGAGCCTTGGAATCAAGCGCCGTCAGAAACTACAGACTCATAAAATTACCATGAATATAAGAAAAAAAAATCCATGGAATTTTAGGGTCTTTACATTCTTTCCAAGTCAGGGATTTACATCCCTGCAATCTAAAACTCGCACTAAGGAAACAAATGGGGGTACTGAGCACGCAACTGAGCCTCCTGCTCCCATGTGCTCTCCTGGAGGTTCTTGTGCTGCCAACGAACGCGCAGGAGAGGTATCGACCTTACACATAGGACCTGCTCTTTTCAATCATCAATCTTCAATAGAACCTCTGTGAAAGTCGCCCCATCATCGATGTCTATCTCTCCATGGTCGATGATGTGGGATGGGTCATGCACGTATCTCCTCAACTGAGATACATGAAAGTCGTTATGCACTCGGTGAAACGGAGGTGGAAGAGCCAAGCGGTAGGCCACGTCACCTACTCTGTTGAGGATCTGGAATGGTCCACAGAATCGTGGAGATAACTTTCCACCTCAGCCAAATCTTCGTAAACCCCGTCGAGGTGATACCCGTAGAAAGACATGGCCGCCATCCTTGATCTCCAGTGGTCTCTGTCTCCTATCAACATAAGACTTCTGCCTAATCCGTGCAGTCATCATCCACTCCTGGATGATTTGCACCTTCTCCGTCGTAGCCAGCACCATCTCTGGTCCCTTTATGTTCTGACTCCCCTGGGTTAGTCTAGCACAGAGGTGATCTGCAAGGTCGGCTGTAAAGTGCCTCGAAAGGTTCCATCTCTATGGTGGAATGGTAGTTGTTGTTATACGCAAACTCTACCAAGGGTAAGTGATCCTCCGAGCTGCGACTGATGTCTAGGACGCATGGATGGAGCATTTACTCAAGAGTCTGAATGGTCCTCTCAATCTGACCATCCGTCTGAGCATGGAAGGTGGTGCTCAAGTGAAGCTGTGTCCCGAAAGCCTCTTGTAACCCCTTACATAGTCGGAAAGTGAAATGAGCATCTCGATCAGAGATGATCGTCGATGGAACACCATGAAGTCGTATAATCAATCGTACATAGAGGTGTCTCATGATCTCTACTGAATCCTGGTCCTTGATCGGTAGGAAGTTGTCCGACTTGGTGAGTCGGTCAATGATCACCCATATAGAGTCGTTTCCTCTAGATGTATGTGGAAGTCCCAACACAAAATCCATGGATATCCCATCCCACTTCCAATCTAGGACCTCTAAGGGCTGAACTAATCCTGTTGTAACCTGGTGCTCTGCCTAAACTTGCTGACAAGTGAGGCATCATGAGACAAACCCTGCTTCTACCTTCTTCAAACCTAGCCGAAGTGTTGTCGTTGGAGGCCCTGATACATGGTACGTCCTCTAAAGAGAATGACGTGCTCCCCACATTTATAAAATTCATCAGGTGCCTGCCCTATGGATATCTGATCACGTCGCATCTCACAGTCAACATCCCCACGTTGTGCCTCCCTGACTCACTGAAGAAGTGGCAGAGTGATTATGAGATACTGTAGAAAGGATTCTCCATCTCTATCCACAAATGATATATGCAATGCGGCCAGCTGCTCTGTCACCTCTCCCAGTAGCTGAATGCTAGATCTCTTACTGAGATCACCTGCTACAACATTCCCCTTCCCGATAGTATAGACTATCTCAAAGTCATAGTCCTGGAGGAACTCAAGCCAATGCCACTATCTCAAGTTCAAGTCCTTCTATGAGAAGACACACCTGAAACTATTGAGAATAGAGTAAACCGTAAACCATTCGCTCAACGAATTATGGGTGAGACTAGCCAATTGTAAAGAACTCGAGTATACCCTTCTTCGCCTACATCCTACAAGAGATGCTAAGATTTATCCTTTATCGAAAAGAGAAATCCAGTCTCATCCAATGAATGAACCACATCCATTGCCTAATACAGTTAATCTGGACATGAATGGTACTAATTCATGCCATGGACGACGTCGTAAGGCCTCGATGCTACTACTAAGAGATCCAACCGTTACGCTTGCCTCCAAGGGTTGAGTCACACTGTTGGAATCATTGTGTGGTCACTGGCTCTCCTCCAGTAGGAATCTATAATGTGAGGTTCATGTCAACAGTTTTAAACAGAACCTCTCAGTATCAACCACACAAAAAGGTAGGAAAGCAAATGTCACAAGGAAAAGTGTCTTTTATTACTGCATCTCAAAGTACAAAGACACAATGAAACCACAAACAACGACATCAACGAACCTAGAAGCATCATAAACAAAGGCCTCTATGTCTAGGGCTAGTCCTGCTCCTATCCACCTGCCCCCGGAGCTCGAGGTGAACCGTTTAGGGGTGGTAGTAGTAGTGCCCGATGACTCTGACCACCATACACTAAAGGACATGCTCCACTACCTTGTCCACCGCTCGGATGATCCTCAAGCTACTACCGCTGAAACACTATGGAGCGCTTGGATGCTGTAATGGAGTCTCATATGGAATAATCACAACTGTGTTCACATTATGAAGACCTGAAATGTTCCTCTGGTTTTTCTTTGTCATTTACTTGTATCCTCTTTTATTCCCTGCTGGTGTAAATTCATTACACCTCGAGTCTGTACTGCATACATTTTATTTTTAATAAATTCCTTTGGGGGGCATGAACTGGGAAACCAGTTCATGTCATCAACCTAAAAAAACTACCGCTTACTCTTTCTCGGTGGATCCACTGACACCTGCTGATCAAACGTGCAGGGAGACAGAAAGTCACGCACTCTGTGACCCTGTTCCCTACAAGAAAAACATACCCTTCTCCGATCAAATCTCCTTTGGCCTCAGGTTCCCCACACCCTCGATGCCACATCTTGGGGTCGTCTAACAGTAGATCTAACCCGCTTGTGCCCTCGTGTCATATTCCAACTGCCTGCTATAGATGAATCGGCTACTGTCATAATTCTCTATGGAAAGTGTAGTAGCTCTTGAGCACGCACAGAGCATAGAGTCGTTGGTACAAACTCCACCCTGAAAAGACACTCAAGGTTTCCTCAGGTGATGGTCACTTGTCGTAAATCTAGACCGTCAGGCTCCACCACATCTCAGTTTCTCCCTAAAATAGACTAACATCTAGGTGCACCATCAAGTCATCGGGTGTCCCAACTATGTGGAAAACTCTTTCTATAAACTCCATCCAGTAACAAGCCGTCTGAAAATATATCTCTCCTCAAAACCTTGGAGACCTCTATCATAGGAACCCATGAAACATGATCAAGTGGAACTCACCCTCTTCTGTTGGGGATGGTAGCAACGGTAGCCCAGCGGTTAGTGGTACCGCAGCTGCTTCAGCTGTGATGGGGCCCTGCACCGAGGCCTCGTCGCTCGGTGGGAAACCATCGTTCTCTCCACTCAGAACCCGCACTAATTGACAAAGTGAAGACATACAAAAAAAACAGGAGAGCCATGGTCAAAAAAATATACCTTGCGAGCTAACACAAAGTAATCACAAAGAAAACTTTTCAAAGGAAACACACACGCAATCAGTTTTTTTTGTCCACTGAGTCAGAAATCAGAAGTCAGAGTCCTAGTCTATGGATATGTCGGCCACCACACCAACACTAGTTTCTCTAAATTGATAACTACACTCAGTACCCTTAACACTATTACTTCATAGAAAATAAATATCAGAGTCCTAAGTTCTGCGGTAGAACCGACTCCTCTGATACCAGGTTTTCACGACCCATCCTCGGGGCCCGTGTCGTGACTACCCCAAGCCCGCCTTCCATAGGCTAGGGGCTGGTGACTAGCACCAAAGCTAAATCCTTGATAAAATTGGGAAGGCACTGCCTTTAAACTAGTAACACACACACACTGAACACAATCAGTAGAAGCAACAAGTACTAATATAGAAAACAAATGTGTGCTAAAAGTAAGTGGGCCAGAATACAAACCCTACTGAAAAATAAGTACTAGTACAAGTAAAAAGGGAAAACAGATCCTCGAACAATGCGTCCCTAAGGTACGTCCTGTCTAGTCCAGCTCTGAGTATCCTCCTATCCATCACCCTCAGCATCAATCACTATTGAACGTCGTCTTCATAGAACACAACAAGGTGTGGGCGAAGCCCTTACAGGGGTGAGTTTAAAAATACTCAATAGTGGTCCCCAAGACCCCTGAAGGTCTCCCAGTATCCACTAAGGATAAACAACAGTAGTGAGATAAAATCACAAAGTATCAACCACCACTACTTAGGTATATGCCAATACATATACCTAAGTTACTAATCACAGACCTGATCCAACTCTTGAGCCCAACCACATTTCATTCCCCAAGTGTAGAATCACTCCACAAAGAAAGTACAACAAAAGGTTTATCCCATTGGTACATCTCAAAGAAGAAAGCCACGTGGGCTTCACCACAACACATCCATGAAGAAACATCCACCGTTACTTAGGTATATTCCCATACATATACCTAAGTCGTCAAGAGTACACATCTCATACATGAGGTAAACAGGAAGGTAGAGACTCAGCTCACACCAGGTATACACAACCTAAATGAGAGTAAGAGATGATTAGTTATAGACACTGAATTATCTTCCACTGTCAAATGGCAGATATCCATAGAAACCTAAAACAACAGTCTGTCGAAGCGGTCGATCCTACATGGGATCTCAGTACAAAATTCATCACTGTCCAACCCACAAAGGATCCAGGTCCAGTCTCGTCCCTATCGAACCCACAGAGGATCTAGGTCTAGTCTCATCATAGTCAAACCCATGGATGGTCTAGGTCCAGTCTCGTCAGTATCGAACCCACAGAGGATCCAGGTCCAGTATCATCATTATTGAACCCACAGAGGATCCAGGTCCAGTCTCATCCCTGTCGAACCCACGAAGGATCTAGGTCTAGTAGTAGGTTCATGTAGGATCATATCATCTTAGTCATAGCCAGCCATTGGTTTCCATACACAGCACGCTCGATTCTGGTAGGGTCTTCTCCTCGAGAGAAGTGTCGATACATCAACTACCAAAAAGTCTTGAGTTGATGTATCCCATAGTTCTGTCTCATCATATGGAACCCAATTCGATAGACGGAACGTCAATTAGATGCCCAGTCTGAGAGTTATTGGGATTTCCGTTCTAGGGGCCCGGTTGGTTTTTAGGTTCAAACCAACTTGGCCGTACCCCAGCTGTGTCCAAAACTAAAGTGGGGTATGCCAAAAGAACCGTCATGCTCTAAGACTTACGTCTCCATAGACAGTTCTTAATTAGGATACCCATAGCCCAAAATATGGGTGGAAAGGTGAAAACCGGCCATATCAGGTCAAGGTCCGGTCCGACCCGGTCGGAGCGACCAGACCCGATTAGGTCCGGACCGGGGTCCGACCCATTAAAAGGGTCCAACCTGGTCTAAGGGTTCAACCTGGTCTGAGAAAACGACCCGACCCGAGGGGGTGGCCTAGCTTGAAGTAGCGGCCCGACCAGTTGGGGCGGCCCGGTCCGAAGACGCGGCCCGGCCCGTGGGGGCGGCCTGGCCCGACGGAGCCACCCGACCCGTGGGGGCATCCCAACCCAAAGATTGAGCCTGGCCCTTCAGGGTGTCCTGGCCTGAAGGCGTCTGGTCGCACAGGTAGACTGTCCATGTGTGTGTGTGGGGGGGGGGGTAACATCCCCCCTGTTTCCCCTGATCGGTACCAGCGCTAGGCGCCAGTTCGATTTCCCCACGGGACCTGAGGGGTCCTCCCTTGTCTGACTGGCTGAGTGGCTAGCCAGTTCTGCACCAATGGCATGGCACGATGGCGTAGCACCCCTGCTCTTCCGTCGTGGCCTGCCCTGGCTGTGGCCCACCTCCACCGCACGGCGCGACGGTGCCGCCCAGCATTCGCCGCGCCCATCCTGGTCGTGGCCCCCTAGTCCTCCACATGGCGCGACGACGCCGCGCCTCCTCCATCGTGGCTAGGTTTGGCCACGGTCATCGGATCCTCCACGTGGTATAACTGTGCCACGCCTTTCCGGAAACCCGGTGGCCTTGCGCCACTGGTTTCCTTTGCGGTCGTCCCACCTCCGGCTGCCGCTGCTCTACTCTGCGGTCGTCAATCAAACGAGATAGAACAAAAAGGGAAGGTCAGCCATGTTCGTATGGTCCAAGCCCTCCTCATTATGGAGTTATCTATCGGCATATCTCAATCCATTCATTCAACAACTTTGAGAGGGAACAATATAACTAATCAAAACCCCCTGCCTCAAAAGACGATCGCTGACGGAGTAACGGGAAGGCGGTGTCATTTCGTCAACGTCGGAAGAAGAAGAGTTCAAAGAAGACGAGTCAGAGACGATGTGTTCAACGTTCATCGAGGATGGTTGTGCTTCCACTTCTTGCCCCGGTTGAATAGGGAAGAAGATGTATGAGGAGAAGTTCAAGGAAGAAGTAGAAGAATGGAGGACGTCGCCGGTGTTCTTCGTGTTCTTCATTGGAGTGGATATTTTCCTCTAAGAGCCCTTCCTCTCCTAAGTTTCCACCAACCAAAAAGAAAATATTCCAACCCAAAATGAATTAATAGACCACCTATTATTTCATTAGTTGGCATGAATTCAAAAGGTTCCAATTAATTAAATGAAGAGTTCAATTAATTAATTGTGTGGGTTGACACACATAATTAGTGGGGGAAGTTCAAGGGTTTCCCCAACTTTATGTAGAGTTAGAAGGGGTTAAAGGCCGTGTGGTCCCCACATTAAATATCCTCCCAAAGGAGGTTATGTGAGGGTGGTCCCCACCACCATAACCTCTCATGGGAGGTTATGGTGTGGTGCCCCCACCACTAACCTCTTCTTGGTGGTTTTAACCACCCCAAATAAAAAAAATATAACACTTTATTTTTATTCAATTTAATTGAAAACCCCATAAACTAACTCCCATTCTCATTAAAACGCAATTGCGGTGAAGGTCTCACTAAGCAATCAACAATACTGTGAGTTCAACGGTGCCCTCATATTTCAGTTCTGAGCACTGGTTCAAAAGATATAAAATCCCGCTCGTACGTTTACTGAATGTACCTGAACAAAACTTCAGAAATTGATTCCGGTCACACTGGGCCTCGAAATCAAGCACTGTTACAAACTACGGACTCGTAAAATTTCCATGAATTTAAGGAAAAAAAATTCCACAGAATTTTTGGGTCTTTACACTTAATGTATTTCATTTTGTAGTCAGATTTGAATCTTTGATAGTGGAGTTGGATTGAGTATACGTATTCATTCAACATTGAATTAGAATATAGTTTCGAAAAAGGAAACAATATTGTTGATTCTTTAAGAGGGAAAACATAGACGCATACAGTTAAAGAGTCTAGTGTTGAGTGGAAGAGGATTAATTTTCCTATTGAGATGCATGTTGAAGTTTAGGAGTGTTAGGAGAAGATGAATCTCATATCAGTTTTTGTAGAGTCTATACATTTTAGCCAGATTAGTGACTAACAGTATGAGGATTCAGAATATTTTGCCTTGAGGGAAAACTATAATGGTGGGGAGTCACCTTCTAATTGGACTATAGATAGGGATGAGATCATCTATGTCAAGAATCTGATAGTTTTTCTTATGAGTATCCAAGAGGAGCTGATGTGTGAATTTCATGCCTCAAAGTGGGAAGTGAATCCATGTGTGACCACAATGTACCATGAGCTACGACAATATTTTTGGTTCCCATGAATGAAAAAAGATATAGTAGGGTTTGTAACACAATGATACAACTATCAACAGGTGAAGGATCAGCATCAATGACCCGGTAGTTTACTACAACTATTTCCCACAACAGAATGGAAGTTGGATGGCATTACCATTGGATTTTTGGTGGGTCTCCTGAGGAAGCCCCATAATAATGAAACTATTTGGGTGATTGTGGATTGGATGAAGATTTTAGCACATTTCTAGCTTATAAGGGATACTTTCTGAGTTGATTAGTTGGGAGACTTATATGTTTTGGAAATAGTCCATTTTCATGGGGTTCCATGGTGTATTATTTTAGATTGTGACTCATGCTTTAATTCGTGCTTCCGTTAGGGCTTACAGATGGTGCTTGGTAAATAGGCACTACCACAAAACAGAGAAATGGATGTGCCTCGTTTTATCAGTGCTAAAAATAAAGTACTGATAAGGGGGACTTTATTAGCTCTGATAAATATATCCTTTATCAGCGCTAAAAAAATCACTGATAAATGGTGCACATTTATCAGCACTTTTATTATCGCTGATAAAGGATTAATTTTTCAGTGCTAAAAATAGCGCTGATAAATTTTTTTAATAATTATTTATATACAATTAATATATATATATTCAAGAATAATGTTTATTTTTATATATTAAATAAAAACACATTTTTATAATTATTATATATTTTTTAATAATTCAAAAATATATTGAATGTTTTTTTAAACAAAATCTAACATTATAATTAAATAAATATGAGTTTCCAATGAATTTGGTTAGTAAATATATTGATCATGCCTGCGTATATGTTATGTATCATCATTAATGATCATTTATACATTAAACTCTTCTTTTTATTCATGTTGTCCATTGATTGCTCGTTTTTTATTACCTATATTTTATTAGGTGTATATGATTAATTCATGAATGTCACTCATACATATACTATATTATGTTCTCAATACTTATAATATTACATTAAATATATTTAAAGAATACATTTATTTATTATATTTATAATTATTAAATATTAATTATATATAAATAATTTTTAGTTATATTTATTAGTAATTATAATGATATATATATATATATATATTTAAATAATTATAAAATTATAATAAATATATAAATATATTATAAATATATAAATATAGTTATATAGTTATAATTAAATACAAATATTTATAAATATATTTATCTATTGTTATATTTATAACTATATATATATAATTATAAAATTAAAATAAATATATTTATTATATAACTTATAAAGTTATAAATATATAATAAAATAAATATATATGAATATTTATAATTATATTTCCTAAATAAACATTGATATATTTAAATAATTAAAATTTTATAATAAATATATTAATTATATTTATATTTATATAAAAATATATACAAATAAATACAAATAGATTTAAATATAATTCGAAATAAATGTAGATATATTTTAATAATGAAAAAATTATAATAAATATATTAATTATATATAATAAAAAAATTATAAATATATTATATTTAATTTTATAATTATATACATATATATATAATTACAAGTATAAATAATTTATTTATTATAATTTTTAATTAAAAATATTTATATATTTAGTTATTAGTTATAAATATAAATAAATATATAATTAATTAATTAATTAATTATTCATTCATAAAAAATACATTTTTTATTTTCATATATAATGTTATATATAATTATATAAATATATTTATAGACATATTTACAAATATATAGATATATTAGGAAATAAAAAAATAAAAAAATTTATTGTTATAAATAAATAGATATATATTTAAATAGTTATAAAATTATAGTGAATATATTAAATATATATATTAGTAAAATTATAAACATTATAAATATTAATTTATTATAATTTTATAATTATTTAAATATATATATATATTCATTTATAATTATAATTATAAATATATATATATAGATATATATATATATTAATATATATAATTATAAAATTATAAGAAATATAGTTATATACATCGATAATCTTATAAATATATATAATTAATATATTTTTTGTATATATTTCTAAGATTATAAATATAATATGTATATTTCTTATATATTTAAAATTATTTAAATTATAATTTTATAATTATAAATATATATTTATCATACATATAACTATATAAATATATATATAAATATAAATAAATTATTAACATTGTATTTTTATCGGTGCTTTTTTAGCACTGATAATGGCCTATCTTTATTAACGCTAAAAAACACTGATAAAATATGTCTTTATCAATACAATATTTTTAGTATTGATAAAGACATTTTTATCAGTGCTTTCTTAGCACTGATAAAGGCCTATCATTATCAGCACTAAAAAAGTGCAAATAAAGGAATATTTTATCCGCACTTTCTATTTTAGTGTTGGTGAAACATGACTTTATTAGCTCTTTTTATCTAGTACTGATAAAAGGTTCACCGAGTTTTATAAAGAATCCATAACTTTCTCCTCCTTCCTCACACCCCTCAAGCTCTCACAGAAGCCCATCGCGGCTACCACTAACTCCTCTTATTCCTCCTCCTCTTCATCCGCTCTTGCCAACTCCTCCTCTACGAACCCACCTTCCTTGCCCACCTCTCCTCTACCACGTGACTATCCTATGTCTCATTAATCTCTTCCACCGCGTGACTCTCCTCCATTACACACCTCTCATATGTCAAAGGACTCCTCCATCATGCGTCTCTCCTCCACCGCCGACTCCTCCACCTCCATGATTTCCTTCACCACGAACCTAACTTCCATGTGTGCATCTCCTATGTCATTCTCCTATCCTCCATTGTGCGCCTCTCCTCTATCCCGAACCTCTCCTCCGCCATGAACTCACCTCCTCCGTCCATTGAACCACACATCTGTGGTTAGTTTTCCCCTCTTTCTTATCTATTTAGCTTTTTTATTTCCATTTTATAGTATTGGTGATGTTGTGAATTGTATGGTCTAAAAAACCTACTGAAAATCATGGTTGTTGGTGGCCCTTGTTTAAGCACTAAATGATTAGAATGCTCGTTTTACTTGTTTCCACTATAACTACACTCTAATCCAATGATTTTTTGTGAGGGCGTTGCCATTTTTTTGTGAGTTATATATATATTACAATTGGGAGTTTTATATTTTGTAATCCTGATAGAACCTATTTGATGGTTTAGTTTTTCTTCATAACATCTTTCCAAAATAGGATTTTTTAGAATTTCTTGATAAAACATATTAATTTGGTTTGAAGCATGGTGTTTAATAAAATCCATGGAATGGGTCACCCAAATATGCAATGGTTTTACAGAAATTTAAATAAATTATTTGCACTAAAATTATAAAGTTCTATTTTTGTTTCATCTTTACATAAAAAGTGTAAGTTCTTTATTTTTTGTAATGGATTGTAAAAATGTAGAATTTTATACAGTTATAGATATGAAATTAGTTTTGGAAATTGAGATTTTTATAGAATTTTGAATCTTATTTGGAGGCCTTAGGCATATTAGTGCATTATTTATTTTAAAATTTAATTTTTTTGATAAATGTAGTATTGGAATTTATTCAACGTTATTTAGATTGTGATTACTATGTCATTGTTTGTGACCTTATCTTCTTGAGCGAGTGATAAGAGTTAATAATGTTTGGTTCACATGTGTAGTGAACTGTTTTGGATCTCAAAAGTTTTACTAAGTAATGTTGGGTGTAATTAAATAAAATTAAAAACATGTGGTTTGGGTATTATCATTGTTTATTCACGTTCAATGTGTCTATGGAAAGGGATTCTATATTAATATTACATTTTTGTTTTTGGTGTTGTTGATGAGATAATAGTGTGGTTAGGTATTCTCAAAGATTTTAAAAGAGTCATATTCATAATATTAATTTAAATGTTTTCGTAGTATATTGGAAAATAGTTGGATTATATATGAAAATTCAATGATCAATGGAATTTATTTCATTTTTAAGTTTTCATTATGAATACTCGGTATGATGTGAATAGAGTCCATCGAGTCCCTGGGATTGATTTGAGGCAAGAACCATGTTTTTTTATCTTCTGGTAAAGGGAAATTGTTTTTTATTTGGAAAAGGGTCAGATAGTCAATTGTATGGGTGTTTGATAACTTTTTATAAGTTTATAACATAGGGTATAGGGAAATTAGGTGTCAATTGCAAGACCTAAGACTCTACTATAATAAGTAAACACTTCATTGCTATAACTTTTTCACAATGTATGTTCTATTTGGAGTTAAATTGGGAGCTCTATATTCCATCATTCATTTTGAGGTCTTATTCAGTCATATTATTGTTCTATAAGGAAATAATCACATTCCACTTTAACTTGAATTAATTATATGTCATTAAAACAAATTTAACCATCAATTTAGAGGATGATTCGGTGGTGAGGTAGTAGATGGGTTGACTAAGTGGGAATGAGTAAGATGAAATTAAAATCATGATTTTTACAAAATAACTTAAGGCATAATTTATATTAATCAAATTGTTTTTTCTTAAAGAGTAAATGGTGTAAATAATTTTTATATAAAACACATTTTATTCAAATGGTTCATTTTAAGTTGATTACTTAGGTGGATTTTAGTATTCATTAAAATCAATTATTTAAACATAAATATGATTCTAAAAACACTACTATCTCTTTAAAATCATTATTTTATAAACATAAAATCATAAATTTTTAATGAATTGGAATGTGTGGGGATTATTTTTAACTCATTGGGTCTGTAGGGGTCTTCTATCACCATGAGATAATTATATAAAAATACACCTTTGTGGGTAGCCATGTGGATGCATTGGAATTAAGAAGTGGAGTGTTGGGAGTGCTCTTGATCTAGTAATTGTGGTCATGCTTATAGTTTTTATTATGTGTATTTATAAAGGAAGGAACCAATAGTACTTCATGTGAGAGACATATTCATTGTTATTGTGGTGTACAAACAATTGATTTGGAGTAATATAATGATCATTGGGATAATACAGTGTTTGTAGTAAACCGGAACATGGGTGTTTCATGGTTGTGAGTGTGGTCACTAACTATGGAACATATCCGTTGGGACTCTAGTGTTGTGGGGGAAGGGTAATTGGTATAAATAGATAATGTAATCTTGTATATGGGATATCAAATAGTGGGGAGAACAGTATCAAATGCTTATGGAAATTATTATTATTACACTAACCTTTGGAATAATGTGATGGAATCATAAAACAATGATTTATTTGTGATGAATCGAGGTGTTTTCTATGTATCTTTTATATAGTTCCTCTCTTGGGATCTATGTCTTTGTGAAAATGTCTAAGTGGATCTTTAAAAATGATTCAAGTGTTTTTTAAATGTCTCTTAGTGGGCTGTCGCTCATTTTAAATGATTATGATTGTGGGGTCATGAAATTTCCTTGAATGTTTAAAACAATGAATTGTGGTTTTGTGAAATAATGTTTTGAACTATTTGATTTATTTTAAAAATGGCGTGTTATTTTAAAGGGTAGTTTTTCTAAATGATTTGTTTTTTTAATGGGATTTCAAGTATGATTTTTAAAATAGTTTTCAATGGACATGCGAACTATAGTTTTTCCAAAATATTTTAAGTTTATATTTTTATAGAATTAGGAAATCTATTACATTATATCAATATTTTTTATATTTATTTTTTTAAATACTAATATCACCGAATCAAATAGGATGGATATGAATAAAGAATGTACGGATTCCAATCATTTTACAAAAGTGTATAGAGATGGAGTGAAATAGTTGACGAAGTTTGCAAAATATCATTCATATGACCCTTATCAAATCCTTTGTCTATGTTTACACCATTGTTATTCAAGAAAAGTTAGTCTAGAGAATATGTAAGAACCCTTGATCTGTCACAAAATAGATCAAAGTTATAAATGTTAGAATAAACATGGGAAAAATTGAATGTAGCTAGTGGTTGGGATAACAATGCATTTTAAGGATAAATTGATATGATTAAAAGTGTGAAAAATGAATAAGACCGTATCAATGATGTGATTACAGATGTGAATGATGATGAAAATCGTAATGAGGAAATGAAAAAGGCATTTGAAGATGAACTTTGGGATTTCCCAAAAATATTAGTAGTTAAAGAGTTGTGAAAAGATTCCTTTCTATGGTTGTTTCATTAAATATAGAGCACTGTCATCCATACTGAAGCTTTATAATTTGAGAGTAGGAAAAGGATGGAGTGAAACCAGTTTTATAGAATTACTTTGTCTCTTGAATGATAGAATCCTAGACCTGACCTGCAATCATTTTTTTCATTTTCTGAAAACCGGTTTATGGGTGTCCGGTACCCATTACAGATCATGAGGCGGGTGGAACCGCAGTAAAAATTCAAAACAACATTGCAATACAGAAACATTACAGAACTCAAATATCAAAAAGCCTGTCATGTGCCAGCGACGACGTACACTTGCCTTGAGCCGTGCACATGTCATTCAATTATCTCCACCATAGCATCACGTAGGCGATACCAACCACCGGAACTGGCGCACGCAGCAACACATCCGATAACCTCAACCTTAACCCACAGCTTTGGATCAAAGGTTCATCCAACCCCAAAACCACATATATCGCACAGAAACATAAACCCTACATTGAGGAACAACCGAATAAGATATCAATCAGAGACATCCATGCCATCGCCACCACCATCTTCATAGCCTCACAATAGGCACCAAAAGTCACATAAAACATTTGAAAAGAGAAGGCATCATAATGCCTTCACAAATCACAATCTACCAAAACGTCAACACATTCAAACTTCATCTTTCCAAGATACAAGATTGAAGGTAGAATCAAAACCATTTCTGAACTGGGTATGAGCAAAACCACAAAATAAAAACGGATTTCATTGAGAGAAAAACCGTACCACACAGGGAGCACCCCCTCCTGCGAAACACCTCCTTATAAGTCTTTTGTGAAGCTTCTGCAGAGGATCACTGAACTAGGGTTTGGGCGACCAAGATCCCCCATCCGCTCAAACCAAAATAAAATCTCATCACTTCCATCCATTAGATCCATAGAAACAGCGTTCAACCTCCAAATGCCTAGATCTGTGGATGAAGTGATGATCACAAACTGCTGGTGCTGGAACTCAAGCGCATATTCAACACAGTGTCGCAGATACAGACACCAGTGTGCTCCAATCGAAAACATTGGGAATCTCACATTGAAAACATATAGAAGAAATAAAGATGAGAAACTACATCACCCAGTAGACTATCCTCAGTGGAGGAGAATCAATCATGAATATCTTGATTTTGGAAATGTGCTGAGAAACTATTGTCTAGCATTATCTGGAGATGGAGTGACTTCTTTTTGTTTTCAAAAAATCACTCACAGTACATGGCCGATTATGTTGGTAAATTATAAATTTCCACCATGATTATGCATGAAATAAAAAACACCCTTCTATATATTCTTATATCAGAACTGAAACAACTGGGTAATGATATTGATGTTTATTTGACTCTATTGATCGAGAATTTGAAATTATTATGGGTTTTAGGTTTTAAGTTGTATGATGGTGATAGCAATGAATATTTTGCATTGATATCCATGTTGTACATGACGATAAATGAATTTCCTGGTTATGGAAATTTTTTAGGATATAGCCTTAAAGGAACACCTGGGTGTCCTTTCTACAAACATGGTATACAGTAAATTAGGTTGAAACATTCATCGAAAATCGTTTTTCTACGACATCACTGATTTGTAACCTGATGCCATAGGTGCCGATATTTGATGATTTCATTTGATGGATGTTCAGAAGAATGTAAAACACTATATCCACAAATAGTTGATCAATTATTTGAGAAATTAAATGATGTGGACACTACTTTTGGTAAACTGTTTTTGAAAAAACATATGAAAACCAGTTGGAAGAAGAGATTAGTTTTTTGTAATTACCATACTATAATTTTCTGAACATCAAACACATTCTTGATGTCTTGAATTTTGAAAAAATATATGTGGTATTGCAATTGGAACATTTTTAAATGCACCAGGAAAAAAAAGAATGGAATTAAGGCTGGGATGGACATGGTTGACAGGGGAATACGAGAAGATTTGGTGATAGTGAAGGGTGAAAAATGAACTTGTCTTCCTCCATTTACTTACACTCTTTCAAGAAAGGACATATATCAGTTTTGAAACTTCTTGAATGATGAAAAGGATCTAAAGGGGTATTCATCAAATATCAAGAAAATCTTGTCATTGACCAATTTAAAGTTATAGGGTTTTAAATAACATGACTTCCACATTTTGACACAAGATCTAATTAATATAGATTTATGTTGAATTTTTTCCAAGAATATAGGCCATAAATTAACGAAGCTTTATTTCTTCTTCAAAGCTATATGCAGCAAAGTTATAAACTTGGTGAAATTAATGAGTATGGAAAGAGAAATTTCCTTCATATTATGTGAATTGGAAATATTCTTCCCACCAACCTTCTTTGATGTGATGATTTATTCGATGGTTCACTTGGTGAGAGAGATTCTACTACATGGTCCAATACAATATAGATGGATGTACCCCATTAAATGGTATATGAATATTTTTAACAAATATGTAAAAAATTGAATTTGGATAGAGGTTTTTATTATGGAGTGATATATTGCTTATAAAGATATCAAAATCTATAATGAATACTTTTCCAGTGTGGAGAGAATTGGTCTACCAAAATATCATCACATTGGGTGGCTTGTGGTTGAAATAATTTCTGGAATATAGGTTGTCACAATCAATATTAGAGATCAGGAGCAAGCCCACCTTTACATTTTATATAACAATTTAAGGGTTGAACCATCTGTTGAAACCCACAAATAAATTATTAGGCATTTGAATCTATCAAGGGATGAAAATAGATATCAAATACGCATAATTGATATTTTATAAGATGGATTTGAGACCATATATTTAAGTGGTCAGATGAAAATCTAGACTCATGTTTAGAAGGACTTCATTGGAGAGCCGGAGGACCAAGTGTGTATGTATTATCTTATAATGATTATTTAATTAATGGTTAGAAATTATATACTAATGAACATGATTAAGATAGTACCATGTAAAATAGTGGAGTTACAATTGTGGTTGAAGCGATGTGTGTTTATGGTTCTAAGGATAGAAATCTAATTTATATGAATATGTCGTACTTTGGCATCATCAAAAAAATAAGGGAGTTGGATTATATGAAATTCAAAGTTCCAATTTTTCAATACTAGTGGGTTGATAATAGGATTGATGTTAAAATAGATGAGTTGAGATTCATGAAAGTTGATTTCAATAAGGAAGGGTACAAAGATAAATCATTTATAATGGAATCAAAGGAAGTACATGTATTTTATATTCCAAATCCCACAAATAGAAACTGGTCAATTATTCTATTATTGACCCAAACCATTAAAGGGTCATATAAAAATTCAATGAAGTATGACCCTTTCACTGGGACATTGCAATAATTTCACAATGGTCCCAATGTAGATAGTATTTTATATGTCAGAGGATACCACAATGAAGGGATTTGGATAGTCTATTGAGGGGTCAAATACCTTCATCCTTTAAAAAAAGAGTGTTCAATAATTAGGTTATATATTTTTTGTAATATACATCATGTTAGCTTATGTTATTATTTGTTCACTCCTCCATTTATGTAATCTAAATTAAATGTTAAACAACATCTGTAGATAATAGCTTATGTATGTGATGATTCTCCCAATATCGAGGCACATCATGTCACTCAAACTACTGTTGCTCGTAGTGCAGAGGAACAAAAGGTCTCTCAACCTGCTACTACTCGAAATGCAGAGGAGCAACAGGTCTCTCATTCAGTTATTGCTCATAGTGAATAGGAACAACAGTTTTCTCAACCTAAGGGAAAAGTGAAAGGTATCAAATACGTGATCTTATGGAATAAGTGGGGCCATCATGTTAACCCCAACAAGGCCATTTTCAGTAGTCACATTAGAATCATCACTCGGTAACACATTCTAAATGATGTATTGTCATGTAACCATGTTTTCATCAGGCTTAAGAAACCGATGCAGGGAGATATTATTGTAAAATTATGATATTATTTCTTTAATTTAGTAAAAACAAAATAATGAAATATTGTCTTTTTGTTCATCATACATTATAGAGTGATTTTATAGTAGATGACTTGCACAAGGACTCTGTATTAAGGGTTTTTGGAAGGATTCATAGAGACTTTCGCACAATTTTAATGAGAGATTATCTTAAAGACACTGAAGGGAAAATAAACCCGCACCAACCTCCTCTTTATACACACCTGATAACCCAAGGAGTGTGGGATTCATTTATTAGTCATCATGGAGAGCATTATTTTTAGGTATGCCATGTTTGGTAGCACATTGTTTGATGATACGTGTGTGTTCATCACTTTGAATGGCAATTTTTTAATTATGAAATCACAACTGAGTGTTGAAAATAAGGAATGAGCTGCAAAACCATTACACCCCATCACTTGAAATAAAGTTGGAAAGTATTTTAAATATTCTCTAATAATTTTATGTGACATAAAACAAAACCATAACTATGTTAATTTTTTATATGCATATTGATGAATCTAAATCCAAATTCACTTCCATCCCACTCCATGTGCAACATAAGGAGGCATGTGTAAATAATGATGGGATAATAATAGATGAAAACACACAAAATGTATGGGAAGCATGTGTATGTATGACATAATAAAGATTTTTTTTCTTTAAATCGATATTACATAACAATGATTAATTATTTTCCTATATTTTCTATCTAACATAGTCACATGAATCAGCAACATTCAAACTAGATATAGAAATACTTTCGGTGGCCTTGAAGTAACCAGAAATATATGGTCTTGTTAGAGGTGGGGGTTTTTAGGATACTCTGAACCTTTTTTTAGAAAAAAACTAGAGGATGATCAATGTGATGAAATTCAAATTATGATATAATGATTATATATCGTTAAAGAATAAATTAAATTGTAGAAATATATCATAACAAAATTTATGGTGGTGGAAAATAGAAGAAAAAAAATCAAGAACAACCAGTATGTGATGATCCGGCCCCACCCTCACCAGCTTTGCGGTGAGCTATTCCCCTAAAAACCTGACTTAGCTGAGGTAATAAATTTTATAATAATTGTTTCTATGAACTTTTAATTATAGAGACAAAAATAAAATTCCATTACTTATATTCTATAGGGTGAAAATGGATGTGATTTAAATCTATCAACACCCACCCATTGCCTTGTAGCGAGGGATATGATGATCAATATCCAGAATATCGTGCTACAAAACAAAACACTTCTAAAAGGTCATGTAAAAGTTTTGAGTAACATATCCCATGATCCAAGCACCGAGCTATTTGTTCCAATTAATGATGAAGATATTCATATAGTTGAAAAATCTCTTGTAACAGTCATCGCATGGCCATCACAGCTTGTAAAAAAATTTCGATAAGAAGGTATTAATTTCCAATTTATTTTTCAAGATAAACCTCTAACATTTAATGAAAAAATGCCAGAAGTGATGAATTTTATTATATAGGAACACAGGGAAGTGGGTGAAAAGAAATAATGGCTCAAAATCATATCAAGGATCAACCAACCAATCGAAATGGTCTACCAAAAGCACCTTGAACACCCTGGTTCTATTTCCTCATTTATTATCATTATAGAATTATGTGAATATGAAGTTGAATGATTGTGGTTCTCACATAGTTATTTTTTATGAAAGTCTGTATAAAGGAGAAGATCAATATTTCTATAGTGTTGAAAATGTATGTGAAATCCGAGAGTATGATTTTCTATGCTGATCAGTGGTAAATGTATACATGAAGTATGTTTTCAGAATTTTATTTTCCAAAAGCTGATATACTATGATAATTAAGACTAAATACATTTCATATTTTTTGGAGTATATATGAATACAAGTGAATTTATTTCTCCATGAGATTGTTTTGGACTCGTTAGTCCTCACATCACCTTTACAGAACAAAAAAATAGAAACCAAGAAAGAGGGTAAAATAGTTGATGGCCTACTAAATTCATTTAATAGGAAAATTTTGGACGGTAAACTCTTCTTAATACCAAAAATACAAGGGTAGAACTCTATAATTTAATCACATCAATTATATTTTAATTTATTTCATTACATATTATTTTTTTTCTTAGGTTTCATTAGATGCTCATTGTGATCAATTTGGATACTAAAAATAGTTATTTCCTGGATTCAATACATGGATATCCAACAAACCGACCACACATGATGGAATTTTTCAATTTTTAATACACTAAATATATCATTTTAGAACTAAAAATCTAGTAATATAATTAATATTATTTTTAATGATGCTTATGTTATGATAGGGTGGTGGGTGAATATCTTCTACATCATGGAATGAGGCTGTAGGAAAAGGATTAGAAACATCACAAGTACTATGACTGGATAAAAAATTGAGCATATATAATAATATTTCACTATCCAAACACATATAAAAAATATAATTATTTTTCTCAATGTTTCTACAGCATCCGAAATAAAAAATTGTCAAAGACTGTGGTTATTATGTTTTTAAATTTATGAAAGAGATCTATTCCATGAACAAACTAGAATCTCCAAAGAGGAATTTTTTAAATAATTACTATTTAATTTAAAATATTAATTAATCCTTTGTGTGTTTATATTTTTTTCAGTACCACCTTTATTTTCAAAAATTATCATATTCACAAGAAGGTATTGATTTATTTATAAATGATTGGGATGCATACCTAATGGAAGAATGTACACTAATTGCATGAAGATGTGACTGGTATGACTTAAAGTGTCTATTTTTATATAAAAATGACTGTATTTTTAGTAAACAAAATAAGCGACATACTAAAAACTGAGCAAACAACTTATGATTGATTATATTCTTTAGAATAATGATCTATATGTCATTTGTGATGAGTAGGAATCAACCTAATCTAAATCTGACACACTATATAAATATTACGACTTTAAGTGTGTATTTTTATATTAATTTAACAATAAATTTAGCAAAAATAAAAACAGAAATACTGAGAACTGAGAAAATGCATTAGTATTATTGTGATACTTTGGGAAAATGATCCATCAGTCATTTGTGATGTGTAGGAATCAACCATACCTCAATATGATGAACAATGTGACTGATATGACTAAAAGTGTCCATTATCAGTTTAAAATTTATATTTTAGTTCAAAATGTGTCACTCACTGATAACCAAGAAAACTAGTTCTAATTGAATTCATAACATAATACAATGATTCATATGTTCTTTGTGACATATATAAAGAAGTATCATGTCAAAACGACAAACGATGTGACCAGTATGACTAAAAATACATGTTTCTAGTTTGAAACGATATTTTAGTAAAAAACCCAATTGGCATAATAAAAACTGAGAAAATACATTCAGATTGTTTTGATACTTTATTACAATGATCAATAAGTAATTTTTGATGTGTATGAATCAACTGAATGTCAATCTGATGTACAGTGCAACCCATATGACTAAAAGTCTCTTTTTATTTAAAATTGACTTTAATATAAGTAAAAACACATAAATGGCATACTTAAAACATAGAAAATACTTTTTTATTATTTTAATAATTTAGTAAAATGATCCATGAGTCGTTTTTGATATGTAAAAATCAACCCCACCTCAATACAATGTACTGTGTGACCAGTATAAATCCAAATGGGACTTTTTGTTTAAAATTGAAATTAACTTATGTAAAAAAGAACAAGTGACTAAATGAAAACTGAGAAAACACATTTGTATTATTTTGATACTTTAGGAAAACTATCCATGAGTAATTTGGGACATGTAGGAATCAACTGAAACTCATTACGATGCATAGTGTAACAGGTATGACTAAAAGTGTATGTTATCAGTTTAAAATTTACATTTTATCTCAAAACATGTCACTCACTAAAAACCAACAAAACACATTAGGATTGTTTCTATACTTTATTATAATGATCCATCAGTCATTTTTTATGTGTATGAAGTAGTCTCACATAAAATCAATGAACGATGTGGCTGGTATGACTCAAAAAGATTGTTTTCGCTTTGAAATGACATTTTAGTAAAAAAACACAAGTGACATACTAAAAATAAAGAAAATTCATTTGGATTGTTTTGATATTTTAGAAAAAAGATTCATGATCCATTTGTGACATGTAGGAATAAAAAACACTTCAATCTGACAAATGATGTGACCGATATAAATCCAAATTTGTTTTTATTTAAAATTGAAATTAATTTAAGTAAAAAAGAACAAGTAACATACTGAAAACTAATAAAATTGATTCCCATTATTTTGATACTTTCAAAAAATGATCCATGAGTCATTTTTGATCTGTAATAATCAACTACACATCAGTTTTATGCATGTTGTGACTAGTATAACTAAAATCACCCATTATCAATATAAAATTGACATTTTAGGTTAAAACGTTCAACTAACTAAAAACCAAGAAAATTCATTATGATTTTCTTCATAATTTAGGAAACAGATTTGTACGTCCATTGTGATGTGTATGGAGTAGTCTCACCTAAAACTGATGCATGATGCGACCAGTATGACCCAAATTGCGGGTTTCTGGTTTGAAATGATATTTTAGTAAGAAAACACCACTCACATACTAAAAATTGAGAAAATTCATTTTAATTGTTTTGATAATTTATAACAATGTTCCATGAGTAAATTGTAATTCATAGGAATCAACCACACCTCAATACGATGAACGATGTGACCGATATAAATCCAAATGTGTCATTTAAATTTGATATTAATTTTAGTAAAAGAACAAGGGACATACTAAAAACCAAGAAAAATCATTTTTATTATTTTAATATTTTAGAACAATGATCCATAACTCATTTATGACAAGTAAGAATCAACCCCACCTCAATATGACATACATTGTGACTTGTAAAACTCAAAATGTGTCTCTTTTATTAAAAATTGACATTTTATTAATTTTTTCAATCATATTAATGTTTAATTTATTTTTTTTATAGTATTACTAACACAATATATGTTTTCTTATATATATAGAACCTTTTTCTTGAGTTGGGATTATTTGTTCGGCCTAATACCATTGGAGGACATTTTTGAGAGGGGATCATGGATGTCAATGAATGAAACATTAATGTTTTTAATTATTTGTTGGATAATTGTATATGTAATTATATAAAAATTTGTTTCAAATGTATATAGAATTGTATTCCAAACCCTTGTGAGTGCTGCTTTGTTCTTGCATGATCTTTTGTGTGTAATGTGCAGGTGTTGTTTTGTGCATGTGCTGGTGGGTGTGATATTATATAAACAACACATCACATGCATCTAAGCCTTTATTAGTGCTATTTTGAGTGTTGTTAAAGGCCCCTTTTATCTGTTCTACTTTTATCATTGATAAACTTGTACTTTATCCGTGCTAAATATTGCACTGATAAATATTGTCCTTTATCCATGAAAAAATAGCACTGATAAGGGGGGGATTTTATCATCGCTTTTTTTATCATGGATAAATGACCCCTTTATCATCTCTTTTTTAGCACTGATAAAGGGGACCCCATTTTTATATTCACTGAGATTAATATCACTTTTCTAGTGTTGTTAATAGATATTTCTAGTGATTTTAAAATTATTATCTGAAGTAGTGAGGTTTTATTGGGTATGGATTTCCACCAATGGAAAGATGGGCAGTTGGAGCATACTATACATGTGCTTGAGGATATGCTTAAGGCATGTGTTCTTGACATGGTGGGTTTGAGGAGAATCAATTTACACTCATTGAGTTCACCTATAATAATATTTATCAGTATACTAATTAGATTTCAGCATATGAGGAACTTTATAGTAGGCTATGCAGATCACCTCAATGATGGATGGGGACAGGTTAGTTAGAGTGGTTGGGACTGAGTCTCATATATGAGATATCATAACAGGATCAGATGATTCATACTCACATGGATATGTCTTAGAGTTGGCATATGTCATATGTTGATAGATATCAATGACACCTAGAGTTTATAGAGGGTGATCACGTGTTCCGTCGAGTGTCGTATAGGTTAGGTCACCATCGGATTTGGAGACTAGGAAAGATGACGCTTAGGTTTGTTTGACCGTTTAAGGTTGTGGAGAGAATGAGGTGAGTGGAATCCAGATTAGATCTTCCACTTAGGTATAATTCTATATATGATTTTTCCATGAGTCACAACTCCATCAGTATCATCCTAACACTTCTCTTGTGATTGATGTGGATGATGTTGAGCTAGAGATTGATGCATCAGTTTAGGAGCATCTGATAGGTGTGTTGGATCACAATGGGAATGTGTTTTGGGGAAAGGATGTTCTAACATTTCATGTATTGTGGTAGCATCGATTTTCTTAGGATGAAAATGGGAGAGAGAATAAGATATGTGAGCTCAGTAGCCCAATATTTTGGGCTCATAATATTAGAGATGTGTGGGAGTACAACTTAAGGATGAGATTATATTAGGTGGGGATATTATAAGATTGTGACATTTTTTAGGGATTTTTGTGCTATTTTATAGGTTCTATCATTTCTTTTGTTTTAGTTATTTTCATTTGGGATTAATCTTGGGTGTATTTTGGTGAAAATTGGGAGATTCTATGTGGAATATGGGAAGTGATCGGTTGGTTCATGGTTTTCCCAAACCGTGCGCCCTGCCCAGCAAACCATCTGAACCTAGAATGAGGAAATTTTCAGGGTGGTCACATTGTTTTTGAAACCCTATTCCCACTAAGGAGTAACCATACAACACCCTTGGATGAGGCTCATAGTTAAGGCACATAGTTAGGAGAAACTATGCACCCCGTATAGGATATCGTGTTTGTGGTATTTTAAACCCCAGAAAATTAGATTAAAAATACCCAAAACCTTGAAAATCACCCTAAATCAACCATCACTCAAACTTAAACGATTTATAACATTTTTTGAGGCTAATGAATATATTATTAGCCCTTATGGACACTGTTATTGATGGATCAAATCCCAAATTAGAGTTCTACGCCTATCCTAGTAAGATAATATCACCTTGATTGGTTTTTTGTTCTTCTCCAATTTTCAATCTTCCGTTAATGGGACATTTTTTCCATTTTTGTGGATCCAGGTCGAGGTTTTGGTAAATATAATCTGATTAATCTTGGATCTTGGTATCAGATCTAGTTCTCATTCTTCATCATGATTGTGGTTGTTCCACTTCAATTGGGGATTTCTGTTAGTGAGTGTTATCATCAATCTTGAGGTAGGTAGTCTAAATTCAAATCCCATGGTATTGAATATCAATTTCATGTATGTAATTGTATAATTTCTATTGAAAGTTTAGAATGTGAGATTCTTAAATTTTATTAATTAATGTTTTTAATTAATCAGTTAAGGGATTGTTTAATTGTTTGATCAATGGGGTTATGGAATTTGTTAATCAATGGTTTGTGTAAGTTGTCAAATAATTTGGAGTAATTAATTGGGTAAAAAATTAATCAAATGGTGTGTTTGTGGAATTGATGGAATATTGGGATTGTGGAGATTGATTAATTAATTGGTGATTTAATTAAGGAGATATTGGGATTGGTGAAATTAGATTAATTAATCGGTGAATTAACTAATAGGATATTGGGATTATGGAATTGGATAAATTAATTGGTGAATTAATTAATCATATATTAGGATTATGAATTTGGATTAATTAATTGGTGAATTAATTAATGGGATATTGGGATTTGGGAATTAGATCAATTAAATGGTGAATTAATTATTCAGATATTGGGATTGCGAAATTGGATTAACTAATTGGTGAATTAATTAATGGGTTATATGGATAAATGATGATAAATGGATAAATGGTGATTTTTTTCATATTATTGATGTGATTAAATTGAGAACCTATGTTTTCTATGATAAATTATAACAATATACCATGATGTGTGAAATGTTGGTAAAAATGTTTAATATTGATTAACCTTGAATGATGTGATTTATGTGAAATTGTGATATATGTGATATTCATGTGTGTGACATGGAATGATTATTCAGAATCCCATAGTGATAAAATATTGTGGGATGCATATTACTACTTCCAAAGCCTGCTTGTGTGATATGTGATAAAGGATGAGTGTGATAGGGACTGATTCTCCAAATACCCATATGTGATAAAAATTATCGGATTGGGATTGAGGCTCCGAATACCCATGTGACATTGTGGCATGGGATAGGGATTGAGGCTCAAAATACCAACAGGTTGTTAGACAAGGCATTCTACACCCATGAGTTGTAATTGGACTATGGTTCCAGTTGTTGATGATATGTTTTAAATGAAATGATAAATGATAAAAAATAAAATTTTCATATGGTTCAAACTCCTTCAAGTACTAAAGTAGGTATTTAGGATTCAAGAGTCCCTAGGAACTATTTGTTTAAGGGGGAACTAAGTATTATCCACTAAATTCGAATAAAAATTTCAACAATACTTGGTTAGAGCACATAGTTAATAAAACCATTCTCTTGTCGTGTATGAGCCACTGCCTCCAAACACTCCTCGCATTGTTGGCTCACATGGTTAGACAAACCATGTGCCAGTTGTGAAAAAATAACTCTATAAAACATTGCATGGTTACTCATGGGTGGTCGTACAGTTTTTCCAAACCATGTACCTAACAATACACCTACCCATTGGACACTATATTAGAGGAATAATTTCCTAGGAGGTGTTTCTTGGTTTCCACTAACCATTCTTGAGCTATGAACCTCTAGAAAATCCCTAAAAAATCCAAAATACCTTTGTACCTCCCCAAACTTATCCAAAACATCTTATATATTTATAATACATAAATAATCGTTCATGTAGATGAAATTGGGGGTGATAAACTCTCCCCACCATTAGTCTTTCCATCTACATAAAGGAGAAACCACCATTTTCCTAAAATAATTTGGGCCATTTCATGGCCATTTCCTTCTCACATTTACATGTTTTCTTCCTAAATTTGACCATGTTTCCATAAGACCCACACTAGACCTATTGTTTTTCTACACAATACATTCTCTTTACTTTCAAAAATTCACACAGGCACCTGATACAATGTATCATCTAGATCTAGGCCAACATGATCCCATATAATCACATGGTCCAGATCAAGTTGATACTTCTTTAATTAAGATACATGAAACACATTATGCACTAAATTGGACCTTGGTGGAAAATCCAATTGATATTCCACTACACCAACCCATTCAAGTATCTCAAAGGGGCTTATGTATTGAGGAGAAAACATTCCATGCTTCCCAAAATAATGATGCACAAGATTTGGAGAGATTACCAAGAGTACATGATCACTCAACTTGAATTAAAATGACCATCGACAATGATCCTCATATTATTTTTGATGACTCGGAGCCATCTCCATCCTCTTTAGGATCAAATAAATCTTCATTTTTTCCTCTTACACAGTGATTAGTACAACAAGTGAAGTCACACATGTTTCCACCAAAAAAATAGAAAACAATTAGGAAACCCATAAAATTCTTAAAAATGATGCACATGTATCGAGGCTTGATAACTGTTGTTATATTAGAACTCCAATAATGGTATGTGCTCCTCCCATAAGCCACCAAAATCCATTACATAAGCCTAAAGAATTTCTTACAGTGTTTGTATCAAACTTTTAGATTTTACATCCTTTTGAGGATGATACATCTTACTCATAGTCAAATGTGTCCCAAGGGATTATTTTAAGGATCTCCTAAAACGATACATAAACCTCAGATATATGTCTAATACTATCAGAAGTAGTACACCATGCATTTTTGAAACTTCTAAAATATTAATTTTTGATAAGTCTTCCACCATATGAGATTAAATAATAAGGATAAAATGGGATAAATTTTCAAGTCATTCCACTATCAGCCATATGGAATCGTATTTTTGAACTATCCTTGGTAGAATTTTTACAAAATACATAATAATGTTGTCCCATATCCACATGGGAATCAGTAAAGACTACAGTATACCTGCTTGCTACTAGTGAAATGCCTTAACCTCTTGATAGGTGATGAATCTCTAAATAAAATCATTCAATTTTATTTTAATTCCCACCCACTAAAATTGTTATTTCAAGTCCTTAGACAAATTTTGTATTCCAAGATGAATAGACGATCTTAGATTGTGGTAATTATGAAGGATTTTTTCCTAATAATCCATTGGTACAACCATCCAATCTTGAAAACACAACGATGATCCATTTTAATCTTACATTCTTCAATGTTCTCCCCACAATTTAGTTTTGAACTCATAGAAAACATTCAATATCATATATATTTTCCCCTTTTACCTTTTCAACCAAATCATGAACAAAAGTATCCAGAAATAAAACAACAACACTACCTCTATCTTCAGAATCCATGTGCATTTTTGTAATTAGTGACATCAATTTCCATTGGTCTTAAACCTATTTCACCAACTGATAATATGAATTACTACATAATGAATCCACCAACAAATCTAATTTACCTAATGTATACATTAATTCAAATTCAAACATTTTAAGATACCCCATCCATATTCTTTGTCTCAAATTCCAATCACTTTGGGATAAAATGTGTTTCAACATCTTATGATTCACCAAAATTGTAAATTTCTCCCCAATGATGTAATGATGATAAGAATTCAAATCATGGACTACAACATCCAATTCAAAATCATGTGTTGGGTATTTAATCTCATGAAAAATTAACTTTAATGATCCATAAGCAACAACATGATCTCCCTTCATGATAATACATCCCAAACAATTTCTTAATGTATCAAAATACACTATATACCCTTGTCCAAATTTTATAAATATCAAAATCAGGGATGGTGTAAGGTTAACATTGAGCTCTTGAAAATAATTCTAATATTCTTTTTTCCAATGGAATGGAACAGTATTACATATAAAATTTTTCATTTGTGAACATAGCCGTGAAATATTACAAACAAAGAATCAGTAATTACTAAGTATTCCAAGAAAACCATGTATCTAAAAGTTATTCGTTTGCATTTTCCACGATAACACAACCTCTATCTTTTCGAGATCTAAAGTAACACCTTTTTCAGAGATTATATGCACAAGGAAACATACCTATTATATCCAGAAAACCCACTTTGAAATTTTGACACACAGATGATGATCTCTCACAATACCCAACACTGTTGCAAAGTATTCTTCATAATCAACCTTCACCCCAGAATACATGAGTATTTCATCCACAAACACTACTACAAAAGTTCTTATATACCTTGAAATATCTGATTCATCAATTTTATAAAGATAAGTGGTTAATTATTAAGACCTAATGATATAACCACATACTCATAATGGCCATATCTATTCCTAAAAGTTATATTTGTAATATCCTCCTTCCAAACCCATAGTAGGTGATATCCCACATAGAAGTCAATTTTAGAGAACCACTAGGATTCCCTCAATTGACCAAAAAAATCATCATTGTGGGGAAGGTGAAACTAATTCGTTATAATAAATTTTTTAACTTTATGATAATCCACACAAATCCAATGAGTTGCAACATTATTGTTCATAAATAAAACTAGTGTATCCCATACACATATACTAGCTCCAATATAAACTTTTCTTTACGTATCCCCCAAATGGACTCTCAATTCCATTAATTATATTGGTGGCATATGATAAGAAATAATTGAGATATTACTAGTCCCTAGTAAGATATTAATAATAAACTACATTTATATTTTGGGTGGAAACCAGAAAAAATTATTAGAAAAAAAATTATGAAAATGATCAATTTTTTTGGAAAACCTATATTCCTGATCTCATCCACTGAAGCTAATGTCAAGACTACCAACTGGTATGAGATAGCTCCAATTGTTTGGGACAAAGATCTTATTCCAAATTCCTTTACATTCTGATCTCCTCTAAAGAGATTAATTATGCCATCATCAGTTGTAAAACTAATCCTTTGGGTATAACAATCAATGTGATATTTGAACAATGGCAACAAATCCATACCTAGGATTATGTCATATAAATCCATCATAATCATGTAGAAATTAGAAATCAATTCATCCTATTAAATAGATATAGAATATTGTTTTCACATAAAGGTTATAAATTTAATTTTTCCAAGATTATTTTAATTTTCAAAATAAAAGGTATCATATCAACATGAAAACATAGAATATCAACAACACTAGAAGAAATAAAATATTGGGATTCACTTATATCATGCAAAGCTTGCATAATGGTATAATTTAAAATAATCATACCTATCACTATTAAAGGTTTATATTAATAATCCAATATTACTTTCCCATCTCCATACAATATCTTACTCACTTCACATTTCATTTTATTACCATGTTGTGATTGCACTGGTTGAGGAGTCATGGTATTCCTAGAATTACCTGGAATTTCTTTGTTCTACTAAAGATAATTATTATGTTTCCCATGTATCATCAAAGAATATGACATTTGTAAAACATGATGTGTGTCCATAGAATTCGAACATGGAGAACTGCAATAATATCACTAAATATTCCCTATATGGTTGCAATTGTGACATACTCAATGTGGTGTTGTACAATCTCATTTCATTGGATTGAAAGAACCATATTGAAAACATATTGAATTACTCTTTGGTTTAGTATGAAGATTCACTAATCATGTCATATAGTTCATATTCATACAACTACCTTGTAAATATATTTCCCTCTTCTGTTTATTCTTTACATTAGAGTTCCCACTATTTACTATAAGTATTAACATGCTTCCTCTACCAGCGTTTCCCAAGATGTCCCTTTCTATAATTATTTATCTCTAGTCAATCCGTATATAATCTAACATACATAAAATTGTAATATTTTCATTAATCTCTAAAATCAACCATGATTCAAAATTTCAAACCGTGAAGGATGCACTTCCTACATGTTCTATTTCCAAGCAGACTAAATTCATGAATTTAGCCATGTACTCTGTCTCTGTGAGGTACTCTTGTTTCTAACTAAAGAATTAGGTTGTTCTTTCAATCTAGAATGTATTAAGATATAATTTTTTGTTGAAAAATTCTCCAAAATCTTTCCATGTAATGACTTGGTCCAATTTAGCGTAAAAAAGTAAATCCCACCACTATTGATCTAGATCCTCCAAAATGTACGTTTTCAAATTGACTTTTACCACAACTTGTGTGCCTATGAAATCAAATATTTGATTTATCCTATTCAACCACACCACTTCTTTTTTGGATCTAAATCAACATAAAAGATACATGGATTCTACTTTTGGAATTAAATGGAATGATCTAAATTCCTTAGTTCATCCCTTATGTTCCCTCTATCAACAACCTGAAAATATTGAGAGATACTCTAAACTAACTGTTGGTGTACCCTTGGCTTAGGTGTGACTATATTTTTAGTATCTTTTTCAGGTCAATTCCAATGGCGCATAACTGGTTTAATTTTTTATAACCATAAGAAAATGCCATTTTGTCTCACTCTCTAGCAATTGAAGGCTTAAATATGTCAAATTTACTATATCACGCGTATAAAAAGAAGGGTTTCCAAAAGTATACAAAATTACTCTTTCAACCCATTTTTAAAAATTCCACCATGCTTTCAAAAATTAAACCATTTTCTACTATTTTCCAAAATCAAAACATCTTTACAAAATCATAAATTATTACTCAAATTGAAATATAAACTCCTAGAAGGAATTAATTTCAATCAATGAATTTCACTATCTTTTCATCGGCTAATCCCATGACGATGAGGTTACAACTCCTAGAAGTGTCTCAAAAAATTAATATACCGAAAATCCTAGGTAGCATGAATTTAAACACAAATAGGTTAGTAAAGACACTTTATGATCTAAATTCCATGTTTCAGTGATCCTAATCCTTGATACCAATCAAACATAAGGACTGATACAAAATTATTTTAAACTCTAGGATTGAAAAAATTGATACCATTTTTATCATCTCACCCCTCACCCATTGGATTATGAAGAGTTTGTGGGTTTTACTAGCCTTGTGTCATACCCCCAATACACCAAAGGCTAGAACTAAATGAAAATATCATTATAAAAAATCAAGGGATGATTTTCAATTTGAAAATAAACAACAAAACCAAGATAACCATAACCAAACAAGCCAATATATGATTCATGAGTACAATATAATACAACTAAAAAACAACTAAACCAAACCAAACCATATCAGAGTATAGTTCATAATCCAAGACCTAAGAAACTCAAATACATGAAATACATAAACTCAACAACTCCCAATATGCTCCATGATCTATACACATGTTCAACCTAAGGTATCAATATTCACTAAGTAATTGTGATGCCTTACCATTACCTTTTTCTCAATATATCACATTTGTAAATGCACAAAAGTTCCTAAGTCGGGGGTGATTATAAAACTCAGTCGGTTTTCCCAAATAAATTCACATCTAATTCCACTATGAGAGAATTTGTTATAACATTTATATAAAGTTTTTTAAAACAATTTAAAGAAGGTTATATAAAATCAAAAATATTTTTCCAAACCCATAAGTTTTTAAACCAAATAATATTTCAATGAATGAAACCAAAAAAGTCCTTAAACCATTTTACATTTTTATTTTTTCATACCCAACACATGATTACCACACTACCACACAAGTATGGTCATGTGATAGTTCCATACTCATGAGTCGTATCTCATTCATCCAAAAATTTCTCACTAGGTGGGAAATCTCCTTGTGCTCTAATGGGACATGCCTCTTATCAGGGGTCATATCTCTTATATCCCAATGGTACACACCTCATATTCCAGGTCACATAAAAATCCTGAAATCACACCAATCATGTATGTAAAAAATCCTTGTCAAGTCATTTCAATAAAAAAATTATTATTTAATAAAATTATAAAACCTTTTTTATAGGCATTTAATAACAAATCATATTTATTAAACAATCCTTTTAAAATCATATAAAACACTTTCCACAAAACTGTCTACTTTCAAAATTTCACACAACCAACACTAAAGTGGTTTTCTACCAAGAATTACACATTAATTTCATAATTAAATTCAAAACAATTAGTAAATTGGAAATAAATCCTTGATGATATAATAAATGGGAGACGAGGGTGAGTCCACCTACTTCTAAAACGTTGGTGAAACCAAATAACAATATAAAAAATTCAAAACCATGGCCTAGATCGTCAAGATTCAACCTTATATCTTGTTCCCTTCAACCAAAACAACCAAATACCATCATTATTAACATCACAAAATCTGTATTTTTTCCCAATGAATTTAATTGATTATTCCAAGAGAATGGATAAGAATAAACCTAACCAAAATGAAAAATAATGATCACTTACCAATAAATATGACCTCCAAAAAAACATAGATTCACCATGGAATCAGTCATAGATAAAGATGAATGATAACCACTGCCTTGGGAGGGAGAGGATTTCATGAATTCATCTATTTGTGAAAAAAGAGAGAGGTTTTGGGGGAAAATGAGTGTGGTACACAAATTTTAGATAAAAAATTTAACAATGCTCATTTTGGAAAACTATGCACTAACCATGCCTGATCCACTACCTCCAAATACCCCTCACACAGTTGTCTTGCATGGTTAGACAAATCATGAACCAACCATACTAAACCCCTCTATCTGGAATTTCACAGTTACCCCTAGGTGGTTGTATTGTTTCACCAAATAGTGAACCTAACTGTCCACCTACCCAGTTCCCACTGTTTTAGTTGTATGATTTCTCTAGTGGGTTTTCATGATTTCTACTAACCGTGCTCAAACTGTGAACATCCCAAAAAGCCCCCAAAAACATTCTAAAAATCATCTAAACCTCCCCAAACATAACCCAGACACATTAAATACTTCAAAAACAAAAATAATAGGTCATGTACCTAAAACTGGTGGTTTATACTAATTCCAAAGGAACACTTGATATGATACAAATTACATAGGAAAAAACATTGAATACCCACCACACCCTTTATATAGTTCTTATTATCCATCTTCAACTAATTCATAAGAATCAATTTTTTTTTCACTAATGTTTTGAGAAATGTTAATCTGGTTAGGGTCAAATAAAGGTTCTGTTGTTCTATTAAAATCATGGACATTGTATCCTATAAATCCAAATTCATCATTTATCAAATTTCAAACTGAATTATCATTTGGTGGGTCACCTTGTTCTTTATTGATAGGAATTTCATTATTTTTCCTTTCCATATCATTTGATTCACCATACCAAATACAATATACATATCGATTGGGAAACATTTTCAATATCAAATGCTCATATACTTCATTTTTATTCAATAATCACATGGACTAAAAATCAGGGAAAATATATTTTTTTCTACCATCCGCTGATCCATTTACAATTTCATAGTATAAAAATTATTCCAAACCCTTGGAATACTAACATGTGTTTCTAGGAAAATTAATCCAAATTTTATCCATAGGTATTGGATTTTCACTCTTCTCTTTGTAAATTCTGATATAAACATATAAATACTTAATCAAATTTAAACAATCAAAATTAAACATCACCCAACTTTTTGATCGACCAGGGTAGGGTCTTGATTCAACATAACCAAAAATAAACAGAAAAACTTTTCAATCCAAGATTAAAAAAATAAAAAAATAATTGAATAAATATTACCCCTCATAATAATACTATTTGATATCATGGAATAAGTTCATTGAGATGAGGTGAGAGGTTACTATGATGTTGAGTGTACTATTTTTAGTACACAATAATACATGAACATAATTCAACTATTATAAGATCTCTAACTTTGGCGGTTTTTATATTATGAATTATTATTTTATATTGAAGAAACATGATTTTCTCTATAGTAATATTTAATTCAATAATTATGAAAATAAATATTTTTTATATCTCAAAACAATAACATGGATCTATGGTATTTGGTCCCTATTTTTTCATATGCATAATAGCATTGAATGAATTTATGGGTTTACAACATTTTTAGAATTGATTTGAAAAATAGTATTCAATATCAAGATAACAGTACATACAAAAAGATTCAGTTAATTTTAAGCCACATAGATTGTAGTAATAATTATGCATTTTACTCATGATTAAGAGTGTTTATTATTTAATATATTACCTTCATGATATTATTTTATAAAAAGAGTTGTAAATTAAATGCAACTTTTGTTCTTAAACCACAGGCTAAATGATTGGGTTTTTTGGAACAAAAACCTCTCTAAGAAACCTCTAAAACCACTATTCTCCCCAATACTACACATAATTTCCCTTAATGTGAAACTAAATAGGAAAAATATCATTTTAAAAACATTTAAACAATTATTAAATGGGGGAATGACACAAAAATGAAATATGGACTTACCTCTTGATGAAAATGTAAAATCATCAAGTCTTACACCAAACATCAACAAAACCCTCAACACATGTATCATGCCCCATGAAATAAATAATCAATTTTGACAATTTATAATTAATTATTAAAAACTATAAAAATAATAATACTCATCTAAAAAAACATTGAGATTTATCCTCTCTCTAAAACCATAAAAAACTACCAATGGAAGTTCTATAACGTAACCACGACATTATACTGGGAAAAATCCCAAAAATCATTCAATTACACATATAATTATATATTTTAATTAAAAACCTTATAAAAAATCAATCAATATTACATTCAATGATTCAGGGGGTTAAAGTCATCGGAAAAAGGAGAATAAAGGCCTTCGAGGGTCTCTATCGTCGAGCGAGGGGGGGGGGGGTTAGGTCCTCATTGGGGCGTAATGGGGTCAAGGTCAAGGGGAACAGAGGGGTTGGGTGTGGGAGGGGTGACTATCATTTAGAGAAGATTGGTCAGAATCATAGTAATCGTCATTGGGAGAAGGGGGTCGAGGTTATGATGGTCTCTTTTAGGAGCAGGGGGTTAGTCTAGGGTCTGGTCTCATCTATATTTACCCAAGTTTTTAGGGTTAGATGATCAGTGGTAGTGTAGCTTGGGTTGTTGAATCCTCATAGACCTAATAAAGAACCTACAGACACGTACATTCGATGGGTTTTTGTAACAACCCGAGAATTCATGTTTTGTGTAATGATATGTTTCCCCTTTTAGTTGGACCATCTTGCTTTAAAAAGAAAATGAAAATAAACGAAAAACGTAACAACAAGCATGAATGAAACTCTCTTTTATTAAGAAACTTGATGTTTACATCTTCCCACAATCAAAACATCACTAACCGAGGATTCCAACCAAGAATCCGATTACAATGACAGGAAGATTGCTTAGAACTATTAGGAGCCCGAGTATGCGGTAAGGATTCCGAGCATCCATCATAAGGAACGTAAGGATTGCTGAAGCCACCGCGACCGTGCTCAACACCAAGGGGATCATACGAACCATCCTTGCTTCTCCTTCAGCCACTTGAGGTAAGGGTCACCGAGACCTAATCCTTTTATAAGCACCGAAAATGACCGTTGGACCTCAAACGGTCATAAATCCGACCGTTGGAATAAAATGATCCGAATGTTACATGTGTAGTTTTCTTTAATGTTTTAAATGACCTCAATGTTAATTTTCCTTTGTTTTCAAAAAATAAGATTTGTATTTTATGTTTTAAAAGGAAATAATTAGTATTTTTGTGTTCTTCCATTATTTGTTATATATATATGTAATTTGAGCAAGTAATTATTTGTTTAATTTATTTTCTCTTTTAAAAGGGTGGACTAATGTTTCTGGTGAAGTTTTACTTCTTTCACAAATATAAATGTACACACACTCGGTTGTAGATGTACATATATTTATGTTGTGATAAAATGTATGTAAAATGAATTATACCTATTTTTCTAAATTATATATATAAGTAATAATAATACCAATGTTCGCAACATGCTTTTATAATTAATACTTTTTTTGAAATTATGTCAATGTTCCGGTTTCTTGCTTTACAAATTCTTGTGGTTTAATGTTGAAATTTACGTTAAAACACATTTTAATGGGGTAGTTTATTTAATGTTTTGTTTTGAATATTAACGGTGTAAACAATGTTAATGTTAAATAGGGTGGAATGAACTAATTAATATACACTTATATTAAATGACCCATGACGTTTTAAATAATAAAGGTTAAAAATAATTGAAGATTAAATAAGAATGGTTGAATAATAAAAATATAAATTAGGCTTGATTAAATTATTTTGACAACAGAATTATTATTAAAATAATTAAAGTTGTAAATAATTGTATGTTAAATAATGATAAAGTTTTATAAAAAAAACTTTGAAACGCGGGTAGGGGGAGAAAGGAACCCGTGTTCCCTCCTGTTTTTGCGCCGCATCTTACCTCAGCCGCTGGATCAGGTTGATTTAATCCCAGCCGTCGGTCGTTTTCTCCTCCTCCACGTCGCATTTCGCGTTTTTCTTCTCCACGTCGCACTCATCTCCCTCGCGCCGAACCAGCAGCGCTGCTGCACCTTTCTTTTCTTCTTCGCCGTGTAGACCCAGCAACACCCTTCTTTCCACGCACTGATCCCGGCCTTGGATCCCCGTCGCCTCCCTTGCACGATTTCGGCTTTAAGACCTGGTTGCACCGCAGGCATGAGGGTTGTTCTCTGCACCGGTTGAGAAGAGCTTGCACCAAGCTCTCGTGTTGGCCGACCACCGATCCAGCATCGCACCGAGTCATCTCCTGTTTTCGTCCTCCAAGCCGAAGTAAGGGTCGTTTTTCTTTCTTTCTTTTGTTTTTTTTCAGTCCGTGTAAGTACCGGGTTGTTCAGAGTTATATATACTTTTATACTGGTTATATATATGTATATATATATATTCCATGTGTATACTTTCGGGATCCTGCAGTTGCACCTTGCTCCCCCTCCTCTTCATCGAGTTCTGGTAGGGGTCATCTGTTTGTTTTTAGTTCGTGTAAATACCGGGTCTGTGTATAGTTTTATACACTTTTATACTGGTTATATATGTATATGTATGTAATTTATGTCATATAATCTATGTTTATACTTTCTGGACCCCGTAGTTGCGTCTTTCTCCTCCACTCCGGGTTAAGGTAAGGGAGAAGAATTGTTGTGTTTCAGCTTCAGCTTCGTTATATATATATGTGTTATGTATATTTGAAAACATCCTATGATTTTGCACCCGGTATTACTTGCTGGATCTTCTTCCTCTCCACCTCCTCGTCGATCTGGTAAGGGTGATTTTTTTTGAAACTCGGTTTGGGTTCATGTTTGTTTTTCGTTTTATGTTATTTTATATTTTTCATATATAAAAATATACATGTTTTATGTTTTGAAATATAAACGAGGAAGATCAAATTTTAAGTTATGTTTTATTACAATTCGACTTATATATATATACATGTTTTTCTTTTGTATGAAACCGCTTCCAAGTCAGAACTGTTTTTGTGTACATCCAAATTAAGACAAGATTTGTGGGAATCCAAAGTATGAATAAAACCGAATTCCTTCACAAGTGATAAGTTGATTTCCTTGTGTGCTTTATAAAACCCTATCTACCCCCTTTTTGTTAGAAAATTTATGTTCTTAAGAATATGTGAATCATGTAATGAATCAATTGAGTATTATTTAATTAACTAAACCACTGAGACACATAGACACAATACACGACTTCGTGTGTTACATATATACATTAACTGTGGACTGATTGACAGTATTTTTGGCAAACGAAAGATAATTTTGTTTGGTGGTTGTTTTAATTCTTATCCATTTCTAGAACTCCGAATAGTTACAAGAAATGACACTTGCCTTGTTTTTAATTTTCTAGCACATTATGGTTCCAAAAAGAGATGTTTTAAAGATATCCTTAAGCCTGGAAGTGGCCCTTAGTAATAATGTAATTCTACATGACAAACCAATACATTGAGTGTTTAAGTTATTATTTCTTGTATAATAAGCTTGTTGTTTCCAGTTCTAATTCTTTATCTATGCTCATGACATAATCTGGTTCTAATTCTTTACTTCTGCTCATGACATAATCTGCTTCAAATTCTTTTTTTATGCTCATGACATGATCTGCTTCAAATGGTGAATATGTATGAGAGACTTTGACTATGAATATATGAATGAAACCTAATGAACGTATGACCATGTCTAAATATGAGAGGGAAGTATTGGACTTATATGATATGGACGGGTGCGCCCGGAATTATACAGCGCTCCAATGCATTGGGTAAAGGATGAGTCTCATGAGACGTTATGTGCTACAGTCTTGGCGGTTAGCCTTGGCTTGTGCTGCTATGGAAACGGGATTGGCGGTTAGCCTTGGCCCGTATTAAGTTATGGTCTTGACGCAAGGTCTTGACAAGGTCCGGCATTATACTTTCCCTCCACATATGAAGATTAATGGTGAACCAGGGGATGGTTCAACTAACAGGACATCCCTAACTGGGTAAATTCCCCTAGACTATGAGAAAGGAAACATGTGATAAGAACTGAAAAACATATGTTTGGTATCATAAGAACTTTACGTGTCCTTGTCTTGCTTAATGTAATGTTTTATCACTTTCTAAAATGTCTGCCTTGAAATGCTCCCTTGATCGTGAAACCGTACTTAACGTGACAAGAACTGTTTTCTTATGGTGAACTGTTAAATGAACTGCATTCTTCTCACGAACCATGATATGCATGTTTTCCTACCTAGCCATAGTAATTCCCTTGGAATTGAAGTAACCTTGTTTTAACTTTATGTATTGCTTACTCTGTTTATTTTGCGCACTCTGACCATGTTTACATTAAGGCTTATTGCAAGTACGTGCCTCTTTGTGCAAGTGGTTTTCAAAGAAAGTTGGATTTCATGTTTTTAATAAATGATAATGTTTTAGAAAAGTATTTGTATTCTTTTCAAAGGATTTATGTATGAAAGGATTTTCCCTAAAAATGGTTTTTAAAACCCCTTACTGGGCATTTTTGCTCACCCTACGTTTTGTTTAAAATTTTTCAGGTACGGTTGATATTAATGAAGCTAAACAAAAGCAGCTGGTTTCCCAGAATCCCGAGCCTCACGATCCTCTGTTGTGATGAGACATGATATTTTGTTTGTAATGTTGTATTGTTAAGTGTATCATGTCTCATTAAGCACCCCGGTATTTGGGGGTCGCTATAGTTGGTATCAGAGGATGGGTTCAGGAAACTCTGGAAAACCAGGTGATATAAATATATTGCTAAGACTAATTAAGTAAAAACGTTATGATTTTCAGATGGCTGATGTACCTACTGACCTTTTGTCACTCCCCACCGAGGCCCTAGAGAACATTATATCTCTAGTTAGTCGTGACAACTTCTTGAACTATGCTCACATTCGCATGACGTGTAAGCACCTATACGATGTGTCGAACTCATCTAGGGTGCTTAGTCTCCACCGGGGAATAGGGATGGATTATCTCCTAATGATGATGACCCAGTTTCCCTCGTATGCATGTCGAGGAAGGTATCACGAAGGACTCTTCCGAGTGTTTACTGCGGGCGAGGAGTTTGGCACAATGCTAGATAACCCTTTCCAAGAAGCTGCTGCTGCCGGAGATCTTCGAGCGGCTTATCTGTGTCAGGTCCTGCACTATGGCTTCTGGGGCCAGTTAATGGACTTCGAAGCGTTGGAGAACGAGTCCACTCGTGTGTCTCTTAGGCAAGAAGTGTACACCGACGTTTCCCAACTCCACACCCCTCACGCGAAACTCAAGAGGCGTTATAAATGTCCCCATGACTTTAGTCCTGTTTGTTCATCCTGTGTTTGGTTTGTGGAGTTAGAGAGTTTCGCCTCTCTTTGTAGTGTTCGTCTGGAAAACTCAGACTTTAATGTGTAAACTTTCTTAATTAAAAAAAGTTTATGATCTCTTCCTTCTCAGTGTTGTAAGTGACCTCTCTTGTTTACCTTTTCTTCCAGATGGCAGGTCAGATGAACCTCTCGTCTCTTCCTGACGAGTTGGTAGAGGTTATCTTGATCAGAACTTGTATGGAGGACTTTCCCTCCTTTCTCCACCTACGAGGGTCCTGCCAACGTCTTCTGGACATAGAAAACAGTCCAGAAATTCTCCGCGCGTGTCAGGAGGATGAATTTGTGATCCACCTCCTTGCCACCACCCAGCTCCCCTACTATAGGCGAAGGGGGAGATACCAGGAAGGGCTGTTTCAGTGTTTCTCCATGACACGGAACTTCTCCGCCAGAGCTTGCTTTCTCGTAGCAGCTCAGGACGGCAACCTCAGAGCCGCCTACATGTTTCAGATCCTGAACGTCAGCCTTTTCAATCGTGTTGTACCCCTCAACTACCTCGAGCGTAATAAAGTTCGAAGGGTTACTAGGGGATTCGTCCGCTCGGACGTCTCAGAGCTGTTTATTGCACGAGCCTCCCTGTGGAAGCCTGTGTGTAGTGCCCATGAGCAGGAGTACAAGTCTTATTGCTCGAAGTGTATCTGGGTCAGGGAAACAGAGGAGCTGTGTACCAGTTTAGGGGTTCCGTTAACTGAGCCAGGCCTTCAGTTTTGGTGATGTTGTGCGACCGAAGTCTTTCTCTTGTCTTTTTATGAATAGAATTGCGAGGACGCAATTCTTTTAAGGGGTAGATAATGTAACAACCCGAGAATTCATGTTTTGTGTAATGATATGTTTCCCCTTTTAGTTGGACCATCTTGCTTTAAAAAGAAAATGAAAATAAACGAAAAACGTAACAACAAGCATGAATGAAACTCTCTTTTATTAAGAAACTTGACGTTTACATCTTCCCACAATCAAAACATCACTAACCGAGGATTCCAACCAAGAATCCGATTACAATGACAGGAAGATTGCTTAGAACTATTAGGAGCCCGAGTATGCGGTAAGGATTCCGAGCATCCATCATAAGGAACGTAAGGATTGCTGAAGCCACCGCGACCATGCTCAACACCAAGGGGATCATACGAACCATCCTTGCTTCTCCTTCATCCACTTGAGGTAAGGGTCACCGAGACCTAATCCTTTTATAAGCACCGAAAATGACCGTTGGACCTCAAACGGTCATAAATCCGACCGTTGGAATAAAATGATCCGAATGTTACATGTGTAGTTTTCTTTAATGTTTTAAATGACCTCAATGTTAATTTTCCTTTGTTTTCAAAAAATAAGATTTGTATTTTATGTTTTAAAAGGAAATAATTAGTATTTTTGTGTTCTTCCATTATTTGTTATATATATATGTAATTTGAGCAAGTAATTATTTGTTTAATTTATTTTCTCTTTTAAAAGGGTGGACTAATGTTTCTGGTGAAGTTTTACTTCTTTCACAAATATAAATGTACACACACTCGGTTGTAGATGTACATATATTTATGTTGTGATAAACTATATGTAAAATGAATTATACCTATTTTTCTAAATTATATATATAAGTAATAATAATACCAATGTTCGCAACATGCTTTTATAATTAATACTTTTTTTGAAATTATGTCAATGTTCCGGTTTCTTGCTTTACAAATTCTTGTGGTTTAATGTTGAAATTTACGTTAAAACACATTTTAATGGGGTAGTTTATTTAATGTTTTGTTTTGAATATTAACGGTGTAAACAATGTTAATGTAAAATAGGGTGGAATGAACTAATTAATATACACTTATATTAAATGACCCATGACGTTTTAAATAATAAAGGTTAAAAATAATTGAAGATTAAATAAGAATGGTTGAATAATAAAAATATAAATTAGGCTTGATTAAATTATTTTGACAACAGAATTATTATTAAAATAATTAAAGTTGTAAATAATTGTATGTTAAATAATGATAAAGTTTTATAAAAAAAAAACTTTGAAACGCGGGTAGGGGGAGAAAGGAACCCGTGTTCCCTCCTGTTTTTGCGCCGCATCTTACCTCAGCCGCTGGATCGGGTTGATTTAATCCCAGCCGTCGGTCGTTTTCTCCTCCTCCACGTCGCATTTCGCGTTTTTCTTCTCCACGTCACACTCATCTCCCTCGTGCCGAACCAGCAGCGCTGCTGCACCTTTCTTTTCTTCTTCGCCGTGTAGACCCAGCAACACCCTTCTTTCCACGCACTGATCCCGGCCTTGGATCCCCGTCGCCTCCCTTGCACGATTTCGGCTTTAAGACCTGGTTGCACCGCAGGCATGAGGGTTGTTCTCTGCACCGGTTGAGAAGAGCTTGCACCAAGCTCTCGTGTTGGCCGACCACCGATCCAGCATCGCCCCGAGTCATCTCCTGTTTCCGTCCTCCAAGCCGAAGTAAGGGTCGTTTTTCTTTCTTTCTTTTGTTTTTTTTCAGTCCGTGTAAGTACCGGGTTGTTCAGAGTTATATATACTTTTATACTGGTTATATATATGTATATATATATATTCCATGTGTATACTTTCGGGATCCTGCAGTTGCACCTTGCTCCCCCTCCTCTTCGTCGAGTTCTGGTAAGGGTCATCTGTTTTTTTTTAGTTCGTGTAAATACCGGGTCTGTGTATAGTTTTATACACTTTTATACTGGTTATATATGTATATGTATGTAATTTATGTCATATAATCTATGTTTATACTTTCTGGACCCCGTAGTTGCGTCTTTCTCCTCCACTCCGGGTTAAGGTAAGGGAGAAGAATTGTTGTGTTTCAGCTTCAGCTTCGTTATATATATATGTGTTATGTATATTTGAAAACATCCTATGATTTTGCACCCGGTATTACTTGCTGGATCTTCTTCCTCTCCACCTCCTCGTCGATCTGGTAAGGGTGATTGTTTTTGAAACTCGGTTTGGGTTCATGTTTGTTTTTCGTTTTATGTTATTTTATATTTTTCATATATAAAAATATACATGTTTTATGTTTTGAAATATAAACGAGGAAGATCAAATTTTAAGTTATGTTTTATTACAATTCGACTTATATATATATATACATGTTTTTCTTTTGTATGAAACCGCTTCCAAGTCAGAACTGTTTTTGTGTACATCCAAATTAAGACAAGATTTGTGGGAATCCAAAGTATGAATAAAACCGAATTCCTTCACAAGTGATAAGTTTATTTCCTTGTGTGCTTTATAAAACCCTATCTACCCCCTTTTTGTTAGAAAATTTATGTTCTTAAGAATATGTGAATCATGTAATGAATCAATTGAGTATTATTTAATTAACTAAACCACTGAGACACATAGACACAATACACGGCTTCGTGTGTTACATATATACATTAACTGTGGACTGATTGACAGTATTTTTGGCAAACGAAAGTTAATTTTGTTTGGTGGTTGTTTTAATTCTTATCCATTTCTAGAACTCCGAATAGTTACAAGAAATGACACTTGCCTTGTTTTTAATTTTCTAGCACATTATGGTTCCAAAAAGAGATGTTTTAAAGATATCCTTAAGCCTGGAAGTGGCCCTTAGTAATAATGTAATTCTACATGACAAACCAATACATTGAGTGTTTAAGTTATTATTTCTTGTATAATAAGCTTGTTGTTTCCAGTTCTAATTCTTTATCTATGCTCATGACATAATCTGGTTCTAATTCTTTACTTCTGCTCATGACATAATCTGCTTCAAATTCTTTTTTTATGCTCATGACATGATCTGCTTCAAATGGTGAATATGTATGAGAGACTTTGACTATGAATATATGAATGAAACCTAATGAACGTATGACCATGTCTAAATATGAGAGGGAAGTATTGGACTTATATGATATGGACGGGTGCGCCCGGAATTATACAGCGCTCCAATGCATTGGGTAAAGGATGAGTCTCATGAGACGTTATGTGCTACAGTCTTGGCGGTTAGCCTTGGCTTGTGCTGCTATGGAAACGGGATTAGCGGTTAGCCTTGGCCCGTATTAAGTTATGGTCTTGACGCAAGGTCTTGACAAGGTCCGGCATTATACTTTCCCTCCACATATGAAGATTAATGGTGAACCAGGGGATGGTTCAACTAACAGGACATCCCTAACTGGGTAAATTCCCCTAGACTATGAGAAAGGAAACATGTGATAAGAACTGAAAAACATATGTTTGGTATCATAAGAACTTTACGTGTCCTTGTCTTGCTTAATGTAATGTTTTATCACTTTCTAAAATGTCTGCCTTGAAATGCTCCCTTGATCGTGAAACCGTACTTAACGTGACAAGAACTGTTTTCTTATGGTGAACTGTTAAATGAACTGCATTCTTCTCACGAACCATGATATGCATGTTTTCCTACCTAGCCATAGTAATTCCCTTGGAATTGAAGTAACCTTGTTTTAACTTTATGTATTGCTTACTCTATTTATTTTGCGCACTCTGACCATGTTTACATTAAGGCTTATTGCAAGTACGTGCCTCTTTGTGCAAGTGGTTTTCAAAGAAAGTTGGATTTCATGTTTTTAATAAATGATAATGTTTTAGAAAAGTATTTGTATTCTTTTCAAAGGATTTATGTATGAAAGGATTTTTCCTAAAAATGGTTTTTAAAACCCCTTACTGGGCATTTTTGCTCACCCTACGTTTTGTTTAAAATTTTTCAGGTACGGTTGATATTAATGAAGCTAAACAAAAGCAGCTGGTTTCCCAGAATCCCGAGCCTCACGATCCTCTGTTGTGATGAGACATGATATTTTGTTTGTAATGTTGTATTGTTAAGTGTATCATGTCTCATTAAGCACCCCGGTATTTGGGGGTCGCTATAGTTTTTTTGGATATGAGGTGGAAAACATGGGGTTGATTTGAAATGGGTTTCATATAGCCCCAAGATATCATTTTTAATTAAAATTATGATAAAATGGGTTGATCCTAGGTTATTTATGGGGGTGGATTGGATGAATTTTTTTTATACTATTTCAATTTCATAAATTTGAGATGGGTTCATTCAACAAAGTAAAACTACCATCATCATTTAATGATTTAATACTTATACACCTTAATAATAATCACCTATATAGTTTTAGGATCATATTTATGAGTATTGTAAGGTAAAGGTTCATATTATCACTTGATGTGTGTGGTCTTAATTCAACAAGGATGGATGAGTTTAAAGATTTTCAAAAACATTCTCAATTTAATCAAGTGATTAGACATTAATTTAGTGATAAATAACATCCAATCCATCCTCTTTCTACTCCATTGTATCAACCCATATGTGATTTAGCCATCCATTGATGTTATGGTTTCAATGGATGCTGGAAGTAGACTCATGAGGGAGGAATTGAAGAAGTGAAAAAAAACAATAAAAAGAAAACAATCACTCCACTATTGTGTGAATAATTTCACAAGGTTTGGTGTAAATAAGTTCAAATACTGAGGAAAAAGTGTCAATGTGATAATAAGAAGACCATAAAAAGAGAATATGAAGAACTTTTATTAAAAACTAAGGTTATTCAAACAACGTACAAGAGAATGAAATGAGGTTACAAACTCAAAGTAGAAGCATAACATTACAAAGAAACTAAAAACCAAGATACCTCACCTCATTCACCAAAAATTCCTTAAATAGTAATTTCGAGAGGCTTGTGATGATCCCAAAATATTTTATGTCTTCCCACTTGCGTATGGTTGTCATAGAGTGGTAGAATGTTTGTGTAATTTGGACTTTTCCACCCTTGACCTGAAATGGAATCCATCTTGAATCCACAAAACAGAGGTGCCAAAATGAGATTCCATGTGGAATAATTGGAGGGGACCTTAAAATAATAAAATGAATATTCATATATCCCCAAACATTCTATAAACTTTTATCCCAAAAAAGTTTCCTTTTTTCGAAATTATTTAAATTGTGGTCTATTTTTATAGGTCGTTGAATATGGCCTAGAATTATATACTCAACTTAGTATGCCTATATCTCCATTAAAAAATATTAATTATCTTGTTCCACTACTTAATTAAATGTTCCCCATGACTTATTCTATCTCTAGTTAATGTTTTAGAATCATTGGGCTTGGATCTTGTCCGCTACAGTACTTTTAGTGGGATGTTGTCCAGTTCACTTCACCCAGAATGTTCATGGGTCAAGGCCCATTTTGGTGGTATTCTAATGGAAATATTCTAGTGATCAGATAGTATTAATTGTTACTTATAAAATGGGGGACCTTAAAATAAAATATTAAAATTAAATAAAAAACATTTTGTATTTTTTGAGGTGTTGAAAAATGCACCATGCAATATTTCATTTTAAGACGGAATTACAATCATGATTTGAATTAATGTTCAATTTTTAAAAATAACAAAAAATAGTTGTTTTTAATAATGAATAACATGAATATTATAATATTAGTAATTAATATTATCCACTTTTAGTGGCTAATAAACCCCCCAACTTGTGTTTTTCTAGTCTTGAGAAAAATATATCTCAAAAATAAAGAATTTGAATTCCCTTTTCCTAAAATATTTTAATACACAATGATCACCAAAAGAACTCATAAAAAACAATTATTTAACCAATAAAAATAATTTAAAACAAGATAGGTCTAGAATCATATCACCAGTCCATGACTATTCTTTGTACAAATTCATCTCCACATTTCATTCAATTTCAATTAAGCATGATGATGTGTTGTGAATCACATTAGACATGGGGGGTTAATCTTTATTCAAGTGAGAAAATATAGATGCACTCAGGGGAATCACATTTTAATATTAATATGAGTTTTTACTTCTTTTTTATGTTTGTTTTTTATATATATTTTTGAATTTTTTGATGTTAATTGAAATCGAACTTTGTCGAGCCAACCAATGTTGTGAGACATTGCCAATGACTCCTAGGATCAATGACCTTAGGGAACCAAGTGAGTCCCACAATCGGGCACCATCATGAGATTATTAAATAAAAAAACAAATTACCACAAATATAGATAAAATGGACAACCCCGATCTAGAAAACTATGGAGTCACAATCCACAAGTGCTGAAAGCCACATATTAGGTCAGTCCATTGCTCTACATGCAATTGATTTTTTTGATTTTTTGTGGATTTTTTTTCTAATACTCATATTAAAATTAAAATAATAACCAAAACTATTCCATTTTTAGGGTACCCCAAAAACTCTAACTAATACCCCACAATCGAAAGGATGTACGTTTTGTTTTTTAATGGATGAAAATATAAACGGTAATAAATCACATCAAACAACTGCACTTTTCAAAATCTATGCCCATAAACATAAAATTTCATTAAAATAAAAATCAAGGCCTAAAATTTTATTTGATATTCAGTTTCAATGTCTACAATGTGTATTTTCTTGTTCAAGGTTTACGAAAATTTTACTTCCATTAATGCATTCTTTTTTCATTTGAAATCAATTTTTTATGCACATAAAAACATTTTTTATTTCATCTCCACCCATCTTAAAATAAAATTGTACCCAGTGTTTAATGAAAAGAAAATTTAGGTGGGTAGAGGAATAGAATAGGATTTCAAAAAGGAAATTGAAAATGAAAATCATGGAATGAAGTCACCTCGTGGTTAATGTTGAAGTTTGTGCTGCTCCCATTTAATCCCCTGATCTCCATGTCACTTGGAGAAGCATTATCATTGATGGTAGTTTGTATTTGTACACCTATTATTTTCCTAAAAATTCATGAATCTCAATATCCCCTAAATCTTATACACCAAATAATTAGAAACCATGGAAACCTCAAGAGGTTCCCTAACTAAACAAAAAAACAAAAGAAATGGAAAAAACATACCCATTTACTTTGAAACTGAAACCTTGAGTAAATTTATAGGTAAAGGACATTTTTCCTCTCATAAAGAACTTTTTTTAAAGTCATTAGCTTGACTTTGACCCTAAATCTACCAAATTTATTTCTGGTTCAAAGGTTGGATCAATTAACTCCTCTTTCTTTTCTTGTATATTGAATGATTCAATGAATGGTTTTAACCTATGACCATTGACTTTGAAGATATCGCCAATTTTTTGATCCTGAATCTCTACTTCCCCATGATGGTAAACATGATGCACTATGTATGGACCTGACTATATATACCTCAACTTTCTTGGGTTTAAAGGATGTTTTGAACTATACAAGAGAACTAATTTTCCCGGTTCAAAGTGTTTGACTTTTATATTCCTAGATTGGTAGGCTTGAACTCTAGATTTATTTCTCCTTGAATTTTCATAAGCATCCATCCTATGTTCCTCAAGTTCATTAATATCTAATTTCCTCTTTTTTGGCTATGAAAATTTCAAAGTTCATTTTTATGATTGCCCAAAAGGCCTTTTGTTCAATTTCAACAGGTAAAAGGCATGCTTTTCCATAAACCAATCAATATGGTGACATTCCAAGGATGGTTTTTAATTTAGTATTATATGCCCAATGGTTATCCAATAGTTTCACAGATAAATATTTATTTATGTAATTGATAGTTTTTTCAAGAATTTTCTTAATCTCCCTATTTTTCCAACTCAAATTGAATATTGGTTTGAGGGTGGTAGGAAGTGGAGATATTATGAGAAACCCCATACTTGTAAATGAGTGGTGAGATGTTATAGTTCTATAAATGGGTTCCACGATCACTAATGCTTGCACTAGGGATTCTGAATCTAGAAAATATGTTCTCTTTTAGGAATCAAATCACAACATGATGGTCATTGGAATTAGTGGGAATGACCTCAACCCATTTAGAGACATAATCATCAAATAAGAGGATGTATAGGTATCCCCGAGAGATTGGTAAGGGTCCCATGAAATTAATTCCAAAACAATAAAATACATTAAAAACCAGTTTATGAGTTAAGAGAATTTGATTCATTTTGGTAATGTATCCTAATTATTGACATTGAGGATAACTTTGGAAGAATTGGTAGGAATCCTTAGTTAGTCTTGGCTAGTAGAAACCACTTTAGAGGACCTTTACAGTGGTTTTATTTGGGTAAAATTGGCCTCCACGTACGTCTAAAAGATATAATCTTATAATGGACTCTTTCTCAGACTCGGGAATACATATCCTAATGATTTTATCATGAAAAAAATATAAAGATGTAAGGATCATCAAACACATAGTGCTTGAAGTCAAAAAAGAATTTTCTCTGAGCTTGGGTCCCAAGGAATTTTTTAATTTAATACATGACCAAGTGGTTTACTATATCAGATTACCATAGTAAATCACTCAAAGAATATAGGTTCTCATGTGGAAATGAATTAGACATAGAATGGTGATGTGATTTGTCTTTGAATTCCATTCTAGATAGGTTATCAGCTACAACATTTTAAAAAACTGTTATATCCTTAATGGTTAAATCAAACTCTTGAAGAAGGACCCACATAATCAATCTAGCCTTGGCATATTTTTTTTGGAAAAGGTATTTTTTGATTGAATGATCATTGAAGGCAATGATGAGTGATCTTAAGAGATAGAACCTAAATTTTTCTAAGGAAAATACAACATAAAGTAACTCTTTATCACTAGTGTTGTAGTTTTCTTGCATAATTTAAATATTTTATTGCATAATAAATGACACATGGAGTTTTCTGACATCGTTTTCCTAAGACTTCTCTTACAACGAACTCACTCGCATCACACAAGAGCTTGAATGAAAGTCTCCAATTTCTAGATTTCATGATAGGTTGAGAGATAAGAGTAGACTTGACTTTAGATAATGATTCATCATAACCTTTTGTCCATAAAAATGGATCATATTTCACCATAAAAGCACAAAGTGGTCACAGAATGGAGCTAATGTTCTTAATGTCCATCTATAGAAACCAACATATCCTAAGAAGGATGTATCGTCCCAGATCTGGGTGCCACGCAAAGGTTCCACGAACCTGGTTGGTCACATGAACTCAAGTGCATTTCCCTAAATACTCGAGGCATCCAACTATTAGCAAGGTTCAAGCTCTGATATTGGGGATGTAATGTCCCGGACCTCTCCAGTCCATTACTTTGTGAAAATGTAGTGTTAAAGGTGTTCTGAGAGGTCAAGGTGACTTATCCTCAATGCTTTTCCAAATCATCCTTTTCTATGAAGCGTTTCAATGGTAGACAGTCGTGAACCACAACACCACATTATGTCTTCAGGTAATTTTGATGTTTCTAATTACCCTTGTTTTAGAGTAGTGACTTGGGGGTGTGGTTGGGTGAATTTTTTTTATGGGTGACTAAAGAGAAGTAGCTTTCGTATGGGAGGCACATGGTTTGTCTAAACCGTGCGGCCAAACCATGTATAATTAGTCTTGGATGCAGTAGCTCCCGCATGGGCAACCCATAGTTTGTCTAATCGTGTGGACTAACCGTGCGAGAAGGGTGGCCAAGGTAGTAACTAATGCACGGTTAGAGCATGGTTTGTTAAACTGTGAAAACTAACCATGCGACCACTTAATCTAGATCCTAAAATTGTGGATCTTGACCGTTTTTTCTCTAGCTTGCTTGTTTAATCTCTTAAGTGTCCATAACTCGGGATTACCCTCCCTTGAAGGTAGGAGAACCTATCCCAAGGGTTTTGGAGGTAATCCGAAGGCTTCTCTTAGAGAATCGAAGCCATATCCTCGAGGTATGTGATCATTATTGTTTGGTTTCATAGATCCACTTGGATCTACTTCTCCTCTCCTCTCGGTTTCTTAGATCTATGCCTGTTATGGGTAGATATAAGTGTGTGGATTCCAAATATGATGATATTTGGTCTTGGTTGTGTTAGGATAAAAGATCTAAGGAGAATTATTGGATAATCAACCCAGTTTTCTCTTGTGTTCTTCATTTGTTGGGGTTTTCGTCAAAACCTGTTCAGGTAGGGATCTTACATTCGCCTCTCTCTCTCTTTTGTGCATCATGCGGGGTGGGTATCCTCTTATTTTCGTGAGATACGGTTGAACCAGTAAATAAAGATAATAACTAGTTAAATAATGGGCTTAGGGAATTTGTTGGTGTTATTGTTTTTTTATTTACATCAATGATTATCCTTTAATTATGTTATGAATTGAATAGGCTTATGCCTACTGAAAATAATTGTCGTTGGGGGCCTTTGCTTGCACAATTAAATGTTTCCCTGTTTTTTTGGATTCTTTTTTTTGAAGGAATTTCATAGAATGTGTAAATTGGTTAATCATGTAAAGTTGGATGATTAAATGAATACCCGGAACCCTTGTATGATCACCCTGGTTAAACTAAATGAAAGAATAAATTTTTGTGGGTGCGAGTTGGGGTCTAATTATCTGAAGGGGGTGTTTTTTGGGTTGTGGTGGAATGGGTGAGCAGTGGGGCTACGGTTTTCTTGGTTATGGGTTGGCGTGTATGATATGGTTGTGATGGGAAGTGGAGCTGCAGTAAATGGTATCAAAGGGATGATGATGTGGTATGGGTATTTTTTCCTATGTGTTTGTGGTTATGGTGGTTGGTAGCAGGGAAGCAGGGATGGGTTGTGCATATGAAAAAAAGTGGAAGAGTTAACTAAATAATTGTGGGCCAAGGTTGTTGATTAAATATGGAAAATAAAGAGAATTGATTGGCTGATAAAAGAAAATGGTATTATGTTGCTTGTGTTTTCCTTAACTTTATTTGTGGTTGGAAGGGATATGTTTTATGAACTATTTATCTGGTTTGGTTGTTTTTAGTTGCTATGTATTTAAGGAACTGATAAACTAAAACTATTGAAACATGAAAATCTAATGGGTTTTGGGGATGTTTATTGTGTGCATACATTCGAGGCAGCAGTGCGGAGGCATGTGCTTAGATCTTTTGTGTAGAAGCCTTAGGATAGGCTGAGTGGTTGATATAATTTTATAAATCTGTACATTTTATGTTTCTTCACGAACCCCACCCATGTTGAGAACTATGTTTCGAACACCCGTGGGATGGGGGGTGAGATTCTGAAACATCTAAAAGATATATGGTTATTGTTCTTCCCTGTGCTCCCTCTTCCAGGTTCTATAACTCAATATCCTTCGGGCAGGTTACGACAGATGTTTTTCAAGAGTCTTCGAGATGAGTATGTGATATGTTCCTAGGTGTCTTTGGGATGAGATGTGATTAGGTTCCTAGGTGTCTTTAGGATGATATGTGGTTATGGATGAGGATTGAGTGCCGGCGGGATACTATGAGCAAGGCCGTGGATTGAGTGAAGGCGGGATACAATGAGCATGGTCGAGTATTGAGTTCCAGCAGGATACTAAGAGATTTTTATGGCTAGGTTGCGGAACTATCTTGGGAAGAGGAAGAAGCATCAGAGCATTAGGTGTGAGGACATGAGCATTATTCAGTGGGAAGGTGGTGCAGGGTACCCATACATTGATAATATTACTATACTACTCTATTAACTTGTAATATTTGGTGACTGTGGCATGTAAGGTTGGGTGGATATATTCCTTTCTAGGCTTTGGTTCCTTCTATTTTCTCACAGGGCATTAGGATGTCTCCCCACCTACGCATGAGAGAATTAGGTTTTCCAATTGAGTATACTTGTATACTCACCCTACGTTTACTTTCATGTTTTTTTGGAGGACTCCAGGGACCGCGTGGGACCTTTCTAGTTGGGGGTTGAAGTTTTGTTTGTTGCAGTTTTTGCTTTCTTTTTTTGGTATCATACTTTTGAGCTTTTCTTTCACATGTACTTTTGTTTCAGTATTGTATAAAAACATGCATATGGGTTTGGTTTTGGGTTTATTTTCATTTATTCGTTCCTTTTTTGTTTGGTGTTTGAATCATCCTATTTCTCGATCTTAAATAATAAAAAGGGTAATGCATCCCATATTTGTGAAAACTCATTCCCTTGGTGCTAGTAAGAACTCTGGGGCCTACTGGAGTCCGAACTCAGGGGTCATTATCTCCCTTTCACCATTGCTAGCTCAGGAGGGGCGTCTTTGGTGGGAGGGTGTCGTGAAAGAATTGTATCAGAGCTGATTGTTGAGAGATAGGATGGAGTCTGTAGTTAGGAACAATGAGGATTGCATGGGATGGTAGGGAAACAGTGTTGGATGATCTTGGTGCATGACATAGTCCAGGGAAGACCGGCTAGGACATGGGATTTTAGGGCCCTCGTGATCCGATTCAAGGACTCTGAGCTTACCAAACGACCATATAAGACTACATTGATTGTAGGGTAGAGACCCTAGGAAAGTTACATGCATCATCATGAGTTTTTTTACTTGATTTGGGTGTTCTGGGAATGAAATCGAAATAAATTGATAAAATTAAACCTTGAGAAAATATCCTTTCTACTTGGGATTAGGCATTCTTTTTTTACCATACAGTTCTGGCACCTAGACGTCATTCCCGGGTGACTCAGGCAGTTGAGCTCCAACAGATTCAGGTGGTCGATCAGCTGAGGATTGAATGAGAGGAGGAAGATGACTTCTGGCAGTACACGTTTCGTGCTTTCCAGAGACAGTGCTTGAAGAATTATGAAGGTAGCACTTCAGATATAGAATCAGAGAGTTGGTTGGAGGAACTTGATATCACCTTTGTGCTGATCAGGGCTTTATCAGAGTATTGGGTTCTTTTTGTAGTAATCCAGCTGTGAGGAGCGGCGCGTCAGTGGTGGATACTTTACCTTGGGAAGGGGAAGGAGACAAAAGTTCTAAGGTCCAACTTCAAGAAGGAGTTCTATGAGGAATTACTTTCCTCGACGAGGATGGCTGAGAAGAGGAAGGAGTTGTTGTCTCTCCAACAAGGAAGAATGTCAGTGTAGGAACTAGGGGTCAAGTTCAATGATCTCCTTTGTTTTTTCCCAAATCTCTTTCCGGATGAGGATTCCCAATCCAGGCATTTAGAGGAGGCACTTCACCCCTCTATTTGGTGCACAGAGACCCCTTTCACCTTACCAACATACCTAGAAGTACAGAAGAAGGTGGAGATAATTGAGAGGATGAACTCGCAAGTAGGTCCACCATGAGAGAGGATTCACCCAAGTTCGTCCAAGAAGGAGGTGGTTAGTAGAAGATCCCCAGCAATAGGACCTTCCAAGTTTTTACTGGTAGGGAGTAGACTTCAATAGGTCCCATACCAATCGAATGTTTCCGGATCTTTTTCTTTGGGAAAGGGACCGAGGTGGTTTGCGTGTGGGAATCTTGGTAGATATATCCCTTTTTCAGACTCAGTATAGAGGGACTCGCCAGGTTCAGCCCTAGCCCCAGCAGTAGTTCCCAGCCTGACCCTTCCAGCAGTAATAGACTTGGCCCCTCCAAGGGGAGATGGAGCAGGTGGTGGAAAACCACAGGTAGTTCCTCAAGGACCCCAACTGGGACATGGTCAAGGAGGTGGATGTTAATAGAGAGGCAGAGGAGTGGGACATGGGTAGTTCCATGCAATAGAAGTGGCAACCCTGGCAAGGCTAGAGATCAAGAGAGATGTTTTTGGTTTTACTTAAATGCTCTTTTTTATGTTTTGTTTAAATTTAGGAGCATCAAATTCCTTTATTGAAACTCATTCTCACACATTCTTTGGACCTAGACCTTGTTTTTCATGAATCTATAATGCTAAGTCGTTTCCCTCTTTCCTTTAAATGTGTGTGAAGAGTCATAACATGTGAAGAGAGGAGGACCTACTCCCTAATCGAGACACATTAATGTAGATGTGATTAAACCTGTGTGGGTGAGTCAGTGCTGCCCAAAGCGGATAGTATCTTGACCTGGGAGAAGGAATTCCCCAATCCATGTGTTGGGGAAGCGTTTTTTATGTTTTGTGCGGTGTTGGGGGTAGAGTGTGTATGAGAAATCCTAAATTATGGGGGTGGGATGACTTAATCCCTAATCGAGATGCATTAATGTGGATGCGATTAAACCCGAGAAGGTGAGTCAGTGCCACCTAAAGCAGATAATATCTTGACATGGGGTTGGAATTCCTTGACTCATATAATTAGGATAGTGTTTGGATTCCTGTTATGATGAGATCCCTGAAAGGTATCTTGCGGGGTGGTTGTTCGGACCTTTCCCCTTTTTATGAGTCGGTTTTAATTCTTGAGGACGTGAATGTTTTAAGAGGTATCTAATGTAATGTCTCAGACCTCTCCAGTCCATTAATATGTGAAAATGTAGTATTAAAGGTGTTTCGGGAGGTCAAGGTGACTTATCCCCAATGCTTTTCCAAATCTTCCTTTTTGATGAACCGTTTCAATGGTAGAAAGTCATGAACCATAACACCATGTTACATCTTCAAGTTCGTTGATGTTTCTAATTACCCTTGTTTTAGAGTAGTGACTTAGGGGTGCGGTTGGGTGAATTTATTTTTAAGGGCAACTAAAGAGTAGTAGCTTTCGCACGGGAGGTGCATAGTTTTTCTAAACCGTGCGACCAAACCGTGCATAGTTTGTCTTGGAGGCAGTAGCTCCCGCACGGGAGACACATGGTTTGCCTAACCATGTGGCCCAACCGTGCAAGAAGGGTTTCCAAGGTAGTAGCTAACGTCTGGTTAGCGCATGGTTTGTTAAACCATGCGAACTAACCGTGCAGCCACTTAATATAGATCTTAAAATTGTGGATCTTGACCATTTTGACTCTACCATTCTTGTTTATGCTCCTAAGCTACCATAACTCAGGATTACCCTCCCATGAAGGTAGGAGAACCTCTCCCAAGTGTTTTGGAGGTGATCTGAAGGCTTATCATGGAGAATCGAAGCCACATCCTCATGTTATGTGATTGTTCTTGTTTGGTTTCATAGATAAAATTGGATCTACTTCTCCTCTCCTCTCAGTTTTGTAGATCTACGCCCGTTATGGGTAGATCTAAGTGTGTGGATGCCAAATATGATGAGATTTGGTCTTTTTTGTGTTAGGAGAAGATATATGAGGAGGATTATTGGAGAATCAACCCATATTTCTTGTGCGTTCTTCGTTTGTTGGTGTTTTCGTCAAAACCTATTCAGGTAGGGATCTTACCTTTGTCTCTCTCTCTTTGGTGCATCATGCGGGGTGGGAATCCTCTTGTTTTCGTGAGATATAGTTGAACCAGTAAATAAAGATAATAACTGGTTAAAGAACGGGTTTTCGGAAATTTTTGTTGTTATTGTTGTTTTATTTCCATAATGATTATCCGTTGATTCTGTTATGAATTGAATAGGCTTATGCCTACTAAAAATCATTGTCATTGGGGGCCTTTTCTTGTGCAATTAAATGTTACCTTATTTTTTTGGATTGTTTTGTGTATGGAATTTCATAGAATGTGGAAATTGGTTAATCATGCAAATTTGGATGATTAAATGAATACCTGGAACCCTTGTATGATCATGCCGGTTAAACTAAATGAAAGAATAAATTTTTGTGGGTGTGAGTTGGGTTTTAATTATGTGAAGGGGTGTTTCGTGGGTTCTTGTGGAACGGGTGAGCCATGGGGTTGTGGTTGGCTTGGTTGTGGGTTTGCATGTATGATATGGTTCTGATGGGAAGTGGAGCTGCAGTAAATGGTATCAATGGGATGATGATGTGGAATGGGTATTATTTCTGATGAGTCTGTGGTTATGGTGGTTGGTAGTAGGGCTGTAGGGATGGGTTGTGCATATGAATAAAAGTGGAAGAGTTAACTAAAGAATTGTGGAGCATGGTTGTTGATTAAATACAGAAAATCAATGGAATTGATTGGCTGATAAAATAAAATGGTATCGTGTTGCTTGTGTTTTCCCTAACATTATTTGTTCTTGGTAGGGATATGTTTTACGAATGATTGATCTGGTTTTTTTGTTGTTATTTGCTCAGTAGTTAAGGAACTGACAAACTAAAACTATTAAAACATGAAAATATAATGGGTTTCAGGGCTGTTTAATGTGTGCATACTTTCAAGGTAGCAGTGCCAAGGCATGTGTTCAGATCTTTTTTGTAGAAGCCTTAGGATGGGCTAAGTGGTTGATATAATTATATAAATTTTTAGGTTTTATGTTTCTTTACGCACCCCACCCATGTTGAGAACTATGTGTCGAACACCCATGGGACGGGTGGTGAGACTCTCAAACATCTAAAAGATGGATGGTTATTGTTCTTCCATGTACTCCCTCTTCCAGGGTCTATATCCCAAGATCATCCGGGCAGGTTACAAAAAATGTTTCCCAAGAGTCTTCGGGATGAGGATGTGATATATTCCCAGGTGTCTTCGAGATGAGATGTCATGTGGTTCCCAGGTTTCTTTGGGATGAGATGTGGTTATGGACGGGGATTGAATTTCGGCGGGATACTATGAGCATGGCCGAGGATTGAGTGTCGACGGGATACTATGAGCATGGCCGAGGATTGAGTGTCGGTGGTATACTAAGAGCTTCGTATGGCCAGGTTACGGCACTAGCTCAGGAAGAGGGGGAATCATCAGAGCATTAGGCGTGAGGGCTTGAGTAGTATTCATTGGGAAGGTGGTGCAGGGTACCCATACTTTGATAATATTACTATACTGCTCAATTGACTTGTAATATTTGGTGAGCGTGTCTTGTAAGGTTGGCAGGATAGATTCATTTCTAGGCTTTGGTTCCTTCTGTTTTCTCATGGGGCATTAGGATGTCTCCCCACCTATGAATGAGAGCTTTAGGTTTTCCTACTGAGTATACTTGTATGCTCACCCTATGTTTACTTTCAGGTTTTTTGGAGGACTTCATAGACCGTGAGGGACCTTGCTAGTTGGGAGTTGGAGTTTTGTTGGTTGTAGTGTTTTCTTTCTATTTTTTGGTATTGTACTTTGGAGATTTTCTTGAACACGTACTTTTGTTTCAGTATTGTATAAAAACATGCATATGGGATTGGCTTTGGGTTTATTTTTATTTACTCATTCCTTTTTCTCTTAGTGTCTGACTCATCCTATTTCCCGGTCTTAAATAATAAAAAGGGTAATGCCTCTCATATTTGTGAAAACTCATACCCTTGGTGCTAGTCGCCACTTTGGGGCCTACTGGAGGCATGAATCGGGGGGTCATTATCTCCCTTTCACCATTTCCAGCTCTGGAGGGGCATCTTTGGTGGGAGGGGTCATGACAGGGGAAACTATGCCTTCATTGGTAGAGTATACAAAGCGAAATCTAAATAGTAAACAATATCAGATGAAATAATACCAAACATAAATTAATAGTAGAAGACTAAAAGTAAATCCAACTAAAACCAATATATATATATATATATATATATATATGATTCATTTCATATATATCTAATAAAACAACCAACAAAGTCACAATGTTAGAAATCAATATAGAAACCAAGGTATAAAATAAACAAGTAAACTCCAACGGCATCGCATGCCTCATCTTTGTCCAATGCTCTCCAACACCAACAACAATAAAGTACCTGATGAAGAAGGGAACTTTCCATTATCAATACCTATAATCATATAATATTTTTGGGTCCAAAATCATGACCTAAATAGTGTGTGAGTAGAATCCCAATAGTCAACCACAAAAAGATTTGTGCCTAACTATCAATGAATATATATAGCAGGTAATATGCAATAATGAAGCAATAAACTAAGATGTACTCAAAAGTAAAAAATCCTACAGTTTTCAATTACATTCATTTTACATTTATTATTCATCCATTGAATCATGTAACCATAGGATCTAGCCTAAGCTTTGTATCCCCCTGTGGAACGTAACCAAAATAGATTTCTCATAAGACCATCTAAAAAATCAAGTAAGATATAATCCAACATTTTTTCTTTGTCTTGGCAGACTCATCATAATAATTCAATTATCCACAAACGACCCTCTGGGAAGCTCTCATGGTCTAACCCCTTTGGTTCCTCATTGCATCAATTCATTATAAATGACCACCTAGTAAATCTCTCACATTCTAAACCCTTGGTCCAAATATTCATTTAATAAAATATTAATGACCAACTGGGCAGCTCTCAAGGTCAATACCTCTGGGTTAAACATTTCACTAAAACATACATAAATTCCCTATTTGGGAAGCTCTCACAGTACAACCCCCCTTGATCAAACATTCCTTAAATTAATTATAAATGACCATCTGGAAAGCTCTCATGGTCTAACCCTAGGGTCAAACATTCACAATGCATATCCCATACATTTCTTATAGTCAAAAACTCCATCATAACCAAACAATTCATTGAAAAAAATGAAATACTAGAATGAATCTTAGAACAATAGACTATAAAAATTCAATCAAGGGAAACCCACTCATGGGGTTTCCCTTAGACAAGGTATCTAACCTTACTCATAAGAAACAACCCTTTATAAATTAATCAAACCATAGAAGGTAATAAACATGGTTTAATTTTGAATCACACAATACCCAAAAAATGGGTATACAGTACTTTTAGCATATATATTCCAAAAACAAACAACAAAAGGAAAAAAAACCTACATCAAATTCGTACGATTGATATACTTGAACGTCAAACCTTGAATCAGCCTAGATCAGTGTAGATCTACCAATAGGTAAAAAACACTCAAAATTGAATAACTCAGAAGAGAGGAGGAATCAGGAAGTGAGGATATAGGGGTTTTGAGAACTCACTAGTGGGATTCCAATGCTCCGTATGATGTCTCAATCAGAGCTCGGATGGAGAATTGGGGGTTCATGTTTCAAATGTCATTATGGAGTGCACTAGTATGAAAAACTGGAAGAAGAAGATGGTTCCAAACATGAGATGTGATCCCCTTCCAATATATCAAATAAAAAGAAAACTACATTGCATGTTCTTTAAAACTACACGTCGTGTAGTACCCTTAGCCATCCCCCGACTTAAATGGGTCTACCAGATCACCACATGACCATGTATTTTTCCGTTACATGGTCAAAACGTGGCTGTATGCAGCAAGATAGGTACACAGCATGTACTCAGAAGTACACGATGTGTACTTAGAAAATCTCCTTTTCTTAATTTTTCCTCAAAACAACTTGATAACAAGATACATGCCTAAAAATAAGATCTAGGTGCTTACAAACATCCCACCTTACAGAAATTCTTCCCTAAATTGACCTTCCAAGTGTGGTGAAGAAAAATCTATGAACAACTCTGGCCACTATGATCGCACATCGGCCTCCCTCACTGAAGTATCATCCCGCAATAACTTGTGTTTCCATAGCTCCCATAGCAGAGCAATATACCAGCCATAGAGAACCCTTGTGTTGTGATCCACAATCTGAATAGGGTTCTCCTCGAAGGATGCATACACCTATAACTCGACCTCCTCAGGTTGAAAAACATGATACATGTCCAAAAAACAACGTCGTAGATAATAAACATGAAAGATGTCATGCATAGCTCAGTAACTTTGAGGTAACTACAACTGATAAGAAACTGGTCCCTACTCTCTCCAAAACCTCAAATGGCCCGATGTAACTTTGTGAAAGCTTCCCCTGCCTCTTAACCCTTCTGTGTCCTAACCTCAGTGTGACACATAAGAAAACCTTATCTCTTACCTTGAACTCCATCAGTCATATCCGTCGATCAACATAATATTTTCGGTGATATTGTGTAGTATCCATCCTCTTTAAAATAAACTCCACCTAATCAATAGTCTCCTTGACAAGATGAGTTCCCAACATAGCTACCTCTCTTGCCTCCAACCAATATAGGGTTGATCCGCATGGCCTACCGTACAAAGCCTCATAAGATTCCATTAGAATATTTTTCTAAAAACTAGTCTTGTAGTCAACATCCACAATGGGTATGTTTCTCTCCTAAGAGCCCCTGAAATGCAGGACACATTCTCAAAGCATTTCCTTCAAAACCTGAATCGTGTGCTCGGACTAACCATCTTTCTAGGGATGGTAAACTGTACTCAGAAGTATATGTCTACCAAAGGCCCTTTATAGTCCCTTCCATAGATAAGAATTAAATCGGGTGTCCCAGTCTGAAATAATAGAGTTCGGAAACCTTTGAAAATTACTATCTTAAGGATGTACAACCTTATATGTTCATCAACACTGAAGGTTTCCTTGATCGGTAGTAAATGTGAGACCATTGTCAGTTTTTAAACAACAACCCATACAACAACATTCCCTCGAGGAAACCTTCGTAAAACTGTCACAAAATCCATTGTGAGATGATTCCACTTCCACTCAGGAATTGGTAACTTCTATATAATCCCTTCCGGTCACGGATGCCCCGCCTTCACCTGCTGACAGGTGGAACATCTCAAAAAATACTAGCTACATCCCTATTCATTCTTGTACACCACTACTGATGATGTAGATAACAATACATCATGGTGGAACCAGGATAATCTTCCCATATGGAGGAATGAAAATCTCACAAAAACTCTTCACATATATTTTTTGACACCCAAACATGACCATGAAAATGAAAAACCTCTTCCTCCCCTATAGTCCACCCAAGATTAAGGTCCTCACCTGATACACTCTCTCGTAGGACTAGGCCTTCAGAATTTGATAGCTTCCTCATTCACACTTGATTCAGAATAGAAGAGGTAATAGATATAGAAGAAAGAAACTTCTTCCACTATTTTTCATGCACCTCCAAATGCATCTTAGAGAATATAGCGAAAAGCTGACACTCACTACTAGCCTCCTAAACTGCATGTATCTGAGTCCTCCTGATCAATGCATTATCCACTGCATTGCCTATCCAAAGCATGTAGGCAAGCTCAAAGTCAAAAGACTAAAGGTACTCAACCCACCTTTGTTGTCTCAAATTCAGATCTTGATGAGTAAAGATATACTTGAGGCTTTTGTGGTTAGTGTATACCCCAAAATTCTCTCCCAAAATATAATGTATCCAATAGCGTAAAGCATGCACATCTACAGATTACTTGAGATCGTGCATTGAGTAATTACTTTCATGTGGCCTCAACTACCAAGACCCATATGCAATGACTTCTTCCCCTCACATTAGCACTACTCCCAGCCCGATACTCAATGCATCACAGTAAATGGTGCAACTTTTGCCTAGCTTCAGAAAAATCAATATCAGTGCTGAATGTAATCTCACTTTCAGATCCTGAAAGGCTGAATCGTAGGAATCTGTCCACAAGTACTATGCACCATTCTTAGTCAGGCCTGTCAGTGGCACTTCTAAGTGTGAAAAGTCCTGAATAAATAAACTATAGTAACCATCCAATCCCAAAAAAACTCTATACCTCAAATATGTTCTTCAGTTACTCCTAGAAAACTACTACTCTATCCATCTATGTGTCTACTAATACTATGGTCTCTGATATGACATGAACCTATAAATGAATCTGTTCTATCCAAAAGTGGATTTTTGAGATATTACCATATAATTTATCCTCTATTAGTGTACTCAATATGATCTAAAGATGGGTGACATGGTCATGTTGAGTGTGAGAGTACACCAAGTTATTTTCCACAAATACCACCACAAAAGAATCCAAGTAAGGATGGAACACTTGGTTCATCAATGCCATGAAAACTATCAACATGTTCATGAGACTGAGTGGCATAACCAAATAATCTTATAGACCATACCATCTTTTAAAGGTTGTAAGAGGTATATCATATTATATAACGTGAAACTGATGATAACCAGATCTCAAGTAAATCTTCGAGAACACGTTGTCTCCTCAAAGCTGATCAAAAATATCATCAATCCGTACCAAGGGATATCGATTCTTGACCATCAACTGGTAAAACTTTTGATAATCTACACAAATTCTGAGAGTATTTTCCACCTTCTTTGAAAAATGAATAGGTGAACCCCAAGGAGGAGTACTGGGTCAAATGAAACCCTTTTCCTATAACTCATCTAACTAATTCTTGAGATCCTATAACTCTGGTGTAGTCATCCTATATGGACGAATGGATAGAAGTTCCATTCTTATAAAAATATCAACAGAGAAATCCACCTCTCACTCTAGAGGTAAACCTAAAAAGTCATCTGGAAAGACATCTTTGAAACGATCCACCACAGGAGAAAATTCTATCTGTGAAGTCCCTTGGTCATTCAGATATAAACTATAAATATGGTTTGTAATTCTTCCCAGCCCATGATGCTCAGGTCCCACTCTTCTCGATTAGACATCCCATTCACCCTTGTGTAGAAAATATCTTCCCTCTAGTGACGTGAAACTAACCTTGTGGCGATAGCAATCAACAAAGGCCTGAAAGGAAACCAACCAGTCCATTCCGAGAATGATTTCTAAACATGTCATCTCAAGGACATAGAGGTCCTATAAGAAGTGACACCCACCAAACTCAATGGGGAACTCCTTGCACTGATATACACAAGCCATCCTAATCCCCAACAGAGTATTTATCATCATAACATCATCAGAATTAATGATATAGATCATGAGGCTCTCCATAATGGAAACAAATATAAAACTATGGGAAGCCCCTATATCAAAAAGAGAAAAATCTTAAATCAAGGAAACTATAATCGTACCTCTGACTGTAGAGGGTCTGGGATCCTACTCATACTGGGTCTGCTCCATCACAAAATTTTCACCTGTACTATGACCCTGTGACCCTTCCTGGCTACCCTGAGCTGATCCACCATATTTTCGTTGAAAAACTGTCATCTGGCATCCACATCCATGACCACCTCCTCATCCGAAATTCCATGATGAACTCTAGTTCTTTGAATGATGAGAAACTTGTAGCCCCACTCATGTATATGGAGTCAAAACTGATCCCCTCTCACTCCTTGCTGGTGAGAACATCCAGAAAAAAATGCTAAATATGACCTATATTGCCATAAGATCAGCACTCAACTAGTTCTCTCAGGCACCATAGTCTCTTGTGCCCACTCTTTCTGCACTGGTAGCACACCACTTGGATACCTAAAGAAACGTCATGTGAAAGATCCCTATGGAGATTCCTGGTATTGGCCGAAGGAGCACCAACATTATATGTTGAACTTCCATGGCTCATAGCTCCAAACTCCCTCATATTTCACTCGGTAATCAGCACCTGATTTACTATAGTAGTCACCAAAGTCAACCTAAAAACAATCACCTGTGACTAGATTCCTTACTTGAGGCCATCCTCAAATAACCTAGCCAGTGATAACTCATCACCTCTAAAAACCAGTGTGAATTGTTGAAGTTCTGTAAAGCCAGAAGAAAAATCCATCACCGAAAGGGTGCCCTACTCCAGATTCATGAACCCCTAAGCATGGTCGGCCCTCAACGTCTCGGGGTATAATTAATCATAGAAGGTCCTCTAAAACACTTCCCAATCCATATCTTGATGATATTCCTCATGTGAGATAACATCCCACCATTTCGTGAAAAAATCACATAGCATGTATGTCATGAGAATCACCCTCCTCTCAGGAGGTGTCCCAAGATTCTGTAAGATAGAAATCATGGCCTCCAACCATGACTCTGTATCCTATGGTCCTCCATCCTTTGAAAAATTGAAGAAGATTCTATAGCCAGAACACCCATGTCAACTCTTCCATTGTCAGGGTAGGATGTGGTGCTTCTATAAAGGTTTGAATCATCTTAATAAAACCTTCATAGAACTATGTATCAGCACCTATGTCTTGTATAACAGTTGGTGCCAAGATGGGAACGACAGGAGGATCTGATGGTTGTCTCTATGTTACCATTTCTATTGTCTGATCATCACCATGTACCTGGCATACAACCGGAGGATATCATTGTGGCATTACTATGAAATGTCAAGTGCACACCTTAGTATGAGATTAATGGAACTACAATTCAGAATTGAAAGTATAGAACAGGTGAAGGATGGCATTCATGTTTTCCAAAAGATGGTTACGTGGTGTGTAGAACCACTACAAGATGTGATTCCTTATGCATTAACATGGGTGTGTACCTCTACCAACCTGGTCATGTAACACCCCATACCCATGGTGTGTTCTTCACAAGACAAGGCATGTACTTGAATATCCCCTCCTACCCAGGTACTTCTACATGGATAGAAATACATAATCCTGTCGGTGTAACACTGCAAGATGTGTTCACCCGAGACATGTAAAGTACTCAAAAGTTCTATCCACTCATGTTGTTAGTCACACGACCATATACACGATCAACTATATCACAATGTGTACTCCAAGTACATGGCGTGTTCTACAAAATGTTTTCCCACCCCATGTCTCTGCTCACACAATCAGTCACATGGTCAACAATGAAACAGTGTGTATAGATGGTACATGACATATACTTAAGAAAATTCATTTCTTCCAAAATAGAAGAACACATGGCATGTGTTCATAACATCACATGCCATGTATTTTGGGTTTTTTGGACAGTAAGCCTCTAAAATTTCTCCAGAACCCCCAAAATCAATAAATTTGGCCATGGAATTCCATGTTCTGATCCGTGAGATCCCATAATCCATATGAATCAATGTTTGGCATCCTTATTCATATCATATCTTAACCGAATTCAATTAAATTTCAAACACGATCCACCAAATTTTGATCCAAGAGAGACCATAACACCTCATGGATCAAATCTTAGCATCCATCCAAATGAAAATTTACATATACCAATAAACTACCCAAATAAAAGGTATTTCTATCACAACAGCATGGATATATACTACAACATCAATCACAACAACATGCATTCAGTAATTCACCCTAAATGTCATGACAAGAGTGCATGGAATGTGATCTCTATAAAGTACCTATATGATGAATGAGATGGAATACCCTCATCTCATTGGGTTACAACATTAATAGAACCACAATTATATCAATCATAACAACACAAAAAAAGTGAATCACTCAACAGTGAAATCAAATCAACTGTAACAATTTCAAAACCATAAAAATTGAAATATTCAAGGAAACATTGCTTTTACCTATACACGAGTTGGCTACTCTCGAGCACAAATTATTACCAACTACCTATTCTTTCTTATCCCATTCTATTAGCTCCAAATAGCAAGGAAAAGTAGAAAAGAATCCCTTTGATACCACTTTGTAATTTTCTGGATCCAGGTTCCGCCCAAAGGTGCCCCAAACCCGATTGGTCACACGACCTCAATCACATTTCTCTAAATGCCAAAATATGCCAACTAGTAGTGAGGGACAAGGTGTGATATTCGGGAAACTATTCCCTCATTTCTAGAGTATACACAACAGAATCTAAATAGTAAACAATAGTAGAAGAAATAATTCAAAACATAAATAAACAACGGAAGACTAAAAGTAAATCCAATAGAAGCATCAATATATATATATATATATGATGCATGGAATATGTATCTAAGAAAATATCCAAAACAAGTCACAATTCTAGAAAGAAATACATAAACCAAGGTATAAAAGAAACAAATAAACATCGGCAGCATGGAAAGCCTCTTCATGGCCCCATTCTCTCTTTCTCTAATTGAAATCAAGTACCTCAAGAAGAAGGGTGCTTTCCCTTATCTATACATGTAATTATAAAATATGTTTGGTTATAAAAGAATGACCTAAACAAGGTGTGAGATGAATCCTAATAGTCAACCACTAAAAGATCTGTGCCTAACTGTCGGTGAATATATATTGCAGGTAATATGAAAGAATAATGCAATAAACTAAGATGTACTCAAAAGTAACCAATACTATAGTTTTCAATTGCATTAATTTAACATTTATTATTTATCTATTGAATCATGTAACCCTAGGATCTAGCCTAATCCCTTTATCCCCCGTTTAATGTAACCAAAACAGACATCTAATAAGACCAACTAAACAATCAAGTAAGATAGAATCCAATCCCGTGCTCTGTCCTGGAAAACTTGTCACGATCATTCAATTATCCACAAACAACCCTCTGGGAAGATCTCATGGTCTAACCTTGTCAGCCCTACGTTATATCAATTAATTATAAATAACCACCTAGGAAAGCTATAACAGTCTAAACCCTTGGTTCAATCATTCATTTAATCAAATATTAATGACTTTTTGGGAAGTTCTCATAGTCAATACCCCTGAGTCAAACATTCTAGTAAAACAAAAATAAATGACCCCTTTGAGAAGCTCTCACAGTCCAATACCCTTTGTTCAAACAGTCCTTAAATTAATTATAAATGAACACAAAGGATGTTCTCGTGGTCTATCCCTTGTTTCAAATATTCAAAATGAATATCACAGGAATTTCATATAATCAACAACTCCATCCTAACTAAACAAGGCTTAGAAAATTAGTATATCCTAGCAAGAATCCTAGACCAATCAACCATAAATAATGAATCTAGGAAAATGAACTCCTAGGGTGGCATTTAGAAAAGGTATCTAACCTTACACACAAGAAAAAACCCTTTATCAATCAATAAAACTATAGAAAGTAATAAAAAAGGTTTATTTCTAAATCACGCAATACCCAAAACGTGGGTATGCAGAACTTTTAGTATATATAATCCAAAAACAAACAAATAAAGGCCCAAACCACCTACCTTGTAGTAGTATGATCGATATACTTGAACGTTGGCCCTTGAATATTCCTAGATCAACTTAGATCTACAAATGGTGAAAAAATATCAACCTTTAATAACTCAAAAGAGAGTAGGAATCTGGAAGACGGGCTCTAGAGGTTTTTAGAACTCATCGGTGGGATTCCAATACACCTAATGATGTCTCAATCAGATATTGAACAGAGAATCGGTGGTTCAGTTTTCATATGTTATTATGAAGCGCTCTTGTATGAAAAATGGGAAGAAGAATATGGTTCTATACATGAGAAGTGACACCCTTCTGATATAACAAATAAAAATAAAATTACATTTTGGGTTCTTTAAAACTACACATCGTATAGTAGCCTTAACCATCCCCCAACTGAAGTTGGTCTACCATGTCACCACACGACCATGTATTCATCCATTACACGATCAAAATGAAATTGTACGCAGCAATATTGGTACACATCATGTACTCGTAAGTACATGGTGCATACTTAGAAAAATCATATTTTCTTCCGTTTTCCTCAAAACAAAACAAAAACAAGATCCATACCAAAAAATAAGATCTGGTTTATTAAAAAGGACCTCAATTACTTGATATTTTTTGGAGAGGGAAGGTGATGAATAATATCAAGCTTAGCTGTATCAACTTCAATCCCTCTTCTAGGGACTAAATGGATCAGAAGAAGTCCTTCCTTTACCATGAAATGGAATTTTCTCAGTATAGAAATAGATTCTTATCCTCATATATTGACCAAACCCTTTCAAATTTTAGAAGTAATACCTCAAAATTATCCCCAAAGATTGATAATTTATCTATAATGACCTCTAAATAATCCCCCACCATGTCCAAAAATATTCCCATCATGTACCACCGGAAGGTACTAGTGGAATTACATAACCCAAAGGGTATGATCTTGAAGGAAAAAAGTGTCAAATGGATAAGTGAAGGTTGTTTTACCTTGATCCTATAAGGAGGCCTTGATTTGATTATACCTTGGGAATCCATATAGGAAGTAGTATAATTGATTATCTCCCCCATATTCCAGGACATGATCAATAAATGGAAATGGGAAATCGTATTTCATAGTATATGACTCGAGCATCCTATATTAAATACAGACTCTCCATCCACTATTAGCCCTTGTGGGGAGAAGATCATCATCATCATTGGTGATAAAAGTGATTCCATATTTCATTGGAATGACTAGAATTAGTATTACTCACTCACTCTCATCAATGGGGTATATGATACCCAATTTCAACAAATTAATAAGTTTTTTCCTTACCACATCAATAAGATAGGGATCAAGTCTTTTTTGAAGTTGATGCCATGGTTTCAAGTTAGATTCAAGAATAATCATATGAGTTCCAATGAGTGGGATAATCCCAATAAGATCATAAAGTGTCCATTTAATTGCTTTCTTATTATTTATAACGAAATCTAGAAGCATCCTCTCTTGATTGGATTCAGGAGAGGAAGAAAGGACAATCGGAAAGGCTTGATTTTCCCCTAAGAATGCATACTTGCGTGATGAAGTTAGGACCTTAAATTCAATATCATATTTTTTAAAACATTCAAAATAAGGATGAGACTTTAGATCTAACTCTATTTCCTTTTCCAAATTTCTTGACAAAATTGGTTCCTCTTCAACAGAAGTTTCAGCCCTATAATTGCCCAAATCAATGTCATGAATGGATATAAACTAATGTTTATTGATTTCACTAAAGGTATCATTGATGGGTGATTCAAGAAAATCATAAAATGATCTATCTAGAAGATATTCAAGTCAAGGAGACAAATTTACCGCATGTGAACAAAGGAAACCAATATATTCTTGACTTAAACATCCTTAAATAATTCCTTGATGTTCCTCTAGTTCATTATCAAGACTAATAATCCAAATGACCTCATTGATCTCTTCATCATCCCCAATTTGAGAGTTTTCATTATATATGTTCATATCAAGACTCACGTTTCCGAAGGATATTTTCATGTTCCCATTTCTAACTCGAATGGCGGATTTGATTGTTTATAAGAAGGGAAAACCAATGATGATGGGTGTTTTCTCCCTAGAACCTAAGCATGGGTGATTTTCAAGGATACTAAAGTCAGTAGGGTAAATGAAATTTTCAGCATTCGCTAAAAAATCTTCCAAGATCCCCTTAGGAACTCGAACACCACAATCAACAAGTTGAAGAGTGACATATGTGCGTTAGAGTTATTCATTCCCTAACTCACAATACATGGAACATGGAATGAGGTTCACACTAGCTCTTAGATCATAATTTTATTTGAAATCATTATTCTCTCCTAACTCAACATTGATGTATGGACATCCTTGATCTTTTAAATTTGGAGGAATGCTTCCTTGAATGATGGTGCTAACATTAAAATCCAAAAGGAATTGGTTTTTATGTGAAAGATTACTTTTAAATGTGAATAAGTACTTAAGGTACATTGGGTAGATTGGAATGGATTGGATTTCATTGATGAGGGCAATGTTCTACTTAACCTGAGAGAATATTTTACTCAAGTTTCATTTAGTTATGGTTTAGATTTTTTTCTCACACGTTGAGGGAAGGGAGCAGGTTGTTTGACTATTTTGTGTGGTTATGGTTACTTCTCATTCACATTGGTTTTCTTAGAATCCATTGGTGGTTCTTAATCATTTTTATGTGTTGTTGAATATTTTAATGGTTCTTTAAAGTTTTTTTAGGGTTCTAAATATATTTTCCAATTTTTAAAATATTCCAAACTTTTAGTTGTTCATGAGAGCATTGTGTGTAACTGGATTATCCCCATAAAGTTGAGGATTGTACCACCTGATTAGGCATGGGTTCATTCACAGTTTTAATGGTTTTTAGATCATGTTTTATTGGTGAAACTTATGAGTTCATTTTCTCCATTTTTTCATAATTTTTCATGTATTCTTAGAGAGTTTGATTGGGTAGGGGCTTGTGCGGGTTGGTTTATCACAGGAGGATACTTTGGTTATTGGATTGGTTGTTGAATGGGTTGATGGTATTGGATAGAAGGAAGTTGGTATTCTACTGGTTGTGGTTGGAATTGGTTCGGGTTTTCAAAATTTTGTGGAGGGAAGTGGTCTGGTTCTTTTGGATGAATAGGTTATTGGATATATTATTTGTTATCCTTCCAATGGAATCATAGATGGTCATTGTACCTTGGCTTGAAAGTGTTTTGGTACTATGGAATGTTTTGGTACTGTTGATTTTGATTGTTCAGAGCATTGAACTCTACTACTGGTTCTCCTAAAAGAACATCTTTAATGGAATGAATGGTTGGGAAAATGGTAGTCTTGTGGTCATTTTTGTCACTAATTGTGAAAACATGGTCAACAATTTGAATTTCACGGATCTTACTAAGATCGACCTCCACAACCTTCCTAGTGAATGGAGCATGTTTTTTTCATAAATATTTTCTCTTCCCTAAGGGTGTTAATTACACTGGATTTGGGCGGATTATCATAGTTAGGTGATGCTTCCCATGTTTGGTTTTGTTCGTCCAGTCCCTTTAGATACTTGTAACATTTCGGCTTTGTTTTTGAAGGTTGGATTACATATCATGCTAATGAATTGTTTGTTTCCCAAACCAAAACCATCATATAAAATTCAAAAATGTTATGGTATTGAGAATGTATGGTGAGGTACCATGTTCAGTGTGTCTTTGAACCTTTTCCATGTTCATAAAACGAATCCCCTTATTTTTCAAAAAACATTTGGATGATCTTTTTATGTGTTCTTGTTTTGTAATGGGGTAAGTATTTTTTTTATAATTCTCTTTGCAATTGGTCCTAGGAGTTGGTTGATGTAGGTTTCTGATTTCATAACAAAATATTTGATTAATAATTTAATTTCAAAGTAATGATCCTCATCTTATCTAACTCAAGTTGATATGGTGGGCACATGGTTTCAACAATGTCATTGAACTCTTTGACAATAAGGTATGGCATTTCTGACTCTATCCCATGGAACGTTGGAAGGTGGTTTGGGATATGAGGTTTTAAGGCACAGTGGGCTTCCCCTGGGGAATAATTCTTAATGAATGAGGGTGGATTGGTCCAGGTACATTTGAGGTAGTCATTCATGGTTTGACTGGCTGTATTTCCCAATTTTGGGGCTGCCTCATTTGGATTTCCATTTTGTTTCTCACCTGGGATTATGAGTTGGTTTCTTTGAAGAACCTCCATTGGAATGGGCTCAATTTTTGACTATAGAGTATTTGTAATATTAAGATATAGTGTAAATATTTCTCTAGGTGTACTTGACTCCCCAACCCTAGGACTCTCAACCCTAACTAGAAGGTTTGATTGGTCACAAGTATAGGCAGACATGCTCCACGAAAAGTGAAAAATAAAAGAAAGGGGAAAAGATAATAGAAGTTTCGATGAGAAAAGAGAAATGGGGGAGAATAGAATGAGTGTTAAGATGAATTACTTGGGTCCCAGAAAATGGAACCAAAATTTGGTCCCTCCCAAATTTATCCATGTTTTTAGGGTTAAGCGGTCACTTATAGTGTAGCTTTGGTTGTCAAATCCTAAAAAACCTAAGAAGGAACCTACAAACACGTACATTCTATGGATTGTTTTTGGATATGAAGTGGAAAACATTGGGATGATTTTATATTGGTTTAAAAGAGAACTAATAGATATTTGTGAATTTAAATTATGAGAAAATGATTTGATCCTAGGTCATTTCTTGGGGTGGATTGGATAAATTCATTTTTAGACTATTTCAATTTCTTAAATTTGAGATGGGTTCATTAAATGAACTAAAACTACCATAATTATTTACTTATTTAAAACCTAAAAACCAAATACTAATCACATATAAACTTGTAGAATCATATCTATGATCACTCCAAGGTAAAGGTTTGTATTAGCATTTGAATTGTGTGGATTTAAATTTAATAAGGATGAAGGAGTATAAAGATCGTCAAACAAAATTATAAATTAAAAGAAGTGAATAGAAATTAAGGGAGTGATAAATAACATCAAATACTACCCCTTACTACTCTATTTTATGAACCCATAAGTGGGTTATCACTCCATTTATTCTATGGTTTCAATGGGAGTGGGAAGTATACTAATGGAGGAGGAATTGAAGAAGTGAAAAAACAATAAAAATAAAATGATCACTCCACCATTGTGTGAATAATTTCACAAGGCCTGATGTGAATAATTTCACAACATAAGGTAACGGTATCAACATGATAAGAATAAGGCCATAATAATAGAATATTAAGAACCTTTATTAAAAACTAAGGTGATTTGAACAACTTACAAGAGAATGAAATGTGGTTAAAAACTCAAAGCGGTAGCATAACATTACAAAGAAACTAAACAAAAATATGCCGGAACTAATTCACCACCACTACCTTAAATAGGAATTTAAAAACTCCGGGGTACATTAACCAATAGTCCATGTCTTCCCACTTGAGTATGGTTGGACTAGGGTGGTGGGATGTTTGTGGAATTTGGACTTTTCCACCCTTGACTGGAAATGGAATACAACATGCATCCATTAAAAAGAGGTGCCAAAATGTGCATCTATATGGATGAATTGGAGTGGGACATAGAAGAATAAAATTAACATCTAGATCTCCCCTAAATTTCAGTAACATTTCAACCCAAAAGAGTATCATTTTTTCAAGATATGATTTAAATGGTGGGCTATTTTTCTGGTCCGTAAAATAGGGCCCAGAATTAAATATTCAACATGGTATTCCTGGAACTCTAACAAAACATATGAATTTTCTTAGAAAAATGTTGAATTAAATGTTCCACGTGATTTATTATACCTCCAGTCTAATTTGGAGAATCATTGGGCCTTGATATTGTTTTATATAGTACTTTTTTTGGGTTGCTTTCCATTTCACTTCTCCCAAAAGTTTCTTGGTTCAAGGCCCATTTTTGTGGTCATATAATGGTAATATTAAAGTTCTCCAAAATAATTATTTGTTCCTTGTATAATGGGGGACCTAAAAATAAAATATTAAAATGAAATACACACCATTTTTTATTTTATGGGGTGTTTAAAAATGTAACATGCAATAGTGTATTTTAAGAAGAGATTAAAATTTTAATGTGAATTAATGTTCAATTTGTAATATTCACTAAAAATGATGTTTAGGAATAATGAATCACATGAATATTATAATATAATCAATGAATATTATCCTCTTTCAGTGGGTAATCAGGGTCAAAGATCGGAGTGGGAGGGGGGCATGGTGATCAGGGGGGATGGGTCAAAATTAGCTTTTTCTATGATTTAGTTGTAGTTTAAATATATCCAATAAAAATAAAAAATAAAAATATATAGAGGTGGTTATATTAAACCAACCATAAATTATAAATTATTTTTAATAAGATTTATTTCACTATGATTATTATAAACGATTATAATAATCAACTGCAAATACATGTTTTTTTAGTGATAGAAAAAATAATTTCCCAATTTATGTAAACTTAGAGGTCCACTGTGCAGTGTTGGCCAAGCTCTATCATAGCTCACATACCTGAATCCCAAACATCCTATATGTAATGAACCAGGTATTTATAGAATGATAAATTTTCATATCTATTAATATATATTAATAAGATATTAATTTTTTTGTTAAAGATGACACTTTTTTTGATAGTGTACTCGATGCATGAAAACAGGTTTCTAGGAAATCTTATGTTTCACACAACATTGAGTTATACCGAAAAAATAATATAATAATATTATTATTTTAAATGGTAATTAACGTATATACATTTTTTTAGAAATTAATATAACTAACTATATTATGATTTTACATATTTATTAAATTTTTTTACATTTATCTAATGAATATTAGAGGCTTTAAATAAGAATGAATATGATTTTAAGTATGAAATACTCTAATATTGTTTGAATGGTCGTTTTACCACCTTTTTATGGAGAACCCATTTTAAATCTACTTCTTGTAACTTTTATATGTTATATTTTAGAAAATAAACTTCTCATATATAATAAAAACATAAAATTTACTTTTTATGAAATTTTGGAGTTTTTCTGAAAAAATTCATATTTTTATATATAGTAAAAAGTACTGCATTTGAATTCAAAACTTCATTTTCATATAATTTATTTATATAGTTAGATTATTAATTAAATTTATTTTAAAGTATAATTAGATTATATTTTTTTCATTTAATATAACTTTTCTCATTGGAAATAATTTAACTTTGAAATTGGACATAAACACTTATTAATCTTTTGATAGTTATTACTTCTTAAAAACCAGCTTTTCGGTTTCGACAATGAGAATTAATTTTAAATTAATTAATGAATCTTTTGTGATTTGAATTTGAAAAAATGGATTCCATATTTGGAATCAGGATGTCCAAATTGTAAAAAAAGGTACCTTATAGTTATAGATATTATGAATAGTAACTTTGGTAATTTTTTAATTTACCATGGTTAAAGGGTAAATTTGGTAAATAAGGGTAAAAAAATAATATTATGATAATATTAAAATACCCTAACAATTGTCATAATCATATTGGATGAGATATGTTCAACCATGGGAATCCTTTGGTCGATTTAGGGACCCCTTGGAACCACTTTAATGTGATAATAACGTTTTATAAGAATTACTTTAAAGTAATGAAAATATAACATAAACATATATCTTTTATTAAAAAAAATTATATAGGGTTATATAGGTTATCTTTTTTACTATAAATATTCATTATAAATTTAAAAAGATTTACTATATCATGGTATTCTATTTTTAATTTCTAGAAATTAAATAAATAATTTTATTTATGACACAATGATGATGTATTGATTTTCTTATTAATGCATGATTTAAATAAATGAGATTATAAATAATAAAATAAATTTATTTTGAAACTTTTTAGGACATAAAATAATTTTATGGTTTTTTGTGGCTTGTTATATTTTAATTAATGAAGTTTTTTGGGAATAATAATGTTTTAATGGATTTTTAAAAAGTCATGATATGAAGAGTATAAAAATTGACATAAATGAGTTTTAAAAATATACTATTTTATTAAAATATATAATAGTCCTAAAAATATAAGATTCATAAAAATAAATTTTATAATGTTGAAAATGTCATTAATTAACCACTTTAGGTTCTAATAGAATTTTATAGTAACTATATTAACCATATAATACGAATATACAAGAAGACATGGTAAGAGTTAAATTGTTTAACTTTTGGTTAAAACTAAAAGATAATGTTAAATTTGTGAACTAGACCTATCTAAAACAAATTGGTTGAGTGTTTTTCGACCCAAAAACATTTATATTTTAAATAAATGACTTTGGGACCATTTGAAACCTAAAATCATTCTATAATAAAATAATATTTCAATAACTTCCTAAAGTGCCCCTCCTCAATCTTATAAAAGGACATCAACTCTAACCCTTAATCACACCTCTCAATACCCTTGGCTTGTCAAAAATCATCCCAAATAATCCTCAAACATCCCTCTATTACTTATATAAGCCCCAAGTTGGGTATAAGTAAATTCAAAGAAGCATTTTATCTTAAATAAAAAGGAGTTACCCGATTTGAGGTAATGTCTTCTCTCAAGATTATTTCATTTATTTTCCTTCTCCAAACCCATAAAATCTCTTTATTCCATTATTTTATAACAACATAAGTATATTAAATATAATAATTTTTTTAATTATAAGTATTATAACTACACTTACTCACACCTCCATCTAATGGATAAGAACAAACTATTTCTCTGTACGGCGAACTACTGCCTCACGAAATGATGATTGTTCGATTTTCCCCTACCACCTCTCATGGTGAACATTATGATGACATTGTATTTATATATCATATATATTATATTTATATTGTCTCTATTATACTTTAATTTTTATTTAAAAACATACCTTTATTCTTTTCATGATGTGTAAATACGATAATTTCATTTGAGGAAGTGCAGACTACCACCCCTTCAAAGTGATATGACTCGTTCATGCCATACATGGAACACATAAAGGATGGATTTAATTAACTTATGTAACATATATATCATATTATATTATACTATAATTTTAATATTCCTATGTATCATTTATTTTTCATTTCTTTAATATGACATATAAATTAAAGCAGTGTTCATGCATACATACGACTTACCGTCTACATTGACAGTGCATTTCATTTATTATCTATAAATGTTATGGACTATTATAAATACATATATACTGTATATATTTGATATTTAAATCATGAATACCATTATGTATATAATTTACATTTGACCATATGGATAATTTGTAATTATAACAAGATCATTTTTTACTGAAGTACGAAATATTGAAAAAACAACCGATATTAACTTAAATTATCATGTAATGTTTATAATGATGTAATAAGTGATATAAAAGGATTAATAAACATGAAAAAGGTTTCCAAACAAGTAAAAATTAACTTAATTTTATTATTCAGGAAGAACAAAGAGCATACGTGATTATTCAGACTCTAGGTAAGGGAACCTTTCTCGCTCCCCTTTTAGTCAAATACTTCTTTTATGTTATGTATTTTAATTTCCATTTTCGTAGGATGAGATATGTACTTACATATCCATATTTCAGTAAATTTTATGTCCAAGTGATGAGATAACGTTTTCTCTCTTATCAACTCATTTTATGAATTTTTAAGTGATGTTGTTAGGCTGCCAAATTTTCGTAATGGAATTTCTAAACTAAATTTCAACTCATTGTGTTTTACACATACTTCGTTGATTATATTATGCCAAGATTATTTGTGGAATAACAGTTTATTTATTTATGTTATAATTTCCACTTCCCTTTGTGTGTATATATTTTTGCTACACATAATCACCCCCATTGATAAATTCTTACGACATTTATAAGAATAATGTAAGGGAAATCTCAAGTCAATCTTATTTCATTGAGTTAAATTCCATGTCATTGGTTTTGTTATTTCAAGAATATGTTTGAATGACCACTGATTTTTTTAAACTAAATATACACTTATATTGATTGTAATTATATTTTCACTCATAATTATCTCATGAATTTATCCTTAATCTAAGGATGTGATCTTTGTAAGGGATTTATTCTCAATATACATTACATTGAGACTTATTTTTTGTTATGAACAAAATCAATTTTATATGGTGTATATAATTACCTTTCACATATTATATCATGTATCTCCTTGTCCTCCTGATATTGTAATTATTTATCAAGTGGTAAGGAACTCTTTAACTAAAAAGTCGGTTTAAATGTTTTAAAGATTTATTCTTATAAATCTTTCTCATTAATGTCCGGGTTTTCAAAATAGTTTTAAGCATTTATTTATACCGACATATTTTTTTTAAAATTATAACACTCAAATTTATTTTAAAGGTTTCAAAGTTTTATGGAACACCTTTATTCAAAAATATCACAATTAAATGTTTTTAATGGATTTAAATGGATTGAATATTTTAATATCTTGAATTGATTTAATGTGATTGTTGAGTGAAATGTTGATAAATTCAATCTTTTATGTGTTATGATTATGTAATGGTACCTGGAAATATGATGGTTGGTTATGTGATAAAACAAATATGGGCGGTTCCACGATAAACCTAGGGTGGGTGAGCCCGAGATAGTTCTCCAATTCATTTGGTAACGTGACAGAGGTAAACGTTAATGTTTCTCCAAAGAGACTTAGGGAATACACTTTGATGGGTATTCCAAACGTAACTCCATATGTAGGTATGAAAGATAAAATGTAAGTATGGTATGGATGATAGAAGTTACCTTTATGATTTATGATTTCTATGTGTTATTCATAAATATTATGATTTCATGAGGTGTGTTAAAGAGATTATGTCTATGATGGAAAAGTATGACTTCCTTGATCTGTATGTATTCATGGAATAATGTTTTCATTCCTTATTTTATATTCCTTACTGAAATTTTTTATGCTCCTCCAAATTTTTTGAAATAAATTTCATAGGGTATAAGGATGTTTAGGAGAAACGAAGAATTTAATAAGATTTATATCTAGAAAATAATTCTTGTTTATTTAAGGAGTATTATTTTTTTGAAAAAAATTGGATAGAATAGAAGTGTATACTTTGAAATTTTTGAGATGTAATGTAATAGTTATGATCAAATTCTATAAAACTCTAAACTTGAATATATTCTCAATGTATAAATCTTAACTTAACTCAAGATTAGTTAATTTTTATGTCTTTTTCCTTATAGTTAGTATCAATGGTCGGTTTAGATAACTTTAGAGGTTAGGTTGTTATTTAAGCATTAGTGACATAACCATAATGGTTAGAATATTTGAAAGTCATAGTTATTTTAGATAAATTGAATGAGTTTAAGATAACATGAATACATATATCTTAGTATTTACCCTCCTCATAAGATAGTATAAGATGATTTTACTGATATAATCACATGGACCTTTTTGGTTTTAGTAAATGGATGGATCTAGCATGCACCAATGTAACAATTGATGTGAAGGAAACTGTGTTGGTTTTCTGAATGAGAAAATGAATGAAATAGGATCTACAATGAGAACTCTTATGGTTATTCTTAACCAACTTTTTGGAGTCACTATTGACCACTTGAACCGTGGTCATTTTTTTAAGGAATTATATATACGATAAACGAATCCCAATGGAAGTTCAAGTAATAACCATAAATGTAACTATATTCAAAAACCTATGTTTCATTGATATGGAAATAAACACCTAGAAAAATTCTTCAAAGGGATGGGATGATGTTTCAGATGTTGTAATTAAGGTTATAAAGCAATATCCTACCATAGAAAAAGGATTTGTCTGGTTAACTCTAGGAAAGGGAAAGAATTTATTTACAAAGTATCAATTCAATTCTTTAAATGTTATGCTCGTGGTAATTATACAAATAGATGTTATATAAAGAATGTTCAGTAATGGGATCAATAAGATCATACAAATACATGATTACCAATTCCTAATTCCATTTCAATTGAAGATGAAAAACTGAAATTGAATTATAAAAGGTATGGATTATTTCTTAGCTCATGTTTTAACAATACTGAAATATTAGGGCATTGTGCATGATGTTTTTGTACGAAATAAGTATAAAATAATAAGATGAAAAAACATGGATGAAGTATCATGAAGAATATTTTATGATTAACATTTTAGGAATTCAATAGCTATGTTAGATATCTCGGTGATGTAATGTTTAAACGTATTAATGCTCTTTTGTTGATGGGATTACTTTAGAAGACTTTTCTATTATATGGGTAACCCTGAAGATTGTTATGTGAAAATTCTATTTGAGGAATAATTATCTTTTCTTTTGGGTATATACTTATAAATAGCCATTTTGGTTTATAATATCCATGAATTTTTGGCAATTACAAGTTATTACTTTTTGGATTGAAAATGCGAGGTATGAGATATACTTTGTGGTTAAAACATATTATGGATATTTTAAGTATTTTATCTCATTTATTTTAATGTTATTATAATTATATGGTTTTTGAAAAAGGAAAACACATAGACAGTGTGACAACCCATCACTTCGGACAAAGCTGTGGGAATCAAACCCACAACCAAAGTGCGACTAGGATTTATCGCCTACCACTAGATTACGTGAAGTACCTGGTTGTTATGACTAATTATTTTTAGTTAAATGATTTTATATATCAAGAATAAGTTGATTTTGGGAACTTATGTTTTATCAAATTGATATCCTTAGTATAGGAAAATGATTTGGTGATTATGTGATAAAGGTTATTTTGGAGGACTTTCTCTCTTTTGGGAAAAATATACGCATGAGGAAAATAGAATAATATGGGATTTTATATGTGGAGTAATGATTGAAATTTTATTTTGGAATAATATATGTTTTTATTGTGGACATATGATGATTTGGGTTATTTATGGAAATGATTAACCTATAATAGAGAATTTTTGATTTGGTCAATTACACTTCAGTATGAGACTTTAAGAGTAATAGATGTTATTTGGAGATAATTGTTAAGATTTACTATGGAAGACTATGTGATTTAATCCTTCTAAGTCTTCGGTTTCAATATTATTTTGGATTTTTTTGAAAAATATTAAGGAAATTTGTTTATTGAATGGTATTTTTTGGACTTTCGGTATTGTTTGTTGAATTTTAGAGATTAAGAGTTGTATTTATTTTTTCAAAGAATTATCCTTTTTGGGGATTATCTGATCTCGTACTAACCATTTCGGTTTTGGTTAATGTCTATAGATAGGGGAAATATATAGTTCATCTTTTGTGGATTATGTGATTCTATATAATTTAATTCTAGCACTTCATGTGTAACCATGTCATCATGAATACTCATCATTTGGATAAATGATGAGTTTTTAATAGAAATTTATTAAAGGAGAAAACTCTACATGAAAAGTAAGTATATTTCCTTATGTTCTCAGTCAATATCATAAATAAATTCTAAAACCTTATGAAACAGAATATAAACAAAAAACGGCATCCTTTTACTTTTCCTACTGGGTAATTAAAGACCGTTTAACATATCATATGTTTGTGATTTTATAGAGTTTGAATTTCTCTTGATGATGTTTTCTATCACTCTCCATCCGAACTTGATGGTTAGTTTCTCTTTCATATCCATGTTTTCATATATGGATTCCTAGTATGTGTTATCTTGGGTGACCTTTTTAATTCTATTTATTTCATTTAAAGTGATAGTTTTATGAACTCTTTTTTTGATTTGTGACTTTAAATGATGTTTCCAAGCCCAATTTTAAAATTGTGAGGATGCAATTTTCAAAAAAGGGAAAGGATATAACAATCCAGGTATTTATAGAATGATACATTTTCATATCTATTAATATTTATGAATAAGATATTAATTTTAGGTTAAATATGACACTTTTTCTGATAGCGTACTCAACACGTGAGAAGAGGTTTCTATGAAATCTTACATTGCACACAACATTGAGTTATACCTAAAAAATAATATAATATTATTATTATTTTAAATGATAGTTAATGCATAGTCGTTGTATTTCCAGGAATGAACAGAACTAACTATATTATTATTTTAAATATTTATTAAATGTTTTTACATTTTAATAATCAATATTAGAGGCTTCAAATAAGAATGAATCTGATTTTATGCATGAAATACTCTAATATTTTTTTAAAGTTAGTTTTATTGTATTTTGGTGGGGAACACTTTTTAAATCTCGTTTTTGTCAATTTTATATGTTCTATTTGAAAAAATAAAATTCTTCTACAGAATAGGAACATCAAATTCACTTTTGGTGTAATTTTGGTATTTTTCTGATAAAATTCATATTTTTATGAATAGTGAAAAATATTGCATTTTAATTCAAAACTGACTTTTCATCTAATTTATTTATATATTTAGATTATTGTTTAAATTTGTTTTAAAGTTTAATTGGATTATATTTTTATCATTTAATCCAATTATGGTAATTGTAAATAATTTAACTTTTAGATTGTACATAAACACATGTCAATCTTTTGATAATTATAACTTCTTAAAAACCTACTTTTTGGTTTTGACGACAGGAATTAATTTTAAATTATTTACTGCAAATTAGGTATTTTTAATTTGGAAAACTGGATTCCATATATGGAATCAGGAGGTGTAAATTTTTTAAATAGGTACCTTTTATTTTTAGACATTATGAATATTAACATAAAAAATTATTATTATTTTCCATGGTTAAAGGGTAAATCTGGTAAATAAGGATAAAATAATAATATTATAATAATATTAAACTACACTAAAATGTGTCCTAATCATATTTTATGATATATTTATGAACATGGGAATCCATGGGTCAATTTTTGGACCCCATAGAGCCACCTTGATGTGAAAATGATATTTTATAAGAATTAATTTAATGTAAAGAAAAATATAACATAACGATATATCTTTTACTAAAACAATTTTTTATGTGGGGTTATATAAGTAAAATCTTTGACTATAAATATTAATTATAAATCTAATAATATTTCCTATATAATGGTATTTTATTTATAATTTTTATACATATTATAAATAAATTTATTAATGACATAATGATGATGTAGTGATTTCCTTATTAAGGAATGATTTAAATAAATGAGATTATAAATATTAAAATAAATTTATTTTGAATCTTTTTATTCCATACAAGAATTTTAGGGATTCTTATGACTTGTTATAATATAATTAATTAAGGGTTTTAGAAAGAATAATGTTATTATGGGTTTTTAAAAAGTCATGATATGGATAGTAAAAAAATTGACATAAATGAGTTTTCAAAACAAATAATATTTTATTAAATGATATAATGGTCCTAAAAATATATGAGTCGGCCAAATAACTTTTATAATTTTTAAAATGTTATTAATTAACCACTTGAGGTTCGATAGGTATTTTATAGTAACTATATTAACCATATAGTACTAATATACAAGAATACATGGTAAGAGTTAAATTAGTTAGCTTAGGGTTAAAGCTAAAAGACAAGGTTCCATTTGTGACCTCGACCTGTATAAAACCTATTTGTTGAGATTCTTTAGACCCAAAATCATCTTATCTTTGAAATAAACTAATTTGGGACCATTTTATACCTAAAATAATTTTATAATTAAATATTATTTCAATACCTTAATAAAGAGCCCCCCTCCCTCTAATAAAAGGGCATCGCCTAGAACCCTTAATAACACCTATCAAACCACTTGGTTCATCAAAAATATACACAAATAGGCTCCCAAAATAGCTCTCTTCCTTCTAGAAGCCTCACCTTGGGCATAAGATAGTTCAAGAAACCCTTTTAGCTTAAATTAAAAAGGGTTACCTGATTTGAGGTAATGTCATCTCTCACACTTCTTTCATTTATATTCCTTCTCCAACCCCCTAAACTATCTTTATTCCATCATTTAATAATAAAACCAGTATCCAAAATATACTTGGTTGTTTTTAGGATAATTATTCGAACTACACTTACGCACACCTTCATCTAATGTATACAAGCATACTGTTTCTGTGTATGACGAACTACTGCCTCACGAAATGATGATTATTCGATTTTCCCCTACCACCTCTCATGGTGGCCATTATTATGGAACTATATTTACATATGATATATATGATATTTATATTTTTTCTATGATAATTTAATTTTTATTTACAAGCATACCTTTATTCTTTTCATGATGTGTAAATATGATAATTTTATTTGAGGAAGTGTGAACTACCGCCCCTCTAAGTGCTATGACTCGTTCAAGACATACATGGAATGTATAAAGGATAGAATTAATGAAATTAGGTAAAATATATATCTTATGATATTATAATTTAATTATAATTTACTTATTTATCATTTAGTTTTCATTTCATTAATATGAAAAATAAATAAAAGAAGTGTCCAGGCATATGTACGACTTACCGTCTCCATGAACGGTGCATTTCAATTCTTATCTTAAAATATTAAAAACTATTATAAATACATATATATGTGATATATTTGATATTTAAATCATGAATAATATTATGGAGATAATTTAGTTTTGTCCCCATTGACAATTTGTAATTATAACAAGATTATTCTCGACTCAAGAACCAAATATCAACAAAATAATCAATATTAACATAAATAATTATGTAATGTTTATAATGATGTAATAAGTGATATAAGAGGAATAATAAAAATGAAAAGGGTTCTTAAACAAGTATAAATTAACTTAAGTTTATTATTTAGGAATTAAAAGTAACATACATGACGATTCAGACTCAAGGTAATAGAATCTTTCACCTACTTTGAGTAAAATATTTCTTTTACGTCATGTATTTTAATTTACATTTGCTTATATTGAGATATGTTCTTATCTATCTTTATTTATTTAAATTTTATGTCCAAGTGATTAGAAAACATTTTCTCTCATATCAATTATATTCATGAATTGTTAAGTGATAATTTTAGTCTTTGGAATTTTCATAAGGGAATTTCTAAACTCAATTTCAACTCATTGGGTTTGACGCATCTTCGTTGATTATGTTATGCCAAGATTATGTGTGGAATAATTGTTTATTGTTTTTTTAATTTCCACTTCCCTTTGTGTGGATATATTGTTGCTACACCTAATCACCCCATTGATAAATTATTTTTTTCATTTATATGAACATTTTAAGGGAAATATTAACTCAATTTTATTTCATTGAGTTAAATATCCATGTCATTGGTTTTATTTTTTCAAGAATATGTGTGAATTAAAAATGACTGTTTTACACTGAATATACACATATATTGAGTGTATTTATATTTTTTACACATAATCATCTCATTAATTTATCCTCTATCTAAGGATATGATCTTTGTAAGGGATTTCATCTCAATTTACATTACATTGAGACTTATTTGTTGTTATGAACCAAAACAATTTTATATGGTGTATATACTTCCCTTTGACATATTATATCATGAATCACCTTATTCCCATTATATTATAAGTATTTCTCATATGTAAAGTTAATATTTCTCTAAAACATTGTTTTAAATGTTTCAAATATTTATTCTTATAAATATTTCTCATTAATGTACAAGTTTTAAAAATGTTTTAAGGATTTATTTATATAGATATATATGTTTCAAAATTATAACTCTTAAATTTCTCTTAAAAATTTCCAAGTGGTATGGGACACTTTGATTCAAAAATCACTTCATTAAATGTTTTTAATGGTTTGTAAATGGATTGAATATTTCAATATCTTGAATTTATTTATTGTGATTGATAAGTGAAATGTTGATAAATTCAATCCTTTATGTGTTATGATTATTTAATAGTACTTCGACATTTGATGGGTGGTTACTTGATAAACTAAAGATGGACGGTTCCATGATAAACCTAGGGTGGGTGAGCCCAAGATAACTCTCCATTGATTTGGGTAACGTGAAGGAGGTAAACGTTAATGTTTCTCTTAAGTGATTTATAGAATATATTTTGATGGGTTTTCCAAATGACACTCCCTATATATCTATGAAAGCTATAATGTAAGTATTTTATGGATTCCACAAGTTACTTTTTTGATTTATTATTTCTAGGTATTATTCACAAATCTTCTGATTTCATGAGGTATGATAAAGAGATTATGTTTATGATTTAAAAGTTTGACTTATTTGATTTGAATGTATTCATGGACTAATGTTTTATTTCCTTATTTTATATCCCCTACTGAGTTTTTTATTCTCATTCCATGTTTTTGAAAATTTTTTCATAGGGTATAAAGAATGTTAAGAGAAATGATGAATTTAGAAAGATTTATATCCAGAAATAATTCTTGTTTATTTAAGGAGTTTTATTATTATGAAAAAATTTGATAGAGTAGAAGTGTATACTTTGTAATTTTTAAGATGTAATGTAATAGTTATGGCCTAATTATCTAAAAATCTAAACATGAAAAAATCCCTAATGTCAAATTCTTTACTTAACTCGAGATTATGCAATGTTTTAGGCTGGGCCCTTATACTATCACTTGTCTAACCATCCCCATACCATGGAAAGAAAAAAAAACTAGTTAGTGAGTCCAAGTCCTATGATACCATTTTATAACTTCCTAAATCGAACCAACAGATTTGAGTTGGAATGTCACATGACCTCGTGTGTGCCTCCCCATACCGAAGAGCCTACCGAATAACATCAAGAGTCTAATTCATTAAATGGGTAGAATAAACCCTCATTATAATGTTATAGGATTAATAATAAATAATAATTAACATAATAAATCACTAATGTAATCATGTCCAATAATAGAATAAATGGAATACATGTCAAATAAATAAAGAAGCTCTCAAAAGTGGTAAGTCTCCCTAGAGTAAATGAAGAATATAAATAAATAATGTAATACAAGTCTCTATGGTGTTCATTTTATTCCACCACCAGCACCACGTTCCTCAACTCTGTAGTCCACTGTAAGGCCCTCTCCCTTCCCCATATCCCTCAAGAAATCTATAAGTGCACTAAAATTCCCATGTGGGTGGGAATATAAGACTCATTTGGGCACTAACAATGTGTCCTTAACATGATGTGATCAATTATATAAGTGTATTACATAATAATAATCAACTCATAAAAATAAAATAAATATACAAAATAATACTAAGTGATTGTGCGCTACACATGCTTCCAAAAACCCCTGATCATACCTACTTTAGCTCTATGCTAGAACAATAACAAGAGGATATTAAAAGTAACCAAATACTATCTACAGGGATAGAAAATATTTTTCTTTAAACCTCATGGAATCATACGTATATGAGAATTAGTTCTCTCCTAGGTCTCAAGTACGACATATTTATCACAAATCAATTATTCATTGAGTATGCCACTCTCAAATCAACTAAGCATCAAACATACAACTCAAAAATAAACTAGGAATTGATTTGACATCCTCACAAATCAAATAGGCATCGACAAACTGATTCTGGGATTCTAGGCATTGATTTCATCTCTGATATGGCATTTCATGGTGTCATCGTATCTCTGCTCACAATTACAGAATATTGCTCGAAATTAAACTTGGTATCGAGGACAGTTCTTTCAAATCAACTCGGTTCCAAATTCACTACTCACAAATCAACTAGATATAAATATAACCAATAGTTGGATTCTAGTTCCCTGATTTCATCCTCAAAATGACTCCATGGTAACATCATATCTCCGACCTCATGTATGGAATTTTTCTCACAAATCAACTAGTCATTAAGTGACTGATATACATCATGAAACCCACATGTCGATTAGACGATGAATATTAAAATACTTAGGCATTTAATATATCCTCAACATGGAATTTCATCTTATCACCACCCTATACTCATGTCCATCATCACTATCTTCTCAAGTTAAGTGCACTCCCTTTATATGGGAAAAATATACCATGATAGTTCACTTGTTTCAAGTACCACTAAAAACCATCATGTATTGGTAACATATATACAGTGTGAGCACACAAGTAGGAATTTCACATTATATAATCATGAGAAATAAATCCGAAAACATAACATCGTGCGATAACAATCAAAAATGGAAAAGGTTACACTAATATTACTCATGGAATCAAAAATGATATCAGGGATACACACACACATCCACATGAAATCACAATCAAGCAAGATATAAAATAATCCAACACATAAATCAAATATTGAAGTATGTTTAAATGAAAGGCCAAGAAGGTAAAATTTTTACAACCTTATATGTACTTATGTTGTAAGGAAAAGGGTCTCTAACCAAGTCAAATTGCACCACCATATCATTGAACCATTCTCGATTCGATATGATTTAGAATTATCATTATCTTCAATAATTAACATGTTAAAAATAATAAGAACTTAAATATTAAAAAAATATCTCACTAACATCAAAAAAATTAATATTAAAATTATACTTATCGAGATGAATCCAATGGCAGGGATGACGCAGCAATCTGATCAATATTACATGAGGGATTGGTGATGGATGTTTGGAAGAATAAAATAAAATAAAATAAAATATATAATATGAGAGAGGGAGAGTTTGAGAGTAAGACATGAGTTTGGGGGGAAACCCCTATATATTACACGTGGATTATCCAGTTCCCCCCTTTTATCTACATTTTTTTGTTTTGTTTTATTCATTACTCATTTCATAAATTTGTTTAATAATTTATTTTGTCTCTTCTAAATAAAAAATTATGCCGCACCTTATTTATGATTCATTTTTCTTTAATTGTTTTATTAAAATCCCTTTCCAACACATTAAAACACTAATTTAAATATATTTTAAGTAATCATTATATATATACACTTTATATATATATTGGCATACCCACATAAACATATATTCAGTTGCATATATATATACACTGACACACACACACACACAGATATATTTATATTACCAATATATATACATGTTATATATATACACATCTGTATATATAAATATATACACACACCCACACATGTATATATATATAAATATATATTTAACACACACACACACATATATATATATATGTTATATATATACATAAATCCATATATACATATATTCACCCACACATGAATATATACTAATATATATATATATATATATATATATCTTTTTTTGACAAAATATATCTCATATATATACACACACAAATATTATTTTCCCAATATAATAATAATAATAACAATATTTTATTATTATTCTTATCAAATATCCTTCATTGTCACCATGAACTTTTTTAAATGTTTCGTCCATTAAAAACTAAGAAGTTAATAAATTTATATTAACCACACAATTGAATTAATGTGGGACATGTGATAATATCACTATTATTATGTAGCCTCCAAATAAATGTTCACCCGTGATAAATCATCACCTGTTAATTAACTAAATTTAATTACACTTGTAATTTCAATTTTTCAACACAAATAGAAATAATGATATAATAATAATAATTATTGTGTGCGATGCTTCCAAACACCTGATGTACACAAATATTATATCATGATTAGGGTGAAAATTATATTCTGTACCTAATGGCGGTCTCAGATTTCCCATACAATTCATTTTTTAGGAAATATTATATTATTTTTGCAGAAAATATAATAAAAATAATAAAAAATTTGTCATCATCTGTGATTTGACCAAACTCTTGATGCACTCAAATATTCTATCATTTCTAGTGTAAACCCTACAACTTTAACCTAGTGGTGGTCTTAGATTTCTCATTTTAGACATAGTTCATAAAATATTTCATTATTTTGGAAAAGTATAATTCATAAATAATATAATATATTTAATACTTCTATTAAATTAATATTGATTCACTGTGGTACTCATTATTCTGTGCAAAATCAACACCTAACTCTGAAGACATTCCAAAAAATATTCCATAATGTCAACTAGGTATTTACACATTCAATAAGACTTTAAATTATTTTTTTAAAAAAAATATATTTTACACATAAAATTAATCAGAATTTTTTTAAAAAGAGAGTTTTATTATCCTTAAAAATTTGAGGATGATACAGAAGACATCCAAGATGAAGAATATTATAATTTTCATCAAAAGTGTATATGAAAGACTGTTTGGAAAAAATATAAAAAATCTATGAAAGTATATAAGCTTATGAAAGAATGTTTTATTTTTTGTGTAGATCATTTTGAACTAGAAATAAAATTTTAAATAGGATATGAAAATTAAAGTAATAAAAAGGAAACATTAATTTCACAATATGAAGAACTCGAATTTAATGATTTATTCTCTAAAATGGATAATCTAAAGTTATTAATTGCTTTCTCGTTTAGTTTAACCCTTATTCCCTTCTATATATTAAATATGATTATTTAATGGGTTGGTAGTTTAGAGTAGATATAATTGAGTAATTATTAATCATTATTCTGACATTGTAATTTTGATTGTTTTATGAATTATATAAGAATCCAATTCACTATCACACCATTTTCATGAGCTAGACTAAGGGAATGTGCTTGGAGGAACCCACAATCCAATTGACTTTATAAAGACATGACCATTATCACTTATATGTATTAAACTTTATGAGTTGAATAGAAAATTCCTAAGTTAGAAACGATTAATGGACCAAGGGTTAGCCATTCAATTCGTTTGAATCATCTGAATTATCTATAAAAAGTTTATTAGCTTAAAAACATTCTGTTGCGAACACAATTGGACTAATCCATGAACCGATTAATTATTTCCTTGATATAAATCCCTTTAAATTGAATATCAATCACTAATTTTATCATATACATTTAATGTAACACCCCAATATTTCATATTAATTTATATCTTTAAAGTAAGTTAATATCTTATACTACACTCAACACCGACTTGGCTTGCGTTATACGCAAGATTGTGTTTCTGCGAAACAACACATTAGTATTATATTTATTCAAATGATATATTTATTTATCAATTAAATATTTTGATATGAATAGTAAAAAATAAATTTTTATTGTTACTTATAATGTTTTCACATAAATAAAACACATTTATAATGAAATGTATATGTTTTGTTAAAATAATTATGTATTTAGAAAAACTATTTTCTTAATAGAACTACTTTTTATGTCCTTTTGTGAACAATAATAAAATAATTATTAGACACTAGTAAAAATTGAATTTAATAAAATAGATATCATTTTTGGATTTGGAATATCAAAATTAGCTTAGGGTGAATTTTTTCTATTTTTTTTAAACCTTCATTTTTTATGAATAGTGAAAAATACCCCATAGTACATAAGAACTGACTTTTTATTTAAATAATAATTATTTTTATTTAAATTTATTTTAAAGTAATAATAAATGCATAATACTTATATTAGTAAAATGTAATTCATTTAAGTAATTTTATAATGAGATTAGATATATAAATTTTTTTTGAAAGTTTTACCGTCTTTTACCCACCTTTTAGGTACATTTGCAAATTTTCATAAAATGTAATTTTACTGCTTTTATGAATTGAATATCAAAATTCCAAGACAAAATATTGAAATTAATAAGTAAAATGTGTTTTAATAAGATGAAAATAATTTTTGGTGAAATGTAACTTTTGAATTTTGTTTACCACGGTTAAAAGTAAATATGGTAATTAAAGGTAAAAATGATATTATAATTACCCTAACACATGTCCCATTTATATTGGATAGTTTTTTTCTACCAAAATAAACCTTAGGAATAAAATATGATCTTATTTGATCCACTTGGAATAGATTAGGACATTATTTATTTTTTTATTTAAAGAAGAGTTAAAAGTGTTAAATTCAAATTTTCATAACTAAAATTTTTTTAATATAAGGTTATACTTACGATAAATTTAAATATAAAAATTAATTAGAAATATAAAAATATTTCCTACATAATGGTATTTTATTTATAATTTTTAGACATTTAATAATTACATTTAATTATTACACAATGATGATGCAGTAATTACCTTATTAAAGAAAGATTATAATAATTGATATTGTAAATACCCAAATAAATGTAAATTGAGTCTTTTGATACATTAAAATAATTTTATAGGTTAATATGACATTTTAGTATTGATTTAAGTTATTTTTTTCGAATTAATAAAGTTCTTTTGACTTACACAAAAACCAAATACTAAATAGTTTCAAAATTGACATAAATGAGTTTTTAATAAAAATACTATATTTTTAATTGATATAATATTCTTAAAAATATAAGGTTAAACCAAAGGACATATATAAGATTTCATATTTCAATAATTAACCACTTGGAGTTCTCTTGTCTTTTTATAGTAAGTTTATTAACCATTTATTATAATAATACAAGAATAAATGGTAAAAGTTAAACTATTTAACTAAAAGTTAAATCTAAAATATAAGGACAATATGGTGTCCTAAACCTGTCTAAAAACTATTTGTTGGTATTTTTTGACCCAGCCCCACCTTAGACTTAGAATAAATCCTTTCATACCCATTATAAACTGGATATGTTTGTATAATAATTTAATATTTCAAGCTTTTCATAAAGTGACCCTCTCCTCTCTTATAAAAGTGTGCTTCCCCTTCCCTCAAAATCACACCTCCAAAGCCATTTGTATCAGCCATACACTACTAAACTATCCTCCCAAATAGACTCAATTCATCTTATAGACCTTACTTTGATCATAAATCCAACCTATGGATCCTTTTTGATCATATCAAAAGGAATCACTTGAAGAAGAGGTAATTATTTCATCACCTATTTCGAAGTTTATTTCTTCTTCCACTTCATATTTATTTGTTGTTTCTATACCAGAATAATAACTCCAGTAACGTCAACATAATTTGATGTTATTATAATTATTTTACAACCATATTCATTATTCTATCCATCCTATGAATGGAAAATTTATCATACGTGTGTATGTACTACTTACCGTCTCCACGTCGTGGTGTAGTTCATTATTCAACACTTAATTATTTGGATGGGTATAATAATGAGTTTAATAGATGTAAATAAAAAATATAACATGTTAATTATTATTTATATATGATATACCATCAAATTACGTATGATTTCACCATCAATATAATGGTATTTTCGCTCGTGCGTACGTACAGATTACCGTATCCACGAATGCGATGAGATTCATTCCCCATCGTAACAATTAAAGAATAATTTCATTTTATGATTAAAAATAATGTTTGAGAACTTAATATCATTATGTATATGAATCAAATACATCATATCCATAACAAATGTGACTTGTGTAACAAAACATATAAACGAAAACGAATCAGTTAACACCTGAAACAATGATACTACTAAAATATTATTAAGCAATATTAGAAGATCATATATGATATCATATTTATGTATGTGGTACTTTTGTAATTTAATAACATTTATTTAACCATTGTAAATTATTTTAACCAACCCTTGACTAAGGAAAATTACAAGTTAAGGGTTAATTTTACAATCTCTTTATTATCTGAGGTTGTTTATATGTGAGTATATACTGGGACTTCTTTATCATCCACATCCATGATTCTTAAAAATTTATTTCAAAACATTATAAATATTTACTAGAATATGGGTTAATTTCAATTATACAATTGTTTTAATTTTTATAAAATGGTTTGAAAGGAATCTTTCTATCGCTTTCCAAATAAGGTACTTTATGAACATTTTGACAAATTAATGTAACAATTTTTTTAAATTTACACGGTGGTTGTGGATATTTTCCGTCATTATAAAACCTTCAAAGAATCCCTTACAACCCTACAGGAATATTTTCAAAATAAGTATTTTCTTTTATAATTATGTGACTTTTAAATAATTTCAATATAGAAAAATATATTTCACTCAAATAGTTTTTATTTCATCTATGTCAACAACCTTTGATGGATTTTACACTTGTTTGAAGTTGATTTATTATGATACAATCTGCCATATTGTATTGAAGGTTTTGTGATTTGTTTCACTCTGGCTGTGTTATTTTTATACCATTCATGGTTTATGTTTAAATTATTAACATTTCATATGATAGTTTTAATACAAATGCTTATGTTATGTTTCAACCTTTTTATATGAGGAATGCATTGGACTTAGTAAGTGATAGGTGGAGCTCGCTATATCTCCTCGATAAATTGGTAGGTCTCATGAGACAAACTAGTGTCTTAGCATAAGTCCATGAAAAAATCTTATCTGTAGTCTTGGCATGAGGCCTTGACTATGTGGTCACGATGTACGACATTATTCATTCCATCATTATGAAATTATCTATTGATATTACATGTGATTATTAGACTAGTAGAATATCAATGTGAATAAGTAAATGGAATTATTTTATTTATCTTTCTTATATTATGCTGAAGTGTAAGTTTAAAATCCTTGTGTTTTAGTCTTATAAATTTCTTTAAATGTTTATGCTTATTTATGACAGTTTCTACTATATCGTTATCATTACTAAGCTTCTGAGCTCACCCCTTTCTTATGTTTTCTTTTTCCTAGGATATGAAGAAGTATATTATGATTAAAAAATATGGATAGGCCAAAGGATATGAGTGTGTTCAAAAGGAAAACAATGTTGTTTTTCATTTCATGATGTAATGTAAAACTTATATATGTATCTAGTACTTCCATGGCTACTAGACTGATTGGTATTTCGGTATTTGATCCCTTGTGATCATGTAAATGTTATGTAATAATGAATCGACTCTTGGTAACTAGGGTCAGGGCATTACAGTTGGTATCAGAAGAATTTTAGAAAAAACCATGGAAACTATATATAGATAAACTCTGATTTGAGAACATTACCCTAAGATATACGGTGATGATTAGTATAGAAGAACAACCAAAATTTTTGGTAGTATAAATATTATGTGGGTTTTCCAAGAAATTACGTCCTTGTTTGGATACAAACAGGTAGAGTTGGATCTGGAAAAGATGTACCTAGGAGTGAAAACTTTGACCAGGAGTTTCGAGTTTGACCCAGGGTATCCTGGTAAATGACAATGGGACTTGCAACACTCTTACTCCGACAATTGATTTTTTTTACCATTTCTAAAAGCCAGTTTATAGGTTCCCGGTACCCAAACATACAACCAAGGATAAGTAGACAGCAAAAAGAGACAACATAGACTTACACATCATAATAACCGGATTCATCTCCGCAACCCGAGCAGGAGTCCTCTTCACCGGTAGCTGATTCCCATTCCGGATTTCTCCAAAAACTTCCACTTTGAACACGGCTGTGAAGTTGTTCCAGAACAGATTGATCTGGGGTAGCCTTCTTGGTCTTGCTGCCCTTCTTAAAAGCCAAAGTCACCTCCTTATTCCGCTTTGATGAAGATCTAGTCTGCATCGGCCTCGGTAGAAATGAGTAATCCTTCCTAGGTCTTCTTCTTGGAGTAGCGGACAAAGGACCATCAGCTGTGGGTATCATCTGATTCCCACTTTTAACAACATCACTAAAGGATCTACCAACTGGACCACTCATGTTCTCTTTCCCTCCCCCCGAAATCTCCCTTCCAGTTCCATCTCGCTCCCTTAAATTAGCAGCAGTAAGCTCTGTGTTGATTCCCAGCTTCTGCACTGGAGTATTGCACTCCATCAAAGGTGACCGCCAGTCTTCAATAGGAACATTTTCCACAGGAGGTATAGCCATGTCCCCCAGCCTCTGATCCGTGTTCACCACCAAATGACCGCTCCTTTCCCCATTAGAATTATTATCCTCAAACATGGAACCTGGTTCCTATCCCTGCCAATCTATCTGTTGATCCTCCTTGGATACTTCCCCAACCGAAGTAGGATCATGCACCCTGCGATCAGCCTGCTGGTCATCAACAATATCCAGACTAGCAGCCTCCTCCAAACCCGCGTCCAACACATCTTCGGACAGCCCTTGAAACCTGTTACATAAAGCTAAAAAAGGTTTGGCCAATGGATCGAGGCCATTAGCAGCCTTAGCACTCGTGGAGACAATCTCTGCAACACTGTCGACCCTTATTTCCTCGCTCTGAGATGTACACAGATCACCCATGGGAGCAACGGGTACTCCCAAGTCCCTCCTTAACCGTTGGAAAACCTCAGACACCAGCGGATTACCCTGTCTTGCCTTAGCACCGGCAGTTTCAGAAACCCGACGAGAACTCGCCCCCTTCTCATCAGAACAACATGGACCCCCTCCTTTGTTAGCAGGTTCAGCAGCTCTCAAAACCAATCCCTCTTGAGCGCCATTACAGACACCAAACTCAGATCTCACCGAATCATACTTCCCATCACCACGGGCCTGCATCAACCGAGATTGACACTTCCTTCGGCAAACTTCAACCGAATGGCCCAATCGCTTGCAATAACCACAGAAATCGGTCCAGTTCTCATATATGACTTTCTGTTTGCACCGATAATCCTCACCGATAGTTATCCAAACAGAGTCAAAAGGGATGCGGGATGCATCCATCTCGACACACACACGGGGGTTCACCGGATGGCATACCGCCTCGGTACGACAATCCGAGCAGAGGTATCTACCAATCATATTTCCCAACATGCATATAATCGACGGGTTTTGGAACGGTAACGGAAGAGATGGAAATCTTACCCAGACAGCAATTGAAGGCGCGTCACGGTTCATATGTAGATCGAAGGACCAACGCAAAAGCAGGAAAGAAGATCCCTTAAAGCTGCGTGGAGCCCTCTCAAAGAATTTTTTTTTATTATTATGGATTATATGCATAAACTATTCAATTTATTCTAGGTATTTTAAAAATTTGGAATTATGCATTGAGATTCATAAACTAACCAAATGTATGTAATTTTTTAGAAATGGTGTCCAGTATAAGGAATGAGAACTCTAGCAATACGTATGATCAAAAGAGTAAGAAGGATCATATATTTCATGGTCTTAAGCCAATGTTTAGAAGGAAAATATTCTCCCATGTATTCTCCTCAAATGATGAAATATTATCACATGTTAATAAGATAAGTAAATAATTCTCTGAGTCCTATGGATTTGAAGGAATGCTAAAGAAGAAAAGGATGATATAAAGAATGATAGACAATGGGAAGAAGGGAAAGAAGGATTTTCCCATATATGATAACTGTGGAAATAATCACCTTTGTAAATTCATGAATGGAATGGGATTTTGTTATATGTGTGGAGAAAAGGGACACCATGTATGTGATTTCAAGGGTTAGAAAAATGTTTCAAATGTACAATTCATCATCTTCAAGGAGTTAATACACTAAATGAATCAATGTCCCAATCAACAGAGTATACCCCAAATGATACTATTGGATAATAATCAAGTTCTGATACTACCGCATATGAAGAGTAATAATTAGTGTTCTCATCTTTTTGTTAATGAATTATTTCATTTGAGTGTCGTATTGACGATGTACTAGTTTTATTAATTATGTAAATAAATAAGGAATGCATCGCAGTACTATTTCATTGAGTATTTGAGATTATATGGTACTAATAAAAGTTACATAACAATAAGTTAAACTTTTTAGAAAATATATGGTTGAAGGAAAGATAAACCTTAATATGGTACTGATAATGAGGTAGTGATTTTGGAATAAGAGATAGTTTATTTGGATAAATGATATTGTATATTTATGACTACCTTGGAACTGATTAATGGATTGTTTATTTCATCATTGTTGGATTATTCAAAAATTTTGGATATAAGGATTATATCTTGTATTTTATATGGAATAAGGGAGCATGAATGTAGGCAATATGGTTTTATGTTAATTTAGGGTGTTACTATTTTTAAAGATAATACACGATGAAGGTACTCACATGTTATTATGTGGGAAAAATATATCTTCATTATGTTATGTTGACCTTCCTTATAAATTTGGCAATTTGAGTTTGGACATAAGTATTTTAGATAAGTCTAAAGGTTGGAATGGATTAAGTTGTACTTTGGATACTATTTTCTAAGGTTAAAAAATTTCTTAAGATTATTTATGGATTGTTAGAAAAAGGAAAACCTGAAGGTCAGTTGATAACCTGTCGTGTCCAGCAAGGCTGCATGGCTTGAACCTGCAACTGAAGGGTGACAAGGGTGCATCACCTACCACTGGCCTACGTGATGTCCTAGTTTTTATAATGTAGTTTTTCTAAATGATATGATGGATTAATTATAAATTCATTTTTTTGAAACCATATACGATTATGATAAATTTTTTCTTGAGTTTTATTATCTTTTGGAGTGAAAGATGAGTTTGTGGTAGAAATTAGTTAAAAGATGGAACTCTGCTAGTAAAGTATTTTTTCCTTCTTATTCTATGAAGAAATTAATTCTTAAACATTAGGGAAAAGATCTTAACACCAAAAATGTTTTATCCAAATACCTTATATTATGATGAACCAATGATATTTTAATCCATCATAGATTTATGGATTTGTGGCCCTCAATTTTCTATTTTTGTTTACTTGTTTCTGATTGATGACCTCAATGAATCCCTAAAATAATTTACTTTTTTCTCCAATTATGTGTCTAAAATTTCCACCAATGTTCACCTATTTGAAATCCTAATTTGGTGGTGACTTCTTCATTTCCCTTTCCCTCTTATTAAGACTAAATTTTATTAACCCTATTTATGGTGTGGGTTTTCCATAAAGGTATTTTGTATTTTTAAACATTTATTTTCAAAAAATATTTCAAATTGTGGGGAAACAATTTATTAACGGAGGGTAGAATGTAACACCCCATGATTTTTTAGTAAGTTATATCTTTAAAGTAAGTCCATAGCTTATACTTCACACAACACTGACTTGGCTTGCATTATACGCAAGATTGTGTTTCTGCGAAACAACACATTAGTATTATAATTATTTAAATGATATATTTATTTATCAATTAAATATTGTGATATGAATAGTAAAAAATAAATTTTTATTGTTATTTATAATTTTTTCAAATAAATAAAATATATTTATAATGAAATGTATATGTTTTGATAAAATAGTTATATATTTAGAAAAACTATTTTCTCAAAAGAACTACTTTTTATGTCCTCTGGTAAACAATAATAAAATTAATATTAGACACTCATAAAAATTGAATTTATTTTTGGATTTGAAATATCAAAATTATCTTAGGCTTATTTTTTTGTATTTTTATGAAAACATTCAATTTTGGATGAATAGTGAAAAATACTGCATGGTACATAAAAAATGATTTATTATTTAAATAATTATTATTTTTATTTAAATTAGTTTTAAAGTAAAAATAGATTCATAGTAACTATATTATTCCAATGTAATTCATTTAAGTCATTTTATAATAATATTTGATATATAAAATTTTATTGAACTTTTTACCGTCTTTTCCCCACTTTCTTGGCATATTTTCAAATTTACATAAAACGTAATTTTAGTGCTTCTGTGAATTGAATTTCAAAAATCCAAGAGACACAATTTAAATCAGTAAGTAAAATTTGGTTCAATGGGATGAAAATAATTTTTGGTGAATAGTAACTTCTGAATTTTATTTACCACTGTTAAAAGTAAATAGGTAATTAATGGTAAAAATGATATTATAATTACCATAAAACATGTCATAATTCTATTGTATAAGTTTTTTTTGACCAAATTAAACCTTAGGAATAAAATATGATCCTTTTTTATCAACATGGATTAGATTAGGACATTTATTATTATTTTATTTTAAAAGGAGTTAAAAGTATTAAATTCAAATTTTTATAACAAAAACATTTTTAATATAGGGTTATATATAAGATAAATTCTACTATAAATATTAATTAGATATAAAAAAATCTTTCCTACATAATGGTATTTTATTTATAATTTTTATACATTAAATAATTAAATTTATTTATGACACAATGATGATGTAGTAATTATCTTATTAATAAATGATTTAAATAAATGATATTATAAATATCCCAATAAATGTAAATTGAGACTTTTGATGCATTCCACTAATTTTCTAGGTTAATATGACATTTTAGGATTGATTTAATTTTTTTTCGAAGTTATCAATTTTTTTGACTTTCAGAAAAACCAAATACTAAATAGTGTCAAAATTGACATAAAAGGGTTTTTAAAACAAATACTATATTATTAATTGACTTAATATTTCTAAAAATAAAAGGTTAAGCCAAATGACTTAGATAAGTTTATATATGTAAAAAATGAACCGCTTGGTGTTCTCTTGTCTTTTTATAGTAAGTTTATTAACCATTTATTATAATAATACAAGAATACATGGTAAAAAATAAACTATTTAACTAAGAGTTAAATATAAAAGATAAGGTTAATATGGCGACCTAAACCTGTATAAAACCTATTGGTTGAGATATTTTTGACCCATCCCCACCTTAGCCTTGAAATAAATACTTTTTAAGCCATTAAAAACTTTATATGATTGTATAATAAATTAATATTTCAAGCTTTTCCTAAACTGACCCTCACTTCTCTTATAAAAGGGCACTTCCCCTTATCTAAAAATCACACCTCGAAAGACATTATTATCCACTAATACCTACTCAAATATCCTCCCAACTACCCTCAATTCAACTTATAGGCCTAAATTTAATCTAAAATCCAACTTAAGGATCCCTTTTGATCAAATCAAAAGGAAGCACCAAAAGAAGAGGTAATTATGTCAACACCACTTTCAAAGTTATGTTCTTCTTCAACATCCTCTTTATTTGTTGTTTCCATACCAGAATAACAATTCTAGTACCTTATACATACAATTATGTTATTAAAAATTTGGTAAAACCATATTCATTATTCTATACATCCTATGAATGACAAATTCTCCATACGTGTGTACGTACGGCTTACCGTCTCCACGTCGTGGTGTAGTTTTTTATTCAACACTTCATTATTTGGATGGGTATAATAATTAGTATAATTGATGTAAATGAAAAATAAAACATGTTAATGATTCTTTATATATGATATAACATCCAATTATATACGATTTCACCATCAATAGAATGGTATTGTCACTCATGTGTATGTACTGATTATCGTCTCCATGAATTTGATGAGATTCATTACTCATCGTAACCATTCAAGAATAATTTCATTTTATGATTAAAAATGAAGTTTAATAACTTAATATCATTATGTATATTAATAAAATACATCATATCCATAAAAAATGTGACTTATGTAAAAAAAATATAAAGGAAAATGAATCAATTAACACCCGAAACAACGATAATATTGAAATATTATTAACAAAGCAATATTAAAAGATCATATATGATATCATATTTATGTATGTGGTTCTTGTATAATTTAATAAAAATTATTTCACCATAATATATGAAGTTAACTACCCTCGACTAAGGAAACATACAAGGTATGGGTTAATTTTACAATCTCTTTATTATCTGAGGTTGTTTATACATGAGTATCTACTGGGACCTCTTTATCATCTGCATCCATGTTTCTTAAAAATGTATTTCAAAACATTTTTACTATTTAGTAGACTATGGGTTAAAGTCATTATACAATTTTTTGACTTTTTATAAAATGTTTTGAAAGGAATCTTTTCGTCACTTTCCAAATAAGGTACTTTATGACCTTTTTGACAAATTAATGTAAGAATGTTTTTTAACTTATATGGTGGGTGCAACTATTTTAGTCCATTATAACACCTTAGAAGCTTCCCTTTCAAGATTATAAGAATATTTTCAAAATAATTTTTTTATTTTATAATTATTCGATGGTTAAACAATTTCAAAATATAAAGATATATTTCTCTCAAATAGTTTTGATTTCATCTATGTAAACATCCGTTAATGGATTTTACACTTGTTTGAAGTTGATTTATTATGACACAATCTTCAATATTATATTGAAGGTTTTGTGATATATTTTAATATAGATGTGTTATTTTTATAACATTCATGTTTTATAGTTAATGTATTAACATTTCATATGCTAGTTTTAATATGAATGTTTATGTCATGTTTCAACCTTTTCATATGAGGAATACATTGGACATAGTAAGTGATCGGTGGATCCCGCTATAGCTTCCTGATGTATCGGTAGGTTTGATGAGAAAAACATGTGTCTTGGCACAAGTCCTTCACAAAATCTTATTTTTAGTCTTGGAACGAGGTCTTGACTATGTGGTTATGATGTCAGGCATTATGCATTCCATCATTATAAAATTCTCTATTGATATTATATGTGATTATTCGACTAGTAGAATATCATGTAAATAAGTAAATGGAATTATTTGATTTATCTTTTCCATATTATTCTGAAGTTTACGTTTAAAAGTCTTGTGTTTTATTTTTATACATTTACTTAAATTTTTATGCTTATTTATGATAGTTTCTGCTATATTGTTATCATTACTGAGTATCTGATCTCACCACTTTATTATGTTTTCTTTTTCTCAGGATGTGAAGAAGTATATTTTGATTAACCTTTAGGGATAGGCCAAAGTATATGAGTGTGTTCAATGGGTACACAATGTTGTTTTTTTATTTCATTATGTAATGTAAAACTTATGTATATATATAGTACTTCCAAGGCTACTAAACTGATCGGTCTTTTGGGATTTGATCCCTAATTATCATGACAATGTTATGTAATAATGCACTGACTCTGGGTAACTAGTGTTGGGGAGTTACATTTTTTATATTATATCTACATTTATTCAACTTTATATTGTGTCTTATATTAATAATTCAATTTAAAAAATTATGTTTTGAGATCCTAATAAGATTGATAAAACCTATAATTTAGTCAATAGTAGTAGTTTCTCCTATTTTTTCCTTGTGGGGTTGATCATATACTAAAACTATTATATGTTATAGTAGTTATTGTAGTCACGTACTATAAATTTCAAAAAAATTCTGAAGGATTTAATGAATCCTTTAGGAAATGTCACCCAACCATTGTATATGATTTAATTAGAAACCATGTATGATTAACTAAAAACACCTAAGAAACCTCAAATAGACCAACTCTCCATTATTATATCCCTGAAATGGTCTCCCCCATGGCTTCCAAAATGTAATTTTTGTACCACTAAGAGACAAAACCCAACCCTCTCCCTCTAAAAAACCATTAATATTCCTCTCATTGTATATAAAACCTAGAAAATAAAAAGTAAAGTTCTATGAAGGTCAAGTTCATATAAAGAGTATTATAATTCGGTGTCACACTAGACATGTGTGGATAATATCCACACCTCTATGGAATTGAATACTCTAGATTAAATTCCAAAAATGAAATGACAATGGAAACACCACACAATCATTATGTGAATTCATTGCTTCCCTTTAGTAGAGTAAGGTAACATTATGGGTAACTACACCATCATTGAAAAGTCTTGGGGTTGCTTGTGAGACTATCATTTGGTATGTATTAGAGGTTTATCACTTCCCATTCATAATCATTAGGTTGGATTGAGTATTTTGGTCGAACTATGTGTCCCCTATAAGTGAAGAACAAACCACGTGAAATTAATCCCTTGGTTATTACTTTAGGTTGGATAGAATTCATCTTTCCTTCCTATCTACTTGTATGCATATTTTTATTCAATTTTTTTGTTATTTTATATAATACTCAATAGATTTTATAAGGTCCCATGTTTCATACCAGTTGTAATTTCCAATGAAACTTGATATTATTATTTTTTGGTTGTACTAAATTCTAATTTAAGATTTGGTAGAGAATTATGAGAGTTATAATACTTAAAAGTGTTTTTTGGATGTTGTTAAAGGAATGAAAGGTGTCTAAAGAGTTTGGATGATATTTGAGAGTTTCATACTCTAAAAACTCATTTTCAACAATATTATGTAGGGGTGAACAATTTTAAAAATTTTACATCCCTCTAGGAGAAACCATGTGTCCCTATAAGGGGTGTCACATGGTTTTAAAAAAAAGTTAACTGAGGCCGCCTAACCATGTGAAAGGTATGCATAATGTTATAGAGGTGGTTGTATGGGATTCGTGTAGTTTGAAAATTTGTGTGCCAAGTCATGTGAGGGGGTTAAATTTCAAAAAGTAACACCACGTGGTTGGTGCGCAGCTCGCAAAACCATGGGTATAAAATGATCAACTCATAAAAATGAGAAAAATAAAAACAATTATCTTCCTTATTTTAAATTTTTTTACCATTTTCCTCCCTCATTAACCTGGTAGGTCCCCATGCATGCACCCCCTTTCATCCCCTCTTCCAATTGCGGTTATCCCTCATTTGCGCTTGGAGTCAAATGTTGTTCCTCTCATTGGTTAGCCCTCAATAAATATATGTTTCTTCTTCCTTACTTTCTATATTTATCTAATCGTATTAGATGTTATTTTTATGTGAGATAATTTTCTCTATTTCATGGGAGTTTGATTAATTTACTAATTTCTATCATTTAAACTCAAATCAAAGTCAAATAATAGATGAGTGAATCATCCTCCTCATGATGTATGTGATCTATATTTTTTCCATAAATATTCTTTATTTATATAATATTTTCAATATGCTCTGTGTCGATCATTTAGTGAATTAATTCAAAAATGTAATTTGCCTTAAACTAAATACTGAGACCATGCCAATTATTTTAATTAGACCCATTAACATGGTTGGTGGTTGGAGAAGTCAACCTGAATCACCAAATAAGTAAGTTTGATTTAAATGTTTTTATAGAACATTGTTTCAAAAATTACCCAGCCACCATTATGGGTTTGTCGAGTATTCCCGTGATAGTGCAATGCCATAAATGAATTAAATGAGTCATTTGATGGTTAAATATCCTTCCATGACCCTCATTATCACTTTTGAAGTGACTTGACTAAATAAATAAATGTTATTAGTTTTATTATAGAATATAAAATTACATGTCCCTCCTTATCTTTTATATATAGATTGATAATAAAATGTATCATGAAATTTGGTTCTCAGGCATGGTTGTTTCCCAAGGACTTATTATTTGTTTATAAATCAATTTTTCTACTTATATAGTTCAAATTTTAAATTGGAATAGATATTACTCATGACATGTGTTTAGTTATTTAATTCAATGTACCTGCTTAAAAGATTAAGCTGTAGGAGACACTTGAGTTCCTTATATGGAATGACATGGATGGGATCATAGGGTAGATGTTTTTTTACACCTTGTGAAATGTTATGATTCCTTATGAAGTATGACATGGAGGGAAACTGAAGTAAAATTACTCGTAATATTCCATGATAGATATGTGGGTCCCTTATATGAAATTCCTTGGATGTCCTCAGAGGTTAGATGTTTTTTATTACACATTGATAAATATTTAAATTCCTTAAATAGAAATCCTTGACCAAACTCAAAGGTTAAGTAATTTGTATTACACATTGAGTGATACCTATATTCTAAATAAAAAATTCCTTAGATGGACTCAGAGGTTATATTATTTTCATTACACCATGTGTGATACATGTATTTTGTATATGGAATGACTTGGATGGGAATGGAGGTAAAATTATTATTAATACATCATGGGTGATATATGGTTTCCTTATACAGAATGCCTTAGATGATCTCAGATGTTATATCATTTTTATTAAATCTTGATCAATACTCAGTTTCCATATAAGGAATATATTATATTGGATTATAGGTTAGATGATTTTTATTACACCTTCTGTGATACCTCTATTCCTTATGTGGAATTCCTTGGAGAGGCATAAAGGTTAAATGATTGGTATTATGCCATGAAAAATACCTGGGATACTTATACAAAATTCCATAGAAGAGATCATAGGTCAAATTAATTATGATAAACATTGGATGACACTTGGGTTACTAATATTGAATTCATTGGAAGGGATCATAGGTTAAATAACGTTTTAACGTATTTTATCCCTATTTTTGTATTCCTAATTTGATAGATTTTGATGCAATAGAATTTTTAAAACTAATATTCTCATTATGTGGATGCCTTGGTCTTATGTCTTGGGTCCTCGATGGTGTGTGTATATATTTTCATATATATTTTTAATTACATGAATTTATATACATGCTGGCATGTTCAGAGATATTCCATCTTAGGTCGAAGTAGTTATTGATAGGCAGTTGTCTTCTTAAAAACATAATCCCAACTTGTTTGCATTTATTATTTATTTATTTTTTATATACTTACAAACAACAATATTTTATACTTGAATACTATATTACATTAGATTCCATTAATTTTGGCCTACTAAGTATATCTCACACCGTATTTGGGGCACTATTTGGTGCCCGTATAGATCTCATGAATATAGGGTAGGATTGGATTGTTCTTTTATGTTGCATTCATTTGGTCTAGGATTGAACATCAGAGATTGGGAGAAGCGGTTAGGAATGTACTTAGGCTACCTTTTGGAGTTGTTTCTTTCAATTATTTAATCATTTTATTATTCTAGCCCAAATTATTTTATTATCTTCTACATAAACCATATGTATTTATGTTAGATCTTGTTCATGCTTGAATTTTGATTTGTATTGCACCATATTGCCTTTCATTATTGGTTTTCATATTTTATTATCTTCCATTGTACTATTTTCATCTGATTCCATTTTTACTTTACTGTATACACCATTGCGCTACTATATTCATGAGTATATAGTATCCCCACCATACCACCATTAGACACTGACAACTAGTCAGTAGCCTCTGGAACGTGGGGAGGAGCACATAAGGCCACTTGACTAACTGACTCAAGGTACCATCTAGTAGATCCCAGGTCAGGACATTAAAAGTTTTTCCAAGATTCTTTTACATTCGTATTACTATTTTGGAATGGTAAACATGATACTAGGAATGTGTAGGTGCATGAAAAAAATTTCATGTATGGGTCCGTCCAACCCTCTCATCGTGGAAAGATCAATTTTCCATGGATGAGATTATTTATGTTTTTTCTATTAGAGTTGATTAATATTTAACCATTGCTTCTACTAATTGTTGATTTATGTATTTATGAGATTTACCCATGGTCTGGTATTGCATTAATGTATTGTTTATGTATCATTGTAGGGACTTTAAGATTTAAATGTAATGAAAATTTCATGCCATGTAGATTGCATTGATTCATCTCCTGATGTTAGTTGGATGTTCTAGATGAAATTTTTGTGCATGGTTATCTTTATATCACATTTCCTTGACTATTAAACATGCTTAGTTGTATACAATACTTCTATGAATATTTCCATTTCTACCTATAATTCCATTCTTATGTGATAGCATGATTTGTTGTAATTATGATATATGGTTGGTAATTAAAGTGTCTTCATCAACCTGAATGGTGTTTTCCCATATAGCATGATGGTTTCAGTTTAATTAAAAACATTTACATGTTTGATCCATAGGAAAGTGATTACATGGGTGAATACAATTATGGTTATGATTAAATGGGTGTTAAAAATATTATAAAGTGTATGGGCCTTTATAAATTAGAAGGTTAACCCAAATAAACAAACAATTATATATGAACTTGTTATATTCTGAGACCAATGGTGAAAAATTCGTTGTACACTACTGGAATTAGATTTATTTGTGATGGGCTGTTTGCGACGGGATCCCTTCACAAAAAGGCTTTAGCGACGGGGCCCCGCCGCAAATAGCCTGTTGTAGAAAACGGCGTCGCAAATATTATTTTTTGCGATAGGCCCATCACAAAAAATAATATTTTCAATGGGAAATGTCCCTTTCACAAATAATCCTCTGATTATATACATTATATATAAATAAACCATTCATGATGGGCCCGTTACAAATACTATTTGCGACAGGGAACTGTCCCGTCGCAAATAAACCTCCAATTATATACATTATATATATAAAAACCTTTTCCGACAGGCCCGTCACAAATACTATTAATAAAAAATTATATTTTAATTATTTTCGACGGGATCCCATCGCAAAATGTCTCGTCGCAAATACTAAATATAATATAAAAATATTTAATAAAATTATGATTAATGAAAAAATTATATTAATATTTTTAAAATAATAAAAAAATAAAAAATATTATTATTAGTAAAATAAACAAAAATTAAAAAATATAATACTGAAAAGATATATTTAATAAAATTATGATTAATAAAAAATTAATATTAATTTTATTAAAATAATAAAAAAATAAAAAATTATTACAATTCTCAATATTTAGATAAAAATATAAAAAAATCATAAAATTTTATTATTATTAGTAAAATAAACAAATTTTAGAAAATATAATACTAATAATAAATTATAAAATATTAAAAAAATATGAAATATTTTCACCAATATAAATGAATGAAACTGTATATAGTTATATTACAATAAATCTTCAATTCAAATGTTTTTAACATAAAAAAACAAATCACTGGGGGGTTGTCTTCTGGAGGAGCTGGAGGAGTTATAGGAGATGGTGGAAGAAACTCCAACCCTAAACTACGTGTCAGACGTCACATGTACTCCATCTTCTCGTGATGTTGTTGCTGCAATCGACACATCTCATCCTCATGCTGATGTTGTTACTGCTACTGCTGACGCATCTCTTTATGTTTCTTCTATAAACTCTCTATAAGCTCATACTGAGATCACAATGGCTCATGATACTATGAGGCAGAAGATGATGCCTCTCCATGATCTCTTCTCAAGCTGGAAGTCGATATCGCTGTGGTACAATAATAAATACCTGGAGTCACATGAGAGCCGATACCAACTACTCGACCCTTCTCAAAGCCATACTGAGTTTCCGGAATCCATGTCGCCACATCAAAATTCTGGGCACTGGTATTCTCATTCGTCTCATAATAACTCTCAGCCTATGTCTGAGAGGTCATAGCCTCATATGACTCCTTCAATTCCAATTTAAATTCAAATGATGAAAATATTATATGCAGTTAATTTTCAAATTGAAAAAATAATACTAACCAAAATCTGATACTAGCGATCACCTCTAATCTCTCTAGTGGATGGATCACTATACATCCTCTGATAAACGTCGAACTCCATAATATCAAGATACTCGAATACCTACAGAAATATCAAATAAACTATTTATATTTAAATTATATAAAATATGTAAAAAATATAATTACCAGATGCTCTCTATGCGTACTGAATGTAAGGCTACCAGCATGATGTGTCACCTCCTGTCTCCCCCGGTTCTGTCGTCCAACTAAATATCTCCTCTGAAATCCACCATCCAACCAGTGTAAACATAATCCATCCCAAACGTGAGATGAAATGTACTATGGTCGGTGGGCTCTACACGACTCATCAAATTCTATCACTCTTACTTTCTTAATGGGTTCTCTTCTCAAATTGTGCAAAAAATGGTAGAAATGGTCACGTATAGACACCTACCAGGCCATGGGGATAGTGTCATGCATGAAATCATCAATGGGATACCATAAACCCTACAAATAATTTATAATATCAAGTTATTACGAAAATTAATTTCAAAATAAATATTCTTTATTCACGTACCAGCCAATGATAGAAAATGTCGTGCCGCACATCAACGGGAGTCTGTTCCCATGTGATCCATGGATGAGAAAAATAATTGCGCTATATAGAGCTCCCATGTCCAATAGCTACATGGGAAAAACTATGAAAAAATAATAAATAATCAAACAATTAGTATATATATAAATAAATTAATGAAAGCTAACTAAAATATATAGGTTACCATACCTTTGTGTGCATGGATCGAATCCAATATGTGAACGTCGCTTGAGGATAGGGTCAGGAATCATATGTCACACAAGACCACGTCCCCTCCACGTACCCCCTGAACCGTCAGTAGGCTGAGGGTCAAATGGTCCACATTCCCCCCTCATCCAAAGGTAGATCAGCCTCCTACAACTCATGAAATAGATCAGGATCCATCTGAAACACAAAATGATTATTGTTAGAAGATAGTTGAAAATAACTATTATATATAGATATATATTAGTTTTGATTATAACCATCACTTAACCGTGTCAATTTCTATCTTCATCCTCATATTCATAGCTTTCAATGTCAATGTCTTAATCTTCCTTCTCAGCATCATCAATATCCATATGAGTTTCAGTTTCATCATCTCTTGATATTTCCAATTCATTTTTAACATCATTAACATATTCTTCATCATTCATCCTTAATTTTGGAGTTCCATCATTGATATTCACGTCTCTTTGGGAAAAAGATGGATTTTGAGCAGTCTCTTGAAAAATTTCAATTCCTTCCACTTCAGCGGAACTAAATTCAGTTTGAGTAAACTGATTTTCTTGAGATTTCATTTTTATTATTCTCCACCAATCAATCAAGTCTCTTGAAGTAGCACGTTACATTGTATAATAAATATGATGTGCCTATTGAGCAAGTAAAAATGGTTCATTTACTATAAGAAAACTTTTATATTTAATATCGATGATTCCATGAGTCAGATAAACACACAATCTTCTCACAGTATCCAACCACCAATATTTAAACATTGTTATGTAATTCCTTCCTAGATAACACAGATCAATAATTTCATCCAGAATGCAATAAAAGATAACTTCAGTTTCACTATGATGCGATCCTTTCTAGAAAACTCCATTGTTCATTGTTTTTTTATTACCCATATGCACGTGTATAAAATCAAAAACCATTCACCACATATGCATTATAAGATTTAACCATTTTGGATGGTGGGTTACTCAATATACACAGTCGCTTATCAATTTTATCAGCATGTTGATACACCTAAAAATTTTCAAAATAATTATCAATATGATAAATAATAAACATAATTGATATTAAACCATCAATAATTTATGTTACCAGTTTTGAAACCATTGAGAAAAAATTTATTGTCTGCGTTCTTCAAGATCAACTGTTGTAATTTGTGGAAGTTGTTTCTTAATATGATTATCATATAACCTAAAAATAAAATAAGTTTTAATACTGTAACATAAATTATAGAATAAGTGATAGAATCACTCATCATACAAATGATGTCATTTCTTCACAGTTGAGCAGAACATATGTATGAGCTCTGTGATGTTCATCTTTGGAAATCCATCATTCATGAACTCCATCAAAACCAAGATTTGGCTGATTAAAAACTGAATATTGATTGTCCATTTTGTCATTAACATTCCCCTCGTTTCATCCCATGTGATTGTGTTTTGAGGGATATTTATATTCAAGATGACGAGAGCAGAAAGAAGTAATTTCCTCCTAAAAATAAGCTTCAGAAATTGAGCCTTCAACTGATGCTTTGTTATGTACTTTTTATTCAATTTCTACATGCATATCTTGAATGGCTACATCCATCGAAACTATAATAGACCTACACATTTAGCTTTATGTGGAAAATGTAATATCATATGTTCCATTGAGTCAAAGAAAGTCGGTGGAAATATTTTTTCTAGTTTACATATCATTACAGCAACATCTTCTTCCAATTTTCATAGCGCATCATAGTCTGTTGTCGTAGAAAAAATGTCTCAAAGCAAATAAGATATGTCTGTTATCGAATCCCAAATAATAGAATTTAACAAACCTCTAAATCCAATCGGTATAAGTCTATCAATTATAACATGAAAACCATGACTTTTTAATCCAATAATTTAACCATTCTTAACACATCATCCCAAATTAGAAGAATAGCCATCTGAGAGTATCAAATCTGCAATCCACAGACAAAATAGTAAGTAACTCTCTTTGTATATTATATAAGATGATTTTGGCTTCATTAAACTCTATGATCTGACATTTTCAAATAGTTCAAGTTCTGGTCGCCTGCAAATTTGGGCAAGAACTAATCATACCTTTACTGTATCATTGGTCTTACCTGGTGTATCCAAAACTATATGAAATAAATTATCAAAACAATTCATCTCAATATGCATGAAATCCAACATGTGGCAGACCAACAAATCTGACCAATATGGAAGATCCCAAAAAATACTTCGTTTTATCCAATTATGTTCTTTCCCAAATCCATGAATTTTCTATTGGTTTACTGTTGTCCCAACTGTGATGGGAGGTAATGAAAATACAACTTATTTTAACTCTGTACCTGAGATCATTTTTGGAGGTTCATCCCTTTCAATTATACCTTTTCTGAAATGAGATTTGTTCCTTTGAAAATGATGATCGGTTGGAAGAAATCTACAGTGATATTCAAAATAGAGAGGTTTGTTTTTCCATTAACGAGAACAAAGGATTTGCTTTCTTTTATATAGTAAGGACATGATTTCAAACCATGTGTAATCCAGCCAGATATCATTCCATATGCTGGAAATTCACTAATCGTCCACATCAATGCAGCTTTTAATAAGAGATTTTGTTTTGCAGTAACATCATATATACTAACACCATCACTCCACAATGAATTTAACTCATCATTCTATGGTTTCAAATAAACATCATTATTATTATTTGGATGTCCTAGAATTAATAATGTCAAAAGGATATAGGGCTCCTTCATCAACATCCATGGAGGTAAACTGCACGGAGTTATAAAAACAAACCAACATGAATACTGACTTCCATAAGAACCAAATGGATAGAAACCATTAGTTGAAAGACCCAATCGCACATTTCGGGCCTTTAAAGAAAAATATGGATGCATATGGTCAAAATTTTTCCATGAATCACCATCAGATGGATGATTGAAGATTTTATTATTTGAAATCTTGGTTTTCTGCCATGACATCATTGACGCTGTGTTCTGAGACGAACATAAAAGATAAAACCTAGGTGTAAGGGGGAAATATCTCACGTTTTTTACTAGAATAGATTCAGAATTCCCTGGTTAAGCTTTTTTATACCTCAATTTTCCACATGTGGGACAACTATCCAATGAATCATTTTCACCAGAATATAAGATGCAATCATTCGTACATGAATGAATCTTCTGATAACTAAGGCCCAGATTACGAACTAGCCTCATTCTCTCATATTATTTTTTAGGAAACACATTTCCTTCAGGTAACAGTGTTTTAACAAAATAAAATATCTGATCAAAATAGTTGTTTGACATTGAATTATCTGATTAAATAGCCCTAAATTTTGCAATTGCTTCTAATTTTCTTATCTTGCAACCAGGATATAATGAATCCTCAGTAGAGCTCAACAAATCATAAAATTCAGATGGTGTCAACTCAGGAGTTAAATCAATATCATCATGAGTTTCATTTTTTTATACAGATGGACTTGCAACATCATGTAGAAAATTTTGAAACTGTGATGGATCTGGAATCAAGTTATTAGAATCTTCTCTAGAACATTTTTCACCGTGTTGATACCAAAAATCATAATCTGGTTGAAAACCAAACTGCAAGAGATGTCTTCAAACCTTTTCAAATGTGTCAAACATTCTCAGAGCACATTTTTTACAAGGACACTTTATTGTGACTTCTAAAACATATTCGGGTTTTGATGAAGAAAATGATAAGAAAGATTCAACACCCTTAATATATACAGGATTTAAACCATAACCGTTTGAATTTTTATGCTAATTTATCCAAGAGTGGTCATCTAGTAATGATTTTTTTCGACTTCCTTGTTCCATATTTTTCTAAAAAATATAAATCAATACTTTTTTGAATAGTTAGAAATTATAAAAAAACTGTCTGAAAAAAATAATTATAACTACATCTTAATAATTACGATTACTTATGTGTGACATAATTTCCAGTGGAGTGATAGATACTCTTTTGTTTGATGGCTCAATTACTTGAAACTTTCTCACACAGAAATAAAAATGAAGAATCTACTCGGAGGTACGCATATTCATTCTCATATGCAAGATAATGAATATGGGTACCTCCAAGCAGATTCATCATTGTGATTTCCATTTGAGAAATTTTCAAGTAAATGAGTCGTCGGACGAAAGAGCCCCCTTTTCCTCGATGAATCGTCTGCTTGCAACTGTCACTGCCTGAACACATTATGAAATTAGTGGTCCTACAAATGCATATTCAAACTCGTGCATACGAGATTGGTTTTGCATACGTAGAAGCATAATTTTCATAATGTTTTGAGTTGGTGAAAGTTGAAAGGAGAAGAGTCATCGAACAAAAGGAGTGTCGTCAATCCACTGGAAATTGTTCCATGTTATTACAAGTTATTACAATTTATTACTATTTATTACAATTTATTACAATTTATTACTATTTATTAAAAATTATTACTAATTATTACTAATTATTACTAGTTCTTCCTATTCATTACTAATTATTCCTATTCATTACTAATTATATTTATTTGTTACTAATTATTCCTATTCATTACTAATTATTCCTATTCCTTACTAATTATTAATATTTATTACTAATTATTACAAATTATTTATATTTATTACCAATTATTTCTATTTATTACAAATTATTACTATTTATTAATAATTTTTACTATTTATTACTAATTATTATTATTTATTACTAATTATTCCTATTTATTACTAATTATTCCTATTTATTACTAATTATTCCTATTTATTACAAATTATTCTTATTTATTACTAATTATAACTATTTATTACTAATTATTACTAATTATTACTATTTATTACTAATTATTCCTATTCATTACTAATTATTCCTATTCATTGCTAATTATTCATATTCATTACAAATTATTCCTATTCATTACTAATTATTTTTATTTATTGCTAATTATTACTAGTTATTACTAATTATTACAATTTATTCCTATTGATTACAAATTATTCCTATTTATTAATAATTATTCCAATTTATTACTATTTATTACTATTTATTACTATTTATTACTAATTATTACTATTTATTACTCTTTATTACAATTTATTACTATTTATTACTATTTAATACTATTTATTACTAATTATTCATATTTATTACTAATTATTCTTTTTAATTACTAATTATTTCTAATTATTGCTATTTATTCCTAATTATTACTATTTATTCATAATTATTACTAATTATTACTAATTATTACTAATTATTACTAATAATTACTAATCATTACTAATTATTACTAATTATTACTAATTATTACTATTTATTACTATTTATTACTAATTATTACTAATTATTACAATTTATTACAATTTATTACTAATTATCACTAATTATGACTAATTATGGCTAATTATTCCTATTCATTACTAATTATCACTAATTATTACTATTTATTACTAATTATTACTAATTATTACTATTGATTACTAATTTATCCTATTAATTTCTAATTATTCCTATTGATGACTAATTATTCCTATTTATTACTAATTATACCTATTTATTGCTAATTATTCCTATTTATTACTATTTATTACTATTTATTACTATTTATTACTATTTATTACTATTTATTGATAATTATTACTATTTATTACTATTTTTTTATTTATTACTAATTATTACTATTTATTACTAATTATTCCTATTTATTACTATTTATTTCTAATTATTACTATTTATTCCTAATTATGACTAATTATTACTAATTATTACTAATTATTTTTAATTATAACTAGTAAATACTAGTTATTACTAATTATTTCTAATTATTACTAATTATTACTAATTATTACTAATTATTAGTAGTTATTACAAATTATTACTATTTTTAATTATTACTAATTATTACTAATTATTAGTTGTTATTACTAATTATAACTAATTTTTACAATTTTTACTATTTATTACTATTAACTACTAATTATTACTACTTATTACTATTTATTTCTAATTATTACTATTTATTACTATTTATTACTAATTATTACTAATTATTTCTATTTATTACTAATTATTACTATTTATTAATATTTATTACTAAGTATTACTATTTATTACTAATTAGTACTAATTATTATTAATTATTCCTATTGATTACTAATTATTCTTATTGATTACTTATTATTCCTGTTGATTACTAATTATTCCTTTTGATTACTAATTATTACAATTTATTACTAATTATTACTATTTGTTACTAATTATTCCTATTTGTTAGTAATTTTTCCAAATTATTACTAATTATTCCAAATTATTCCAAATTATTGCTAATTATTACTAATTATTACTAATTATTACTAATTATTCTTATTTATTACTAATTATTAATATTTATTAATATTTATTACTATTTATTACTAATTATTACTATTTATTACTAATTATTACTATTTATTACTATTTATTACTAATTATTACTAATTATTACTAATTATTACTAATTATTAATAATTATTCCTATTTATTACTAATTATTACTAATTATTACTAATTATTACTAATTATTTTTATTTATTACTAATTATTCCTATTTACTACTAATTATTCCTATTTATTACTAATTATGACTAATTATTCTTAATTATTACTATTAATTACTAATTATTCCTTTTTATTACTAATTATTTTTATTTGTTACTAATTATTAATAATTATTACTAATTATACATATTTATTACTAATTATTAGTAATTATTAATAATTAATCCTATTTATTACTAATTATTATTAATTATACATATTTATTGCTAATTACTACTAATTATTACTATTTATTACTAATTATTACTAATTATTCCTATTTAATACTAATTTTTTCTATTTATTACTAATTATTCCTATTTATTACTAATTATTCCTATTTATTACTAATTATTACTAATTATTTCTAATTATTGCTATTTATTACAATTTATTACTATTTGATACTAATTATTACTAATTATTACTAATTATTTCTAATTATTACTATTTATTGCTTATTATTATTAATTGTTATTAATTGTTAATTATTGAAAATTATTAAGAAATACAATTTATAATTTCAATTTATTATTACAAATAAATATAGATAACAAAACAATTTAAATCTAATATAATTACAACTAATCAAGAATAATTAAAATTAACAAAAAAAATAAAAAAAATACTAAATTAAATAAATTATAAATACCTTTAAACTTGATCTCATATGGAAGTAATCGACTTTACAACTTCTCTGTAAAAAAACTAACTCAGAGAAATTTTCACTCTAAAATAATGTGTTTAGAGAGAGAGAGTAAGTGAGAAATTAGGGGAATAGAAAGAAAAATGGAGGGGAGTATATATGGGTTAAATTAGTTGCGGCGAGGTTATTTGTCACGGGATTACCATCGCAAAAGCTACTTTTTGCGACGGCCCCCAACGTTAATACCTTTGCCCGCATTAATTGCTATCAGTGGATAAAAGGGTATTTGCGGTGGGGCCCGTTGCAAAACGTGACCTGCCGACACACCTTTTACGACGGGACAACTGCTCGTTGCAAAAAAAGCCATTTACCGCCGCCGATATTTCCGACAGGTACTGTCGCAAATACCTTCCGACTGACACACCATTTGCGACGGGGGGATGCCCCCGTGGAAAATAACCTTCCCGCACTTTGGCGCGCATCCCGCACCAAACCGCGCATCCCGTGCCAAACCGCGCATTAGTTTTTTTTGCGACGAGACCCCAAACCCCATCAAAAATAACAAGTTATTTGCGACGGGATGAACCTCCCATTGCAAATAAACTCTGGCATGGACTATTTGCGACGGGAATTAATCTCGTCGCAAATAACCCTTCGCAAAAGCCAGTTTTTCCCGTAGTGGTAGTTACATGAAGTGACAATTGTAACATATAAAGTAATGCACATTTATAACTTTGGAATGACATATACATCAAATTGAACCATGATCTATGTATAAATGTTGAATGATTCATTAGATAGAAAAAGGGTTTTGTTAAATGATGACGTGATTTGAAACTTATAATGGCTTTTACTTCTATAATTTGGGTATAGAGGCCCATATGACTAAATTCTTAAATAAAAAACTAGAACGAAGTAGTTTAGTTGGGGATGTTTCTTATGTGTTAAACACATTATATCTATGTTAAATATTGAGTGAAATAACTGTCATGGGTTTCAATTAAATAAGATTTCAATTGTAATTCATAGACAATTGACTCCATAAATTTGGAATGGCTACTCATGTAACTTAACACATAATGTATTAACGGGACTCTAGTAGGTTACCATTATTCTTATATGCATTAGTACTGTAACAACCCATGTTTTTCTAAAAATAAATAGAAATCCATGGAACATTGTTTTAAGTAGATATTTATAACTAGCCTTTTAACATAATTTTTCCACTTATATGTATTGAATTTTAAGAAATTGTCATCTACAATTGTGTTCTGTATGTTATTTAGAGTCTATTAGAACTGACCTGTTTTTTTAGAATAGTAACACACCCTTATTAATAGTAATATGAATAGTAATATAACCCTAATATATAGTAAATTTTATTATTATTTTATTTTATTAAGTCTTTAAGATAATAACATCTAGGTTAATTTTTCATTGTGATATAGAAGTAGTTATAGAATTATAATTGTTAATTTTTGAATTAAGTCTACTTTTATTTAAAAATTAAATTAATAATATTTAGAAAATCATTTTTAAAAAATGGACTTCATTTTTGAAATCTACACGTCGATAAATGGTTATGGTGAATTTTGGGAATTTTTCTGAAATAGTTGATTTTTTGGTGAATAGTAAAAAATACAGTTTTTAGTTTCAGTGTGTTAATGACATCATTAAAGATATAATAATGATGTCATAAATCTGGTCGACTTGTGTATAGTTAAATAAGATGTGAGTTGTCCCAAGTGGCTTATACCATGGGAAAGCCCATGGTTTTGTAAATACCACCCATGAGGTGTCCCTTGACAATTATTAAAATAATCCCTCACTTTTCCTACAAATACCAACTCTTCCCTTCATTGAATTCGTTCCCAATTCTCCCTCAATGAAGCTTTGGCCTCCTTACCTTCATAGTAGTCCTCCCAAGGTTTTCTCAAGCCCCCAAGGTCCCAACCTACATGTTCTAAGGGTTACTCTACAAGGTAAGAAAATTCTCTATTTCTTTCTTTTCCCATTCAAGTTCTCTTTTATGTGGTATAAATTTCAAGTTTCCATACCATGTTATTACTTCCTTCTTATTCTTGATCTACTCTATATTATGATTCATTTCTGGATGGATGACCCTTGTCCCATCTATTTTTAATATTTTCTAAAACCATGTTGTGTAGCCATTAGGCTGCCGAATTTTTGTAAGGGAATTCTCAATTATTATTTTATTTTGAGTTCATTTATCATTCTTTATTCATCTTTTCATACCCAATTGGAATAAAATATCTAGAATAATGTATATTCTAGATTTTCTCATGTTCATGGAAAATTACTCATCATTATTCTTCTCTTATCCCACTTATTTAAATAATAAAAACATTGTCTGTTATGTGTCGAATTACCGACATTGGGGACGATGTGATTTAAGTTTCAATTAATTCTTTAAATTCTTGTCATTAAACCATTTATATGGCTGAACCAAGTTATAATATATGTTTTATGACTCACCCATGGTTCTGTAATTCTTTTGAACTCATGGTTATAATTTATAAAACAAAACGAGGTTGTTATTATCAAAGAACCCCAAAAATGATCTAAATGAACATCATTAATGTTTTAACTTATGAATCATCCTCATATTAAACATCAAAATGAAAAATGGTATAAATTATGGTACTGGAAATATGTAAATACCTTTCCATTACAATTATGGAATTTCACTTCTAATCGATAAGAACATCCACCATGATCGAATCATGGAAATCATGTTAAGAACTCACCCAAAAACAGTGCAAGGAGCAAAATACTAACAATTAAAGGGTGAAATGATGTTTTGAAATGATCATATAAGATGTTATAAACATGAATATGTTTCCTTAAAATATTAATAACACTCTTTTAACCATTATACAAGATGTTTAGACATGTTTGAAGTAATACAAACATGAGGTATGGGAATTCTTAACCTTATTTCCATTCTTTGGGTTAACTTTCTACTTCATTATTTATGTTCTATTTAAATTGTTTGTGTGTTGGGTTCTATTTATATTATGTTTCATTATGTTTATTTACAGTATATATACATACTCCATACACTCTATTAAGTCTCTCTTGAATTTTATGATATTTATAAGGGCCTTTTCTTTTAAAATCCTCTTTTTAAATTTGATTTTACAAAATTCCAAAGTAATGTTTTTATGGAATTATTCATGATGTGTGATTATGTTTTGGTTCTTGGGAATTATTTATGATGAATGATAGGACCTATATCTCCCTCTAATTCCTTTTGTATGAGTAATTTGGTGGTCAGCCGTATGGTTACTCCAAGTGTAACTAGGATGGTTACACAAAGTAAGGTAGCCGTGAGGGTTACAAATTATAAGGTATCCATGAATAGTTACAAGATTATGTAAGTAATGCCCCAAGACACCTAATGATTATATATATATTCTTTTGTTTTGTTTGGATCTTGTGTAAATCTCATGTCACACAAAGTAAGTATATATGGGTGACAAGCATGTATTTTGAAAATGTTTTCATACGTCACGAGTATTCATGGACTAATGTGATCTTTCCTTCTTTTACATCCCTTAATGATCTTTCATGATCATCCCAAGTTTTTAAATGAATATCACAGGTTAATGGATGTGTAAAAAAAATTAGGAATCCATGTTAAACTTTGAAGAATTTTTAGGAAGTCATGTTTACGTTTTAATGTTTTGGAAATTGTATTTATGGTATCTACTATGTAATAATGTGTTACATTATGAATGTATTGTCACAATTATATAAAGTTCTAAACATGAAAATACCCTCAATGTAAATGGAAGTGTTTTCATGACTAAATTCTAGATTATGCATACAATAATGTTTGGTCCTTATAAGTACATAACCCCATGGGGTTATATTCATGATAATTATGGGATGTTTACTTAAAGTTTCAGTATAAAATTATATGATATTATGTATACATTTATGGTTGTATCTTACTGAACTAGTTACCTTAATTAATAATATAATTTTAGTTTCTTTTAATCTTTATTTGAATGAATATTTGGATAATTAAAATTCCAATTACAACATAATGTTTGTTTTCCTCTATAGCTTGTGGGTGGAATTTTTTTAAGTAAGCCCAATTATGAAATCCTTAGATGAATTAATGATTAAAAATAAATTATAAGATAATTTTTTTAATGATACATGGAATCAGTTGAATAAATTTATTAATAACATGTTCCTTATAAACTGGTACTTGACATATTTTATATATGACATTTTTAAATGTTATAATAAATGAGAACAAATTAAATTCTCTAAAATGAAACATTTTTTATTTTTTTATAGTGTGGATCCTCATTTAAGGTTTAGATTTAGTTTATCCATCATAGATGATTGGAATAATATTTGGATTATTACCATTAGTTATTATTTGTATTTTCCTATTATTTCTAGAAACTTGATGTTAGATGGTAAAATTTTGAGTCAATTTTCTGAGCAAGGTAAGTGATTTTAGTTGGACCGCTTGAGTTGGGTAGGAATGTTAGTTGATAAGAAGACACCCCCTAGGAGATGGGTTTTTTTTGTAAAGTTTATCCTTATTGGGGAATTACCGTAATTGGATACCTAGAAAGTGTTATCTCTTTTTTTTAATTTTATGTTCACATTTTATCCTTTTAGGGAGCACTCCCTTATGAGTACACTCATTAAGGATCAGGTCATGGTAGGCCAATGCTTGGTAGGTGATGTCGTTATTCCTAAATTGATTGGTTATGACCCTCGTAGGTCAATAGTATTTTATCTTCCATCAGTTTTACCTATTTTAATGATATTTATAGGTGATTTAGATTCCATATGATAATATACTTCATGTGGGATGTGGTTCTCATACTAGTTGGTCATCATTTGGTTTTTTATAGGGAAACTAAAGATAGTGGTTGGAACATGGTTTAGGTTTTATTTATTGGTAATGTTATTGGTTTCATAATCATCACAATATTGATGCATGAAAGGTTATTAGGTTTTGTTTTATAGGAATGATGATGCATGGGATTTCAAGGAAGCACCTACAGTGATTGGATAATGAATCTAGCTTGGATTTATTAGGTTTTATCCCCAGTTGACCAATGTTTATGTTATAGATGCTTTGGTTTCAAAAATTGATGGATTATGTTGGGATTTCATTCGATAAATCATGGCACTAATATGCGTTCAATTTTGAAGAGGATTTCCAAGGTACATCCTAGTGTATTAGAACTCACGTTCTATGAGGATTGGTCATCTTGACTATGTTGATGGATGACCCGTGGGAGAATGAGACGGGTCTTGAACAAGGTAGTAAAGGATAGTACACCCACTATGAATGGTAACTTAATTCATTCCAGTTTCACATAATAACTATTTAAAATTTAATATTAGTGAATGTCCTGATGCGATCCAAAAAATGATGGTTTTAAATAAGTGATTCTGGTGGTCATGGTGACCTATAACTTTTGGGTAAATTACAAAAATCTCCCAATTAAAAGGCTTAATTCAAAAATAAACAAGGTGATGTGAGACGATTGATCCATGGTGGAACCATGACATACATCATTGGGATATGTGGTGTTAGGTGTTATTAAAGAAAAATATATCCCTTTTTTATGTGAACATGGATCATAGGGAGATATAAATGGCTATTGATAAAATCTTAGTGTATTATTAGTCTAGAGGTGATCAAGCCAATTATCTTGACATCATTGTGAGTATGCTGACGGAGTGTTAGCTATACATCGAGAAATATAACCAAATAACTATTATGGGTTAATGGAGGATCACCTTGAGAGTTCCACTCAAGGAGAGATTTAAAATAAATCAAATGGATTGTTGTATGACAGTGGAACTTTAAGTGTGGTGACCATCATTGTAACTTGAAATTAGTGAGTATCATAGAAACTATTATCGGGGTGCGGAGAAAAGTGATGAGTGACATTTAAATTAAATCTTAAAATGTTAAGGTTCTTATCCATTCTAGCCATTATATATAGTCATTGAATCTAGTAAAAAAATAAATAGTTTCATTGGTTCAATGGAATGTATTCTTCTAAGGTGGGGATATAGACATTGGTCACTAGTGGGTGACCCTATTGTGAGAAGGGTCACGGGATCATGAAGATGGTCATCAGATGGTCATTTTGGACATCATATGTTGTTTAATAAATGAAAAACAGTAAATATAGAATCGATGATAAGGTCTAAGTACAAGTTCTATTCGAATTTTGGTGAAATATTAATGTGGTGGTTAAACCAGGAGTAGCTTATGAAAATCCATGAATGTTTGATTGAGATAGTGTCAGTGATGTTATATAAAATGATAATAATTGTTTTGGAGATATCTCTATTAGGAGATATCATCGAATGATGAGTATAGTCTTTAGTTAGTGTGCTCATAACAATTGTGACACACCATCGGATAAGGCTTCAATTGTTTTTGGTGATGTGGTATCTATAAGATATGATTGTATTCAAAATAGTAAAGTAGATATTATTCAAACTAAGTTCTCTCAAATATATGGATCTGGTTTGTGATTAATCACATTAGAAATGCCATTGAGATGGGACCAGTGTACCTAAATGGGGTGGAATGAGGATCTTCAAGGAAAATACAGTGCAACCAAGATATCTTGGGTTGATTGGTATTCAACCACTCTATTAAACTCATATGATTATTGATAGTGTTTCTAGGAAACTATGGGAATTATTTAATAGGAAATTACGATTATGGGAGAATTGTGACTCCGAATTGGATTTGATAAATATAGAATCTAAGGTGTAATCCCCATGGGATGATTTACAATAATTATGATGATAGGATAGTGTCTCTGGTTATGCGAGCTCATGTAAATTTTTTCTTAGTGTTTCGATGGTGGTTATGAATGTTAGCTTGGGGTTTTCAGCTTCGGTGTTGTATGCTTAAAGTGATTCTTGGAGTAAATTTGTGCATTTGGAAATGAAAAGAAGCCATTAGAAAAAAATTTCAAGACCCAAGTAGGTCATGTGTTGTTTTCATTTTTCCTCAAGGTTTCATAGGGATTAGAAGTTATAAGTTGGGGAGGTTGTAAGGTCCCATGTTTTGGACTTTTTGGAATTTACAATGTAATTTGAGATTTTTTTTGGAAAATTGACCAAATTAAAATATGAGAATGAGAAGGGAATTTTTCGAGTTAGAACACAAAAAATTGTTTTTTTCAGATATTGTTTAATGCTCAAGAGGTTCCTCAGGGGATTAGATGATTTTTGGGAGTGTTGGGTTATAAAAAATAATTTTTCAGAAAAATAATTTTGGGGTATATTGTTTTTTAGATAACATGTGTCCCTCTAGGATAAACTGTGTGGCCCTATTGGGGGTATCACATGGTTTTTCAAAAAATTTACTTAAGGATACACAATCATGAAAAAGGTATTCTAAATTTTGTAATGGTGGGCACACAGTATGCACATGGTTTGAAAAACAATGCTCCTGAAAGTAGCACCACAAAATTGATGAAGTGTTATCCAAACATTGCATCCCAACCATAAAGCCCTTAAAATTTTTAAAAATGATTATTTACCCTAAGTTATTCAATTTTATTACCATTATTTCTCACACATAATCACATGAGGTCTCATTCATGCTCACCCATTCCTTCTCCTCTTTCCATGGTGGTTCTCCCTCATTTGAGCTAAGAATTAAACGATGTTCATCATGTTCGTTAGCCCTTGGTATGTATTATTTTTCATTATTTTCTTCATTTATCTCATGTTATTATATTATATTTCTATGCGATCTTATTAGCCCTAATCTCAAGAGTTTTTTAATCTCAAGATTTCTTTAATTTCAACTTAAATAAAATCTCAATAATGGATGAGTGAAGAAACATAATATTGAGGTAAGGGGTTTATTTTGTCCCTTAATTTTGTTTCCTTTATATAATAATTTCCATTCTGATGCATAGTATACCTTCTGTGTGTTGCTTAAAAAATGTAAATTTCCTTAAATTAAATACCTATACCATGCTTGTGATGTTCCATGGACCCCTTAACATAGTTCTAAATCTAAGACCTCAACCCAAACCACTGAATAAGGTTGGTTTGATTTAAAGGTTTTTATCAACCATTATTTCACAAAATACCAAGCCACCCCTATGGGTGTGTGGATTACTCCATTGCAAGTGGAATACCTTATATAAATTAAAATAATTGTTTGATTTGTTAAATATCATTCCAAGGCCCTTATTATTACTTGTGAAGTGACTTGAATAAAAAAATAAACATGATGAATTGTATTATGGAATGCATGATTACACTTACCTCCTTATCATTTATTATTGGATTGAAAAATAATTATATCATGATTATTTGTGCTCAATAATTGGGAAATTACATAGAATTCTTGTTTGTTTATTAATGAAATGATCAACTTGCATAGTGTGAATTGTAAATTGGAATGGAAATTACACAAGACCTATGTTTTATTAAATGCAGTGTACCTTTTTTTATGATTATAAATTAGGGGACACTTGGGATCCTTATATAGAATTACTTGGATGAGTTTAGAGGTTAAATTATTTTATTTCCCCTTGTGTAATACTTGGATTCTTTATAAAGATTTCCCTTTGAGGGACATTGAGGTTAAATGATTGGAAATTTTTCTTGAGTGATACTAGGGTTTCGTATATTGAATTCACTATATGGGATAAGAGGATAAATGATTTTTATTACACCTTGAGTGATAATAATGTTCCTCATATGGAATGCCTTGGAGGGGCTCAGAGGTTAAATTATTTTTATTACACATTGAGTGATATATGGGTTCCATATAAAAAATTCCTTGTATGGGATTAGAGGTTAGATGGTTTTTATTATACCTCGTGTGATTTTAGGATTCATTATATACAATTATTTTGATGGGCACAAAGGTTAAATTATTGTTAATACATCATGAGAAATAACGAGGTTCCTTTTATGTAACTCCCATATTGGTGATTTTTATTAAACCATAAGTGATAACTGGGTTACTTATAAATACTTAATTTGATGGGTTGAGAGGTAAAATTATTTTTATTACACTTATTTTTATACCAAAATTCTTTATGTGGAATTACTTGGAATGGAAGAGAGGTAAAATTATTGGTAATACTCCATGAGTGATACATGGGCTCCTTCTTTAGAATTCCTTTAATGTGATATGATGTTAAATGAATTATGTTAATCATTATATGAAGCTTGTGTTCCTAATATATAATTCCTTGGATGAGATCATAGGTTAGATGGATTTATAATATAGTATATTTCTATTTTGAAATTCTTAAATTTATAAACCATGATTACATTGAATTTGTAGGACCATATATTATCCTTAAGTAGATACCTTGGTATAGAGCCTTGATTCCTCACTAATTATTTTATATCGTTTCATATAGATGTTTAGTTATATGAATATACATATAGGGTGTAATGATTTGACAAATTTTGTATTAGGCTAAAGTAGGTATGCTTGGATATGTGTATTTTGAGGAATTTGAGCTCGACTTTCTTACATTGTTTATGTATTGCTTCACTTTTGATATACCTTCACACTACATTATTTTATTCTCACAGACTAGATTACATTAGAGGATATTGGTGGTGGCCTAATGAGTATATCTCACACACTCTCCAAGACACCATTTGGTACCCAAATAGATATCATGATTGTAGGTTTGTTAAAGACGATTCTAATATGATATTTTCATTATGGACTAGGATTGAATATGGGAGTTTGGGAGTAGTAGATGAGAATGTACTCAGTATTCTTTCTAGAGTTGTTTCATTCATTTATTTAATAAATTTTTATGTTTATCCATGATTATTATATTATATTCTACATAGACTGTCTATATTTATTTTAGATCATGCTCATTCATGACTATTTATTTAGACCGGCCAAGATTTTCTTTTATTATAGATGGTGAGCTATTGTTATCTTATTCTTCTATATTGTTCATATACTTAAATTGTTGGTTTATTGTTTACACCAATGTGATACTTTGACCATGAGGGTATATTATATTCACCATACTACCATTATACCTTCACTTCTAGTCAACAACCTTTGGCATACTACGAGGTGTACTTGAGGTAATGTGACCAACCAACTAAGAGAACCATTTAGTGACTCTCAAGTCCGAATGTTACAGATTTCATTTGTGAATTCCATCTTGTACGTATGGATCTAACATGGTACTTAATAGTTATGTGTTTGACTGATCTTATTCACTTTTAAGGGTATTTGTCTCAAAATGGCAGTTTTAGTTCAAATACAAACCAATTTTACTTTTTCTGATAAAAATAATATTTTAAATTCCAAGAATAAATTTATTTCATGTATTTTGAAATATTAATTTTTAAATTCTCAATCCCCTTAAAAATATAAATGGTTAATTATAACCTTCATGTTTCAACAAAATACAGTTATGTCAAAATTAATATTTTGTATGAAGTCATAATTCCATAAAATTCAAATAAATTTGTCCTCAATGAATCCAAATTCATAAATAACACATAATAAATCCTCAAAACCATTGATTATATCATATATTCCTACATAATCATTTTATTTATAGAAATTGAAAACCTTTTTTTTGTATCACGTCGATACGATGAATCCTTTCATCACTAGACATGATGAAAAAAATATGAAATTACATATATGAGTAAATTAAAAAAACCAACACCATCATCTTTTGATTTAAGAGAATTAAATACATAGAGAGGGAGAGATATCCAATAACCAATAAAAAAATAGAACTATAACCATTGATTCCACAATGATAGGATAAATTCCAATAATAAATTCATTATTCGAATGTAGAGATTCCTTAAAATGACCTAAAATGAACCCTATTTAAAATTAATGTTATATTAGAGCTTTAATGGGGGTTTGATGGGTCAAAATAATATTTTAAACATAAATTTTTAATAAAATAAGGATATTTAGGGTTGGCTCATATGATTATGATAAACATTCATCTAACATGGTTTCCCTTAATAGGACAAAAAAACATGACACATAGTTAGACTATATAGTTTAGTTAATTGTGAACCTAACCATCTGTTACTATTATATATTCCCCCAACCACACATAGAATAGTGTCATAGTTAGAAAAATTATGTACCTAACCATGATTATCACCCTACTCCTCAAAAAATCAATTTTTTTTTACTTTCAAAACATCAAAAACCTAAAAGTAAATATACCCACCAAAACCAGGGCATTTTGGGGAGAAAATTTCATTCATGTTCCAATGGAGAAACATATTTAAAAAAAATATTTGGTGATGTGTGAACACAATTATACCTTAATCTCATAACTCTGAGTAAGTTATCATTTATTGTTGAGTTATTGTACTAAGGAATATAAATCATTCTATAGACACATCATGTAATATGATATTGAACTTCTCAAAAATACCTTCCAATTGGTGTAATGATTCTTTTATCTTATTACTATATATGAACTTTAGTTAAAAAATTTATATTCACATATGAGACATAAAATCTTTACTGGAATAATTTCATGTTTTTTTACAAAAGAGCATGCCCATTATAATATTTGTATTATGTTCATGTTGAATAGAGGGTGACTAAAGTAAATATTATCATAATCTATCAAGTAAATATCCAAACCATATAAAATATTTTTCCTCGAAACAATTATGAAACTATAAAAAATATAATAGAAAATATATTTTTTATGTCATTTAAATTTTTAAACATTTTGATATGACATACTGAAATGAATAAGGATAAAATCACCTAGTGAATACCCCTACATGGATGAAGTTTAAATAGAGGAATAAAAAATTTTCTTAATATTTTTCAATATTTATCATAGTTTAGAATAAGAATATTTTAAACCATTTATCTCAATTGTATGAAACTCATAATACATGGATTATAATGTTGTTTTTATAAAATATTAAATCATAGTTATGCATGAAATGTAATTTTCTAATATTATATACTCTTATTAAGAGTCTATAAGGTACGATGATAAAATAGTTTCATTCTTATAGTCTTGAATTAATTTTTCAAATGATCTTTTAGAGAGAGGCGAGATGACTATTGAATTTGAATCTCATGAAATATCTATACTTAAAGCTACTTAAAAATTCATGATAAATTATATTTTTATTTATATAAATTTTTCAAGATAGATTATGAAGGTTTAATATTTTTTCATTTATTATAACCAAAGTAAGAATTCAACATGGTTAAAACATAAAAAAGTTTTTATACACTAGTCACATGTATTTTCATCTCTTCCTATATAGTATTGGAAATATGTACTAAATCATAAACCATGATGTGGTTAGGGTAACCATGTTGTTTTTTGTGTTAGGTTACTGTTATTTATTTCACTTAATGGTTTATTTTTAGAATTACATAATATATCATTCAACCAAAATTTCTATGATTATTTTTAAACTTATTCAGCGTTGGGGAGAAAGAATTATTTCTATACTAATTTTTAAATTAAAATACAATCCTTTGTTACATATTCATTTCTTTGTGTCAATTTTCAAGTAAATTTTTTAAAGTGTCTCTAAGTTCCAATGAATAATAATTTTGATCTTCTTCAATTTAATCTGAAGGACATTGATAAGTAAACTTTTAAAATAATGGATTGTACAACTATATTATTTTTATCATAAATATATATGTTTATCGTAAATATTTCAGAAGATGTTTTTTTCTATTTCTTTAGATGGAACTTTACAGAAGTACAATATAACTTAATTGGTATAAATATAATTAATGTATATCCATTTTTAGATTATTTTGATTTCCCTGATTCGGTTTTAATTGAACCTGAGAAAAATGAGCTTTGAATGTTTTATTTAGGTATATAAAATGATTATAAATAGAATTGTGAGTTTGATGTGAATAAGTATAGAGAATATATTTGATGGTTGAATGCATATTGAAGACCACAAAATCTAATTTCCTTGAGTGATTTCATTTGAAATCTTTTTAGAGAGTTTTCTCTTAAGGGAATCCACATATGATGTTTTCCTACAAATTATCTAAATCATTTTCTATTGTTTTCATTTTTGTTATAATTTTTGATGTAATTTGATCAGGAGGTTAAAGAAACATAATTCAATCTGATTTGTGAGATCGGGTGCTTCAGAAAGGAAGATATTAGTTGTTTTGATAAGAATTGTCAAGGTCTTCTAGAGTTTGGAAGAAAAACCTCACAATTATTTTATAATTTTGGATACCTAAAGTTTGGTCGATATACTTTATTTATGGTTTGGGTTAAAGTTAAGACCTCACAAATCTTATGTTTTTAAAAAAAAAATCATATCATTTTAAATGTGTAAGTATTATCATTTAGTTTCAATTCCTTTGTATATTATATATATTATTTATAAAAGTATTGTTTTCCACTGTGTATGAATTTTTCATTATATAAAATTCATTATTTTATCTATTATACTTCCATTAGAATAAGAAAATTCAATTTATCTAAAGAAGATCATTCTTTTTGTCCTTTTTACTTAGGCTCCTATTTTTTGATGACACAAGAGAGTTAATTTTCCAATAGTTTGAAAAATTAAAATTCACTCCCCCTTATTTTAGGATATGTATCACATATCCTTATATGAAATTTTTTATCATTGAAACATCATGTGATGAAATTTTTATAGATAATTTATTGAGATAGAAATTTAATGACCACATAATCAATAAGGTAGATATTTAAGCACTACAACATCGATTTGAAAATGTTTTCTAACTCAAAATTACTAAGAAAACATTAATACTAATAGGATCCTTAATTTGATAAAGGAGGCCTATAAATTATAGTTATGGGCCACATTTTATTACATTAATTTTCATTATATCTAAGATGAAGCTTTATCTATTTCAATTTTCTTAATTTTCCTTTAAGGATGATGTAATAGAACACCTTTGTGAAGTAAGTGTCCTAGTAAAGTATTTGATTATTCTAGTTGTTTATGGATACCATTAGAGGTAAGAACCCATTTGTCTTTTTGAGTGAACTTAATAAAATAAAATATTAGAAATGAAATGATATAGATAATTAGGCATTACTATTTTATAGTTTTTCATTGATTGAATGCCTGGTGTTATTTGTATGTTCCAGATATAATTTTTGAGCATGTATAACTTTATATCATGTTTCAATTTAAATTCAACTTACTTAATTTTATACCATAATTCTATGAATATTTCCAGGTCTAACTATAGTTACTTTCTTATGTGATGGCATGATTTATTATAAATATGATATATGATTGGTAATTAAAGCGTTTGCATCAACCAGAATAGTGTGTTCCCATATATCATGATGGTTTCCCATTAATTAACAAATTTTTACATGTTTGATCCATAGGAAATTGATTACATTGGCTGAAACATTTATGGTTATGATTAAATGGGTGCTAATGAAATATTATAAAGTGTATGGGCCTTTATAAATTTGGAAGGGTAACCCATATAATCAAAAACATTTATATAAACTTGTTATATTCGAATACCATTGGTGAAAACCTAGTAGTAGCTAAATGAAGTGATACTTTTAACATATAAATTCATGTACCTTTATAAATTTGGAATGACATATACATAAAAGTGAACCATTATCTATGTATAAATGTTGAAGGGTTCTTCATATAAAAAATGGGTTTTCTTAAATGATGATGTGATTTGAAACTTATAATGGATTTTCATCTATAATTGGTCATGAAAACCTATATGAATAAATTCGTAAATGCATAAATGACCCCAAGTAGTTCAGTTGGGTCTTGTTTCTTATGGTTTAAACCAATTGAATCTGTGTTAAATCTGAAGTTAAATAATTATTATGCATTGAAATTAATTGGAATTTCGATTTTAATTTATATATCATTGAATCCATAAATTGGGTATGGATACCCATGTAACTTAACCCATAATAGCCTAACATGACTGTAATATGTCACCTTTATTCTTATATACGTTGGTACATAACCCCATGGGGTTATATTCATGATAATTATGGGATTTTTATTTAATGTTTCAGTAGAAATTATATGATATTATGTATAAATGTATGGAGGTATCTTACCAAACTAGATCCCTTAATTAATAAGATACTTTAATTTTCTTTTGAGATTTATTAGGGTGATTATTTAGATAATTAAAATTCTGATTACAACATAAAACTATTTTCCTCTATATCTTGTGAGTGAAATTTCCTTTAACTAAGCCCAATTATAAAATACTTAGATAAATAAATAATTAAAAATAAATTATAAGATACTTTTCCTTATGCTTCATTGCATAATCTGAATAAAGTTCTCAGTACAATGTACCTCAGAAACTGGTTCTTGACATTTATATATATGAAATTTTTTAAATTCTATAATAAATTAGCATTAATTAAATTCACTAAAGTGAAACCCTTTTTTGATTTTTTACAGTGTGGACCCTCATGTAAGGGTTGTCTTTATTTTTTCCATAAGAGATGCTTCAATTAAGAATTTAAGTGTTACCCTTAGATATTATTTTTATTTTCCTATTATTTTTAGAACCTTGATGTTTGATGGTAGAATTTTGTGTAAAGTTTCTGATAAAGGTAAGTGATTTTAGATGGACTACATGAGTTGTGTAGGACTCTTTGTTGATAAGACAATACCCCCTGAGAGATGGGTTGTGTTTTGGTAAGTTGATCCTTCGTGGGTAATTACCATATTCGAATACCTAGTGAGTGTTATCTCCTTTAACATTTATATTGAAATTGTTTTCCTTCAGGAAGAACTCCCTTATGATGATGCTCATAAAGGATTTGGGCCTGGTAGGCCAGTGCTTGTAAGGTGATGTTGTTATGCCTAAATTGATTATTTATAACACTCTAAAGTCAATAGTATTATACCTTCCACCAATTTTACCACTTTTAAAGATATTTAAAGGTGAGTTAGATTCCATATAATAATTTCCTTTATTTTGGATGCGGTTCTCATACTAGAGACCTTAGGTATAGGGGGACATACCTAGAGTCACTAACATTTGACTCAGCCCTAGAAGGTCATTGTTTGGTTTTCTATAGGGAAACCAATGATATAGGTTGGCACTAGGTTTAGGTTTTCCTTATTGGTAATGATTTTGGTTTTATAATCATCTCAATACCGATGTATGAAAGGTTATCAAGTTTGGCGTTATAGGTGTGATGATGCATGGGATTTCAAGGAAGTTACTAGAGTGATTGGATAATGAAACACGATTCAATAAGTAGTAATATTTGGGTTCTTCACACTTTTGACCTTTGTTTATGTTGTATATTCTTTGGTTTCCAAAAATGATGCCTTGATGGGGGAATTCATTAGATAAATCATTTCACAGGTTGGCGCTCGATTTTGAAGAGGAGTTCCAAGGGAGATCCTAGTGTATTAGAAACTCATGTTCTATATAGCATGGTCATTTGGACTATGTTGATGGATGACCCATGGAATCATGAGACAGGTATCAAACTGGGTAGTAAGGGATAGTTAACCCATTTTGAATGATAAGTTAATTCATTATATTTTTACATAGTAACTATTTAAAATTGAATATCAGTGAGTGGCCTGATGTGGTCCAAAGAATGATGATTTCAAATAAGCAATTCTTGTGGTCATGGTGACCCAATACTTTAGGGTAAATTACATTAATCACCCTATTATAATTCCTAATTTAAAAATAAATCAGGTGATGGAAGACGATTTAACTTTGGGGGTACCATGAGATACTTCATCAGGAGATGTGGTGTAACATTTTGGTAAAGGAAAATATATCCCCTTTTGATGTGAGTGTGGATCATAGGGTGATATAAATGGATATTTAAAAAATCTAGGTGTATTCTTAGTCTATAAGAGATCATGCCAATTATCTTGACATCATCATGAGTATACTGATAGAGTGTCAGCAATATGTTGAGAAATCTAACCAGATAGATTTTATGGGTTAATGGGGGATCACATTGGGAGTTTCACTCAAGGAGTGATTCAAAATAAACCATATGGTGCATAGTATTCTAGTGGACCTTCTAGTTTGGTGAATCACATTGTAACATGAAATTAGTGAGTATCATCGAAACTATTCTCAGGGTGTGGGAACAAGTGGAGAGTGACATTTACATTAATTATTACAATGATAAGGTTCATATCCATGCTAGACATTATATATAGGCACTGGATCTAGTAAAAAAATAAATTGTTTCGTGAGGTTGTTAAAAAGTATGATCCTAAGGTGGGGAGATAGACACTAGTCACTAGTGGGTGACCCTATTGTGATAAGGGTCATTGGATCTGGAGGCTAGTCATTGGATGGTCATTTTGGAAATCATATGTTTAATAAATGAAACAAAGTAAATCTAGAATACATGATAAATTCTATGTATATGTTCTATTAGGTTTTTGGTGAAATATAGATGTGGCAGTTAAACCTATAGTAGCTTATGAAAATGCATGGATGTTTGATCGAGATAGTGTCAATGTTGTTATATAAAATGATGATGACTTTTTTGGGGGATTTTTCGATCAGGATACATCGTTGAAAGATGAGTAGAGTCTTTAGTGAGAGTGCTTATAATAATTGGGACACACCTTGGGATAATTATTCAGAATCTATTTATGGTGATGTGTTATCTATAAGAGAAAATAATATTCGAAATGTCCAACTAGAGGTGATTCAAATTTAGTTCTCTCAAATAGATGGATTTGGTTGGTGATTAATCACATCAAAAATGTCTTTGGGATGGGACGGGTGTAGCTAAAAGGGTTCGAATGAGGATTTTCGAGGAAAACATTGTGCACTCAGGATAAGTTGTGTTGATTGGTATTCAAACACTCTATTAAAATGATAATATTATTTATAGTGTATCTAGAACACTATAAGGATTATTTAATAGGAAATTACAATTATGGGAGAACTGTGACTCAGAATTGGATACAAGAAATATAGAATATATGGTATGATATCCATGGTAATGTTTACAATAGTGATGATGACATGATTATGTCTCTAGTTATATGAGCTCATGTTAGTGTTTTCAAAGTGTTTTGATGGTGGTTACGAGTGTTGTCTTGGATTGTTCAGATTAGGATTTGTATTCTTAAAGTGATTCTTGGTGGTGATTTATGTGTTTGGAAATTCCAATATACCATCAGAAAAAAAAACATCACAACCCAAGTAGGTCATGTGTAGTTTTGATTGTTTTTTAAGGCTTGTTAGGGATGATATTTTATAAGGTGGGGAGGTTGTAAGGTCCCATTTTTTGGACTGGTTGGAATTTAAAATGTAATTTGAGATTTTTTTGTAGATGGAAAAAATTCCAATTTGAGAATCAGAGGGGAATTCTGAGAGATAGAAAACATAAAATTATTGTTTTCAGATATTGATTAAATCTCGAGAGATGTCTCAAGAGTTTAGTTGAGTATTGGGAGTGTTGAGATCTAAAAATAGTTTTTCAGGAAAAGAATGTTTGGGCACATGGTTTGTTAGATAACATGTGTCCCTCTATACGAAATGGTGTGACCCTCTATTGGGTGTCACGTGGTTTGTCAAAAAATGAACCTGAGGCTGCAAATTCATACAAATTGTCATATAAAAGTTACAAAGGTGGGCACACAATATTCACTAGTTTCACAAACATTGTTCCTGGTAATGTGAGGGGGTGACCCTTTGGATACTAGCACAACACAATTGATGAACGTTTATTCAAAAAGTGCATCCAAACCACGCGACTCTTAAAAATGTGAAAATGATTATTTCCCCTTACTTTTTAAGTGTTTATACATTTCTTTCCTCCCAAAAAATCATAGGAGGTCCCCTTTATTCTCACCTCTTACTTCTCCTCTTTCCATGGTGGTTATTCCACATTCGATCTTGGAATCGAACGATGTTCACCATGTTGGTTATCCCTCAGTACATCTTATTTTTAATTATTTTCTCTATTTATCTCCCATTACTATATGATATTTCCATGTGATCTAATTAGACCTATTTATAGGGAGTTTGTTTAATCTTACAATTTCTACCATTTCTTTTCAAAACAAATCTCAATAATGGATGATTAAATAATCCTAATAATTATGTAGGTGATCTATTTTTCCCCCTAATATTGTTTTGTTTATATAAAATTTCAAATGTGATGCACACCAAACCTTCTTTATGTTGCTCAAAAAATGTAAAGTGCCTTTAATTAAATACCTATACCATGCTCATGATTTTACTTAGATCCCTTAATAGGGTTATAAGGTGAACACCTCAACCCAAACCACCAAATAAGGTTGGTTTGTTTAAAAAAAATAAGCAACCATAATTGCTCAAATTACCAAGCCACCCCTATGCGTGTTTTGAGTATTCCATTGCTAGTGGGATGCATTATATAAATTAAAGGAATTTTTTGATTGTTAAATATCATTATAGGGACCTTATTATTACTTGTTAAGTGACTTTACTAAATAAATGAAGATGATGAATTGTATTATGGCATGTATGATTACACCTCTCTCCTTATCTTTTATTATTCGATTGATAATGAAATGTATCATGATGTTGTGTGATTAGGAATGGGGGATTCCCATAGAATTATTATTCATTTATATATGAAATGATTAACTCACATAATGTGAATTGTAAATTGGAATGGATATTACTCATAACCTATGTTTAGTTATTAAATGAAATATACCTTCTTTTATGATTATGAATTGGGAGGCAGTTGGGTTCCTTATATGGAATTCCAAGGATGGTCTTAGAGGTAAAATTATTTTATTACACATCGTGTGATACCTGAATTCCTTATGCAGATTTCATGTGATGGACATAGAGTTTAAATGATTGGAAATATTCCTTGAGTGATACCTTTGTTTCATATATAGAATACACTATATGGGATAAGAGGTTAGATGATTTTTTATTACACCTAGACCAATATTAGGATTCGTTATATGGAATTCCGTAGAGGGGATTAGAGGTTATATGATTTTTATTACACATTGAGTGATATATGGATTCCTTATACAAAATTACTTAGATAAGCACATCGGTTACTTTTTTTTATTACACCAGTGTGATTTTTGGATTACTTATATAGAATTAATTTTATAGGGACAAAGGTTAAATGATTAGTAATACATCATGAGAAATACATGGGTTTCTTATATGTAATTCCTTTGATGGGATGAGAGGTTTGATTATTTTCATTACACCATAAGTGATAACTGGGTTCCTTATAAAGAATCCATTGGATTGGTTGAGAGGTAACATTATTTTTATTACACTTTATTTATACAAATATTCTTTATGTGGAATGTTTTGGACTAGAACATAGGTCAAATTATTAGCAATACCCCTTGAGAAATACCTAGGATCCTTATGTAGAATTCCTTTAATGTGATCTGATGTTAAATGAATTATGTTAAGCCTTATATGAAACTTGGGTTCCTGATATAGAATTCCTTGGATGATCTCATAGGTTAAATGGAGTTATGATGTACTTGATTTCTATTTTGAAATTCCTATATTTATAAACCATGATGCTATGGAATTTTTATAACCATATACTATCTTTAAGTGGATACCTTGGTCAAGATCCTCCTGTCCTCGCCAATTAATGTATATATTTTTATATAGATGTTTACTTATATGCATATATATATATATATATGGTGACATGCATTGAGACATTTTGGATTAGGCTGAAGTAGATACGCTTATATAGGTGTCTTTTTAGGAATCTGAGCATGACTTGCTTACATTTATTATGTACGAGTTTACTTTTGATATACCTTGACACTACGTTATTTTTTCTCATAGATTAGACTACATTAGAATCTATTATTGGGGGCCTACTGAGTATATCGCGCACCCTGCTCAGGACACCGTTTGGTACCCGAATAGATCTCATGATTGTAGGTTTGTTATAGACCATGCACCTCTACACTGTTTTCATTATGCACTAGGATTAGATATTGGAGTTTGGGAGTAGTAGCTAAGAATATACTCATGATTATTTCCAGAGATCTTTATTTCATTTATTTATTTATTTTTATGTTTATCACTAATTATTATAATATATTCTACATATATTTTTAATATTTATGTTAGATCATGCCATTCATGCATATTTATTTAGACCTGACAAGATTATCTTTTATTATTGATTGTAATCTATTATTATCTTCTTCTTATATTTTGTTCATATGCTTATATTTTTGGTTTATTTATTACACCAATATACTACTCTAATCATGAGGGTAGAGTGTCCCCACCATACCAACATTATAACTTCACTTATAGTCTATATCATTTGTAATACGATGTTGTGTTCTTGAGGCAATGTGACCAACTGACAAGGAGCACCATTTAGTGGCTTTCAGGTTGGGATTTTATAGATTTCAATTTTTAATTCCCTATTATTCATAGGGATCTGACATTGTACTTAGTATTTATTTGTTGGAATAATCTTATGCACTTTCAGAGTTGTTTGTCTCAAAATGGATTTTTTTAGTTCAAATACACACCAATTTCCCTTTTTCTAAAAAAACTTATTTTTCAAAGTCCAAAAAAATTTATTTTACATATTTAGAAATAATCATTTTAAAATTCTCAATCCCCTTCAAAACATAAATGGTTATTTATAACCATCATGTTTTAACAAAATATGGTTACGTCAAAATTAATATTTTTTATAAATTCATAATTCCATAAAATTTAATTAAATTTGTCCTCAATGAATCAAAATTCATAAAAAACACATAATAAATCATCAAAACTATTGGTAATATCATAGATTACTACTTAATCATATTATTTATAGAAATTGAAAACAAGTTGTTATTTGTATCACATCGATAGAATGAATCCTTTCATCACTAGACATAATGAAAAGAAACACTAAATTGTATATATGGGGAAATCAAAAAAAATCCAACACCATCTTCATTAGATTCAAGAGAATTAAATACTTATGGATGGAGATAGATCTAGTAACCAATAGAAACATAGAACTATAACCATTAATTACATAATGATATGATAAACTCCAATAATAAATTCATTATTCGATTGCAGATATTCCTTAAAATCACCCCAAAGGAACCCTATAAAAAATTAATTTCACATAGGTTCTATTATTGGGGTTTGATGGATCAAAATAATATTAAAAACAAAAATGTGTATAAAAAATAGATATGCAAGGCTGGCTTATATGATTAGAATAAACATTCTTCTAACCATGTATACCTTATTGGGTCAAAAAACCATGAAACATGGTTAGCCTACATAGTTTAGTTAATTGTGAACCTAACTATTTATTACTATTAGATCATCCCCCAACCATACATAGATGAGTGTAATAGTTATAAAATAATGTTCCTAACCATGATTATCCCCCTACTACCCCAAAATGTTTTTTACTCTAAAACATCAAAGTGAATATACCTGCATAAAATTTGGAATTATGGGGAGAAATACACAATCATGATCGAATAGAGAAACATATTTAAAAAAATATTTGATTATATTTGAACACAACTATACCTTAACCACATAACTCTTAGTAAGTTATCATTTATTTTATAGTTATTACACTGAGTAATCGAAATCATTGTATAGAAAAATAATTTAATATGATATTGAACTTCTCAAAAATTCCTCCCCATTAGTGTAAAGATTCTTGTATCTTATTATTATACATGAAATTTAAATAAAAAAACTATATTCACATACGAGACATCATATCTTACTAGAAATATTTCATGTTGTTTACAAAAGAGAATGCCCATATTAATATTAGTATTATGTTCAAGATGAATATAGGGTGACAAAATTCAATCTTATCATAATCTATCAAGTATATCTCCAAAACATATAACATAGATTTCCTTGAATCAATTGTGATACATTATACAAAATCTAGGAGTAAATATATTTTTTGACCCCATCCAATTTTTTAAAATGATGACAAGAAAAACCAAAATGAATAAGGATAAAGGCACCTAGTGGATACCCTGACATGGAAGAAGTTTAATAATAGGAATCCCGAATTTTCCTAATATTTTTAAATTTTTATCTCACATTAGAATAAGATGAATTGAAACCATTCAACTCAATCGTAGGAATCTCATAATACATGGCTTAAAATTTTATTTTTATACAATATTCAATCATAGTTAGGCATGAAATGTATTTTTATGATATTACATACTCTTATTGATAGGATATATGGTATGATGATAAACAAATTTACGTATTTATGGTCTTACATTAATTTTTTAAATGTACTTTGAGATAGAGGTGAGATAACTGTTGAATCTGAATCTCATGAAATATCTAAACATCAATCAACATTAAAATGTATGATAAATTTTATTATTATTTATATAAAATTTTCAATATGGTGTATGAAGGTGGAATTTATGTTCCTTTATTATAACCAAAGTAGGATGTAAACATGGTTAAAACATAAAAATGTTGGTATACAATAGTCACATGTATTTTCATCCCTTCCGATATAGTATTGGAAATATGTACTAAATAATAAACCATTATGTGGTGAGGGTAACCATGTTGTTCTATGTGTTAAATTATTGTTATTTATTTCACCTGATGGTGTATTTTATAAATTATATAATATATCATTCAACCAACATTACTACGATGATTTTAACGCTTATTCAGTGTTGGTTCAAAAGACTAATTTCTATACTATTTTTTAAAATGAAAATACACAACTTTATTTCTTATTCTATTCCTTATGTATATTTTCAAGTAAATTTTTTGATGTGTCTTTATGTTATTATGAATATTCATTTTTATTTTCTTCACTTTAATTAGAAGGACCTAGATCAGAGTGATTTTAAAAGAATTGATGGTATAAATAAGATCTTTTTATCAGAAATATATATGTTTAACCTAAATTTTTCGAAATATGTGTCTTTCTATGATTTTAGAATGATCTCTATATAGGTATATTAGAAATTAATTGGTAGAAATAGAATTAATTCATATCCATTATAATATAATGTTGATTCCACTGATTCCGTTTTAATTGAACCTGAGAAAAGACAATTTTGAATGTTGTATTTTTGTAGGACTAGGTTTATAAATAGAATTTTTGAGTTTGAAGTGAAGAATTATGGAGAATATTTTTTAATATTGAATACATATTTAAGACCACATCCTCTAATTTCCTTGAGTGATTTCATTTTAAATCTTTTCAGAGATATTTTTTAAGGGAATCCACATGTGATATTTTTCTATAAATTATCTTAAGCGTTTTCTATTGTTTTATTTTTTGTTTTATTTTGTGAGGTCATTGGATCATGAGGTTAATAAGACATAAGTCATTCTGATCTGTGAGGTCAAGTGCTTTCTTAAGGAAGATAGAATTTGTTCTGATAAGGCCAATCAAGGTCTTCTAGTGTTTGGAATAAAAACCTTACAATAAGTTTATAATTTGGGATACCTAATGTTAGGCTGATAGAAATTCGTTAGGCTTAGGTTAAAAGTTAATACCTAACTAATTTAAGGTCTTTTATTTTTTTCATATCATTTTTAAAATATTAAGTTTATCATTTACTTTAATTTTTTTTACATTATATATATTGTTTATAAATGTATTTTTTCGATTATTCAAGAATTTTTCATTATAAAAAATTAATTAGTTTATCTATTATACATCCATAAGAATAAGAAAATTTCATTCATCAGAAGAGGCTCATTATTTTTTCTTTTTTAACTTTGGATTCCATTTTTTGAGGATAAAAGAGAGTTAATTTTTCAATAGTTTGAAAAAATAAAATTGACTACCCCTATTTTTTGTGATATATCATATTTCATTATGTGACATTCGGATCATTTAAATATCATGTGATGATATGTTAATAGATAATTGATTGTTAAAGGAATTTAATGACCACAAATTCAATGAGGTAGATATTTAAGCATTAAAACATTGATTTGAAAATATTTTTTACCTTAAAATGACTAAGACATCATGAATACCAATAATATCATTCATTACATTAAGGAGGCCTATAAATTCTATTTATAGACCTCATTTGAGTATAATCATGTTCATTATATCTAATTTGAATCATTGTCTATTTCCATTTTCTTAATTTTCCTTTTAGGATGAGGTAATAGAATACCTTTGAGAAGTAAGGGTCCTAGTAAAGTATTTCATTATTCTATTAGTTTATGGATACCTTTTGAGGTAGGAACCCATTGGTTTTTGTTGAGGGAACTGAATAAAACAAACAATTAGAAATTAATTGACGTAGATAGTGAGGAATTCCTATTTTATAGTTTTTCATTTTATCATCCCATTTTATATCCAGGTTGATCTTATTTGAGTGATTTTTATTTTCTTATACTACTGATATTTATAGAGATATACCATAAAACCCGTTAGTGGAATAAAATCCACTACAAGTGATGAATTGATAATCCGAAAAATCAAAGTTGAAAAGCAGTTTTTTTAATTTTCTAAACCAAAACTAAAGTGATAAAACAATGTTAAGGTTTGAATTATATATATATATATAATAAATTATGTTGTTTATAGAATATTTTATGAAAAAATGAGATGGTTTTCATCAAACAATAGGTTTTTATTATTATTAAACAAAGCATTGTTTTTATCATTACTACATTGTCGTTTCCCAAAAAAATATCAGTGTTTATGGAAAGGGGGTTTTCATGAGGATAAAATACATCATGATTAATTTTAATTGGTCACGGTTTATGGTATGATCATAAATAAAAAATGTATTTCTTATAAGTTCACATTACGATTCAAGGTGGGGCCTTTTTTAATTCACTATGAAAAAATAAAATAGGAATTAAAACCACACTATGGCTGTTGTCTATTGTTTTAGATTTTGTAATATTTTTTTTCTCAAATACTATTATCAACATGGGCTTGATAAGTGAACATAAAATTCTTTTAACTATAGACAATATCAAAATTGATTTTGATAAATGTAATTATCATAATTTATTTTTAAATTATTCTAAATATTTGAATTGATCAATTATTTATAAATCCCCTATTAATGTATAATTTTTTATATAATGGATGTAGTATGATTCAGTTTAGTTTTTTAAAATCACTACATATAATCGTCATGCCATGGACATATGAGTTATGTGCAAGGTATAAAAAATATTTTTTTTCATTGATATATGACTACAATTTATTTTTATAGTCATGAATTAAATAAAAAAAGGTTCAGTTATAATTGAGAAATATTAGGTGTTATATTTATATTATAATTGAGGTCCCTCTTTTGTATTGATCCTTGGATAGTGGGACTTGGGGTCAGAATTCTAATTTTCTTTGGGGCTTATGCTCTATATTAAAAAAGTGAGGGTTGGATATTTGTCACACTATACTCTCTCTTATTGGAATTTTGGTTTTATATGATTCTATGACGTCACATAAAATTGATTCATATATAGTATACATGAGATAACTTAGGATATGTATTGATATAATTGTATTTTATTATTTTTTGAGTAACACAATGCATTATTTATATATATATTTATAAATTAATATGTTTTGAATATATTAAATTGATTTATAGAATATAATTTAAAAACAAAATCACCAAATGAATACATATATAGAAATATTATATGATATTTAAAGATTTCATGAGATTCAGATGGTTTGTATCATATTCCTATAAAAATCGTGAGACATTGAAAACCATAGAAATACTAAGTGTGAGATTACATTTAAACAACATGTCAAGACCTTGGTCATTTAGTATGGGTAACCCTAAACATTAAACATACATGGATTTTTATGTGTAAGGAATGAAGGATGTGGATAACCCTAAAACATAGGTAAACATGCCCTATTGTGATATTTAGGTTACAATTATCTAGGAAACCATAATGTTCAGGATAACAAAGGAATATATCTTAGTTTATCCATATTATTGATTTGGGAAAAGGGATATCCACTCAACTGTATAAGAATTAAATGTGGTATACATAGCATGATAACCTAGAAAAATAGATATGAAATGGAAAAAAATCTAAAGATAAACCAAATTATAGTCAAATAAATATATTTTCTCACTAAATAGATATGATGTATGATTTCATTATTTTTAGTGGGATTATATTCATTAAAATTCATTATTTAAATGATATAAAACCTTATAATCACCCAAATATATGTCCTTTTATAGATTAAGGCAAGTAACATGATCATAATTATGATATATTTTATAGGTTAGACTTATTATTTAATATATTGGCATTTAAGATTGAGATCTTTTATCAAGGATAAGAATTATGAGTACTAGGTGTATATCAAACAATTATACTGATAAACACATTATTGAAAAATTAGACTGTTTATGAAAGGTAAAGTATATATATATATATATGTTGGAAATAAGGAAAGATTTTTCACATTGAAGTTATGTACTTATGATAGAAATATAACTAGATGATAATATTAAGATTTAGATGAATATTACTATGTTCCATTCACTAATATAAAATTTATATTTATATATTCATTGTAAAAAATCTATGTAATTCATTATTAAGAATAAGAGTTGTTTTATATCATTTAATAAAATATTTTTTGGAGTAGGTAATATGGTGTATGTTTTATATATTCTTTAATTGGATAATATAATCTATAATAATTATGGTTATAAGGTCATGGTTTATTATTACACCACTTATCTTTGGTATTTCTTTGGTAATATAAATGATAAGAAAACTAAATAATCCATCGAGATGGATTATTGGAATCACTCGATTATGAATCATTTGAATAGTGTAAATCATTTATTAGAAAAAATTACTGAATAATTTTTTATATAGAAGGTTAATAGGATAGTAGATGTAACGACTCGGGTTCGGAGTCGCATAACTGGTGCCCCATACCCAGTTCCCCACATAACCTCAAGCGTGTTTCACCAAACGCCAAAGGCTGATGACTAGCAGTGAGGGCCTTGGTGAGTCAGTGGGGAAACTATGCCCTCATTTGGTAAAGTATGCAGTGAAAGAATAACCATAAGCAATAGAGGAAGTAGTAAATAGAATGCAACAACTAAACTGAAAGTAAAAGAAATGTATGATATAATAATGATGTAGAATGGTATATGTATCTATGGAAAGCAGTAAGCAAAACAACGTGATGAAATACAACTGAAACCAATGTACTAAATATAAACTGCAACTCCAGCAGCATCGCGGGCCATGGCCCGGTCCCATGCTCTCCAGCTCCAACCAGCAATCAAGTACTTGAGGTAGAAGGTCCACAATCCCTACCTATACCTGCAACCATATAATCTGTTTGGGCTGAAAAGTAGGACCCAAACAGGGTGTGAGACTAATCCCAGAAGGCAACCACCGTAAGATTTTTTCCCTACTGTCAGTGAGTGATATAGAAAACGTAAAGGTAAATAAATTCAGAAAAAAATTCTACCAATTACCATTCACATTCATTTAATTACACAACTAGGGAAAACCAGCAAATTTTCTATTCCATAATAAGCAAGTAACACATCAGGTATCTACAAGACTTCTTAAACACAAGCAGTACAAAACCCAAACTCGTTCTTTGTCTTGGTGGACTCGTCACAACCAACCATCAAAATTCACACTGACTCTCTGGGTGGCATAAACTAGCAGACCCCTATAGTCCAGTAATCACACAAGTCACAGAAACTCTTGGAAGCTCTCACGTCAATTCCCATATGGTCATGCAACGATAGCTACAGACTCTCTGAGGAAGCACTTACGTCTAATTCCTCATGTGGTCCCGATGCGTGGGTAACTAAGAACACTCTTGGGAAGCACAAAGTCCGATTCTCGTATCTCCTGCATATGAAACTAAAACCAACAGACCCTCCAGGGAAGAACTTAATCATTTATTCCCTCTTTGATATACCGCACTAGGTTCTCACAGCACTGAGCAGTCCAGTCATGCGTAATCGACTGTTATCATCCCTATATAAGTTAAATAACTACTTGGATAATAGATACCATGCATCAAAAGCATTCAAACTACAGGAAAAACATGCAATCAGTGATAAAAAAACTAACAACTTCAATAGGGTTTGCCTCACAGGAAAACGGTGCCAAACGGCGATAAACAACCAAATAGAGGGAGAAACACCCGTGGGGTGATCCTCAATCAAGAAACCAAGAATATTATAGTACCAATTCATCATAAGCTAACAATCAATATAGGGCAGATAAACAATAAAATTAAAATTCTAAACCCGGGATACCCGACACATGGGTATCCGGCACTTTTTCAACCAAAACTCAAAGAACTTCAATGTAGGGAAACAAACCACATACCTCGATCCTCGGAGATCGATATTCTTGAACCTCATCCCATGAATCAGCCTAGAACGGATTAGATATGCAAAAACGTATAAAACATTCAACCTCAGATAACTCACATGAGAGGAAGAATCAGGAAACGAGGCTAAAGAAGAACCAAGAACTCACCGCTGTGATTCTTATGCAACCGACGGAGTTTGATTTGGACAACTAGTGATAGATCGGTGTCTTGGAGAATAAATGGCCTCCTCGTATGTTCTGGATGGAATTAGGCAGAGAAGAAGATGTTTTCCATCATTAGGAACGGCTCCGGGTCGATTAATGGAATAAACAAAGTACACAACATGTACTCTTAAAGTACACAACGTATAATGGGTTTTTCTGTACTCCACCAAAATCGGCCTACACGTCACCCCTACACCCTGTGTGTGTGGCTCAGTCTCGGCCAACAAACGGCTTAGAGTGGCTGAGCAGTACACGGTGTGTACTCATAAAGTACACGGAGTGTACTCTAAAATTTTTCAGATTCTCCATTTTTTCTTAAAAAGGTCGTAAAAGAGATATGTACCTAAAACCGAAGCTCTGGGTTCTTACAAACTTCCCCCCTTAAATAAATTCATCCCCGAATTTCCCTAGCACAACATCGAAGAATAATCCTTGAACAACTCTGGCCACTGTGATCGCATATCAGCCTCCCTCTCCCAAGTCTCATCCTGTATACAGCCATGCTGCCATATCACCCGTACCAGAGGAAATAACCGGCCACGGAGTACCTTTGCACTACGATAAACAATCTTGATAGGATGCTCCTCGAAAGATGCATCCTGCTCCATCTCAATCACCTCAGGTTGAAAAACATGAGATGGGTCTGAGAAATACCGTCGAAGTTGAGAAATATGAAAGACGTCGTGCATAGCCTAGTACCTCTGAGGCAACTACAACCTGTAAGCAACCAGCCCGACTCTTTCCAGAACCTCAAACAACCCGACGTATCTCGGTGAAATCTTACCCTGTCTCTGAATCCTCTTGTGTATCAACCTCGGTGCGACATGGAGGAAAAATTGATCCCTGAACTCGATCTCCAAAGGTCATCTCTGCTGATCAATATAAGACTTTTTCCAAGACTGTGTTATCGCCATCCTCTTCCAAATCAACTCTATTTATTCTGAGGTCTCATGAACAAGATGAGGTCCCAGCAGAGCTGCCTCTCCTACCTCTATCCAGTATAAAGGTGATCGGCATGGCCTACCGTACAAATCCTCGTAAGGTGCCATCTGAATAGTCTCCTGAAAAATGTTGTTGTAGGCGAACTCTACCAGAGGAATATGCTTCTCCCAAGAACTGCCAAAGTCTAGAATGCAATCTCAGAGCGTATCCTCAAGCACCTGGATTGTATGCTTGGACTGGCCCTCAGTCTAGGGATGGTATGCTGTACTCAAAAGTACATGTGTACCCAATTCCCTCTATAGACCCTTCCAGAAGTACGATGTAAAACATGCATCCCTATCTAAAACAATGGAGTGTGAAACTCCATGCAGATGTACAATCTCTCGGATGTACAACCGTCCCAGCTCATCAGCACTAAAGGTCTCCTTGATCGGCAAGAAGTGTGAAACCTTCGTGAGCCTGTCCACAACAACCCAAACTACATCATTTCCTTGAGGATATCTTATTAAACCTGTCACGAAGTCCATCGCGACAACATTCCATTTCCACTCAGGATTGGTTAACTGCTGCAAAAGCCCTGCTGGTTGCTGATGCTCTTCCTTCACCTGCTGACAAGTGGAACACCGCATAACAAAACCAGCCACATCCTTTTACATACCTAGCCACCAATACTGATGGTGAAAGTCTCGGTACATTTTTATGACACCAAGATGAACTGACCAAGTTGAAGCGTGGAACTCCCGCATCAGCTCCTCCCATATGTCCGCTGAAACCCATACACGGCCATGAAAACGTAGCACCTAATCATCGCCCACTATCCACCCCGGAGTAGGGTCTCCATCTGACACACCCTACCATAGGACTAGACCTTCAGGGTCTGATAGCTTCCTCATTCGAACTCGATCAAAAATGCTAGAGGTAACATTTACAGAAGAAAGAACCATCTGACCCTATCTTTCGTGCACCTCCAGATGCATCTCAGAGAACAAAGCCATGAGCTTCCACTCACTACTGGCCTCCGGAATTTCCTACAACTGAGTCCTCCTACTAAGTACATCTGCCATAGTATTGCCTTTCCCAGGCGTATAAGAAATCTCGAAGTCGAAATATTGTAGGTACTTGTCCCACCTCTGCTGTCTCAGATTCAAGTCACGCTGCGTGAAGATGTACTTGAGGCTCTTGTGGTCATTATATACCATGAAATGCTCTCCCATGAGCTAGTTCCTCCAACAACGCAAAGAATGAACAGCAGCATCCAACTCCAAGTCGTGCGTAGCATAGTTCTTCTCATGTGGCCTCAACTGCCGAGATCCATACAGGAAAACAAGATCTGCCTGCATGAGCACTGCTCCAAGCCCGATGCCAGATGCATCACAAAAAACTGTATAACTCTTTCCCGGATCTGGAAGAACTAGAATCGGTTCTAAATTCAATCTCCCCTTCAGCTCTTGGAAGGTTGAGTCACAGGCTTCTGACCAAACAAACTTCACCCCTTCTTAGTCAAGCCCGTCAACAGTGCTGCTAGGCGTGAGAAGTCCTGTATAAACCACCTGTAGTAACTAGCCAGCCCCAAGAAGCTCTGTAACTCGAAGACGTCCTTTGACTACTCCCAGGTAACTACTCCTCTCACATTCTCTAGGTCTACAGATACTCCTGTCTCTGAGATGACATGACCCAAAAAGTGAATCAAGTCCATCCAAAAGTGGCACTTTGAGAGCTTAGAATATAACTGATGCTCCCTCAGTGTACTCAAAACGATCTCAAGATGGGTTGCATGGTCGTGTCAAGTGTGAGAGTACACCAAGATATCGTCCACAAAGACGAAGACAAAGGAATCCAAGTAAGGATGGAACACTCAGTTCATCGTTTCCATGAAAACTACTACTGCATTCGTAATGCTGAATGGTATAACCGTATACTTGTAGAGGCCATACCTGCACCTGAAGGCTGTCAGAGGTATATCTAAAGGCCTAATGCGCAGCTGTTGATAACCGGACCTCAAATAAATCTTCGAGAACACCCGAGCTCCATGAAGTTGATTGAAGAGATCATTAATCCTCGGTAAGGGATATCGGTTCTTGATCGATAAATGGTTCAACTTCTGATAATCCACGTAAAGCCTAAGAGTACCGTCTACCTTCTTCGCGAATAAGACTAGAGAACCCCAAGGATATGTACTGGGTCGGATGAAACCCTTTGTCTGCAACACCTCCAACTGCTTCTTGGGCCCCTGCAACTCATATTTAGCCATCCTATAAGGAGGAATGGACACCGGTGCTGCTCCTGGCATGAGCTCAATCGAGAAGTCTACCTCACGCTCCAGAGGCAAACCTGAAAAGTCTTCTGGAAAGAAATTTGGAAAGCGATCAACCACTGGAGGAAAATATAACTCTGAAGTCCCATAGTCATCGAGATAAAGACTAGAAATCTGGGCCATAACTCCTCCTGGCCTTTTGATGATCGAGTCTGGCTCGACTCGCCTGAACATTCCACTTGCCCTTATGAAGGAAATATTCACCCTCTGGTGATACAAAACTCACCCTGCGGTGATAGAAAGAAACGACTACTTGGAAGGGAACTGACCAGTCCATACCGAGAATGACGTCATAGCCTGTCATCTCTAGGACATAGAGGTCCCATAGGAATCGATACCCTGTAACCTCGAGAGGGCACTCCTTGCACTAACGTATGCTAGATGTCCTCGTTCCCAAGGGCGTGTCGAGAGTCAACATGTCAGCAGATGAAAAGACACAGAGCTCAAGACTTTCCACGAAAGTAATAGAGATAAAGCTATGTGAAGCACCAGTATCGAAAAGGACTGAAGATAAAACAGAGGCTACTAAGATCATAAATCAAACTGTGGAAGGTCCAGGATCGTACTCCCGATGGATCTGCTCTACTGCAAATGTATGTCCAGTACCGCGTCCCTATTTTGCAGCCCGATATCCCTGAGCTGATCCCCCTTAAGCCTGACTACTGCATCCATGACCTCTACCTTGTCCTGTATGACCCGAAGAACTCCAGCCCCCAGTCTGATGCGGGACTAGTAATCCTGCTCCTGGACGAGGGGTAGAAACAGATCCTCCTTAAATAGTCACTGGATGAAGAACCCTGCAAAAACGCTGAAGATGACCCATCTTTCCGCAAGCTCAGCACTCCACTTGATCTCTTGGGCACTGAGTCTTATTGTGCCCGCTCTTTTCGCACTGATAGCACACCACCAGGTAGCCATAATGAAGATCCCGTCTACCAGAAGATATACCTTGCTTCCTCGAGTCACCTCGAGTAGACTCTCGGTGGCGCTTCTTGATGTCAGTATGAAATGAATCAGACTTGGATGCTGAATCGCCTTGGTCAACAGCTCCAGTATCCCTCAGATTTCTTTTGGTGATCAGCACCTGGTTGACTATCAGAGTAATAAAAGTTAGCTTGAAAACGTTCACCTACGATCTGATCTCTGGTTTGAGACCTTCCTCAAACTTCCTTGCCAAGAATTTCTCGTCATTTCCTAGAATGGGAGTGAAACACTGTAACTCAGTGAAGTGGGAGGAATACTCCATAACCTAAAGAGTACCCTACTGTAGGTTCATGAACTCCCTAGCCATGTCGGCCCTCAACGTCGCTGGATAGAATTAGTCGTAGAATGAATGCTGTAATTCGTCCCCAGCCATCGTCTGCTGGCACCCTGCCTGTGAGACTACATCCCACCATCTCTTGGAAAAATCTCGCAGCATCTAAGTCATGAGCTTTACCCTTAGGTATGGGGGTGTCTCCAGATGCTCAAAGATGGAAAGCATGGTTTCTAGCCATGAATCTGCAACTTGAGGTCCTCCATTCCCTGTGAAAGTGGGAGGATTCTGCTGCTGGAAGACTCGCGTTAGCTCATCCATAGATGGGGAAGGATGCTAAGCTCCCTGGAAGGTCTGCATGAATTGCAACAAACCCTCTCTGAACTGAGCATCCGCACTAGTGTTCGGAATCACTGCAGGTGCCATATCCGGGACAATCGGCGGAACTACTAGTAGTCCCTAGTCTGCCGTATCATGCGTACGGTCACCGCCTAGTTTCTGACGTGCAAAGGGAGGAAATCTTGGTTCCATAGCCTATAAATATCAAAAGCATGATTCTTTTTTAGGATCAACAAGGATAGAAAACACAAGAGTACAAAATGGGAACCGGAGACACAAACACATAAATTTGAAAAACTGAACTACACGTCATGTATAGTAAACTACACGACGTGTTTGTTAAATCCATTTACATGGGCATGTAATTATGCCACCATTGGTCGTGTAACGTTCCAAACTACACGACGTGTTGTCCCAAAACATAGCGTGTACTTGAACTCCACTCCCATTCCTGAGTCTCTTTGCATGACTAACCTACACGGTCCTCCTAATTCTAAACTACACGGCATGTGCACTAAGGACACGGCGTGTACAAGCTAGGATTAGGTGTCCCATGTAGCATGTTACATAGCCAGCCACATGGCTAACCCCTTACACAGTGTTTTCCGAACAAACACAACGTGTATCAGAGAAGATAACACTGACCCGTGTTGTTCATGACATGCCCAGGTACCTAAAAGATACAACACGACGTGTTATTATAACACATGTCGTGTACTACACGAGTTTCCCCGACCCATGTTGTTAGTGACACAGCCGGGTACATGGTTGACTACTACATGGCATGTAATTATGGTACACAGCATGTCCCCAATGATTTTCTGCCACCCCTTGTTTTTGTTCACACAGATAACAACACGGTTTAAAGACTACACGGTGTGTTTGAATAAAGTACATGCCGTGTATTCTGGGTTTTTCCAAGTAGTAGCTCTGAAACTGCTCTGAATGCCAGAAAAACTGAAAAAAAACCAGCTATGTGCCAAATTCCGATCTGTGGGGGATCATACTCCCCGCAAATCAATGCATGGCATCATAACAATGCATACAACAAGTAAACAACATAAAAAACAATGATCCACCAAATTTCGATCCTAGAGGGCCCATAACACCTCCAAGACCAGAGCTTGGCTCCCATGCTAAACAGGCTGTAAAATAATTAATACTATATTAGTGCAACATGTATTTCTATCACAGCAAATACCACAATGGCATGCATAATATATCACGACATCTATCACAAAAACAGTCAATTCTAATGCACCCTAGATGTAATGATAAAATGCATGACAAGTGATTTCCTACCGAGTGCCTATATGATGCAAGATATGGCACACCCTCATCTCATCGAGTTACAACCAAATAGAACCAAAATCATATAAACTGTAACAACACAAAACATGTGCATCACCCAACAGTGAAATATAATAAACTCTAACACATGAAAAAACTGAAAATTGCAATTACGAGGTAATATAGCTTTTCCCTGCACACGGGTTAATTACTCCCAGGTATATTTAAGTACTAACTACCCATTTCTTCCTATCCCTGGCTATTGTAGAAAAATATTAAGCAATAGTGAAGAAAGAAAACTCCTTTGATAACACTTTGTAATGACTCGGGTCTGGAGTCACATAACTAGTGCCCCATACCCGGTTCGCCGCATGACCTCTAGCGCATTTCCCAAAATTCTAGAGGCTGCCAACTGGCAGTGAGGGCTTTGGTGAGTCAATGGGGAAACTATGCCCTCATTTGGTAAAGTATGCGGTGGAAGAATAAGCCTAAGCAATAGAGGAAGCACTAAATAGCATGCAAAAACTGAACTGAAAGTAAAAGCAATGTCTGATATAATAAGGATGCAGAATGGTACATGTATCTATGGAAAGAAGTAAGAAAAAACAACATGTTGAAACAAAACTGAAACCAAAGTACTAAATGTTAACAGCAACTCCAGCAGCATCGCGGGCCAAGGCCCGGTCCCATACTCTCCAGCTCCAACCAGCAATCAAGTACCTGAGGTAGAAGAGCCAAAATCCCTACTTATACCTGCAACCATATAATCTGTTTGGGCAAAAATACAGGACCCAAACCGAGTGTGAGACTAATCCCAGTAGGCAACCACCACATGATTCGTGCCCTACTGTCAGTGAGTGATATAGCAAAATTAAAGGTAAAAAAATGCTATAAACAATTCTACCAATTACCATTCACATTCATTTAATTACACAACCAGGGAAAACCAGGAAAGTTTCTATTCCATGATAAGCAAGTAACACAACAGATATCTAAAAGGCTGCCTAAACACAAGCAGTACAAAACCCAAGCTTGTTCTTTGGCTTGGTGGAATCATCACAACCAACCATCAAAATTTACATTGACGCTCTAGGTGGCTTAAAATAGAAGATCCCTATATTCCAGTAATCAAACAAGGCACAAACACTCTGGGAAGCTCTCACGTCAATTCCCCTATGGTCTTGCAATGATAGCTGCAGACTCTCTGAGGAATCAGTTACTTCTAATTCCTCCGATGGTCCCGATGTGTGGGTAACTAAGAACACTCTTGGGAAGCACAAAGTCTGATTCCCGTAGGTCCTACGTACGAAACTAAAACCAACAGACCCTCTAGGGAAGCAATTAATCATCTATTCCCTCTTTGATCTCCCACACCAGGTTCTCATAGCCCTGAGCAGTCCAGTCGTGCATAATCGATTGTTAGCAGTTCAATGTATGTTAAACAACTACTTGGATAATAGCTACCATGCATCAAAATCATTTAAATAGCAGGAAAACATGCAATTAGTGATAACAAGAAACTAACAACTGCAATAGGGTTTTCCTCACATGAAAACGGTGGAAAACAGTGATAAACAGCCAAACAAAGGGAGAAAAACTCGTGGGGTGATCCTCAATCAAGAAACCAAGCATATAATAGTAGAAATTCATCATAATCTAACAAGAAATCAAGGGAAGATAAACAATCGGATCAAAATCCTAAACCCGGGATACCCGACACATGGGTATTCGACACTTTTGCAACCAAAACTCAAAGAACTTCAACGTGGGGCAACAAAGAACCAACCTCGAACCTCAGAGATCGATATTCTTGAACCTCGGCCCATGAATTATCCTAGAACCGAGTAGATCTACAAAAACATCTAAAACGTTCATCCTCAGATAACTCACACGCGAGGAAGAATCCGGAAACGAGGCTAAAGAAGGACCAAGAACTCACCGTTGTGATTCTTATGCAACCGACAGAGTTTGATTCGGACAACCGGTGACGGATCGGTGTCTTGGAGATGAAACGGCCTCCTCGGACATTCTAGACAGAATTAGGCGGAGAAGATGATGTTTTCCATCATTAGGCGTGACCCCGGGTTGATTAATGAAATAAAAAAAAGTACATGGTGTGTACTCTTAAAGTACACGGCGTGTAGTGGGTTTTTCCATACTCCGCCAAAATCAGCCTCCATGTCACCCCTACACACAGTGTGTGTGGCCTGGTCTCGGCCAACACACGGCTTCGAGTGGCCGAGAAGTACACGGCGTGTACTCATAAAGTACATGGCGTGTACTCTAAAAATTTCCAGATTCTCCAATTTTCCTTAAAAAGCCCGTAAAAGAGATCCGTACCTGAAACCGATGCTACGGGTTCTTATAGTAGACAATTGGATCTAATACATAGTCATGTATGTGAACAAATGAGTAATCAAAAAAGTGGTGGGTATAGGCACCTCATAACAGTTATAAATTATTTCAATCACTATAGTTACATGTTTCTTATGATGCATAAGTTTTAAACCTTTGGATCTTTTACATAGTATAAAAATGATGTATACAATAAACTAAGAAAAAAATATTATCTTATCCGGTAAGGGTGGAAATACTTGATCTAGAATTTTCTGATCATTCTAGAGAATATGGAATTGTTTCATGAATAACTAATCCTATAATACCATAATTAAATGATGTATCTGAGAGGAGGAATTATTTGATTTGTGAAGATTAAATATGAACTTTCTATAAATTTTTTTTGGATATGCTATGGAATAATTATCTCTTATACTAAATCATGTTCCATGTAAGGAAATATAAATACACCATATGAGATATGGACAGGGAGGTGTACTAATTTTTCTTTTATATGTATTTTGGGGTTTAAACCACATATGTGACATTTTTACTATAAAAAATTGACTTAAATAAGAAAAAATTATTTTTATTAGATATCCTATGGGGATGATGGGATATTAATTCTACAATCCTATAAAATAGAAAATATTTTTAGCATGATTTGATATATTCCTTGTGAAGGACTATTTAAATAAAGGGGTTATTGAGAAGAATTTTTCTATGGTATAAGTTCAAGGAAAATAAATAGAAATTGTTATTGATATGGAATGTGAGTTAACTATATAATTGGTTTTAAAAATAATAACCTTCTTTGGTTACAAAATAGACTTGAAGTTTTGTTAGAAAATATTAGGATCTCTAGAGATACACATTTCTTAAGGAAAATATCAATGAATTGTTATTTATAGAGTATGAACATAAAACATCAAGAGAGTCTATTTATAGTTATAATTTTAAAAAATATTGAGTGTTCATAATACTTGAGATTGAATTTTTTAATACTAACTGTGTTTGGAACCCAATGGGTACACTTGAAGGGGTTTGGACCATAGGGTGAAGGTGGGTATTTATAAGAAATATGACTTGGATGGTTGAGGGTCTATCTATAATGTTCTTTTTGTTGAAAAGGTTTATAAACAAATTCATAGTATTGATCATGAAGACACCACTTCCCTAGTTACAAATATTGAATACATTAAAATATTATTTTTTAGTATCTCATTATGATTATTATATATATCAAATAAATATAAAAATCTTAATTAATAGGTATTTAGTCTAGCTAATGTGTAATGTCCTAGAAATTCTATATAATTTTTTTAAAAATTATATAGAATTATTTTGAGACTGTGAAATCTGATGGCATATGATATCGAGGCCCGGAGTGCCCAGAATGATCCGTCAAATTTTGGTTGTGCTTTAACCAGCACCCATAATAAGTTTTCCTAAAAAAGTGGAATAACTTTTAAACTATAACTTGGATCAGAAATCTGAGGGAACGTTGTGTTCAGGATTGCGGGTTTACCCTAGGCGCGACTTAATTTTTGTCGGTGTGGGTCTCCTGTGAGAAAACCCAAAAATGGCATAATCGTAAATAAAATAATTAAAATAATTATTTTGTTTTTCAAATCTTTATAACTCACAAATGGTAGCTCGGATTGAAAATCTGAGACCATTGCCAAACTCGTGAGGGCATGCTTTATTTAAGCAGATACTAACTTTAGCCAGCATGTGCCACTAGTGAAAGTTAGTTTTTTCCCGTTAATAAAATAATTAATTAATAATAATTTTATTGTAAAATCTATAACATTTAAACGGTAACTCGGATTGGTAATCCAATAGTACCATTTGTTTCTTTGGGGTGTTTTTCACTTAGGCAGAGCCTAACCTCGACCGGCGCAGGTAAAGGGCGACTGTTAATAATTTTACGAACATTTTTTCTGGTACTTTGAGTAAACGCGCGAGCGGAATTATATAACTTTTGGACCGGTGCACAGAATTGAAATCTGAGGGCACCATTGAACTCGCAGTGCTGATATTCTCTTAAGGAAACCTTCACCTTGACTGCAGTAGGTCGAGGTTGAAAGTTAGTTTTCATGAATTTTTTGGGAGAGTTAAATGAATAAAAATAAAATAAAGAACAAATTTTATTTTATTTTTAAAACCTCCCATTTGATGTTTAGTGGTGGGGAGCACCTGAACTAAAAAACCCAAATTTAAATTAAATGCGGGGGACCACCTGACCCTTGAAATCCCCCTTTAATGAGAGATAGCTCTTGGTTTTCCTCCAATAGATGTGCTAACTCAATTAGTTTATTTGATAAACTTATTTGGAACTTCACCATTTGGTTGGAGGATTGTTGAAAAAAGGGAGATCTCTAGAGAACATGGAAGGAGATTCTTAACCAATGAACATCCACTACAATGAAGAGCATCCTCCGGAATCATAGAACGAGGAAGATGCTTGAGCCCAGATCGGAAACTTCGTGTGGGTGCAATGAACACCGACATCACCATCTCATCGACTTCGTCTTCTTCCTCGTGCCAACTCTTAGGAACAGTCAAGGTAGGGGTTTAAATCTGAATGATTATGGTTTCTCATGTTCTTCTCTTCTAAATGAAGGATGCAGATCAACTCACTAACTAGTTGATCTGCGAATGTTTTCTTCTTGTGGGTTTAGGAATAATTATTGCAGGTTGATATAGGGGGTTTATTTTGAAGTATGATAAATATCTATTTGTTGTTTCCTCATATTCTCGATTCTCAACGACGATGTCCAAATGAACATGGCCATTATCCTTCACCTAAATGATGCTCCTCTTTCTTTTTATTTTCCGTGAGTTCTTCATTCATTCTTCAATGCCTAATATTTATTGGTGCTGGAAACACTGTGTTTTTCTAAGATTTATATAAATAAGTGAAGCCCTTGACACAAGGATCACAAATATACGATCATTTAATTTTTCAGGCTTGGAACAAAGCTACAATGGCTCATGGATGGAGGCAGCCAAATATTTACTGGCATTGGAAATGCAATATTCTTTTGAGCGTGACATATGGACACAGAGACCTTGACTTGAGGATCGTGAAAATGTGATCATTTTATTTTTTGGGGTTAGAACAAAGATGCGACATCCCATGGAAGGAGCGACGTGGAAGAGCAGGGCGGTCTGGTGCTGCTGGTGTAGGCGATGCGCATGCAACAAGTGGGGCCAGGTGGCTTCGGCCAAGTACATGGTAGATTAGGTGGCAGTGTGAGTAGGCAGCATGACAGAGGCAGGCCGTGTTTGAGGTGGAGGAACAGCGGATTCCTGGTTCGTGTACAGGGGTGCAAAATCCTGGAAGAAGAGAATTATATTGGAGAGAGGAACAAATAGATATGAAATAAAATCCAATGAAACATTAATTAAAAAAGAAATAGAGGCACTATTTGGACCTACGCACACCAAAATAGGATACCCCCCTTGTGCATGAATCTCAAATTAGATTGGAAAGATAATCTTTCAATGAAATGAAATAATAATATAATAATAATATTATTATTTTTTATGGTTGTCAAAACCCTATTTCATCCATAACATATCCATGAAACCTCGGTTTCACACACCGTCAATGACAGTGCGACCCTGACCTCAAGATGGAAAATATGAGTTCAATGTTGGATGCGTTTTTTTGGTTTTCGGATCGGGTACCCGAAGCGCTCGGAAAATAATAGATTTAATATTATTATTAAATTTTCGACCCGCCATAACTCATGTGTGCGACATCCAATTGACTTTACATTAGTGGATATGTGATCCTATCAATAATACGGTCTATTAAAGTCTAAAGTTATATACTAAATTTTGGTTTATGGCTCGGGTTCATGAAACACCCAATAATAATAATAATAATAATATTGTGAGATCTTGTATTCGACATATCTCGCTCATACGGTGTCGAAATGAAAAACCGTCAATGGTGCTGCAAACCATGGAGCAAGTCGGTCCCTTTGGTATACCTCACATGAGATTTGGATAAATTTGGGATATGGTCGGGTTGGAATGAGCACGATTCCATCCGGTCCCTCGGGACTCAAAGGCTAATAACATACAGACCGGGCATCCGATTGACACACTGTCTGTTGCATTGAGACCGCTATGACATGGCGGTCCTTTGAGATAAATTTTCATGGGACTACATGGTAGTTGGATTGTCGGGAATTTTCTTGAGGAGTGGACCCTCCCAGAGACGAGCAAGCTTAGTGCGGGAACCCAGTACCTAGCTGTGACGTGATGAGTGAATAGAGTTCCTGTGTGGGTCTCCACCGAGCGATCCTGTTTTGGTAAGCACCGAGCGATCCTGTGTGGGTCACCACTAAGCGATCCTGTGTGGGTCACCACTAAGAGATCCAGTGTGGTTCATCACCTAGTGATCATGTGCAGGTCCGTACAAAGCGATCCTATGTGGGTCAGCACCGAGTGATCCTGTGTGGGTCAGCACCGAACAATCCTTTGTGGGTCAGCACTGAGCAATCTTGTGTGGAGTAGAACCTAGAGATCCTCTGTTGGTTTGACGATGTACTAACGAGGTACTAGGATCCTGTGTGGGTCTAACGATTTACTATGATCCTCTGTGTGCTTGATGATTTAGGATCCTACGTGGGTCTGCCTCTTAACAGAGTAAGACGATTTAGTAGTTACATCTAATCACCTCTACTACTATACCTAATTTATACCTGGTGTGAGTTGATTCAGTACCTTTGTGGTGTTCTTCTATGTGGAGTACCTGTGTGGTACTTACCTTCGTGGTGTTCCTTCCTTTGAGGAACAGTTGAGCTTTGGGCTTTCGGGTTGGACTATGTGTTTCTTCATGATTGAGATGAGTATACATGATAACTTAGGTATATTTATGGGCATATACCTAAGTAGGGTTGTCAGTTGATTTCATGCTTTTTGGTTTATCCTTTGTGGATTTTGTGAGACATTGAGGGTCTCGGGGACGCTACTAATTATCGTTATACTCACCCCTTCACAGGCTACGCCCGCACCTTGTTGTGTTTGGTGCAGACAACAGACAACACTGACTAAGGACAAGAGTATCAGGACTGGAGGTATCTCAAATGTGGACCTTAGATGAGGCATACCACAGAGACGACTATTCGAGAGTTGTACCTACCCTTTAGGTAGGATCCTTGGTGGGTATTCACATGAGTAGTTTCAGTTTACTTGTACTTTCCAGTTTTCTGGTACTTTCTAGTTGGGCTTGTATTCTAGCCCCTTTTACTTACTCTACACACTCTTTTTACTATTCAGTTTACTTCTGTTAGTATCATCCTGTGTGCATGGTCATTTGTGTTTTTAGGATATAGAGGCAATGTCTTCCCGAGTTTTGGGGAATACGCCTTTCGATGCTAGTCACCAGGCCCTGGCCTATGGAAGGTGGGCTTGGGGTAGTCACAGCACGGGCGCCGGGGGACGGGTCGTGACAAATTGGTATCAGAGGAGTCAGTTCTACCGTAGAACATAGGACTATAATCTTTTTAACAGCAATAGTGTTAAGTGTAGGGAGTGTGGTTATCTATTTAGGGAATCTAGTGTTGGTGTGGCGGCTAACGTATCCGTACACCAGGACTCTGACTTCTAACTTCTGACTCAGTGCACGAAAACACTGATTGCACATGTGTTTTGGAATGTTTTCCTGTATTTTATTTGAGTCAACTCACCAGGTATCACTTAATGACTGTGACACACCTGTTCCTTATCTGGATGCCGATGTGTAGACATCTAGCTATGATTTCCTCAGAGAGTACGCGATGATGGCCCACTGAATGATGAGACCTTGGTGTAGGGCTCTATTACGGCGTTTTCACCTTCAGGTGGTCTATCGACAGAACCACTACCTAGAGTAATAGTGTTTCCACCAGCTCCACCTGTAGAAGACTCATGCCGACTGAGAGCATTGTATGAGTTCCAACAACATAGGCCTCTGAGGTTTTGAGGAGAGACAGATTCCCAGGCAGATGAGGACTGGGTTGAGACTGTGTCTTGAGTTTTATGCCTAGTTAAGACACTGGTAGAGAAGAGGGTGATCTTAGATTATAGTATTCTCCAGTGAGTGACCAAGAGGATGGTTCACATAGTGATGAGGCTTCAGTGCGTGGACCATTTCTCGAGATAATACCTTCAAGTAGTGTGTCACCTATATCACTACCTGTTGGGAAGCAGTTATAACTGGCGGTGCCGGTAGAGGACACATTTAGGCTTTGTGCCTTACACGAGTTTCAGCATCGGATACCCCTCAGGTTCCGAGGCGAGCCGAACTCATAGGCGGATGAGTACTGGATTGAGGAGGTGGTTGAAAGTTTTCTAGATATTCTACAGCTTCGGCAGGATGACATGTCGGTAGCTAAGTGTTCATCGAGGCATACTGACCATTCCTAGTACTCAATGAATACGATACAATCTGTTCTTCAGGGCTCAGACTTTTGAGCGCGGTGTGTTTAAGGACATCCAAGCCAGCACTATTCCCCTATGCATTCCTACCTATTTTGGGGTGCTAGAGAGAACCTTTGCGGTTGAATGTTCTTTGGTTGAGTGAATACTTCCAGTGAATGTTAGCAGTATGAAAGTAGGAAACTGACACTAGTCTCAGATACTTGGGTGTGTAAAATGTTTCGGGATGAGGAATTAATAGGGATAGATGAATCTATAGGGCAGCAGATGTGGAAGTGGAGCTTGGAGAGAAACATGAGGTGGTATACTTTTTGACATGTTACAACCACCACCTCAATGTGGTCCCCACTAGGCTCAGGGAGATGGAGGATATGGGAAGGGAGTAGCTGCATGTGGTCAAGGAGTGTGACCTAAGGACTCCAGGAATGAATAGAGGTATGGTTTTTGCCTACTACTAGCTATCGTATCAATAGACACCGGTACCAAACATTCCTTCCTTCCATGAATCCTTTCCAAGACCTAGAGTTTCTGTTTAAACCATTTACTTGACCCTGACATCTGGAGACACCTATAAGAGGAGACTCGATAATCACACTTACGCTGATGGTGTGATCTGACCATTGAGGTGAGAGTTTCAGTTGGAACCACATGGCGGCAGTGTCGAGGCCTTATGACGTTAGTTTGGGTATGTACTAGGCATCCACAGTTCATACTCAAATTGACTGTATTAGGAAAAAATGTTTTGGTTTATCTACAACGTGAGAATATAATTTTCCATGGTTGAAAAAAAAGGAAACCCATATAGAACAAGATAAACTCACGCATGGGATGGTGAAGCCGATCACTCTCGAGTCAGCCAGACTTACCCTCGTGGAAGTAGGAGTTTTCAGTTTTTAGTTCCAAAAAGGAGTGGCAGAGCATGGGGACATCTTTTCAAAAGATATTTACAAAACTACCTCTCCGAAGGGAGAGGGGTGTATTATTTGGCTAGGTACTACTGGATATTTGTACCAGGCTTCTCCAGGGTAGAGGCACCCTTATCATCTTTGAAAAAAATGGGGATCCTTTCTTGTGGATGGAGAAGTGTTAGTAGAGCTTTTAGGAGCTAAGACAGAGACTGAAAAGTAGAACTATGATACCCAAGACATGGAGTTAGCAGTAGTGGTCTTTGTGCTAAAGGTGTGGTGGCACTACTTAATGGATTAACATTTTACAGTCTACTCTGATCACAAGAGTCTCAGGTATATCTTCTCTTAGAAGGACCTAAACCTGAGACAGTGTAAATGGCTAGAGTTCCTCCAAGACTATGACTTTGAGATAGTCTATACTCCTGGGAAGGGGAACGTGGTAGAAGATTCACTCAGCAGAAGGTATAGTCTGTAGTTTTTGAGTGAAGAGACAAAGCAGCTAGCCGCATTGCAGATATCCTCAGTGGATAGAGATGGAGAACCATACCTCCAGTCTATGGCAGTCACACCCCCACTCCTTCAATGAGTCAGGGAGGTGCATCTTGGGGATATTTACTGCGAGACTCAACGTGCTTAGATATCCTTAGGGCAGGCACCTGATGGATTTTCTGAAGGTGGGTAGCACGTCATCCTCTTCAGAGGACATACCATGGTACTGGTAGCACTACAGAAGGAGGTGTTGAGGAAGTTCTATACATCCCCTGTGGTGGTACATCCTGGTGTGGTGAAGATGTACCAGGATCTCCGGTGTCATTACTGGTGGCTAGAGATGAAGAAAGTAGTGGTAGAGTATGTATCATTAAGTCTCATTTTTCAAAAAGTGAAGACTGCATAGAGTTGTTATAAGTCTTATGCCGACATGATACAAAAACGATTGGAGTTTTAGGAGGGTAACCGCATATTCTTGTGAGTCTCTCCTCGATAGGGACTATGATGATTTGGCCAAGGTGGCAAGTTATCACCGAGGTTTATCGGCCCTTTTCTAATACTTCAGAGGATAGGCGAGGTAGCATACCACTTGGCTCTTCCACCATAGGTGGAGAGGGTGAATGATGTTTTCCACGTATCTTAGCTAAGGAGATACATGAAAGAACTATCTCACATCATCGACCACGTCAAGATAGACTTCAACGATGGGCCGATGTTTACGGAGGTTTCAGTGGAGATTGAGGATCGATAAGAGAAGGTCCTTCATGGGCGGCCAATACCTCTAGTGCGCGTACGCTGGAAACACAGGAACCTCCAGGACAAAACATGGGAGCAGGAGGCTCAGATTCGTGCCCAGTACCCTCTTTTGGTTGTTTTGCCTTTGTTTTGGATTTCTAGGATGTAAAACCCAAAGGTGGGGAGAATTTAATGTCCCAGAAATTCTGTATAATTTTTTTTAAATTATATGGAATTATTTCGAGGCTGTAACATCTGACAGCATGGGATTATGAGGACCGAAGTTCCTGGAATAATCCGTTGAAGTTTGGTTGAGCTCTAAATATCACGCTTAAGTAGTTTTCCTGAAAAAGTGGAATAACTCTTAAACTATAACTCGAATCAGAAATTCGAGGGCACCGTTGCATTTAGGATGGCAGGTTGACCCTAGGCGCGACTAAATTTTTGTCAGCACGGGTCTCCTGTGAGAAAACCCAAAAATGGAATAACAGTAAATAAAATAATTAAATAAATTATTTTATTTTTCAAATACTTATGACTCCCAAATGGTAGCTCGAATTGAAAATCCGAGACCACCCCTGAAATCATGAGGACATGCTTTATTTAATTAGATACTAACATTGGCTGGTGCGGGCTACTAGTGAAAGTTAGTTTTTGGCCGTAAAAATAATAATTAAGTGACAATTATTTTATTATAAAATACATAACTTTTACATGGTAACTCAGATTTGAAATCCTAGAGTACCATTGGGTTTGTTGGGGCATGTTTCACTTGGGCAGAGCCTAACCTCGACTAGCGCAGGTCGAGGGTAACTGTTAATAATTTTCCAAACTCTTTTTGGGTACGTTCAGTAAACACGCGAACATCATTATATAACTTTGGAATTGGTGCACAGAATTGAAATCTGAGGGAACTATTGATGTCACAACATTAATATTTTCTTAAATAGACCTTCCCATTGACTGTAGTAGGTCGAGGGTTAAATTTAGTTTTTGTGAATTTCGTGGGAGAGTTAAAAGAATAAAAATAAAATAAAGAACATATTTTTTTTAAACCTCTTATTTGATCTTTAGTGGTGGGGACCACCCAAACTAAAAACCACCAATTTAAATTCAAATGTGGGACCACCCAACCCTTGAACTCCCCCTTTAATGGGAGATAACTCCTGGTTTTCCTCCCATTGATGTGCCAACTCAATTAGTTTATTTAATAAAATTATTTGTCACTTCACCAATTGGTTGGAGGATATTTGTAAAAAGGGAGATCTCTAGAGAATATAGAAGGAAATTATTCTATGAAGAACATCCACTACAATGAAGAGAATCCTCCAGAATCAGAGAACGAGGACGACACATGAGCTTGGATCGGAAACATCTTGTGGGAGAAACAAATGCCGACATCACCATCTCATCGACTTCATCTTCTTCCTCACGCCACCTCTAACGGAAAGTCTAGGTTGGGGTTTAAATCTGGATTATTATTGTTTCCCATGTTCTTCTCTTATAAACATATGACACAGATCAACTCACTAACTACTTGATCTGCATATGTTTTCTTCTTGCGGGTTTAGGAATAATTATTGTAGGTTGATGTAGGGGGTTTATTTGGAAGTATGATAAGTATCTATTTGTTGTTTACCCATATTCTTGAATCTCAATGATGATGGCCAAACGAACATGGTCATCATCCCACACATAAACCTTGATCCTCTTTATTTTTATTCTTCGCGTGTTCTTTGTTCGTTCTTCAACGCCTAATATTTATTGTCACTAGAAACACCGAATTTGGCTGAGTGCGATATATGGACGCGAATCCCTCAACACAAGGATCGTAAATAAGTGATCGTTTAATTTTTCAGGATTTGAACGAAGCCACAGTGGCTCTCAGAAGGATGCATACAAATATTTATTGTCACTGGAAATGCAATATTCTATTGAGAGCAACATATGGATGCAGAGCCCTCGACCAGAGGATCCTGAATATACAATCATTTTATTTTTTGGGGTTAGAACAAAGATGTGACAGCCCACAGAAGGAGTGACATGGTGGAGCAGGGCGGTCTGGTGTGGCTGTTGTAGGTGGTGCGTGCGCAGCGAGCGGGGCCAGGTGGCTTCGGCCGATGATGAGGCAGATTAGGCAGCAGCGCGAATAGGCGGTGTGGAAGAGGCAGGCCGTGTGCGAGGCAGAGGCTCAGTGGATTACGAATTCGTGTACAAGGGTGAAAAATTGTGGAAGAAGAAAATTCGATTGGAGAGAGGAAGGAATAAGTAGGAAATAAAATTAAAAGAAAACTGAATATAAAAAAAGATATTGAGGCGCTATTTTAACCCACGCGCACTAAAATGGGATACCCCTCTTGTGAGTGAATCTCAAATGAGATTGGAGAGAGAAACTTTCAATGAAATGAAATAATAAAAAAATATTATTATTATTTATGGTTTTCAAAACCCTATTTCATCTGTAACTTATCCGTGAAACCACGGTTTCACGAACCATTAGCGGCAATGCGACCCCGACTTTGAGAGAAAAATCATGAGTTCAATATTGGATGTATTTTTCAGTTTTTTGGATCAAGTACCTGAAGTGCTTAGAAAATAATAGATTCAATATTATTATTAAATCGTTGAACCTCCATAACTCTTGCATGCGACGTCCAATTGAATTTCCATTAGTGGCAATGTGATCCTGTTAATAATATGGTCAATTCAAGTCTAAAGTTAGATACTAAATTCTGGTTTGTCGCTGGAGTTCATGAAGCACCCAATAATAATATTATTATTATTATTGTGAGATATTGTATTTGACATATCTCCCTTATACGGTGTCGAAATGAAAAACCGTAAATGGTGTTGCAAAACATGGCGAGAGACAGTCCCTTTGGTATACCTCACTTGAGATTTGGATAAAGTTTTGATACAGTCGGGTTGGATCAAGCATGAATCCAACCAGGCCTTTGGGACATAAATGCTAATAACTTACAGATCGGGTGTCCGATTAACACATCGTCTATTGCATTGAGACCCCTATAATGTGGCGGGACTTTGGGATAATTTCTCATCGGACTTCATAGCAGTTGGAGTATCAACCAGTGGCTTGAGGAGCAGACCCTCCCAGAGATGAGCAAGCTTAGTGTGGGAACCCAATAGCTGGCTGTTACGTGAACAATGAATAATGATCCTGTGTGGGTCAGTTTTGAGCAATCATGTATGGGTCAGCATTGACCGATTCTATGTAGGTCACCACCAAGCGATCATGTGTGTATCAGCACCTAGTAATCCTATGTGGGTTAGCACCGAGTGATCATGTATGGTTTAGCAATGAGCTATCATGTGTGGGTCAGCACCGAGCGATCCTGTGTGGGTCAGCACCGAGCGATCTTGTGTGGGTAAGCACCTAGAGATCCTATGTGGTTCTGATAACATACTAATGAGGTACTAGGATCCTGTGTAGGTCTGACGATGTACTACAATCCTCCATGGGTCTGATGATTTAGGATCCTACATGGTTCTGCCTCTCAACAGAGTAAGATGATTCAGTAGTTACATCTAATCATCTCTACTACTATACCAAAGTTATACCTAGTGGGAGATGAGTTAGTACCTTTGTGGTATTCTTCTGTGTGGTGTGCCAGTGTGGTACTTACCTTCGTGGTGTTCCTTCCTTTTTGGAACAGTTGATCTTTTGGCTTTTCAGTTGGAATCTGTGTTTCATCATGATTGAGATAAGTATACTTGATAACTTATGTATATGTATGGGCATATACCTAAGTAGCATTGTCAATTTATTTCATGCTTTGTGGATTATCCTTTGTGGATTTTTTGAGAATTTGAGGGTCTCGGGGACCCTACTGAGTATCGTTATACTCACCCCTGCATGGGCTACGCCCGCACCTTGTTGTGTTTGGTGAAGACGACAGGCAACATTGAATGAGGACTAGAGTACCAGGATTGGAGGTAGCTTAGATTTGGGCCTTAGATGAGGCATACCATAGAGATAACCATTCTAGAGATGTACCTACCCTTCATGTAGGATCCTTGGCGGGTGTTCACATGAGCTGTTTCAGTTTACTTGTACTTTCCAGTTTTCTTGTACTTTCTAGTTGGGCTTGTATTCTGTCCCCTTTTACTTATTGTACACACTCTTTTTTACTATTCAGCTTACTTGTGTCCATATCTTGTTGTGTGCTTGGTCGTTTGTGTTTGTAGGGTATAAAGGCAATCCCTTCCTGATTTTTGGGGAATACTTCTTTCGGTGCTAGTCGCTAGCACCTGGCCTATGGAAGGTGGGCTTGGGGTAGTCAAGGCACGGGCCCCGTGGGACTGGTCGTGACATAGTGTATATGATACAACCTTAAAATTTTGATATATAAAATGATACTAAAAAGTTTTAAAAGTTGTGATAGTTAATTTATGGATTGATGAAACTTTCTCAGAGTTGGTATATTTGGTCTGATTATTTAATAAAACAATTTTGTTATATAAAGAATGCAAATAAATCATGCAGGTTTTATGTAGATCACATTCCACTCATCATAAATTATGTTCTCAATTTACATTTTTTATGGTATCATTAAAAAAGTGCTTCTAAATGGATACATTGGTAAATAAACCTACATATTAGGTATGAATTTCTATAATAATAGATCAAATAGGTCACTTGGAATATTATAGAACACATATATTGGTAAAGTGATTAAATTTTTTAATAGGGAGAACTCCAAGAATGAGTGATTGTAAGAATTTCATAGAATTAGTCTTAAAAATACCCAATATCCTTCCAAGTAGTTATAAAATAGAAACATGAATTAGATTCCTTATGAATATGTTATAGTATTTATGATGAATACCATGTTATATATTCTAATAAATCTATATTATGATTTGATCATTATATATAAATACTAAACCAATCCTATTAATAGTTATTGTATTTTTTGTAAGAACATCTTTATGTACTTGAGTTGAAGTATATATATTTGTGGGTATTTTGAGGTTTGAAATGCCTTATTGTATGGGGTTATAATGATACAAGTTTTCAAATAAATAAATATGATATGAGGTATCAATATAGTCTCATGTTTTTCCTCAGCAATGGATCTTCTGGTTGGAAGATTTACAAAACCATACACTATAGATAACTCATTAACAAAAATAGAGTACATCATTATATTAAATGCAATGAGGGAATATTCTTATATTTTTTAGTTCATCAAAAACCATATTGTGGTTCCTTGAATTGAAATTTCACTTGATATATTATTTTAAAATAATGGAATCATTACCCATGTCAAGGATCCACAATCTCACTAAAGGACTATCCAAATCCTTGTCAAATAACATTGATTTCAAGAAATATTTGATAGGGTACCAATGTAAAGATATTTTGGGAGGATGAAAAGGATAATATAGTAGATCAAATAAAAAACCATTACTATATCAAAATAATGAGGGTTATATAAATTATTTTGGTATTAGACACATGAGATTCTAGATGTGATAGTTATTGTTAATGTAAATATATCATGGTTTTATAATAAATACAATATCTATTTATCATTCATCCATGTGTGCTGTATATATTACACGAAGAGTAGAAAGAGAAAATACACACAAATTGAGGCTATTATTTGTCCTTAGTTAATAATATTTATGATTTATTATGGGTTGGATGATATGTTAAGATCGCCATGAATGGAATCTTGTATATAACAAAATGTAGACACATGAGATAATAAGTAGAGAATTATTAACTGGATTGACCAAAAAAATCATACCGTTGAAATTAAAGATTATCATTGATATACATAAAATTGTATGATTTATAAGAATCCCTATTAATTGAGGTTGAAAATATAGCTAGCATATAAACCTTAATACTTTGATATATTTCTCATTCCAAACATGAGGTTTAGATAATCATGGGGTTCTTGGGAATGTTTCTAATAATGTTCTTAGTAGATTTTATCCAAAATATGATTATTAATCTTATATGAAAAGTATTATATATAGCCAATTGATTAAATTAAATATAAAAAAATGGATTATATACGAATTCATATGATGTATAGAGAAATATATTATGGTGGACATGTGTATATAGATACATGAGTGTGTTTGATTGAGATCTCTCAATATACCACATGGATTGTAATGGAATTTTTATAGAGGACCCAATTTTCTTATAATTATTTATTATGGAATTCATAATTTCATCTAATTATATAATGTCCCAAAGGGTTACACAGTTGGCCCTATAAGAAGTTTTTATTTTCACAGAAAAGTGTTTCTCCAAAATTTGAGATATTTTATATAATAATATTATCTAATAATGTTTGAATGGATCACAAAGAGTTTTCTAATTTTTAATAAGTTATATAAGACTTTTTTTTCAAGTGTGGGATTGTTTTAAATATCTACTAAAACATAAACCATGACATGGTGAGGGTCACTATGGCATTGTTTGTGTTAGTTCATGGATTATAATACCCTATTGTGGGGTATGATAGTAATAATAGGGATTTTAATTTAACTGATATTCTTACAATTATTATTATACTTATTCATATTATAGAAATAGTGTGATGATGTATATATAAATTATTGATTGTTAAAGGAGTTTAAAATCACATAAATAATGAAATCGATGTTGTAAGAGTTACAATATTTAATACCAAATGGATGGTAATTTCAAAATAATAGAAATTTCATGAATTCTAATAGGATCATTTTTTAATTTAATGATACATATATATTACATTTCATATAACTCATTCAATTAGAGTATATTTTATTCTATCTAAGACAATGCCCTATTAAATTTTCATCTCTTTATTTGGCAATGTTAAGGAGGTGCTAGCACACAATTATAAGTATGGGTACATATCAAATAGTTCACTAATTATACTAGATGATAAATATATTTTGACTCAATAATAAATTTATAGCGACTAAGGTAACATGATAAAAATCATTTTTTGATATGAAAGTGGTTCTCTTTTTTACAAATTTTTATTTTATATTATCATTTCCCATCCTAGTTGAAATTTTTCCGGGGTTTTCTGTCCATTTACATTTCTTATAGGAATAATGATGTCCCAAAAAACATTAAATTGGTCTAATAGAGAAAAATAATCATTTGATGATATTAGAGAATACATATAGCACCAGAAATATTAACAGGGGAGTATTATTCATAGAAACTCACATAAGAGAAAAATTACCCACTATATGACTTATAATATTTGTTAGCTCTATTATACCTTAAATTCCAATCATGCAAAGGAATTATAAGAATAAATTGAATAATATTTATATTTTCATCAATTGTTCACACTATAAAGATATCTTATTGAGGTTTAACATCAATTTTATGCATATTAAAAATGATGTGTACAATATTACAATATCTTCCATTATGGGTAATAAAGGGAAGTCCAAATAAAATTTCAATTCTAGACATTATTTGTAGGAAAAATAACTTGAGGAAATCAATCCATATAAAATAGGTTTACAAAAAAAATCATACTTTCTTATTGCATTTTATATGTTGAGAATGTATTAGAATGAAACTTTCCACACTTATTTAAATATATAATCCATATGGTGGTTACTAATTGAATATATGGAATCAAGTTAACATTAAAGGATTAATGTTTAAGGTTAAAAAATCATGTTAATCACCTTCTAATACAATAATTAATTATAAAAAATGTATTTTGGTTAATAAAAATCAATTTTAAGTATCAAATATGTGTTAAATGGACAAAAATTGATAAATCATGGTTGGTCCATCATAAAAAATTCAGAAAATTATATTAGATTAATTTTTAACCTATATTAAAAAACAATTCTTGATTTTATCTTGGGATAATATTTGAATGGTTGGAAAAATATTATAATAAGTAAAATTCATTTATCCCCATGAAATGAAAATTGAATGTTAAAATATTAGTAAACATGCATAGTTTGTCATAAAAATTTGTGAAAATGGTTCTGGAGCATTTTTTTAACTTTTAGGGATAAATCAAGAATGGATATAAAATTTAAGTCTATTTAAATTATAAAAAACATATTAATAATTAAAATTCATTTCTAAGTGTAAAATATGCATCAAATAATAAAAATTATAAAATCAGACCCAACGAGTCAAGGAAATTTAGCATAGTTTTTTTAAGTTCTTTATAACCTATAAAAAACCAATGATATTGATATCAGAGGTGAAAAATAAGATAATAAATGTATTTTAATATATATATATATATTAAAAGTGTTAAATGTGGTTAGAATGATTTAAAATAAGAAAAATATCTCAAGTTTCCATGAAAAGTTTATCTAGTATTTCATAATCCATTTATGAAAGGTAAGAATAAGGTACATGTGAATTCAATTATTGAGGTACCCAAATGATTTAAAATTCCTTTTAATAATTATAATTTATTTTTATTGTTTAAATTTGTGTCAAATATTTAACAATTAACCAATAATATTGGTTTTCATTTAAATTTAAGGTAATGATCCTTTTGTCATTTTTTGTATATAAAAAACTATATTTAATGACCAGTTATGTGCTGCGTGACCACTAAGAGGGGGTGGTGAATTAGTAATCTGATATTTTTATGGTTTCTTCTATTAAAAAACCTTCTCCTTTATTTAGAAATAAAAGACCTTGCTGAGAAACAAAACATAAGAACACCCACGGAAAAAATAGGAATTTACAAGGTTCAGTACTCAATAATAATAGATAGTCATTAGAATGATATTGAAATAATACAATATAAGAAATTCTACTTGAAAAAAAAATCTTTTGGTTTATAAAACATAGGGTGTGCCCATTATTACGTTGAACTATAGTTATTTTATGGTGCATTTTCTTCTCAAAATATATAATATGGAATTTTTTTTTCTAATAATGAAATTAACCTCCACCAACAAGATTCAACTTTTCAGAATTGTGCTTCTTGTAGTCCTCATAATTTCCCTTATGAAAATCAGAAATTATTCCTTTTTGGTTTCTTTAATATTAATGACCAATAATCTATTCCTTTCCATTATTTATATATCTCTCTCTCACACACACACACTCTCTATTCTGCTTCTTCACAGCACACACACCATTATTTTACAGAAACTATAACTTATATTTCATGAAATTGAAGTTACTTATTATATTTCATCTTTATTTAAATATTTATAACACTATTTAAACAATTTAAAATTATGATTACTTTAATTATCAAATATGGTATTCATAATAACTTTTATAAGAAATCACCTCTATAAATGATTTTAATTTCATGTAAACATGGAGAAATATCCTGGCTTATTCATTCTAATTTAAACATGTTTTTCTTCTATACTAAATCATCATGTATGCATAAATACATGAATTTTAAAGTTACAAGATCCATTCAACTTCATTCTTGGCATTAAAAATCATAAATACCATCAAAATCATTCCTTGTTTTTTTATTATAATTGGAAATATCAAAATTTATAGTAAACTTGCCAAAATTCATACATGAAATTTTACATTCCACACTTCATTTAAAAAACAAGTACTTCTACAATATCTTATTCAATTTTCCATTAAAAGTGAATGAAAAACCTCTTCTTTAAGGTGAAAATATGAGCTAAATCAACAAATATTTCTTCAAAATCTAGTGAAAATTGATATCCATAAAAATGGTCATCTTCATATTTTCTTCAGTGCACAAGATCAATTTCACAATATTATTATTATTTAATATTTATTATGTATTTATACATAATAATCCTTTGAAAGCATAATTATATTCATTATAATGTTATTTAAACATTTTTAGATCACCTTAATTTTCATATCTATATTTATCTACCCGTGTTCTTATGTCAATATCCAAGTCAGCTTCCATGTGACACTCATGGAAGCTATCAGAAACCAAGTCGGGTCGCCATCTGACCCAAAGCCTGACTAGGTATGCAGCAAGGCCCGAGGGGCATTCCTGATCCCCACGGGCTGGAAAAAGTTCCCAAGTATCAAAAATAAAATATGAGAATGATTTACCTGTATAAATAAACATAAAAAATAGTTATATGAATAAATTCAAAAATAAAATCAAACAACCAAACAGACCCTTAAAGTAGGGTAAAAATTAAATTTTACAACTTGAACCAAAACCCCAAAGGGGACAATGATAAAGTAAAAACTAAAAAACACTAACTCAACCCTCCAAGAAACATGATGTGTAAAAACCTCAAGCCCCATTCACCAAACCAACATGAGGATGCCACTAACAACCCAAACCACCCATGCTATGCTCAATGCCTCAACCTGAAAAAAAAAGAAAAAGGATCTACATACACCCAAAGGTGTATGTAGGGTGTAAGACAAAATCCTAGTAGGATTCCACCGAGAAATGGTTCCATGCATAATTATTAAATGAAAAAATACATTTAAAATTTTACAGATGAAAAATAAATAAATGCTTGAACAATTTTAATGAAAACAATTTTAAGGAGAACTAATTTAAAGAAAACAAATTAAATTAAAACAGACACACTCTCTTGCTTTCATGGTAACCCCAATGTCACACTATGTGCCGATAGTGAGAGAAAATTAAATGAAGAGAATAATACATGGGAGAGTCTTTAAAGATATTAGCGAGAAGTGGAACCCTAGAACATCGTGTCTCAGTGAAGAATTGTATAGGAACAAAACAACATATGTTCTTCTGCACGATTCACTAGTAGGATAACACATCCATAACCTAGTGATCTCCCAACATCATCCAAAAGTTTAGTTAGTGTTGTAGTCATCAATCTAGCTATGTGAAACAGGGTTGATGCAACTTCTGTGTCAGTAGCGCACTAGTCCTAGTCCACCCACCTAGTACCTAGGCTTCCCATTTATGCTCAAGTGTTTTAGAGTTCATGTCACATGTAAAACATAAATAAATAAAACAAAATAGGTTCTATCTCTACCTAGCACCACACTTGCACACACAAAAACCATTAACAAAATATGCACACTAAAAATATCTCAAAAACTAAATCTTCATAACTTACACAACCAATTAATATGACTACACAGTCAAAGAAATCACTTTCATCATCAAACACACCATTAAAATAATTTATTAAACAATTTCAACATACATCACGTGACTTTAAACCCCAAAAACCTTTACACAATTCAACAAAAAAAATTCACCCTTAATAATTATTTAAAGAAACATTTAGAATTTTCATAAATAAATTTTAAATAGAATAAAACCACTTTACTCACCATACCAACCGACATTAAAAAAGGTCATTTCTATAGTTAAACAAGCCATGAAGAAAATTTACCTAACCATTTCAAAATTCGTCGCATGGATTTAAACGAAAAAACTTACTCAAATATTCATTTATGACAAAACTCATATAGATGCTATGACAAAACACCACTCTCACCCTTTTCACCTCTTAAAAAATAATCTGAAAATTTTATAAAAAATAATTAAATATTTTAACATGGGTTTCCACGAAACAATTACCCACATACAGCATAAATATGCTAATACCAAATCAAATGTGCATTAGATCTCAACATAAACCAAATCCAAAATAGTAAAACTACTAAATAAACATGCTAAATTAATAAAACACACAAAATAATTCATCAAACAATAAATATATGTGGATCCACATACCTTGGTGTAGGGAACCACAAGATTTTGGTGTAAAACTGCCACCACCCACCAAACACACCACAGACAACACAATTAGATCCTTAAACAAAAAATCGCACCAACTACACCATAATGGAACCAATTTCCACACAAAAACCCTAATCTGATAACCTACCAATGTGGGATAATGAACAACCAGAGAAAAACACAACCACAAAAATGGTGTGGATGGACAACTGTGTGTGAGAGAGGGTCTCCATAGGTGGGCTGCTCCATAAAAAATGGCCAGAAGGGAGGGGAAATGCAGATCCAAGTGGTGTGAGGCAGTAGAGGTTATGTGGTTTAATACGAGGTGGACGACAGTGTAGCTTGAGTGGTGTGAGGCGAGGTAGGTTGCTGTATTGTGGATGTTTGGAGATGGAGGAGGGGCGACGACTAGTTTTCCAGAGAAGGAGAGAAAGGGAGGTAGGGGGTTTTGCGGCTACAGTTCGGTGCACCGTAAGAGACCGGTTAGGGTGTAATTGGAGCTATGAGAGGGGATGCCACGATGTGGAGATGTGGGGTGCACTGGTCCGGTTTACTGATGAGGGATAGGAGGGCAGTTGACCTAGGGTTAGAGGGGGAAGAGTGTTGCGCAAAATAGGGGGAAGGGGTCCATGTGGGGAGAGAGGTGAGAGTAAGAGGGGAGATAAAAAAAGATAAAGAAAAAAAAGGAAAAAAGTGAGAGAGAAATGAAGGGGAAAAAGAAGAGAAAATAAAATAAAAAGGGAAAAAAATAAAAATAAATGAATAAAACAAAATTCTAATCAATAATAACAAATTTTAATACTAATAATAAAACTAAAAATTATAAAACCAAAATAACAGAAATGACCAAATTAGTGTATTAAATGAAATAATAATAATAATAATATATTAATTTAAACATTAACTTAAATAAAAATAATACTAATAATAAAACCAATCTAAATATATTTGTATTAATTATTGATTTTAGAAACCACGCACAGACGTGTGCATGGTCGCAGCATAATAGTGCACCCATGTAATAATTAATTTAATCATAAAACATTCTTTTATTAAGGATAGGAACTACACAGGGTTGCGCGTACGGTCACACACCCACACAAGATCCCAAATTTCTTTTTAAATAGAATCAGTTTAAACTGAATTTCAAAAGTAAGACCTGAAATAATTAAACTAAAATTAAGAATCGGTCGGGGTGTGACAATTCTCCCCACCATGACACTTATTGCCCCCAGAATGTCCAAAAAGATGTGACTAACCCAAGATTCCAAGCTAGACCATGAAGATACCTAAAATAAAAACTTGATCACTCGAAGACCGAGCATTCAAAATGCCCATGACCTGAAACTTCAAAGATCTCAAAACCAGATTTACCAAGGAGAAAATCCAAAAGTAAGGAATTCACCTCCAAACACCACTACAACATGGAAAACCCTGAAACCTAACTTTGGTATCACTAGGGTCTTCTCAAGATCTCCAATAACACATGTTAAGCAACCCACTACCCAATCTAAACAATCACTATCATCATGGTCAGGCAGAGTAGAACTAAGGGGTTTCCCCACCAGGAAGATATTTTAAACAAAATTTATTCCACAAATTCATCCTATGGTGGTTTCCCCACTATATTAGGGTTCTTGTAAAGCATTGGTTCTCCGAACAAAAATGACTCACAAACACCGACAACCTCTAACACTGGCTTGCCCCTCCAAGATCCCAATGTTTAACCAAACCAATATAAAAGGGGACACTAACGAGGCCCACAGTGGGTCTCCACACCATTTTATAATTTACCTAACACCATGGCATTCCTGCGACATTTTCAATTTATTTTGAGCGATAATGACTGAACTCTTCATCACAAACCCACCAACACGGGCCGAACTGCATTAATGATTCCTACACTAGCCAATACTCTACCACATTGGAGGGGTTTGATAGTGGAAACCCCCAACCAAGAGCCAAACTGGACAGTTTCACATCAATTCAACAATACATGAGAATCTTCAAAACAAGTACAATTTTGATCCATAACTGACCACAAGAAGGTTCACAGAGCACACCCACTAGATTTACAAGAATACAGATTCTTCAAACCTTATTAGAGCCCAAGAGGAACTCCCATAAATTAAGACCACACCAATGATACAAGGCCTTCAGAGATGGTATCACAATAGAGAAATTTAATCCATCCCCATCCTGTCACTGAAGACATAATTCAGACCAAGATCATCCCACATCCAATGAGTTTTACTACATGAAAAATTCACCGCGATACCTATGGATGGGGACCTGATATCTAAAGAATCTACTACTATGTAGTAATAAGCTAACCACCTCTAACTAGAACCTCATCTAAAATAAAAAAAATCAACATACTTCTCCTCATGTCCCAAGTGGCCACTCCATCAACATACCCACTAAGAATTGCAGCAAATGACTTATAGTGCCCGACTAACCACACTAGAGATAGAACATCGAGCGGTCTTTCAAATGCGCAATGCTAATTGGTGGAAGGGGAACTCCAAGAATAGGTCCCTTTGGTTAAAACTTCTAATCATATCAGGAGGCTATACTTACCATAATATGAACAATACCAACAACTATTACAAGCTTTAAACTGGTTGTTCCACAAAACCTCTGGGGAAGATGAAACTAGCTCATCAGAAAGGTCAACACACCTCCTTCTCTACCTGCTCACTAGTCAAGCACCTCCAAGATCTACCACTTTCCCTTGATTTCACTTCATTAGGTACAATTGAGGAATGAGGCTAGTCTTGAGGATCGCTCAATACATCCCCATTTTCAATGAAAACAAAACAATCCCCGTTTACTAGTCTAGTCCCACTCCACCAGATGTACTCTATACAACTTACACCCACACAACTTTTGGAGTTCCTCCGAAACCGAAGACACTTCTATCTTTCCCAAAGATCTGAAAAATATTCAACTGACCTTGATGTCTACAAACAATCGACACAATCGAGCAGAACCCAACTCCGCCTCTCCACAAGAAGTCTCAGCTGGGCTAAGAACTGAGAGACCTACAGAAAACCCATTAGACATTTCTAGGGGGGCACATCTCAAACCAGAAACACAAAAATATCCTTCTACAAAGCAATCATATAACCAAACATACATCCACATTCCAAACAGAAATCCAATAATTCCAATTTAAAACATCAATTCTTTTTCAAGGAAAACACCAACTTGAAAAACCAAGAACAGTAAAACAAATCCCAATGACTCTTTTGTACCCATAGCTTTCACTATATACACAAAACCATTTTCCAATTAAAAATTAATTTAAGAACAAAAACATATTTTAGAGAAAAACACACTTTTCAAGAAACAAGAAGCATCCTCAGAAATCAATCACTCGCCATTGAAATTCCATGATGCCTCAAAAATATGAATAATTGTGCCACTCAGGAACCCATCCACCCGATCCACCAATAGTCCAATAATCATGTCCACATGCACAAGAAAGCACTCATTGGAATACCACTGGACACAACAAGGCTCTTCTTCTTTCAAAAAAACATTCCCAATATTCTGAAAATTCCCTTTTTGAAAAAACCATTTCAAAAATTCAAGAAAAATTTTCAAAATGCTTCCCATTTCCAAGACAACTCACTTTGATTTCAAATAACCCAAGTCGATCTTTTAGAAATTTAACTTTGAAAAATCAAACAAAAAATTATAGATACAAGGTTCCAAAGAAACACACCCCAAGAATCATGTCAAACTCACATCAAGAGAAAAAATAAGAGCAACCCCAAGGTCCACTTTCCTTAAAAAAAGAACTTTCACACCAACCCAAAACTGAACCACAAAATCACTAACACTAAAGAACCTTGATGGAGAACTAGTGGTCATTCCAAAACCAGCCATATAGTTTAGTATACCATTCCCTAGGAAAGCCCCTACCACTATGAGTGTCAGAACATACTTTTGAGAATCACATGGGTCGCTACTCCATTTGAGACAATATGCAGTATTGGTTTACTCTTATTTTAATCCCCCATTCACAAAGACCAAAGACAAAAACATAAATCCTGGACTACCCCTAGTTACTTGAGGATCGGAATGAGTAAGATTTTATGAAACTCATCCCGCACCTACCCCTCGATTAATGATAGTCCTATCCCCGGTCTACATAATATCACAAATAATAAGAAAAAACCTCCTCTAATACCATTTTTTCATGAACCAAGCCGGTTCACCATCCGACCTGGTGCCCCACCTAGTCTGAGGGAAGGACCGAGGGGTATTCCATATCCCCACGGGCTGGAACAAGTGCCTAGGTATCAAAAATAATAATTTAGAATGATTTACCCTAATAAATAAACATAAAACAAATTGTAAGATGAATAAATTTAAAACTAAAATCAAACCAAAAAAGTCCTTAAACAAGGGTCAAAATTAAATTTTACAACTTGAACCAAAAAACCCAAGGGAAAAATAATAAAGGAAAAACTAAAAAACACCAACTAAAACCTCCAAGAAACATGAGGTGTAGCAACCTTAAGCCAGGTTCACCAAACCAACACAAGGATGCCACTGACAACCCGAACCACCCATGCTATGCTCGATGCTTCAACCTAGAATACAAAAGAAACATGATCTACATACACCTAAAGGTGTATATAGGGTGTGATCCAAGAGCCCAGTAGGATGCCACATAGAAAAGGTTCCATGAATAATTATTAAATGAAAAATACTTTTTCAATTTAATAGATAAAAATTAAATAAATGCTCAAACAATTTTAATGAAAACCATTTTAAGGAGAACTACTTTGAAGAAAACAACTTAAATTAAAACTCACACACACTCTAGCTTTCATGGTAACTCCAATGTCACACCATGTGCTGAAGGTGAGCGAAAATTAAAGGAGGAGAAGAATACAGGGGAGAGGCCTAAAGACACTAGCAAGAACTGGGACCCTAGAACATCACGTCTTGGTGAACAATGGTATAGGAACAAAACAATATACGTTCTCGTGTACGATAAACTAGTAGGGTAACACATCCATAACCTAGTGGTCTCCCAACATCATCAAAAATTTTAGTTAGTGTTGTAGTCGTTAATCCAGCTAAGTGAAATCGGGCCAATGCCACTTCCGTGTCACTAGCGCACTAGTCCTCGTCCGCCCACCTATTACCCATGCTTCCCATTAGTGCTCAAGTGGTTCAGATTTCATGTCACATGTCAAACATAAATAAATAAAATAAAAGAGGTGCTATCTCTTCCCAACACCACACTCACACACACAAAAACCATTTATAAAAACGCATAATAAAAATATCTCAAAACTAAATCTTCATCACTTACACGAAAAATTAAAATGACTACACAGTCAAAGAAATCACTTTCATCATCAAACACACTATTAAAAGAGTTTATTAAACAATTTCAACATGTGTTGCATGACTTTAAACCCTAAAGACCTTTACCCAATTCAACCAAAAAAATTCACCCTTAAAAATAATTTAAAGAAACATTTAGAATTTTTATAAATAAATTTTATAGATAAGAACACCATTTTACCAAAAAACCCATAGTAAACAAAAGGGGTAATTTCTATGGTTAAAGAAGCCATCAAAATTTTTTACCAAACCTTTTCAAAATTCATCGCATGACTTTAGATGCCAAAACCCACTCAAATATTCATTTATGAAAAAAAATACATATATGGGCTACACCAAAACACCACTCAAACCCTTTGAACCTTCTAAAAAATAATCATCACAATTTATAAAACACTATTAAATCATTTAACATGGGTTTCCACAAAAACAATTACCCACATAAAACATAAAAAAACTACTACCAAATCAAATGGACATTATATCTCAACAAATACCAAATTAAATGTAAGAAAAATAATAAATAAATGTGATAAATTATTGAAACTCACAAATTAATTCGTCAAACAATAAATATACGTGGAACCACCTACCTCGGTGTAAACAACCAGAAGATTTTGGTGTGAAACTACCACTGCGTGCCAAACGCACCACGAAAGACACAATTAGAACCTAAAACAAAAAATCTTACAAATTACACCATAATCGAACCATTTTCCACACCAAAACCCTAATCTAATAACTTGCTTGTAACGGCTCGGACCTCTCTAGTCTATTCCTTTTCAAAAATCTTGTGTCTGAGGTGTTCCGGGAGGTCAAGGTGACTTATCCCCAACACGTTTCCAAATTCCCAGTTATGTGAATAGTGCAACGGTAGCCTTAGGTGTGTAGTGAAAAGGTAACATTATGTGAACATTGTCATTGATAGCCTTATCTGAGTAGTTCAATGGAAAACATATGTGAACAGTGTCATTGGTAGCCTTATTTGAATAGTGCAATGGTAACCTTATGTGAATACTTTCATCGGTAGCCTTATGTGAATAGTGCGATAGTAAACTTATGTGAACTGTGTCATCGGTAGCCTTACGTGCACATTGCAATGGTAACCTTACGTGAATAGTGTCATTGGTATCCTTATGTAAATAGTGCAATGGTAACCTTATGTAAACAGTGTTATCAATAGCCTTAGGTGGACAGTGCAATGGTAGCCTTATGTGAACAATGTCATCAGTTGGATTATGTGAATAGTGCAACAGGAGGTCCAACGACAGCCTCTTTCCTTTCCAAATTTTGAGTTCATGAAGAGTGTTTCCAGAACGGTGAGGTTCTAATGGTAGCCTCTTTCCTTAGCCAATTTTCAGGTTCATGAACAGTGTTTCTAGAATGGTGAGGTTCCAACGGTAGCCTCTTTCCTTTTCTAAATTTCTTGTTCATGAACAGTGCTTCCAGCTTCTTATAGTTTCACCCCATTGACGTTTCCTTTGACGTAAAATACATTTAAATCCTTGTTTTAAGGACTCTAAGGTCGATTCAAAGGCCATAACTCCTATATAAATTTTTTCTAAGGATCGAGAGGCTTTTACTTGGTCAAACCGTGTGGTTTAATGCGATACGCTTTTAATGGAAAATCTAGCATATCATAAACTGATGCTCTGTTAAATCTTATAAAGGGACGAGATATCTTCCTCCATAGTTCTTCATCCTTGTTATCAAGTGCGAGACACTCAAACCTTCCATTCATTCCTGTATGATTTGTGAGATAAAACTTTCATCTTTGTATAGATCCCCCTCTGTTTTTGATGTAACCAAGCAGTATCAATCAATCTTCTATATAAGGTATGATTTATCACCATTCTTTTGGGTTCATCTCCTCTTGTTTCTCCTTGACCCTTTATTGAATTCTGTCTCCATGTTCTTAATGGGATTTTCTCGGGTGTTGACCGATATAGTAGTGTCTCTACATCCATAGGTGGATACTGTTTTCAAGGGGGAGGAGATCATAACCCATTGTGTGGCATGTTCTTGTATAAAGAATTTCAAGAACTGTTTGAGGTAGGGGATTCGTTGCTTCTCTTTTCTTTTATGTGAAACTATATAGTTGGCATGTCTTATCCCACTGGATCACAATGTAATTGAGATAATAAATATTTGAATGGGATAAATAAATTGATATCGATCTTATGTTATTTCCTCTTATTTTACTATATAGTATGATATCTATGTTTTTTTGTTTAGATTTTCATTATTGATGGAAATTGGTAAAGAAAATAAAGCCAAAATTAATTGATAATTTTTTTGCTAAAGATAAAGTGTCATGTGAATGAATCCAATTGTTTTCATTGTAATTTGATTCTAATCAATTTGATGCAGAAATCATGTTTAATCAATTTTTGGTAGCTTACTATTTAGGTTTCTTGTAGTTGGAACCTACGAATAATAAATCATTTAATTCATGATGGATTAAAGAACTGGTTGTTTGATAATTCCTTGAAGGGTTTTGAGTTACCCCCTTTCTTGTTTAAGGGCCAAGAGCCCAATTGAAATGATGTTTGTTTTCCTACTGCTTGTGTTGGGATGTGAGATTGGATGGATGATGTGATATGTGGTGGTAGGTAGGCCTATTGTTTGTGGAAATAGTTGATTCCTAGAGTGGAGAGATGCAACATTTTATGGATGTTGGTGTCGAGAAGGATACTGGAGATGATAGAACTGGTTGGATGTGGATGCTTGGATGCTTTCTGATTCTTGTTGGTTGTTCATCCTCTTTAATTTCCCCACTGCACAAGGTAGCTGGTCTTCATACCCTTTTTCCAAAATGGGTGAAGAGGCATGAGGTATGCCACGTGCTTTTTGTTTTTAGCATCTCAAGGGAGGATGGGTCTATGCTCTTACTATTGGCGACAAAGACTCGATGGGTAGTTCATATACTCACAGTGTTGAGCCCCCATCTGTTTAGTAGAATAGAATGTTTTTGTAGAATGCCTGGGAATATGTGAAAGTAATATTGTAAATAAATAATGGTATAAATGATGTTAACCCATGGGGTTGGAGATTGTTGGGGCACAATGACAATGTTTTAATTTGAACAAATAGTGAACTTTGGGTGTGATGCTAATGAAATATAATGTAGAATTGTTGATGGTTAATTAATGCTTAAAAAATTAATTAACATAAAGTTCAACTGATAAAAATGGAATGATGTAATGTATTAATTCACTTTAAATGGTTATGTTCTTATAGGATACCTTGTCTTAGAAGTGGAATCCAAGATTCCGAGAGACGTTAACTACAGTTGAGTCTAAGTCTAGGTTATTCCCATAGTGTGGTTGTGAGCTATAGTATATTCTGTACTTTTTGTGTTTCTATATGCTACTCCACCCTGTTAGTTAGGGAAATTATCATGCTAGGGATTCTGAGCCCTAGGGGGTGTTTTCCCCAACAGTTTTGTGGGAGGATAGATAGCTGACTACCCCCTTTGGCCCCTCTCTCTTGTCTTGGTAGTTACTTGTTTTGGTAGGCATTCAAGTTAGTTTTCCCCATATATGTGTGTAGATGGATGTAATGTATTATGGTTATTAACACACATATATTCTGGATATAGTTCACTATGGGCTACTATATGTGTAACGTGTATAGGTTGTGATGGCTTGAGGATTCTTACTCGGTGTGTGGGCTGTAAGGCCATGAGGTATAATGACTAATGTATGATACACATTATGCAAGCTATAGTGGATTCTGGAAACTAACTGGTTACTCTTCTTGCATGAATGTGGTGGTTTTGTTGCACAAGGTGCATGTTGTGGTGCTTCACCTAGGTGTCTGTGGGCAATCCTTTTAGAGAGAGATGCTTTGGATGTGCGACATTGGGGAAAAGCAACAAACAAGTGGGGAAGTAGTAGTGGGGTACCCATGATATTCTTTATTATATTATATATTATTGTATGAATTACTTGGTGAGAGTGGCCATGGTGAGGCTAAGAACTTAGTATACCTATTTAGGTAATGAGTTAGTTTCACTTGTTTTTCACAGTGCTTTATCATTCTTTCTTTACTTTTGAATGAGAGGCTATGGGGAGGATCCTACTGAGTATACTATTATACTCACACTATGTATATATAAACTATTTTACAGGTCTCTTGGAGGAGGTTGGAGATCGGGCTGGTTTCTACTTTTTTTGGTTTACAGGAGCTATAAGGACTTTAGGTTGCTGTTGTTTTTACTTTCTTTTGGGTACTTGCAGTTTTCCCCTTTCAACTTTATTAGTTTTGCATGACATTACATATGTGCACTTGGATTTTATTTTATATTTCAATATGAGTTGGAGTTGGTTGGTTTCTATCCTATCTCTCTCTTTCGCATGTGTTCTATTTTAGGGTAATGCCTCCCATTTGTGTGTTTACTATACCCTCCGTGCTAGTCGCCAACCTGTGGCGTACTGGAGGCAAGAATTGGGGGTCATTATCTCCCTTCTCATACTGTCGGCCCAAGAGGGGTACACCTTGTGGAGAGGGGGTCATGACAGAGTGGTATTGGAGCTCAGGTTGATAGAAAGGATGGAGTTTGGTGTTAGTCACATGTGAGGTTGCATGGTTTGGTAGGGAAACAATGTCAATCAAGTTTATCAAGTGATTTAAACACTAGAGACCGGCTAAGCCATATGCGTTTAGGACTCCTTATGATATGATTTACGGACCTTTAAGTTTACAATGACCACTAAATGAGGTGATACTAGTTGTTGGGTAGAGACCTCGGAAAGGATCATGCATCATTCTTCCGTGTTCCTATGTTTGAATGGGTAGACATTTGGATAGGGTAACCTAATATGAATAAAAGAAAAAAATTAATTAACTAATGTTGATTATTCCTTATTCCAGGTTAGGAGCTCTAACTATTTGTTATTTTACAGGTATGGCTCTAGGTCTACATTCTATTCATGATCACATAGAAGATGTCTATTAGGTTGTGCCAGCAGATCGTCGTAGGGTAGAGGTTGATGACGACGACACTTAGAGGAGGACATTCTTAGAGTTTTAGTGCCAGAGTTTGTAGAAGAATGAGGTCTCCTTTTCAGATGCAGTCACGAATGACCTGTTGGAGGAGGATGAGATAGGCTTCAGTTCTATTTGTGCTCAGAAGGGTAATTTGGTGTCCTTGGTTGTGATGATACTACATGGAGTTGTAAGGAAGTTGTGGTTCTTATTCCTCGGGGATCGTGAGGAGTCAGCGATCTTATTGGAGGAGTTCTGATACAAGTTTAGTTTCTAGTTTCATTCTTCGACTGTGAAGGCTTACAATTTCTAGGAGCTTCTTACCCTTCAATAGGGGAGCTCCAGTGTGTGAGAGTTTGGAATCCACTTCAGGAACCTTTTATGGTATTCATCAGACCTATTTCCAGATGAGGAGGCTAGGGTGAGGCATTTTGAGAAGGATTTGCATCCAGAGATCCAGCGCCAGGTCACCCAATTTATGTTGAAGACATATATTGAGGTGTTGGCGAGGGTATAGGTTGTCGAGAGGACATTGGATAGAATCGGATCATCATGAGAGGGGAGTCATCATGATTCCTCATGAAGTAGAGGTGTGGTTTGGGGTTCCTGGTTTTCAGGGCAGAAGAGTTTCTGTTTGGCCAGGGGTAGGTCCCAGCCCTCAGCATCTTGTTTGATTATCCAATAAAAACATATATTTTAATTACATTTTAATGGTATTAATGTTCATTTTTGATCTTATGGGCCTGAGTTAGTGCATTTTCATTATGAACATCAATTCTCATCATTTGTGCACTTCATGCCTAATGTACACCAATTTAGGCCCAATGAGTCAACTGATTCTAAGGAATGTAATTATCAATATTTTAATTTGATATTTTTGGAACTATATCTACACTTAAATTTGAACATTTTTCAATCAGGGATCAATGGATTATTCATAAACGATGATGGAGATATTTGGAGATGAATGGAAGCAATTTTAGAGAAGGCAGATTGGAAACCATCCCAATTATGAGACTGTGGGGCCCAACATATAGGCCCAATGAATCCCAAATTTTGTGGGATGATAGAAGAAATGTTTAGGAATAAATCACTCTTCATGAGATAATGCTAATGCGGCCTCTATGGTGGTCATTAAGGCTCCCCATGTTAGAGATACAATTCTAGTCCATATTCTGCATCCCAGAAAAACATCCCTCTAATTTGATCATATCTCTGAATACACAACTCCAAATGGGCCCAAACGTTACAGGAGGTTAGAATCAATCTGGAGATCCATTTTCCTCTTCTATGTCCCACTCTTATTCGGACATATATATGGTAATCCAACCGTATCTATTCGGTGAAAGAAAGCTGGATGCCACCTCGAGTCAGGGGTGGAAAAATCAACTCTCCCTTACTTTCCACCCAACTATGGACTACCACAATTAATAGAGGAGACTTGGAATATTGGAGGCTCGACCCAAGGGCTCAAAAATTCCTATTTAAGGCAGTGGTGTTTGAGTATTGAAGAATCTTTGGTGCTTGGTTTCATTGTAATGTTATGCTTCCAATTTCTCTTTGTAATGTTCTTCCTTCACATGTAAGTTGTTTTAATTCATCCTTGTTTCTTAATAAAAGTTCTTCTTATCTTATTATTATGTTCTTCTCATTATCAATTTGATACCGTTGGTTCATTGTGTGAACTTTTTCATACCAAACCTTGTGAGATTATCACACAACGGTGGAGTGATTGTTATTTTATTTCATTTTTTTACTTCTCTATTCCCTCCCTTATGAGTCTACTTTCCGCTTCCATTGAAACCATAGATTCAATGGAGGGATAACCCACTTATGGGTTTATCCAAGGGAGTATCAAGGGGCTGGATTGGATGTTATTTATCACGTCATTAATGTATAATCACTTCTTTAATTGAGATTTTTATTTGATGATTTTTAAACTCCATCGTCCTTGTTGAATTTAAGGCCACACACTTCAAGTGCTAATACAAACCTTTACCTTGAAGTGATCAAAACATTGATCCTTCAAGTGTATAGGTGATTAGTATTAAAGGGTGTATGAATTAAACCAATAAGTGATGATGTTTTCTCATCTCCTTAAATAAACCCATCTCAAATTTAAGAAATTGAAATCATTAAAAATAAAATACGTCCAGTCCACCCCGAGCGATAACCTCGGATCAAGTCATTATTTTAAATTGAATTCACTTAAATATGTTAGATATGTTCTAAAATAATCTAAAATAAATCCATGTTGGCCACTTCATAGCCGAAAATAGTACATAGAATGTGTGTGTCTGTAGGTTACTTCTTTGGTCTCTGTGGATTCGATAACCCAAGCTAGACTACAAGGACCGTTCTACCTTCACCTCTTGGGTAAATTTGAGTCAGTATCAAATTTTGGCTCTGTTGCCGGGGACCCAAGTAATTCATCTAAACACCCATTCTATTCTCCCCCATTTCTTCTTTTCTCATCCAAATTCTCTTATCTTTTCCCTTTCTCATTTGTTTTCTTTTGGCGCATGTCCGCCTACACTTGCGATCAATCAAACCATCTAGTTAGGGTGGATAGTCCTGGGGTTGGGGAGTCAAGTACACCAATGGAACTCATTACATTAGATCCTAATATTCCTAATACTCTAGAGTCTAAAATTGAGCCAATTTCAATGGAAGGTCTTCAAAGAAACCAACTCATAAACCTGGGTGGGAACCAAAATGGAAACCCAAATGAGGCAGCCCCAAACTTGGAGAATGCAATTGATCAAACCATGAATGACTACCTCAAACCTTCATGGACCAATGCCCCCTCATGCATTAGAAACAATTCCCTAGGAGATTCCAACTACATCTTTAATCCCCATGTCCTAAACCACCTTCCCACATTCCATGGAATGGAGTCCGAGATGCCATACCTACACATTAAGGAGTTCAATGACATTGTAGAAACCATGTGTCCCCCACATCAACTAGAATCAGATAATATGAGGATATTTCCTTTTTCTTTAAAGGATCGAGATAACAATTGGCTAAAAAATTTGACACCATAATCCATCAACTCTTGGGACCAACTACAAAGAGAATTCTACAAAAAATACTTTCTCCACCATAAAACAATTGCACTTAAAAAGAGTATCCAAAACCTTTTTGAAAAAGAGGGAGAGTCATTCTATGAAACATGTGAGAGGTTCAAAGACACTCAAAACATGGTTCCACACCATGGTTTCTCTATTCCTGAACAAGTGAGAATTTTCTATGAAGGGTTGGGTCTGGGGAACAAACAATTCATTGACCTGATGTGTAATGGAACCTTTAAAAACAAAGCCCCAAATGATGCTTATGAGTATCTAGAAAGCCTTTCTGAACAAAACCAAACATGGGGAACTTCACCTTATTCTGAAAAGCCACAAAGAAATACTAGAATTCATACACAAAGAGAAGAGGAAAGCCTTAGGGCTAAACTCGCATCACTCACTAGGAAGGTTGAAGAGACAGACCTTAGGAAAGTCCATGAAATCCAAACTGTTGACCATGTTTGCACAATTTGTGAAAACATGACCATTAGACAGACAACTACCCAACCATTCCATCCATCAAGGATGTTCTCTTAGGAGGACCCCCAGCGGAAGTAAATGCTTTGAACTTTAAAAAGCCTCAATACCAAAACACCTTCAACCCAAGGTATAATGACCACCCAGGATACCACTGGAATGATAACCAACAACCTAGACAACCACAGGGAAAAAATCCTTACCCCCATCAGAACTACCAAACCCATAACCAGTTCCAAACCCAACCTATCCAATACCAATAGCCAGCAGTCCATTTTCAACAAACCATCCCACCTCCAAAATACCCCCCTAGGATAAACCAACCTACTCAAGCATCCACCCAAATTGTTACACAAATCATACTAGAACAACTATGCCAACAAATGGAGAGGATGAACTCGGAGGTGTCTTCCCGAAAACAAGAACTTTAAACCATCAAAATTAGAAAGGCACCCATGCCTACTCAGGCAGTTCCATCCTCAACTTCAAGGGGAGAGTCAGGTTGTGCTCAAACAACTCATGAACAACTAAAGGTTGTGACTATTTTGAGAAGTGGGAAATCATTGAGAAACCTGAAAAACTAATTCAGAACCCACCTGAAGATTCAAACATGGATGAAAATTCAAATTAACCACAAGATCAAACTGAGGAAACTGATAACATTGTCAAGGAAACAACTCTTCAACAAACAACCCCACAACCTGCACCATTTCCTCAATGCATGAGGGGGAAACCCAAGCCTGAACTGAGTGAAAAATTGAGGGAAATCTTTTCACAAGTCAAGTTGAACATACCCCTTCTCGATGCAATCCAAACCATACCTGCCTACTCAAAGTACCTTAAGGACTTGTGCACTTTTAAAAGAAACTTTTCACATAAAAACCAAGTCCTTTTGGATGATAATGTGAGTACCACCATTCAAGGGACCATTCCTCCTAAGTTGAAAGACCCAGGTTTCCCTTACATCAATGTTTAACTAGGAGAAAGCAAAGTTGTCAAGGCCTTGTGTGATCTAGGTGCTAGTGACAATCTCATCCCCAATGGCGTGTACTTCCAGTTAGGCCTAGAAGAACTCCAACCCACATCTGTCACACTTCAACTTGCTGATCATAGCATTAGGGTTCCAAAGGGGATTTTAAAGGACATTCTGGTAAAGGTTGAAAACATCATCTAACCTACTGATTTCATTGTCATTGGAAACCATCCAAAATTAGGAAATAAGGAACAAACCCCAATCATCCTTGGTCATCCTTTCCTTGTAACAATCAACTCTGTTATCCGAGTCCGAAATGGGAACATGACCATCACCTTTGGGAACATGAGTCTAGACTTGAACATCTATAATGAAATCTCACAAATAGGGGATGACGAGGACATTCATGAAGTAAACATGATAGGAAGCATTGATAATGAATACATGGAACATCAAGGAATATTTGATGAATGTTTAAGTTAGGATGAGCTTGATTTCCTTTGTTCATATGAAGGAAGTTTATCTCCTTGGCTTGAATCATTTTCAAATTGCTCTTATGATGAAGTCTTATGTCCAACAATCAGTGAAACCTTTCAAGAAACCACTTTCATGAAGACCACTCCAATTTCCTTCCCTAAATCTGATCAAGAAAATATAGTAGCTGAAACTTCTACATGTGGGGAATCAATCCTATATGAAACTCTAAAAAAAGAAATTTATCTTGATCCAATGTCACAATCTTCTGCTGAAATTCTGAACCGACCTGATCTTGAATTGAAGGAACTTCCTGCTGCACTAAAGTATGCCTTCCTAGGGGAAAATCAAACACATCCTATTGTCATTACTTCTTCTCTTTAAGCCAATCATGAGAGGATTCTTCTAGATCTCATTAGGAAGAATAAGAAAGTCATTGGTTGGACCCTTTCTGATATTCCTGGGATTAGCCCACTTATCGGGACTCATAGGATTGTTCTGGAATCTGATTCAAAGACATTTCATCAAACTCAATGGCGACTCAATCCTAATATCATAGAGGTAGTAAGGAAAGAACTTCTGAAATTGTTAAAATCTGGTATCATATATCCCATAGCTAAGAGTGAGTGGGTGAGCCCAATCCAAGTGGTTCCAAAAAAGGTCGGAATCATAGTGATAACCAATGAGGATGGGGAGATTCTTCCAAAAAGGGTGAGTAGTGGATGGAGGGTCTGCATTGACTACAGGAAGCTAAACTCATTCACCAAGAAGGACCATTTCCCCTTACCATTCATTGACCAAGTCCTTGAGAGAGTGGAAGGTCATGCCTTCTTACTGTTTCATAGATGGGTACTCGGGGTACAATCAAATTGAGGTCTCCCTAGAGTATTAAGGGAAGACTATATTCACATATCCATTCAGAACCTTTGCTTTCAAACGCATGCCCTTCGGGTTATGCAATGCCCCTGGAACCTTCTAGCGGTGCATGATGGGAATCTTCTCAGACATGGTAGGGGATTTTCTAGAGGTCTTCATGGATGAATTATCTATGTTTGGGGATACATTTGAGGGATTTATGAGGAATGTAGAGAGAGTCTTGTCAAGATGTGAACAAAATAATCTAGTCCTAAACTGAAAAAATGCCATTTTATGGTTAAAGAGGGACTAGTTTTAGGCCATCTGGTCTCAGGTAGGGGGATTGAAGTTCATAAATCCAAGGTTGAGATCATTCGTCACCTTCCATCACCCAAAACTGTCATGGAAGTGAGGTATTTCTTAGGACATGCTGGTTTCAATATAAGATTCATCAAGGACTTTATTTCAACATCTCTTCCCCTTTGTGCTATCCTAGTAAAGGATGCTCCATTTTTTTGGACATAAATTTGTGAGGGTTCATTATCAGCCCTCAAATCCTTTCTCACCTCTCCCCCCATTATGAAATTTCCAAAATGGAACCTTCCTTTCCAACTTATGTGTGATGCCAGTGACTTTGCTGTATGAGTTGTGTTAGGAAACCGTTGTGATAAAAAAAATTATGTCATTGCTTATGCAAGAAAATTATTAAATGATGCCCAAATCAACTACACCACCACTGAAAAGGAGTTACTTGCTATTGTGTTTTCCTTAGAGAAGTTTAGGTCTTACCTCTTAGGATCCCCCATCTGTGTGTTCACTGACCATTCTGCGCTAAAATACCTCTTCCAAAAACAAGATGCTAAGGCTAGACTGATTAGGTGAGTTCTTCTCTTACAAGAATTTGACCTCACAATCAAGGATAAAAAGGGCTTTGAAAATGTTGTAGCTGATCACCTCTCTAGGATGGAATTCAAAGACAACTCAAATCACCTTTATGTGTCTGATTCATTTCCTGATGAACACCTATACTCTATGAGTGACTACCCTTGGTATGCCGACATAGCCAATTTCTTAGTTATAGGAGTCATTCCAAAATTCATAGGGACTCAAGCTCGAAGGAAATCTCTTTCTGATGTTAGACACTATGTGTTTGATGATCCATACCTCTATAAGTTCTGCCCTGACCATGTCATTAGGTGGTGTGTTTGAGAATCTGAACAAGGGTCCATCCTTAAATTCTGTCACAGTGAGGCATGTGGAGGACACTTTTCCTCTAAGAAAACATCTGCTAAGATTCTTCAATGTCGTCTCTTCTGGCCCACCCTTTCAATTGACTCCTACACATTTTTTCAAATTTGTCCTAGGTGTCAACAAGTAGGGTTCATCACAAAAAGGAATCAAATGCCACTCACTCCCATCTTAGTGGTTGAAATATTTGACTGTTGGGGGATTGATTTCATGGGTCCTTTCTAAACTCTAGGGGATACCTCTACATACTCTTAGCTGTTGATTATGTCTCAAAATGGGTTGAGGCCTTTCCCACTAAGTCCAATGATCATCAAGTTGTGATTCAGTTTCAGAAAGAATATATATTTTCATGATTTGGAATTCTTAGGGCTATAATCAGTGATCAAAGAACCCATTTCTACAATCACCCATTCTCTTCACTCATTTCTAAGTATGTTATTTCTCATAAAGTGTCCATTGCATACCATCCTCAAACCAATGGTCAAGCTGAGTTAGCAAATAGGGAGATTAAGAAAATTCTTGAAAAAACTGTCAACCCATCTTGGAAATATTGGTATGAGAAACTCTTAGATTCTCTTTGGGCCTATAGAACCGCATATAAAACCATTTTAGGAATGTCCCTATATAGGTTGGTTTATGGTAAAGCATGCCATTTTCTAGTGGAGATTGAACATAAGGCCTTTTGGGCAATTAAGAAAATGGATTCTGACCTCTCCTTGGCCGGAACAAAAAGGAAATTAGATCTCAATGAAGTGGAGGAACTAAGGATGAAGGCTTATGAAAATTCAAGGTTCAATAAAGCTGGAGTTCAAGCCTACCAATCTAGGAATATCAAGGTCAAATATTTTGAACCGGGAAAACGTGTGCTCTTGTATAGTTCAAAACTTCATTTACACCTGGGAAAGTTAAGGTCTAGATGGTCAGGTCCTTTCATAGTGCATCATGTAAACCCCCATGGGGCATTAGAGATTCAAGATCCCACTAGTGGTCACATTTTCAAGGTCAATGGTCAAAGGTTAAAATCATTCATATAATCTTTCAATAAACATGAAATAGATGTTGATTTAATTGAAACAATCTATGAACCAGGAAAAAATTGATAAATTTACTATCTATGTCGGGATAATGAAGTTAAACAAAGCACTGCACGGGAGGAATCCCATGGTTTTTATGTTTCTGATCTTTCTGAATCATCATTATTTTTCAAATATGATTAATTAATCATTTTTATATTTAAAAATAAAAAATAGAATTTTGACCTATTCTTCTATTATGAGTATGGATGGGTACGAAAGGGGAGCACCATATTCATCGGTGTCACGAGGTGTGATCCTTGAGTAATACCTTACCCAGAAATTTAAAAAGAATAAAATGAATCATCAGTTTATTTTGTTGTAATTTTATTATTTTATAGGTTAAGATAAAAATAATAAAAATAATAAAAATAATATAATAATTAAAAAAGGGGACACGCCATAGGCCGTGGGGAAAACCCCGTCACAACCGGCGAAGCCGCGGGGACTCGAACCTGGGACCAAAGGGAGATAGGGGGCACTCTTACCACTGACCTAGGGCTTAATGTGCTTACTTATTCTATAATTTTTATATATATACTTTTATTTTACTTATATATATATATATTGTTTTGTTTTTTTTGTTTGTTTTCTTTTTTCCACTAGGGAACTTTACAAGCGACATGGATATCAAAGGACTAAATTCAAGCGACAAGAACTTCAAACTTCAACCACCAGGTGACTTCATTCCATGATCCTCATACTACAATTTCCTTATTGAAATCCCCTATTATTCCTATACCCCATTCTAAATTTTATTTTTACGAAACTATGGAAAGTTTCATTCTAAGTTGGGGGTGTTGAAACAAAATGTTTGTTTAAAAAAAATAATGATAAAAAAAGAAGTAAAATTATTTTATCGTTCATATAATAAAATCTTTTCTCACATTAAAACTTCATATCAAATAATTTTTATTTCCTTGACTCTTAATTTAATTCATGATAAAGTTTAAAAGCATTGATTTTGGAAGTTTGGTTGTCCAATGAAAATTTTCATCATTTTTATTTTCATCCATTAAATCAAAATGACACAGTGCACGTCCTTTAGACTATGGGGTACTAATTTTAATTTTTGGGGTCCCATAATAAATAGCACAGGCTTGTTTGATTTTTTATGAATAATATGAGTATTCAAAAAAAATTTCGTGTAGTGAAATGGATTGATAAAATGCGAGGCTTTCGGCACTTGGGGATCATGACTCCAGAGTTGTCTAGACCTGAGTTTTTTAATCTATCTCTATTTATGGTAATATGACTTTGTTTTTTATTAAGTTAACTCGAGGCGATGCCCGAGTATGTGGGCTTCATTTGGTACCCTAAGGCCTTTGAGTCTGGGAGTCATCGGCAAAGTCTTGCTACATGGGTTAATTTGATTAACTACAATCTCAATTACTATAGCAATATTTAAAAAAAATCCAAAAAATAGAGGAATGAAGAATACTCATATTAGGAATAAATTTGATTCCACCTAGTGCTTCCATGATTTCCCCCTTGAATGCAAATGAACCCCCATATCTATTGTGATTCACAACACATCATTACACCAAATTGAGTTGGATGAAGTATGATGATTGATTTGATCAAAGGAATGAGATTGGGATTGGAATATGCTTTTAAATTCATCTTGTTTTAAATTATCTTGATAGGTTATAAAAATATATTTGTGTGCATTTTACATTGTGAGCATTGTTTGTTATAACGTGTTTGAAGAAAGGAATTCAATAAAATCATTGAATTATTTTCTCGGGACTAGAAAATATCAAGTTGGGGGGTGTGATTATCCAATAAAAACATATATTTTAATTACATTTTAATGGTATTAAATGTTAATTTTTGATCTTATGGGCCTGAGTTAGTGCATTTTCATTATGAACATCCATTCTCATCATTTGTGCACTTCCTGCCTAATGTACACCAATTTAGAAACAATGAGTCATCTGATTCTAAGGAATGTAATTATCAATATTTTAATTTGGTATTTTGGGAACTATATATAAACTTAAATTTTAACATTTTTCATTCATGGATCAATGGATGATTCATAAATGATGATGGAGATATTTGGAGGTTAATGGAAGCAATTCTAGAGAAGGCAGATTGGACACCAGCCCACTTATGAGACTGTGGGGCCCAACATACAGGCCCCATGAATCCCAAATTTTGTGGGATGATAGAAGAAATGTTTAGGAACAAATCACTATTCATGAGATACTTCTAATTAGGCCTCTATGATGATCTTTATGTCACCCCAATTTAGAGATACAATTCTGGGCCAGATTCTGCGGCCTAGAAAAACAGCCCACCAATTGGATCATATCTCGGAATCCACAACTCCACATGGGCCCAAATTTACAGACGGTTAGACGAAATCTGGAGATCCATTGTCTTATTCTATGACCCACTCTGATTCGGCCATCTAGAAGGTCATCCAAATGCGTCTGTTCGGTGAAGGGAAGCTGGCTGCCACCTCGGGTCAAGGGTGGAAAAATCAACTCTCCCTTACTTTCCAACCACCTATGGCCTACCATAATTAATTTAGGAGACTTGGACTGTTGGAGGATCGACCCAAGGGATAAAAAATGCCAATTTAAGGCAGTGGTGCTGCAGTATTGAAGAATCTTTAGTGCTTTGTTTCATTGTAATGTTATGCTGCCAATTCCTCTTTGTAATGTTCTTCCTTCACATGTAAGTTGTTTTAATTCATCCTTGTTTCTTAATAAAAGTTCTTCTTCTATTATTATTATGTTATTCTCCATATCACTTTGATACCGGTCGTTCAAGGCGTAAACTTGTTCATACCAAACCTTGTGATATTATCACACAACGGTGGAGTGATTGTTATTTTATTGCGTTTTTTTTACTTCTCCATTCCCTCCCTCATGAGTCTACTTTCCGCTTCTATTGAAACCATAGAATCAATGGAAGGCTAACCCACTTATGGGCTGATCCAAGGGAGTAGCAAGGGTCTGGATTTGATGTTATTTATCACCTCATTAATGTATAATCACTTCTTTAAATTAGATTTTTATTTGATTATTTTTAAACTCTATCGTCCTTGTTGAATTTAAGGCCACACACTTCAAGTGCTAATACGAAACTTTACCTTGAAGTGCTCAAAACATTTATCCTTAAAGTGTATAGGTGATTATTATTAAAGGGTGTAGGCATTAAACCAGTAAGTGATGATGTTGTTTTATCTCCTTAAATGAACCCATCTCAAATTTAAGAAATTTAAATCATTAAAAAGAAAATACGCCCAATCCACCCTGAGCGATAACCTAGGATCAACTCATTCTTTTAAATTGAATTCACTTAAATATGTTAGATATCCTCTAAACTCATCTAAAATCAATCCATGTAGGCCACTTCATAGCCGAAAATAGTCCATATATTGTGCGTGTCTATAGGTTACTTCTTAGGTCTCTATGGATTCGACAACCCAAGCTAGACTACAAGGACCATTCTACCTTCATCTCTTGGGTAAATTTGAGAGAGAATCATCATTTCTCTAGGTGAAGTGGCTCTCAAGCCTATGACAATGAATCCGGTACTTGTTTTTCTTATGGTGGTCGAGGTCATTAGTAGCGAGAGTGCCAAACCTTTCAAATAATTCATCATGAACCAAGTGTTCTGCTCCAGATTCCACCATTGAGGCAGTTCTAGTCGAGGCAGCAGCAGTAGGTTCCACTAGCATTGGATCAGCAGAGGGTAGATGGGGTAGGAAGAGGACAACCCCATGATACTCCCCATCATCATAGATCAGAGTGTGGTTGTAGTTGTGGTCTTCATCAGGGTCAAAGTGGTCATGGTGGAGGTCATGGTCAACTTCATGATTTAGCATTTCTAGTTCAAGTTGAGAAAGATGTCGTTTGAGGTACCCATTGCTTGTTTTCTACCAAAGTGTATGCCTTTTTTGATTCAGGATTGACACACTCCTTCACATCACCTACCCTTTCCCATGCTTTGGGACTTGAGGTAGAGAGGCTTCTAGTGCCCTAGGCATTGACTACACCATTTAGAGGTTGTGATGACTTGTTTGAAGTATATATGGACTGCGAGCTAGTGTTGGGGCAACACCTCTCTTGGGGAGATTTCCTTTGTTTACAAATACAACCATATGATGTCATTCTTGTAATGTATTGGTTGTATTCGGTGCAGGATATCATGGATTGCTTCAAGAGGCAGGTTGTGTTCTTCGATGTGGATGGAGACACAGTGGTGTTCATTGGTGAGAGAGACCCTCAGATGGGTCAAAGGCATGTTCCATCCTTATCATCCATGATTGCTGAGCTGATGATTAGTTCTCCAGAGGTTCAACAATTGGCGTTTCCTAGGGTCATAGAAGAGTACCCTTATGTCTTTTCAGAAGAGGTTGTATCATTACCTCCATGATGAGAGGTCAAGTTTGGGAATGAGCTACAACCAAGAGCATTTCCTTTATTTATGTCTCCATATAGGATGGCCCCATCTAAATTATGAGAGCTACATATAAAGCTTTACAGTTTGTTACAGAGTGGTTTTGTTTGGTCGAGTGTGTCACTATGGGGCGCACCAGTTTTTTTCATGAAGATGGATGACGACAGTTTGTGGTTATGTGTCGATCATCATTGCTTAAACAAAGTGACCTGGAATATTAGCTATCCTCTTATACATATGATGATTTATTCGATCAACTGATGGGTGAAAGTTGGTTCTCAAGGATCTTCTTGCAGTCAGGATATCATCAAATGCATGTGAAGGATGAGGATATCCAAAAGACTACTTTCTATTGTCATTATAGGCATTATGAGTTCATTATAATATCGTTCCGTGTAAAAAATGATCCAACTATATTCATAGGATTGATGAACGCTTATTTCTATGAGTTCCTTTACAAGTTTGTGGTGGTTTTCATCGACAAAAATCATTATTTACTCCACGTCTGAGGAGGATCGTGCAGAAGATCTAAATGCCATTTTGGGAGTTCATTTTCAATTTTAACTATTTGGGAAGTTGAGGAAGTGAGAGTTTTGGGCTCGATAATTCCATTTATTGGGGCATGTTGTGTCCAATTATGGAGTAGTCGTGGATCCATCAAAGATAGATGTAGTTGTGTCTTAGGCAGCCCCCAAGATAGTGTCAGAGGCGAAAAGTTTCTTTGGACTCTTAGGCTACTACAGGAGGTTTGTAACATATTTATCTCGAGTTAAGACTCCTCTGACAGCTTTGACCAGGAATGATTAGGCATTCATATGAACTGATCAGTATCATGTAGCTTTCAAGTATCTAAAAGAGAAGTTAATATGTTCTCCAGTTCTTTGTCTTCTAGCAGAGGGAGTTTAGTTTGATTTCTTATATGATGCATAACATTTGGGGTTAGGTTGTTTTCTGATGTAGCAGAGATCAATTGTTTCTTATGGGTCTCAGCAGTTGTGTCCCCATTAACGTTAATATGCCACACATGATCTTGAGTTGATAGATTTGGTGTTTGCTCTGAAGTTGTGGATACATTACCTCATTGGTGAGCACTTTGTGGTTGTCAACGACCATAAGAGTTTGAGGTATGTTTTCTCGCAGCGTGTCTTGAACTTACGACAACATCGATGGATGGAGTTCTTACATGAATACAACTTCAAAATATCATATACACCTAGAAAGTGAAATGTTGTAGCAGATGTGCTGAGTTAAAAGTCACGTAGTGATGCAATGCATGAATCTGGTGACTTATAGAAAGTAATGGAAGAACATTCAGAATTACATCTTAATATGGGAGAATTTTGGGGTAGAGGTTGTCTTTTTTAGATGACGGTGAAGTCAAATATGGTGCAGCATGTGGAAGAGTCCTAGTTGAGGGATTTAGAGGTAGAGGTCTGGAAAGACCCATTTGTTTGTGTCAAGGGCCCTGAGGGTTGGTCTAAGGATGAACAACATCGTGTGTTGTATCATGGAAGGATATTTTTTTACTTTGAAAATGTGCGAGACATTTCACAGAGAGTTGCATAGTTATCTTTTAGTGGTTCATCCTAGCAGGACAGAGATGTACCAAGACTTGAGGAGCCAGTTTTGGTGGCCAAGGCTGAAGCATGTGTTTGCGGAGTTTGTGTCTTGATGTTTGGTCTACAAGAAGGTGAAAGTCAAACACCATGTTCTTGGTGGTCTCCTTCAGCCACTAGATGTTCCTCAATGGAAGTGGGAGGACATCTCAATGGACTTTGTTACTAGTTAACCTCAATCTCAGGGAGTACATGACACTATTTGGGTGGTAGTGGATTTTTTTACAAAATCATCCCACTTTATTGAAATCAAGGAGTCGAGCTCAGTGGATGTTTTGTCGAGTTAGTATCTGGAGGAGGTGGTGAGACCTCATGGAGTCCTAAGGATGATAATTTCTGATTGAGACCATAATTTCACCTACATGGTGTGGTGAGGTCTCTTATATGATTTTTGTTCTCAACTATGCCTAAGCACTACTTTTCATCCTCAGACGGATGGTCAGACAGAGCAGACTATCCAGACTCTTGAAGACATGTTACACTCTTGTGTCAGAGATTTTGGAGGTTCATGGATGAGGAACTTACCCTTGGTGGAGTTCTCTTACAACAATAGTTTTTACTCCACCATCGGTATGGTGCCGTTAGAAGACTTTTATGGCCAGCCTTTCCATTCACTATTGTGCTGTACTGGGGTCAGAGAGTCAACAATTCTCAGACCATAACTAGTGTAGAATACAATAGATATGGTTCAAGTTATTCATGATAGGATGAAGACAGTGTAGGATCATCATAAATCATATTTTGATCAAAAGATGAGACCCTTTGAGTTTGATGTTGGGGATCACGTGTTTCTGAAGGTGACTCCCTGTCATGGGCAGTGAAGGTTTGGTCGTGGGAGTATGATTTCTCCCCGATTTGTTGGGCCTTTTGAGGTGTTATCTCATGTGGGAGTTGTGGTGTATCGAGTAGCACTTCTCCCATAGACGATCCGGATACATGATGTTTTCCATGTATCATAGCTTCATCGTTATCTTCATGATGAATCTCACATCATCGATTAGTGTGAGATCGATGTTGATGATGATGCGACCTTCGAGGAGCGACCTATGGAGATATAAGACCACAAAGATAAGGTGTTTCACGAGCATTATATCCCCTTGGTTCATGAATTTTGTAAGAACAGTGGCATGGAGGAGAGTGCCTAGGAACGTGAGTCTCAGATACGTTCTCATTACCCAGAGTTGTTTATTGTTTAACTCTTTTCATGTAATTATGTCCCTTTTGTGGTTATAGAACTTTTGTGTTTATGAGATGGTTGTTAGGTTCACTAGGCTCAGATACACTGAGAGGGGGGGGTGAATCAGGGTATGATAGATAAAATCAACTACCCATTTTGATCTTGTTTGGCTATTAGACAAAAACCTCTTCTCTCTCCTTCCCATTACAGAGTATGAATAAACATTAAAGAAATCACAGGAAACAACAATTTTTACTTGGTTCACCCTCACTAGGCTTGTCCAAGGAGCATACACCAGAATTATGCCAATGTACCAATTCCAATATAAGCACGCTACTATTTATAAGTTCGGAGTGGACTCATTGTCCCTCCTAGTTTACAACCACTCACAAATTTGAGAACTCACTGATCTCTCAACTGAAGTGAGCTCACTGCTTCTTCAGAATATCCATTCATATTTTATCGAAATGTAGGTCTCTTTATTATCTATAATGAAATATGCATCCTTAACTGTTGATAGATGCTCTATTGACGTTCAACTTTCACCTGCAAATGAATCTCTCTTTGCATCGGGTGTACCGGGCAACCCCAATTTTTACGCGTAGCCCTTACTGAACCTTGCACGAAATTCTGTTGACTTGACCGAAATACAATTTTCACACAACACCTCTTTTACTCACAAGCACCAAATTTTACGCAGAGCCTCTACACTGCATTGCGCAGAATTTTTTTCTTTTGGGCGAAATCCACTTTTCACGCAACACCACTTTTACGTGCAACCTCTATTTTGTGTGAAAACAGTTCTTTTACTTGCAAACTTAATGTTTTCATGAAAACCTCTTGTTCCCTCCAATTTTTTGCACCAGATATTGGTTACTCTCTATGTCTTGAGCTTTTTCGAATGGAGGGGGTCACATCATATTTATAGGCAAAATCGACCCCGCACAAAAAACCCTCCTTGAGCGTGTAATTCACTTCGAGCGCGAAAAACAAATCTTTCGCGCTACACCATTTTTTGTGTGCTACTCCAAAATTTCTCTCACCTCATGATTTTTCCAATTTTTGAGCTTTGGACCTCGAAACACCTCTTGTGTGAAAAACATCATTCCACTATTTTGCGCATCATTTTTCTTTTTCGCGCACCGGGAAAATATTTCTCACAACCTGTTGATTTTTCATGCACCACAATATTTTTCATGCATCCTGCTAATTTTTCATGCAAGACATTATTTTTTCGCGCACCACTCTAAGTTTTCATGCTCCTACCTTTTCAAAAAATGCATCTCTGTATTTTCCGATTTTTTAGGCCCAAAAATTTGGCAAACACTGGAAACCGGCGCCACATTGTATCTGCTCTTTTCATACCGCCTCCAGATCGTTCATTCCTTTTTCTAGGTTCTTCAATCAATCATGGATTGCTGAAAGCATCCCCTGAGCCAGAAAAATCACCATGTAAACCCCCTTTGTCAACACACTCATATATCATGGTCTGATTTGTCAACAAACACAACATGGAGGCCCACTTTGTTAACAAACACAATCACCTCAAAAATGTTGCAATGATTCCTTGAGGGATTTTAGCCAAACAATGGCTTTCATTGGTTTATTCTTGTGGCTTTCTCTCTTTTTGGAGGTATCTCGATGGATGGTTGTTGGAACTTCTTTTCTTTTTCCTTTAGGGTGGTTTTGAAATCCTGAGGATGAGAATGTTTTGAGAGGTATCTCATGTAATGGCCCGGACCTCTATGGTCTATTCCTTGGTGAAAATCTAGTGTCTGAGGTGTTCCGGGATGTCAATGTGACTTATACCCAACACTTTTCCAAATTCACAGTTTTGTGAATAGTGAAATGGTAGCCTTATGTGTAGAGTGCAATGGTAGCCTTAGGTGTGAAATGGTAGCCTCAGTTGAGCAGTGCAACGGTAACCTTTTGTGAACAGTGTCATCAGTAGCCTTATGTGAATAGTACAACTGTAACGTTATGTAAATAGTGTTATCGGTAGCCTTATGTGAACAGTGCGACAGTAACTTTATGTGAACTGTGTCATCGGTATCCTTATGTGAACAGTGCAACGGTAACCTTATGTGAATAGTGTCATCAGTAGCCTTATGTGAAGAGTGCAGTGGAAACCTTATGTAAATAGTGTCATCGGTAGCCTTAGGTGGACAGTGCAACGGTAGACATATGTGAATTGTTCCATCGGTGTGATTATAAGAATAGTGCAACATTGAGGTCCAACGATATCCTCTTTCCTTTGCCAAATTTTGAGTTCATGAACAGTGTTTCCTGAATGGTGAGGTTCCAATGGCAGCCTCTTTCCTTTTCCAAATTTCAGGTTTATGAACAGTGTTTCCAAAAAGGTGAGGTTCTAATGGTAGCCTTTTTCCTTTACCAAATTTCAGGTTTATGAACAGTGTTTCTAGAACATTGAGGTTCCAATGGTAGCCGCTTTCCTTTGCCAAATTTTGTGTTCATGAACAGTGTTTCAAGCTTCCTACAGTTTCACCCCTTTGATGTTTCCTTAGACATAAAATTCATTTAAAGCTTCATTTTAAAGACTCTAAGGATAATTCAAAGGCTATAACTCCTATATTAATTTTTCCTAAGGCTCGGGATGCTTTTAATTGGTCAAACCGTGTGGTTTAATTCGATCTTCTATTAATGGAAAATCTTGCGTATCTTAAACCGCTGCTCCGTTAAATCTTCTAAAGGGATGAGATATCTTCCTCCCTAGTTCTTCCTCTAGGTTCTCATGTGTGAGATGCTCGAACCTTCCATTCCTTCCCATAGGAGTTGTGCGATCAAACATTCCTCCTTGGATTGGTTCCCCTCTGTTTTTACTCAACCAAGAAGTATTGATCATCCTTCGATATAAGGTATGATCTATCATCATTCTTTTGTGTTCATCTCCTTTTGTTTCTATTTTCCCTTTTATGGAATGTTATATCCATGTTCTTAATGGAATTTTCTTGGGTGTTGACTAGTGTGGTGGTGTCTCTACATCCTCGAGTGGATACAATTTTCACGGAGGAGGAGATCGTAACCTGTTGTGTGGATCGTTCTCTTATAAAGATCATCAAGAATCGTTTGAGGTAGGAGATTCATTTCTTCTATTTTCTATTACATGAAACCATTTAGTTACCATGTTTTATCCCATAGGATCACAATAGAATTGAAAAAATAAATATTTGAACTGGATAGATAAAATGATATTGAACATATGTTATTCCCTCTTATTTTAAAAGATAGTATGATATCTATTCTTTTTTTGTTTAGCTTTTTTTTCTTGATGGAAATTTGTAAAGAACGTAAAGCCATAATTAATTGATAATTGCTTGGATAAAGATAAAGAGGCATGTGAATGAAACTAATTGTTATTGTTATAATTTGATGCTAATAAAATTATTGCAGTAAGAATATTTAATCAGTTTGTGATAGCTTACTGTTTATTTTTCCCAAATTTGGAACCTGAGAATAATAAATCAGTTAATTCAAGATGGATTAATGAATTGGTTGTTTGATAATTCGTTGAAGGGTTCTGAGTTACCCTCTTAGTTTTCTAAGGTCCAAGAGACCAATTGATATGTTGTTGGTTTTCCTACTGCTTATGTTGTGATGTGATCCTGGATGGCTGACGTGATATGTGGGGGCAGGAGGCCTATTGGGTGTGGCAGAAGTTGATTCCTAGAGTGGAGAGATGTATTGGTTTATGCATGTGAGTGGCAGAGAGGACATCGGGGATGATTGAACTGGTTGGATGGGAATGTTTGGATGATTTCTGATTCTTGTTGGTTTTTTATCCTCTTTACTTTTCCCACTAATCAAGGTAGCAGGTCTTCTTACCCTCCTTCCAAAATGGAAAAAAGACACGTGGGGTATGTCACATGCTTTCCGTGTTTATATTTTCAAGCGATGATGGGTCTACTATCTTGCTATAGGCGGCAATGAATCGACAGTTAGTTCATCTACTCTCCGTGTTGAGCCCCCTTGTGTTATGTAGTGACCCGAAACTTGATGTTCATGGACATTACATTACTTTTGTGGAATATCTAATACATAACAAAAACAGACACACAAGGACCATAACAGTTTAGTGTCTTTGGAAACATGGAATATATAACGACCCATACTTTACAAATATTTCTATTACTTCAGAATTGAAGCACACTTATTTAAACATATAACAAAACCAGGAAAAGACCATTTAGGTATAGAGTCTTTAGAAACTGGGAAACGTAAACATCTGGTTCATAAAGCATCTACTTTGCCTCCCATTTATTTCATCATATCTAGAGTCCCTTTTTGGCATATCCTACTTAATAACCTTCTTCCTGACCTGGGGAAATAAAACATACAAAAGGTTGAGCTCAAATGCTCAGTAAGAGTAAACAAAAGAAATATCAATCACATCATATACATAATAATATAACTTTTGGAAATCTTAACCTGCAAAAGAAATCATAATTTCATAACATGGGATAAATCATAGTAGTGAAATGTAATCCCAATAATCATAACATAAAACATGAAACTTTGTGGCATACACAAATAATCATAGAGAATCATTTCTTATTATTCAAGGCTCATTGCCAAGACTATCTTAGTGGACAAAGTCCATTTCTGAACCAAGTTCATTCCTCGTTTCAGTCCTGTTTCACTGAACCGGTTTAACCTGCCGTTCCATCCATGTCTATCTCATGAGATATAAAATTGTTACCCAATGAATTGGAGGTAGATATAGGTCCCAAACATCTCATAATGATACCATTCTTATGTGTTCCACAAAATCATAAACCATACATCATAGCATAACCCATGTAATAAAAATGGGAATCTTAAACATCGTGACATCATAAAACAATTCATATATGATAAAGGAATTCATAAAAATATTTCCATCACAACATAATCAAATTCATGTAATAATAGGGATAGAAATATAACCCTATATTATCTTAGATGGAAAATAATTTTGATAAAACACTTGAACTCCATTCTTGAGGAAAATATCCTTTCTACTTCAAAAACAATTTTCATTTCTTAACATGTCATAAAATTATATAATAAAAGAAGTTGATTAAAAATAAACTTGAAAACTTATAAATGAATATTCTTGGAAATAATGTTTTAAAAATCCATTCATGCCGTATAAGTTAAAAAAACATTCTTCTCGTACTTTTGTCAGAAAAGTCAAAAAGTACCTCGCACGAAAAACGAAAAATGATTCCTTTCATATCTTTCACTAAAAACTCACCGAACAGTAAAATTGTATTTAAAAAATTGTAGGTGGATGGAAACAATATTAAATATTGAGGAAACATGGATGTGGATCATAAAATACACCCCAGTAAATACCAATGCATAAACAATCTCGGATAAATTGAGATTGTGATATTTTCCCTTACCTTAGGTCTGATTTGCTTCGTAAGCGTCCGAAACTCCTGTATAATGATTTAAATAATGTTATTGACTTATTCCAGAATCATACTTATTTTTATGATATCATATATGGTCATATTATTAGCTTCTTATTAGTAATATTTCATTATTACTTGTTATTCGGGTGTTTATTACTTTTTGTTCTTATCTGTGTTTTGCCGAATATATTCTTATTTTTCTTTTTTAGGATATAGATACCTCATTTATAGAATGGTATTAGTGTAATATATATCTTATTCATTCATTCAATTAATTTATATAATCATTATGGAATGCAGATCATGTAGAATGAGTCGCATCACATCGTGGAGATGGTATTCCGTACGTACGCACGAGTGATGATATCGTTCCAATGATCATGGAATTGTATTAGAGTGTATTTATACTATTTCAGAATCAATATAACTTCAAATTAATCATATATATTTATTCTTTACACCATTATACCCATCCAAGTAAGGTGTTTGTGGAAAATAGATTACACCACGGCATGGAGACGGTATTCCGTACATACGCACGCGCGGTGATTTCATTTTCCATAGGATGGATAGATGGTGAAATAGGGTTGTTTCATACTTATAATAACATATCATTATATTATTGATACTTATGTTATTACTTAATAATTAAATAACTAAAGAAGAAGAAGTGGAAGAAGAAATAAAGTTGAAAGAATTGGTAACGGACATTACCTCTTCTTTGAAACGCCTCTTTGAGATCTCCATTTAGGGAACTACAATTGGTCTTTTAAGAATACCAGGACCTCTAGGATGTTTCTAGGGAAGTGGAGATGAGAAATTGTCAGGGTTTGTCTGAGCTTGAAGTCTCAAATTGGTGTGGGGAGGAGAGGGAGGAGGTTCCCTTTTATAAGGGAGGAGAGGGGCACCTTTGGAATAACTAAAAATATTATTTTATTATAAAGACAAATTCGGTTTTAAATAGCTTCAAATTGATATATTTCTAAGCTAAGGTGGGTATGGGTCGAAAGACTCTCATACAATAGAATTTAGACAAGTTTAGGTTCCTATTGTAACCTTATCATTTAGATTTAACATTAAGTTAAATAATTTTACTTTTACTGTATCTTCTTGTGTTCTTATACTATAAGGTTAATAAACTTACTATAAGTAGCCAAACGAACCCCAAGTTGTTTATTATTAATATATATAACCTTATAGAATTCATTTGGCTAAACCTTAGATTTTTAGGAATAAAATACTAATTAATAATATAATATTTGTTTTAAAAACTATTTTATGTCAATTTTGACACTATTTAGTAATAGATTTTTTTGAAAATCATAACAGAATGATTAGTTCGAAAAACGTTAATTAAATCAATAAGCACATGTCATATTAACCTATAAAATTAGTTTAATTCATTAAAAGTCTCAAAATATATTTATTTGGGTATTTATAACATCTATTATGTCAATATTTCATTAATAAGATAATTACTGCATCATCATTGTGTCATAAATAAATTAAATTATTTAAAGTCTAAAAATTACAAATAAAATATCATTATGTAGGAAATAGTTTTAGTTTTCTAATGAATATTTATAGTAGAATTTATCTTTTTTATTACCCTATATTAAAAATGATTTAGTTATTAAACTTTGATTTTAACAATTTTAACCCTTCTTTAAATAAATTAATAATAAATTTCCTAATCTAATCCAAGTGGGCCTAAATGGTCATATTTTATTCCTAATGTTGTTTTTGGTCGAATTTAACTTATCCAATAGAATTAGTACATGTGTTAGGGTAATAATAATATCATTTTTACCCTTAATTACCCTATTTACTTTTAACCGAGGTAAATAAAAGTAAAAAGTTACTATTCACCAAAAATTATTTTCATCTCATTGAACAAAATTTTACTTACTGACATCAACCATGTCTCTCGGATTTTTGAGATTCCACTCCCAGAAACGGTAAAATTATGTTTTATGAAAAATTCAGTTTTTCAACTACCACTTAGTAGTTTCACTATTCATCAAAAATTGAAAGTTTTCAAAAAAATAACAAAATATCACCCTAGGCTAATTTAGATATTCCGAATATAAAAATGAAGTACATTTTGAAAAATAAAATTTATAAAATTTCAAAAAGTGGTTATTACTATTCATAACGGCTAGTTTTAATAATATTTTAATAGCATATCGTTGTTTAGTGAAACTCGGTATTGCGTACGATGCAAGCTATCGAGGAAGGTCGTGATTGCGTGTAAAGAAAGCGAAGCAAGTGTTGTGTGTAGTGAAAGATTAATTTGATAACATAAAAACAAAATATTTCCCATAAAAGTCTCGGGTGTTACATAATATAAACTTCTAATCATGTTGAAAGATCTTCAACATCTCCCATAACGATCCTCCCCTTTTTGTTTCCTTACCTAAAACTTTTTTTTTAATCCTAGGGGAAAAGAAAACATAAAAAGGGTGAGCTCAAATGCTCAGTAAGGGTATTCATGGAGAAAATAAAACAAACCATATACTTTTGAACTTAAAAACTTGAATATAATATTTAAACATCAAAATCTTGAGCAATGACATAAAACATGGCAGTTTGTAAGGAATAGATCATAATGGATAATCAATCATGATAAAATATCATAGGAATAAAGCATGTAATTGTGTCATCCATTAAGCACATGTAATGATCTCCATAGTAGCCAAGGCGTTACTGCCATGACCATCTTAGTGGACAAAGTCCCTTTCTGAATCGAGTTCACTCCTCGTTTCAGTCCTATAACACTGAACTGGATTAACTTACTATTCCAGCCATGTCTATCACATGAGATATAAATCTTTACCCAATGCATTGGAGGGAGATATAGGTCCCACCCATCTCATAATGAAATCATTCTTACTTGTGCCATAAAATAAACATAAAACATTCACCATAACAAAAAGAATAAAAAGGGTTTCATAAACATCATCCCATCATTTCATAATCCATATAAAACAAATGGAAATTTCATCCAAAGAAAATAGAAACCATTTAAATCATAGAGACATTAAAATCGAAACATACACATATGAAATAATTTCATCTTAGATAGAAAATGGTTTTGATAAAACATTTGAAATGAATTCTTGAGGAAAATATCATTTCTTCATCAAAATAATTTTCTTTTCACAAAATGCCATGGACTTTTAAAATAAAAGTATTTTGTTTAAAATAGTCTTAAAATCATGTAGAGTAAGCTTCATTAAAATGTGGCATTATGAAACTGTAAAAATCTGTTCTCGCCGTATAAGTTAAAAATAACATTCTTCTCGTACTTTTGTTAGAAATGTCAAAAAGTACCTCGTATGGTAAAAAAAAGATTACTTCCATACGATGTGGTAAAAGTAAGAAAAGGGTATAAATGTCATAAAAATACACTGAAGGAAAGTAAACATTTTATGAAAACATTTTGAGAGCATATGGACATGGATAATAAACATAACCCCCAGTAAATACTTACGAGTAAACAATCTCGGATAAGAATGAGATTGGAATAATTATCCCTTACCTTAGGTCCAATATGCTTCGTATGGATCTGAACCTCCTATATAATGATTTAAATAATTTCATTGACTTATTACAGAATCATATTAATTGTTATGATATCATATATGGTTCACTTATGACTTTATATTACCCATTCTTTTCTAAATTAATGTTAAAGTAGCGTTTTTGGTAAAATCGTTTCATTTGTCATTTGTGTTTTAACTTGTAATTATTAATATGATTACTTAGATCATGGTAACTTACATACAGAATGTAAAACATAATTTATATATAATATATATTCAGAATATACATATATATAATAGATCGATAAAATGGAAAGAAATACACCGTTCATGGAGACGGTAGGCCGTGCGTACGCATGAACGCTGTTTTCATTTCCTTATTTAATTGAATGGAATTAAGTATATGACATACATATATATATACATAAATCCAGTATCATTATTATGTCATATATTTCATTATTACTTATTATATATACTTTATAATCATTCATGAATGGTAAATCATTGAGAATGAATCTCATCGTGTCGTGGAGACGGTAGTCCGTACGTACACATGAGCGATGATATCATTCCCATGATAGTGTAATTGTATTTAAGTGTATGTATAATATTTAAGAATCAATATAACTTTACAATAATCATATATAGTAATTATTTACTCCATTATACCCATCCAAGTAAGGTGGTAGTGGAAAATAGATTTCACCACGACGTGGAGACGGTATTCCGTACGTACGCACGTGCGGTGATTTTGTTTTCCGTAGGATGGATAAATGGTGAAATAGGGTTGTTTCATACTTATAATAACATATCAGTATATTAGTGATACTTTTGTTATTACTTCATAATGAAACAACTAAAGAAGAAGAAGTGGAAGAAGAAATAAAGTTGAAAGAATCGGTAACGAGCATTACCTCTTCTTTGAAGCGCCTCTTTGAGACTTCCTCTTTGGGCATTAAAATTGGTCTTTGAAGAAGACCAGGACCTCTAATATTTTTCTAGGGAAGTTTAGAAGATAATTTTTCAGGGTTTTTCTGAGCTTAAAGGCTCAAATTGGTGTGAGGAAGAGAGGGAGGAGGTGACCTTTTATAAGGGAGGGGAGGGGCAGCTTTGGAAATATTAAAAATATTAATTTATAATAAATCTAAACCAACTTACAAATCACCAGAAATGACTCATATTATAATATTAGATGATATAGGATTGTAATATCCTCAATCAATAGTATTTATGCATGTTAGAAAATTATTTTAAACATTATCAACTTGATTTATCCTTACTTAATCAATTTCATTTTATTTGTGTTAATAACATTCTAAATTTTAAATTATAACAAATAATTACTTATTTGTTGTGAATTGTCCACAATTGGATACTTTATAACCTTTTAGACCATATAAATATAAATATATAATTTATATATATTTTTTTGATTTTTAAAAAATTTTATAATATGTTATGTTTATAAAATAACAATAGTGTCAATTTTGACACTATTCCTTTATTTGAATTTAAATAAAATATATACAGAAGATATGTTCGAAATAAAAGATTTAATAGATTCATAAAAGGTCATATGTATCTATAAAATTATTTCAGAACATTAAATAGTTCATATAATATTTATTTTATTATTGTTAAAACCATTTATTTGGTTTATCTCTTAATAAAATAATTACTACAACATTTTTTTATAATTATTTAATATAGTTATTTGTTGCAAAAAAATTAAAAATAAAATACTATGATGAAGATAAATATATTAAATTTCACAATAATACTTTTACTAGAATTTATCATCTTAAAATCACAATACTTAAATTGTTATATTTATTAAATTATGAAGGTGACAACTTTGGCGTCATTTTAAATAAAATAATATAAGTGTCATAATCACTTTTATAAGACTACAAACGGTTATATATTAGGTCATCAGATGATTAAGGTGTCTATATACACTACCAATAAGTTTTGGTCAGGATTGTGGGCCTTTTAATGGGTATTAGTATTTCAATGAAAACTATATTACTGATTTTTACTTAATAAATAATTTCTGCATCATTAATCTATCACCATTAATGACAATTATTTAATCACTAAAAATTCTAAATAAATAATCATGATGTAGATAATTTTATTAGATTTTTGGATACTATTCATGTTCGAACTTTTATGATTTTTATCACTAAATTAAAATTATTATACTTATAATATTTAAGAGAGTGACATGTTGTCACTTTCTTTGGTTTCAATAATAATTAAATTATTTTTATTGTCAAAGGTCCATAAAATGAATATAATCTGACCATTAGGTAATATGGGTATACTTTTAGCCATCCAATAGAATTTTATCATGTGTTAGGGTAATTTTATAATATTATATTTACCCTTAATTACCCGATTTACCTTTAACTATGGTAAATAAAATTTACCGTAGTTATTATTCATAATTCCCAAAAATAAAAAGTATCCTATTAACATAATTTAGACCCACTGATTCCAAATATGGAATCAATTTTTTCAAATTCAATACACATAATTTTCAGAAATTAAATTAAAATTAATCCCGTTGTCGAATAAAAACGGGTTTTTGATTAAAACATTGCAAAAGATTGAATTGATTTAATCTACGAATTCAATGTAAAATCAATGCTAATGACATAAATTATATTAAATTGTAAAAATATATTCTATTTATACTTTAAAACCATTCAATATTATAATTTAACCACATAAGGTATTACGATGAAAAAAGTTGTTTTTAATTAAAATATAGTGTGCTTTTACTATTCATTAAAATATGAAAGTTATCAGAAAAATATCAAAACATCATCTAATGTAAATTTTTATATCCTGATTCAAAAGAAGAATTTTATTTTGTCAAATTGAACTTATAAACATGTCAACAACTAGATTTAATGTGGGTGCGACATCAAAAGGCGGCAAAACTGTATTTTATGAAAAATACTTATTTTACCCAAAAACTTTATTTTGTTCTTATACCATGTTATAGAAAATGTGTAAGACGAATAATAATGTTATAAAATTAAAAATATAGTTAATACTATTCATAACGGCTAATTCATAATAATTTTATAATAATATACCGTTGTTTAGTAAAACCCGGTATTGTGTACAACACATGCCATCGAGGAAGGTCGTGATTGCGTGTAATGAAATCCAAGTTAGGGTTCCGTGTTGTGAAAGACTCCTTTTTTTTCATATAACAGAATCCAGCCATTTTTCATTTATACATTGAATATATATATATATACACTCAATTTTTCCTAGAATGACTATTATCAAACGAACTTGAAATTGTGTGTAACACAATCTAAGAATAGTGTTGCGTATACTGCAACCAAATACGGTGTTGCGTATAGCACAAGATAATCTTGTTGTAGCATAAAACACATTACATCAAATAAATTAAAAATAATACTAATCATAAAATATCGGGTTGTTACATTCGACCCCCCTTAAAATGAATTTCTCCCTCGAAATTCGTCGGGGTTATGCATGGTTTTCTACTTGGAAGTTTCTTTAATTAAAACCCACATCATAAAATGAAATACCAAAACTTAACTTTTAAAACTAAAGTATAAAACTTAGCGGTTACCCAAATTATCTCATCACTGGGTTTCCATGTAGGAGAACATTGGTGAAAATATGGATATGGAAGAGATATCTAACCATCATGTTCTGATGGAGAGTGGTAGAGAACATGGCTATGAAAAATCCAAAAATCACAAAGCCATATATTTGTGATGATCTAAGGTACCATATGATTCATTAGATATAAGGGCACTATGACAACATTTTTGGTTTTCAAGATCATTTCCCAAAAGTTGAAGAATTTGAATTAGAAGAAATACTTGCTTGATTTTGGAACAATCTCAATATTGTTCGTTATTTGAACAATTTCCACTTCATCTCTTAAAGAAATGAAGTTGAATTTGTTATTCGTGAAGTGTTAGCAGATCATGTGATAGAATGATGGGTCATTCCATCTGTTTCAAACAAAATCTTACCAAAAGTTATAAGTCCATCTTATGGTTAGATTAATCGTATATGGTTCCCAAAATGAACTTATACTTCATATATCATACCTATTAATAAAATAAAACTAGTTTCTACTAACCAGAGACTTCTTATAGACCAGTGGTAGGCGATAAAGGCCTGTCGCACTTCAGTTGTGGGTTCGATTTCAACAGCCTTGTCTGACTCGATGGGCTGTCGCCCGTCCTGCAGGTTGTCCTTTTTCTAAAACTACATTACTATAACATCCCATAAATAATATCGAAAAAAGTTCTATCCTTAAACAATACTAACTTATATCCAACATAATCCATTCCAATATTTAGGCTTATCTAAAATACTTCGGTTCAAGCTCATAGTATAAAGAAAACAATTACTAGAATGGTTATCTACCTAGAATGTCAATACAAGCATTTATCCCACATATATCATAAGATATGTCTTATTGGTTGCATTCCAAACACATGAATACTTTAGTCATATATTCTCTTGAAACATAAATTACGATAGAACCTTAGTGAAAACATGAATACTGTCAAAAGGTAACTCTTTACACATACCAAAATCCCAAAAAAAATTATATAATCAAACCATAATATCACTTAGTCCTTATATCAGTCATGAGCTCATGAATACAATCAAACATCTCATTATCTTCTATTCCCTTCATTATGCGCATATCATATACATTCCAAAAATATCTTAATAACCTTCCATGGTTACTGGTACCATTCAACATATACTTTCATATAATTTAGAAAAAACAATAGTGTAACAATCCTTAGATGATTCTTTATTCCATAGTACCATACATTATTCTTTATAAACATACAATCATTCCACTAACTTCTTAAACCACTAGTTGAGATTCATCATTTATTTCATCTCATATTTCATTTGTAGTCTCTTCATCATCATCCACATAAATACTACCCGTATGACCATGATGATTCTCTTCATGAGATTTTCCCTTAGGGAATTGGTTTGCATAATGCCCATACATTCCACATTTAAAACATCTAATCATTTTTGATGTCGTAGCAATACCATTATCCTTGTCCATGTTGTTAACTGAACCTTTTCCTTTGCACTTATTGGCTTTGTGTCCTTATTTTCCACACCCAAAGTATCTTCCAGTTCATTTGAAACAATCTCCTTGATGCCTCTTCCCAGATTATTTACATGAGGGAAATTGAACTTTCTTTCCTCTATGATCATCATGAAACTCCATCTTTCTCTTGTTATCTGAGTCGGGAAACTTACCAAAGTTGAGATTATTGATCATAATATGAGATTGTTGATTAGGCATAATAACGATATTTGGACTTCCATATCCTGTTTCATTTGGTTCCTCATAAAGAATATCATTCCATTGTCTGTCATATTCTCCATTATCATGAATCTTCCTGTTTCCAGCCATTTTCAGAAACCCAAAAATAATAGTGTGAGAGGAAAAAATCATGCTAGGGAAAACAACATAGTAAAGGGGGAGTACCCTCAATATCTAACATCTTAGGTTAAATTCTATGATCGTTACCGTAGTTCTAGGACTATATCTTATACGTATACTTATCCTTAGGGATATCCCTAGACATACCTTAGAAATATCTCTAGGGATCTCACTAATGTTTTCACATCCTAGTTTCCAAAGGTTGACTAAACCTTTCCTTTGATACCAATTGTAATGGTCTGGAATTACTTCTAGTGGACTATAATTGATACCTATCAGGGTAGTCCATGGGTGGCTACACCCCCTGGCCGGGACACACCACCATCCCCAGTGGCAGCCATTTCCTCATGAAGCCCTTGGGTGGAGAGCCATTCTTCGTCTAATGCTCACATGTGAGAGTTCCCAGGGATCAGATACATTCCTACCTCCTTTGCCTCTGATACCAATTGTAGATACCTGAAACTTGACGTTCATGGAAATTACATTACTTTTGCGGAATATCTAATACATAACAAAAATAGACACACAAGGACCATAATAGTTTAGTGTCTTTGGAAACTTGTAATATAATCTTCTAATCATGTTGAAAGATCTTCAACATCTCTCATAACGATGCTACCCTTTTTGTTTCCTTACCTAAAACCTTTATTTTAATCCTCGGGGAAAAGAAAACATAAAAAGGGTTAGCTCAAATGCTCAGTAAGGGTAATCATGGAGAAAATAAAACAAACCATATACATTTGAACTTAAAAACACGAACATAATATGTAAACATCAAAATCATGAGCAATGACATAAAACATGGAAGTATGTAAGGCATAGATCATAATGGATCATCAATCATGATAAAATACAATAGGAATAAAACATGTAATTGTGGCATCCATTAAGCACATGTAATGATCTCCAAAGTAGCCAAGGCATTACTGCCATGACCATCTTAGTGGACAAAGTCCCTTTCAGAATTGAATTCACTCCTCGTTTCAGTCCTGTAACACTGAACCAGATTAACTTACCATTGCAGCCATGACTATTTCATGAGATATAAATCTTTACCCAATGCATTGGAGGGAGAGATAGGTCCCACCCATCTCATAATGAAATCATTCTTACTTGTGCCAAAAAATAAACATAAAACATTCATCATAACCCAAAGAATAAAATGGGTTTCATAAACATCATCCTATCATCTCATAATCGATATAAAACAAATGGACATTTCATCCTAAGAAAAGAGAAACCATGTAAATCATAGAGACATTAAACTTGAAACATACACATATGAAATAATGTCATCTTAGATGGAAAATGGTTTTGATAAAACATTTGAAATGAATTCTTGAGGAAAATATCCTTTCTTCATCAAAATCATTTTCTTTTTACAAAATTCCATGCACTTTTAAAATAAAAGTATTTTGTTGAAAAGAGTCATAAAATCTTTTAGAGTAAGCTTCATGAAAATGAGGCGTTACGAAACCGTAAAAATCCGTTCTCTCCGTATAAGTTAAAAATAACATTCTTCTCGTACTTTTGTCGGAAAAGTCAAAAAGTACCTCGTATGGTAAAAAAAAGATTACTTACATATGATGTGGTAAAAGTAAGAAAAGGGTAAAAATGTCTTAAACATACATGGAAGGAAAGTAAACATTTTATGAAAACATTTTGAGAGCATATGGACATGGATAATAAACATAACCCCCAGTAAATACTTACAAGTAAACAATCTCCGATAAGAATGAGATTGGAATAATTATCCCTTACCTTAGGTCCGATATGCTTCGTATGGATCCGAACCTCCTATATAATGATTTACATAATTTCATTGACTTATTAAATAATCATATTAATTGTTATGATATCATATATGGTTCACTTATGACTTTATATTACCCATTCTTTTGTAAATTAATGTTAAAGTAGCATTTTGGGTAAAATCATTTCATTTTTCATTCGTGTTTTAACTTGTAATTATTCATATGATTACTTAGATCATGGTTAATTACAACCAGAATGTAAAACATGATTTATATGTAATATATATTCAAAATATACATATATATAATAGATCGATAAATGGAAATAAATACACTGTTCATGGAGACGGTAGGTCGTACGTACGCATGAACGCTGTTTTCGTTTCCTTATTGAATTGAATGGAATTAAGTAGATGAAAAAAAAATATATATAAATAAATCCAGTATCATTATTATGTCATATATTTCATGATTAATTATTATATATACTTTATAATCATTCATGAATGGTTAATCATTGAGAATGAATCTCATCGTGTCATGGAGACGGTAGTCCGTACGTACGCATGAGCGATGATATCATTCCCATGATCGTGGAATTGTATTGAAGTGTATGTATAAAATTAATAATAAATATAACTTTACAATAATCATATATAGTCATTATTTACACCATTATACCCATCAAACTAAAGTGGTGGTGGAAAATAGATTACACCACGGCGTGGAGATGGTATTCTGTACATACGCACGCACGGTGATTTTGTTTTACGTAGGAAGGATAAATGGTGAAATAGGGTTGTTTCATACTTATAATAACATATCATTATATGAGTGATAATGTTGTTATTACTTCATAATGAAACAACTAAAGAAGAATAATTTAAAGAAGAAATAAAGTTGAAAGAATCGGTAACAAACATTACCTCTTCTTTGAAGAGCCTCTTTGAAACCTCCTCTTAGGGCATTAAAATTGGTCTTTGAAGAAGACCATGACCTCTAGGATGTTTCTAGGGAAGTGGAAAAGATAATGTGGAAGGGTTTGTCCGAGAATGAAGGCTCAAATTGGTGTGAGGAAGAGAGGGAAGAGGTGCCCTTTTATAAGGAAGGGGAGGGGCAGCTTTGGAAATCATAAAAATATTAATTTATAATAAATCTAACCCCACTTAAAAACCTCCAAAAATGAATCATATTAAAATATTAGATGAGATAGGGTTTTAATCTCATCAACCAATAAAATTTAGACATGTTATGAAATTATTTTAAACATTATCAACTTGATTTATCCTTACTTAATCAATTTAATTTTATTTGTGGTAATAATATTCTACATTTTAAATTATAACAAATAATTACTTATTTGTTGTGAATTGTCCATAATTCGATAATTTATTACATTTTAGACCATATAAATTTAAATTTATAATTTTTATATATTTTTGTGATTTTTAAACAATTTTATAATATGTTATTTTTATAAAATAACAATAGTGTCAATTTTGACACTATTCATTTATTTGAATATAAATAAAATATATACAGAATATATGTTCTAAATATAAGCTTTAATAGATTCATAAGAGGTAATATATATATATAAAATTAGTGGGGAACATTAAATAGTTAATATAATATTTATTTTATTATTTTTAAAACAATTTATTTGGTATATCTCTTAATAAAATAATTACTACAACATTTTTGTATAATTACTTAAAATACTTATTTGTTGTATAAAAATTAAAAATAAAATCCTATTATAAAGATAAATCTATTAAATTTAACAATAATACTTTTACTTGAATTTATCATCTTAAAATCCCAATATTTAAATTGTTATATTTATTAAATTATTAAGGTGACAACTTCGGTATCATTTAAAATAAAATAATATAAGTGTCATAATCACTTTTATAAGACTCAAAACGGTTATATATTAGGTAATTGGATGCTTAAGGTGTAGATATACACTACCAATAAGTTTTTGTCAGGTTTTTGGGCCTTTTAAGGGGTATTAGTATTTCAATAAAATCTATATTATTGATTTTTTACTTAATAAATAATTTCTGCATCATTAATGTATCACTGTTAATGACAATTATTTAATCCTAAAAATTCTAAATAAATTATCATGATGTATATAGTTTTATTAGAGTTCTGTAGAATTTTCATGTTCGAAGTTTTATGATGTTTATCACTAAATTAAAATTATTATACTTATAAGATTTAAGAGAGTGACATGTTGTCACTTTCTTTGGTTTTAATAATAATTAAATTATTTTCATGGTCAAAAGTCCACAAAATGAATCTAATCCAACCCTTAGGTGATATGGGTATACTTTTATCCATCCTATAGAATTTTTTCAGGTGTTAGGGTAATTTTATAATATTATATTTATCCTTAATTACCCGATTTACCTTTAACTATGGTAAATAAAATTTACCGTAGTTACTATCCATAATTCCCAAAAATAAAAAGTATCCTATTAACATAATTTTGACCCACTGATTCAAAATATGGAATACATTTTTTCAAATTCAATACAAATAAGTTGCAGAAATTAAATTAAAATTAATCCCGTTGTCGAATTAAAACGGGTTTTTGATTAAAACATTGCAAAAGATTGAATTGATTTATCCTATGAATTCAATATAAAATCAATGCTAATGACATAAATTATATTAAATGATAAAAACATATTCTATTTATACTTTAAAACCATTCAATATTATAATTTAACCACATAAGTTATTACGATGAAAAATGTTGTTTTTAATTAAAATATAGCATGTTTTTACTATTCATTAAAATATGAATGTTATTGGAAAAATATCAAAACATTATCCAATGTAAATTTTTATATCATCATTCAAAAGAAGAATTTTATTTTTTCAAATTGAACTTATAAACATGTCAACAACTAGATTTAAAGTGGGTGCGCCATCAAAAGGCGGCAACACTGCATTTTTTGAAAAATACTTATTTTACCCGAAAAATTTATTTTGTTCTTCTACCATGTTCTAGAAAATGTGTAAGATGAATAATAATGTTATAAGATTCAAAATTTAGTTAATACTATTCATAACGTCTTGTTCATAATAATATTATAATAATATACCGTTGTTTAGTAAAACCGAATATTGCGTACAACACACGCTATCGAAGAAGGTCGCGATTGCGTGTAATGAAAGCCTAGATAGGGTTGCGTGTTGTGCAAGAATCCTTTGTTGTTTCATATAACAGAATCCAACCATATTTAATTTATACATTGAATATATATATATATATATATATATATATATACACTCAAGGTTGCGTAGAATGACTATTATCAAATGAACTTGAAATTGTGTGTAACACAATCTAAGAATAGTGTTGGGTATACTGCAAGCTAATACAGTGTCGTGTATAGCACAAGATAATCTTTTCGTAGCATAAAACACATGACATAAAATAAATTAAAAAGAATACTTATCATAAAATATCAGGTTGTTACATGTTAAGTATCATAGAATGTTTTTCTCAAATGCCTAGGAATATGAGAATGTAATGCTATAAATAAATAATAGAATAAATGATGTTTACCCATGGGGTTGGAGCTTGCTAGGGTGCAACGCTGAGGTTCTAATTTGAATGAAAAATGAACATTGTGTGTGATGATAATGAAATATAATGTTGAATTTTTTATGGTTAATTAATGTTTAAATAAATAATTAACATAAAGTGCAACTGATAAAAAGGGAATGAAGTAATGTATTAAATATATTTAAATGGTTGTGTGCTTATAGGATACCTAGTCATAGAATTGGAATCTGGGAGTTCGAGAGACATTAGCTGCAGTTGATTCTAAGAATAGTTTATGCCCATAATGTGGTTGTGAACTATAGTATATTCTGTATTTTTTATGTTTCTATACGCTACTACAGTCTGTCAGTTAGGGAAATCGACACCCTGAGGATTCTGAGCCTTGGGGGGTGTTTCCCCCCAACATTCTGCTAGGAGGATGGATGGTTGACTACCCTCTTTGACCATGCTCTCTTCTCTTGTTAGTTACTTGTGCTAGTATAAAAAATGGTTAGTTTTCCCCATATATGTGTATAGGGGGTTGTAATGGCATATGGTTATTCACACACATATATTATGGATATAGTTTTCTATGGACTACTATAGGCATAATGTGTAATGGTTGTGATGACTTGAGGATTCTTACTCAGTGTGGGGGATGTAATGTCTTGGTGTATAATGACCGACATATGATACACGTTATGCAAGTTGTTGTGGATCTCGGAAAATACATGGTTACTTTTCCTGCGTAGACATGGTGGGTTTTTTGCACGAGGTGCATGTTTTGGTGCTTTTCCCAGGTGTCTATGGGCAAGCCTTTTCGAGTGACATTCTTAGGACGTGCCACGTTGGGGAAAAGCAGCAATCCAGTGGGGAAGTAGTAGTGGGGTACCCTTTATATTTGTTAATGTGATATATACTATTGTATGTGTTACTTGGTTAGAGTATCCATGGTGAGGCTGGGAATATAGTACACCTGTTTAGGTGATGAGTTAGTTTCACTTGTTGTTCACTGTGCTTTAGCATTCTTTATTTACATTTTCACGAGAGGATCTAGGGAGGATCCTATTGAGTATACTGTTATACTCACCCTATGTATATATAAAATATTTTTCAGGTCACTTGGAGTAGGTTGGAGATCATGTTGGTTTCTACTAGCTTGGGGTTGTAGGATCTGATTGGGCTTCATGGTTGATATTGTTTTTACCTTCTTTTGGGTACTTGCAGTTTTCCCCTTTCAGTTGTAGTAGTTTTCCATGACATTAAATATGTGAACATGGTTTTTATTTTATATTTCTGTCTAAGATGGATTTGGTTGGTTTCTATCTTATCTCTCTCTTTCGCATGTGTTCTCTTAGAGGGTAACGCCTCCCATCGGTGTGTTTACTATACCCTTGGTGCTAGTCGCCAACCCGAGGCCTACTGGAGGTGGGAATCAGGGGTCATTATCTCCCTTCTAACATTTCCGGCCCTGGAGGGGTACACCTTGTGGGGAGGGGTTCGTGACACTACCAAAGTAGAAGAATGAATAATCATAGAAAAACGAACCTACAGAAATGGTACGGATGGAAAACTAGGCGTGGGATAGGGTCATCGAAGGTGCGCCGCAAATGAAAATCCATCTGTAAGGGAGGGGCGGTGTGGGTCCAAGTGGTGCGAGTCCACAGAAGAGATGTGGTTCGATATGAGGTAGATGGTGGTGTATCTCGGGAGGTGAGAGGCGGGGTAGGGTGGCGTAATGCGGATATTTGGAGACGGAGGAGGGGCGACGACCAGTTCACCGGAGAAGGAGAGCAAGAGGGTATGGGGGTTTTTCGGATGCAGTTTGGTGAACTGGAGGAGACTGGGATGGGGTCCAAGGGGAGATATCATAGGGGCTACTTTTATGAGGATACATGGGGTGTGTTGGTCCAGTTTTCCAAAGAGGGATAAGAGGTCGACCGACCTAGGGTTATAGGGGGAGCAGTGCTGCGCAAAACAGGGGAGAGGGGTCCGTGAAGGGACATAGGGGAGAGCAAGAGAGGAGAGAAAAAAATAGAGGAAGAAAATAAAAAAGGAAAGACAGAGAGAGAGAAATGGAGGGGAAAAATAAGAGAAAATAAAATAAAAAAGGAAATAAAATAAAAATAATAATAAAACCAAATTCTATTCAATAATAAAAAATATTAATACTAATAATAAAACTGAAAATGATAAAACAAAAATAATATAAACAAAAAAAATTAAATTATTAACTGAAATAATAATAATAATAATAACCTAATTGAAACATTATCTTAAATAATAATAATACTAATAATAAATCTAAAATAATAAAACTAGTCACAAAATAATTTCATTTATTATTGAGTTTGGATGTTGTGCACAAACACGTGCATGGTCGCGACATAGTCATACGCCCATGTAATAATAAATTTAATCATAAATCGTTATATTAATAAGGCTGGGCACTACACATGGTCACATGTCTAGTCACACACCCGTATAATATCCCAAATTTCTTTTAAAATTGAACTGGTTCAAACCGCCGCTCAAAAGTGAGACCCAAAATAATTATTTTAAAATTGAGTGTTGGTCAGGGCGTGACAGTAGCTCCTCCTACTATGTGACTCAAGGTCGCTAATTCTTTACCCATGGAAGTTATATAAGTATACACATGAAATATATATTCTCATGGAATTCCTATGATGTTCTCAAGGAATATCTATGGTTTTATCATGGAAGAAGTAAAACCCATGGAAAATCAGTAATGCTTATCAAATAAACATATAAACTCAATAAAGGTATATGATTATTCTCAGGGAATCACATATCATGGAAGTTATACTAATAAAATAATAGTCCATAGAAGCATATTATTTTATGTGGTCAATAACCATATCTTATGGAAGTACATAACAAGGAAGATTAAACCACAAAATCATTATAAACGAATGCATACTCCTTCAAGCAGTTAATCAACATAAATAATAGAAGCACATTATTACTCATGGTTGAATGTCTTCATCTCACAGAAGGTCGGTGTTATCTTTCTATCATAACATATATATATGTGTGTTGAAAAAAAAAGAAAACACATTATTCAATTCCACACCCTATTCCCTAGCTTCATCACTAATAAAAAAAATCAAAACCTCTTCATCTCAAAAATATCCCCCTTTTTAATTTTTTTTTGTAAGCTAAGAAACAAAAGTCATTAAATAACTAAAACTCATGAGATGAATCACTTTCCAATAACTCTAATACATCATGGGAATTATTGGTGTAGGAAATAAGAATAAATGAATAATAAAATCGTGAAATCCATAAAGTAGTGATATACAATTCTTATTTATTCATTATATCTTCATAATAGTGTCTAACATTAACATGTAAGAAACAGTTCATGTATAAACTTCAATAACCAATTAAAATATGTTGGACTCGCCTATTTTTATAATCCCAAATGATGTCTCATTTATGTAAAGCTTCCTATTTCTCTTACAAGATAATCATTTATGAGAAAATCATGTTTATATCTATTAGGTCCACAAGGCTGAATACCCTGAGAGGGGGGGGGTGAATCGGGGTATAGATAATTTAAAATTAAAGCACGTTATGATCTTGTTTCACTGTTAAAAAACACTCTTCTATCTCTTTCCTATTGCACAATATAAACAGAACGTAAAGAAAGCACAGGACACAACAATTTTTACTTGGTTCACCGCTAAGGGCTACGTCCAAGGAGAATACGCCAACAGGTTGTCGGTCGTACCAAATTCCACTAAACTTCTCTTGCCGTGGATTACAAGGTTCGAGCCCTCTTCCTTTGCTCACTGCTCCGGAAATGATCCACTAACAGTTTATAAACCTGTAGGTCTCTTCATTATCTATAATTAATACTTCCTCTGTTGTATGTGGATGGTCTTTTGAAGTCCAAAATTTACCCATAGATGAATTTCTCTTTACACAGAAGGTATCGAGAAAACATCCAGCTTCCACACAGCTTGAAAACACTATTGAGGAATCTACTTTACTTGGCGCGCAGGTCTAACCTGGTGTGCAAGTCTCGGCGCGCAAGTCACAACTGGCATGCAAGTCCACCTCAGAAACTTGCACGACACAATATTCTTCAACTCCAAACTAGCGCGACGCACTTACCTTTACATCCAAACCAATATCGGCGCACAAAAAACAACAATCTCTCTTCTTCAAATCTGGTGTTCAAGTCCTACTTGCACGACAAAACACCACTTGTGAAACCACTACACTTGCGCGACAGGAGCTCTGATTTTCTCTAACTCTTGAACTCCATTAGAAATGAGGAGGGGTGGTCCAGTATTGATAGGGATTTGGACACCCTGCGTGACGGCGCACAAGTCTCCCTTCAGTGAAAAGGTCTCTGTCCCTGCAAGTCACTTGCATGACACACTTCTAAACTTGCGAGAACCTATTTCCTTTTCGATATTCGGATGTTCTGATCTTGAAAAAAAAAACAGGCGTGAAAGTTTCCAATCCTCCTAGGCACCGGTGTGCAAGTCCTTTCTCTTGGCGTGTAGGTCACCTGCGCGACCAACTCAATACTTTCGCGAACCTTATCACTTTTCCATATTTTTATGATCTGATCTTGAAAAACATATGACACACAAGTTTCCAAGCCTTCAAGTACATGGAACGCAAGTCCCTTTTCCAAAAACCACTTTTCTTCATTTGTCAATTTTCAGGCCCAAAAATTTGGAAAACACTGGAAAATGGTGCCATCTTTTATCTATTCTTTTTGTACCACCTCCAGATCATCCATTCCTTTTTCGACGTTCTTGAATGAAACATGGATCATTGACCACAGCTCTTGAACTCGAAATTACACCATGAAATCCCCTTTGTCAATAAATTTGTATGTCATGGTTTTCATTGTCAACAATCACAACATAGTTTTCCACTTTGTCAACAAACACAATCACCTCAAAAATGCTTCGATGATGCCTTGAGGGGTTTTTTCCAAACAATATCAAAGTAATAACTATGTACTTTTAATATCACTGCTCTCTTGTTTACGTTCATAGTGCAAAATTTCTCTACGTGCAAAGGTTACCGATGCAAGGTCACTGTTGCAAGGTCACCGATGAAAGGTCATTGAAGCAAGTTCACCATTGCAAGGTCAATGATGCAAGGTCACCAATGCAAGGTCACCGTTGCAAGGCCACTGATGCAAGGTCACCAATTCAAGGTACCCGAAGCAAGGTACCCATTGCAAGGTCACCAATGAAAGGTCACCGATGCATGGTCACGGTTGCAAGGTCACCGATACAAGGTCACCGATGCAAGGTCACCGATGCAAGGTCACCGATGCATGGTCACCGTTGAAAATCCACCACTGAAGGCCACTGATGAAGGTTATCGTTGAGGGATATCGCTGAAGGTTACAGATGGAAGGTCACTGTTGAAGGTTGCATGTTTGCACTTACGGTTGAATCCTACCTTTGTGAAGGCTACCGTTACCAGTCTATCGTACTCTTCTACTCCATACTTTATTAAATTTCTTATGATTATTATAATGATCATATTTGATAAATTAAATACTTCTGACATTAATTAATGTAAATTGTAGACATATCAAGAGACTATATCTGGGGGCAGTATGAGGTATGATAAAGATTGCACATGATGTACTTATTCCTATTATCGAACCTCAAATATATAAAAGAGAAGACTAAGGAAGAATAGAAAGGTTGCATGGGTATGAGAGTCCATAATCTAAGAAAGTGAATAGTAGTAATAGAGAGGTAGCGTATGAAGGAGATTACTTGCTAGAACAATGAAGAACCAACATGTACATACACTGTGAACCTAGAAGAATCACGAAGATCATTTGAGATGAACTCACTTCTACTTTCTGTGCCTCATCAACTCTTGATCAACACCAGAAGAATAACACTCAAAGATAGTTAGACACTCTATTTTGGAGACAACTTTCAGAGAAAGACTCGAACATCAAATTCTCTACTCTAAGGAGTCAAGAGATGAATTTCCAACTCATAGAGCCTTCTAAACTCAAGATTATAATCTTAGATCTATTGTGTTTATTCTCTTTACTTTTCTATGAAATGTGTGTTTGTCTATTACACTCACTGTCTCTTATTCCAGAACTTGAGAATACTGAATATACTCACATCGAAATTCAATTTCATTTTGTTTCTCACCAATAACTATGGAAGAGACTGTGTGTGGTCTGTACTGTTTTTTTTACGAAGAACTATGGTAGAGGGTGTGAACCTTGGATAGTTTTTGAAAACAATTGTAAATCATGATACAGTCTTTGTATCATGTTTATTGTTAATATAAACATCTTGGTGGCAGGTGATCACTAAGCGGAGAATATTATGTCTCATATTGAGATTGAACCTCTTGTTTAACTCCACTATGATCTGTATTTTTTGTTGTACTCTATTTTATCTATTTTTCGTTGTTTATAATTTCTAAAACGTAAAACTGTTTTTCATTCACTTTAATAGTTAGTTTTGGTTAGTGTGTGTATGTGTTTAATCAAATGAACTTGTTTCCCAAGTTACAGAAGTGATTTACACTAATTCAACTGAGGATTAATCACTCTTTAAAGAACTTGTTGACCAATTAGACATCTATATCTCTACTACATTAATTAATTGGGTTGTTTTAAAATTTAGAGGGTATTTAATATAAATTTTTTAACAGAAATTTTATGTAGGAACTCAATTGAACCCCCTCTTGAGATTCCACTCTGACAAACATTTGGTATCAGAGGATTTTTATTTTTTAATTTTTGTTTCTACTATCTAAATTTTTCTACAAGTTGTCAAATTTTTTTCGACTATGATTTTATTTGTATCTTAATGATCTTAAATTTTTTTTCATATCTAAATTTTCAGTTCTTTAAAACTCTAGTTAACTATGGATAATCGAGTTGAAGGTTCTGCTACTAACAGGACGCCTTTCTTTAATATTAATAACTATGATCAGTGTAAATTAAAAATGAAAATTAATCTAGAGAGCATGTGACCTAAAATCTAGGACACAATTGAAGAACAACATTTATTGCCTGCTACTGCTAGGGACACATTGTCTCAGTTCACTAAGTCTACATATAATAATAATTGTAAAGAAATGAATGCATTGTACTATTCTATAGGTGATTAATAATTCAATAGAATATCTTCTTGTAAAGCTTCTTATGAAATTTGGGATAATTTAGCTGTATCTCATGAGGGAACAACTGATGTTAAAGAAATGAGATTAAATACCTATACTCTTAAATATGATAATTTTAAAATGAATCATGATGAAACTATATCTAAAATTAATATCAGGTTCAATGAAATAGTGAATACCATGAGTCTTCTTGGGAAACCAGTGGACAATAAGGATCAGATTATGAGATTACTTTGATGCCTACATGACAGATGGAGAGGAACTTCTGTTTCTATCCTAGAAATATGTGACATAGGCAAGATACCAGAGAAGGAACTAATTGGAAAGCTTATGATGTATGAAAAAGTGCTTAAGTTAAATCAAGAAGTATATGAAGAACCAAGAAAGAAATCTTTAGCATTCAAGATTGCTACCTCAAAGAACAAAGATAAAGAAAAAGATCAACCTCCTATAGACAATTCCACCCGTGCAGATTTGGACTCTGATAGTGATGATGAACTGGATCATCTTTCTAGGAGATTCAAGAAGTTGTACCACAAGAATAAGTTCTTAATAAAGTCAAACTATAAAGGAAGGTATGATAATAAAGGATAGAAAGTGAAATGATAACACAAATGAGATAGTTTGTTATGAGTGTAAATGAAAAGGTCATGTGAAAATTGATTTCCCCAAACTGAAATTTAATAAGAAGTATGAAGACAAGGGAAAAGGATATAAAAAGGATATGAAAGACACTTGGAGTGCCTCAAAAGATAGATCAAGTGGATCTGACACTTCTGATGCTGACAAGAACAAAAATAAAAACCTTTGTTTCATGACAAAAACATCCGAGGTAACACCCAATTCCCCTATACCTAATGATTATTATTCTGGGAATGAAATTGAATCAAATAATGATGAGAATATTACTAAGGATAAACTATTTGAATATTGTGGAATGCTGGAGGACACCTTTAATGAACTCAAGGATATATATAAACTATTGAAAAGACAACTTGCTTTAAATGTCAATTACAAGTCTTATTTGGATATTGAGAAATAAAAATGTGCTTAGTTGTTAAAAGAAAATACTGAACTTAAATTATCTAATGAGTAATTAAAAAGAGATCTTGAGAAGTTTACTGCAGGAAGAGATACCTTGAATCAGTTTCTATGAAAAAAATTGCTCTAAAATACAGAAATGGTATAGCATATCAATAAAGACATAGAAGAATTATTAAAACTATTTTTTTTCCAAAATCTGGACAGTTCACTGTTAGTTCAAGTTCTAGATCATCTTTTGAAAAATAATTCTCTAAAGGACCTAACCAAGTATTCATGTCTCAAAACATATCTGTTGATTATAGAAATCCTATGAGACAAGTATGGGTTCCCAAATCCTTACTTTCTAACCTCTCTGGACCCAAGAAAATCTGGGTACGAAATTTACCCTACACATAATCTGTTTTGCAGGAAAATTGTTTAAATAGCTCATATAAAACTATATGGCACTTGGACACTATATGTTCAAGACATATGATAGGAGATTTTTCGCACTTCAAAATCCTAATTAAATTTGATGGTGGACATGTTACGTTTGGTGATAATGCTAAAGGGATGATCGTTGGCTTAGGCCAAATTGGTATCCCTAATATTGTATTAATTTCAAAAGTACTTTTTGTTGATGAGTTAAAGTACAATTTACTAAGTATATCTCAATTGTGTGATGAGTAATTGAATGTTAAATATAAAAATGATACATGAAATGTTTTTAATTCTCAAAATGATTTAATATTTACTACTCTTAGAAATGAAAATGTTTATGTTGTTGATTTAAACTCCTCAGCTAAGAAAAATGTTTCACATTTAAATTATTTTCATAAGGAATCCTGGTCATGGCATAGAAGATTAGGACACTGCAATGTGCACTCACTTAGAAAACTAAATAGGAAAGGTTTAGTTAGAGACATACCTAAATTGGAATTCCCACATAACAAAGTGTGTAATCATTGTCAAAAGGGAAAACAACACAAAGTTTCTTTCAAACCAAAGAAAGAAGTTTCTACTTCTCAACCGCTTGAGTTGGTTCACATGGATTTGTTTGGACCATCTAGAGCTTAATGTTTAAATGGGAAGCACTATATTTATGATCTTATAGATGATTTTTTATAGATATACCTGGGTATACATTCTAGCTCACAAAATTGAAACATTATCTTACTTCAATAAATATTCCATGTCTGTAGAAAATCTTAGTGGATATAGGATTAAGACCTTGAGAGTGATCATGGTTGTGAGTTTGAAAATCAGGCATTTTAATATTTTTTCTCACAAAATGGCTATACTCACAATTTCTCTTCTCCTAGAACACCCCATCAAAATGGATTTGTAGAGATAAGGAATAAGACACTTCAAGAGATTGCGTAGACCATGCTAAATGAGTATAATTTACCTATCTATTTTTGGGTTGAATCTGTTAATAGAACTTGTTAAATTATTAATAGAGTATTAATTAGACATATTCTTAAGAAGATCCCTTATGAAATTTGGAATAATAGGAAGACTAAGTTTATTTACTTTCTAGTTTTTGGTTTTAATGCCTTTATCCTTAACACTAAGGAAAATCTTGACAAGTTTGCTTCCAAAAGTGATGAAGGGATTTTCCTAGGTTACCCAATCACTAGTAAAGGTTATAAAATATTTAATAAGAGAAAAAAATGTGTGGAAGAATCATTTCATGTAAAATTTGATGAGACTGATCCAGATGAACCAAAAACCTTTGTTGAACATCTTCATGAAGATATGTCAGTTATGGACCTTAATGATAAAGATAGTGAGCCCGTAGTGAAAATAACCAGTTCTGGAAATCTTCCAAAATCTATACATGGTTAATCTAAACCTATAGAAAATCATGAGGAGTCTAGTTCAACTATTTCTAGAGGTATTATAACTCTCAAAAATCATCCTTTAGATGTTGTGGTAGGTGATTTAAATAGAGGAACACAAATAAGAAATTCTCTAAGAAACAAGGTTGAACATCAATCCTTTCTTTCATATCTGGAACCTAGAAATATCAATGATGTAATCAATGATGAATTATAGGTGATAGATATGCAAGAATAATTAAATCAGTTTGAAAGAAATAGAGTTTGGGAATTAGTAGAACAACCTAAATATAGTTTGACCATAGGCACTCAATGGGTGTTTAGAAATAATGTTTATGAATCTAGAAACATAGTTAGAGACAAGGCTAGGCTAGTTGCACAAGGATATAGTCATGAAGAAGGAATTGACTATGAAGAAACCATCATACCTGTATCTAGACAAGAAGCCATTAGAATACTACTTGCATGTGCAGCTCATCTAAATTTTAAACATTATTAAATGGATGTTAAAAGATAATTTTTAAATGGGTAAATTGTTGAGGGTTTATTTGTTGAACAACCCCCTGATTTTACAAATCCCCATTTTTCAAAACATGTCTTCAAACTTTTAAAATCCCTATATGGTTTGAAACAAGCTCTAAGAGCTTGGAATGAAAGACTTAGTTCTTTCCATATTTTTATTGGTTTTACTAAAAGAATATTGGATCCAACTCTTTTTATTAAATGGATTTCCAAAGATGTTTTAACAGTACAGATTTATATAGATATCATTATTTTTGGACCCTTTAAAAATTCATTATGCACTGATTTCTCAAAAACGATGCAAGATGAATATGAAATGAGTTTAATGGGGGAACAAAAAAGTTTCGATGGATTTAAAATTTTTCTAAGTAAAAATGTTATTATTTTAAATCATAGTAAATATACTAAAGATATTTTGAAACGTTTTGGTTTAGACTGAAATAAACGTAGTGATACACCTTTGAGTACCACCTGTCAGTTGGATGCTGATGAAACTGATAAACTAGTGGATCAAACTAATTACAGAGGTAGGATTGGGAGTCAGCTCTATCTTACTACTAGCAGACCAGATATTATGTTTAGTGTATGCATGGGTGCTCATTTTCAAGACAATCCTAAAGAGTATAATTTTACTACTCTTAAAAGGATTTTTAAATATCTCATGTATACTACAAACGTAGGATTATTTTACCCATGAGGAAAGTCATTTTATTTAAGAATTTATTTGGATGCAGACTTTGCTGGTTGCAAGTTAGATAGAAAGAGCACCTCTAGAACATGTCACATTTTAGGAAAGTCACTCGTATCATGGTGTAGTAAGAAACCGAATGTTGTTTCATTATCTACTACTGAAGATGAATATATAGCAATTGGTAGTGTTTGTGCTCAAATTCTATGGATGAAACACACTTTACTAGACTGTGGATATCAATTCAAACATGTCTCTATAATATGTGATAATACAAGTACTATTAACCTCTCTAAAAATACAGTATCTCATGCTAGGACAAATCACATTGATACGAGACATCACTTCTTGAGAGATCATTATCAAAGAGGTGATATCACTCTTGAATTCATTTTTACTGAACACCAATTGGATGATATATTCATAAATCCTTTGAATTTTGAGAGGTTAAATTACATCAAACATGAGTTAGGTATGAGAAAATGTTAAAGTTATAAACCTCACTGTTAGAAACCTCACCATTGGACCTCACTGATAGAACTCACCATTAGAAACCTCTCCAATAGACCTCACCATTGTAACCTTACCGATAGTCGATTTTTTCAAGACTTAGTGTTTTCTCTTCTAGAATCTGAAATGTTTTCTATATTACATATCTATTTTATCTTATTTGTTTTTCAATCCCTAAGTGATAAAATTAAAGTGCATACTTCATTTTGATCCACCTAAAACTCTCTCCCAAATTTCTTTCTCCCGAACTTCAGAACCTAACACTCTTCCAAAACTCTCAAATGACTCTAGAACGCATGGAAAGTGTGAAGATACCATTGGTCAGTGATGAAGGGGATGCACCAAATTAAAAGAGACCTCGATCTGAGTCAAGTAGTGGAAGCAAAGCGGTAGAAAATCCGATCAACCCTCATCTGTCGAAGATGGAAATTGTAGTCGAAAAATATCTTAGTTCTGAATGGTTGCTGATGAGAAGATCTTTAGTGATGAAGGCACTTCAAGCTCAAGGTTGGGTTGAGTGCTTTATAAACAAAAATGGACCCTATTACCCGATGTTAGTAGAGGAATTTTATGTGTTTTTTAAATTTTAATAGATTGAGGATGAGAATAGAATGTCTTCTAGGTTGAATTGAATAAGTATAAGTTTTTCCCTTATTGAATAGGCTAAGTGTCTGAAAGTACCATATGAAGTTATTTATGATTACTACTATAGAGTGGTGCCTCCCACTATGGAGTTCTTCTGTTATGAAGAAGCCTTATCCAAACTGATAGGGAGTGGGATCCCTAGGAAATTAATTGTTGCTGAGATGGAAGGAGAAGAAAAGCTAATGTTAATGTTTGTACAATATGTCTTGAGTCCAAAGATAAGGGACTTTGCTACATTGAAATTTCAGGATGGACTTCTCTAGTATCTATTGAAGCATGGATAAAAGATTAATTTGTGTAGGCTAATGATGATTCAATTAGAATATATGATAAAGACCAGTTCCAAATCAAATGCCTTATTTCATTCTAGATCGATATCCTTGATGTTGAAGGTGAAAGTATTTACTAGAGATAATCAGGAAACAATTGTAGTAAGGGACTATTTCTGCATTACAAAGGTAATTTTCAAGTTGATGAAGATAAATTGGAACCCCTAGCAAAGAAGATGGGTACATGATGAGGCTAAGATTTATGATAAATTCAATCATGTAACTTATCCTACTAGGCCTAAGGATAAGAGGGATCTTGGTCTAAAGCCAAATGAAGTAGAACCAGTATATTCAGAAGAAAAAGAAGAGGTTTCCACTATACCATAAAGGAAAGATTTTTCTAAAAATGATAGGAGTGATCCTAATCATTCTTCCAATACTTTTGATAACACTATATCCTTTGGTGAGCCTATCCCACCAAATAAATTTCCTAAAAGGGAGATTGTCCTTAGAGACAGTGATGATGAGGAGATAAGTGAAGAAGAAGGGGATGAAAATGTCTTAAGAGACATTAGAGAAACCTCAGATGAAGATGAGAACACTGAGTCTAGTCATGATAACTTTGAGACTACTACTGATGTGACTAAAGAAGAATGTATTAGTCTCAATCCTCTAATAGGGAATACATAAATTGTTGGAAGTTTAGATAAATAGGTTGTTGATTCAGTTTAAGTTAGAATTGTTTTGGATGTTTTTGATATTTCTGTGGAGGAAGTGGTAGTGGACCCTTCTTTTGATGCATTTTCTCAAGGAGGTATGGTAGAGATGAATGTGGATGATCAGGAGAATGCTCCAAGTAAGGGGTAGGAACTTGTTGCTATAGGTTTAGTTTCTATTGCTCATGGAATAATATATTGGTTATAAGACCCTAGATTTGCAGTTTTAGGCTTAGATTATAGAGACTCTAATGATGAAAAACCTATTATAAGTCCTCCAATTCCTTCAATTATAGAGAGTACTATTGTGCAGCCAGTGGTTCTTTTGCCTCATGACTATGTGAAGAAGAATGGTTTGGAATCAATGAAATCATATCATAAGATCCACCTTGATGAGAGATTTTTTTGGTTAGAAAGGGATATGAATCAAAATCAAGAAGCTATAACATCTAAAATGGAAAGACTAGTTTCTATTACTCACTCCATCCTGCTAGAGGAATTAAAAGACTGTGAGAATCAGATTAGAACCTTTGCAGATTCTCTGGAATCTATGAAACAGAATATAGCCAAATTAGACTCATATATGGCTTCAAGGGATCAGGTGGACATATATCTTAGATATGTTAAAAGTGTGGTTCAGTAATGGTCATTGTGTTTGAGGACTTTACGAAGTCTATGGAGACACATGTGAGTGGCCAAGATAAAGATGTGAAAATTCTTATTAGTGGGTTGAAAAAATATTTTATAGAGACCATGGATTTCACTATGGCACCTCTATGTGCATCTGATTCATCTTCAGTTGCTCCTCCAGTTGATCTAGAAATCATCAGGTCGGTTGTTAGAGAAGAAGTTGAGAAATTATCTAGTACCAGTACCTCATATCCTCAGTCTATGACTCAGGTTATTTCCATTACTAGAGAATTTCATAATGTTGTGGGAAATCATTTTAGGGAACCTGCTCATGATCAGAAGGCCATCAAAGAGAAATTTTATTTCTACTACAAAAGGGTATATACTAAGAATCAGATGGATGTTCACTTCAAGTTATTGTTGGAAAACTTTGGGATTCCACCTGTCACTCAAGCATTTAAAGACCAGGTTATCAGGTTCAGAGAGTTGAGTCTTTCCTTAGAAAAATTCATGAATAATAAAGATGATCTTATTTCAGCCATGGAGATAAGAGGAAGTATTATTATGGATTTTAGAAATATTCTTTTTCCCTTCCTCTAGTTGGACTGCAATACCATCATTTTTCCTCAAGCCTTGCATTCTACCTCAGTTTCTTCAGGATCTACCGATGTTGCTCCAATGATGACTCATGTGTAGGCCATCAGAATTTTGAAACCTATGATTCCATATATATCTACTAACTATAGGTCTACTGATGCCTCTGTTGCATCTCCTCCTACTCTGCTAACTGCTATCCCTTGGCCTATCCCTCCATCTTCTGAACCTACCTTCTCAACTCCCAAAGACAGAGCTCCCTTATAAATATCTAATGTTGATTGAATGTGGGATGTCTTAGTTGATATGGATCTTTGTAACCTTTTGTATATTATACTTTTTCTTCATTACTATAAAATCCTCTTCTGTTTGTCTTTTATTCTTTTTGTTAATCACAATGGGGGAGAAAGAGGCCAGGTTACAAGTTAGGTTAAAGTTTTAAGTGTCCTAAACTGGAAGGAGGAAAATTTTTTATGTTGAATTTTTATATCTTTACAATTATTTTATAATAATAATGGTTCAAATATTCTTATACAAACCTCTAAAGATATTAGAAAATGTGCTTACCCTGATTCAGAAAATACTGACATAATTTGTGATTATCAAAAAGGGGGAGATTGTTGGACTTGCCTATTTTGATAATCCCAAATCATATATCATTTACGTAAAGCATCTTTCTACTCTTATAGGATAATCATTTATGAGAAAATCATGTTAATATCAAAGTAATAACTATGTAATTTTAATCTCACTGATCTCTTATTTAAGCTAACAGTGAAACATTTCTCTAAGTGCAAAGGTCACTGATGCAAGGTCACCATTGCAAGGTCACCAATGCAAGGTCACCAATTCAAGGTCACCATTGAAAGGTCATCGATGCAAGGTCACTGATGTAACATCACTGTTTCAAGGTCACTAATGCAGGGTCACCGATGCAAGGTCACCGTTGCAAGGTCATCGATGAAAGGTCACCAATGAAAGGTCACTGTTGCAAAGTCATCGATGCAAGGTCACCAATGCAAGGTTACCATTGAAAATCCATCGATGAAGGTTATCGTTGAGGGTTTCCAGTGTTCACTTACTGTTGATGCCTACCGTTGTAAAGGATACCATTACCAGTCTACCATACTCTTCTACTCCATACTTTTTCAAATATCTTAAGATTACTCTAACGGACATATTTGAAAAATTAAATACTTCTGACATTAATTAATCCTGATTGTAGATATATCAATAGATTATATCAGGGCACAGTACAAGGTATGATAAAGATCTCACGTGATGTACTTATTTCTATTTTCAAACCTCAAATATATAAAAGAGAATACCACGGAAGAAAATAAAGGTTGCATGAGTTCCCGAGTCCAGAAGCTAACAAAGTGAAGAGCAGTAACATAGAAGTAGCGTATGAAGGATCTTATTTTATAGATCAAATAAGAACCATCCTGCACTTACACTATGAACCCACAAGCATCACAGAGATCATTTGAGACAAACTCACTTCTTCCTTCTCTGCCTCATCAACTCTTGATCAACACCAGAAGTCGAACACCCAATGCTAGAGTGAAACTCTATTTTGGAGACAATGTTCAAAGAAAGACTCGAACATCAAATTCTTCACTCCAAGGAGTCAAGAGATGAATTTCAAACACATAGAGTCTTCTAAACTGAAGCGTATAATATTATCTCTACTGTGTTTCTTCTCTTTAATTTTCTGAAAATTGTGTGTCTTTCTATTACAGACAGTGTCTCCTATTCTTGAACTGGAGGATACTAAATATCCTAACATCAAACATCACTTTCATTTTGTTTCCCATGAATATATGTAGCAGAGACCATGTGTGTTCTGTACAGTTTGTTTTTTTCCACAAAGAACTATGGTAGAGGGTGTGAACCCAGGACAGTTTGTGAAAACTATTGTAAATCCTGATACATGTTGTGTATCAAGTTTATTATTAATATAAAGTCCTTGGTGGGAGGTGATCACCAAGTGGAGAGGATTAAGTCTCATATTAAGACTTAACCTTTTGTTTAACTCCACTGTGATCTGTATTTTTTTGTACTCTATTTTATCTATTTTCGGATTATTATAATTGCTAAAACATAAAACTATTTTGCATTCACTTTTATAGTTAGTTTTGGTTAGTGTGTGTATGTGTTTAATTCATTAATCTGGTTTCAATAGTTTAGGAAGTGTTTTAACAAAATTCAATTGAGGACAAATCACCCTTTGAGAAACCGGTTGACCAAGTAGACATCTATATCTCTATTGACTTAATTAACTGGGCCATTTCAAAATTTCGGGGATCTTTAATATAACGTTTTTAACAGAATTCTATGTAGGAACTCAATTCACCCCCCCTATTGAGATTCCACTCCGACCAACAAAATAGTTCACACATGACGAAATCACAACTGTCCACTTTTAAAAAATCCCTGTAAATATATTATCTCCCTAAATTGGTAAGTAACATATTAGTTGATATGTTTATGTATTCATATTTCTCCCCCATTAAGAAAAATATTCAAAGAAATATGATAGAAGGGACTAAAATCATATACATTATCCTTAATGAGGGTGAGGTTCAATATCCATAATCAATCTTAATTTTTATAGTGTATCCTTCAATAGTGGTTTGGTGAAAATATTATACACCTACTCATTTATAGGTACAAACTCCAAAATGATTTCATTTAATTCTATAAAATCCTTGATGAAGTGTTTTTTAATATCATTGTTCTTGGATATTGAATGTTTTAATGGATTATTTATGAAATTGATAACACTTTTATTATCAAAATCTAAGAGAATTGTAAACTTTATATAAAATAAATCTTCCAAATGTGTCTTAATCTGCATAAGCCAAATATTAACTTTAGTATTAGTAACTTAATCATCTTTTATAGAGCTTGGATTCACTAAATTTTTATTCTCCGTATGACAAATCACACAACTTTCATCTAAAAAAATACACCACTAGATGTTAATATCCAACCGAGGTGATGGTCTTGAAGCCAACTGAGGGTGGAAGTTGTATCTTGCCAAAGGCTTCTTCGCAGGGTACCCCCAACGAGCTAGTGGGTCTTTGGGTCGCCAGCCAGCGACAGGGGCAGAAGGCCATCCAAACTTATAACCGCTTTTCAGGTTTTGAGGGACTGGCTCAAGTCTAAGAGAATGCCTTAGAAGTAAAAACAACGGGTGGAGGTCATACTTTGACATAAGGGAAAAAAGAAAAGGGAACAAGGATTACTCATACCTTCCAAAATCAATGGATACCAGGCCAGGTAAAAATAAATAAATCAAAGGAGATGGAATGCAAGTCTATTTTTACTCTTAAAATGCAGGGAAATGGTGAGGTCAGTGTGGACAAAACTGGTGTGGAGAATGTGCCAAGTCATCCTCTTAATAGGACCAAAATAAAAGGAAAGGAATAATATGATTTTGAAAATTCCAAAGAGCTCCCCATGCACTTGAATGAAGAAATGTTAAAGGCATCTTTCCAGATTAGGATATTAAAGGAGGATGCTCACAATTTATTGGAAAGTCCGTTGAGTTTTTATTTGAACGAAGACTGATCCTCGTGGATTGATAAAATCCTCGTGGATTGAAAATTAGAATAGATTATGAAGATTCAGCTGGTCTCGATCTCAAGGAACATGCCTCAGATAAGGATTCAGAGAAAGTGGTTCACCTATGCAGGGCTGCGTGGATTTGGATGTTTGAGAGGGTATGGCGTCAGCCATCGGATCGGGCCTGTGCTTTGACACATGACACTTTTTGGCTATACAGTCTTGAAATGGTGGAGATATGTACATGTTTTAAAACACTAGGGAGAGGCAGTTCCATAGTGTCAGTCTAGTTTTATTTTCTTGATCTTCAGGTCGTGTAATGTTTTATGTCTTGATGTCAGTTCGGGTTTTCTCCCCTTCTTCCCTTAAAAGGGGGTTTATCTTATAATAAAAAAAATCTAAGGCCTTCGGGACATTGGAGTAAAACAACCTTCCCATTCTACATATATAAATACAAATAGATTCAATATTCCATTAATGTAATACTTTATCCCAAAATATATAGTCCCTTGATCAATTGGAGAATGCTTTTTCCAACAAAAAATGTGACATTTTTTGTGCACATTGAAATCTTCCGTAGATAGTAATAAAATAAATTAGGCATGGTCTAAAAGCTATTAAATTTTTAAATATTGAAGTTAATTACCTAAATTTATTTGGATCAACATCATTTATAACTTTTTCCTTAGAAAACATTTTTCCACTAATATAGTTGTAAAAACAGGTTTTCAATATTCTATACCAAACTTTTTAAGTAATTCCCTAGAATATTTTTCTATTTATCAAAAAATATGATCCTACTCATGAGTGGTTTTTAAGATAAGAAATTACTTCATTTATCACAACATAGACATTTCAAACAATATCTTCATCTATGTGGAAAATTTTCAGAGTCTTCTTCATTATTCCCAAAAAATATGATTTCATCAACATAAACAATTATAATGTGAGAAACATATTGATTTTATTTTATATATAGGATATCTTTCACTCATCCCTTCCTGAATATTAGATTATTTAAACATTATTATATCATGTAATACTAAGTTATTGGGGATTTCATTAAACTATATAAACCATTTTTCAATTTATGCACTGTGTTCTATTGTTTTCCTTGTAAGAAACCACTTGAGTGCAAAAATAGACATCTCCTTCCAAATATCTATTAAGAAAATAGGACATGAAATCTATTTGGAATATCTTATACATCCTTTATGTAGTAATAAAAATAAATGTTATGATTGTTTTAATAATTTTAATCAAAGGAAATGTCTCATCAAAATGAATGCCTTTGATCTATATGTAGACCTTAAAAACTAGTCTTACCTTGTTTCTCACCACATTACCACTTCTATTCAACATGTTCCAGAAACCCCATATTGTAATAATAAAATTTTAATATTTATTTTTTTTATTAGATCCCATATCTCATTTTTATCAATCAAATCCAATTCCTCATTTATGGAATTAATCCACTTTTGATGCTCTAATTCTTCTTCAACATCTCTTAGCTCAACCTATGAAAGTGAAGTGGTATGTGTTGTCCCTAATGTTTTTCATATGTGAAAATGTTTTCTTTAATATACAATGATGTTTCAGATATTCACTTTTATCATTATACTTAAATTAAATGAATATAATTTCCCCCCATCACATAAAATGAATGAATCAATATCTTCATCTCGTATAGTTTCTACACCATCACTTCTATCAAAAACATTATTGTATTGTTTAATAAATTCAGCTTCATCTTGACTTCATTTTATACCTATAGATATCTATGAGGTATTTATATTAGAGTATTCAATCACTTCCACATCAACATAATCAATAATTCATTTAATTTACTTTTTATAACATATGTATCCTCCTTCATTCGAAGAGTATACAAGGAAAATATAATCAACACAACTTTGGTGATACTTACAAATATTTTCAATTTTTTTATAAAGAAGGGGATACTAAATACCCTTAAGTATTTAAAACATGGGGTCTTCTTATAATACATGTCATATAGAGACATAACTGAATTTTATATGTAAAAGAAATAATTTTGAATGTGGATTGTTGCATGAGTATCTTATCTCTAAAGAATTGGGAAGTATCATGTTTAATCATTATGGTTCTGTCCATATCAACCAATCTTCCATTATTTATTTCAAACAAACCATTTTTTTTGTGGTGTGCATGGTGAAATCATTTCATTTTGAATACCATGCTTCTTAAGATTACCCTGAAATATTCTATTTGTGTATTTAGCACGATTATCTATTTGGATCATCTTTATAGAGTATATAAATTCTTTTTCATCACTTTTTATGAAACTTTTGAAGATATTTTAAGCTTATAATTTTTATTGTAAAAATACAATACATGAAATTCTAGTGAAATAATTAATAGAGGAAATAAAATACTTATCTCTATTTATTGATTTCTATCTCATGGGACTATATATGTCAGAATGAATACACTTAATGGGATGAGATGTACGTATATCTAATTTATTGTGTGAAGAATTTGAAAATTTTATTTTTTGGTATATATCATAGAACCAATATACATTTCTTATAATATTAGGAAAACCATAAGTATTTTCACTATATGCTTACTAGTTCATGTTACTTCAGAATATATTTCCAAGCCTTCTTTGACATATTTGATTTTCCTCCATCCTACTCATATAACATGAATTTTGTGCATCTCCAAACTACAATAGGTTCCCCTTGGATCACTTTCCCTAAGTCCCAAAATCCCCATATTTTAGGTTTTTTACCAATAAAACTATGTATTTTAAATATTATATTTTTATATCACCACAAAGCATTGAAACACTTAACAAATTGTGTTTCAGTCCATAAAAATTAAGGTACTTTAGGTTTTCATATTTTCTTTTCTACTAATAGTAGATCTGATTCCTTTAACTCAAAAAGGCTCATCATTCCTAAATTTAATAGTTATTTCTTCATTGTACTTCATATTCCTCAACATCATCAAATAAATTTCATGTGTAAAGAACACCCATTTTATAATATCCATGGTCAATATCCTTTTATAGACTTGAGTATAATTTCAAATAAAATAACCTTATATTTACCATTTTCATTCTCCGAATTCTTTTTAATTTTTTCATCAAGACATTTATGATATAATAGAATCAAATGAAAACATTTTACAAGATTTATAGGTCAATAAAACCTCTCACAGAGAGTTTAAAGATGTTGTAACCCATTCATAATTTTCAAATTAGGTTTTTCATTTAGTATTGTAGTTTATCTTCTGTGAATGTACTAAATCCCTCTCAAACTCTACCTATAATAACTACTAGATCCATTTTAGTATTGATTATTTAACCAATTTTTATTATATTATCAAAGCCTCTACAACACCATGAATATCCATAAAAATCATACTTTTCTTTGTAACTTGCATGTTATCCAAAAATTTCCATCTATATTCTAATTACTTTTTGGTAATTAATATTGGATCCTTTTTGTCAACAAAAATTTGGGTAAAATCCCAAAATCGTTTTCTGGATATTAACATTCTTCTCATAATTAACGGAGATTCTATTTATAATATTTTTTTTTCAAATTTTGATATTTTTGAAATTAAATAATTTTTCAATTCACTTATTTTAACTATTAACATGGCCATGTTGTCTTCCCTTTTCATATAAAACACTATCGTAACATATTATGATTTTATATTAACCTTTTAGAATAATATTTCCCAATCATTCAAAAATTCCCACTCCTTATTTATTTCATCAAATTTTAGATTTTAATTTTAGATGTTGGATATTCCTTCTTCATATTCAATTACATTATGTTGAACAAGGTCTATTTTTTTAGCTTATCAATATCATTTCTGCAAGATTGATGTTAATATTTTTGTCTTTATCAAGTCACTTATTTAGGTTGCAATATCTTTTAAAAATCCAAATTTTTATTCTTGGTTCAATAATTAATGATTTCTTATAGGTTGAACATCATTCTTTAATTTCATTTTCTTCTTCTCTTGATTTTAAATTTTCAAAAGACATTCTTTAAATTCACTTTTTTTTCATGAACCGTATTTGAGTTTCCTTCTTCTTCTTATTTATATTTTCGGCTTTGGTCATGGTTAAAACTCTCATTTTTCACCTTTTTAATAAGTAAATTTTTATTACCTTCATCACTAGAATTCTCAAATTCTACTTCTTCACTATCATGATCATTATGAAAAATTGACACCAATTTTCCCTTTTTAAATTTATTAAACTTATTATTTTTTAATGTTTAATTGGACTTTGATTTTATATGATTTATTTTTCAGAATTATTCCTGTACTTTCATATTATTAATAATTATCTTCATCTTCCTTATTTCTTGGAAAATGTTCTACAAAATTTCAAATGGATCTTTAGTTAAATCACTTCAATAGTAACATTCCATTATACTTACCTATTCCTATTTTAAAATTTCATGAAAATAGGGTATCAAATTCATCAAAATTATTACTCACTAAATATTATAAATTAGGTTTTTTGAATTATTTCTCAATAAAAACATTCTTTGACTTCTCATTCTTAGTGTATTTGAAAGATATTTCATGATCAAAGTTTTCCTATGTTTTATTAGCATTATATATTCTCATATAATATGTGACAATAATAATAATAAGATCACACAAAGACATTGTTTAAGCCTCTCCATATTCAAATGATGAAATAATATCATTTAATATATTAGATGAATTCTTAATTTTTTTTAACAACTGTTGAGGCTTTCAATTTTCTTCCAAAGATTCTTAAGGTGTAAAAAATATCATTAAACCTTGTGATTATTTTTCTAATAGATTCATCATATAATTTTTTTAAATATTCTAATTTCAATATCTAGAATTGTAAAATAGCTTTACAAATTTTTTCCATTAAAAATATTTTTTAAGTTATCCATGATTCCTTTAGTCTTTCTAATTCTTTTAACATGAAGGAATTTACTTTTAGAGTAAAAGAGAGAGAGAGAGGGGAAAAAATAATATTTTTTGTTCATAAAACCTTACCAATATTCCTATTTTCAATATATATTAAGGGAGAACCCTAGGTAGGAGGATAAAATCTATATGCAATAACTTCCAAAACTCAATATTCATGGATAATTGATAAGGAGGATTCTTCCTTTATAGATATGATAGTTATTCTAATCAAATAATTGAATCCTTAAACTATTAACTAATTTATGACCATCCATGATAGAAATTTTCTTCTTAAAACCTTAAAACATCCTAGATTCATGGAAGTATACTCCCTTTGACACCAATTGTAGGGACCATTCAGGATCTGTGTGCCCATTGGGGGTGAATTTATGGTCATCTCATTTTATTCTTTATTCTATTAAAACAATCATAACCTATGTTTAGATGGAAAGGAATTTTATGAAATGAAATATGAAATCACATCCATGGAAACATAGGAATTTACATGTTTCAAATCCCAATAAGAGTGTATAGTCCTTGGAAAGATCAGTAAATAATTCGGGATCACACATACCACAAGAAAAAAATCCATTGTTGTTTATATCAAGAATGGTATATCCATCACATTAATTACACTATATTCATTTTATAGTGCATGTAATTATCACAAAAATAAAATGATAAAATATATTTTTCAAAAATTAAATGAACCTTCAACAATAGGTTTCAACACATCTTCATTGTGGATCTAAAATTCTTCATACTTTTATATTTTTCTCATCAGATCTTCTTCCACTTTGATTTTTTGAACCGTAGTGTAAAAGGAATTATTCCTTTCTTTTTTCCCTCCATCTATTCTTCTTCTACACAGTTTACACACCATAATTCCATAAAAATATAAAATATATATCGTAAAACATTCATTACTTCTTCCCTTTCTTCTTTATTAAAATTGTTTTACACCAAACAAATACTTTCAATTCAAAATAACCATAATTCTGAAATGTGGTCCTCAAAATAACTTTCATAATAAATTTCTTCCAAAAATTATTTTAAATTTATATAAACCTAAAAAAATAATATATCCACATTATTATCTTTTAAACCTACATTTTTTCATTGTTTTATCATTTTGTATCCATTAATACATGAATTTTGTAGTTATATGATCATCCTTACCTCAATATTTACATTCATCCTCATAAATTCCATCGAATACATACCTATTTATTTTCATGATAATTTCACAATTAATCATTTATATAAAATAATAATAAATTCGTGAAAGTAATATGATATTTCATCCTTCATTTAAAACCATAGTCTGGTAGCGATACCTTATTCTATTTTACCTTAAAAAAGAATCGAACAGATCTTCTGGAATGTGAAATTCATATAAAAATTTTCCAACACATATTTCTCTTTATCATTTTTTCTATACACTAGATTCATTCACTAAATATCTCTTCTTTCTTTTATTTCTTATCTATATCCAAAAATATACTTTTTATGAATCCGGATATTCATCATCATGATATTTAAAATCTTATAGATCAAATTAAATTGAATTGTATGATTTATCGACCCATATTCTTTAGTAGATCTACTAGTCACCTTTTATGTGAAACTTAGCATATATCCCCCTACCATGTGGATTATAGTCACTCTTTCATTAGTCATGGATGGTCTATACTCACACTCATAGAATATATGTCCTCAAAAAATATCTATGGCATTCTCACTGAATCACTATAACTCATAGAGGATTCTTGATGCTTCTTAAAGAGGAATATAAATTCAAGGATATTTCATAATTGATATAACATAAGAACAACTCTTAAAATATTTAATCATGGAATAAAATTCCTTCATGTGGTCCATAACTATAACCCATAGAATCACATCACATGGAATCTTTACCAATAGAGTTATAGACCATGGAAGCATAGTCCTTCATATGACCAATCACTATAACTCACATAAGAACATTATTACTCATGGTCAAATGTATTTGTCTCATGGAAGGTCATTGATCTCTTCCTATCATAACATTCTGATTTATGTGTTGATAAAAAATATATAACATAATAATTAATATCACTTTCTATTCACTTGCATCTCCACTAATCAAAAAAAAATTGAAAACCTCTTTATGTCAATGGTAATCATATATTAATTTAATGTGAAATGTTCATTGAATAATAAAAAATATTATTTCATGATTGATATTTATTTTAAATATTTTAAATGGGTTCAAAAGGATTAGAAACTAGAAAAAGAGAATGGATTATTATATAAATTTAGTATAATGATACGCAATTCATTTGTGACCTTTATTATCCAACCATGAATTAATATGACTTGAAAAATTATCATAATGATCAAATAAGTATTTTTATTACTAATATTACATTTTAAGTGCCAAATCTAAATCAAACAATAAAAAAGGAGGAAATAAACTCGTTTTGTTATAAAAAGTTAGAAAATTAATGTTCATGTCATTTAAGACCTATTAGAACCAATAACACATGAATAAGATTTTAGTGTTCTCATAATGATTAAACAAACCTTTTTGAAAATTAAAATTTATTTTTAACAAAGAAACATGTATGTAATGATAAAAATATGAGAAACCATGATCAATTTACCCTAAACTATTAGGATAATAATTCAGGAATCATTTATAAAATATAAAAAAAATAATGTGAAATTTTTTAATATTTGGGGTGCTTAAAATGAACTAAAATATAATTTTAATATTTATGTTCATTTATAGGTGTCATCAATATACCAAATAACAAAAAGTGAGAAAACAATATTTATTTTTCATAAATATGTAAGACAAGGATTCCAAATTCTTATATATCCAGCAAAAGCAAATCATCCATTATTCTAATTCACGAGGTGTTCAGAATGGTTAAATATTATATTTAAGAACTAAAATTAGTTTTTAATTATGATTGGAGCATCAAACAATGAAAAATATTTAAAAGATTCTAGTTCATAATCAAAACCTTGGAAAAATATAATTATATTATTTTTTACCATTAGAACCAAACTATGTGTGAATCTTACGAGACATGTGATCAGAATGACTAAAAACTACATTTTTTAATAAATGTTTGATTTTTTATGTTATTTATATATAGAAAATAAATAAATAAATAAGTTATAAATTTTATGTTCTCAATTTTTATATTTTATTTTTTATATTTTAATAATATTTAATTTTAAATATAATTATATTCCCAAATATTTTATAAGATAAATACATAGATTCATAACTTTTTTGGATAGTTTTTTTTATATTTTATTATTGTTAAATATTATTTGAAATTTGAGTATTTTTAAGAATTTAAATTTATGATTTTTTAGGGATATAAGGTTTTAAAATTATATAAAAACTACTATATCATTAGGGAGCACTGTATTTGATCAAAAATTCTATATATATATATGAATGCATATATGTATGTATTTTTTTATGCATGCTTGAATGTATGTATGTATGGATATATGTATGTAAGTATGTGTGTATGTGTGTGTGTGTGTGTCTGTATGTTTTTTAAAATGTATGTATGCAATTATGTATTTATTTTTGTATTTCAAAATAGGGACTATTAATGGAATTCGTTATAGGTCGATTGTATTTCACAAAACATTAGTGGCCACTATTAATGATCACAAATAGTAATATTAATAATTATGAATAATATAATCCAATACCATTTAGCGATAATATATTTGAGTCTACTAGGAAATAACTAAAATCCATTTTCATGTAGTGAAAAATGGGTTCCTTTATGACTGTATTTGATGTAGTCCAAGAAAAGAAATCTTAGTCTAGTCCAATTGATAACTAGATCGGTCCATAGGTTGGAATGTATTAGAAAATTATATAAAAAATATATTTGAACTAAGATGATCCACAAAAAAACATTTATAATAATTGTAAGTGAATCATATTTATAGTGAGTTATAAATAGAGAATCATTTTAGAAGAAAATAAATCATAAAAACACGTTTTCATTGTGAACAAAAACATGTTATGGTTTTTTTAGCATCAAACCAGAATTAAAAAACATGATTATTTAGTATTATAAGTAATCCATATTACTAATTAATATTTGATTTCCATCAGTCTTATGATAAGGTTTAAAAATTAACAAAATTTTAATTTAGGGGTAATAAGTTTGTTAAATCTAGTAATCTAGCTACATAGGGTTGAGGGAGATAAAAAATGAAATTAATTATGGCACATAAATAACTAGAAAAATAATAATGATATAATAATACAATGATACATGATATGTGTTGAATGAATAAGGATTTATATGATATCATTTTTCCTTCTTGGATTATTTTTCATTGATTCATCACCACTCATATATTTTTTTGACAGAGTATGGGATAAAGGAAGACGATTAAGTTACAACTTTATAGAGTGGTTGGGGTGAGTTAGATTGATATGAGAGTGGGTATCTTGGAAATGTTAGAGTTTTTATGAGATACTAAAGATATTATTCACCTCACATGAGGTTTAGATACATTTCTGGGGGGGATAGGATAATAACCCCAATTTCTCATCAATCAAGTGAGGTGGGTAATGATGTGGATCCATGTAGGAGGGTGTGTAATGTAGAAAAGACATATAACTTCTTAATTTAAATTTTTACCAAATATTTGGGTAATTGGCAGGGGGGGGGGCGGTAGTTAAGACTATTTATAAGGTAGTTATAAAAACATAAAAAAATTGATAAAAAAATTAGTCGAACCAGTCCACTAAGTTTGTGTCCATTTAAAACATAGATGTTTAGGCCTATTTATAAAACTAGGTAATTTTTTATAATATAATTTTATCTAATGAAATCCATGATATATTAATCACCATTATATATTATTAGAATGAAAACATAATTTATAAATAAATTGAATAATTAAATGAATCCACAATTAACAATAATATTTACAACTTTTTACACTTCATTTATATTTTAATTCAGAAGCATTTTCACCATCATTTTTAATAAATTCATTATTTATAAAATGAGATAAAATTAAATATTATATTATAATATAAAATTTGTACAAAATTTTATTGATGTTAATTTGAAATTGTGTTTTATATATCAACTTTACATTTAAATAGTTTTATCATCAAAATTAAAATTTTAATATTTACAAGATGAAAAAATTTTCATTTAGAATAATGTAGATATTCAAAAAAACATCATTTTTTAAAATTTTCATAAAAATATAACTTATTTTTTTTGAAATAGAATTTATTTTTATATAATGAGTGAAATTTTATTTAAGAATTGTATTTTTTTTATGTTTATTTTATATGCTATTTTAAAAATCATGCAAATTTAACAAAAAATACATATTTCACAGGTAAGAAATGAGATAAACTTATTCTTAGAGAATTTATCCTGGAAAAAAATTATCAACATTTTTTATATGAAACTTTTCTCAATCAATAAATAACATAAGATTTAATTTTTTTGGAATAATAAAACAGTTTAAAAATCCAATATAAATAAATCCTTAATTATGAAATAAAAATAAATTTTGAAATTAAGACTAATTAGAAATTAGAATGTAAATAGATATCACTATGGTTATATGATTTTTTACTGACCTGTTAAGCCATTTAAAAAATTAAAATAAATATTTTATTTCAAAAATTACCCTTCAAAACTATTAACTCTAAAAATATTTTCCTTAAAAACTAAATTATTAATTTGTATAAAATATTACTTAATTCTTAAAAAATGATTTTATGGAAAAACAATTAGTGCATGAATTATTATGTTATAAATAAGAATAATGGTAATATTGATATAAATTTGATTTCAATTTTTGGAAAACATTAAACATTCAACTAATATTTATATTTTTAACTCCGAATCCAATATTTTTATGTTTTTGTTTAAAAATCATCCTAATAAAAAAACAAGAAACATGAATTTATTCTCATTCAAAACTATACATGTAAATAATTAAAATATCATAACATTGAAAAATATAAACTAAATATTCCCATTTAAACTTGTGCATCATGAAATGAAAGTTATTATTGGTATTTCTATTATCTCTTTATTAACAATAATAAAAATAAAAAAAATATTTAACATACAAAACATGTGATCTATTATTTTCTTTTTATGTAGAAAAACATGAATTAATAATATAAATTTGTTTCTTTAATTTTTAATAGGAAAAATATTAATTTTGAAAAAAAACTAAAAAAATAAATATATAATGATAAAGTTGTGTGCACAAGAACACCCACATACACAAAATTCACACATAAAAAATTTTCTATTATTGTTTTACTAACTCTATTTTCAATACATAATCATAAGAAAATGTGTTCAATATTTCATATTCTATTTTTATATACATACTAACTCTAATATATTTACATTCATTTAATATAACTAATTTTTAATTATATCATAATAAAAAAACTATGTTATAATATTTTTATTATAATTAAAAACATCATTAAGTTGTCTCTATTAGATTAATTGATATAAAAACCATATAACTTTTTAACTAATCCCATACTATAAATCATCTCACGGTTTTCACTTAGAAATTAAATAAATAAAGGGTAAATATTGGGGAATATTATGGTTATAATGAAAAAATAAAACATAAAGGTTAAAACCTAATAGGTAATCCATGATTTTTAAAGATTAATAGTATAAAATTGTATAAATATTGGATGTATAAAATATATTTAATTTATTGATTCTAAAAGATCAATAATTCCAAAATTAGATGAAGAGTATTATTAGAGATATTTTCTAATGTGGAAAAAGAAAATAATACCATATTTAGTTAAAGAGGTTAACATTTTACTTCATGTTTCCATATGAATGGTTAAATACTAAATCATAAAAAATTATTAAAGTATCCATTATTGTTTTTAGTACCACTAGAATAATGTAATCTCAAATTATTCCAAAAATAATTTATTATAATTTATGCAATAATTAATTTTATTATCAAGATGTTATTTTTAATATTGGATAATTATTGATGTTTTTGATAGGATTGCAGAAGTTTTTTAGGGAACAAAACTCTTAGTATAATTTGATGGAATAGGTTATTAATAAAATTGATACAATGTTATTTGGTTGAAAAAATTTCGAGCTAATATATAAAATTTATGCATAACTATATGAAACTTTTAAAGAAAAATTTTCTTTATAATAAAAAATGTTAGGTGTTTTCAATATATTTATTATGATTATAATAAAATATCTAAATAATACGATTTTAAATAAAATTTACGATGATAATATTGAATTATTTTTTTAGACAAGTCTATGGTTTTATAGTTTTCCAAATATATTTAACCATGATAGAATAAAGAGATCATGTATTTTTTCCTAAGGTGCTACGATATGAGTTTTTATTAAAGGAATTAAATTTATTGTGGTTTTAAAACCATGAATTTTTACTTAGTGAAGAAAAAAAGTAGATAATAAAAGTATAATAGCATCTATCTATGTGTTTTTCATGAAAACACTCAAGATTTTGCAATTCCTTCTCAAATAGACTAAAAATAATTTTTCTATTACTATATCCATTTCATGAAATCAATTTTCTGGAGAAACAACATCTATATATTCATTATTGAATTTAAAATACTACTGATGTCATTTTTGGATATAATGAAAATAGATATATATGCCTTAATTTTTTTTTAAAAAATTTTAAAATATATTTTTATTAAATGTACTAATATAGATTTTTTATTTATATCAGGTGAGGAGTAAAACCATTTTAAAAGATAAATACATAGATAAATAAATTAAAAGACCATAGTAGTTGCATATATGATTTTTTTTTCAAACTATTTAATTCAATTTTATTGTTAGTTTAAAGTGATAATTTTTATAATTAATTTTTTTTTTTGATTTTTATATGTAAAAAAATCTTAATCTTTTATCTTGAAGGTTTTTCAATACTTTTAATTATTTTTAATTGGATTGGAGTTTACTTCTATATTATTACTAGCTCTTATTCTCAATTAAAGAAAGTGTTTACATCTCTATTTTTTTATTTCATATAGGTTTACACATATGATTATTGAAACTATATTAATAATGAGTGGATCATATTATTAAATTTAATATAGTATATAATAAAAAGATGATAATTTTTTTATTTTAATAATAAATTGCCTTTGAATAGAGATTTTTATAGTATTATATTGAGACATTGATCTATCTCATTAAATGTTAGATATTTAATACAAATAGCTAATAATGGAGAAAAAAAAATATCAAAATGTTGATAAAATATTGAGAATTATTTTTCTTTTTTTACTTTTCAAATTATATTTACACTTAAATCATTTTTATTTTATTTAATTATTTTAATATTTAGAGTTTAATTGATTAAAATAGTATTTATTATAGCCAAACATATAAATACTCATTATTTTATTAATCATTGTTGAATTAAAATCCTTTTATATGTTTAAAAATATTGATTTATTTGTTTTTATAAACCATATTTTGATATTGATTATAACTACCATTATTTTCATTAAGGGTTTCTTATGTCTCTTTGGTGTTCCATTAGAAGTATTAATTAAAATTTTGAAAAAGTTTTGAAATTTATAACAATTAGATGGAAATAATTTATGGAATATTTTGTTCCCCATGGGTATGAATTCATATTTTTTACTTTTATATTGCTAAATATTATATTACTAGAAATAATTTCGTAATTGTTTTAAAAAAAATAACCATCATGCGTAGTTAGAGGTGCCTGTAACTGTATTAAATTTTTTCATCCCATTTTAAGTGAATTATCATCATAAACTTGAAATGATATAACAATATTTGATTAAACCAATAAATTTCTTACTATAATTATATTTTTTCTTTTTATTATCTATACATTTTCAAGATTATTATTTTTATGAAAAAACAATCCTTAGTGGGTGATGAATAACCCCTCCCCATGATCAAGAAGATTTGAATTCAACTCACCACTTGAGTTCAATCCATATATCATAAGTTTTTTAATCAATCATGAGAAATAATTGGTGTTTGAGAATAACTATCTAGAGGTACAATAAATATTTAGGGATAATTACTGTAATAAATAGTTTTTTTGAAATTTAGTTTAATTGAAAAAAAATAAAGACAATGTAAATAGGGAAAGTTATTTATGGTTATGATAAGAGTGGACAAAAAATCTTTTTAGAAATTTTTGAAGTTTATAAATGATTAAAATGAACTTAATAATAAGTATTCTAGATATTAGTAGGTGAAAAAGATAAAATAGGGTATTTAGATTGTAATCAATTAGATGTTTTATTTATAAACATTGAATGATAACCTTGAAATCTCTTAAAAGAGGTACAAAACTCATATAGTTAAGCTGTAGTTTTTCAAATGGTGAATCTGAACCATTTCAATCTAGTTAGGTAATTTTAAAATTTTGTTTTAATCCATTTCCATCCCTTTCTTCTCCCTCCCAAATCATTCCCAAAAGTTATTACCCTTGGAAACTCCTTAAATTTCTCACAGATTCATGAAATTTATTCTTTTGGACCATGGGGTAACAAATTTTATTATTATTCTTCTTCATACACATCTTTTTTGTCAGATTTATCTTCACTCTCTAGAGTGGTGTGATATTTGGAATGTAAGTTGGGAATTTCTCTGATCCATGGCGAAACCCTCCTAAACTATATAATATTTGTAACAACCCAAAATTTTATCAGTGTAAACTCCCTTCTTACAATTATTTCATATAGTATAAATAACATAAAATCACATAGAGTAAATAATAAAAAAAATAAATAAATAATGAATGAAATAAGAATTATTTCTATAAGTTAGGGAAACTATATTAATTGAATATTAAATTAACCTTTGAAATAGTAATGTGACCCTTAAATATAGTAAATTGGCCAATAAAATAGAAACCTCACCTATGAATGTATGAATAAAATTTAAGCATCTTATAAATAAAAATATTATATATTTATATCACAATATAAGAAAATAAATGTTTTGAAAATGATACATTAAATATTGGATTTTTTGTAAAACATTAATATTTATCGACAATTTTGTAACTAATATAATTATTTAAAATAAAATTTATTTTAATAAAATATATTTTTAAATTATTATTTTCATTTATTATGTTTAAATATAATTTTACAACACCTTAATTAATTTTTCAAAGTGTTATAAAATCAGTTATAATTTAAAAATTTGTATTTTTTGAGTAAATGATGATTTTAATTAAAAATTAAATTCCACATATTTAGGAAATTATTTTCCTAAAATGGATCCAATTTTTTAATTCTACATATTCAAAAATTCATAGGGTGAATTTTTTGAAATTTTCTAAAATAGTTGAATTTTTGGTGAATTGTAAAATATGGTAATTTACGATATTAGAAAAATATATTGATTATTGATTGATAGATGATGTATGGATGATTTAATTCCATAATTTCAAAATATAATTTATTATTTTAATATATTTAGTGATAATTTTCAAACTATTCATAGTCTTGAGCCAAAATAACAAACTAATGAATTCAATAATCAAAAAACACACATTCCTTCCACTATAAATACCACCCATCACCACCTCATTTCCTCACACATTTAAAGAATTTAGACTTTTACAAATTATACCCAATACTACTCCTAAGAATCTCCCTCACGTCAAAGATCCCTTGTTTTTAATAAATTACCAAACCCTTTTCTCTAAGGAGGTTCTCAAGGAGGATTAATTCAAGAGGTAAAATCCTCCTTCATTTTGTTTTAATTCCTTTCATTTTTCTTTTCTATTCTTATTATATCCTCACCTACCTTTATCCAAGTGACATTAAAACTCTATTATAAAATATATACATTAATTCTATCATGTTACTAGAATAATTCATCATCAAATCTCTTCTCTTCTTTTTTTGTTTTAAAAATTAAAACATTACCTGTAATGTGTCAATTTATCATATTTAAGGATAACTAGTTTTCAATTTTCATTAACACCTTCGAGGGTGATCATAAAACCATTTTTATGATAAAAAATATTATAATATTTCAATTATACCCTATTTAATGTTCTATAACTATTATATATACTTAATATTAATTAATAAAACAAAACTAGTTTGTGATGATCAAAAACCACAAAAATAATCTAAATGATTATCACTAACATATTATCTAATGGTTCTTCCTCACCCAAAATAACCAAATTAATTATACAAAAATATAATTTATTTTATTTTAATTACTAAAAAATAACTTAATTTTTTCACAACCATTCTCATTTTACATGATTTTCCATACATGTATACAAGTAAACTTATCATGAAAATCAAGGGAGCCAACACTCTCAAATGAAGAAATTGATTCTCATAACCTATAAAACAAGGACATAAATGAACTTAATAAAATTATAATAAATAAAATTAATGTATATATGGTTTTTAATTAATTAATTAATAGATTTAATTTTATTATCCTTGACATTAAGATCAAGTACAGAACACTTTCAGATATAAGGGTAGGGATTCTCCCTGAACCACCATTCCTCCTTTAGGTTACTGAGTCTATATCTTTACCATAATTTAATTCTTATTTATTTTTCTTTAATTTTTATAAATTATGTTTCTATTTTCCAATATTCAGAATCCATAACAAAAAATCCTTCTTTTAAGGGGAATTAAATGTTTTAAAAAGGTTCATTTCTCAATTCTTTCTGATAAGCAAGTACAATTAATGGAAACTTTCTGATTTCTTACCCATTTTCAAGTAAACTCCATAATATATTTTATCCACTATAATTTTTATAAAATAAATAATTTTATCATGATAGGTTATCTTGTTTCATTTATGGTTTTATTAAAACAAATATGAATTTTCCACTTTAAATTCTCTTTAATATTTTCCATAAACTACACTAAAATATTTCATTTCTAGTGTCTCATAAACAATATTTTTTTTATGTATTCACTTAATTTTGATATAAATTATAATTATATTTTACTATATTCTCTTATGGATGTCCATTTATTATTTAAATACATTATTTCATGGAAACCATTATTATATTCCCTTTTGTTATGTCTTATGACAAGATTATGATACCCAATTCTTTCCATTGGTAACCCTTATGTATGATTCTTCATGTGGAACACATATGCATGAACATGTTATGATGGGTGAACCTATAATATACTCTAGTGCCTTGGGTAATGTTTAGTCTCATGAGACGTCTTGTTGGTATAGGGAGTGAACTTGATTCTTTTATGGGACTTTTCCCACCATGTGCAATGGTCTTGGCAGTTAGTCTTGACTGATACTCATGTAATGATGTGTGTTGTTACTAAATTCCTATGATTCCATAGTTACATGTCGCCATTATCTACATGTTATTCATCCTTTTGATAATTCATGTTTCATTCATTTTTATGTCATCATGTTATGCCTTCTAACCCATGTGAATTTTCTTTATTCCTATATTTATACCCTCACTATGTTTTTTAGCTCATCTCTTTGTTCATTTATTCCCCAGTTTATCCTTTGCAGATATAGGAGATCAATGGAATTTAGGAGCTCATTATGTATGATGAAAAGAATTATATTTTATTCTATTTCCATGTTTTTAGTTTTATGTACCTAATCATACAAAGGCACTAGAATTTATGATCATTAGCTCATAATATGATGGTTAATTATGTTTAAAATCATGTAAAAATATGTGTAAAAGGCTAGGGTTTACATAGTTGGTATCATATAATGGTCTAGTTATTTTTTGTGATTAGGACTAGAAAAATTTAGTAATAAACCTAGGGATAATTATATCACCATGAATAACCTAGATTGAAACATTGGGTATCACAAGATAATATATACATTTCATTTACAAGTTTACACATTTATGTTCAAATTTTCCTTTTATTATTCAAGTTAGATATGTATTTGAACTACATAATCATACCTTCTTTTTCTTAGTTAATGTATGGAAATATAAAAAAAACTATTCTAACAATCAATGTGATAGTAAATGTGAAAATATCTTTAATGATATTCCAAATATGATAAGAACAGGTGCTCAAAACATCATAATAGTACTTGGTAAACAAGATCTAGTTATGAATAATAACTCGAATTGCATGGAACACCCTCCTACTCCTAAGAACGAGGAAGTTACAGTCAAATACTTTATTTGGAAAAGGTCTCCTTTGTTTACTATATCTTATTATCCCCTCCTCGTATAATAATTGATTAACCATAATGAGAATATATTTTCTATCTTCTAGTGCTCAGAAGAAGAGAATGTTATGTTGGAGGTATATCATTTTCATGGGGAAGATGATCAGTGGGGTACACTGATCAAGAACACAAATTCCATGGTGGAAATTGATTCTATGGAATTTTAGATTTCAAGAAAATACTTTTCAATAAATATTTACCCCAACCACTCTTTCTTAATATGGAAAGGGATTTCCTTAGAATGAAAAAAATAAAGAGGAGTCTATGAGAGTGTATTAATAAAACATCACAATTCATGCAATATATGCCTTTATTTTTTTCATGATCACCAAAATCAAGGTGGATCACTTCTTTAGAATACTAAATAAGATATTATGAAAATCATTGGTGATTTTAGTCTTTGAAATATATGAAGATATTTTCTATTCTCCCCTTAAGGTGGAAACGGTGACCACAGACTCTCAATGGACTCATGGGAATAAGGGGAAAAAGAAAAATAGAGTTTAATATGGGAGGATCAATAGATAAATCCCACAATGGAAATAAGACACAACAACCTACGTTTTCCAAGTGTGAGAATAATCATCCAAGAAATCTCTTATAGGGAACCAAGAGATTCTTTAAATATAGAAGATATGGGAATATGGATAATAAATGATAAAGGGATATGAAGAATACCACAAATATAAAATAATAAATAAATGTTTAAGTCAACAATTAGTATATAGTAAAGTGTTCCAACTACATAAAACATGGTTATTATGCTAGTCATTTCCCTAAGCCAAGGGTTGTTGGAGGAAATCAACAAAAAACTGTAAACAAGAAATGAAGGGTATATGATATCACTAAAGCTGAAGTAGAACCTGAAAATTATGTGGTGGTAGGTATGATGGTTTTTTATTCAATAATATAGAACATTATACGTGATTCTAATTCAATGAATTATTTTATATCGTGTATGTTTACTAGAGCTATTCAAACACTGCCTCAAAATATGGAGGTTGAGTTATATCTAAGAACCCAAAATGGGGAAATTATTTCATCCAATGTATATAACTCCACCTCAGTTAATTTTTGTGGGCTTAACTTCCAAAAAAATATTTTCCTATATCTTTTGGTGGAGTTTGATGTTATATTTTTCAAGGATTGGATATATTTAGAAAAATATAACATCATGTTTTAGGAAATAGAGATCAATATTCACATCCTGAAGCATACTCTAGTTTTGTAAAAGTGTAATAAAGAGAGTCATTATCCATTAGAATCACTATCTCAATTGTCAATATTATTGGCTTATGAGAAAGCATATCTAGCACTAATGATTGATACTAATTATAGAATAATTCTTTAAGATATTACCATTTTGAGAGAATATATTGATGTGTTCCCAAAAGAGTTGCATGCTCTTCCTCTTAATTGATTGGTTGAGTTCCCAATATAACTTATTTCTGGATCATTGAATATATCAAAGATTCCATATATAATGTAAACCATTGAGTTGGAATAACTGAAGAATAAGTTTTAGGAGAATATAGATAATGGTTTTATATGCCCGAGTGCTTCACCATGGAGTGCTCTAGTACTCTTCATCAAGAAGTAGGATGGATTAGTTCTCATATGCATTGATTATTATGAGTTTATTAAAATCATGATAAAAAACAAGTATCACCTTACATGGATAAATGAAGTGTTCAACAAACTATATGGGGATAATTATTTCTCAAAGGTGGATCTTCAGTTGAGATATCCTAATTAAAGGTAAAAAAGGAAGATATTCCCAAGATTAATTTTCGAATAAAGAATAGACACTATGAGATCATATTTATATCCTTTAGAATAACTAATTATCTATAAATACTCATGGACTTAATGAATATAGTCTTTAGAGATTACCTCGAAAAAATTGGTAGTCCTTATTGATGATATTCTCATATACTCTATGAGAAAGGAGGAATAGGAAGAGCATTTGAATACTGTACTAAAGACTTTGTGAAGGGAGAAAATCTATTGAAAGTATAGTAAACGTGAGTTCTAGATGGTGGAATTACCATTCTTGGGGAATGTAATTACAAAAAAAATGATATATGTGGTCCCTTCTAAGAAAAATAAAATGAAAGAGTAGCCCAAGCCCACATTTGTAATAGATGTCCATATTTTCCTTGGTTTAGTTGGTTATTACTGGAAATTTGAGAAGAACTTCTCATGATTTTGATACCCACTAACCGAGCTTAATTGGAAGGTAGAAAGGTTTTTATAGACCAATATATGTTATGACTTCTTTAAAGAGTTGAAAAAGAGGCTTACATTACACCAGTTCTCACACGGCCAAAAATTGGGGAACTCGTTATGGTGTACATTGATGTTTCAAAGAAGGGTTAGGATGTATACTGATGAAAAATGATAATGTAATATCCTACACCATAAGGAAGTTGGAAATTCATGAGAAAAACTATCCCACGCATGACCTTGAGTTGGAAGGTGTGATCTTTACATTATAAATCTAGAGACATTTTCTATATGGGGAGAAGTGTGAGATATATATTCATCAAAAGAGCCTAAAATATATATTCAAACTGAATGAGCATAATATGCACCATCAGAGATGTTTAGAGTTCATTAAGTATTATGAATTCTCAATCCATTACCATCCTGTTAAAAAAAATAAGGTGGCAGATGCTCTAAGTAGAAATGATCCTGTAACATTAGCAATGATGAAAATTGATAAGGATCTAATCTTTTAAAATTTACAAAGATGGACATGGGAATAATTAATGATGTAACATCATAAATCCATTCTCAAATGATCTCCCAACCATCTCCATGGAGAAAATAAAGTATGATCAATGAAATGATGTGAAAATTTAGAATATTGTGGAATCCATGAAAAAGGAGAAAACCAAAAAGTTCAAAATTGATAAGGAATGAGTTGTAAGATTGAGGTCATGAATTTATGTGCCATACAATCCATAGATAAATATATATCTTCTGAGTGATGCAAATAACTCAAACTTCTCTATTAACATAGGGAGCACAAAGATGTATCATTATCTCTGAGAGAAATATTACTGGGATATTATGAAAAAGAATGATCACTAAATATGCATCAAATTTTCTGGTGTATTATCAAGTGAAGGCTGAAAGGGAAAATTATAAAGGGATGATTCAAGCATTATCCATACCAACACTGAAATTGGAAAAAATACCTATGGAATTTGTCACCAGACATCTAAAGACATCCCGAGAAAACAATGCTATATGGGTTATTGTGAATCATCTTAGAAAGACATCTCACTTTATCACAATTCAAGAGGAATTATCACTAGATCAACTAGAATAGATATACATCAATAAAGTGGAATGTTTGTATAGGGTAAGACTATCGATTGTATCTAGTCGGGATCTAAGATTCACTTCTACATTCTAGAAAAGTCTTCAACATGTTTTGAACGCTGAGTTGAACATCAGTATGGCCTGTTATCCTCAAAATGATGTTCAATATGAGAGAACTATTGATATAATGGAATACATGTTGAGATCATGTTCTATGGACTTAAAAGGATGATTAGACCAACATCAAACTCTAGCCAAATTTTCTTATTATAACAGTTTCCACTCAAGTATCCAAATTTCTCCATTTAAATCCCTTTATGGGAAAATATGTAGAACACTAACAAGCTAGGATGAAGTCAGTGAACGTAAGCTTGTAGGACATAAAATGGTGAAAAATGTGAAAACCATTAAACCAAACATTAAGGCTTACCAAATTTGATAGAAGATATGAGAACAAAATTATTGATGGGACTTAATGATTAATGTGGGAGACATGATATTCCTCCATATATCTCCACGGATGAGGGTCGTGATATTTGGAAAGAAATAAAAGAAAAATCCCAAGTATATTAGACCCTTGAAAATTCTAGATCGTGTTGAAGCTAAGGCGTATTGACTAGCATTTACACCAAACATTCCTCAAGTACATGATGTATTCCATGTACCCCTCTTGAGTAAGTACACACTAGATCCATCACATGTACTGAATAAAAAGGTGGTATAGTTGTAAAATTATCTCCCTTACGAGGAGCAGATAGGGAATATCGTAGAACATAGGGATAAAGTTCTATGAAAAAATCATACTCGCATGGTCAAAGTACTATGAAAACATCAGAAGTACGAAATGATAACTTGGGAACCAGATGAAATGATGAAGAAGAAGTACCCTCAGTTGTTTTTACTACAGTATGTAAACCAAAATTTCGATGGAGAAATTTCATAAGGGGGAAGAATGTAACAACTAAAAATTTTATCAATGTAAACTCCCTTATTAAAATTATTCTTAATAGTATAAATTACATAAAATTACATAGAGAACACAATAAAAACATTATAAATAAATAATGAATTAAATAAGAGTTATTTCTTGTAGTTAAGGAACATATAACAATGGAATAGTAAATCGACCTGTTGAATTGTAATGTGACCCTTAAGAATAGTAAATTGGCCAATAGAATAGTAATATCACCTATTAATTTATAAATAAAATGTAATCATATTATAAACAAAAATATTATATATTTATATCAAATAATAATTATATAAATATTTTGAAAATGATAAATTAAGTGTTGGTATTTTTGTAAAAAATAAATATTTATTTTCAATTTTATAATTAATATTATGATTTAAAAGATTATTTTTTTCATAAAATAGATTCTTAAATTAATAATTTTTTATCTTATTTTTATAATATAATTGTATGATACCATAATTAATTTCTCAATGTGTTGTTAAATCAGTTATAAATTTAAAATTTGTATTTTGTGAGTAAAAGATGATTTTATTTAATAATTAGAATTTTCATATTTAGAAAACTATTTTCCAAAAATGTATTCCAGTTTTTAATTATAAATATCATAAAATTGTTAGGGTGAATTTTTGGGATTTTTCAAAAATAGATGAATTTTCGGTGAATAGTGAAATACGATAATTTACAATATTTGAAAAATACATGAATCATTGAGTAATAGATGATTTATGACTGATGTAAGCCCATAATCTCAAATTATCTTTAATTATTTTAATATATTTAGTGATAATTCTCAAACTATTCATAGTTTTGATCCAAAATGATTAACCAATGAATTAAAAAATTAAAAAATACACTTCTCCTCCACTATAAATACCGCCTCTCAACACCTCTTTTATTCACACATTTCAAGACATGAGACTTAACAAAATTACATCCCATAATCTTACCAATAATCTCCCTCAAATCTATGATCCCTAGTTCTAAACAAAATTTCAAACCCTTTTCCCAAAGGAAGTTCTCAAGGATGAGAAATTCAAGAGGTAAAATCCAAGTCCATTTTCTTTTAATTTCTTTCGAATTTATTTTATTTTATTATTATATCCCTATATAACCATATCAATGTGACATGAAAAACATATTATATTATATATAAAGTAAATTTTATCATTTTAATGGAATAATTCATCATAAAACCTCTTCTCCTCCCCTTTTTGTTCTAAAAATAAAAATATCATCTCTGTCGTGTTAATTTATCATATTCAAAGATTAAAAGATTTCAATTTCATTTAATGCCCTAAAAATTCATCATAAAACAATTTTTATGGTTAGAAAGTTTATAATATATTTATAATAATCTATTTAATGTTTTTTAACCATTATATATACATAATATTAGTTAATAAAACAAAACTAGTTTGTGATGACTGAAAAACCACCAAAATATTCTAAATGATTATCACTAAATTATTATCTAATGATTCATCATCAACCAAAACAACTAAATGATTTATATAAACATTTAATATTTTTTATTTTCATTAATAACATATAACTTCAATTATGTACAACCATTCCCATTTTACATGATTTTACGTACATGTGTACAAGTAAATCGGTAATGAAAACCAAGGAAACTAACGCTCCTAAACAATAAAATTGAATCTCACAACCCATAAAAGGAAATAAATTAACTTATAAAAATTAAATAAATCAAATAAATTTATAAAATGTTCTTAATTAATTAATTTATGGATTCAATTTAATTATCTAGGACATTAATTTCAACTGCAGAACACTTTCGGACATAAGGTAAGGGGTCTACCCAAACCTCTATTTTCCTTTGGGTTAATATTTCTCTATTTAACCAAATGTAATGATTATTTATTTTTTGAACATATTATAAATTTTATTTTTATTTTCCAAACTCATGTATCTATATCATTCCATCCTTCTTTGATGGTGGAATAACATTTTTAAAAAGGTTCCCTTTTTAATTCTTCCTAACAAGAAAGTATGATTAAAGGGAACTTCCCAATTTCTTACCCAATTTCTAGTTCACTCCATAATAACTTTTAATCCACCATTATTTTTCTAAAATTAATCATTTTATCATGAAACACTCTCTTGGTTCATTTTTGGTTTTATGAAAAAAAATATATTTTTCCTCTTTAAAAGATCATTAATATTTTCCATAAACCTCACTAACATGTTTCATTTCTAATGCCTCTTAAACACTCTTTTTACATTTATTCACTTAGTTTTTACATAAATTACCATGATCTATGCATATATTCCCTTTTTAATTCCCATGTATGATTTTAATCTATTCTTTCATGGACACCATTATGATATTCCCTTTTATTATGCCTTATGAAATGATTATGTTACCCAATTGACTCCATAAGTAACCCTTATGATTGATTCTTCATGTGAAACACGTATTCATGGAAACGTTATGATGGATGAACCTATATAGTGATCCAATTAGTTGGGTAATATTTAGTCTCATGATATATCATATTGGGACATGGAATAAACTTGATTCCTTTATGGGACATTGTCCACCGTGTGCAATGGTCTTAGAATTTTGCATTAACTCATGCTTATATCATGTGGTATCTTGTTTCCACATTACTATGATTCCATGACTACATGTCTCCATTATCTACATATTATGATTAATTATTCTAATGCATGTTCCATTACTTTTTATGTCATCATTTTATGCCTTTTAACCCATGTGATTTTCTTTATTTCTATGTTTATACCCTTACTTGCCTTGTTAGCTCATCTATTTATTCATGTATTTCATAGGTTATCCTTTTCAAATATTTGATATCAATGGAATTTTTTATCTATTTAAGGATGATTAAAATAAATATTTTTTATTCTATATACATTATATTAGTTTTGTGTACCTAATCATCCAAAGAAACTACACAATACAATACTTGGCTTGTAATTTGATGGTTAATTATGCTTAAAATAATGTAATGATACATGTAAAAGGCTGGGGTATCTATAGTATTCAATTATAATTACATGGATAGGGAATGATTATTTAATAAAATACATTATTTCCAATTGATTTGATATATTTATTCCACTATATTAACATTGTATAAGGATTTTAATGTATAAGATGTATGTTGGTTGATTTATAAATAATTTATAGGGCCAATGGACCTACCCTTTTTTATTATTTTTAATAAAATATTATTATTGTGGGAATCATATTAGAATGATTAGTATTTTTTATGTTTTTGTAACTTGATCGTTTCTGTGCTTAGGTCCCATAATATAAACAAATCTTTGTCAAATTAAAATTCAATAAAAATATGTATATATAATTTTAAATAATCAATTTTAATGAAAAAAATATTATTTATAAATTTATGATTTATATTACAAGATAGTTTTTTTTATTTTATCAGGTGGGTTGTATTGATATTTTTTATAAGTTTGGTTATAGTGTGTTTTTAATTTTAATTAGGATGTATTATTTAATTTACCTTTTAAATAAAAATGTATTTTTACAAAAACATTTATTTAAATAGTAATTAGTGTTCAAACAAAGTTTTATAATAGGTTGATGTTGTAAATGAGTGTTTGGGTGATTATTCCATTTTAATTATTTTTTATTATTAAAAATTAATATTAAATAAAAATGTATTTTTTCATATGACCTTATCACAATCAATTTTTTATTATATTTTAAATTTAAATTTTGAAATTTAAAATCATTCAAAATTATATTTCAAAATTTTTTCAAAAAGGGAAAATTTGTGTCGGTTGAATTTAAAGTTCATAATTTGTTTAGTGAGTGAGATTTAATTTTGGTCATTGAATTGTATTTATAAAAATTGTTTTGAAATTATTTAAAAAACAAATGTGTTATAAATGAATTGGATAGAGTATGGTTTTATGGAATTAAATAAGTGTAATTTGTTTTAAAATTGAATATTTTATTTTTTTCCCTATAGGTATGATTTTATGGGGTTTTCTAGATAAATTACTTTGGAATGCTCACAATATTTTTATTTTTCATTTTTATAGAAAGGGTGTAATTTTGGGTTTGGATCAATGGTTTGTTGATTATTTGAGTGAGTAACTAATTTATTTTAGATACAATGGTTTTTGAGATGTTAATAATCATTTTAGCGATCCTGGACCTAGTAGGTTGGATCCGATGTCTGCTTTATTACATTATCAAAAAATTCATATAATTACATCATGATGGAATGAATAGTTTTATAGTATTGTTAAACTAGATGCATACTTGAAATTCATATAACAATTTAAAACATAAAATGCATAAATAATTTCCTTTGATAATTCCATTATTCCCCTTAGTGTATCCCTACATATCAATCCCAAAACACTTCCTCATATCCTGAGTAAAATAAAACATAATAAAGGGATGAACTGAGATGCTCTGAATGGGTAAGAGTACAAAAAAAGATATGAATAAATAAGGAATAATCAATATTTAAAGTTAAATAACTAAAAAACATGTCATTTAATCAATAAATTGAGTGTAATATAGTGGGAATAAATGGTGATCAAATAATGACATATAAATAATCACACAATCATGAATCATAACCATAGATAATATTGATAATTAAATAATTACATGAAATATCAATAACTGAATTAATAATTATGGATTTCATAATGATGGACATCTTAAACAAACCACTACAGCCTTGTTTCATGATATCTAATACCATCAAGGCATATTTCCTAGATATATATAAATGGGCAAGGCCTCAACCAAAATCCAATCTAGTTTTTCTCTCGAGACCTACCAATACATTGAGGGTCAATAGTGGTCCCCTCCCATAATGTACTATGTCTAATGTGTTCCTCGTATGAAAGGGGTAAAATATAATCAACATCAAAATTCATATTGAAGAACTAACATTAAAAATGTTAATACTTACCTCAATCAAATAAACATAATCACAAACCATCCAACTTAATATGGTGAACTATAATAAAATTGAAAATCCTCAGGAAAATTGATCATAAACTAACCAAATAAATAACAAAGATGATTTAAATAAAACATATACCCAGTGGATCCAAATAACAACAACGGGTTTATGTCATTAATGAATAAAAATACAATAAAAATATTATTAAAAACATTTTTTAGGAAAAATGAACTTCACACTTTGAAAATAACCATTTATAAAAAAACATCAAAAAAATATTTTGAAAAGGCATGTCATTGAAATTAAATTTTGAGTCTTATAGAATATTTTTTTAAAACAATTATTGTTTATGTTAGCATAAAATTTCCTTCATGTTGTATGTGTTAAAAAAATATTTCTTTCACATTTAAACTAAAAGAAAAATGAGTATTGTTTTGAAAAGGAAATTAAAATTCATTTAAAAATAATTTGTAAAAATTAAAGATGGTTAATAATTTCCTTAATAATTCATTTTTAAAATTTAAAAAAATTGAAAACTGTTTTAGAAAAAAAAAATATGAAAAATGATTTCTGACCAAAGAGAGAAATAAAGTCATATTTCCTTAAAAACATTTTCTTAATCATTTTAAGTACCAAAGAGAAGAAAAAGTGATACTAATAATTTAAAAAGTTCATGAATAACCAGATTACCTGAAAATATATTGATTTTAAGATATAAATATCAAATAATTCCCCTGATAGAGGTTTAAACAAAAAAATCCCAAATAATGGTGAGATTGTGAAGTAAACCCATTCCACTTTGGTAACATTTGTATCATAATCCCCATGAATGAAATAATATCAAATAAATCATTAAATACCATTAATGTAAATAAATTTCCGATATATCATACAAAAATGGTATTATATAAACCATAAAAAAAGAAATAAGTATTGAATATAGAGTGTGTCTAATGGATGTAAAAGTAACACGAGAAACCCCTACCGTGAGTCTAACTCATCACATATGTTCTTAATATTTATGAATAATTAGATGATGTTAATTATTTACATGATTATGAAACTTTTTAAATTTAATTATTCCTTTTATTTCAATTATTACATTGTTATATATTATTACATAATAAATTAGGATTATGTTGGATTTTTCCATGATATTTGGCTTATGTGTCAAAAATTACTTTGGTTGATAGAAAATGGCCAAAGAGATCATTATTTTAAATTCTAAAAATTAATAATAATTAAATAATTATAATATATATTCATCAATTATACTTTTAGTAAAAATAATAAAATATGGTTTTCATAAATAATGTATGTTACGATCATGGAGATGGTAGGTTGTATTTACTCGTGAGTTGTAAAGACCCGAAAATTTCAAGGATTTTTTTTTGAAAAATTCTTTGAATTTTATGAGTCTGCAGTTTCCAACGGTGACTGATTTTGAGGCCCGGTGTTCCCGGAATCAACTATTGAAGCCTTGTTCAGGTAAGTTCAGTGAAGGTACGTTTGGGTTTTTCTATCTTTTGAACCGTTTCTTGGAATTAAAATCTAATGGCACCGTTGAACTCACAGCACCGGTAATCGCTTAAGGATTCCTTTACCATAGTTGCGTTTCATCGTGGATGGAATTTATAAATTGGGGTTGTTAATTAAAATTTATTGATTAAATAAAAATGTTTGTGTAACACATTTTAATTCAAAGTGGTGGTTTTTATCTCCAAAGGGATGTTGGAGGTGGGGCCCACCATCCACATAACCTCCCATGGGAGCATTTTGTGTGGTGGGTCCCACACGAACACCAAACCCCTTAAACTCCCCTTCAACTCCATGAACTCCTAATTAAAGAGGATGTTAACTTTCCACCTCCCTCTCATTAATGTGCCTTCTCACTTAATGGATTAGTTAAATTCTTCAGCTTCCTTCCCCTAATTAATTAAGACAACTTCACTCATTAATGTAGTGAAGTGGCTTAATTTATTTTGAAATATATTCAATTCCATTGGGAATGCATGGAAACAATTAAATAATAGAGACTCTGATATTTTATTATCGTTGGTGATTCTATTTGGGGAGATTTGGTTTTTGGAGAAAGAACACGAAGAACGCCTCTTCCTTCCAATGAAGAACGTGAAAAACTCTGGTGACGTCTCTGTTCTTTGACTTCTTCCTCGGAACCCCCACCCCCTTCCGACGTGGGATCTCTTTGACGACCCTTCATCCTTCCTCTTCATCATCAATGGACCGACGCACAAGCTCGGATGTGGAAGCGTACGACAAACAATGACAACCTCATCTTCCTCCGCGATGAACGAACGCCCAACAATTAAAAAGGTAAGGTTGTGTTTTAAGTTGTTTAACGCTTTATCCTCTCTTGTTGAATCAAATTCATGAACCGCTTGATATCATTCTAACATGGAGGGTTCGGGCTGAACGAACATGGCCCGACTCCTCCGAAACCTTAGTGCTTTCAGAACCTTGAGTCAACTGCGATGTAACAACAGCATGGGAATGAGGTGACGGTGACGAAGACGACGAATAGAGGTCGAGCTACCCATGGCCTCCATGAACCGCACCGTCGGCCGCGCAGTGCCAGACCAGTCTACATGTGCGCTGCCTGACGTGTGCCTCAGCCGAAACCGAAGCCTTCCCAGCCCGCCGGCGCCCTGCCCGCACGCCACGCGCGCTGCTGGCGCACCCCGCGCCTTCCCGTCGCCCTGCCCAGCGCCCCCCGGTGACCAGGCCGCCGACCCGGTGCCCCAGCCACCTGCCCTATGCCCTACCCGATGCCGAGGCTGCCTGCCCAGAACCCCCCCCCCCCAGTGCTCCGGTCACCTGCCTGGTGCCCCCCCCCCCCCCCGGCGCCCAGGCTGCCGTACCTGGCACGTCCCAGTGCACTACCTGCACCCCCGTGTCCTACCCGCGGCCTGCCCATGCCCCGTGCGGCCTGCCCCTGGCTTCTCGGGCCGAGCCGCCCAAGTCACGCCCCTTGCGGCGCTGGATGAACCTGCCACTGGCCTTCAGGCCAAGATGCCCACGTGGCGACTTTCAGCCCGAATTGTCCAGGCAGTCTGGTGGGTCGGGCCCAGGGGACTGGGCCAAACTGAGCAGACTGACCCGCCTAATGGGCCGATTCAGACCCAGCAAGTCAGTCTGGGTCATCCCAGACCAGGTTGACTCAGACTGGGTTGGGTCAAGTCGGTGGGACAGGGTCGGACCGGACCCAGGCTCATACTACTTTTTTTACATTCTTGGGCCATATCTTTGGCATCAGACGTCCGTCTGATGAACCGTCAATGGCACCATCATTCCTGTAGCATATCCTTCCCTTTGAGTATACCTCTCTGGGTTTGGGGTATAGTTGAGTCATGGTCAGGTTGGTTCGTACACGAATCCAACCGGGCCCCCGAGACTAAAATGATAAAAACACACTTACTGGGTGTCCGATTGACGCACCGTCTGTTGCGTTGAGACCCCTATGACATGTATTTCCTTTGTGATACCTCCACATGAGACTTCGTGACACTTGGAGTATCGACCAGTATCTCATGGAATAGATCCTCCCAGAGACGAGCATACAGAGTGCATAGACCTAATAGTTGTAGACCAGACAACTGGTTGACCGATTCGACTCTGAGTGATTTGACTAGCCCAGTGGACGGAGCGCCCGGTGTGGCAGAAGACCCATGGTGGATGGAGCACCTGGTTTGGTATAAGACTCGCGATACTCGACAGGAGGAGTACTGCTGATGGCTATTAGGGGGAGCGCCCAGTTTGGCAGTAGACCCACAACGAAGGAGAGCCCGATTTGGCAGCAGACCTGCGGTACTTGACAGGAGGAGTACCTCAGCAGTCTAAGGTTAGTATGTAGTGCCTCGGAGTCACGATAGGGCCACTTTACTCGACAGAGGAGGAGTTCTCTAGCAGTCGTGGTTTCGTTAATGAAAATCCTATTTTGTGCTGAGTCAAAGACCTTTGTGTTTTCCTCATGATTGAGATGAGTTACTTGATAACTTAGGTATATGTATTGGAATATACCTAAGTAATGGTTATCCGTTGAATTCTTAATTAGTGGTTTATCCTTGATAGATTTTGAGAAACCTTGGGGATCTCGGGGTCCCTACTGAGTATCGTTATACTAACCCCTGCACCAGCTATACCCGCACCTCGTTGTGTTGGATGCAGATGACATACGACGTTGATGGAGGCCCAGAGTGCCAGGACTGGATGGTACCCGGGGGTGGACCACTTGATGTGACGACACATAGAGTGGACTAATAGAAGTAGAGTGCAGAGGAGGACATTTGTACCTACCCTTTATGTAGAAACCCGTAGGATGATCCAAGAGCTGTTTTCTCCATTTAGTTGTTCGTCTTTTTCAGTTGTACTTTCTTTCAGTTGTAGCTATACCATTTTGTTGGCTTGTATTTCCGTCCCCTTTTTTACTTTTATCACACCTGTTATACAGCTTTACATAGTTTTTTCTTCCGCTTGTACTCTGGTTGTGTGTGTTTACGTATTATAAAGGCAACGCCTTCTTAGTTTTTGGAAATTTCACCTTTGGTGCTAGTCGCCATCCCCTGGACTTTGGAAGGAGGGCTTGGGGTAGTCACGATACGGGACCCGGGGGACAGTTCATGACAAATTGGTATCAAAGGAGTTGGTTCTACCACAAAACATAGGACTCTGATATTTCTTTTCTGTGAAGATCTAGTGTTAAGGGTGCTATGTGTGGTTTTTAGTTTAGGGAGTCCAGTGTTGGTGCGGACGGCTGACGTATCCATACACCAGGACCCTAACTTCTGATTTCTGACCCAGTGCACGAAAACATAGTTTACATGTGTGTTTTAATAATTTTTCCTTATATCTGCTCAAATCAGGTCAACTCACCAGGTATAGTCTTTTGACCGTGTCTCATCTATTTCTTTCAGGATTCCTCCCCGCGGACGACAAGCTAGATCCCCAAGAGTTGTACGTACTGACAGCCCGTCGAGCGACGAGGCCTCAGTACAGGGCTCTCTTCCAGTTGAGGCACCAGTGGAGGCACCAACGATACCACTTCCCGTTGGGCTACCGATGTCACCAGCCCCAGTAGAGAGGGTACGCCACTTTAGTGCGCTGCACAACTTCCAGCGCCAGACCCCACCCAGGTTCAGGGGAGAGACGGACCTGCAGGTGGCTAAGGATTGGCTGCAGGCTGTGGTGAGAGTCTTCAGACTTGTAGGGACACCAGCCGAATTCATGGTGATCCTTGCTTCCAGCCTCCTTGTGGATGTAGTAGGCAGATGGTGGATCCTGATGCTCTAGATGCATGATGAGGCATCATTTCTATGGTAAGACTTCGAGAGCCTGTTCCGAATGGAGTTTGTACCAGACACCCTTCAAGCAGTGTGTATACAGGAGCTACTGCATCTACATCAGGGTAGCATGACGGTGTCACAGTACTCAGCGAGGTTCACTGACCTCTCACTCTACTCCACTGATATGGTACGAGACCCATTCTTCAGGGCCCGGACCTTCGAGTAGGGACTCAGGTGAGAGATTAGATATTCATTTGTCTCCCATAGCATCTCGATGCAGATAGGGGTGTTGGAGAAAGCCCTCTTAGTGGAGAGTTTTCTTGTTGTACTCTCTCCAGCAGTGAGACCCACCACTAGCCGACATGCAGCGGAGTCTTCTTCAGCTGGTAGTAGACAGATGACGTAGAGGACCAAGTGGAATAGACCTATAGGTGACCGACCACATGACTCAGGATCGGTTTTTCGGGGCTCCTAGAGTGGAGATAGATCCAGGAATACCAGGAATGGATAGTGTTAATCCTGCAGCGGGCTTGGTCACATGGCACGATATTGTCCGACCCGCCGTGCATACGATCAGTAGATAGATGAAGGACATCCCAGGAAGGGCAGAGTTTCGATCAAAACGGTCTGCATGGCGAAGGTGGACGTGGCAGGGGAGTTGGCCGTATAGCTGGTGGTGGACGACGCTTAGAGGTGTTGCCACCACCACCACCAGGAGTTCCACCCCGACCATAGGGAACGAGTGGACATGGGAGCTTACAACTTCAGGCAGCTGAAGCATAAGACCATGGAGCTCTGGAAGATGGTAAACAGGAGCGGGACTAGTTCCAGGATTAGAGGCCTTTGTTCATGATGCTTCTAGCTTCATTGATGTCATTGTTTGTGGTCGCTTTCTGTCTTTGTACTTTGAGCTACAGTAATAAAGGACACTTGTCCTTGTGATGTTTTCCTTCCTACGTTTTTGTGTGGTTAATACTAAGAGGTTTCGGTTAAAACTATTGACTTTACCCTCACTTTTTATATTTCTACTGGAGGATACCCAGTAACCACACACTGATGCCGACAGTGTGACTCAACCCTTGGAGGCTGTTGTAACGGTTGGATCTCTTGGTAGTAGCGTCGAGGCCATACAACGTCGTCCATGGCATGAATTACTACCGTTCATGTTAGGATTGACTGTATTAGGCAATGGATGTGGAACATCCATGGGATGAGACTAGATTTCCCTTTTTGGCAAAGGAGATACAGTAGTAGCTCTTGTATAACATATGCGAAGAAGGGTGATGTCGAGTTCTTACAATTGGCTAGTCTCACCCACTGTTCGTTGAGAGAACAGTTTATGGTTTACTCAAATATCATAAGTCTCAGGTGTGTCTTCTTTCAGAAGGATCTGAACCTAATACAACAATGATGGCATGAGTTCCTCTCAGACTATGACAATGCGGTAGTCTATACTCCTGGTAAGGGGAACGTTGTTGCGGATGTGCTTAGCAGGAGTACTGGTTTTCAGCTGTTAGGAAAGGCGATGGAGCAGCTGGCTGTCTTTCATATATCCTTTGTGGATAGAGATGGTGCAGCCTATCTACAGTCACTTACAGTTACTCCTCCACTTCTTCAGTAGAGTAGGCGAGTTGGCTTACCGCATGGCCCTTCCACCTCTATTTCACTGGGTGCACGACGTCTTCCATGTGTCTTGGCTGAGGAGATGCGTGCATGACCCGTCCCACCTCATCGACCTTGGAGAGATGGACATATATGATTGGGAGACATTCACGGAGGTTCTAGTGAAAGTTGATGATCGACAAGAGCAGGTCCTGCATGGACGGTCTATTCCTCTGGTGTGCATTCGCTAGCAGCATAGGATCCTCTTGGAGAGAACATGGGAGTGGGAGGCTCAGATGCATTCTCAGTAGCCCCCTTTATTTTCCCTAGTGTGTGTTGTAGCTTTACGAAGTGGTAAATCTTGGATATAAGGGTAATGTAAAGACCCTAAAATTTCATGGATTTTTTTTGGAAATTTCTTTGGAATTTTACAAGTCTTCTGTTTCTGACGACATCTAATTCCGAGGCCCGGTGTGCCCGGAATCACCTTCTGATGTTTTGTTCAGGTACATTCAGTGAATGTACATGCAGGTTTTTATAACTTTTGAACCGGTGCTTGGAATTGAAATCTGAGGGAAACATTGAACTCGCATCGTCGGTAATGACTTAAGAGTCCTTTACCGCAGTTGCGTTTCATCGTGGATGGAAGTTATAAATTGGGGTTGTTAATTAAATTTTAAAGATTAAATAAAAATGTGTGTGTAACACATTTTTATTCCAATTGGTGGTTTTTATCACCAATGGGAAGTTGTATGTGGGGACCACCCCCACATAACCTTCCATGGGAGGATATTATTTGGTGGGGCCCACACGAACACCAAACCCCCTTAAACTCCCCTTCAACTCCATGAACTCTCAATTAAGGAGGATGTTAACTTTCCACCTCCCTCTCATTAATGTGCCTTTTCACTTAATGGATTAGTTAAATTCTTCACCATCCTTCCCCTAATTAATTAAGACAACTTCACACATTAATGTAGTGAAGTGGCTTAATTTATTTTGAAATATTTTGAATTCCATTGGGAATGCATGGAAAAAATTAAATAATAGAGAAGCTATTATTTTATTGTGGTTGGTGATTCTCTTTGGGGAGCTTTGGGTTTTGGAGAAAGAACATGAAGAATGCCTCTTCCTTCCAACAAAGGACGTGAAGAACACCGGTAACATCCTCCATTCTTCAACTTCTTCCTCAGACCCCCCTTCTGACGTTGGATCTCTTCGACGACCCTTCTTCCCTTCCTCTTCCGTCAACGGACCGACACACGAGCTTGGAAGTGGAAGTGTACGACGAACGACGACAACATCATCATCCTCCACGAAAACGAACGCCATACAATTAAAAGGAAGGGTGGGTTTTAATTTGTTTAACGCTTTATCCTTTCACGTTGAATCAACTTCATGAACCACTTGATATCATTCTAAAGTGGAGGGTTTGGGCCGAACGAACATGACCCGACCCCTCCTTAACTTTGGTGGTTTCAGAACCTTGAGTCAATGGCGATGTAACGACAGCATGAAAATGTGTCGATGGAGAAGAAGATGAAGAATAGAGGTTGTGCTATGCGTGGCCTCTGTGAACCACGCCGCTGGCTAGGCGGCGCCCAACCCGCCTACCCGTGCGCTGCCAGGCGCGCGCCCCGGCCAAAACCGCGGCCTGCCCGTCCCGCCGACACCCTTCTTGCGAGCCTCCCGCGCTGTCGGCCCGCCCTGCGCCTGCCCGACGCCCTGCCCGGCGCCCCCCGATGCCCAGGCCGCCTACCTGGTGCCATGCCCATTTCCCCCAGCACCCAGGCCGCCTCCCCGGCGCCCCCTTCCCCCCGATGCCCAGGCTGCCTGCCCGACGCCCTGCCTAGTGTGCATGTCGGTCGCCCAGCGCCCCTGCGCCGAGGCCGCCCTGCCCGACACGTCCCAGCGCGCTGCCCGCACCCCACGCGGCCTGCCTCTAGATTCTCGGGCCGCGCAGCCCAATACATGCCCCTCGCGGTGCCGACCGAACCGGCCACTGGCCTTCAGGACGATATGCCAATGTGGTGACTTTCGTCCCGAATTGACCACGCAGTCCGCTAGGCCGGGACCAGCAGACTGGGCCGAACTGAGCAGAATGACCCACCCAACATGCTGGGTTAGACCCAGCAAGTCATTCCAGGTCGAATCAGACCAGGTTGACCCAGATTGGGTTAGGCCGAGTCGGTCCGACTAGTTCGGACTAGACCCGGGCCCATAACACTCTTTTTTACTTTATTGGGCGATATCTTTGGCACCGGACGTCCGTTTGACGAACCGTCAGCGGCGCCGATATTATTGGAGCATAGCCGTACCTTTGAGTATACCCCTCTAGGTTGAGGTATAGTTGAGTAATGGTTAGGTTGGTTCGTACACGAATCCATCCGGGCCCCCCGGGACTAAAATGCTAATAACTCACATAAGGGGCATCCGATTGACGCATCGTCTATTGCGTTGAGACTCCTATGACATGGTGGTCCTTTGAGATACAGCCACATAAGACTTTGTGAAACTGTAGTATCGACCAGTAGCTCGTGGAACGGATCATCCCGGAGTCAAGCATACGGAGTGCAGAGACCTAGTAGCTATAGACCTGACGACTGGTTGACCGATTCGACTCAGATTGATTCAACTAGCCCAGTGGACGGAGCGTCCGATTTGGTGGTAGACCCACGGAGGATGGAGCACCTGGTTTGGAAGCAGACCTGCGATACTCGACTGGAGGAGTCTCTTTGACGGCTATTAGGTGGAGCACTCGGTTTTGCGGCAGACCCACTACGGAGGAGTGCCCGGTTTGGTAGCAGACCTGTAGTACCAAACAGTAGGAGTACCTCTGTAGTATAAGGTTAGTGAGTAGCGCCTAAGAGTTGCGATAGGGACATTGTACTCGACAGAGGAGGAGTTCTCCAGCAGCTTTGGTTTCGTTAATGAAAATCCAGGTTTGAGCTGAGTCAATAACCTTTGTGTTTTCCTCATTATGGAGATGAGTTACTTGATAACTTAGGTATATGTGTGGGCATATACCTAAGTAATGCTTATCCGTTGATTTCTTATTTAGTGGTTTATCCTTGTTGGATTTTCTGAGACCTTGAGGGTGTCGGGGTCCCTACTATGTATCGTTGTACACACCCATACACGAGCTATGCCCGCACCTCGTTGTGTTGGATGCGGACGACGAACTTTGCTGATTGAGGCCGAGAGCACCAGGACTAGACGATACCCTGGGGTGGACCACTCGGTGTGACGACACACAGAGCAGACTGATAGACGTGGAGTGTAGAGGAGGAAATGTGTACCTACCCTTCAGGTAGGAACCCGGAGGATGATCCCAGAGCTATTTTCTCCATTCAGCAGTTTGTCTTTTTCAGTTGTACTTTCTTTCAGTTGTAGATATATATTTTTGTTGGCTTGTATTTCTCGACCCGTTTTTACATTCAGAAAACTTTTTATACAAATTTACTTAGTTTTTTCTTCCTCTTGTACTCGTGTTGTGTGTGTTTACATTTTATAAAGGCAATGTCTTCCCAGTTTTAGGGAATTAAACCTTTGGTGCTAGTCTCCAGCTCCTAGCCTTTGGAAGGCGGGCTTGGGGTAGTCACGATACGGGCCCTAGGGGATGGCTCTTGACAAATTAATATCAAAGGAGTCGGTTCTACCACAGAACATAGGACTCTGATATTTATTTTCTGTGAAGCAGTGGTGTTAAGGTTACTAATTGTGGTTTTCAGTTTAGGGAGTCCAGTGTTGGTGCGGGAGGCTGACGTATCCATACACCAGAACCCTGACTTTTGATTTCTAACTCATTGCACGAAATCACTGATTGCGTGTGTGTTTTCAAAAGTTTTCCTTAAGTCAGATCAAACTAGGTCAGCTCACCAGGTATAGTCTTTTGATCGTGTCGCTTCTATTGTTTTCAGGATGCCTCCCCGCAGACGACCAGCTAGTGCACCGAGAGTTGAATGTACTGACAACCCGTCATGCGATGAGGCCTCAGTACAGGGCCCTCGTCCAGCTGTGGCACCAGCGGAGGCACTAGTGGTACCACTTCCCATTGGGCCACCGATTCAACTAGCCCCAGCAGAGAGTGCACGTCGCTTGACCGCACTGCATGAGTTCCAACACTAGAGGACACCCCGGTTTATGGGAGAGACAAACCCACAGGCGGATGAGGATTTTCTGGAGGCTGTGGTGAGAGTCTTCAGACTGGTAGGGACACCAGCCGATTTCATGGTGATCCTTGCTGCCAGCCTCCTTCATGCAGCAGTAGGCAGATGGTGGAGCATGATGCTCCAGATGCATGACGAGGCGTCACTTCTATGGGAAGACATCAAGAACCTATTCCGGGCAAAGTTTGTACTGCTACCCTTCATGTGGTCCGTATACAGTAGCTATTGCATCTACAGCAGGGTAGCATGATGGTGGAATAGTACTCAGCGAGGATCACCGACCTCTCGTGCTACTCTACTGATATGATACGGGACCCATTCTTTAGGGCCCGAACCATCGAGAAGGGACTCAGGCAAGAGATTATAACTTCAGTTGTCTCCCACATCATCCCAACGTAGACGGGGGTGTTGGAGTGAGCCCTCTTAGTAGAGTGTTTCCTTGCTGAGCAGTCTCCAGAAGCAAGACCCACCACTAGCCGACATGTAGTGGAGTCTTCTGCAGCTGGCAGTAGACAGATGACGCAGAGGTCCAAGAGGACCAGAACTACAGGTGATCGACTGCACGACTCATGATCTGTTGTGCAGGGCACCCAGAGTGGAGACAGAGCCAGGAATACCGGCAATGTACATTGTTACTCCTGCTGTGGGATTGGTCACATGGCATGTGACTGTTCGACCCACCTTGCAGACAATTAGTAGATAGATGAAGTACCTCCCAAGCAGAGGCAAAGGTTCGATCAAAACGGTCTGCAGGGCAAAGGCGAATGTGGCAGGGTAGTTTTCTGTGCAGGTGGTGGTGGACGACGCTTCGAGGTGTTTCCACCACCACCACTAGGAGGTCCACCTCGACTGTAGGGAACGGGTGGACATGGGAGAGCATAGCTTTAGGCAGCGACTAGTTCCAGGATTACATGCCTTTATTAATGATGCTTCTAGCTTCATTTATGTCATTGTGTGTGGTTACTTTGTGTTTTTGTACTTCGAGCTGCAGTAATAAAAGACACTTGTCCTTGTAACGTTTGCCTTCCTACCTTTTTGTGTGGTTAATACTAAGAGGTTCTGGTTAAAACTGTTGACTTGACCCTCACTTTTGAGATTTCTACAAGAGGAGACCCAGTAACCACACACTGATGCTGAGAGTGTGACACAACCCTTGGAGGTGAGAGTAATGGTTGGTTCTTTTGGTAGTAGCGTCGATGCCTTACGACATCATCCATGGCATGAATTAGTACTATTCATGTCATGATTGACAGTATTATGAAAAGGTTGTGGTTCAACCAGGGTATTAGACCAGATTCCCCTTTTCGATAGAGGATAAATCTTAGCAGCTCTTGTAGAACGTAGGTGAAGAAGGGTGAGGTCGAGTTCTTACAATTGTCTAGTCTCACCCACTGTTCGTTGAGCGAACGGTTTATGGTTTACTACAATTTCATTAGTCTTAGGCGTGTATTATTTCAGAGGGATATAAACCTGAGACTATGACGATGGCTTGAGTTTTTATGGAACTATGACTATACGGTAGTTTATACTCCTAGTAAGGGGAACATTGTTGCAGATGCGCTCAGCAGGAGGACTGGTTTTCAGTTGCTAGGAGAGGCAATAGAGTAGTTGGATGCCTTTCATATATCCTTTGTGGATAGAGATTGTACTGCCTATCTATAGTCTCTTACAGTCACTCCTCCACTTCTTCAGTAGAGTAGGTGAGGTGGCTTACTTCCTGGCCCTTCCACCTCAGTTGCACCGGGTGCACGACGTCTTCCATGTATCTTAGCTAAGGAGATGTGTGCATGACTATTCCCACAACATCGACAATGGGGAGCTGGACATCGATGACGGGGAAACATTCATGGAGGTTCCAGTAGAAGTTGAGGATTGATAGGAGTAGGTCCTTCATGGATGTTCGATTTCTCTGTTGCGCATTCGCTGGTAGCATGGGAACATTTAGGAGAGAAAATGGGAGCGGGAGGCTCAGATGGATGCTCAGTACCCCCCCTTTAGTTTCCCTAGTGTGTGTTGTAGCTTTACGGAGACGTAAATCCCTGAGGTGGGATAATGTAAAGACCCTGAAATTTTGAGGGAATTTTTTTAAAAAATTATTTGGAATTTTATGAGTCCATAGTTTCTGACGGCGACTGATTCTGAGGCCCGGTGTTCCTGGAATCAACTTCTGAAGTTTTTTTCAGGTACGTTTAGTGAATGTACATGTGGGTTTTTCTATCGTTTGAACTGGTGCTCAGAATTGAAATATGAGGTCACTTTTGAAGTCGCAATTACGGTAATCGCTTAAGCAGACCTTTACCGCTATTGTGTTTCATCGTGCAGGGAAGTTATAAATTGGGGTTATTAATTAAAATTTAATGATTAAATAAAAATATGTGTGTAACACATTTTTATTCAAAGTGTTGGCTTTTATCTCCAAAGGGAAGTTAGAGGTGGGGCCCACCCCCACATAACCTCCCATGGGAGGATATTGTGTGTTGGGGCCCACACGAACACCAAACCCCATAAAATCCCCTTCAACTCCATGAACTCCCAATTAAGGAGGATGTTAACTTTCCACCTCCCTCTCATTAATGTGCCTTTTCACTTAATGGATTAGTTAAATTATTCACCTTCCTTCCCATAATTAATTAAGAAAACTTCACACATTAATATAGTGAAGTGGCTTAATTTATTTTGAAATCTTTTGAATTCCATTGGGAATGCATGGAAATAATTAAATAATTGGGAATCTATTATTTTATTGTTGTTGGTGATTCTCTTTGGGGAGATTTGGGTTTTGGAGAAAGAACATGACTAACGCCTCTTCCTTCTAACGAAAAACTTGAAGAATGTCAGTGAAATCCTCCGTTCTTAGACTTCTTCCTTGGACCCCCCCCCCCCTTCCAATGTGGAATCTCTTCGAGGACCCTTCTTCCTTCTCCTTCACCGTCAACGGTCCGATGCACGAGCACGGAAGTGGAAGCGTACGACGAACGACGATGACATCTTCTTCCTCCGCGAAGAATGAACTCCTGACAATTAAAAAGTTAGGGGTGTGTTTTAAGTTATTTAACACTTTATCCTCTCACATTGAATCAACTTCATGAACCACCTGTTATCATTCTAACGTGGAGGGTTCGGGCCGAACGAACACGACCTGACCCCTCCACAACCTTGGTGGTTTCGGAACCTTGAGTCAACGACTATGTAATGACAACATAGCAATGAGGTGATGGCGATGAATATAGTGAATAAAGGTCGTGCTACCTGCGGCCTCCGTGAACTGTGCCGCCGGCCGAGCGACGCTCGAACAACCTACCCATGCACTGCCTGACGCATGCCCCGGCCGAAACTGCAGATTTCCTGGAACTTAGGCACCCTTACAGCATTCCCCGGGCGCCTCCGGCACGCCCCGCGCAACTCCGGTGCGCCCCTCGCATTCCTGACGCCCTGCCCAGTGCCACAGCCCCCTGATGCCCAGGCTGCTTGCCCAGCGCCCTGCCTGGCGCCCCGACTGCCTTCCCGGTGCCACCCCAACGCCCAGGTTGTAACGTCCCGGTTCCGGAAGCCACCCATAGGCACCCCTTACCTGGTTGTTCATATGGCCTCAAGCACATTTTCCTAAATGACAGAGGCTGCCGACTAGCAGCAAGGGCCTTGGGTGTGATAGTGGGGAAACTATGCCCTCCTTGGCAGAGTACACAGTGGAAGAGGAATAAAAATTCAATAACATAAGCAGTAATGACAAAAAATATAACAGCAGAAGACTAAATCAAAAAACTGGAGCACATATGTATATATGAAATGATGTATGATACATAACTAGGAAAGAAGCCAACAAGTCACAATGCTGGAAAACACTACAGTACCAAAACAAGTACAAATGAAAAGTGGACAACTCCTCAACATCGCAAGACAAAGCTTAGTCCCATGATCCCCTGCTCCAATAAATCAAGTTCTAGAAGTTGAAGGGCACTTTCCCTTGTCTATACCTACAACAACATAGTCTTCTTGGGCCCAAAAGCATGGCCCGAACAGGGTGTGTGATAAAATCCCAGTAGGCATTCAACTGAAGATATGTGCCTAACAGTCAGTGAGTATATGGAAAGTAAAAGTGCAATAAGCAGTAAACAACAATAGCAAGAAGAAGGTAGTAAACAGTAAGTAGTAAAACAGGATGATACATACCAGCAATCAATACACAACAAAACAACAGTAGTGAAACAAACAGCTAACAAGCCAAAAACCCTCTGGGAAGTACTCGCATCCATCCCCTCTGGTCCTATCCAGGATGTACCACAATCCTCGAGGCTGTGCACTCAGCCTAACCCCTCTGGCATGGTCATACGAATTTATGAGACTCTCTGTGGAAGCTTACTTGGTCAATTCCCCTTATAGTCTAGGGTAGTCATGTAATCTCTTGAGGAAGATCACGCGGTCTAACCCTCATAGCCCCAAGGTTTAAAGACTCTCTGAGGAAGCTATATCAATCAATTCCTCCTATAGCCTCAGTTATACCACAGAATCTCTGAGGAAGCTCATTCGGTCAATTCCCCCTCTATCCTGGGAAGGTTCTTAAAGAGATTCAAACATTGTAAGACTCTCTAAGGAAGCTCACTCGGTCTACCCTCCTGTAGTCTATAAAATCCAAAACTCTCTGAGAGCTCACTCAGCCCATCCCCTCTGTAGTCTGTAATATCTAAGACTCTCTGGGAAGTTCACTCGGTCTATCCCTTATAGTCTATAGCACCAGGTTCTCTCAGCCCCATACCAGTCTATGCATAATAAAGTTATAAGGACAAAGTACACCTATAGAGATACTTCTCTAACGAAAGTACACCTATAGAGATACATAGCTAAAAATTCTACAAGGCAACAAGTATGTCATGAATTTCACTTCAACTTATAACCGCAAGGCATGGAAACAGGTGTAACAGCCAAAGGAAAACGAGACCAAAAGGTCATGAATAGAAAAAAGAAAGGAAAATACATTCAAGAACAACAATTTATCCTCTAACATGGTCAAATTACCTCTACACACGAATACAGGAAAGGTAGGAAAACAACGAGGGTAAAAAGGTAAACACGCAATACTCCATTCACCGGTATTGGTGGAATTTTCACGTAAAACTCAGAAACTTTGACCTGTAAGGCACAAACCACCTACCTCGATCCTAGGAGATCGATATACTTGAACCACAATGGCTAATTCCCCCTAGAATGTCATAGATCTGAAAAAACCCAAAAAACGTTCAACCTTAGATAACATGAGAAGGAAGAAGAATTGGAAAACAAGGCTCAAGCAGAAGGAAGAACTCACTTCCGCACTTCCAACGCAATTGACTGTGCTCGAATCGGAGAATAGACTAAGAGATGGGATCTCGTGGAAGATTTGGTCGTACGGGTCACTCTCGGACGAACCAGACCTAGAAGAAGACGTTTATGATGTTGAGGCGGGACCCCGGTCCATTTAGTGAAAAAAGGAAAAGTACACGGTGTGTATATTTAAGTTACATGGCGTGTAGTGGGTCTTTCCATACTCCGCCAAAATCGGCCTCCACGTCACCCCTACACACCGTGTGTGTGGCCCGGGCACGGCCAGCACACGACTTCAAGCTGGAGAAGACTACACGGAATGTCCTTTGAAATTTTCCAGAAACTCCATTTTTCTTAAAAAATACATAAAACGGTAAAGCGTGCCTGAAATGAAGATTCGAGTTCTTACAAATGTCTCCCCTTAAAGAAATTCGTCCTCGAATTTCCTTAGGTGGGCATAGAAGAAGGATCCTCGAACAGTTCCGACCACTACGATCGAACCTCAACATTCCTCTCCCAAGTCTCGTCTTGTACTCGCCCGTGCTGCCATAACACTCGTACCAGAGGAACTGACCGGCCTCGGAGAACCTCTGTACTGCGGTCGACAATCCAGATAGGATGCTCTTCAAACGATTCATCCGCTTCGATCTCATCCTCCTCTGGCTGAAAGACATGAGATGGGTCTGAAAAGTAACGTCGAAGCTGGGAGACGTGGAAGACGTCGTACATAGCCCAGTACCTCGGAGGTAGTTGAAACCGATAAGCAACCCGCCCAACTCTCTCCAATACCTCAAACGGCCCAACGTACCGTGGTGAAAGCTTCCCCGGTTTCTGAATCCTCTTGTGTCCCAAACTCGGTGCGACACGCAAGAAGACCTGATCTCTGAACTCGAACTATAAAGGTCATCTCCACTGATCACCATAAGACTTCTATCAAGACTGTGTTGTATCCATCCTCTTCTGAATCAACTCTATCTACTTAGAGGTCTTCTGAACAAGATGTGGTCCTAGCAAAGCTGCCTCTCCCACCTCCAGCCAGTATAAGGGTGATCGGCATGGCCTACCGTACAGAGCCTCATATGTTTCCATCTGAATGGTCACCTAAAAAGTGTTGTTATAGGAAAACTCCAAATGAGGTATATGCTTCTCCTAGGAACCACCTAAGTCTAGAATTCAATCTCAGAGAATATACTCAAGCACATGGATCGTGCGCTCGGACTGGCCATCAGTCTGGGGATGGTACGCTGTACTCAAAAGCACCTGGGTACCCAAAGCCTTCTAAAGTCCCTGCCAGAACCGAGAGGTAAAGCGTGCATCCATGTCTGAAAAAATGGAGTGTAGAACTCCATGTATACGTACAATCTCTCGGATGTACAGTCATCCCAGAACATCAACACTAAAGGACTCCTTGATTGGAAATAAGTGTGAAACCTTAATAAGCATGTCGACGACAACCCAAACAGCATCACTTCCCAAAGGTGACCTTGGTAACCCCATCACGAAGTCCATCGTGACATCATTCCACTTCCACTCCGTAATGGTTAACTGCTGTAAAAGCCCTGCTGGTCACTGATGCTCTGCTTTCACATGTAGACAGGTAGAACATTTCATGACAAAACTAGCAACATCCTTCTTCATACCTGGCCACCAATTATGGCTATGAAGATCTCGAGAAATCTTGGTGACGCCAGGATGAACTGCCCAAACTGAGGAATGGAAATCCCACATCAGCTCCTCGCATATGTCTGTTGTCACCCATACGCATCCCTGGAAACACAGAATCTCATCCTCACCTATTGTCCATCCAGGAAGAGGGTCCCCTCCTGATACATTCTCCCACAGGACCAAGGCCTCTGAGTCTGATAGCTGCCTCATTCATACCCAATCAAGAAGTGTAGAGTTAACAGCCACATATGAAAGAAAGGTATGTCCCTGCCTGTCGTGCACCTCCAAATGCATCTCAGAGAACAGAGCCATAAGATACCACTCCCTACTGGCCTCCTGAACTGCCTGAATCTGAGTTCGTCTTCTCAACGTATCTGCTACTGCATTACCCTTTCCCGGCATATAGACGAGATTGATGTCAAAGGACTGAAGATACTTGACCCACCTGTGCTGTCTCAGATTCAGATCACGCTGAGTGAATATATATCTGAGACTCTTGTGGTTGGTGAAGACCACAAAGTTCTCTCCTAGAAGATAGTGTCTCCAACAGCATAAGTCATGAGCAACAGCTGTCAACTCTAGATCATGCGTAGGGTAATTCCTCTCATGTGGCCTCAACTGCCGAGACCCATAAGCAACGACTCCATCTCCCTGCATGAGCACAGCTCCCAACCCGATACCTGAAGCATCACAATAAACAGGGTATCCCTTGCCCGGCTCTGGAAAGACTAGTATTGGTGCTAACGTCAACCTCCCTTTCAGCTCCTAAAAGGCTGACTCACAAGAATCTAACCATAAAAACTTCACCCCCTTCTAGTTCAGAATTTTCAACGATGTTGCTAGGTGTGAGAAGTCATGAATGAAGCGTCTCTAGTATCCGGCCAGCCCTAGGAAACTCCACACCTCAAAGACGTTCTTAGGATGCTCCCAGGAAACTATAGCTCTCACTTTCTCTGGGTCCACCGACACTCCTGTCTCCGAGATAACATGACCTAGGAAGTGAATCTGATCCATCCAAAAGTGGCACTTCAAGAGTTTAGCATACAGCTAATGCTCTCTCAGTGTACTCCGAATGATCTCAAGATGTGTGGCATGGTCGTGTTGAGTGTGATAGTACACCAAGATATCATCCATGAAACCACGAAAAAAGAGTCAAAGTAAGGACGGAACACTCAGTTCATCAGTTCCATGAAAACCGCAAGTGCGTTCTTATGACCGAACGACATTACTGTATACTCAAAAATACCATACCTACTCTTAAAGGCTGTCAGAGGTATATTTGATGGTCTAACGTGCAAATGATGATAACTGGACCTCAAGTCGATCTTAGAGAACACCCAGGCTCCTCGAACCTGATCAAAAAGATCATCGATCTTTGACAAGGGATATCTGTTCTTGACCGTCAACTGGTTTAGCTTTCGATAATCCACACAGAGGCAAAGGGTACCATCTTCCTTCTTCGCAAACAGGACAGGCGAATCCCAAGGGGAGGTACTGGGTCAGATGAAACCCTTTTCCTACAACTCCTCCAACTGATTCTTGAGCTCCTGCAACTTAGGTGTAGCCATCCTATAAGGAGGAATGGACACTGGTGCTACTCCTGGCACAAGCTCAATCGAGAATTCTACCTCACGCTCCAGAGGTAAACCTAAAAATTATTCTAAAAAGGCATCCCTGAAACCATTCACCACTGGAGGAAAGTATAACTGTGAAGTCACCTGTTCATCCAGATAATGAGTGGCAATCTGGGCTATCACTTCCCCTAGCCCATGATGCTCTGGTCCAGCTCTACCCACCAGGACATCCCACTCGCTTCTATTGAGGAAAGATCTGTCCTCTAGTGATACAAAAATCACCCTACGACGATAGAAATCAACAACTACCTGGAATGGAACTAACCAGTCCATCCTGAGAATGATTTCATAGCCCATAATATCTAGGAAATAGAGGTCCCATAAGAAAGGACCCCCCGTAACCTCAAGAGGGCACTCTCTGCACTGACGTACGCTAGATGTCCTCATTCCCAACGGTGTGTCAAGAGTCAACAAGTCGGTAGACAAAAAGATACAGAGCCCAAGGATCTCCACAACCGCAATAGAGATAAAGCTATGGGAAGAACCAGTATCTAAGAGGGACGAAGATAAAACTGAGGTCACTAAGATTGTACCTCAAACTGTAGAACGGTCAGGATCCTGCTCCTGATAGGTCTACTCCTCGGCGGAAGACTGGCCTGCACCGCGGCCCTGTGCCCCTAGCTGATCGTTCTTAGCTGATACGCTCTACTATCGCTGATGAGATGGTGACTGACCCCCACGTCCACGACCTCCAAATCGGCCTGAACGGCCGGAAGAAATCATGTTTCATGACTGGTGGGAAACTGGTTCCAGAACGTAGGGTCATAGAGGAACCCCTACCACCAGTTGAAGGTGAGAAGATATGACAGAAACACTGAAGATGGCCCATCTTGCTGAAAGACCGACACTCCATCGGATCTCTCTGGCACTGAGGCCTAGTATTCCCACTCCTACTGCACTGGTATCTTACAACCTGGCTGCCAGAAGATGCATCCTGTGAACCTCGATCTCCTCAAGAAGACTCTCTATGACGCTTCCTACTGTCCGTATGAGGAACACCAGTTCTGGATGACGAACCGCCCTGGCTCACTGCTCCAGAATCCATCAGATTTCACTCAGTGATCAGAACCTGGTTGACGATGGGGGATATCGAAGTCAACTGGAAGATATTCACCTGGGAACGAATATCCTACCTGAGACCATCCTCGAACATCCTAGAAAGGAACAACTCATCACCTGCTGGGATCGGTGTGAAACGTTTGAGCTTAGTGAAGTGGGACGAGTACTCTATAATAGAGAGAGTACCCTGCTACAGACTCCTAAACTTCCGGGCTCGATCGGCCCTTAGGGTCTCTGGATATAAGTATTCATAGAAGGTGCATCAAAACTCGTCCCAAGACATATCCTGCTGACGCCCTGACTATGAGATCACCTCCCACCACCTCTTGGCGGTGTCCCGGAGCATATATGTAGCTAGATTTACCCTTTTATCTGAAGGGATCTCTAGGTGCTCAAATATGGTCAGTGTGGCCACTATCAACGACTCTACATCCTGAGGTCCTCCATCTCTTGAAAAAGTCAGAGGATGCTGCCACGGGAAAACCCGCATCAACTCAGCCATTGACGGGGAAGGAGGCGGTGCTCCCTTGAAGGTCTGCGTCATCCTCAAGAATTCCTCCCTGAACTACGCCTCAACGCCTACAATGGGTATGACAGCCGGTGTCAAGGCTGGCTCGACTGGAGGATCGGCAGGAAGTCCCTGATCATCCATATCTGGCGTCTGATCACTGCCTGACGACAGATGTACAACCGGAGGACGACTCGGAGGCATAGTTCTGAAAGATCAAAATTATAAATTAGATCTGAAAAAAAGGACATAGAACACAAGAGTACAAAACAAGAACATGGTAAAAAAACACACAAGTTTACAAAACACGACTACACGGTGTGTATGAAAACTACACGGCATGTACTCTTAATCCACTGACATGGGCATGTAACCCTACCCTACATGTCGTTTAACACCACAAACTACATGGTGTGTTGTCCACACGCATGACATGTACTTCTACTTTAAACCCCTATCCGAGTCTCTTTACACGGCTAACTCACACGGTTAAAACTAACCTCAGATTACATGGCGTATTCCCTAGGGACACAGCGTGTACTAGACACTGACTCGGCGACCTGTGTTGTTAGTTACATGGTCATCTACACGGTTGTCCCTTACACGAAAAGTTCCGAACAAACACGGTGTGTATAGGAGAAGGTGACACCATCCCGTGTTGTTCATGACATGACCAGGTACTTGAGAAGACTACGCAACATGTTCCAAAAGCAACACGGTGTGTCTTGGAGAAGGTCACGTCGGCCCGTGTTGTTCATGACACGGTCGGGTACCTGGGTAGAACTACACTGCATGTTCTATTACAACACAACATGTTCTACTCGAGCTTTCCCAGCCCGTGTTGTTAATGACACGGCTGAGTACAAGGCTCTACACTACACGTCGTGTAACTACCGTACACGGCGTGTTCCTATAGGTATTTCTACAACAACATGTCCCTACTCACACGGTCAGTGACACGGTCTAAAAACTACACGGCGTGTTGTCAAATGTACAGGTCGTGTATTCTGGGTTTTTCTGGGTAGTAGCTCAGAAACTACACAGAAGCCCAGAAAACACAGAAACAAGGAAAAGAGGTTCCAAATTCCGATCCTTGAGGTCCCATACTCCCCGCAAATCAAAGCATGGAATCCCCTACAGTCATGTACAAGATAAAACAGGATCATGACCCACCAATTTCCGATTCAAGAGGGCCCATAACACCTCACGAGTCAAAATTTGTCATTAATTTAAACAAAGTACAATACAAACAATTCTCTAACAAGCAGTAGAGATTCTATCAAGCATCCATCATAACAACATGCATAATACACACAACGTCTATCACAACAGCATGAAATCACTAATTTACCCTAAATGGAATGGGAAGAATGCATGGCATGGAATTTCTACAAGTTTTTATATGATACATGAGATGGCATACCCTCATCTCATCAGGTTGCGATAGAAATAGAAACGTAATATCAAAACAATAACAATACAAATCATGTGAATCACTCTAGGTGAAATCGTATCAACTGTAAAATATCAAAACCAACAAAAGTGAAATAAATGAGGTAGTATGGATTTTCCCTGTATAAGGGTTAGCTACTCCCATACATAGATTATTACCAAGTACTGAATCCGTCATATCCCTGGCTAAGTCTTCGAATAGTAATGCAAGAGAAAATAATTCCTTTGATACCACTTTGTAACATCTCATTCCGGAAGCCACCCAGAGGCACACCATACCCGATTGGTCACATGGCCTCAAGCGTATTTTCCCAAACACCAGAGGCTGGAGACTAGAAGCAAGGGCCTTGGGTGTGATAGTGGGGAAACTATGCCCTCCTTGGCAGAGTACACAGTGAAAGAAGAATAAACATGCAATAACAGAAGCAGTAATAACCAACAATATAACAGCGGAAGACTAAATCAACAAACTGGAGCACATATGTATTTATGAAATGATGCATGATACATAACTAGGAAAGAAGCCAACTAGTTACAATGCTGGAAAACAATACAGAACCAAAAAAAGTACAAAATAAAAGTGAACAGCTCCTCAGCATCGCAAGCCAAAGCTTGGTCCCATGCTCCCCTGCTCCAAGAAATCAAGTTCCAGAAGTCGAAGGGCGCTTTCCCTTGTCTATACCTGCAAAAACATAGTCTACTTGGGCCCAAAAGCATGGACCAAACAGGGTGTGAGATAAAATCCCAGTAGGAATTCACCCGAAGATCTGTGCCTAACAGTAAGTGAGTATATGGTAGGTAAAAGTGCAATATGAAGTAAACAACAACAGGATACAGAAGGCAGTAAACAGTAAGCATTAAAACAGGATGATACATAGCAGCAATCAATCCACAAAAAAACAACAGCAGTGAAACAAACAGCTAACAAGCTGGAAACCCTCTGGGAAGTACTCGCAGCCATCCCCTCTGATCCTATCCAATATTTACCACAATCCTCTGGGTAGTGCACTCAGCCTAACCCCTCTGGCTTGGTCATACGAATTTATGAGACTCTCTGGGAAAGCTCACTCGGTCAATTACCCTTATAGTATAGGGTAGTTAGGGACTCTATTGAGGAATATCACGCGGTCTAACCCTCTTATCCCCAAGGTCTAGAGACTCTTTGAGGAAGCTATCTTGGTCAATTCCTCTTATAGCCTCAGGTATTCCACAGACTCTCTGATGAATCTCATTCGATCAATTATCCCTCTAGCCTAGGAAGGTTCTTAAAGAGATTAAAACAAGGTAAGACTCTATGAGGAAGCTCACTCGGTCTACCCTCCTGTAGTATTTAAAACCCAAGACTCTCTGGGAGCTCACTCGGTCCATCCCCTCTGTCGTCTGTAATATCTAAGACTCTCTGGGAAGCTCACTCGGTCTATCCCTTATAGTCTATAGCACCAAGTTCTCTCAGCCTCGTGCTAGTCCGTGAATAATAATGCTATAAGTCCAAAGTACACCTATAGAGCTACTTGGCTAACCAAAGTACACCTATAGAGCTACTTAGCTAAATATTCTACAAGGAAACAAGTATGTCATGAATTTCACTTCAACCTATAACTGCAAGGCATGAAAACATGTGTAACAACCAAAGGAAAATGAGACCAAAAGGTCGTGAACATAACAAATCAAGGAAAATACATTCAAGCACAACAATTTATTCTCTAACATGGTCAAATTACCTCTACACAAGCATAAAATAAAGGTAGGAAAACAACGAGGGTAAAAAGGTAAACACACAATACCCCATTCACGGGTATTGGTGGAATTTTCACATAAAACTCAGAGACTTTGAACGGTAAGGCACAAACCACCTACCTCGATCCTAGGAGATCGATATAATTGATCCACGACGGCTAATTCCCCCTAGAACGTCGTAGATATGGGAAAATGCACAAAACGTTCGACCTTAGATAACATGAGAAGGAGGAAGAATTGGAAAACAAGGCTCAATCAAAAGGATGAACTCACCGATGCACTTCCAATGCAATCGACCGTGCTCGAATCGGAGAAAAGACAGAGAGACGGGAGCTTGAGGAATATTCAGCCTTACAGGTCGCTCTCGGACAAACCAGACCTAGAAAAAGACATTTATGATGATGAGGTGCAACCCCGGTCCATTTAGTGAAAAAAAAAGTACACGGCGTGAATTTTTAAGGTACACGGCCTGTAGTGGGTCTTTCCATACTCCACCAAAATTGGACTCTACATAACCCCTACACACCGTGGGTGTGGTCCGGGCATGGCTAGTACACGGTTCGAGCCGGAGAAGTGTACACGACGTGTACTCAGAAAGTACATGGCGTGTACTTCAAAATTTTACAGAAACTCCATTTTTCATAAAAACTCCAGAAAAAGGAAAAGTGTACCTGAAACGAAGATCTGAGTTCTTACACGGGCCGCCTGCCCGGCACCCCCTGGCGCCCAGGCCTCCTGCCCCTTACTCAGGTCGCCTGCCCGGTGCCCCCGCACCCAGGCCGCCCTGCCCGGCACATCCCGACATGCTGCCCGCACCCCCAAGGCTTTCCTGCACCCGCGCGGCCTGCCCGCGCCCCGCGCAGCCGGCCCCTGGCTTCTCGGCCTGTGCCGCACCCCTCGCGGCGCCGGCCGAACCTTCCACTGGCCTTTGGGCTGAGACGCCCAAGTGGCGACTTTCGGCCCAAATTGTCCACGCAGTCCGTTGGGACGGGCGCAGCTGACTGAGCCGAACTGAGTAAACTGACCCACCCAACGGGCCTCGTCAGACCCAACAAGTCAGTCCAGGTCGACCCAAACTAGGTTAACCTAGACTGGTTGGGCCGATTCTGTCCGACTGGGTAAGACCGCACCCGGGCCCATACCACTTCCTTTACTTTCTTGGGCCATATCTTTGGCACCGAATGTCTGTTTGACAAAACATCAGTGGCACCGGTATTCTTGGAGCATAGCCTCCCCTATGATTATATCCCTATGGGTTTGGGGTAAAGTTGAGTCATGGTCAGGTTGGTTCGTATGCAAATCCAATCGGGCCACCGGGACAAAAATTCTAATAACTCACAGACTAGGCATCTGATTGATGCGCCGTCTGTTGCATTGAGACCCCTATTACGTGGTGGTCCTTTGAGATACTTCCACCTGAGACTTCTTGAAACATGGAGTATCAACTAGTTGCTTGTAGAATGGATCCTTCTGATGATGAGGATACATAGTGCAGAGACCTAGTAGCTGTAGACCTGATGACTGCTTGACCGATTAGACTCGGAGTGATTTGACTAGCCCAGCAGATAGAGCGCCTGGTTTGGCAAGAAGATACATGGCGAATGGAGAGCCTGGTTTGGCAGCAGACTCGTGGTACTCCACAGGAGGTCTACCTCTGACTACTATTAGGGGGAGCGCCCGATTTGGCGGTAGACCCAAAACAGAGGAGCACCCGGTTTGGCAGCAGACCCGCGATACTTGACATGAAGAGTACCTCAGCAGTCTATGGTTAGTCAGTAGTGCCTAGGAGTCGTGATAGGGCCACTGTACAAGACAAAGGAGGAGTTCTCTAGCAGCTGTGGTTTCATTAATGAAAATCCTGGTTTGAGCTGAGTCAATGATCTTTGTGTTTTCTCATTATTGAGATGGGTCACTTGATAACTTATGTATATGTATGGGAATATACCTATGTAATGGTTATCCATTTAATTCTTACTTAATGGTTTATCCTTGTTGGATTTTGTGAGACCTTGAGGGTCTAGGGGTCCCTACTGATTATTGTTATACTCACCCCTACACGGGCTATGTCTGCACCTCGTTGTGTTGGATGTAGATGACTGATAGCACTGATGGAGGCTGAGAGAACCCGGACTGGATGGTACCAGGGGTGGACCACTCGGCGTGACGACACACGGAGCAGACTGATAGATGCGGAGTGGAGAGGAGGACATCTGTACCTACCCTTTATCTAGGAACCCAGAGGATGATCCAGGAGCTAATTTGTCCATTCAGTAGTTTTTCTTTTTCAGTTGTACTTTCTTTCAGTTGTAGCTGTACCTTTTTGTTGGATTGTAGTTCCGACCCCTTGTTTACTTTCAGCACACTTGTTATACAACTTTACTTAGTGTTTTCTTCCACTTTTACTATGGTTGTGTGTGTTTACGTTTTATAAAGGCAATGCCTTCCCAGTTTTAGGGAATTATGCCTTTGGTTCTAGTCACCAGCCCCTGGCCTTTGGAAGGTGGGATTGCGGTAGCCACGATAAGGGCCTCGGGGGACGGGTCGTGACATGAGTAACATTTCTATTTTTTAATGATCATCATGAAAAGTAGGTAAATAATATTTTTACATTATATAATTATAATAATATCATAAATGTCAAATTATTTTTTTAAATATAATTATATATATCATTCATGTGGTGTGATGATCAAAAGTGATTCATGTCATTTTGTGAAGGCGGTAGTCCATACGTACACGAACGACTTTATCATTTTTATGTGAGTGAAATTGAAGAAAAAATAATATATTGTCTTTTAATATTGGTAAATATTTAATTAATATTATAAATATATCATTTCTATCATAAAAATTCATTAAATTTATCTTTATTAACTTCCATCAAAAGTGTTAGTAAAAAATGATCCATATTTATTCACGAGGTAGAAGTCTGTTGTACACATGAGGGATGTTATCATTTCCCTTATAGAATAGAAAGTAAAAAAAGGAATATATTATATAATGAATATAAATATATAATTATGTTCTATATATCATATATATACTTTATATCCTTCATTGTAAGCAACTGTGATAGGTGTCAATGGAAAAAAATGAAATTGGTTCGTGAGGTGGCAGTCTGTCGTACACATGAATGATGATTTCAGAATTCATTTGATGTATTTTGGGTTGATTTTAGGTCATTAAATTTACATAAAAATATTATTTTATGTAATATAATTAGTTTATTATATCATCATGGTTCAATATGAATTAAAATAGGTGGAGGAATAAAAATAATTCATAGTTAGGAATTTTACCAATTCTCGGGCTAGCTCTTTAGGATTATACCTAAAGAATTTATAAAAATGATTTATATCAAAAAAATAATTTTAGGATTAGGGTATGTAATTTGTTAATTTATTTGGGAAGGTATTGGAATACCCCAAAGGTTTTAAAGTCATGAAGAATAGCGAAGAGGGGCTTCCTTTTAAGGTTTAAGTGTGTGGCACACTTGTAATATTAGAAAATAAAATGGTGTAACAATGTTCCTCACATTCTAAAAGGGTCAAAAATGGATTATTCTCAATACTTATACATTATAATGTTTAAATATAGATATAAAATTAGGTTATGATATGTTTTTTAGTTATTTTAACCCTTATCCTGTTTACCTTAAACCTAGGTACACCTATTTTTACCTAAATAATTGTAAATAATTTTTAATGTTTTTACTATTTATTATGATAAAAAATTATTTTGAAATTATTAGATATTATAAATTATTATTATTTAGGATATGTAATCCATTTCTCCAAATTCCATTTATAGAATTGAAATTTTTTAATTTAAAAATAATCCCACAAACGTGATGAGAAAACTTGTTTTTAAAGATAAAATGTTTAAAATTTAACAATGTTTTCATATCAAACTTAAATATGAAATTGATTAAAATAAAATAATTTGATTAATTAATATAAAATTTAAATAATATTATTTTAAAACGAAATTAAAAATATAATTTACATTATAAATTATTCAAATTAAAAGGAAGTTTTCAATTAAAATTCAATACTTTTCACTATCCGTCAAAAAATGAAACTTTTAAAAAAATCACAAACATTAACCCTAAGATAATTTTTATATTGGGATTTTAAAAATCAAGTATACATTTTCAAATAAATTTTTAAAAAGTGTAAAAAATTAATTATATATTTTGTGTTCAAAGCGTGACTAAACAACCTTTTAGAAAAATACCATTTTCAGAAAACATTTATTTTTCTTTCAAATTGTTCTAATTTATCTCCAATAAATATTTATTAATTTTATTTTTTTTATAAATCTGTAAACCATATAATTTTTATAATTATATTAGTACTATTCATACCCTCCAAATTAATAGCTAGGTTATAATGGTATATTATATTACAGTTCATTTAGATTCAGGGATGCATGTTCTATAAGTTATCAATGAGATTAAATTTAAAGCTATATATTTTATGGGTTGTTTATTCTTAGTGTTTCATGTCCAATAATATATCTAATATAATATTTTAATTTTATAATTTTGGGGTGTTACAATCACCCCCTTCTAAATAAATAGCATTATCACATTTTAAACTTGATCTCAGTAATCAATGGTTTGATATTTGAATATTATTTTGTTGAAAAACCATTTTGTAGAAAGAGTTAATAATCCATCCTCATAATAAGAGAGAAATTAATGTATATATAACATATGCAATAACACATTACTAGGTTTCAAAGTAGGATATCACTGGTAGAAAGTGAAGATAATGAAATCAAAGAAGAGCGTAAATAATTATAGAGTTATAGATGTAATTGATCACAAGAAAGTGAGTGATCAATGGAATGTTACGGACCTAAACACAATAAATTTATGATGATTTAAAAGACTATCTGTTAAACATAAATGAATGTTCTAGGATAGAAATGTGTTTAAACATAATTATCCTGGATTTTAGGAATTCCATTACCATATATACTGAGAATATATGAAAATATACTTGATAACTTTCTAGTTCATATAGAAATTTTCATCTTTTGGTTATGCTTTGATCAATTTCTAATTCATCATTTACTCCAATAAACTAATATCTTAAAATAATTTATAACTAATTCTCAAAAAAAATTAATGGATCATAAGATTCATAATAAAATGATAAGTAATTTATTTTATATCTAGTTATTATTATAACAAAATTGTTAGTACAGATTATCCAATATTCATAAACATTCATATTATGAAGTGAAAAATTAATCTCTAAAAACTTATACAAAGTTCAACTTAATCCATTTCATAAATGGTCAACCATATGAACTATTCAAAATATTAAGATCAAACAATTTATAATGAAAGTTACTAAACTTGTAAAATAGAATTATCATTAATCCCCCAAACAAAATTAATTATCCCGTAGTCATCACATACCAAACATGTGAATACATTCATCATGTATTCTCTTGAAACATGGTAATAACCTGAATTTCCATAATACCTTTTAAAAACATTAACGCATCCTTATTCCTTAAATAAAACCAATATTATTTAATATATTCCTTAAATATAAAATTTTTGTTAACTCCATAAATAATAGCTTAAATGACAATTTCATCAAATCGTTAATAAGTTCCACTGTAATAGTACTTTACAATTTACTTTATCCATGTAAATTATCTCTTTATCCCAACATAATTATCTAAATTTCATGAATACATTAATGGTTATCTTTCATTAAATTGTGTGTTTTCCAAGAAGTTAAACATTCCACTAAATCAATTTTCTTGGTCATCGTTACTGTTCAACATATGATTTCAAATCCTTATTGAAAAAGTAATACACTACAATCCTTATATATTTAATAATTTCTATAACTACGAAATCATTGATTAAATTCTATAACTACTTAATTATTGAATCCAAACATAATAAAATTAATTATTCCACCTCAACTATGGTAATAGCCTAATATTGGCCACAATCCATTATAAACCTTTGAGGTATATTCCTATGATGCTCTGTGAATTTATTTTCATAATGCCCCATATACTTGTAGATAAGTAATTGAACAATTGTATCCTTTTTCATTCCATTGAAACCAAAATCTTGATGTATTTTATCTCCACAATTTTAAATTTTCATTCCCTTTAAGAAGGTACCGTTGTGGTTCCTTCCATAACTGACACGTGTGAAAAAATCCTTCTTTCCCTTCTTCACATTATCTATTTTTTTATTTATTTTCATCTTCTACTCTTTATTCCATTTAAAGACATATTATTTAGAGAATTACATATATATCTTGTTAGAACATGATAGTATTTATTAAAATGATGATAATTTTAAGGGTACTACTTCCCTTCGAAAGATTGTATTGATCACATCAATAAAATGACCATTCTTACTCTTTAGATTAAATTCATTAATGTGGTTCCCATTACATCTTCTATCACCAATTATAAATGATGTTATACACTAAATAAGGTCATATAATTATTAAACATAATGTATAATTCCAAAAATATCAAAATATTTAACACAAATTGTAAAATTTATGCATTTATAATATAATAATAATAAACATGGTTTCATTGGGGTTATCGTTATTCTCAAATCATTAACAATGGTTTGTAAATAAAATGTAAATTTTATTAATAATATCCCATGAGAGTTTCAAACTAGTCATATAATAAGGACCGTTTTTGTACGCCTAGTGATGGTCGGGTCAAGACCAATGCAACCTTTTTTAGAGTTATTACACCTAGGTACATCTTTTTCAGAACCACGACCACCTATAGTATCAATATAGGGATGTATTTTCGGTGAAAACATATTCCTTAAAAAAACATTAGGATGTTATTCTATACATATCCTCTAATTATATCATAGGGTTAGGTTCCATAATCTATGTTTTATTAAATCTACTTCCCAAGGTTTATATTAAACATCCTTTGGATACCAACTATAAAGACCCTGCCCCTAATAGCCCGAAGCTGGTGTCTAAATTATTAAATTATCATGGGATTCACAGAATAACATAATGAGTGACCGAATAGTTTATTAGAATTAGTAAAATAGAATTATTCATGAAATTAATATTCCATTTTAAAACATAAAATACACAATAATTTTCTTTAAGAATGAAATTATTTCCCTTAGAGTATATATCAATCGGAAAACAATTCCTCATATCTTGGAAAAAATATAACATAAGGAAGGGATAATCATAGATTCTCAATAAGGGTAAGCGTACATTGGAGGCTATGAATAAATAAGGAGTCATCATTATAGAGTGGTAAATAACTGAAACAAATTCCATTTAATCAATAATTTGATCATAATATGGTAGGAATAAATGATGATCAAATAATTTCATATAAATAATCATACTAGAATGAAACTTAACCTTGGATATTCTGACTAATCAAAGAATCACATGGAATATTAATAAATAAATCCATAATGATAAAATGCATAATGTTGAATATCTGAAACATACTATTGAGTCTTTGTGAGAAGACATCTAATACCATTGAGTCATTGTGCCAAAAAAACTATATAAATGGGTAAAACCTCATCCAAACCTGAATCTATTTTTTCTCATGAGGCATACTGATGCATTGAGAGGATATAGTTGGACCCAACCATCACTTACAAGTCTAACTAATTCCTCATATGAAAGGGTTAAACATAATAAACATAAAACGTATTATCAAAAAACTAACATATAAAATTCTAATACTTACCAAAATCAAATAAACATAATCATAAACCATTCAAAGTAACATGGAGAATGGTAATAAAATTGTACTTCCTTAGTTAGACTGATAATAAACCAAGAAAAGAAATAATAAATATTATTTCAATACAACATATCCATGTTGTATCATATGTAAAATAAATGTATGATTCCATTGATGAATATAAATACCATAAAAATGTAATTTAAATTTTTTTTATGAGAATAACCATTTCACATTGAAGATAATCATTTTAAAAATGTTCACAATTTTTTTGAAATAATTTTATTTGAAAATAACTTTTTAAATATTATAAAATATTTTTGAAAATATTGGGTCGTCATGATGGAGGAAAATTTTGTTCATGATTTACATTTTAAAACAAAAAATACTCTCACATGTTTTTATAATATCCAAATAGACATTGTTTCGAAAATGATTTGAAGATTCCTTTGAAGTTTTTTTTAAAAAGTAAAATTGGGTAATTATTTATTTAATATATAATTGTGAAAATAGATAATTTTTTTTTTGAAAACATGGGTTTTTATGAAAATAGATATACAAATGAAGTGAGAAATAATATCACATTTTATTAATATTATTTTCTTAATCATTTTAAGTACTAAGGAGAGGAGGAAATGGTATAATTACATGAAAAAGTATCATGAATAACTATAGAAGCAAAAAATATATGGATTTTAAGATAGAAATATAAAATAATTATCCAAGAGAGAGTTAAACAAAAACAATATTGAATAATGACGAGATTGTGAAGTAAAACCTCGCCATTTTAGTACGTTTTGTATAATAAGCCCCATGAAAGAAATAACTTTAAATGAAACATTAAATACAATTAAGATAAATTAATTCATAATATAACATAAAAAAAGGACTTTATATACATCCCACAAAATAAATAAGTGGTGAATATGGAACATATCACATAAAAGTCAAAGTGACATGAGAAACACTTACCTTGAGTCTAAATCATCTTGTATGTTCTTTATCTTCTGGAATATTAAACTTATGTTAATTTTTTAATTTATTAAGAAATTTTTTTATGTTTATTATTCCTTTTATTTCAATTTTTATAATGTTATATATGATTACAGAATCAAGTAATTTAACAATTTATGTTTCAATGATATTTAGTTTATGTGTCAAAAATTACATTGGTAGGTTGACTATGGTTACAGAGGTCATTATTTGAATATATATAGTATAATAATCATGAAATAATCATTATATTTATACATCAATTATAATTTTAAGACCAATCATGAAATATTGTTTTGAGAAATGAGGTACATTTTGATAATGGAGACGGTAGGTCATACGTATGCATGATCCCCGTATCCATTTTTCAATGATCATTATGGAAATGAGGTAAGTAATATTTTATATTTATAGAATGATAATAATATCATAAATAACATATTATTTATTTAAATATACTTACGTAAATTATCCATTTGATGTGGTTATGAAAATAGAGTCACATCATTTCATGAAGGTGATAGTCGACACTATAACGAAAGAAATTATCAAGATTCATTGAGTGAAAAGGTAAGAAAGAAAATTATATGTTATATATATATGTGTGTGTTGGTAGGAGTAGATTACTCAAGAGGGGAGGGGTGAATTGAGTAACTACAAATTTTTTTGAAAAAAATAATTTCTAAAAGCTTTCCCCAAAATTAAATGAAGCACAATTAATCAAGGTTATAACGTTATAAGAGTTTGACTATTTGAATAACTTCTTGGAAGATTGATTAGTTCTCAGTAATATTAATATAAGTTATTAATATTACTTTTGAAGCTATTCTACTTAGACAAAATAGTTATAATTTTGTTCCAAGACTAACTATCCAAGTGAATTTAGTGATTTCTAAATTATACAATGGAGAAGTAAAAAAATGAAGACTAAATTAATTAGCACAGTGGATATGAAACAAGTGGTTCAGTATCAAGTCAAGACTTAATCCACTCCACTTGGTGATTACCTTCCACCAAGCAGTTTATATAAATAAAATTTATCCACACCATGGATCGGGGTTAAACAACAGTACACAGGACTGTCCAGGCCACGCAGGGACCTCTTCCACAGTTCTTTGTGGGTGAAAAAATAACCAGGCCACACAGGGACCTCTTCCACACTAATTCGTGGGTATACACAAATGTAAATAGATGTTCGAGTAAGGATATCTTGTATCCTTCAGTTTGATGCAGGTGACAATGTGTGTTTCTATAAAGATGCACATTCTACTCAAAAATTAATAAAATGATACACAACAAAGCAGTAATGTTAACATAGGTTTAGAAATGCTCTGATTTTTTATCTTTGCATCTTTGGACTTCTGGGATGAAGCAGATGAAGAACTCAAGTCCTCGTCTAGAAAACAGAGTGTCGTAAGTTAGATAGATTTCCCTCGTGTTCTTCGTGTTGTTTGACAGTGTGAAGATGTTCTCGGGATTCTAGTATGCTTCGTGTGTTTTTCAGTAGAATCGAGTTGCATGATCCAATTCTCCAAAATGTATATTATTCTCATGTTTATCCCACTAGCATGTTCTTTGTGTCGTGCTACCTACTCCTTTTTTTGGGCCGCATTACAATTTTATCTTGGTGTGCATGTGTTGGGGATGATAGGTTGCATGTATTTTTTACCTCGTACCTCGTACCGTCTGATGATATGTTTACAAGGAAACATTAATTATGTCACTGCATTAAAGTCTTCAAATACGGTCGTTAGAGATTAAATTTAAAAGGACAGAATATAATAGGAAATAGTGTCAAAGTATGTTATGGAAACAGTGGCTCCTATACACGGTGTTTGGATTGGTCATAGGGTCTCATAGTCACGGTGTCTCATAGTCATGGTGTCTTGAAGTCACGGTGTCTTATGGTCATGGTGTCTCATGGTAACAGTGTCTTGTTCATGGTGTATTATGGTCACAAAGCCTCATGGTCACATTTTCTTGTTCATGGTGTCTTATGGTCATGGTGTCTGCTTCTCGGTGTCAGAATGTTCACGGTGTCTGCTTCACGGTGTTTGAATGTTCACAATGTCTGAATGTTCACAGTGTCTGATTCACGGTGTCTTAGACTTAGGCAAATATCTATATTCAGACTTAAGCAGTGATACTTATGGAATGAATTTAACTTAATCATTTGTCATAGAAATCATTATATAGTGAGTCAAAAGATAGTATAATGTTATTAAACTGAATGCAGAGCAATTAAGATCATGAATGGATCTTCTTAAATCATGAGAATACATAAACAACAATACACATGATTTGATATAATTTACAAGATTTAACCAAGTTGAATAGGATTTTTAATCATTAAAACATGATTTTTACATGAGGAGTCCAACAATCTCCCCCTTTTTGATGAGAAAAAATCATGTAGATTTAAAGTGTATATTTGAGTCAACTATAGATATAGAGATAAGATAAATGTCTAACATATAGATATTTTTCTAACATATAGAGATAAATGTCTAACATATAGGGATTTTTCTAACATATAGAGATAAATGTCTAACATTTATAGATTTTTCTAACATATAGAGATTTCTCCCCCTTTTGGGATTACCAAAAAGGATGGAATAAGAGGAGTCATGAAAAAATTCACATTTCATTAAAGAAAATAAGGTCCAGTGCAAACAGAAAATAGAAGAATCAACATCATTCCTATCAAAAAAGGAGTAATAATTGTTCTTCTTTAGGGTTTGGCCTTCTCTTTGCCTTTAGCAGCAGTAGAAAAATAGGAATCCATAGGAGCAGAGGTTGAGGTAGAATAAGGGAGTGAGGTGGTTGATATAGAAGGTAAGGGAAGGCAATTACAAATAGATGGAGCCATAGTAGGAATGGTAGAAGATCGAGTCAGTTGTTGATCAAGGATCACATGCCTGATCTAACTCATTTCGTCACTGATAGACATAGTGGTGGAGGCTAGGGCAGAGGTGAAGGTAGGTAGAACACGTCTCAAAGGAGGAGCCACAAGAGCAACAATGGTTGTACTCTGTACATAAAGGTAAGGCGTCAGAATCATAATGAAATATGCAATGATATCCCCACCATACTGCATGGATTTCTCAAAATCATCCTTGTTCTACATAAATATGTCCAACAATCGAGTGAACTCGGCGAGCTTTTGAACTTGGATCTTGAAAGCATGAGTCATAGGATGATTCCGCAGATTTTCCACAAGATACTTGAAATGATTTTTCATATCAGTCTTTGAGAAGATTTAGTTGAAGTAGAAATCCACATTCATGTAAATATCTTGCTAAGAATCATTAGTAATGTTTGAGTGGATTTGGACTAGATAAAGAACTCAGTCACTATTATTAATAACTTCAGAGAGAGAAGCTACATTGAAACCAGTAAACATAGTCTGATGCTCTTATTTGACCACTGTTCTGAGTAGGAAACTGTCTAAAGAAGATTTAGAGGATTGACTAGAGTCTTTAGAATAATTGACAATGGTGGCGAGAGATATCAGTTGGTTCAGCACTTTTTGAAGACATCTCGTATACTCATTAGTGAGTTTTTTACGATTTACAACATGCTCTCTCATCTCCTTCATGATCTGTTTGTTCCTTTCAGTGACCTTTTCATCTAAGGAAGATAAATAAGGTTGAATCTGAGGCACAACATCCTATGGGGTTTGAGTAACAGTAGTTTATACATGAGGAGAAACAATATTTGGTCTGGAATGCATCATTTTATGTATTTCTTCGATCATACCTCTCAAAGTCTTCACTTCATCACTAACAGCCTATTTTCAACTCTAACTTCCTAAATCTCATGAAGCATTTTAAGTTGAATATGCCAAATAACTTTCTCCAACAATAAAGAGTCATCTTTCTCACATAGATGTAACACAAGAGCTAGTTGGGAATTCAGAACTTTTTCAGCACCAGACAAAAGGGTAGCACCAAATTTCATTAGATCATATTTACTCACCAAGGTTGATTGGTCTAATGAAGGTTCATAAAAAGGTATTGATACAATTTTAGGTTCATTGCAGGGGATATATTAGAGACTAATTTCAACTGGAACAAAGAGGAAATGTCCAGGCCTTTTTCTTAGACTTGCTGAGGGTCATCCACATCATAGAAACTGAGGAACTTATATTGAGTGTCTACAGTGTTCAGATCAACCGGATTTGGTACTCCAAGAGATTCCAGATTTGGGGGTTGCTCCCCCTCAATAGTTGCATCCTTCTCAAGACTGAGAGGCTTAAGGTCTTGATCTAGTTCCTCAAAAAAGATCTTGGTTCCTCACCCATTTTCTTCCTAGCCAGCTGAAAAGCTAGCTCCATCCTTTCTTCAGCCAAAGGGTTGATTTCAGGAGCAGATTGTTCCACTGGGAGTTCCTCAAGATTAGATTCTTGCATACCAGGTAGCTCTTCCACTATAGGTTCTTACATGTAATTCATGTCAGTTTCTTTGGAAACAGAGTTTGTTTTAACCTCAGGTTGATCTTCCAAAATAATAGCATCTTTAGGAGTTAGGCCTTCTTCTTCAATAACTTCACAAGGAATATGATTATTGTCTTCCTCAATAGAAACAGTTTCTCTAGGAGGCATAAAATCCTTTACTTCTTCTTCAGATTAGTACTCAATAATCTCATCTGGTTCTAAACCATGATCAAAAATATTTCTTGCTCTTGAGGGATGTTCCACTGGATTGAATTTCTAATAAACTCTAACATTTTCTTCCAACCATTCATTTTTCCAAGGATTCCAAATTACCTTCATTATCTTGATAGTGCATTTTGAGAGGCAGAATTAAAAATCCTTAATTACTTATTTATTAGATCCAACCATAACTTTGTCATTAAGCATGGCTGAGATAAGCTGAGAGTAAAATAGGGAAGTTGACTTGGATGTGGCTTTGGTCATCTCACACATATGGTGTATGATGTACATTAATAGGTTGATCTTATGCCCATTTTTCATAATAATAATCATAAAGACATCATGATATTTCAAAACAGCAAAATCACCTTTTTTGGGGCTAACCAAATTCTGTATAAACATGAACAGAAGCCTTGATTCTCCATCTAGTTCAGCAGCAATGGCTCTCCTCTGGGTGACATTTCCAGTTAAGGATTTCAAAGCATCCTTTAGATCAATGAATTTAGTTAAAGGTGGGGTTCCTCTATGTTAATCCTCAAATATTCCTTCATGAGGTATCCTAAAGCATTCATCCCATAAACTCAAAGAGAATGAGAATATCTGCCCATTGATCCAGCTTCTCACGACATAAACTTCTTCAGAATCAAAGGAGAACTGAACATTTTGATAGAACTGAGCCACTAACTTAGGATAGATATGTCTTTCTTCCTTTGAAAACCAATCTAACCAGCCTTTCTATTCTAACAATTTCAAAACCAAAGACTTACTGGACAGAATCCAATTGAGGAAAACCTCTTTTTCAGGTACAACAACTCAGTTTTCATGATTTTGATTTAGAGGTCCCTCGGGTGCTAGCTTAGTTTTAATCTTCTTTTTCTTTGAGTTGAGCTTCTCAGGAGTCGACTATGAAGGGCACTTCATCCTGGGCATTCACCGAAGGTTTGAGAGAGAGATAATATTTGCAAGGTTAAAGAAGGGTTCGAAATGAGTGAATAGAAGAAACCCTGAGTGAAGAATCGAGTGATACATTAATTAATTTATCATTTAGGAATAACAAACATCACAAAATTAAAATCATGGGAAAGTAAAGAGGTGAAATTAATAATTACCGTGATATGATTTTTTTTAATAAAAATCTTAATGAATTTTTACGGTGAAACTGTGTCTGTGTGTTGCGGTGAGATAGTGATTGTGAACATTATGGTGAGACCATATCTGAGTGTTACGGTGAGACAGTGATTGTCAGATAATAATCATTATGCACTAACTATGAGACTGTAAACATAAAATAGTTAATTATAAAACAGTAAGACATGAAATAGTAAGATATCTATTTGAGGATTATCATGCCTAATTCATGTGTGATGTAGTCTATTCTCTCAAAATTTAGTGGTTTGGTGAATATATCAGCATGTTGATACTCAGTACCAATGAATTCCAAAGTGATATCACCATTTTGATAATGATCTCTCAAAAAGTGATTTCTTACATAAATATGCTTTGTACGAGAATGTGAAACAAGATTTTTAGAGATGTTAATTGCACTTGGGTTGTCATAATTTATAGGTACATGCTTGAACTGATATCCATAATCTAGTAATGTGTGTTTCATCCACAAAATATGTGCACACCAACTTCCAGTAGCTATGTATTCAAATTCTGAACTAGATAATGAAACTAAATTTTGTTTCTTACTACACCCTGATACTAGTGACTTGCCTAAAAAGTGACATGTTCTATAGGTGCTTTTTCTATCTAACTTACAACCACCGAAGTTAGCATCAGAATAACTAACTAAGTCAAATGATTGTCCTCTAGGATAGAACAATCCTAGATTGGGTGTATGGTTGAGGTATTTGAAAATTATCTTTACTGCATTTAAATGAGATTCGTTAGGATTTACTTAAAAATGAACACACATACACACACTAAACATAATGTCAAGGAGACTACTCGTCAAGTAGATTAAAATTCCAATAATTCCTCTATAATTGGGTTGATCAACAGATTTTCTATCTTCATCAAGATCCATCTTACAATTGGAACTCATGGGAGTGTCACTAATTTTCGTGATATCCATTCCAAAACGTTTTATAAGATCTCTAGTATATTTTATTTGAGTTAAAATAATTCCATCGTTATTTTGGAATATTTTAAATCTGAGAAATAATTTCAGTTCACCCACAAAACTCATTTCAATTTCATTTTGCATCATTTTAGAAAAATCAAAACATAAAGAATTTTTTGAAGATCCAAAAATAATATCATCTATATAGATTTGAACAACTAAAACATCATTAGAAATTTGTTTTATAAAAAGGTTAGTATCAACTATTCCTTTTGTAAAACCTTTGGAAATAAGAAAAGTACTCAACCTATCATACCAAGACCTTGGAGCTTGCTTTAAACCATATAAAGCATTTGATAGGTTAAAATATGATTTGGAAAATGAGGGTTTGTAAAAGTAAGGGGTTGTTCCACAAAAACATCATCAGCTATATACTCATTTAAAAATGCACTTTTAATATCCATTTGATATAGTTTGAAATTCAGATTTGCAGCATAGGCAAGAAAGATTCTGATGGCTTCAATTCTAGCTACTGGTGCAAAGGTCTCTTCATAATCAATTCCTTCTTCTTGACTATAGCCTTGTGAAACTAATCTTGCCTTGTTTCTAACTATGTTACCAACTTCATCTACCTTATTTCTAAACATCCATTTAGTGCATATGGTAAATGTGTCCTGGGATCTTTCAACAAGTTTCCAAACCCTGTTCCTTTCAAACTAATTAAGATCTTCTTGCATAGTCATCTCCCAAAATTCATAATTGATAGCATTGTTAATGTTTTTAGGTTCATGTTGTGACAAGAAGACGTGGTGTTCAAACAAATTTCTATGAGAAGCTCTAGTTTGAGTTTATTTGTCAAAGTCTCCTATAACAGCATCTAAGGGATGGTTATTAAGAGTTCTAACTGATCTATAAAAGGATGGACTAGTGATTTTAGGTTCATTAACAGATTCTGGTTCATTGTTACTTGATTCTAAGGAATTTACATAACTGGATGTTTTCACAGATTCTATCATAGAATCGTCTGAAAATTTTGGATTAATGTTCTGATTTGATACATCATCCTCCAGGTTCTCTATAATGGTTTTAGGCTCATATGGATCTGTTTCATAAAATTTTACATGAAAATTTTCTTCCACACATTTAGTTATTTTATTGAAAACTTTATAGGATTTACTTGACAAGGAATATCCTCAAAAGATACCTTCATCACTTTTGGATGCAAATTTCTCAAGATTTTCTTTAGTATTAAGGATATAGGATTTACAACCAAAAACTTTTAAGTAGTTAACCTTGAGTTTTCTATTGTTCTATAACTCATAAGGATTCCTCTTGAGAATAGGTCCAATAAACACTCTATTGATTATGTAGCATGCGTTATTCAAAGCTTCATCCCAAAAATAAATAGGTAGGTCATACTCACTAAGCATTGTTCTAGGAATCTCTTATAGGGTTCTATTTCTTCTCTCCACAAATCCATGTTTCTGAGGTGTTCTAGGGGAAGAGGAATTGTGACTATAACCATTTTGTGATAAAAATGATTCAAACTCTTGATTTTCAAACTCACGGCCATGTTCACTTCTTAAGGATTTAAATCTAAGTCCGATAAGATTTTCTACAGACTTGGAATATTTAGTAAAATAAGAGCAGGCTTCACTTTTGTGAGCCATAAAGAAGGTCCAAGTATATCTATAAAAATCATCTATAAGAACATAAACATAGTGTTTCCCATTTAATCTAGAAACTCTAGATGGTCCAAATAAATCCATGTGAACTAGTTCGAGAGGTTTAGAAGTTGATACTTCTTTCTTTGGTTGGATGGAAACTTTATGTTGTTTTCATTTTTGACAAGGATTATACACTTTGTCATTTAGAAACTCTAGTTTGGGTAAGTCAGTAACTAAGTTTTTTCTATTTAGCTTTCTAAGGGAGTGGTCATTACAGTGTCCTAGTCTCTTATGCCAGAGCCAAGTCTCTTTATGAAATACACTTAAGCATGAAACATTTTGAGAAGCTAAATAATCTAAGTTATAATAGTAAACATTTTCACTTCTTAATGGAAAATATACTAATTTACCTTTAGAATTAAAGACATTGAAATCATCATTTTCAAATCTAACATGAAATACATCATCACATAATTGTGAGATACTAAGAATATTATATTTTAATCCATCTAAAAACAGTACTTTAGAAATTAAAACTGAGTTAGAGTTACCGATTTGTCCATGGCCAAGAATATTTCCTTTGGAATTTTCACCAAATGTGACATGTCATCCATCTATTTTGATTAGGTTCTTGAAGCATGAGTAGTCTCCTATCATGTTCCTTGAACATCCACTATCCCAGTACCATAGACTTTTAAAGGAACTCTTTAGGCATCTTTCTTACAAAAAAATTAAGCAAAAACATATTTTGGTACCCATAATTGTTTGGGTCTAGTAATATTAGTGACAAGTGCTTTAGAAAACCATATTTTCCTCATAGGTTTCTTATTAGAATTACATAATGTATTTGAAAAATAAACATTATTTGGTCCATAAAAACTTGAAATAGTAGATAGTGTATCATAACTTGAATTAGATGATTTGTGTTCAGAACTGGTAGTGAAACTATATTTCCTAGATCTTGAAAAAAAATTTGTTCTACTAAGATTTCTTTTTCCAAGTCCATAACCAATGCCAGTGTTGTATTTAATAGGATTTTTTTTCCCTAGAATTTGAGTAAGGGTATTTTTCCCATTGGTAAACTTTTCTAGGTCACTCTTAAATGGATCATTAGACATTTTAAATTCATTTTTTTCTTTGATCAGTTGAGTGTTTTTATCTTTTTCAGTTTTGAGTTCATATTTAACAGTTACTATAAGAGAATGTTGTTTCTTCAATGATTTATATTTGTCTTTTAGTTCATTGCATGTTTCCTCATGCATGTTACAGTACTTAAATATTTCTTAACTAGTCATATTTTCAGAGTCACTCTCATCTATAAAATAGTATGAATTATGTACGGAGGAGTCCAATGTTACCTCAGATGTGTTTTTCATAAAACTAATATATTCTTTTTTACCCTTTTCATCATGTGATGTATCTGAGTCGCTTGAACTATCCTTAGAAGCACTCCTGGTTTCTTTTATTGCCTTTTAATACTTACTATCTTTGTCCTCATATTTCTTTTTGTACATGAGCCTTGGGTAGTCATCTTTGATATGTCCTTTGTGCTTACACTCATATTAGACAATTTCATTAGTCCTGTCACTTATTTTCCAATCATTTTTCTAATTTTCTTTTTGGTCATATTTTCCCTTTATGTTAGGATTTCTGAAAAAATTATTCTTCTTGTAATGTCTTTTGAATCATCTGGATAAATGATCCATTTCCTCATCACTATCGGATAATGATTGTTCATTACAAGAACTTTATACAAAGGATTCCACTTTCCCTTTGTCTTTGTGATTAGAGGTGGTGGTCTTGAATTCAACATATTTCTTCTTTGGCTCATCCTCCTCCTCCTTGTTGAGTTTCATCTCTTCCTCATACATCATTATTTTCTCAATGATTTATTTTACAAGTACTTTTTTGATGCCGCATGATTCTCTAATAATGATAGAGGTTCCCCTCCATCTTCCAGGCAGACATCTGAGAATTCTCATGAACTATTCCTTGGAAGTGACTTCTATTCCAAGAGAAATCATTGTGTTGACAATCTCATTGAACCTAAGATACATTTAAGAGATAGGTTCATCAGGTTTCATATAAAAATTATCATAGTTAATAGTATAAGTATTACTCTGAATGGCTTGAAGGCCTTTTTTTTATTTTATTATAGATAATCCCCCTTTTAAGGGTTGAAGGGGAACCCATACTTGACCTGTAGGCCCAAGGCACAAGGCCCGACATGACCCGAAATACATGACCCAAAGGCCGAGAGGCATACCATGCCCATTAATTGACCCGTAGGACCATCCCACTAGAGCTTCCCCTCCCTAGAGTCTTGCATCATTGATCACCTTAGCTCCCCACCTTGCATTGCGGATCGGCTAGCACAGCCCCATATAGAGTTGCACGGTGCCTGGTCCCGATGGCGGCTACCCTACTCTCTCATTCTTCCAATCTGGTTAGCTCTGCATCTGGTGGCTGCTACTCCAGTTGCTCTGATCCTTTTCTGGGGCCTTATCTACGTGAACTGGGCTACTCCATGGTCTACGTGGCCCGAAGGCCATGTGGCCCAAAGGCCTTTTGATGACTTGATGGACCTGGAGACCCGTAGGCCCAAACCAGTGGCCTGAAGGCCCAAATTTGGTGAATAGTTCTAGATTCTACAGTACCGAACAATAACTGCTATAGTACTACTACAGTGAGTGCTACAGTACTCGGAAATTCACCACCACCCAGTTTTGAACACGGGTCTCTTGGATGCCAAACAAGAGCCCTTACCACTCAGGTACAGGCTCGTTTGATAATAGTATAAGTATTAAGTATCACTTCTTTTTAAACTATTGGTTCCTTCATGTGAGACATAAAGTGTATCAAAAATTTCATGGGTAGTTTTACAAGTAGAAATTCTATTAAACTCTTCATATCCTAAGGAGTAGTATAAAGCATTCATAGCTATTTAGTTGTTATTATAGGAATTTTTTGTAGGTTCAACCCATGTGATTCTATCAGTAGTAGGAATCTTATATTCATCTAAAATGGATGACCAAATTTCAAAACACACACTCTCTAAATGCATTTTAATTTTAATTTTCCATTGAGAATAATTGGATCCATTAAAGAATGGTGGTCTATTGGTTGCAGCACCTCCCAATCTATTATCCATAATAAACTATTACTTTAAAAGAGATAGAAATTTAGAAATAACTGAAATTTATAAATCATTAATGTACAACTAAAATCACATTTGAATAATATTAAATATAGTCTTAGTAAACACCCTCTGATACCAAATGTTGGTCGGGTAGATTACTCAAGATGGGAGGGGAGAATTGAGTAACTATTAAAATTTCTGTAAAAAATCATTTCTAAAAAGTTTCCCCAAAATCAAATAAAGCCTAGTTAATGAAGGTTATATGGTTATAAGAGTTTCAATTTTTGAATAACTTCTTAGAAGATATATTAGTTCTCAGTAATATTAATATTAGTTATTAATATTACTTTTGAAGCTATTTTAATAAGACAAAATTGTTATAAATTCATTCCAAGACTAACTATCAAAGTGAATTTAGTGATTTAGGAATTATACAATAGATTAGTAAAACAGAGAATACTAAATTAAGCATCACAACAGATATGAAACAAGTGGTTCAGTATCAAGTTGTGACTTAATTCACTCCACTTGGTGATCACCTTCCACCAAGCAATTTATATAAATAAACTTGATCCACACCCCGGATCGGGGTAAAACAATATTACACAGGACTATCTAGGCCACACATGGACCTCTTCCATAGTTCTTCATGGGTGAAAAAAATAACCAGGCCACACAGGGACCTCTTCCACACTTATCTGTGGGTATAAACAAATGTAAATAGATGTTCGAGTAAGGATCTCTTGTATCATTCGGTTTTATGCAGGAGACAAAGTGTGTTTCTATACAGATTCACACTCTACTAGAAAATTAATAAAATGATACACAACAGAGAAGTAACATTAAGATAGGTTTAGAAATTCTCTGATTGTTGATCTTTGTAGATTTGGAATTTTGGGATGAATCATATGCATAACTCAAGTCCTCGTCTGGAAAACAGTGTGTCGTAAGTTAGGAAAAATCTGTCTCGTGTTCTTCGTGATGTTTGACAGTGTGAATATGTTCTCAGGATTCCAGTATGCTTCCTGTGTTTTTCAGTAGAATCGATTTGTATGAACCAATTCTCCAAAATGTATATTATTCTCACATTCATGCCCACTAGTTTGTTCTTTGTGTCGTGCAACCTGGTCCTTTTTATGGACCACATTACTCTTTTATCATGGAGTGTATGTGTTGGGGACAACGGGTTTCATGTATTTTTGACCTCGTACCTCATACTGTCTGATGATATTTCTATAAGGAAACATTAATTATGTCATTGCATTAATGTCTTCAAATATGAATGTTATAGATTAAATTTAATATGACCGAATATATTAGGAAACAGTGTCACAGTATGTCATGGAAACAGTGTCTCCTTAACACAATGTTTGGATTGGTCACGGTGACTCATAGTCATGGTGTCTTGTAGTCACAATGTCTTGTAGTCATGGTGTCTTATGGTCATGGTGTCTCATGGTCATAGTGTCATGTTCATAGTGTCTTACGGCCACCGTGTCTCATAGTCACGGTGTCTTGTTCACGAAGTCTTATGGTCATGGTATCTGCTTCACAGTGTCTGAATGTTCACAATGTCTGGTTCACAGTTTTTTAATGTTCACAGTGTCTGAATGTTCATGGTGTTTTCTTCACGATGTCTCATACATAGGCAAATATCTGTATTCAGACTTAAGTAGTGATACTTACGGAAAGAAATAAACATAATCATTTTTTAGAGAAATAATTATAACGTGAGTCAAAAGAAAGTATAAAGTAGTTAAACTGAATGTAGAGAAATTAAGATCCTAAATGGATCTTCTTAAAGCATGAGAATACTTAAACAACAATACACATGATTTGATATAATTTACAGGATTTAACCAGGTTGAATATGATTTTTGATCATTAAAACATGATTAGTACATCAGTAGTCCAACAATATGGAATGGTAATTATTTAATGAACATAATAACTCTTATATTTATATCACATATATTCATTAACATTACCCCAATTACCATCCATATAAAATGTTAGTGAAAAATGAATCACATCACCTCATGGGGCGGTAGTCCACCTTACGCAAAATCAACATTATCGCATCCACTACAGAATGGAAATTTAAAAGGTATATGTTATATAATGACTTAATAATTATAATTATTTTATAAATATAATATATATATATAAATTATATCCATATTCATACCCAAAAATGATATGTGGTAACATAAAAATAAATGACATTAGTTCATGAGGTGTTAGTCCTCTGTATACAATAATAATGATTGCGCAACCCATTTTATAGAATTGGGGATTTTTTTGTCATCAAATTAACAATGAAACATATTATTATATGGGATATTCTTATTTTATTATCTAATCATATTTAAATTATATTTTTAGGAGTTGGAGTAATAAATAAAACAAAACACATAGTTATGAATTTTACCTCTTCTCAAACCACCTCTTCAGGTTTATACCTCAGGTATTCCTAGAATGTATTTATGAAAAATAAAAGGATTATTAGAATATGGTAAGGAAGTTGGGATGTTATTTTTGTATAAATTTTCTTAACAAAAATGGTTTTAAGGTGTGAATAATATTGGATAGGGAGTGGCCTTTTATTGGTGAGGTGAGTGGCACGCTTGTATGTTTTGAAATGAAAAATGTGTGACCATGTTTTTTACATTTCATAAGAGTAAAAAATGATTTATTCCCTATAAAAATATGTTATAAGTATGAATTATTTTAATCCAATTTTTTAGGCAATTATTAAGGTCACTTTAAAGCTTATATTTTTAGTTTACGCCCCCCTCGATAAACCCATTTTCACCTTAACCGCAATAAATAATTTTTTATTGTTTTTACAATTCATTAAATTAAAATTTTTAGTTTAACTTATTAAATAATATATATTATTATTATTAAAAACATAATTCCATTTTTTAAAATTCCATTAATAAAAGTGAAAAAATAAACTTTTAAATTAATCTCATAGACGAAATGAGAAAATAGGTTTTCAAACATAAAATGTTCAAAATTAGCTATTTTTTAATATTAAACTTAAATATAGAAATGACTCTAACGAACTAAATCAGATTAAATGATATATAATTTAAATAATTTAACTTTTCAAAAAAATATAAATTTAATTAAAAATTTTAAATAATCAAAATGGAAAGGTAGTTTTTAATTAAAATTCAATATTTTTCAATATTTAAAAAAAATTAATCTTTAAAAAAAATCCAAAATATTTACCCAAAGATAAATTTTACATGATAATTTCAAAAATGAAGTCTAGTTTTTTAAATTCGTTTTCTAAAATCATACAAAATAATTATAAATTATGTTTATAAAGTGTGAGTAAAAAACCTTTTAGAACAATATCATTTTTCATAAAATATTTCTTTTTCATTCCAATGGTTCTAATTTTATCTCTAGTTTATATATATCCATTTTATTTATTTTGTACATTTATAAATCATATAACATTAATAATTTAGTCTTTAATACTCATACCCTCTAATTTAACAATTAGCATATAATGGTATATTATATTATGGTTCATTTAGACATGGGTTTGTGTGTTCCATAAGATATCAAAGAGATTAAATTTATAGAAATATATTCCATGGGTTGTTTATGTTTGGTGTTTCATGTTTCATATTATAACAAATAAAATGTTATTATTTTTTAATTTTTGGGTCTTATAAACTTGGTATGACATGGTAACAATATTTTTTGTTTTTTATATCTAAATCCTCATGTATTTTGTGCATATCAAGGTGTTAATATTTTCCTTAAATATTCAAAGTTTTATTAGGAAAAAATTTCATTTAGGGAAAGTGATTTTTATGCATAATTTTCTACATGAATAGTAAACCATTCAGAAAATCAATGAAAAAAAAATAAGAAAATTGAATAAAGACCTTTAATGGTTGACTTCGTGATTTCTAAATTGTGATAAACAATTAATAAAAATCTACAAGTTTTATTTTTGGGTTAATTTAATGAAAAAAAATTAGTAAATCATTTGGACTTCATGAAAAAGTGAATGAGATGTTTTATATGTATTGTTAATCCTTGAGAATTTCTATTGTGTTGGAAATAGGGGTACATCACATTTTTTTATTTTATTATAGTAGGTTATTTCCATGAATCATATTGGAAAAGAATTACTATCTAGGAAATACTTATGTGTGATGTAGAATATTATATAATCCCATTATTATGTGGGATCATGGGATGGTTTGGTCTTGAAATGTAATTTATAAAAGTATTGAGAGAGAATTTAGATGTTAAAATATTTATTCTTACCTATGGTTTCATTTCAATTTTTAGATAGAGATATCATGTTTGGTAGTTCATTTAGGTGATGAATCAGATGTATAGGCTTACCATTATTTCATTGTTGATGTATTTATATTTTTCTCATGATAGAAAATGACCTAGAATCGAAGGATTATTTTTTTCCACATGTTTTCCCTATTAATATTATGGTTTTCTTTAGATATTTTCTTAGTTGACACAATTTTTTTAGGGAATGTTTGTAGCATTACTTGATATAATTTTAATGGAATTTTAATGGTAATGCTCATAGACTAACAAAATTTCTTGTATACATGGGTCTTATTGGGTCCTAGTAATGGGTTGATATGACATTTTGTTTGATGTGTGTATATATTTACTTATAGGTAAATGATGTGATACCTGATTATTTATGGTTTTTCTTTTTTACTCAATTTTATATTATCATATATTATTATTATTATTATTATTATTATTATATTATTATTATTTACCCAAGGGTCTTGAAGAAAATGAGTAAATCCTATTGGGTTTTGAGATTCTCCTTCTCTATAAACATGGTGTGTTTTCTAGTTTTCATGGAAAAATATTATTTTTTATGATATATATTAGTTTAGGTATACCTCATCGATGACGACTATATATCTGAGTGGGTATTGTCTTATAGGTTTAGTTTTTATTAAGAGATTACATATATTAGGCTAGAGGCTAATATTTTTTTAATTTTAGACACTTTTCATGCATAAACCCAAGGGTATTGATTATATTATATATTATTTTCATGTACATGATTATTTATTTATTTACGTTATGTTATTTTGTACTTATTCGATGCATACATTCATATTTTTATGGATGTTTTGTTTATATTTTATTTTTAGTTTTTATTAAGGGTATAGTCTCGCCACCAATATTTTAAAATTACCTCACTTATTTTTAATATCATTTAGAATATAAGGAAGAAATCATGATATCTGTGACATTTTTATATGATCTTCAAGTGATGGTATTAGATTAGGGGTGTTGTAAAATGGAATCTAAATGAATTGGGGTTGTGGAATGAGATAATTAGTTGTAGAGATTTGTTATTATAACATATAAGGTATATTGTAGATGTTATTATCCAACAAAACCATGACTAAAAATAGATTCACCAAGGAAGTTCATTTCGTGAGAGTGGTAACTATAGGTTTAATAGAGGAATTAATTTAAAAATCACAACATGATATAGATAAATACTTCATACCGATTCATAAGACTCGGTAGGGAGACTATATTAACCCATCCATCATGATGAGTATTTGTCTTTTTTTAATTTCTTATGATTATAGTTGTTTTCCACCATAATTCAATGGTTTAAAAAGTTAAGAAAAATATAAGAGTTTTATAATTTGTAAAGGGATGTGACATTTTTCTGATAAACCATGGAAAAATGTCTATGTTTTTATTTTAAATTAAAAAATTATTTTTTTGAATTTAGTGTGATTTGAGTAAATTCCTAAGGGGGTGGAATATAACTCAAACCCATTAGGATACCATGGTAGTATAGAAAACTTTTATCGTTAAAACCATTTATAAAAAGATAATAAAAATTATAATTTTTGATGTTAAACTTATTAATTTCCATTTTTTGAAGGCTGGATATACAATCCCTATTGAGTTTTTAAATAATATTTCTGATTGGGGGCCTTAAATTCTCATTTTGATTTCTTTTTTAGTTTATCCTAGGGTGAAGGAGAAATATATAAACACTAATGGTGATGAGTTCCATAATGTAATGTTTCTTATGGAGTTTGTGATGTTTATAGTGGGAAGAACTGTTTTAAGAGGTGGTGGGTGAATTTGATGACACTCGGTGAAGTGTGATTAGGTTGAAATGAAAAAATGATTGAGACTGATTGGGGTGACTAGGTTGGTGGTGTTAGACTAGATTTATTAGTTAGAAATATTTATATTTAGAATATTATGACACCCTATGTCTTTGTAATTTAGTTAAATTGTGTAAAGAAAGATAGTAAAATAAGGGGAAAATTTTCACTTTTCTGTTGACAGTAATTTGATTTTCATTTTAACGAGTTTTAAAGTTTATAAGTTCCCTAAACAATATATGGGTTATTTTTTATTATAAGTGAAAATAAGTTAGCTTAAGTTATAAGGTAAAAGAAGATAAAATGGAAGCTTTTTGGATATTCACATTTAGTTGTACAATTTAAAAATTGTATATTCTAACCATTTTTTCTATGAAGAAGGCAACAACCTTACATGATTAAGGTATTTTAAAACCATTTTATCCCCTTTATCTCCAAAGTTTCTCCCCCTCACTTCTCTTACTCAAACAATACAACCCAAGGGTGATCTCTAAATCTCTTCTTTTAATTTCATATGGAATAATGTAAACTTCTTTACCTAGATCATTAGGTAGGCTATTTTATTTTTATTCACCTTTATTTTATCTCCATGTGATTATATTTTATTAATTAGTTGATTTGGGGGTTTTATTGAGTTATAATGAAACCAACTTGAACCATTGTACTTTTTCATGAGATGAGTTAGAGATATATTTATAACTTGGACACACGCCACTATTAGTTGATTTAGTTACTATTCCATTAGGATCTGCACAGCCCCAATGTGGTGTAATATTTAGGTCAACTTTTATAGATTAAAACAATATTACTTTTTTACCTCTATGTTTATTAGAGTGAATGGTTCTTACACTTTCATATCACCATTGGATTAAAATAATATACTATAAGTGAAAATAAACACAAAGACACCACACAAGGATTTATGAGGTTCACTCGCAATATATGATCTAGTACCCAATGTATGGTGTTTTTTATCCCCCATAGACACTAGTGATCTCTTATTATAAAATTAAATCAAGGGAATGTGGATATCCTTAACCGTTTATCCTAAAACCAACTAGTTTATACTTGTTTTTTATGCTTTCGTTGGTGCGTGCGTGTTCATCTCATTCAGGGACGAGAGGCACAGTTTTTTGGTGCCCCTCATTCTTTCTTTCCAAAGGCGGGTGGCATCTGCCTCTTATTCAGGGACGTCTACTCCTTGATCGAAATGGGATGATGGGATTTAAGTTTTTCTTTCCGTGGATTCCTCCTCGGAACTCATCACCTAGTCTGGGTCTCCCTCATAGACTTAAGATGTTGTTCATAAAACTCTTCCCGACGCCATATCTTCATGGACACTAGTTAGTTAGACTTCTTCTTTCAGGGAATTCCCAGGGGTCCAGTCAGGGTAGCAACCTTCAGTTATGGGAGTAGTCATGTTGGGCATCACTGGCGTGTCTGGATGCTGGGGAATTGGCATGTATGTCTTTTGTCCCTTATTATAGGGCTTCTCGAGGGCACGAAATCCCGAGGAATCCTACATCGAACGTGGGGAATCGTATGCCATGGGCATGTATCTAAGATTTTCCTCAGCTTCCCTTATTTAACATGGGGTATGCCGCAAGTTTAACATCCAGCGAATACTGATCAGACTGATCAAAACAATGACTAGAGTGGATCAGATGGAGGAACCCCCTGGAGGGAGCACCGATATTGGGGACAACACGTGGGTGGCTTCCCGAATGCTGTTAGTGGGAATAGGGAATGGGATGGCATGATCCCACTAGGATGTGGTAGCCTAGGTAATAATCAGGATGGATGATGGAAGGTTTCATTAGGGGGTGGTGAATGGAATGGAACCGTTATGAGGATAACGATGGTTCTGGGCTTGATCCTCGAAGAGACTTCCAACGTATCCTCCAGGCAGGGAATCAAAGTCCACATAGTTCATGTGATAACAGCTTTCTACCGAATGTGGTTTTCAACAGCTTCCCACTAGATGAGATTGCAACGGCTTACCATTGGATAAGGTGTCAACGTCTTACCACTGGATAGAGTTTCAATGGATTACTGCTAATTGATGTCACAACGGCTTACCGCTGGACGGGGTTGTTAGCGGCTTACCACTAATGAGGTCACAATGACTTAGTACTGCATTAGGTAACAACGGCTTTCCACTAATTAATGTTACAACGGCTTACCGCTGCAATGTAATGAAAACGGATTACCGCTGAATGCAGTGACAACGTCTTTCCACTGAATGGAGTGACAACGACTTACCGCTTAATGGTGTGACAATGGCTTACCCCTGAATGGATTGACAATGACTTACTACTAAAAGAGGTCCACCATTTAACTTCATGCGGGACAGGGGTGAACCGACGTGAAGGGGGTTATAACTACTGGGTGTTGGGCCTGAACCTCGTGGAGGCTTCTTATGTACCTCACCTTGGAAATGATCAAAGACCTCTTTGTTCAGGTGGATGGGAACCGACGTGAAGGTGGACCTGGGGTCCAATGGATTGTGGGCTTGGTGCACCGATGTGAAGATGGTCGAGACCAATGGATGGAGGTGGGTATGAACCTCAGGGAGGCTTCCTACGTACACTTCCTTGGCAAGGATCAAAGACCAAGTAGTTCAGAATGGTGGATACAATTTATCATCATGCGGGATGGGGGTGAAATGACGTGAAGTGGGTTGGAACCAATGGGAGGTGGGCTCGAACCTTGGTGGGGCTTCCTACGTACCTTACTTTATCCAGGATCAAAGTCCACGTAGTTCAGGTGAAAAAGGGGGCTATTGAACCGATGCGAAGGGGTGTCGGGACAACATGGTGTTGGTCTTGAACCTCAGGGAGGATTCCTACATACCTTACCATAGAAAGGATCAAAGACATCATAGTTCCGGTGGTTTGTGTGGAATTTGGGGCTTACAGTCTGAGGCGGCCCAGGGTGTCGGTGAACCAACGTGCAGGAGTACCTGAGGTCCAACAGATGATGGTGGGATTGAACCTCGTGGAGGATTCCTACGTACCCTTCCATGGTAAGGATCAAAGACCTCGTAGTTCGGAATTGTTTAATTTGGGGCTTATGCTCTAAGTCATCCAAGGGTGTCAGTGAACCGACTTGGAGTAGGACCTAGGGTCCAATAGGTCATGGTGGGCTTGAACCTTGTGGAGGATTCCTACATACCCTGCCTTGGAAAAGATGAAAGTCCTCAGAGTTCAGAATGGTGTCACTTGGGTATTACACTCTAAAGAGGCCCAAGGAAGATGTCATGGTCGGTTCTCACTCTAAACCCATGTGATTTATTCTTGGTGTGATAAACAAGAGATAGGAGAGACCCAACGATCACGTAGCGAAAGGTGCGTCCGTCGGAAGTGAAGTGGGGATTACACGTGGTTAGCAGTCCAAAGAGGAAACAAGGGCTTATGCGTGGTTAGTAGCCCGAAGAGGTTGGTACTTACTATAGGTGGGAGTCTCGATGGTGACAGAGCTCATCGAGAGGGGGACTTGTGACTGATGAAAGGAGAAGTATAGTCCCCCATCACACCCTTCGCTGGACCTGGGGAACAAAGATGAAAGGAGGAGCAGGGATGCTACCTCCTAAAAGAAATCTAGGGGCTTAAGATGAGATGGTCTCCCTTACCCCATGGAAAAAAGACACTCCCATAAGATGGATATCATACCTTGTAGAGATAAGTGGGTATAAAGAATGTACAAGGTGGAGGTTCCCTATGGGAGAAGCACGGGGTGAGGTCACAGTTTAACGTCTTGTGATGAGGACGATGGTGCTTGGCAGTTTTATGTCCTACAGCTCGGACGAGATGGTTATTCTCCGCACCCCTAGGACTTACATAACTAGTACCCTCTACTCCTTGTGGAAGGGAAGTCATCAACAAATCTGTGGCGAGGGGGTGTCATGGAGCGAACCATCAGGGGGTCCACATTAGCATGTATATACAAAGAAGAAATAGAAATTATTGTTTCTATGTGAATAAAAATGAGGTGATGAAACTCAATGGTAGGTATCTTCCAAGGGACTTTGAAATAACATTGTACAAACCCGGAGGGCTGCACGAGAAAATAAATTGCAAATCATAGGGGTTCATAGGTAGGGGCCTTATGAAGCTCTGTTGCTCCGCATGGAGGAGGGCACTTGCGAAGGGGTGCAATTCACGAAGTGGGGTGCCTTAGCCTAAGAATAGGGTAGAGGTTCATATGGGAGGTGCTTCACGAAGTGGAAAGGCATTCGTGGAGAACTACCTCGCAGAGAAAAGGTGCCTCGCGAAGCAAGGTGATACGAAGCAATGTGCTTCGCTAAGTATAGTTACCTTGCCTTAGCATGTAGATGATGTGTACATGAAGGGTGTTTCATGAAGCATAAATGCTTTGCGATGACCCGGGTCCCCTTTTTTAGGGTTGGTGTCTTGAGAACCAACTATTTTGTACTTTGAATATATGAATGTTCACTTATTATATATTGTTCATTGTTCTACATGATTATAATATAATAATGTCCTGGAATATTTGTTGCATTAATAAGGTCATGGTAGATCCCCTCTATGACGAGAGCCTTGAAATGCTATAACAATATTCTTAAATAAAGTTCTATGGTTGGATGACATACTATGATAGGACACATAGTATACAGACCATCATGTGTGTGTACCCATAAGAAGATGAGACTCTCTCTCATGGAGTTTTCACTTGGTAATCTCCAAGATGGGAGATTATGAGAACAGACCCACCAGTAGAAATTCCGCATGTCTTGGTGCCATCAGAAATTACTATCTATGAGCATGGTTAATGGTCCATAGACAAGAAGATTATCATTAACTCATGTCATGACTCGCACACTTAGATTTACTAATGAAAACCATCACGCAAACAGTTGGCGGGAAGTAGGGTACGTTGGGTGTGTCACGAGTGACATGTTGTTAATGAATATGTCGAGGAAGAATTTGTCCCATCCATTTATGGAAGTTGATATCTTGGCCCTTTGATTGAAATAGAACAGTCTCATTAAATTCCATGGCCATAGTGTAAACGATGAGTTTATTTCAGGTAGTCAGAGAACGACAGATCAAGCATATAGGTTTATGACACTTCCATGAAACATGCTTGATGAGATATTAAGACAAAGGGATTAAATTACATAGTAAGAATTCTTATGAGGTTATACATCAATGCGGCGTCAAATTCTTTCTCTTGCATGCCTTGACCCGTTTCTAGATAGTAATCTTAGACTTTAGGCAAGCCCGCCTAATGCCAACGAGAAAGAGGCCTAGAGGGTCACACACTAAGTGTATTCAAGTATCTCAAGTAGAATAAATATTTTTCTCGTACATGGTTTAATAATTATTAAAGGAAGCCTAAATCGTTTTAATGTTGGAGGAAGAATAAAATGAAAACAAGTAAATTCCATGTATTAATTATTACACACCGTGTAGTTTTCATTTAGGAAAGGAAATGAATAAATGAAAACAAGAAATACACGCCAGGTACATTGAATGTATACACCATGTAGTTTTCAATGAAAAACAAGTACAAGATGTGTATTTATTATTACACGCCATGTAGTTTTTCTAGTCAGGATTTTGAGGTTATAATATTGTTTTATTAAATGATATTTATTATAATCAGCGTGAGTGCATGTCAAGGAATTAATTATTTGACAAGGGGGTTTTAAATAAGAGTTAATGAAATAAATGAAATTCGTAACACATTTATTTATTGTCATAAATCTATAACCTCTAACTCGATTATAAATATGCTCACAACCCCAACTCTTTTCCCACACAAGAGAATCGTTGTGCACAACAACTCTAGAGAATTATTTCAAGGCTCCAAGAACCTCTTCCGCCAAGATCACTCTCAAAATCGAGAGAGATCCATTTCCATCAGATCAAGATGATCTAAGGTGGACAACACAAGCAAAGTTTTCTCCAAGATAGCTCCCATAGACTCATTTGGCGATGTCCAGATATACATGGTGAATGTGTGGATCACTACTAGAGGAAGTCTACACATGGCTTCTGTGAAGCGATGACGAATCACATTGGAACATGATCAAGAATATCAATGAAGAAAGGGAAACAAAAGGTACTTATTTTCAATTGATTAAATTAATTAAAATAAACCTATAAATATCCTACTTTGTGATTCCAGGACTTTTCTTTTCTTTGTTTATTTCAAGGATTCGATCCGTGGAGACTGGTGTCTATCATCGTATTGATCTTGGATTGATTATTATTAATGACAAAAAGCCAAGTGGGCATATCCACCCACGCGCTACTGCTGAACCTAGAACCTTAAAATGGTATCAGAGGGAGGTTACAAAATTGACTATAGTTATTTAATTTTCATTGATAATTTACACATTTATATTTGATTCAATTCGAAATAAATCGTTCAATAAATATGAATAAACGATATATATTCTTCCTCCTTAGTTTCTTGATTCATATCATAGAAACAACCATTTTAATTTTAATTTTGATTAAAATAAAAATGAGGATCTCATCCGGAGGAGCCGCTCATTCTGTCTGTACAACACGGGAATACACGACATGTAATGAAAAGTACACGCTGTGTACTTAGGTTCAATGAGCCGGTACTGGTCCGCCAAACCATGCCATGTGAATTGATTACACCTAAGCATTTAACACCCCGTGTTCACCATAATTAAACGGTTCATGGGAATCAGAATACATGGCATGTATGTTGGAGAAACAGGTTGTGTAGTCCTATCCTGACCAAGTGAAACCGTGTACAAAGAAGAAGCCACGTACCGCATACCCAGGATTGTCAGGCCGGTTACCATGTAACAAGGAAGTACACGCCATGTATGTTTTATCTACACACCGTGTACTCAAAATTTCCAATGTACAGAAAACATACCAAAGCCCCTGACATGTACTTTTCATAAAAGGTGAAATAAATAAACTCCGTTAAAATAAAACTACACGCCGTGTACTTTCCAGAAATGGAATTTCACTAGGTTTCCACCAAATGTACAAAGAAATCGTACAAGGAATATGGATGAGAAGAATCTTAAGGAAATTCAGAAATGAATTTAAGACAAATAATTGATTAATTATAAGATGATAATTAATTTAATTCAAGTGCGACTTATCTTCAATAATAGAACGATTAAAATAATTTGAATTCTAAATATGCGTAAATATCATTGAATGCTATGGATGATCATGAGCTAGACCAAAGACCCTCTGTATGTATGTTTGGTTTCATTTAAATTTGTTTAATTTAAATTTGTTGTCCTGCAAGAATTCATCCAATAAAATGTAGGGCCTGCATGCCCATGGATTCTTTAATGTAAACCCCATTTAATGGAGGATATCCCATGCTAGAGGATACATTTCGAAATCCGACATTGAGGAAAAACCAACCCAATAAGATACAAAGGTGGACTGGTGGGAGCTGCAAAACATGAACCATAATGTTCAAGGTGTTTTCCCTAGGTCAGGGTAAGCTTATCAAAACCACTAGATAAGCTAACCAATAGAAGCTCATGATCATGCCATCTTATTTTAATTCTGTTTGATTTCGTGGTTTATTTAATTTGTATGTGTTGTCGTGATCACATAATTAATAAAAAAGCATGCAATGATGGAATAAAATAAAAACCGTACTATGCGTAAACATTATCAGAACATGGTTAATCACTTAAGCAATAATCACTTAATATTATCAAGCATGTGATAATGCAAAAATAGGCATAAAGAATAAAATCCCTCAAACACCATATTATGTCAAACCAAGCCTTCTGTTACTTGATTAAGGGCAAGAATCAATAAAACTACGTGTTTGACAAACCCTTGTTGGGACACTTACTTTTATAAAGGAATCCCTTATGAAAGGTTTCAGGTTGACTTAACCATATTACATCAAGAAGAGTAGCCCTTGCTAGGCATGATGTAATATTGGAGGCAAGAGTTAAGAAAATCCAAGTCATGATTTCAGGATTAGGGAGTCCACTCAATAGATCAAGGAACTGTAAGCTCACAGTTGGCAAAGACCTACCTACCTAAATCCCTTAAAATATCTTGACCAACAATTGTTGGTGTTATGCAAAGGGGAATATGGATCCTTTCCACTAGAATTTCAAATCAATTAGACATTCTGAGTTCAATGGTGAGGGCCATTAGGACTTGATAAAATAGTGGGAGAATTAATAAATTCATTTATTATTTCTCATAAAAATGTAATCAAGAATGTACTAATAAATCTGCTCTTTTAATTTGAAGAATCAAAATGAAAAACTCATCAACCACATTTTCTCTACGATCAATTCTGGATAAGGACAATATCCTCACCGGTAGTACCTTTTAGGAATGGTTTAGGTGCCTTCGAGTTATCCTACTCCACGAACGAAAGTTTTACTTGCTAGAGTCTTCACATCCTGATCCACCTGCCCAAGGGGCGAGTGATGAAGATTTCCTAGTCTATGATCAACATTTGAGCGATGCACTCGATGTTCAATGTTTGATGTTGTCATCAATGTCCAGTGAGCTCATGATATCTCATGAAGATATGGATGCCTACAGAATTCTTGAGCACCTCTGTGGTCTATACCCAGAGAGAGAAAGACATGAAAGGTCTGAGATCTCTAGGGCTATGTTTTAGAGAAAGCATTGAGAGAGTGCCCCAGCCGGTCCTCATGTAGTCAAGCTCATTGGATACATTGAGCGTTTGGAGGTTCTAGGGTTTAAAATCTCTGAAGAACTGGGTACCGATCTCATTCTTGCATCACTCTCCCAAATCTTCTCAAACATTGTTGTAAACTTCAACATGAACAACATTGAGAAGTCTCTGTCTGATCTTCTTATCCTTATACGCCATGTGGACAATGACATGAAGCGTGAAAATACATCTATCCTCATGGTTAATAAAATGAAAGGGAAGGTGATGATCTTTAAGTATAAAGCATCTTCAAGGCCTTCCAAGAAAATGAAGATCAAAGGGGAGGTAATGGAACAAGATGTTGTTTGTTTCGCATGTGGCAAGAAGGGCCACTATAAGAAAAACTCCACCCAACCATGGAAGCAAGGGGAAGCTTCAGGTGTGTTTTTTATCGAATAAAATCTATCTATTTCTAAAAATTGGGTATTAGATACTGCTTGTGGTGCTCACATCTATATCCAAATACAATAACTAAGTAGATTCAAAAAGATTGATCGAGGTGAGGTGGATCTACGAGCATCCAACGGAGCCAGACTCGCTGTTGTAGCTGTTGGAGACTACCATCTAACATTGCCTACTCGGATAGTCTTAGTTTTGAAAGGATGTTCTTATGTACCCTCTGTAACCAAAAACATTATTTCATTATCCAGATTAGATACTGAATGATTCGTCTTCATGTTTGGAAGTGGATGTTGCTACTTTTATAAATATAGCATTTGTTTTGGTAGGGCATATTTATATAACAGCCTTTATGTGTTAGACTACACAAACCAAGTAATGTCAATCGATGACAAAGTTAATTCACATGACTCATACCACACCCAACTTTGGCATCACTGGATAGGTCATGTCAATGAGAAATGTTTGACAAAATTACATCAAGATGGGTATTTAGATTATTTCCAACTAAAACCACTTGGTGTCTGCCATGCGTGTCAATAAGGCAAAATGACCAAATCCCAATTTAGTGGGAAAGGTTAAAGGGCTAAAGAGCTTATAGAATTAGTTTTCACAAATGTGTGTGGGCCATTTCCAGTCGAAGAAAGTGGTGGGTTCTCGTACTTCATAACTTTTACTGATGATTTTAGTAGATATGGATATATTTACTTAATGAGGTATAAGTCAAATTAATTTTATTGGTTCAAAGAATAAAATAATGAAGTTGAGAACCAGCTTGGTAAGAAGATTAAGAATCTCTGCTCAGACAGAGGAGGAGAATATCTTAATCTAGACTTCATTTATTTCTTACGGGAGTTTGGGATTCTCTGTCAACTCACTCCTCCTTACACACCTCTATGGAATGGTGTAAATTAAAGGAGTAACTGCACCCTATTAGACATGGTGAGATCAATGATGAGTCATGCGAGTCTCCCATTGTCCTTTTGGGGATATTCATTACAAACAGCAACACACATACAAAACAAAGTAACAACTAAATCAATAAATGGTATTCCATACGAGTTATGGAGTGGATGCAAAGCCATGTTATCAAATTTACAAGTGTGGGGTAGCAAAGCATTTGTTAATGCATCTTCAGGTAACAAACTTTCACCCCAAGGAACAAAGTGTATCTTTATAGGATATCCAAAGGAAACAAGGGGATATTACCTATGAAACCCCTCAGACAAAAAGGTTATAGTGGCAAGACACGCCATATTCCTTGAGAGGGAGCACATATCCAAAAGAGATAGTGGGAGAGAGATAGACTTCCATGAAGCCATGGCTCATGATATGTAGGAGTTGGTACAAGAACGGATTCCACAAAGCCCCGTTGAAGAACAATCTGTTCTACAGTCACAAGAACTGTGTATGAGCATGAGAGAGGTGACAGAACTAGAACGATATGGTTTTCTAGTCACTGAGGACGGTGACTCATTATTGGTTGACAATGATGATCCTCTTACCTACAATGAATCAGTTAAAGGCAAAAATGATTCCAAGTGGAAAGAAGCCATGAATTCTGAAATGGATTCCATGTACCAAAACTAAGTCTAGATTTTGGTAGATCCTCCATTTGATGTAAATCCTATTGGTAATAAATGGGTATTCAAGAAGAAACTGGACATGGAGGGGCAAGTCAGCACCTATAAGGCACACCTTGTTGCAAAAGGTTTTTGACAGCGTCAAGGAATGGACTATGATGAAACCTGTTCACCAGTTGCGATTCTGAAATCCATCAGAATACTATTGTCCATTGCCGCTTACCATGACTATGAAATTTGGAAAATAGATGTCAAAACAACATTCCATAATGGGAGCCTCTAGGAAGATTTCTACATGACACAACCTTAATGGTTTGTGACTCCAAAGGATGCCAACAAGGTATGCAAGTTGCAGAAATCCATTTATGGATTAAACCAAGCTTCAAGGTCATGGAACATTTATTTTGATGAAGTTGTAACAGAATTTGGCTTTGTTAAGAACGAATGTGAGCCTTGTGTCTACAAAAGGTTTAGTGAAAGTGCAGTCATTTTATAATTGTATATGTTGATGACAAATTACTAATTAGAAATGAAGTACCTATCTTACAGTCAGTTAAGTCATGGTTGCGTAAATTCTTCTCCATGAAAGACTTGGGCGAGGAAGCATATATTCTTGGGATCAAGATCCATCATGATAGATCCAAGAGAATGCTAGGCCTGATTCAAAGTACATACATTGAGAAGATACTGAAGAGATTCAGTATAGAATAGTCCAAGAGGGGATTGTTGCCAGTGTCACATGGCATTCATCTTTCAAAGGAAATGTGTCCTCAGAAACATGAGGAAAGAAAGAGAATAGCAAGGATCCATTACACATCTGCGATTGGGTCAGTCATGTATGTTATGATATGTATGAGGCAAGATGTTACTTACACATTAAGTACAGTAGGAAGATATCAAGATGATCCAGGAGACCGAAATTGGATGGCTTTCAAGACTATCCTTAAGTATCTTAGGTGTATTAAGGATATGTTCTTGGTTTATGGTGGAGATGAGGAAGATAATGGTTTTCAGACTGATCAAGATGACATGAAGTCGCAGACTGGATACATCTTCAGTTTGAATGGAGGTACAGTGAGCTAGAAAAGCTCAAAGCAATGTGTGTTGGAAGATTCTACAGCGGAGTCTGAGTATATCACAGCTTCTGAGGCAGCTAAAGAAACAGTATGGATGTGACGCCTCATCCAAGAGATGGATGTAGTATCGAGTAGTAAAGATCCTATCACACTCTATTGTGATAATACTATAGTGGTGGAACTTGAAAAAGAGCCAAGGTCACATCAGCGGACAAAGCACATACATCAGCAGTATCATCTCTTGAGGGATTTTTCTTAGAGAGGTAAAGTTGCAGTGAGCAGTATTTCCATGGAAGACAACGTGGCAGTCTCCTTGACTAAAGCCTTCACTTAGCAGAAACATGATCATCATGTGAGGTCTAGCAGACTAAAATTCATAGGCAGTTGGCTCTAGTCCAAGTGGTTGTTTGTTAGGGTTGGTGTCCTGAGAACCAACTATTTTGTACTTTGATTACATGAATTTTCAATTATTATATATTGTTCGTTGTTCTCAAGACTATAATATAATAATTTTCTGGAATATTTGTTGCATTAATAAGGTCATGGTTGATCCCCTCTATAATGATAACCTTGAAATTCTATAACAATATTCTTAAATAATGTTCTATGGTTGGATAACATACTATGATAGGAAAAATAGTATACATACGGTCTTGTGCGAGTACTCATAAGAAGACGAGACTCTCTATCATGGAGTTCGCACATGGTAATCTCCAAGATCAGAGATTATGAGAACAGACCCACCAGTAGCAATTTTGCATGTCTTGGTGTCATCAGACATTGCTATCTATGAGCATGTGTAATGGTACTTATACTAAAAGATTTTCATTAACTCGTGTCATGCCTTGCACACTTAGATTTACTGATGAAAACTATCACACAGACAGTTGGCGGGAAGTAGGGTACGTTGGGTGCGTCATGAGTGAAATGTTTTTAATGGCTAAGTCGAGGAAGGATTTGTCCCTTCCATTTATGGAAGTTGATATCTCGGCCCTTTGATTGAAATAGAACTATCGCATTAAATTCCATGGCCATGGTGTAAACGATGAGTTTATTTTAGGTAGTCAGAGAATGAAAGATCAAGAAGATAGGTTTATGACACATGCATGAAACCTTCTTGATGAGATATTTAGACAAAGGGATTGAATTACACAGTAAGAAATTGTATGAGGTGATACGTCAATGTGGCATCAACTTCTTTCTCTTGGGTGCGTTGACCCTTTTCTAGACAATAATCATGGACTTTAGGAAATCACGCCTAATGCCAACGAGAAAGATGCCTAGAGGGTCACAAACTAAGTGTATTCAAGTATCTCAAGTAGAATTAAGATTATTCATGTATGTGGTTTAATAATTATTCAAGGAAGCATAAATTGTTTTAATGTTGGAGGAAGAATAAAATGAAAACAAGTACACGCTGTGTATTAATTATTACATGTCTTGTAGTTTTTATTTTGAAAACAAGTACACGTCATGTATTATTAAATGTACACGTTGTGTAGTTTTCATTTTGGAAAGGAAATGAATAAATTAAAACATGATATACACGCCGTGTACGTTCAATGTAAACGCTGTGTAGTTTTCAATGAAAAAAAAGTAGACACCATATATTTATTATTACATGCCCTGTAGTTTTTCCAGTTGGGATTTTGAGGATATAATATTGTTTTATTAAATTATATTTATTATAATCAGTATGAGCGCATGTCAATTAATTATTTATTTTACATGGGGGTTTTTAATAAGAGTTCATGAAATAATTGAAACATGTAACATGTTTATTTATTTTCATAACTCTATAACCTCAAAATCGATTATAAATATCCTCACAACCCCAACTCTTTTCCTACACAAGAGAATCGTTGTGCACAACAACTCTAGAATATTCTTTCAAGGCCGAAAGAACATCTTCCTCCAAGAATGCTTTCAAGACCGAGAGAGATCCTCTTCCATCGAATCAAGATGATCTAAGGCAGACAACACAAGCAATGGTTTCTCCACACTAGCACCCAGAGACTCATTTGGTGACATCTAGAGATATGTGGTGCATGTGTGGATCACCGCTAGAGGAATTCTACACTTGACTTCTGTGACGCAACGACGAATCACATCAAAACGTGATGAAGAATATCAAAGAAGAAAGAACACCAAAAGGTACCTCTATTCAATTGATTAATTTAATTATAATCAACCTGTAATGATCCTAATTTGTGGTTCTGAGACTTTCCTTTACATTGTCTATTTATATGATTCGATCCATGGAGACTAGCATTTATCATCATATTGTTCCCAGATTGATCATTTTTAATGAATAAAATCCAAGTGGGCATATCCACCCATGCACTTCCGTTGCGCCCGAAACATTAAAATGGTATCAAAGGGAGGTTACATTGTTGATTATAGTAATTTAATTTTCATTGATAATTTATACATTTATATTTGATTCAATTCAAAATAAATCGTTCTCTAAATCTTAATAAACGAGATCTGTTCTTCCTCCTTCATTTCTCGAATCATATCACAGAAACAACCTTTTTAATTTTATTTTTTATTAAAATAAAAATGAGGATCTCATTCAGAGGAGCCTCTCTTTCTGTCTATACAACATAGGAATACACAGCGTGTAATGAAAACTACACGTCGTGTACTTAGGTTCAACGAACCGGTACTGGTCCGCCAAACCATGATGTTTGAATTGTTTATAACTAAGAATTTAACACCCCATGTTGAATAGAATTAAATGGAGCATGGGAACCATAATACATGGCATGTATGTTGGAGAAACACGTCGTGTAGTCTGATCCGGCCCAAGTGAAACCGTGTACAAAGGAGAAGCCGCATACCACGTACACAGGATTGCCAGGATGGTTACCATGTAACAAGGAAGTACATGACGTGTGTGATTTATCTACATGTCGTGTACTCCAAAATTTCCAATGTAAATAAAACACACCAAAGACCTCGGCATGTACTTTGGATAAAAGGTGAAAGAAATACATGTCATTTAATATAAACTACACGCTGTGTACTTTCCAGAAATGGAATTTCACCAGGTTTCTTCCAAATGTACAAAGACATCGTACCCGGAATATGGATGAGAAGAATCTCAAGGGAATTCAGAAAGGAATTTATGATAAAGAATTGATTAATTATAAAATCATAATTAATTGAATTCAAGCTCGAATTATCTTGAATAATAGAATGATTAAAAAAAATTGAATTCTAAATATGAATAAATGTTGTTGCATGCTATGGATGATCATGAAATATACCCAATACCCTTTTTATGTGTGTTTGGTTTCATTTAAATTTTTTTATTTAAATTCGTTGGCCTGCGAGCCTTCTTCCAATAAAATGTAGGGCCTGAGTGCCCATGGTTTCTTTAATGAAAACCCCATGTAATGGAGGATCTCCCAAGCCAGAGGAGACGGTTCGAAATCCGAAGATGAGGAAAAACCAACCCATGAAGATACAATGGTGGACAGGTGGGAGCTGCAAAACACAAACCATCAGGTTCAATGTGTTTTCCCTAGGTCAGGGTTAGCTTATCAAAACCGCTAGATAAGCTAACCAATATAAGCTAATGATCATACCATCTTATTTTAATTCTGTCTGATTGCATGGTTTATTTATTTTTTATGTGTTTTCGCGATCACATAATTAATAAAGAAGCATGCAAATATGGAATAAAATAAAAGCCAGACTATGCGTATACATTATCAAAACATAGTTAATCACTTAATCAATAATCACTTAATATTAACAATCATGTGATAATGCAAAAATATGCATAAAGAATAAAATCCCTCAAATACCATATTAAGTCAGACCAAGACATTCGTTACTTGATTAAGGGCAAGACTCAATAAAACTATGTGTTTGACCAACCCTTGTTGGGACACATACTTGTATAAAGAATTCCCTTACGAAATGTTTTGGGTTGACTTAACCATATTACATCAAGAGGAGTAGTCCTTGCTAGAACTGATGTAATATTGAAGGCAAGAGTTGAGAAAATCCAAGTCAGGATTTCAGGATTGAGGATTCCACTCAACAGGACAAGGAACTGTAAGCTCACAATTGGAAAAGATGGTGGTGGGCTTGAACCTCGTGGAGGCTTTCTACGTACCATACCTTGGCAAGGATCAAAGTCCTCATAGTTTGGAATTGTGTCATTTTCGACTCATTCTTTAAGGTGGCCCAGGTTGTCAGTGAACTGACCTGGAGGAATACCTGGGGTCCAATAGATGGTGGTGGGCTTGGACCTTGTGGAGGCTTCCTATGTAACCTGCCCTAGAAAGGATCAATGTCCTCGTAGTTCGGAATGGTTTCATTTGGGGAATACGCTCTAAGGTGGCCCAAAGAAGATTTCAGGGTTGGTGCTCACTCTAAGCCCACATAAGTCATGCACAGTGTGACAAACAAGAGATAGCAGAGACCCGATGATGACTTCGTGAAAGGTGTGTTCATTGGAAGTGAAGTGGGACTTACACGTTGTTAGCGGTCCAAAGAGGAAACAGGGGATTATGCGTGGTTAGAATCCCGAAGAGGTTGGTACTTACTTCAGGAGGGAGGCCCGATGGCGATAGAGCACAGTTGGAGAGGGACTTGGGACTGAAGAATGGAGAAGCACCGTCCCCCATCACACCCTTCGCTGGCCCTAGGGACTGAAGATGAAAGGAGGAGCAGGGATGTTGCCTCCTACAAAAATCTCGGGGCTTAAACCGAGATGGTCTCCCTTCCACCGCAGACAAAAGCCACTCCCATAAAGAGGATATCGTCCCCTATAGAGATCAATGGGCATGGATAATGTCCAATGGGGAGGTACCCCGCGTACGAAGCACGGGGTGAGGTCACAGTTTAACGTCATGTGTTGAGGACGAAGGTGCTTCGTAGTTTTACATCCTGCATCTCAGATGAGATGGTTTGCTCTGCACCCCTAGGGCTTACATAACCGGTACCCTCTACTCGTTGTGGAAGGTAAGGCATCAGCAAAGCTATGGTGAGGGGGTGTCATGGAACGAACCATCGAGGGGTCTACATTAGCATGTCTATGTGAAGAAGAAATAGCCACTAGCGGTCCTATGTGAAGAAGCATGAGGCGAAAAAAACAACGGGGCGGTATCATCCAAGGGACTGTGAAATCACATCGTGAAAACCAAGAGGGCTACATGGGAAAAGAAATTTCAAAGAAGATGGGTTCATTGGTAGGCTCCTTGTGAAGCTCTATTTCTATGCATGGCGGAGGGCACTTGTGAAGGGGTGCGCTTCACGAAGTGGGGTGCCTTAGCCTAAGCATAGTGTAGAGGTGTATATGGGAGGCGCTTCAAAAATAGGAAAGGCATTCGCAGAGCACTGCCTCGCATATCAAAGGTGCCTCGTTATGTAAAGTGATGTGAAGCAATGTGCTTTGTGAAATACAATGACACTTTCATAGCGTGTAGATCATGTGTACATGAAGGGTTTTTCGCAAAGCATAAATGCTCCGCGATGACCCGGGTCCTTTTGGGGATCCCCTTCCTTCGTGGAGTCCCTTAGGATTCAAGAAAGGCATCACTCTTAGAAGAGGGGATCAAAATGAGACAAAGGGGAGGCACTTCGTAGAGCAGAAGTACCTCGCACAGCTTAGGGTTCGTAGAACCGAAGAGTGCTTCGCGATTCAGGAGGTGGGAAGTTGAATGGTCGGATTGTCTGTTGTCTGAACTTGGGAGGAGGCCAGTATTTATATGGGAGAGGCTCCACAAAGTAGAGCTCACTCAGTGCGAAGAGGAAGTCGTTCTCTCTATGGCGCATCACGAATGTCAAGGGGGGGGGGCGTGGAGCGTTACCACATCCATGCTTTGTAGCGGGTTGCAATCATCAAGGGGGGACGCGGAGCGTTAATGCATCCTTGCTTCGCGATGGGTCGCGAACGTCAAGGGGGTCGTGGAGAATTACCACCTCCTTGCTTCACAGCGGGTCAAAAATGTCAAGGGGGTCATGGAGCATTACTGCCTCCTTTCTTTGCAGCGGGTTGCGAATGTGAAGGGGGGTCGCAAACCGTTACCGTCTCCTTGCTTCTCAGCGGCGCAGTGCGGCTAGTTCTCTACAAATGGACTTCAGTAGGAAACCCTCGGTTCAGTGTCATCTTTCTCCACCCCACATTTTGGTGTCAAATAATTCCCTCCCTCAGACTTGGTGCCGTAGAGAATCCAAGGGTTAATGTCTGAGGGTCAATCACCAAAATCCCCGATCGTTCACGAAGATACCTCGTGAAGAGGGCTCGCCAAGATGGAAAGCGAAGCTCTGGCTGGACGTGACTTGAACCAAGCTTCGTTTGAGATGCGACGTGAACAGGCTTTGGCTGGGATGAACCGCAAAGATCTGAGGGTCCCTCACCTATAAATAGGGGACTTGAACACTCTTTTTTATCTTTTCGTCTCCGCGATTTTGAAATTTATCTCTCTCGATTCGCGAAGCTCCGCGTGCTCCATGACTACTCTCCGTGAATCAGAACTTCGGTCCATGGCGCACAGAGTGTATTTCACTCCACTACAACGTTTCACTATCTCGTGCTTGAAGGCGTGGGAAGGACTGCATGAACGGGCTCCGCAAACATGCTTCGTGAACGCTCTCCACGAACGAGCTTCGTGAACCAAACTGAAAATCATCTAAGTTCTAAAACCAAATGGCTCACCAATAAGATGTTGAGGGCATTCTTCGGGATGCTACCTGAAGTGATGAGATGGCGAATAGTCTGGGTCTAGGTGAGTTGGTACGGATCCACTCAGACCATAGATCATTGGTGGAGGTGCTATCAGAGATCCATAAGAACTACCCACTGTGTAGGAGATTTCCATTGTATGGATTCAAACTAAAGGATGACGTCCTTATCCCTAAAGCAAGCAGGGAAAAACCAGCTTACTGGATCAGAAGCACGTTGTGCCAGCGCTGATGGTTTAGGGCGGTTGATGGCTATGCCCGGAAGTATTTCACACACATGAATTCTGATTTCTTATAAAACCATTTGAATAACATCGATGGAAAGGCGTTGTAGCCAGAGACTTCTCCTCCTCTATACCACATGATACTGACGGCATCTTTGAGGAACCCTTGGAAGGGGTGGTCCAAGGAATGAGACCTCCGCCATAGCGGCAACTTCACAGAGGATTGGGCCTAGGCCTATTGGGTAGGTGCCTCGTGTGAGGAGTTTGGAGATGATATGAGGAGAGTGGGTTTGTATGAGGTGGCATGGGCCTCTCAATTCCACATATATCAACCGAAATAGATGATTCCAGATTTGTTGATAAGATGGTCGTCGAGGACCAATAACTTCCACTTACACCATGGGGAGTTCGGTATCAGCTTGTGGGATGTCCACCAGGTCTCAGGGGTCCCGATACTGGGGGTGATGTTTGAAGAATTCCTCCTTATCATGAGTGCGTGGGAGGATCCAGAGAAAATACCATAGCTAGCGACGACACTGATGGAGCTTGTTCATGGGGAGGACAATGAGGCAGAAAGGGATGTCCACTTCAGGTGACGGTTCAAACAATTCCCGAACATCCTGGAAAATAGGCTGTTTCCGGCGAGGCCTCGGACCTATCCAAATGGGGCTCCATGGGGAAAGGAATACTGGTACTGGAAAATTTTGGAGGAATTCCAGTGGAATACGTGGGGATTCAGTGTCAGTACCGGGCAACAACCAATAGTCAAGCTAGTAGCATTCATCGCGTCTGAAAAAGCAAAATATTCATGGGGCTGGACCCGAGGTGAAATGCCTGGGTGTCTCTATGTATCCCACGAGGAGGGGAATCAAGACATAGGTAGTTCTTCAGGAGATAATAGTTTATGGTCTTAGATCTCGGACCATTGATGGTGGAAAATTTGGGAGACACATGGTGGGGTAATTATAAAACCTGACTTGAATGGGAACCTGGGGTTCCAACCACCACATATTCCCTAGGAAGGTTTTATGTCAAGAGACTGGAAACGAGAGTTATGATGGGATCGAGGAAAGGTGCATGGCTATTCCTACGTACCCCACGAGGATGGGGATCAAGCTGCACATAGTTCTAAGAGGTGGCATGGTAAGGTACCCGTGCCTGGGATAAAATGGTCATGCATGTGTGGCCCTTGCACCAAAAGAAGCGGTATTTGATGTATCTTGTTTTTAAATTAAGGTTAATGGTTTTTTTGTGAAGTGACTATCCTAGAATAGCAAGTGCCTACATCACCGCAAGAATCAATCCGTATGCAGGTGTTCACAAATGTTATGGCATGTGACCGATACCAAACATGGTGTCCCCTTAAGTGAGGACATCACGATGCAGTACCATTTTTCGTCGTGAGGCCAGGATGATAATGTCATAGTTTAGGGTCATGTGATGGGACCAGGCATGCATTTTAATGTCATGCGGCACAGATTTAGTAGAGACGATGCTATGTGGGGAATGTGTACAGTGCAATAAAACTTACCCAATGTGAATGAGGAAATAATCCCATACCACACCATACACAATTCCGAGAAAGGAACCTCAGGCCAAGGGGCCTAAATAGAGTTAACATGTTAAGGGGCAGGAGAAACTATATCCCAATAGATATGGACCTGAAAATGAGACGTCTGTGTGTTTCTATGTATCCCATAAGTATGGGAATCAATCCACATGTAGTTCTAAATGAGATCTTAGTTTATGGTCTTAGATCTCGGACCATGCATAAGGGAATTCAGTGTTGATCCTCGAATGATGTCTTTACTATGACTTTGTCCTCATAACGTGAAACTGTACACCAAGGGATAGTGTCAGGTGTGTTAAATTCTACTTGGACATGGTGTGGTGGACAATGATGTGAATCATGTAACCAACATTTAAGGTTTAAAGGGGTTGGAATGATGATATAGGATGTATGTTGACCGTGTTTGAAACACAACATCCATATCGTGTTAGCCTAAAATGGGGACAATCAAATGAGTGTCGAACACTGACCATATTCGAAACGTGGGACTTGTATCAGTTTTTTGTCTGAAACCCTCAAGGACGTTGGCCCGTGATGGTAGGAGAGCCCATGGGCCTAGAATCCATGCCATTTGGGGGTCCCTTTGGGTGTGGATGATTATAGAATCCCAAATGAAGGGGAACACGAAGCCTTAAAAATGGGCGAAAGCATGTCCATGAAAAATCCAACACTCCAAACACCGATCTATAGTACTCTTAAGTAGATTGGTGCATCGACGACAAGGGTCGAGGAGGGTGCTCAGCCTGAGAGCGGCTGATTTGAAGGGATGAGTATAGAATTCAGGGATAGAGAACTCCCATGAGGGGGAGGTACATGGCGTGGTTGTTACAAACTCGACGCGAATGAGGACTTAGTCCCACACCACACCATATACTCCCCTCCTCGGGAAAGGGTAGGCCAAGGGGCCGAGGTGAAAGGGAGATCTCTGAGAGATGGAGCTGGACCCGAAGTCTAGACATTCGGGTGGTACTACGTATCCCATGAGGATGGGAATTAAGCTATACGTAGTTCTACGAAGGGGAAATTACAAAAAGATCTTATTTTTGGTTCTTAGAACTCGGACCATGGAGAAGCAGGACAATTCCATGTAAATGAAGACCTTAACCCAATACCTAAGCCTACGTGAGTTGAACTCGGTGTATTAAACAAGGGAGGATAAGGTATTTTCAATACATGATATATATGCAAGGGGGAAACTGGTGAAGCCCAGCGTGATTGCCTAATCGTGGCTTGTTTCCTCTTAATGTGCGGAAGTGAACTGAGGAATAATACCAAGAGTTTTGAAGTTCTACTTGGACAGGATGAGGCGGAGAAGGATGTGAATCATGTAACCAACATTTTGGGCTTAATGGGGTTGGCGTGGTGATTCGGGATGACTATTGACCATGTTTGGATAACAGCATCAATATCATGTTATCCTAAAATGAGGACAATCAAATGAGTGTCAACTGCTGACTATATTTGAAATGCGGGACTTGTATAGATTTGTTGTTTGAAACCCTTGAGGACGTTGGCTTGTGATGGTAGGAGACCCCTTGGGCGAAGCATCCATGTCATTCAGGGGTCCTTTTGTGTGTGAAAGGTTACAGATGCCCTAATAAGGGAGAACATAAAGCCCGAAAAAAGGGTGGAAGCATGTTCGAGTAGAGTATGACATTCCAGGAATTAAACCAGAGTACCCTTAGGAACATTGGTGAATCGCTGAAGAGGAACGAGGGGCTCATCTTAGGAGCAGCCGATTTGAAAAGACGAGGATGACACCATGGGATGGAAAGCTCTCAGGGGAAAGAGGTACATGGTGTGGTTGTTACAAACTTGACGTGAATGATGACATAAATATGTATCGCACCATATATCACTTCCATGGAAGAATATAGGCCAAGGGGCCAAGATGGGGTTGGACCCGAAGACAAGATTCTCGAGCAGTCCTACGTATCCCATGAGGATGGGAATCAATAAATACATAGTTCTAAAATCACACATAGGGGGTAGTATACACTAATGAGGGGGAGGCGGTGTACGGAGTGGCCAGTAACCTGATGTTAATGATGACATAATCCCATACCACACCGTACAACCCGAAATAGGAACTTGGGATGGGGGCCCGAAAAGGCCAAGGGGCCTGAGGTTGGGTCGGAGTCGGAAAGGGCTGACCAGTTTGCAGTTTAACATCTTGTAGTGAAGACAAACAGAGGAGTAAGATACCCCAAACAAGGGAGGTGTACAACTTGGCAAATAACTCAACGTGAATGAGAACATAATCTCATACCACACCGTACATTCTGTGTAAGAACTTGGGTCGGGGGCCTGAAGAAGCCAAGGGGCCAGAGGCTGGGCCTCGGTCATGAAGGCCCCACCAGATTGCAGTTTAACGTCTTGCAGTGAGGATGAAGGGTGGATAAGGTATCTCATCTAGGGATGTGTATGGAATGGTGAGTAACCTGATTTGAATAAGGACATAATCTCATACCACACCGTACAACCCCATAAGAGAGAACTTGGGCTAGGGGCCCAAAAAGGCCAAGGGACCTGAGGCTGGGCCTCATATGGGAAGGCCATACATCCTCTTGTACGGTTAACATCTCATTACAGCTCCTAAGCCCATGTGAGCAGTGCTCAGTGTGGGAAAAAAAGAACCGGTCTCGGCTCCCCCGTCATATGGGGGTCAAAAAGATATCTTTTTTCGGAGGGTGTTCATCACTTGGAGATACAACGGGGAAGAATGAACCACTACACTCATGTTTGGGACATCTTGGGGTGGTTCCAATGATGCAGGATAGCTGTTGACCATGTTTGAAACACATCGTCCCTATAGTGACCTGAAATGGGAACAACAAATTAGCATCGACCGCTGACCATATTCGCAACGCGGGACTTGTATCCGTTTTTTTCTCAACATCCATAAGGTCAATGGCCCGAAGTGGTAAAAGTGCCCTTAGTCCTAGCATCCATACCATTTGGGAGCCCTTCTGGAAAGGAAAGACGATGGAGTCCCAATCAATAGAGTGGGTGAAGCATAGTTGTACCCATCCATGAAAGAGGCGAACGTCTCTAGGGAGCAGGACATATGGCCAGATTGAGATTATCTCGATGTAAATTATGGAAAAAGTCTACACCCCACCATATGTCTTGACCCGAGCAGAAGATCTGGCATTTGGGCTAGGCCAACAGACGAAATTTCTGGGCATTCCTACGTATCCCATGAGGATGGAAATCAAGCCGTACGTAGTTCTTGAAGGCCAAGATGTTTAAAATCATGTGGCGAGGACGTGGGGGAATATAAGAACGAGGGAACACATGGTGCAATCATCACAACTCCCATATGAATGAGGCCAAGGAGGCCTGCACTACACCACACAAGGACCCTCCATGAGGACTATACCCAAGGGGGATAGTCAAAAAGTATAGTTTTGGGGATGGGCTCAAGACGGGGAGTCTTAGAGTTCTTATGTATCCCATAAGGGAGGGAATCAAGCCATACGTAGTTCTAGGGGCACAGTTTAACATCTTGTGGGACGATGCATAGTTTAAATTCTTGTAGCACTGAACAGTTTAAGATCATGCCGTACCGGCATGCAGTTTAGAGTCATGTAGGACCAATAGATTAGGGTCATGTCGGACCTGTTGTGGCTCATGAAAAGTATTTCTTAAGAAACATAGCATTGCTGGGAGGAGTTATACGCTCTCCATCCATGGTCACCAAGGATTATGCTCCATTGGGGTAAACCCTGTGAACTATATAATTCCCTTCCCATTTGGGCTCAAACTTGGGTGGTTTCCTACTGGGGATCATTGGCACCCGGAGGGCCAATACCAAGTCACATTGTAGAAAAGAGTGGAGTAAAACCTTCTTGTTTAAGGCTCTAGATATCTTATTATGATGCCTTTCTATATTGTGCAGGGCGTGATTCCTATTCTCCTCAAGTGCTTCCAATTCATCCAGATGAATTTCAGCCACCTTATCATGTGAGTACTGGTCATAGACCACCGTGCGTAACAAAGTTAGCTGGATCTCGATGGGAAGTATGACTTCATCTTTGTACACTAGGTAATACAGGGTCACCTGGGTGGAATTGAGGGTCATCGTCCGATAGTCCCAGAGGGCGTTGGGGAGCTTGTCCGACCAACTCTTCTTGTTCTGACCAACCATTTTATGTAAAATTTTAGAGAGTGTTTTGTTGAAAGACTCGATCAGCCCATTCACCTTGTGGTGCTGCAGGTAAAGAAATTTGTGACGGTCAGGATGAACCTGCATTGGCGAGTTGTCGCCAGTGGATATGGTCCCATGACATCAAGTCCCCACAACAAAAATGACCAAGAGTACTTGGTGGAGTGGAGAGGTTCTTGTGGCCGCTGCATGAATTTAGCGTGGATCTGGAACGCGTGAAATATCTTTGAGAACATGATACAATCATGGATTATGGAGTGCCAAAAGTACCCCAGTCTCCAGTTCTAATGGGACAACTTCGGTCCAACCTAGTGGGAACTGCAGGAACTGACATGGACCTCCTGCATGACCTGAGAAATCTCACCTCCTTGGATGCAATGGAGGAGAACTACATCGAACCCGTGCTTGAAGAGGATCTTCTCAAGACTGGGACCACTCTGGAGGGTAAACTATAGTGTGTGGCGTCGGATTCGCTCACGCTTAGCCTGATCAGGTGGGAGTCAACCATTTTGGAGGTACTCAACAAAAGGGTCTCTCGAGTCGAGAGTCGCTTCAACCACTGCATCTGAAGAACCTGGGGTCCCTAACGTGGAGGCTCCGGTGGTAAGATGGCTTACCCATAGGCCATCTTCAACATCTGGGGTGACGGGAGAAATGAATATCCAATGTGCCACATGAACAATCAGATCATCCTGCTCAGGTTCTACAAGTGATGCGGCCAAGCTGTCCAGAGCATCAGCTCGACCATTTTGAGATCGAGGGACATGAGTAACTTTTGACTGTGGTGGAAACTAGCCCATTAGCTGGGGGGTGCACTCAAACACTGGTATGATCTATGGATTTCTGACAACATAGCCACTATTGACTTACTTGATGACTAGTTTGGAATCCCCTTTCACAAGAAAATGGGGTACATCGATCTCGAGGGCCAGCTCGAGGCCAGTGATAATACCCTGATACTCTACCTCGTTGTTGGTGAAGCCTTCCGACAACAGGAATGAGTACGAAAGAATGGCCTATATCGGGGTAATAAAGACAATACCTAGTCCCACTCTATTGAGTCTAGGATCATCCAGTCTCCTGCCAGTGGGGATTCAGGAGGCACCTTCGAAGTGCATCTTCCAACACGAGATGGAATGATCTACAGAGATGATTGCCTCTTTGGGAAAATCCAAGTCCAGGGACTGGTCCGTGGAGGTTGTATGGGCAGCTAGAAAGTCTGTCAACGTATGTCCCTTGAAAGCTTTTCGTGGGATGAACCTGATGCCAAACTGTGGGAGGATTACTGCCCACAGTTCTAGTTTCCCAGTCAACATGGGGCGGTTCAGAATATACTTTAGCGGGTCCACCCGAGACACCATTTTATCCCTGTGGTTCTACAGGTAATGTTGTAACTTCTGAAAAAAAATACTAGCACATGGTAGCTCTTCTCTATTAGGGATTATTTGTTCTCTGTTTCGAGGAGCAATCGGCTGAGGTAGCAGAGGTTGTTTTCCGTCTCCTCATTGTTCTTCTGGGTGAGAAGGGCACCGAGAGGTCATTATGGAGAAATCACATATAGGATCAGCAGCGTTTTGGAGATGAGTGGAATCAAGAATAAAGGCTAGAGAAGATATTGATTGATTTCCTCGAACACAGTCTGGAACTCATTGTCCCATTCGTAGCAACTCCTTTCTTCATTATCCAAGAAAAGGGCTTACACTTACTGGCCAGATTCAAAATGAATCGGTATATGTAGGCTATGTGGCCTTAGAAAAATCAAAGCTCCCGATTATTGCTTGAGGGAGGCATCTGGTTGATTTCCATGATCTTCTATGGGTTGATCTTGATGCCCCGGTACTTGACAAAAAATCCAATAAACTTCCTAGAGGTGACCCCAAAGGCACACTTCAGTAGGTTCATCTTCAAGTTGTGGGAACGGAGGAAACCGAACAATTTCTCGAGGTCCATGACATGGTCCTAGTGCTTGCGTGATTTGACCACCAGATCGTCCACATATCATTCCACCAATGTCACGAGGATCAACTTGAATATGAGGTCCATGGCCCGAAGATAGGTGTCACCTACATTCTTAAGTACGAAGGGCATAAACTGGTAACAGAAAGTACCTTGGGGAACCCTGAAAGCAGTGGACTCTTCATCCTTGGGGGCCATCCGAATCTGATTATATCTAAAGTAACCATCCATGATGGAGAGGTCTTGGAACCCAGCTGTAGAATCGATAAACAATTCTGTCACTAGAAGGGGAAAATCATCCTTCGAATAGTGATGGTTTAGATCATGGATGTCGATGTAGACTCTAATCTATCCATTCTTTTTCTTGACTGGCACAATGTTGGCTAGCCACATGGGATAATGGACCTCCTTGACAAAGTTTCCTCTGATGAGCTTGTCAACTTCAGCCTCGACCATGGCACCTTGAGAAGGGTGCATCTTCCTAGGAGGCCGCTTGAACCCGTGATAATTTGTCGAGAGACCAAGGCGGTGGATTTCTACCTAAGGATCTAGTCCTGGAATCTCATTGTAACTCTAGGAAAACACGTAACAATGATGTTTTATGAAATCCATGTACTACAGCTGATCCTTGATGGACATGGAGGAACTGATCCATTTGGGTCTCAGATTTTCCTCGCTACCAAGGTTCACCTATACCAGTTCATCAACCAAAGTGGAGACACCTTCTTCAAAGGCAAGGGGAGCAAACTCTAGATCCTCTTCTTTGCTTGCAGAGGAGGGATTCCCAGTAGGAGAAGTTTCCCTTGGGTATGTAGATCCTGACAAGAGGCTGGTACCGGCCTGGACAATAGTGGATAGCATATAGAGGAGATTCACGCGCCGCTGAGACCATAGTGATGAAGACAGTCGATCCAATCCCATCGGGTCTTCGGCCTAAGGGGCCACGCTTGATAAAATAAAAGCAATAGTGGCACATCGTCTTGATCCAGTTAATCGCAGCCCGGAAAAATAGACATGTATGATGTACTACCTTTGCCATGGGGCGGTCATCTTGATACCGTACAGGGGTAGGAGGTTCCAGGATCACCTGAGCTTAGTTTGCATCGGAGTACGATGTTATTTTCCATCGTCCTTTGGCCTTGGGAATATGCTTTCTTCTTTTACCATAGATAACAATGCGTTTCCCCATATCGGGGGTGGTGTCCTCCAATAGATGGGTCGGGAAGACATAGGCGTCATCCAGACCTGCCCAGGGGTCTATTGCGACCATGACAGGTTCGACCTCACTTGCCTGAATATGCTTATCCTTGCTCTTTTAATAGTCGGCATCCAGGTAGTGGGATTCACAAGAGGAAAAAGGATATGCATCACCTTGGAGTACGCCTACTCGGCCACTAAGGTAGTACTTGAGTGATTGGTGATACGATGAGGGGACTACTATGTGCAGGTGGATCCATGATCTTCCCATCAATGCATTATATGCGGTGTCCTGGGAGACAACCATAATCTCGGCACTGAAAATTAGGCCTCAAAACTGAGTCTTCAAGCAGATCTTGTCGACCAGGGTCTACTGTGTCCTGTCATATCCCTATATCCTTAAATCGGAGGGAGTCATGTCATCTTTGGATAACCCCAGGTTTCGTAGCATCCACTTCGGGATAAGGTTGATCCCGGAGCCGGTTTCAACAAGACAGCTGTGAACCTTCACACCATTAAATTTGTCGGTGATGTACAACGGTCATATGTTACCACGTATGGGAGATCCTGAATCTTCTCTAGAGAACAAAATGAGGGCCTGACATTCAGTATTCTCAACTATTTCAGCATAAAAGGCTTCTACAGCTGCTACCTCCATCTCAAACTGGAGGGGTATCTTTAAAGCCTCAGTGAGGGCCTTGTGCATATTTGACGATAGGAGAAGGGATTAAAGGATGGAAATAATCATTGGGATTTCAGTGAGGCTCTTGAGGACATCATACTTATGTGCCATTCATGAAATTATGCTTACAAGAGGCCCCTCTGTGATAGGTGGATAAGCGGGCCCCATTGGCTGGACCACGGGCTAACTGGTGCTGGGCATGTCCCACTGTTCACTAGTCAAAGCCTAGAGTGCAGTTGTCGGATGAGGACAGGATGACTTAGATTATACTGTAGCTGGGCGAAGCTTGTCGCGGCATGGACGAAGTGGTTCTGCCTGATCTAGAAACACAAATGGTGGTGGAGGTGGTCCTAACGACACCACATGAAGAGGCTATGCATGTTGAGATCTGTGTTGGGCCTGCTGTCTAGTCTCAGTGGCATGCATGACCTAGCTGGAGGTGCCAACTGATGCGCCTTGACAACCCTTATGGTTGCAGCTCTGCCGACGTTGGCATCGGTTGGGGACGTTGGGGAGGTTCTTCAGGTGCTCCCACTCATCAGGAGTCATATAAGGATTTACCAACTCCATGGTATTAATCAAAGAGTACCCTTGACTATCACATGAAGAGTCATCCACTACTGGGTGGATTTTTGGAGGAATTACCATCTCGGGTAGCATGAATTAGGTGAGAGTGCGGGACGACGATGGCCCTGGCAGGGTGCATTACTTCCCCTTGCACCGTCGATGCTTGCTCTTCTGGGAAGAGTCCAACTGAGATGATGATGCTGAAGTGCTGGCCACATCTCCCGAAGGTTCCGGCTGATTCAGGAATTCCCGAATGATGCCATGGGCACGAGGAACCATCTTGCAAGCCATCTAGCAATCAAACTTTTGGGACCTGTGATTAGAAACTAGCTACCACTCACCTTCATTGTTGCAATCGCTTTCTGGCATTAAAAAAACTCCCGCCACTTGTGCCAATGTCGGGTCCAACCTGAATATGCTGTTTTCGACCTGGTCTTGAAGCCAGTATTTGAACACATATCACTATTTGAGGGTTTCCTCCATTAATTTGATGTTAGGGGTAGTAGTTGGGGCGATCATTGAGATTCACCTCTTCCGATCTTCTGCACTCATGAAAGCATACAATAACATGCTCTAAGGCACTACAGAGGTAACTAAGGACCTGATTCTCGTTGAATGAGTAGGTCTAGTTTCTTATTTCCAGAAAGGGTTCCCTTGGAGCTTGGCCCTAATGAGGAGCTGGAGGGGCATGTTGGGAAGCCGGACCCTAATTGTCCCACCTGGGCAGCGGCGGTGCATTCCTTGGAGGTGCTTTCAGATTCTTAGGTGGACGCTGCTAAGCTGGAGGCTATGTCTAAGGAGGAGGGCCACTGCGAGGTTGTGGGGCTGGTTCCACTGGTAGTAACTCCAGCTATTTGGGGGCTTATATTTGGGCCACCACGACTGGCTCGACTCTAGCAGCCCTCCTTTCTAGAATTACATGGGAAACGGACATGCCTGGATGGCCTGTTGCAGGGATTCCTCCATGCTCTAGGCCCTATTAGAGAAGTCTCAGAATCCTCTAGGGTAGTTCTAGGTGGTCAGAGAAGGAACCGGTTTTGTCTTGATGTTCCCTACACACATTATCAGTAGTTTCTCCTGAGATAGTGGCATGTCAAGGGAGTATGTGAGACCCTTCCACTGGTTGATAAAGTTAGAGACTCACTCATCAAGCCTTTGCTTGCACTTGAAGAGGTATGCGATGCTGGTTTTCTGGGTGGTAGAGCTGAACTTGTAGAGGAATTACCTGCGAAGGTCCTCCCAACTCGTCATGGATCCAATGGGGAGCTGGTTGTACCAGACGAATGTCGGCCCCTCCAATGTCTGAACTAAACAGTGGATCTTGGCAGCCTCCTGTTGTGATGGAGTCCCTAACATGGGCCCAGACATTGAATTGAGGTGGATCAGGTATTGTGGTAGGTACCCCATCCCGTTAAATGGGGAGAAGGTGGGATTTCCGAGACCTGGAGGCACCATCATATCATCCACCCACGCCGGATATGTCTTACCATCCAGTGGGATTACCACTTGTCACGTTTCCAACATCTCAAGGCACGCTATGAGAATCACCATAGGATCATATGGGCGGGGATCTCTATCTTGATGGGGATCCCAAACTACAAGCACGTTTTCGGTTTCTTCAACACGGTAGACAGGCTTAGCAGCTCATGGGGCGGCTGGTGGAGCGACTTGCGGGGAAACTGGGGGAACCCGGGCCAGATTCCTTGGATTTCTATGTTGTTCAAGAGAGTTTGAAGAGACATACCATACAATCTTTCTGTGGGCTCCAGCATCAGCCCTGTCCGCAGGAGCAACATGATCAGGGTTACGTGGGGGCAGCTCACTGAGGGGAAGTTGTTATTGCCCCTGCTGTATGGGCCTAGGATTGTCGTAGTCGGGTCGTCGCTGTACAGTGCATTCAACAAATATTTCATCAACCAACTTCTTTTGCTCAACCATTTTTTGGCGTAACGTGGCCTTATCGTGGTCCTCCTCCATCTTCTGCACTGAAGTGGATGAGTCAGAGTGATGACAGCTCCGACGTGCTCCTTGCCCTTACCTGAATTCTTGCTGAGTACCAATGCATCAGTGGGCGCAGGGAGACCTAGTATGTTCCTCTGCTGGTGTGAAACCCTTTCCGATGGGTGGAATAGTGGTGGCATACCCTTGGGGGGTATGTCTCCATCGAGAAGATCCAACTCCTCCTCCTCATCCACTAGGTCGGCCATATTAACTGTGATCCTTCCAAGGGGCATGTCCTTGATATCGCCTAGAAAGTCGGGATGCCACCAAATAGGGCTGAAGAGGAGGGAAACAGACTTCCCCCAGCCACATATTTTTATGTGGGGGTAGCCTCCTTGATAATTTTGCAGAGTAACTTGATACTCTGAATGTATTGCTGCTAGAGATCCTCACAACGACCTGGTGACTCGGGGCGCTGGGCCACAGGGAGCCCGACCAGATCAACCAGACGACATTGCTCACTGATGTCTTCGAAATGCGTTTGGCTCCTTGTATAGAACACTTTCAGATGACAAAGATTGAAATGTGTCTCCCAGAGGGTATAGTGGAAACACTTAACTTCCTCTGGGGTGAGGGATTCTGGTATGCATAAATTCTACACTACCACGGGCCAGAACTTCTCAAGGAAGTGATATGCTGTGAGGATGTTCAAGAAGATCCTCATATTAGATTTAGGGTATGACCATTGATTTACCCACTCATCAACTGGAAGTGGCTATGGAATTGGCAGCGGTACTGAGGCAGACCGCTGGGACGATTGGTCGGCCGATGAAGAATATGACGAACGGGATGACTAGATGCCGAATCTCGGACTGTCTTTTGAAGAGTGTAGGGACCTAGCCGCTATGTTGTGATAGGATGGGCTGACATCCTCAGTTCCCAGATCAGTGACTAGGGCTACTGACAATGGGTCACACTGCTGCTCACCCGCCATTTGTCCCCAGAATAGCTCTTCGTGTTCTCTTGTGGTGGTATAGAGTTCCTCTGGTGAGGATGGTGGTGATTACACGATCCTAACCTATGGGGTGACCATATTTTCATCCTCCTGGATAGACCTGTGGAGGGAGGCAGGAATCATGTGGACCTCACATTCTGGGAGTACTAGGCTGATGCACCTTGTCCATGCCCTGTCCCATGACTCCAATGAGTGAGGGGAGGGTTCCATAGGTGAGTCGTACTTCACTTAAGAGTCTGAGAAGTGGACTAGTTTGATCTCCATCTAGGCCTTCCCAGGATTATTCTTATGGCAGCGATGGTCCTCCTTCTTGCCCCTGGGTGGATCCTCTGGACTGGGCTGATTTCTGATATGGGGTCCTTCGGCCGCAGTCGTGTTGGGGAAGATAGGGTCTCCACCCAAGAAAGACGGGGTGTGAGGACCACAAGGACAAATATCAAAGGGTACATGGGGAGGACCTCCATGAATAGTTCTAGATCATGTAAAACTTCTTCTATAACTGGAATGATCATGGGGAGGATCTCCATGCTTGTTTTTACGGGCGGCCTCAGCACGAGGAGGGTCCTTGCGCTGGTCTAGCAGCACACGGGTAGGACCTCTTTGCTGGGTGCGGGTGGAGAGATACTGGCCTTCACCCCTCTGGTTGCCGAGGCAAGGAGGACCTTCACCAGCTGCGGAGAGAATTTAGGGATGATAACCATGTTGGAGAGAGACCGGATGGGCAATGTCCCTACATCGGCAGTCAGGGGAAGAAGGAAAGGATCCATACCCAGTGTAATGGGCATGAGAGAGGCTTCCATACCGAGTATCACTGCCATGGGGAAGACCTTCATTCGGATTTGGGGTGGAATGGGGTGGAAATCCATGCCGATCCTCAAAGCAGGGAAGGCTCACGCTCACTGTGGTAGTGGTACAGGGAGGACCTCTATACGGGGTTGCATCATTGTGGGTTGGTTCGCGGCGATCACTGCTCGTTCCTGCGACCAAGAGAGTCGACCCAGCCTACCGATGGGATGGTTGGAGCCTCGATCCCAATCGGGTGTATAAGTGACCCTGCTCAATGTGTGTAGGGACCTGATGATATGTGCCGACAGTGGCTCAGGCCACAGCAACTGCCGACGTTGACGCCCCTTGGCGGGCGTCCTCCACTTGCGCCTGACTCTGGCGTCAGGTCGGACGAACTGGGGCCAATGGTACAAGAATGTAGCTTACCTGCTCCTCCTCCGGCAAGACCAGGCAGTGGTGCTGATGCGGCAGGGTGGGAGCCCCTGGATTGAGACTCTGATCGGGCAGGGCTGACTTCACCTACCTTATTTGCGTAAGGTAGGGAGTCTTTAAGGCACTTTGGTGACAGGCTCCCGAAGCGGCTGTATGATGGGGTGGGGAGCGATGGTTCCCTGTGCGGCCCTCAAGGGCGGCATTGATGGTGAGGCGCAGACCCCTCCAGGTCTAGGCGGCCCATATCCCGGGTTGAAATTATGCCCTCCTCCTCACAATGATGCATGAGGTTGTTAATTACCTTTCATTGGATAACTTCTAATGGGGAGATGGGGCGTGGGAACCCCACGGTCGTAGACGCAGATGCCATCATTGAAGAGGTGAAGCCACGTGAAGCGACTGTGTTGGCATTTCCCCAGGACCTTTGATGACGGGCATGCGGTGATCGTGTCCATGGTGCAAAAACTTGATTCTTGAGAATAAAGGAGATTAACTCATCAGTGTTGAAATAAAAAATGAATCGACGACCAATTCCCCAGCACCATCCCGTCTCCCATAATCGGTAAGAGGGATTCACGCTGACAATGTCACAGAACGGGATGTACGACGCTATACTGAACCTAATTAGGGTGAGTTTCACACCAGGCCCACTATTTGCTTGGTGGTATCCGGTGATAGATAACTGGATTTGGTACAGGTCAATCCATTGATTCCCAGATTGCTACTAATCTCCATTTTGGGGAGAAGAATTTCACATCAGGTTCAACATTTCTATTTCTGACGCTTTCACCGGGGCGAGCACATCCGTCTCATTCGGAGACGAGAGGCCCAATTTTTTTCCCTGAATTCCCACTTTCCAAAGGCAGGAAACATCTGATCCTTATTCAGGGATGTATGCTCCTTGATCAAAATAGGATGATGGTATTTCAGTTCTTCATTCCATGGATTCCTCCTCAGAACTCATCACCTAGTTCGGGTCTCCCTCATAGACTTAAGATGTTGTTTTTGAAACTCTTCCCAGTTCTATATCTTCATGGACACCAGTTAATTACATTTCCTCTCTCAGGACATTCCAAGGGGTCCAGTTAGGGAAACAACCTTCTGTTAGGGGAGTAGTCACATTGGGCATCACTGGCGTGTCTGGACGCTGGGGAATTGGCGTCTCTGTCTTCTGTCCCTTATTATAGGGATTCTTGAGGGTGCGGAATATCATGGAATCCTACATCGAACATGGGGAATCTTATGCCATGGGAATGTATCTGAGGTTTTCCTCAGTTTCCCATGTTTAAATCGGGGTATGCTACAAGTTTAACATCCAGCGGAGAGATATCAGACTGATCAGAACACTGACTAGAGTGGATCAGATGGAGGAACCCCCTAGAGGGAACATCGATACTGGGGCCAACACCTGGGTGGATTCCCAAATGCTATTAGTGGGAATGGGGAATGTGGTGGCATGATCCCACTGGGATGTGGTGGGCCAGGTATGAATCAGGATGGATAATGGAAGGTTTTGTGAGGGGGTGGTTAATGGAATGTAACTGCCATGAGGATGACGATGGTTCAAGGCTGGAGCCTTGAAGAGACTACCTACGTATCCCCGTGGAAGGGAATAAAAGTCCACGTAGTTCATGTGATGACATCTTACCGCCAATTGGGGTTTTCAAATGCATACCACTGGATGAGATCACAATGAATTACCATTGGATAAGGTATCAACGACTTACCGCTGGATTGGGTTTCAATGGCTTACCACTAATTGAGGTCACAACAGCTTACCGTTGGATGAGGCTGTTAATGGATTACCACTGATGAGGTCAAAATGACTTACTGCTGCATATGGTCACAACGGCTTACTGCTGATTAAGGATATAATGACATACCGCTGTAATATAATGAAAACAACTTACCGCTGAATGGAGTGACAATGAATTACTACTGAATGGAGTGACAACGACTTACTGCTGAATGGAGAGAAAACGTCTTACCGCTGAATGGAGTGACAACGACTTACTGCTAAAAGAGGTCCACAGTTTAACGTCATGCAGGACGGGGGTCAACTGATGTGAAGGGGGTCAGAACTTCTTGGTGTTGGGCTTGAACCTTATGGAGGCTTCCTACATACCTTACCTTGCCAAGGATCAAAAACCTCATAGTTCAGGTGGTTGGGAACTAACGATAAGGTGAACCTGGGGTCCAATGGGAGGTGGTCTTGGTGCACTAATTTGAAGATCGTCGGGACAAATGGATGGTGGTGGGTTTGAACCTCAGGGAGGCTTCTTGTGTACCCTACCTTGGCATGGATCAAAGACCACATAGTTAAGAATGGTGGATACAGTTTAACGTCATGCAGGACAGGGGAAAAACGACGTGAAGGGGGTCGTAACCAATGGGTGGTGGGCTTGAACCTCAGAGAGTCTTCCTATGCACCTTACCTTAGCAAGGATCAAAGACCACGTGGTTTATGTGAAAAGGGGGGCTATTGAATCGACATGATGGGGTGTCGGGACAACTGGGTGCTGGGCTTGAACCTCAGGGAGGCTTCCTATATACCTTACCTTAGCAAGGATCAAAGACCTCATAGTTCATGTGGGTTGGGTGGCATTTGGGGCTTACACTCTGAGGTGGTCTAGGGTGTTGGTGAACCGACGTGGAAGAAGACCTGAGGTCCAATAGATTGTGGTGGTCTTGAACCTCATGGAGGCTTCCTACGTACCCTGCCTTGGCATGGATCAAATTCTTCATAGTTTGGAATGGTTTCATTTTGGGATTATGCTCTAAGGCATCCTAGGGTGTCTGTGAACTGACATGGAGGCGGACCTGCGGTCCAATAGATGGTGGTGGGCCTAAACCTCATGGAGGCTCCCTACGTACCCTGCCTTGGCAAGGATCAAAGTCCTCATAGTTCAGAATTGTGTCATTTGGGGCATACTCTCTGAGGTGGCCCAAGGAATATGTCATGGTCAGTGCTCACTCTAAGCCCACAAGAGTCTTCCTCGATGTGATAAAAAAGAGATAGCAGAGAACTGACAATCACGTCATGAAAGGTGCGTCCGTGAGAAATGAAGTGGGGTTACACGTAGTTAGCGGCCCAAATAGGAAACAAGAGCTTATGCGTGGTTAGCTTCCTAAAGAGGTTGGGACTTACTCTTGGAGGGAGTCCCGATGCCGACAAAGTGTAGTGGGAGAGGGACTTAGGACCGAGTAAAGGATAAGCACCATCCCCCATCACGCCCTTTGCTGGCCTTGGGGACCGAAGATGAAAGGAGGAGTAGGGATGTTGCCTCCTACAAGAAAGCAAGGTGATTACACCGAGATGGTCGCCCTTCCCCCGCGGACAAACACCACTCCCATAAAGAGGATATCATCCCTTGTGGAGATCAGTGGGCGTGGAGAATGTCCAAGGTGGGGGTACCCTGCATACGAAGCATGGGGTGAGGTCACAGTTTAACATCATGTGCTGAGGATGAAGGTGCTTGGTAGTTTAACATCTTGCAGCTTGGATGAGGTGGGTTTTCTCCTCACCCCTAGGACTTACATAACTGGTACCCTCTGCTCCTTGTAGAAGGGAAGGCATCGGCAAAGCCATGGCGAGGGGGTGTAATGGAGCGGACCATCGGGGGTCCATGTTAGCACTGTTATGCGAACAAGAAATAACCATTAGCGTTCCTATGTGATGAAGCATGAGGGGAAGCAACAGAACCGGTGGTATCATCCAAGGGACATTGAAATCACATCATTAAAACCTGGAGGGTGGCACGGGAAAGGAATTTCAAAGAAGAGGGGTTCATAGGTAGGGGCCTTGTGAAGATCTGTTGCTCCACGTGGTAGAGGGAACTTGCGAAGGGGTGGTCTTCGCAAAGTGGGGTGCCTTAGCCTAAGCATAGGGAAGAGGTGAATATGGGAGGTTCTTCATGAAGTGAAAAGGCATTCACAGAGCACTGCCTCATGGATCAAATGTGCCTCACGAAGAAAGGTGTCGTGAAACAATGTGCTTCATGAAGTATAGTGACCCTGACTTAGCATGTGGATCATGTGTACAAGAAGAGTGTTTCACAAAGCATAAATGCTCTATGATGACCTGGGTCCCCTTGGGGATCCACTTCCTTTACGTAGGCCCTTATGCTCCGTGAAAGGAATCCCTCTCGGAAGAGGGGATCAAAACGATACAAAGGGGAGGCACTTCGCAAAGAAGAAGTACCTCACACAACTCATGATTCACAGAGTAGAATAGTGCTTCACGATTCGAGAGATGGGAATTCGAAAGGTCAGATGGTCCATCGTCTGAACTTGGGAGGAGGCCGGTATTTATATGGGAGAGGTACCGCGAAGCAGCACTTGCTCGGTGAGAAGAGGAAGCCGTTCTCTCCGAGGTGCGTCGTGAACGTCAAGGATGTCACGGATCGTTACTTCCTCCTTCCTCCTTTCTTCATGGTGGGTCGCGAACGTCAATGGGTGTCATAGAGCGTTACTGCCTCCTTGCTTTGTGGCGGCGCGGTGCGGCCAGTTCTCCATAAATGGTCTTCATGAGGTAGCCCTCTATTCAGTGTCTTCTTTCTCCTCCCCATATTTTGGTGTCAACAATACTATATGAAACCAACAGGCTTAGAAAACACTAACTTTGTTTCTTATTAGGTCTGAAAACCAACAAGTCCCACTGATCTTAATATTAGATTCAACAAACTCCTTTGAAGTATAATAATTATGAATTCTCAAGTGTCCACCATATAGTTTGAATATATTTTCCTTCCATGATCTTTCAACAATCAGCAAGGATGAATCTTATACATAGAAATCACAAGGGATATCTCAAAAATACTTAGACCTTTTGATATAAAGGAATCACAGGTTGATGTTCCCAATATTACTAAAATCATGAGATGTTCAACAGAAACAACATCAACCTCTGTTAATATTTCCTTACCCTTCAATAGAAATACCATCGACCTCTCTTAATATTCCATTATTCTTCAATTATTTTGGAATTCTTTCAATAGTATTCGCATTGGCCCTTTTTTATTCATCTCTTATGATATACATAATTCGTAAGGTTGGTATTGTATCTTAATTACTAAATGTTATTGAGATATTAAGAATAACATAATACTAGCCTCTCTCTATCAGTATCATAAATTATTGTCAGCTATTTTTATAATTTATAAAGATAGAATAATCACATGAATATTGTTTCAATAATTTAAATATTAATAATATACAATCATCTATGGAAAATTTTTTGATGCCCGCCAAATGAGCATCGCCAATTCACAAAGGAAAAAATACACAAATATGGTTATTATTTTTCCCTAAAAAAGGAATAATAAAGTTTACCAATCACATGAATCACACATACCTCCCGGAGATGCATGATCGTATAAGACTATGGAAGATTCCCTGGAGTCCCTTGGACATGTCTTTCTCCTCTTTTGAAGGTACCCTAATCACTCACCAATCACATGGAGACAACCAAACAAGCAACCCCCAGGTCACACAAATTGTCAAATGGTGGACTCTTAACAATCCATGAACACACCCTTTGAAAATTAGAGGAAAATATAAAAAATATAGGAGCCTCTTGTGGTTATAAAAATCACATGGTGAATCACTGATAGGTAGAGTGATTGTCTTATAAACCACTCATACAGCCTCACGATATCCCCAACCTTTGTAAATAAGAAAAGGTAATAAAAATGTAACAAGAAATATCCTCTTACTATCATAAAACTCTTATGTCCCACTGACACAGTCTGGTAAATCCCCTTGAGAAGCCATATATGTCTCTCTAAAGGTCCTAGGTGTAACACCCCGAGCTTCCACGATACGCTTCTCATTCAATAATACAATAGCTTGCATTATACGCAACTTCGAGTTCTAAAACATCGCGACAAATCAAAGTAGCCGTTATGAATAGTAATAACCACTTTTTAAAATTATATAAATTTTATATTTCAAAATGGACTTCATTTTTGTATTCATAATATTGAAATTATCCTATGTTGAATTTTTTGTAATTTTCTGAGAACTTCAAAATTTTTATGAATAGTGAAAAATACTTAAAACAACTTTTTTAATCAAAATAATTCATAGTGATAAATTATACTATTGAGGGGTTTTAGAGTATAATTAGAATATATTTTTACCATTTTATCCAATGGTGGTCATTAGAATTAATTTAACATTGAAATTGGACATAAACAATTGCCAATCTTTTGATATAAATTGTTTCTTAAAAACACGCTATTTGTTGTGACAGCGAGAATTAATTATAAAATTAATTAATGCAACTAATATGTTTGGAATTTTTTAAAATAGACATCATTTTTGAATTCGTAATATCAATTATAGATTAGGGTGAAATTTTGGCCTTATTCTGAAAAACTTCAATTTTTGATGAATAGTGAAACCACTAAGTTGTAGTTAAATAACTGATTTTTCGTTTAAATGAAATATTACCACTTCTGTGATTTGATTTTCAAAAATCCGACATACATGGTTGTCATTAAGAAGTAAAATGTGGTTCAATGAGATTAAAATAATTTTTTGGTGAATAGTAACTTTTAAGTTCTTAATCGCGATTAGAGGTAATTAGTGTAGTTTAAGGTACAAATAATGTTATAATAATATGAGATGAGCATGACACTTGTCCTACTCCTATTGGATGAGTCATGGCCGACCAAGACAACCCATGGGTCAACTTGGGGACCCCATGGATCCACTTTAGTTAGAAAATGACATAAATAACTTTTATTTAATGTTAAAGTAAAAAATGACACAAACATAAAATGTTTTACTAAAACAATTTTTAAGTGGGGTTACACAAGTCCAAATTTTGATTATAAATATTCATTAGAAAGCTAAAACGAGTTCCTACATCATAGTATTTTTCTTGAAATTTTTAGACATTAAATAAATTAAATTATTTATGACATCATGATGATGCAGTGATGACCTCATTATTTAACGTTTTAAATAAAATGGGAAGATAATGCAAAATCCAAGGCTTACACTTGTCCAAAGCCAATTGGATGAGGAGATTTAGAACCCTTATGACCTTAGCCTCGAATTATATAAGTGTGGGTCCTTTAGAATCCGAAAATCATTGTGAAATAATGTAACATTTCAATCTTTCCAAAAGTGCCCCTCCTCTCCACTTATAAAAGGCCCCCACCTCTCCCATCTCATTTACACTTTCAAGCCATTTGGCTCGGCCAGCCTCTGCCCAAATACTCTCCCAACTTCCCCCTCTTACTCCTAGAATCCTCACCTTGGGCAGAACTCTTCCCAAGGAAGCCTGTGGCTCAAATCAAAAAGAGTTACCCGATTTTGAGGTAATGTATTTTCTAATGTTGTTTTGTTTTATTTTTCTTCTCCAACCCCCTAAACTCTTTTTATTCATTTCTTTTGTAATAACACCAGTATCCTCAATATACTAGGATGTTGTTATAAGAAGGATTCGAGCTACACTTACACACACCTACATCTAATGGTTAAAGAACATACGGTTTCTGTGGATGGAGAATTTCTGCCTCACGAAACGATAATTGTTCAACACTCATATAACACCTTCAAAGGTGGCCATTAAGATGTCACTATATTTATATATGATATATAATGTGTTTATGTTTTAATTATGCTTCTTTATTTTTCATTTGTGTCTTACCTTTATGGCTTCCATTATGGGTATACGCGATATCTTCATTTTAGGAAGTGCGGACTACCGCCCCCTCAAAGTGATTTGAATCGTTAATGCCATATGTGGGATGTATAAAGGATGGAGTAAATGGTATTATACACTATATTATACTGGAATTATATTATACATTTATATCATTATGATTTAGTTCCATTAAATATGAAATTGAAATGAAAGTAGCGTTCATGCGTACGTACGGCTTACCGTCTCCATGAACGGTGCATTTCATTTCTTACCTCTAAATGTTACGTAATATTATAAATGAATGTATATACTGGATATACAAGATATATATGACATATAAATCATGAATATAATTCTGGATATAATGGATATTTCACCACATAAACAACTTGTAATTATAAGAAGTTTATTGTTGACTCAAGTTACCAAAGATCGACAAAACGACCGTTATTAACTTAAATAATTACATAATGTTCATATCATTGTAATAAGTGATATAATAAGGATAATGAAGTTGAAAATGGTTCTTAATAAGGTATATATTAACTCTAGTTTATTATTCAGGAGGTTGAAGAACGGTTGAGTCAAGTCAGACACGAGGTAAGGGAACTTCTTAACCCAACTTCCATTCTTTGGGTTAATCTCCTACTTTCAAATTATGTCATGATATTATTATGTATTATTTTGTATTTTTACTTTATTTATGTGTACCTATAGTGAATACACATAATAGATCTATTTTATTTTAAAAATGATCTTTTTAAGGACTTCGTCTCAATCTCCTTTCATTGAGGCATATTTGGTTTTATACACAACTTTCTTTTATACGGTGTATAAACCCCTTTGACTTTTACGGTTATTCAAAAGGAATCTTTTTATACGAAGAGTTTTTCTAAACGACAAAAGGGAATGTTTTTCTTTCCGTACTTATGCGGCGACAACGACTTCTTTGCCACCGTGAACATTATTTGAGTTTCGGCTTCCTCTACAAGCCATCATCTTTTTTTAATGAAAAATAAATACAAAGATTTAACTTTATTTTATTTTGGTATTGAAAATGGTTTTGAAATAGTTTTTATTATAATGTGTTGTATTGATATCTTGTGATTGAAATGTGGAAATTTTATGTTTCCTTTATGCATGTTTTATGTGATACGATTATGTTATGGTTTATGATATGTTTAAACCTGTTCACATGAGGAATGTATTGGACTTAATAAGTGACGGGTGGAGCCCGCTATAGCTCCTTGATGCATCGGTAGGTCTCATGAGACAACTAGACGTGGAATTGGCCGAGGCCTTTCCCAATTTGATTTATGGTTTTGGCCGAGGCCTTAATCATTTTAGATGTCTTGGCTGAGGCCTTGACAAAATGTTTCAGAATGTCCGGCATTATACATTCCCTCATTATGAAAGTGGTTATTGATATTGCATGTGATTATTCGGCCAGTAGAATATCCATGTGAAGAAGTGAATGGCATTATCTCATTTTACTTTTGCCATATTATGTTGAAGTTCAAGTTTAAAAGGATTTTGTTTTAGTTGTACATTGCCTTAAATGTTAATGTTTATTTATGAAAGCTTCCGCAATATTGTTATCCTTACTGAGCATCTGAGCTCACCCCTTTCAATGTTTTAATGTTTTCCAGGATTTGAAGAAGTATATTATGAATGACCTGCAGGGATAGTCTGAGGGGATATGAAGACAATATGTTGTTGTTGTTTTGGTTTACTTTATGATGTAATGTAACGTTTACAAATGTATCTAGTGTTTCCAAGGCTACTAAACTAATCGGTCTTTCGAGACTTGATCTTTTGTGATCATGCCAATGTTACGAAGTAATGCACCGACTCTGGGTAGCTGGGGTCGGGGCATTACAGTTGGTATCAGAGGCAGTTTAGTACTAACCTTGGAAGCTAGATTTAGATAAACTCTGATTAGAGCACATAGCCCAAAGATAGACTTTGAGGATTAGTATAGAAGAACTTCATAGAATTTTGGTATTATAGAGATGTTATGACTTTTCCGAGCAATACATCCCTGTCTGGATACGAGCAGGTAGAGGCGGCTCTGGCACAGATGTACCTAGGGGTAAAACCCGAAAACACCGCTTTGAGCTAGACTCGAACGGGAACTGGTGCACGACAACGGGCCTTGCTGCACTCTTGGTTACGACACTCCCGGGGGATATGCTTAGGATAATTCTCATTTTATTTACAAACCACTATGAAGGGTTATGAGTATATACTTTCTCAAAGAAAACATTTCTTTTTATGATTATGGATTATATCCATAAATAGTTCAATTTATGTTAAGTGTTTTATAAGTATGGAATTATGTATTTTGATTCATAAACTAATCTAGTTTATGCCATTGTTTAGAAATGGCGCCTAGTGGAAGGAATGGAAACCGTATCAATGCACGAACTCCGTGTAGGGATTGCCCTCCTGATCAAGATAATTATTGTGGATCTGGAGATACAACTGGTGCTGATCAACTTATTACCATACTGGGACAACTCACTCAGGTTATGAATAATAACCTTACTCGTATGGAGCACCCCGATCCGCAACGTGGAGGATCAATGCTAGATCGTTTCATGAGGCAACAACCACCAACCTTTAATGGGAGTACAAATCCTATAGTAGCTGAGCAATGGATAAATTCCTTAGAGAAAATATTCCATGCCTTGGGGAGTAGTGAAAGGGAGAAGGTTGTCATGGCAGTTTACCGCCTCACTGGAGATGCCGATCAGTGGTGGTCGCTGATTCAAAACACAAAGTAAGATGATGACGTATCGAATATGGAATGGAGGGAGTTCAAAGATCTTTTCTTAGAAAAATACTTCCTCGTGACCATCGAGCAGATATGGAAAGGCAATTTCTGAGTCTGAGGCAGAAGGAGGATGAGAATGTCGCAAAGTATGAGGCTAACTTTACAAGGTTAGCAAGGTATGCTGCAGATTACATACGTAACCCAAGGAGTAAGATTAATCGTTTCTTTGATGGGTTAAAACCATTTCTCCGTCGAGCTTTGGTATCACAATCCTTCTCATCATACGAAGATATTGTCTCGTGTGCTATCAAGACAGAAAAGGAATTCTCTAAGTCTTATGACAACAAAGTAAAGCAAGAGAAGAAGAGAACGGTGGAACAAGAGACAAATAAAGGGAAAAAGGGAAAGAAGGATTTTCCATTATGTGATAATTGTGGGAAGAATCACCCTGGTACTTGCCTAAAAGGAATGGGAGTTTGTTATAAATGTGGAGAAAAGGGTCACCAGGCTCGTGATTGCAAGGGAAAGAAAGAGGCTGTCAAAGTTGAATGCTACAATTGTAGAGAAATGGGTCATTATGCAAATGAATGTCCTAAGCGTCAAGGAAACTTACCTCAGAAAAGGCCAAGGGATCAAGGCCAATCTTATGCTGTGACTACAGTTGAAGCGGAATAACTAATGTATTGGTGCTTTTGGACTCATGGATTATATTCTGGTTTTTAGAATAATGTGATATATATATAAGGATTGTACTGCAGTACTTGTTGATTTCAGTAAGGTTTTAATATGATTAAGGTAATCATATTTTTAGTATGTGACAATAAGAGAAACTTTTCTTTGTTTGGGGAATCTGATGTTACAATTGATTTTGGAATTTAGAGACCTTTTAGAGAAAGTCTGGATGGAGGTATTTTGGATAACTATTAAGGTTGGAATGGATTAAGTTGAACTTTGGATAGTATTGTTTAAGGTTAAAGCATTTATGAAGATAATTTTTGGAATATTATGATACTATAGTTTTAGGAAGAGGACAACCTGCAGGGTGGGGTATCACTCGTCGCGTTGGACAAAGCTGCAGGAATCGAACCCACAACCATAGTGCGACAAGCCTTTATTTCCTACCACTAGCCTACAGGAATTCCCTGGTTATTACAATATAATTTTACTAATCTAAATGGTATGTGTTAACATTTGGAACCTTATACAATTAGGATAATAATAATATTTTTGAGTTCTATTATCTTTTTGAGTGAAAGATGAGTTGAAGGTTGAAACACTAATTGTCAAGCATAAATATATATATACCTATCTCTTATTCAATGAATAAATTAATTCTTAAACTTTAGTAAAGGGATATTAAAACAAAAAATGTGTTATCCTAATACCTTATGTCTTGTTGAACTGATGATATTTTAAATCAACATAGATTGAAGGCTTTGAGGCCCTCAATTTGACAGTTGATTGTGATTGATGACCTCAATCACTCCCTACAAATATTTACGTTTTTCCTCCAATTATATGTCTTTAATTTCCACCAATGTTCTCCTTATCGAGATCATAATTTGGTGGTGACTTTCTTATTTCCATTTTCCCTCTTATTAAGGCTAAATTTTATTAACCTTATTTCCGATGTGGGTTTTCCACAAAGGTATTTTCTATTTTCAACCTCTTATTTTTAAAGAAAAATATCAAATTGCGAGGACGCAATTTATTGAAGGAGGGGAGAATGTAACACCCCGAGCTTCCACGATACGCTTCTCATTCAATAATACAATAGCTTGCATTATACGCAACTTCGAGTTCTAAAACATCGCGACAAATCAAAGTAGCCGTTATGAATAGTAATAACCACTTTTTAAAATTATATAAATTTTATATTTCAAAATGGACTTCATTTTTGTATTCCTAATATTGAAATTATCCTATGTTGAATTTTTTGTAATTTTCTGAGAACTTCAAAATTTTTATGAATAGTGAAAAATACTTAAAACAACTTTTTTAATCAAAATAATTCATAGTGATAAATTATACTATTTAGGGGTTTTAGAGTATAATTAGAATATATTTTTACCATTTTATCCAATGGTGGTCATTAGAATTAATTTAACATTGAAATTGGACATAAACAATTGCCAATCTTTTGATATAAATTGTTTCTTAAAAACACGCTATTTGTTGTGACAGCGGGAATTAATTATAAAATTAATTAATGCAACTAATATGTTTGGAATTTTGTAAAATAGACATCATTTTTGAATTCATAATATCAATTATAGCTTAGGGTGAAATTTTGGCCTTATTCTGAAAAACTTCAATTTTTGATGAATAGTGAAACCACTAAGTGGTAGTTAAATAACTGATTTTTCGTTTAAATGAAATATTACCACTTCTGTGATTTGATTTTCAAAAATCCGACATACATGGTTGTAATTAAGAAGTAAAATGTGGTTCAATGAGATTAAAATAATTTTTTGGTGAATAGTAACTTTTAAGTTCTTAATCGCGATTAGAGGTAATTAGTGTAGTTTAAGGTACAAATAATGTTATAATAATATGAGATGAGCATGACACTTGTCCTACTCCTATTGGATGAGTCATGGCCGACCAAGACAACCCATGGGTCAACTTGGGGACCCCATGGAGCCACTTTAGTTAGAAAATGACATAAATAACTTTTATTTAATGTTAAAGTAAAAAATGACACAAACATAAAATGTTTTACTAAAACAATTTTTAAGTGGGTTTAAACAAGTCCAAATTTTGATTATAAATATTCATTAGAAATCTAAAAAGATTTCCTACATCATAGTATTTTTCTTATAATTTTTAGACATTAAATAAATTAAATTATTTATGACATCATGATGATGCAGTGATGACCTCATTATTTAACGATTTAAATAAAATGGGAAGATAATGCAAAATCCAAGGCTTACACTTGTCCAAAGCCAATTTTATGAGGATATTTCGAACCCTTATCACCTTATCCTCGAATTATATAAGTGTGGGACCTTTAGAATCCGAAAAGCATTGTGAAATAATGTAACATTTCAATCTTTCCAAAAGTGCCCCTCCTCTCCACTTATAAAAGGCCCCCACCTCTCCCACCTCATTTACACTTTCAAGCCATTTGGCTCGGCCACCCTCTGCCCAAATACTCTCCCAACTTCCCCCTATTACTCCTAGAATCCTCACCTTGGGATGAACTCTTCCCAAGGAAGCCTTTGGCTCAAATCAAAAAGAGTTACCCGATTTTGAGGTAATGTATTTTCTAATGTTGTTTTGTTTTATTTTTCTTCTCCAACCCCCTAAACTCTTTTTATTCATTTCTTTTGTAATAACACCAGTATCCTCAATATACTAGGATGTTTTTATAAGAAGGATTCGAGCTAAACTTACACACACCTACATCTAATGGTTAAAGAACATACGGTTTCTGTGGATGGAGAATTTCTGCCTCACGAAACGATGATTGTTCAACACTCATATAACACCTTCAAAGGTGGCCATTAAGATGTCACTATATTTATATATGATATATAATGTGTTTATTTTTTACTTATGCTTCTTTATTTTTCATTTGTGTCTTACCTTTATGGCTTCCATTATGGGTATACGCGATATCTTCATTTTAGGAAGTGCGGACTACCGCCCCCTCAAAGTGATTTGAATCGTTAATGCCATATGTGGGATGTATAAAGGATGGAGTAAATGGTATTATACACTATATTATACTGGAATTATATTATACATTTATATCATTATGATTTAGTTCCATTAAATATGAAATTTAAATGAAAGTAGCGTTCATGCGTACGTACGGCTTACCGTCTCCATGAACGGTGCATTTCATTTCTTACCTCTAAATGTTACGTAATATTATAAATGAATGTATATACTGGATATACAAGATATATATGACATATAAATCATGAATATAATTCTGGATATAATGGATATTTCACCACATAAACAACTTGTAATTATAAGAAGTTTATTGTTGACTCAAGTTACCAAAGATCGACAAAACGACCGTTATTAACTTAAATAATTACATAATGTTCATATCATTGTAATAAGTGATATAATAAGGATAATGAAGTTGAAAATGGTTCTTAATAAGGTATATATTAACTCTAGTTTATTATTCAGGAGGTTAAAGAACGGTTGAGTCAAGTCAGACACGAGGTAAGGGAACTTCTTAACCCAACTTCCATTCTTTGGGTTAATCTCCTACTTTCAAATTATGTCATGATATTATTATGTATTATTTTGTATTTTTACTTTATTTATGTGTACCTATAGTGAATACACATAATAGATCTATTTTATTTTAAAAATGATCTTTTTAAGGACTTCGTCTCAATCTCCTTTCATTGAGGCATATTTGGTTTTATACACAACTTTCTTTTATACGGTGTATAAACCCCTTTGACTTTTACGGTTATTCAAAAGGAATCTTTTTATACGAAGCGTTTTTCTAAACGACAAAAGGGAATGTTTTTCTTTCCGTACTTATGCGGCGACAATGACTTCTTTGCCACCGTGAACATTATTTGAGTTTCGGCTTCCTCTACAAGCCATCATCTTTTTTTAATGAAAAATAAATACAAAGTTTTAACTTTATTTTATTTTGGTATTGAAAATGGTTTTGAAAGAGTTTTTATTATAATGTGTTGTATTGATATCTTGTGATTGAAATGTGGAAATTTTATGTTTCCTTTATGCATGTTTTATGTGATACGATTATGTTATGGTTTATGATATGTTTAAACCTATTCACATGAGGAATGTATTGGACTTAATAAGTGATGGGTGGAGCCCGCTATAGCTCCTTGATGCATCGGTAGGTCTCATGAGACAACTAGACGTGGAATTGGCCGAGGCCTTTCCCAATTTGATTTATGGTTTTGGCCGAGGCCTTAATCATTTTAGATGTCTTGGCCGAGGCCTTGACAAAATGTTTCAGAATGTCCGGCATTATACATTCCCTCATTATGAAAGTGGTTATTGATATTGCATGTGATTATTCGGCCAGTAGAATATCCATGTGAAGAAGTGAATGGCATTATCTCATTTTACTTTTGCCATATTATGTTGAAGTTCAAGTTTAAAAGGATTTTGTTTTAGTTATACATTGCCTTAAATGTTAATGTTTATTTATGAAAGCTTCCGCAATATTGTTATCCTTACTGAGCATCTGAGCTCACCCCTTTCAATGTTTTAATGTTTTCCAGGATTTGAAGAAGTATATTATGAATGACCTGCAGGGATAGTCTGAGGGGATATGAAGACAATATGTTGTTGTTGTTTTGGTTTACTTTATGATGTAATGTAACGTTTACAAATGTATCTAGTGTTTCCAAGGCTACTAAACTAATCGGTCTTTCGAGACTTGATCTTTTGTGATCATGCCAATGTTACGAAGTAATGCACCGACTCTGGGTAGCTGGGGTCGGGGCGTTACACTAGGAACGTGGAATAAGGTCACATAAAGGCCTTTCAATAGGATCCATGATATCACAAAGGTTGTTGTACATGTTGACCCAACAATATGGAATTCCCTTAGAATTTACACATGATTAAAAAATCCCCCAATAAAATATCCATAATCCAATTAATAGGGAATTGATGAGATGGTCTCATGGTCGCTAAAAATCATGTGATTACATTGATGTAACCGACAACTAGACTTTGTGGAGATGTCTGATGTTGAAGTGCTCCACAAAATCCAGCCTATATTTGTGTGATATGCTCCCAAAAAAATAGAGAATAACCGAGGTGGAGAGGCCTATAATTCAGTCACCCAAGCATGGACAATATATACTTATATGGATGAAAATTCCTTAGAACCTCACACCAACACACCCAAGAATCAGAGTAGATTTATTGAAGTGGATGATCTTGTGACTGTGAATGTTTTCCATTAGGTAAGATCTATTGAAAAACTAGAGAATTCATGTAGCATGTATAGACACTTCGCATGATCACTCATAGATCTTGTGAAGGAATTATAGTAGGTAACTCAAAGAATATACCTCATATCTTCTAAATCAAACGATATTTAAAACAAGCTAACACTGAACAAATATGAGGAATTTAAAATAAAATAATAGAAAAAAGACTAAAATATGAGAGACTTATGTGAATAAAATACATGATGACACTCATGTTCTTCACTTGACCTCTGATGTCATTCAAAAACACTAGGACATGTCACCCAGATAATATGATACTCCACGAGTATATTTTTTTGGATTATGCAAAGTCCCCTAAACATGTTAGATAAAGTCAAATGGAACCCTTTGAGTATGCCACCCAATTTTTACAAAAACCTTTCAGATAGCCATACTGGCCTCAAAATTCCCTCTTGACGCACCGTCCAAATCATATGACAACACCAGTTCATGATAAATGACTCTCATGATAGAACTTGGGTATTTCAGCAGGATCTTGTGATTCCCCTCAGACTTGTTAGATGGGGTTTTAGATGACATCCATACATGTAATCCTGGGTCATGAATCACCCTCCATATATGTCGCATTGAATATTGTGATTCACTCCTATGACTTTCAGCTATATTTTGAGATGAAAATAGTGTAATTAATCTAGATCATGCGACACCCTCTATAGAAGCCAGCTGAGATCATGTGATGGATTCTAGGATAGGATAACCAGGTCTTGTGACATCCTCCGAACAAGTTAGCCTTGATCATGCGATAGCCTTTAGGCACTCCATTCAGGTTATGTGACTTCCCTCAGAAAAATTAATTGGATCATGAAATTTTATTTGTACATGATAGGAAGACACTCTCTAAAATGTCAATAATACAACCAATGAATGTTAAGTAGAAAATAAGCACATGTCAGGAAGATAATTAGGCTAGGTCAATTAGTTATCCTAGGACTTGATAACATTTTCCATCCTTAGTGTGTAATTCCAAACCAACTATACTTTGAGAACTCTAATTCCCATAATAACCAAGTTACATAGGATGCATTTCTAATTATTGAGCACAAATAGGAACCCACCTTAGTTTAATCCTCACATGTATTAGACATTTCAACCATCAAAACCCAATCATTCCCATGGGATGATCATTCTACCTCATCCATTAGCAGACTAAGAATCAAAGAGAACTAAAATGACTCTGATTCCTTCCATAACCAAGATATATTGGACCCCTCTTTGAGTCTTAAACCCTATATTAGCCTCCTAATTGTTTTCCCAGTGCATATGTCCCACATCTATAAGTTAGGAGACTGATTATTTTCTATCCCCTATTTCTGACACCAAACATAGATCAAATGGGCTTAAAATGTTGAAAAGATCATACAACTTTCATAATAAGCCTATACCATCCCGGGAAGCATCAGCGTGTAATATTTGAGAAGTTTCATAACATGATATGACCAATACATATTTGAAACCTCAATGTTTATTCCCTAACCAAATGAACTATGAGAACTGTTATTCTTGTGATAACCAGGATATGCAGGATGCCTTCTTAAGGATCAAGCTCAAATAGGCATCCAATTCAGTGTAATACCCCCCCCCCATGTCTATGATATTTCAACCATCAAGAACTAATAATTCATGTGAGATAATCATTCTAACTCATTCATCATCAAACTAAGAAAGAAAATTGAACTAAAATGAATTTGATTCCTCAAATAACCAAAATATTTTGGAATCCTTCATAAGGCCTGTACTAAAAATTAAAAATATCAAGGGATATCCTAGTACATATTTCCTAAATCCATATAAAGTGAGACTAATTCATTTTTATCCTTTGTTTTTTACACTGAGCATGGCTCAGATGGGATTATGAAGTTGATGTAGTCATATCATTCACATCATCAATCAACACCAATAAGGGAAACATCAGTATGTAATACCAGATAAGTGGAATGATATGATTTCACCCATATAAGGAAATATACATTAGGTCCAGCCTAAGGGTGTGAATGAACTATGAAAATATAGATTCCTATAATGTATAGTATATGTAGGAAACCTTCCTAAGTACCGATCTCAAATAGGAATCCTCTTACGTGTAAGCCCCCTCATATCTCTATAATTTCAAACATCGTGGACAAATCATTACCATGGGATGATCATTTAACCTCTTCTATTAATGGAATATGAATCAAAATAAACTATGGTAACTATGGTTTCTTCCCTTAGTTATGATATATTGGGCATTTACTCAAGACTTGAGCTTGAATTCCATGTTCCTAAGTTACCAACCATATGTACTTTCTGTATGAAATTAAAATGATTAAGATTTAAGGAACTATGTGGGGTTTGATTAATACTATCAAAAGGATACATATGACACCTATTAATGGCTCATAACCCTCCATAAAATATTAACGGCCTCCTGTAATTGAAGAAAATCATAGAGTTATTCGTTATGTGGCTTCAGCATATAAGTGTTTTCTCATTACTAGGAAATGGATGAAGAACCTCGAATACAAATAGATGAAGTCACCAATTAAATCCCCTTAATCTATACATAAATAAGTCTAACAGATGATATTTTTTTATGGTATGAAGCCTTGTATTGGGATTAGGAAGAGATTTGTGAATATATCTTAAATCTATAAGAGATTCATGGAGTAGGAAAAAAACCTTCAAGGGGTGTGATGATCCTGACCTCCCAACCTCCCGACCAATGTGAGTTCCAAATAATCATTGGGTGTGAAAACCCAACTATCCACCTGCCTTTGGAAAATAGATTTTTACCCAGTTATGGATGTGGGAACCATTGGGAGGTTACAATAAGAATGAAAATGATTATCTGACATCAATTATTTTCCAAGAAATCAACCTCCCCCACACACAATCAACCATAAGGAGAAACCAAATTCACCTCTTTCATCTTTTTTTCTTCAAAACAAAAATGGCGAACCTAAAGTGAACTGATTTAATATCTCCTTCACAACAAAAATAATAATAAATCCCCAATTCTCATCAATCTATTTTTTCATCAAATGATGGTTTCCAAGTTGTATTATTTCTTTCTAAAAAATGGGGAACCCGATGTACATCCCTTAAATAATAGAATGATTATTTAATCATGTGTTAGGCCATTTTTATTATTATAATATTTTCAAGAAATGATCCTAACATAAAACCCTTAATTATAAGTATGGTTGGCTTACCATATGTCAAGAAATTTTGTTGGAATATCAAATGAAGATAATGATCTGGGCATAAATCTTATAGTTGATCCTCTGTAATCAGGGTCCCCATCAAATAATTCCATCATGGATTTGATTATTACATGTTAGAAAATTGGTATGATTGGGGATAAAAATGAAAATTTTGTTAATCATGAATATCTAATTAAGAACACATCATTCCTACGATATTTCACAAATTGGTGGACTTGTTCCTTATTGTCTGCATGACTGAAGATACTGGTCTCATCAATAGTATCCTAATATAAGATGATGTATTCATCTGGTGACCATTCCGAAAAATCACTTATGCTTGTCATGTGTCAAAATATGATCTCACCTACCTGATAGCTTCAATTTTAGGTGGATAAAGAAATGGTCTGGGACTACCACCGACATGGTACAATCCTGACCCTTGAAGCTACTGATGAGGGTCTCCAAGTACTAAAATAATTTATTCAAAATCATCAAACGAAAGTTGTAGATAAGATAGTGGTAATCCTTACCATATAAATACCCTTTAAGAGCTTATCCCTTGAGTGTTATAATCACCATCGTCAGTATCTGATGAAGTTGGAGTAGGGAGTCAAATATGGATCCCTTCTAGATTAGGGGCCAATGAGGAGGGATTATATCAATCACCATCTCTAGAACCATCCCTCAAATACCATTTAGTCATCTTCTGAGGGTACCACTAGACACACTTCCACCCTTGATTCCCATGCAAGGGAAAAAGGAAGACACATTGGGTGAGGAAGGCTCTGAATAAATGTGATTGGGATCATATCCCCACTCCCAATGACAATGTCTGCCAGAATATTCTAGCAGTAACCAGAGAGTAGTATCATCTTCCTTCTCACAAGGAACAATTCTATGGGCATATTCTTATAGTAGGCATGGCGGAGGAACATATCCCTTCTCCTATGGATGAATCCCATTGGAATATTCTGATGGCACAAGGAGGAAAGAAGTGTGACCATATAATCACTTCAATATAAAATATATTCCAGTATATAGTGGATACCAAAAATTTCCATGCTTATATTCCTATTCACACTTTGTTAAAATTCCATTACATCTTATAAACTACTGAGGAACTCCTCCGACATATACCAACACTAGTACATATACATGGACACGCTCATATTACTTTACCTATAGTTAAGGAAGCTAAAAAATATGATCATTTTGAAAAATTAGTTGCTTTGGAGAAATGACATATTCTTGCTTATGTCAAGGAGGATTATCGTCATTTTCTAATAAAGGATGATGCGTCATACTGGGATCATATTCTCGTTCCTACTAGGGATCACTAGGTGAGAGTGACACATGCCTTGGGACATGCTCGTATCCCTATCCCAAAGGTATTTTGGCATATCCCAAAGGCCTAGGATTAGGATCATATCCCTATTCTAGTCAGGGATCACTAAGTGAGATGGGAATATACCTTGGGACATGCTCATATTCCTATCAAAGAAGACCATAAACATACTCCAAAGGAACAAGATCGAGCTCATATCCATATTCTCAATGGGCCTCACCAAGTAAGAATGGAACATGTCTTGGGAAAGGATAATATTCTTTACAGTGAATCTGGCTAGAATATTCCATAAAAGCACAGAATCCATACACATATTCCTACTATCACTGACAAATTATTGCACCAGCATAATTTCAAGAAAATTCAAGAGGATGCTCATATCTATTCTCCCATTTTAGAGGTCCATCAACATACTACAGTGGGGAATTATTATATGGAATAGTCACAAACTCTTGTTCCAATCAGAGATCACCATGTTAGATTAGAATGTTCTTTAGGATAGGCCCATATACCTACTATAGAAGACCATAGGAATATTCCAAAGGCTTTGGATCAATCTCATACTCTTGTTTTGACCAAGGCTCACCATAAGATAATGGTATATACCTCATGACCGAATTATATTCCAATAAATAATAAGGAATCTCATTGGCACATTATAGTATCTTCTTAGTAGTAAACTCATACTCCCACTACACCATATAGTTATAAAAAACTTCCAACAATCACCATACAACTGGCTCATATCCCTTTAAAATTAAAGAAGGAATGGAAGAATATTTTGGTCATGATACAGAACAAGACTCATATTCCTAATCTACTGAATTATTGTGTCCTTTAGGTCATTAAAGACACATTCTATACACCTTAATTGTTTTTAAACTATTCATCTAAAGAATAATATGATCATTACTGTGATACTTTTCATAGTGGTACTATGGAGATGGATAGTAGGGGCTCTACTCTTGAACTCTACCTTAGTCTACCTACCCATATTGATATATCCCATGGATATAGAAACCCTCCTCTTTCCTAGAAATATTCATTTAGATAGGTTTCCAAGACTCATACACCTTCATATAGAGAGGTGATTGAAGCCTCAGGGTCAACCGTATATAGTTTCCCATAATATTCCAGTAGCACTCCACTCTAGTAAGTAGGAAAACCCTAGGAGAATATTTTTTATTCTGACTAGATGTTGGCATGTAAGACTGATGAAGAGGTGGTCAACATTGTCATATAGAGCGAGTTACCTGGAAAAAAACCACCACATAATATTTTGGCCTCTCTCCACTTTTTACTATGAGACCCCAGATGATTCATAAAAAGGATGTATGCCTTATCTATTCCAAAATATGTTGGATAGTCATTAGTGACTCAAGGAATGACATATCCCCTATCAAGGATATGAATATCTCCTTTAGATCATCAATAAAATCTATTTTTAGATTAATATGGCTGGAATTGCTATAGCCCGAAACCCAGGAGTGGAAGAGCATGATAAAAATTTATGCAGTGTTTTTCTTTATATTGAAACAACCCTACACTGAATAATTTACAAAGAATCTATAAATGTGCGTATATAAGGATGTGTGAAATATGGATCATTTCACTTCACTATGTGTCTACAATGGCTGAAACCTTCAAATATGGTGGCCTATAATGTCATAACCTCCAGTGAAATCAGAAAATCAGGCAACACGCAAGCCAGTTTGTTAATATAGTTGAATTCCCCCACCTAAATGATTCTTAGACATCACAAACTAGGGTATAAGATATAAAAACATTCTTTTAATTTTTCCCATATAAGTAACAAGAATTAATTTAAGACATGTAATCCAATGTTGTAATCAACTCAATGCCATCCTATAGAGACGCACTCCCATCACGAGCTACCATTTCACCCAGATCCTTCTCAAGAACAACCATGCCTCATCAAAAATGATGTAGTGAAAGCTTCCATATAGTCTCTATCTATGAGAAAACTTAGCCGTCTGAGTTGGGGGAATATCTACCACTACCTCCACCCCTTGGACAGTAAATTCCCTAGGGGATTCAGGTTATATCATTATCAGCTGCAAAAAAATACTAGACCACTAGGATGGGGGAATTTATATCTCAATATCCATCACCAGGTTCACCATCACTTAGGAGGGTCTTGGTGAAATCAATGGTGATTCCAAATAAACCTCATCCTACTTGACAGGGGGTATTTATATCTTAATTTTCATCTTGGTAGTCATCAAATATCCAACTATAATCATTGGATCCTCACTAATAGGATAAATCAATTCCAATTGTGGCCCCCGAATGACCCCCATTCCATAGGGATGGGGCCATTTTATCATCATCATCATAGATAGAATAAATATTATTCAGGTTGGGAGGTAAATAACTATGGTATAAATCCCATCCATTCCCACCACCGCAATAAAAACTCTATTATTTGTGGTTTGATTGATAATCACCACAAAAAACTCCTTCAAGTTCATTAATCATAGGCAAGGATATGAGGAATGTAAGGAAAAGGAAATCAGACCCCATCGGGTTTGTAATCCAAAAATGGCCATATATGCCTCGGGGTTCAAATAACAATGAAGGAAGTGTAAAATCATCATGTTACGTTGAAATTAATGGGAAAAATATTATTTCTCAATACACCATTGTGAATTTAATCACCATCAACATAATATATATTTTGAATCAAGATTATAATGCATAATTACACAAAACATAAAACTTTCCCTAAGAGGAGGGAGACCTAGATTCACCAACTAAGGCTGGATGCACTCGTAACCATAGGAGGCTCTAAAACCAGAAACATCTGAATATCAAGTTTTCACCTCGATAGAGTAGTATTTCCAATTAAAATGGGAAATTTATTACTACATCCTAATCACCGACCAAAATAATTGAAGTTCCTTCCATGGAGGAACATTTTTCACAATATAAGAGTGAAATAAAAACTCTCATAACACTCAACGAGGATCTACTGAGGTGGAATATTCATATTGGGTATCATCTTTATGTAGAGGAAAATATACCTCCACCCATACATATGAAAAATGATGATTCTCCAACAAGAGGGGAATTGAATAATTAGATAGAATCTAGATCTTGGAAGTCGGTCTACATAACTGAGGAAGTTGAAAATGATCATAAATTCCCCTATTGTGATGACAACCTATCCCTCACTAGGGTGATCAATCAGTCATAGGATGAATCGATAATTAGAGGGAGACAAAGGTGGGGCCACTATATTGAACCCCACCTTCTCCCTATATATGAGAGGTGACTTTGATAATAGAACCCCTAGAGTTTCATAACATCATTGAGTTGTTGAAAACTCTAGTGGAATTTATGGAAGGGTGAAACACACTTGTGTAGATTGAGAGGATTCTATATCCTGAGTGGGTGGATGATACTTTTTCCCACCAAATTTTATAAATCCTACTTTTTCCCCTTTGATGGTGCAGATGAACCCAAAAAGTATCTCAAACACATCGTATCCCAATGTTGGATGATGATGGTACCTCAAGATCAATAGGAGGAAACAAAACTGAGGTGTTTTGAATATACACTAATAGGAAAAACCTTTTTTTGGTAATGTAGTCTATCATAACGATATTTTGTAGGATGGGAAGACCTTCATCATCAATTCCTTTATTAGTTCAACTCCATGCTGATGAAAATAAAAAATTCCCACCAAAACTATATGAAATGAAAAAATAAGTGATTGCATGAATTTATAGGTAGGTGGAAGGTTATAACCTATTCACTCACCATCCCTCTATCAAAGGAACAATTGCAAGAAATCTGTGCTAAAAATATCCGTGATTATCTATAGACATATCTGATCCAAATGAAGTATCCAGGCTGGTTCCACGAGTTCACAAAAATGACACAATGATTAGAAGATGTCATTTAGATAACCTCATCCAAATCTCAACTCATGCCATCAGCATAAGGGAAAAGTCTATGAAAATAAGAAACTAGAGTTTTCACTCTCAAGACAACTGTAGTGAATATCCAAGAACCTAAGAACTTCCCAAACTACATAGAAGCTCCTATCGAGTGGCAACAACTGTAAAATCAATCTTTTCCAAATGCACAAATAAATCAGGGTTTCCCAAGATTTGAGGATCATCTGAATAAATTATACACTTTTAGAAATTAAAAAGACCCCAATTATTTCTTTTTAGACATAAAAAATAACATGGTTAAGCTTCCATATCCTAGGAAGCCCTATCATGTCAAACTCACTGACCATCCCAACTACATACCTTTCCAGGGATGGTAGGGTCATAATATCCATGATTTCTTCATCTTAAAATACATCCATCAAGTCATGGTCAATTATGTATAGGTGGTGCTAGATAATTTTTTAGATAAGGTTTCTTGAATAACCATTTCCTGGTCTGAAGAAGATGGTGATTGGAAGAATGTTACAGACAACAATGAACAGAAGTTCAATAACTGGATGACTCAAAAGAAAGTCGATCAAGATGATACCACCCTGAGAGCACAACTATGAAGACCAAAAATAGTTCTATCACCCGAGGAGGTGATATAAAATATTACTCCCAAAGGTGGACACAACCATATAGATTGGGAATAAATAGAAGGGTATGAGTCCTATTTTACTCCAATACAAACTCTAACTCTAGTATATTTCATCCTTGCAACATCTGAAGCATGTGTACCACCCCACTGAATAGAACCATCATACTATAAAGTGCTCATCTTTGGTTATTTCAATGTGATATAATTGGAAAACCCCTTCTTCAATGATGAATATGACTCAGAAAATGAGTTTATTACACCATACTAGGGAACCAGAGTCTTCATTCATAATAATCGAAGATACATGGGACTCTTTGGGCATGGTCGAACCCAATATTTTGTTTGTGACCCCACATAGGTCATATATGAAACTGAGACCCATGGTTAAACACTCCAGTGATCTGAACAATGACATGGAGGTTCCTTTAAACCTTCTAGTGGTCATGTACACCTAGTGATCTTGCATAACCACCAAGCGGGGGTACAATTATCCAATCAAACCAGGAAATTGGGAAGGATGACACAACCTGAACCATTGTAAGAAGATGATTTTAAAGCCTCTAAAATATACCAATATGATCTACCAAAAATTTCTCAGTTCTTGATTTACATTCCCAAGAAAAACCCCACCTTGGGAAGTTCCAACATTTTTTTCAAAGGTAAAACATTTTGAAACAACTAGATGTTTTCCCAACCAAACTCTCAATCATGGTTTCACTCCATCTTTAAAAATAACTCAAATAGGCACATTTTAAATACCTCAATATACCAAATTAATTTTAGATAGAAGTTACTAAAAACAAGGTCTATCAAATGGAGACCATGTTAGAAGAATTTCATCTCGACATCACATTCAAAGAGTATAATTAGGAAGTGGTCATCTAGGGACCCATCAGACCCCTATATGTTTCAGGAAGGCTAAAAATTTTCTACATCCAAAGGTATTTTATTTATAGTTTATTTAGGATCAATATTATCAATATTTAAATAATCAAATACTTGGGATATAGAGAATGGTATTTTTATCCCACAAAGATAACCATTCAATGGTTTGATAAGTGGAAGAAAATACCACTCAGGAAGATCAAACTCAAAATTCAGGTTGGGGATCTCAAATATGACCCTGATCTTATGGTTAACCAGTAAGACACCACATATAGTGTTCTTCTCGGAAGGCCCTAGATTCACATCCACATGGTGGTCCCTTCAACATCCCATCAATGTCTGAAGTGCCCCATCGATGGAAAATTCATCATAATACATGGTGATAGGTCACCATTTGAGGCCTAGGAAGAGGCATATACTGAGGAAGGTTTCTATAAAAGGGAAGTAAAAAACCAATGATGGATGATGATATACATGTTGTAGCTTCTAATAGCTTGGGTAATTTCCCTTCAAATCTCTAGAGTTCGCTCAATAATGACTAAGTGATCCCCAAAAATCTAGTTGAGGTGATGGAAATGGTCCTAGATATCCAAGCTCATCATGTCCCTATCAACGGTGTAAAATAAAATCATCATCATCATCTCTCTCCAATGATTCAGGATGTAGGGTTTGATAATCTCTCTTCTTATGGATTATATCACCTAGATACTGACAGAGAATCCCATGGATTGTGAACTTCTTCTAAAGGTGTGTCCAAAGACTCCTTATGTGTAAGAAGATGAAGATGACCATAATAACTCACCTCTTGCATTATAGGAAGGATTCTTCACCACCATTGATGAGTTTATATAGGTAAACATGGTAATAAAAGAATACCCTCAGCCTATAATTATTAGTGACGCCATTCCCCTTAAATGGAAATACATGTATATATAATTTATAAAGCAACATTGATATTTTTTCACTGGTAACTATACAAAAATTCATGGACTAAATCTAGATGTGGCTATGAACCATATCAACTTACCCAGTGAAAAATGAGGCTTTAATATGGCAGTTGGGAGGATGCACCCCTCTCATTCCACCAATGTAGAGGTAGAAGTTGAAAAATTAATCAAATCCAACTTTTTCCGAGAATTGAAATACACAATATGTCTTTCCAAAATCATCACAATCAAGAAAAAGAATGGTTATATTAGGTTTTTCATATATTTTAGAGACCTTAATCAGTACTTTTGAAAGAATGATTTCCCATTTCAGACCACATAACTCTTGATCTTTGCAACTACTGGCATCCAAGACCTTTCCTTCATGGATGTTTATTTAGGGTATAATAAAATAAATATGTACCCTAAATATGAATAATACACTACCTTCAGAGCACCCCCTGGGATATTTTTCTATCAGGTCATTCCCTTTGTCTTAAAGAATGCTAGTGCAACATATAAATGCACCATGCATCTTATCTTTAATCTATTTTTGGGAAGTATAGACAAATGTAATGTCGATGACCTAGTTTTCCAATCACAACAACATTTTGATCAATTAATAGAACTTCAAGCAATACTTGACAAGTTGTGACAACATAGTCTGAAGCTGAATCAGCTGAAATGAACTTTTGGGGTAACATAATGGAAGTTCCTTGGTGTTGTGGTATGCCGAAATGGAATCAGGGCCAACCCATTGAAGGATAGTGTTATTTTAGAAATGTCACCCCTATAAATCTCAAATAATTGTTGGTTATCCGAGGAAATATTTCCAACATTCATAATTTCATAGAAAACAAGGCTGGAAAAGCTCTTCCCTTCCCCAGGCTAATTAAGAAGGGGATCAACTATGAATGGGACAATGACCATGAAGGATCCTTGGTCGGTCGTTTCATCAGAAGTATATTTCTAGTTCCCCAAATTGTTATTAACCCACTCTTAAAACTTTAGTATAGTTGAAGTGTGGGGTCGATCCACAGGGAAATTTGGCAGTACGTTGGTTCAGTTGAGTTTATAATTAATTTAGTGAAACATGCAGAATTTAGAGTGGATTGGTTGGTTTGGATTGAGTGAAACTGTTTTGTTTACTTTAATAAAATTATTAACAATTCAAAGGAAACAACAAGTGATTTAAAGGTGTTTTAACAGGAAGAAAAAGTGTATTGGGGTTGTAGTGATTATGGAGTTTTTATGCAAATTGCTTAAATGGTTGTGTTGTTCATGATAATTCATCATTCTGGATTTACTTTTATCACAAGATTCCTTGGTCCGGTTTCTCTTGTTTGGAATTGAAGAAATTGACTCCTTGGCCTGGTAGTCAATGTTTCTTAATTCTTAATTTGGTTCAGTCCATTTCTATATCAGTGAAACCTTTTCAATGGTCATGAAATCATTCACTATTACTCTTCTTTTATATCGCTGATAATTCTTCCCTTGGTCCAGCTCAGAATTCTTAGTAATAATTTGCATTGATTTAAGAGAAGTAAGAAGAATTAATAAGAACGCACACAACTTTCTAAATCAACACAACATAAAACAATCCTTCATCACCCACAACCACAACATAAGGGGTTTAGTTACACATGGAAATCATGATAAGAACAACACACTCAATACCTGATGAATTCATTGTGTAAGATTTGAGGAGTGGTGTCGGAAGGTGGAATGGTGGAACTACGGCACCACGGTGGTTTTGGAATGGTAGAATAAGAACTTCTCCCCTCCTTCCAATGGTTTTTTAACCCAAAAATACGAAGTCCAAGGCCTCTATTTATAGAAAAATAATGTACACGGTGTGTATAGAATGTACACACCTTGTACTTCTGTCAACGCGCTTTGGCACCATTTTCTCCGCTGGTAGGCGGCCTAACACGCTGTCTTTGACTTTGAACATGGTGCCACCTGTAGGTGAGTGTACACGACATGTAGCACCACCATAGAAGGCATCTAATGCCAAAATGTGTCCACCAACCCCTTCTATAATAGCAGACACGACATGTAGAAATGGAACACGCCGTGTCTCCTTCAACGGCCACATGGGCGTGTAGACTCTTCTCGGCAACAACTGCTTCTAGAATGTAGTACACGACATGTAATTCCATGCCACACGGCGTGTAGTTTCTACTTGGTGACATGGGCATGTACTCCCTCCTTCAATCTGTGTCCCTGGCTGGATGTACATGGAATTTATACGTAGTACATGCTGTGTAGTTTCAAACTATTCACAGACTTCCCTTGATTTGTGTATTTTGGCCAGAAATCTCTTGAAAATAGAAAAGGTCACCAAAATCAATGTATTTTTATACTAAGAATTAGGTATTTGATGAAAACTTGTTCTTATTTTCAATAATATGTATGAAAATATATACACACATCAGGTGCATCAAACTCTCGCACACTTAGTTGTTTGCTTGTCCTCAATAAAATCTCAACATCTAATTAAAAGAGCTTATACTTTTAAAAGGAAGGCATTTTATTAATCAAAAGTATATATGATAATGTTACTGAGGAAAATTATAAAAGGAACAAACAAATTCAATTCATAAGATATTAAAATCATGCCTCATATATATAATTCAATTAACTACTCTCATCCTCTTTCAACACATTTTTCAACCTTTGAAAAATAAGCATGCCACATGATGATCTACCTTACTAGTCAATATCACACTCCATACTCAAGGTGTTTTTATTCAAAGTTATTCTCAATATAAGGTATATACACTCTATCCATAGGTTTGCAGGATGCCTTGTTCTCTACTTCAGAAAAAATTAAATTACAATAATCATGAGGGCTTTATCAATAAGGTTCAGATGTCTCTGTGTCTAAGGAATGGTACGTTCAGATGTGAAAAATAAATTATGAGGCTTGAAAAAGGAAGGCTAATTCCTTTAAACAACATTTCATGTTATTCAAATTAAAGATCAATTAAAATGATTCCTTCTCAAGCTCAGTCGAATGATGTTGTAATCACCACCGTTTCCCATTCAAGTAGGGTTCCTAAATCAAATGAGAACAAGGTTCCCTTATTATTCTGTTTTTTTAAGATTAAGAAAAACTCAAGGGAAACACTTATGAATACAATGAATAATTGATTGGAACCCTTTCTTCCCCAAATAGTCAAGAGGCACTCCCCCACACTTTATTTCCTGATTGTGTACAAAAAATATGCCATGTATTTCCAACTCCCCCTTTAAAGCTCCAAAATGAATAATCATGCAAAGTTAAAAAATAAATAGGGTAGGAAGGGAAATAGTCTTGTAACGTGGCTTCCTATAAAGGTTGTTCATGGCTTCTATGGTCTTAATGAAGATTAAATGTAGGGTAGGACTCAAGATAAAGGGGTGAAAACAATCTAGTGCCTCAATCATTTTAATGTAATTCAAAAATTCTTCATGTTTTGAAAAGAAAACTTCCAAATTCTATTAGTGATTAATATCCTAAGAATCTCTCAAGAAAGAGGGTATTTAGAAAATAAATATGAAAAAGGTTTAGAATACCTCTCAGGAGTGGAAAAATAATAAAGGGACAATCAGGTCATGACATGCATATAAATGATTAGCCTAATCAATGTAATTAATCAAGGATTAAATGTTGCAATTGAAACTATATCAGCAATCATTTTAAAATACTTAATAATCAGAGTAAGCGTGAAACCCTAAAAAAGCTCCTAATGATAACTTGAGCATTGATAAATATGATTAACCAAAAATTTCCTCAATTTTTCAAATATATAATCTAATAATGATTTCTCCTAGATTAGTTCAAGGGAAAAGACTAAGGTTAAATAGAGAGAGGCTCCCCCACATTGAAAATCGCATGTGGACCACCAAGTGCCCAATAAAGAACAAGGTAATGTGGGGACATAATAAAAGGACCAAACCGAGGGAAAGTAATGAAAGTGGAAAAATAAATAAAGAAATGAAAAACTGATGAAAAAGAATACTCCCCTCATGTCCAGGTGAAGAAAAATGGTAGGTGAAGTAAAATCACAGCCCAAAATGTTTTAGAGTACCTGTGATGGTAGAAAAAGAAATATGGCAAGAAAGCATAGCAAACACAGGAATAAGAGATCAAAAATATATATACAATGAAAATCATATGTCTTAAAACTGGTCATGGGGTCGCCTCAGAGGAGGCACTATCTAGGATAGGATCAACTAGAAAAGATGGCGTAGGAGGCGTGGGAGATGAAGGTGCAGACTCAGCGGGAGGATGGGAAGATGGAGATGTTGGAGCCATATGCACGAGATCTGGAAAATGAGCCACAGCAGCACTCCTGGGATTGGAAGCTGTGGCGGTGGAAGGAGAAGTAGCAGCATGGCCCACAATAGACAACAGAACAGAGTTCGTGGCCTATACAGTGACGGGCGATGGAATAGCAGAAGAAGGGCCAGGAGTTGAGGTAGAGGCAGGTGAAAGAGGCAATAGAAGACCAAGATTCTGAGCAATATGTGCCAACAGCTGCTCCATGCGGTCCTAGCAGCTGTCGAGACGAATCAAATGTCGTGCCATGGTGTCCTGGTGGCTGATGATATGATCCAACTGCTGCTCCATCTGATCATGTCGGCTATCAAAGCGACCTAAGACCTTCTCCATCATGGCTAGGCGGTGGGAAAGGGCAAGATCGACCAAGGGTGTGGGGGTAGGTGAGATGGGTGACGGGAAAAAATAATGAAATCCAGAAGAAGTGGGGTCAGTATGAGGTGGGTGAGGTGGAGAAGCTGGAGGGGGTGGGGAAGGAGGAGCAGGGTAATCAGATGGGACAGGAGGGTCAGCGGGTGGCTGGGGGCGAGCCTAGGCAAGGATGTAAGCACCCCCTTGATTCTGGACCGTCCCCATGTGATTGAGCATGAGAAATTCTATCCATTGGGGTGAACCTAATAGGTCATGAGGCAAAGAGGGATCCAATACCCCAAGGTGGTGGGCGAGACGGGTAGTGTAAAACCCGCCGTTCTTGTTGCCCTGATGGCCGGTAAACATGGAGTGGAAATAGGAGGCGGTGATATAGGGAAGGTTTGGGTAGTCGTTCCGGGTGACACATGTAAGGATATCCATATCACGGCCGGTCAAGACCCCCATATCCTCATGGCGGGGGAAAAGGATGGAGTTGAAGCACATATGGGTGAAGTGATTGATGGGGTCAGCGATAAGGGTGCTCTTCTGGGAAGTGGGGGAGTACCGGTGGTCATGCCCAACGATCCGCCACCACATAGCGATGATCTCAGAGTGATCGGGCCTGGATAGGGTAGAAACAGGAGGTGGGGTGATGGGATGGGAGTAGAAGCCACACCCTCGGCCAAACTCGGTCATGGTGAGGGAGAAATGTCGGCTGCCTAGCCGGAATCGTAGCAGGAGCACTGCATCACCAAGTGTCTCCCGGTACTCTGATCCATCAAACTCAACACAAGGCCGCGAACTCCAAAAATAAATCCCTAAAAACAGGAGCACTGACCTGAAAAATATCTAGGAGTGGGGTGTGCCTGAGAAGATCCTCCATGTCCTACCAAATTCCAAGCTACTGCGGAATGCTGATGTCGAGGTATCGGCCACTCAACAGTATCGGTCGGCGAGAGAAGTGTCAAACCCTTTCATAGGTGAGATTAGTGACCAGTAATACCGTGTAGGTATAGGGAAAACCTACAGGTCCTGGCCCAGGTGCAGGTGCAACAATAGTGGCTGGCTCTGTGGATGGATCTGCTGATGTAGAGGGTCGCTCGGTGGATGGAGGGCTCGATGAGGGACCCAATGCTGATGAAGATGGACCAGGGAGGGTGGCAGCTAGTGTAGCAGAAATAGTGGTGCATGAAATCTCGGTGCCGGTAGGTGGAGGTGCAGAAGAAGTAGACCCGACCTCCACTGAGGGAGTGATTGGTGGCAGAATGTCCAATGGAGGGAGTGCGAAGACTGGAGCATCTAGGTCTGGCTACGTAGGATGTCGGAGTCAGATCCGATGATAGATGGGCCTCTCTACCTTGGTGGCAGAGTTCAGCCTCTTCCCTCAGTAAGGATCATGATCTGCCATACCCTGAAAAAGAAAGAAAAACCAAACAAAAGAAAAAGAAAAGAGAAGAAAACAAAACACAACAAAGAAAATGTGAGAGAAAAGAAAAAAGAAAATTACACGGCGTGTACATCCAGAGTACATGACGTGTAGTAAAAAATGTAGAGTATCCAGTGTTCTCTAGATAGACACACCGAGGGTGAAAAATAGACCATGTAAAATTACACGGCATGTACCGAACATACAATCCGTATTTACTCAAATTGTAGGTGGTTGTTTGTTACTAAAGTACACAACCATGTTTGTGAAAAGTATAAAAATAAAGGACACGCCATGTAAATGTAGGACATGACGCGTTCTTTGCCAGAAGAACGTGGCCGTGTAGAGGGTGAAACATGGGCCGAACAACGGAAATGGTATACACAGCGTGTACCGAACACACACGCCCTGTATAAAAACATGGGGTAAGAGGCCGTGCAAATTGATACACACTGAGGGGCCAAAGGAAATGATATACACGACATGTACCAAACACACACACCGTGTATGTGAAAATGATTTGTGAGGCCGTGTGCAAAAAGATACCTGGGCACGACGGGGAAAAGTACATGGTGTGTACCGAGCATACACACCATGTTTATTCAAATTTCGAATTATTTTGTGTCTGACCATGTACAGAAGTACACGGTGTGTGTTCATCATGTCGTGGTTGTGTATCTCAAAAGATGAACGGTTGGAAGATCCGAAAATCACCCTAAACGAGTCTAAAAACTTGAAATAGAAGGTGTAGAACGACATACCTGGACCAAGGATCACAATGCAAGAAGAATAAGAACCCAAACCGCCCTAAATCAACAGATATGAGTATGGTGGTTCGGGTGGCGTTCGGGAGAAGGAAACCGAAAGAGGGAAGGAAATGGGGAGGCCGCGTGATACGGGCTGAAGTCGGGTGGCCTGTGGCCTATATAGTCGAGGTACACAGTGTGTATGTCTGGACTACATGCGGTGTATTCCCAATTTTTTTCTCAAGAAACATAAAATATACTATATAATAATTAATATTAATTAATTAAAACTAAAAGTAAAATAGGTATATATATATATAATTAAAATAAAATAAAATCATACACGTAATTTAGTGGGAAAATACACGCCGTGTGTTTAAAAATTTTAAAAAGAGAAGTACAACCATTGGTCTGGTGGTCGAGGTGAGGTTCGAACCGGCGATCGGCTGTTTCGAATGGAATCCCTCAACCACTAGAGTGAAGGTTGTACTGCTGCCCATATTTATGATATATATATATATATATATATATATATATATATATATTCTATACATCCTATACACATGAGAATAATGAAAAGCACGGTGTGTGGTTTTTATTTAGGAAAGGATGGGGATGAAGTAGGGAGATTAGCGCGATTCGAACCCGGATATTCTGAACCTAGTGCCGATACTTTTGCAATCCTCTAACTTCACCAGCATGTAATTTCTTATTTTAAAAATGTTTTTAAATTACATTGAAAAATTATGGTGCACACGGCGAATATCAGTGTGCACGTCATGTGGTTTTATTAAAAGAACAAATGATGGAAATGAGACGGTTGTCTGGGATCGAACCCAGGTCTTTTGGAACCGGATTACGATTCTAGCCAACCGGTCCATCCCCATCATGGGTTTTATTATATTTAAACACACACACACACACATATATATATATATATATAAAACCACACACGCCGTGTAAATAAAATGAAGAACCCCGTGCTGAAGGTAGGTCGGGAGGATTCGAACTGGGGACAGCTCGAATAAACTCCAGTGACTTTACCGTCGACACCGGCATCATCCCTAGTAATTTATTTGTTATTCTATAGATTTATACTATTAAGATTATAAATTAAAAATATAAGTACACGCCATGTATATAAGTGGGACACCACATGTAACCTATGGGTTGCCTCCTAGGAAGCGCCTTTGTTTTAGGTCGTTGGCTCGACCTTCATACCTTGCTTACCTGAAAGGGGTGGTGGAGATTGGTCCTTCTGTATCTTCCATGGGATGGTAAATCATTAGGCATTGGTTGTTCACCTTGAATGGTTGACCATCCTCCTTAGAAATTTCCACCGATCCGTGAGGGAATACTCGTAGGACATGGAATAGTCCCGACTGTCTTGATTTGAGATTTCCTGGGAATAGACGAAGACGAGAATTGAAGAGGAGTACCTGATCAACGGGTTGAAATGTTTATCAGGAAATCATCCGGTCATGGATCGATTTTTTCCTCTCCTTGTACAATTTAGTGTTATCATACGTTTCCCTTCTGATTTCATCGAGTTCTGATAGTTGGAACTTACGTCTATCTGCGGCTGCCTTCAGATCAATATTTAATGCTTTGACGACCCAATATTCTTTGTGTTCCATCTCTACTAACAGATGACATAGTTTTCAATAGACGAGATGAAATGGTGACATCCCCAGTGGAATCTTGAAAGCAGTGCGATAGGCCCACAAAGCGTCGTCAAGCTTTTTGGACCAGTCATTCTGTGAGGTATTCACTATTTTCTCCAAAATATGTTTGAGCTCACGGTTGGAGAGATCCACCTATCCACTTGATTGGGGATGGTATGGTGTAACCATGTGATGCTTCACCCCATATTTTTTCAGAACTCCTTTCATTAACGCGTTGTCAAAGTGAGTCCCTCTATCACTGATCAACACACGAGGAACACAGAACCTACTGAAAATGTTATTCTTGAGAAATGTTACGACCACCTTGGCTGTGTCATGGATCATAGAAGTGGATTCCACCCATTTGGAGATGTAATCAACACAGACGTGGATGTAGGTATTCCCAAAAGAAGGGGAAAATGGTCCCATGAAGTCAATGCCCCAGAGATAAAAAATCTCGACCTCCAAGATGGGATGTTGAGGCATCTCGGATCTTCGACCCATATTACCTGTACGTTGGCATGGATCACAATGGGCAACAAAGGCTCGAGAATCTTTATGCATGGTGGTCTAGAAAAATCCAGACTGAAAAATATTCATAATGGTACGGTCCATCCCATGATGGCCTCTAACGGGTGAGGCATGACGAAATTCCAGGACCCCTTGGACCTCCATCTCTAGAATGCACCGTTGGATCACCCCATCTCCATAGGATCAGAATAGGAGTGGGTCTACCCAGAAGTATCGCTTAACATCAGATAAGAATCTTTTCTTCTACTGGAAGGAGATGATGGGATGAATGACACCTGTAAATAAATAGTTAGCAATATTAGCAAACCAGGGCCTATGGGATTCAATAATTTGAAAGAGTTTCTCATAAGGAAAATACTCCCTTATTTCTCAATCATTTTCCTTCTCCATGTGGGGCATCTCCAGACGGGATAAATGATCAGAAACCATGTTCTTGATCCCCTTTTTATCAAGAATCTCTAAATCAAATTCTTGTAAGAGGAGGACCCATCAGATCAATCGAGGTTTTGCATCCTTCATGTTTAACATGTACTTAAGTGCTGCATGGTCAGTGTAAATGATAACTTTAGACAACCCAAGCTAAGAACGAAACCTATAAAACACGAATACCACCACCAGTATCTCCTTTTCAGTAGTGGTGTAGTTCATTTGGGACTCATTGAGTGTCCTGCTGGAATAGTAGATGGGTCGGAAAATTCTATCTAGCCACTAACCTAGGACAGCTCCCACTGCATAATCACTTGCATCGCACGTGACTTTAAACTGTGTCTCTTAGTTGAGAGAAATCATGACCAGATCCTCCACCAGGCGCTACTTTAAGTTCTCAAAAGCTGAGGTGCATGCCTTAGTGAATTTTAAGATGGCATCCTTGATGAGGAGATTGGTGAGTGGCCGGGCTATTTTTGAAAAATCACGGATAAACCACCTGTAAAAACCCACATGCCCTAGGAAGCTTCGGATGGCTATAATAGATATTGGGATATGAATTCTTGATATGACTTCTATTTTTGCTGGGTCCACCTCTATCCCTTTCACTGAAATTCTGTGTCCAAGAACTATGCCACCTTGCACTATAAAATGACACTTTTACCAGTTTAAAACTAGGTTAGTGTTTTCACATCTCTCTAGTAAAAGCACCTGGTGCCTCTAACAGGTGGTGAATGAGTTCCCGTAAACAGAAATATCATCCATGAAGAATTCCAAGATTTTATCTTCCATGTCATGGAAAATAGCCGGCATGCATCACTGGAATGTAGTGGGAGTATTACACATACCAAAAGACATTTTGCGGTAGGCAAACGTACCATATGGGCATGTGAAGGTGCTTTTCTCCTGTTCTTCTGGGGAAACAGAGATCTGATTATAACCAGAGTAGCCATCAAGGAATAAATAATATTCACGCCCTGGTAGTCTTTCTATCATCTGACCCATGAAAGGCAGGGGAAAATGATCTTTCCTCGTGACGCCGTTGAGCTTCCTGTAATCAACACAGACTCTCCAGCCCATGACAGTGCGAGTAGGGATGAGCTCATTCTTGGCGTTAGATACCACAGTGATACCTCCCTTCTTAGGAACCACTTGCAAAGTACTTACCCATGAGCTATATGAATTTCATAAATGAAATGTGCATCCAGTAGTTTGATCACTTCTTTCTTGACGATTTCTTTTATGGGAGGGGTTAGATGCCACTGTGGTTTCCTGGATAGCTTGGATCCTTCTTTGAGTAGTACCTTATGGGTGCAAATGGTGGGGCTTATAACTTTCAAATCTGCAATTGTCCACCCAATTTCCTATTTCCTCCGTTTCGAAATATGAAGAACTACTTCCCCCTTTTCCTATGATAGTGCTGCACTAAGTATAATGGGAAAAGTGTGAATATATCCCAAATACCCATACATAAAGGAATATGGGAGAGGTTTCAGCTCTATTTCAGGTGCCTGAAGAACTGAAGGCACCAATGGTTGTACTTTTGTCTTTTCTAAGATGTTAGGAATGACTACTTGTTTCCAGTAGTGGCTGCCCTGGCCTTTAATGAATTTGAGGTCCTCTGGCCCATCATCAGTAGGTATTTCTGGAAAATTCTTATCATCATAAATGGAAGAGCATACCAAAGCATCTTCTTGTCCACGTAGTTGTTCATCTAAGGTAGTCACTTTGTAGCAGTCCTCATGCTCAGGTACCGATGCCTATTTGACAGCCTTTAAAACATTGTAGGAGACTCCTTCATCCTCTACACAGAAAATCAACTATCCCTGGTGCACATCAATGAGTGCCTTCCCAGTGGATATGAAAGGTCTTCACAATATAAGTGGTGACTCCTGGTCCTCCTCCATGTCCAGGATAATGAAGTCAATAGGTAGGATCAATCGTCCTACTTTCACCAGTACATCTTCCAATATCCCCTTCAGATACTTAATGAATCGATCAGCAAGTTGAAGGGCTACTCGGGTCGGCTTCAAATCATGGAGCCCGAGCTTTTGGAAAACTCTAAATGGAATGAGGTTGACACTTTCTCCCAAGTCACATAAATCTTTTCCAAATTCACAGGGTCCAATTGTATAAGGAATAGTAAAACTACTTGGATCCTGGAGCTTGGGAGGGATGAAATGTTGAACGACTACGAAGCACTCCTTTGTTTGTGCAATAACGCCTAGATCCTCCAAATTATGCTTATTGTAAAGGATGTACGTCATGAATTTTGCGTATGTAGGCATTTGTGTCAAGGCCTCTGCAAATGGGATGTTGATGTGGAGCTTTCTGAACACATCCATGATTTTACCAAATTGGTGGTCCAACTTTCTCTGCTTCATTATTTCTAGAAAAGGTAATGAAGGTACAAACTGTTTGACGAATTTTTTTCCTTTGCCTAACTGAGCCTCCGGTGATGGTTCTTTAGATGAAGAGGTATCTGAAACTGAAGGTTCTTTATCAAAAGTGGATGGAGGTTCAGTTGACTGGTGGGTTGGTTCTTTCTGTGGAAACGCTTTTTCGCTATGCAAGGTGATGGCATTGGCCTCCTCTCGTGGGTTCTTCTCAGTGTTTCCCGGTAGTGTACCGGGATGCCTCCCTGATAACTTGTTTGCTATCTGGACAATTTGATTCTGGAGGCTTCAAATGGAAGCCTCCTGGTTCAGGAATTTCATTTCAACAATTGATATAAATTTATTCATCAGTTCCTCTAACCTTGACGTGTTTTCTTGCTGAGATGGCTGGGCAGGTGGTGGAGGTGGTGGAGGTGGTTGCTACCTTTGTTGCTGTGGGTGAGGGTTCTGGTACCCTTACTGCTGATAGGAACCCTGCTGAAACTGCTGTCTCGGAAACTGATTATGGTACTGAGGCTGATTGTAGCTGGGCGGGTGCTGGTATGGAGGGTTTTTCTGCTGTTGGCCCCAGTCTTGGTTCTGATTATGTCACCACGCCGGGTTTTGGTTCTGTTGATATTGATTCAACCATCGATTTTTAGCAACAAAGCTCACCTCGCTTGTCGAAGTGTCGGATGGAAGTCCCATACATTCTCCCAGATTGTGGTTGTTATCACAGTCTCCGCATGCTAGATGGTTAGCCGCATGAACTTGAGATGATCCTTTTATATTCAATGTGTCGATTTTCTTGGACACTACATCCACTGAGCAGCGAGCATGGTGGTAGCATCAATACTATGCATACCTCTTTTTTGAGTCCCCCACTCAGAGTTCCATTAGAAGCTGTTGGCAGACATATCTTCTAGTAGTTCAAAAAGTTCTTCCGGAGACTTTATCATCACCGTACCTCTAGTAGCAGCATCCACCACGAACATGGTATTTGTTTTGAGTCCTTCGTAGAAGGTATGGACATGCATCCAGAGTGGGAGTCCGGGGTGTGGGAATTTTCGTAGCATCTCCTTGAAATGTTCCCAGGACTCGTATAACGAATCGGAGTCGTGATGCTGGAAGTTGTGGATCTCGTTCCTTAGTGTCACCATCTTCGATGGTGGGAAGTATTTGGATAGGAACGCCTGGGCTAACTCCTCCCAAGTGAATATGGATCTTAGTGGCAGCCCTTTGATCCAATCTTTCGCCTTGTCCCATAGAGAAAATGGAAATAGGCGAAGACAGATGGTGTCCTCGGACACGCCATTGTTCTGAAATGTGTCGCATACCTCCAAAAAGTTGGAGAGATGGGTGTTCAGGTCCTCGCGGGGCAGGCCTCCATATTGGACAGTGTTCCGGATCAGTTGTATGATTGCAAGCTAGATCTCGAAGTGTTGGTCCTGTATTGGAGGACATATGATACCAGTATCTTCTCCATGGATCAAAGGAAGACTGTACTTCATAAGGGTATGATGTGGAGGTAGCTGCTAAGGGGGTGGAGCTTGCATGTATTTCTACTCTTGAGGGGAGAAATAGGGTCGTTGGAAGATCTGCTGTAGATGTTGTAGTTGGCTGTACACCAGAGGAAGTTGATTTGGCGGCTGTTTGTAATCCCTTGGGAGAAATTCCATAGAGCCTCCAGGCGGCTGCTCTGGTATACCAGCAGCGGTTGGCTGCTGGTCCTAGTACTGATGCTGAGCCGCAACATCCATGGATGGTTCTCCTTATTCTTTGTTCGCCATGGTTCGTGTCTCTTGGTTGTGAGTTTCTTTTAATGCATGCCGACAACAAAGCAGGGTATGTTCGATCTCTGGGTCAAACAGGAGTAGTTCCGATGACTCAACGCTCTTAGACCGTGTAGGGCGTCTATTCATGCACTTTAAGATTCTTCACAATCACAACACAAATACCTAACGCAACAAGGGAAAAATAAAATAGAAAAATAAATGGGATTAGGAAGGAAATTTTTGGGAATTTTTAATTTTTAATTTTTTTTATTTTCACTTAATCAATTATTAACACAACTTAAATTGTAGCACTGAAACAAAACATTCCCCAGCAACGACGCCAAAATTTTGTCAGTCATTACCCCGGAAGTATATTATCGGTGCCCCAAATTGTTATTAACACACTCTTAAAACATTATTATAGTTGAATTACAAGGTCGATCCACAGGGAACATTGGAAGTACGTTCGTTCAGTTGAGTTTATAATTAATTTAGTGAAAGATGAAGAATTTAGAGTGGATTGGTTGGTTTGGATTGAGTGAAACTGTTTTGTTTACTTTAAGAAAATGATTAACAATTTAAAGGAAACAACAAATGATTTAAAGGTGTTTTAATTGGAAGAAAAGGTGTATTGAGGCTGTGGTGATTATGGATTTTTTATGAAGATTGCTTAAATGGTTGTGTTGTTCATGATAATTCATCATTTTGGATTTCCATTTATCACAAGATTCCTTGGTCCGATTTCTCTTATTTGGAATTGAAGAAATTGACTCCTTGGTCCGGTAGTCAGTGTTTCTTAATTATTAATTTGGTTCAGTCCATTTCTGAATCGGTTAAACCTTTTAAATGGTCATGAAAGATTTCACTATTAGTCTTCTTTTATATCGCTGAGAATTCATCCCTTGGTCTGGCTCAGAATTCTCAGTAATAATTAGCAATGATTTAAGATAACTAAGAAGAATTAAGAAGAACACAGACAACTTTCTAAATCAACACAACATAAAATAATCCTTCATCACCCACATCCCCAACACAAGGGGTTCAGGTAAACATGGAAATAATGATAATAACAACACACTCGATACCTGATTAATTCATTGTGTAATCTTTGAGGAGCGGTGTCGGTAGGTGGAATGGTGGAACTATGTCACCATGGTGGTTTTGGAATGGTAGCAGCAGAACTTCTCCCATCCTTCCAATCGTTTATTTAACTCTAAAATCCAATGGCCAAGGCCTCTATTTATAGAAAAATAATGTACATGACATGTATAGAAAGTACACTATGTGTAACTCCGTCAACATGATTTGGCGCCATTTTCTCCGCTGGTTGGCGGCCTAACACGCCGTTTTTTGACTTTGAACATGGTGCCGCCTGTAGGTGAGTGTACACTGTGTGTAGCACCACCATACATGGAGAGTAATTCCGAAATGTGGCCACCAAACCCTTCTAGAATAGCAGACACGATGTGTATAAATGCAACATGCCCCGTCTCCTTCAACGGACACATGGGCGCATATACTCTTCTCGGCAACAACTGCTTCTAGAATGTAGTACATGACGTGTAATGATTCCCCACACAACGTGTAGCTTCTGCCTAGTGACATGGGCATGCACTCCCTCCTTCAATCTGTGTCCCTGTCTGGATGTACACGGCATGTATATAGAGTACTCTCCATGTAGTTTCAAAATATTCACAGACTTCCCTTGATTTGTGTATTTTGGCCAGAAAGCTCCTGAAAATAGACAAGGTCACCAAAATAAAAGTAGTTGTTTTCTAAGAAGTAGGTATTTGTTGAAAAAATGTTTTTATTTTCAATAATATGTATGAAAATGTATACACAAATCGGGTGCATCAATCCTTCAAATTTCTCAAGTATTATCTATTGTACCCACCTATTATGATGCCTTTGATTAAAGGGAGGACACTCATATTGTATGTGTATTCCATAGAACACTCACCGGGTGCCCTCCATGGAAAGGAAAATGATGTGGGGTGTGAGAATAGTCAATACACCCTCATTTGAACAGTGCTAGTTTTTGAGACTTGATACTCTGATGTTGAGAAGAATTTCCCTTCACTCATCTTCAGAGTTCATAAGCTGAGAAATTACATGTAGCACCATGAAGTCCATACAATCTCTCATATTGATCTTTTCAAGTACATTCTGGGTCATCCTATACTAACTCGACATCTATCCCGATGAGCGGTTATTCTATAATTATATTACATTTAAATTAGGTCACAAAAGTTAGTGAAATGGAAAGCCCTGGATGATTTTATCCCAACACATCCTACCCTAAAGAATACACCAGTTGACATCGAGCTTCTAGATGAGGGGGTATTCTGTAAATAACACTCCCCATACATGGGAGATGTATTTTTATGGATCCTCCCAGAGTCGTGTCAAAAAAAGGATGGAAAACCCGAAGCTCAATCGGGTTGTCTTAGGGATTGTATTTATCTCTCCAAACAAATAAATCTTTCCCAACACTTTCTCTCTATCCAAAGGCTACATGACTAATAATGCTGAATACCAAGACCTTATCTCTTTCATGGTACTATCCCTAAAGCTGTAAATATCCTACCTAAATATCAAAGGGGATTCAGAACTAGTGATACAAAAGATCAATGGAGAATATACCATCAAAAAGAAATAAATGGACCCGCTCACTAGAAACATCATGGGAATAATAAAAGAGTTCCCTTTAGACCCCACTTTCCATCATGATTCCCGAACACAATATTCTTGCCTCAACACATTGGCTAATGTAGCCACAGTTCTGGCCAACCCTAATCATGTGAAGCAATCTTATATATCATGCATTGAAGAAGGGTCTCATTAGTCATCATCTGTGACATGGAATAAATCGATGAGGTCAAAATCCACATAGATCATGATGAAACTATATCCACACCAAGATATGTGGATCCTCAAATTTGTTATATCCAAAATATATCTCTCCTAACAGACCAATCCAGAAAGGAACATAATCGGTGTCATGAAACAAAATTTACCCTGTAGGATGGTCTAAATGAACAAAAATAACTTTACAAGTGAGTATTGGGTGGAATAATTCCCATATTCATACAATAAATAGATATTCTTACCTCCATGGAAGAAGTCCATGAAGGATTTTAAGAAACACATCAGTCTAGGACTAGGATCTCCCACCAAATCAAAAAGCTTGGTTACTACTAGAAAACCATGATACATGACTGTGTGGAGTTCCCATGAAATTTCAAGCATGCTAGATCCAGGAAAACATAATCCATCAACCCCATAAATTTCAATATATAGTTAAATATTCATTTTCCTTTTTCATTTGGGGAATGGATGCTTTGGGTCTATATCCCCCATCCCCAAATACATAGTTCAAATAAAACCTTTCTACTACTAACATATTTTTTCAAATGGGATAAGGCAATACCCCTCAAGGATGTAGAGATGAAGAATATCATCAACTTCATGAAGTCCAATGTAATAACCAGGTTCGGGGTCCCTCACACAATATTGATAGACAACAACACCAAATTTTATTATTTGGAGTTGAAGAAACTATAACAAAAGTAAAAATAGAGTCCAATCACTCAGCTTTATATCATGAAATAGAAAATGTATAGATATAGGCCTTCAATAAGACTCTATAAAATATAATATATAAAAAGGTGAACAAGGATAAGAATTCCTAGATGGAAAATCTCCTCCAGGATTTATGGGCCTACCATACCACCATTCATACTACTATAAAAGCAACAACATAATCATTTGTGTACAAGACTGATTCATTTTTACCCATAGAAGTCCAACTACCTTCACTCCAAATATCCATTGGTGTACTGCTCTTAGATGATGATAAATTTCAAAAGGGTTGGATGAATTAGATAATCTTGATGATAATTGGTTGCATACATAGAATAAACTTGATGACCATCATAATTGGATTTTATGAGACTTTAATATAAAATGTTCACCTCTATTCATTCCTCCATGGAGAACGGGAATTAGATCTCATAACCCCAATGATAATAGGGAAGAAGACTCCAAAGAAGTAACTTAAATGGGAAAGGACTTACATAATTCATAAGTTCTATCATAATGGAGCCTACTCATTGGCCACAATGGAGGGGTAACGTGTCACACTCCCCACCAATGCAATATTTCTCAAGAAATACTTTTCATAGCTATTAGCATGCACCTCTTATCCCAATAACAAGACATTAAATTTCACAATAGATTTTCCTAGAAGAAATATTTTAAAATACACAACACCGCATCCTATAAGAAAGACATTATACTTTATAGAACCTCTAATCCTGATAGAACGTCATTAAACTACATAGCACCCCAATTCCTAGCATCAAGACATTAAACTGCACATCATTTAATGTCTTTACAACATGGCATCATCTCATGTCCTTTACACATGAAATTAAACTACATGGTTTGTCTAAATCTACATAACACTTGATTTTCATCTCAATGAGATATGTAGGGATGAATCAATCTTATATATTGGTTCAACCAATACATGATAAAAAATCCCACTATCATATCATTAACTACCTCTACATGGTGGGAGAAACCCTTTCCATTATTTTTTTCTTACACAAAGCATAGTTCACATGATATTAGGAATTTCAGTAAGGGATTTCCTACACGAAAAAGGTATAATAGTTCATGATAGGTTCATTTTGGTCTTGAATTCAAGACATTAAAATTCATACCATGATTCTTCTCCACATGATGTTAAATTGCACGGTTTTTGTCCCTTGCATGAAATAAAGCTAAAAATTCCTATGAACCTTACCCGATAGGACCATTATTGTTTGTTGTGGTCTCCAACCACAACTTAACTCAATAACTACATGTGGCTTGATTCTTGTCACTCTGAGATACATAGTGACACCTAGATTTCCTTCTTTGGATCCAACCATAATACACCTTTTCATGTTGCGGGGCTTGCACATTTTCTGAATGATGATAAAATGTATGGTTCTCTAATAACTACATGTGGCTTGATTCATGTCATCATATGATGCTTAGTGATGCTTGGATCTCCAATACTAAGGCCATATCATTTTTTTCATCCCAACATCCTGATGTTAATCTGCACAACACCTGTACTCGGAAGAAAAATATTAAACTTCATAACACCTTTTCCTATAAGAAATACATTAACCTACATAGAAATACATATCCTATTAGCAATATGTTAATCTACAAATCATTTCACATCCTTACTAGAAGACCATAAAATGCATTGCTAAGGTCCTTTCTAAACAATATTAAACTACATGGGTTGTCTAGAACTATGTATAGATTGATTCTCATCTTGATGAGATACCTAGATATGAATCGATCAAATATCTGGGTCTAGCCACTACAGGACAAAAAATTCCCTTATCTGTTCCATAACTGTAACACCCCATGTGTCCACTGTATGCTTCTCTTTCAATAATACAATAGCTTGCATTGTACGCAACTTCATGATTCTAACACACCACAACCAATCAAACTAGCCATTATGAATAGTGATACCTACTTTTTGAAAATTTTAAATTTTATCTTTCAAAATGGACTTTATTTTTGGATTCAGAATATCGAATTCATCCTAGGGTGAAATTTTGGAACTTTTCGGATAACTTTTATATTTTGATGAATAGTTAAAATTACTAATTTTTAATTAAAAACAAAATTTTTAATCAAAACAATTAATAGTGATAAATTATACTATTGACTGGTTGTAAAGTATAATTAGAATATAATTTTACCATTTTATCCAATGGTGTTCATTAGAATTAATTTCACTTGGAAATTGGACATAAACAACTGGCAATCTTTTAATTGATATTGTTTCTTAAAAACATGCTATTTGTTTTGACAATGGAAATTAATTATAAAATTAATTAATGCAACTTATATGTTTGGAATTTTTTAAAATATACATCCTTTTTGAATTTGGAATATCAAATATATCTTATAGTTAATTGTTTTTTTATTTTTCTGAAAAACATCGATTTTTGATGAATAGTGAAACCACTAAGTGGCAGTTAAAAAAACTGCTTTCTTGTTTAAATGAAACCTTAACACTTCTAAAAATTGAATTTCAAAAATCCGACATACAAGGTTGTAATTAGGAAGTAAAATGTGGTTCAATAGGATGAAAATAATGTTTAGTGAATAATAATTTTTAAGTTTTATTAATCACGATTAAAGGTAATTAGTGTAATTTGAGATAAATATAATGTTATAATAATATTAAATTACCTTTACACTTGTCCTACCATTATTGATGAGTCATGTCCGACTAAGAAAATCCATGGGCCAACTTGGGGACCCCATGGAACCACTTGTGTAAGAAAATGACACTAATAACTTTTTATTTAAAGTAATTATAAAATTGTCACAAACATGTGTAGTTTTACTAATGCAATTATTACGTGGGGTAATATAAGTTAACTTTTCGACTATAAATATTCATTAGAAAGATAAAAATATTTGCTACATCAGAATATTTTTTATAATTTTAAGACATTAAATAAATTAAATTTTTTATGACACTATAATGATGCAGCGATTACCTCATTAATTAACGATTTAAATAAAATGAAAATATAATGTAAACTATAAGACATAAACTTGTCAAAAACATATTGGATGAGTATATTTCGAACTAAAATCACCTTATCCTCAAAATATATAATTTTGGGACCTTTAAAATCCGAAACTCATTATATAATAAAGTAACATTTCTTGACTTTCCAAGAGTGCCCCTCCACTCCTCTTATAAAAGGCCCCCACATATACCTCATTATACAAACATTAAAGCCATTTGGATCGTACAAACTCTTCCCAAAAACTCTCCCAACTTCCCTCTCTTACTCCTAGAAGCCTCACTTTGGGAAGAAGTCTTCCCAAGGAAGTATTTGGCTCAAATCAAAAATAGTTACACAATTTTAAGGTAATGTCTTCTCTTATGTTCTTTTGTTTTATTTTGCTTCTAAAACCCCTAAAACTCTTTTAATTAGTTTATTTTGTAACAATAACAGTATGTTCAATATACTAGGATATTTTTATAAGAATGATTTTATTTAAACTTACACACACATTCATCTAATGGTTAAAGAACATACTGTTTTCGTGGGTGGTGAATTACTGCCTCACAAAACGATGATTGTTCAACCTTAATTTAAAACCTATCATGGTGTCCATTAATATGTAACTATATTTATATATGATATATATTATGTTTATGTTTTCATTAAGCTTTTTTATTTTTTATTTATGGCATACCTTTATTATTTCCATTATGGGTAAACACGATAATTTCATTTTAGGAAGTGTGGACTACCGCCCCCTCAAGGTGATTTGAATCATTAATGCCATATGTGGGACATATAAAGGATGGAGTAAATGATAATATATATTATATTATACTGGAATTATAATATAACTTTATATCAATATGATTTCATTCCATTAAATATGAAATAGAAATGAAAGTAGCGTTCATGCGTATGTACGACTTACCGTCTCCATGAACTGGGCATTTCATTTCTTACCTATAAATGTTATGTAATATTATAAATGAATGTATATACTGGATATGTATGATATATATGATATCTACATCATGAATATAATTCTGGATATAATGGATATTTTACCTCTTGAACAACATGTAATTATAATAATTTTATTTTTCACTCAAGTACCAAAGATCGACAAAACGACCGTTATTAACGTAAATAACTACATAATTTTCATAACATTGTAATAAGTGATATAAAAGGAATAATTAAATTTAAAAAGTTTATTAAGAAAGCATAAATTAACTTTAGTTTATTATTCCGGAGGTTAAAGAATGATCGAGTCAAGTCGAACACGAAGTGAGGGACTTCGTCTCAATCTTCTTTCATTGAGGCATATTTTGTTTTAATACAAGACTTTCTTTTATACGGTGTATAAAACTCTTTTAATTTTTCTTTTATTGAAAATGAATATTTTTATATGAAACGTTTTACTAAATGACAAAAGGGAATGTTTTTTGTCGTAAGTATGCGGCGACAACGACTTCTCCGCCACCGTGACCATTATCTGAGTTTAGAATTCCTCTACAAGCCATAACTTCTTTTTTAAAATGAAAAATAAGTACCAAGTTTTCATTTTCTTTTATTTTGGTATTGAAAGTGGTTTTAATAATGTTTTTATTATATCAATGTGTTTTATTGATATCTTGTGATTGAATTGTGGAAATGTTATGTTTCCTTTATGCATGTTTTATGTGATACGATTATGTTATGGTTTATGATATGTTTAAAACTATTCATATGAAGAATGAATTAGACTTAATAAGTGATGGGTGGAGCCCTCTATAGCTTCTCGAAGCATTGGTAGGTCTCATGAGACAAACTAGTGTCTTGGCACGAGGCCTTGAAAAAATCTTATTTTTAGTCTTGGCACGAGGCCTTAGCTACGTGGTTATGATAGTCTGGAATTATGCATTACATCATTATGAAAGTGGTTATTGATTTTGAATGTGATTATTTTACTAGTATAATATCCATGTGAATAAGTAAATGGAATTATTTCATTCTATTTTTTCAATATTATGCTTATGTTCAAGTTTAAAAGGCTTTTGTTTCAGTTATACATTGCCTTAAATGTTTATGTTTATTTATGAAAGTTTCCACTATATTGCTATCCTTACTATGCATCTGATCTCACCCCTTTCTAAGTATTATTTTCCCAAGATGTGAAGAAATATTTTATGACTGACCTACAAGGATAGTCTGAAGGGGATAGAAGTGTGGACTATATAGACTATGTTATTGTGAACTTTCACTTTATGATGTAATGTAACCATTATGAATGTAACTAGTGTTTCCAAGGCTACTAAACTAATCGGTCTTTCAAGACTTGATCTTTTGTGATCATGACAATATTACATAATAATGCACCGACTCTGGGTAACTGGGGTCGGGGCATTACAGTTGGTATCAGAGGTAGTTTAGTACTAACCATGGAAGCTAGATTTAGATAAACTCTGATTAGAGCACATAGCCCTAAGATAGTCTTTGAGAATTAGTATAAAAGAACTTCTTAGAATTTTGGTATTATAGAGATTTTGTGAGTTTTCCGAGCAATACATCCATGTCTGGATACGATCAGGTAGAGGTGGATCTGGCACAGATGTACCTAGGGGTAAAACCCGAAAACACCGCTTTGAGCTAGACTCGAATGATAAGTGGTGCATGACAACCGGCCTTGCTGCACTCTTGGTTACGACACTTCCGGGAGATATGCTTAAGATAATTCTCATTTTCTTTACAAACCATTATGAAGGGTTTATGAGTATAAACTTCCTTAAAGAAAACATTTTTATGATTATGGATTATATCCAAAAATAGTTCAATTTATGTTAAGTGTTTTTCGAGTTTGTTATTATGTATTTCGATTCATAAACTAATCTAGTTTCTGACATTGTTTAGAAATGGTGCCTAGTGGAAGGGATGGAAACCGTATCAATGCACGCACTCCATGTAGGTATTTCCCTCCTACTCAAGATAATTATAAGGGAGTTGGTGATACAAATGGTGCTGATTAGCTTATCACCATACTGGGGAAACTCACTCAGGTTATGAATAATAACCTTACTCATATAGAGCACCCTGATCCGCAACGTGGAGGGTCAATGTTAGATAGTTTAATGAGGAAAAAACGAACAAAATTTAATGGGGGTACAAATCCATTAGTAGTTGAGAAATGGATAAACTCCTTAGAGAAAATATTCCACACCTTGGGGAGTAACGAAAGAGAGAAAGTTGTCATGGTAGATTACCACCTCACTAGAGATGCCAATCAATGGTGGCCACTGATTCAAAACACAATGGAAGATGAATAAGTATCATGTATATAATGGAGAGAGTTTAAGAAAATTTTCTTAGAAAAAAACTTTCTACATGAACATCTAGCAGATATGGAAAGGAAATTTCTGAGTCTGAGGCAAAAAGAGGATGAAAATGTCGCAAAGTATGAGGCTAACTTTACAAGGTTAGCGAGGCATGCTGCAGATTATATACATAACCCAAGAAGTAAGATTGATCATTTCTTTGATGGGTTAAAAACATTTCTCTATCGAGCATTAGTCTCACAAACCTTCTTGTCATACGAAGATATTGTCTCGTGTGCTATCAAGATGGAAAAGTAATTCTCTAAGTCTTATGACTTTAAAGCAAAGCAAGAAAAGAAGATATCTTCTGATCAATATAGAAATGGAAATAAGGGGAAGAAGGGAAAAGTTGAATATCAGTCCTATAGTAAATGTGGGAAGAAACACCCCGGTACTTTCTTGAAGGTAATGGGAGTCTGTTACAAGTGTGGTGAAAAATGCCACCAAGCTCATGATTACAAGGGAAAGAGAGTTGCTGTCAATGTGGAACGCTATAATTGTAGAGAGATGGGTCATTATTCAAATGAATTTCATATGAATCAGTGGAACTTACCTCAGAAGTGGCCAATTGATCAAGGCCATGCTTATGCTATCACTACTACTGAGGTTGAAGCTCCGAAACACATGGTGGCAGGTAATTTAATGGTTTCCTCATGTTTAAAAAATGCATTATTTGATTCTGGATCATCGCATTGTTTCATATCATCCTAGTTTTCTAAGAAAATTAGATATTTACAATATGATTTAACAAAGGAGTTGTCAGTTAATACTCCAAAGGGAAGTTTCACTACAACAAAATTTTGTGAATCAATCCCCATTAGAGCACATAAATTTTCTTTATCCGCTGATCTCATTGTCATACCTATGATTGATTTTTATATAATCCTCAGTATAGATTGGATTTCGAACTATGATGCTAATATTTATTATAATAAGAATGAGGTTATGATTTTTGATGATGATGATAAGGAACAGATTATCTTTAGAGCAGAATCGTCACCACCTAATTCTTAATTAGATCCACCCCCAATAGCTCAACTAAATTCAATTATTGGGGAGGAAGAGAATGAAATGAATGAGGTCAAGGAAAGGAATGTTCAAGTTGAGGATGTACCTATTGTGAAAGAATATGTGGATGTGTTTCTGGAAGATTTAACTGGACATCCTCCAGAACGAGAAGTCGAGTTTTTCATTGATTTAATTCTTGGATCAAGGCATATATTGAAGACCCCTTATAGAATGGCCACCGTGTAATTAGTTGAACTAAAGAAAAAACTAGTGTAATTGTGTAATAATGTATTTATTCACCCTAGTGTTTCTCCATGGGGATCCCCTGTCCTTTTTGTTATGAAGAAAGATGGATCTATGAGGTTGTGCATTCACTACAGGGGGATCAATGCTATTACAAGAAAGAACAAGTATCCCCTACCTCGCATTGATGATTTATATGACCAACTGCATGGAGATCAATACTTTTCAAATATTGAACTTCGATCTGGATACCATCGGTTGTGTGTGAAGAAGAAAGACATTCCGAAGATAGCATTTCGAACAATGTACGAGCATTACGAGTTTACAGTTATGCGTTTTGGATTGACTAATGAACCCTATGTATTCATGGATCTAATGAATAGAGTTTTCAAGGAATATCTTTATGATTTTGTGGTGGTATTTATTGATGATATCTTGGTATAATCCAAAAGTTATGAAGATCATGAAAATCACTTGCGCATTATCCTGAAGACTCTTAGAAGACATGAATTATATGGGAAGTTTAGCAAGTGTGAATTCTGGCTTCAGGAGATTTCTTTTCTTGGCCATATTGTCCCCAAATATGGAATCTATGTTGATCCTTCTAAGACCAAGGCAATCCCAGAATGGCCAGAACCGACGATTATAACTAAGGTACACAGTTTTATTGGTTTAGCATGTTATTATCGACATTTCTTCCAGAATTTTGCTCGATTGTCTAACCCATTAACAAAGCTCACACATAAAGGGTTTAAATATTTTTTGGACGAAAGAGTGTGAAGAATGTTTTGAGGAACTGAATAGAATATTAGTCAATGCTCCTATATTGAATCTACCATAGGGGAATGATGGGTTCGTTATTTATAGTGATGCATCAATGAAAGGACTTGGTTCTGTCCTTATGCAGAATGATAGGGTTATTGCCTATGCATCACGATAGTTAAAAATTCATGAGCAGAACTATCCTACTCATGATCTCGAGTTAGCTGCATTAATATTTTCCTTGATGATATGGAGACATTATCTCTATGGTGAAAAATGTGAGATATATATACTAATCACAAGAGTTTGAAGTATATTTTCTCACAAAAAGAACATAACATGAGGAAAGGAGATGGATTGAACTACTCAAGTATTATGATTGCACGATACACTACCCCACCAAGAAGGCAAATAAGGTTGTAGATGCTTTGATTAGATATGATCATGAAGTTTTTAACATGATGAGAGCGGAAAGGGATCCTATTTTCATGAATCTAGTAAAGATGGATATGGGAATCACCATGGGGGGTGAAACATCAAAACTTTTTCAAATGATTTCCAAACCATCTTTACTAGAAAAGATAAAGAGTTCTCAGGCCAATGATGAAGAGTTGAAAAAGAAGATTGAAGCTATGAATGATGGGCAATTGAGTGACTTTGTGTATGATGATGGAATTTTGAAATTTGGGAGGAGACGTTGTGTTCCCGATATACCTGATTTAAAGAGGGAATTTTGGGATGATGCTCATAGTTCCAATTTCTCTATACACCCTAAGAGCTCCAAAATGTATAGAGATTTAAAGGGACATTTTTGGGGGGACAACATGAAGAGGGAGATTGCTGATTTTGTGTCAAGATGTATGGTTTTTCAACAAGTGAAAGCTGGAAGGCAACATCCTGGCGGAGTATTGCAACCTCTTCCCATACCTAAGTGGAAATGGGATAATATTACGGTGGACTTTGTCATGGGACTACCAAAGAATCCTAGAAGGAATGACGCAATATGGGTCATTGTTGATCGTCTCACAAAGTTAGCACATTTCCGTGCTATAAGAGAATATCTACCACTTGAACTTCTATCAAGACTATATATTAATGAAGTTGTGAGACTTCATGGAGTACCCCTATCGATTGTCTCGGATCGTGATCCCCGTTTTACATCATGATTCTGGAAAAAGTCTATAGAAGGCCTTGGATACTGAACTTCATTTGAGAACCGCTTACCACCCTTAAACAGATGGAAAATCAGAATGAACTATTCAAACCTTAAAAGACATGTTGAGATAATGCTCATTTTACTTTTAGGGTATGTGGGATCAATATTTACCTCTGGTAGAATTTTCCTATAACAATAGCTTACATTCAAGTATTCGGATGGCACCACATGAAGCGTTATACGGAAAGAGATGTCACACACCAACCTTTTGGGATGAAGTTGGTGAAAGAAAACTTGTAGGCCAATAATTGGTGGAGGAAACGATGGAAAAGGTGAAGGTTATCCAAAACCACATCAAATCAACTCAAAGTAAGGAGAAGAGTTATGTTGAAAACTGAAGGAATAATTTGGAATTTCAGGTAGGAGCTCATGTTTTCTTGAAGGTATATCCATGGAAGGGAGTTATACGTTTTGGTAAGAAGGTTAAATTGAGTCCCAGGTATATTAGACCCTTTGAAATTATAGAACGAATTGGGGTTGTAGCTTACAATTTTGGAAATGCCACCAAGTCTCTCCAAAGTTCACAATGTGTTCCACGTATCACTATTGAGAAAATACATGCCTGACCCAACGCATGTACTCGCCTATGGGGAATTAGAACTGGAACCCGATCTGTCATATTGCGAAGATCCTGTCAGGATTCTTGATACAAGAGAACAAGTACTGAGAAACCGGACGACTCGTCTAGTAAAAGTTCTATGGAGAAACCATATGATGGAAGAGGCAACGTGGGAACCCGAGGAACATATGATGAAGAATCACCTGAGTCTTCTTATACAGTGATATTATAAGAAATTTCTTGGACGAAATTACTTGAAGGAGGGGAGAATGTAACACCCCAAGCTTCCACGGTACGCTTCTCTTTCAATAATACTATAGCTTGCATTGTACGCAAATTCGAGATTCTAACACACCAAAACCAATCAAACTAGCCGTTATGAATAGTAATACCTACTTTTTAAAATTTCATAAATTTTATCTTTCAAAATGGACTTTATTTTTGGATTCGGTATATCGAATTTAGCCTAGGGTGAACTTTTGGAACTTTTCAGATAACTTTTATATTTTGATGAATAGTAAAAATTACTAAATTTTAATTAAAACAACTTTTTTAATCAAAAAAATTAATAGTGATAAATTATACTATTGATTGGTTTTAAAGTATTATTATAATATAATTTTACCATTTTATCCAATGGTGGTCATTAGAATAAATTTCACTTTGAAATTGGACATAAACAATTCTCAATCTTTTGATTGATATTGTTTCTTAAAAACACGCTATTTGTTTTGAGAACGGGAATTAATTATAAAATTAATTAATGAAACTAATATGTTTGGAATTTTGTAAAATATAAATCATTTTTGAATTTGCAATATCAAATATAGCTTATAGTTAATTTTTGGTATTTTTCTGAAAAACATCAATTTTTGATGAATAGTAAAACCACTAAGTAGCAGTTAAAAAACAGATTTCTTATTTAAAAGAATCTTTACCACTTCTACAAATTGAATTTCAGAAATCCAAAATACATGGTTGTAATTATGATGTAACATTTGGTTCAATGGGATGAAAATATTTTTTGGTGAATAGAGACTTAAGTTTTATTAATCGCCATTAAAGTTAATTAGTGTAATTTAAGGTAAATATAATGTTATAATAATATGAAATTACCTTTACACTTGTACTAACCTTATTTTATGAGTCATGGAAGACCAATAAATTCCATGGGTCAACTTTGGGACCCCATGGAGCCACTTGTGTAAGAAAATGACATTAATAACTTTTTATTTAAAGTAAAAACAATTGTCACAAACATGTGTTGTTTTACTAAAACAATTATTACATGGGGTAATATAAGTTAACTTGTTGACTATAAATATTAATTGTAAATATAAAAAGATTTTATACATTATGAAAGTTTTTCTATAATTTTTATAAATTAAATAAATTAATTTTTTTATGACACCATGATGATGTAGTGATTACCTCATTAATTAACGATTTAAATAAAATGAAAAGATAATGTAAAATCTAAGACTTAAACTTGTCAAAAACCTATTGGATGAGTATATTTAGAACCCTTATCACCTTATCTTAGAAATATATAATTTTGGGGACTTTAAAATCCGAAACACATTATATAATAAAGTAACATTTCTTGACTTTCCAATAGTGCCCCTCCACTCCTCTTATAAAAGGCCCCCACCTCTACCACCTTATTCACACCTTCAAGCAATTTGGCTCGGCCAAACTCTGCCCAAAAACTCTCCCAAATTCCCTCTATTACTCCTAGAAGCCTCACTCTGTGCATAAGTTTTCCGAAGGAAGTATTTGGCTCAAATCAAAAAGAGTTACCCGATTTTAAGGTAATGGCTTCTCTTATGTTCTTTTGTTTTATTTCGCTTCTCCAACCCATTAAACTCTTTTAATTACTTTATTTTGTAACATAATAAGTATATTAAATATACTAGGATTTTTTTATGAGAATTATTTTATTTACACTTACACACACATTTGTCTAATGGTTAAAGAACATACTGTTTCTGTGGGTGGCGAATTACTGCACCACGAAATGATGACTGTTCAACTTTCTTTTAACACCTCTCATGGTGGCCAGTAAGATTTAAATATATTTATATATGATATATATTATGTTTATGTTTTTATTATGCATCCGGATTTTTCATTCATGGCATACCTTTATGATTTCCATTATGGGTAAACGCGATAATTTCATTTTAAGAAGTGCGGACTACCGCCCCCTCAAAGTGATTTGAATCGTTAATGCCATATGTGGGATGTATAAAGGATGGAGTAAATGATATTATATATTATATTATACTAGAATTATAATATAACTTTATATAATTATGATTTAATTCCATTAAATACGAAATAGAAATGAAAGTAGCGTTCATGCGTACGTACGACTTACCGTCTCCATGAACGGTGCATTTCACTTCTTACCTCTAAATGTTATATAATACTTTAAATGAATGTATATACTGGATATGTATAATATATATGATATCTAAATCATGAATATAATTATGGATATAATGGATATTTTACCACATGAACAACTTGTAATTATAATATGTTTATTTTTGACTCAAGTACCAAAGATCGACAAAACGACCGTTATTAACTTAAATAATTACATAATGTTTATAACAAGGTAATAAGTGATATAAAAGGAATAATGAACATGAAAAAGGTTCTTAAGAAAGTATAAATTAACTCTAATTTATTATTCAGGAGGTTAAAGAATGATCGAGTCAAGTCGAACACGAGGTAAGGGACTTCGTCTCAATCTTCTTTCATTGAGGCATATTTTGTTTTAATACAAGACTTTATTTTATACGGTGTATAAAGCCATTTGACTTTTACCTTTATTCAAAAGGAACATATTTATATGAAACATTTTACTAAATGAAAAAAGGGAACGTTTTTTGTCATACGTATGCGGCGACAATGACTTCTCCGCCGCCGTGATCATTTTTTGAGTTTCGGCTTCCTCTACAAGCCATAACTTCTTTTTTTAAATGAAAAATAAATACCAAGTTTTAATTTTCTTTTATTTTGGTAGTGAAAATGTTTTTGATAATGTTTTTATTATATCAATGTGTTGTATTGATATCTTGTGATTGAAATGTGGAAATGTTATGTTTCCTTTATGCATGTTTTATGTGATACGATTATGTTATGGTTTATGATATGTTTAAACCTATTCATATGAGGAATGCATTGGACTTAATAAGTGATGGGTGGATCCCGATATAGCTCCTAGATTCCTCGGTAGTTCTCATTATACAAACTAGTGTCTTGCCACAAGGTCTTGATAAAATCATATTTGTATTCTTGGCACGAGGCCTTGGCTACGTGGTTATGATAGTCTTGCATTATGGATTCCATCATTATGAAAGTGGTTATTGATATTGCATGTGATTATTCGACTAGTATAATATCCATGTGAATAAGTAAATGGCATTATTTCATTTTATTTTTTCCATATTATGCTGAAGTTAATGTTTAAAAGGCTTTTTTTTAGTTATACATTGCCGTAAATGTTTATATTTATTTATGAAAGTTTCCGCTGTATTGTTATCCTTACTGAGCATCTGAGCTCACCCCTTTCTATGTTTTATTTTCCCACGATGTGAAGAAATATTTTATGAATGGACTATAGGGATAGTCTGAAGGGGATATAAGTGTGGACTATGGAGACTATGTTATTGTGATTTTTCACTTTATGATGTAATGTAACATTTATAAATGTTTCTAGTGTTTCCAAGGATAATAAACTAATCGGCCTTTCGAGACTTGATATTTTGTGATCATTCCAATGTTACGTAATAATTCACCGACTCTAGGTAACTGGGGTCGGGTTGTTACAATAACCGCCTTGGTATAATGATAGGAACCATTTCCATTCCTTGTTTCTTAAAATGAGAAAATCTTACATGAGAATAGGAATCTAGTAATGAATTTCCCACACAAATAGTCTATAAATGTTTAAGAAATCTTCATTTTTGTCTTGAATGCAAGACCTTAAATGGAATATGTAACAACCCGATATATTATGATAATTATTATTTTTTAATTTATTTTATGTCATGTATTTTATTCTACAACAAGATTATCTTGTGCTATATGCAACATCATATTAGCTTGCATTATACGCAACACTATTTTTAGATTGTGTTGCACAAAATTTCAAGTTTGTTTGATAATAGTCATTCTACTCAACATTGAGTATATATATATATATATATATTCAATGTATAAATGAAAAATGGTTGGATTTTGTTATAACAAACCAAAAAATAAGTCTTTCACAACACACAACCCTGACTTGGATTGCATTACATGCAATCACAACCTTCCTTGATAGCATGTGTTGTACGCAATACCGAGTTTTACTAAACAATGATATATTATTAAAATATTATTATGGACTATCCATTCTGAATAGTATTAAATACATTTTAAATTTTATAACATTATTATTCATCTTACATATTTTCTAGAACATGGTATGAGAACTAAATGATTTTTTCGGGTAAAATAAGTATTTTTCAAGAAATGCAGTTTTGCCACCTTTTGATGGAGCACCCACATTAAATATAGTTTTTGACATGTTTATAAGTTAAATTTGAAAAAATAAAATTCATCCTTGTAATCTAGATATAAAAATTTAATTGAGATAAAATTTTCATATTATTCTGATAACTTTCATATTTTGATGAATAGTAAAAACATGCTATATTTTAATTAAAAACAAATTATTTCATCGCAATAATTTATATGGTCAGATTATATTTTTAATTGGTTTTAACGTGTAATTATAATATATTTTTACCATTTAATCCAATGTTGGTCATTGGAATTAATTTCACTTTGAAATTGGATATAAACATGTATCAATCTTTTGATAGTTATTGTTTCTTAAAAACACGCTATTTGTTTTGATAACGAGAATTAATTTTAAAATTAATTAATGCCAATTATATGCTTTTAAATTGAGAAAATAGACATCAATTTTGAATCCGGAATATCAAATAATGCTTCAGCTGAATTTTTGGTATTTTCTGAAAAACTTCAATTTTCGATGAATACAGAAACCACTTAGTGGTAGTTAAAAAACTGACTTTTTCATTTAAATGAAATTGTACCACTTTTGTGAATTGAATTTCGAAAATCTGAGAAACACAGTTAGTATCAAGGTCTAAAATGGTGTTCACTGAGGTGAAAATAATTTTTGGTGAATAGTAACTTTTTACTTTTTTTACCACGGTTAAAAGTAAATAGGGTAATTTAGGGTAAAAATGATATTATTATTACCCTAAAACATGTCCTAATTCTATTTGATAAGTTTAATTAGACCTAAAACAACCTTAGGAATAAAATATAACCATTTAGGTCCACATGGATTAGATTATGACATTTATTATTAATTTATTTAAAGAAGGGTTAAAATAGTTAAAATCAATGTTTAATAAATAAATCATTTTTAATATAGGGTTATACATAGAATAAATTAGACTATAAATATTTATTAGAAATATAAAAAAATTTCCTACATAATGCTATTTTATTTATAATTTTTAGACCTTAAATAATTTAATTTATTTATGACACAATGATGATGTAGTAATTGTCTTATTAATTAAATATTGAAATAATTAATGATATAAATACCCAAATAAATATAATTTGAGACTTTTTATGAATTAAAATAATTTTATACGTTAATATGACATGTTATTGGTGATTTAATTAACTTTTTTCGAACTAATCATTCTGTTATCATTTTCACAAAAAATCAATTACCAAATAGTGTCAAAATTGACATAAAATAGTTTTCAAACAAAATATTATATTATTAATTGTTCTTTTATTCATAAAAATATATGGTTCGGCCAAATGACTTATATAAGGCTATATATATTAATAATAAACAACTTGGGGATCATTTGGCTTGTTATAGAAGGTTTATAAACCTTATAGTGTAAGAAAACAAGAAGACACGGTAAAAGTAAAATTATTTAACTTAAATTTAAATCTAAATGATAAGGTTAAAATAGAAACCTAAACTTGTATAAATTCAATTTTATGAGAGGATTTCGACCCATACCCACCTTAGCTTCTAAATAAATCAATATATAGCTATTAAAAACCGAATATGACTTTATAATAAAATAATATTTTTAGTTATTCCAAAGGTGCCCCTCTCCTCCCTTATAAAAGGGCACCTCCTTCCTCTCCTCCTCACACCACTTTGAGCCTTCAAGCTCGGCCAGACCCTGCCAATTTCTCCTCTAAACTTTCCTAGAAACATCCTAGATGTCCTGGTCTTCTTCAAAGTCAAATTTTAGTGCCCTAAAAGGAGGTCTCAACGAGGGGATTCAAAGAAGAGGTAATGTCTGTTACTGATTCTTTCAACTTTATTTCTTCTTACACTTCTTCTTATTTAGTTGATTCATTATGAACTAATAACATCAGTATAACTCATATAATGATATGTAATTATAAGTATGAAACAACCCTATTTCACCTTCTATCCATCCTACGGAAAACCAAATCAACGCACATGTGTACGTACAGAATACAGTCTCCACGCCGTGGTGTAATCTATTTTCCACCACCACCTTACTTGGATGGGTATAATGGTGTAAATAATAACTATATATGATTATTGTAAAGTTATATTTATTCTGAAATATTATACATACACTTGAATACAATTCCACGATCATGGGAATGATATCATCGCTCGTGCGTACGTACGGACTACCGTCTCCACGACGCGATGAGATTCATTCTCCATGTTAACCATTAAAGAATGATTATAAAGTATATATAAGTAATAATAGTTAAATATACGACATTATAAAGCTACTCTAATTATGTATATATATATGTATGTCATCTACTTAATTCCATTCAACTCAATAAGGAAACGAAAACAGCATTCATGCGTACGTACGACCTACCGTCTCCATGAATAGTGTATTTATTTCCATTTGTCGATATATTATATATATTTATATTCTGAATATATATTATATATAAATAATGTTTTATATTATGGAATTTTGTAATCATGATCTAAGTAATCATATGAATAATTAAAAGTCAAAACACAGATGATAAATGTAACGATTTTACCCAAAACGCTATTTAACATGGAATTTACAAAAGAACGGGTAATATAAAGTCATAAGTGAACAATATATGATATCATAACAATGTATATGATTATATAATAAGTCAATGACATTATTTAAATCATTATACAGGAGGTTTCGATATGTACAAAGCATATCGGACCTAAGGTAACGGATAATTATTCCAATCTCGATCTTATCCGAGATTGTTTATTCATAAGTATTTACTGGGGTTATGATTATTATCTATGTCCATATGTTCTCAAAATTTTTTCATAAAATGTTTAATTTTCTTTCATGTATGTTTAATTTCCTTTTTACCCATTTTGGACTTTTACTACATGGTATGTAAGGAATATTTCTTTTTTTTATGTTATGAGGTACTTTTTTGTCTTTTCCGGCAAAAGTACGAGGATAATGTTTTTTTTAACTTATACGGCATGAACAGATTTTTACGGTTTTATAATGCCTTATTTTTATGAAGCTTCCTCTAAAATATTTCATGAAATTTTTCAAAAAAATTGTTTTCTTTTAAAATTTCATGACATTTTGTGAAAAGAAAATGATTTTGAACAAGAAAGGATATTTTCCTCAAGAATTCATTTCAAGTGTTTTATAAAAACCATTTTTCATCTAAGATGACATTATTTCATATAATTACGTTTCAAGATTAATGTCCCTATGATTTACATGGTTTCACTTTTCTTATGATGAAATGTATATTTGTTTTGTATGGATTATGAGATGATGGGATGATGTTTATGAAACCCATTTTATTCTTTGGGTTTTGATGAATGTTTTTAGTTTATTTTGTGGCACAAGTAAGAATGAATTCATTATGAGATGGGTGGGACCTATATCTCCCTCCAATTCATTGAGTAAAGATTTATATCTCATGAGATATACATGGATGGGATGGTAATTTAATCCGATTATGTGTTACAGGACTAAAACGACGAGTGAACTCGATTCAGAAAGGGACTTTGTCCACTAAGATAGTCTTGACAGCAATGCCTTGGCTACAATGGAAATCATAACATGTGCTGAATGGTTTCCACAATTACATGTTTTATTCCTATTATATTTTATCATGGTTGATGTTCCATTATGATATATTCTTTACGTACTTCCATGATTTATGTCATTGCTCAAGATTTTGATGTTTAAATTTCATGTTCAAGTTTTTGCTTTCAAATTTTTATGTATGGTTTTATGTTCTCTATGTTTTTCCTTACTGAGCATTTGAGCTCACCCTTTTTATGTTTTATTTTCCCCAGGAAATAAAGAATTCTTTTAGGTAAGGAAACAAAAAGGGCAGGATCATTATGTGAGTTTTTTAAGATCTTTCAACATGATTAGAAGTTTATATTCCAAGTTTCCAAAGACACTAAACTATTACGATCCTTGTGTGTCTGTTTTTCTTATGTATTAAGTATTCCACAAAAGTAATGTAATGTCCATGTACGTCAAGCTTCAGGTCTCTATAGTTGGTATCAGAGGAAAGGTTTAGTCAACCTTTGGAAACTAGGATGCAGAAACGTTAGTGAGATCCCTAGAGATATTTCTAAGGTATGTCTAGGGATGTCCCTAAGGATAAGTATACGTAAAGGATATAGTTCTACAACTACGGTAAATATATTAGAATTTAACATGAGTTGTAAGATATTTAGGGTACTCCCCCTTTAATATGTTTTTTTCCATAGCATGATTCTTTCCTCTCAAACTATTCTTTTTGGGTTTTAGAAAATGGCTGGAAACATGAAGATTCATGATAATGGAGGATATGATGGACAATAGAATGATATTCTTCATTAGCAACCAAATGAAACGGGATTTGGAAGTCCAAAAATCATTATTATGCCTAATCATCAATCTCATAATATGATCAATAATCTCAACTTTGGTATGTTTCCCGACTCATATAGTAAGAGAAAGATGGAGTTTCATGATGATCATAGAGGAAAGAATGTTCAATTTCCCTCATTTAAATCATGTGGGAAGAGGCATCAGGGAGACCGTTTCAAAGGAACTGAAAGATGCTTTGGGTGTGGAAAAGAAGGACACAAAGCCAGTAAGTGAAAAGGAAAAGGTTCAGTTAACACCCTGGACACGGATAATGGTATTACTATGACATCAACAATGGTTAAATGTTTTAAATGTGGAATGTACGGGAATTATGAAAACCAATGCCCAAAGGGAAAATCTCATGAATAGAATCAGCATGGTCATATGGGTAGTATTTATATTGATGATGATGAAGAGACTACAAATGATATGTGAGATGAAAGAATTGTTCAACATCAGTAAATGGTTTAAGAAGGTAGTGGAATGATTACATGTTTATCAAGAGTAATGTTGTATATGTAATCTCATGGTACTATGGAATAAAGAGAAATCAAAGGATTGTTACACTATTGTTTTCCTTATGTTTTTGAAAGTATATATTGAATTCTACCGATAACCATGGAAGGGTATTCAGATATTTTTGGAAAGTAGATGATATGCTCATAATGAAGGGATGAGAAGATAATGAGTTGTTTGATTGTATTCATGAGCTCATTAATGATATAAGGACTAAGTGATATTATGGTTTGATTATATAGATTTTTTTGGATTTTGGTATGTGGAAAGAGTTACCTTTTGACAGTATTCATGTTTTCACTAAGGTTCTATAGTAATTTATGTTTCAAGAGAATATATGACTAAGGTATTCATGTGTTTGGAATACAACCAACAAGATATATCTTATGATATATGTGGGATAATGCTTGTATTCACATTCTTGGTAGATAACCTTTCTAGTAATTGTTTTCTATATACTATGAGCTTTGACTGAAGTATTTTAGATAAGCCTAAAGATTGGAATAGATTATGTTGGACATAATTTAGTATTGTTTAAGGATAGAACATTTTTCAATATTATTAATGGGATGTTATAGTAATGTAGTTTTAGAAAAAGGAAAACCTGTAGGACGGGCGACAACCCATCGCGTCGGACAAGTCTGTGGGAATTGAACCCACAACCGTAGTGCGACTGGCCTTTATCACCTACCACTGGCCTACAGGAAGTCCCTAGTTAATGGAAATTAGTTTTATTTTATTAAGTGGTATGATAAATAAAGTATAAGTCCATTTTTGGAACCATATACGATTAATCTAACTATAAGATGGACTTATAACTTTTGCTAACCTTTTGTTTGAAACAGATGGAATGACCCATCATTCTATCACATGATCTGCTAAAACTTCAAAAATCACTAATTCAACTTCATTTCTTTAAGAGATGAAGTGGAAATTGTTCAATTCACGAACAATAGTGAGATTGTACCAAAATCATGTAAGTATTTCTTTTAATTCATCAACTTTAGGGAAATGAACTTGAAAACCAAAAATGTTGTCCTAGTGCCCTTTTATCCGATGAATTAGATGTTACCTTAGATCATCACAAATCTATGGCTTTGTGATTGTTGGATTTTTCATATCCATGTTCTCTACCACTCTCCATCACAACATGATGGTTAGATTTCTCTTCCATATCCATATTTTCACCAATGATCTTTTATGTGGAAACCCTGTGATTAGTTAATTGGGGTAACTGTTATGTTTCATACTTTAGTTTTTAAAGTTAAGTTTTGGTATTTCATATTACGATGTGGGTTTCAATTAAAGAAACTTTGAAGTAGAAAACCATGTATAACACCGACGAATTTCGAGGGCGAAATTCATTTTAAGGGGGGTAGAATGTAACAACCCGATATTTTATGATAAGTATTATTTTTTAATTTATTTGATGTATTGTGTTTTATACTACAAAAAGATTATCTTGTGCTATATGCAACACCGTATTAGCTTGCAGTATACGCAACACTATTCTTAGATTGTGTTATACACAATTTCATGTTCGTTTGATAATAGTCATTCTACGCAACATTGAGTGTATATATATATATATATTCAATGTATAAATTAAAAATTGTTGGATTCTGTTATATCGAAACAAAAAAGGAGTCTTTCACAACATGCAACCCTGGCTTGGCTTGCATTACACGCAATCACGGCCTTCCTCGATAGCGTGTGTTGTACGCAATACCGGGTTTTACTAAACAAAGATATATTATTATAATATTATTATGGACTAGCCGTTATGAATAGTATTAACTATATTTTGAATTTTATAACATTATTATTCATCTTACATATTTTCTAGAACATGTTATGAGAACAATATAATTTTTTCGGGTAAAATAAGTATTTTTCAAAAAATACAGCTTCGCCGCCTTTTGATGGGGAACCCAATTTAAATCTAGTTTTGACATGTTTATAAGTTCAATTTGAAAAAATAAAATTCTTCCTTGGAATCTGGATATAAAAATTTAGTTGGGATAAATTTTTCATATTATTCTGATAACTTTCATATTTTGATGAATAGTAAAAACGCGCTATATTTTAATTAAAAACAACTTATTTCATCGCAAAAATTTATATGGTTAGATTATCTTTTTAATTGTTTTTTAAGTTTAATTAGAATATATTTTTACCATTTAATCAAATTTTGTTCATTAAAATTAATTTCACTTTCAAATTGGATATAAACAAGTACCAATCTTTTGAGAGTTATTGTTTCTTAAAAACACGCTATTTGTTTTGATAACGGGAATTAATTTTAAAATTAATTAATTCCACTTATATGTTTTGAATTTTGGAAAATAGAAATCAATTTTGAATTCAGAATATCAAATAATACTTAGGCTGAATTTTTGGTATTTTTCTGAAAAACTTCAATTTTCGATGAATAGTGAAACCACTTCGTGGTAGTTAAAAAACTGACTTTTTCATTTAAATGAAATTTTACCACTTTTGTGAATTGAATTTAAAAAATAAGAGAGACACGGTTAATATCAAGCACTAAAATATGGTTCAATGAGATGAAAATAATTTTTGGTGAATAGTAACTTTTTACTTTTTTTACCACGGTTAAAAGTAAATAAGGAAATTAAGGGTAAAAATGATATTATTATTACCCTAAAACATGTCCTAATTCTATTGGATAGTGTAATTCGAGAAAACACAACCTTAGTAATAACATATGACTATTTAGGCCCACTTGGATTAGATTAGGACAATTATTATTAATTTATTTAAAGAAGGGTTAAAATAGTTAAAATCAATGTTTAATAACTAAATCATTTTTAATATAGGGTTATAAATAAGATAAATTTGACTATAAATATTAATTAGAAAGATAAAAATATTTAAAACATAATGGTATTTTATTTATAATTTTTAGACATTATATAATATAATTAATTTATGACACAGTGATGATATAGTAATTGCATTATTAATGAAATATTGACATAACTGATGTTATAAACACCAAAAAAATGTAATTTGAGACGTTTTATGAATTACACTAATTTTATAGGTTAATATGACATGTTATTATTGATTTAATGAACTTGTTTTGAACTAATAATTCTGTTATTATTTTCACAAAAAATCAATTACCAAATAGCGTCAAAATTGACATAAAATAGTTTTTAAAACAAATATTATATTATTAATTGTTATTTTATTCCTAAAAATATAAGTCTCGACCCAATAACTTAGATAAGGTTATATATATTAATAATAAACAACTTGGGTAACTTTTGACTTGTTATAGTAAGTTTATTAACCTTATATTTTAAGAAAACAAGAAGACACGGTAAAAGTAAAATTATTTAATTTAAAGTTAAATCTAAATGATAAGGTTAAAATAGAATCCTAAACTTGTCTAAATTCTATTTGATGAGATTATTTCGACCCATACCCACCTTAGATTCTAAATAAATCAATTTGGAGATATTAAAAATCGAATATGGCTTTATAATAAAATAATATTTTTAGTTATTCCAAAGGTGCCCCTCTCCTCCCTTATAAAATGGAACCTCCTTCCTCTCCTCCTCACACCACATTGAGACTTCATGCTCGACCAACCCCTGAAAATTTCTCCTCTACACTTCCCTAGAAACATCCTAGAGGTCCTGGTCTTCTTCAAAGACCATAGTGCCCTAAAAGGAGGTCTCAAAGAGGCGCTTCAAAGAAGAGGTAATGTCCGTTACCGATTCTTTCAACTTTATTTCTTCTTCCACTTCTTCTTATTTAGTTGTTTCATTATTAAGTAATAAAATCAGTATCACTCATATACGTATATGTTATTATAATTATTAAAAAACCCTATTTCACCTTCTATCCATCCTATAGAAAATTAAATCACCGTGCGTGCGTACGTACGGAATACCGTCTCCACGTCGTGGTGTAATCTATTTTCCACCACCACCTTACTTGGATGGGTATAATGGTGTAAATAATGACTATATATGATTATTGTAAAGTGATATTGATTCTGAAATATTATACATAAACTTCAATAAAATTCCACGATCATGGGAATGATATCATCACTCGTGCGTACGTACGGACTACCATCTCCACGACGCGATGAGATTCATTCTCCATGTTAACCATTAAAGAATGATTATAAAGTATATATAAGTAATAATAATGAAATATATGACATGATAAAGCTACTGGATTTGTGTATATATATATGTATGTCATCTACTTAACTCCATTCAACTCAATAAGGAAACGAAAACAGCGTTCATGCATACGTACGGCCTACCGTCTCCATGAACGGTGTATTTTTTCCATTTATCGATCTATTATATATATGTATATTATGAATATATATTATACATAATCATGTTTTATATTCTTAAATTAATTAATCATGATCTAAGTAATCATATGAATAATTACAAGTCAAAACACGGATGACAAATGAAAAGATTTTACCCAAAACGCTTTTCAACATGGAATTTACAAAAGAATGGGTAATATAAAGTCATAAGTGAACCATATATGATATCATAAAAATGAATATGATTCTATAATAAGTCAATTACATTATTTAAATCATTATACATGATGTTCAGATACATACGAAGCATATCAGACCTTAGGTAAGGGATACTTATTCCAATCACATTCTTATCCGAGATAGTTTATTCGTAAGTATTTACTGGGGTTATGATTATTATCCATGTCCATATGTTCTCAAAATGTTTTCATAAAATGTTTAATTTTATTTCATGTATGTTTAAAGTCCTTTTTACCCATTTTTAACTTTTACTACATGGTATTTAATGAATCTTTCTTTTGTTTACGTTACGAGGTACTTTTTTGACTTTTCCGGAAAAAGTTTGAGGAGAATGCTTTTTTAACTTATACGGAATGAACAGATTTTTACGGTTTTATAAAGCATTATTTTTATGACTATTCCTCCAAAATATTTCATGACTATTTTCAACAAAATCCTTTTCTTTTAAAATTTCATGACATTTTGTGAAAATAAAATGATTTTGAAGAAGAAAGGATATTTTCCTCAAGAATTCATTTCAAGTTTTTTATCAAAACCATTTTTCATATAAGATGACATTATTTCATATATGTATGTTTCAAGTTTAATGTACCTATGTTTTACATGGTTTTACTTTTCTTATGATGAAATTTCCATTTTTTTTATATGGACTATGAGATGATGGGATGATGTTTATGAAACCCATTTTATTCTTTGGGTTTTGATGAATGTTTTAAGTTTATATTGTGGAACAAGTAAAAATGATTTCATTATGAGATGGGTGGGACATATATCTCCCTCTAATGAATTGGGTAAATATTTATATCTCATGAGATAGACATGGTTATAATTGTAAGTTAATCTGGTTCAGTGTTACAGGACTGAAACGAGGAGTGAACTCGATTCAGAAAGAGACTTTGGCCACTAAGATGGTCTTGGCAGCAATTCCTTGGCTACTATGGAAATCAAAACATTTCCTGAATGGTTTCCACAGTTACATGTTTTATTCCCATTATATTTTATCATTGATGATGTTCCATTGTGATATATTCCTTACGTACTTCCACTATTTCTGTCTTTGCTCAAGATTTTGAGATTTAAATTTCATGTTCATGTTTTTCCTTTCAAATGTTTATGGATTGTTTTATGTTCTCTATGGTTTTCCTTACTGAGCATTTGAGCTCACACTTTTTATGTTCTATTTTCCCCAGGAAATAAAGAAATATTTTAGGTAGGGAAACAAAAATGGGAATATCGTTATGGGAGTTGTAGAAGATCTTTCAACATGATTAGAAGTTTATATTCCAAGTTTCCAAAGACACTAAACTATTATGATACTTGTGTTTCTATTTTTTTATGTATTAAGTATTCCACAAAAGTAATGTAATGTCCATCTATGTCAAGTTTCAGGTCTCTATAGAATATCATCATACCTGGACACATGACGTTAAACTACACGAGTGATGTCTCTTCGTGACATAAAGTTTCACATTCTTGTGTACATCATCTGAGAGAACAACTATTGTTTGTGATGATCTCCAACCACACCTTCACTAAAGAACTATGTGTGGCTTAATTCCTCTCACCATTAGATACATATAAATTCTCAGATTTCCATATTTGGGTCTAGCCAAAATACACTTTTTCAGGTTAGTAGGATTACATATTTACCATTGTTTCATGGGGTTTTGAAGTGGAATGTGAAATGGGATTCCCTCTGACGGTTTGATTGAGGGGTATTTTATGGACTCATTCAATCATGCACATCATTTTTTACTTTTGTTCAATATTTATTAGAAACTCCCAAAAGGTTCCCTTATCCATAGTTGGGTACAAACATACTTTATAATGGTGAGAGTTCATTTGGGTTTTCAGGCCCAGTGACTCTTAGGGACTCACATTGGTAAAGAGGATGGAAGGTTGGGATAATCACACCATTTTGGGGAGTTATTTCCTACTCTGGGACTCTCTTATAGATTTAATATATGATCATGACTTTCTTCCTAATCACGATATAGGACCGGTTATCCTAAAAAATTACTATAGGTTAATTATCTTTTATATGAAAAATATGGGGATCCCTTCAGTGGATCCATTTGAATGTATCTGAGGTTCTCCATTATTTTCCGGTAATGGGTGGTTGCTTATATTCTAAAATCATTTAACAAAGATCTTCTTAATATGCTTCCATGTAAGAAATTATATAATATTATTAGAAGAGGATTGATCCATTTTGTAGCATCCTACGTATCCTAGTTATTGTAGGAACAAAAACCCACTTAGTTCATTAATGCCTTTAGGAATAGCCCCAAGGTATATACCCTTGTATATTTGGTGTCTATACCATTTCCCTGGTAAATGGATATCCATGATGCTCAATGAGGTCTTCATTGCATCCCCCTAAACCCACGTGAGCTATTATTGGTGTGAGAAATAGGGGGGGGGGGTAGCATATGATCAACCTATATCCATGTAGATATGGAGCTTGGGTATTGGAAATGCCCATCGGGGTGTTCAATATAGAGCTTGAGCCTTACGAAGGCATCGTACATATCCTAATTATGTTAGGAATCAAAGTCACTGCATTTTTGATTATATCATGGGGATTACACTGTGAGGCTTCCATGTACCATTGTAATGGTGTATAGTGTATATATCATGATCATTGTGATTCCCTAATCCCACATGATCCATGCTCAATATGGGGAACAACGATTGACAATTAATCAATTTTATTTCTTTGAGTAATGGCCTTAGATACTAGGATTCCCCTGGATGGTTAAAATTGAACTTTAACTTCAAAGAGTGGTAGCCTATGTATCTTGGATATATAAGAAATCAATGTCTTTGTAGTTCCCATTATGTTAGGGCTTACACACTGAGTCTTCCCTATTGGTCTAGGCATACACTCTGAGGAAAAAGAATGTTATCAAATCCTGGGATTCCCTGTTGACAAGGAATTCTTGTTTGGAGGGAATCACATGAACGAATTGGTATATACAAGGAGTCATCGCATGACCTATATTGAAACATATGGAGGGTGTTGTGGGATCAAGTATGAAAAAGTCTAAGGGGTGTCACATGTATTGGATAACACCTCTGGGAGACATTACGAGACCTAGCTGACATGTTTGGAGGTCATCGTGAGTCTGAGATGACTTTCCAAGAGAGTTCCATGAGGGTTTGGTTATCATGTTCATATAACTTCATCATACTCGGCTAACATGAACAGGTTCCATTATATGAGTCAGGTGATGTGTTTAAAGGACATCACAATCCCTAGTTGATAGACCAGGAGGGTCCACATGTTCAAAGTGCTACACATGGGGGGACTATGTTACTTTCTCTGACATGTATAGAGTTTTGTGCGTGATCTATTTGGATTATAGGATTTTCTTCGTATAACCCACCAGAGTTCATTCATGTGATCTATGGATGATCAAGAAAAGTGATTATTCCTAGAGCATGACTATTTTGGCTTCCCACTGGGACATTACCTAATGGAAATATGGCCAGTCGGGTTATTTCTTCAAGAATTCCATAGAAGTTGAGAGTTGAATCCTCCATAGTTTGGGTGTTCGCCTTGTGTATTAGCGGTAAGAGTCCAACCCTTTCATCATATTGAAATGAGGAATTTATAAGCATCTCCACCCCTTATACTCGGTGGTTTGTGAAGTGTATCTTTCATGAATTCAATATGGAGTCTATGAAGGGGTCTCGTTCCATGCGGTTTCAAGAGGCTCTCTCATGGACTACTCCGAGTGCATTTCATGGTTTTCAATGATCGAAGGACTCTTCCATAAATTATTCAATTATTGGATTATTTCTAATTATTGAATACTTTTTTTTATCATGAATTCATGTCAAAGGACTTCCATGTCATTGTACTGACATGTTCGAGGGCCATCAAAAGATCTAAATGCCTATTGAAAGACACTCATGATACCTTTGATGACTTTTCTTGAGGTCATGTGGGACTATGTCGTAGGTGCACTGGGAATTTCACATGCCTTATAGTGACTATAAATACCTCTCACCTCTTACCTTTTCATCCTATTTTCTTTTTTTTGTGCTCAAGGTTTTGTGTCATACGAGATTTAATGAGTGTTGTTGATGATATTTCTTCTATTTTTTTGTGATACATTACATGACCAACATAGGTCATATAAGGGTGCACAAGAATTCAATGAATAAATATTTTCCTTCTTCCATAGAGAACCATGAATTTCCTAGGGCAATTCATATGGCGAGGATGACAAGATAAAGGGACTTCGCAAGTTGAGGTGGACATGATCTAGGGACTCATGGTGTCTTTTGGGGCACGTTGCATGTCCTTCAATGACCACAAACATCACTGGCCTCCTCTTTTTTAATTCCCTTTGTTTTATGTGTCAAATTTCAGGAGTTACACATGTTTACATGTGTAATATCCGTTCTTTTTACTCTATTTTTCGTTGGTGTCTCACATGACAAATATGGGTTATATGAGGGTGAACAAGCATTTTGTGGACAAGCCTATATGTATGTCCCTTGATCACTGCTGATTTATTTGAAGATGCATGAGTACTTACATATAGTGAGTCTCACAAGCCAAATGGGTTTTGTGGGACACACCAAATAGGTTGTTAGGGTTCATGGTGTGCCACAAGTCTTTTGGGGTGCACTGCATGTCTTTTAGTGACCCCAAACCCCTCTCGCCTACCCCCATTTATCTCCTTCATTTTATGTGAACAATGATCATATGTCTTGTGAGTTGGATTGGATATCATCATGGGATTTTATTCATCCCAATAATGATATAGTGTGTGAGCTCCATGGAAATTTGGTATCTCTACCTTGAATGTCACCCATTTTTATTTTCAAAGGAAATCAGAAGGTTTGTGAGGTACTTTCCAATGAAAAACCATGCGGTCTGGGGGTTCACATTCGATTTTCACCTTACGTTCATTAGTTTTTTGGAGATCCTTTATGGGGAAGGATTTATAGGGGGATTTGTGAGACCCCCGTGGGTTATGCACCATGCGTAGAGCCTTCACATGACCTTGGAGTGGTCATGTGATCATGAGTCCCTTAAGGGATTATGTGGTCTACAAGTCCTAATAATCTACTTATTATTTTATTTTTTATGGAAAACATACTTGAATTTAGTTATTTATTCCATTTTTTATTTTTTTTGATGCTTATATTGTGGGCTACAAAAATGCCCCCTTAAGAGATATGTCTGAGGGGACAATGTATTAGTTCTAAGGAAACTAAATGCCTGTCGAAGTATTTCATGGTGTCATGAACTATTTCCTCAGGTTTCTTTTAGTCTACTGGGATACCTTTGGTATTATGTGAACTACACTATATATTGGTGGTGTGAAAGACAATTCATTCTACTAGACACCTCCCTCTTATAGTTTTTTCATTGTTTCTTACATTTAAGGAATTTGCTACAAAACCGGATCGAGAACCTTATCTACGAGCCTGTTTAGTGAATCATGATTGCCATAGCTCTTGAGAAAGACTGATTACTACTTAGAAACTCCTCTTCCTCAAATAATAACTATTCCTCAATAATCCCTTAGACATTGGATATTATGGTTATGTTTTCCTCAAGGGTTTTCTGAGACTTCACTGACCCAATGGTTTGATTTCTTATGATTTGAATGGAGATGTTTAAGTCATGTGATTGATAGTCTCTAAGGGGGGTCATGGGATGCATGTGATTCCTTTTAGGGGTTATTCACCCTATAAGTCTTTTGGAGACTAGTCAATCCGCCGAATCATTATGTGGTTCATGAATCATAGGTTGAGTCATGTTATGTGCATGATGCCATTGTCTTGTATCATATCTTTATTTTTATAAAGGATTTGTGTTCTATTTAAATTAGAAGTTACACTTACTTATTTTCAGATGGATTCTAGTTCACATCATGTTTCCTCAACTATGTCCAATCAAAGGTCCATGACTTACAAGAACTGAAATATCGATCCCAGCTATCATGTGTGTGCTGATAATGAGGCTTGCAGATGTTCCATTCATCCAACATTCAGAAATATCCCTTATATAAATAACTTCCACTGTATGAGTTAGTCTCTCTAAATTACACTTCTATACCTCCCCCATATTTTAATCTTCCATTACACTGTGTATCGAGATCCCCTGACTATGTTCAGATGACAATTACCGATGGAGGTCAGCTGGTTACAACCCAATCTCATGGCTTGTCTTATCAATTGGCCAATTATCCCTTGAGCCTAGATGGTAATGATATCTCTCAAAAAAAATTTCTCATATCTATTTAATAATATTCACTTATTCATTGGACTCCCCTGGTGGCAGATGGTACTCAAAATGGTCCTTCTCTTTTGTGGAAATTTTTCTGATGAATTGGCATGGCCATTTTGGGTGAGGTAGAGCTGTTCATAATTTTCTGATGATATATACAAGGTTCATCTCTAAAAAGCCATGTTGAAAACTCAAATTATTATTTACTACCAGACTAACATCTTATAGGAAATGATCAGTCCTTGGTGTCCTTGTACCAACACATTCCACTATCTTCACGACGATGTGGGTATCATCTTATGGGATATTCATGAGTTGGGTGGAGTTCTCCCTGTTAGAGAGATGTATGATGAATTTATCCATACTTAATACATTTTTTATTATCCTCTATAGACTTTGGTTCTAGAAAAGTAGATTCTCATTATTATGATGAAAAAATTGGGGAGAGAACTGATAGTGTGTTTTCTTACTTCCATCACCGACTAGATCAATATATTTTTCAGTGGAAAAGGGCTGATGTCAAATGTTATTCATCCTCATCGATGCCCCTCCCAAAAAGTTTGTGATAGTTTTGGCTCATATTGGCCCATTCTGGAGCTAGGGACTACACCTCAGGTGGTTATCGAGTGAACCCAAATATTTCTAGGAGCCTTAGGCTAGAAGGTTTTCTTTGTATGTGAAGCTTCCCAGTCAGTATTCAATTATCACTAAGAGGGGGAGGGGTGAATCAATGATAAATTTTTTCTTTTATGTTTCCTTATGAAAAAACCTTCACCTCCAATTAAATATCTCTTTCCCTACTGAACACAATTCAAGCACACATCCACAGGAACACAAGAATTTACAAGGTTCACTACTCAATAAGAGTATGTACGTCCTTGTTATGGTTTGAAAACAATCTAATACCACACAATCAACTAGAAAAAATCATTTTGTGTGGAATAAACTGATTTGGATATTCCCTTAAATTCTTGTTGAACTATGTAAATAATCAAATAATGTGTGTGTTACTTCTTATCAAAACTTGGGTAAAACAGGTTTTTGGTGCTTATTAGTCATCTTTCAAAGTTTTATCTTCCAAATAAATTTTTCTCTTTCCTACTCAAAAGCTGATAGGAATTTCATGGACATCGTAATGATACTTATTCTAATACTACTATCTATTTTTTTTATTTTGTGTATCTTTTTGGTTTCTTGTTCATAGCTTTTGTGCATTGTGTGCAACATTTAACTTCTATTGAAAAACTCTTCCTGCGTGTAACTTCATTATTGCACGCAACTCTCTTCATGCATGAAACATTAATTTCTTGCACAAAACTCTCCCTTATTTCATGAAAATTCATTTGATTACAATTCTTACACGATTTAGAGCCCTGGATTTCTCTAAGTGTTGAGATACTCAAAGGGGAGGGGGTCACCTATTATTTATAGGCATCACCAACCCCTGCACAGAAAACCCTGATGTGCATGAAAAATTATCTTTATGCATGTAAAACCAAGTTTGATGTCGCATTGGGTGAATAAGTCTGTTTTGTGCAACCTCCCCTTTCATGCAATTTCTATACCTTTCATGAACATCATTCCTTTTCCATATTTCGATATTATTATCGTTAAACATTCCTTGCGTGAAACATTCCAAACCACCTTCAATCTTGCACACAATCATTTCCTTTTGCATATTTTGTTTTTCTAAACCTAGAACTTCACTTCGCACAAAACATTGATTCATATAGCTTATTCAACTCTTAGTTTATTTCATCAAGAACCTTATCTGTCATGATATTTTATCTTTGATCAATCACATTTTTCATCATCATATTTTTAAATGAAAGTACTATGACTTCCATGTCTTCTAGTAGCATCATTATTTCCAATGAAAACTGAAAATGATTAGCATCACATTTTCTCCCCCATTCCTTCACAAGGATTACATCACATGTTCTCCAAAAACCTTATGATATTTGTGAAATAAAAATCAGAAAATCATCATCATATTCTAAAAGTCCTTTTACAAATAGAATTGATTTATCATCTTTGAGAACAAAAGACAACACTCTTCATAAACTGACTTTTCTTACTTCTAACAACTTTCTCTAGAAAACTAGGTCCCAACACTAGGTTCTTAAATGGCTATATTATCTTGGTTGGGAATTCATACTCTAACATTCATGTTAGAACCTTGGTAATTGGTGTCATGACTCGTATAATGGAAACATCTAAAAATTTTAGTGGCAATCCTTTCTTACCTCTACCAGATGTTGGGCCATATCCAATAAGGTAACCCACCCTATAGGATTAACGTTCCTCTAAACTTCATGTTCGGCTAGATATGATAGCCCTTCAATTTCTATGAGTACTAAAATACTTCCCATATCCTAGATTCTATATTCTATTTTAGAATTTTGTACATTTATGGAGTTATATCTATGTCCTTAACCCCTATAGACATTAAAGGTGCATTCCTCCAATCTGATAGCTTCAAATTTACTACCTTCTGCGCACCAGGTAGTTTTATTATTGATGGTAGAAGTGGATCTGCTGACAAAATATATTATATGATATCTCTTCGGGATGGGTTCCTTACATCCAGGGTGGATGTGCTAATTATCTTTGAGCCATATAGTTCGTATCGATTATCCTAATAGTTTGGCAGTTTTAGGGAGTTCCCCCCTTTCCTGTGGCCAGTGTTTGAGGGGAGAGACATCCTGGAGTCATCCACCAATTTGGGAAGATATTATCCCATGAACATACTGAAGCTATGATCATATTTCAACCTACCAATGCTCCCACTATCCTCACCCAGGATTATGCCCAGGATTGGGTAATGGCTTATCCCAATTGTGTGCTTTTCCAGCTTGTCTGCCATGTGGACATGCTTCTTATATCCCCATTTACCCTATCAATGGAATCAGTGGAATTCATTGAGGACATGAGAAAGGTTTTGAGGAAGATACCTCACTCTAATGATGATTATTCATATAGTAATCCAGGTTCTGTTGAGGAGACCAGTCCTTACTCATAGACTATAGATGATAATCCTATTGAGAGAGAGGCATGTGGGTCTTCTTCTCCTATTTCAACATTGATCTGACTGGTTAGTGATCCTTCTACCATACGTACTTCATCGGCTAATGAAGTTAAGTCATGTCACATGCTGATCTGGAGGCATATCCTTTTCTTGATTACTGAGACCCCTCTAGAGACATTCTTCCATCAAGGGGAACAACTTCACCAGTTATTCCATGATATTGGGGTTGACAATTTTTATTGGTTGCCTCTGTATGAAATTATGCAGTGGATCATCTTAACCCAAAGAGACTTAGTCATGTAGGAAATGGGATTTCACAATTTTGTGAATGAGTCCTTCGTTATAAAACAAATGAGGGAGATGGTGGAGGTATTGGATTAGGTTCGTCAGTTGTTTTCCGAACTACAAGATCAAATGGATGCATGGACGATGCAGGTATGGAGGTATGAATAGATGATTGCTCATCTGATTTCCATCGTTTTGACATCATCAGTCTCATTATCCACTGCTAATAGGAGGGTTGAATAATTTACCACTTTGGTCAATGTTTTTCACCTTGAGGAAGAGGCAGAAGAAGTTAGGAGGGTGATACTCCAAGACTCAGTTTACGCCTCACACCTGACTCTTATCAACCTTGCTAGCGTTTTCGGCCATATTGGTTTTATGATTCCATATTTTGTACTGCATCCCATTGTTTTTCTCTACACTCCAATTTTTGGTGGTTTCATTGAGACTCTAAAATCTCTATATCCATACTACTATATCATACTATGAATGGATGAGTTTTCTGAGATTTCATTCCAATTTTATTCCTTATATGATATCTTATTATTTCCTTATTTTAGAAATTTTTTGCGATACTGATCCCCTACATTATCTGGAATATAATTTAATTCCTAGAATTAGATGTTGGAATATTTACTGATTACCTTTGAGAGATGCTCATGAAGTCTTACTCATATGATGTTTTATATTGATACTATATTCCATCTATCTTGAGATCTACTGATGCAGAGAGGCATCGTCTAGGTAGGATATATGTTCTGAAGATTGATTTATTTTCATATCTATAGAAATAAGTCTGATCTTGATAAGGTAATGTATTTGGACCCGTAGTAATTTCCATGTGATTTAGTTTAGGGTCTTTTAGATTGAACCATCTGTCCTTTTAGATTAAGGCCATTTAGAATGGACAGTTTGTTGTTTTATATTAAGGCCTTTTAGATCATAACCTTTATCACTTTAGTTTAAGGTCTTTTAGCTCAGAACATCTATCATTTTAGTTTAAATTCATTTAGTTTGGACCATTTTTCACTTTAGTTTAAAGTCTTTTAGCTCGGACCATTTTACCTTTTGTTTAAGGTATTTTATCTCAGACCGTCTATCGCTTTAGTTTATGGTATTTTATCTTGGACCACATGTTTCATTAGTTTAATGTATTTTAGATTATACCCTATATTTCTTTAGTTTAATGTATTTTATCTCAAACCATTTATCACTTTAGTTTAAAGTCTTTTAGCTTAGATCATCTATTGCTTTAGTTTAAGTTCATTTAGCTCCGACCGTCTATTGCTTTAGTTTAAGGTCTTTTATCTTGGACCACATATTTCTCTAGTTGAATATATTTTTACTCAGACCATCTATGGATTTAGTTTAAGGTATTTTAGCTCAGACCATATGCCAATTTAGTTTAAGGTCATTTAGCCCAGATCATCTGTTACTTTAGTTTATCGTCTTTTAGCTCATACTATTTATTTATTTATTTTAAGGTCTTTTAACTCATACCATCTATGGATTTAGTTTAAGGTCTTTTATCCTGGACCATATGTCACTTTATTTTAAGGTATTTTATCCTGGGCCATTTATCTCTTTATTTTAAGGTATTTTAGGTTGGACCATCTATTGCTTCAATTTAATATCTTTTAGCTCAGACCATCTGTCACTTTAGTTTAAGGTCTTTTAGCTCAAACCACATGTTGCTTTATATTAAGCTCTTTTATCTTAGACCATCAGTTGCTTTAGTTTAAAGAATTTTATCTTGAAAAATCTATCAATTTAGTTGATGGTATTTTAGCTCAGACCATCTTTCGCTTTATTTTAAATTCTTTTATATCAGACCATCTATTTTTTTCAGTTTAAGGTCTTTTATCTTGGACCATTTTTTTAGTTTAATGTTTTTTAGCATACACCATCTATTTATTTAGTTTAAGGTCTTTTAGCTTAGACCATCTATGGATTTATTTTAAGGCCTTTTAGCCCAGACCATCTATGACTTTAGTTTAAGGTCTGTTATCTCAGACCATATGTCACTTTAGTTAAAGTTATTTTAGCTCAGACCATCTGTTACTTTATTTTAAGTTATTTTAGCTCGTACCATCTATTGATTTAGTTTAATGTCTTTTATCTCTTACCATCTGTCATTTTTATTTTATGGTATTTTAACCAAGACCATCTATTTATTTAGTTTATGTTCTTTTAGCACGTACCAACTGTTGCTTTAGTTTAAGGCCTTTTAGCTTGGACAATCTCATTCATTAATTTAAGGTCTTTTAGCTTATACCATCTGTTGCTTTAGTTTATGGTCTTTTATCTCAGACCATCTGATCACGAGATATGGTGTATACAGTTTAAAAATCACCAAAAATAATTTGATTTGTTGGAACCTACCATCATGTTTCTGAGACTGCCGAGGATTGGAATTCTTTTCCATAGAGTGACACGTTTGGATGATGGCCATATGAACATATGCATGACCCATGATCATGTTTTCATATTCAAGAAAAAGTTCCTTGAAGAATGGTATCTTTTCCAAGGGATGTGGAATATTTATGATGTTAATATTGATGTTGTTGAAATAATAGGTATTCTAGGTCTTCCTGGATAGTTGGAGAAAGGATGATGTAAATCACAAGCCGAAAGCTTGAGTCCATGAGTATGAGGTGGTGAAGACATTCCGGGTATGTCCCATGACATTCCAAAATGCTTGGTTCCTCCACATAATTGCAAAGGCTCACAAGGATTAAAGCTCCTTTCTATAAAGGAGACGATGCCTTTAGTTGGGGGGGGGGGGGGGGGGTCAAGGCCCTTATGCATCAGTATCATGCCAAGTGAAATGTGATCTACATTTCTTTCTAAGGGCTATGTAGGATTTGTAAAGACTCAAACGTCCAAATAGAGAAGTTGGATATTGGATGATGGCTCCTTGGGAAGAGTTCTGGAACACTAGGGAAGCTATCTCTTAAAGTGAAACTCGATCTCTATGCCCTATGATTTTGAATTACGAGGTGTGGTCCATAAAAGGTTAAGAAATGAAGTGTCATAGTTTTTCATTGAGGAAGGGCACAAAACATTATTTTGTAATATTGAGAGTATCAAATATGCATGGATAGTTTGGTATGGGGAGTTGTAAATTAATATCCATAGGGATTGATTCAAGAGAATTATACATGACAGTCAAACAATGAGTGGTTTAGAAATTCTGAGATGTTGAGTGTTGCCATGATGATTTCATTCCTCATGATAATCAAAATGTCCTTTTTTAGAGTGGGGCATTTGGTTGATGTCCATAAGCACATATGTAAGATCCATGAGAATTTATGAATACTCAAGAAAAAATCACTTAAAGATAGATATATTCTACAAGGGATATAGAAGGTTATGTTGATTCAAGACACCCCAAATCATGATGTGTGGTCTGTGAAAGATGTAAAATCCAAGGAGGGTTCGAGTACCCTAAATGTTGCATCACCACCTAGGGAACATATTCTCATGGTCCGTAACTTTTTCTCAGACTGATGGTTCCATGAAAAATAGATTGGATTTTACTACGGTTATAGACCCTATGATATTTATGCCTCTTATTTTTACACCCTAGTTTTTTTCCTACACTATATGAATTACGAGTTTTATGGGATAAGACTCGAATTTTTATTTGGTGGCCCTTTACGGGTTTTTGACCTGATGGGTTTTGTGTCCATTTTGTTGGTAGTTAAATTTATTTTGATTTAGACAATTATGAAATAGAGTTTAAGGTCATACATTTTTGACCAAAGCACAAAAAATTAGGTTCATGACTTGCATGAACCTAGTATGGAAGATGTCACACAAGAGATTAATTTAGATACCTAGGGTCAATAGAACTACAACATCTTTATAAGAGATGGGTGGATGTGTTTTATATCATGTCTTGAGTTTATAATATTAGGAGTAATGATGTGGTATATCCATATAGATAGTGGTTCAGACAACTGAGGCTTTGAGTGATGCCGCAATGATGTCGGAGCTCATGAGAATTGGAATGTCCTTTTTCAGAGTAGTACATGTGGTTTATAGCTATAGGTGCATCTGTTTGAGCCATGGAAATATATTTATAGTAATGAAAATGGTCCTTGAAGTTGGATATCCTTTCTAAGGGCCATGGAATATTGATGGGGACCCGGGATTCTCAAGACGTGAAGTGTGGTATATGGGTTTGAAGTGCTCTTAAAAGATGGTGGAAGCACCCCATACTCTGGTTGAATGAGGTAAGTCTATTTTGGTACTTTTATAAGGAATGAAAAGTGGGATATGGTCTACATAGGTTATTTTCATGAAGGGGGGATGTTCATTTCCATGCAGTTTAACATCATGCGGTGATGTTGTATTTTCGTACAGTTTAACATATTGCGGTAAGGACATACCCCTTTTCATTTTAACATCATGTGTTAATGACATACTTCCATGTAGTTTAACATCATGCAGTGAGGATGTAATTCCATTCAATTTAACATCATATAATGAATATGTAACTGAACATATGTGAGTAAAAAACATACATAGTTCTTGAAAGTTATGTAGTTTAACATCCTATGGTGAGGATGATGTAGCATAATTTAATGGCGTGTTATAGGGACATATGTGGATAGTTTAGGTTTATATGGTTCAGAATGTGAGATGAATATCCTAATGTGGAGATTCACAATGTGGTTCCCTAAGGCAACCCGACGTGAAGGAGGACGAAAGTGGTCTCGATCACACTGTGAACTTGTCTTCAGCTGGGCCTGAAGATGAAATGTATGGGCGTCACTACGTATCTCATGAGGAGAGAATCAAGCCGCATGTAGTTATTAAAATTACATGTAGTTTAACTTCTAGTGGTAAGGATGATAGAGAACCATCATGAATTTAGGGGGAAATCATGGGTGGGCCAGAGGGTGGAGTTATGGGCATCAACACGTTTCTCATAGGGATGAGAATCAAACCACACATAGTTCTGGGGAGGCCATCTAGTTTAACGTCATATGGTATGAACCCACGATATGCCTTTTATGGTCATTCATCTGGGATGGTAATGGACTTTTAATGTACCATTATTCCTTTCTTTTGAGGATATTTCCTTTCCATAATTTCTAAGCTCACGTGAGCTATGATCGGTGTTAGAAATAAGGAACAACGCATATATTCTTGCAGAACAAGGATCGAAAAGGGGTAAAAAAGTGGAATTTTGCACCATGAAGTGACTGGACTAATACAAAGAATCAATTAATCCCTACATATATCATTAGAAATTGGAATCAAGCTGTGTGTAGTTCTAGAAGTACCATACAGTTTAACAACATGTGGTAAGGACGCGGGTGACTCGACGTGAATGGAAAGGGGAAGATTCAAATTTCTGTAGTTTTATGTCATGCAGTAAGGACATTGGATCACCCATTGTGAGAGGAAGCTAATCCTATGGATGGGTCTATAAATATTGGTTCAGGTGTTACTACATATCCTTTTATGACACGAATCAATCCATACATGGTTCTTGATAGACCGTGTAGTTTAATGTCTTGCGGAAAGGATGAGTCACTATACAATTTAATTTCGTGTGGTTAGGAAATATTTTCACAATTTAACATTGTGTACTTCGGAAAATACATTCCATGTAGTTTAATGTCATGCGTATAGGATGATTTATGGGACATACACCGATGTGGCTACCAAATTTCCAGTATCTAAGCAATGTATTTCTTGAGAAATCTTGCATTGGTGGGTGTTGTGACATGATTCCCATCCATGGTGTCCAGTGAATAAGATCCATTATGATAGAAATTATGTATGGAATAAGGTCCATCTCACATGGACTCCAATTTGGGGGGCTTATTTTCCAGTATCATTTGGGTTCTTAGATCCAACATCCATTCTCCTTGGAGAAATGAATGGACATGAGCTTTTTTATTAAAGGCTCAAGTTATTTGATTCTGGTGGACATCAGAGTTGTGTAATGTGTGCAACCTTTTCACATCTAACCATTAAAACCCATATATCCACTTTTTGAGATTGGTCATCATTTTTGAGTTTTCTACAAATGGATATTCAGAGTGACTTTAGTAGGACCTCTATGGGCATCACTGCCTCGGCCTTTTACACCAATGAGTATGGAGTTTCCTATGTAGCAGTAAATATGGTAGTATGGTAGTCCCATAAATCATGGAGGAGTTTATCTATCCATGAATTATTTTCTTTGTTCACCATCTTATAGATAATATTTGATAGATTCTTTTTAAATGCCTCTATCAGTCCATTTGCCGCTACATGATAATGATACAAGTTATTAGACTCGATGTTGTACTCTTGGTAAAGCTTTTTTCACCTCCATGGAATAGAAGTTGGTTATGTTTTCCTTAAATATTGTGTGAGGTACTCAAAACTAGGTGATGATATGAGATTTCATTAAGGTAAAGATATTCTTCCTCCCGAATTCCTTGAAGGGTATACCATAATCCCTATTTAGAAAAGAAATCAGTAGTAGTAATGTTGTACTTGAACTGGTTAGTTTTGGCTGAGGGATATGGCCTCACAACATCCGTCCCTCAATCAATGAATGGCCCCAAATATATAGCAATGTGAAGTAAGTCTACGGGATGACTGATGAATTTTTCATGAATTTAGAATGCATGGAACTTTCTGGTGAATTGTACGCAATCTTGTATCATGGTCTGCTAGTAATACCCCAACCTCCTGATTTTATGGGAGAGCTTGATTACAGATTGGTGAGAATCGTGGGAGAATGTGTGAACTTCTTCCATGATGGTGTGAACATATCCTTCTTCTATGCACCTAAGGAGAATTCCTTCAAATCCACTCTTGTACATGATTGTATTATCATTTGGTCCATCCTATTGAGTGATGTTTTCTGCCATACGTTGGATCTATTCCCTTCTAGTGTGGTCTATTGGGAGAGTCTCATCTTGAAGATATCTGATTATAGGCTCTACCCATCTAGGTGTTTTTTAGTTTCATCATGCTCTAGGGTGGTGTTGAACCCATTGATCTCTTCTATATCACATATGACAATCAATGAGACCATTCTTCGATGTGTGATACATACGGTCTCTTCCTCCTAATTAGGGTCGACAGGGATGGCTACTTAATTAGCCAGTGCATTGGCATGAGCATTCTTTGATCAAGGAACATAATGTAGTGTGGGCTCAAAGGGGAATTCATCCATCAATCCCTTAACATAGCTAATAAGAGGGACCATTTCTTCCTTCTTAGTGGCATATTCACCATTTATCTTCTTTTTCACTAGTTCTGAGTCCCCTTTGATATTCATGTAGGTTATGTGCATCTATAAGATGAGTTCCAATTCATATATGAAACTTGGTACTCAGACTCATTATTTTTGAAACCTTCAGAAAATGATAAATAGTAGTGAAAAAATTATATTTATGGAGAGACAAATACAATCCCTAGACCGACCCGATTGAGTTTTGGGATTTCCATTCGTGATCCAATGGGACTCTAAGAGGTTCCATAAAAATACATCTCCAATGTATGGGTAGTGTCATGGGAATAAAAGACCTCTTCATCAGGAAACTCGGTGTCCTATGGTGTATTTTCCAGGGCAGGATGTGCTATGTTGAAGCCAGCCAGGGCTTTCCCTTTATATGACTTATGATATATGAACTAAATGTCATATTACTATAAAATGACCGCAATAGAGCCAAGAACCCAATTAACATAGGGATTCCTAGGATGTACTTGATCATATCAATATGAGAGACCAAGTTGAATTCATTATGCCTCAAGTAATTCCTCATATTTTTCACTATGAAGATGACTGCAAGGTAGTTATTTTCTACATAAAAATATCATGTCTCAGTACCTATAATGGTCCAGTTGAGGTATTAAAGACTATTATCACTCCTTGCATCGTTATTTTGTGCGAGGAGGTCACCCATTGAACATTTCATGGAAGCCACACATAAGATGATCATCCTCCCTTCCACCTAAGGCATTAAAACCGATGAGTGCATCAAGTACCGCTTGATACTTCTGAAGGATTTATTACATTAATTTTCCCATCGGTAGACAAATCCATTCTTCATTAGCCTCATGAAGGGGAGAGATTTTCCATCTAGGTTGGATATGAATTTTTGAATGTAGGAGAGGTTCCCTTGGACTCCACTTAGTTCTTTGATATTTCTTGGGGAGACATTGCAAAGATAGAATTAGTCTTTTCTGGGTAACCCTCAATGCCACAGTGGTGTACCACAAAGACAAGAAATTTTATTGATGTCACCATAAAATCACACTTCATGAGATTCATGTTTAGATTGTGTTGTCAAAGTGTATTGAAGATTTCTCTGAGATCCATGAATTTGTCGCATTACTATATAAATTTTATTAAAATTTTATCAGTATAACACTCCTATATCCTCCCTAGGAATGGATTAAAGTGTTGTGTCCTGGGCCCAGGATTGTTGGGCCCCCGCCAGGATTGTTGGCGCCTGTGCCCCAGTAACCAATCCCACATCGGTTGTGGAGGGAGATTGGTGGGTGCTTGAAATTCCCGTGCCTACCTTCCCCTCATCAATGCGTTTTAAAGCCGTGAGGCCTGGGATAGCAACTGGGCCAGAGCGGACAATATTGCTGGGCCGAGGGATCCGATCCAACAATTGGTATCAGAGGGAAAATTTGAGTAATACCCTAACCGGTTTCAAATTTAAGATCTTTTTTGATGGCTTCAACCTCTTTCGCCCCCGAGGGCTACTCTTTGGGTCGGGCTCCATTTTTTGATGGGACCGACTATAATTATTGGAAAACCCGCATGACCGATTTTCTTAGAAGTATAGGATATCCGATTTATAAAATTGTCATGCATGGTTACTCTCTTTCTACTCCCGATGAATCCAAATGGACCCAAGCCGATATAAAAAATTTCGAGCTTGACGGCAAAGCCATGAATGCCCTACATTGCGGCCTTGACCGAAATGAATTTAATCGAGTGTCCACTTGCACCTCATCTCATGAAATCTGGAAACTTTTGGAGGTTACCCATGAGGGGACCAACAAAGTAAAGGATACTCGGTTAGATATGTTTCATCAAGATTTTGAGTCATTTTCCATGCATCCATCCGAATCTATTTCTGAAATGTTTACACGGTTTACTGACGTTTGCAATGGGAGAAAGTCCCTTGGTGATGATGTTTCTGCAGAAACGATGGTCAAGAAGATCCTATGGATCCTTCCAAGCACATGGGCTCCAAAAGTCACGGCTATTCAAGAAGCCAAAGACATCAAAAACATGCCGGTAGAAGAGATCATCGGATCTCTAATGACCTACGAGATCACCATGAGGAGGCAAGCTCAAAAGGAGGGCACACCAATCAAGACACCAAAGAACATCGCCCTCAAGGTACAAAAAGAAGTAAGCTCCTCCTCATCATCATCATCCTCATCTTCTTCATCATCAAGCGGCGACTCGGAAATGGAGAATCTCGCCCTCCAAATGCACAAATTTATGAAGAAGCACAAGAAGAAGAAGAAATCTCGCAAGGCACGAAAGCAAGAACCCGCCGCAAGATCCGAGCCCAAGGTAAAATGCTACGGGTGCGGCCAAAAAGGGCATTACAAGCCTGATTGCCCACTCAACAAGAAAAAGGACAAACAAAAGGAGAAGAAGAAGGCATTCAAGGCCACTTGGAGTGATAGCTCCACATCATCCTCCTCCTCCTCCTCGAGCGACAAGGGTAAAAAATGCCTAATGGCATTCCATGAGGTAACATCTTCCGACTCCTCATCCTCTTGTTCTTCAAATTCCAATTCTTTAAATCATTTATCTTATGAGGATATCCAACATGCTAGAGATCAATTGGAGGAAGGTTTTCACGAAATTTCTTCCAAATTCGTTGCTTTAACAAAGAATTTCAAAAAACTCTCTTCCGAAAAAGAACAACTTCTCAAAGAGAAGGAAGAGATGTCCCTCAAAATCCAAAATCTTCCCGATATTGATTCCATGGAATCAACTATCAAAGATCTAAGGGAGACTCTAGCCAAGTTCACCCAAGGTGAACAAAATTTGAACAATTTGCTTGGCTCCCAACGCGTATCCCGAACCACCCAAGGGCTTGGCTATTCCAAGCAAGCTTCCTCTTCCCATGCACCTACTATTTTTATAAGGGGGAGCTCTCAATTTAAATTTTGTAATTATTGTAAAAAACCCGGGCACTTAATTTATGAGTGCAATTGCAAAAATGCCCGGTATGGTAGGCCCAAAACTATTTTCTTCAATGATGAATTTTTTAGGAGAAGACCCGCCACTAGACAAATTTGGATTGAAAAATCCCTTTTGGAGAGTCTCTCCGGGCCAAAAATAGTTTCGTTTCCCCGATGATCTTTTGTTTTATTTAGGGGGAGAAATTTTCTTAAATTCAAAAATCTCTATCGATTCATTTTTCAATTTAAATTTTCAATTCATTTTTGATTCAAAACTCTCAATTTCAAAAATTTCATTTGGTTTCAAATTTCAAATTTCAATTGGTTTTTGATTCAAAACTTTCAATTCAAACTGTTATTCAAATTTTCATTTCAATTTCAAAAATCTCAATTGATTTTTCAATTCTCATATCTAGTTTTTCAAACCCATTCCCTCAATCAAGTTTTATGCCCCGTTCTATTTTGATAATCACAAAGGGGGAGAATTTCTTGATTGAGTGGGGGAGAATCCTTTTGATCATGCTTAGAATTTACTTTCCTTATCCTTTAAGCATGTCTTTCTTTTATGTGTTTTACATTTATTGTTTTGGTGATTGTGATCATCAAAATAGGGGGAGATTGTTGTACCTCTCGTTCCCCTCGTTGTTTGATTTTCATGATCACAATCACCTTATTATTTGTCTAATATTGTTTGAAGTGTTTTTGAATGATAGGCACAAGGTTGCAAAGAAGTTGGCCAAGAATGGACAAGAAGTAGACTGAATTTCAGTCCACCGGCCAACCGGTGTTATAGCACCGGCCAGCCGGTGGCAACCTGATGCAATAGTGATGGCTACTGCCTCACCACCGGCCAGCCGGTGGCTCTGTCACCGGTCAGCCGGTGCTGCCTGGGCAGAAGGCCTTCTCAACATCCAAGGCACCGGCGAGCCGGTGGCCCTGCACCGGCCAGCCGGTAGCCCAGTCAAACTAGCTGTTGGCTTTGACCAGTCAACTCCCTTTTGGCCTCCAACGGCTCCGAGGCCCTTTACAACGGCTCCGAAGACTCCCCAAGGGTTCCATGCCTATAAATAAAGGCCAAGTAAGCCCCAGACACCAACCGGATCATATAAAAAGCCCACGGACACGTTGTTCATCATTTGGCGTACCTCCGGCGGACTTCCTTCAAGGAACCCACCTTGCTCCAACAACTTCCACATCCAAGGAGCTCCTCCAAAGAAGCTTGGAAGCGGCCTTCAACATCTCCAATCAATCAAAGGCGCCCAAGGCTTCTCCCAATACGGTTTTTAGTGTTTTATTTATTTTGAGCTTAATTTGGGTTTGTGTCTACAAACCACTCTATTTCTCATCCCCTCTTTATTTTGGGTTTCACATCACCATTAAGGTGTGAAGAGGTTGTCAAGCTTTCCTTTAAATAGCTTGAGACATAGGTGAGCTATCCTTCACCTGTAAGAAGGATAGTGGGTTCTTGCTAAACCATTAAAAGCAAGTGGGTTCTTGCTCAACCATCAAAAGAAAGCTGTAATAGGTCCTAGTGCTACCTCAAAGCCTAGTGGGTTTCTTGCTAAAACCATTGAAAAGAAAGCGGTAGAATCTCTCAACGGTTGAGTTGGGAGCGGAGACGTAGGCCGGGTTTTTGGCCGAACTCCGTTATCAATTTTGTGTCTTGCCTCTTTTATTTCCGCTGCATTCTTTACTTTGATTTTAATTTGTTAATCATTTTTTAAAAGGCAATTCACCCCCCCTCTTGCCATCACTTCCCGTTTTTCTCCGCCCAACATAAAGATGTGATTCATGAAATGATGCTATGTGGCATGAGAATTATTTAATCCAAAGGGAATGAACTGGAAACATAAGATCCCATAGGGTTCCCTAAAGGATGTGGCTTCTTCATTCTCGGGGTCCATTTTGATTGATTGTACCCTGAGTACCCATCCATGAAGCAAAGGGATAAAAAGATATCAATTTCATTGATCAAGAGTTCTTTGATCAGCAATGGGAAATTATACTTTAGCTAATGCCGATTAAGGTCTATAAAGTCAATAAAGACCCTAATCTTCCTATTATTCTTCTTGAAAAATACAATGTTGGAAAGATATCTTGGTTATTGTACTTCTTGGAAAAAATTGGATTTGATAAAATTTTCAACTTCCACCTCTACATTGGTGGAATGTGATGTGTGCATTCTCTTGGAAACCTACTTGAAACCTCAATAATCATGGGCAGTCTGAGATGGTGTGTAGCCACATCAGGATTCAGTCTAGGAATTTCTGTATAGTTCCAGGAAAACACATATTGGTTCTTATTTATAAATGAAATGTACATCTATTGCTCTTCAAGGGGAATAAAGACACTAATCATTGTCTATGGAGACAAATTTGATTGAGGATGGAAACTTGGGGGGCCCATCTATCTATTAGGTTTAGGGGGTCCATGAGAAGAAACATCATCATCCCTTTCCATCTGAGTTGACGTAGAGAGATGTCGAAGTTGATTGTCACCAAAGTCATGGGAGGCTTTGACCTATGGAATTGGATCTTCTATTTCATACTTGTTTATAGGGAGCACATAATCATCACCGAGCATGATCTATGGATTTTTAGGGGAAATTTCTAGACCATTGGGATCTTCAAAATATATATCATCATCCTCCATTGGTTTCTTACATCCCTCCTTATAGAAATATACTTCAGCATATGTGTCGTGAATGTCTCGAAGGGGGAGCTGACACCATGTAATATGTTGAACTTTCCATTGATGGGGGTACATTACACATTTATGGAATGTTGTCAGCACTACCAAGTGGATATGGAGCCAGAGCATTCTGAGAAGGACATTTTATGTTGTTTCATTCTAGAAAACCATGAAATTGACATCAGATTTGATCTCCCAAAATTGGGTCTCAAGCTTGATCTTCCTATGGGGACTTAAGTCATGCTTATCATACCCCTAGATGGTTATATTTGTAAGGGATATGTCCCCTTTTCCATAACCAAAACTTCAGAGAGTTAGGTATGGGATGATATTGATCCCAAATACATTATCGATCAGAACCCTTTGGACATTGACATTATTGATTTTTCATGAAACATATAATGGCCTGATGTGCCCTTGGATGGCCTCCTCCTGATCTTGACTATTTAATGATATGGAGACAGGATATTACATAGTATCCACCTAATAGACCTCACCAGAAATGACTTATGTCTCTAATTATTGTAGGATCTAGAGGGATTTAACAAGTGTCACCCTAATATATTTTGAAAGATGAAGCACATTGAGGTTGAGAGCTTGGCTGGGACTAAAACTAGGTGTTTCAGAACATCGCAATTTCGTGTTAGAGGTCAACATTTCTTAGTATGGGGATGCTCCTAGGCATATGGCTTAGGGTCTGAAGCATGTGGTTCATGAGCAGAAGCAGTTGAGGTAGATGGACCTGAAGATTGTGTGGAGGTTGAGGGGGTATCGAATACCAGTGGAATAGGTCGCATTGACCTTCCCTATTTCCTAGGTTGATCAGATTGAAACCCCTCTAATAAATCACATAAGACGATTAGATACGGGTGACTATTGGATGGATCTAAGGCACCCCTTTGCCTCCTTTGAGCCTTCTTGAGCACTTTCCTATGGGTCTCGGCTGGATATATCCTCTGCAGTGACATTACTGGGATATTGAGTCCATCCATGCCCATGTTATCCCCTGTATCCTCAGCTCCTGTGCATGTGGCCTCCCATTCCCCTATTATATGTAGAAAAACCATATTTAGGAGAATTAGCATCAAAATAAAATGGGTTTTTTCAAGTTTATTTTATTGAAAGAACCAAATATGAATTCTTGGTCCAGTGAGGATTCTATTTGGTGGGGTGGGGCATGTGTTTTCGATGTCGAAGGGAAGAAATCTGTAAGATTTTGGCCTTGTTTTGTGGTAGAATATGACTCCTCCTCCTTTTTTTCTTCCTACTTAGTATGGTTACATCCACCCTTAGGAGTCACATCTAATGTATCCTTCTTGTGTGGTAGAGCTATTTCAGGTTTTTGCAACTATGCTTTTAGAGAACCATGAGCTCGATCAACTGTTTTCTAACTCATACAATTTCCAAAATTTTGTGCTCACCTAGATGAAACTTTTTTCCAACGTTTATCTTCTTCTTAATGGATGGAAATTATGCAAGACACCAACTCTAAAGTGTTTTTGAGTGTCACCTCTCCAGATTCGAACATGCCTTAAAGGACATCCTTGAAAATGAATTTTTTTTTGGATATTATGACCTAGATTTCTATTGAAAGGGAAGTAATCAAAATAGTTGGTGAGGTTGAATTCATCGGGACTCCTGAGTTGAGAAAGAGTGAGAATATTATTATCTATAGATACTGAGAAATATCCTAGGACCTTTTTATTTCAGAAGGAGTATACCTTTTTTCATTTTTTCCTTAAATACCAGGTGACCCTAGTTTCTTTGTTCTTGTAGCCAGGGGTGATTCTGTGGTTTTAATCACTTGGTAAGAGGTGCTGGAAGGTTTGAAGATTTATAGGGTTCTTGTATGGGCACCACTCTGGGTTTGAGAGTGATAGGTTTAGGATTTGATCTACATGGATTTTTCGCCATGCTATGGGCTCGATTCTAGGCATGGATTGAGTCTGCTAAATGGCCCCTTTAAGGCATTTTATTTTAGTGAAATCTCATAACTTGCCTATATATTTCATGGAGATTATGGGAATATTCAACTCATCTCTGATATTTTCATCATATATTTCTAATAGTTGTTCCTATGAGAGGGGGATGCTAGGTGAATAGGTCAAACCCTTCCATCCTTCTATGAAATCAAACACCATATTTTTCTCATGTTTCTTGTAGTTTTTCAAGTCTAAGATCATCATTTTCCTTAGTTTGAAATTGAAATGATAAATTAAATAATTACGAAGGTATTACCATCCTGTAATAGATCCAGTTGGCATACTATTATACCAAACAAAGGCTCATCCTATTAGGGTTTGTATAAAACACCTCATCTTTTTATCCTCATCTTGGTCTCAAGGGACCATCATCAGACCACATCAGGACTTGAAGTATGTGAGATGTTTCTCAGGATCACCTACACCATAAAGGGTAGAAAGGTTAGGGTTTCTAAAATTTCATGGAGGTGGGGTGTCATCCACCCATTCGGGATATGGCTTCCTCTCAGGCTACACAGGTGCACATTTCCCCTCCATGGCTTCCATATGATTATCCAAGGATTAAATGGTCATAAGTAGATCCTAGGGCAGTACTATCTATGTTTCTTCTAATCCACATGGAGTGTGTGGGGGCTGATGAGGTGGTCCCTCTTTCAACTCCCACTGATCCTCGATTATTTTTATGAATGAAGGGTTAACCTAGAGAGGTAGAGGTTTTCACCACAATGGAGGGAAGTCTCGATCATCTTTGGCTTCCTCATTTATATAGACTGTCTTCCTAGATCTAGTTACATTTTGATATTTAGATACTACTCTTTTTGGGGGATTTTCCATGGGGGGAATAATATTTATCTATGGCTAGAGATGATACCTAGTGGGAATGTTTCCCCTAATTATCTCCTCATTGAGTTATTGGAGAGCTCAAATTTCACTCTCATATCATGAAAAATGTTTTTCCATGGATGGAAACTGAGATGTAGTTTCATATTTCTCTTTATCTTTAATAATAATATGGGGAGGATGTTGTAATTCGTTATTTCATGGTGCTAATATTTTAAGACTTATTTGGTTCTGGGTGTACATAACCGCATTTGGTTCATCCAAATCACCCATCTTTTGGGGTATGTTTTCTTTTTTTTTGGCCCTCTACATCTGTATCTTGATCAATGTCTTACATTTTCATAGTGGAAGCATTCACAGAGGCATATTAGGAAATGATGGTCATGCCATTAGTTTCCACACAATAATTGTATCCTTCATGACTTCTATCAGGGTCATTATTTGAACCCTTGTCATTATTGGGAAGTTTTGGCTTGAAAACCCAGAGGGGTATAATTTCATTTTTGTATGATCCTCTCTTTTCAATTTATGAATGGTGACCTTGAGGGAGTTTCTAGTCATAATTTCCGAGTTATCCCCAACAAAAATAGGTTTTTCTTGCATTGGGAGGAACAGGAGGGACATCGACTATTGATTCCATCCTCCCAAACTATAGAATATTGATTCCCTCTATGGTGTTCATGATGATGAAAATTACACCATCCCTATGGGGTGGGGGTTATTTGGGGCCACCATTGTTATCGATTGTTCATGTTTTTGAGAATCCAATGACTCTAGTTCGGGAGTTGATGATTCTCAAGATGGACAAGAAGATATAAATTCCCCCAGTACAGTGGGATGGGGATGCTTTGGAATCACCACTAATATCACCAGGGTCCTTTCAAGGGACAATAATATTGATGATGGTGATTGAGATATAAATTCCCCAAGCCGAGTGGGTTGGGGTTCACCTGCTACTACTTAATGTATACTCTGAATCATCTCAGGAATTTACAAACCAATGGGTGGAGGTGGAAGTAGATATTTTCCTAGAACAGGGAGCCAAGACTACTCTAGGACGTTATCTATAGAATTTTCTACTAAGATCTCCATGATGTGGCGCAGCTGTGATCATATGGTAGTCTGGTGTGATGGTATCCCATGATGAGTATTGTTCCTTACGGGAAGTTGTCTAGGTGATTACAACTTTGATATACATGTTTGGAACGTCCCTCTGTTGTCTTGAGGGGCCCATTTTTAAGTCATGTTGGCTATTTTACCTCCCCTTACATGGTGTCTTGGCACCATTGGAGTGGGGGAACTCTATTGTAGTGACCAACTAACCCAAGCATCACCTGGTCCCTAGATTGTTTTGGATATTATAACATTACAGGCCTCCATATATGAGGGGGTAATTTTTTATAGGGGATCAGAAGAGTGTAATGCTTCATAATTTCCCCATACTAGTATGAGGATGTCTGATGTGTCTTTAGAGATCAACTGTCAAAGTGTCACAATGGAATGGTAGAAAGCGTTTTGCAAATATACTATGTGATTTTCCGGTTTTGTATCCCGGGTCATGAAGACAATAGCAAGGTCAAGCTATACAAAAAGTATACTTATTTTTTGAAGGTGAAACTCATATCCTGGATAATGGAGATGTGAATCCTTCAGTCACTATTGATTATCTCACATATTCTATAATAGATAAATAAGTTAATCATTTTCTAGCTCGTATCGGATCTCGTAGCTTTAGGTAGTGAGGGTCCAAGACTTGATGGGGGATGTTTCAGACTAAATCTCTCCATATTTCAATGCTAGACTCCTCCTCATCATACTTATATGCCTATACCCAGTTAGAAGATAGAAGCTGGCTCTGATGGTCTCCTGCTGAAGAGAGTGGAGTGTTGCTGGAAGTTGATGGGAAACAACATACAGTTGACCTCAGTGTCTCAAGCACCTCTCTATATGAATGTGTTGGGGTTTAGTTCATCTATCTATATATTGGTATCTTGAAAAAGGGAGGATTTCCTTCCTCATGGGAGATATCAACATGGGGAGGTTTACCATGATTGATGTATGGAGTAGAGTTACTTCGATCCATCTCCACACTACCACGAGGATGATTATCATAGTAATGAATGACTTCTTCTTCTTCCACATCAATAGAAGAGATGATAGAACCATGTGGTATTGAGAATGTTTCTCAAACAACCTCAAGGACACCATAATTGAGTAGATTAATAATATGGGCCATGCACTGCGTAATGGTTAGAATATGTCGATCTTCCTTTCGTGGTTGTGCAGGGGTATGATCCTATTGTGTGATGGTTTTCAAAACATGTATATAACTTCTTGGTGTTGTGGGAGTATGATCCCACTATTGGGATGCAATTGGAATTTTCCGATAATCTATCTCATTATTGATAGGGATACGATCATATCTTGAGGAATGTTCCACTCTCACTTGGGGAGCCTCAGTCATGACATGAGTATGAGCCTGATCTTAAGATTTTGGGATATTTCACTGATCTTTCTTGGTAGGAGTATGATCTTTCCCAAGGCATGTTCTTCTATCACCTAGTGAGCCCTGATTGGAATGGGATTATGAGCCCGGTCTAAATATGTATTCTCTGCTGAAATATACAGATGGACTGCCAAAATGGGAGAAGGGATATGAGCCTCCTCATGTATTTCTTTAGAATGATTCTGCTATAGTCGTTCGTCAGCAAAAGTATAAATATGCTCCTTGATTCTATGATATACTAGAATTTACTCCATATATTCACTTATAGGAAAATGATCCTGTCTCGAGGATTTTTCCACTCTCACTTAATTTTCCTCATCTAGAATGGGGATATTTTCCAAATCCTGGGCCTTTAGAGCATGTCATCTAGAATTTTCAATAGCCATGTGCCCATATCTCGAGTTATGTTCCACTCTCACCTGGTTGTCCCGAGTTGGAACAAGAGTATGGGTCTAGTTCGATGTCTATCCCTTCATTAGAATATGTTGATAATGCTCCGTAGTTATATCAAGAATGTTCTCTTGCTTGGGTAAAACCACTTGATTATGATGATTAGAGTGTTGAGTTTTCCTAGTTGTAGGGATAGAAGTATGAGTCTTTCCCTTTATCTATAATAGTGTCGGAATATATTGGCAGAGCTCTTCTGCTATTGCTACAATATATTTTCATTTTAGAAAAGTGTGTGTAGGGATATATGTTTGTATGTTTTTTTCTCTATTATCTATTGATAGATGTCTTAAATTGAAGTGGAGATATGTTCCCACTTATATCCTCTTTTTTCTATTGGAGTATGTCGATGGGCTTCGAGTATGTGGGTAGGAGTATGAGACTCCCCTATTCCTACTATGGGTATTTTCCCAAAGACTTATTTTTAGCCAGTAGGGGTTTGAACCTTCTTGTTAGTCCCTTCCAGAGTATGTCCGTAGGCATTTTTAGAAGGAGTAGGGATATGATCCCTCTCTTAGATGGATGTGGGAATATGCTTGTAGACTTGTTCTGGGTTAGCAGGGATATGATCCTGCTTTCTGGTTCCTGCCATACTATGACAACATGCATCATTGGTAGGAGAAGGAATATGATACTTATTGTAAATGTTAAAATCTATCCTCCTTTGATGAGTCTTCCTTGGAGCCTGTTCATGGGCATCAGAGGAGGCTATGCATCATATGGTACCCCCAGCAGGAAAACGATTGCTACCAGTGGTATGATGCTAGTGATGAGAGTCAGCAGTTTTCCTCCTCGTGGGAACCAAGATTGAATGGGATCCATATCGGGATTCTTGGTCCACCTTAATTTGATATGTAATATGGTGGTTGTCTCACTCTATGGATAATCTCCCGAAAAAGTTGGTCATTGCGATGGGGGTACTTGCTTAGCGACATCCTTCACCAGGCGATGCAGACTCACTGGATACCATTCTTGAAGGATCTCATGGACAACTTCATAGTTTGGATATTACTATATCTATGGTAGTCCCAGATCATTGTATTTTCTAAATGATTTTGGAGCTGTCTAGAAGATGAGATTTATTTAGGACACGTGGGGGTCGCAACAACAGATGAGGTACTAGAATGAGTGTTAGAATATGAAACAAATATCTCAGGTTAGGAGTCTATTGATGAGAGTCGTATCTATAATCACACAGATAATAAGGGATAAGGATACCAATAAATTAAATATCATAGGCATGGGAATGCTCAATCAGATATGCATGGTTAACACAATTGTCCTTTATTCCCATTCCATCCATTCTATTCATGTGGACTTGTTACCATGAGGATGGATGTAAAGTAATCCTAGTTTATGCTGGTCTTATTACTTTGTTTTTATATGGTTAGAAAAAAAAGGGGCTTAAGAAATTTTCATCATGCCTGTCAGTGTTGTTTGTATATAAGGGGTAGAAAACATGGCTTGATGGATTATAACCCAATCATCTATTATTAGAGAGATTCAAGTTGGGTTTACCATTTCTCTCCAGGTTTCTACACGGAACTTTGAATGGGATTACATTTTATGATTTGATTGAGTGGTATTTTATGGACTCATTAAATAGTGCACATCGGTTTTTCCATTTGTTCCGTCTTTACTAGAAACTCCCAATGGTTCCATTATCCATAGCTGGGTACAGACCTGCTTTGCAAAGGTTGAAGATCATCTAGGTTTTTAGGCCTAGCGACACTTGGGGACTCACATTGGTCGACAAGATGGGAGGTTGGACTCATTTCACCCTTTTGGGGGGAGTTATTGGCCACTTTGATACTCTCTTATATATTTAAGATATGTTCATGAATCTCTTCCGAATACCAATAAGGGACCAATTACCCTAACAAAGTGACTATAGGTTATTTCTATTTTATATGAAAAATATGGGTATCTTTTTGGTGAATCCATCTTTATGTATCTGAGGTTCTCTATCATTTTCTATTAATAGGTGTATGCTTGTATGTTGAAGTCATATAACCAAGTTCATAGGAATATGCCTCCATTCAAGAAAGTGATTAATATTCCAAGGAGGGTATTGATCCATTGTGTGGTAGCCTATACATCTTGGTTATTGCAGGAATCAAAACCCATGTAGTTCATTCGCATCCTTAGGACTATCCCCAAGGTATATACCCTTTTATAAGGGGTTTCCATACAATTTACCTCCTTAATGGATATTAATTATTCATAATGAGGTGTTCATTGTATCCCCCTGAGCCCACGTGAGTTGTGATCAAAGTGAAAATCAAGGGGGTAGCAGATGATCAACCTCATGGCATGTAAATATAGAGCTTGGGTATTGGAAAAGTCTTTGGTGTGTTTAGTATAGAGTTCACCCTTTGAAGAGAAGTCCAACATATCCTGATTATAGTAGGAATTAGATTCTTAGTAGTTCAGTTTTTATTGGGTGTCTTACAAACTGAGGATTCGCTGTACCATTGTGAAGGTTTATAGTGCAGATGTAATGATCATTGCGATTCGCTAATACCACGTGATCCATGCTCGTTGTGAGAAAAAATAGATTACAATTATTTAATGTCATTGTATTGAGTAAGGGCCATAGATTCTAGGATTTCCTTAGATGGTTAATATGGAGCTTGAACCTTGATGATAGGTAGCCTACGTATCATTGATTTGGTAGGAATCAGAGTCATTTCAGTTCCTTTTATTTCGGGATTTACACACTGAGGATACCCAATTGGTAATGGATTACAAGAGAAGGATGAACAATGTTATTTATTGGGATTCACTATAAACATGACCGTCTTGTTTTTAGGGCATTGGATGACCCAGTTGTCATGTTTTGGGAGCTATCTCGTGACTTGGTTGGACACATATAGAGGGTTCTAGGGAGCCAGAATGCAATAGTTTGAGGAGTTTTTCATGTCTTGGATAACATCTTTGAGATACATCATGAGACATGGACGACATGTCCAGAGGTCATCGTGATTCTCAGATGAATTTCCCAGAGAGTTCCAGGAGGGTATGGTTATCATGTACAAATTCCTTCACAAGACTCAACTTACATGAATAGATTTTGTTATATGAGTGAGGTGATGTTTCTGAAGGACGTCGCATGTCCTGGTTAATAGTCCTAGAGGGTTTGCGAGGTCAAAGTGGTGGTCGTGGAGGGACTGTGTGACTTTCTCTGACATTTATGGATTACTCCATGTGATCTAGTGGGATTACATGGTATTCTTCACATAACACACAAGAGGTCCTTTATATGACCTATGGATGATCACATGAAGTGATTTATGCCTAGCGCATGACTAATCTAGCTTCCCACTAGTACCTTAACTGACAAAAAGATAGCTGGTCACGTGATTTCTCTGAGAAGTCCATAGAAGTTAAGAGTCAAATCCTTCAGAGTCAAGGCATCTGAAGTCCATAATAGAAGTCAGAGTCCAACCCTTTTTTCACATTGGTATGGGGAATTTATAGGCATTTCCACACTTTATACTCACTGGTTTGTGTAGTGTATCTGGTAAGAGTCTAGGATAGAGTTACTGAAGGGGTTTGGTGCCACACAGCTTCATGAGTCTCTATCATTGACTTCTCTAAGTGAATCACCTCATTTTTAGCGATCAAAAGTCTCTTCCATCAATGCTTCCCTTATCAGATTATTTCCAATTATTGAATACTTGTTTTATCAGGCAGCTGTGATTATGGACTTCCATTTCATTTTTCTGACTTGTCTAAGGGCCATTTCAAGATCCAAATGAATGTTGAAATAAACTCATGAGACTATGGGTGACTTGTCTTGGGGTCTCACGGGATTACTCCATGGGTGCACTGGGCACGTCGCATGCCTTCCAGCAACCGAGAATACCTCTCACCTCCCCCCTTTTCAACACATTTACTTTATGTGAAAAATATTGGTAGTCATGCAAGATTTCAAGACTGTTTCTGAATATATTTTCTCTATTTTTTGATGATGCATAACGTGACCAACATGGGTCTTATGGGGGAGAGAAATCATTCCATAGAAAAATTTATTCGTTCATCGGTATATCACTATGAATTTTCATAGGGAACTTCAAATTAAGAGGATGAAAAGCCAAAGGGACCTGTAAGGGAAAGGTATACATTACATCAGTGACTTGAGGTGTGTTTTTAGGCGTGTCACATCTCCTTCATTGACTTTGAAAAATGCTCACATCCTCCCTTTTAATTCTCTTTGTTTTATGTGACAAAGGTTAGGAGTCATGTATTTTTTAAAATGTAATATTCATGTTTTTTACTCAATTATTTTTTGGTGTATTGTGTGTGCAATATGGGTCATATTAGGTTCTGCAATCATTTCATGGAAAAATCCATTTTTCAATCCCATTATCTTCATAGAGTTTCCCAAACATGCACAAGGACTTTGATGAGGCAAGGCTGAAAAGAAAACCGGGTTTCGAGAGATATTTCAGATTGGTTGTTAGGGACTCTTGGTGTCTCTCAAATCTATAGGGGCATTCTTCATGTCTTTTCGTGACCGTGAACCCCTCTCACTGCCTCCCCTTTATCTCCATCATTTTATGGGATGAAGGCTCGGGGGTATTATGAGTTGGATTGGATATCATCTAGATATTTTATTCTTCTCAATAATGATATGGTGCATGATATTTAAGGCCAATTGGGACCTATACCTTTGAATTTAATCCCTCTTTATTTTCTAATAGTTTTAGATTGTTTGTCAGTAACTTTTCCATGGAAAACCAGATGGCCTGGTGGTTCTCATTTGACTGTCACCCTGTGACCATCAGTTTTTTGGAGATCCTTTCTAGGGAAGGGTTTCTAATGGGGGCTTCTCGAGACCCCCCCTGGGGTTATTCTCCTTCTATGGATCCTTTACATGACTTTGGAGTGGTCACATGATCACGAGTCCCTTAAGGGATTATATGATCTGCAAGTCCCGATCATCCTACTCTTCCATTACTTTTTTGGGGAAAATAATACATGTATTCAGGTATTTATTTCTTTCTGATTTTGATGATTCTTATTTGGAAGCATACAACCGTTTCATGATGATAAAATATATGGTTTCTTAAGAACTATGTGTGTCTGTATTCTTATCATCACATGATATGTAATGATTCTTATATATCTAATCTTGGGCCCAATTAAAATAATCAATGGAAACAATTCCCACCTCTGCGTATGGGTTAGACCTATGTAGATATTTTATTATTCATGATCTATTTGTGGAATTATTCCTATCATCGCATGATAATATTGATTCTTATATCTCCAAAATTGGGCCTAACAACAACAACCGATAAAATATTTCTCCCCAAGTACACAAGGACTGAGTTATACAAGCTCATTCTTACCTATGCACAGGTTGAATCTACTTATGGACTACTTGTGCATATAATATATAGTGAAATATTTTTTACATCGGTTCCCGAATCCTTAATATATGACCATAAACTACAAGTTAAATGTCCTAGTTTCATGAAATTGATACTACACAAGAAAACTTTATTTACTTCCTGATGTTAAACTACACATAAAAAATAATTCCTTACCTTATGATGTTAAAATTCACGGAAAAGTTTCTTACCCCAAAGTGTTTAACAACACAGATGAAAGTATGTCCCTAATAGATGATGTTAAACTATACAAGACATTATCTACTATCATCCCTTATCAATAGACCATAAGAGCCTTACCCTGGTCAACTAGAGTATGGGGTGCTTACACCATCTTTCAAGCACATCCATCCATATACCACACTTCATTTCATGATCACTATTGGTTTCCAAAAACTATTCATATAGCTTGTAAAGGAAAATAGATCTCTCTTAATGACCATGAAATTGATGCATAGAGGCTGAGACCTACCAATCATAGATATATTGGCTCTGTAAGAAGGGATTCTAATCCTTGTGAGCCTGACATCACACTGGCTGAGTCCAACACCTTAGGGTGTTCTTTTCCATCCATAGTATTATTTTACCATATCATTAATCTTGACCATAGATCCTAAATCATTGATTTACAATATTTCCATCTCTCACTCAAAAGGGATTTTGGGTACTCTTGACCCTATGTATACAAATTAGGCTCTTGTCTAATAACCCCCCAATTAGGTCCATGTGTGTCAGGGCCTTAAATCACCTATACTATTGGTCAAAGTTTTATGAACTTAAAATCTTTCCTATAATGTTCAAAATCAGAATACCTTAAAATTATAGCAAAAGAGACACAAAACTTGTAAAGTTGAAAACCTATAAAGAGATTCACAAGAAATATTCAAGTCTGTTCTCGTTAAACTCTTCTTCTCCAGATTTTCGTAAAAACATAGGGTGAAAATAAATAATGCCGAAAGATCATAGGGATTACTTTGTATCCCTATTAAAATCCAATATATGCTCTATGGACCCTCTAGTTTAGGAAAAAGTTAGAGTAATGGTTTTCAATATCTCCTCTACATAATTATATATTCAATAGGTGGTGACAAAAATTTTAGGGTACTTGAACCTTCCTTGAATATTACACATATCATGAACCACCGTCATGTATTTTAACTCTGAGTTAATGAAACCTCCTCATAGTAGATTAGTAAGAGGGATTCTATATTCAAAATGGATCGTCTGATCCCTGGAATTCCTCCCTTAGATACAATAGTTATCATCTTCACCTCATGGACAAGTAGTGGCTCATATTATAATGAATGTTTGATCTATACTCACTGGTTCCCATGTTTTTTTAACTCAAATATTCCTATACCGTGATTTATAATCCGAAAAACCTGGCTATTCAAGAGGATTCAACATCCTTAATATTACATGAACTTGTTTTTTAAACTTTCTCAAGGTAGGAATGAAACACTCCATTCTTGAACCTTTTTATTTCCCACACCTTGGGATTCAAAACCATTGTGTGTAGGACTCATGTTTCTCAAATTAGGGGATAAATTTCTCTAGGGTTCCAAAAACCATCATGGATGGATTTTCCTTCATACCCAATGTTTTTTTATAGATTCTTGAGTATTCAAAGAAATTTTATGGACCTTGGAACAAGTAGATGATACCTTTGTTTGATGATTCAATTTATGAATAAAGTTCAATGACCAAACAACTAGAGGCTTCACCTAATTATAGAAAATTATATCCAATCCTTATGAGCCCTGGTGACACAACAATGAAACTCATATCCTTAGGGTGTCTTGGGTCATCACTGTAGAGACCCGAAGCCTAACGTACATGGACATTACATTACTTTTGCGGAATACTTAGTACATAACAAAAACACACACTAAAGGATCGTAATAGTGTAGTGTCTTTGGAAACTCAGAACGTAATCTTCTAATCCTGGTGAAAGATCTTCAATATCTCCCATAAAGATCTTCCTTTTTTTTTACCTAAAACCTTTCTTTATATCCTGGGGAAAAGAAAACATAAAAGGGTGAGCTCAAATGCTCAGTAAGGGTAAACAAAAGAAATATCAATCACATCATATACATAAGCACATAACTTTTGGAAATCTTAACCTGCAAAAGAGATCATAATTTCATAACATGGGGTAAATCATGGCAGTGAAACGTAATCACAATAATCATAACTTAAAACATGAAACTTTGTGGCATTCACACATAATCATATAGAATCATTTCTTGTTAGTCAAGACTCATTGCCAAGACTATCTTAGTGGACAAAGTCCCTTTCTGAATCGAGTAACCCTCGTTTCAGTCCTATTTCACTGAACCGGTATAACCTACCGTTCCAGCCCTGTCTATCTCATGAGATATAAAATCTTTACCCAATGCATTTGAGGGAGATATAGGTCCCACCCATCTTATAATGAATCTTTTTCTTATGTGTGCCACATAATCATAAACCATACATCATAGCGTAACCCATGTAATAAAAATGGGATTCTTAAACAACATGACATCATAAAACAATTCATATAAGATAAAGGAATCCATAAAAATATTTCCATCACAACATAATCAAATAATTGTAATAATAGGGATAAAAACAGAACCCTTTTATTATCTTAGATGGAAAATAATTTTGAAAAAAATACTTGAACTTCATTCTTGAGGAAAATATCCTTTCTACTTCAAAAACATTTTTCCTTTCATAACATGTCATACGACTTTAAAATAAAAGAAGTTGATTAAAAATAAACTTGAAAACTTGTAAAGCAAGTTTCTTGGAAATAATGTTTTAAAAATCCATTCATGCCGTATAAGTTAAAAAAACATTCTTCGTACTTTTGTCGAAAAAGTCAAAAAAGAACCTCGTATGAAAAACGTCAAAAGATTCCTTTCATATTTTTTAATAAAAACTCACCGAAGGGTAAAATTGGATTTAAACAATTGTAGTTGGATGGAAATAATATTACATATTGAGAAAACATGGATGTGGATGATAAAATACACCCCAGTAATTACCAAAGTAAAAACAATCTCGGATAAAAGTGAGATTGTGATATTTCCCTTACCTTAGGTCCGATTTGCTTCGTATGTGTTCGAACCTCCTGTATAATGATTTAAATAATGTCATTGAATTATTACAGAATCATATTCATTGTTATGATATCATATATGGTTCACTTATGACATTATATTACCCGTTCTTTTGTAAATTCCATGTTAAAGAAGCGTTTTGGGTAAAATCGTTTCATTTATTGTAGGTGTTTTGACTTGTTGTTCTTGACATTATTATTAATTATATCATGATTTACTTACTTCCAGAATATAAAATATGATTTATATATCATATATATTAAGTATATATATATATAATAGATAGATAAATGAAATGAAAAACACCGTTCATGGAGACAGTAGTCCGTACGTACGCATGAACGCTATTTTCCTTTCCTTATTGTCTTGAATGGAAGTAAGTAGATGACATACATATATATATATATAAATAAATCCAGTAGCTTTATAATTTCATATATTTCATTATTATTTCTTATATATACTTTATAATCATTCTTAAATGGTTAACATGGAGAATGAATCTCATCGCGTCGTGGAGACGGTAGTCCGTACGTACGCACGAGCGATGATATCATTTCCATAAATATTGAATTGAATTGGAGTGGATTATACAATATATCAGAATCAATATGATGTTGTAATAACTATGTATAGTTATTCTTTACACCATTATACCCTTCCATGTAAGGTGGTGGTGGAAAATAGATTACACCACGGCGTGGAGACGGTATTCTGTACGTACGCACGCGCGGCGATTTCTTTTTCCGTAGGATGGATAGATGGTGAAATAGGGTTTTTTCATAATCATAATAACATATCCGTATATGAGTGATACTGATGTTATTACTTCATAATGAAACAACCTAAGAAGAAGAAGTGGAAGAAGAAATAAAGATGAAAGAATTGGTAACGGTAATTACCTCTTCTTTGAAGCGCCTCTTTGAGACCTCCTCTTAGGGCATTAAAATTGGTCTTTGAGGAAGACCAGAACCTATAGGATGTTTCTAGGGAAGTGGAGAAGAGATTTTGGCAGGGTTTGGCCGAGCATGAGTGCTCAAATTGGTGTGAGGAGGAGGGGGAGGAGGTGTCCTTTTATAAGGGAGGAGAGGGGCACCTTAGGAATACCTCAAAATATTATTTTATATTAATGTCAAAATCGGTTTATAATGGTTCCAAAGGGTCTTATTTCGAAGCTAAAGTGGGGATGGGTCGAAATCCTATCAACCAATAGGATTTAGACAAGTTTAGTGTATTATTTTAACCTTATCAATTAGATTTAACTCCAAGTTAAATAATTTAACTTTTACCGTGTCTTTTTGTTTTCTTTCACTATATGGTTAATACACTTACTATAACATGCCAAAATAACCCCAAATTGTTTATTATTAATATATATATCCTTATCTAAGTCATTGGCCGATCCTTAGATTTTTAGGAATAAAATAACAATTAATAATATAATATTTGATTTAAAAACTATTTTGTGTCAATTTTGACACTATTTGATATATGATTTTTGTGAAAGTCATAACAGAATTATATTTTCGAACCAAGTTTATTACATCAACACTAATATATCATAGTAACCTAGAAAATTAGTGGAATTCATAAAAAGTCTCAAATTACATTCATTTGAGCATTTATAACATCAATTATGTTAATATTTCCTTAAAAGGGTAATTACTGCATCATCGTTGTGTCATAAATAAATTAATTTATTTAAAGTCTAAAAATTATAAATAAAATATCATTATGTAGGAAATCGTTTTAGCTTTCTATTGAATATTTTTAGTCGAATTTAACTTATGTATAACCCCATATTAAAAATGTTTTAGTTATTAAACTTTGATTTTAACTATTTTAACCATTCATTAAATAAAATAATATTAAATGTCATAATCTATTCCAAGTGGACCTAAATGGTCATATTATATTCATAAGGTTGTTTTTGGTCGAATTACACTTATCCAATAGAATTAGGACATGTGTTAGGGTAATAGTAATATCATATTTACCCTTAGTTACCCTATTTACTATTAACCGTGGTAAAAAAATTAAAAAGTTACTATTCACCAAAAATTATTTTCATCTCATTGAACCAAATTTTAGTCCTTGATATTAACTGTGTCTGTCGGATTTTTGAAATTCCATTCACAGAACCGGTAAAATTAAGTTTTATGCAAAATTCAGTTTTTAACCTACCACTTAGTGGTTTCACTATTCATAAAAAATTGAAAGTTTTCAGAAAAATACGAAAATTTCATCCTAAGCTATATTTCATATTCCGAATTCAAAAATGAAGTCTATTTTACCAAATTCATAACATAGAAATTGAATTAATTAATTTTATAATTAAGTCCCGCTGTTAAAACAAATAGCGTGTTTTTAAGAAACAATATATATCAAAAGATTGACACTTGATTATGTCTGGTTTAAATGTGAAATTACATCCAATGACCAAAATTTTATTAAATTGTAAAAATATATTCTAAATATACTTTAAAACCACTCAAATTAATGATTTATCACAATTAATTATTTCGATTAAAAAAGTTGTTTTTATTTATAATTTAGTAATTTTCACTATTCATCAGAATATGAAAGTTATCCGAAAAGTACCAAAATTTCACCTTAGGCTAAATTTGATACTCCGAATCCAAAAATGAAGTCCATTTTGAGAGATAAAATTTCTAAAATTTAAAAAGTGGTTATTACTATTCATAACAGCTAGTTATAATAATATATTAATAGCATATCGTTGTTTAGTTAAACTCGGTATTGCGTACTACACATGCTATCGAGGAAGGTCGTGATTGCGTGTAATGCAAGGCAAGTCAAGGATGCATGTTGTGAAAGCTCCTTTTGGTGTAGCGTACAATGCAAGACATTAGTGAAATAAAAAATAATATTTTTCATAAAATCTCGGGCTGTTACATTCTACCCCCCTTAAAATGAATTTCTCCCTCGAAATTCGTCGGGGGTTATAAATGGTTTACTATTCGAAAGTTTCTTTAATAGAAACCCACATCGTAAAAAGGAATACCAAAACTTGGCTTTAAAAACTAAAGTATGAAATGTAACGATTACCCAAATAAACTAATCACTGGGTTTCCACATAGGTGAAAATATGGATATGGAAGAGAAATCTAACCATCATGTTCTGATGGAGAGTGGTAGAGAACATGGCTATGGAAAATCCAGTAATCACAAATCCATAAATTTGTGACGATCTAAGGTACCATCTGATTCATCAGGTATAAGATCACTAGGACAACATTTTTGGTTTTCAAGATCATTTCCCTAAAGTTGAAAATTTGAATTAGAATAAATACTTTCTTTATTTTGGTACAGTCGCACTATTGTTCGTGCCTTGAACAATTTCCACTTCATTTCTTAAATAAATGAAGTTGAATTTGTTATTCGTGAAGTGTTAGCAGATCATGTGATAAAATGACGGGTCATTCCATCTGTCTCAAACAAAAGGTTAGTAAAAATTATATACATAAGTAGATCTATAGTTAGATTAATCATATATGGTTCCTAAAATGGACTTATACTTCATATATCATACTGCTTAATATAATAAAACTAGTTTCTACTAAACAGGGACTTCCTGTAGGCCAGTGGTAGGCGATAAAGGCCAGTCGCACTTCAGTTGTGGGTTCGATTCCCACATCCTTGTCCGAAGCGATGGGCTGTCACCCGTCCTGCAGGTTGTCCTTTTTCTAAAACTACATTACTATAACATCCCATCAATAATATCGAAAATCTTCTATCCTTAAACAATACTAACTTATGTACAACATAATCCATTCTAATCTTTAGGCTTATCCATAATACTACAGTCCACTCTCATAATATAGTGAAAACGATTACCAGAGATTTAATAATGTCGTTAATCCCCATATATCATAAGATATGTCTTTGTTGGTCACATTCCAAACATTCAAAGGCCTTAATCATGTATTCTCTTGAATACCCATTGAACCTTAGTGAAAACATGAATGCAGTTAAAAGTTAACTCTTCCCACATACCAAAATCCAAAATTTCTCTATACTCAAACCATGATATAACCTTCTCCTTATATCAGTCATGAGCTCATGAATACTATCAAACATTTAATTTTCTCCTTATACTTTCATTATGTGCATATCATCTACATTCCAAAAATATCTGAATAACCTTTCATGGATAATGGTAACATTAATCAGACAACAATGTAACAATCCTTACATGTCTCTTTATTCCATAGTACCATGAGATTACTTATACAACATTACACATGATAAACATGTAATCATTCCACTACATTCTTAAACCATTGAACGAGCTTCAACAATTCTTTCATCTCACATATCATTTGTAGTCTCTTCATCATCATCCATATAAATACTTCCCATACTTCCCATACTGATTATCTTCATGAGACTTTCCCTTAGGGCATTGGTTTGCATAATTCCCGTACATTCCACATTTAAAACATTTAACCATTGTTGATGTCGTAGCAATACCATTATCCTCATCCATGTTGTTAACTGAACCTTTTCCTTTGCATTTACTTTCTTTATGTCCTTCTTTTCCACACCCAAAGCATCTTCCAGTTCCTTTGAAACATTCTCCTCGATGCCTCTTCCCACATGATTTACATAGGTGAAATTGAACTTTCTTTCCTCTATGATCATCATGAAACTCCATCTTTCTCTTATTAGCCGAGTCAGGAAACTTACCAAATTTTACTTTATTGATCATATTATAAGATTGTTGATTCGGAATAATAATGATGTTTGTACTTCCAAATCCCATTTCATTATGAAGAATATCATTCCATTGTCCATCATATCCTCCATTATCGTGAATCATCTTGTTTCTAGCCATTTTCTAAAACCCAAAAAAAGAATAGTGTGAGAGGCAAAAATCATGCTAGGGAAAACAACATAATAAAGGTGGAGTATCCTCAATATCTAACATCTTAGGATAAATTCTATGATCGTTACCATAGTTCTAGGACTGTATCCTATACGTATACTTATCCTTAGGGACATCCCTAGATATACCTTATAAATATCTCTAGGGATCTCACTAAAGTTCTCGCATCCTAGTTTCCAAAGGTTGACTAAACCTTTCCTCTGATACCAACTGTAGAGACCCGAAGCCTAACGTACATGGACATTACATTACTTTTGCGGAATACTTAGTACATAACAAAAACACACACTAAAGGATCGTAATAGTTTAGTGTCTTTGGAAACTCGGAACGTAATCTTCTAATCCTGGTGAAAGATCTTCAATATCTCCCATAAAGATCTTCCTTTTTTTTTTACCTAAAACCTTTATTTATATCCTGGGGAAAAGAAAACATAAAAGGGTGAGCTCAAATGCTCATTAAGGGTAAACAAAAGAAATATCAATCACATCATATACATAAGCACATAACTTTTAGAAATCTTAACCTGTAAAAGAGATCATAATTTCATAACATGGGGTAAATCATGGCAGTGAAACGTAATCACAATAATCATAACTTAAAACATGACACTTTTTGGCATTCACACATAATCATAGAGAATCATTTCTTGTTAGTCAAGACTCATTGCCAAGACTATCTTAGTGGACAAAGTCCCTTTCTGAATCGAGTAACCCTCGTTTCAGTCCTGTTTCACTGAACCGGTATAACCTACCGTTCCTGCCCTGTCTATCTCATGAGATATAAAATCATTACCCAATGCATTGGAGGGAGATATAGGTCCCACCAATCTTATAATGAATCTTTTCTTATGTGTGCCACATAATCATAAACCATACTTCATAGCGTAACCCATTAATAAAAATGGGATTCTTAAACAACATGACATCATAAAACAATTCATATAAGATAATGGAATCCATAAAAATATTTCCATCACAACATAATCAAATAATTGTAGTAATAGGGATAAAAACAGAATCCTTTTATTATCTTAGATGGAAAATAATTTTGAAAAAAATACTTGAACTTCATTCTTGAGGAAAATATCCTTTCTACTTCAAAAACATTTTTCCTTTCATAACATGTCATACGACTTTAAAATAAAAGAAGTTGATTAAAAATAAACTTGAAAACTTGTAAAGGAAGTTTCTTGGAAATAATGTTTTAAAAATCCATTCATGCCGTATAAGTTAAAAAAAACATTTTTCGTACTTTTGTCGAAAAAGTCAAAAAAGCACCTCGTATGAAAAACGTCAAAATATTCCTTTAATATTTTTTAATAAAAACTCACAGAAGGGTAAAATTGGATTTAAACAATTTTAGTTGTATGGAAATAATATTACATATTGATAAAACATGGATGTGGATGATAAAATACACCCCAGTAATTACCAAAGTAAAAACAATCTCGGATAAAAGTGAGATTGTGATATTTCCCTTACCTTAGGTCTGATTTGCTTCGTATGTGTCCGAACCTCCTGTATAATGATTTAAATAATGTCATTGACTTATTACAGAATCATATTCATTGTTATGATATCATATATGTTTCACTTATGACATTATATTACCCGTTCTTTTGTAAATTCCATGTTAAATAAGCGTTTTGGGTAAAATCGTTTCATTTATCGTAGGTGTTTTGACTTGTTGTTCTTGACATTATTATTACTTATATCATGATTTACTTACTTCCAGAATATAAAATATGATTTATATATCATATATATTCAATATATATATATATAATAGATAGATAAATGAAATGAAAAACACCGTTCATGGAGACGGTAGTCCGTACGTACGCATGAACGTTGTTTTCCTTTCCTTATTGTCTTGAATGGAAGTAAGTAGATGACATACATATATATATATATATATATACATAAATCCAGTAGCTTTATAATGTCATATATTTCATTATTATTTCTTATATATACTTTATAATCATTCTTAAATGGTTAACATGGAGAATGAATCTCATCGCGTCGTGGAGACGGTAGTCCGTACGTACGCACGAGCGATGATATCATTTCCATAAATATTGAATTGAATTGGAGTGGATTATACAATATATCATAATTAATATGATGTTGTAATAACTATGTATAGTTATTCTTTACACCATTATACCCTTCCATTAAGGTGGTGGTGGAAAATAGATTACACCACGGTGTGGAGACGGTATTCCGTACGTACGCACGCGCGGTGATTTCTTTTTCCGTAGGATGGATAGATGGTGAAATAGGGTTGTTTCATACTCATAATAACATATCAGTATATTAGTGATACTGATGTTATTACTTCATAATGAAACAACCTAAGAAGAAGAAGTGGAAGAAGAAATAAAGATGAAAGAATTGGTAACGGTAATTACCTCTTCTTTGAAGCGCCTCTTTGAGACCTCCTCTTAGGGCACTAAAATTGGTCTTTGAGGAAGACCAGAACCTCTAGGATGTTTCTAGGGAAGTGGAGAAGAGATTTTGGCAGGGTTTGGCCGAGCTTGAGTGCTCAAATTGGTGTGAGGAGGAGGGGGAGGAGGTGTCCTTTTATAAGGGAGGAGAGGGGCACCTTAGGAATACCTCAAAATATTATTTTATATTAATGTCAAAATCGGTTTATAATGGTTCCAAAGGGTCTTATTTCGAAGCTAAAGTGGGTATGGGTCGATATACTATCAACCAATAGGATTTAGACAAGTTTAGGGTATTATTTTAACCTTATCAATTAGATTTAACTCTAAGTTAAATAATTTAACTTTTACCGTGTCTTTTTGTTTTCTTTCACTATATGGTTAATACACTTACTATAACATGCCAAAAAAACCCCAAATTGTTTATTATTAATATAAATATCCTTATCTAAGTCATTTGGACGAACCTTAGATTTTTAGGAATAAAATAACAATTAATAATATAATATTTGATTTAAAAACTATTTTGTGTCAATTATGACACTATTTCATATATGATTTTTGTGAAAGTCATAATAGAATTATATGTTCGAACCAAGTTGATTAAATCTACACTAATATATCATAGTAACCTAGAAAATTAGTGGAATTCATAAAAAGTCTCAAATTACATTCATTTGAGCATTTATAACATCAATTATGTTAATATTTCCTTAAAAGGGTAATTACTACATCATCGTTGTGTCATAAATAAATTAATTTATTTAAAGTCTAAAAATTATAAATAAAATATCATTATGTAGGAAATCTTTTTAGATTTCTAATGAATATTTGTAGTCGAATTTAACTTATGTATAACCACATATTAAAAATGTTTTAGTTATTAAACTTTGATTTTAACTATTTTAACTATTCATTAAATAAAATAATATTAAATGTCATAATCTAATCCAAGTGGACCTAAATGGTCATATTATATTCATAAGGATGTTTTTGGTCGAATTACACTTATCCAATAGAATTAGGACATGTGTTAGGGTAATAGTAATATCATATTTACCCTTAGTTACCCTATTTACTATTAACCGTGGTAAAAAAAGTAAAAAGTTACTATTCACCAAAAATTATTTTCATCTCATTGAACCACATTTTAGTCCTTGATATTAACTGTGTCTGTAGGATTTTTGAAATTCTATTCACAGAAGCGGTAAAATTAAGTTTTATGCAAAATTCAGTTTTTAACCTACCACTTTGTGGTTTCACTATTCATAAAAAATTGAATGTTTTCAGAAAAATACCAAAATTTCATCCTAAGCTATATTTCATATTCTGAATTCAAAAATGAAGTCTATTTTACCAAATTCATAACATAGAAATTGCATTAATTAATTTTATAATTAAATCCCGCTGTTAAAACAAATAGCGTGTTTTTAAGAAACAATATATATCAAAAGATTGACACTTGATTATGTCTGGTGTAAATGTGAAATTACATCCAATGACCAACATTGTATTAAATTGTAAAAATATATTCTAAATATACTTTAAAACCACTCAAATTAATGATTTATCACTATTAATTATTTCGATTAAAAAAGTTCTTTTTATTTATAATTTAGTAATTTTCACTATTCATCATAATATGAAAGTTATCCGAAAAGTACCAAAATTTCACCTTAGGCTAAATTTGATACTCCGAATCCAAAAATGAAATCCATTTTGAGAGCTAAAATTTCTAAAATTTAAAAAGTGGTTATTACTATTCATAACAGCTAGTTATAATAATATTTTAAAAGCATATCGTTGTTTAGTGAAACTCGGTATTGCGTACTACACACGCTATCGAGGAAGGTCGTGATTGCGTGTAATGCAAGGCAAGTCAAGGATGCGTGTTGTGAAAGCTCCTTTTGGTTTAGCGTACAACACAAGACATTAGTGAAATAAAAAAGAATATTTTTCATAAAATCTCGGGCTGTTACATTCTACCCCCCTTAAAATGAATTTCTCCCTCGAAATTCGTCGGGGTTATAAATGGTTTACTATTCGAAAGTTTCTTTAATAGAAACCCACATCGTAAAAAGGAATACCAAAACTTTGATTTAAAAACTAAAGTATGAAATGTAACGATTACCCAAATAAACTAATCACTGGGTTTCCACATAGGTGAAAATATGGATATGGAAGAGAAATCTAACCATCATGTTCTGATGGAGAGTGGTAGAGAACATGGCTATGGAAAATCCAGTAATCACAAATCCATAAATTTGTGACGATCTAAGGTACCATCTGATTCATCAGGTATAAGATCACTAGGACAACATTTTTGGTTTTCAAGATCATTTCCCTAAAGTTGAAAATTTGAATTAGAATAAATACTTTCTTTATTTTGGTACAGTCGCACTATTATTCGTGCCTTGAACAATTTCCACTTCATCTCTTAAATAAATGAAGTTGAATTTGTTATTCGTGAAGTGTTAGCAGATCATGTGATAAAATTAAGGGTCATTCCATCTGTCTCAAACAAAAGGTTAGTAACAATTATATACATAAGTCGATCTATAGTGAGATTAATCATATATGGTTCCTAAAATGGACTTAAACTTCATATATCATACTGCTTAATATAATAAAACTAGTTTCTACTAAACAGGGACTTCCTGTAGGCCAGTGGTAGGCGATAAAGGCCAGTCGCACTTCGGTTGTGGGTTCGATTCCCACAGCCTTGTCCGAAGCGATGGGTTGTCGCCCGTCCTGCAGGTTGTCCTTTTTCTAAAACTACATTACCATAACATCCCATCAATAATATCGAAAATCTTCTATCCTTAAACAATACTAACTTATGTACAACATAATCCATTCTAATCTTTAGGCTTATCCATAATACTACAGTCCACTCTCATAATATAGTGAAAACGATTACCAGAGATTTAATACTATCGTTAATCCCCATATATCATAAGATATGTCTTTGTTGGTCACATTCCAAACATTCAAAGGCCTTAATCATGTATTCTCTTGAATACCCATTGAACCTTAGTGAAAACATGAATGCAGTTAAAAGTTAACTCTTCCCACATACCAAAATCCAAAATTTATCTATACTCAAACCATGATATAACCTTCTCCTTATATCAGTCATGAGCTCATGAATACTATCAAACATTTAATTTTCTCCTTATCCCTTCATTATGTGCATATCATCTACATTCCAAAAATATCTGAATAACCTTTCATGGATACTGGTAACATTAATCAGACAACAATGTAACAATCCTTACATGTCTCTTTATTCCATAGTACCATGAGATTACTTATACAACATTACACATGATAAACATGTAATCATTCCACTACATTCTTAAACCATTGACCGAGCTTCAACAATTCTTTCATCTCACATATCATTTGTAGTCTCTTCATCATCATCCACATAAATACTTCCCATACGACCATACTGATTATCTTCATGAGACTTTCCCTTAGGGCATTGGTTTGCATAATGCCCGTACATTCCACATTTAAAACATTTAACCATTGTTGATGTCGTAGCAATACCATTATCCTCATCCATGTTGTTAACTGAACCTTTTCCTTTGCATTTACTTGTATTATGTCCTTCTTTTCCACACCCAAAGCATCTTCCAGTTCCTTTGAAACATTCTCCTTGATGCCTCTTCCCACATGATTTACATAGGGGAAATTGAACTTTCTTTCCTCTATGATCATCATGAAACTCCATCTTTCTCTTATTAGCCGAGTCAGGAAACTTACCAAATTTTACTTTATTGATCATATTATGAGATTGCTGATTCGGCATAATAATGATGTTTGTACTTCCAAATCCCATTTCATTATGAAGAATATCATTCCATTGTCCATGATATCCTCCATTATCGTGAATCATCTTGTTTCTAGCCATTTTCTAAAACCCAAAAAAAAGAATAGTGTGAGAGGCAAAAATCATGCTAGGGAAAACAACATAATAAAGGTGGAGTATCCTCAATATCTAACATCTTAGGTTAAATTCTATGATCATTACCATAGTTCTAGGACTGTATCCTATACGTATACTTATCCTTAGGGACATCCCTAGACATACCTTATAAATATCTCTAGGTATCTCACTAAAGTTCTCTCATCCTAGTTTCCAAAGGTTGACTAAACCTTTCCTCTGATACCAACTGTAGAGACCCGAAGACTAACGTACATGGAAATTACATTACTTTTGCAGAATACTTAGTACATAACAAAAACACACACTAAAGGATCGTAATAGTTTAGTGTCTTTGGAAACTCGGAACGTAATCTTCTAATCCTGGTGAAAGATCTTCAATATCTCCCATAAATATCTTCCTTTTTTTACCTAAAACCTTTGTTTATATCCTGGGGAAAAGAAAACATAAAAGGGTGAGCTCAAATGCTCATTAAGGGTAAACAAAAGAAATATCAATCACATCATATACATAAGCACATAACTTTTGGAAATCTTAACCTGCAAAAGAGATCATAATTTCATAACATGGGGTAAATCATGGCAGTGAAACGTAATCACAATAATCATAACTTAAAACATGAAACTTTTTGGCATTCACACATAATCATAGAGAATCATTTCTTGTTAGTCAAGACTCATTTCCAAGACTATCTTAGGGGACAAAGTCCCTTTCTGAATCGAGTAACCCTCGTTTCAGTCCTGTTTCACTGAACTGGTATAACCTACCGTTCCAGCCCTGTCTATCTCATGAGATATAAAATATTTACCCAATGCATTGGAGGGAGATATAGGTCCCACCCATCTTATAATGAATCTTTTCTTATGTGTGCCACATAATCATAAACCATACATCATAGCGTAACCCATGTAATAAAAATGGGATTCTTAAACAACATGACATCATAAAACAATTCATATAAGATAAAGGAATCCATAAAAATATTTCCATCACAACATAATCAAATAATTGTAATAATAGGGATAAAAACAGAACCCTTTTATTATCTTAGATGGAAAATAATTTTGAAAAAAATACTTGAACTTCATTCTTGAGGAAAATATCCTTTCTACTTCAAAAACATTTTTCCTTTCATAACATGTCATACGACTTTAAAATAAAAGAAGTTGATTAAAAATAAACTTGAAAACTTGTAAAGGAAGTTTCTTGGAAATAATGTTTTAAAAATCCATTCATGCCGTATAAGTTAAAAAAACATTCTTCGTACTTTTGTTGAAAAAGTCAAAAAAGCACCTCGTATGAAAAACGTCAAAAGATTCCTTTCATATTTTTTAATAAAAACTCACCGAAGGGTAAAATTGGATTTAAAAAATTGTATATGTATGGAAATAATATTACATATTGAGAAAACATGTATGTGTATGATAAAATACACCCCAGTAATTACCAAAGTAAAAACATTCTCGGATAAAAGTGAGATTGTGATATTTCCCTTACCTTAGGTCCGATTTGCTTCGTATGTGTCCGAACCTCCTGTATAATGATTTAAATAATGTCATTGACTTATTACAGAATCATATTCATTGTTATGATATCATATATGGTTCACTTGTGACATTATATTACCCGTTCTTTTGTAAATTCCATGTTAAAGAAGCGTTTTGGGTAAAATCGTTTCATTTATCGTAGGTGTTTTGACTTGTTGTTCTTGACATTATTATTACTTATATCATGATTTAATTACTTCCAGAATATAAAATATGATTTATATATCATATATATTCAGTATATATATATATATAATAGATAGATAAATGAAATGAAAAACACCGTTCATGGAGACGGTAGTCCGTACGTACGCATGAACGATGTTTTCCTTTCCTTATTGTCTTGAATGGAAGTAAGTAGATGAAATACATATATATATATATATACATAAATCTAGTTGCTTTATAATTTCATATATTTCATTATTATTTCTTATATATACTTTATAATCATTCTTAAATGATTAACATGGAGGATGAATCTCATCGCGTCGTGGAGACGGTAGTCCGTACGTACGCACGAGCGATGATATCATTTCCATAAATATTGAATTGAATTGGAGTGGATTATACAATATATCAGAATCAATATGATGTTGTAATAAATATGTATAGTTATTCTTTACACCATTATACCCTTCCATGTAAGGTGGTGGTGGAAAATAGATTACACCACGGCGTGGAGATGGTATTCCGTACGTACGCACGCGCGGTGATTTCTTTTTCCGTAGGATGGATAGATGGTGAAATAGGGTTGTTTCATACTCATAATAACATATCCGTATATGAGTGATACTGATGTTATTACTTCATAATGAAACAACCTAAGAAGAAGAAGTGGAAGAAGAAATAAAGATGAAAGAATTGGTAACGGTAATTACCTCTTCTTTGAAGCGCCTCTTTGAGACCTCCTCTTAGGGCACTAAAATTGGACTTTGAGGAAGACCAGAACCTCTAGGATGTTTCTAGGGAAGTGGATAAGAGATTTTGGCAGGGTTTGGCCGAGCTTGAGTGCTCAAATTGGTGTGAGGATGAGGGGGAGGAGGTGTCCTTTTATAAGGGAGGAAAGGGGCACCTTAGGAATACCTCAAAATATTATTTTATATTAATGTCAAAATCGGTTTATAATGGTTCTAAAGGGTCTTATTTCGAAGCTAAAGTGGGGATGGGTCGAAATACTATCAACCAATAGGATTTAGACAAGTTTAGGGTATTATTTTAACCTTATCAATTAGATTTAACTCTAAGTTAAATAATTTAACTTTTACCGTGTCTTTTTGTTTTCTTTCACTATATGGTTAATACAATTACTATAACATGCCAAACGAACCCCAAATTGTTTATTATTAATATATATATCCTTATCTAAGACATTTGGCCGATCCTTAGATTTTTAGGATTAAAATAACAATTAATAATATAATATTTGATTTAAAAACTATTTTGTGTCAATTTTGACACTATTTGATATATGATTTTTGTGAAAGTCATAACAGAATTATATGTTCAAACCAAGTTGATTCAATCAACACTAATATATCATAGTAACCTAGAAAATTAGTAGAATTCATAAAAAGTCTCAAATTACATTCATTTGATCATTTATAACATCAATTATGTTAATATTTCCTTAAAAGGGTAATTACTACATCATCGTTGTGTCATAAATAAATTAATTTATTTAAAGTCTAAAAATTATAAATTAAATATCATTATGTAGGAAATCTTTTTAGATTTCTAATGAATATTTGTAGTTGAATTTAACTTATGTATAACCCCATATTAAAAATGTTTTAGTTATTAAACTTTGATTTTAACTATTTTAACTATTCATTAAATAAAATAATATTAAATGTCATAATCTAATCCAAGTGGACCTAAATGGTCATATTATATGCATAAAGTTGTTTTTGGTCGAATTAAACTTATCCAATAGAATTAGGACATGTGTTAGGGTAATAGTAATATCATATTTACCCTTAGTTACCCTATTTACTATTAACCGTGGTAAAAAAATTAAAAAGTTACTATTCACCAAAAATTATTTTCATCTCATTGAACCACATTTTAGTCCTTGATATTAACTGTGTCTGTCGTATTTTTGAAATTCCATTCACAGAAGCGGTAAAATTAAGTTTTATGCAAAATTCAGTTTTTAACCTACCACTTAGTGGTTTCACTATTCATAAAAAATTGAAAGTTTTCAGAAAAATACCAAAATTTCATCCTAAGCTATATTTCATATTCCGAATTAAAAAATGATGTCTATTTTACCAAATTCATAACATAGAAATTGCATTAATTAATTTTATAATTAATTCCCGCTGTTAAAACAAATAGCGTGTTTTTACGAAACAATATATATCAAAAGATTGACACTTGATTATGTCTGGTTTAAATGTGAAATTACATCCAATGACCAAAATTTTATTAAATTGTAAAAATATATTCTAAATATACTTTAAAAACACTCAAATTAATGATTTATCACTATTAATTATTTCGATTAAAAAAGTTGTTTTTATTTATAACTTAGTAATTTTCACTATTCATCAGAATATGAAAGTTATCCGAAAAGTACCAAAATTTCACCTTAGGCTAAATTTGATACTCCGAATCCAAAAATGAAGTCCATTTTGAGAGCTAAAATTTCTAAAATTTAAAAAGTGGTTATTACTATTCATAACAGCTAGTTATAATAATATTTTAATAGCATATCGTTGTTTAGTGAAACTTGGTATTGCGTACTACACACGCTATCGAGGAAGGTCGTGATTGCGTGTAATGCAAGGAAAGTCAAGGATGCGTGTTGTGAAAGCTTCTTTTGGTGTAGCGTACAACACAAGACATTAGTGAAATAAAAAAGAATATTTTTCATAAAATCTCGGGCTGTTACAATCACTGGTATTTATACCCCATTCCATTACCCATAGATTCAAGATTTTGGTTGTATGATTTATATCATCCAAATTCCGACTATCTATATGGTCCTATCATCCCTTGTATTTCTCCCTAGACCAATATTACCCCCGTAAATCATCTATGAACCTTGGAAAAGAGTAGAGACACCTCTTTTTGACAATGATACCCACACATAAGGACATTGACCTACCAACTAGAGGCATCTCCTTCTTATAGGAAAGTATATCTTTTCCTCATGAGCCTCAACAACACCACAATGGAACTAAACATTCTGTGGTGTTATGGGACATTCTTGACATGTCCCCACCATATTATATGATCATTGATCAAGTCATGGTAGTAAGACTTTAATCTGCATAAAATCTTAAGTTCTGAGTTGAAATACATTAAAATAAAACAATACAAGGTCCAAACTAAGAGACCCTAAACTACAACCGTAGAAGGTATGAGCTAAAATAGCCTAAACTACAACAATAGAAGGTGCGATCTAAAAGACCTTAAACTACAGTGATAGAAGGTCTTAGATAAAAGACCCTAAACTAAAACAATAGAAATTCTAAGCTTAATGACCCAAAAATACATTAATAAAAGTTCTAAACTAAAAGAAACTAAAATAAAACACAACAATGATTTAGTTTTCAAAAATGAAAAATATTGTAGGGACCACCTGTGGCCTTAGAAAAAATCAATCTGTGCTCACCAAGACTATTAGATTCAGAAACAGAAATAGAACACCCCCATCAGGGAATATATTCTACCCAATTATCTTTCTATAAATCATCTAATCACAAGATAATTTGAAAAAATATATCAATAAAATAATCTCATGTCCAAAATAATTCCATGTGTACTTGTTGAGAGAATATGTTATGATTCATATATTCAGATCCAAACATTTAGGTTTACTTGATACTTTTCAAAGGATGGGTATCATTGGTGATTTATATAACATCAGACTAGTGAAATTTCATTCATATCATGAATGAAAGAAAAAAATTGGACAACAAAATTATTGTCTTGAAAAAATTCATTCATTGATAGTGTGAAGTGGGAGGAATCTCCACATTTTTTAGTCTCTCCAATAATATCATCAAAAATAGAGTACATTTATATATAATAAGATCCAATTCTATTATATGGACAAGTTAGAAAGTGTTTAGTGAGAATAATCAATTGAACACTGAAGTCCGTCTCACCCTTACTCTACTTCTTCTACCCTAAGATGGCGAGTCTAAACTAATGTAGTCAACTCCTCAAATCTCTTTTGAGTAGTCTCCAATGAGGATAATGATGCTTAGAGGTCAGAACTTAGGTGGGATATAATATCTTTATATATCCATATCTACATGGTCTAAACATCCATCTAGGAATTCAAATTATATGTAAACTGGGAACTCTATTGAAGTTCCTCCAAACCCTCCTTCATCTGTCCTGTAAGGGTGGAATCATCTTCAAGATCACACAAGACCCCATCATTGGTGGCCAAATATTACAGAGCCAGGATAATTTGTTTCATGATTTCATATAGTGGTTTTAGAACAAAACCATCCTCCTTAAATACATTTAATAGCTGGTGAATGTGTTCCCCTTGGTCATGAAATGTTTCCAAAGGAGTCTCGGTAATAAAGACATTAATCTACTACCAGATCACCATGCACTATGTATGGGATTCTGTGATTGATGTGATGGGAATTATAGAAGGTGGAATAGCTAGATGAGTTGGAATGGAAATATAAGAGGAGGCTCCACATATCCTCTCCTCGAAAGAGGCATTATCCATTGCTTTATCTAGGGAGTTGATATCCTCAATAGATTTTGCCTCGTTATTGGGATGGTCATAGCCAGAAGAATGGAACTTTCTAAAATTCTAGCATAAGTCATGAATCAACTTCATTGTTTTTATGGATAGTAGGGTCAGTGAAGAAAATGGATTGCCCACATGATGAACCAGTCAGCTTAGCACACCACCTAGGTAAGCTACTACCCTTTCCCAGGCATAATCCTAAGAATGAAAGGTGGGAGCATCAATAGGTAGAAGTATAATCTCAATATCAGCGTATTCATGAACCAACATCATCCAAAATTGGTGGATTATTCCATGGAGTCTCTATCCCCACACGCCATCCAAAGTAATAGGGGATAACCATTGGGTAATTCCAAATTGATAAGAATATTGATAAGGTATATATGCTTCATAGACGATCAGATCATACATCATGGCTGTAAGAACACTTTTCTGAAGGGATATCTTATACTATCATTCATCAAGAAATCCAATACCATTGTCAATGATAAACCCAATAGGTGGAGGATAGGGGTGAAATAAAAGATATCAGGTTGAATCAACACATTTTTAACCTTTCTAGAGCTTGGAGACATTGCCCTAGCCCCAAATATGTTAAAAAAAGGGACGAGATAGTGAATCAGGGATCGTGGTGACATTTTATTATTTATAGTAATGGAAATTATCCCCTATCCAACCAAATAAAAACTTTAAAGTACTAGTGATCCTAAATGGGATGTGGCCTAATTGAACAAGGACTAGGAGTTGGTAAAGGAATGCAGGGGTTGATGCCACCAAATTAAGGCATTTCCCTTCTACTAGTTGTGCTTAAATCACTAACATACTGACTATAATACTTGAATTCAGGTCCCTAACTAGGAAAACCCATCCATTCAAGAACATTTCCATAAATCCCACCATCACTAGGCTCATATATATATATATAAATTAACTCAATGTTCTAATTCTTTATGATCCCTATCATCCAAAATGGTCTAATATGAGTTGAAAATATCACAAAAATTCCAAGAAGGGAACCAATGGGGCAATATAGATGTAGGCCAAACCCCACTAAAATGAAGGAAAATGTTGATCCAATATTGAAGGAGACGACATAGTTAATAATATGATCCTTTATTTGATTTTCCTTCACAATTATGATTTTTTCCTTCTCTAGGATTGGAGTTTGAAAAGTATCTTCCCAGACATATACGACATGAAGGAATTCATCAATACTGTCTTAGAGAGAGGGGATCCCACCTAGTTGGTAGATGTCCCATAGGATGATTCCCACTTCACCATGGGAAAAATGGAATGTGTTGGTTCTAGGAAATCGATGGTTGAAAAATTAGCTAAGAAGGTCATACTGGAAATAGAAAATAAATGGAGAAATCCATATTGCTTCATAAAGATGGAAATTATATAATTGGTCAGTGAAATCTAACAGCATTTCATGAACTAGAAGGGCTACACCCATTCATCATAAATATTACCACCAGGAATGATATCCCATTTTATGCTCCATCCCACACCTTTTTTAGAGAAGATATAAATATAGTAGATTAACATTGAGGAATATGCCGATGAGAAAAGTCATAGCCATCCTAACCCCATTGAGAGTTTTAAAACATATAAAAAAACCCTAGAGATAAAACTATTACTGGTTGTCCATACTAAAAATTTTCATATAAATACAATCAGGAGAAGTTGACACCCAACAAGATGGTAGAATAAATCCCAAAGGAGGAATGACAACATTATCCAGTAAGCTGAACCCGTATAGAGGAAGTTGATGTGATAAATGATTATTTTTAAGCTCAAATGGAAGAATCCATTTTAGAACATAATTTTTAGAATTCATGAGGTATGGAGGGTCAAAAATAAAATTTCTAGAGATCATGGCCCATTGATTATCTACAGCCGAGGAACCATGATGAGACCAGAATCCATCTGAACAAAAGTAAGTGGAACATGTTAGAAAGATAAAATAATATATTTTCAAAAGAAAGGTGCAAACCAGAATAATCATGTAAATCCCATAAATCATAAAAGGTTTTTGATAATAACATAAATGATTAATTAATCAATAAACTGCTAAATATATCCAAGATCACATAATCTTGCAAGGAATTGTGCAACAACATGACCCCTCAGAGGATGCATGATCGCGTGACCTTGACACGGTAATACAAGCCACATGATAGTCAAAGGATTGTATGATCAAGCCAGAATACCATGTGAAACCATCCAGAAGATCATGTATCCTCAAGTAAAAAATTTCAAAAAATTACTCAATAAAAGTTCGTTGATTGATTTCAGTGATCGACTGGGAAAATGAGGTCTTGAGAAGCAGTTCTCATTGAATAGACTCGCCACACAGTCTCATGATTGGTTCTTGGAAGAAGGTACGACAACAAGCATATGAAATGAGAGCATGGAATGGGAGATCTTGAGAATAAATTATCTAGTGAATGAACCCCTCTCCGCTCATATATTATAAGGAATTCAACGGAATACCAGTCATTGAACTACATACCAAACATCTCCTAGAAGAGTAATTGTTACTACAAGACACTAATTAGAGAATGTTCCAAAGACTCTAGTGATAATTTACATTCCTAAAAAATAAGCCCTTATCCCCGTGGACGCCTTTCCAGGTGGGGGGAGTATGTTGAATACTATCAAATGAGCATTGAAGACTTCACAAAGGAATAAATATCTGAATATATGTATTATTTTCCCACAAAGAAAAGGAATAATGAAGTGGCCAAAATCATGTGTATAACATGAACTTCTAGGTTATGTGTAAACCCATAAGTATATGGAAGACCCTATATAGACCCTTTGACAGGCCCTTATTCTCTTTTGAAGGTTCTATTCTCACTTGATAATCATGCGTCGACATCCAGACAACCACCCCTGGGTCACATGAATTTTCAACCAGTAGATTACTAATAAACCATCCAAAACCACTTTGAAAATATGAGAAAAATATCCATAATTTGGAAGCCTCATGCGGTTGTAGAAATCATGCAGTGCATCACCGATATGTAGAGTGATTGTGTTAAAAAACACTCAAACAACCTCATGCGATCCCCAACCCTAATAAAATATGAAATGGAAATAATATGGGAAAAAGAGGGATCTTATTATGGTTGTAAAACTAATTTGATGCACTAGTATGGCTTCACAAAGCCCATTGAAAATATATCCTTATCTCATGAAAGGTCCCAGGAAAGTTTCCTAAGGTCACACGAGGGCCTTTTGATAGGAACCTTGATCTCATCAAGGTATTTGGACATGTCAAACCTACAATATGGAAGTCCCTTGGTATGTATGCATGATTAAAAAATACCCAATTAAATTGGACATAATACAATAAATGGGGAATTCATGGGATGTGCTCACAATCAATGAAAATAAAGAGACTCCACAGCAGAGTAACCTACATCAGGACTTCATGAAGGCGCATGAAGTCAAAGCCCTCCACTGAATCCATCCTATATTTTCTCGATATACACCACATAAGGCGATGAATAACCGAGGGGATGAGGCCTATAAATCATCCAAAAAATAATGAAAAATGTATCCATACGTGGAATAAAAATCCTTAGATCCCCGCACAGGTGAACCCATGAATCATATCATATTTCTCAGATTGGATGATCTTAAAAATAGGAAAATTTTCTGTCATGTAAGATCTAGTGAACAACCAAAGTAGTCAGGTAGCAAACATAGGAACATCATGTGATCACTCATAGATCACGTGAAGGACTTCTGGTGGAGAATGCAAAGAACATCACATATATCTTCAATATAACGTGGGTCTTAAAACAAGATAAAACTGAAAAAATCTATTTCATTTATAATAAAAGTATAGAAAAAATACTAAAAGGTGGGAGACATACGCAATGAACATATATACTGATCCTCATTCACTTCCCATGAACCTCTTGGGTCATGTCAGAACACAAGGACATGTCACATTGATAATGAAATACACCTATAGTATTTTATTTGTAATATGCAAAGTCCCAGTGGCATTCCAAAGCAGGTCACAAGAAACCCTCCATGCATAGAACCCATGTCTTGTTAAACCCTTCGTGCTATTCATCCAAGCTTTGGAGTTCCCTCTTGATGCATCACCCAGATCATATGATAGAACCAGTTCATGTTAGATGAGTTTCATGGTAGCAACCGTGTATATCAGATGGTTCTTGTGATGTCCTTCAGACATGTTAGTCAGCTTTCAAAATGACATTAAGACATGTTATCCTAGGTCATGTATCAACCTTTAGACATGTTGCACTGACTCTCATGATTCCCTCTAAAGAGTGAAATCTATATTTAACGATGAAACTAAGTAAGTTTAGTTGGATCATGTGATTACCTCTAGAAAAGATAGATGATATTATGTGATGACTTACAGGACAAGCCGAATGGGTCTTGTGATGTCCTTCGGACAAGTCAGCCGTGATCATGTTTCATCCTTTAAAACATTACATCAAAGTTATGTGAAATCCCTCTACTAGATAAATTGGATTAGGACATTGTATTTGGATATGTTAGGAAGAAACCCTTTGGAACGTTCAGAATATCACCAAAGAATGTCAAGATGACAATAAAGTCATGTTACATAGACAAGAAGGCTAGGTTGATTTGGAATCCTAGGCCTTGATAACCCTTTTTCACCCTCAATGTGTAAGCCCCAACCAACTAAGATATGAGAACTATGATTACTGAGATAACCAGGATATGTAGGAAACATTCCTAATTCTCCGGATAATATAGGCATCCATATTGGTGTAATCCCCCCATGTCTCCAACATTCCATCCATTAGGACACAATCATTCCCAGGGGCTGATCATTATACCTCATCCATCAATGGACTGATAATGAAAAATAACTATCATGAATCTAATTCCTACCATAACTAGTATATGTAAGATGCATCTCTGATGCTCGAGCTCTATATTACTGTCCAAATGTCTATCCCGATGTATAATTCCTGTATATATAAGTGAGTAAATCAATTATTTTCCATCCCTTGATTGTCACATCAAGCATAGATCATCTGGGAGTAGGGAGTTGTAATGATAATATAACTTGCGTCATAAGCCTCTACCATCCAAGGAAACCTCAGCGTGTAATCCCTGATTAGAGAAATAATATGATATGAACCACATATAAGGGAAATCCATGTGTGTTATCCATAACCAACAAAACTATGAGGAATATAATTCCAATGACAACCAAGATACATATGATGAATTCCTAAGGCTCAAGCTCAAATAGGCATCCACTTTGGTGTAATCCCCCTTGTCATTGATATTTCAACCATTAGGATCTAATCATTCCCAATGGTTGATTATTCTACCTCATCCATCAGCGAACTGGGAAGATAATTAATCTATGATGAATCTAATTACTATAATAAATAGGATACATGGGATTAATTCCTATGAAAAAATATCTATATTAAACATCCCATGGGATACCATGGCACATAAGTCCCATATCCATATATAGTGAGACTGATTACTTTTCATCCCTTGTTTCTTACAACGAGCATGACTCACATGGTCTAAGGAAGTTTTTGTAGTCATATCATTCACTTCATCAATCTCAACTATCCTGGGTGACCTCAGTAGTTAAGCCCTGATGAGTGGAATAAAATTATCTCCCTTATATTAGGGAATCTAACATGAGTCCAATCCCAATATCATGAACAATCTATGATAAATCTAATTTTTTCAAATATCAGGATATGTAGGATGCCTTTTTAGACCCGAGATCAAATATGAATCCTCTTTGGTTTAAATCCCTTCATGTATCCAAAATTTCAACCATCAAGACCCAATAATTCCCATGGGATAATCATTATATCCCATCTGTCAATGGGCTGAGAAAACAAATGATCTACAATAAAAATGATTCCTTCTATAATCAGGATACATAGAGAATCTCCTCGAGACACAATCTTGAATACCCAGGGCCTAATTTCCTACACATATGTCCTTTCTATATGATGTTAAACTTCATAGGGTGTAACAAACTATGTGAATTTTTATTACTACTATGAAGAGGATTTGTAGGATGCCTCATAATGGCTCAATCTTCTCCTCAGAATATTAACCTCCTCCCGGCATGGTAGAAAATCCCAAATTTCTTGGTTATGTGGCTCCAACATATAATTATTTTCTTATTATTATGAAATAAATGAATAACTTTAGATACATATAGATGGGTTCACTAATCATATCCCCTTCTTCTATACATAAAGTGGAAAACTTGTGGTTGTTCTATTAGGGTAAGAAGTCATGTATCGGGATTAGAAATAGATTCATGAACATATCTTAAATATATAAGAGAGCCCTAGAGATGGAAATAATTTCCCCAAAAATTAGGTGATGAGCCTGACCTACCATCCTATGGACTAATGTGATTTCTTAACCGTAATTAGTTTGAAAACCCCATCTAACCACCTACCTCGGGAAAGAAAGCATGTACCGAATTATGGAAGTGGGAACCTTTGAGATTTTCTATAAAGAACAAAAATAGTGATCTAACATCAATGGTTGTGTACAAAATCTACCTCCCAATCAACTATAATTCCAAACTATATTCCCCTAGGTCACATAGTTTCCATCAAAACCAAAATAGAAAACAAAATGTGAAATACTTTAATCATGAAATCTCCTTAACACCATAAAATGGATATACTAACAAGTTCTCATCAGACCATTTTGTTCCTCAAATGAGGGTTTCCATGTCATATCTTTGCTGTCAAAATAAAATCAGCATCGTGATCTCCCTATTTAATCTATGATAATTCTTGGGCTTTTTTTCTCATCAAAATTTGATAAATATATTTTGTATTTAACAAAAATAGTGTTATTATTTTGAATTATAAAACATCATATTATTTTCCTTATGATGTTTTATAATCTTCATGTATCACATTTTATATAAAATAATATTATAGATAAATCATTAATTAAATTATCCTTAAATATGTTATTTAATTATCTATAAATATTAGCTTCTACTTATTTAATTTTTTTACAAAACCCATAATATTTTTTTCGAATTTTTATTAATATATTGACAACATGGTTTGGTGAGAGGATTTATTTATGGATAAATTTTCCCATTTAAATCTCAAAAATAAGTCAGGAATTGAATCATATCTATAAAACATGTAATGAACTAACTTAGGATCACTCCTAGAAAGGTTTGATGGTATTTTTTGATCCCTGTGGGGTGAAAACCAGTTCATGATCATCAAGGTAACACTCTTAGGAATGATTTTCCCCAATAATTGAAATATAAATTGAAATTTTATTCTCATTAAAAATATATCATGACTCATATATAAGTTATAATACTATTAAAATAAAATAAAATTTCTAAAAATATAAACAAACCCAAACTTGGAAGAACTAAATATAAACATCCATATCACAGTGAAACTTAATGAAAATATTAAAAAAATTAAAATAGGATCCCAAGGTGTAATAATGGATGAATTTGATAATACATACACACTACAAAATAGATAATAAACCCAAAATATTAAATTGAAGATATTATACATTACATGAGGTCACCATAAAACACCATCACCAAAACCCACTTAATGAGTAACCAAAGAAAATAGTTTACAAGGAATAACTCCCAAGAACCTAAAACTAAAAAAATACTTTAGTCTACAAACATCAAGTGGAATATAAAGGTCACAGGATAAATAAACCTATCAAATTTCCCATGGATTTCAAACATTTCATTAATTAAGTCATTCTATAAACTATGGTTTGGAATATGACACATGAAAATAGGTATTTAACACTTCAAGTAAAATTAAATTATAAGGATCTCTCAAATCCTTTTTTAAAACTGGAATAATTATTAAAAAATAACATTTCTATGAAACCCCCATTTGAAATCTTACTTTACCAAAACTATTTCATAAATAGTTATAAGAAGTACTTTTTAAATACCTCTAAATACTATAATAAGACATCAAATGAATCAATAAATCACAATTTCAAGAGAATAAAATAAGAAGGTAAGTTTTACATGGTTAAAAGTTGTTATAAAATAATTATAAGCATAAAAAATAAATAATAAAGAAATTAATACATTTAAATTGAACCATAAATGGTAGAAATAGAATTATCACATAACATGATCGAATAATAAAGAAAAATAAATAACACAATTAGTAAGATTTTTTTATCAAGGAATTCAAAGTAAAGCATAAATATAATCATGGGAAACTCCTATAAATCCATTGATATGATCCATTAAGTAGTTTGGTAGAACCATCTACTGACCTATCAATGAAGTTCCTAAAATAAAAAATCTATATATTTCTCTAACCTAGAATCAACAAGTGGAACTCCCCTTATTTAGAACAAACCATATACCAAAGTATCATAGTAAATATGTGAACTAAACTAATAACAGCTATCTATCGGTCTTCCACATAGATACATAATGTACCGGTGATTCTAACAACTAGGGTTAGGGAATCATGTATCATATACCAATCACACATCAATAATAAGGGAAATAAAAAATCACATTAATATCGTAACTCATCTCATCCCCATAAAACAATTTCATAAAATCACATTTTTAGATTACATAAATATTAAATGAAAATAAAATTCAATCACAATATCCATGATACCATATAAAACATATTTTCATGGGGATTAAACAAAGGGTGCAACTTCTTTTTTGAGTATACTTTTATAAAAATTCCTAAAAATTCCATAAGATTTAAGTTAATAATCTAACACTTTTAAAACCAGTTTGGAAAAAGTTTTAAAACAATGTTTTATTTGGAAATTATACTTCTAAAAAATGGGAAACATTAATTTAATCCCAACAAATCTAATATATCATATATACATATATGAAAAACATCATTAAATAAATTAATAAACCACACAAAAATATATATTTATAAAATAATAAGAGAACATATCAAAGTAACACATCAAGTCCATTAAAAATGAAGTGATGCCTAAATTGTTCTTTAAATATCATAAAACAACCATATAAAATCATTATATGGATTTAAAATACTAATTAACAACCAACCCTTTTGATGAATACTCATAGTAATTTTAGAAAATGCACACAATTTTTATCTTTTTTATACAATAATAAGTGAAATAAATCGTGAAAAAATATCATAAATTCTCCATTTATTTTGATTTATCTTTCATTTTTAATGTAAATTAAGAAGATATATAAATATATCCAAAATATTAATGGTTTTAACATCAGTTAGTTAATAAAATTGTTAAAAAATATTTCAACATTTGTTACTATAAGAAACTATATTGAAACCCCTATAAATATAGATATATAGAGTCTTAAAATGATATATTTTCATTAAAAATTATGCTTAATGGGGCATACAATGTCACTTTTAGAGATAAATAGATTTTCAAATCCTAAATAAATATCTATATTTATTTTACTTTGCAAAATAGTTTTTATGAAAACTAGTTTAGAATTCCACTTTCAATGTTAGTTATTTTTAAAAACCAATGTCGAAGGTGATTTTAATATATGTATTCAAAATAATTGACATTAAATAATAATTTTTTTAGAAATAAAAAAATCCCAGTACTGTAATTATATAAAAAATTATAAACAATAAAAAACTAGTGCTTTGTGAAGTGAATAACTAGGAAATAACTCAATTAAATCTTGAATACAATATCATTTAACAAAAAAGACACATATATGAATATTGTATTTACAAATATACAAATTAATAAAACATAAAAAATAGTCTGAAATAAATATTGAAGGAGGTTTACTCCTCTATTATTATAAGTTGAACCATCATAAAAAATATACAACAATGTTGAATTTTATTAAATTAATAAAATAATATATTAATTTAATACATAAAAGATAGAATAAAAGTTACCCTTTAAAAATATATCATCATTCAAACTGTGATAATATAAAAAATTAATCACATAACCAAATAACCACATTCAACTCATCCTCTTTGATGATGCGACCACATATTTAAAATAAACATTAAAAATAAAAAATAGTATATATGTACAATAAAGAAAGTATAAAATAATATAAATGTAAACTACCAATAATTTAACATATTTTATTTTATTTGGATTATCTATCAATAATTGAACATTTTTAAAATATTTTCATTAGATGTGTTATTTTCATATATTAATTATTTAAACATATGTAATAAGAAAAACATAATAATAAATAAATAATAAAATGGAATAAAACTTACAATTTCAATAAATTTCTAAAATTTTAAAGGACTTTTCCATGTAGAGAGAAAAACTAATATGATATTCATTAATGTGGGTAGAATAATAATTTTAACATTAATTATATCATAATGAGTAATATTTTATAATTATGTATGTCACCTTACCCATCATGGAATGAAAGAAACCTACCTTTAAGAATTATATTTGATAATTTTTATTATATATATTTAACTCTCCCATCCATTTTAAGATATTTTATAGATATTGAAATGTATTCTAGATGAATAAAAACTTAAAAAAAGTCATATAATTTTGGATACAAATAGTGCAGATATACGTAAATAGATAAGTAATAAATCCAATCCCTATATATTAAGAATTGAAAAATTCAATTGAAACATACTTACATAGAAAAGATCTGTAACATGGGTAATGGGATATCATCACTAGTGAAAAGATCCAAGACATGTTTTTAAATATCATTAACACATAATATCTCCCATGTATGTCAGTAGTCATCAGAAACTCAAAAAACAGAGTCAATATAAAAAAATTTAGGGCTCATTTTGTGTTCCCATTATGAAAATTGAGAAGTATTTGAATATGTTAGTTATTGAAACTATTATTTTATTTATGAAGAATAATTTTATGTCAAGTATTCCTATATTATATAAATAAATGAACAAATTACATTTAATTTTAAATTAAAAATAAATAAAAATAAAAAACAACACATACTTCATATGTCAACTAATAAATAAGGCTAGCTTACTAGAGTAAACATTGACCTAGAAGACCTCTAAATTTGAACACCTACTCAGTAGGAAATGTCATTGATGTAGTTTAATAAATATTATCATATATCACTACTTTTACCTTACCAAACTATAAAAAATGATGTTGTTAACAATTCTTTATATTATTTACAAATCTATAAAAAACAATATGTACATGGGGATCCCCAACATGATACTCAAAGTGAACAATAGAGTCCTAATGAGGAGGTATAGGATCTTGGTTCATAGGCTATATAGGTTGTTTATATCTCACCATTTCACTAAACATATCATGTATAAAATATTGAATTTGATTTTATATCAATTAATTTATACCGTACAACTTAGCCTCTAAGGAAGCTTACACCGTTACATTTCGCCTCGCTGAATGTCTTACTAGAAAAAACACATTTTTTTCTATTATAAACAAAAAACTATATTTTCTCTTATATAATATAAGTATTCTGTATTTCCTTAATCATTCTCTAGTATGTCAATCATATATCAATGATAAATGTCCCCTTCATCACATTATCCTAAAGGGAATTCTAAAATGATATATATAAAATTATCTATCTATAGGGAATTTAATAAGTATTAATATTAAATAAAAATAGTATCTAATTTATTAAAATCATATATTCCACTTATTATTATAGATCATTGAAAAATTTCCCATTTTTTTATCATCCCTAAAATTTTCAATTTTTATTGGATTGTGAGGGGATATGGAGGGTCAAACTAAACCTATTCAGAGATACTAATTGATATAGATCTTAATTATTTAATCTTTTTAGATATAATGTTCTCCTCTAGTGAATGATATCCTCCACATGATAAATTATAAGGGTATAAATTATATTTTTTGATATCTTGGTGATATTTCATAGAGTCCTGTTACACAAGGATAAATTAATTATTTATCAAATAATTAAAAAATAATGTTCAAATTGATTTCATATATAATAATTTTCTTACTCTAAAGCCTTTTACCCCCATCTAGAAAAAAACTTTTATCATTTATCTATATCTATACAACCATATTTTAGGCAAGGGTTATCATTATTTTCTTTCTTAAAAATAAAAAATGAAGTCAATTGTGTTTAAAAATCCTTCTATCTAGTTTCCATAAATTACAACCACAAGATCTTAATTATTTTTGTGTCTTAATAGTAAAATTTCATCTATTGTTTAATAAATTAAATTTTAGTCACATAAATATAAAATATTTGAATAATTGGAAAAATAATAAATCAGTTGAGATATCATACTCTTATAGACCCATATAATCAATCTTTCAGAATCTGGTCGATGGTATTTTAATTGGGATATAAAATGAGGATCCTAGAACAACATAGAATCGCTATATAACTCCTAAAATTATTTGAATTTAGTCTAATGGGGTTATTATTATAATAAAATTAAATTTAAAACCTCTTATTCACATATTTATGTGAAAGTTTTATTACACATTTAATCCTATGTCTACGAACACTGGCTATAGAATTCTCTAGAGAAGAAAAATAATATTCTATAGAAGTCTCACTGGTTGTTTTAAAAATAACATTAATAAACAAAATTTTAATTTCAATAAATTATTTAATTATAATAAAGATGTTAATATGAAAAATTTTACACATGCCTTAGTAAATTTCCCCCTATATTTGTGTCCACCATTTTAATAGATAAATTTAATGAAATTATTTTTACCTATATTTCATTAGAATAGATGGATTATTTTTATTAATAAACATGATATTAAATAATATACATAAAATTATACCTATCTAAAAAGGATGAATAGAAAGTAATAATCACATAAAAATAATGTTTTTAGGCTTCTCCTATAACACCCCAATAGTTTAGAATATATTTATCTTTAATAATTTTTATTTTTATGATAGATTTTTTACACGAAACACTAAACTGAAGAGAATAAATAATTACTAAAATTAAAATTAAAATCTATTATAAGATAATTAAAAAAATTGTAACTATAAAAAATCAATTATAATAAGTATGACTTTAATTATCCACAGTTTACTGGAAATTTTTTGTTTAAGAAGTATTTTTATTGTATATTTTATATGTTTTATTTAAAGGTTAGATCTATAAATTTCATAATTTGAGATTTTTTAAAATTAAATTCATTTTGGAATTTATAATTTCAAATTTACCATAGGGCCAATTCTTGGTATTTTTCTGAAAATGTTTATTTTTTAGTGAATAGTGAAAAATACCATTTTGACAAATACCATAACCTTGGTGACATCATTATGATATAAAGTTAAATAAAAAATATTTCAAACCTTCAACTCAAAAAAATAATTTCAATGATTAAAATAAATAATTTAAAACTGTAATGTCAAATTTCTAAACCCATTCTTGAGTTTTTGGAACCTGAGTTATATTTTATTTGAAAAAAAATATTTTTTATTCTTTACCTTTAATTAAATATTTCAATGATTAGGTTATATTTTGGAGTGCTTATAATTTCAAATAAACTTAATTTATTTAATAATAAACCTATAAATTCATAGTAAGCACCATTACTAAAAAACTATTTGTCCTAAATAATTATCAATTCATTTTTTTTAAAAAGTCATTTTCTCTAAAAATGGGTTTTACACATTTTGATCACAGATATTAAAATAAATTTATACCACATCTAGGAATATAATATTATTAAATGGATTACATATTTTAAATAAATATTAATAATATTATGTAATTATTTCATCTAAATTCTTTATCCATAATGAATAGTTACCATGGTAAAAATCATGTAACCATAGTAAGGGTTAAATGGGATGAAAAGAGGGTAAACCTAAGAGGTAAGGTTTAAAATAACAAAAACACTTCATTAAATATAATTTGTTGATTTTATTTCTATTATTAACTTATTATCTTCAAATATTTTAAATTTTTTTTCCACTTTTCGGGAGTGAGACAAATATTATATAATTGAGTTTCAATTATTTACAAGTTTTTCACCCACCTCACTTATAAAAGGTAACTTCCTATTCTCAATTTTCCACACCACATGATAACTATAGACTATACATGACCTTCACATATCACTTACCAACAATCCTCCCTACACCCTAGTTTTCCTTTTCTCCACAAAATACAATCTCAAGAAGTCTTAAGGTTTAAGGTAAAGGAAGATACACGAAGAAATGGTAATTATCTTTACTAATCTATTTCATGTTTCATTCTTCCTCAATGAAATAAAAATATTATATATCCATAATAGGATACTGAAATAATATTATTTTCTATTAATATTTTTTTAATATTAATGGTAAAACCATTTTTTATATCCTTTATATGTAATGGAAAATTAAAACATCACACATGCCTATTCATGGACTACTATCTTTAAGAAGTGATGTATTTTAATTTTCATCACCGTATCTCATGGATGGAAATATATATATATATATATATGATGATTATAACCTAATTATTTTTATATAAATAAAAAAAATATTTTCCACTTTATTACCCTCCCATCACATGGGAAATGATAATGGAACTTGTGCGTACGCGTGGAATATCACTTCCATGAAGTGATGTGATATGTTTTTTATTTAAACATAAAATGGATAGTAATACAGATAAATTAAATGAATATATATGATATAAATGGTATTATTATTATTATTAGAGGTGCATTATTATAAACCATTCTTTCTTACTATTCATTTGAAGTTGAAAACATCACTTGTGCAAACTTACAAACTACCATTAAGTAATGTAATTAATTTTTCATCACCGCATTATATGAAGGGATATAAAAGTGTAAATAATGAGTAATTATTACATATAAAAAATAATTAATATTTTTGATATCATGAGAGAATGAAAAATTTGCAAGGACCATAATTATCAAACTGAAACATGAATGAGAAATATAATTATTCATAAAAAATATTGATTTTAAAGAATAATTTTTAATAAATGGGTAATTATAAATTAAAATATAATGAAATATTCAAACATAAGTATTATTATGGTTCTGGTATAGATTTATTACAAATATAAATTTATTATAAATTATGCTAATAATTTATATTAATAATTTACAGACTTGAGGTATTGGTTTTCATTGTAATCTCATTTATTTTCAGCATTGTGTATGTTAAATTTCCAATGAAGGAAATTTTATGATCCTTATCTTTTAAACCACACATATTTTCTTTTAAACTGATTATTAATTGGATATTTAGGTTTTAATTTCATTCTTCTCTCCTTGGTACTTAAAATAATCAATTTCTTTATTAAAACTCGACCTTTTTCTCTTTTTGGTCAGGAATATTTCACTTTCATATCAATTTCCTTCAAATTTTTGTATGTAAGTTTTTACCAATTGTAATTGTTTCAAAATTTCATTTTTCTACCTATTAATTTATTTAAAAATGAATAAAGTCAATATTTTAATTTTTCATTCTAATGACTCGCTTATTTACTTTTTTCAAAAGTGTAAAAAATGATCTCTTTTAACATATATGACATGAATATATTTACCTAATATCATATAATTCCATAGTCATGGAGGTTACTTCAAAAGTTTCATTGGGCTTAAAAATAAAATCCTATTTCTATTTTCTTTGTGAATATATATTTTTGAAAGTTTACTAAAGAAAGGGAATGTTCTCTCATGATTTTGAAATCGTATTTTAAATGATTTTATAAAAGTTATTTTTAATCTATGTAAATATCCATTAATTATTTTTATGATTCATCAGGGATAAAATCTTATGATACCATGCACTTTAATTCTCCATATAACTTATTAAGATGATGTTTTATATATTATTTTATGAAACCCATTTCATTCCCACATGTTAATTATGATATAATAAAAAGATGAATTTTTTATGATATTATTCCAAATTTATGTATTCATTTAATTATATGATGTGTGGTCAAAACAAATATCACTCCAATGTATTGGGTAGATATTTATTTTTCATGAGATAATTTTAACTAAAATGCGGGTGAAAACAGTCTAGTAAGGGACTCTTTCCACAGATATTCATGATAGTGAGGCTTGACTATGGAAATTGTGGGAATGAGGAGTGAACCCCATCCACTCTAGGTCTCTTTTTACTATGATAGTCTATTCAGGGATCCTTGAAAAAAGGTAATGATTTTTTATGATTATTTTTATTCCACAAACTAATGTTTTGTGCTTAAGATATTATCTAATGGATCATGATTGATTATTGACGATTCCACACAATTATGACTTATGTCTTTTGTTCCAAAAAGGAATTATTCCATGACATATGATTAATGGTATATGAAATATTGGGTATGTTTTTGTAAGTTATGATCATGTTATTATACCCTTATTCCTTCTTATGATTTCATTTGATCATCAATCTATATCTCTCATGTTTACCCTTATTAAGCACCTGAGATAACATTTTCTTATGTTTTTTCGCGTGTTATAAAGAATGTTATCAAGTACAATATGTCTATGAATCATACTATTTTTGAATTAATTTCTATAATATGTTGAATATATCTCATTAAATAAGTATATTATATGTTTATTATTCAATGACACTATACAATTAAGGTCTGGGGTGTGTCATACTGTGATATGTATTTAATGTTCAAAAAATTTATTTTATATTTTTTTATATAATTCTTTGTTATCCTTGGTTAGTATGAGAGAAGGGTTGAATTATTTTTTGAGATTCAATTATATGTAAAATGTGGATAGAACCAAATACCACCTATGATGAACAGAAAGAGAGATAGGATGAACCTATTGTTTCGTAGGTTGATAAGAAGGTTTCATAATTTATTACATATTTGGAATTATTTTTCGTTTATATGAATAATCTATATGATCAATGATTCTGATTCTCACTCTATTATTTTTTGTTTTATTCAATGACAATAACTAGGAGTAATAATTTTAATAATGAATCTAAATAAAAATAAATTGACTTACCTCAAGATAAAATTAATGCTATGGGAGATGGATTGAAATATCTTTTTATTGTTATAAAAAAACTCTTACAATCTATGAATCATGTTGTGATTAAAAATGATCAATGTAAGAAGAAAAAAATCATTGAGTCTTCTAAGATATAACCCCAACATTCTTTTAGTTGTTCCTCCAATCCATTGATTACTAAGAAATGGATTAGTACCACAAAAAAGATATTTCCTGTTCTCTAGAAAATAGATGATGAAAAAGTTTTCGTGGATATTTATTTTTTGGATTGTTATGTTGATCAATGATAGAATATTATTAATAATATAAGGAAATTGGAAGATATTTATTCGCTAACATGGGAAGTGTTTAAGAGGGTATTTTTCAAAAAGTAATTTCTTGGAACAATTTTCACAAAAATAAAAATGGAATCCATCAAGCATATGTAAAAGGATAATTAATCTGTCATTAATTATACGGAAAATTTCCCCAAACATTAAAGGTTTGTTTATGGTTTTATCATCAACCCTAGAAGTTATTTTGATCATTTTTTAGTGTCTTAAAATCAAGTCTCAAAAAGTAGTTATTTATAAGATACCTTAGTAGCTATAGAGAAGTAATTTGATTCACTCTCAAGATAGAAATAGAGAGAAAAGACTCACATTATTCTAATGGTTTTGGGGATAAGAAAATAAGATGTGGAGATTCAAATAATAAAACACATGGAGGAATGAAAATTAATCATTATTTATGTCAAAATTTTGGAAGGAAGCATGAGGGAATCACCTTAAGTGGACTGGTAAATATTTTATTTTTATAAAAGAAGGTTTTCAAGAAAATAAATACTGAAATAATGTAAATAGTTCCTTCTAATGGGATTAATGGAGAAATATATCAAATAAATTCACTACCCACCCTCCAATTCTATAATTTTAATTATTAGAGGAATTATACCAATTAGTGTAAAAATCCAATGGTTAATGATGATAATAAAATTTAGCGGCCTTTAAAACAAATGGATAAAGAGAATGATCATACGATCAAAACTATATAAATGGTTTGCAAGAATAAAGTGGTGAATGGTATACTTATCATCAACACTAAAATTTAAAATGTATTATTTGATTCTATTTCTAGACACTCTATTATATCTGAATAACTTTCTAAGGGTATCACATTACCACCTAAATAATTAGATGTATAATTATCAATAAAAACTATTAATGATTCAATAATCACAAATCAAGTATACGACACCTCCCCAAAATATGTTGGTGGGAATTTTCTATATGAAAACATTTTTATTCTCTATCTTTTTGAATTTTATGCGATATTGGGAATGAATTTTCCACCTTTATTAAGATACAATATTAATTTACATGGAAGGGAAGTCATGTTTGATATTCTGAATCAACTTATGAATATATATTAGTGTGCATCTGAATATGAAATTGAAATGTGAATTACTTCAATTATATATGTATTACTACATATTCATGAGGGGAACATATCTAAAATTGTTGGGGAGAAACTCAACATTGAAGATATGTCTATCATTTGAAAATATGTTGATGTATTTTGTAACAAGTTTACCATAATTACCATGAATCATGAATTTAGTTTTAAATAGAACTTATACCTAGTGTTATTCTAATTTTAAATAATCAATAAATAATTATACCAATTTATTTATATGAATTTAAGCGTAAACTCCAGAAGAATATATTAAAGGGATCCATACTCCTAAGTGTAACACCATAGCATTCCCTAGTTCTTTTATTTATGAAAAAATTTGGGTCAATGTGTCATTGCAATGATTATTATGAACTCAACCAAACCATTGCTAAGAAAAAGTATCCTCTTCCGTGTATTGATGACTTTTTTCTATCAATTGTGCAGAGCTAAACACTTTTCAATGGTTATCCTTCATTATAGATATCATCAATTAAGATTCATCAAGGATGATATAACCAAGAAATTATTATGTATGTGGTATGATAAATATTAATTTATAGTGACTCTATTTGGACTTACCAATACCCCTTCTTTTATCATGGATCTAATGAATAGAATCTATTAATACAACCTTGATCATTTTTTGATAGTTTTTATAAATGTAATTTTTATATAGTAAATGAACAAGGAAGATAATTAATATCATTTGAATATTATTTCTAAGACCCTAATAAAGGATAAAATATAAAAAAAATAATTGAGTATGAATTTTGGATACAAAAAGTATCATTATTGGAACATGTGATCATTTATTTGGGTATATTCGATGATACTTCTAAGATGAAAGTTATTAAAAAATAACACAAAACAAAAAAGTGAAATCCATAGTTTTCTTGTATTGGAATTATATTATTAATTATTTTTGATAGATTTATCAGAGTTATCAAATAAAATAACCAAATTGATTTGGATGAGATCCAAATTATTTTGGATAATTAAATTTGAAGAAAATTTCAAGGAGCTAAAGAGAATGTTGGTTATGGAAATGATTTTCACACAACCATTTAGTAGAGAAGAGTTTATGATATATAGTTATGAATAAAATAAGAGGATAGGATGTTGTATTATGTATAATGTCATGTGGATATTTATGACTCATGAAAATTGAAGATTCGTGAGCCAAGTTACCCGACTCCTAATTTGGAGATGGAAGCGGTGGTAGTTAGTCTAGGTTGTATGTAATTTTAAAGCCTATGGGAAGTGAATTCCTCTAAGTCCTATGGGCCATGTAATACTTACGCCTACGGGCTTTGTAAGGGTTCCACCTCACCCCTTGAAAGGTGGATTTTCAAATCAATAAAAAATGAAGGCCTTCGGGCCATTAGAGGAGATGGAAGCGGTGAATTTTATATTAAAATTAAAGATAAATTATCTATATGGTGAAATTTATGATTTATATATAGATCATAAAATATTAATCTATATATTCAAATATAAAGAGTTGAATATACACCAAAATTTATAGTTTTATATGATTAAATATTATGACTACTCAATACTACTATGAAGGTGAATAAGGTGGCTGAAGCTCTATGTTGGAAGGACCATGATAGTTTTTTTAGGGTGAGGATCTAAAGAGATACAATACCTATGATTTTTTAGAGGATGAAACTTTAAATCATAAGGAAAGAATAATGATCCATTCTTTCATAGATGAATGTTCAACAATCCATCCATGTCAATATTAAAGAGGTGTAGGAGGAAGGTGTGGATCTTAAAAAGAAGCTAAAGATTGTTCCAAAGGTAAACTATGTCCATGATTTAGTGGATATATAATAGAATTCAGAATGTTTCCTATGAATAGTTGAATTAAATAATGACATATTGGAAGAATCACATAACCCATCATTATTTATTCATCCTAGAAGCAAGAAGTTGAATAGATATCTTAGTGAGTGTTTTTGTGAGACAACATGAAAAGGGATATAACAGAGTATGCCCGTCGATACCTGGAATGTAAAAAATGTTAAGGATGAATGTCACAAGGTTAATGGGATGTTACAATAGTTACATGTATTAGAATGGAAATGGGAAATCATAACCATGGATTTTTGTAAAGGCCCGTAAAATTCAATGGAAATTTTTTCTTAATTTTCTTTGAATTTTACAAGAACGCAGTTTCTGACAGCACCTGATTCCGAGGCCCGGTGTGGCCGGAATCATTTTCCGATGTTTGGCTCAGGTACATTCAGTGAACGGACGAGCGGGTTTTTCTATCTTTTGATCTGGTGCTCGGAATTGAAATCTGAGGACACCGATGAACTCGCAGCGCCGATATTCACTTAAGGAGACCTTTTCCGAGGTTGCGTTTATTGGGGGTTGAGAGTTAGTTTTTGGGAATTTTAGAATAAGTTAAATAAAATTGTGGAATACAAATTTTATTTTCACTTGTTGGTTAACGTCTCCCAAAGAGAGTTATAGGTGGGACCCACATCCACTTAACCTCCCTTGGGAGGATTAAGTGTGGTGGGGCCCACACGAAGCATAACTCTTCACCTTCTTTTTATACTCCCTTAAACTCCTCTTTTAATGAACATGACAACTTTGGTTATTAAATGGGTGGAGTTGTTTATTTTCAAACCTTTGAATTTCAAAATGGTATGGTTGTGTAAATAAAATAAGACCTTAGCTTATTTTATTTGGGTTAGAATTCTCTAGACAATCTTGAGAGAATTTGGAGCCTTATTCTTCTTCTTCAAACATTGACGAAGAACGCGAAGAACCTTCGAACATCGACAAAGAACGCCACGTTCTCGGGAATCGTCTTCCGTGACGCCATACCCGCGACACCGATGACGTCTCTTTCCGCGTCATCTCTTCCACGACGGTTTCCCGCGACGAAATCACCATCAAAGAGCTTCGAATCCTCGCTTCACGACATCGACGTCCTTCTTCCGTGACGCTGACCACTGCGACACTCGTCTTCCGCGGGTCGTTGACGATCATCGTTCTTGAAAACGAGGTAGGGGTTTGTTGTTGATTATTTATTTTTTCTCGTTCTTGGTTCTTGCATGACAATCTTGAGGATAAATGTTTAAGTGTTATCATCTAATGAGAGGGGGGTCGGACCGCACAAACACGGCCGAATCCCCCGTCCTTTGTTCTTGATTATTATTATTTTCTTGTGGATGAACGAGATGGCGTGGTGCCATCGCACCACGCGGGAATCACACGGCAAATATTGTGCGGCGCCGTCACGCCGCGCCGTGGAAAGATTATCATGAACGCGACGCTGTCGCGCCGCGTCGAAGGAAACCAAAGGCGCCGTGGCCGGAGCGGGGCCGCGGCGGAGGGGCACGGTGTCGTCGCACCGCGCCAGATGATGAAGGCCGCGGCTGGTTCCGGGACGCGGCGGAACGAGAAGACCGGCGGCTAGCTGGGCCGCCGGTGTCGGAAGCCGGAAAGGGGACCGGCCTTGCCGGTCCCGTTGAGGAAGGACCGGCCGGCCAGGTCGGGCAGACCGGAAGGGAGAAGAACCAGGTGGAATTAATTCCCCCGGCTGGCCAAAACCGGCCCCCCATAATTTGGGGGGCCACGGTTACACCAAGGGGGGGCATCACCCCCCCGTTTTTCTCAAAGGAAGGCCCCCACATGAGGGGGGCCGGTTTCTCCAAGGCGCGGCATCCAGCCGCGCCGCCAGCTGAAGGAAAGCGGGGGCTTTGCCCCCCGCGCGTGGCACTCGAGCGGCGCACCGGCCGTGCCGGACCGCGCCGCCGTGCCAGGCCGCGCCGCCGCGCCGGACCGCGCCGCCGGCCGGGCCGGGTCGGACCCGGGTCGGGTCGACCCGGTTCGGGCCGACCCAGGGGGGTCGGGCCGGGTCGACCGGGACCCGGACCCCCCGTTTTCGAATCGAGTTCGGTCTTTTGCCCATAACTTGAGATACGGACCTCCGATTGATGAACCGTCAGCGGAGATGCGATCCTTGGATCAAGACGTTCGATTCAGTATATCGCACTCAAAGTTTCGGAATACTTTGTGTTCGGCCAGGTTGGTTCGTACACGAAACCAACCAGTCCCTCGGAGCGGAAACACTCATATCTTGAGCTACAGACGTCCGATTGACGTGCCGTCAGCTTTGTTGAGTTTCTCTTAGTGAGACGGATCTTTTGGAATACACTGCCCGAGGTTGGGACGCAGGTGGAGTATGGTCGGGTCAGTTTTACCTTAAAAACCAACCGGGCCCCTGGGACGAAAAAGCCAATAACTCTCAGACCGGGCGTCCGATCGACGCACCGTCTTTTGCGTTGAGTTCCTGTTAACGATACGAAACTTTTGGATACGTCAACTCTGGACTATGTGACAGTTGATGTATCAGCCTCCCGGCTCGTGGAGCGGATCCTCCCAAATGAGCTTGCTGTGTGCGGGAACCCTAGAGCTAGCTGCGACTATGACTGCTACTGCTACTACTACTGCTACTGTGACTGCGACGACGACAGTACAAAGATCCTTGGTGGATTTGACGACGACTACAGCACTCAGCGATCCTACGTGGATCAGTGCTACAGGTCCCGTGTGGGCCCGATCCTGTGTGGGTCCGATCCTATGTGGGTCATTGCGCTCAGCGGTCCTGTGTGAACAAGCGCCTACAGGTCCTGTGTGGGCCCGATCCTGTGTGGGTCTTTGCGGGGGTTAGTTACCTATCGATCCTTCGTGGGTACGACGACTTAGATGGATCAGAGATCATCTTTATCATCTTTCGAAGAAGTATACCTGTGTGAGCTGAATCCTGTTTCTTTCCTATGTGGATTGTGTTGTGCTATCCTGTGTGGATTTCGTTTTGCTTTCCTGTGTGGAATACGTATACTTTCCTGTGTGGACTGAGTTGTACTTGGGCTCGGAGGTTGGAGCGTATTGGAATTGATGACTTAGGTATATGTATGGGCATATACCTAAGCAGTGACGGTTGGTACTTCGTGATTGTATATTTCTTTGTGGTTTATCCTTTGTGAATTTTGGGAGACCTTCAGGGGTCTCGGGGTCCCTACTGAGTAGCTTATACTCACCCTTGCACGGGCTATGCCCGCACTACGTTGTCTTGGTTGCAGACGACAGACAGTGTTGATCGTGGCTGAGGCTTGCAGAACAGAACGGTACCTGGAGGTGGACCACTAGGCGGGACATGCCCGGAGCGGACGACGGGACCCGAGGAGTAGTGGAGCTATATGTACCCACCCTTCAGGTGGGATCTCCAGTGGACAGCTCGGTGTAGCAGAATTTACTTTACAATTGCTGTTTTCCCTTTCGAGTTGTACTTTACTTTCAGTTTGGGTTTGTATACTGGCCCATTTACTTTTCTGTACTTTCAGTTGTACTATGTTCTTACTTAGTGTTTACTTTTCCTCTTGCCTACTCTGTGCTGTTTGTTTAGCTTTCAAAGGCAATGCCTTCCCTTTTTACTGGGATTTACGCCTTGGTGCTAGTCTCCAGCCCCTGGCCTATGGAATGCGGGCTTGGGGTAGTCACAGCACGGGCCCCGAGGGCGGGTCGTGACAAATTGGTATCAAAGGAGTTCGGTTCTACCGTGAACTCTGATCTTTTCTATGTGAAGCAATAATGTTTAGTGTATTGAGTGTGGTTATGAGTCCAGAGAGTCCAGTGTTGGTGCAGCAGCCGACGTATCCGTACACCAGGACCCTGACTACTGATTTCCGACTTAATGCACGAAAACATTGATTGCATGTGTGTTTCAAAGTTTTCTTTGTGATTACTTTATATCAGCTCACCAGGTATACTGTTCTGACCATGGAGCACATGTTTCCTTTTCAGGATGGCCCCACGACGGCAGCCAGCTAGGGTTCCGAGAGTCGAGCATGACGACAGCCCACCGAGCGACGAGGCCTCGGTGCAGGGCCCTTTGTTAGCAGTGGCACCGGCGGTAGCTCTACCCGCCGGGCCACCGATGCTTCCAGCACCAGCCGCTGACGATGCACGTCGCCTTGGAGCTCTGCACGAGTTCCAGCGCCAGTGACCACCTAGGTTCCGTGGGGAGACAGACCCCCAGGCAGCAGAGGATTGGCTGGAGGTAGTGGTGTGAGTTTTTAGGCTAGTGAGGACACCTGCAGACCTCATGGTGATCCTCGCTGCGAGCCTACTGCACGCAGCAGCGGGCCGGTGGTGGAGCTTGATGCTCCAGGTGCACGATGAGGCATCTCTTCTATGGACGGAATTTGAGAGCCTCTTCTGCTCGGAGTTCGTCCCAGCCACCCTTCGTGCGGTGCGTATCCTGGAGCTTCTTCAGCTGCGGCAGTGCAGCATGACGGTCGCTCAGTACTCGGTGAGATTTACTGATCTCTCGCGCTACTCGACCAACATGGTATGGGACCCATTCTTCCGGGCCCGGACCTTCAAGCAGGGTTTGAGACACGAGATCATGGCATCGCTGATCTCCCTCAGCATACCGACTCAGACAGGAGTACTGGAGCGGGCCCTTTTGATCGAGAGTTTCCTTGCTGAGTCTATACCAGCGCAGCGACCCACCGCAGGGCGGCACATGGCAGAGTCATCTGCAGTAGGCAGTCGACGGATGACTCAAGGGTCCAGGCATACCAGACCTTCAGGCAGATGACGTCAGGACACTGGCTCAGGAGTGCGGGGCACACAGCGTGAAGCCAGTCTTTCGAGAGGCAGACAGTGCTACTCGTGCGGCGGGCAGGGCCACATGGCTCGTGACTGCCCAACCCGCCGTGCCGAGGAGCAGAAAACGGTTGAGGGACCACCGAGGCAGAGGAATAGGTTCGACCGTGGTGGTGCGTAGGGAGGAGGCAGATGAGGCAGAGGAGCTGGACGAGAAGCAGGTGGTGGGCGACGCTTTGAGGCTCTACCACCACCACCACCAGGAGGTCCACCCCGACCACAGGGAGCTGGCGGGCAGAGACAGGCACAGCTCCATGCAGCAGAGGCCTACGACCACGGCGCACCCGAGATGATTCGAGGTACTATCTGTGTCTATTACACCCCTGCTGCAGTACTTATAGACACAGGAGCGAGTCATTCTTTCATAGCCGCTACCCTTGTTCAGAGCTCGGAGATTTCGACAGAGCCGTTGGCTCGATCCTTTCGGCTAGAGACTCCTACGGGAGCAGACTCAATGATTACGCACTGGTGCCAGCAGTGTGAGCTTACTCTAGGAGGCGAGAGATTCGGCTGGGATCTTCTTGTAGCAGCGTCGAGGCCTTACGACGTCATCTTGGGCATGGATTGGCTATCTACAGTCCATGCACAAATTAACTATTTTAGGGGTAAGGTGCGATGTGTACGCACCGAAGGGAGCAGGTTCACCTTCACCGGCGATAAGGGAGCCTTTGCAGCACCGGATGGACTTCCGCGAAGGATAGGACATCCCATCACTCATCAGTTGGCTAGCCTCATACTTGGAGCAGTTGACATGCATAGTCCTGGATTTCCTGCAGTGGTGGATCAGTTTGCGGACGTTTTTCCCGACGACGTCCCAGGGCTAACTCCTCGCATAGAGGTAGACTGTTATATTGACCTGTACCCCGGGACAGCCCCGATATCCACTCCAGCATATCGGATGGCCCCCGCCGAGCTTCGAGAGCTACGGGTACAGTTGGAGGACTTGCAGGGCAAGGGGTTCATCCGACCCAGTGTTTCACCCTGGGCTTCCCCGATATTGTTCGCCAAAAAGGCGGACGGGAGCTTGCGACTTTGTGTTGACTATCGTCTCCTGAACTTGGTGATAGTGAGGAACAAGTATCCGCTACCGAGGATTGATGACCTCTTTGATTAGCTCAAGGGAGAACAGTGGTTCTCGAAGATAGACCTCAGGTCAGGCTATCATCAGCTCAGAGTCAAAGACGAGGACGTGTAGAAGACGGCCTTCAGATGTCGGTATGGCCACTATGAGTTCTTGGTTATTCCATTAGGCGTAACCAATGCTCCAGCAGTGTTCATGGCTCTCATGAACAGGATCCTTCAGCCATACCTCGATCGTTTTGTCGTGGTCTTCATCGACGACATACTGATTTACTCGACTACTGAGGAGGAACACGCCTACCACTTGCGAGTTGTACTAGACACACTCTGAGAGCACCAGCTTTATGGTAAGCTCTCGAAGTGCCAGTTCTAGATACGTGAGGTCCACTTCTTGGGACACGTCATCTCTGAGGCGGGAGTTGCAGTGGATCCTGCGAAGATCGAGGTTGTGTTAGCATGGAAGCCACCCGGGAGCGTGACTGAGGTTCAGAGTTTCTTGGGACTAGCTGGATACTATCGGAGATTCGTGCCAGACTTCTCTAAGTTGCGGCACTACTCACAGCTTTGATGAAGAAGTGTAAACCTTTCGTGTGGTCAGACAGATGTCAGCAGAGCGTCCAGGAGCTGAGATAGAGATTGACCAGCGCACCTATCTTGAGGTTGCCTGAGGAGGGAGTAGGGTACGTAGTCTACTGCGATGCATTAGGGACCAGACTCGGATGTGTTCTGATGCAGGAGCGGGTAGTGATCGCCTATGGATCACGTCAGTGGAGGCCGCATGGGTAGAACTATGCTACCCATGACCTGGAGTTAGCAGCATTGGTCTTCGCTTTGAAGACATGGCGACACTACCTGATGGGAGAGCACTTTACAGTCTTTTCTGATCATCAGAGTCTCAGGTATATCTTCTCGCAGAAGGACCTGAACCTGAGACAACGGCGATGGCTCGAGTTCCTCTAGGACTATGACTTTGAGATAGTCTATACTCCTTGGAAGGGGAACGTAGTAGCCGATGCCCTCAGTAGGAGGACGGGCATTCAACTACTTGAGGAGGCGACGGAGTAGCTAGCCTCTTTGCAGATATCCTTCGAGGATAGAGATGGAGCATCCTTCTTCCAGTCTCTCACAGTTACCCTCCTCTACTACAGCAGGTTAGAGAGGCACAGCGTGAGGATGCTGACTGTGAGACACGACGTGCACAGATATCCTCAGGACAGGAACCTGATGGTTTCTCCCTTGGAGCAGAGCACGACATCCTTTTCAGAGGACGTACCATGGTACCAGTTGCTTTGAGAGAGGAGGTGCTGAGAGAATTTCACACTTCTCCTTTGGCGGTACATCCAGGAGTGGCGAAGATGTACCAAGATCTCAGACGACAGCACTGGTGGCCGGGCATGAAGAAGGCTATGGCAGAGTTCGTTTCTCGATGCCTCACCTGCCAGCAGGTGAAGGCTGAGCATCAGGTACCAGCAGGTTTGGTACAGCCCTTGGGGGTCCCGGAGTGGAAGTGGGACGGGATATCTATGGACTTCATGACTGGACTTCCACGCACTTCCAGAGGTCATGACTCCATTTGGGTGATTGTTGACAGACTCACCAAGTCGGCACACTTTTTACCCATCAGAGAGTAGGGCTCAGTGGAGAGCTTGGGATGACTCTACGTTCAGGAGATTATGCGACTCCATGGTGTGCCATCATCTATCGTCTCCGATCGAGATGATCTCTTTACTTACCGGCTTTGGAAGGGGATACAGGAGGCGTTCGGGACACAGCTACGTCTGAGCTCAGCCTTTAACCCTCAGACGGATGGTCAGACGGAGAGGACCATTCAGACTCTCGAGGACATGCTTCGCGCCTGTGTCCTCGACTTTGGTCGTAGCTGGGAGGACCACATACCCTTGGTGGAGTTTTCATACAACAACAGCTACCACTCCACCATCGGGATGGCACCGTATGAGGCGTTGTACGGCCGACCTTGTAGATCTCCTTTGTGCTGGACAGACCCTGGGGAGTCAGCACTCGTGGGACCGGAGATGGTCCAGGCCATGACATAGAAGGTCCAGGTCATCCAGGAGCGGATGAGGACAGCTCAAGTCCGGCATAAGTCATACGCTGATAGGAGGCGGAGGCCACTAGAGTTCGAGGATGGCAACCACGTCTTCTTGCGGGTCTCACCTCGACGTGGTATACGGAGATTTGTCCGAGGCGGCAAGTTATCTCCGCCCTTCATCGGACCCTTCCAGGTCCTCGGCAGGATTGGCGAGGGGGATTATCGCCTGGCTCTACCACCTCAGTTGCACCGGGTGCACGACGTCTACCACGTGTCTCAGCTGAGGAGATACGTGCACGACCCGACGCACATCATTGACCATGGGGAGCTTGACATTGACGATGGGGCGACATTTACGGAGGTCCCGGTGGTGATAGAGGATCGAAAGGAGCGGGTCCTATGTGGGCGATCGATTCCTCTTGTGCGCATCAGATGGCAGCATGGGAACCTCTAGGAGAGCACATGGGAGAGGGAGGCTCAGATGCGTGCTCAGTACCCTCATTTGTTTCCCCAGTTTTGATGTATCTTTACGGGGACGTAAAGCCCTGAGATGGGAGTAATGTAAAGACACGTAAAATTCAAGGGAAATTTTTTCTTATTTTTCTTTGGAATTTTACAAGAACACAGTTTCTGACGGAACCTGATTCCGAGGCCCGGTGTGCCCAGAATCATTTTCCGAAGTTTGGCTCCGGTACGTTCAGTGAACGGACGAGCGGGTTTTTCTATCTTTTGATCCGGTGCTCAGAATTGAAATCTGAGGACACCGATGAACTCGCAGCGCCAATATTCGCTTAAGGAGACCTTTTCCGAGGTTGTGTTTATTGCGGGTTGAGAGTTAGTTTTTGGGAATTTTAGAATAAGTTAAATAAAATTGTGGAATACAAATTTTATTTTGACTTGTTGGTTAAATTTCCCAAAGGGAGTTAGAGGTGGGACCCACATCCACTTAACCTCCCTTAGGAGGATTAAGTGTGGTGGGGCCCACACGAAGCATAACTCTTCACCTTCTTTTTAAACTCCCTTAAACTCCTCTTTTAATGAACAGGACAACTTTGGTTATTAAATGGGTGGAGTTGTTTATTTTCGAACCTTTGAATTTCAAAATGGTTTGGTTGTGTAAATAAAATAAGACCTTAGCTTATTTTATTTGGGTTAGAATTCTCTAGACAATCTTGAGAGAATTTGGAGCCTTCTTCTTCTTCTTCAAACTTTTACGAATAACACAATGAACCTTCGAACATCGACGAAGAACGCCACGTTCTCAGGAATCGTCTTCCGCGACGCCATACCCGCGACACCGACGACGTCTCTTTCCACGTCATCTCTTCCGCGACGGTTTCCCGCGACGAAATCGCCATCAAAGAGCTTCGAATCCTTGCTTCACGACATCGACGTCCTTCTTCCGTGATGCCGACCACCGCGACGCTTGTCTTCCGCAGGTCGTTGACGATCATCGTTCTTGAAACCGAGGTAGGGGTTTGTTGTTGATTATTTATTTATTCTCATTCTTGGTTCTAGCATGTCAATATTGAGGATAAATGTTTAAGTGTTATCATCTAACGAGAGGGGGGCCGGACCACACAAACACGGCTGAATCCCCCCTCCTTTGTTATTGATTATTATTATTTTCTTGTGGATGAACGAGATGGAGTGGTGCCGTCGCACCACGCGGGAATCACACGGCAAATATTGCGCGGCGCCGTCGCGCTGCACCGTGGAAAGATTATCATGAACGCGACGCCGTCGCGTCGCGTCGAAGGAAACCAAAGGCGCCGCGGCCGGAGAGGGGCTGCGGCGGAGGGGCGCGGTGCCGTCGCACCGCGCCGGACGACGAAGGCCACGGCCGGTTCCGGGCTGCGGTGGAACGAGAAGACCGGTGGCTAGCCGGGCCGCCGGTGTCGGAAGCTGGAAAGGGAACCGGCCTTGCCGGTCCCGTTGAGGAAGGACCGGCCGGCCAGGTCGGGCTGACCGGAAGGGAGAAGAACCGGGGGAATTAATTCCCCCGGCTGGCCAAAACCGGCCCCCCATAATGGGGGGGGGGGGGGGGGTTACACCAAGGGGGGGCAGCGCCCCCCCGTTTTTCTCAAAGGATGGCCCCCACGTGAGGGGGCCGGTTTCTCCAAGGCGTGGCATCCAGCCGCGCCGCCAGCTAAAGGAAAGCGGGGGCTTTGCCCCCCGAGCGGCGCACCGGCCGCACCGCCGTGCCGAACCGCGCCGCCGGCCGAGCCGGGTCGGACCCGGGTCGGGCCGGCCCAGGGGGGGTCGGGCCGGGTCGACCCGGACCCGGACCCCCCGTTTTCGAATCAACTTTGGTCTTTTTCCCATAACATCAGCTACGGACCTCCGATTGACGAACCGTCAGCGGCGATGCGATCCTTGGATCGAGACGGTTGATTCGGTATATTGCACTCAATGTTTCGAAATACTTTGAGTTCGGCCGGGTTGGTTCGTACACGAAACCAACCGGGCCCTCGAAGTGGAAACACTAATATCTTGAGCTACGGACGTCCGATTGACGTGCCGTCAGCTTTGTTGAGTTCCTCTTAGTGAGACGGATATTTTTGCATACTCCGCCCGAGGTTGGGACGCAGGTGGAGTACGGTCGGGTCGGTTTTGCCTTAAAAACCAACCGGGCCCCTCTGACAAAAAAGCCAATAACTCTCAGACCGGGCGTCCGATTGACGCGCCGTCTTTTGCGTTGAGTTCCTGTTGACGATACAGAACTTTTGGATACATCAACTCTGGACTATGTGATAGGTGATGTATCAGCCTCTCGGCTCGTGGAGCGGATCCTCCCGAATGAGCTTGCTGTGTGCGGGAACCCTAGAGCTGGCTGCGACTGTGACTGCTACTGCTACTGTGACTGCGACGACGACAGTACAGAGATCCTTGGTGGATTCGACGACGACTACAGCACTCAGCGATCCTACGTGGATCAGTGCTACAGGTCCTGTGTGGGCCCGATCCTGTGTGGGTCTGATCCTGTGTGGGTCATTGCGCTCAGCGGTCCTGTGTGAACCAGCGCCTACAGGTCCTGTATGGGCCCGATCCTGTGTGGGTCTTTGCGGTGGTTAGTTACCTATCGATCCTTCATGGGTCCGACAACATAGATGGATCAGAGATAATCTTTATCGTCTTTCGAAGAAGTATACCTGTGTGAGCTGAATCCTGTTGCTTTCCTATGTGGATTGTGTTGTGCTATCCTGTGTGGATTTCGTTTTGCTTTCCTGTGTGGAATACGTATACTTTCCTGTGTGGACTGAGTTGTAATTGGGCTCGGAGGTTGGAGAGTATTGGAATTGATGACTTAGGTATATGTATGGGCATATACCTAAGCAGTGACGGTTGGTACTTCGTGATTGTATCTTTCTTTGTGGTTTATCCTTTGTGGATTTTGGGAGACCTTCAGGGGTCTCGGGGTCCCTACTGAGTAGCTTATACTCACCCCTGCACGGGCTATGCCCGCACTACGTTGTGTTGGTTGCAGACGACGGACAACGTTGATTGTGGCTGAGGCTTGCAGAGAAGAACGGTACCTGGAGGTGGACCACTGGGCGGGACGTGCCCGTAGCGGACGATGGGACCCGAGGAGCAGTGGAGCTATCTGTACCCACCCTTCAGGTGGGATCTCCAGTGGACAGCTCATTGTAGCGGCTTTTACTTTACAGTTGCTGTTTTCCCTTTCGAGTTGTACTTTACTTTCAGTTTGGGTTTGTATACTGGCCCATTTACTTTTCCGTACTTTCAGTTGTACTCTTTTCTTACTTAGTGTTCACTTTTCTGCTTGCTTACTCTGTGGTGTTTGTTTACTTTTCAAAGGCAATGCCTTCCCTTTTTACTCGGATTTACGCCTTGGTGCTAGTCGCCAGCCCCTGGCCTATGGAAGGCGGGCTTGGGGTAGTTACGGCACGGGCCCCGAGGGCGGGTCGTGACAGTTTTATTATAAGACTCCCCAATAAATCTAAATTCCATAAAACCATTTGGGTTATAGTCAGTTGCCTTATAAAGTAAGGACATTTTATTATTATCAGAGTATATTTATCCATTGATCATATTTCTCGGATATAAATTAATATGGTTTTTAAATTTCATGGAGTACTACATTCAATTGTTTCAGATTGATATACTATGTTTAACTCAATGTTTTGGATATGTATCCAGTAACCATGGAATACAATGTTGAGATTAAAAAATGCATATCATCCTCAAATAGATGGTCAGTCTAAGAGGACCATTCAAATCCTATAAGATATTATATGAGCATAATTTATAGATTTTGATGTTGGTGGGGATCAAAAACTTCCTCTGTTTGAATTTTCATTCAATGATTGTTTTCACTCAATCATTCATATGGATCCTTATGAAGCCCTCCATGGAAAGAAGTGAAGGACCCTAACATGTAGGGATAATGTTATGGAATGAAAGGTATTAGAACAGATTCTAGATAAGGAATTAGAATATAAGGTTTGATATATACATAAGTACATTAGGTCAACTCAGATAAGAAAATAATGATATACTGACAATCGTCATTGAGATTGAAAGTTTAATGTTTTTATAAGGTATTACTTGGAATATATCCTTTAAAAAATGTTATGAGATTTGGAAACAAGGTATAGTTGATCTCTATATATATTTTTCACTATGATATTTATGATTTTATTAGAATGGTTAATTATAACCTATCACTTCCACTAAACAACTCCCAAGTTAATAATGTACGAACCCATGTTCTTGAACCAGATGAAATTATGTGGGGATTTGAATTTTGGTGATTAGTGGATGTGTCATTTTTAAAAAAAAACATAAGAACTTAATTATGAGAATTAGAATGTTTAAAAGTGATTTTTTGGAATGATATAAAGTCCTGAGAACATTTTTTGGATGGCTCAATGAGTTTTGGGAGTGACATACCATGAACGGAATGTTTTAAAGGACATGAAAAGGGAGCATGATTTGTCTGAAACCGTTCGGCCAATAGTAGGTAACCATGTGGATTATTTCAGGTGGGCAGAGGCTATCACATGGGTTGCACTTGGTTTTCCAAACTGTGTTCCTATCCCACACACTTAGTGGCAGAGGAAGTAGCTATGAAATATTTGTCACATGGTTTTTGTACGATAAGATAATCATGCGGGTTAAACTATGTAGGGTGGTCCAAGTGCCTAGTAAAGGGAAAAGAGTTGGTGCATGGTCTGTTAAACTGTATGACCCAAACCATGTGTGGTGATCTGTTATGATTTTTTTATTTCTAAATTAAATTAAAATAAAAAATAAAATAAAGCATATCATTATCCACCTCTCCCCTCAAATCGTACAATGCACTAGGGGGCTCCCCTTTGAGCCGCATAACACCCTCCTCAGGCAACCCTCTCCTTCTTCGTTTTCAACTAGTTTTCCATCAGTTATTTGTCCAAATCTCCAAGGTAACCCTTCCCCTCATCCTTATCCCAGTTTTTTCCATTTTTCAATCTATCCATCACCTAGTGTGGTAATGACAAACACCCTAAAGATAAATAGAACCCCAATTTCGGTTTTCTTTTATTTTTGGGTTGTGAAAATGGTCTCCCAGGTCATGTGGGTGTGAGTTCTGGAAACCTCCACTAAAGGTGAATCAGTTCAGGGTGTTTTGTTCCTTGATCACTATATTAGGTAAGATTTTAAACCCTCTAACTTGTTTCACACCCCTAAATTAATAATCCTAAGGTGTTAATGGGTATCAAAAATTATGGTAGCGGGTTTCGAGAAATTTTTGGAGAAGCGCACACATGTACTTATGTAGGAATATATATATATATATATATATATATATATATTACATGTATATATTTCCTCATAGCATGGGGAATACATGCATTGGGTTAAGGATATATATATATATATATATATATATATATGGAGGTATGTGCGTGCGAGTGGACAATATCATCAAGTTAGAAAGTGTCAAGTGCCAAAGCGTTATCTTGGTCCCTTTTTGAGGTATGGTCCCTAACATTACCCTTTTTTAAGAATATATTATATTATTATTTAATGATTATTGATAATTTTAATTGAAATTTTGGAATGAAGTTCTTATTTTAGATAAATGATTTGTTTGAGAAACAATGTCATGTTCTTATAATAAAACTCCTCCAATAGAGGTGCACTGCCTTCAAACCAAAAAGTATTGATAGCTATTATATCATTCTTAGTTACAGTTTTAGATTTCCATATTTATTTCTGTTGGTGTTGATATATGGTATGTTAATGCATGGATACTTTGATATTATTGAATGATGTTTCCCACACGAGTCAATAGGGGACTTATCCATGCAGTTGTTAGGAAAGTAGTACTTGTTATATTTCTTATTTCTTGAATGAGTATGTTAAGTCTATTCCTGGTACAAAATATTTTTAAGCTCGAATCACCCCTTTGGTTTTCTTAATAAATAGAACTCGAATGGGTTTTTCCATGGACACCCTTTGGTGTTCCTTTTTACCCCATGTCATGGGATGTCAAACATGTAAATGATTTTTAGAAAAAAATTGTGAATTAAATAGATTGATTGGGAAGAGATGAGTGACCATGACCCTTGTCCCGTATTATGTCATTGCTTGATTAACCATTAATTTCCCTAATTTGGATATTCCCATGTGAGATGGATACTACCATTCCCAGTAATAGGTTTTTAATATTATGAAGATAGTTATAATGTTTTTCCATGTTATTAAAATGATAACTAGGTCATGTGATATCTTGATAAGCTTGTTAGGCTTGTTATTGTGAAAATGATCATGTGAGTATTTAAATGGATTTAAATTGATAAACACATGAGATATATTTTGAGACCATGATATTTAATGAATTGAACAAGCATGGGAAGCTCGTTTCATGTTTTTTCATGTGAGTAAATGAAAAGGCCAAGACTTACGAGGTTGGACAATGCTTGAATAACCTTCATGAGGTGAGTAGGATTAAGGATGCTATTAGTTTTGACCTTGGTATGTTATAAGAATTGTTTAAATGAAATTGTTATGGTTAGTTGATAAATAGCCTTGGGTGATAGATGAATTCATATTGAAATGTCATGGAAAAACTCATGTGACTATTGACCTTCATACCTTGGGTGATACATGGACCCACTTTAGGATTCCATGGATGGACTCAATGTATACATATAATTAATCCATGGGTGACACATGAATCCATTGAGGGTTCCCTAGACATACTTTTTGAGGCTTTAATTTTTGGTCCAAGTGATACTTCTTTGCTAAGGACAGACTCATATGAGTTTTTGATTATTATATAACGATTGATACATGGATTCGATATAGGATTCCAAGGACGGACTCAAAGGGAATTGATTACTTATATTCCAAATGATACACAAATCCATTTATACGAGAAATTCTATGGACTGACTAAAGGAGAAATGATATATGGCATGGGTGATACTTTGGGTTTTCTTATAGGACCAACACATATGGACTCAGATGACATGAACTTTATACCTCACCTAGACTGATACCGGGTTTCTAAGAGGTTCTCTAGGGACCAGCTTGTATGTTGTTGGTTGATATTATACCTCATCTGATACTTCAATTCAAACTTAGGAATGTCACTGACGGACTCAGGTTCTAATTGATTAATGATTAAAATTAATCAAGTTATGTGTCTTCCATTACAAATTACAAGTTTGGATTTAGTCTTGATTCACTACTACAAAAAAAGCCTTTTACTGCACTGGTATTTATCGGCATAAGAAAAAAATGTTGATAAATGGAATATTTATTAGTGTTATAGAAAACACTAATAAATTTAACCACTTATCAGTGCTTTTTTAGCATTGATAATGGGTATCCTTTATCAGTTCTTTTATAGCATGGATAAAGGCTAACCTTTATTATCACTTTATTTTTAGCACTGATAAAGTGTACCCTTAATTAGTGCTTTTTTTAGCATTGATAAATATTTATTTCATCATCGCATGTTTAGCACTGATAAAGGTCTAAATAAATAAAATGAAATAATTAAACTAATTTAAAAAATGATTTTATTAATAAAAAAAATATTAATAAAAACAATATTTATGAAAATGAATAAATTGATTATACATTATTAAATATTAAACATTTTATTAATTATATAATTATGAAAATTAATGTTATTAAAAGTTATCTAAATATACAGATATAATTTAATGTATATAAATATGATTTATATATTATGAAATATTTATGCACATTACATTTAATAGTCATATATTTATTGAATAATGGTTTATAAAATTGAAAATTAATATGAATTATAAATATTGAAAAATTCCATAGTACTCGACATATAATTTAATAGAGTCTGATTTTCCAATTTAAAATAGATCAAATCTGTGTTATATTAATTTCACATATGCCTAATTAATTAATTTTAATATACAATGCACACACATAAAATTTTTCCATTTTTCAATATTTTTACAATGTGATTATTCTTAATTTATTCAATTTCACTCATTTTTAACTTATATGCATGCATTTAAAATTAAATATTCATTATTAATGTCAAAAATATAGTTGTAAAAAAATATTTATAAATACAAATATTTATAAATGCTCATTTAAAATATTTATACAACTATATATTTATAATTATTAATAAATAAATATATTTTTAAAGCATATTTATAAAATTACAAATAAATAATTATATGTTTTTAAATACTTATTAAATTTATAATAAATTTACTTAAATAATGATTATATTTACTATATTTTTATGTATATATATTTATTACATATATTTATATGTATAATTATATAAATATATATAAAAAAATAAATATTATTTTTAAAAAATATTTCTCTAATTTTAAATAAATAGTTATAAGATTATAAAAAATATATTTAATCTCACTCTCTATATATATATTAAGTATATATAAATATTTACAATTTTGTTAATTATAATTGTAATTATAAATCCTTTAACAACACTTAAGGAATAAGAGATGATAAAAGTAGTATTTATAATGCCTTTTTAGCGTCGATAAAGGTAGGTATTTCTCAGCGCTACTGAAAGCACTAATAAAATAAACATTTATCAGTACTATAAGTTTATCACTAATAATGATTGACCTTATCAGTTCTTTTTTAGCATTGATAAAGACCTACCTTTATTAGTGTTTTTTTATAATCATTGATAAAAGTGTCTCGATCTAATTAAAAAACCCTAACTATTTGATAAACCGTCGTGATATGAAAATATTTCCATGGAATCCACCCACATTCAATGCTCCTCCACATTGAATTGAAGCTTAGATCATGCCAATCGATAGACTCTGGTTTCTCGAACATCTCATTTGACATCCGATGTTGAATTGTAGTTAGTGTTTCCTAATATGGTCTCATATTTTCTTCAACCTAGCAAGGTAGTCCTTCCAATTTTCTTTGTACATTATTTGTTTCATTTTTGATTTCTTCTTTGATGATTTCATTATTTGTGGTCTAATGATTGTATACTAGTAAGGTAGGCCTTCTGATTTTTTTATTTTACAATTTTTATTCAACTCTTGATTGATTATGGAGAGGTTATTGTTTCTAAACTCATTGGTGACACATGGAGTTTAGTTGGTTGTTTTATTTTTTTTTACATTTCCCAAATTGATCTCCAAAAGTTATAAATTTCCCATGAATTCCCTAAGTCACCTATAAAACACTTCCCTAACACACATGGATTAGAAAATAAATATCCCATGAATTCCTTGAGTCTCCTATAATCTATGTAAAATTCAAACAAAATAATCATCAACATTTAAATATTGGTCATTGTTTATGTAGAAAATTATTATGATAATTAATCTCTTGAGACTATAAATATTATGTCTTCCACATTGATAAAAACTTCTAATATATCTATAAAATTATTTTTTATGTAATGATTAAGATCAATTCCTCATTTTTTAAATTAATGTTTCTTTAATAATTCATCTAACTTTATAAAATAAGCTCTTAGTTCTTTCTTCAATTCATGCATCACATTTGTCAATTTAAAAATATTATTCTCATATTAAATAATGAGAAAACTATCTGTTTGTTTTATGTAATTCATATTCTTGTAATCCATTAGTAAATGCTAGTTTCACATTAAGTTGGAGTACCTTGAATTTCCTTGGGATGGGTCAGTGTGGTGATATGACATCCAAAGAGTCTTGAGATGTTTTAAAATATTGATATGCCATTAATTTTAAATGTAATAATTCATTAGGTTGCTACATCACTGATTTTAATACATTTTTATATCTTTTAGTTGATTGAATGAGAGTTTATTATTATTATTTTTATATTTGAGTTTCTAATTACTTCTAAATTTCATATATTATATTTTAATTTTTTATGGGGATTTAAAAATTATTTTATTTGGAGTAATTATTTTCATAAATTTAATTACCCATTTTCTTCAAAATACTAAAATTATTTGAAATAATCAAATATTGAGATTCCCTTTTCAGAATTGTCTATAACTTTCACTTTTGATAATGAATATCTTATGTGTATTTATTTATATATTATATAAAATTAATATTTTATAAACCCAATAAGATCGATATGGACTGAAAATAGATGTATTCTAATCATTTGAAAAACGAATATGAAGATGGAGTTAAAGAAGTCATCAAGTTTTCAAGATAGAATTCAGATGACCCTTCTAAAATTCAATGATCGTGTTTACATTGTTGTTATTAAATACAAATTAGTCATGATGAGTTAGAGGAATGTTGATGTCTATTTGGATACATTGATCAATAGAGCATAAATAAGGATTGTTTGTGCATCACTCACAAAAATTATAACAAAACTAAAGATTCTCTGTGCACTTAGGTATTTTTGGTTAGCAACCGCTTAACATAGCATCTGACCTAAAATTACTGCATGGTGTTCCCATGATGCTCTCATATCACACATAGAGACAAATAGACTAATTATATTCTTGAACATAAAGATAGTGGTGATCATGTGTGGTATGAGAGCATCATAGGGATTCTGGGTAGGAAGTTCAGGTTAAATGCTATTCTAAGCTGTATTTAACCAACAATAGTAAAGTGCAAAAAGAATCCTTATTTTTGTTATTAACATTGTTATTTATTTACAACAAATACTTGTTTTGGATTTATTGATCAATGTATCCAAATAGAAATCAATATCCTTAATTTTCTCATGGTTTCCTGACATCCATATAGTCCTATAACCATAATGAAATGCACAAAGAATCCTTAATTTTGTTATTATCTTATATCTGGACCAAAGAAACATTGGGAAAGATGTAAAAGTAATGTTATGATATACGTTCTATATTTTAATGAAAAATTATTTAATGAAACATTGATTTAATTTTCATTATTCTTTTCAACGTTCATTTATTTTTTAATATTTATATCCATGTGTCATGCTTTTGTGGGAAGAGAAATTATGTTGTTTCTTCTCAATCATAGAGGTAATCTTGATATTTTTAACAGTAAAATCATTATCTATATAATTAATGTATTATTTCATATTTATATTTAATTTAATTATTTTTAGTATTACTCACAGAATAATTGTTTTCTTATACAAGTGAGTTATTTTATTTGAGTTGGGGTGCTCTATCCATGTTTAATTATTCTTCTCCCTTAAAACCTTTTAAACCTTATCGTGTTTAATTTATCAATTTCATTCATCTTCTCTCCACTTCCTTTATAGGAAAAGAAATAAATCTACATATGCTCAATCACAAAGGTAATCTTGATGTTTTCAGAGGAAAATAATTGTCCAAAAATTAATATATTGTTTCATATTTATGTTTAATTTAATTATTTTTAGTATTACTCACATGATAATTATTTTATTAGATATGTGGATTTTTTTTTGAGTTGGGGTGCTTTTTTCAATGTTCATACTTCTTCTCCCTCAAAACCTTTTTATCCCTATAGTGTTGTATTTATCACTTTCTTTCACATTCTCTCCACTTTCTTTGCAGGAAGAACAATGACGCTGCCTCTGCTCAATCATAGAGGTAATCCTAATGTTTGCACGGTAAAATAATTGTACATAAAATTTATGCATTTTTTCATATTTATGTATAATTTATTTTTTTAGTAAAACTCACATAATAATTGTTTTTTAATACTTGTAGATTATATATTTTGATTTGAGGTGATTTTTCAAACATTCACGCTTCTTCTCCCTCAAAACCTTTTCACCCCTTTACTGTTGTATTTATCAATTTCTTTCATGTTCTCTCCACTGCCTTTGTAAGAAGGAAAACAAAGCTATCTCTACTCAATCACAAAAGTAATCTTGATGTTTTTCATAGTAAAATCCCTGTACAATGAATTAATTTATTATTTTAAATTTATGTTTAATTTATTTCTTTTTAGTATAGCTCACATAATAATTTTTTCCTTAGATATATGGATTCTTTTTTTTGAGTTTATGTGGTTTTCTTGAAGTTGATCATGAAGTGTTGATAGTTCAATAAAGACAGTCAATGGAAATTGTGGTAACATTGACACTTATTATTATTTTGAGACTTTGGGATGTGTAGAAATCATCTGAACCTAAATATGACACAAAATGTGACTGTTATGACTCTAATTACTTATTTATATTTTATTTTTACAATAATTTTGGTAAAATAGTCAACTAAATATATGTGTTTGTTATCCGTTTAAAATTTACATTTGGATTTAAAAAGATTTACTCACTAAAAACTGTGAAAATGTGCTCAGTATTTCGTGATAATTTATGGAATCATTTCATAAATAATTTGCGACTTGTAGGAGTCAGACTAATGTCAAATTGATACACGATGTGATCCAAATGTGCCAAACTATGTGTTTTGTGTTTTAAATGAAATTTTAGTATAAAAGACAAGTCACATACTCAAAAGAAAGAAAATGCATTCCTATTGTTTTGATAATTTAGTAAAAAAATCCAAAAGTTATTTGGAACATGTAGGAATCAGCCACACCTCAATTTGATGCACATACGGTGTGACCAGTTTGACTCTATGTGTGTCTTTATCTAAAATTCACATCAATTTTCATAAAAAAACTTACAAACTCAAAAATGATGAAACACATTAATATTTTTTTGATAATTTATGACAATGATCCATAAGTGATTTGAGGCCTACATGAATCAGCCACACCTCAATCTGACACATGGTTTGACTGATTTGACTCTAAGTATGTGTTTTTCTTAAATTGACATTAGTTTTAGTAAAAAGTCCAAATAACCTACTCAAAACAATGAAAATGAATTCAAATGGTTTAAATAATTTAGTATAATTATCCATAAGCCATCTGTGATGTGTAGTAGTCATCCTTACCTCAATCTAATACACAATTTGATCGGTATGAGTCAAATTTCATGTTTTGATTTTTAAATGAAATTTTAGTAAAAACGAAAAGTGATGTACTCAAAACTAAGAAAACACATTCATATTGTTTTGATACTTCATAAAAAATGATTCATACGTCATTTTTGATGTGTTGGAATCAGCTGCCCCAAAATCTTATACATAATGTTCCCGGTATGACTAGAAGTGTCCATTATCAGTTTAAAATAATAATTTTAGTTCAAAAAGTGTCACACACTAATAACCAATAAAACATGATCATATTTTATTGATTATAGAAGAAAAATATCTATAAGTCATTTGGGACTTATAGAAATCTGTTTCACATAAAATTAATACATGATGTGATCGAAATGAGTTAAAAGTGTGTGTTTCTAGTTTAAAATGATATGTTAGTATAAAATACAACTGATGTACTCAAAACTAAGAAAACAAATTAAGATTTTTTTATACTTTATAACAAAAATACATAAGTCATTTGAGACATGTTGAAATCATTTTCACCATATATCCAATTCACAGTGTGCCGGGTATGACTCCAAGTGTGTCATTTTATTTAAAATTGACATCAATTTTAGTAAAATTAACACATTATGTTAATTTATTTCATTATATTATTACTAACATAAGAATTTATTTCTAATAATGTTTTTTTTGTCTTGATAAGGGGTGGTTTTTTTGGCAATAACATGAGTGAGTTCGGGATTAAAAGACAAAGGAACCTTAATGTTTTTGAATATATGAAATAATTAGTATTTATATAATTTATAGACTAATGATTGGAATGTCTATAATAGTGTTTTTATATTGTGTTTGTGGGTTAAATTTCATTTCATTTAAATCCAATATTGGTACATGTTTATTTTGATATCTGATGTGTTTTTGGTGATGTAGTGTTCTATTACAACAAACTGCAAAATGGCCCTTTATCAGTTCCTTTAAAAGAATTGATAAAGGCCACAATTATCAATACTTTTAAAAGAACTTATAATGGTCTACTTTTTCATAACACATAGAAGCACTGATAAAATACCCTCTATCAGGTCTTTTCTAAGAACTGATAAATTATTCCTTTAGAGGTGCTAAAAAGGAACAGATAAATAGGTCCTTTGTCACTAATTCTAAAAGAATTGATAAGGGTCCCATTTATTGATGATTTTTAGTGTTGATAAAGGACCCCTTTATCAGTGATATTTCAGCACTGAAAAAATTCAGGGATTTTAACCTCTCTCATGTAGTTAGTTCTTTTCTAGCACTAGTAATGGCCATTTATAACACTATTAAAGTCTGTTAATGTAGTAGTGATTATAATTTATAGGTGTTCTGGTTAGGCATATTGCTTGTATCTTATGGGGGACATCAGGCTACACTCCGGGTCTCAAGACTTGTTTAATTAATGAGTTGAAACCTTATTTTAACTTTTTAAATGAATGAGGTATGTCTATTACATTAGAGACCTCTCACATAAATGAAACTTACTAAATATATTTCATTATATGTGGAAGAATTTACTTTATAAGATGCTTATTTTTGAGTACTTACTTACTTGTTATATATAAATTCTTATACACTATGAGATTTTCATAACATAGCTTGGATTGGGCTTGACCTTATGGGTGATAGCCTACTCAAATTTATATCTTCCACCCTACTCAGGTACCATTGGTACCCGAGTAGAAATACTTTTTTGCAGAGATATGGACCTTGTTTGTGTTTTATTTCTTGTATCTAGATGTTGGAAGAAAATGATCGAGCTATTTCATGAGATGTTCATGGAGAGCACATGTAGGGCTTTTTTGTCTTTTATTTATTTCTATATTGAAATATTCAGCATTTTGTTAGTTATTATTTTTGATTATGTATCATCATATAGCATGAATTCATTATATAACTAGTATTGGACATATTCTTTATTTAGTTATTATTAAAAATTTCTTTTGCTGGTTTGATTATTATTTTATACTACTTCTGCTGATATCTAGTTTTTAATATATGTTTAACACTTTTTACATTGATTATGAGGGTATATTATCCCCATTGAACTATCTTTACACCCTCACTGCTAGTCGATACACTCTAGAATATGGGGAGACATACTTAAGGTCACGTGGAAACTGGTATGGCTACTGGTTTAGTGGTAAGTCATGTGGGGACATTACAAAGTGATATTAGAGGTATTTTTCCTTTGTCTTACTATTTAGGGATGGTATAAAAGAAACTAGGAAGGTTTAGGTACTTGGTATATAACCATGTTTTGGACTGATCACCCCACATACAGGAAATAACCATGTGTCCATGGCTGTAAATTGCTGTTTATGATGTTTGATGTTACAATGGATGTGATTTCACCTTAGGTGAATGGTGTATTTTATGGCTTATGGATTTATTGAAATTTAGCTTATTTTTTACATGGATCGTAGTGTCAATGAAGTGACATGACTTTCATCACCAGAGTCGCCATTAAATTCCCATGTCGTGCATATGTCATGCCATGTAGTTTCATTAGTAGGTTTCCTGCTAATTATGATTGTGTGGCTTGAGTGATTCCATGACTAGTTTTGTACCTATTGAGGTAATATATTAGTATGACTATTTGTTTATCATGTATTTCTTATGATTTAACATGCTTATATGTAATATTACATGGTTTTTTTCTTGTTTTAGCATGCTAGGTTTGATGTGAAATGGTTACATGTGCTGAAAATTTGTTCATTGCGCTTTAGGAAAGAGATAATTTTTCAATTGTAAGGTGTATATGTGTCTTATGATTTTTAAAAGGGTACCCTGTATACTCGAACCATCTATGGACCATTAAAAACTTTTATTGTATTTTTTTACAATTTAAAAGGATAGTAATGTTACATGTTAAAGTGGAATGTTTTCAATTAATGGAATCCAAATTCCAACAGTAAGGTTTATAGGCACCTTATGGATTGGTATATGTCCTCCAACATGACTGATCTTTTATATAACCATGTTATATATGGGAATGGTTTTGATAATTAAAATTATTATGTTTCGAACTTAAATTTCTAGTTAACTTTTCAAATTCTCAACTCGACCTGAACAGGTATGTTAGTACATGCTTTAATAAGATAAACTGTTAGGATGTTTAAGCATTCTATTGTTAGACACCCTCTAATGGAATGATTATTTTAAGAATATAGTTTGGTATAATGGGACACTCAGAGGTCTTCTAATCAGTTAAAAAGAATTTATGTGCTAAATTTCTTTTTTATGATGGAATCTCTACGAATGTTAAATTTTTAAAAAGGAAGTTGATGAGACTTTCCAATTTTTTCTTTGAGTTGTTAGCTAAAGTGTATACCAAGTGCCTCGTTTATAAAATGAATGTGGGTTTTTGTTTAAAAAATTCTTTCAAATGTTTAAAGGTTTAAGGGAACTGATAAAGTGGATTTGAAGAGGAATATAGAGTGGTGTCCTTTGTTTATACCCTCATGTAATGGAAGTTTAAATGTTTCGATAGTATGCCTTCAAAGAGAGACATAAGCATTTATCCGTATAATATTTATTTTTATCTTTGTCTTAAATGAAAGTGGATATTGAGCCTAGTGAAATCTATTTTTTTGTTACCAAGAGATAGGGATGATACTTATGCTTTATAAGGGGCTAGCCCGTGGTAGGTAGCACCCTTGGAGCTTATTGTCTTGTTTTCTGCTTTGAGATTTCTAGTGTTTGGTGCAGTTCGGTACCATTTTCCCTGGTAAGAAGTTTGGTTTTTAAAAGTACCCCTTGTTCATATTGGTGGTTGTTGTATCTTGACCCTTAATATGGGAGTGAGCATCGAGGGATGCTCAGTTCATCAGGTTAGACATGTCACAAGCATGGTCAGCTGCTTAGGGGGTCATGTAAACCTCTCTTTTCTTCAGCGACGGTTGACATAGTACGTCACGATATGAGTAAATGGATATTTGGGATGATGTTCTTTTGATCCAGTTTCTGCATGATTCATATGATGGATGATTTACTTGGGTGAACAACCTATGAATAATAATCAATATGTGTTTTTATCTCTTGTTAATTTGGGGTAGTTTGTTTTGACATACACAATACTCATCGAGTGTTAAATGTTAAAATGAGTCGTTTGAGTTTGGTTAAATCATTGATCCTTGAGATGTTGAGTATGTTATTGGTCCATCACTAGAGTAGAGTGACCTGAGCTTTTGAGAATCAAGTTCATCCCAATTCTTGGTAGGAATATCATGGACTTGGGTGTTTTGACATGCCAGTTGGTTTGATTTTGGCATTCTTGTAAAATTATTTGATGTGGTGATCATGGTTTTTGGAACATCACATGTGTATTTTAGGTGATTCTGATCTAGCATGATTTTAAGTGGCATGTTGGTCTATCCCTTCTTGTGATGACTAGGAAACTCTAATGCTAGAGAGCATCATGTAGGTTATGGAAAATGTGTTCTTCTAAGTAGAAGAAACACTGTTAGGGAATTTGTTTTAGTTGGATACTTTTGTTTTAAAATTCTCTTGAGGCTTCCATGTTTTGAATTAAATTGGTGCTTTCTCAGAAGCACAATGTTGACAGGGTTTACTATGGGTTCAACCCTTACCATTCATCATGGATGGACTTTGGTGGTTATGTTTGAATGATCTGGGAAATTCCTCAGGGTAAAGGCGTTATGATCAGTTAAATAGCGATCCATCAGAAGGTGAAGTTGAGCATATTTCAAGACGTCGACCTGTAATGGTTTGACCACACTTCTTCTAATCCTTGATATACTCTTAGTGTTTATTCTTAGTGACGATCATATCCCCTATCATGACTTCATCCATGATACACTAAGAGGGCAAGGTTCTTACAGCGCACCATTTTTTAAAGTTATAGTGGCGTTTTAAGGTCTCCCTTTGTATTGTACGCTAGATGTGTGGGTTTTTTTAGGTTTGGTTCATCCTAGTGATACTTCGGTTCTCATGTAGGAACTCCTTGGATGGACTTTTGGACACCATTCTCTTCCTTTGACGTGACAAACATGTGAGTGACTCATTAGGCCTATCCAATGTTCTTATGTGGTCATTTTTTCTTTATACCAACAAATCGCTTATATCACGGGGAATGGAATACCTAGGGATAGTTCCATGGACTCCAGTGGTTTGAATTAGAGGTTATCCCATACATGTTATCAGGAACAAATGTAATGCTATGAGGGTAGTGTTTCATGTGGGTTGGAACTGGTCTAAGCCTTCATTATTGTTGAAGAACAGTAGTTTTAAATGGTGAAGTGTTGGTTTGGTCTTAAAAATTCATCAAAAGTCAATTGTGAGCTTTAGTGGACTCGATTATTGGAAAACACTTAGGGGTGTGTTTGAAAGGTAATTACAGTTGTGGGGATTAATCCATGACTAAGAATTGGCATATTTCTAATGTTAAAGACTAAGTTGTGGAGCACCTTTGGCCAGATTCTTAAAAAGTAGATGAAGTGATAATTTTTTTGGTTAAGTGGGATCATGTAAGATCCACTTTTGTGTATTAGTTAGAGATCACGAGTTGGCTTGAGTTTGGATGGCATGAGTGTCGTGATATTAAGAGGTACTTTGTGGTGCATTGGGAAATTGGAAACATGACACAACCTTTTGAAAGAAGCTTCAAGACCCTTGTTTGTTGGGTGATTTATTCATTGTTTTCCTCATGGATTCTTGTAGATGAAAACTTTTAAGGTTGGGTGTTTATAAGAACCCATGTTTTTTAACTAGATTAAATTCCATGGGAGTTTGAATTTTTGGTGATTACAGGAAGGGTCATTTTTAAAAAAGAACTTCAATACTTAATTCTGAGTGTTGGAATGTTTAGAAGTGATGTTTTTTATTGGTGTAAAGGCCTGATAACTTCCTTGGGTGTCTTGATGAGTTTCAAGAAAATCGTACTGGGATAGGAATGTTTTCAAGGACCTTCATAGGGTGCACAGTTTTTCTGAAGTCATGCGGCCTGTATTAGGTTACTGTGCAGCATTTTTTAGGTGGGTATAGGCTGTCACATGAGCTATGAATGGTTTTAGAAACCATAAAACTAGACCACAAGATTAGTGGTAGAGGAATTAACTAAGAACTATTCATCATATAGTTTGTGCAAGGTCTGAAAACCATTTGGTTAAAACCGTGTGGGGTGCTCCAGGTGCCCAGTAAAGGGTGCCCGGCTGGCGCGCAGTCTATTAAACTGTGCATCCCAAACATTATGAAGATATCTATTTCAAAAATTGTTTTGTTTTTAAATTAAATTAAAAAACATAACCTTCTCCCCATCTCCCATCAAATTTCACAACGCACCAGGGGAATCCCCTTTGAGCCACATGATGCCCTCCTCTATCACCCCTCTCCTTCTTCAATTTTAACTAGAATTTCACCAGTTCTTGGTTAGAATCTCCAATGTAAGGCCCTCCATCCTCCTTCTCCTAGGGTTTTCGGTTTTTCAGTCTATTTGTTAATCGGTGTGGTTTAACCAACAGCCTAGGGTTTCGGATAACCCTAATTTTTGTTTTCTTTTATTTTAGGTTTGTGGAAATGGTCTCTCGGGTCATGTGAGAGTGAGTTACTGTAATCTCTCCAAAAGGTAATGCGGTTCAGTTTGTTTCGGTTCATCACTGCCATCAAAGATAAGGTTTTAAACCTGTTGTTTTGTTTCGCCCCCCTAAATTAATAATCTTAATGTATTTATGGGTGCTAGAAATTTTTTGTAGCGGGTTTTGATAAATTTTGGTAGGTCCGTATACATGTACTTAGGTATCTATATATATATAAATATCTTCCAGGTACATAATTCTTCATAGCATGGGGAAAACATTCATTGTCTTAAGGGTGTATATATATATGTATGTATGTGCGTGTGAGTGGATATAAACTTTGAGTTAGAAAGCATCAAGTTTCAAAGAGTTTTCTTAGTGTCCTTTTGATATAGGTTCCCTAACCTTACCCTTTATTAAAGAATGCATTAGCTTCTTATTTTATGCTTTTAGATAAGTTGAATATCAATTTTGGAAAGAACTAATTATTTGAGATAAATGATTTGTTTGAGAAACAAGGTCATGTTTTTCTAATAAAACCCCTCCAACAGAGGTGTTTTTCCTTCAAACCAAAAAGTAGTTATAGCTATTATATTATTCTTTGTTGTAGTTTGAGATTTACATATGACTTTCTATTGGTGTCATATATGGTATGTTAATGCATTCCCCCTTTGATATTATTGAATTATATTTCCCATGTGATTCAATAGGGGACATAGGCATGCAGTTGTTTTTAAGAAATTATTGCTTGTCAGATTTCTTTTTCCCATGTGAGCTTGTTAAGTATATGCCTGGTGTAATAGATTGTTAATATCAAAGAACCCATTCTGTTTTCTTGCTAAATAATACATGAATGGATTTTTCCTTGGACACCCTTAGGTGTTCCTTTTTACATCATTTCATGGGATGTCAATCAGGTAAATTATTTATATATAAAATTGTTAATTAAATGGATTAATTGGGAAGGGATGATTGACCATAAATCTTTTCATTTATTATGGCATTTCATGTTTAAGCATGAATTGAACTAATATGGCTATACCCATGTGAGTGAGATATTATCACTCTGTGTAGTAGGTTGTTAATTTTACTAAGATAGTTATAAAGAATTACCACATGAGTTAAATGATAATTAATCCATGTGATGTCTTGAAGGGATTATTAGGCTTTCTATAGTGAACATTCCCATGTGAGTATTTAAATGCATTTAAATTGATAATACCATGTGAGTTTTTTTAGACCATGAAATGCATTGAATTTAATAAGAATGGGAAGCTCGTTATCTTGTTTTTCCCATGTGAGTAAATAAAAAGTCCAAGACTTATGAGATTGTCCAATGATTGAATCACATTTGTGAGGTGAGTATGTTTAAGGGTGCTCCTGGTTTTGAACGTGGAATTTTATATGAATTTTTTAAATCAAATTATTAGGGTTGGGTGATAAATAAAATGGGGTGATACATGAATTCATAATGGAATGTCATGGATGAACACATTTTACTATTGTCCTTTATACCTTGGGTGATATATGGACCCACTTTAGGATTCCATGGATAGAATCAACAGATAACTGTAATTGAGCCATAAGTGACACATGGATCCATTGAGGGATTCCATGGGAAGACTCATTGAGGATTAGATTTTATGGATGAGTGATACTTGGTTTCCAAGGACAGACTCATAGGGGTTTTTTTATTTTTATATACTGAGTGATGCGTGGATTCCATAGATAATTCTAAGGAAAGGCACAAAGGGAATCAATTACCTATATACCAAATGATACATGGGTCCAGTTAAATGTGATATTTCATGGACGAACTCAAGGGGAAATGATATATGTCATGGGTGAAAAATGGGTTTTCTATATAGGACCACTAAGGACCAACTCATATGACATGTGATTTATACCTCACCTAGAGAGATAATGATTTCCTAAGGTTATCTAGGGACTAGATTATAGGATATTGGTTGATATTATACCTCAAGTGATAATTGAATTCCAACTTAGGAATTTGAAGGATAGACTCTAGTTCTATTTGATTAATGAATAAAATGAATCAAGTGACTCATCTTCTAACCGAAACCACAAACATGGATTTGGGTTTTATTATGATTTATTGATGGCATGGTTAGGCATCTTGATCGTATCTTATAGGGGACATCGGTCTATGCACTGAGTCTTGAGACTTGTTTAATTAAGGACTTGAAACCTCATTTGAGCATAGTAAATGAAATAGGTCTAATTGTTAAATTAGAGACCCCTCACTTAAATGAAATTTATAAAATGTATTGGAGCATACCAAGAAGCCTATACTTTATAGGATTCTTACTTTTGAGTACTTCATTACATATTATATATAACTACTTTCACACTGTTAGATTTGCATATCATAGCTTGGATTGGGCTACAAAATGTAGGTGTCGGCCTAATGAAATTTATATCTCACACCCTACATGGGTACCATTGGTTCTTGAGTAGACACACTTTTTTTGCAGGGCTATGGACCTTTTTGAGATGTTTTGATTATATCTAGACGTTGGGAGAAAAGGACCAAGATAGAGCTTGGGATGCTCATGGAGATCGCTCATAAGGATTTGTTGTCTTTTCTTTATTTCTATAGTGAAATTTAAATCATTTTGTAAGTTACTATTTTAGATTATGTGTAATCATATAGCATGCATGAATTGTATAAATAGAATTAGACATATTATTTATTTAGATATTACTACAATTTTCTTCTGCTGATTTGATTATTTCTTTATACTACTTCTACTAATATCTATGTTTTACTATCTAATTACCAATGTGTTCTCTAATTACGAGGGTATAGTATTACCACTGAATTACCTTTACTTCCTCGCTGCTAGTCGGCAGCCTCTTGCATATGGAGAGATGTGTTTGAGGACATGTGGAGACCGGTCTGGCTACTAGATTAGTGGTAAGTCATGCTGGGATGTTACACATAATGAGTTCCATCTATCTCTTTTGACAAAGAACATATGATATCCATCAAATATACTTGAATCTAAGTTCATGAAACTAGAGAATGATCATTCCAATATGAAGCGACCAATCGAAATCTTTTATCATAGAGAAAATGATCTATGAAATAATACCACTTACTGAGTTAAGGTTCTATGGAGGAATAATATATTCAAGGAATCTATGTGGGAATATGATGTGGTATTGAGGTTGTGGTATCCTTTTTATTTTTCATCAAAATAACAGACTTTTGATGGAAGAATTATTATATTTGGGTACAATATAACACCCTAGATCATAGAATTTATTTTTCTTAAATAATTTATATGTGTTCAATAGCTTGTGATATATACAAAAATGTACTACAGTAAATAATGCATTATTATAATATAAAGTGAAATATATTATTAAATAATTAAATAAACCATAATTATTAATAATCAGTTATAGGAACAACTACTTTAATTATTCATAGATAAATTGACATGTTTTTTAACAATGTTTTTATTTTAAATTATATATTTTTTATTTCAAAGACAAATATTCAAATTATAAAATTATGTTTTAAAAAATATACATAATTTTTCAATTAATATTTTCTCGTTTATGTAATTGTGATTTTTTTTGTGAATGGTAAAAATACCATTTTTGTGAAGAGTATAACTTTGATGACATTATTATGATATAATAATGAATTAAAATATATGAAACCTTTTTTTAGAAAATATATTTTAAAGGAGTAATAAAAATAATATAAAACTATTTTGTTGAATTTTGGAAACACATTTATTAATTTTTGGAACATAAGTTATATATTATTTTAAAAGAATGTTATATTTTATTCTTTACCTTTAATTAAGCGGATGAATGATTCTCTTTGGTTTTTGATGTTTATAATGTAAATAATAGATCATATTTAATAAAAAATATTAAATTCATGGGAAGAACCATTACTTAATGATGTTTGGCTTAAATGAGTATAAATTCAAAAAAATCAGATAAAAATTTATATTCTCTAAATATGGTTCTTACACATTTAATACGTAGATATTAGAATTAATTGAATATTGTAAAATTGATTTCATATTTGTAATCATCATAATTAAAATTAGTTAGTAAGGTCCGCATTATTTTTATTTTTAATGAATAGTTACCATGGTAAAAATCTTTTTAACATGATAAGGCTTAAAAGAATTTGGGGGATCCAACTAAGAGATAAGGTATAAAATAACACAAAACACTTACTGAAATATTTTTAAATTTTTATTTAGACCTTAACATTGTTAAATTATAAAATTTTATTATTTGGAGAAACTTTACTTGAATAAGACATATATTATTTTATTAAGTCTCATTTATTTACATGTTTTCCTCCTAAAATACCTATAAAGGCGAACCTCCTCTATACACATTTCCACACCACTTGAGCTAAACATTTCTGCCAATAAATACCCAAATCCCTGCCTAAAATTCGTCCCTATTCCATATAGGTTCTATTATAACTGAAATTCCATCTCAAGAAGGCCTAAGGTGTATTCTAAAGGAAGATAACCGATGGAGTGGAAATTGTCTTTACCGATCTATTTCAAGTTTCTTTTTCCTTAACCTCATACAACTATTTTATAAAAATATTAACATGATGAAATAAGTATATTTTATATAAAAAATGTTTTTATGATAATTTTATAACCATTTTATCTATCCTTTATAACTAATTGAAAATAAAAACATCGCTCATGCATATATACGAACTACAGTCTCCTTAAAAGAATGTATTTTATTTTTAGTCATAATATATCATGGTTGATTATATATATAGAACTAATGGATATATTATATTATATAAAATAATTATGATTACTTAAATATAAAATATTATCAACCTTATATTGTCTCGTTTGGAAAAAATAGCATCCCTCGTGAAAACATGTGGACTACTATCTACATAAAAGTATGTGATTTTTTTTCTTTTAATCTTAATATGGTTGGTAATAAGGATTTATTTAGGAATATATATTAAATTTATGATATTATTATTACTATTGAAAGATATATTATTATTTACCTTTCTATTTCAAACCTTTTGAAAATGAAAACATCACTCATGCATACGTACGAATTACCATATCCATAAAGTGATGTAATTAATTTTTCATAACTTCTTTATGTGAATGGTTATAAAAGTGTATATAATGAATAAATATAAGACTTATAATGTGATTAATATTATATGGATAATTAAACCATGAAAAATGTTTATGGTCTAAAATAATAGAATTGAAGCATGTGTGGAAAACATAACATTTAACACCAAAATATTGATTTTAATGAAAAATTGTTAATAAATGGGTAATTGGAACTTATAATAGAATTATATGTGGTAATATAACTATTAATATGGTTCTGGTATAGATTTATAAATAATATAAATTTATTATATATTAGTTTAAGAGTGTTTTTGATGAAATTCATGACTTGAGGTAGGGGTATATGTTACAATCCCATTCATCTTTTGGATTGACTTTGTTAAATTTCCAAAGAATGAAATTTAATATAAATTTATTATATAATATGGTTCTGGTATAGATTTATATTTCTAATGTTTCTATAAAATATATTTTTCTTCTTTGTCAAAAACCTTTAAGGATTATTATTCTTCACTTGAGATATGATTTTGGGACAACATCCACTTTATTCCTCCAAATGGACTATGATGATGAAGTTTTAAGAATGATTTCAGGATATCTATTTCATTCCCATGGGTTAATTATGCTACGATGAAATGATGAATGATTTTTTTATCTTATAATGGGATTATTTATGGTTTTAATTTCATGTTGAGTAGGGAAAATTTTATTTATCCCTATAATGAATTGCGCGAATAATTTTATCTCATGAGATAATATGAGTTGGAATGGAGAGTAAACATAGTCTAGTAAGGGAATCTATACACTATGAGGGTACTGGTTTTCAGCCTTGATTATGGAAATTAAGATAATGTGTAGTGAAACTAATCATCTATGGGAATATATCCACTATGATAGTATTAGTAGTGATCCAATATTTAAGAAATAATTTTCTATAATTATATATATTTTAAAAACATATGTTTTATGCTAGTGATATGATATCATGTATCTTGATTGATTATATATTATTCCACACTATTATGAATCATGTATTTTTCAATGAAAAATCCTCATTCTATGACTCAAAATTTATTGTCGATGACATGTTGAGAATTTTTTCATAGTAAGGATCATATTCTTATATCCTTATGTTTATCTTATGCTCATTTATGATAATCGATTGATATCTAGCTTGTTTATATTTACTTATCGTCTTTTATCAACCTTTATTATATCTTCATTTTCCTAGGTTATAAATAAAGGTATTACGTAGGGTTTTTCTAAGATGGTATTATGTGATAAGGGATATCTTAGAGTTATTGAAGATATTTATCAAAATAAGTTTATTATATAACTGTTTTTCAATGAAAATAAAACATTATCATTCCGGGGAATGTATAATCGTAATATGTATTGAATGTTCATCTAAAATGATGTAATATATATGTATATAATTCTTGGTATACTTCATCTTCAACAATAAAAGTGTAACCATAAATGATGAATATAAAAACAAAAACACAAAATCATTGAAATAAAAAAAAATTAAATTATATATAAAAGATAAAAAATAGGTTCATTATATATATAACATTCTGAAAAATTTATTTATCATTTTTAACTAAAAAATGTTCATCTAAAACTGATTAATATATAAATTAATTCAAAATTTGGGGTAATGATCAACCTAAATATTTAAATAACAATGTTTAAAAAACACTATTTTCACATGAATGATTTTAACAAGAAAATAATAATTTCAAACTTATTTATTCAAAATTTTCTTAAATGAAACCAATGAATATAAAAATTACTAAAAAATAGTATAAAATAACAACATATATAGATATAAATATATATTTTTATAAACGTTATTTTTACAATTGTACGTTTCATAAAATAATAATGATTTTAGGATTCCTTAAACAAAAACTATATAACTAAAACCAATTAATATAAAATTTAATAAAAAATGACATAAATGATCAATATATAAATATTTGAATATCTTGTTTAAAAAATTGATTTTTTAAATTTGTAAGTTTATTTTCAAAAAAATAATAAATTTTTACCTGAATTGTTAGGAGTGTAGCAAAGTGTTTCTTATATCCCTTATACATGGTTATTTCATAAATTATGCAGTATGTCTATATCATAGTTAATACTATCCTAGAAAAATTATGTAATAGATGAAGAAACATCACATAGTCCCAAAAAATCTTCAACATCATCATCATCCAAATTTTTTCCATTTTAAAATGACAATACAATTATAATTTGATTGATCATAACATAAAATATCCATTTTATATCCACTTCCATGATAAAAGGTTCCTCTTTATAAATGAATCTTTTAAAATCAAAAAGTGTAAATCTATAATCATCATGTTTCATACCACTATTACAATCAACCTAGTAAAAATTGAAAAATAGAGCCCAAAATTTAGTATAATAAATTTCTCATATATCCTAAAAAAATTCAGAATATTTTGTTAAAACAAAAAATGTTTTTTTATAAATTTTTACTAGAAAAAGGCATTGCATTAGTGATAACCATTAATCCAATATTTTTTATGGTACTCTTATTCTCCTAATATTTTTTGTAAAATGTGTAACCAAAAATTTTAAAACCACACCATCTGATTCAATTAACACATGGTCCTATAACAAAAAATTTCATAGATTTCAATGAAGATGAATCGTTATTTAATTTATTCTGAAAACTTGAAACAAGTGTCTTTTTATGATCATTCATCAACAAATTTTCATTTAATTTTTTGATATCATACTTTAAATTTATCAATATATGATGATATATACATTAAAATATCATATGTTTTATTCTAAATGTGACTATAAAAATACCCTGAGATATTATGATATATTTCCTTTTAAATAAATTCAATCTATTTAATAGCTTGCGATGCGCATAATAATTTTTTTAAATGTAAAACTATACTTAGTAAAATATTATTTTGATATGACCATTATAACATAGCCATTAAATTAGAAGGATTTAATAGGAATAATTAAATTACAAAAAAAATATAGTTAACAAAAATTAATTTTTTACCTATTTATTAAGAATTGAAATTAGAATCATTTGAAAGTAAAAGAAATATCTTCTATAAAATTGTATATTTCAAAGAGAACAGGTTCGTCGCTTCTTATGCACATATGATAAAATTAATTTTAAAAATTCATAGAATATATTTTTAATAAAATAAAATTTATTTTTATATCAAAACATGATAATTATATTAGGATTAATTTTTTAGTTTTTTTTGCAAATTTTCTTTTTTTGATGAATTGTGAAAAATACTGACTTTTATTAAAAACTAATTTTTTGTTTAAATTATGTGCAAAGTTATATTAAATTTTTAATTCGGTTAAAAATAAAATTAGATCAATTATATTAGAATTTAACTAATTTTTGTTATTTTTATTAATTTTATGTTCAATTTAAATATAAAAAAGTTTAATTCTTTTGAGAATATTCTCCTCCAAAACCCTTATTTTTATGGCTTCTACATGAATAATTTTAAATTGGATTATACCGATTGTATGAATTAAATATGGAAAATGGATTAAATATTTTTTATAATTATTATTTAAATTAAATAATAACTGCAACATATTTTTTACCATTATGAATAGGAAAATTTGTAATAATTAATTACCGCGGTTAGGGTATAAAGCAATTTATGCAAAGTTAAACTAAGAATATAAGGGTTAAAATGACCTACCAACTAGTAAAAACACCATTGGATGGACATATTTTGACTTTATCACCTATGATGGTAAAAAAGGACCCATTTGGAGGGATTTTGAAATGATAAAAGCGTGGGTGTAATTGTAGTTTTTTTTCAAAAATTTCATGTGTGTCCTCTCCCCCACTTTTAAAATGACACCACCTCTCTTCCCCTCTTCACACATCCAAAGACATTGTTTTAGAAAAAAAATATACAAATAAATCCCTAATTCCATCTAATCATACTATAATTCTTGCTTTTATAATTAATCTCTCTTGGGAAGGATTTTGGTGTAAACTTAAAGAGGGCGTCTGAAGAAGTGGTAATGTTCCTAAACGAGCGTTTTTATTTTATTAATTTTTAGACATCCTAAAAATATTATTCAATAATTCAATCATAATAACACAAGTGTATCCAATATAATTATATATTAATATTTTAATTTAATTAACTATATCCATATCTTATTCCATTAAATGGAATCAAATTATCAAATGTGTGAATGATGGACTACAGCCACGTGAGATGATTTAATTTGTTTTCCAAAACAACCTTTCAAGGATGTATATAATGATGGATTTGACACATGTATATGATATTTATTATATTATCACAATTTTTTAATTTTTATATCACATTAATCTTTCTATATTTCATTCCTTTTAATATACTATGATGTCACTCATGTGTACGGTGGACTACTGCCTCATGAAGCAGTATGATTCATTTTTCACATATGCTATACAAGGAATGTAATAAGGATAATATTAATGAATATATGTGATATATATGGGATTATAATTATTATTTAAAATTAATCTATCACCCACTTCAGTACCATTTCACTCGTTAAGGGAATAATATCATCGCTTGTTCGTTTGCATGACCTACCGTTTCCATGAAGTAGAGCGATTCGTTTTCTATGTACAAATATCAAAAATAGTTATAAAAATGTATATATTGAGTATATATTATGTTTATAACATTAATATAGTTATTTATATGATTAATATATATTATATACACAAGAACCATAGCTTTCATGATCAAACACGAATGAGAAAATAAGACAATCAACACAAAAAACAATGAAAACAATGAAATATTATTGAAAAACAAGTGATAAAAAGTAATAATAGTATCACAAATGATATTATAATTATAGATATGGTTCTGATATAAATTAATAACATGCTTAAAAAAGTATTAGTTGAGGTTAAATAATGTTCAACTAAATGAAATCATGAGGTAATGGAATTCGTCTCAATTTCTCTTCATATGAGTAATATTCTATTATTGGGATCATAATTTATTTTATATGGCGTAAATACATACCCTTTTAGATGTAATATCATGAATAATTTATAATTTATTTTAATTTAAGTATAAATTTTTATTATTTCATCCATTGGGATTTGACATGAAAGTTACCAAGTTGTAATGAATTTCATAAATCAATTTATTTTCATTCAATTATATTACTTGTTAACATTCCATTCATATTATATGATTACATGTATAATTAATTTTTATTATATTATTTTGAATTTTCATTTACTCTATATAGATTTATAGCTGATATACATAATCAATTCATTGACTAACTCTCACTTCAATGTTATGTTCATTATAATGGATTTTGTCTCAACTTCCATTTTATTAAGACATATTTGTTAATATTCACCTATATAATTTCACGTGGTATATATACTATCCCTCTATATATTTAATACAAATGCATATTTATTCAGGATGTTTAATGTTTCAATTCATGGGTATCTATATTCTTCATATCATTGGTATGAATATCACCTAAACCGTATACCATTCTTACATATAACATTTACATTGAAATTTATTTGATTAACTGGGGAAATATTTATAAATACATTTTCTTTACTCAATAAATATATGCGTTGATAAGGAATATTATTCATGAATTAAATAAATTATTTTATATATAAGGAGTGATTTAGATATGCAATGATGGGTGGGGCACAAAATTATATAGCCCCTCGATATATCAACATGTCTCATAAGAAAAATTAGTTGGACAACTTAAATGGGTTTCTATATATAGTTTGTATCCATCTTGTAAAGGGTATTAAGGGTAAAGGTATTGTGATTCCTTAAATCATAACTCTTAATAATTAATCATTTCCTTCATTAATAATTTAGTTATTATTATTATGCAAGATGTTTTACAAATGATAGTATCTATTGATTCATTTAATTATTGGTTTATTTATTAAATGGAAATTGTTTTTAGTTATTTACCATGCCATACTGACCATGCCTTATCTATTCATGATACTCATGTTATTTAAATGCAGTTGGTTTTTAGTTATTTACCTTTCTATATTGATTATTCCTTATCTAATTATGATAGAAAGATTATTGATTGAATGGAATGGTTCAAAATTAATTACCTAGACATATTGGTTATAATTTATTAGTTCATAATAACTTCCACCTTAAATAACCCTTACTATCTCACCCTTAATTTGTTTCCATTCCCCATGACATGAATAAAAAATCATTGAATTATGTTTCAAGGATGCAGTTCATTTTTCTTTTTTATTTATTATGTTTTATTTTATATAATATTGTAAATTATTTATCATGTATTAATCAAGTTCTCTAAAAATGAAAAATTGATCAATCAATTGGGATTTGACCCCTTGCATCTATGGTAGTGTAATAAATTAACCCCAAACTATGGGTTACTGGATTTGGGGTTATTACATTTTGTAAACTAGAAATTTAGGAGGAAACCTTAGGAACTATATTAAGGAAAACATAGATTAGGTAACATAACCCAATGGTAGGATTTGAGGATAATTATAGAAGCAAATACTAATGTTTTGGTAAGGAATAGATTATGTGTATTTTCTTAGAAATACATATCCATATGGATACTAAATTGTACAAGTTTCTAGAACCCATGTCCTTGGGGTAATAACATTTAAAAGGGAAGATTGGGAATGAATTGATTGTAACAATGTGCATGAAAATGGGATTTACTACACACCTAGTTTGACACTCATGGTAGATATGATTAAGATAATTCATATTTTATTTAGAAACTATTATGAAGGATTTGAAACTAATTATATCCTTAAAGACACCATGTTTATGATTTTGATATCAACAATGCAAAAAAAAATTAGTTTATGTTAAGTGTTACACCATATTTGGAATTATACATTATGATTTAAAAATCATATTTTACAAGCTAATCTAGTATATTACATTATATAAAAATAGATCCTAGAAGGAAAAAGGGTATCAATACTCTTGTCCAATTTATAGATTTACCTATAGAATAATATAATACAACTTGTATTGGAATTGAGAAAATTATGGCCATATTGGGGAAGCTTAACCTAGTTATAAAAAATAACCTTTATTATAAAGAGAAACCTATTCCACATCATGATTCTATTATGTTGGATTTCTTCATGTGACAGAACCCCCAATCAATTGGTGGGACTACTAATCTAATAGTAGATGAGAAATGGATTGAGTCCCTTGAGAAGATATTTATGGACTAGGGAAGGGATAAAAATGAAAAGGCTACACTTGAAGTGTATTATCTCAAAGGTGATGTTGATCAATAACAGTCCTTGATCTAGATTACTTGGGAGGAAGAGAAAATATAACTCATGGAATAAAAAGATTATAAGGTGAAATTCATTGAAAAATATTAACCTCATGTGTAAAAAAATGAAATGAAGATAAATTTACTTATCTTAATGAAAAAAAGAATAATTAATTGTAGAGTATGAGGATACCTTTACAAGGTTTTGTAGGTATTATACAGATTATATACGCAATAATTAGTGCATGATTGACCATTTCTTTGAAGGTATTAATCTATGTATCCAAAGGGAACTAGTCATTCAATTTTTTTTCATATGATGAAATAGTTTCTAAATACATTAAAAGAGAGAAGGAATTATCTAAATATTATATATTCAACTAAAATAAAGAGAAAGCGAGGTCATTTGAACACCATGAAAAATGGTTATTCCAATAATCATATGAAGGATTTGGAATTTCAAGTTTGATTTAATGTTTTCATAAAATTTTTACATGGATATTCTTTATGAGGTTTATAATTAAACGAAAAAAGAGCCCTAGGTATATTGGACCCCTTGGAATTCTGGAAATAATTGGTGTTATGGAATATTGTTTGGAAATGTCACCATGTCTTTAAAAAGTACAATATGTGTTCTATATAGTATTGTTAAATAACTACATTTTGGACCCAATGCATTTTCTCACCTAGGATGAAATAGAATTGGATCCTAATCTATTATACTATGAAGTTACCATCCAAATTCATGATATTATAGAAATATTTTTGAGGAATCATAAGACTTTACTGGTAAAGGTACTATGGAGAAATTAGAAAATGGTGGAAGCAAATTGGTAACTAGAGGATGTTATGAAGAAGAACAACCATCATCTGTTTAGAAGGTAATATCCATGAAATTTCAAGGATGAAAATTTTATATGAGGTAATAAAGTTACAACACATGGCTTTATGATTTATTTACTTTATAATAAATTCAATATCATGGATAGCTTGTGATGCACCCAACACAAATGAAAAATGGTACTCTATTAAAATATTATTTAAACATGACCATTATAACATAGCCATTAAATTAGAAGGTATGAATAGAAATAACTAAATAATGATATATATATACATATATTACACATGTTTATTGGTTAAATATTGATTAGAAATAAAAGTAAGAATCATTTAAAATTAAAAAAATGTTTTCTAAAAAATTGTATTTATCAAAGAAAAACGTTTCATCTCTTCTTATGTATTTATTATAAAATTAATTATAGAATCATATAAAATTTATTTAAAAATATTAAATTCATTTTTTAAATCATTTTATCAAAATTATCAGAGGGTAAATTTTTTGGATTTTTTTTGAAATGTTTTCTTTTCTGGATGAATAGTAAAAAATACTGATTTTTACTGAAGACTGCCTTTTCATTTAAATTATCTACAAATATAAATTAAATATTATTTTATTTGAATTAAAATTTGATGAATTAAATTAATATTTAACTAATTTAGTTTATTGGGATCAATTTTATGTTCAATTTCATTATAAATACTTTCCATACTTATAAGAATTTTCTCTTTAGAGACCCTCTTTTTCATCGTGTCTATGGGTATAATTTTATAATGAATTATATCACTTGTATGAATTTAATTTGTAAAAATTGATTCCAAATTTATAATCAGAATAATTTTTATTATATAATAAGTTTAACTTGATATATGACCATTATGAATAGTAAAAGTAGTAAACAATAATTACTATAGTTAGGGTAAAAACTGATTTACCTATGAGTTAAACTAAGAGGATAAGGATTAAAATGACTTACCGACTTGTAAAAAGACCCATTTTATGGACATATTTCTGCCTTATAATATATAAGGTCTATAATGACATATTTTTTAGGTTTCTTCATGATAAAATCAAGGGTGTAATTGTTTCTTTTCAAAAAATCCATGTGTGTCCTCTCCTCCTTTTATAAAAGGACATCCCCTCTACTGGCTTCTTCACACTTAAATTACATTTTTATCAGAAACTACATACCCAAATAATATTAAAAATTCTATAACCTCATAATATAATCCTTTTTATCAAAAATACTTCCTATTAGGTTTTTTATTAACCCTATGGAGGTTATACAAATAATAGGTAACATTCCTAAATGAGAATTTATTTTATTTCTATTCCAACTACTTCAAATATAATTAAATAATTCAAGTAGAATAACATAGTTATATCCCATATAATAATATTTTATTCTAATAATTTCATGATATTTATCCATATCCACTAACATAAAATTGTAAAGGAAACTATTGATTGTGTGTACGGGGGACTACAGCCTCATGAGATGATTTAATTCATTTTCCATCACCACATTTTAAGGAAGGAGATAATGATAGATTTAAAATAGTTATATGTTATTTAAGATATTATATTTATTATGTAATTTTTATATCACATATACCTTTTTAGGTTCTATTCCATTTAAAATATGATAACACCGCTCATGTGTATAACATACTACCGTCTCGCGAAGCGTTGTGATTCGTTTTTCAAGTACACTTTACATTAAATATATTAAGGTTAAAATTAATGAATATACATGATATATATGAGAAAATATTAATTATTTAAAATTAATATATCATCCAATCCTTTTACCATTCACTCATTAAAGGAATGATATTGTCACTTACGTGTATGTATGAACTACCATCTCCACAAAGAAATGCGATTCATTTTTAATGTACACCATTCATAATTTTTTCAAAAAATGTATATACCGAGTAAATAAGATATCTATATAATAAATATAATTCTTTTTATCAGGTATACGTATCTAATTCACATGATTCAGAACATTCATGAGAAAACATGCATGAGAAAATAAGTCAATTAACAACCAATAAAAAGAAAATAATGAATTATTATTAAAAAATGTCTGGTAAAAAGTAATAAGTGAAAAATATATCATATTATAAATATTACTATAATTATTCTATAAATTAATAAAATTTTAAAACCACTATACCTGTGGTTAAATAACCTTCAACAAATGGAAAGTGTGAGGTAAGGGATTTCATCTCAATTTCCCTTTATTGAGGAATATTCTATTGTTGTGAACCAAATTTCTTTTATATGGTGTACATACTATATATTTTACAGGTAATTTCATATATAATTAATATTTATTGGTATTTTTATGTTTTAATTTGAACTATTTCATCTATATGGATTTGAAATAAAATTTACCAAGTGGTAAAAATTTTCATAACACATTTTCTTTTCTTTGGGATATATTACTTCTTCATTTTATATTTATATTCTATGATTATGTGTATAATGAATTTTGACCATATTATATTATACCTAAAATTGTTCTATGTGTATTTAAATTTGATACATACAATGTTTCCATTGATTAATTATCACTTTAATATTATGATCATTATAAGGGATTTTGTCTCAATTTCAATTTCATCAAGACATATTTGTTAATTTGAACCTATTCACTTTAATGTCGTGTATATAACACCCCATAATGTCTTTAACATCAATAAAATTTTATTCATAATATTTAACGTTTCAATTCATGGGAATCCATATTCTTTCCATCGTGTATATGATTATTTACTAAACTGTATTCCATTTTACATACATTATTTACTTTGAACGCTATTTGATTAATAAGGGTAATGTTGATAAATGAATATTATTTAATAAATGCATATATTTTTTGATAAGGAATATTATTTATGAATTAAATATATTTTTCAATATTTTAGGAATTCGATGAACATGAAGTAATGGGTGGGGGCTAAAAGTAAACAACCCCTCAATGAATCGATAAATCTTATGAGACAAATCAGTTGGAAAAATTAATTGGATTTATACCTGTAGATTTAAAATATCTTTTGAAAGGTATTAATGGTAGAGGTATCATGATTCTTGAGATTATCATGACCAATAATTAATCATTTTATTCAATGAGAATTAAGTTATAATTATAATCCCCTATATTTTTCACAATAATATTATATATGGGTGTAGTTCATTATCAGTTTAATGATTAATTGAAATATGTTTTCAGTTGTCTATGATGAAATATTAATTATTACTTATCTATTCATAATAGTTAGGTTATTTAAATGGAATATGTGTTTAGTTATTTACCTTTCCATACTTATTATTCCTCATCTAATTATGACAGCCATGTTATTGGTTAAATGGAATACCTTTTTAGTTATTTACCTTTCCATATTGATTATACTATGTTGATTACGGATATCTTCCATTATAATTAACCCTTACTAAGAATTTGAGATCACACATATTTTTTTCTTTTCCCTAGGATATGATTAAGAAATCTTTGAATGAATTTTCATAGATAAAGTTTATTAGATTTTGTTTTTTATTATTTTTTATTTTATATTACCAGTTTAAAATGGGTATCATGTATGAATTTGGTTCTCCAAATTGGTAAAACTTATCTGCCCTTTTGGATTTGACCCCTTGTATTTATGCCATCTTAATGAATAATTTTATTAAAATATTGAAATGGTCCAAGTTGTTAATTGGTTAAATGGGGTCAAATGATTTAGAGCATGAGATTAATGAATATTGGAGAATAATGTAAATACTTTTTGACATCCTGTCGTAAAAGTTTAATTGTTTGAAATATTATAAATGGTTGTTCATTGAATTTTTTAAGTGATGAATGAAGTTCCTTTACCATGGATAAGGAGATTGGATATGTAATTCCTTCTCCTTGGATATGGATGGTCTGATATGGCGTTCCACATTATTGGTTAATAATGATGGGAATGGAAACCAACATTCTTGGTTAAGTGTAGACATTATGGTCTAGTAAAAAATTTCTTTACTTGATGTGGTCACATGGATGAGACACCTTTTGTATTGTGAAAAGTAATGAAATGAAAAACAAACTCCCTTGTTACCTTTTTATGTAAAGTGTTATCCTATAAGGTTTATGGCCTATAATTTTGGAGAATAAGGGTTAGATACCAATGGTAGTTGATTAATGTATAACATGTTTCCTTTTATAAAATATTATTATTAGTATTATTTTATTTTAGATTTATATGCTCTCTTTTTTATTGGATACTCCTTTATATACTTTTTGTGGTGATCTACTATATTGTACTCACAGCCTACTCAGTCTACCATTGGTACCCTGGTGGAATTCTTTTTTAAAAGTCAAAATAAGGGGAAATTAACTATAATAGATGGTTTAATTTTTATGGAACCTGGATGAGGAGACTAGACATGTTTTTGGGACTCATTTGGGGATTATCTTTGGGGTCTTATTTTGGTTTCCTTTCAGTACTTTAGACTATTATGACAAGACATGTTTATTGTTTTGAATGGTTTTTCTTACCTATTTTTGGGTGATGGTTATGTGATTCTTAGTTTTCTATTATTTTTATATGTTAATGTTTATTATGATTCCTTCTACGGATTCACTCTAGTAAATATGGTATACTCTACCCATATATTTCTTTAGATTCTCACTTCTAGTTAGTATTTTCTGGTGTATAGGGGGGTTTGATTCAATTCATGTGGTGAATCTGCTCCGGGAACTAGTTTAGTAGTACTTGGGATGGGAATTTACACCCCTTTAATCTTGAATTATTCTTATCAAACATACAAAAATATCCCAAAAATAATATACATTACCCTTATTCCTTACATTAGAAGTATGAATGACTCTTATATATGTTTTGAATTTACTCTTATGTATTAGCTTGAATTATCAGGAAATGTATAGTACTCATACATATTGGTCAAGGTAACCCAAACATATTAATTTAATTACTTTTACATATCCATAAAATGACTCTTATATATCCAAAAAATGACTCTTATGCATCCTTGTATAAGAGAATTTACTTTGAAACATTTTTAGTTGATATTACATTTACTTTTACGCATCATAAAATTTAATATTATGTATTCATATATAAGATTCAAAAATTATATAATTATTTATTTACGAAAAATTAATCTTACCTATTATAGACACTTTTTTATATCTTACATCAATACTTCAACATGACTCATATATATTCCAAGGTGTCAGGGCCATTTTAAAATTTTTCTCTACTTCCATAATTGTCCCATATATACCAGGGCCTTAGAAGAGTAACACATATATATGATTTAATACTTAACAATAGATTAAAAAAACAATTTTCATTTTATTTATTTTCCAGTAATTTCAAAATATGAAAAAATAACTAATAATTTATAATTTATCAAATTTTAGGGGTTAAATCATTTAAATTCAAAGAAAATGTAGTGAAAATATATTTTCTATATATTTCTCCACACTTAATACTTGGACTCTTTGACAAGTAAACATTATAAATATTTCCAAAGTAAAATTTAAAACACTAGCCAATGTGAGTTTCCTCTTTAATAACCATGTCTCCCAAACATATCATTCCTCTTAAATGTTTCAAATTTAATTTTATTATTTACCTAAATTTAACCCGAATCCACATTTCCTATCCTCTGACACTTATAAATACCCACATAACTATAAATATTTATCTCATCACACAAATTATGAATTTTAGAATGTTTTTTCACATTCAAACACATGAAAGGATCATGATAGGGTTGTTCAGTTCTAAAATATCCATCCAATTATTCAATAACTTGTGTTAATCATGAGTAATTATTAGGTTTTTTCAATAGTTATGGTTTGTATGTTTTCATATGTCTTTTGAGGTGGAATGAGGAGGTTTGGCTATATTTGAATCCAAATGAATGATTCTAATTTTACACTCAATAATGACACCCTCCCCACTCCCCTTTACAATGATTTACCTATAAAATCTTCTATATTTCAATAAAAAATAACTATTTCAATCAAATTACTTTAATATATTTGTTCATCTATTTTTTTCAAATTCAATAGATAAATTTATTTTTAAGGCATCAGGGATTCCTTGAACTTCAAATAGTGTTGTGAACTTTATAAACCAAATTTTAAAGATTAATTTTTCCATCCATATCCCATAATTAATGTTTATTTTTTTCTATAATTTCTTATACATCAACACCTTCATAGGATTTTTTTCTTTCAAAATATTCTCCCAACAAACTCAGTTGATATAACAACTAAAACTTCTTCTTATCATGATATTATTTCCCTAAAATAGCTTCAGTTGATGAGAAAACTCAAAATATCACCCCCTCCACACACACACACACATGAGTTCAATAAAGACCATGTAATTACTTATAGATCATTTTTTATAAGTATTTAAGGTTTGTAATAAATATACCTAAAATGGTTATTCATGGATAATAAGGGTGTATAATGGTAAAATATAATGGATAGTCCAAAACCAATGTTTAATTGTAAAAATATGATATTGATCAAAAGAGTGTATCGATTCTTTTCATCAAAATCCCCAATGCTCAAAGGTTTTGACTATAATCACAATATGTTCTATTTAATCAAGTATGGATTGGTTATCTCTTCAAGTGGGGGTATTATAAATAAGATTTCAAAAATTATTTCAGAGTCCTCATAAGTAATTCATTTTCAAATTAGATGGTATTTCATGGAATAAGACTCAAAAAGTAGTGTTTTTTTCATGAATTCACTAAAATTTGAATCTGAAACAAAAATAATTTCATCATTAATATATTTTATGTTTTATATTTAAAATAAGTTTCAAATATTTTCATAGGTTTCAAATCTTACAAAGGTATTAATTTTGAGATCACAGTTTTCAAAAATATATAAAAATTAAAAATAAATATAAAAAAATGAAATAAAATAGTAAAAATGAAAATAAAAACACAAAAAATAATAATTTAACAAAGGATTCCACCCAATTATTTTATAAAATGTCCTCATTTTGAAATAGTTTATGTGATAATTTTAAAGTGTAAATTTTAATCATAGAACAAAAAAATAATAAAGAAGGATATAATATTTCCTCAGATGTATTTTTTAACTTTGATAAGAACCTCCTCCCCTAGAGAATTTTTTTCACTTTCTATAAACATCATAAATCTATGATCATTAACTGTAAATAGTATATCTTTACCAGGTTATTTAATTTATAAATAACCAAAAGAAAAAAATGGTAAAAATAAAAGGTCCATAACATTTCGAATTAAATTTAAATGGAAATATATTATTCTAAAATCAAATAGTTTCACTTCCCTTAATTATTTGAACTTGTTACTATAGATAAAATTATCATGTGATGCATCGTTTTTCTCCTTATAGAGCCTATAATTTTAAAAAAAATTATTTGTTTTCCACTAATTCTTGCATGTATTTTTTTTTATTTTTTTCCCCACTTCAACCATATTTAGGTTACAAATATTGATAGACCAAAAATAGTTTTTTATAACTCCATAGGTAAGTTAAAAATTTTCTCATTCAATATCGAAAAGGAGGACATAAAATTTATAGTTTTACAATTATTTCTATAATCCCAAATATCATCTTCCAATAAAAATCTCAAAAAGTTTATATTTAGGTAGATAGTTTCTTCCAAAATATTGTTGATCTCCCTAGTGGATACTTCATCCATTTCAGTTTTTTAAGAGTGATATGGTGTATAAAACTTATTATGGACTCCAAATTTATTTAAAATTTATTTTAATTTCCTATAAAAAAAGTTAGTTCTGTGGTTAGAAATGATAAAATTTAATAAAATAAAAAAAAACCTCTCATGTTTTTTGAACAAGAGGCATAGAATAGAAATAGAGATAGAGAAGAGATGCCTATAAATTAAATTCAATAGGAGAAAGAAAATTTAAATCAAAAAATAATAATCCCTCATGAGATAGACTTTACAAAAAGAAAATAATGGAGGGTCCCCTTCAATTTTTTGAATTTAATCTTTATGGATCATCTAATTAGATGGGGAACTAAATTAGAGTTAGATAATATTTTAACCACTGAGTGACCATAAATTTGATAAATCAATGATGTTAAGTGTAATATTAATATAAAATCGCAAAGTAACATTCCTATTGTTACCCTTGGGGATTTGGATCCAACCATATTATCTAATAAATATTTTGATGTTGAAATAATCTTTAGTCCACTAAAATTAGATAATAAATATTTATGAACTGAAATGTTTTTAGTATGAGATTTTCTATAAGTTGTATGAGATAAAATCTGAATATATTTAGGTCTTCCATGTATATATTTTTTTTAAACCATGTTCATAAATGAGATAATCATATTTCTAGAAATAATTATAAAATATATTTTGGGAACATCCCTTTATAAAATTGGTTATTTTAAAAAAATTAAAAAAACATTTTGATTTGAAAAAACAATTACATAATTATATTTGGTAAAATCTTGAGAACCCAAAATTATATTAATAAATTGATCATCAGGATTAAAAGGATAGATAATATTTTTAATCTATTTTTTTGGATTCTAAAAACACAAATTTAGGCTCATCGTGAATCATTAACACCAAATCATCTTTTTATTTGTAAAAGAGATATTTTTCATCAAGAAATTATTTGTATTTATTTTTATGTTAATTATATTTCTAAATTATTTATTTATAGAAATTATCAACTTCATTTTATTTATTGTAATACCAACAATAATAAGATAAAAGAGGGTATGATGATGAATTAGAAATAGAGTGATATATAAGATAAATAATCTCATCACCTACCATGATATGTTCCATGATGCATTTAAGAATTGATTCAACTAATGAGGATGAGTCAAGGGAGACCTAAATAACACTATAAGTAGAGACATTAAGGAATTTTCATAACTTTATTCTTTTATTTCACCTTATTTTTATTAATGGGACATTCCATCTTGATATGACCCTTCATGTTCCATTCATAGAATGTTACTTTCATTCCATTTTTCTTTTCATTATTGATATGATGGGTTCATTTATTATTTATTATTTTATTTGAATTCTTGGATATATATTGAATTTCAACATCACTTTTAGATGAATATTCATCATCAATAGCTTTTAAAGTGATTATTATTTTGGATTATTTGGCTTCTTTCACTTATTTTTCTTCATTAACAGCTTTTCTCTTCATAGTGATCTCATATATCCTCATAGATCCAATTAATTATTCATGGTTCATATTTTTGATGTGTTTAACTTATTTTATTGTCATAAATATGGGTTCCCATGATATAGTAAATACCCAAATATTCATCTTCAATAATTTATTTGTAGAGAAATTATATCTAAGAGACTTTTTACCATTGAAAATATCAAACAAAACTTATAAATATATTAGTAATAGATTAATTTTAGTGTATAGAAAATATTTCAAATTATTTTCTATACATGTAAAATTTAGTGTCTTTAACTTTATTCGTGCCTTATTATGTGACTTTTTAGAGTTTGTAGATATCATGCATAGTTTTTCAAGTATATATATGATTAAAATCAATTTGGTCAAGCACGCAATTGAGTGAATTAATGGATTTTACATTAATCTCAAAGACTAAAATATCTGGAGGTTTAAAATTATATAATTATTCATTTATATGAGTATATATATGAATAAAAATATTTACAAACAAAATTAACTACGTTATTAAGAAAGGAAAACATGTTATTTTTTCAATAAGAGTAATTTTAACCATTAAAGATTGGATCTAGTCCCAAATAATTTCCTCTAGGAATATTCTAAAAAGTAGAGAAAGGTGTTATCCTCTAAAATAAATATTTATAATACATTATGTTTTTTAAAATTAAATATTGTTTTGAGACAATATTTTGGTTAGATTAGTAAAGAATAATCCATTGAAATTTCAGAATTGTATTAAAAATGATTTTTTAACTTGTTGGATTGACACCACCGGCTAGCCATACAATCTCATGAGATATTTGGTAGGCTTACTTTAGGATACCTATATTAGACAAGGGTAAGTATATCATGCATAAATATTTTATAAAACTCTTATATAACCCATTATATCTAAGAAAATATATCACCTAATTCACTTTTTTGGGGTATAGTGGTGAGAAAATAATAACAACCATGGAGTTATCCACCTAGATTCTATCTCGATATAATATACTTCTTAGAACAATGTTTTTATCCCCTATATAATTTCATTTCTCATAATTGAGAATATGATTTCTCTTAATGATGGTTTTGAGGATAATAGCAAGACTCTTAACACAATTATCAAAATAAGATCTATACACTATAAAATCATCCATAAAAACTTATATAAAAATATCCATAGATTATTTAAAAAACATAGAAAAAAATACTCAACATATAAATTTTAAATGTTACTAGAGAATTACATAATCCTAATAGAACTATTATATAAAAAAATTACCACAACGATAAGAATATGTGGTATTTTCATTATATTTAGGTTCAATTTGAATATGAAAGTATCGTGAGAACCTATCCAAAAAAATATTAGTGGGATTTCCCTAGAAGTCTCTAAAGAATTTTTTCATAGAATAGGAGAGTTAAGTGATCTTTAATATATTTAATATTTTGTTTCCTATAATATATACCCCCTATTAATTTTAATGTAAGTGTAATAGGAAATATTTCTCCAAATACATTCTTTGAAATAGTGAAATCGTGCTTTTTAGGCACTATTTATATTGGACTAACCCATTGGATATCAAAATTTTAAAATTTTATCCCATAATCCACCAAATTAGTCACTTATTTCTTAGATGCACCTAATATTATGATATTTAACCTCCTATTAATTTTGCAGATGGTTTTGGAATCATTCTCTTATAAGATTCTATGCATCCATACTGAAGGAATAATTCTAGAAAATTCATCTACAATATATTCTAGGGCTTTAATGTTTTATATAAGAAAACTTAATGTTTATTTTATTAATCAATGGATAATCCATTTATCAATAAAAATATAAATCTATTCATTCTACTCTAAAAATGAATATTTTTGATTTTTAGGAAAAGGTTTTAGTTCTAACTCAGGTAGGTTATTTTCACTTGGTAAATAGGTTTTTATTAACTCAATGGATGCTAAATAATTTTTGAAACAAGGTAAATTTGTATTTCTAATAGTATCGGAAAATGATTCAATGGGATGTTTAAAAGTTTAATTTTTATTAAATATTATAAATTCAAAAAAAAACATTCAAGATCTAAATCATAAGAATTGTTTTTAATAATTCTAGAGCACTCAAGACTAGATTGACATATAAAAATTTCAAATTCTTAGAGGTATAGTAAGTAGGTTTATCACATGAAAGAGTTTCAGTATTTTAATTTGATTAAAAGTTAAAAAATTATTTTTTAAGGGTTTCATGTGTCAATTTTAGTATTTAAATCCCTTTCATATTTTATACATTCACAAATATTGAAATCATGTATAGAAATTGATAAATGTTTATATTAAAAATATCTAAATAATATCCCATTAATTATGAAATCTATAATTAAATAAATGGATAAAAAATTAATAATATTAACTTGGTGAGTTTAGTGAACTTCCATTGGATATTTCAAAGGTTTAAAAATGTTAAACTGATCTATTTTCTTTTCAAATTCCTATGACTGGGTGCCCCTATGAACATTAATTATTTATTTAGTAGTTTTAAGTAAAGATATTCCTTGAATAAAAGGTAGATACATGTTTGAAAAATCATTTTACATTTATAAAATATAATAAAAATCATTATGTAAAACCATATCGCTTACTTTTTCCAAAATCATATTCAATGACTCTAGTAGGTTTAGAAGTACTTGTTTTGGCTAATTGGATTACAATCTCAGTAGATTTAAGTTCTTTAATCTTTGAAGTAGAGTAAACAGAGTGAGGCATCACACTTATATAGGCACTTAAATCTAACATAAAAACGTTGAATTAAATCTCCCCTATATTTTATAGAATTTTAAATGTCCCCAGCTATTTTGATTTGATAAGGAGGGAATGTTAAATCATGGAAGAAAGATTCCACTCAAGGTTCACTTTTTATCTTCCCTTCAACTTCATATTGTGAGAGCACATTTCCTTCAAGAATTTAGAGTATTTTGGAATTTACTTAATTTCAAATTTAAAAGGAATATTAGATTTAACAATCTTAAAAGTTTCTAAAATTTCATTATAAAATTCACTCTTAAAAGTTTTCTTTACTAGGGGACTGACCCTATGGTAAGGTATTAGTGGTTTTGGCATTTATTTTCTGTCCTTATAACTATTTTAATAATCATATGATCCTTTCATTATCTTAAAATTTCAATGGATTATTTTAATAAAAAATAATCTTTTAATAAATATTTTCTTTTTTTACAGGATCTTATTTTTTAGAAGGCTAAATGTGTGTTGGGTTATATTATACAGGCTATAAATCTAGTGGAAATAGTGTAATTATTTCCATAAAATATTCAAATGAAAAATTTATAGTCTCGGGGATGTTTAATTCATTTCTACTTGATATTATATTTTTATTTATAATTTATAAATTACTCTCGTCCCTAATTTATCATTTATAAATGCATAATTTTCAACCAATTTTCATGGTTTGATCATAGAATTTTATAAATATCATTATTCAAAGTCATATTATTACTATAAAATTTAATATTTTTATCAATTAATTCATTTTATGAATCCAAATTGGATCAACATTTTATTTTAGGGTTCTTGATTCATATTGAAACCCTTCATTAAACTGGAACATTGGTTAGTTTTTTACAATTAAAAGGCTATATGGATCACATAATATGGTCCACCAAATTTTTCATTTAAATTGGACTAGTAATGAAGATTTAATTGTTGGACTCAATCCAAAAGATAAAATTTAATTAAATTTCATAATATGTTTTGGTAAATTGTAATCACTACTAGAAAACAATATTTTAATGAGATTTGTTTCAATTTTAATATTGATTAAAAAAGATATTTGAATAAAATTGACAATAAAAGAATAATTTTAACATTTATTAGTTAAAATAAAAATTATAAAACATACAATGTTATTTAATATAAAAAATGATGTTGAAATTCTAATTAAATATAGATATATAGGTATTTTCAATGTCTTTTTTTATAAATAACAATGTTAAAAAACATTCAATGTAAATTTTCAAGAAAGATAGATGTTCAAGGTTACATTAAATATTATTTAACATGAAAATTTTTGTTGAAATATCTAAATAAATATATATATAATGCGACTTTCAATATTGGATTAAATAAAAATCTCCCATTGAATGTTTTTTCAACATAATTTTTTAATAAAAATACCATTAAAATAACTTCCAACATCAGTTTTCAAAATAAAAATATTCAAACTTAATTAATTTTTTAAAAAATGTATTTAAAAAAATAAAATAACCCATTACCTTTAACACAAATTCTAGTTGTATAAAATATCAACAAATTGGTAGAAAAATACTCTATGAAAATTTTAATACAACATCATTTACCAAAAAATTACAAATACATGAATATTTTAAATAAATATCAATAAATTAACCATACATGAAAAATATTATAAAACTAAACATTAAAGGTCATTTATATATTTACCTATATATGATGAAACATGATCAAAACCCTAAAAAACGATAAATTTTATAAAATAAATGGTACAAAATGTTGTTTTAAAACATAAGAGTTCTAATGGAACTATAATATTTTCAAAATATATTATTTTTCTAGTCCTGAAAATCTCAAAAATAAAACTCAAACATAATAAACACGTTAAATAATTCCATTTTAATGATGGAATTGCAGTTATGTAATAAAACTTTGAAAATAAGAAATACAATATACATAATACAAAACAAATATTAAATAATATAAAATTTATCTACCCACACTTCCATATAATTAATTTTATTTAGATTATTTATAAATAAGAGAAGCGTGTTAAAAAAATTCAATGACCTATTGTAGTTTAATATATAAATTCCAAAACATATGTAACAAGAAAAAATTATTATTAAATAAATAATGTAATAGAATAAAAAATATGAAGTTACTAAATCTTGAAAAGTTCTATGAACTCCACACATTAAAGAGTATAATAATTCTGTCATTCATTATTTGGGGAAAATATGAATAACAACCAATTTCCAATATAGTAAAAAAATATTAGCATTAAGCAAATAATAACGAGTAGTAGTCTATAATTATATAAGTCTTCTTACCTATAAATTAATGGTAGAAAAAATACCTAATCTCGATATTTATTAGTCTTTAAGATATATAATTAAATCAAGTATCATATTTTCAGATATATAATAGTCATTGAAATGTATTCTAGATCTAAAATACCATAAATGAAAGTGATGTTTTTTTTGGATTAAAATATTAAGGAGATAACTAATTAGATGAAAAATAAATTATGTCATTATAATTTATATTTATTCAAAGAAATGAAAATTAAAAATGAAATTTATTAACATGAAAAAACAATAAAACACAAGTACAGAGAGGTAATTAACAATAACAAAGTCCATTATATCTATTTTTAGTATCCTTAATAAATAGTCTCTCCGGAATATATATGTATTCATTGGAAACTCATAATATGACACCAATATAAAATAATTCAGGGTTTATTTTACCTTTTGAGAGGAAACCTGTGAAGTATCTAAAATCATTGGTTCCTAATTTGTTTTTGTTTTTTTTAAAATGATTACTTTGATTTCAGATACTCTTATATAAGGTAAATGTAAGAGAACATTAAAATTAATATTATCTCAAAAGTAAATAAAAACTAAAAACATCACATATATAATATTTCAATTAATGAAAAAATCATGCTCACTAGAGTAAAAAAATATGAACCATACTATAACCAACTTTATCTACTTCCCCAGTAGAAAATGACACTAGATTATTTGAATAAATAATATCATGTACCACTAACATTATCTGAATCACATGAAAAGGATAATGGTGTATATATTCAATCAATTTATATATGATTCTATAGGTTATAATTGTTGGAGTTGGTGGAAAAGAATCAACCACTCTTTACTTTATTCATTAATAAATACCTTATCACATATTGATTGTTTCTCTGCGTGACAATTCATGTGATAATGTCCTAAGGACAGCTGTTGCATTAAAGGGTCATAGTAGATCCCTTCGATGATGAGAACCCGGATGTTCTATAACACTATTCTTTAATATATGTCATATGTCCGGATGATGTTATTTGAGGGACACAAATAATACATGCCATTAGGGTTTATGACTCATAAAACATTGAGGCGCCTTCTCATGGTGTGCACCCTTGGTAATATCCAGGAAGATATTTTGAGAATGAGACCCTCTATTAAGAAATCCACATTTCATAGTGTCATTCGATGTTCCAATTTGCGGACGTGTGTATTGGTCCTTAGACTTTAAGATTATTATTAATGGTTATTAAAACTTTCTTACTTAGATGTATTGACAAAAACTGTGATGACACACTATTCGCAGTTTGGTAGGATAGGTTGGGTGCATCATGAGTGATACTGCATTAATAGATAATGCAAGAAAGGATTTGTCCCCTCTGTTGCATAATGTAAGTAGATTTATCAAGCCCTTTGATAGAATTGATATAGCCTAAATAATTCCATGGCCATGGTAAGGTATGAGCGAGTTCAATTTCGGGAAGTCAAAGAAAGAATAATCGAGCACATATGTTGATGACACTAGCATGCAACCCGCTTGATTAGAGATATTGGGAAAAAGGGATTAAATTTCATGGTAATAATTCTTACGATGTGACACGTCAATGCAGCGTCAAATTCTTTCACTTGGGTTCCATGATCCATTTCTAGATAGTAATCTTGGACATTAGGCAAGCCCATCTAATGCCAACATGAAAGAGACCTAGAGGGTCACATACTAAGTGTATCAAAGTATCTCAAGTAGAATAAAATTATTCCCGTAAGTGGTTTAATAATTATTCAAGGAAGCCAAAATCGTTTTAATTTTAGAGGAAGAATTAAATAAAAAAAACAATATATACACGCCATGTACATTGAATGTACACGCCATGTAGTTTTCATTTTGGAAAGGAAATGAAAAACAAGTACACATTGTTTATTAATGATTTCACACAGTGTTGTTTTTTCAGTCGGGATTATGAGGAAAAAATATTGTTTTATTAAATGATATTTATTACAATCAGTGTGGGAACATGTCAAGGAATTAATGATTCAACATGAGGGTTTTCAGTAGGAGATAATGAAATAAATACAATGCGTAACATTTTTATTTATTTTCATAACTCTATAACCTCAAACCTGATTATAAATATCCTCACAACCCCAACAATTTTCCATGAATAGTTGCAAACAAAAATTCTAGAAAATTATCTCAAGGCTAAGATAATTCCTTCCTCCAAGAATGATCTCAAGACCGAGAGAGATCCTCCTCCATTGGATCAAGGCGATCTAAGGTAGACAACCCAAGCAAAGGCTTCTCCATGCTATCACCATGAGATTCCTTTAGCGATGTCCAAAGATACGTGGTGCATGTGTGGATCACCGCTAGAGGAAGTCTACACATGGCTTATGTGACCCAATGATGAATCACATCGAAACATGACCAGAAAACATCACTGATGAAAGAATTCCATGAAGGTAATTCTGGTCAATTAATTAAATTAATTATAACCAGCATATGATGATCCTATCGATGGTTCCAGGAACCTTCTCTTTCTTTTCATTCTTCATTCTATTCCGACAATTCAGTGTTTTATTATCATGACAGATCATGGATTGAAAGTTGTTTAATGCTAAAATTAATGTTGGGATAACCCACCAACGCACTTCCTTTGCACCCAAAACCTACGAGTGGTATCAGAGGGGCATATCGTTGATTATAATTATTTATTTTTTCATTGGTTATTTACCTATTTAATTATTTAGTTGTTTCAATTCAAGTTAATTGTTCCTTAAAAATGAATCTTGAGATCTGTTCTTCCTCTCTCATTTTTCGTTCACCTTACAGAAAAAAAATTTTCTTTTAACTTTTATTAAAATAAAATATAGGATCTCATCCGGAGGTTCCCAATGTTCATGGCCATACAACACAATAATACATGTCCTGTATTCGGAAGTAAATGTCATGTAGTCTAGGTTCAATGCATCGGACTGGTCTTCCAAATCATGATTTGTATAAGAGTATACCTTTTTCATAATTGACGCCATGTGTTGGCCAGGAACAAGTGGCACACGGTTTCCAGATTACACGACTTACGGTCCACTGAACACAGCGTGTAGTTCCTTTGGGTTAGGGTTGGACCGTGTACCCCATACATGGGTTTCCTGGCTAGAAACAGTGTAACGTGAATACTACAGAGCATGTGTCCCACTGAACATGTCGTGTACTCCAAAAATTTCCGATGTACATCTACATGCCATGTCCTCGGGCGTGTGCTTTAGATGGACGGTGAACAAAATTACATGACATGTAGTTGGAACTACACACCATGTACTTATCCAAATTACACAGATTTATTAAAATTTATTATTATATTATACAAACCATTGAGACGTGTACCATAGTGCTCGCATAAAGCTGAGGCACAACATGTGAGAGGTGTTTTATATATGTGTGTTTAATTTAACATCTGCATAATGAACGAGAATTCAATGGATTTCCTCCAAGGTATAAGTTATATACAAAGATAATTTTAGAAGAATTTATTTGTTTAAAATTATGATGTATGAGAACCTCAAGGAAATTCAGAAAAGGGTTTAAGATAAAAGGATTGATTAATTATAGATAATTAATTGATTCGAGTGTGATTTTCTTAAGAAATAACAATTAATGAATTGAATGCTAGTTTTTATTTTTGCATAAATATCATTTCATGTATGGATGATCATGAGAAAGACCAAGACCATTGTATGTGAATGGTTTCTTTTAATTAATTAATTTAAATTAAATTTGTTGTCATGTGAGCCTTCTCCTCATTAATATGTAGGGCATGCATGCCCAAGGATTATTTTATGTAAAAACCCCTTTTACCCCTCACCTACGTGTGAGACAAATTCATATGTAATGGATGGAGGTCCCAAGCTAGTGTAGGCAGCTCAAGTCAGGAGCCAAGGTGAAACCAATCCAAGGAGATTCAAAGGTGGACATGTGGAAAGCTGTAAAAACAAACCCAAAAGGTTCAAGGTGTTTCTCCCCTAGGTCTTGGGTTAGTTTATCAATCACTACATAAAAAACCAATAGAACAAGCTAATGATCATACCATTAATTTTATTTCTGTTTTTTTCATGGTTTATTTATTTTAGGTGTGTTGTCACAATCACACAATTAATGAATTAAACAAGAATTCAAGATGGAACTAAAATAAGACTGGATTATGCATAAATATTTTCTTAGACATGTTTAATCACATAATTATATCCCACTTAATATTAACAAGCATGTAATCAAAGATAATAAAATGGAAATTTATGTATAAGGATAAAATCCCTCAAATAAATATTAAGTTGGTATAGCCTTCCACTATCTTGGTTAGAATCGAACCATAGTTCAAAGTGCTTGACCAACCCTAGCTGGGGTGCTTTCAATTATTTTGGAATTCTAATTCAAGGTTTTGGGTTTACTTGACTTGGTTCGCATCAAGGGTTTACTGCCACCACAGGACATGGTGTGACTAGGAGGTAATGGTTGAGGAAATTCAAAATAAAAGGATTTCAGGATTGGGGAGTCCACTCAACGGATCAAGGAGTTGCAAGTTAATATAGTTGTAATTTAGAATTCCTTCCTAAAACCCTTCAACTTTCCTGACCAACCCTAATTGGGTTAATGCGAAGGGGAATATGGAACCTTTCCATTAGAAGATTCAGACAACAGAATATTCTAAAGTCAATGGTGAGGGCTATTGGATTTCGATAAAATAATAGGAGACAAATAAGTATTAATTTATTTATTTGTATTAGTTTAATAAAGTACTAAAACCTTTTATCATCTTAATTTGCAGAAATAACAAGAAAAATGAATTCAAACATATAATTGTGAACCATACTCGAAAAGGAAAACCTTCTCACCAGCACCAATTTCTAAGAGTGGCAGAGGTGTTTACGCATCATCCTTCGCCATGAGAGGAAATTGTATGTTCTGGAAGAGCCTATTCTAGTTGCGCCTATGAAAGAGTCTAGTGATCAGAAAATATCTCTCTATACAAAACATATGGATGATGCCACAGATGTCCAGTGTTTCATGCTATTGGGCATGTCTAATGAGCTCTTGAAGCAAATGAAAACATGGATGTGTATAGCATGATGTCTCACCTTAAAGATCTCTACCAAGAGAAGGCGAGGAAAGAGAAATGTGAGATCTCCAATTCTTTGTTTACAACTAGGCTTGGAGAGTCTGCGCCAGCTGGGCCTCATGTAGTCAAGCTTATTGGCTATATTGAATGTCTAGAAATCTAAGGGATCAAATTCCTGGATGATTTGCATAAAGATCTCATCCTATCATCACTTCCCAATATCTTATCTAGGTTTATTGTCAATTATAACATGAGAAACAATGAGAAGAGTCTATTAGAACTTTTGACCTTAATTCTCCATGTAGATAAGGACATGGGGCATGAAAAACCATCAGTCCTTATGGCGAATAAGAAAATGAAGGACAAGGCAAAGGGGACAAAGACTTATAATTGGTCTGAAGCCCCCAAGCATCATCCCTCCAAGAAGGGGAAGATCTAGAGGTAAGGAAAGGAATGGGAGGTAGTATGTTTTTCATGTGGTAAGAAAGGCCACAAGAAGATGAACTGCACTCAAAATCATGGGGACGCTAAAGGTTCATTTGTTATCAAGTGTAATCTTTCCAGTTCGACACATTGGGTATTAGATACAACTAGTGGGGCTCACATCTGTATTCAAATGCAGGAACCAAGTAGATTTAGAAAGATTTCCAGAGCAGTGGTGGATCTTCGAGCTTCTAATTGCACAAGGCTGGCTGTGTTGGCTATTGGCGATTACCACCTATGATTGCCAATTGGGATGATTTTGGTTTTATATAACTGTTATTATATGCCTAGTGTTACCAATAACATAATTTCTATATCTTTTTTTGGATATTGGTGGATTTAATTTCAATTTTGGAAATAAGGGTTGTCTCTTTTATAATAACGACGTATGTTATTCTATGAAACATTTAAATAATGGTTTTTATGTATTAAATTATGAAAATAAAGTGTTGGAAATCGATAATGAAACAAACTCACATGACTCATACATCACCCAATTGTGGAATCACTGTCTCAGTCCTGAAAATGTGAAGTGCTTGACAAGGCTCTGCCAAGATGGTTATTTGAACTCTACTGACCTAAAACCACTTGATAGATGTCATGCTTGTTTACAAGGAAAAATGACCAGGCTGCCCTTTGGTAGACAAGGTGAAAGGTCCAACAAACTTCTAGGATTGGTGCGCATGGATGTGTGTGGACCATTTCCAATAGAATCTAGAGGTGGATATTCGTACTTCATTACTTTTTCAGATGATTTGAGTAGATATGGCTATGTCTACTTAATGAGGAATATGTCAGAAGACTTAGAGAAGTTTAAGGAATTCAAGAATGAAGTAGAGAATCAACTTGGTATGATGATAAAAACAATTTGATCGGATCGAGGTGGAGTATATCTGAAACAAGAGTTCATCGATATTCTACAGGAGTCTGGGATTCTATCTTAGCTCACTCCTCCTTATACATCACAGTGGAATGGTGTTAGTGAAAGGAGGAACCACACCTTATTGGACATGGTGAGGTTGATGATGAGTCATGCAAATCTTCCATTATCCATTTAGGTATATGCATTACAAATAGCATCATACACATTAAACTGAGTACCAAATAAGGCGGAAAATGGAATTCCGTATGAGTTATGGAAGGGAAAGAAACAGATTTTGTCTCATACATGTGTATGAGGATGTAAGGAATTTGTTATGGCCTTCTCAGGAAACAAAATAGCACCCCGGGGCCTGAGGTGTATCTTTATAGGATATCCCAAGGAAACAAAAGGATATTACCTATATAACCCTCAAGACAAGAATGTGACTATCACTAGACAAGTCGTCATTCTTGAGAGGGAGCACATCCTCAAAAGGGATAGTGGTAGCAAGATTGACATCGATGAAGTTGATGCTCAAGATACACAAGAGTTGATACAAGAACAATTTCCATAGGTCCCTATGGAAGTGGTTCAAGAAACACAAGTATGGTGTCAGATCTCAAGAGAGGTAAGGGAAACAAAGATATTCGGTTTTCTAGTCATCAGGGATGGTGAATCGTTATTGTTAGACAATGATGAACCTCTATCCAACAAGGAAGTAATAGAAAGCTTAGAAGAATCAAGATGGCTAGAAGCTATGAATTTTGAGATGGATTCCATGTATCAGAACCATGTTTGGGTTCAGGTCGATGAGCCAGTTGATGTAAATCCTATTGGAAGCAAATTGGTATTCAAGAGAAACCTGGACATGGAAGGTCAAGTTAGCACCTATAAAGCAAGGCTAGTGGCTAAAGGATTCAGACAACGTCGAGGAATTGACTATAATGAACCCTTATTGCCTTTTTCCATGTTTAAATCCATAAAAATCATACTTACCATAGCATATTAACATGACTACAATATTTGGAAAATGGATGTTAAAACAGCATTCCTTAACAGGAACGTTCAGGAAGAAGTCTATATGACACAACCAGAAGGGTTTGTGATACCAGGTAAAGCCAAATGGGTTTGAAAGTTACCGAAATCCATTTATGGATTAAAGAAACCATCCACGTCATGGAACATTAAATTTTATGAAGCCATAAAAGAATTTGGTTTCATTAAGAACAAATGTGAGCCATGTGTTTATAAGCAGTTTAATGGGAATGCGATTGTTATCCTAGTAGTATATGTTGACGACATATTTCTTATTTGAAACTATGTACCGGTCTTACAGTCCATTATGTACTGGTTGGAAAAGTGTTTCTCCATGAAGGATTTGGGTGAAGTATCCTACATTCTAGAGATCAAGATCATTCGTAATAGATCCAAGAGGATGCTTGGACTAAGTCAGGGTACATACATTGACCAGATACTAAAGAGATTTAGTATGGAACAATCCAAGAGGGGATTGGTTCTAGTGTCACATGACCTACATATTTCTATGAAAATGTGTCCTCACACACAACAAGAGAAAGATAAAATGAGTAAGATCACATACACTTTGGATATAGGATCCATCATGTATTCCATGTTATGTACCAGGCTTGATGTTGCCTAGGCACTGAGCATGGTCGGAAAATATCAAGTAGATCCAGGAGAGTAACATTGGAATGTTGTTAAGACAATCCTTAAGTATATGAGAAGAACTGAGGATATGTTCTTGGTGTTTGGAGAAGATGAAGAACTTCTGATCAGAGGGTATGCTGATGCTGGTTTTCAGATAGATCACAATGATCTGAAGTCACAATCTGGATATGTTTTCTATCTCAATAGAGGAGTTGTGAGCTGGAAGAGTTCAAAGCAGCCAGTTGTCACTGATTATACAGTAGAGTCTGAATATATAGCGGCTTTTGATGTAGCCAAAGAAACCCTTCTGGATTTAGAACTTTTTCATAGAGCTTGATGTGGTTCCCAGCAGTAAAGATCATATCACATTGTATTATGATAATACTCTAGTGGTGGATCTTGAAAAAGAAACAAGGTCACATCAAAAGACAAAGCATATACTCCGGAATTATCACCTCTTGAGGGATTTCTATCAAAGGGGTGAAGTTGAAGTGAGCAGAGTGTCCACAGAAGAGAACGTGGTGTGACACATGACTAAAGGCCTATCTCAGTAGAAGCATGAGTATCATGTGAGAGCTTGCAGGTTAAAGGTTGTTAGATGTTGGCTCTAGTCTAAGTGGAAGCCTATTAGTGTTAGTGGACTAGAACCAACTAATTTGTACTTTATTCATTAATAAATACCTTATCACATCTTGATTGTTCTTCTGCATGACAATTCATGTTATAATGTCCTAAGGACAACTGTTGAATTAAAGGTGAATAGTGGATTCCTTTTATGATGAGAACCCAGAAGTTCCATAACACTATTCTTGAATATATGTTCTATGACTGGATGATGTTATTTTAGGGACACAAATCACACATGCCATTAGGGGTGAGGACTCAGAAAACATTGAGTCACCTTCTCATGATGTGATCCCTTGGTAATATCTAGGAGGTTATTATGAGAACGAGACCCGCCAGTAGGAAATCCACATTTCGTAGTGTCATTGGATATTCCAATCTGTGGACATGTGTATTGGTCCTTAGACTTTAAGATTATTATTAATGGGTATTACAACTCGTGCACTTAGATGTATTGGTGAAAATGTGATGACACACCGTTCACATCGAGGTAGGATACGTTGGGTGCATCACGAGTGATACTGCATTAATAGATAATGAAAGAAAGGATTTGTCCCTTATATTCCATAACATAAGTAGATATCTCAAGCCCTTTTATGGAATTTATATACTCTAAATAAATCCATGGCCATGGTAAGTTATGGGTGAGTTCAATTCGTGGAAGTCAAAGAAAGAATAATCGAGCACATGGGTTGATGACACTAGCATGAAACCCGCTTGATAAGAGATATTTGGACAAAGGGATTAAATTACATGGTAAGCATTCATATGAGGAGACACGTCAATGCGATGTGAACTTGTTTCTCATGGTTTCCTTGACCCGTTGTTAGACAGTAGTCTTGGATTTTATGCAGGCCCGCCTAATGCAAATGAGAAAGAGACCTAGAGGGTCACACACTAAGTGTTTCTAAGTATCTCAAGTAGAATAAAATGATTACACACCATGTAATTTTTCCAGTTGGAATTTTGAGGGAATAATATTGTTTTATTAAATGCTATTTATTATAATCAGTGTGGGCGCATGTCAAGGAATTGATTATTCGACTCGGGGGTTTCCAATAAGAGTTAATGAAATAAATAAAACGCGTAACACATTTATTTATTTTCATAAATCTATAACCTCAAACCCAATTATAAATATCCTCACAACCTTCAAAATTTTCTATGAATCATTGTGCACAACAATTCTGGAAAATTCCCTCAAGGCCGAGAGAAATCCTCCCCCCAAGGACGCTCTCAAGACTGAGATAGATCCTCCTCCATCGGATTAAGGAAATCTTAGTCAAACAACGCAAACAAAGGATTCTCCATTCTAGCACCTGGAGATTCCTTTGAATATGTTCAGAGATATGTGGTGCATGTATGGATCACTACTAGAAGAATTCTACACATGGCTACTACGACACAATGACGAATCACATCGAAATGTGACTAGAAAACATCAACAAAGAAAGAATTACATCAATGTAACTCTTTTAAATTAATTAAATTAATTATAACCAACAAATGATGATCCTATCAATGGTTCTTGGACCCTTCTCTTTCTTTTTGTTCTTCGTTCTATTCCGAAGACCTGGCGTTTTATTATAGTGATGGATCTCAGATTGAATGTTGTTTAATGCTAAAATTAAAGTTGGGTAAAACCACCAACGCTCTTCCGCTATGCCCGAAACCTACAATAATATTTATATGGGTATATCTATAAAAAAACTCACAATATTTTGTTGTCTTTGAATGAGGTGGTGAAGGATTTGGGTAGGTAGGTTGTGTAGGTTTCATTTGTCTCGTCACTTCTTCAAACAGAGATTGCACCAAAAATTTAATTTCATATTCTATTGACTGATTATTTTACCATAATTCATATTTCAAGGAATCCATTTCACCCCTATATTATAACTCCCACAAAGTCGTACTAGTATGGAAAAATAAATTTCTAATACTGAAGGCTTCCTCATACACTCTTATACGGACCGCATGTTTTTTTCCTGAAGAAGTACCCAGAATGTCCATCCTACACTCAGGAATAGAGGACACTTATGTCACTTTATCCTGAAATAGATTTTTGAAACGATTAATGTAAATTCTTTATTAGTGAAATGAATTTAAAAAATAACAATATTAAAGAAAAATAATTAATTTATTTCTTACAATTTTATCAACTACCTTTTTTAATATATCCACAAGAAATGTACCCTTTTTTATCCTCACCCATTTCTATTTTCATGGTGAGTGGGGGAGATTTAGGGATATATTGAACCTATTTATATTCTACACTATATTTATCTCTAATTTATCAAATTTTTCAGTAATAAATTTTTCCTCTGGTAAAGGATTCCTTCTATGTGATAAAGTATGATGGTATAATTATGTGATTGTATTTCTTATTTAGAATGTATAGAAGCCTATTAGATAAGAATAATTAAATATGTAATAAAGTATTTAAAAAATAAAAAATAAATTAATTTTATACCAAGAATATTTAAGTTCCATGCAAAGGTGATCCAAAAATTTATTAAAGAAAAAGAAAAAGAAGAGTCAGGAGATACATGGGTGATTAAAAAGTTAGGAGTGAACCAATCCATGTAATTCATCATCAATTAGTGAGGTGAAGAAGTTAGGATCTTTGAAAAACCACATCATGCCTAGTTTCATTATTTACCACTTGGAAAGGGCCTTTGACACTTGATTTTACTCTCTATACACATGTGAAATATGCAGATTGATCCAAGTGGTAAGATGGATGAAATTAATCTAGTGAGAAAGAATTTTCCATGGTACATTCTAGGTACATGTATTTAGAGCCACGACCACAGTTTCAGAGTCTAATTAAACTCATATGTTGGTTCACTGATTGAAAAAAACACGATTGATGGTAGTCATCATTGCCCAAAATTTAGTGTTATAAGAATTTACATATCCAATTTAATGGTAGAAGCATCCATTGAAAAATTCATGGTTAGTTCAGAAGATACATATGCAACCCAAGGGTCTGGGCATCCTCAGGGACACATCATCCATATTGAATTTAACCCATGATAAAATTTTTTGGATCAATCTCATAGATTTCTGCACCAGGGTTTGTTTGGATTGACCTTAAACTCCCAATAGCTGAAGTATATTCAGATCACATATAGTGTTGTTCATGGCCCCCATTTTCACCTTGGGAGCATCATGAACCCCTCTTGTTCATGTCAATAACTATAATGTGAGTTTTTTTGTGTTTGACCCATGAACGTGTCTTCATTCCTAGCCCTCTAGATCGAGGAGATCACTGATTCCATCACTGCAAGAAATAGATGGTGCACCTGCATGCTCTATTTAGTGTGAGAAAAAAAATCCAGGATGTCTTCGAGCTATCATTTTGCTCCCATATTCTTTCCAAAAATCCAACCAGCATAGTCCCATCAATTCTATGCATATTCACAATCAATGAATTGCTGATTAATATTATCTTCTTCTTTGAGGAAAATAATGCATGTGGAGACTATGTTTTGTTTGGGTTTCTTTAGTTGATCATGTAGTAGTAATTGGTTTTTCCAGATTCTCTATAAGAGTATGTACTTTGAGGGATTAATGAAATATTCCTTAAACATGGACAACCATGCATGTGTCATTTTGTTTCTTTCACTCTCCATCTTATAGTAATCCTTATAATTAAATCATCCACTGGTACATGGTGTCTAGACAAGTGTGTCAATTTCAATGAAGGTGTGAGGTTGAATTTCAAGTTTAACCTACATGGGGACAATATCAAGAACACTATGAGTTCTTAAGAGCACACTAATAGTAATCTATAATTGTTTAGTATGAATAATCAGATGATCCCATAGTAGTCTATCCAGCCAGAGGGTGTTCTAGAAATTCAAGTCTGATTACTTGGAGACCATCAATTTGGTATTTTATATAACTTCATTAAAAGAGTGTTTAATTTAGGGCCACAATAAATACCCAATATAGTAGTTATAATCATCAAGCAACCTTCTATTGAACCTTCTAGCTAATAATCTACAGAGTGTTCATTTGAGGTCAACATATTCCATGTAAAATTTCTGATGAGACCATAATTTAAAATTCTCATATATTTAATGCTAAGGCCTCCCATTGCGATAGGGTTAATGCATTCCTTCCATGATACCATAACCTGTTTTCTTTACAAAACTAAAATAGTCCAAATAATGTTATTAATCACACCTTTTTGCTCCTTGAGGATTCCTCTTAACCATTTGTATAAATATATAGAGTAGAGAAATTTAGAGGTAATGACCGAGTTCACAAGGTACACTCACATGGATTGTGACATTGACTTCCCTTTTCCATTTGGAAATCTTTTTAGCAATGATAGAGCTGATTCCTCTAAGAAAATGGATTTTTAATCCACACGCAAAAAATTGGGACATAAAGATAAGTGAAGGATATATAACCATTCCTCAATCCATGCCTTCATACAATTCTGTTATGTCAACCCACCATGAGGTCATCGCCAAACACAATAAAGTATTTTCACTATGAAATAGAATTCCCTACCACTTCTTCAAATGTTATTTTAAATTGAACAGATTAAATATTAGTCATGTAAAATATATAATATTTTAAGAGTTCAAAAATAAATAAATAATATGATATATTTTACCATTATAGACTCCCACAGATGATCTTCCATCTTCTAGATATTTTTCCTCAAACTAAGAAATAAAATGTTGGTCTTACAATAGCTCTGAATGGACATATAACTCCTAAACTACTTTTCATTTGGGACAAGTGGACTATTATTATCATAAAATTCAATTTTCAACCTTTGTTCCCCATGATCATGGGAAAGTTTTAATAAATGTATAATCATGTATCAACTAAATCTAGGTATAATCTATTGTATATTAGAAGAAGACTCTATCACAATAGGCTCACTAGTAGTGCTATAAATAAGTTTGAAAAAACAGGATTAATTTCATTAAATAATTTAATTATTACATTGATATTAATATAAGAAAACATACACATACTTCATTTAATATACCCATTTGTTCATTATTTAAATATATTAAATAAAAAAAATATTTTATAACTTTATTTTATTATAAATAAATGATTTCTATAAGTGAATTTTTTTTAATAATAGATAGAAAAATATATCTATTATGTTAACAAATATAGCTAACGGAAAGTGATTATCTAAAAATGAGGAATACAAATAAATAGCAATATTAAAATAATTATGGTAGGATTATTCAACCATAAAACTTGTAATTCAAATTGATAAATTTTAAATTTAATATAAAAATCATATAAATGATCAACATTTATAAATTTAAATATCCATGTTAAGAAAATTTATGTCATTACATGTGTAAATTTTACAAAAAAAATATTTCAAGATTCTTAAACCAAATTTTTTTAATTAAAATTGATTAACATAAAAATTAATTTATAATTGATATAAATGATCAAAATTTATATATTTATATATACAAGTTTAAAAATAGTGTTTTCCATGTGTGTGTTTCATAAAAATTAATGGTGTAAAACAAATTTAACGAAAAAATTATTAACTAAACTTGATGAATATAAAATTAAATTATAAAATGGTAGAACCGAACAATATCTATTGATTGAAATATTAATGTTAAAAAATATTTTTTTACATGTGTATGTTTTAAAAATCAATATATATTTACCTAACTAATTAGGAGACAAACTGGGTGTTTTCACATATCCCTTATACATGATCATTTCATATAACATGGACTATGTCTACATCATACTCATTTATATCATTAGGTAAACATGTAATAGATAGATAAATATCACATATGTCCACAACATCTTTATCCTCCTCATCAGCTAAATAATTTCTTTTCCATTTTAAAAGGATGAATTGTTGATAATTTGATAGCTCAATAACATAAAATATAAACTTTACATTAATCTCCAGGAAAATGGTTCCTCTTTGTTAATAAATATTTTCAAATCAATAAGTGTAAATCTATAATTTTTATGTTTCACACCACTATTACTATAAACCGAGACTAACTTAAATACTGGTACTAAAAATTTATAATAATCAATTTCCTATATATCCTCAATAAATCCAATTTTTTTATATATCAATTGAGTTGTTATCTTTTTTATATGAATTCTTTTTGCCTTAGTGATGACTATTAATCTATTATTTTCAATAGTACTCCTTTTATCTTAATTTTTTTTATAAAATGTAAATAATCAATGTCAAAACACGACCATGTGATAACATTAACTCATGGTCCTATAGCTAACCACATCAAGGTTTCTAATGAATATTAATAAGTATTTAATTTCTCCTTAAACCATGAAATAAATGTATTTTAATGGTAATTCATCAACTAACTTTCAGTTCTTTTTTTTATATCATACAATCAATCTATAAATATGTGAAGTTATACATATTTGAACCTCATAATTTTCATTATGTATAAACTCGCTTTAATCACTACATAAAGTGAAATTAATGATACTTTTAAGATTCATATCCCCTTACCTTAACTATTGACATCCAAATGATAAGATATAAGGTGAAAAACATGTTACACTTCATAGAAGTAGTTATTAAGAAACTCAACCACCACCTCCAATATATATTTTTAAACATTCTATGCCACTAGTCGATGAAAATAATAAATATATCCCAATATAATTTTATTATATCAATCAAAAGGATTCATCTAATGTAAATATATATTCCCACATATCCTTATCTCTCACAAAAAATGAATCATTAGAAGAACCATTATATCAAAAATGATGGTGGAAAATAAATTTTCAATTGAAAAAATATAACTAAGGATTTATTCTCTAATAACTTTAAAAAATATGGATCCATGAGTTTATTATAAGTGGAATTGAAAATGTAGAATAGGTTGAAGATAGACTTTCTAAAAAAAATTGACAACATTCCATACACTAAAACTAGTAGTATTTGTTTAATAAATACATGAAATTCTTGATATTCCATTCCTATTAACTTAAAATCCTTCAATTATACCACTTTTTTTAACATTTTAGGAATACCCACTAGGTACTTTAATACCTTTTATAAATTACATTAAATTCATCTTTTCACTCTTTCTTACTGTGTGACAACCCAAAGGTGAATATGTTATTTATCTTTTCATAGTGGGAGAAAACTCCAAACATATTACAATGGATATTAAGTATAATTTTTTATAAACTATATATTTTTTTATTAACTTTTATTTTTAAAAAAGTTTTTATAAAACTTTTATATATTTTTTATCAACATACATAACATCAATGTTATGTTTTACCTCAAAAAAAACTCAAATAAGGTATATTTAAATGTTGAACCATTTGTTTCATTTATTTTTTGATGAGCCAAAATTTGTGTCTTCTCAAATGTGACATAGATATTTTTTTCATTATTTTAATATTATTTATTTGAGAAAGGTTTTTGGGTAAAATCATACTATTTTAAAACGTTATGTGTCTTCATAAATTTTTGATAAGCGTTATCCATTGGAAGAAATCTATTATGACCCATGTACAATGTCTTTCCCACATTCTACTATTGGCTATATAAAGTACCTTTTTCAAAAATTAGACAATATTTATGTAAAATTATGAAATTTTTGTATGAAATTCATTTATAATCAACATTTTCATACCATGCAGAAGAAAATACTCTATCTTGTATTCCTTAAACACATTAACTTCTTCCTGCCATAGAAATATAAAATCATCAACCATTAAGGATATATAAATGTCAATATCATCTTAAGGATATTTTGGTCCAAAAATCATCAAGATCATTATAATATATTTTTTCCTCAAACATATACATGTGGATAGGTTGTAAAATATCAATATAATATGACATGAACTATGGTTTCTATTGAGTGTCCCAAGAGAGGCCTAAAACTAAAGCCCATAATTCTTCCCATAATTTGAGTGCAACTAACTCTGTTGACTATATATCTCAAACAAAATAAAAAAAATATTCTAAAAATGTATATGGAAAAAAGAATACATCAAGAGGAATAAATTAATCAATTATAGGTATTATATATTTTTATATCTTAAAAGAAATAAATATGATCAAATTTTAGGCATAAAAAAATTATATATATACTAGTACAGTATCACATTATTTTATAAAATATCTATATCATTGGATCCAAAATTCCAACGGTCATGAAATTTAGATAGTGTAATTTCCATATCCTTATATACAACCTTGTAGAAAAACTCATTTTGAGACAAGAATATCTAATGGTTCAAATGTTCCAAATAACATGATTAATAGAATTAGAGGTAAACCATCTCACCAACTTTTACTAAAAATATATGGCCACATTCACCATGTGAGGGGTTGAAATTTCATAATATTTATAGGAGAATTTAAATGAACAAAAAAATTCAAAGGTCTATAAGGACCTTCTATTATTTTGTTTTGACAAGAGAAACCTATCATCCACTTTTCAACTCATGTTCTTCCACATTTTACATTTTAATCTAATCTGTGTTTGTGTTGTAATATTTATTAAAATTTAATGAAACTGCAATTATCCGATCTTATTCCCATCCTTTTTCTATAGTTTAATTTTTTAGTTATAAATTTGAGTTTTAGATCTATTGGTATTTGTTTCATAAATACCTTTTCAATTTCTTTCATGTGTGAGTTATTTTCATTCTATATGTGTGTGTTAGTTTTGGTGTGTAAACCTATTTATTTCCCAATTATTTATTTTTCTATTATCCAAACCTATTAAAAAAATAGATTATTTATCATCTTAGTAGAAGAGTAATCCTTCCATTGGAGTGATTCATAATTTGGGGGTGTAAATTTGATTGATAGTTATGCTCGTATAATATTCTATGAATTAACATTGTGTATGTTAATGTAGATATTTCATGGTTTAATTACATGTTTGATTTTACAGGTAGATTACAAGGATTTTTATAACTAAAAATAATCTAGATTTCATGAATTAATGAACTTTCCACAAAAAATAAATATTAAGATCTATACCTAGTCAAGGCTCAGAAAAAAGTATTATCATTTCGGAATTCTGATCAAAATAATCTTGTGAACTAAATTTTTATTTAATGAAATATTTCTAAATTCTCAATGATAGTATAATATTATGTCAATAATTTTTTAATCACCCCAATATATATGAATTTGTTTTTAGTTACTCATATTTCCCAGGTATTATTTTTGGATATTGTATGGATTGTGTTTTGCACCAAGCATTGAGACAACATGTGATTTCAAGGCCCAGTGTGCCCCTAATAAATGTTTGAAATATATTAAATTATTGAATATATTGTTTTAATTAAAAAGTTTAATAAATTTTAAATGGAGTCCCGGATCAGAAATCTAGGGACTCCATTGAGTTCCGAGTGTGGGATTTACCCAATGTGTGATATAACCTTGGAACGCATCAGGCATTTTGGTTGAGGTGCGATTATGAAAAGATGTTTAAAATAAATTAAATTAATAAAATTATTTATTTTAATTTATTTTACCTAAAATAATTTCATCAAATTTACCATGTTGATAAATAATCGGGTTAGCCACATAACCCGGGTGATTCAGAGGAGCTATTGGTGGAGAGCATTTTTGGTAATCAATGTCGTATCAAATCTAGATCAAGCATTATTGGCCAATAGTACATTTTTTTCCTACTAATGATAGAAGCATGTGATCATTATTCACTAGTGACTTATCCAAACTGAGGTAGGATGTTTATTTTTTTGGATTCTTTCCCCATTATTTATTTTTGCAATGAACATGAATCAATCAACCAATGGTTTGATTTGCGAATTGGTCATATTGCCGGATGGGTTTAACTGTAGGGATTTATTTGGGATATTTATTTATATATCTATTTTTTCCTCATTATAAATTAAAAAATATCAAGTCCAACATAAACATTCATTGATGTTCATTCCTCATGTTTTTGGTTGTGTATTTCCCCCTTTTTATTCATTCATCATAGAAAATATCCTGGATTTAGCTAAAAAAATACATATTAATCAACTGTTGTGCACCCATTACTTAATCAAATGGTTTCATATCACATATATCATATTGTTTAAATGAGAGGATTGTGTTATGATTATGGATAATAAATATTGGGATCATTTTTATGATTCCCATTCACTCCATATTGAAGTCTCAGCTACATATGGAGCAATTGAGAGTTTTCCCATGCATTATGATGTTCAATATCTAGAGTTCAATGATGAAAAGGATTAGCATATGGTTATACATAATTTTTAGTGAGGTGGATGGTCAAATCGATGATTAGAGTAGATAGAGGAGATGCATGAAACAGATATAGTCTTTTGTAAAATTCTATAACACATGATGTGTAATATGGGATTACATGGAGAGTGGGACCATTATTTTGGTTCTAGGGTTTTTATAGTGAAGTTAAAGATCACATGTTGTGTGACCCCTTCATATGGTATGTGACTCAACTAGGAAAAGTAGCATATTCCTCGAAGGGTATACAGATATAACCAAAAGTACACTAGAATAGACACACCATGTACTCTAACATGGACATAGCGAAGCCATCCATACACATACAGAGCCTTGGACATGGACATGGTCCGAAGTACAAAGGTAGGGAAATTCAATTTACATTGAAATAAACAAGTGAATAGGCCATTATATATGAGAAGGACCCGGTTCTGAGGGTACATGTCATGTACTAATAGTACACATCATGTAGTCCTTCAAAGAAGGCTTAGAGCCCCCAACCTATTTGGCTTGAAAAATTTTCATTAGGGTGTGTTCTCTATATCCCTTCCATGATGGTTATTATAGAATCGTATCCTATGAATGGGATAATGATCCATTTAACATGAATTATAGATATATATGTTAGAATACTTCTGTGATGCTCGAACTAAGATCTGTTATCACTTTCTTTCCCTAGGTGGAGTTCTTGGTATTTTAATGACCAAAAATACATGGGAACTGATCCTATACATAACATGTTATTATAGATTGAGTTACTAGTATACTTCATGGAATTTGGTGTGATCCTAATCTTTGTATCGTTCTCTTTATACTTACTATGTATCATTATTATTAATAGACCCAATGAGAAGTACATATCATGTAGACACCATCACTGTTATCAATCTCATGGGTTGTGTTTTCCTGAATAAGTTCTATGTAGAACCTTTGAGAATGATTCTGAGACTAAAATTATGGTTATGAATTTATTTGATATTGTGTTTATTTTTTGATTATATTTAGATATTACTATTATATTTTCTATACACATATACCTGTGTAGAGGTGAATGTTTTTCTTGTTGTTATATGCTTAGTCTTTTCATGGTTTCCTACTTGGTATTGTTATACACACGCCTATGTAGGATTTTACCACATGTTTTATGTATTTTTAGATGATAAACCTTTTTATGGAGTCCTAAAAGGCATTTCTTAGTGATCTATTCAAATCAAGGTGTGTTCTGGCAATTATCTTGAGAGCAGTCCCCATCTTTACGTTCATGTTGGACATATTTTTAGACACTTTGAGGTGGTATAGTATTTTTTCCTTATTTACATCTTATTACTTATTTTATACTATAGTTGTTGTATTTATATGTATTCATTCATGGTTTATCAGTTTTATTTTCAATTTATCATTGTATGGGCTTAGAGATGTGTGTGTGTGTGTCCACGTAATTTTGGATAAGGCCTCTTGTGTGAGTGATATGTCTTCTAGGCACTAATCACAAACACATATCCTATTAGAGGTGTGATTAGGGAGTCGTAGAATGGGACCCCTTGGGATGGGTCATGACATAGTGGTATTTGAGTAGTTGGTTCTACCTTAGGACTGGAGTCTATGAGATTGGTTTGGGGAAATAATGTAAAGTGTTTCGAGTTTGTCTTTTAGGATAGGGACTCCAGTGTTGTTGGGGCGGTTGACGTGTCCATACATGAGGAATCTAATTAAATACCTTTAAACTCATTACTCAAGGACACTAGTTTCAAGGAAACAATGGAACATGAATAATTTAGGAATGGGTTGTGGTTTCCATGTCAATCTAGAGTCAGTTCTCCAAATATTCTCACTAACTGTGGTACATCTTGTTTTTATCAGGATGCCTCAGCAATGTATTCCAGCTAAGATTTAGAATCAGTATAACAAGTTTGATCCCCTCAATGATGAGGCATTGATACAGGGGGTCTATTCTAGAGGTGTTACCTCTATTTGATATACCTATTATACCGCCACCTATTGAGTAACAGATGGTATTCACAGTACCAAAAGATGAGGTGTGCAGGTTGAGCATGCTTTATGTGTTTCAATGATAGGGAACCCTCAAGTTATGAGGTGAGACTGATGCATAGGTGGATGAGGAATTGATTGATGAGGTGACATGATTTTTCTATACTTTCATGACACCATCAGATCAGATGGTGGTTATTTCAGAAATCCATCTCTATGGCTTAGCAAGACAATAGTGGGGTTTAGTGACCCAAACATATGATGAGGTGACTCTAGCATGGTATAATTTGGAGAAACCTTTTTATAGAGGAGTTCTCTCTGGATATGTTGAGGGTTATATGTATCTAGGAGCTTCTTCAACTCCAACAGAGTAGTACAAAAGTGTATAAGTATTCATCGTGATTCACCAACCTCTCCAGGTAATCAATAGATATAATACAAGATCAGTTATTTCAGTATTAGAACATAAATAATGTACTCATTAGAGCATACAATTTATCACTATAACTCTATTAATTTTCCCAATATTGGTGTGCTCGAACATGATTTGGTGGTTAAGAGTTTTCTGGTTGAGCAGACGTGGACAATGGCTGTTGGCAGTTGGCACACAAGAGTAAAGACTTTGGTAGTAAGTATCTGACATCAATCTCAAGGAACTGTACATGTGAGGTGTTTTAGGATTAGGTCCCATGATATAGGGTCTACGGTTCATGGCTCACCATATGGGTCTAGTCATCTCAAGGATGGGAAGTTCTACTAATGTGACGATAAGGGGAATCTTGCATGATATTATCTAACCTATCGTACAAATAATAGGGAGATATTGGATGGGATGTCGAGGTAGAAAGAGTGGTAGGATTAGATAGTTCTATAAGGTGACAAATGTGTAAGAGGAACTGGGAGAGAATTTTTAGGTGGTAAAAACTTCTAATTTTTACCACCACCACAACCAGGTGGTCCACATCAGGCTTAGGGAGCTACGGGATAGGGGAAAGGATACTTGCAGGTGGTAGTGGAATATGACCCAAAGGCTCCAAGGATGATACAAGGTATGATATGTGTCTTTTATACTTTATATTATTTAATGATAGACATAGGTTCTAGTCATTTATTTATTTACAATTGTCTATTTCAAGACTTAGATATTTTGATTGATCCCTTGGCTCGACCCTTATGCTTGGAGACATCTACAAGAGATGACTCAACAATCACACAATTTTGCTGATAGTGTGACCTAAATCTTGGATGTTGTAGTTTCTATTAGAATTCATTTATAGTAGCGATGAGTCCTTATGACATAATCATAGGTATGGACTAGTTATCTATAGTCCATAACAAGATAGACTATTTTCGAAAGAGGATGTGGTGTGTCTAGAGAAATAGGACCATATTCTCCTTTGTGGGTGAAAACGAAACTTGGGAAGCATAGTATTGACTCATTCAGAAGAGGTTGTTAAAAAATACTCATCAATTGGCTAGCATAACCCATGGTATAGTGGATGATATGAGTTTTCAATTCCTTTTTGTGGTGGTAGAGTATGAGGATATCTTTCCTAGTGTTGTTCCATGATTATCTCCCCATTGAGAGATATAAATTTTCACTGATCTACACCCCGAGATAACCCTGATATCTACATCAGAATATCATATGGATATCATAGAGATTAACGAGTTGAGGGTGTATTTGGAGGATATTTAGAGGAAGGTATTTGTTAGACACGGTTTTTCACCCTAGGTAGTCGAAGTGTTATATTCCAAGAAGGTGGATGGGAGATTTATTTTTTTATGGATTAACATTACCTAGACTAGGTGATTATAAACAAAAAATACCTACTATAATGGATCAATGACCTCTTTGATTAGTCTAGAGGGGAATAAGGGTTCTTGAAGGTTCACCTCAAGTCATTTTATCACCAGTTGTGAGTACATGATGAGGATATACTGAATATGGAATTCAAATGTTTCTATGGTCATTATGAGTACTTGGTGATTCTCTTTGACATGAATAATGAACCAATAGTGTTCATCAGACTCATAAACCAGGTCATTCATCATTTTTTATACCATTTCATGTTGGTCTTCATCAATGATATCCTAGTGTACTCAACATACAAGTAAAGGGACATGAGACTCTTTAGGATGGTTCTGAAAATACTCTGATAGCACCATATTTATGTGAATATCTCAATTTCATGTTAGGGGTTTAGGATTTATACATTATGGGACAAGTTATCCCATGATATTGTGTGGTAATGGACATGGTGAAGGTTGAGGCAATGTTATCTTGGGAGCCACCCAAGAACGTGATGAAGGTGCAGAGATTCCTTGGGTTGGAAGGATATTACCAGAGATTCACACTCGAATTATCTAGGATATTATCTACCATTAATAAATTGACCCAAATGGGGAATCCTTTTTGTGGATTGAGAAGATCCATCAGGATATTTAGGAGTAGAGGAAGAGATTGATGAGTACTCCCATATTGATATTTCTATAGGAGGGTGTATAGTACATAGTGTTCTACAATGAATCAAGAACCGGGCTTGGTTTTGTTCTAATGTAGAGGAAGGAAATGATTTTCTATGGTTCACATCAGTTGAGAGCACATTATAAAAACTATGACACCAAGGATCTTTAGTTAGAAGTGTTATTCTTCGCACTAAATATGTGGAGACACTACCTGATGGTAGAGCGGTTTATTGCCTACTATGACCACAAGAGTCTCAAATATATATTCTCTTATAAGAATCATAACTTGATATAGAGGATATGGCTAGAGTTTCTATAGGATCATGAATTCGATATTTCCTATACTCTTGGGAAGCAAAATTTAGTAGCAGATGCTCTCAATAGGAGATGTTATTCACAATTTCTAAGTGAGGCATCGAAGTAGTTTTCCTCGATGAAGTTACAAATTATTGATTTTTATGGGTAATATTACCTCTATTAAATGGTTTTCACCCATATTCTATTACAACAATTTAGGGAGGCAAAAATTAGGGATACCAACTATGAGACCTTATATTCTCAGATATGCACTAGACAAGTTCCTAGTGGGTTTTCTAAAGGTGGAGAGCATGTCATTATTTTCAAAGGATGCATGATGACACCCGTGATGTTTTGAGAGGATGTTCTAATATATTTTAGTATATATCATTTGGAGGTACATAAAGGTGTGTAAAAGATGTACCAGGACCTGCAATTTCTGTTTTGGTGGATAGGGATGAAGAAGGGGGTTCCAGAGTTTTTCACTCGATGCCTTACTTGTCAGTAAGTGAAGGCTAAGCACCAGGTTCCAGTGGGTTTAGATCAAATCCTTGAAGAGATAGAGTGGAAATGGGGTGATATATACATGGAACTAATTATAGGATTACCATGTACATATAGGGGAAATGATTCTATCTGGGTGATGATAGATTTATACACCAATTTGGCTCAGTTCATAGTTATTCAAGAGTAGAGTTTAGTAGAGAGCTTGGGACACCTATACATGTAGGATATAGTTTGAATGCATGGAGTTACCATGAAGATCATTTCTGAACAAGACTCAATGTTCACATCTCATTTACAGAAGGGATTTCATGAGTATTTTGGGGATCATTTGTGTTTAAGAATGATTTTTCACCCCTGTACTAATAGCTAGACTGAGCGAACCATTTAAGTTCTAGAGGACATGTTGCAATCCTACATGTTGGATTTTAGAAATTGTTAGGAGGATAACCTACCATTGGGGGATCTTATGTAAAATAACATCTACCATTTCCTATTGTTAAGGAACCACTCGAGGCCTTATATAAGTAACCCTGTAGGTCACCACTTTTTTGGACCGACATAAGAGAGTTTGCACTTCTGGGTCCATAGTTGGCGTGATTTACAAAAAATAAGGCAAGGATAATCCAAGACTATATGAAGACTGTAAAGAGATCTCATAATTCATATGTGGAAAAATGAACATAGCATTTAGAATTTGAGGAGGGAGAACATATGTTCCTATAGGTTTCACCTCATTGTGGAATACATTGATTTGTATATGGTGGGAATCTACCTCAAAGATTAATTAGTCATTTCTAGATATTATGTATATTTGGTGAGGTGGAATACCTATTAGATCTACCTCCATAGTTATACTAGGTATACGATGTCTTCCATGTGTCACCGTTGAGGAGGTGTGTCCATGATTTGTCACATGTTGTTGACTGGGGACAGCTGGACATTGAGGATGGAACAACCTCTACCGAGTACCTAATAGAGATTGAGGATCAACAAGAGATTATCTTTCATGGGAGATATATTCCTTTAGTGTGTGTCCAGTGAAAGCATGGGAATATTTAGGAGAGAACCTATGATTGGGGGAACTAGATGTGAGATCAGTTTCAACATATTTTTGGATAGCCATTTGTTTTGGATTTTTGGGACATAAATCCCCAAGGAAGGGATAATGTAGAGACTCGGATTTTCCATGTATTATTTTTTCATATCGTATGGATTATTTTCAAGACCAAGAGATAATATGGTATGTTATTTCAAAACCCTATATACCTAGAAAATTGTTTTAAATATATTAAATATATTAAATGAACGCATTTATGGTTTTCAAAAAAAGGGTTAATAACTTCTAAAATGTGGATCGAGTAAGAAATTTGAGGGCACCATTGAGTTTATAGCATGGTTTTACCCTATGTGAAATATAACCATGGCATGTGTTAGGATTTCAGGTTGAGACACAATCATGGGAGAATGCTTAAAATAAAATAAATTAATAAATTAAATAACATTAATTTATCTGACCTAAACTAATTTCAATAAATTCATCATTATTAGAAAATCCCCAAGTTATATATATAAACCAAGATATTCAAAGGAGCCATAGGTGTAGAGAATTATTAGAAATCAATTCCAGATTGGATCAGGATCAAGGATTGGTGTGACAATAAGACATGTGGATATCACCAATGATAGTGATGTGCAATCATTATTTTCTAGAGATGAATCCAAACCAAGGTAGGATATTGATTTTGTTTGGATTCTTTCCCCGTTATTTATTTCTATGATGAATGTGAATCAATCGACCAATGGATTGATTCAAGGATCAGTCATATTGAAGTATGGGTTTATCTATTAGGATTTAATTGGTAGATTTATTTATTTATATGTCTCTTAATTCATTTTTCTAGGGTAAAAGGATCAAGGAAAACACAAAAATTGGCTATGGTTTGTTTCCTATGTTTGTTATTGTGCATTTCTCTTTCATTTCATCATTCATTGTGTAAATTCTCATGGACACGGTTTGAAAAATATTTATTAATCAACAGATGTGCACCCATTTCTTGGTTTAATAGTTTGAGATTTTATATAATAGCTTGGGTCGATGATGGGATCGTTCTATGAAGATGTAAAAATGGATTAGGATAGGTTTGATAGTTCCCATTCATTCTATATTAATGGAATTAATATAGATGGAGAAACCAGATGTCTTCCCATGAATTTTGATTTTTGGAATTTTATGTTTTATGATGGAAAGGCTTGTATGATGGTGATCCATGATTTTTGGAGAGGTTTGTGGTTGGTTCAAGGGCTGGAGGAGTCATAGGAGTTGTGTGAAATAGATCTGATCTTCTAGAAAATACTATAACATGCGGCATGTAATTTGAGATTACATGGCATGAGGGACCCCTGGTGTGGCACTATTATTTCTATAGTGTAGTTAAACATCATGTGTAGTGTGACCCCTTCACATGGAATGTGAATCGACCTATAAGATTTTTGTGTACCTAGGAGGGTACACAAACATGGCTAGAAGTACACTAGTACACACACACCATGTACTCTAACATGGACATAGCCAAGCCGGGCATACATAGGAAGAGCTATTTACTTAGACACAATAGAAATTACATGGGTAGGGGAACACCATATACTTTTACACGTAAATGGATGTGTACCATGATAAATGGTAAATTCCTAGTTTTGATGTGATACACCATGTACTACTAGTACACATCGTATACACCTTCAAATAGGGCTTGAATCCCTCATCCCCTTCATCATGGACAAGTTTTTTACAGTATGTTCCGTATATCCATCCCTTAAGGGTTGTTAAGGAATCTCATCCTATGCATGTCATAGTGATCCATTTAGTAGTACTTATTGGATAGAGTTGTTGGAATCCTTCTTGGAGTCCTAGAGTGAGATCCTCTATCTCTTTCTTTCCCTAGGAGGTGCTCTTGGAATCATCATGACCAACACTGTGTGGGATTTGATCTTATATTTAGCGAGTTATTTTAAATTAAGTTGTTGATATACCTCATGTCCTTGGGTGTGATCTTATTTTGTGTATCATTGTCTTTAGACCTGTAGTGTATCCTTATTATGGAAACACTCGATGGGAATTACAACTCGAGCAGACACCATCAATGTTATCTGACTCATGGAGTGTGTTCTCCTAGATGTGTGCTATGTATAACCTTCCTAAATGATTCTTAGAATGGAATTATGGTTGTAACTTTACTTTGAGACTATGTATATTTTTTGAGTATATATGAATATTTTTATTGTATTTGTTGTAGACATATAACTGTGTAGGGAAGAATTTTATTCTTTTTTTATATGGTTAGTTATTTTGGGATGTCCTACTGGGTATTTTTATAACCACCCCTTCATGAGATTTTCTCACATGTGTCATGTCTTCTTTATATTTTTGATATATCCCTAGAGGGACTAGGGTAGGTGGTTCATATTGATCCGAACATATTGAAGAGTGTTCCTATATTTATATTGACAGCAGTACCCATTTTTACTATTAGGTTTGACTTGTTTTCAGACTCTTTGTGGAAGGCTTGTATTTTGGCCATCTTTACTTTCCATTACTTATTTTTGTACTCCGATTATGGGATTAAATGTATTCATGTATGGTTTATAATTTTTTTTTAAATTTCAACATTGTATGGTCTTGGAGATGTGTGTGTGTGTGTGATTGTGTACTTTAGGCTAAGGCCTCCCATGTTAGTGCCATGACTACTAGACATTATTTTCCATCCTCTAACCAATTGGGGTTGGTCATAGAGAGTCCCAGCATGGTCCCCATTGGGATGGGTCATGAAAATTTTAAATTAAAAACCTTCATCAATTAATTTACATAATATATATAAACAAACAACCCCCACCCCCTCATTAAAAAGACAAAATAAAATGATTAATTTTAAATATATAGTATAATTATTGAGGATTTGATCCAAGTTCCACTACACACATTATAGAAATTCACTTAACCTTTATTGTTTGATATAAAATAAATGACAAGATTTAAATGGATTCGTTATGTGATATAGTGATATAAATTTCCATTTGTTCTTAATTTACTTCCAAAATAAAACAAATAAATCTATAAAATTAAAAAATGGGAAACACTATTAAGAAAAAAACTTAAAAAATCAAATCTATTAAAAGAATAAAAACCCTTCTTCCATATCTATTTACTACCCTTTATTTCAAAAAAAGTTATAGTTGGTGTGAATTCTTTGCAGTCTCCCAAACAATCCCTTAGATTGGTTTGACCCCAAAATAGAGTGTAACATCAGTAAGATTAGGAGAAAAAATAATACTTCCCTAACTAAAACCTTGCCTTCACCAAACCATTTTCTAAATCTAGACACGTATATTCCTAGGGAAAAAACCCTAAAAGAACTTATTTCCCCATGTATAAATTACCAACCTCTTGGTATTTAATATCCCAATACAGTGGATGAGTTAAAACATATAAGTAGATGTTCTCTTTTAGACAAAATTTCTATAGTTGTACAATATATTATAAGAAACATTACTGTAAATACACAAGAATTTTATACTCAAGAAAATTTTCAAGTGAAACAATCCCATGAGGGGAATACCATAGAGAGAAATAAGATAACAGAGTGGATGAGTTATCTCACTATTGTTATAAGAAAACTACTCATGGCTACTAAATCCCCAACCTCATGTTGTCTAAAATCTTAATTTCAAAGGAATGTCAAAAAGTATGTCATTTATAGCTTACATGATCATCCAATTGATACTTTTCTACAATTAAATGATGATCCATTAGATTCATCTTGGTTAATGGATATAAATTAATCATTTAGTCAGTGTAACAAAAACCCTATGCCTCTAGGTTATATTGTTAGAAGTTATAACAAATCCCAATATGATCCATTCTCTTATACTTATAATTAAGTTTTGAAAGAATATCCATGAATGGGGAATAATAATTACATATCTCAACCCCATAAAATCCCTTCAAAAACTCCAAAAAAATCTTATGTTGTCAATGTGGGATTGAAATTGAACATCCCTATCCATTTATTCCTTGATATAAAAGGATAAAACCTCATACTCCTATGAGTTTCCATAATTCTGATGAGTCTTTCCAATTCCAATGAAACTATAAATGATTTCCCAAGAATAATAATCAATGAAATCTAATCTTTGGACATTCATTATCTTCTGAGAAACCATTGAAAATTTTTATGTAAGAACATTCCTTCTTCACCCAATCTAGCCTAAAGAATTTTGAAAATAAAATTGGCCAACATACTTCTCATATAATCCAACAACAACAACAAAAATACGTTCCAAATTCCAAATAATCCATTTCCCAACCCTAAGGATAATGTAAGTATAATTTAACGTATGTTGGGAAATACAAACTCTATTCCTTATTTTGATCCCTCTAAAATTACTCCAAATGTTGATCTTAAAATGAAAAAAGTACCCATGAGGGAATCTAAAAAAAATTAATTACCACCATAAATATTTGTAACCAACTAATCCTTTTTCACCCAAGCCATATGAAATCCTAATAAACCCTATGAACCTGATTCTGTAATGTTAAAAAAATTAAAAGGTATGAATTTAACATCCCTCTTCTAGATTCCATCAAACAAGTTCTTATGTATACAAATTTCCTTATGGAATTGTTCAAACATAAAAATAAACTCAAAACTATTGAAAATGTTTCCTCTCAAAATTATATTCCAATTATGTTTAAAAATCATCGGAAATTTACAGTTCCATTAAAAATAAGAATCTCAAACTTTTATGATGCACTCATTGACCATGGATGTTTAATAAATTTCATGACTAATTTATATTCCCCATTATTGGTTTAGGCCCCTTACCACCTACAGGTTTAATCATATAATTAGATAATTGAAGCATCAATTATCACAAAGTAATAATTAAAGATTGTCATATTTTATTTAATGGGATAATATTACCTATTGATTTTTATTCCCATAAAATTAACGTGGGATATATTTGTTCCAATCTTCTCTAATTCCAGGAATATCATTCCTTATGACTTATAGAAAAAATATATGTCCATGTTGGAATCTTATCTATGTAATTTATTTAATAACATGTCTAATTCAATATTTTCCAAGCCACACAATACCCATTAAATAATCACTATTCTTTCCCAAAAACTATTTTGAGAGTGGAATGTACATTGAGTATTATTTCATGTCTTGTGTTAATGAAATAGGAGAGTATGAAATTTTTTCCCTCTTAAATAAGTTGATAAATAGTGAAGATGACATTGATATTTCTTATCTGAACTCTATTTAGGTAAGTGATCCCAAAAAATCATTTAATTATTATATCACTTATATTCTTTACTGATCCACCATGGATTCTAATGAAAAAAATTAATTGAATCCAACTAAAATACATTATTATATTCTCAATATGGCATACCCAAAAATAAAAAAAAATAAACTCAAAAACACTTTATACACACATAAAGTATCCCTTACTCTTCCATAATCAATCATACCTCATCAACATCTCTTCATTACTTACAAAAATATGGGAATCAAATGTCATCCATGTAATAGAGGAAGAAATGATTTAGGATGGACCCTAAAGGATATATCTAGAATTAATCATTACATCATCGTGTATCATATATATCTTTAGAAACGGTCCAACCCCGTTAAGAAACCCCAAACAACACTAAATCCACTCATCCTTGATGTTGTAAAGAAAGAGATTACCTAGTTTCTCAAATATGGTGGTATCTACTATATCTCTGATCGTTAGTGGATTAGGCCAATTAATTTGGGGCCTAAAAAGTGTGGAATAACTATTTTCACCAATAAACATGGTAATTTTGTCCCATATAGAGTTTAAATCAAGTGCAATGTGTGTATTTATTACCAAAAAATTAATTCTAAAACAATAAAATACCACTTCCCACATCCTTTCCCAGATCAAATCCTAGAATGATTAGTAAGAATTTCATATTATTAAATTACTAATGGATACACTAGTTTCTCTCAAATACAAATTTCACATACAGAAGAATAAAAAAACATCTAATTTCCCCTATAGAGCATATGCGTATAGGATAATTACTTTTGGAATTTGAAATGATTTTATGACCTTTCAAAGGTGTATGGTGAGTATGTTTCTAAACTAATTGATAATTTCTTGGTGGTTTTCATGGATTACATTACCATTTATGTTGATTCATTAAAATAATTATTATATATACTTTCTTTGGTCCAAAAAAATGTGTTGATTGTAACCTTGTGTTGAATTTTTAAAAATTAAAATCTATAGTTACAATTGGAATTTTTATATTAAACATAATCTCTTTTGAGGTTATTAAATCTAATCATACCAAAATTTAGGTAATACAATAACTTACTAAAAAAAATTAAGTCTAATAAATCAAATCTGTTCTTATACATATTGGTTTCTATTAGTAATTCATCCATAATTTCAAAAATATTTCCCTCTCTCTCACTCAATACTCCAAACTGATATTTAATTTAGTTTTTCTAAGGCTTGCAAGTGAGACTTTTTGAATTCAAAAATGAACTCACATATTCACCAATAATTATATATCTTAACTACTCATGACTCATTAAATATATTTTTGATTCATATTATTAGACCATATGGGATGTCATAAGTCAAATTGAAGAAAATATTCCATGATTCATATATTATGTCTCAAAAACATTAGATGACACTCAGTCTCATTATAATGTCTTTAAAAATTTACTTTTCAAATAAATTTTTACATTATAAAATTTTAATCCAATTCTCTTGGGTTTTAAAATCATCATGTTCATAGACCATTAATAATTTATGTTATTACATAAAATTGATTCTATACCAATTCAAATAACATATGTTCTTATGCTTCAAAAAATTCACCTTAACATTAGGAAAATACCTGGAAAATTAAATCCTATTTAGGATCACTTTAGAGTAATTTCTAATTATTATTATTTTACAATTTTTAACCTGAATTCTCAGTTGAATAGTTTTTATCTCTCACTCCAATGTTACCAAGGATTTCCCCTATTTGGAATTTTTTTAGTTGCTGGATAATTTCAAAATAAAATTCAAAGGTCCAAAAAAATTAAAAAGTGACTAATAATATTATTTTTTAGAAGATAATAAACTTTATAAAATTGAGATTGACATGGTAATTAAGAGTTGTTTTGATGATGAGTGTCATTCCTTGATATTGGGATTCTTTTAGACACTTATTATAGGTAGCATATTTGGACAAAAAATAACAATTAAAATTTTAGAAGACTTAATATTCTTCTAGACTTTATTCTTCCAGGACTTATATGAGTTCTTTCAATCATGTCCAACAGGAAAACAAATTGTAACAATTTCAAAAAGAAAATAAATTACCCAAAAATTATTAATATATTGTGAAATATTTTATGTTTGGGGAATCTATCTCATGGGTCTCTTCCCTCCTTCTAGTAAAATTATCTATATCCTTATTATTGTCGATTATTTTTATAAGTGAGTTGAGAATAACCCCCACTATAATTAATGATGCTGGTCCAATTATTTAGTTCCCCAAAACACACATCCTACATATATTTTGAACCAACTATGACTTGGTGAGTGATTTAGGAATCAATTTTTGTAATAATACCATGGAATATTTTTCAAAAAACATGAGGTCTTATGTTAAATGTACACTACTTATCCCCTTCAAACAAACGGATTGGTTGGACATTGAAATAGATATGTTAAAAGAGTGCTTGAGATAATTTTTCAACCCATAAGAAAATATTCATAAAAAAACATAGTAATGAACTTTGGGAATATCAAAGTTCTTATTAGTCACTCATCAGTATGTATCCATTTAAGTTAGTTTTGGGTAAAGAATGTCATTAACCAATTAATCTTCAACATAAATCATGTTAGGTTATAAAAACATGCAAATTTTATAAAAAAAATCTAGTGAAGATATATTCCTATAATTAAATGAACTTGAGGAGCTTTGATGTGATTCCAATTATAATTAAAATATCTATAAAGATAATGATACAGTACCTCATGAGAAATTTATGTTATGGAAGGTATATTATAAATGTGAAATGTTAATTCTCTTAAATACTCACTTTTGACTTCACCCAAGAAGCCTTAATTATTTTTGGTGAGATCCTATTAACATTACTAGTGTTTACCCTTTGGTGTAGAAATATTCTATGATACTTTTACCAAATATACATTCATAGTTAATAGAAATGATCTAATTCATCACCATGAGAGAACACATGCCCCAGTAATAACATCAAGTTCCACTAGAACCACAATTTCAAGAATAGACCCACCACTAAATAGATAAAGAATCTTCCTAATCCAAACTAGGATGCACCACTTTATCTTTAAATATATATATATCTATCTACCCCATATCATTCTCTATATTAATTCTTCTTCTCTAGTTATTACATTCTCTCTCTTATTTTTTAGTTTTTTACCCCTTTATCTATCCTATAATTTATTATTTTCTCTTTTGTGTGCTAGTGTATTTGAAAATAAAAAATATCATAATTAATCACTATTGAATTCTAAAATTTTCCCAACCATTTTGGGGTAATCAATAGACTTTTGTTATCATCTCAAAATCTTTTTATTTCTACCAAAAACCTGTATAAATGGTTTATTGTTGAGACCATTACTTTTTGAATGCTCAATTTTTTATTGGAAAACATTTTCCCCCTACCTATGATTAAAAAATAGAGCATTCATGCCAAGGATACCTGTGACTATAGTTTCTTCTTGTGTGTATTTTATCCTTGATTGTGAGTCTCAATTTTATTAATATCTGAGTTTATTTTCTTACTTTAGTGTGAATTAATATTATAATGGAATTTTTTGAAACAACATTATAATCAAAATAGACAAATATCACCTCACCACCTACATCTTAACACATATTTTTGAAGCCACATTGGACCTATGAAAACCAATTTCTATAAACTATGTTCCAAGAACAAAAAATTTCCTTACCCAATATTTATATATATTTTCATTGAAATATTATTTTTTAAGATTTATGTGATGGAAGGTGGATTTTTAGAATGGATTAATTTCCTTGATTTTCTATTTGACTTCATATGCTTTAGGTAAAGAATCCATTTATGTGTGGATGAGTGGTTATCATTCTATGGAATTTGTGAATAAAATTTTATTTTTATAATTTAGTAAAAAAACTTATTGAAAAGTGATTAGGAATTTTGAATAAAACAAAAAATGGTAATAAAAGGAAAAAAATATGATATATATATATAAGAACACTTACATCATTTTTGGTTGAGTCACTGTGAAAATTTTGAGTTTTTTATATATTTTCTATTTTTATCTTCAGCTATTTTTATCTCTCTTGTATTTCAATTCACGTGATTGTTCTAATTTAAATATATTTTCCCACATCCATGCATGTCTTATTTTATAAAATTTGCATTTATTTTTCTATATTTATGTTTTACCCCTTTTCCATTTTTAACCATTTTTAATATCAACTCACAGCCAGAGAAAAATCACAAAAAAAACTATGAATTATTATTTACTTTAAAATTAGAATAGAATCTAGTAGATCTTAAAAACTCTTAGATTTTTACTTTTTGTTAGTGAATAAATAATCCTCTTTGACAACTAACCATTATTTTGAGAGGATTTAATTTTGTGTGACCACAACTTTTAATTATAACTTTGAGAAAGAAAAATTATTTTAGTTTTATAATTAATTGTGGTATAAATATTTATTATAATTAGTTATGGGTGAGTGAATTGGTCTAAATCTCTTGATTAGTTAAAACAATGTTTTAATATTTATTTGTGACTGAAAATGATTTTGTTGTGTATTTTTGTTTTTTGATCTTGAGTAAATGAACTAGACTAAGTGTGGGGAGTTTATATTATATATTTATTCATTATTTTTAAATTAATCTTATCCATTATTTATTATTGAAAAATACAAGAATTTTCAACCATTTTTCTGGTTTTGATCACAGATATTTATAAAGATTATTGTTCAAATTCGTCTATTTATTATGAAGTTTAATATTTTTTTCAAAACATTCACTTTAATAAAAAAATAATGTGATTAATATTTTTTTCAGTGCCTAATTCATATTCCTACATTTTATTCAACTAGTGATTTGGCTAGTTTGTCTATTTCAAGGGCCATATGAATCACTTAAAAGGGACCATAAAATTCATCATGAAAATTGGACCAATAATGATGATTTAATTTTTGGGCTCAATCTGGAATCCAAAAATCAATGAAACTTAGAAATATATTTTTGGAAATTCTAGTAAAACATGGGTAAAAAAATAATGTCCCAAATTAACCTCTAATTCGCCCAATAGAAACCCACAACTCTGCCTATAATATAAATAGATCTCACTCTTTTGACTATATCTCCAAAATCACTTGAAAAATATTCTAAATTATATATAGTGAAATAAAACATCCAAAGTAATAAATTATTCAACTATTTATGTTATATATTTTCACATATTCATAGCTATAAATGTGTTCACATTTAAGAGTTATAAAAATTCTTGATAAAAAAGCATAGGAACACATTTTTTTAAAAAATAACCATATCTTTGGTGCTATGTTGACACTCTGTTTTGTCACAGATTCTAAAAAGTGACAAAGGGAAATGAATTAAAAAAAGAGGGGAAACTCATGAAGAAAATAAAGATTTTTAAAGGTTTGAAAATTGGATCGCCCTAGTCAGACCAAGGAGTCGTCGGTTCACAAGGTACTTATGCACCCAATTCTGGTGTGCAACCCACATGCATTCCCCACCACTATTTCTCCCAAGGTTTACTATTTGACTATAAATAGACCCTTGGGGTCTTCATTTGTATGGAAAAATTTCTCTGAATCCTAATTGATTCTCTGGTCACCCTAGTGCTTCGCCCAAGTCTTCTCAAAAATTTCATGTTTGTACTTTAACACCTAGAGTGTAGGATTTTAAGGAGGATCATTGGACATAAGTCCTATTAGTGTTTGAAATCCGTAACACTTGCACGCCTAAGGTACCCATCCTCCCTGAATCAGAAACACTTTCATGCCACCTATTCCTCTCACAGGAACTTGAGCTCCCCACTTATAGGAATACCTATGAATACACTTGAAGACTTGAGTTAGGTATTTCCCAAGTACTAACATATTGTTTGTTTGTCATTTAATTGAACATCAATTCTCCCAAGCCTACTTGTTCGCCCATACTTGAGCGCCAATACTTACTTGGGTTCCCTCCTTTGATTCACCTATTCTCTTCATTCTACATTCCATCAATCCTTCTTCAAATCCATTCATGGCAAGGCCTCTTCTTTATTGTCTCCCATGTCTTAAAGGTATTATGTTAAAACCTCCACTAAAACATCATGACTTATCAAACCTTTTAGAAAAGGCACATCAGTGTGTCTCCTATTTGGGATTGTATATCTGTATTCAAAAGATTCCCTAATTTATTTCACAATGGGTTTAGGATTCATATATTGTCTATGGGTTTGTATATCCATAGTGACATGGACCTTTCTCCCAGGAACAGTGTTCGGGAGTTCGTGGTTTGGAAGATTAGGGTTTGGGTTCTATCCTCCCCTTTTCATCTCTAAAACCTAGAACCTCGGGTCACTACTAGGAAAGGTTCGGTTCATCCTTTCTTTTCCATTCAACAAAAGGAGAAGTCTCCCTCCCTTCTAGGACCAATTTTAGTCAAGCCATCCTCGTGAAAGCCCCTTAACTTTTTAGTAGAAGTTTACAGTCTTGCTCCTCTCTACTTCCTTCACATTCAATTTTTCTTTACATTGGAACCTTTTATAATGTAAAGAGAATAGAGGGAAGGCTTTTCACCATTCCCTCTTCCTCGGTCACCTAAAGCTCATCCATCGTTGTCGTCGTAGGAGAATCCCCTTCCACCAGTGGTGGAGGAAAAGTGTGGGTGCATTTTTTGAATCTTTCACATCCTCTAGTTTCTCACACCAAGCATGACTCATGTGGGTTTAGAGATTCGTGATGATTACCACATTTTCACAAACACCTATGGTGAGTGAACTATAAGAACATTGATTCCCATCATAATTAGTAAACATAAGAATCCTTCTCAGGGCCCAAGATCACCGGATATCCCCTTCATGAATCCAACCCTAATTCTCTTAATCTGGGAATCCTCCTTAGGAAAATCCCCAAATTAAACCCTCAAATTATAAAGGCATCAATTTAAGGAAGTAAGCCTAGACTCATTTCTCTAAAAGGACTACACTCTCTAATGATACTCACCGAACTATGTGGGATTCGATTCTCATCCAAATGGGATACGTAGGAACCTCTTTGAGGATCAAACCCAACACTTCAAATCAACCCTGTTCTCCTTTGAATATATTTTCATCAGAGTCTAATATTACTTGGAAACCCATATTCTTTCCAAGTTCCATGGGATTCTTAGGCATATGTCCTACACCAAACATTGACTAAGCACCTTTTTCATAGATTTACTACCACATGTCATTAAACTATACAATTAGGTCCTTATCACATGACCTTAAAAGGTATGATGTGTCCAATTAAGTGGAACCGAATTATGAGGGATCTGATTCCTTTCACAAGGATACATAGGTAGCCCATTTTATGGGTACAATCCCAATATCAAAACAAACATTTGCCTTTCTGGAAGATAATAATTTCCAGAGTGCCCCCTGAGTTGATTAAGAAACTAGTATCATCATAATGATGATTAAAATAATCCTTAAATAGTATATGAGATTATACCATTGTTGGAGAACTTTGAATAAATATGGATTTCTCCATTAATGAAGAACCTTTAATACATACAGATGATTCTAAATTTCACACATGATAAAAATTGATTGAAAATTCCAAGGGAAACCAATTTTATACTTTCTGAATTAATAATGATACATGAAAATATCTTAAACCTATAAAGAGTGTCTCTTAGTAGACAATAATTCCCCCAAAAAGGGTGTGATGAGTCCAACCTCCCATCTACTCGAACAATGCATGTTCTTAAGTATCATAAGTTCAAACATAACAAATGCATGCCATTGGAAAGTAGGAACCTTTTGGATAATTAAATATTGGATGTTTCCAAATCCATGAATAACTCCAATGGAAACCACGTGTAAGTAGTGAGTCATAAAATAGAACACACGTTCCAAGGAACTACAAAACACAAATGGTGAACCTGACGTGAATCCTTAATGAAGTTAATAGTGTTACCCACATGTCAATACCCTATCGATTGATAATGTATGTCTAGAAAAAGGATTCAATCATGCATGTATCTATCTAAAATATTATTCCTTAATAGAGTTTATTGTTATTTTCATGTTTTATTAGAACTCCCCGGACTCCAAATGGATTCCTTCAAGTTTTCACCTGTGAATTACCTGGCCACTGCTCAAGTTGGATCCTCATCCGCTGGAAGGAGATCATCACAAACTCAACATCTTCAATGTCAGGTCTCCAAAGTACTGGTAAGGGAATACCATAATCATTATACAATCCTGTCCTTGGAGGCTTCCTAAAAGGATCTCCAAGTTAATAACAACCCTCGATTTTCCGATCAGCAATGACCAATGGTCAAGAAGTAGACGGTGCCAACCACCATCTTCAACTATTTCGGGTCCTTATCCCTAGAATGAAATAACCAATACCTCACATACTATAGGGAGGTGGATCAAGATGCCACTCATTTCCTCAATTCAATGATACATGGGTCCTTCCCGAGGACACCAACCAACATTCTCCACAAGGAAAAACGCATGTCAGTGAACCCCCAACATGATGGGGGTGTTTCCTTCAGTTGTTCAACCTAGGTACCATAAAACTAGGCACGCAAGACGAGAATCTAGGGAATAATTCTATCCAATATGGTGCAGTTTCTTACCTTTTCCCCCTCCAGAAAATTCCACCAACCTAACTTGATGGAAAACAATGAGCAGGCACATACACCCGTCCGTTCTAATTCTGATGCCCAACAGACTCTTCTGGAAGTGAACCACCAACCCAACCAGGAAAATCTGGTGGAGTACTATGAACAAATATATACACCTATTTACAAATTATTGGCTAGTTAGCTTGCTTGTCTAATTGCATTCAAGGAATCTCGCCAATCAAATGCGGTGGAAACTGGAAAATAGAAACATACACCTACATACACTCACCAATTATAATAGTAGTATCGTATTCTTGTATTTAAATAATTCCATCAACCATGCTTGGAAGAAAATATCCAGCAGGTACATACACCTGCTATAATTCATCAATCCTTCCAATAGTCTCGTTTGGAAGCACCCAGAGAAGTCAGTTTGAAAGCTCTGATGACAAATCTGGGGCAGACTCAACTCTCTTCCCCCATACAAGAGTACTGTTAGTACCCATTTACAAGAAAGGGAGGACAGAAGAAGGAACATACATCTAATCAAGATATAGTTTGGTCTTATATTCCCATTCCAGCCTTCAAATTCACCAAACACATCTTATCAATGGTGAAATGGCAGACAAAAATTCCTACCCATATTTGGAAGCATTCCAGAATATCATAACAACAACGTCAGTAGTATCAGGGGAAAAAACACATAACTTTGTCCCCACACCTAGGATGAAACATCATTATTCCATCCCAGAGTAGATAATCATCTCTATTTCAGTCTAATAGGGTTATGGGGAATACTCCCCTATTTCATACGGACAACTAGATCTAGAACATACACTCATTCCAATTGAAGGTAATCATCCCATTATGATGACCAGTCCAGGGCAGGAACATACACCTACCCATGATAACCACGTCTCCTAGAATGTGGCCCCAACTATGTTTAAGAGACAATCCAAGAAGAATTCATGACAAACATAGTTGTAATATCAAGAGCCAATCTGTGATCTGGATCTTCTTAATGCTAGAGTTCTTGAATCCCTTTGACATTTATCTATTACAGCCCAAGATTCTACCCTCTCATTACCAAATTATGGTATTAGTAGTTGTAATTCTAAAGTCCCCCATTAAACACTTCATCATGAAGGATTTCTTCATGAAAATTCGGTCAATTTGGAGAGCCTATATTTGGATGAGAGCCACTGAAATTCTCAGTGTGTCCATATTGTCAAGGAGAAATATGATTTATCTCTTGCTATAATCCACCATGGTGGTCCTCCCCTTGAAGTAATTTGCTTCAAAAGTTCTCTCCATAGTAGTGTTTCACATTGTAAAAATTACTCTATAATTGACAATGTAGTAATGAGAAAGCACTCTTATCACGAGGCAATTTCCAACAAAAGGCCAGTCATGTCTGATGTCATTCCATTAATAGGTGAAATACTTTCTCAACCAGAATTCATCTTAAGGGAATGGTCATTCTCTGAACCTCCCTTGGGACATTTTCCTTCTAACACAATAAAGGAAAAAGCGACTGATTCCACTAATTTTAATAAAATAACCATGAAGTGTCCAGTTTGGTTAGAAAAAGTTGAGAAACCTCTTGTAAATGACGATGAAGTTATGTTGAACATGAGAAAACAATTGGCTAAAGGAGAAGTATCAGTCATATTATGGCCTTTGGAAAACTCTCAATACAACATTCCAGAATTGATGGAAGAATATTTCATTCATGATGTCCACCACAACGTACGGAAGACTCAACATCATTCTAAAGACAATGTATTAACATATGATAAAAATAAAAAAAACATGTAAAGGTAATAGAAGGGTTGCAATGACAAATCTACTTGGCATCACTCTCAATTTCCGAAAACCCAAACATTGAAAAGCTATATAGAACCCTTCAATGTGCTTGCCATGATGCACTAAATAAGCTATGTAAGTTAATTTCTAATACCCCATCTGGTGTTCATGTTAGAGGATGGGGTGCACATGGAGCATTTCATTTCACTGTACTCCAGAATCAGCAAAGCCTGCCAAAAGTGATCTCATGCAATGTTATTTCCCACCCTCGGCTACAATCAAAAGATTTTGTATGTAATCAAATATATGCTCAAGAAAAGGCGTCAACTAGCTCTCATCAGAGTCAAGATCAGATAAATAAAGCAGTTGAGATACTTTTTCATCAAGCATTTGATAATATTAAGTAGGCATCCCTCTTAGAGGATGTTATCCATCAAATGACACAAATGTTTGAAATCACACATTGTTCTTCTGAAATAAGTAATTTGAGTAGTTGTCAGATAATGCACTCAGCTGACGTACGAACCAAAATACGAAAAATCAGAAGAGCAGCTGTGCAAATCTTAGATATAGCAATTCGAGAGCCACCCCAGCCTGTAGGGATGGGGGCTTGTTTAATTCAACCTTCGAATTCAATAAATAAATTTCAATGGTTTGAAGAAGAATAAAAGGAATAGCCCCATCCTGCAGGGGTGGGGGCTTTTTCACATCTACAATACCCTCATCAATAGAAGTCACTTTTCTCTTAATTAGGGAAGAAGCCACAAAGAGAATGCACAATTGAACTATACAAGTATTCCATTTGGGTAACTATCTGTTAAACAGTTCCTTGTAATTCATCATTTAGTAGAACATATTCACATGTATGATACAGAAGGATAGTATCTTACAAAGATACCAACAGAATTCCATCAATGCATTATGCTTCAGTAAATGTCATTAACATCATTATATAAGATCCTCCAACTATTGAGTCTAGTTTACTGGAGTCAAAATATGAAGTTCTTATCCATAACATGGTACACACTGAAGTAGATGCTGGAGGTGTGCTTACCCGAAATTAGAGGCTTACCCAGAATCTAGGTATGCCCTCAACTGACCAACTCCCACCCCCTCTAAAAGGCATTTCATAATGAGAAAGGTAAAAGTCAGACCACATCTCACTTTTCTACTAGAGAAGGTCAATCTCTTTCTCTTGAATAAATATTTTCATAGAAAGAAGTGTAGATGAAATATTTTAAAACACTTAATATAGAGTTACTTCGAAGTATCATTTGGGTTCGACATCCTCCCCAGGAAGATCATCAACTTGCACATCCTGTAGGAGCTTACCAGAAAAGGGTATTTATTGTAACTACATATGTGTATAATTAATTCCCTCTATTAGGTTAAAATTCAGGGTAAGATCAAACACATCCTTATAGGTCTGTCCCTGTGGGTTATCCAAGACAAATACCAGCAGCAGCACCACTAGTGGTTTTGCTGGTTGTTGCACTTGTTCAAGATCCAATTGTTGTACCTGTATAGGTCCTAGATCATCTGTATACTCCCCAAATGATTATAAACACAATTGAGGAATTAAATACTCAATTGGAAGCTATGGAAGAACGTTGTGCGCCAGTTTAGACAAAAAGAGAGCTTACCCTGAATCGGTGGATTTGATCTCTCCCCCACCAAACTTTTTGAATACCAAATTACCGATATTTAATGGTTCAAGAGATCTAGAACAACCATTAATGTATTTTATTTCTCTTTTTGAACCCATGATGGGGAATCCTCAATATTAATAAGTGGTAAAACTCATATACTTTGTTCAGTTATTACAGGGACTGACTTTTGTCTGGTATAAAAGTTTTCAATCTCGTTCAATTATGGGATGTGAAGATATCTATCAGAAATTACTTCTTCAATTCATATCAATGCTGCTAAAGACAGTAATTTTTAATCTTACAAATTGTAAAAAAAGGGAAAACGAATGAGTATCATATTTCATTTCTCAGTGGAAAGGATTAACAAATTCGTTAAATTAGATACTCCCTCAAGAATATTTGATGCCAATTTGTGTGGAAAATCTACATGATGAGTTACACACACAACAGATCCCTATGAAATACACAAGAGGGTTTGAAGATCTTGCATCAATTTCCAAATAGGTGGAGGATTCCATTGTGGAAACTGAAGAGAAATATCATGCAATTACATTAGCTTTGGGAATGAGAACATGGAAAGAAGTGGCTACTATTATCAAACTCAAGCAAGCACATGTACCTGCTTCCACTTCAAAACCTTAATCATATCGAAGGGCATCACCTTCTGAGCATCAATAGAAATGACTTCCCTATCAATATGATCAAAACGAATAAATGCAGAGACAATTTGAGGATCTAAAAAACAATTTTTATTCTTTCTAGAATGAATAGGCTCCTGGTTACTTCATCTTAGATCTGGAAAACAATTTGGTTCAGCTTCCAAGGCTGAAGAATCCAAAAAAAGAAGAAGATAAAGATCTTCCATATTATTTTCCCTTTCATAAAATGTTGGGGAATCCCATTCAGGAGTGTTTTATTTTCAAACACCTCCTGCAAAAAATGGTAGACGATGGAAAAGTGAAATTGAAAAGTTCATTATCCCAAGTAGCATGTGTTATTACTACTGATCTAGAGGAAGAAAGATAGTGGCAGGAAGTCAAAGGTTAAAATGCACAGAAATATAATGATTTAATGGTTAAGAAAACAATCAACCAAACTCATTCCATTCTACAAACATATTTGAAACAACTAATTATGTCATATGCCACTTCCACCATAGAAAACCACATTCATCAGAAGATCAGTCTTCTAAATGTCAATCTTTAAAGATGTGATGTGATCAAAAGGACAAAGGGAAGTCGAAAGAAGATGATCTTGGGTCAAGGACAAATTTTTCCTTGACTCTGGTATATTTCATTCCATCTATTTCCAAAGCACGTGCACCACCCCACCAAAAGGCACAACCAGAACTGAACAATCGAGCATAATTTTCATCAAATGAATAATTGATCTTTGGGTCGGTCAATGTTATCCACTTAACAGATCCCTATGCGAATAATGATTATAGTTATGATGAGCCTAAATTTACTATACATAACTAGGTAAATATAGGAAGAATCCAAGGTCGAGGATACAAGGTAAGATGTGGGTATTCTAGAAGTAACTATTTTAACTCTACCCATGCTCGAATCGTATATGCAACAGAACTCATGGGAGAGCCCTTCAGTGAGCTCAATAAGAACAAGGATATTCTCCCTGGAATGACAGGATCGGTCCTGACATGATTATTTTGGAGGACTAATTTGAGGTCACACTATCATTATCTCTGAAATTTGATAGACTTAGTCAGTTTAATCTACCAAAACTCAAGGTATTTAGAGATTCTGTTCTAATATAGTGTACATCAACATCTGGAGCATCAACTTCCAAGAAACCTACAAAACCACATCTCCAAGCTAAAAACGCAGACCTCTAGACCAAAAGTTTGATGTTTGGAAATAGGTATCGCAATTACTGGCCATGTTTCAATCTTGAATGGCTTGAATATGTCAAAAAATTTCGAGAAGCACTTATTGAGGCTTTGTTAATTCCTTAAGATTTTAAAACTAAAGTGGTTGATGCTGAGGTTTACCATATAAAGAATTTTCTTATACAATATCATGCAGTTATATCATTTACAGATGAATATGAAGATGAAATTGTACATGGAAACATTAGGCCCTAATATCTATCTGGTCAGGTCAATGATATAGACATCCGACGAGTCTTCATTTATAATGTATCAGGTTCCAGCCTCGTTCAAATTTGTACACATTGTTGATTAGACCTCACTGAATCTAACTTATCTCCTTCAACTTTAATGCTGCAAGGTTATTACAAGAATGAGAAAGAACATCTGGGTGAGATTACACTTAGAACTCATTTTTAATATCTTATATCTAATTCAGATTTTATGGTTTTCCATCAGGACATAGCCTTCAACATTTTGTTTGGAAGGCCTTGGCTACATCAACATGCGACCATTCCTTTTTCATACCACCCATATCTCAAGTACTATTTTAATCGTCAAATTCTGACCTTTTATGGTGAAAAGGCTTTATTCAAAATGTGTGAATCTTATTATATTGAGAAATAATATTATCACATGAGGTGAATGAGGTCCGTGAAAAAAGAGATAAGAAGAATAAATGCTTTAAATATCCTGTAAATGATCAGTGTAAACCCATTCAAAAAATTGAGTATAGATTATGTTTTTCCTATCAATCAAATTAAAAGGATAAACCGAAATTCAAGAACTCATCCAGTGACTTTCATAATATCAATTATAGAAATTAAGCCTTACAAAATGAATGAAATTTTCGATTTACCAAGCAGTGGTGAAATCTTAAATGAAGATGTCTTCATTTCATCCATCAATATTCAGAAAGTCTATACTTCACCAATAAGACTATAAGAAGTTGTATAAATACTATAGGAATGAATGGATGTTGATTCCCAACCCATAATATCCTTTTCAATGCTCTAGGAAGACCTGTCATCATCAGTAGGGTCAGAAATGGTTGCATCTTCTTCAGGATGTTCAAATATTGACTCCTCTCTTAACTTTGAAATTTTTACTTCATCGCCTACTATGTAAGTAGAAACAGAAGAAGTGACACGTAAAGAGGAAGAAGAAGAAGATATCAGGGATGATCCTCCAACATTTGAGGATGGTGTCTCTACCACTGTAGATGAGATCATAGAAATAAATAAGAGTACAGAAGAAGATCTACACCCCACTCTAATTAGTGTGGCCATGAATTCTGAAGACAGAGATTTGTATAATTTATTTCATAAATTATATCAAGATATCTTTTCTTGTAATTATATATAAATGATAGGCCTTACTTCCAATGTGGCCATCCATTATTTGGGTTTTCCATAAGAGCATTGAGGATTCAAACAGGCAGGAAGAAGAACACAGACGTCTCATGCCTCTAAAATTGAAGTTGAAGTTGATAATCGTATTAAGGATATGTTTATTAGAGAGGGTCAATATCCCAACTAGATGGGAAACATTTTCCCAGTGAAAAAAGAAGAATGGGAAAATCAGAGTTTTCATTGATTTTAGAGATCATAATTGCCATTTTCCCAAAGATGACTTTCCAGTTTCGATCATAGAGCTTTTAATTGATGAAACAAATAGCTATGAATATCTTTCCTTCATGGATGGCTACTCTGGGTACAATAAAATTTGAATGTCCCCATAATATGAATAATATACATCCTTTAGATCCCCTCATGGTGTGTTTTTATATCAGGTAATTCATATTGGCTTAAAGAATGAAGGTGCAGTGTATCAACATGTCATGCACCATATCTTAAAACCCTTTTTAGGAAAATTTGTCAAATGTTATGTGGATGATCTGGTGGTTAAATATGTACAATGTTTTTATACCTTTTCTGATCTAGAGATCATATTCAATAAAATTCGACAACATAGTTTGAAGATGAATCCTTTGAAATGTGCTTTTGGTTTAACCTTGGGAAAATTCCTTGTTTTCATTGAACATCGTCTTGGCATCAGAGTTGATACTGAGACGAAAAAATCAATCCTTAGCAAGTCACATCCTCAAAAATTTAAATATTTAAGAAGAAATTAAGAAAATTTGTCCTATATTTGGTGATTTATCACCAATTTGGCAGGCAAGTGTTTACACATCACCAGATTAATGAAAAAGGGATTCACATATTAATGGATTGAAGACTACCAAGAGGCATTTGATACCATAAAAAATTATCTCTTGAGTCCAATAGTATTAATACCACTTATTTAAGTAAGTACACTTATTCTCTATGTGATATCTTTAGAGTGATCAATGGGTTCCTTCCTTGTCCAAAAGAACGATGCTGGGAATGAAAACAACCTTTACTATCTCAGTAAAATTGTTCTTGACATAGAGACTCGATATTCAGGTTTCAAGAAGTTATTCCTGGAAATAATATTTGCAGTTCAGAAATTGAGGCACTAACTGTAACATCACGATGTCTAATTGGTTTCTCACAATAACCCGTTCAAATTTATCCTCAGTCATCCTATTCTTATCGGATGTTTGGAATGGTGGACATATATTTTACAATGTTTTGATATATAGTTTGTGGCTCAGAAAAAAAATAAAAGGCCAAACATTTGAAAATTTCCTTGCTAAACATCCATCTGTAGAAGATACATCATTGAATACTGAACTTTCTGATGAAGAGGTATTCTTTATTCAAGATATTCCCCAAATGTGGGAAATGTACATTAACGGTGCCTCCATAAGTCCAATAGGGAATAGAATGGAAAACCCTAAACTAAATAAAGTTGGGATAGGAATTGTACTTATCTCCCCAGAAAAGGCATTGTTTCTATATTCCTTCTATTTTTCAAAAGGCAGAACCAAAAATGAGGAAGAATATTAAGCTCTCATCATAGGTTTGGAATTGGCACTCCTGGTACAACTGAACCACCTGAAAGTGAATGGTGATTCTGAGTTGGTAATCAAACAAATCAATGGGTATTATTCTATCAGAAAAGAAAAGTTAATCCCTTTTTATGATTACTTTATAGGGTTAATGGATGAATTTCCCTTAGATCCAACATTTTTGTATGTCCCGAAATCACAAAATTCCCAAACTGATGCACTAGATAATGCTGCCACGACCCTGGAAGATCCAAATCGGGATGAAACAATCATCAGTATTTCCCATCGTCATATGGTTTCACCTTTAGTTCCAACTAAAATAGAGGAAAATAATTAAATTAACCCTATTTCTGAGCCATATGGCCATACCATGGGATGGATGAAATCAATCATGGAATACATTCAAAATATAGTACTTCCACCAGATAGAGATAAAAAGAACAAATTCGATGATGATTGGCCAATTCTACTCTTTATGATAGTCCAGATCACTAGAAGATCCTCTATAAATGAGGCTTTGATGGAATCCTCTTCAGGTGTATTGACAGAGAAGAAACTGTAGTTGTCATCAAAGAAGTACATGCTGGAGATAGTGGTGCTCACCAGTCTAGGCATAGTATTTCTGGTCAAATATGAAGGCTTGGATACTTTTGGCTTTCAATAACACATGATTACACAGATTTCCCCAAGAAATGTCATCCCTGCCAAGTGTATGCTAACTTCATTCATCAACCTCCATAGTTTTTATATATACCTAAATACTTATTGTCAATTTCCACATGGGTAATGAATATAGAATGACCTTATCCTCAAGCTACGGCTAAGCAGTGCCAGTATATTCTTACTAATACTGATTTATTATCTAAATGAGATGAGGAAATACCTCTAAAAGAAGTTAGAGCCAAAATAATTGTTAGTTTTGTCAAAAATAACATCATCATCATATTTAGTGTCCCCCATACTATATTGATGGAAAACAGTGCCAATCTATGTTTTGTTGAGTTAAAAAAGTTATATCAGGAGCACATAATCAAATCCAACCATTCATCTTCCTATCATGCAGCAGCCAATGGACAAATAGAGGCTTTCAATAATAAATTATCAAATATACTCCATAATATGGTGGATAAAGATAATAAATCTTGTCCTGATAAACTTATTCACTCTTTATGGTCATATCAAACAACTACTCGTAATTCCACTCAGGAAACTCCATACTCATTAGTGTAAGAAAAATAAGCAGTTTTTTCAAATGAAATTCAATTACCTTCACTTCGAGTCACAATATTTGATAAGTTATCTAGGGATAAAATGCCTCAGAAACAATATTATAAGTTGGAACCATTAGAAGAAAACAGATTGCATACTTTTCATCATTTAGAATTCAATTAGAAAATAATAGCGTGAGCTTTTAACAAGAATTCATGCCTCTATTTATTTCTTCAAGGAGAATTGTAATTTGTCCTCAGTACTACAATGATACCCAGAAATAAACCTCCAAATCTTGAGCCAAAGTGGGAAAAACATTATTCCATACATAAGGCCTACTCAAATGGATCTTTTTCCCTAATCTCAATGGATGAAGAGCTTATTACAACTACAACAAATGCGAGATTCTTGAAGAATACTTAGTGTAACTGCACACAATGTCCCCCATACATGACTCTAAACTTCACAACACAATGTCCTAGTTGCAAGAAAATAAACTGAATAAAAACCATATGTTTCCATGTTTCATGATGATAAAATGAATAGTATCTTTGTCCTTGTCGCACGATGTTATACTGCATGACATCATTTGTCCTCGTTACATAACATTAAACTTTACGGTCAACATCTTCTATATTGAATGCTAAGATCTTCCATATGAAAGTATCATTTGACATCATTGCTACTCCTTAGTGGCACATGAGTTCCATTCCTCCATATGTCTAAATAAGATCTACACAGGGGCCTCATTTCAAGAACTACATGTGGCTTGATTCTCATCCATATAAGATACGTAGAGACACATGGATCTCAAATATTGGGCTCAGCTGCAATCACAAAAAAAAGAATTATTTCCCTTTTCTCCTTCTGTATATGAACTAGATCTATACAGAGTGCTCTTTTAAGATACATGATTTGATCTTCATACCATTTTGTGTCTTATGTTTAACCATTCTTCCAGAATGTGTTAAAATACCCTATCTCCCATATCAAATTCAATTGGTGTGGGAAATGAATATTCAAGAACACCGTTTGGATTGATTCTCATTTTAATGCGATACTTAGAGACACTTCGATATCCAATATTGGGCCCATACACTATAAAAAACCCCACTTTATTCTCTATGTATGAATCAAACCTTTATAGGGAATGTTCAAGGAACTATGTATGGCTTGATTCTAATCCATATGAGATACATAGTGACACATGAGTTTAATTCTCTAGTCCAACCACAATACTCCCTTTTTATGTCAGAATCACTTCATGTCTTTGCTACATGACATTAAACTACACAACAAAAATCCTAGCTGCACAACATTAAAATGAAAAGCACCCAAAGAACTACGTATTGCTTGATTCTCATTCCATTGAAATATGTAGTGAAAACTAGGCTGCTGATCTAGTCCTGGTCATGTGATACTTTTTATCTCTCTTCCACATGTAATTAAAAATCTATGTGGGAGTCTCCATTTTGGGCTCTCTCCTTAGAGATACCACCAAGGAAACAAGAATTCCCCCATTTTACATATGATTCATATCCATGTAAAGGACTCCAAACTCATGGCCAATATTGATTAAAATATTTCTCTTGGGCATTGATCATTACCCCCTTTCATATTTCACACTCTTAATATTGAATATTTTTAGATCTTCATAATTTTTTTACGGTTTTTGGTGATAGAGTTTTTGATATTTGATAATTCTTTTGTCTGACTAAGTAGTATGTGCCCTTAGGTCGCCTTGCATAAGTTAACTACATAATGGGCCTATCAGTAAAAAGAAGCATATGACTTAGTTGGACCTAAATAATAAGGCCCCCATAACAGGTTGGTAAAATAATGGTAATTTCATTATTGGTTAAAGTGACTTTTTTTAACATAAAACATTAATAAAAATATACATGAATCGGTATTTTAAAGCATTCATTCAGATATATTTTTCCCATTATGTTTCTCTCAATCTAAAAGTCTTCAAAACCATGGTTTACACATTTCCCTCTCCATGTGTTCAATGAAAAATGAAATAACCTTGGACCGCATGACAAGATATCATATATTGTTTCCATTTTTTGTCCCTAGTTGTATGACCTAAAAACTAAAAACAACATACTTCCTAGATTTGGGTCAGAACATTGTAGAAATATTATTCCTCTGATTCTTTGGAAGTCATGAATGGAAATAATCTCTCTGTATTCAAGTACCTTTCTTTATAAACCAAGCTCTGTTCTTTGAAAAATATGAATCTCTATAAACTTTATTTTGATTTTAGCAATAGAATGTCAATTTTTTGAGATTTTCTTTTACTTGACTATGTAGTATGTTCCCTTAGGTGGCCTTGCATAAGTTGCCTATATAACATGCCTGTTAGTCAAAGAATTCCACTATTTGGGTATGCAGTATATTCCCTAGCTGGATCTACATCATACAACCCCCATAAAGGGTTCATCAAATAATGGTAACTCCGTTCTTAGGAAATAATTCCTATAATTTATCTTAGTCCGTTTTCTCATATCATTATTCAGATACATAAATTCCAAAATCATAGTTTACAATTATTACCTTCCATACTTGAACATGGAAGCATGTTTCCAATCAAACTATCAAAAAATTGGGAGAGTCTCAAACCTCTGGTCAAATATTAAGACCTTAAATTAAACCGACCTATTGTCTTCATTGCATGACTTAAAACTGTATAGTACAATGTCTTCACTACATGACTAAAAACTACACAGAACAATTTCTTCACTACATAACTAAAAACTACACAGTATAATTTTCTCACTACAGGACTTTAAACTGCGTAGCATAATATTATAAATTCTCCTTTCTAAAAAATTCTAACCATTCCTCATACACCCAATTTGTATTGAATTGTTTTTCCTATTCATGGAATATGTCGGCATAGATAACCCTTTATTCTTAAAATCTCTTTCCTTGGAAAAACCACCCACTATGGTCTCAAGTCACCCAAATATTGTTTTCCCTTTTCTATCAACATTAAAATGTTAAATTTCTAAGACCTCTTTTTCTTGAAAATGCAGTATGTTACCCCTGAGGCCTTATATAAAATTTTCATACATTATAGGCTTGTCTATCAAAAGATTACAATATTTGGATATGCAACATATTACCTAGTCGACCTTTCATAATGAAACCCCTGTAACAGGTTTGTCAAATAATGGTAACTTCATTCTTGGAAGAGACCTCCGTTATGTTTTACAAGTTTTAGATTTGATAACCATAAAAATAATGACCCAAGATTTTCCTTGGAAGTATATAAATAATATTAGAGAAATTCTTATCCACTGGACCTTATTTAGGATCTAATTTCAAAATTTATGGTCAAAGTTCTTTGACCTTAAATACTATCCCTTTCTAGTCCAACATGCATGAATCTAAACTGACAACAACAAGAGACGTGGTACTCACCATATTGGAAACCCACAAAGGGTAATCTGGATAAAAGTTCAGTCCTATCTCTCTAAACGTACATTTTTGGTTGGTTTAGGTAATATTGAGCATGAAAAAGTTAAAACATACAAATTTTGTAGGATTGTATTCATAATCCTTTTAAAAACTAATCTAAACTTAATTAAACCATTGGCTTAGGTAAAAAAAGCTTGTATGAATGAAAGCACATATGATTAAAGATGAAATGATTTTCATTTGGGAGTAAAACAAATTCACATAGGATCATCCACAAACTGTAGTCTCTATTCTATCATTATCTCACAAGATATTTTCTTTATAACTTTTCATCTGGTTAATGACCTTATGGGCCCCATTAGCTGCAAGTTGATGTTCATTTAGCTACCTAGTATCTTTCTCTTCAGCATGATGAAGTTCTTCCTTAGAATATGGGATGTATTTTCACCATACTTATGAACTTCTCCTATTGAATCATGAAGCTGGTAAAGCTCCCCTGTGATAATATCCAACACTTTTTGGAGAAGAAAATGACGAATAGATTTTTCTTTAGTCTTATAATTCAGTTCTATCAACTTTTTAGTATGATGGGCCTCAACTTAGGATATCACTACTTAAAATTCTTCAGTGTTGATCAATAATTTAATTTTTATCAAATCTTGCCAAATTGTCTGATCTTTCTCTCTTTTTGAGATAATATCTTTCACTATAGTATAAATTTCATGATATTCAAAATAGCCAAAACCCAACGTAATGAATAGAGAAGAATGTCGTGGAACTCTTGAAGGAAATTATTTAAGGGGAATTTTAGATATTGTCTTCCATATATTTCTCCAAGCCTTGTGACATGAAATAACAATGGCCTTTTGCGGTTCCGGTTCTAATTTAGAATCACTATCACAAAGGGGAACATATTTTGGAATTAATGCACTTAAATAAGTGTCATGTTATGCTCTTTCCTTGATAGTGGTTGCTTCACCTCCAAATACTATTTGAGCTGATGCAGAGGCTTCACCTATGGATCTATCCATTGAAGTTGATATCCCTATATGGTGATTCAAATTATGATTATGGTTAGTTTCAAGGGATATTAAGAGTGAGCACAAAAATAGGTCAGCCTCTTGAGAAGACTCATCCCCAATGTTCTCAGTTTCGATGGTTTTGGTTAAAGTCTATAGATGGGGAATTCTCTCTTTAATTTGATTACGATATTCTGAATGAATCTCAGGAATATTTTTTATCTCAAGATTCACCTAAGATAATTTCTCCGCAATGGTAGGATTTACCTTAATGTTGATGGTTCTTTTAGTCATCATCATTGTAGTTATTTCTTTAGATAAAACTGCATATTTCAACCAATAATGGTTAGAAATTTAATCATAAGAAGATTAATAGGGAAAAAAATGAAAACTCATGTCTAGTTGGTTCAATACAAGGAACTTCAAAATCTTCCAAAGAATTTGGTATATTAACATGTTATAATACTTCTTCAAAAGACATTCCAAGGTTTATCATAACATCTAATGATATCCCAGGTCCCATGTTAGTCTAACCTGTTGGAGAACTCGGCGTCGTTACTTCTCAACCTTCCTCTGACAACCCTTGACCATGAACAGCTTCCTCAGCAAAATTTGTGGGGTTAGCACCAGTTGTCGTAGGATGTTCTGGTGCATGTGATGAACCTAAAGTATCACAGGATGAAAGGAAGTTGTTGTTACATTTAGTGTATTGTGAATCAATGTTGATTTATGAGAGTTCTCCTCTATTTTGATAGAAGAAGTAGGAGAAGTTATGGGAACAATCGTTTGTTCCTTCGGCTTCAATGCCTCTTCAGGAACCTCCGGGTTATTTAGAATTTGTGCCTATTGTGAAGAACTCTCTATAGTTCCTAGAATCTTATCATTAATTTGATTAGGATAAGAAATATAAGAATCTCTGTCAATTCCAGGGAGTTTAAAAACTTTTTTTGAATAAGGATAAAATTCACGTTGTTAAGAAAGCTTACCACTACTGAGAAAATGTTTAACTATTTTCATCTCTCTTCTATGCTTTTGTTTCTTTTCCTTCTTGGGAAGACTTGCATAATTATCTACAAAAATAGGTATTGGAGACTGTAATCCCCTTTTTATCTCATCTTCCATGGACTATTGACCTAGATATATCTCTCCTGATTCACAGGGTGATTCAGTATCTCCAAGAGCAATACCACCAAGTCTATATAGTAGAGATGGAACTTTAGTCGATTTTCCTTCATCTAGATGCAAGTTAAAATAACACCACCCCTGAGTAAAAATACTTTGACAATATTCAATTTGAAAAGTATAAGAGAATGTGAGAAAAATGAAACTTACATCTTCAAGATCCACAAAATCATTCCATTATTCATATAATGAAAGGTAAATCCCTTCGATGGTACCACGATCTATCATTTCTTTCACCAACTTAGTGGTGGGAATTGATTCTCCATCTGCGTATATTATCATTTCAGTTCTCATATATAAGTTATCACTTCATCGGGATTGTTCTTAAATAGAATATTAGAAAAGGCCGATAGAGCCGCTATTATTGGAATATGAAACCATTCAAATAAATCTATCCATGTGGGTTCCAGCATCACAATTCAAAATTTTACATGCTTGAATAGCCTCTCTTTTTATATATTAAAAGTTCATTCCAGAGGGTTGAGAAGAGAATCTTGTAGTTTTGGATTTAAGTTTCTTCTCAATTCCCACATTTACATATCGGGGATGAGAAAATGGGACTCGTCGTTTTTTGGAATGATGGTGACTATACCGCCTTGGTATATCCTCAATAGGGATTGATGGGGTGGATCTCTTAAAACTGACAGGTGTATTATATCTTGCACGAGGTCACTTTGGTGAGTTTGGAGCCTCGTCACCTCTACCCTCTGACTCTAATTTGTCAGACCCTAATGACGAAGAATTAACTTACAAATGTAAGGGTTCCATTATATAACCCCTTTTTATCCCTACATGAGGGATAACATGGTTTAACACCCCTTCAGAGTAATATGAGACCTAATTTTCAGCATACCAAACAGTCAATCTACATATTGCATCAATGTTAGGTAAATTAAACATTTCCCCAGATTTCTCCACATATGTCAACAACCATAATTTTTGGGCAACCATCATATGTTTCTATAATTTGACATGAACGAGATGAGATACTAAAATTTTATGCATAAATTTGAATTGACCCACAGATCTATAAGGACCACAGGCCTTGAATATGATTTCCCCATCAATCTTGGTGTCCAATACACTATCTCTGAAAGCAAACATGTTTTCCCTTAGATCAAAGTTGGTCATCCCATCATCAACAAATCACCCCATATGTGGATTCCCATAATGTAAAAGATGAAATTCTTTATACATACTCAACCAATCCTTGATATCATAAGATCTCAGAGAAAAAGGTCAAATACCATATAAATCCTAAACAGATGGTTAGAATGAACTTCCAAAGGCATGTACCCCACTTTTCATTGGATATATTCTGAAATGAGTGGTGATCCACCAACATAACACCTGGAATTGTCTTGTTATTCTGAAATGAAATTCCCCTCTATAAATATGAATTAATCTCCTTTGAATATTTTCCAAAATAGGGGTTTCCAACTCCACCATCCTCTTCCCGGCCAACTTGGTTGTAATAAAAAAAGTTCTTGGATTTACGCCTCCCATGGAATCTCGAACTGATAATAAATGCACGATGATCAACATGGCCAACAAACATGTAAGACATGTCTTTGCTAGAATTTTGGAACTTCCATCATACTCCCACTTGTCAAACACTCATTTCTCTAATGCTGTCCAAAAAGTGTTGGGTGTACCTCTCTTTTATACCTTTGGATAGTTTGTTGGATAAGTAAATGTGGGACCCTTCTCCTTCTTCTTTACAAGGAATATTTCCATCCACTCCTCTAGATGAATGTCCCTTCTTATATGGGACTTCGTTTTGGTCGTATTCTTGAGTTTATAAAATATTTTCATCAAATCATAAACCAAGGCTAACATATTTACTGAGGTATTCCTTGTTACCTTTGGTGGAATAAACTCATAATACATATCTCCAAGGATTGGATCTCTATAGATCTTGTAGACATCCCACAAATTAATGCCTACTTCTCTATGTGTCAAATGAAATAAGTTATTTTATGGACTCTATCAACTTAATAACCCTAGAACAAAATCCTCAATCCAATATACATAGGTTTGCCCGACCCATACCACCTCATAATTCCCAACAGCTTTTATGTCATCCCTAAAGTCTGTGCACATCTTGCGCACCCAATGTGCCCACATCCATGCGGGTTTTACACTCCCTCCTGGGCTGAAAGCCTAATTTTTCTTCTAGAGTTTTGATTAATCCATCTGAGAATCTCGAAATATGGATGAATAGTAGTGTGGCTGCAGCTAGAGTGTATGTGCTTTCAAATATAGATCACATGGCCTGTGATATAGGAAATGGGCCATATCTGTTGTCCCAAAATTATGTATGAGCCCCTAATAGAAACATTGGAAGACGAGAAACTGGTATAGTCTTGAAACCAAGAAAGTGGAATATAGTTCTTCAGGTCCATAACTTTAACATCCTACATATGGCCATAACTATAAAAAAGAAAATAAGTGCTCGAGGGAAAATTGAAGTGATATTTCTTCAGATGTTTGGCCAAGTATGGGAGTGTAGTGTCATAGAAGTCAAATTAGTCATGACCGACAACCTTCATCATGTCCTCAATTCTCATACTGGCGAATTCATAAGTGGTTCTGATTCTTTTTCGAGCCATTGGACCTGAAAAAGGGATAAAAAATAATCTTTAAAGTAAGTTAATTTTTGATGTTTTTGACAAAGGAATTGAAAAAATTTAACAAAGACATTATGGTACGCAATTATGAACTTGCAGCTCAAGTATAAAACCAGTGCGTAAGTGTGGCACCCTAGTTCTGGTGTGAAAATAAAAAACATATAGAAGAATCATGACTAAATAGAAGCATAAGAAATAAAAAGGACTTGCACACCCAAAGCAATATTTCTGGAAGTTGTGAGAATTTTTGTGGATGTGAAACTGATATATTTATATAATTGATGTGAGTTACATTGTGTGTCATCATCTTGAATGCTAAAACTTGTGTGCCCCGTTTAGATTTTTTTATACCACTTGAGTTCCACAGGAACCTATTTTTTCTTGTTCATAAATTTACCTTAGTATAATATCCTTTTTTCATTCCAGATCACATTTCGAGGGGGGTATTTTGTTGAAACTAAGTTCCTTCACAGAGTCTAAAAAGTGAATAAAGGAAATGTTATAGAAAAAAGAAGAGAAACCACATGAAGAAAATTGAGATTTTTAAAGGTTTCAAAATTGGATAGCCTTAGTCAGACCGAGGAGTCATCGGGGCACAAGGTACTTACGCGCCCAGTTCTGGCATGCAACCCACATGCACACCCCACCACCATTTCACCCATGGTCCTTTATTTTCACATAAATATACCCTTGGGGTCTTCATTTGTACAGACTAATTTTTATAAAGCCTAATTTCTTCTCTAGTCACCCAGGTGCTTCACCCAAGTCTTCCGAATCATTTAAGGTCGGTCTTTAACACCTAGAGCAGAGGATTTGATGGTGGATAATTGGACTTAAGTCCTTTTAGTGTTTGAAATCCATAACACATTCAAACCTAAGGCTCCAAACCTACATGAATTAGAAACACTTGCATGCCACCTATTCCACTCATAGGAACTTGAGTGTCCCACTTCTGATAATACCTTGAAATACTCTTGAAGGCTTGAGTCAGGTCTTGCCCAAGTATTACATCCAGGTTGTTCATCACTTAAGTGAACATCAGGTCACCCAATCCTACTTGTGTGCCCATAATTTTACACCAATACTTACTTGAGTTCCCTCCTTTGATTCACCTATTCTCTTAAGTCTAAAATCCATCAAGCCTTATTCAAATCCATTCATGGAAATAATTCTTCTTCATTGGATCCCTTGTCTGAAAGGGATTATGTTAAAACCACCATCAAAACTTCCTGACTTATCAAACCTTTGGGGAAGGAACATCAGTGTGTCTTCTATTTGGGTTTGAATATTCATATTCAGAGGTTTCACACATTTTTTTCACAATGGGGTTAGGATTCATGGAGTGTCTGTGGGTTTTTATATCCACAGTCACAAGGAACTTTCTCCCTGGAATAGTGTTGGGGAGTTCCAAGTTTGGAGGATTAGAGTTTGAGTTTTTTCCTCCCCTTTTCATCTCAAAAACCCAAAATATCAGGTCTCCAGTAGAGAATTCATGATTCACCCTTTCTTTTCCATTCATGAAAATGAGAAGTCTCCCTCCCTTACCAAGACCAATTTTACGGTAGCCATACTAGTGTGAGCCTCTATCCATTGAAGTAGAAGGTTACAGTCTTGCTCCTCTCTAGTTCCTTCACCTTCACGCATTCTTTACATTGGGACCTTGTCCAATACAAATAGAATATAGGGTTTTCTTGTCTCCTCACCCTCTTCCTCGGTCACGATGCCCTCATCCACCATCAGCATTGTAGGCGCGTCCCCTTCCACCAGCATAGGATGAAAATTGTAAGTGCATTTGTTGAATCTTTCCCATCCTCTTGTTTCTCACACTGAGCATGAATCGCATGGGTTTAGAGAATCATCATGATTACAAAATTTTCACAAACACCGATGATGACTAAACTACGAGAACTATGATTCCCACCATAATTGGGATACATAGGAAGCCTTCTCAGGGCCCGAGCACACCAGATATCATCTTCATGAATCCAACCCTAATTACCTTAATCTGGGCATCCTCTTTAAGAATAATACCCAAATTAAACCCCCAAATTATCAAGTCATCCTTTTCCTGAATTAATCCCAAACTCATTTCTCTCAATGTACTACACTATTTTATGAGACTCAACGAACTACGTGGGCTTTGATTCCCATCCAAATGGGATACATAGGAATACTCCTTGAGGTTCAAATGAAAAACTAAAAATCAACCCTTTTCTCATTGGAATATATTCTCAACAGGGTCTAATCTTACTTGGAAACCCATATTCTTTCCATGTTCCTTAGACTGATTTGGAATAAGAACCACACCAAACCATGACTAAGCACCTTTCTCATATATTTCCTTACCACATGACATTAAACAGTATGGTTAGGTCTTTATCACATGAACTTAAAAGGTATGATGTGTCCTATTAAGCGGCACCAAACTATAAGGGTTCAGATTCCTTTTACGAGGATACATAGGTAGTCCATTTATGGGTACGATCCAAATATCAAAACAAACCTTCATCGCCCAGGATGATAATAATTTCCAAAGTGCCCCACTGACTGGCTTAAAAACTAGTATCATGATAATAATGATTAAGAGAATCTATAAATATTATATGAGAGGATACCATTTATGGAGAACCTAGAATACATATGGATGTCTCCATTAATGAATAACCTTGAATACATACGGATGATTCTACATTTCACACATGCTAATTATTGATTGAAATTTACAAGGAAAACCTATGTTATACTTGATGAATTAATAAGGATTCATGAAAATATCTTAAATCTAAAAATAGAGTCCCATAATAGACAATAATTTCCCCAATAGGGTGTAATGAGTCAGACTAGCCATCCTCTTGAACAATGAATGTTCATAAGTATCGTAAGTTCAAACTTAACGAACACCTGCAATTTGAAAAAATGGTCCCATTTGGATAAATAACTGTTGGATATTTATAGTGCCATGAATAAATACAAATGAAACCACCTGGAAGCATTGATTATTAAACTAGGACACACATTCCATGGAACTACAAAACAATCTAAAAGTCCAATGGTCATGAAATTTGGAGGGTTGACTATAAAAATCAATTTATAAAACATTATAGAAAACCTAAATCTGGGATAAGGCTTCTAATGGTTCAAATAGTCTAAAACATTATTAAAAATTAATTGAAGGGAAATCATCTCATATTTTGAAAATATAAAACTCTCATATACTTTTTATCATCATTTTCTTCTTTATTTTACATTGTAATATCATAAGTGTTTATGTTATAATTTTGTTTAAACAACAATGAAAGTTTAATTATCCATTATAATTCTCATCCTATTTATGAATTTTTAATATTGTATTATAAAATATTCTTTAAATTTTTTTTCCTCTTTCCTACACCCCATTTCAATTTCTTACATCTATAATTTTTTTTTTTATTTTCATAGGAATGTGTGATTTTTGATGTGAAAAACTCTTTTCATTACCCATTATTTATCTTTTATTTTATTAAATCATCTTCAAAAACTAGATTATTATCCATATAAATGGTTGATTAATCATATCATTGGATTATGTCATAATTTGGGGGTGTAAATTTTATTTTTATCTAATCTCATTTAATGTTCTTTAAATTAGCATTGTGTATATTAAACTAGATATGTCATGGATTAATGAAATATTTGGTTTGACATGTGGATTCTATGGATTATTGGAACAAAAAATACACTATGTTTTATGAATTAATGAATCTTCCATAAATAATAATTGATATTTATTTATACCCTAGTTAAGTCTTGGAATAAAGTCTTAACATCTGGGATGGGATATTAATTTAATGATATGTTTTTGAAAATATCAATGATATCCTAAGATTATGTCCCCAATATTTAAATCTCCCCAATATATATAAAATTATTAAATTAAAAATCTGTTATTAATCCATTAAAATAATATATACAAACAAATTACCCCTCCCCCCATTCAATAAATAAATAAAAAAAATTGATTCCAAAAATATAGTATTGTTGTTGAGGATTCAACCTAAATACCACAATACACATTATAGCATAACACCATACCTTTAATGGTAAATAGGTGATAATAGTTCTTGTTTCACTACATAGTAATTATATAGAACTAAAATTTTATATTCCCTTTCCATTGGAGTTTACTTCATTTTATAAAGTTATTTCTCCACTCATTTAGTTTTTTATGCTACCAATATACATATCCATTTGTCCCAATTTAGTTATCAAGGTATTCAAAATATTTTCTATAGTTTCAACAAGTTTATTTTTAGAGTTTTTGATTGTGTTGTGTAGATTGAAAATTAATTCCAATCAAAGAATCGGATTGATCTTGGAATTATATAGTCTCATAATTACTAGTTTGTACGTGAAAAAACGTCCCTTATTTCTTAGGTTGTTTAAATATATCATTTTATTAGTTATTCCAGCCTTAGTTGTAATTATTATTTGGTTAAAAAGAACTTAATTTGTTATTTGGTTGTAAATTCCTCTTTTGGAATACGGTGTTGCAATATTCAAGAGATTCTTTCATGTGTGAGAACTATTCACTTAAGTGTTCATGTGAGGAAAAACTTCTATAGTGAACTTGAGGTTAGAAACTGGTTTTAGGTTGCGGTTGAGTTATTGATATGTTGGAATGAAACATGGACCTAACCATGGTGGTAATACCAATAAGATAACTTATAATAATTTTATTTTCAAAACTATATGTGGGAATATCAAGAGTAGTTTTCACTTGAATTGGGCCTTTAGTACAAAATTCATGGTTATTTTGGTACATGTTAGTAACAAGATCCCAATATATAGTTAGGGTTGTATCCACTAAATAACCTCTAGTAGTAGTATCTATCAATATCCTATCAGTAAGAAAAATTCCTTCATAAAAATATTATATCAACAAGTATTCACTAATATGACGGTAGGGGTAGCTAATACATAAACTATTTAATCTTCCTCTATAATCAAGTAAGTTTTTACCTTGAGTTTTTCTAATACCTTAGATTTATTTCATAATGAAATATATTCTAGAAGAAGGGTAAAATCAAGAAAAAGTTACTTCAATTCATTTAAATATATTATTTGAGTGAAGTGGGAGTAATAGAACTACTAATTTTTTCCTCCATCTAAATAAAAATGAAAATCTATAAGATTAATTTAGTCTCAATTTACACTTGGTGGTTTCATATTGAATCAAATAAATTTAAATTATAAAAAAAATTGAATGGGTCCCCCCCAGGATGTCCATTGAATTTTGGAATTTGATAAAGCAAACCTAATTTAATTTCCAACTCTAAAGGTACCTTAGGGTATTCCAAATTGTTTTATTGATTATCATAATATGATATTGCTAATTATTTAATATTTTAATTATATTTCACGGTTATTTCATGTTCAAAATATTATCTTCTTGGTGATTTTATGGGTTAAAAATAATTAATATATGTTTTAGGTTAGTCTATGAAATTTTCCCCAGTCACAATGTGAAAAAATTAGTTCTACACTTCCAAAAACCTCACTACCCTGACTCTGGAATTATTAATCATGTTTATTTTGGGGTCTAAGGGATTGAAATTAGTGTTTAAACTTATTTATATATAAAAAAAATATTGAAAAACTTATAAAAACCACTCTCATAAAGATTCAGTTAAAACCTAGATGATTTGTTTGTGAATCTATGTTCAAAAAATTTCCCCTAGAAATGCAATATAGTAGTCCAAAAAATTGTCTCATGTCAATTTTGAAAAATAAGTTTAAATTTTCACTTCTCATATTTGAATATATTCTATTTTACAAAGATGTAAAATGGGATTTTTTGAGTTTTCATAAGAATGAACAAAACAAATGAACTAAAATTAAAGAAAGTGAGTGAATGAGTGTTGGGATTAAAAACTAGTACAAATGAATGAAAGTGAGTAAAAATATTTAGGATAGTGACCATTAACTATTTTTAACATTTTTAAATTCTATTAATCATTTTTAAAAATTTTCTCTTATTAAATTTCACAATTCACACTCTGAAACTTTAGAATGTACACATAATCCTTCATAGAAATCATTTCGAAACCTCAGTATGAGTTTTGTTACTCTTATATACGCCATTTAATTACTCAAAAACCTCCATTTAATTAAACCTAATTTAACCCACTATGATACTAAAAAATAACTTTAATAAGAAATTTATATAGTTAAAATTATTACTTTTCTTCTATATATTGAACAATAACTAAAAAATAATCAAAAGAAATATTGAATAATGAAGCAAAATCAAATTGTTTCTTTCAAGAACAATATTTCCAAAAAAATAGAAAGATTAAAAGGAATCCCAAAACATGTAATTGAGGTTGATTGGTCTTCACTGCTCACCCCATCCTAAGGTTTTTCTGAAAATGGATGAGCAGGCAGAAATCTCAATTCCTGGTGATTTCTTTATTGAACCCAAGTCCAATTGTGTACTAATTCTCTTAATATCTCCTAAATATAATAATTTATGATTGATTATATGATATTGGATGGTCCATTAATTATTTTGAGAATACCCCAGTTTAAATCCATATTAGTCACATGGAATTCCCTTTAGTTTCTTCTTCTTTCAAAAATCAGACTCTTCAAATTCTCCCCAACTTATATTTTCCTTGATCCTCCTCTTAAATTCTACTTTGGAACTTGTTTCTACTATTCCATAAAATTTAATAATCCATATAAATGATTATTTTCTAACAAAAAAACATAAGATTCATGTGGGGAAACTCTTTTAATTATTTCACACCACGAAACTACACTAGCTACAGTGTGGTACATATGGATTTTCATATAAATGTTCTTTTCATCTTCTTGTAGTGTGAAAACCCTAACCATGGAACGTGCATCTCCAATTTTATACTAGCACTTAAAAATTACTAGTTTAGTTCATAGTGTGTATGAACCTCAACAACATAGTCTTATATTTCTCAAATTATTTTCAAAGTATAATTCTTCACATGTATAAGTTTTTCAAAATTTCATAAAGTACTTTAATTTTATGCATGCCCCTTTAATCAGGAATGGCCCTTATTCAACATCCATAACTCTCTCTAATGTAAAGTACATTACATTTATGTATTATCTTGAAATAAAAAATTTAATCTTACAAATTATCTAAATGTACTCCTATATATCATCTTCAAGTAATAGGAAAATTATAATAATTTTATTTATTGGTCAATGCGACCCTTATGAATTCCTTGAATTAATTTTACATATTGAAAAAAATCACTCATATATCTAATAAATGATTTTACATATTCATGTGTAAGATTCTTTACTCTAAAACTATGTCAGAAATTGTTGCCTGTAATTTTATGCATCATAAAAATTAATCTTTCATATTTATATGTAAGAGTCTTGACTTAGAGAATTTGTTTGTTTTATAAAATGAATCTTATGTATGTTATCCCGTTTTATCACATCTCACTACCCATATTCAAAGTGACTCATTCATATTTTAGGGTTTCTTGGACGTTGTTAAATTTCTTCTCCACTTCCACGACTTACTAATACATATCAAGGCCTTAAAAAATAACACTTAATATGGTAGTGCGCTTAACCCTAAATTCAACAAAAAAAAAATCAATTTATGGCTTGCCCAAAAAAATCATAATATGAAAAAATCAACTAAAAAATAAGAATTAAGCCAATTTTACTCTAATTAAGACATATTCCCACAAAATAAAAATGTTCCAATTTCCCTTAAAATATAAAAATATATGGGATTTATTAATTTAAGTAATAATTGATATATTTAAAATATATTCTCTATCAATTGGTGGTATGAAAAATGATCTCAAAAGCTTGTTTATGCGTAAATGAGATTAGATGAAGTTTAGTGAGGATGGATTGAGGATGGTAACTCCTATATGAGTTTAGGTGGTCCTTATAATAATTAATCAAATTTATGTTTATGTACGATTCTGTATGCCTATATAGGGGTTTAGGGTTGGGAAATTTGGCAGGTGAAAGAGTATGCCCAAAGTGATAATTCAAGTGTCTTAGAACCTCTAAGAGTTGGATAAACTGATCCATTGCATATTTTTTGATTCGGGATCACCTATTGACTTTAACTCCATGGTGTGAGGATGATAATTTTGTGTATGAAGGTTTTTATTGGGTATTCAGGCTCATAATGTGTGATTTAAAGCCTATATTAGATCTCCTTGAGTCTAGCATGGTAGGTAGGGTAGGTTTTAGGCCATTGTATAATGGGTGGTTTGGTCATTCATCTCACGTATGGTTTGTAACACGCCTTTTCAGGGTGGGTAGTGATTATGGTTCTTTATGTGATATGATATTTCCTTCAAAAATAGTATAGTTTGATGAGGAAAGGTTTTCCATGAGATAGTTATGTTGTGAGTTCCATTAAAATAGGAACTCTATGGGTACCAATACATGGGTTAGGGGACATGATTTATTATGTTCTACAAATGCGTTTCCATGTTTTATTGATTGTGTCTATCATAGGATGGTCCATGGTTATTGTGACCATGATGGTGATGTGTGAATTTAAAAATAAATTCATATTGGACTATTAATGTTAGGTTCATGTAGGGCCTAAAGGAAAGGGTTTACTATGGGGTGTTGGATGTCAGTTAGTATCAGTGAGTAAAGACCTCTTTAGGCTTGGGGAATATAGTGGTATACTAAATAAGTTGATGGGTGTTTAAATGAGGTTTTCTAACCAAACCCGGTGTGTTTGGGATAATCTTTGAGGGGTTATTATAAGGGGCTTGATGTGATGATATATGATATTGGTAACAGGGTAATTCCATGTATAACTATCTCATGGGTTATGAGTCAAGGGAATTGATTCATGTGATTTCCAACTACTAGTTAGATATGGGGATATTATGTCAATGGGTAAGTGAGATAGCCATGGGATACCACCTCAAGGGGGTGGTTCATCTCATGAAGGAGGCCAGATTTATTAATTCCCTCCTCAAGATTTATTACAAACAATCATAGAATGGGATATAAAAAGATAAAAAGAAACATGAAAACATACATGTGCATGAAGCCAAGGAGACTAAAACCTAAGATCTCCCTGACATCCCACAAGGACCTTTTCCACTGGGTTAATACCCAGGGAAATTCCCTCCTTAGTATTTGATATTACCTAGACTCGTACTCCTAGATATGGTGAAAAACACACATACTTTTACAAATATCTTAAGAGATAAATCCAACCTCAAGGATAAAAAACATTGGATTCTTAGGGAAATTAGGTAAATTTATATTTTAACTATTATTACAAATTAAATTTTATCAACAAAAAAGTATCCATGCATTTAACACTCATATATACATCTCTGTTATTTTATATCCAAAGGAAATGGGGAAATACGAGAAAAAAGTGTGAACTCAAATTCTCAGTAAGGGTATATATAATAGATAATATTCAAAATAATGAGTGGGAATTAGAAAAAAAAAATAATGAAAACATATTTAGGGTGGAAATACATAACACAAAATAATCTTACCCAATACAACATAGATCAAAATTCATGTATCATTACATGTGAATTCTGGTATAAATAAGTCGATATCACAAAATCATCACAATAAAAAAATTTAAAATGACATAAAACATGCCATCCTAATTAAATGTGTTATAAAATGGGGATTTTGATGAAATATAAACATGATAAATTCATAATAATGTCACCAAGGTAGCATAAAAATATTACCAAGGCGTGTTTCTAGGGATTCTTAAACATGTCATCTCTAGAGATAAATTTCATACCCAATGCATTAGAGTGATACCTAGTCACACCATTAATATTCATAAATTCATGTGTAATATACACATAAGAACATATATAAATCCATCAATAATCATAACATGATATACCCATGGAAAATAAATATTAATTCAATGAAAGCATGTATAACTCAAGGAAAATTCCCTTCATAAAAGATAATGAATTTTGAGTTATTTTCACTCTATAGAATAAAAGGTATTCAATTTAGTCAACAATTTCCTCATCTAATCGATGAAGAATTAGCTAGGTGAACACCCTTAAAATAGAATAAGCATACAAGGGTATCTATAGGGGAAATTCATTAGAAAAAAAAAATTTCAAAGTAGATAACAAGGTAAAATAAAGACAGTGATAGATTGTTCTACATATTGATTTCATTTCCACCATACCAAATTTATATAGAAAAATGGACATGTAGAAGAAAGGTAAATTCCATTAGAAATGTGGACAATGATAGAAAACACAATGATCAGTTACAACATGAGTGGTAATTAATCCCCTTAAATAGATTAATGGGGATTTCTAGTTGAATATCCAATCATCAACATTTGAAACTATAGGATATTCATAATGTTATAGATAGTACATCAATTGAATAAATTTATCAATTATTAGTCTAGGTTACTTTCATGGTATATATATATTAACTAAAATTGATTCTTTATACATATATTCAAATCCTTCATTATGGCTTGAAACAAACATGTGAATTATCCAAATCATATCCTTCGGGAGTGTCAAAATATGTGTGTTTCCTAGCATCTTTATCACACACCAAGTGACTATAGATTTTATACCCAATATTTCATTTTTAGGTTATTAACCATAGGCACATAAAGTTTCAATCCTTCAACTACTTGTATTATTCAGACATGTATTTCATTTCAAGGTAAACTACACACACTTTCCCATACCAATTTTAATTTTTTTTATGGTTTTGGGAAAGTTTCAAAGTTTTAATGGCATATGAAAGTATTATAATGAGAGGAAATAGTGAAATTTCATAGATATAATATTAAGTAAATTATAATAATGATATATATTATTAATAAGAAAAGGAATTTAAAAAGGCTCATAGTGGTATTGGGAATAGAAGGGTGAGGAATACTTATTTCAATATAGTAATTGATTAGATAAATGATATAATGATTGGGAATAAATAAACAATCATTTAAAACATATAAAATAGAAGATAATAAAATGGAATAATGTATATGGTTGTATTTTAAAAATTAATTTAAAAAGGAAATATAACAAAATTAAGGATCTTGAAAAGGAAGGAGGATTGGGGAAACCCTAGCTTATCTTGAGCTTCTTAGCTTAGAGATAACCCTTTAAATGAAGAAAACACTTTAGTATTGAATAAAAATAAATAAATTAGACTACATAAGATATGTGTGATGAGAGAATTTTTAGTTTTTCTATGGGAGATTGATAAGTGGGGAACAATACTTATACTTCATGAGGAAGGTGTTTGACGGTTAAAATATTGATTGTTTTTTATTAAGGCCATTAAAATTTTGGTGTAATTAATTTAAACTAATTTTGTTGATAATTAATGTTTAAAAGGTTGGTTAATTTCATTAAAATCCTTAAAAACATATTTAATGGTGTGTTTTTAGGTGTTTTATTCCTTTACCCTTTAATGTTAACCTTTTACTTTATTTTTCATTTATGGTAGTAACTCACTTTTTATCCTGGTAACATCATTTTTCCATAAAAATGAAATTGAACTTGTTACATAATTTTTACCTTATAATTATAAATCTAAAATCACCTTTTCTTGATTAAATTTGTTAAATTGACATAAAATAATTCAAAAATGATACTGGTATAACGCGTAAAACAGTTTTTATAAAATATATAACTTAGATCCAAAAATGTTTTCTAATGTTAGATTAATATTTTTAAATTCCAGATTTAAATTATTATTAAAAATATTTATTTAAGAAAATGTTTCAAAAATATCAATTCATTACGATATCCTAATAATTTTATAAAAGTCATGATATTTGTAAAAATGGTATTTTCACATTTTAACCTGAAATTCAATATTTTAAGAAAAATCACAAAAATTCACCCTAGTATAAATTCAATATGTTGAATACAAAAATAATATTCATTTTTTCAAAATAATTTTATAAATATGATGAATATTATTTTTAATGAATTTTTTTTATTTTTTTAAACATGTTAGTTTTTATGACATGCTCTATTATTTAAGAGTCAAGTTATTATTACAATAGTCACATTAATTCTATACAACCTATAAATATATCCTATAATTTTATAAAATTACTCTCGAGGTTGAATATTTCCAATTTTAATTTTTTTATTGGATTACTAATGTTTTGTTACTTTTTTAAAGTGTTTTCTATGGATGTGATAATCCTAGGAGACCACAATACTTTTAATTTTCTAATATTTGTTATTTCTTTGTTCCTATTTATCTACCTTTTCTAATAGTGGGTATTTTATTTGCTATGATCATTTCATAAATTTATTTTTCTCAATTAATGAAATAAATAATTGTTGAATTGTTATTATGAAACATGTTTCATAATATTTTAAATAAAAAATTTTAGAGTAATAAAATAAATATATAGAATAAGATTAAAAACATCTAGAAATTAAATGAACTACAATGTAAATTATAAATTCATAATAAGGTATTATTTATATTTAACCATTTTGTTTTATCATGTATTGAATGAAAAATGTAATATGATAGTACCTATAATGTTTATATGTTATAATTTTATGGTAATTACACCATGAATCATTGTTTATTAACAATTAAATTATAATGAATTAATTACCAAGATAATGTTAAAATAAAACTATTAATAAAATGAATGTAGTTATCAAATAAAACTATATATGTAAAAAGAATCATGAATATAGAAAATGAGATATTATATATATATATATATATGATTAAAGATAAAATACATATAACACATAGGTTAGTGATAAACACTATTCTCTTATTTCCCACTAGTCCTGGGTTCATGTCTCGTGGTCTCTCTAGACACGATGGGTTGTTGCTCAGCCTATGGGTTTCCCTATTCTCTTAAAAACATTTAAAATTTTTGTTTGAAAAATATATATAACAAAATAACATGGGTAATGAATATATTTATAAATTACTACTGAATATCCTTAAAAACTAAAGAAAAATAATAATTCATAATTTAAATATTTAATTTAGTAAACAAATTCATAAAAATATGTTTTGGAAATTTGAGATGTTGCATTCTACCCTCTTATGGAAATCGAATCCTTGAAGATTTTCCCATTGATAAACACATATTAAACCTAAATTTTTTATTAAACTATATATATAGAAAGGACACAATATAAATACCTAAGATATATTAACCATATTGGGTCATACTAGTTATTCTAAACCTAGTTCTCTAGAAGAAATAGTTATCTATATAATGGTATATACACAAATATTTTTAATCCTAATTCAGAAAAATAACCAAATTATCCTTTGATATCAAAGCAAATTCCCCAGACCCACACTTCTAGATCTAGTTTAAAACAAACCTACTTTTACAAGTATCTTTAGAGATACAGCTAACCCTAAAGTTCAAAAGTTCAATGTCTTTCTGAAATTATGAACATTTCCATCTTTGAATCTTAATAAAAATTAAAATTATTGTATAAAAAATATACATGAATATAAAACTCCTATACACATCCCATTGATTGAAAATACGAGGGAAATTGAGAAACATAAGAAATGGGTTACCTCAAATGCATAGTAATGGTAAATGTAAGTGATAATAAAAAAAGATCAGAAGTGGGCATAAGATAAGCATGTGGGTATAATAACATATTCAAGGAGGAAATACAGAAAAAAATAGAATCATACCAAGTACAATAGAGAACAAAATTCATGAATCATTACATAAGGCTTTCCTCGTAAATAAGTAGACATCATCTAATTGTCACAATATAAATATGTGGAAACAACCTAAAATATTCCATCAAAAGTACATGTATCATTACATGGGAATCTGGCTATAATATAAACATGAGATATTTATAAGTATATCACCAAGTTTCATCACCAAGATTTCATAAAACATATTACCAATTTTTTTCACCAAGGTATCATAAAATATTACCAAGGCAAGATGATAGGGTAACATTAGCATGTCATCTATAGATATTAATTCTTTACTCAATGTATTACAGCGTTATCTAGTTTATCCCTTAATATTCTTAGATTGATGTGTTCAAAATTGACAAAAATATACCTAAATACATTAATAATCATAACATGATATATCCATGGAAAATAAATGGGTATCCAGTGAATGTAATTATCTTTCTAGGTCAATTCCCTTTAGTCAATCTAATGAATTATGAGGTATTTACATCATACAAAATAAAATTTATATAGTTTTGTAAATAATCTCCCCATTAAATTAATAAATATTTATATAGGTTAATTACATTTAGATATAAAAATAATTCAAGGTTATTCTCAAGGTAAATCTATTAGAAGAAAATTTATTCATAGTTGATGATAAGAAAATACGAAGGAAGAGATGGATCATTCTCCATGGTGATTTCATTTAAATTATAAAATTTGTACATAGGAACATGTACATGGATGAGAAAATTAAAATGCATGGTAAATGTTGAGTGTGATGGAAAACATAATCATAATTTACAAAAGGATTGGTAAGGAATCCCCTTCATTGTATTAATGTGGCTCTATGGGTGAATATCCAAAAATCAACTTTAAAAACTATAGGATTTTCAAATTGTTATGGGTAGTACCAGAATTGAATAAATTCCATAAATTAGTAGTGTAGGGTACATTCATAGAATATTTATATGAATTTAATTTCAATATAAATCTATACATTACAGTCCTTCATTATAGCTCATAAAGAGTATATGTATTATCCAAAGAAAATCCATTAAGTGTGTTAAACTAGGTGTGCACTTATGTCTCTTTCTCATATACCAGGTGAAGATCTATTTAATACCCGATATTACCTTTTGGGATCATTACCCCTAGGTAAATCTATGCTAAATATTTCATCCCCTTATAAAATCAATATGGTTATTTCATTTCTCGAAAATCTACACACACATTTCTTTTCAAATTTTATGATGGTTTTAGGGATATGGGGATATTTGAGAATTATAATGGCCTATGAGGGTAATATAATGAGAGGGAATAGTGATATATCATTGAAAATGTATTATGTAAATTATAAAATTGATTCGTAATAACATTTCTCGTTGATATTAAATGTAATTATAAAGGATCGCAAAGTTAATGGGAATAGAGGGGTGATGAACCGTTATTTTAACATAGTAATGGAATAGGAAAATTCTATAATGAGAGGGAATAAATAAAATATTATTTATAACCTATAAAATTTAATGTAATACCTTTTAATAAAAAACATGGTAGTATATGAAAAGGTAATTTTAAAATACAATATAAATAAAATTAACTTGAAAAGGAAAGAGGAGGATTGGGGAAAGATTTACCTATATATAGAAACTTATCTTAGAGACAACCCTTTGAACAGAAAAACTCATAAATATTATAGACAGATAAATATAAGAGACTCCTTGAGAGATCTATTATGATATAAATTCTAATTTTTATGTAGGATAATGAGCCATGGGGTTGAGTTTTTATACCTAAGTATGGAGGTGTTTGAGGTTTAAAATAATGATTATTTTGTTATTAAAGCCAACTAATTCTCGATGGAATGAATTTCAAATAACTTGGTTGATAATTAATATTGAAATTTTTTTATGTTCATAAAAACCCTTATCCACAAATTTAATTGTAGGGTTTTTAGATATTTTATTCCACTACCATTTAATTTTAATCTTTTATATTATTTATCCTTTACCTTGGTGACCAATTGTGTACCTTTGTAACTTATTTTTGTTCCTAGAAATTAAAATGACCTTGTCAAATAATATGGAACTTCTGATTATAAATATGTAACGAATTTTAATTGATTTAATTTAGAAAAATGACATAAAATAATTTTAAAATTATAAATGTATAACATATAAAATAGTTTTTAGAAAATATATAACCTGGGTTCAGACATAGGTTTATAAAGATAAATTAATATTTTAAAGTTTATGATTTTACTCAAATATATTTTCAATTGAGTAAAAGGTTTCATAAACTTTTAATTCATTATTTTATCCTAATAATATCAAAAAAGTCATGGTATTTTTTAAAATAGTATTTTCAATTTTTACACCAAAATAGAACTTTTTTATAAAAATAATGCAAATTCAGCCTACTATAAGTTCTATGTGTTGAAACAAAAAAATGATATTCATTTTATGAATATAATTTTATAAATATGATATATCTAATTTTTGATTTAAATTACTTATTTGTTGAAAAATGCTAATTTTTATGACATGGTCTATTTTACAATGGCCATTTTAATATTCACACGGTCACATTAATTATATACATATTATAAATACATCCTATAATTTTCTAAAATTCCCTTAATTATTCAATATTATTATTTTTCAGAATATTAATTGGAGTATAAATGTTTTGTTTCTTTTTTTGAGAGTTGTTTGTGTATGTCATAATCCTAGGAGAATATAATGATCTATATTTTCCTATAACAGTTATTTTATATATTTTTGTGTAAATAAATATTGTAATAGTTGGTATTTAATTGGATATGATCATTAAGTAAACACATTATTCTCAATTAATAAAACAAATAATTGCTAAATTTTGATTTTGAAACATGTCACTTAAACATTTAAACGAAAATTTTAGGGTAATAAAACATAAACACATAATAAGATAAAAAATTATTTAGAAATTAAATAAACATTAATATAAGTATGAAATGTATAATAATTTATTATTTACATTTAAACTTATATTTTAACATGCATTAAATATAAAATTTTATATTACAGTACCTCTATTGGTTATATATTATAATTTTTGTTAATGAAAACATTCATCATACATTGTTAACCATTAAATTAAAATGACTTAATTACCATGATAATGTGAAAATAAATCTATTAATAAAAATAATATTGTTATAAAAAACTATACACATATATAAAATCATGAATATAGTAAATAAGATATAATAATATATATATATAAATAATGGAAGATAAAATTGGGACATCACATAGGCTAGTTGTAAGTTCCACTCCCTTGTTTCCCTTTTCTCATGGGTTTAATCGTTGTTTTCTCGTCGAATGTCACGGGTTATCGCTCGACTTGTGAGATGTCCTTTATTCTTTGAAAAAATATAAAAATTATATTTTAAGTAATGTATAATGAAATAAAATATCTGATAAATATATTTAGAAATTCTTCATTAATATCATGAAAAATAAAAAACAAAGAAATGAATTTAATATTTAAATATTTAATTTAATAATAAAAAATCATAAAAATATTCATTAGAAATTTTGAATTTTATAGGATCTAATTTATTTATTGTGATTAACCATGGAACCTGCCTTATTTTACTGGATTATCTCATCACTATATGTTTCCAGTATATGAGATTATCCATGGAATCTACCTGGAGACTCTATGGTTCCGCTGGTGTATGTGGTTGGATTCTTTGTTTCCCTCCTCCAGATCTACTTCTAATATATGAAATTATTGATGATATAATTCCAATATGAGATGTTTGGGTTCATAAAGGAGGTTTTATCAATTTTTTACCACCTTAGGATCTTCTTCTCATATGATGTGTTGTCTATAATGAGGCAGTTTACTAGTTGTTTGGAAATCACTATGAGAGGATTCTAATTTCTTATTGGTTTGAGGATCAATTAGTGAGGATAACTAATTGTTTTATATGGTCATGTGTAGTGGAATTTCATCATTCACTTAATGGGATTCCTGATGACATAACAAAATGATGAACATGTTTCACCAACGTTTATTATAAAATGTATAGTTGGGTGTTGTGGTAGCCTAATTAGTATATAATGACCCAACATGTATGATTTATAAGTCCTGTGTTATTATTATATAATTTAATTGTGTATATACATGGATATGATGTAATATATTTTGAGAAATTAGTGAGACTCTATTGAGATTTATTTCTCATGATTTTCACGAGAACTTCATTGTGCATGTAAACCTCATGTTTGTTACATAGGTCTGATCACATGTTGTACATTAGATCAGGCTGGAGAAGCTTGATTGGATTTGGATATGGGTTTGAGGTGAGGCTCAAGGTTGGTAATGTATTCTCTTGTATATTTTATTCCTTTATTTATTTTTTCAATGGGATCATCCCAGTGGTAAGACTATTAGGATGTATAAAATCATGAATTACATTACACATTTGATCTAACATGGGTGTATGTTATTTATTATAGTCTAATTATGGTTGTAATTTCATTTAATTGTACTTTGATATGTGTATTGTGGATTATATTTGGTTATTTAATTGTTATTGATAGTTTTTATATAAAGAGTATAGTCTCCCCAGCATTGATCATGGACTCTTTCTACAGGTCATTATCCCCTATCATATATAGAGGCATGCTTAAGATCATGTGCCACTCTAGATTGAATGTTTTTTAGAAACTTTCATTGAAGTAATTACACTTCATCCCTTCTTAGTCTACTTTATCCCCATTATTTGGATAGTTACTTGAAAATTCATGGATATTACAATGACCATTAATGATGGAAATTATAAATACTTTCTCAAGTGCCTAAAGTGGATATCTTTTTAGATATAAATTTCTATGATGGTGACCCCTCGAATAAGAGGGGTCAAATGGCCTCCCATAACATCCAGTCATAAAATAAAAACCAAAGGTTAATATCTAAATGGATCCATGTATTGTGGATAGGTGGTTCACAATCATGTAGGATATGTCATTCTTGGATTTCAACACCATTAGAACAAAGGTCCCCATCATTACCGAGGCCAAGGATTACCACATAGTCTTTCAATTTGTGACCAAGAAGGTCTTAAACTACCCTTTATTAAAATGTAAATCTCTATAGTTCACTCGTGTCTTAAAAAATCATAGTTTTACTCTTGTTTCAATTACATATGTTATTCATCATTTAATTTTCATGTGTTCAAGAAAAACATCATTTCTCCACACATTCATAGAAGGTAACTAATTTTTTGATGCCTTGGAAAATATTGGGAGGAGTTTTAAAGAAACTATGAATTTCATAGATATATATTCCATTTTGGATCCATTTAATAACTCTATATAGATGTATTCTCCAAGACATCACATTTTACATCTTCCTTAATTTTTTAATCATTCTTTATTTAACAAAATGTTGGTACTGTTAGTGTATATATTTTTCACAATAGATTCTTGATTTGAGTTGTGTACGTGGTGGTATTTTTGGTATGTTTCTTATTGATTACTCTAAAAATTAATATTTCTAAGTATTAATAAATCTTATTTACATTTATATAGTGTATCTTTCTAAACAATTATGATTTTGGAACCATGATATTGGCCTAGATATTTCTTTTTCAAAGTGTGTTGGGGTTCCATTAATTTTATTATTTGTAAATTCATTGATAATGATTTTCCTGGGGGGAAATATACAATTGTACATGGATATTTGATTAAATTTTGGTGTTTTTAATTTCAAATAATTTTACTAATTCATAAAAAAACTAGACAAAAGTTTCACACTTTTTGAATTTGGATAATTTGGAAAAAAACGGGAAATGAAGTGTTATATTGATTTTATCCTAAAATAAATACATAATAATTAATGATTTAAAAAAATTATAATTTCATTTATATTATTATTTGGAATATTTTTTTTGAAAAAAATGATATCTTAGTGTGTATTTTATTATTTAACCTTGTAATAAGATCACTCGAATCAGTCTATCAAATTTCTTCATAGTGGTTCATGAAATATTATATGGTCCGTCATGATCCAACACATAAAGAATCATATACCAACTTAGTTAGGGTGGATCAGGGCTGAGAGGATATTGTGAACACCAAACATAGGAATGTAAAGGATCGTGTTTAGGGATATGATTCAATAAAAAGAGGTTACTGGACAAATAAAAAACATGCAGTGGAAAAGGAATCAAAGAACCGGAAAATAAAAGTTAAGAATGTAAGAAAACATAAATATTTACATGTTTTAGACCATGTTATTCCTATATAAACTGTAAGAACACCACCAACTTCACATCATTACAAAAAAAATATAATAACATGCTTAAAATTAAATATGTTAATGAAATAAATAAAGAACACATGACCATGAAATATATCTAAGAATGAGGTCTTTATCACTACAAGAACCCATGGTCAAGACGAGTCCACACATGGTATCATAAACCTCTATAATAAATGGGCTCACTCACACTACCCCGTTAATACTGAAAAATATATAGCACAAATATAAAGAACATTATAAAATACACTATAATCCTAGACCTATACTATGAACTTGGGAATGGAACCAGGTCAAAACATTTGGGTGGATGAATATGCTGATACTTTTCACATACCACCTATGAGATCATAAAAATAATAATATCCAATGAAAGAGAAACACTAAGGAACATGTGTAAACATATACATTTACTATATTTATAGAATCCTCCCATTTCTCTCTTGATAACTCTCTCTATAAAACCAATTTTTATTAAAAAAACAAGAATATCAACTCAAAGGAATAAAGGGATGTCGAAATAATGTTTTATAAGTTCACTTGTCTGTCAGAAATAAGCCATGGTACATGAATACAATGGAGTGGACATAGAGTAAAATAGAATCACATTGTGTATAACAAATTTGAAATAAATACAAGTCCATAAGAAAGTAGAATAGTGGTTTCCTAAAACTTCACATGAATCACCCCAAAATATATACAGTGAAGAAACACAAAAAACTTAATCCACATCAACATGGACTTATAGATAAATATCCATAGATCTACCTTGATAAAACAATATATTGATCCATCATAAATAGGAAAATAGGGAGGACCCATCCCCAAGGTCTAGTAAACAAAGCCCAAGAAAAATAGGCCCAAATAGAAAAAAAACACAAATCCAGTAAAAAAATAAGAAGTGAATAATAAAATAGGGTTTCATTGGAAAAATACAAGAGGAATTCAAATAGGATAAATCAAACATGGTAAAAGAAAAATAAATAATTTTCATAGTAAAATGAATAGATATATTATTTTCATAACTTTTCATATGTGTTGCAATGATTTAGTACACACCATTTTGTTAGTTGAGATGAATTGCATTTTTTTTTATTTTTGGTGAATTTTTAGAAATATTTAGAAAATTCTATTGTTATATATTTTTTCAATTTTTTATCACTTTGGTATTTTGGGAATAACTTTTTATAAACTGATCTAAATTATGAAATTATTTTTTTAGAATTATATGGAAATTATTATTAAATTCCATTAACTAGATAAAATTATTATTTAAAGTGGAGTAGGACCAAATAAGTTATTCAATTTGGAAACATTGTTTGGCCTATAGAATTGAGAGATTTTAATTAAACTGAGAATATATCAAGAAAAAATATCAAAATGAGGTGATTCTAGTTGTTAATAAAATAAAATTTGATGTTCCATGTCCATTTTAAATTTCATGGAAGAATTATCTCATTAATCAAGTTGATGAACTCATCAAATTAGCGGTAAATGAAGAGTCTATGAATCCAGAAAGAGTGAACTTCAGTAATTAGAGAATGTTTTTTTATAAACATTATATATGGATCTCATATCATAGGATGATAAATAAAATTTGATCTCAAACAGCTTTCTAGAGAACTATACACTGATATTAGGTGATTTACTATTCCAGAAATACTCAAACCTTCAAAGGAATAAAATTAGAGGTAAATTTTTTAACCCATAAATACTATAAATATACATCTCCAATCCATTCAAAGAGTTGGAATAGGAGAGAGGATTTTATGAAAAATTCAAATTTTAGAGATATTATAATTTCCATTTTCAATTTTTCTTAGTTTTATATTCCTCTTTTCTTCCTCATTATTCTATGTTACCCTTCATATGGAAATTTAAACTCAAGATTGATTGAGAAGGGGTTTTCTTTTTGTAATTATTATTTTCTTTCACTTCATTTAATAGAACCCTTTATTTCTTCAATTAAATTGGTTTCAATATTCTAATAAAAGTTTTTATTATCATGTGAGATCATATTTGATTTTATATTTTCATATTTATATTTCCTTTTTCAATGATTATTATCACCCTCCCTTAGTTTATGGCTTATATAAAATTGAATAGAACAGAGATTAGTGGTGAAGTACTCATTGATTATCATTATATGTAATAGGGGTAGTAGACACTCTTGATTTTTTATGAAAAAAATTCTTGATTGGGTATTGCCTAGGTTAATTAGATGTATTCAATATAAATCTCTCACACATTCAAAGGAAGGTAGACCAATATGATATTTTAGTAGGGGTTATTTTCACCATCATCATATAAGAAAAGGAGTGGGAGGGAGGAATTGTGGAATACTTCTTTCATCGGCTTAATAGAATATGATTTGATAACTTGGAACTAAGATAGAATTTCAATTTGAAAACTAACCCTAACATGATCAAATTTATCATATCATTGTTTTCAATCTCTTTGATCATTAAATTCTTTTGCTATCAGAATCAGAACAAAAAAATCACTTTTCCCTCTAATTATAAGTGAAAAACTTTATTGTAATTCAATCCTCTCTTAATAAAACTTATGGTTAAAAAAATAACTACATTTAACCTCGGATAAATAATATATTTTCCTACAACCCATGATAGTCCCATGTCAAAAATTGGAGCCATTTTTAGGGAGGTGGTACCAATGATATAATTTATTTCAAATTATTAATATCTTACTATTTTCAACATTAAAATTTAAAATAAAAAATATATTCTACTATTGAATAGCCCCCATCAAATCATGAGGCTCTTTATACATGTTTTTATAAATTTTGGGAGATATGGTAGAAATAGGTTAAAAGAAATTTACGGAGCTCTTTCAGTATCTCAAGGAGGACCTCAAACCATATACGCAAGATTCCTTATCTAATGATCTCATAGAGATCCATGAACTATTCCAAAACTTCAATCAATATTTTTTTAAGGAACATAAAGATACCATCCCTCCAATCTATGAAGAAGATATAAAATAGATGGAAGAACTACTTAAAGAACCTTCTCTCCCTCTCATTTTTTAGATGATACCTGAGGCACTCATGGAGAAACACATGTTTCCAGCTGAAACACTTATGGAGTAATTGAAAACCATGAATTTTCTTGTTTTTAATATTTCTCAAATTAATCTGAAGCCTCATCCTATTTTTTTAAAAAATACAAAATGAATACTATTAGAGTATTCCATGGAATAAAAAAATGAAATGAGATTCTAGGATTTGAATAAATATTAACAGACCAATTTCCATATATTAAATAAAGCAAATAAAGAAAATATATTAAAGAAATTTAGATCATATTTGATCCAATCAAAGAAGTAGTAATTTCACTGGATTTAATTATTTTGGATTTATCACTGCTTAATCTACTAACTAACTTCCTTTGTGTTGAATATTTAGGACATTCTAAGAATAATTATTTACATTACATTGAAGAGTAACCTGGGGAATCCACTATTAATGGTTTTATAGATATAGAAATATAGAAAAGGCTACCCAACATTATAAATGCATCCTGGTACATGTATCAGTCGAATCAAAGGAGGAACCATATTTTATCGTACCCCACCTTACATTCCGAATCATTTTTTCAGGATGATGGATTTAATACAATAAATTGGGAACTCAACAAAAAAATGAAATATGATGAAATTGAAAGTAAATATATGTTGTGGTTCATCTCAAGATATCCCCACCTATCATCAGATTATGGATAACAACTAGAATTCCCATTTGGAGGCAGTTTAACCCCATGGAGCACTTTGGGGTAAAATCAAGAATTATAATTTTCCTTTATAATTAATTTTCATTAAAATAAATTTTGATGTTTTCTATCTTATTTACTTATATGTTTTTTAGTTGAAACTGTTATGAGGATAGCTCATATAAACTACTGGTTAAATAAACTAGGTTGTTTCATTCCCACTCACATTTTTTTGTCATGTATTATTATTTTTTATTTTTTAAATATATTATAAACTGTGATTAATGATTACATTGTACAAAATAAGTGTGGGAGAGGGATCTTTTATAGTAAAAGATTTTAAATTTTCATTTATAAAATTTTTTGTGCCTTTTTAAAATTTTTGTGTGGTTCCATTTCAATTTTAGTATGATATTGAAACTTGTGAGATAAAATGATTATATTTTTCAATTTTGAATAGTTTTTTATGTGTGAACCAATTTATCCCATGAAATTGATCATAAAGGAATAAAAAATGGCTTTTTTTCAAGTAAAATCTCACATAATTCCATTAAAAGATGTCTAGTTTTTTAATCTGATGCCATATATCACTATATTAATCTTAGAAATCACATTTCAATTAGGTTTCCAAACTCTTTTTGAGATATTATTTACATTAACCTCACTTCTTAAGAGATCCAAGTTATTATTTCATTAACTATAATTTAATTTATTACTATCAAAACCAGATAGATTGTGCTACATATATTGAAAATTATCGATGAAATTATTTGTTTTTAAAATTACCCCCTTTTAATAACATCCATTTTATATTGGACTACCTATATAATTAATCCTTGAAGATCATAGTTTTCTTGAACAAACTATTAGTTGACCATATTACAATCCATTAAATCTATCCACCGTACTCAAGGAAATAAAATTTCATGATATAGGTAAATTCAAGTATGGAGTATATATCTTGGGGTGAGATACATCATTTATTTTTTGTTAATTTTATATTAAAACAGAAGCTAATAAGTTGTTTCTACTGGTAAAATTTATTCCCTCTTGGATCTTATATATCAAAATTAAAAACAATTGATGGTCTGTAGCTACTGAAAAATGTAAAAGAAGAAACATTTTTTTATCATGAAAAGAATTATTTTCATTCAAGAGAAGGGGTGTAAATCCACACAAAATTCATTAAATTAAAAGAACCCCCTTATATTAAAAAACATGTTGTTCAAATTTTAAAAATATCAATGAAAATTTCAATTTTATTGAAAGTAGTTGATTGGATATCATTTTTATACTATTATTTTTATGGTCTCTAATGCTTACTAATTTTTTAATGATGATTTGAGATTATTTTCTACTGAGAAGAGTGAGGATGAGACCATACTTCCGTGAAAATTAAAATCATGCAATTCAGCTTCAAAAAGAGACAAACACTCCTTATTCTTCCTCAAAATTTTTAAAATCTAAATCCCACAAACTAAAATAAAATAAAAAACCTAATAAGTTCTTAGGATTAACATAGATCCTTAACTCATATCGGGTGGATATGTAAAAATTTCCCAAGACTATGGTGACTCTTACATGTGTTTGGTGGAGAAAAGATTTGGTTAATATATAAATTTGTGTGACAAGGGAAAATTCATATGAGATATGTGTTTTTAGTACATGTGAGGATAGACAGAGTTGAATATATTTAATTGTATGAAAGTAGAACATTAAATAATGGTTTTTAGTAGATTTGTTATCCTTTATTTATTGGTAATAAATTAGTGGATCTCATGGATATATGTTTTAATTTTTTTAATTTGATTTTGATACATAATTGTCTATGAGTACAAGTGATACGTTTGGATGAATTTATAGTGATATTAATTTCATAAAATTTTGTAATTATTTCAATGATTTAATCATCTCAAATTTTTTAAGTTAAGATGTATTACATCATTTTTTTTATTTTTGAAGAATTTTGGGAGACATTGTAAAAATCATTTAATTTTGGTTTTTAGAAACTTTTTATCAATTTCGTATTTCAGGTATAACTTTTTCCAAAATATACAAAATTAAAAAAATTGGTTATTCTTATTGGGGTATTGGTCTTAAATTCTCTCAATTAGACCAAGTGATTATTCAAAGTGGAGGATCGACATATAATTCATTCAAAGTGGAAACCTTTTTTGGCTGGAAGAATTTAGAAACCTTCATTAAATTAATTATATATTGAGATGAAAATATCCAAATTAGGTTATTAATTTTAGATTTAAAATAGGAATTGAATCCTCATTTCTAAATAAAATTTCATGTAGAAATCCACTCATTAATCTAGTTGATTCACATGTCAAAATAGAGGAATATATAGAGTTAATTCATCCAAAAAAGTGTGCCTAAATAATTAAATAATAAATTATTCTATAAATTTCATATGGATCTAAAATTATGGTAAAATAAATCCAATATGATTTCAAACAACTTTCTAGAAGAACACATAAAAATATTTTATCATTTATTGTACCAACAGTCATAAAATTTTTGGTGGACATAAACTAGAAGGATAATTTTACACCCTCAATCCTATAAATATCTTTATCCACCTCTATTCTAAGGTATGGAAGAATAGGGGAGTTTATAAACAATTCACTTACTAAATATCTATAGATTTCCATTTTATATGTTTCTTAGTTTTTAATGGTCTTTTCATACTCATTATCATATGTTACCATTCATATAGAGGGGTGAGATTTAGAGTTATTGGAGAAGGGGAGTTTCTTTTTTCAATTCGTGAGTTCTTGAACTTTATATAATAAAACCCTTTATTATATTAAATTTGTTTTAATAATAAAATGTCAACATTAATGTTGAAATTTTTATTCAATTTCTATTTCATTAGTATTCAAGTAGTAGTTTTTCACCCCTAAATACTATAATTATATATATCCAACCCTATTAAAAGGGTTAGAATAAGATATTATATTTTCTGAATAATTTACATGTTGAAGATCTACTGATTTACCATTTCTATTTTTCTTATTTATGTAATGCTCTTTTATTCCTCATTATTCTATGATACCCTTCATATGGTGGGGTAAATTTTAGAGTGATTGGGGAAGGGGAGATTTTCTTTTTGTAATGCTTTAGTTCTTGACCTTCATGAAATAAAACCTTTTCTCTCTCCTATTTAATTTGTTTCAATATTCAAATAGAATTTGTAGTGTAGAAATGAGTATTCAACTCATATTTCATGATCATTCAAATAGATGTTTTAATGTGGACTCAAATACTCCTGAGTAAATAGAATTCTTAATATGAACATGAGTATTTGAGTCATGTTTTATTGTTATTAATATATTATTTTTAATATGGACATGAATAATCATGTCCTTAGTTTCTTCACTGTTAGGTTACGGTTTATATACCCTGGAATATACCTATTATTAGTCATTAAGTACTTAGATAATGTTAGTATGTGTAGGAGGGGTGGTGGAAACTCTAATTTATTTTAGAAGAAACAAGACCCAGTTCGGTATTACCTAATTAAATTAGGGGTATTCATAGAAACTCTCACACATTGGAAGGAGTGTTGAGCAAGATAAGATTTTAATAATTTTCTTTCTCACTATTTCCGTTTGAAAAAAGGAGCGGGATAAATCAATTTTAGAATGTCACTTTCATCAGTTTAGTAGAAAATGATTGGAAAAAATGGAAATATGATAAAATTAAAATATAAAAACCAAGCATGACAACATATACCTTCTCAAATGATAATTTTTAATCTCATGGTTAATTAATATCTTTTTATTTAGAATAAATCTAAACACCCCCTCCCCCATACACACAAACTTTTCCCTCTAATATTAAGTGACAATATTGATTATTATATACTCCTATTTGGAGGGAACCTGGGGTTAACACTATAACAAAATTTAACCTAGGATAAGTAATTACTTTATTCTATAACCCATGATTGTTCTATGTCAAAAAAATCATGTAAATTTTCATAAATATACACCTAACAAATAAAATGTAAAAATAATGAGGTGATGTTATTATAGGATTATACTAGCTTAACCTTTCATCTGGTTAGAGCCATCTTAAATAAATAGAAAAACATAATCTATATAATAATCATACATGTATGATTATCCCTTATCATGTGTCACTATGGAATATTTTTTTTATTACCCTCTCATCTACTTTTATCCTCTACTAAAAACATGCTCAATAATAATAAACAACTATTCTAAGAAACCAAATTTAAAACAAAACATAACAAACCCAAACCATAGTATACAATTGAATAGATTATACTAAAATCACCAATGAAACTGAACACCTATAAGTAAAAAAAATAGAGATAAAAATTTCTCAATAATTAAATAATTAATATTGAAACCCCAAAAAATAAATCATAACAAAATAAAATTAGTATTGAAGTAGAAAACACACAACTGTTAGTCTCATAATTTTTATAAGTGAAAAGTTTCCACTTGACCCAAATAGTTCAGACACCAACCCAAAACACACCCTCACTTCCAACCAGAGGCCCCTCCAAATCACATCTAGGGTCAGCACTATGATCATAGTAGAAATAAAACCAATATTTTCATCTAACTCTACTCTAATGGTTACTATATAGACTTTTATTATACATCATCACTGTATAAATAGGTGCATTCCACATTTTTTTGTGCTATGCTCTCCCTATGTTTGATCTCATAAAAATATCTTTTAATTTGGTGAGTCTTACCCCACACATAACATCAAAAATTTCTAAATTGTATCATACCATTCCTATATTTTCAATATTTAGGGTTTGGACCCAAATTTTCATAAACTAGGGACTAGTCTTAACCCCACCATCCTCCTCTTTTAGTCTATGTGTCTGAATATATTTAGACAACAAATCTACCTTAACTTCTTCTAAATTAATAGACCCTCTACCATGAATTGTGAAATTTTGGAATGAATTAAAAGACTCATTAAATGAGGTCAATATATTAATTCATCGGTTACGATCATTTATCCCAACATCAATATTTACTAAATCCATCAAGTGTTTGTTAAATTTATCAAGGTGAACCAAGACAGAGGTGTTCATAAGAATCATAACATTATAAGTCATCATCTAATTATACAGATGACCAAGAATATATTTATTCATGTATAAGTGTTTAATATTTATCCAAATGGATTTAGTTTTGGTCTCATAAGTGAATTTTTGAAAGAACTTATCTCCTATATTAAATATCATCATGTAGTGGTATTTCTCAAGAATGATAGGGTCGACATATGTAGATGTGTTGGTGGAATTTTCCTTTAGTGTAAATGGTAACTATGTGTTTATTATGACCAAATAAAGCATATTCAAGTCCAGTATGGAGAATAAAAACATACATCTTCACTCTCCAGAAATAAAAATCATCCTCACTTTCGAACTTATCAACCTCAACCCTAGTAGAATACATATTGAAATTTGATACACTATCTTGGAAACCAATTCCTAGGGTGGAGTGGGACTAAAAAGATGTTGCACGCACCTAATAGATGTGTATGAAGGATCAGGTTTAGGGATGTAGTTTATGTATAAGAGGTATTAAAATAAATAGAAATTGTGATGTGGAAATAAAATAAAATAATTGAAAAAGAAAAGTGTAAAATGTAAAGAACACATATATTTATGTTATTTGTACCGAATTGATATAAATTTTGTGGTAAAAAAACCACCACATGCTCTTTATTATGAAAAAACTGAACCAAAAGATTATAATCAAAGATGAGTATAAAATAAATAAACCATAAAAACCCACAAAAGATATATGATAATGTGTCCCATATCACTCCAAGAATCTAAGATCATGTGGATTCTAAAGATGGTAATATACACCTCCAGACAAAATGGACTCACTCACACAAACATAGGTGGACCAAAAAAATAATACATCAAAAATTCAAAGAATACAAGAAAATACAATTACATGACCAAGCCTACAAAAAGAACCTAGGAATGGAAGAAGATAAAAAATATTGGTGATAAATAATTCTCTGATAGTCTTCAAGAAATACCTACAAACTCATAAACTATAAAAAAATCCATTTAATGTGATAACCAGAGAAGCATGTGTGAATTGGAAATTCAATTAGAGCTCTAGGATCCTACTTCTTCTCTATTAGGGTCTCTATCTCTCATAAACAATGAGCAACAAAAATTCCAAAGATCCTATCTCACATGGGATGAAGGGATGTCATAATAATGGTATATCAGGTGACTCGTCAACCTCTAATAATTCATAGGAAATGCATATAGTGGAGTAGGTGTGGGGTGGAGTGAATGTAAAATTAGTATAATAACATAGAACAAACCCCGGGACACACGGTAGCAATAGAGAGGTTTCCCAAAAGAGTACACAGATCGACCCTAAATAATAATAGTGAACATGTACTATGAATAAACCAAAGAAACCCTCCATGGTTGTATGATATAGTTGATCAATGGACACAAATCCTCTCCAAAAATAATAATGGATTGATCCATGGGAAATATTCCAATGGTGAGCACATAGGCCCAAGGTCTAGTAAATAAATCCAAATAAAAAATAGCTGAATAGAAAAAACACAAATCTAGGAAAACAAAAAACAAATTCATTATAAAATAATTTTTCATGGGAACAAGACAACAGGCAAGAAAATGAGAGAAATAAAACATGAAATTTAAAAATAAATCATATTATTTGTAAATCCAGAGATCCCAATTTTCACAAACATAGATCCACATAGCTATGTTACATTCTATATAATCACATGTCATAGTAGAAATCCATGGAACATCCTGAAACCCCACATGCTACCACTAAAGAGTTCCTCATCAGAATATCCCTTGTTCAATACCCATAATTCCATAGTAAATACTAAACCCATTTATTGAACTTCTGAATCACCATGTTTGATCTCAAACCTCATATTATTATTTCTTAAATTCAACAAAACTTATTTAATCCATTTCTAAGTTCCACCAATTCAGTTTTATGCAATGGTAGGGAGTGTTGAAAAAATGAAATTTTATTTTAAATATATAAAAGAATAAAATTATTCTTTTTATTATTTAGGGGACACTCCAAAATCTAGAGGGTTTTTTAAAAGAGAAATAAATTTATTGGACAGAAAAAATAATTTTTCAATAGTGAATTTAGACACAACCAATAATGATTGTGGAAATATTAGAGGAATAAACCCTTTACATTTAGTTCTTTTTTATAAATTGAGAATTTTTTCACATGAATTTTAACTTATATCCTTGAGAAAATTTATCCAATAGAGGAAATGAAATTGGTCATTGTTTGAGAGTGCTACATATTTCCAACTGTAATCACAACCAATGAACCATGTTTTTAGTATTTTTGGAAAATCCACTCTATAGTGGTATCAAAGGGATTCAAGGATATTTTATACAACTAAAAAGGTTCATGAGATCTATCATATAATCATCAATTAAAGTGGTGTAAGATTTAAAACGTTTATTATCTTCCTCTTCCCCTTCCTCATATGTGCTAAAAAAATTATGCAACCTCTATGGAGAATGGTATTACTCACACATTGATTCCCAAATCAAAGAAATATAATTTTGATAATTGGGGCATAAAAATCAAGCACTCACAAAGAAACTATCATATAAAACATTTGTGATCAGATCAATGTGCAGAGTAAAACGATAATGTTTTTCAAAATTACATCAAGAAACATTGAATTCAACCTTGATTGATATTATCTTACACACCTCAACTCAATTGAGTTACTAAAAGAAAAAATTGAACCATTCTCAACATATTAAGAATCATATTTAAATATAAAGGGGTGACTTAGGATTTCTGTGTTGAAGTAAATTTGTGTGTGGTGTATCTACTAAATACATACCAAACAAATCCTGATGAAATGATACCAAATAAAGAATGGATTAATCACAAGACCAATGTATGTAATATAATAGTTTTTTTTTATTTCTTATTTCTAGATCCTAAAGGAAAAATGAAAAAATAGTGATGAAAAAGGAGTAAAGTGTGTCCTTATGGGATATGGAGTTTTTGAAATGGGATATCACTTATATAATACCATCACTAAGAAGATAAAATTTAGTGGAGATGTTATCTTTGAATAAATGGATTCTTGGAAATGGAATCAAGATAAATATTCAAGAGTGTTAATAATTACTTTAGAATACACATAAAATTTTGTTAAATACAAATAGAGTAATAAGGAGTTGAAAAAACGACGAATCCATCACCACATACTTCTAATTAAGAAGGTATTGAATAATAAATTTCTCATATATGACCCTAAAAATGTCAAAGTCTTCTATAAATATATGAAATCATGAATCCAATATATGTGTATGTGATTTTGTATTACCTCTTAGTGAACTCTAACCCTATTAGAATTGGGGAAGATAAATCTGATTAAATATGGAGGAAAGTGATGGATGAATAAATTTTTTCCATTGAAAAGAATAAAACATGGTACTTGACACACATTCCAAATGGGAGAAAAAAATTAGTGTGAAGTGGGTGTTCAAAATAAATAATAAAGATCGTGGTAATGTCCAATGCTACAAATAGAGACTCATCTCTAAAGGATATAAGAAAAAGGAACACATTGACTATGGAGAAGTTCTTTTCATCTATTTCAAGGATAAATATGATCAGATTATTGATCTAAAAAATTTTCTATAAAAATTGAATATTAATCATCTAGAAGTGAAGTTGGAATTTCTAAATGGATATTTGGAAGTGGAGGTCTACATTGATCGACCACTTAGATACTTATAGAAAGTAATAAATGGAAAGTTTAGAAGTAGAAGAAGGAAATATATGGACATAAGCCAGCACCAAATGTATAAAACACTATGATTAATGATTACTTTCAATCCATTGGATTCAAAAAGTTTCCATATAAACACCAACGCTGTCTAAAAAAGGTGGATGATAGAAACATATTATTAGATTGTTTATATTTTTAAAATCATATTTTCATACGAAATACTTCATATATGGTCCCATACTTTATTAAGGGAATCGTAAAAAATGTTGAAATGACCAATATTAGCGATATATCTAGCTTAATTAGAATATAAGTTATTAAAAGTGATGGTGAAATATTTTTTCCCAGAGAAATTATGTCAAGAAAGTTTTGAATAATAAAGAATTTTAACATCTCACCTATAGTGAAAATGAACATGTTATGGATATATTATGAAAAACATTTAATCATTGTATCTGATGCTTTCACTGGGGAGCGCGCGTCCATCTACTTGGGCGTAATAGGAGCAGCTCTTTTTTCCCCACATTCCCGCTTTCCAAAGGCGGGTGACATTTACTCCTTATTCAGGGACGTCTGATCCTTGATTGAAACCAGGGTGATGGGATGTTAGTTCTTCCTTCCGTGGATTCCACCTCAGAACTCGTCACCTAGTCCGGGTCTCCCCCATCGATTTATTACATTGTTCGTGAAACTCTTCCCAGTGCCATGTTTCCATGGACGCCGGTTAATTACACTGCTTCTGCCAGGACATTCCAAGTCGTCCAGTCAGGGAAACAACCTTCAGTTGGGAGAGTAGTCACGTCGAGGCATCACTAACGTGTCTTAATGCTGGGGAATTGGCGTGTCTATTTTTTTCCCTTATTATAGGGCTTCTTGAGGGCATGGAAGCCTGATGAATCCCACATAGAGCGTAGGGAATCATATGCCATAGGCATGTATCTGGGGTTTTCCTTAGCTTCCTATGCTTAGCACGGGGTATGACGCAAGTTTGACTTCCTATGGGGACAGATCAGACTGATCAGAACACCGATTAAGGTGTATGAGATTTGATGAACCCCCTTAATGGAACACGAACATCAGATCCAGCTCATGGGTGGCTTCCTGAATGTTGTGGAGGAGAATGGGGTGGCATGATCTCACCGAGATGTGGCGGCCCAGGTAAGAATCAGGATGAGTGATGGAAAAGTTACATGGAGTAGAGGGGGAATGAAATGGGACCATCGTGGAGATGACGATAGTGATGGGATTGAGTCTCAAGGACAATTCCTACATATCACCGTGGTAGGGAATCAAAGTCTGCATAGTTCGGTTGGTGAGAACCGACGTGAAGGGAGTTCGGACATCCAACGGGTGATGGGAAAGAACCTCAGGGAGGCTTCCTACGTGCCATGACATGACATGGATCAAGGTCCACGTAGTTCGGGACGGGGCCCTGGGGAACTAATGTGAAGAAGGGCCTTGGTCCAGATGGATGGTGGGGCTTGAACCTCGGGGAGGTTTCCTACGTACCATGCCTTGACATGGATCAAATACCATGTTGTCCATAATGGATATCGGTGAACCGACAAGAAGAAGGACCTTGGTCCAATGGGTGTTGGGCTTGAACCTCGTGAGGTTTCGTACACACCATGCTTTGATATGGATCAAAGTCCTCGTAGTTTGGGTTGAAGAGGGGTTATTGAACTGACATGAATGGGTTTCAGAACAACTGGATAATGGGGTCACAATGACTTACCTCTGGATTGGGATGCCATTTAACTTCATGTGAGGTGAGGGCGTGTCGGAGAACAAACGTGAATAAGGACCTTGGTCCAGGTGGATGGTGGTCTTGAACCCCAGGGAGGCTTCCTATGTACCTTTCCTTAGCAAGGGTCAAAGTCCATTTAGTTCAGGATGGGGTGTGTCAGAGAACCAGCATGGAGGTGAACCTAGGGGTCCACTGGTGGTGGACTTGAACCTCGTGAGGCTTCCTATGTACCATGCCTTGACATGGATCAAAGTCCTCTTAGTTCGGGCATACATTTTAACATCATGAAGGATGGGGGTAGCACCTGACATGAATAAATTGTAGGCCAATGGGCTTGAACCTCATTTGGATTCCTACGTACCATGCCTTGACATGGATCAAAGTCCTCATCTTTCAGAAAGGATACGGGTGTCGGCGAACCGACGTGTGGAAGGACCTTGGTTCGTTGGGTGACGAGCTTGAACCTTGTGAAGGTTTCCTATGTACCATAACTTAGCATGGATCAAAGTCCTCATAGATTGGGTATAAAATTTAACATCATGCGGGATGGGGGCATTTGGGGCTTGCGCTCTGAAGTGGCCCATGGTGGATTTTGGTGAACCGACGGGAGGGAGGTCGGGATAACCAACGAGTGGTGGGCTTGAACCTCATGAAGCTTCATACGTACCATGCCTTGATATGGATCAAAGTCCTCATAGTTTTGGATGGTGTACAGTTTAATGTCATGTGGGAAAAGGGTTGGTGTCATAGTCGATGCTTACTCTAAGCCCATGTGAGTCATTCTCGTTGTGAGAAACAAGAGGGGCAGGGACCTGACGATCACGTCATCAAGGGTGTGTCCGTGAGAAGTGAAGATGGGCTTACGTGTTAGGTGGCCCATGGTACTGGGACTTACTCTAGGATGGAGGCCCGAGGTCGAAAAAGCACAGAAGGAGAGGAAAGGGTAACAGAAGGCCCCTATGTCCATATCCCCCCTTGGTCCTTGGCACCCGGGAAGTATAGGGGTGCATGGGTTCTACCTCTCTCAAGAATGGCTAGGAGCTTATGATAAGATGGCTACCCTCCCCCTGTGGACAAAAACCACCCCAACAAGGAGGATATCATCCCCTAGGAGGGGTGATCCCATCCCTATGGAGACTAGTGGTCATAAAGAATGCCCAAGCTAGGGAACCCCACATAGGATGTATGGGGGCCAGGTCATAGTTTAATGTCATGTTTTGAGGACGAGGGTGCTTGGAAGTTGAACCTCCTGCAGCACGGACGAGATGGGTTTACTCCGCACCCCTAGGACATACATAACTGGTACCCTCTTCTCCTTATGGGAGGGAAGGTACCGATAATGTAGTGCTGAAGGGGGGTTGCAGAGCAAAGCATCGAGGGGTCCACGTTAGCGTGGCTATCTGAAGAAGCAATAGACATTAGCATGCCTATGCGAAGAAGAATTAGGTGAAGCAGAGCTACATGCAGTATCGTTCGGGGGACGTTGAAGTTACATCGTGCAAACCTGGAGGGTCGCACGGGAAAAGGAATTGCCATGCAGAGGGGTCCATATGCAGAGACCTTAGGGATCTCTATTGCTCTATGTGGTGAAGGGAAATTGCGATGGAGGGTGCTTCACGAAGTGGGGTTCCTTAGCCTTTTCATGGGGTGGGGGTGCAAGTGGGAGGTCCTTCACGAAGTGGAAGGGTTTTCGAGGAGCATTGCCTCACGGAGCATAGGTTCCTCGCGATGCAAAGTGCCGCGAAGCAGTGTGCTTAATGACGTACATTGATCCTATCTTGGCATGTCGATCATGTGTACAGGAGGGGTGTTTCGCAAAGCATAAACACTCTGCGACAACCCGGGTCGCCTTGGGGATCCCCTTCCTTTGGAAAATCCCTGAGTCTCCATGAAAGGCATCCCTCTTGGAGGAGGGGATCAAAACGAGACAATGTAGAGGCTCCTCTCAAAGAAAAAATACCTCACGGAGCTCATGGTTTGTAGAGAAAAGGGTGCTTCGCGATTTGGGAGTTGGGAAGACGAAAGGTCAGATTGTTCGTCTGGGGCGCTCAGGGGGAGCTTGGCATTTATAGGAAAGAGGCGCCGCGAAGCAGAGCTTACGTGGTGTGAACGGGGCATCAATTGCTTCATGGAGGGATCGTGAACGTCAGGGGTACTCATGGGGCATCCCACCTCTGTTGCTTCGTGGTGAGTTTGCGATCTTTAGGGGTTCTCGCGGGACGTCCCGCTTCTGTTGCTTCGCGGCGGCCACATTTCTTGGGGGGGCTCCCCATCATGGCTTCGCGGGGTAGGGCGCGAGGGATTTTTTTCATCTTTCTTCTCTTCATATATTTTGGCACAAAAAAATGCCCCCCCCCTCAAACATGGAGCCGTGGAGGGAACAAGGGTCAAATTATGAGGGAAATCACCAAAATCATCGGTCGTTCGCGGTGCTGACTCGCAGAGAGGGCACGCAAGTCGGACAACGGATGCATAGGTCGCGTGTGCCGCGAGTCTCGACAAGCCTGGACGCGCCGCGAATCTCCGAGGGTCACTGTATATAAATAGGGGAAGAAATCTATTTTTTCCTTTCCTTTATCTGTGAATTTGTCCTTTTTCACTCATGATCTGCAATGCTTCGCGTACTCCACGTCTGCTCTTCTCGAATCGGGATTCGCAAACCAGTTTTCTAGCCCAACTTCAAATGTCCATAACTCCTAATCCATAACATTGTTTAGGCCCTACAACATACCGAATCGAAGCTTATGAAATGGGATACAATCGTAAATCATGTATGGAAGCATTTGTAAAGTTTTGGGGACGCGTTTTCTATTTCCAACAAATGCCACCCCTAAGAACGAGGTCCACCGAGGATGAGGAGGGCGAGGAAGACTGTGTTCTGAGGAAATGATTGAGGAAAACACATGAATTGGTATCTATTGTATCTCTATCGTATTGAGGAGACAATCGACTAAATATCTATGCCCGTGTGAGCCATGCTCAGTATTGGAAACAAGAGATAATAGGAGCTCCTATACGAGAGTGTTTAAACAACAGAATGTATAAGGGCATTAACATGGGACATCGATAACCATTTGGGAGAATCCCAAAAGAGACAGGGGTCGTAGCTGGAGAACATGGCTCTCTAGACAGCCGACCTGCTTCTCCCACTATTCTCTGGTGCACGAATGGGGTAACACCAAGGGCGTCAGAATCAATCTGAACAGAGGGAAGTGGAAGGTGTGAATCACGATACCCAAAATATGGAACACTATGGGGGTGTTTCATGACAATAATGAATAACTGTTGACCGCATTCGAAACACAATATTCTTATTGCATTAGCCTGGAGTGAGGATAAAAGATAATGGCCGAATGTTGACCATGTTTGAAACATGGGGCCTGACTCAAAATGCTATCCATTAGTCTTCTAGAACGTTGGACCAGGATAGTAGACATGCCATAATCCAAGCATCCATACCGTTAGGGGTTACCTCCATACATGAAAGAGGATGAAGGTCTGAATAAGGGGCATGAAAAGTTTGGAATGTGGAGTGATAGTTTGTTTGAATAGAATAAAACACTCCAGAAATTACGCCACCGTGGAAGGAGCACACTGGATGGATGCATCATTTTGATCATGGATCATTCCTTCTCTCAGACAAAGCCACTCTAGAGAGGGATTCATCGCTTCCCAATGTCATCTTGGGGCATCCTGAGCTCATTCAAGGCAGAGTTACTATTTTATGGTTCCCTACGAGGGATCCGGCCAGGGGGCCGGAAAGGGGGAAGAATAGGATTTATGATACCTTTGGGATGGACCCTAGGAAAAATACTAGGGTGTCTCTACGTATCCCATGTGGATGGAAATCAACACACACGTAGTCCTGGAAGCACAGTTTAGCGTCATGTGGGATGAGGAGAAGCCTGGTTGTGCCGGTACATATCCCACCAAAACTACTAAGCCCACGTGAGTTGTTCTTGATGTGGGAAACATAAAGTAATGGGGAACTTTCCTGACACAGGGACAGGTTAGGGCGAAGGGAAGCTCAGTGAATATCAGCCCAATGATACTAACATGTCTATGTAGCACACCTAGATGCGAGAAGAGATAGAGTTGAGTATGTCAGAATTCTACTAGAACATGAGGAAGTGGAAATGTGTGAATCATGATGCACAAAATTAGGATCACAATTATGGCGGCATGACAATGGAGGATAACTATTGACCGTGGAAGAAACGCATGACCCATATCGCATTAGCCTAGAATGGGGACAGACAAATGAGGGTCAACCATTGACCATGTTAGAAACATAGGACCAATCGCAAATGTCGTCTAAGATCCTTAGGGGCGTTGGCCCGAAACAATAGGAGAGCCCTTAGGCTCATCATACATGGGGACCCCTTATGTAGAGACCCAAAACTTGACATACATGGACATTACATTACTTTTGTGGAATACTTAATACATAACAAAAATAGACACACAAGGATCATAATAGTTTAATGTGTTTGGAAACTCAGAATATAATCTTCTAATCATGGTGGAAGATCTTCAACAACTCCAATAAAGATCTTCCCCTTTTTGTTTTCTTACCTAAAACCATCCTTTAAATACTAGGGAAAAGAAAACATATAAAGGTTGAGCTCAAATTCTCAGTAAGGGTAAGCATGAGGAAAATAAAACAAATCACATACATATGAACTTAAAAAATCATGAACATAATGTTTAAACATCCAAATCATGAGAAATGACATAAAACATGGCAGTACGTAAGGCATAGATCATAAAGAAATATTAATCATGATAAAATACCATGGGAATAAAACATGTAATTGTGGCAACCAATAAGTACATGTTATGATTTCCATAGTAGCCAAGGCATTTCTTCCAAGACTATCTTAGTGGACAAAGTCCCTTTCTGAATCGAGTTCACTCCTCGTTCCAGTCCTGTATCACTGAACTGGATTAACTTGCCATTCCAGCCATGTCTATCTCATGAGATATAAATCTTTAGCCAATTCATTGGAGGGAGATATAGTTCCCACCCATCTCATAATGAAATCAGTCTTACTTGTACCACAACATAATCATAAATCATTCATCATAACCCAAATATTAAAAATGGGTTTCATAAACATCATCCCATCATAACATAATCCATATAAAACAAATGGATATCATTTCATCATAAGAAAAGTGAAACCATTTAAATAATAGATATGCGATACTTGAAACATACACATATGAAATAATGTCATCTTAGATGGAAAATGGTTTTGATAAAACACATGAAAAGAATTCTTGAGGAAAATATCCTTTATTCTAAAAAATCATTTTCTTTTCACAAAATGCCATGCAATTTTAAAATAGAAATATTTTATTGAAAATAACTATGAAATATTGTATATTTAAATTCCTGAAAATAAGGCTTTATGAAACCGTAAAAGTCCGTTCTTGCCAAATAAGTTAAAAAAAACATTCTCCTCGTACTTTTGTCAGAAATGTCAAAAAGTTCCTCGTATGGTAAAAAAAAGATTCCTTCCATAACATGTCATAAAAGTCAAAAATGGGTATAAATGACATTAAAAATACATGAAAACATTTTTAGAAAACATGTACATGGATTATAACAATAAACACAGTAAATACTTACGAATAAACAATCTCGTATAAGAACGAGATTGGAATAGTTATCCCTTACCTTATGTCTGATATGTTTTGTATGCATCTGAACCTCCTATATAATGATTTAAATAATGTCAGTGACGTATTATAGAATCATATTCATTGTTATGATATCATATATGGTTCACATATGACTTTATATTACCCATTCTTTTGTAAATTCTTGTTAAATTAACATTTTGTGTAAAATTGTTTCATTTATCGTACGTGTTTCGATTTGTTTTTCTTGATATATCCTGATTTACTTAATTCCAGAATGTAAAACATGATTCATATATAATATATATTAAGTATATAAATATATATGATTGATCGATAAATGGAATGAAATACACCGTTCATGGAGACGGTAGGCCGTACGTACGTATGAACGCTATTTTCGTTTCCTAATTGAATTGAATGGAATTAAGTAAATGAAACATATATGTAAATAATTATAGTATCATTATTATTTATTATCTTTCATGATTATTTATTATATATACTTTATAATCATACTTGAATGGTTAATCATGGTAAACGAATCCCATCGCGTTGGTGGAGATGGTAGTCTGTACGTACGCATGAACGATGATATCATTCTCATGATCGTGGAATTGTATTGAAGTGTATATATATTATTTCAGAATCAATATCACTTTACAATAATTATATATATTTATTTATTGAAACCATTATACCCATCCAAGTAAGGTGGTAGTGAAAAAAAGATTACACCACGGTGTGGGGACAGTATTCCGTACGTATGCATGCGCAATGATTTCGTTTTCCGTCAGATGGATAGAAGATAAAATAGGGTTGTTTCATATTTATAATAAAATATCAGTATATGAGTGATACTTATGTTATTAATTTATGATGAAACAAATAAATAAGATTATGTAGAAGAAGAAATAAATTGGAAAGAATTGGTAAAATATATTAACTCTTCTTTGACGCGCCTCTTCTTAACCTCCTCTTAAGGCACTATATTTGGTCTTTTGAGGATACCAGAACCACTATAATGTTTCTAGGAAAGCTGATAAGGGAAATGGTCAGGGGTTGGAAAAACATGATGGCTCAAAATTGTGTAAAGAGAAGAGGGAGGAGGTGCCCTTTTATAATGGAGGAGAGGGGCACCTTTGGAAACCTCAAAAATATAAATTTTTAATAAATTCAAACCCCATGTAAAAACTTCCAAAATGAATGAAATCCAAACATAGATGATATAGGGTTGTAATCTCATCAACCAATAAAATTTATAAATTTTGTTAATTTATTTTAAACATTATCAACTTGATTTGTCTTTATTTAATCTATTGAATTATATTTGTGGTTATAAGATTATAAATTCTAAATTGTTATAAATAATCCCTTATGTTTTGTGAATTGTCAATAATTGTATTATTTAAGACATTTTCGACCATATAAATTTTAATTTATAATTTTTAAATATTTTTGTGATTTTTAAACAATTTTATATTATGTTATTTTTATAAAATAGCAATAGTGTCAATTTTGACACTATTCATTTATTTGAATTTAAATAAAATCCACACAGAAGATATGTTCGAACTAAAAGCATTAATAGATTAATAACATGAAATATTTATCTAAAACATTAGTAGTGAACATTAAATAGTTCATATAATATTTATTTTAATATTTTTAAAACCGTTTATTTGATATTTCAATCAATAAAATAATTTCAACATCACAATTGTGTCACATTTAATGATAATTATTTAATCAATAAAAATTCTAAATAAATTTACAAGATGTAGATTATTTTATTGGATTTTGGTAGACAATTCATGTTTTAAGTTTCATGAAGTTTATCACTAAATTAAAATTATTATACTTATAAGATTTAATAGTGACATGTTGTCACTTTCTTTGGTTTTAATAATAATTAAATTATTATAATGATCAAAAGTCCATAAAATTAATCTATTTTGACCCTTAGGTGATATGGGTCGACTTTTAGTCATCCAATATAATTTTTCTTGGTGTTATAGTAATTTCATAATCTTATTTTTACCCAGAATTATCCGATTTACCTTTAACTACAGTAAATTAAAATTACCGTAGTTACTATTCATATTATCAAAAAAATAAAAGTAACCTAATAAAATAATTTGGACCCACTAAATTCAAATATGGAATCCATTTTTCAAAATTCAAAACACAGAGGTTGCAGTAATTAATTTAAAATTAATCTCATTGTTAAGAAAATAGGTTCTAAAAGTTAAAACATTGACAAAGATAGAAATATTTTTACCTATGAATTCAATGTAAAATTAATGGATATATAAATTATTGCAATGAAAAAAGTTGTTTTTAATTAAAATATAGCGTGTTTTTACTATTCATTAAAATATGAAAGTTATCAGAATAATATGAAAAATTTATCCAAAGTAAATTTTTATATCCTGATTCCAAAGAATAATTTTATTTTGTAAAATTTATCTTAAAAACATTTCAATAACTAAATTTATTGTGGGTGCGTCATCAAAAGGCAGAAAAACTGCATTTTTTGAAGAATACTTATTTTACCCGAAAATATTATTTTGTTCTCATACCAAGTTATATGAAATGAGTATGATGAATTATAATGTCATAATATTAAAAATGTAGATTCTACTATTCATAAAGGCTAGTTCATAATAATATTATAACAATATATCGTTGTTTAGTGAAACCCAGTATTGCGTACTACACACGCTATCAAGGAAGGTCACGATTGTGTGTAATGAAAGCCATGTCAAGGTTGCGTGTAGTGCAAGCTCCCTTTATTATTGTGTATAACATAATCAAAACTTATTCCATTTATACATTAAACAAAATCTATAAATAATGTTTCATAGAATAATTTCTACAAAACAAACTTGAAATTGTGTGTAACAAGAGAAAAGAATAGTGTTGCGTATACTACAAGCTAATACAGTGTTTCATATAGCACAAGATAATTTTGGTGTAGCGTAAAACACAAGACATAAATGAAATTAAAAGAATATTTTTCATAAAATATCATGGTGTTACATTCTACCCCCCTTAAAATTAATTCCTCCCTCCAAATTCTTCGGGGTTATAAATGGTTTACTACTTGAAAGTTTCTTTAATATAAACCCACATCGTAAAAAGTAATACCAAAACTGAACATTAAAAAATAAATTATAAAACGTAACGGTTACCCAAATTAACTAATCATTGGGTTTCCACATAGGAGAACATAGGTGAAAATATGGATATGGAAGAGAAATATAACCATCAAGTTCTGATGGAGAGTAGTAGAAAACATGGCTATGAAAAATCCAACAATCACAAAGCCAGAAATTTGTGATGATCTAAGGTACCATCTGATTCATCGGATACAAGGACATTAGGACAACATTTTTGGTTTTCAAGATCATTCCCCTAATGTTGAAGAATAATTAAAAGAAATACTTACTTAATTTTGTTACAATCTCACTGTTGTTTGTGCTTTGAACAATTTCCATATCATCTCTTAAAGAAATGAAGTTGAATTTGTCTTCCGTGTAGTGTTAGCATATCATGCGATAGAATGATGGGTCATTCCATCTGTCTCAAACAAAAGGTAAAAAAAAGTTATCAAATATACATAAGTCCATCTAGGGTGAGTTTAATCATATATGATTCCAAAAATGGACTTATACTTCATCTATCATACTACTTAAAATAATAAAAATAGTTTCTAATAACCAGGGACTTCCTGTAGACCAGTTGTAGGTGATAAAGGCCTGTCGCACTTCAGTTGTGGGTTTCATTCCCACAGCCTTTTCCGACACGACGGGTTGTCGCCCATTCTGTAGTTTTTACTTTTTATAAAACTACATTATTATAACATCCCATAAATAATATCAAAAAAATATTATCCTTAAACAATACTAACTTATTTCCAACATAATCCATTCCAATCTTTAGGATTATCTAAAATACTTCTATCCAAGCTCATAGTATAAAAGAAAAAAATTGCTAGAAATGTCATCTATTGAGCATGTGAATACCATAATTTATCCACCATATCTCATACGATATATCTTCTCAGTCACATTCCAAACATGTGAATACCTTAATCATGTATTCTTTTGAAAAATTAATACCCATTGAACCTTCATGAAAACATGAATGCTGTTAAAATTTAACACTTTCCACATACCAAAATCCTAAAATTTATATATACTCAAACCATGATATAACTTTGTCCTTATATCAGTCATGAAATCATTTCATTTTTTCTTTATCCCTTCATTATGCACATATAATATTATTTCCAAAAATATTTCAATCACTTTTCATGGTTACCAGTACCATATAATTATTGAAAACCAATACATAGATATTCCAAAATTCCACGATAACATAAATGTGATTCCATGATACTATTTTGAAATCCCATTACATAAACACTTAATCATTACACAACATCATTATCATACTCAACATCACAAATAGTGATCGCATGTGACTTCCCTTTATCCTTTTCCTTAAGAGGTCTCTCATGTTGATCATAATTAACCCTTGGATTAGGTAATTGATTAGCATAATGCCTCATTTCCTTGAACATGAAGCATTGAAGTGTTGGTGGTGCGTTATCTATAGTCTATTCTTTAATCACATCATTTGCAACCCTTTTTCCATTACTTCGACACTCAGCTTCTCGACGACCATCTTTTCCACACGTAAAACATTTTCTAGTACCTTTAAGACAATCTCCACCATGCTTCTTTCCACACTTTGATCATAAAGAAACATTCATCTTCTTTTCACCATTATTATGAGATTTATCCTTGAACTCCATCTTTCATTTTCTATCAAAACCATGAGATGGGTATGTAACACCAACTTCCATTTCTACTTTGATATCACAACACACAATTTCATCATAGCTATTGAAGTCTCTTATAGCTAATGCCCTTTGAAGAATTGGTTTTAAGCCACTGAAGAACCGATCAACTTAACTTTCAGGTTGGATGATAAATCCAGATGCAAACCTTGAAAGCCTTGTAAAATTCGCTTAGTATATACCAACAGATTCATCATCCTTTTGCTTATGCTCAAGGAAATCCTTTTCCATAATTGTTCAAAGAATATGAGGGAAGTACTTATTGAAAAACAAGTTCTTGAACTCGTTCCATTCCATGGATTCAATTTCATCCTGGGGCAATTTATTTTTAACAAGAGTCCACCACTGGTCTACTTCACCTTCTAACCGGTAAATAGCCAAAATGAATTTTTCCTGCCCTGAATAGGGAAGTATTGAAAATATCTTTTCAATGGTACTGATACATTGTTCAGAAACAAGTGCATTAGATGACCCACTAAAAGAAGGTGGGTGTTGCCTCATGAAGGACTCAATAGAATATTGTTCCCTTCTCTTCTCATTTGGAAGTCCAGAATGATTCATAGCTTCTGTAAGTATAGCAATAATACTTTTCACTCTATCTACCATAATATTGGTTTGTTCAGAAGGACAATCATTGCATTTTCTGTTACATTGATCAACACAGTTCCTTCGGGTTTCAGCCATTGTCTAAACCCCAAAAATAATAGTGTGAGAGGAAAAAATCATTCTAGGGAAAACAACATAATAAAGGGGAGTAACTTCAATCTATAACATCTTAGGATTAATTTGAAGATCGTTACCATAATTCTAGGACTATAACCTATACTTATACTTAATCTTAGAGACATCCCTATACATACAATATAAATATCTCTAGCGATCTCACTAAAGTTCTCGCATCCTAGTTTCAAAAGGTTGACTAAACCTTCCTTTGATACCAACTGTAGTGACACCAAACTTGATGTACATAGACATTACATTACTTTCTCGGAATAATTAATACATAACAAAAATAGACACACGAGGACCATAATAGTTTAGTGTCTTTGGAAATTCAGAATATAATCTTCTAATCGTGGTGAAAGATCTTCAACATCTCCCATAAAAATCTTACCCTTTCTGTTTTCTTACATAAAACCATTCATTAAATCCTTGGGAAAAGAAAACATATAAAGGGTCAGCTCAAATTCGTATTAAGGGTAATCATGGATAAAATAAAACAAATCACATACATTTTAACATAAAAAAGCATGAACATAATGTTTAAACATCAAAATCTTGAGCAATGACATAAAACATGGCAGTACGTAAGGCATAGATCATAAAGAAACATATATCATGATAAAATATAATGGGAAGAAAAAATTTAATTGTGGAAACCATTAGGCACATGTTATGATTTCCATAGTATCTAAGACATTGCTTCCAAGACCATCTTAGTGGACAAAGTCCCTTTTTGAATCGAGTTCACTCCTTATTCCAGTCCTATATCACAGAACCATATTAACTTGTCATTCCATCCATGTCTATATCATGAGATATAAATCATTACTGAATTAATTAGAGGTACATATAGGTCCCACCCATCTCATAATCAATTCATTCTTACTTATGCCACAACATAAACATAAATCATTCATCATAACCCAAAAAATAAAAATCAGTTTCATAAAAATTATCCCATCATAACATAATCCATATAAAAAAAATTGATATCATTTAATCATAAGAAAAGTGAAACCATGTAAATCATAGAGATATTATACTTGAAACATAAACATATGAAATAATGTCATCTTATATGGAAAATGGTTTTGATAAAACACTTGAAAATAATCTTGAGGAAAATATCCTTTCTTCTTAAAAATAATTTTCTTTTCACAAAATGCCACGCATATTTAAAAGAAAATGATTTTATTGAAAATAACCATGAAATATTGTAGAGTAAAATTCATGAAAATAAGGCATTATGAAACCGTAAAAATCTTTTCACACCGTATAATTTAAAAAAACATTCTCCTCGTACTTTTGTCGGAAAAGTAAAAAAGTTCCTCGTATGGAAAACAAAAGAAATATTCCTTCCATAAGATGTGGTAAAAGTCAAAAATGGGTATAAAAGACATTAAACATACATGAAAACATTTTTAGAAAACATGGACATGGATGATAACAATAACCCCAGTAAATACTTACGAAAAAATAATCGTAGATAAGAATGAGATTGGAATAGTTATCCCTTACCTTATGTCCGGTATGCTTCGTATGTATCCGAACCTCCTATATAATGATTTAAATAATGTCATTGACTTATTACATAATCATATTCCGTGTTATGATATCATATATGGTTCACTTATGACTTTGTATTACCCGTTCTTTTGTAAATTCATGTTAAAGTATCGTTTTGGGTAAAATCGTCTCATTTATCGTATGTGTTTCGATTTTTTGTTCTTGATATATCATGATTACTTCATTACGGAATGTAAAACATGATTTATATATAATATATATTCAGTGTATAAATATATATTATAGATCGATAAATGGAATGAAATACACCGTTCATAAAGACGGTAGGCCGTACGTACGCATGAACGCTGTTTTCATTTCCTTATTGAATTGAATGGAATTAAGTAAATGAAATATATATGTACATAAATCCATTATCATTATTATTTAATATCTTTAATGATTATTTATTATATATACATTATAATCATACTTGAATGGTTAATCATGGAAAATGAATCTCATCGTGTTCGTGGAGACGATAGTCCGTACGTACGCACGAGCGATGATATCATTCCAATGATCATGGAATTGTATTGAAGTGTATGTTTAATATTTAATAATAAATATCACTTTAAAATAATCATATATAGTTGTTTATTTATACCATTATACCAATCTATGTAAGGTGGTGGTGGAAAACAGATTACCCCACAGCGTGGAGACGATATTCCGTAAGTACGCACGCGTGGTGATTTCGTTTTCCATAGGATGGATAGAAGATGAAACAGGGTTGTTTCATATTTATAATAACATATCAGTATATGAGTGATAATGATTTTATTAATTTATGATGAAACAAATAAAGAATAAGAAGTATAAGAAGAAATAAATTGGAAAGAATCGGTAAAGGATATTACCTCTTCTTTGACATTCCTCTTCTTACCCTCCTCTTAAGGCAGTAGATTAGGTCTTTTGAGAAGTCTAGAAGCTCCAAAATGTTTCTAGGAAAGTACATAATGGAAATGGGAAGGATTTTCCCGAGCTTGAACTCCCAAAATTGTGTAAATAGAAGAGGGAGGAGGTGCCCTTTTATAAGGGAGGTGAGGGGCACCTTTGGAAACCTCAAAAATATTAATTTAAAATAACTTCAAACCCCACATAAAAACTTCCAAAATGACTCAAATCCGAAATTTGATGAGATCGGGTTTTAATCTCATCAACCAATAAAATTCAGACATGTTGGTAATTTATTTTAAACATTAGCAACTTGATTTATCTTTATTTAATCTATTTAATTTTATTTGTGGTTATATGAATCTAAATTATAAATTGTTATAAATAATTACTTATGTGTTGTGAATTTTCCATAATTGGATTATTTATGACATTTTAGACCATATAAATGTTAATTTAAAATTTTTTAATATTTTTTTGACTTTTAAACAATTTTATTTTATGTTATTTTTATAAAATAACAATAGTGTCAATTTTGACACTATTCATTTATTTGAATTTAAATAAAATCCAAACAGAAAATATTTTAGAACTAAAAGAATTAATAGATTCATAACATGTCATATTTATCTATAAAATTATTGGATCACATTAAAAATTCATATAATATTTATTTTAATATTTTTAAAACCATTTATTTGATATTTCAATCAATAAAATAATTTCAACATCACTCTTGTGTCACCAATAATGATAATTATTTAATCTCTATAAATTAAAAATTAATTCACATGATGTAGATAATTTTATTAAGTTTCTGTATACTATTAATTTTTGATGTTTCATGAAGTTTATCACTAAATTAAAATTATTATACTTATAAGATTTAAGAGAGTGACATCCTGTAACTTTCTTTGGTTTTAATATTAAATAAATTATTTAATGGTCAAAAGTCCTTAAAATGAATCTATTCTGACCCTTAGGTGATATGGGTCCACTTTTCTTCATCAAATAGAATTTTATAAGGTGTTAGGGTAATTTTATAATCTTATTTTTACCCATAATTATCTGATTGACCTTTAAGTATAGTAAATAAAAATTACCATAGTTACTATTCATAATATCAAAAAAATAAAAGTAACCTATTAACATAATTTGGACACAATTAATTCAAATATGGAATCCATTTTTAAAAATTCAAAATACATAAGTTGCAGTAATTAATTTAAAATTAATTCCATTGTTACGAAAAAGGGTTCTAAAAGTTTAAACATTTCCAAAGATTAAAATGTTTTTACCTATGAATTCATTGTAAAAGTAATGGTAATGAAATAAATTATATTGAATGATAAAAATATATTCTATTAATACTTTAAAACCATTCAATATTATAATATAACCATATAAATTATTTGGATGAAAAAACTTGTTTTTAATTAAAATAAAGCATGTTTTTACTATTCATTAAAATATGAAATTTATCAGAATAATATGAAAAATTTATCCGATATAAATTTTTATATCCTGATTCCAAGGAATAATTATTATTGTCAAATTGAACTTATAAACATGTCAAAAATTAAATTTAATGTGGGTGCGCCTTAAACAGTTGGAAAAACTGCATTTTTAAAAAATTCTTATTTTACCCGAAAAAATTATTTTGTTCTCATACCATGTTATATAAAATGTGTAAGATGAATTATAATGTCATAAAATTTAAAATGTAGATACTAATATTCATAATGGATAGTTCATAATAATATTATAATAATATATCGTTGTTTAATGAAACCCGGTATTGCATACTACACACACTGCGGACCATGTTCGCAACATAGCATCCTGTCGCGTTAGACTAAAATGGGGACAAACAAATGAGAATCGACCACTGACCATGTTCGCAACACGGGATTTGTATCAATTTGTTGTCCAAAACCCTTAGGGGCGTTGGCTCGTAACAGTAGGAGAGCCCTTAGGCGTGGTATCCAGGACATTCTTGGGGGTCCCTTTGGGTGTGAAGGATAATGGAATCCCGAATAAAGGGGAACACGAAGCTTGAAAAGTGGAAGGAACTGGGCCAAGTTGAAGCTGACACTCTTGTTCCTAGACCAGAGTACTCTTAACACATGGGCAAACCACTGCAAGGGGTCGAGGGACTCATCTTGAGGGTGGCCAAGAGATGGCGGATTCCCGGGAGAAGGGGGCATGGTGCCAAGAACCTTGTACCACACCTATATATCCCCCTCATGGAGAGCGACATGACAAGGGGCCTAGGTGACCTGGAGATCGAGAGATCTCTATGAGGTGGGGCTGGACCTAAAGTCTTGACATTCAGGTGGTCTTATGTATCCCATAAGGATGGGAATCAAGCCACATGTACTTCTAAAAAGTTCCCCTTTAATGTCATATGGGGCAGGAAATAGGAGGGATAATTTTCAGAACGGGGTGCACGTGGTGCGGCTATCACAAACCCGACGTGAATGAGGACATAATCATGTACCATACCACATGGTCACGTAGTCCAAGTCTCGAAGGCAGGATAGAGAAGAAAAATTATCAGAACTCAAGCTGGACCCATAGACAAAGGGGTCTAGGTGTTCCTATTTATCCCATGAGGATGGGAATCAAGCCGAACGTAGTTCTGAGATGATCTTAGTTTAGGGTCTTAGAGCTCAGACCATGAAGGGATGGAAGCCTTCCAATTAAGAACAGTCCTTGACCTGATCCCGAAGCCCATTTCTGTCAAACTCGGTGTGGAAAACAAGGGAGGAAGATCTTTATTGAAATACTTGGAATGTACATCAAAGGGAAATCAGTGTAGAGCCCCATAGGATTCCCTTACTGTGTCTTTGTTCCCCTGACATGAAGATGCGCACTGAGGAATATCATTAAAAGTGTCGAAGTTCTAATTGGACATGAGAAGTGGAGTAGGATGAGAATTGTGTAAATAACACTTTGGGCATAATGGGGTTGGTGTGGAGATAGAGGATAACTATTAACCGTGGTGGAAAACAGTATCTATATCGCGTTATCCTGAAGTGGGAAAAAGAAATGAGCATCGATCGCTGACCTTGTTCACAACACGGTATTTGTATCAATTTCTTATCTGAAACCCTCAGGGGAATTGGCCCGTAATGGTAGGAGAGCTCATAGGCATGGTATCCAGGCCGTTCTTAGGGGTCCATCCAGGTGTGAATGGTAACGAAAGCCCTATTGAAGGGGAACAAAAATCCGGAAAAGAGGGCCAGAACATGTCCGAGTAGAACCCGACATTCCACGTACTAAACTAGAGTACCCTTAGCCACATTGGTGAACAGTCGAAAAGGGTCGACGAAGTGGCTTAGAATGGAGTGTTTGGCCGATGGGCTAAGGTGGGTTAGAAATTTCTGAGATATGGGGCTGGAACCGAAGCCTAGACATTCAGGTGGTCCTACGTATCCCATAAGGATGTGAATCAAGCCACACTTAGTTCTTAATATAGAGTTTAACGTCATTCAGGATGAGCAGGGGAGTATGATACCCTCAAACGAGGGAGGTGTATGGTATGTCGGACAAATAGATGTGAATGGGGATGTAATCCTACACCACACCATACACTATCATAAGAGAGGACCTGGGCCGGGGGCCCGAAAAGGAAAAAGGGCCTAATAGTTGTGATTTGGTCCGGAAGACCTGGCCTACTTGCAGTTTAACATCTTCCAGTGAGGACGACGGTTGGGAAATCGGATTTTCTGGATAGGGGAGGTGTATGGTATGATGAGTAATCCAACGTGAATGAGGACATAGTCCCATATCACACTGTACACTCCAGGTAAGAACTTGGGATAAGTAGCCTGAGGCTGGCCCTTGGTCAGGAAGGCCTAACCAGCTTTAAGTTTAACATCTTGCAGTAAGGATGGGGGCCGGGGGCTTGGAAAGGCCAAGGGGCCTGAGGCTGGGCCTCGGTCAGGAAGGCCTGACCAGTTTGTACTTTATCGTCATGCAGTGAGGACGAGGGCTGGATAAGGTGTCTCTTCCAGGGGTGTGTATGGTCTGGTTAGTAACCCGACGTGAATGAGGACGTAATCCCACACTACACCACACAACCCCATCATAGAGAACCTGGGCAAGGGGCCCGACAGTTGGCCCAGCCCGGAAAGAGTTTGTCGCTTCAGAACTGGGCAAAAAAAATCACTACAGTTGATGTTTGGGACATCTTGGGGTGGACTCGAAGATCTAGGGCAGCTGTTGACCATGTTAGAAACACAGCGTCCCAATGGTGACCTGATATGGGAGCAAAAAATGAGCATCGACCGCTGACCACATTCGAAACACGAGACTTGTATCGGCTTGTTGTTCATCACCCCCAAGGGTGTTGGCCTAAAATTGTAAGAGGGGCCTTAGGCCTTGTATCCATACTGTTCAAGGGCCCTTCCGGCCGGGGAAGGTGATGGAATCCCAGTCAAGGAGTGGGTGAAGCATAGTCGTACCCATCTGCAAAAGAGGCGAACATCTCCAGGGAGGGGGACGTACAGACGGATCGAGGCTAGCTTGACATGAATTGGGGAAAAAGTATGCACCCTGCCATATGTCTTGACCCAAGGGGAATATTCTGGCTTTTGGGCTGGGCCAACAGATGATGTTTTCGGGAATTTTTATCTATCTCATAAAGATGAGAATCGAGCCATACGTGGTTCTAGGAGGCCATGCAGTTTAATTTCGTGTGGTGTAGACGGGGTAGGATAGAAGAACGGGAGTGAGCACATGGTGCGACCATTATAATCCTCGTATGAGTGTGGGTAAGGAAGCCTGCTCTACATCATGTGAGGACTCTCCGAGGAAGCTATACCCAGGGGGTATTCAAAGAGAAGAGTTTGGTGCTGGGCTCAAAATGAAGTGTTTGAGAATTCCTATGTATCCCATGAGGATGGGAATCAACCCATACATAGTTCTATAAGCACAATTTAATGTCATATAGGATGATGAAACGCATCTCATCTGGGGATGTGTATGCTACGACGAGTATCCCGACATGAATGAGGAAATAATCCCATACCACACCATACAATCTTATAAGAGAGCCTAGATCGGGGAAGGCCATGGGGCCTGAGGCTGGGCGTCGGTCAGGAAGGCCTGACTAGCTTATAGTTTAACATCTTGTAGTGAGGACGAGGCAGATCTTAGTTTAGGGTCATAAGGCTCAAACCATTTTGCAGTTTATTGTCATAGAGGATGATAATGAGTAGTTTAACGGCATGATGGAAGGTGATGAGCAGTTTAATGTCATGATGGATGATGATGTAGTTTAACATCGTGCATGACGATGTTGCAGTTTAACGTCATATAGAATGATGTTGCAATTTAATGTCATGCATGACTGGATAGTTTAAGGTCCTGTTGGACCATCATGTTGTTTAGGGTTATGCGGGACCGCCCAGTTTATGGTCATGTAGGACCATAGAGTTTAAGGTCGTGCGGGACCCTCCAGTTTAAGGTCATGTAGGACCATATAGTTTAAGGTCATACAGGGCCATCCAGTAAAATGTTATGTAGGACCATATAGTTTAAGGTCATGTGGGACCGGGGTGCAGTTTAGTGTCATGCGACACCATCCAATTTATGTTCATGTAGGACCATACAGTTTAAGGTCGTGCGAGACCGTCCAGTTTAAGGTCATGTAGGACCATATAGTTTAAGGTCGTGTGGGACCGGGGTGCAGTTTAGGTTCATGCGGGACTATCTAGTTTAATGTCATGTAGGACCATACGGTTAAATGTTGTGCAGGACCAGGGTGCAGTTTAGGGTCATGCGGGACCTAGAGGCTCAGGAAAAGTATTTCATGATGAACTTAGAATTGGTGGGAGGAGTTATTCGCTCACTATCCATGGTTACCATGGATTATACTCCATTGGGGTAGACCTTATAAATTATGTAAGGTCATTCCAATTTGGGCTCCAGCTTGGGTGGTTTCCTACCGGGGATCATTGGCGCTTGGAAGACAATACCAGGTCGCATTACAGAAAAGAGCGAAGGTGAACCTTCTTGTTGAAGGCTCTGGCTATCTTGTTCTGATTCCTTTCCAGATTGTGTAGGTCATGAAGCCTGTTCTAATCCAGTTCGTCCAATTTAGATAGATGGATTTTGGCCACCTTATCTGCTTCCTGCTAGTCATAGACTGCAGTGCATAATGATGGCAGCTAGATCTCGTTGTGCAGGACAGCCTCAACCTCATACACCAGGGAATATGAGTTCACTTTTGTGAAATTGTGATTCATCATCTGATACGCCTAGAGGGTGTTGGGGAGCATGTCTGGACAACTTTTCTTGTTCTGAACAACCATTTTCGGAAAAATGTTAGAAAGGGTTTTGTTGAATGCCTCGATCTGTCCATTTTCATGCACGTGATATCGAGAGGTTTGGTTCGAACGGATATTGTACTTGGCGTACAATTTCTTCAGCACGGCTACTCAGAAGTTGGTGTCGTTATCAGTGAGGACATCATGAGGGAATTGAAACTGGTGGATGATACTAGATCTCACAAAGTCAATGATGGAACGGGCCTTGACCTCTTTGAGTGGAACTGCCTTTGCCCACTTGGAGAAGAAATCTGTAGCGGTTAGGATGAACCTACACTGCTGAGCTGTCACCGGTGGATATGGGCCCACGGCATCAAGTCCCCACACCACAAATGGACAACAGTACTTGGGGGAGTGGAGAGGCTCTGGCAGACGATACAGGAAGTTATCATGAACTTGGAATGTGTGGCATCTCTTGGAAAACTCAATACAATCATGGATCATAGAGGGCCATAAGTACCCCAGTCTCCGGATTTGATGGGACAACTTTGGCCTAGCCAGGTGGGCACTGAAAAAACAGACATAAACCTCTTGCATGACCTGAGGAATCTCAACTCCTTGAATGCAACAGAGAAGAACACCATCAGAACCCTTCTTGTAGAGGATCTTCTCAAGACTGGGACCACTCTGGAGGGTAAACAACATTGTGTGGCATCATATTCGCTCACGCTTGTTCCGATCATCTGGGAGGCAACCATTTCGGAGATACTTGACAAAGGGTACTCTCCAGTCAGGAGTGGCCTCAACCACTGCATCTCAAGAACCTGGGGCTCCTAACGTAGAGGATCTGGCGGTAAGATGGCTTACCTGCGGGCCGTCGTCATCCTCTGGTGTAACAGGGGAAATGACTCTCTGGTTTGCCACATGTATAACCATATCATCCTTCTTGAGTTCTACAAGTGACGCACCTAAGCTGGCCAAAGCGTCCGCTTGACTATTTTGTGACCGAGGGACATGGGTAACCTCTGGTATGGAAGGGAACTGAGCCATTAGACAGAGGGTACACTCCAAAAATGGAACGATATATGGCTTCCTGACGACATAGTCACCATTGACCTTCTTGATGACTAGTTCAGAGTCCCCATTAATGTTCAACTGGGGCACATCAATCTCAAGGGCCAGCTAGAGGCCAGTGATGAGAGCTTGATACTCTACCTCATTATTGGTGCAGCCTTCTGACAACTGGAATGAGTATGGTAGAATGTCTTGCGTTGGGGTGATGAAGATGATACCCAAGCCCACTCTGTTGAGGCTCGGATTGTTGAGCCTTCTACCGGTGGGGCTCCAAGGGGCACCATCGAAGTGCATTTGCCAACATGAGACAGAATGATCGACTGAGAGGATTTCCACATCAAGAAAATCTAGGTCTAGGGATTGATCCGTTGAGGTTGTATGGGCAGCTAAGAAGTCTGCCAATGCCTTCCCCTTGATAGCCTTATAAGGCATGAACCTGATGTTGAACTGCTGGAGGATTACCGCCCACCACGCTATCCAGCCAGTCAACATGGGGCGGTTCATAATATACTTTAGTGGGTCCACCTGAGAGACTAAATGTACCTCACTGTGCTGTAGGTTGTGTTGAAATTTCTTTATAGAAAACATGAGTGCAAGGCATCACTTTTTGATAGAGGAGTATCTGGTCTCCGTATCGAGTAGCATGTGGCTGAAGTAGTAGAGGATGTTCTATGTCCCCTCATTGTTCTTCTGGGCAAGCAGGGTGCCAAGAGACCGTTCCAGAGCAGTCACATAAAGGACCAGTGGCTTTCCAACAACAAGTGGCATCAGGACCGGAGGCTGGAGCAGATACTGCTTGATTTCCTCGAAAGCGGCCTAACACTCTTCATCCCATTAATAGGCGGGTCCTTTGTTCATGAGCTGGGAAAAGGGACTACACTTTCTAGCCAGAATCTCTATGAATCAGCGTATGTAGGCTAAGTGGCCTTGGAGACCTCGAAGCTCCTGAGTATTTCTCAGGGGAGGCATTTGGCTAATGGATTTGATCTTCTCTGGGTCGATCTCGATGCCTTGGTATCTGACAACAAATCCATGAAAATTCCCGGAGGTGACCCCGAAGGCACATTTAAGCGGGTTCATCTTCAGGTGGTGGGAGAAGAGGAAACCAAACAATTTCTCAAGGTCCATGAGATGGTCCTAGCACTAGCGATATTTGACCACTAGGTTTTCCTCATAAAACTCCACCAACATACCGAGAATTGTCTTGAATATGCAGTGCATGGCCTGTTGATTGGTGGCACGTTCATTTTTCTGGCCGAAGGGCATAACCTGGTAATAGAAAGTAACTTGGGGGCCCTGAAAGCAGTGGAATCCTCATCTTCAGGGGCCATCCTGATCTGGTTGTACCTAGAATATCTATCCATGAATGAGAGGGATTTTAACCCATCCGTATCATTAATCAACAATTCTATCACTGGAAGGGGAAAATCATCCTTTAGACAGTGGCGATTAATATCGCGGAAGTCAATACAGACTCTAATCTACCCGTTCTTCTTCCTAACTGGCACAATGTTGGCCAACCACATGGGGTACTGAACCTACTTAATGAATTTGTCTTTGATAATCTGTACAACCACAGCCTCAACCATGGCACCATGATGAGGATGCATCTTTCTGGGGGATTATTGAACTCGTGATGGTTTGTCGAAAGGCCAAGGTGGTTGATGACTACCTGGGGATATAGTCCTGACATATCACTGTAATTCATGGTGAACACATCTTAGTCCTGCTTAAGAAACCACTACTACAAAAATGGTCAAGGGAAGAGCCACCCTTTATCAGCGCTAATAAAAAAGCACTGATAAAGAATAATTTTTATTAGTGCTTTTTTAGCGCTGATAAATGAAACCATTATCAGCACTAAAAAACACTGATAAATCCACCATTTATCAGTGCATTATTATCACTAGAAAAGTGATGATAAATCGACACTTTATCAGCGCTAAAATTTTAGCCCTGATAAAGGGTCTATTTATCAGGACTTTTCTGGCACTGATAAAACATGTCTCCGATTTGATTAAAAGTAAGCACACAGTCTCCTCTTTTTTATCGGCCTCCAAGCTCTCACGGTATTGTACCCCTGCGACAGCTTCCCTCCCACCGATCTTCTCTTTGCCGGACCTCCTCCGTACTCTTTCTCCTTCCATTTGAACCTCTTCCGCGGATCTTCCTCCCTCCTAACCCTACTCCTCCTCTTCCCCTCTGGACCGTAATCAATGGTTGGAGGCTCCTCCAGTGCACCCCCACTCCGACGGTCGCATCTTCCCCTCCCGAGGCAGCGCAGAAAGCTCCCCCACCCTTTGGGTTTTTCCTTGGACTTCATCGATTTTTTCACACGTGGTCAGTGGATGCCCTAAAATATCTAGATGTTTTTAGTATGAGTTTTTGTGCATTTATTGTTGTTCTATAAATTAATTTTGTGATTTGAATTGTGTTTTTGAATCATTTTGTATGCCTATGTGTTTGGAATTCGATTATATTGTTTGTGGTAAATGTCTAGATTACATTTTATATAGTGCATCTTTTAACCCTCGCACCTTGAGGCCTACTTGAAGTATCCCGTTATATTGGCCAACAGACTCACCCTATGTAAACATGGTATTATAGAAATTTTGATTTTTTTCAAAGTGCTAAAGAGCACTTATCCTAAGAATAAAAGGTGCAACTTTGTATTATCTATTCTTTCCAATGTCCTCTTAGCCCATATCCACATACTTGGTCCCATGAAATATGCATGCAAGAAATAAATCATCAATAATCAAGAATATGACATTATATTATAGGGAACATATATCTTAAACATGGATTTAACCCATTTCTATGATCCACCAAGACTCATCCACGATGTTTAATGTTTATTATGAATTAGGTGACTAGTAGGGGTGGTTAAAAAGATGTTTCATGTTTTATTTCAGGGGTGGTGGGTGTTAGAAATATTGGAAAGGGGGCTGGAATGTGTGTTGATTTTGATGGGGGGTTTATCCTGGTTTTATTGATTTCCAAATCTTTATTGAAAATGGTTAGGCTCTATTAATCTCTATTTTTATAAGGAAGTGGTTCTCTGCTACTTTGTATTTGGAAGTCTTGTTTTGTGTATTTGAATCATAAATAATAATATTTGAGATTAAAATTGGATGGAGATGAATAAATGATTGGATGGATGTTAATCGTTTGACAATAGAGTATGAGAACGGAGTGAAAGAGTTCATCAAGTTTCATATTCAAAAAGGATGGAGATGAATAAAGAGAGAATTATTTGTTGAAAACATTTGATAGCAAGATAAATGATGACAAACTCTTCCTCATACCAACCATGAAGGGGTAAAACTCTACGATTAAAGCATATCAATTATATTTTCATTTCATTCATTACTTATTCTTTTTTGTGTATTTAGGCAACATTGGCTGCTAATTGCAGTGAATTTGGATACTCCCATGATTTATTTTCTGGATTCAAAGAACAGATATCCAACAAACCATCTGTATGTGATGCGGTTTTTCAATCTTTAAAACACTACATCCTACGTTTTAGGTATAAAAATCAAGTTATATAATATATATTATCTTTTACTGAGGATTCTGTTATGATAGGGAGGTGTAACAATATCGTCTAAATCATGGTATGAGGATAGGGGCTAAGCATAAGGAGACGAGCAAGTACTACGGCTGTACACGTATCATGGTATATATAATAAAATTTCACTATCCAGACATATATCAAAACAAGTTACTTACTCGCCTCATGATCAATGTTTCTGTAGTGTCCAAAACAAACAAACGACAAAGATTTTGGTTATTATGTTTGTAGATTCATGAGAGAGATCGTTTTCAATGGAAAAACTAGCATCCCTAAAGAGGTATTTTCGAAAACAAGTACTATTTCATTTAAATTAATTATTATTTCTTTATTTATATATTTTTCAATAATATTATGAATGCCTAAAATAGTCATATTCACAAGACTATGTAGATATGTTCAGAAATGAGTGGGTCGCATACCTGATGCAAGATTGTCTAGAAATAGCAAGAAGATCTGAATTTTATTGCAAGAGTTGCGGACGTGTATAATTAGAGGACATTTTTTAGAGGGGTTCATGGAGATAAAAAGATGAAACATTCTTCTATGTAAATGGTTGTAGAAAAATTGTAATTATTATTAAATAAAACATTCTTTCTCCAATGGGTCATTTGTCAATTTTAATAGATGAAATGCACCAGAAACATGCAAGAATGATGTACCACATTTCTTTAGGCTTTGGTCAAAAAAACCAGTAAAATCTCCAAAATACCTTCATATCACGCATGAACCAGTAAAATCTTTGATCGTTAGTTTCATTTATGCGGCAGCTTCCATGGTAGATTGGAAGTTCACCAATCCATTTGATGAACAAGATGGGATGCTAAATCTGGAATTTATACCATCCAAACGCATTCAGATTGTGTTGATACTTTAGGAGAACTATTCATGGGTCATCTGTGATGTATAAAAGTCATCCCCGTGTCAATCCGAGACACAGTGTGCCTGGTATCACTCAAGGTGTCTCTCGTTTGTTTCAAATGGACAGAATTTTAAGTAAAAGGAACTGACATATGGAAAACCGAACAAACGCATTCAGACATTGTTGATACTTTAGTAGAACGATCCATGGGTCATCTGTGATGTGTACGAGTGAACCACGCCTCAATCTGAGGCATGGTGTGCCCAGTATCACTCAAAGAGTATCTATTTTGTTTCAAATGGACAAATATTTATGTAAAAGTAACTAACATATGGAAAACTGACCAAACTCATTAGGATTGTGTTGATACATTAGGATGACAATCCATGGTTCATCTGTGACATGTACGAGTCAACCCGGCCTGAATCTGAGACACGGTGTGTCCGAAATCACTCAAAGTGTCCCTCTTTTGTTTAGAATGCATATAATTTTAATTGAAAACAACAACTAACATTCGGAAAACCGACCAAATGAATTCAGATTGTGTTGATACTTTATGCCAAATACCTTTATCAAATGGTTCTAATCATCAAATTCCAAACCATAATCATGCATCCAAGGATGGTAACCATTTGATCCAAACAACATGCAATTAGATCTTTGAAAGGGTAACGAAATTTTTTGTAATGCATACAAAATAAACTGAACCAAAACAACTAACCCAAGAATTTTCTTCCAATGCATTGACCTGTCTTGTGGTGAAGAAGGTAAGCTACTCAAAAAAACACAAAAGAGACCACCCACCCCCACACAGGTTAGTTGAATACCCAACAAGAAAAGCATGTGAAGTAAGGCTGTGTTTGGTTACAAAAAATGTTTCCTATCCTCAGTTTTCAAAAATTTATCAGATCATATCAAGAATGCCATACATGGTAGTAGTTTTGATAGGCCATCTCCACTTGAACAGGGATTTCAACCATGTTGAAATCAAAAAATCTGAAAAAACAAAGAAAAATGGAATCCATGGAGGAGACTAAATGTTCTAAAACATTCTAATGTCAATATGCATACATGCCTTTTTTACCTCTGATTAATAAACCTTACAACATTTCCATAGTATCTAACAAACAATATTGGAAATTGGCTTGTGCAACGCGGCCTAAAGTACAATACCTGCAATTTGTAACTTAGGCCGCGTTGCACAAGCTGATTGCCACATTGTTTTTAGAAACCAAATTTGCTCCAAAACTCTAATGATCTTCATTGATTCATGTCTCTTATAATCTTCCAGAAACTCTTCTATAAGAAGGTCAACTATCATGTATTCATACTCACCTTCAAATTCATGGGTGCAAGTACAAGGCCCGGATGAAGATAAAAAATTTCCAAAACAAGTTGACCAACATGCATCATCCCCGATGGAAGTAAGAGAGAAATTCACATGGACATTCTTAAAGATATGATTTTGATGTATATAGTGAAAGGGTGGTGGATGTTCATTGTTGATGTTGTTCTTCCACGAGACTTTCACCTTCTCATCTCCTCTCTCTATGTCTTGGAAATCATGAAATAGCCTTATATCATGTGGGGTAAGTTGAGGTTGCTGAGAAACTATGGCACCACATGATCTTTCATGTCCAGTACCCTCAGGATTGTTTTTCTAATCAAGCTACCTCTAATCATTAGTTGCATGTAAAGGTGGTGCGGCAGCCTCTATGATAGATTGTAAGTTGACCAATCTATTTGATGAACAAGATGGGATGCTAAATCTTACATTAATAGCATCCAATACACAAAATTGTTCCAACGATTCGGCAAGTGAGGCTACCTTTAAAGATATTTCATGTGTTTCATCAAGCGAGTCAGTTCCTAGTTCCGAAAAGCATTCACAAACATCACTCATCAGTTTCCTCAATGATAAACTTGGGTTCATGGCTTTGTATGACCAAAGAGATCTATCCTCTACTGCTTTTACAACCTATGTGGTGCATGTTTCAACTTCCTCCAGGAAAAAGGAACAAATGTGGTGAGTTGTAATCCACATCAATTTGATGTTTTTGAAATGATAATTATGTTTTCAAAATGGGTTCAATCTTTGAGGAAAAGTTGAATTGTCCTTGATTCATGTATGGATGATGGATTCACATCCATTCCAAGTGGTTTTGATGGAAAGGATGGATGGTAACATTGGTTGGTGTTCTCATGGATTTCTAAGAACGGTAAGTTAGAAAAAATGTTGGGTATGTTGTGGAGTTTTAGATGGGGTTATAGTGGTTCTTTCCCAATGACGGAGGTAATAAACATCAGATGGTGGTGTTTTGAGCTAAAGCGCATAGTGGGGAGCACCATAGAAATTAAGTGGTCAGTTGATGACATGATCAACATTTTGAATTAGATAGTCTTGTTTAAAATCCATATTGGTGTTTAGATCGGTTGAGTACATTGAGATGATGGTTGTGGTTGGGTTGTGTTATGGGTGTTTGGGGCAATGTAAGTATTTAATGGTAACTTTATGTTTTTTCATAATGAATAATTAGTAGATCACATTTTCTTGTTTGATATACTGGTTTTTCTGCATGTCTTGTTCTGCTGGCTGTACTGATACAGATTTTCTATTTGCGGGAAGCAAAGATTTAATAGTGCTTTGTTGAGCGCTGTTAAAGGGGCACACCCCTTTATCAGCGATGAGCTTTACAGCGCTTTTTTATCACTGTTAATGCCCGATTTGAGCGCTGATATTGCCCGTTTTTGTAGTAGTGAAGTTCACATACCGATGCTGCTCCTCGAGGTACATGACGCCACTGATCAATGTGGGTATCTGATCTACCTCGCTTCCAAGGTTCACATGTACCAGTTCATCGATCATGGTAGAGACTCCTTCTTCAATGGAAGGGGGAGAATCCTCTAGGTCCTCTTCTATGCTTGTGGAGGGATCTTCTATGGGTGGAGTTTTCTCTGAGCCACCAGATTCTGATGGGAGGCTGGTGCTGGCTTGAATGACTGTGGTCGTCATATCAAGAGATTCATGCACCACTGAGACTATAGCGATGAAGGCAGTCAATCCAATCACATCTGGTCTTCATCCCAAGGGGCCATGATTGATAAAATCAAAGCAGCAGTGCCACGTCGGCTTGAGCTGGTTAATTCTAGCCTGGCGGAATATACACGTATGACGTACCACCGTTTCCATGAGCCTGACATCCCAATATCATACAGGGATAGGAGGTTCAGGGATCACCTAAACCTGATTGGTGTAGGAGTACGAGGTGATTTTCCGCCATCGCTTGGACATAGGAATATTCCTTCCTCTTTTACCCAAAATGACAAAGCATTTCCCTATGTCGGGGGTCGTGGCCTCCAACAGATGAATTGGGAAGATGTAGGTTCCATCCATACCTCCCCAGGGATCACTTGTGACAGTGGCGAGCTCAATCTCACTTTTTAGAATCTGCTTATCCTTGCTCTTATAATAGTCAGAGTCTAGATAATGGGATTCACAAGAGGCAAAATGAGACGCATCTCCTTGGAGCACACCTACTCGACCATTGAGGGAGTATTTGAGGAATTGGTGATACGATGAAGGGAGCACTGCATGCAGGTGGATCCATGGATTGCCCATTAATGCGTTGTACATGGTGTCCTGGGAGACGACCATTAATTCAGTACTAGCAACTAGGCCACCAAACTGGTTCTTTAAACAGATCTTGCTGACCGAGGTCTTCTCGGTCCTGTCATATCCCTGGATTCTGAGGTCGGAGGGAGTTAGATCATCCTCAGACAAACCTAGCTTCCACAGTGTCTGAGTCAGGATTAGGTTAATCCCAGAACCCATGTCAACAAGACATCAGTGGACCTCCACAACATTGAACTGGCCAGTGATGTATAGTGGGAGAATGTTCCCCTATATATGAGGGTCTTCGTCTTCACCTGAGAATGAGATAACTTCCTGGCATTCGGCGTTCTCAATTGCCTCGGAGTGGAAGGCTTCTGTAGCTGCTACCTCTGTCTCAAACTGGAGGGGGCTCCTTAGGGCCTCGACAAGCACCTCATGCATTTCAGATGATAGGCGAAGAGCCTCAAGGATAGAAAGCCTCACTGTAATGCCAGTGAGGTGCTTCAAAACATCATACATCATGTCTAGATGTGAGATTATGCTTACAGAAGGCTGCTAATCAATTGGAGGCACGAAAGGCCCTGCCGGTTGGGCTGGTGGATGGCTAGTGCTAGGTACTCCCCGTTGCTCACTGGTCGAGGCATGAAGAGCGGCTTCGGCATGAGGATCAAACAGGTGATATTGGCTTGTAGTAGGGAGAGATTGGCCGTGGTGCAGTCGAAGCAGCTCTTCCTAATCTAGTAGAAAAAACGGTGATGGAGGTAGATCTGAGGGCACCAGATGAGGAGGTTGTGCATGCTGAGCTCTGCGCTGGTCCTATTGTCTGGTTTCAGTAGCATGCACTTCCTGGCTGGAGGTTCCAACTGATGCACCCCGACGACCCATGTAGTCAAAGCTCCGCCAACGTTGACGTCAACCAGGGACATTGGGGAGGTTTTCCTGGCATTCCCCCTCATCGGGAGCCATATGGGGATTTACCAACTCCACAGTATTAACCGAAATGTACCCCTGACTGTCTCTTGAAGAATCATCCACCACTGGGTGTATTCTGGGAGGGACCCCCATCCCAGGGGGCATGAAGTCATTGAGTGTGAGGGATGATGATGGCAGTGGTGGAGTGCGTTGCTACTTCTTGCACCGCCGCTGCTTGCCCTTCTGGGAAGAGGTCAGATGATATGATGATGCAGAGGTATTGGTCGCATCTTCGGAAGGCTCGGGATGATTCAGTCATGCCCGAATAATACCATGGGTGTGGGATACTGTTTTATGAGCCATCCAGTCATCCTACTTCTGGGATCTGCAGCTGGGGACTTGCTGCCACTTACCTTCGTCATCGGTACCTCTTTCTGACCTCACAAAGACACCCTCCACTTGTTCCAGGGTTGGGCCCAGCCTGACTATGTTGTTATCAACCTGGTCATGGAGGTAGTCTTTAAACACATAGCACTGCTTGAGGGTGTGCCCCAAAATCTGATGATAGGGGCAGTAGTTGGGGCGATCAGTGAGATTTTCCTCTGCCGGCCTTCTGCACTCGGGTAAGCGCATAATCCCCTACACTAGGGCACTACGGAAGTATCCAGATAACTGAGCCTCGTTGAGCGAGTAATTCTAGTGCCTTCATTCTGGATAAGGGGATCTAAGAGCCTGGCCTTGATGAGGGTCCTGCTGAGGAGGAGGATCCTGATTGTCCCACCTAGGCGGTGGGGGCACGTTGCACAGGGGAACATGCCGATTCTGAGGCAGTTGCTGCTAGGAAAGATACTGTGCCTGGGGTGGAGGGACCTTGCTTGGTTGTGGGGCTGGTGCCACTGGCAGCAATTCTAGCTACCTGGGGTCCTCTATTTGGTCCAATATGGCAGGCTTGACTTTGGAAGCCCTCCTTGCTGGGATTACAGGGGGCAACAGACGCACCTGACTAGCCTGTTGTAGAGCTTCCTCGAGGCGTTGAGCCTTATCTAAGAAATATCAAAATCCTCCATGGTAGTTCAGAGTGATCAGGGAAGGAACTAGTTCTACTTTGACATTCCCTATGCACATCGTTAGTAATTTCTGTTGAGTTAGTGGAATATCTGGGGAGTATGTGATCCCCTTCCACCGGGCGATGAAGTCCGCGACTCTATCATCATGCCTTTGTTTTCACTTGAAGTGTTCTTCGATACTGGTCTTTCACGTGGTGGAGTTGAACTGATATAGGAATTTCCAACGAACATCCTCCCAGCCGGTCTCTGGTCCAATAGGGAGCTGGTTGTACGAGACGAACGCAGGGCCCTCCAATGTCTGCACAAAACATCGGAGCTTGGCCACTCCCTGCTATGCTGGGGTCCCCAACATTGGTCCACACCTGGACGGAAAATGGGCCAGGTGCTGCGGCTGGTCCCCTATCCCGTTAAAGGGCGAGTAAGTGGGAATTCCAAAACTCGGGGGTGCAGGAATATCATCCACCCACACGGGATATGGCTTGCCATCTGGTGGGACTGCCACCTGTCGTGTTTCAAAAACCTTGAGGCGGGCAATGAGTGCCGCTATAGGATCATCCGGGTGGGGGTCCCTATCTTGGTGGGGATACCTAACCACAAGTGTGTTTTTGGGCTCTTCGACCCGGTAAACGACTTCAATGGCTCTTTGAGTGACTGGCGGAGCGTCTTGCAGGGCAGCTGGGGGAACCCGAGTTGGATTCCTCGGATTGTCTCGCCGTTCGGGAGGGTATGGTGAGACGTATCGAGCCCTCTTGCCATGAGTTCCAGCTTCAGCCCTTTTCATGGGAGTAGCATGATCAGGGTTTCCTGGAGGCATCTCACCGGGGGGTAATTGTTCCTACCCCTGCTTCCCCGACCTAAGATCACCATTGTCGGGTCGCCGCTCTATAGCATGCTCAGCTAGGAGTTTGTCGACCATTCACTTCTGGTCAAAAAGTTGTTGGTTCAATGCGACCTTCTCGGGGTCTTCCTCTACCATCCGCACTGAGGCGGACGGGTCAGAGGGCAAGACAGCTCCGACATGCTCTTTACAATTTTCAGAATTCTGACCGAGTACCAGTGACTCGGAGAGCGTATGGAGACTGAGGAGGTTCCTATATTGATGAGTAATCCTCCCCGATGGGTCCAAAAGTGGTGGTACACCCTCAGGGGGTAAGTCTCCATCAAGAAACTCCAGCTCGTCCTCCTTTTCCACTATGTTAGCCGTGTGGACCGCAACCCTTCTTGGGGGCATGTCATCAATGTTGCATAATGAGTCGAGATTCCGTCAGATTGGACTGAAGAGGAGGGCGGCATACTACCCCCAACCACGGACTTGCGTATGGGGGGTAGCTTCCCTGATGATTTTGCAGAGTACCTTGAAACTCTGAACGTATTTTTGTTGGAGGGTGTTCTGGCGACCTGGTGACTCAGGGCACTGGGCCACAGGGAGTGCAGCCAAATAGACCAGACAACATTGCTCGCCAATTTCCTCAAAGTGAACATGGCTCCTGGGGTACACCACATAATGATAACAAAGACTGAAGTGTGTCGCCCATAGGGTTTTACGGAAGCACTCGACTTCCTCTGGGGTGGGGGATTCCAGCGCATGAAAGTTCGATGTTGCCGCCTGCTAGAACTTCTCCAAGAAGTGGTCCACCACAAGAATGTCAAAGAAGCACCTGGGTTAATATTTGGTGTATGGCCCCATATTCCCCAACTTTTCAACTGGAGGCAGATGAAGAACTGGTAGAGGTACAAAAGCGGACCGCTGAGACAATAAACTAGGCGGCGGAGAATATAGAGAATGAGCTGACTGGTCTCCGAATTCCATGCCATCCTCTGAAGAGTGCGATGACCTGACCATAATGGAATGATATGATGAGCTGACAGACACAACTTCTGGTGCAGGGATCGCAGTTTCCGGTGATGGGTCATGCAGTTGCTCCACCGCCATTGGTCCCCAAAATAGCTCTTTGTGATCTTTGGTTGAGGTAGAGGGTTCTTCTGGTGATGATGATGGTGACTGCACAGTCGGAACCTATGGGACTCCCAAAAGTTTATCCTCCTAGATGTACCTACAAAGGGAATAAGGAATCCGGTGGACTTCACATTCTGGAAGGATGAGGCTAACACGCCTTGTTCCTGCCCTGGTCCTTGACATGGAGGACCGAGGGGATGGATCCACTGCAGATTTGTATTCTTGTTCAGAATCCGAGAAGAAGTCCTATTTGATCTCCATACAAACCTTCCTAGGATTCTTCTTGTGGATGCGACGACCCACCCTCCTGCCCCTAAGTGGCTCCTCGCGACAAGGCTGATTCCCGACATGTAGTCTTGGGGTCGCACTATTTCCAGGGCGGAGAAGACTTCCACTTCAGACAGCTGGGGTGCGAGGAGCACCGGGATAAATGTCAAAGGGGACATGGGGAGGACCGCCATGAATAGAACCTGAGTGGGAGAAACCTCTGTCAGAACCAGTGGGAGCATGGGGAGGACCTCCATGATTGATGTGGGTGGAGCGAGGTTGACCTTCACCCCTTTAGTTTCCAGGACGAGGAGGACCTTCGCCAGATGTAGAGAGAATATAGGGTGGATCCCCATGATGGAGAGGGATCAGATGGGTAATGCCTTCACATCGATGGTCAGGGACAGGAGGAAGAATTCCATACCTGGTGTGGTGGGCATGGTAGAGGCTTCCGTGCCGACTGTAACTACTACGGGGCATGCCTTCATTCCGGTTGGGGGTAGCACGATGCATACCTCAATGATGAGCTTCGGAGTGGGGAAGGCCCATGTTTTGTGGAATAGTGGTATGGGGAGGACCACTGTACAGGGTGACATCACTGCGGGTTGGTTCGCGACGATCAGAGACGAGGCGTGAGCGCCCCACGTTCGTGGATGTAGACACCATTGTGGTAGCAGTAGAGCCATGCAGAGTGAATGCGCTGGTGGTGCCCCTACCCCTGCATAGGCTGGTGGGAGATGAACTTGTCCCTATAACAGCAGCCTGATTCCTGGGAAGCAGGGAGATTAACACATCAAAACTGCGAGGAAAAGAAATTGACAACCAGTGCCCCAACGTCATCCTGTCTTCCATGGCTGGTAAGAGGGATCTACACTAACAATGTTGCAGAATGGAATGCCCAATGTTCTACTGCCCCAAATTTTGGTAAGTTTCATGGCAGGCCCGCTATTTGCTTGGCTAGACACGGCGCCAGATAGCTAGATCTGGTAACACATCAATCAACTGATGTCTTGAGCACTACTAGTCTTCATATTGAGGAGAAGACATTCACATCATGTTCACCATTTCTGTTTCCAACGCTTTATCCGGGTCGCGCGCATCCGTCTGGTTGGGCGCGACAAGCATGACTATTTGTTGCCCCACATTCCCTCTTTCCAAAGGTGGGCAACATTCGCTCCTTATTTCGGGATGTATGGTCCTTGATTGAAACCAGGCTGATTGGATGTCGGTTCTTCCTTCTGTGGATTCCTCCTCGTAACTCGTCACCTAGTCTGGGTCTCCCTCATAGATTTAGTATGGTTTTCATGAAAATCTTCCTACTTCCATGTTTCTATGGACACCGATTAATTACACTTCTTTTTTTAGAACATTCCAATGGGTCTGGTCAGGGCAGCAACCTTCAGTTTGGGGAGTAGTCATGTCGAGGCATTACTAACGTGTCTGAATGTTGGGGAATTGGCATATCTATCTTTTTTACCTTATTATAGGGCTTCTAGAGGGCGTGGAAGCCTGAGGAATCCCACATAGAGCACGAGGAATCATATGCCATAGGCATGTATTTGAGGTTTTCCTAATCTTCCTGTTCTTAACACGGGGTATGCCGCAAGCTTGACATCCTATGAGGATGAATGAGACTGATCAGAACACCGATGAAGGTGGATCAGATTGATGAACCCCTTTGAGGTAACACCGACATCAAAGCCAGCTCGGGGGGCGGCTTCCCGAATGCTGTGCAGAGGAATGATATGGCATGATCTCACCGGGATGTGGCGGCCTGGGTATGAATCTGTATGAGTGATGAAAAAGTTACACAGAGTCGAGGGAGAATGAAATGGGACCATCGTGGAGATGACGGTAGTGATGGTCTTGAGTCACGAAGAGACTTTCTATGTATCCCTGTGGTAGGAAATCAAATTCCTTGTAGTTTATTTGGTGAGAACCGATGTGAAGGGGGTCGGGATGACCAACAGGTTATGGGCTTGAACCTCAGGGATGCTTCCTACATACCATGCCTTGACATAGATCAAAGCCCACGTAGTTCGGGATGGGGTGCTAGTGAACCAATGTGAAGAAGGACCATGGTCCCATTGGATGGTGGGGCTTGAACCTCAGGGAGGCTTTCCTACGTACCATGACTTGACATGGATCAAATACCCCATAGTTCATAATGGATTCCGGTGAAACGATGTGAAGAAGGACCTTGGTCCAATGGGTGTTGTTCTTGAACCTCGTGAGGTTTCCTACGTTCCATGCCTTGAAATGGATCAAATTCCACGTAGTTAGGGTTGAAAAGGGGATATTGAACATACATGAAGGGGTGTCAGAACAACTAGATGGTGGGGTCACAATGGCTTACTGCTAGATTGGGATGCAATTTAATGTCATGCGAGAAGAGGGAGTTTCGGAGAACCGACATGAATAAGGAACTTGGTCTAGGTGGATGGTGGGATTGAACCCCAGGGAGGCTTCCTATGTACCTCTCCTTAGAAAGGATCAAAGTCCATGTAGTTCAGGATGTGGTGTGTTGGAGAACAGACGTGGACATGAACCCAGGGGTCCACTGGTGGTGGGCTTGAATCTCGTGAGGCTTCCTAGGTACAATGCCTTGACATGGAACAAAGTCCCCGTAGTTCGAGCAAACAGTTTAATGTCTTGAAGGACGGGGGTATAACCTGATGTGAATAAACAGTCGATCAGTGGGCTTGAACCTCATGGGGCTTCCTAAGTACCATTCCATGACATGGATCAAAGTCCTCATAGTTTATGAAGGATGTGGGTGTCGGTGATCCGACGTGAGGAATGAACTTGGTCCAATGGGTAATGGGCTTGAACCTCGTGGAGGCTTCCTATATACCATTCGTTAGAATGGATCAAAGTCCTCATTGTTTAGGTATGGAGGTGGTGTCGGAGAACCGACGTGAGGCTGGATCGAGGGTCCGATGGGTATCGTGCTTGAACCTCAGGGAGGCATTCTACGTACCATGCCTTGACTTGGATCAAATTCCTCATAGTGCGGGTATATAGTTTAACGTCATGCGGGATGGTTGAATTTGGGGCTTACGCTCTGAGGCGACCCTTGGTGGTGTTTGGTGAACCGATGGGAGGGAGGTCGGGATGACCAATGTGTGGTGGGCTTGAACCTCACGAGGATTCCTACGTACCATGCCTTGACATGGATCAAATTCCTCATAGTTCAGGATGGTGTACCATTTAATGTCATGTGGGATAGGGGTTGGTGTCATAGTAGATGCTTACTCTAAGCCCACATGAGTCATGCTCGGTGTGATAAACAAGAGGCTACAGGGATCACACGATCACATTGCGAAGGGTGCGTCCGTGAGAAGTGAAGAGGGGCTTATGTGTTAGGCAGCCCATGGTGCCAAGACTTACTCTAGGATTCAGGCATGAGGGCGACAAATCAAAGAGGGAGAGGAAAGGTTAATGGAAGGCACCTATGTCCATCTCCACCCATGGTACGTGGCACCGGGGAAGTATGGGGGTGCATGGGTGCTACCTCCCGCAAGAAAGGCTAGGGGCTTATGCCAAGATGGCTGCCCTTCCCCGCGGACAGGCCCCACCCCAACAAGGAGGATATCATTCCATGTGTGAAAGATTCCACTCTCGTTGAGACAAGCGGCGTAAAGAATGCCCGAGCCGAGGAACCCCTCATAGGATCTGTGGGAGCCATGTCACAGTTTAAGGTCATGTGTGGAGGACGAGAGTTCTTGGAAGTTTAACGTCCTGCATCTTAGACAAGGTGGGTTTATTCCGCACCCCTAAAACTTACATAACCGTTACCCTCTTCTCCTTATGGGAGGGAAGGTACTGGAAATTCCATGCTAAAGGGGGGTCGTAGAGTGAACCATCGAGGGGTCCACTTTAGAGTTGCTATGCGAAGAAGCAATAGCCATTACCGTGCCTATGCGAAGAAGCATCAGGAGAAGAAGTGATACGGGAAGTATCGTCTGGGGGACTTTGATCTCACATCGTGAAAGCCTCAAGGGTCGCATGGGAAAAGGAATTTCCAAGCATAGGGGTCCATCGTTAGAGGGCTTAGGGAGCTCGGTTGCTCTGTGTGGTGAAGGGAACATGAAAAGGAGGGTGCTTCGCAATGTGGGGTACCTTAGACTTAGCATGGGGCATAGTTGCAAGTGTGAGGTGCTTCAAAAAGTGGAAGGTTGTTCACAAAGCACTGCCTCGTGGAGCATAGGTGCCTCACGAAGCAATGGGCCGCGAAGTAGTGTGCTTCACGAAGTACACTGATCCTTCCATGGCATGTGGATCATGTGTACAGGAGGGGTGTTTCGCGAAGCATAAATTCTCTACGATAACCCGAGTCCCCTTGGGGATCCCCTTCCTTCGTGAAAGACCTTAGGCTTCGCAAAAGGCATCCTTATCGGAAGAGGGGATCAAAACGAGAGAATGCAGAGGCTCCTCGCGAAGCAAAAATACCTCGCAGAGCTCATGGTTCCCAAAGAAAAGGGTTCTTTGTGATTCAGGATCTGGGAACCCAAAAGGTCGGATTGTCCGTCCGGGGCACTCAGGGGGAGCATGGTATTAATAGGTAAGAGGTACCGTGAAGTAGAGCTTAAGCGGTGTGAAGGGGGCTTCGATTGCTTCGCTGTAGGTCGCGAACATCAACCGGGATTGCGAAGGGGTACCGCCTCCTTTTCTTCGTGGCAGGCTCGCGAAATTATGGGGCGCTCACGGGGTGTCCCACCTCTATTGCTTCACGATGGGTTCGCGAACGTCAGGGGAACTCACGGGGAATCCCACCTATATTGCTTCATGGCAGCCGCGTTGCTTGGGGGGCTCAGTGACATGGCTTTGCAGTGCAGGGCGTGGGGCCTTTTTTTCTTCTTTCTTCTCTTCAAATATTTTAGCGCCAATAATAGTCGATTCCTAAAGAAGAATTAAAGGATGAAAAATAAAAAAACCAAAGAGAATAAAAATAACACAAGATTTATATAATTTATATGGTTTATAAATAATCAGTATATATACACAGAGAGAGAAATAATTCATTATACCTTAGAGTGAATTTCATGCAATAATACAGGAGTCTAAAGAATACAGATCGAAAAAATATCATAAAGAAATTTAGTTTTATAGTAACCCACATTATTATAATTCCAAATCCATAAAGTAGGTCAATTTTCCTATAGTAATGGTGTTTGTAAGTACATGGAGCTATAATACCCATTCTCGTAAATTCCATAATGTTCCAGTAATATATTGACAAGGTATACACTACTACGGTATCCACTATCGATGTCTCTATCCATCTATGATACTATTGATCAGCTCTGCTACACTTCCTCCAAATTTTGGTTGTGGGCCTTTGACCTATATACCTCAGACCCTTGGATAGATAGGGGTTTTCCCTAGAACCCATAGTAACCTAACACATAATTTGAACTGTGAGACTAGTGGACTAGTTTATAGTATGAGCCGATAACATTTTGGTCAAAATTCATTTGATAGATGAAGATCAACCATTCCAACAATCTCCCACTTGGATCCAGATATTGTAAACTGACCTCCTTATATGGGTTCGAATTTATTAAACTTATTTAATTTTAATAACCTCTTCTAATTCACTAACCAATGGGTGCTTTCCCATCAAATATTTAATTTCATGTTGTGATTCCTGAAATACTATCTACTTTCCTTTCAAATATTCAATTTTAAGATGATGACTCATGAAATAAAAAATTCATTTCCTTCCATGATCCTATAATGTTCTTCCATATTATATTTCTCATCATCAATTCCTCAAATTAGACCAATAGATTCACACTAATTCCAATTTCTCAATCACTAAATTCTTTAACAACATGCCTTATAGATTACTAGTTCCACAGATGGTTTCCATTTTTAACAACCCACTTTGTATTAATAATCTAATAAATAGATACTTGAAATGAATATTCTTTGTCCAAGAATGAAACACTAGGTTTTTTTCAAGATTCATAACACTCTAAATATCATGGTGCAACGAATTTAGCTTTAAATTTCTATATAAATAATCTAAATATTTCTTCATATGAACTATTTGCTTCTCGACTTTTGTTAGAATAATTCACTCTACCACTACAATAAACAATTCCCCCACCTTCTTTAATTAATATATCTATCTCACTTGAACTATTCCATAAGTAAACATATAACCTATGTTACTACCCCAACTATCAACATCACCACTAATCATAAAATCCACATACCCCTAAAATGAATCACCCTTCCAAAATAACTTATATAATTCCTTGTTTCCCTTTAAATACATTAATATCAACTTTACAACTTCCCAATGTTTCTTTCTGGGGTAATCTATGTACTTTATCACAACTCCCATTATAAGAGAAATATATATATGTTTAAAAACCATGGAATACATCTAAATTACAAAAACTTATGCCTATGGAACTTTTTCAATGTACTCAACCTCTTATATTAACATTGTTTCTTACTCATTTTATGATTTAAAATGTTATTCTCGGGGAATAAAAATGGACTTTCATATAGAATATTAAATCTACTCAAAAACATTTGAATGCAGTAAGCCTACGATAACATCAATAATTCATATGAATGGTCTCTCTTTATCTTCATCCCCAAAATCTAAATATATTCTCTAATATTTTTAATCCCAAACTCCTTCGCTAGCTACCCTTCAGTTCATCAAACTTTTGTATTAATGTTCTTGTAGTGATAATGAAATCCATAAATTGAATCAATATATTGTATCAATCCCCAAAATACATGATATAACAAAATTTTTCCATGTTATTACATTTATATTAATTTTTACTCATGAATGCATTGACTTCTTATTCCACCGATTTGGTTCTTGCTTTAACCCATATTAACTTTTCTGGAGTTTTCACACCAGGTCTTCCTTTTTTGACTGAAAAAATAATTTTGGTTCTCCATAAAAATGTCAAACTCCAAATATTTATAAATAATTATTTAAATAAAGCTACATAAGATGTAAATCATTTGATATAATAACTCTAAGAACTACCCATATAGTTATAAGATTCACTAAAAGTGTGAAACGTTTAGTAAAATCTATATATTCCTTCAACTAAAAACCTATTACCACCAGCCTTACCTTGCAAATCATCTTACTACCTTTTTCTACTTTTAAATTTTATACCCATTTTTTATAAAAATCTATATTTTCTTATGTAAAAAGTGTCATATCCCAAGTATCATTTCCATGAAATGAATAAATATCCTTCTTCATAAACATCCCCCACTTACTCAACTCCATTAAATTCATAACCTCTTCAATTAATTTTATCTCTCCACAATTAGTCAAAAATAATAATATAAGGATGATAAATACCTTTGCTAATGTCTTCTAAGCCTTTTTGAACTCCTCAAATCCACTTAAAAAGTATGCTCTGTTGGTTCAGGTGTCATGTTCTTAGCTATACCATAATGATCCATTTTCTCATAAAACCCAGATTGTTCGTTTCCACTATGAGATTCAAATACATGATGATCCATTTATTTAACAGATTCATTAAATATCACATTTTTTGTTTCAATGATCTTGTTGTTCTCATCATAAAAAAATAAATATCCAAAGTCCTCAACACTATAGAGAATAAAAAAATGATTTAGGCATAACATCAAACTTATCATTTATGTTAGTATCTATATTTACATATGATAAACAACCAATCACTTGTAAATGAGAATGTCTTACATCCTTTTTTCACCACAAATCCTTAGGTATAAATTCATACATCGGTACATATGGAAACCTATTGATGATATATATTGATATATGCACTACCTTTTCCAAAACGTTCATGGGTAACCCCGAGTGTAGCCTTGTACTATTGGAACATTCAATCAATATCTTATGAATCATCTCATCCACACCATTTTATTATAAAATATTAGGAATATTCTTATCCCACAGAATTCTAATATTAGAACAAAATTTTATGAACTCTTTACTAGTATAATCTCCTTTTTTGTTAGAACTCAGACATTTCAGCTTTGATCCTAACTTCTTATACTCCAAAGTATTCTAATTCTGAAATGTGGTAAATAAATAAGATAGTTTTTTCAAAAATTAAACCCAAATATTCCACATTGAGTCACTGATTAATGTAACATAATATAGTGACCTTAAAAGGGAATATACTGGCATAGACCCCCAAACATTAGTGTGCACTATGTCTAGCCTCTCGGCCTTTGGTGTTATACCTCCTTTTGTAAAAGATAACTTCTTCTAATATCTAAATATATAATCTTCACATAAAATAACTTCCCCAACATCATATTTGATAAAATTCTTTTTTATTTATAGAACCTTCATCACCTTCCCACTTATGTGGGCTAACCCATAATGACAAAATTTTGAATCACCAAAAATATTTGTTGCTAAAGAATTCCCATTCAATTTTCTATCACATTATATTGGGTTATATTATTTACTATGTGAGTTATGACCATATATCCATTGGTAATTTTCCATGCACAAATAGTGTGGTTCTAAATCCTACATCATAAAGATACCCGGTATAAATATTATTACATCTTTTTCTAGAGATATATCACACATTATTTAGAATGAGAAAACAAACACTATTGTTCTTGATCTGTGAATCACCATTTCAAATAATCTAAAAGGGTTCATCAGTAGTAAGATGAACCTTTCCAAAATTTATAGAAACATAATTATTTAGGAAGACCTTCTTTAATGTGGAATGGAAGGATTACTTGAGTCTGAAATGTAACGCCCCGACCCCAGTTACCCAGATTCGGTGCATTATTACATAACATAGGCATGATCACAAGGGATCAAATCCCGAAAGACCGATCAATTTAGTAGCCTTGGATGTACTAGATACATTTATATGTTTTACATTACATAATGAAATAATAACATCAACAAAATTTTGTCCCCTTTTGAACACACTTATATCCTTAGCCTATCCATGAAGGTCAACCATAAAACAAATCTTCACATCCTGGGAGAAATAAAACATAGAAATGGGTGAGCTTAGATGCTTAGTGAGGATCACAATATATCAGAAACATTAATTAATAAGCTTAAAAATTTAAGGGAATGTATAAGACTAAAATGAAAGCCTTTTAATCTAAAACATCATCATAATATGGAAAAGATAAAATAAAATAATTCCATTTACTTATTCACATGGATATTCTACTAGTAGAATAATCACATGCAATATCAATTTCCACTTTCATAATGATGGAATGCAAAATGCCAAAATTCATAACCACATAGTAAAGGCCTTGTGCCAAAAATACAAATAATATTTTTCCAAGGACTTGTTCTAAGACACTAGTTTGTCTCATGAGACCTACGGATGCATCAAGGAGTTATAGCGGGCCCCACCCATCACTTACTAAGTCCAATTCATTCCTCATATGAAATGGTTTAAACATAACATAAACATTCATATTAAAACTAGCATAAGAAATGTTAATAATTTATCCATAAACCATGAATGGTGTAAAAATAACACATCCACAGTCAAACATATCCCAAAACATTCAATACAATATTGAAGTTTTGTATCATAATAAATCAACTTCAAACAAGATTAAAATCCATCAAAGGATATTGACATAGATGAAATAAAATTTTTTGTAGAGAAATATATCTTTCTATTTTGAAATCATTTAAAAGTTATATAATTATAAAAGAAAACCTTTATTTTGAAAATATTTTTATAAGCATGTATGAAAACCATCCACAATGTTAGAACAACAGAAAATATCCGCACCCACCATATAAGTAGAAAAAATACACTCTTACCTTAATTTTTTCAAAAAGGTCATAAAGTACATTGTTTGGAAAGTGACGTAAAGATTCCCTCCAAAAAATATATGGTAAAAAAAGGGTATAAATGAATCTAACCTATAGTCTAGTAAATAGTAAGAATGTTTTGAATTTCATTTTTAATATAACACGGATGTCGATGATAAAGAGGTCCTAGTAGATACTTTCGTATTAACAACCTCAGATAAGTAAAGAGATTGTAGAATTAACCCTTACCTTTTACTTTTCCTTGGACGAGGGTATGTTAAAATCCTGTATAATAGATAAATAATTTTTATTAAATTATAAAATAACTATATACCTAAATATTATATCATATATGACACTCTAATATTTATTTTTTAATAATATTTCAGTAGTATAATCGTTTCAGGAGTTAACTGATTCATTTTATTTTATATTCTTGGTTATGTAAGCCATGTTTGTTATGAATAGGATGTATTTGATTCATATAAATAATTATATTATGTTCATAAATATTATTTTTAATCATAAAATAAAAATTATTCTTGAATGATTACGATAGGGAATGAATCTCATGACGTTCGTGCAGACGGTATTCCGTACGTATGCACGAGTGACAATATCATCATATTGATGGTGAAATAATATGTAATTGGATGGTGTATAATATATATATAATCATTAAAATGTTATATTTATTATTTAAATCAGTTATATTCATTATTTTACCCATCCAAAATAATTAAGTGTTTGAATAAAAAACTGCACCACGACGTGGAGACGGTAAGCCGTACATACACATGTATGGTGAATTTTTCATTTATAAGATGGATATAATAACGAATATGGTTGTACCATATTTATAATAACATCACAGTATATATAAGATACTGGAGTTATTATTTTATAATGGAAACAACAAATAAAGAGGAAGTGGAAGAAGAAAAGAACTTGAAAGAGGTGATGAAATATTTACCTCTTCTTCAGGTTTCTCCTTTTGATTTGAACTAAAGGGATCTTTAGGTTGTCTTTATGACCACAAAAGGTCTCTAGTATTAAGGTAGGAATTTTGGGAGGAAATTTTTGCAGGTTTTTTCCAAGACAAATGGATTTGAGGTGTGAAATTAAGAGAAGGGGAAGTACCTTTTTATAAGATAGGTGAGGGTCACTTTAGGAAAACCATGAAATATTATTTTATAATAAAATAATTTAAGGTTTATAATTGCTAAAAAATGATTTTTTATAGTATAATGTGGGTATGAGTCGAAAAACTCTCAACCAATAGGTTTTAGACTGGTTTAGGTCACCATATTAACCTTATCTTTTAGATTTACCTCTTGGTTAAATAGTTTTCAATTTAACATGTCTCTTTGTATTTTTATATTATATGGTTAATAAAATGACTATAATAAGAAAAGAGAACACCTAGTGGTTTATTATTAATATATGTATCCTTATCTATGTCCTTTGGTCGATCCTTATATTTTTAGAATTATTATATCAATTAATAATATAGTATTTGATTTAAAAACTCAATTATGTCAAGTTTCACACTATTTAGTATTTGGTTTTTTTTGAAATCATAAAAACATTATTAATTCAAACCAAAATTATTTAATCAAACATAAAATATCATATTAACCTATAAAATTATTTTAATTCACAAAAAGTCTCAAATTACATTTATTTGGATATTTATAATATCAATTATTTTAATGTTTCATTAATAAGGTAATTACTATATCATCATTATGTCATAAATAAATTAAATTATTTAATTTCTAAAAAAGATAAATAAAATACTATTATGAAGGAAATATATTCAGGTTTTTAATGAATATTTATTCTCTAATTTATCTTATGTATACCTTTATATTAGAAATTGTTTAGTTATTAAACTTTGAAATTAACTCTTTTAACTCTTCTTTAAATAATATAATTATAAATGTCCTAATCTAATTAAAGGGGACCAAAGGGGACCATATTTTATTCCTAAGGTTTTTTGTGGTCTAATTAAACTTATCTAATAGAATTAGGACATGTGTTAGGGAAATTATGATAACATTTGTACTCTTAATTACCCTATTCACTTTTAACCGTGGTAAATAAAAGTCAAAAGTTACTATTCACCAAAAATTATTTTCATCTTATAAAACTGAATTTTATTTACTGATGTTAACTATGTATCCTTTATTTTTTAAATTTAACCGAATGAAGTGGTAAAATTACGTTTTAGGAAGATTTTTAAATGCTTATAGTAGGTGGGTAAAAGACGGTAAAAAGTTCAATATAAAATTTTTATATATCTAAACGTATTATAAAATGAATCAAATGAATTACATTGAACTTATATAGGTATTATGTATCTATTTTGACCTAAAATAAATTTAAATATAATAATAATAATTATTTAAATAAAAAATTCAGTTTTAACCAATAACACATCGTTTTTCACTATTAATCAACAATTAAAAGTTTTCAGAAAAATACCAAAAATTCACCCTAAGCTAATTTCGATATTACGAATTCAAAAATGAAGTCCATTTTGAAAAATGAAATTTAGAAAATTTTAAAAAGTGGGTATTACTATTCATGAGGTCTAGTTTGATTGGTTGGGGTGTGTTAGAATCATGAAGTTGCATATAATGAAACCTATTGCATTATTCAAAGGGAAACATACCGTGGAAGCTTCAGGTGTTACATTATCCCCTCCTTAGAATAATATCTTCCTCAAATTTTCTAGAATATTACTGCATAAAAATATTCTGGTGGTTCTTCATCATAAGTTCCTCGGGTTTCCAAGTTGCCTCTTTTATCTTATGATTTCTCCAAAGAATTTTTACTAGATGAGTCATCCGGTTTCTCAGCACTTGTTCTCTAGTATCAAGAATTTTGACCAGCTCTTCACAATAGGATAGATCATGTTTCAATTCAATTTCCCAAAGGTGAGTACATATATTAGGTCAGGCATGTATTTTCTCAATAGTAATATGTGGAACACATCATGAACTTTGGAGATACTTAGAGGCATTTCCAAATGATAAGCTACAACTCCAATTCATTCTAGAATTTCAAAAGGTGTGATGTACCTGGTACTCAATTTACCCTTCTTACCAAAACATCTAACATCCTTCCATGGAGATAACTTCATGAAAATATGGTCTCTTACTTGAAATTAAAAATCCTTACTTTGGTTATCAGCATAGCTCTTTTTCCAACTTTGGGCTGATTTGATGTAGGTTTGGATAAACTTTACCTTTTCCGTTGTTTCCTTAAAAATTTCTGGGCCTACGAGTTTTCATTCACAAACCTCATCCCAACAAGTTGGTGCGCGACATCTCTTGCCATATAATGCTTTATATGGTGCTATCTGAATACATTAATGGAAGCTATTACTATAGGAAAATTATACAATAGGTAAATATTGATCCCACATATCTTGAAAGTCAAGTGAAAAAGATCTAAACATGTCTTATATGGTTCAAATAGTCCATTCTTATTGTCCATCGGTTTTATGGTGGTAGGCAGTGCTCAAACGAAGTTCAGTATCCCAGGATGTCTGAAGACATTTCCAGAATCATGATGTAAAATGGGGATCACGATCAGAAAAAATATATAGGTGTAATCCATGAAGTCTAAAAACATAATTAATATATAGTCTTGCTAAAAATTCAAGTGGTAAATCTTCTCTTATAACAATAAAATGTGCTTACTTGGTAAACGGTCAACAATGACCTATATTGCATCATTCCATTTAGGAGTCTTTGGTAGTCCAATGAAAAATTCCATTGTAATATCATCCCATTTACACTCAGGTATGGGTAGAGGTTGCATGACTACTCTAGGATGTTGTCTTCTAGCTTTGACTTGTTGGAAAACCATAAATCTCGACACAAAATCAGCAATATCTCTCCATGTTGTCCCACCAAAAATGTTCTTTCAAATATCTATACATCTTATTTCTAACAGGGTGTATAGAAAAATTGGAGCTATGAGCATCATCCAACATTTCCATTTTTATATTAGGTATATCGGGAACATAATTTCTCTTCCAAAATTTCAAAATTCCATCTTTATATACAAATTCAATCAATCTCCCATTGTTCAAAACATTAAATTTCTTTTGAAATTCCTCATAATCAATTTGAGAGCATTTCATCCTTTCTAGTAAAGATGGTTTGGCAACAATTTGAATGAGAATTGATGTATCACATTCCACAGTTATTCCCATATCCATTTTTACTAGATCCGTGTATATAAGATCCTTTTCAACTCTCATTGCGTTCAAAACTCCATGATCCTTTCTGATCAAAGCATCTGTCATCTTATTTTCCTTCCCCGACGGGTAGTGTATAGTGCAATCATAATCCTTGAGTAGTTCGATCCATCACCTTTTCCTCATGTTGAGTTCATTTTGTGATAAAATATATTTCAAACTCTTGTGATCGGTATAAATCTCCTATTTTTCACCATAGAGATAGTGTCTCTATATTTTCATAGAAAATATTACAACTGCTAACTCAAGATTATGAGTGAGATAGTTTTATTCATGAATTTTTAGCTATCGTGATTCATAGGCAATAACTCTATTATTCTACATAAGGATACAACCACATGAAGCATCACTATAAATAAAAAACCCATTATTCCCTGATGGTAGAGTCAATATAGGATCATTGAATAATATTCTCTTCAGTTCTTTAAAACATTCTTCACACGCTTTTGTCCAAACAAATTTATCCCTTTTATGTGTGATCTTGATTAATGGGTTAGCCAACTGAGAAACATTTTGGATGAAATGTTGATAATAACCTTATAAACCAATAACACTACGTAGCTCAGTTATACTTGTCATTGCTGGAAATTCTATTATTTCCTTGTTCATTGAAGGATAAATATAGATTACATCCTTAGAGACAATATAGCCAAGAAAAGAAATATCCTAACGCTAGAATTCATACTTTCTAAACTTCCCATGTAATTCATTTCTTCTAAAAGTCTTTAGAATAATATAGAAGTGACTTTAATGATCATCATAGCTTTTGGAGTATACCAAGATATCATCAATAAATAACACTAAAAAGTCATAAATATATTCCATGAAAAATCTATTCATTAGATCCAAGAGGAAAGAGGGTGCATTAGTCAATCCAAAAGGAATTACTCTAAACTCGTAACGCCTTTACCCGGTTCAAAATGTTGTTTTCAAAATGTCTTCCTTTTCGCACATAATTGATGACATCCAGATCAAAGGTGAATCATTGAAAAATATTGAGCTCCCTGAAGTTGGTCAAATAAATCATCGATGCGAGGTTGGGGATACTTTTTATTTATTGTTATATCATTGATCTCCTAGTAGTCAATGCACATCCTCATAGATCCATATTTCTTCTTAACAAAAATGATAGGGGCTCCCCATAGAGAAAAAACAGGGTGGATAAATCTGTTGTTAATCAATTCCTATAGTTTTTACTTTAGTTACACTAATTCCATAGTGGTCTTTCTATAAGGGTTCTTTGGTATGGGCCTTGAACGAGGAATTAAATCAATGAAAAACATAATTTTTTGTTCTAGAGGATGTCCAGGTAAATCCTCAAGAAACACATCAACATATTCTTGCACAATATGTACATCCTCTATTAGAACATTATTTTACTCACTCATAGTTATTTAATTCTCTTCTTCCCCAATAATTGAATTTAGTAGAGCTATTTGGGGTGGATCTTGATAAGAATCAGGTGGTGATATTTCAGCTCTAAAGAAAAGGTACTCATTATCATCATTGAAAATTGTAACCTCCTTCTTCATACAATAAATTTTCTTATTATGGTTCTAAATCCAATCCATTTTGAAGATTATATCAAATTTAATCTTGGGTATGAAGATGAGATCAGTAGATAAAGAACATTTATATGCCCTAATGGGAGCGGATTCACAAATGTTTGTTCTGATGATACATCCCTTAGGTGTTTTGACTGACAACTCCTTTGTTAAGTCAAATTGAAAATATCTAATTTTCTTAGCAAACTAGGAAGATATGAAACAATGTGGCGATCTAGAATCAAATAAATCATTGTCTAAACTTTCTAAAGCCATTAAATTACCTACCACCACATCTTTCTGATATTCAACCTCAGCAGTAGTGATCACATATGCTTGGCCTTTCTCCCTTGGCCTTTACTGAGGTAAGTTCCCTTAGCGCTTAGGACATTCATTTTAATAATGCCCCTTTTCTCTAAAATTGTATCATTCATCATTGACAGCCTCTTTCTTCCCCTTGAATTCACGAGCTTGTTGTCCCTTTTCACCACACTTGTAGCAGAATATTATTCCCTTCAGGAAAGTACTGGGGTGTTTCTTCCCACATTTACCATAGGATGGATATTCAACTTTTCCATTCTACACCTTATTTCCATTTCAATAGTGTTCAACATATATCTTTTTCTCTTTCTATGCTTTAAATTCATATGACTTATAGAATTATTTTTCTATCTTGATAGTGCATGAGACAATATCTTCATACGATGAGAAGGATTGTGAGACTAATGTTTGATAGAAAAATGGTTTTAACCCATAAAATAATCGATCAATCTTACCCCTTGGGTTACTTATATAATCTACTGCATGCCTTTCTATGCTTGTGAAGTTAGCCTCATACTTTGCGACATTCTCATCCTCCCTTTGCCTCAGACTCATAAATTGTCTTTCTATATCCGCTCGATGGTCACAAGGAAAATATTTTTCTAAGAAAATCTCTTTAAACTACCTCCATTCCATGTTTGATACTTCTTCATCGTCCTTTTTTTTGGATTAATGACCACCATTGATCTTCATCTCTCATGAGGTGATAAACTGTCATGATAACTTTTTCCCTTTCACTACTCCCCAAAGCAAGAAATATTTTCTCTAAGGAACTTATCCATTGCTCAGATACTAATGGATGTGTTCTCCAATTGAATATTGGTGGTTATTATCTCATGAAGTGGTTTAACATTGATCCTCCACATTGTGGATTAGGGTGCTCCATACGGGTAAGGTTATTATTCATAACCTGAGTAAGTTTTCTGAGTATGGTGATAAGATGAGCAGTACCAGTTGCATCACTAGCTCCACTATAATTATCTTGAGTACGACGGAAATCTGTACATTTTTTACATGTATTGATACGGTTTCCATTCCTTCCACTAGGTTCCATTTAGAAAAAATAGAATATACTTGATTAGTTTATGAATCGCAATACATAATTCCATACTTGTAAACAGTTAACATAAATTGAACAGTTTATGGATATAATCCATAACCATACAAATTTTTTCTTTGGGGAAGTATATACTCATAAACCCTTCATAATGGTTTGTAATGAAATTGAGAATTATCCTAATCATATCCCCCAGGAGTTTTGTAACCAAGAGTGTAGAAAGACCCATTGTCATGCACCAGTTCCCATTTGAGTCTAGCTCAAAGTGGTGTTTTTGGGTTTTACCCCTTGGTACGTCTGTGCCAGATCTGCCTCTACCTTCTTGTATCTAGAAAGGGATGTATTGGTTGGAAAACACACAAAATCTCTAAATAACCAAAATTCTTGGAAGTTCTTCTGTACTAATCCTCAAATTCTATCTTAGGGTAATGTTCTCTAATCAGATTTTTTCCAAATCTATCTTCCAAGGTTTGTACTAAACTTCCTCTGATACCAACTGTAATGCCCTGACCCCGGTTACACAGATTTGGTGCATTATTACATAACATTGGCATGATCACAAGGGATCAAATCCCGAATGACCGATCAGTTTAGAAGCCTTGGAAGAATCAGATACATTAATAAGTTTTACATTATATCATGAAATAAAAACATTGACAACATGTATTCCCCTTTTTAACACACTTATATACTTAGCCTATCCCTATAGGTCAACTATAAAATACCTTTTCAAATCATGGAAAAAATAAAACATAGAAAGGGGTGAGCTCAAATGCTCAATAAAGATAACAATATAGAGGAAACTTTCAATAATATGCATAATCATTTAAGGAAATGTATAAGACTAAAATAAAAGCCATTTAAACATAAAATTCAGCATAATATGGATAAGATAAAATCAAATTATTCCATTTAATTATTCACATGGATATTCTACTAGTCTAATAATCACATGCAATATCCATATCCTCTTTCATAATGATGGAATGCATAATGTTAGACTTCATAACGACATAGGCAAGGACTTGTGCCAACACTAAAAATAATATTTTGTCAAGGCCTTGTTCCAAGACACTAGTTTGTCTCATGAGACCTACTGAGGAATCGAGGAGCTATAGCTGGCTCTACCCGTCACGTACACTGTCAAATGCATTCCTCAACGGAAAAGGTTTAAATATAACATAAAAATTCGTATTAAAACTCGAATATGAAATGTCAATAATTTATCTATAAAACATGAATGGTGTAGAAATAACACATCCATGGTCAAACATATCACAAAACATTCAATAAAATATTGATGTTTTTATCATAATAAATCAACATCAAACGATCTTAAAATCCATCAAAGGATGTTGACATAGATGAAATCAAAACTTTTTTTAGTGAAATATCTCTTTCTATTTTGAAATCATTTAAAAGTTATATAATTATAAAAGGTAACATTTATTTTAAAAATATTATTTTAAGCTTGAATGAAAATCTTCGATGATGTTGTAACAGTGGAAAATATCCACACCCACCGTATAAGTTAAAAAAACACTATTATCTTAATTTTGACGAAATGGTCATAAAGTACCTTGTTTGTAAAATGACAGAAAGATTCCTTTCAAAACATATATGGTCAAATAAGGCTATAAATGAATTTAACCTATAGTCTAGTAAAAAGAAATAATGTTTTGAATTAAATTTTTATGAAAACATAGATGTGGATGATAAAGGGGTCCCAGTAGATACTTATATATTAAAAACCTCCGATAATTAATGAAATTGTAGAATTAAACCTTAAATTGTACTTTTTCTTGGTCAAGGGTTTGTTAACCTCCTTTATAATAGTTAAATAATTGTTATTAAATTATAAAATAACTATTTACATACATTTTATATCATATATGACCCTCTAATATTGCTTTGTTAATAATATTTCAGTAGTATCATCGTTTTGGGTGTTAACTGATTCGTTTTCCTTTATATTCTTGGTTATGTAATCCATGTTTCTTATGGATTGGATGTATCTGATTTATATAAAGAATGATACTATGTTCATAAACAATATTTTTAATCATAAAAAGAAAATTATTCTTGAAGGATTACTATGGGGAATAAATCTCATCACGTTCGTGGAGATGGTAATCCGTACGTACGTACGAGCCACAATATCATTATATTGATGGTAAAATTATATGTAATTGGATGATGTATCATAATAAAGAATCATTAACAAGTTATATTTATTATTTAAATCATATATATTCATTATTATATGCTTCCAAAATAATGTATTGTTTGAATAACAAACTACACCACAACGTGGAGACAATAAGTCATACGTACACACGTATAGTGAATTTGTCATTTATAGGATGGATAGAATAACGAATATGGTTGTAATATATTTATAATAACATCACATTATGTAGAAGAAAAATTAGTTATTATTTTAGAATGGAAAAAACAAAGAATGAGGAAGTGGAAGAAGAAAAGAACTTGAAAGAGGTGATGAAATATTTACCTCTTCTTCGGGTTCTTCCTTTTTATTTGATCAAAAGGGATCATTAGGTTGGATTTCTGACAAAATTAAGGCCTCTAGGATTAAGGGAGGAAAGTTGGGAAGATATTTGGGTAGGGTTTTTCCAAGAAAAATGGCTTAGGAGGTGAAAAATTTAGATAAGGGGAAGTACCCTTTTATAAGAGAGGTGAGGGTCACTTTAAGTAAAGCTTGAAATATTATTTTATAATAAAATAATTTTACTTTTTAAATGGCACCAAAATGATTTATTTATATTATGAGGTGGTTATGTGTCACAAAACTCTCAACCAATAGGTTTTAGATTGGTTTAGGTCACTATATTTACCATATCATTTAGATTTAACTCTTAGTTAAATAGTTTATCATTTACCATATCTCTTTGTATTTTTATATTATATGGTTAATAAACATTATATAACAAGACAAGAGAACCCCAAGTGGTTCATTATTAAAATATATAACCTAATATAAGTAATTTTTTTGAACATTAGATTTTTAGGAATATTATACCAATTAATAATATAGTATTTGTTTTAAAAAATCAATTATGTCAAGTTTGACACTATTTAGTATTTGTTTTTTTTTTAATCATAACAGCATGATTACTTCGAAAAAAATTAATTAATCACCCCTAACATGTTATATTAACCTGGAAAATTATTTTAATTAATCAAAAGTGTCAAATTACATTTATTTGGATATTTATAATATGAATTATTTTAATCTTTCATTTATATGGTAATTACTCCATCATCATAGAGTCATAAAAAAATTAAATAATATAAAGCCTAAAAATTATAAATAAAATAAAATTATGTAGGAAATAGTTTTAGATTTCTAATTAATATTTATAGTTTAATTTATCTTATGTATAACCCTATATTAAAATGGGTATAGTTATTAAACTTTGAATTTAACTCTTTTAACTCTTCTTTAAATAAAATAATAATAAATATCCTAATTTAATCCAAGTGGACCAAAGGAGATGATATTTTATTACTAAGGTTTTTTTGGTCGAATTACACTTATCTAAATGAATTAGGACATGTTAGGGTAATTATGATATCTTTTTTACTCTTAATTACCATATTCACTTTTAACCGTGGTAAATAATAGTCAAAAGTTACTATTCACTAAAAATTATTTTCATCTTATTAAAAAACATTTTACTTACTAATGTTAACCATGTCTCCCTGATTTTATAAATTCAACTCACAGAAGTGGTAAAATTATGTTTTATGCAAATTTACAAATGCTCCTAGGAGGTGGGTCAAAAACGGTAAAAAGTTCAATAAAATTTTTATATATCTAAACTTATTATAAAATGACTCCAATGAATTACATAGAAATTATATAGGTATTATTTATCTACTTTGACATAATATAAATTTAAATAAAATAAAAAATAATTTGAATAAAAAAATTGGTTTTAACGAATAACACAGTGTTTTTCACTATTCATAAAAAATTTAATGTTTTTAGAAAAATGCCAAAAATTCACCCTAAGATAATTTCAATATTCTTAATTCAAAAATAAATTCTATTTTGAAAAATAAAATTTTAAAAATTTTAAAAATTGGGTATTATGATTCATAATTCTAGTTTGATTGGGCGTAGTGTGTTAGAATCTCGAAGTTGCGTACAATGAAAGATGTTATATTATTCAAAGGGAAACATACCATGGAAGATTGGGTTGTTACATAAAATCCAAGTATCTGAACATTCTAAAAAAGTACATAATTGTATCCTTCAATTGTTCTATTTTCTGAATTGGATTCATGTTCCATTTGTTCATCTATGCACTCCTTATCTACGTGTCCATTATTTCCACAAGGCCAACTTATAGGATCAGATCCCTTTTCAATTTCTTAGATCTTTCCAATTATTTTTTTCATCCACTATAATTATATAACTAAATTTATTTTCCTCTTCCTTCCATAAGCATAGTAAAACTATAGAATTTATCTCACTCCCTTCTCTGGAGATCCTCAATGAGGATCAGATCTCACACATCATTCAACTTTAACTTTGTATTCTTTAAAGAACTTCTCATGGATATTACTATATCTTCCAAACTATCATCTAATGAAGATGGTAACACTAGTGCACATACCTAATTGTCTATAATAATTCCCACTAATGTCAACTAACTCGTTATGGTGTTGAATTTGTTTACATAATAAACAAAAATCTTCCCACAAGCCATATTCAGATTGAACAATTCCTGTATCGGGTGTGATTTTTTCGTTGCAAATGTATTATCATATATATTAATGAGATATATTATAAACTCATTCGTCTCCTTCTCCTCCAGGATATTAAACTCCATATTTTTGGAAAATGTAATATGTACAGCTATTATAACTTATTGTTCTAGTAACTCCCACTCAAACTTATCTATCTCTGTAGGTTTAACACATAGAAGTGGAAAGCATATTTTTTTCTAATAAATATAATCTTCAATATTCAACCTACAGAAACTAACGACATATATTCTAAAAAAATGATATTCACCTCTCAATATTTCATATACATTATTCAATTTGATAAAGTCAACCTCAGTCTTCCAAACTTAGGCTTTAATACTAGTTGTTACATAAATGTCTAGAGCACACATGATAGTCGATTTTTGAAGAAGATTAAAAGGGAGAGAAATAAAAAACAAATAATAATAATAAGGACCCAATATTTACACGGTTAAATAATAATCCCAAAAACTATAGAGAGGTAGAATAAATTCACTATGTATGGGAGAAAATTATTGGGAACAAACATTGAGTCTAGAAACCCTATGCAACAACCTGATACCTACACTCCCAGGTCCAATGCTAAAATATATTGTATCATTTTTTATACAATAATTTAATTTCAATATATACATACCGAGGACATTTTTGTTTATGTTTTAGAGGATTAGGAAAAAACTTACAACATATTAGATTTATAAAAATTCTACCACAATTATCGAACTTCACATGATTTAGATCTTTATTTGAAACTAAGAAGCATATATCTTCTACCCATCACCAAACCTGTGAAAAATATTTTTTAAACATAGGTTAAGCACAAAAATTTCCCAATAAGGGATTTTAAAACCATGGGAAAAAACTTTTCATATAAATACTATAAAACCATTTTTGAAAATATTTACTTTCAAAATAATATTAAAAACATTTAATATAATAAATAATTTTCCATAAATATGCATCAAAGGTTTTTACGAAAAATCTATAAGGAATAATATTCAAAAAAAATATATTTCACTTCTAAATACCATTTTTTTAGAAATATAATAACCTTTGAAATAAGCTTATTTTTCTCCTTGAAAAAATCAATTACTTTATTTTAAATTAATATCTCTTTATATAGTTTAATGATACATAAAAAACATTTGAGAACACCATGGAGACATAGAGGATATTAAAGATCACTCTTTAGGAAAAATTCCCCTTGAGGACATGGTTTCATCCCTATTCCTCATCAACATAACCAATATCCAAGTGCCAAAAATTATAAATATTTTTTTAATGCTTGCCTTTCTAATTTATATTCCATTAAAACATCATTTTGAAAACTAAATAAATTATTTTCAAAGTGGAAAAAAAATTATATATCGTAAACTTCAGTAAGATGTGCATTTAAGAAAACACAATTATTTTATCAATATCAAGAGAACCCTGTAATTTATAAACAATATTTGTAAATGAATAATGTAAATGAATAATTAAACTTAAACAATTTATTTTATAAAATTTATAAAATGCCAATAACAGCCATAGTGCATGGACATTCCAAAAATCAAAAATGAAAATTAATGAAATAACATAACATTTTATACATAAATTGATAAGCTTTATCACTTTAAAATAAACCTTGAATTCCAAAAGTGAAAAAATCTTTTTTTTGTGAATTTATAACATTTAATAATTAGAATTCTTTTAGAAATTATTTCATTCAAATCCTTAACACATATTCATATGCAAATAGGGTTTATTAAAAATTAATCTCCATTCTGATATGGGTATTGATTAAAAGTTAATTGTATAAACAATAAAATAAGCGTTTAAAATAAAATTTCCCATAACTTAAATTCCTAACCAAAATTCTCTAGAATTTTCCCGTTTGAAATTTTTTCAAACCTTTTTCCCTATAAAATAAACTCACTGTCATACTATCTCTGCAACCAGAGAAACTCATGAATTTTTATCTAGGAGTTTGGTAGAGTTTCATTTTATTTAGACCCTAATGGTAGGAATCATATTTATAAGACCAAATGATTAACAAATCATTTCACTATTTTTTTTAATTATTTTATTACCCACACACATATATATATATTAAATACTATTTATAAAGAATTAAAAATAATGGTGCATTTGTCCACACATATTTCTTACCTATTAAGAAAAATGATATTTTGTTCTTATTATTTTTCTTTGGTTTTATTTTTTCCATTCCTTAACCCTTAATGAACATTATTTATCATGTGTGTTTATATATATAACAAATATAACTTATATTTATAACATTTATATTTTAACATAACATATAACACACACACACACACACATATATAACATAAAAGTTTTAATATATATATATATATATCAATGTGGATATGATTATATATATATATAAGATATATATATATATATATATATATATATATATATATATATCATTCACTTTCACGTCACACACTCTCACATACATATGTATATATTATTTTTTATTACTTTACATAATTTTGATGTGAATGTACACACAAACACACATATTCTGAAATATATATATATATATATATATATATATCTCACACATATATATATATATATATATATGACATATATTAAAAAATATATTTTAACATATATATAACATGTATATATTATTCAATATTTATATTAATTTACTGTATATATATTTTTTGGTTCATTATTCCACAAACCTCACACACCACTTGTTTCCACTTTTTATATTAATTTTTTATAAAACCCCAATCATGTGCCACACATTATATATATATATGTATATATCAATTATTCTTTATATGAATATTAGGTAATGTTTCACTTTAAATTAAAAAATCTTAATTTTTAACCAAATTGGGTTTTCATGATTTATATGGTTTTATTTAATAGATTTATTTCCAAATAATATAATTAAAATTTTAGAAAAATAGATTAATTTTTAATAAATAATTTCAAATTTATCCTAGGGTTAAATTTTCATAATTTTCTTAGGAGTTTGATTTTTTTAATGAATAGTGAAAAATACTAGTTTATATTGAAATTGACTTTTCCTTTCATGTATTTACAAGGGAAAGATATATTTTAGATTATTTTTAAACTTTTATTATATTAGTTATTTATTAAAAATAATTCAATTAATGTAATTTTATTCAAAATAATAATTTAACTTCTTAGAAAAATATTTTTATACATAAAAATGAAATTTTATGTAGAACTGCTTTTCATCGCATTTTTTTATTTTAATTTTAAATTAAACTATGACACTTATTGAATTTAATTTAATAAAATGTAATAAATATTTTTAATCATAATAATAAATATATTTTAATAAGTTCAAATTAACTTTTTATTATAATGAATAGTAAAATAGTAAAAATATATTACCATAATTACGGTTTAAATAGGTTTATCAAAGGGTTAAACTAAAGAGATAATGGCTACAATTATATAAACACACATTTTTATCCGATTAGATGAGTTTTTGGATCAAATAATTATTTAATGAGTTAAATAATTAATTTTAAATCATTAAATTGAATTTTGGAACTCAAGATTGACTTTTGAGATGGTAAGTTATATTTTGTTAAAATTAAAAACAGTTTTTGTGTCTTTACATTTAAAGGCAGGGTTGGAGGACACAATTCAGTTTTTTCTTGCTTAGAAATTCTAAAAATATTAATATTTATATTATTTAACTATGAAAATAGTTGTAACCATTTTATTATAGATTTAAAGGTAAAAGGCTATTTTCATAAAAACTGTTTTCATGCATTTTTATGTTAAAAGTAATTTCTGATACCATTAGATTTTTGAACCAGATAAAATTTATTAAAAATTTGGAATCATAATTTCCAAAAAAATATCCATATGTCCACTTTTATTTTTGTTCATAAAATTATGTTATCATGGTAAAAATTGAAGTTATCACCATTGAGGATAAAATAATTTTAAATTGGTTTAACTAAGCTATAATGATTAAAATGTATCCAAAAACAATTAAAAAAATATATTTTTCAGATTATTTCAACCCTATAAAAACTTATCTGCATATTTTTGGTTCCTTGGTTCCAATTTACAGGATTATGATAAATACATTATTTAATTTTTTGAGAATTTACTAGAATGCCCCTCCCCACACTTATAAAAGGGAACCTCCTATCCCATATTCCTCACACATTTTGAGCACTATATATTAGCTAATTACTACCCAAATACTTTAATTACATCACTAACCATGTCTTAGAGGCCTTAATTTTATTATAACACTATCCTTGGAAGCCTTTTGTGTAATCCTAAAGTGGTTTTCTCAAGAAGTGGTATAGTTCTTAAAAAAGTGTTTTCATTTTATTTCCTATTATAACTAATTCAACACTTATTAAACCATTATTTAATACTATAATAATTATATTACATATAATAATATTTTATTTTGTTAATTTCATAACCTATATCCATATCCTCTTCCATGAAATGGTAAATGAAACCATCATCCATGTGTATGAAAAAATACCGCAACATAAACTGATTAATTTATTTTCCATCACCGCCTCTAATGACTAGTTATAATTATATATTTAATGTTTATATATTATATTCATTAAATATTTATAATTATTTAATGATAATATATCATCTAATTTTTTTATCTTTCCATCCAATGAAAACGATAATGTTGTTCATGTGTATCTATGGATTAACACATCCACAAAGTGATGTCATTCATTTCTCATGACCACATCACATGGATACTATATAAATATATATTTATATTTAAAGATATGATATAACATTTATGATATAGTCATAATTATATAAATATTAGATAATACTTACCTTCTTTCCATCATGATCATTGACAATTTTAAATGTTACTCATGTATATGTACGACTTACCGTCTCTATGATTATAACATTATTCATTATTTCATAACCTTAATTTATGGTTTATTTTAAATATAAAATTGATGCTTAAATTTTATTATTATTCAATTATAATTATTCTGGATATGATGGAATAATAAAATTTTTAACCATAGTCATCCTAACAAATTCATCTTGGATATATGGGATGAATATCATCAAAACACCCAACATGAACATAATTTATAAGTAATTGTATATAAAAATTATTAAATAAAATAAAATGATTAATAAACATGGAAAATTTTCTTAAGAAATTAAATAATTAACATAATTTTATTATTCATGAAGATAAATAATGTACGTGATGATTCAGACTCGAGGTAAGGGACACTTTAATTTAAAGCCATAATATTAAATTCTTTAAAGACTTATTTTCTAAATATTTTACATCCTTTTACATATTATTTAAATTTTTTTATTAATGTATATATATAAATTAATGAAATATAACGAATGAATTTTTAATTATTTTACATCCTTTTCCATATCATTTTATGCATGTATGTTTTACAAAATATTTTTAATTTTATTGCAAAAGAAAAAAATGAATGTTCTATTTTAATATATTTGTTATCAATGAATTTTTTTAACATCATAACCATTATTTTATGTTATATATTAATCTATAAGCTTCCATGTTTTATTCAAATAAACACTCATTTATCTTTTGTTCTAGAAATTTTAGTTTTGAAAATATTGTTTTAAAGAAAATAGATATATCAACATTCAAAAATGTTTCTTATAGAATCAAAAGTATATTTATTTGGGGATAATGATTGAAATATAATATTTTATGTGTTTAATGCATGTTATTTTCTTTTTACATTTCTTATGATGATGGGTGATCCTGATATATTTCATGATGACGGGTGATCCTGATATAGCTCCTAATGAAAAGGGATCCTGATATAGCTCTCCAATGTATTGGGTAACGATTATGTTCTATATAAACCTTATCCATTTACATATAACATTACATGTTTTTAATCATAATTTTACATCAGAGTACAAGTCAAGGATCATAAAGTCTAGCATCTTTGAAGACTAGGTACATAAAACATAAAACATGGGGATACAAAACACTTCCTAATTTAATCTCCATAAAGATCACCTGAATTCCATTGAGCCCTTACATATGCATAGGTTACCCTGGGGAGCACATGAATAATGGTATGAGCTAAAAATTCATGTAAGGGAATAAACATAAGAATAAAGCTTAATCACATGATTTAAGAGGCATGACATAATGATATCAAAAGCATAGTACATGTGGAATCATAACATATAAATATGGGATTATATAAACATGGAATCATATAAGTGTGGTAGAAACATAAAACATGTCTTTATTATGAGTCAAGGCTAACTTCCAATCTTGTTTCCCATATTAGTATGGGCCAAGGCTAACTACAAATTACGTTTCCCATAGTAGCACAAGCCAAGGCTAACTGCCAAGACTATTGTACATAGCATCTCATGAGAAATTACATTACCCAAATCATTGGAGTGCTATCTGGGCACAACAATCTTACATTTCATCAATATTTTTTCCACAAATAATCAAACACAATCTATCATACATAAACATATGGGTTAACCATAGAATGAATTGGGTATCACAATCATGGCATAATGCATAACCACTGGGTGTATCATTGAAGTTTCCATGAAATAAAGTAATTAGAAAATACATAGACATTAATAATGTAAAATAGTAATATATCAATAGAAATGGTGTCAAATATAAGTGAAATCATGTAGGAAATATATTAGCATCAAAACATTTTTGTGTGGTTTTAAGGGAAAAACTATATAGATTTTAAAATAGAAAAAAAGAAAATCTTTTATATAAAAAGTGAATTGAATTAAGAATGTTTTAATAATAAAAATAATGATTTTATAATGAAAATAGTGTCTTAAAATTGAGGATATAGTGTACTTTAAATTGGTTAAAAATTTGGGATGTTCTCTTAAAACGAGATTGCTTACTAGGGATTATCAAGGATGGAATCCCTTAAAAGTATGTATATACCTGAAAGAGAGCGAGGGATGGATTTTAAAACAAGATTTCGGAGAGTATAAACCACATGTATATGTTTTACATAAAAAATAAAATACAACTTTATTTAGGTAAAAAGATATATAGAGAAACCCGAATAAATAAAGGCGGTCCGGGTAGAATTCCTTATAGATTATCAGCATGATATCAGGTGTATTGAAGAGAGATTAATAGGAGAGGGAGGGATTTATCATCTTTTATACATCATGAGGAAATTATTGGTGTGTTGTGTAATCATACCCCATCACTATTAATTACACATAAAAGGGCATAACATAGAGCATAATCTTGAATAAAAGTGAAATGGAGAGGATCCCTTACCTTTTGTCTGAAGGTGTTCTTCCCTTGTTATTAATGACCTGAATAAACAAATTAGGTTTATTAATTAATAATCCAAAAACTTCTTCTATATTTAATTCATTTATTATACCCTTTTCAAGTTCATTCATGGAATTTTTAATGGATTAAGTTGTTCAATTTCATTGTTTGGGAAAGTTTGTTTCCTTGGTTTTCAATAGTAGTTTATTTATATTCATGTTCAGATAAATATGTTTGATGAAAGTGGTTGTCCAGAATTGAGGATGTATGACATTATTGAACATTAAGTAGATTACATGGTTATAAAAATTAATTCGGTTATTGGGAGTGAAGATGAATTATTATATAAAACTTTCGTGATAACCATTTTGGTTAATCAGTGGGTTTTGATTACAATGACGATGTTTTTCTTTATAGCATAATAAAAATTTTACAAAGGTATTATATTACCATAAATAGGAATTTTTAAATATATAACAATATTCTTCAATTATAACACAAATGGTTTCATGACCTGAATTAAATATGATAATGAAAACTGATAAACTGTTGTCCTTGAATGTGATATATTAACACGTCTCAAATGGTGTGTTCATTTCTTTCAAATAAAAGATGGGGAAAGGATAAGAGATAATAAAGTATCCCATTAGCATAATATCATTACATTATATTTATGTTACTATATTTATCATACCATTTTGGTGAAGGGAGGTGAGGAAAGAAATAAGAAAAGAAAAGAACTTAAAAAAATAAAAGAATTGGAATGAGGAATTTACCTCTTGAGTTTATCTCCATTGGGAACCTCTTGTGGGTAGAGGTTTTGGTATATTTAATAGACTAGGAGATGTTGTAAGTGGGTTAGGAACATAGGGAGATATTTTGGCAGAATATTGGCAAGGCACAAGGTTTGAGAGTAGTGATGAGAAGAGGGAGTGAGGGGGGTTTATAGTGGAGGAGCGGAGGGTTATCATTATTTTTTAATCATAAGTTTTTTTAATTTCCCTCAATGCCAAAAATATTTATGATTACATGACCAATAATAATAATAAATATATGTGATTTAGAACTACTGTCCATTTACATCATCCATGACTCAATCATGGTGCATGAATTTACGTTTTAGCATTTATTGTGAATTATCGCATTTTACTATTCATAAAAAATTCATGTATTTTAGAAAAATCGCAAAAATTCACCCTATCCATTTTTAAATGTTTAGAATCCAAAAATGAAATCCATTTTTCAAAAATAATTTTCTAAATATTATTAATTTAATATCTAATTAAAATCACAATTTATTATAAAAAAATTTAAACATTTATTTACTTATTCCAAAATATAGGTATATTTTACTTCCACTATAATATTATTTATATACTATCATAGAAAACATTACTATTCATTAGGGTATATCACTATTAAACAGGTTGATAGTATAATTCATAAGGGTATGTTAATATTCATCAAAAATTATGTTGGGCATATTAGACTCCAAATAACTTACTGATCGCTACCATGTATGTCATATTTTTGAAATTCAAATCCCCGAAGGGAAAAACATATATTTAAAGGCCACATAAGTCTTAGTTGTTCATTATGTTTTGATTTCATGTGATTATATGACATAACTGTAATAAATTAATTTCCATTAAAATCTTTGGTTCGTTACATGTTCTCTATAGAATTATCTTAGAATTCAACTATAATGGTTATTCAAATTATAGTGATTTTATAAAGATGATTTACCAAATAACCAACATGAATTTTCTATTCATTCTAATTAGTTTTCATGGAAATTATTTGATTTCAAAGGGTAAGTTAATGATATTTTTTTAAGGAAGAATTATACCCTTTTAGTTTAAAGAGGTATGTTTTTAGGAAAACATTTTTCATGGGATATTATGTTCTCTATGAGTCCCTAATTATTATGATTTCGTCTTTAATATTTATTATAAAGTGTTTTAGGAAATACTTTGTGTTGTAAATCTTATTTCATGTGAAAATAAACATTTTTTTGAGCTTAAATTTTATTATGTTAAAGGAAAATCTACCTTTCATGATCACATGGTTTTAAAATGGACTAACAAGATTCATTATTTATAAACCATACTTTGATTTATATTCTCATACCACACTTTTAAATGTTTTTCCATTGGGTTTAAGGATGTTTAATAATAAATAATAATTCAAGTTGAAATTCATTAATATTTTTCATGAAAAGAAAACATTTTTCATTTTAAAAGTATTATATTATGGGAAAAATTGATACTTAGTAGAAGTTTTCAGTTTTTAATATCTGATATTGTTATATAAGATTTATGACCTGATTCTCTAAAATTATAAACTCGAAAAATCATTGAAATCTAAGAAATCGAGTTCTAGTATAAAGACACTAGATTTTGTAATGTTTAAGGACAAGTTCTTATAACTATAACCTTATTTTATGATGGATCACACATTTAGTATCCCCTCATTTATTTTGGGGAAACCAGTAAATATATAATTATTGCCTTGGGGTGTTAGTTTATTTGTTGAGCTAGCCTTAAAAAATACCTCACACCCCCATGCATGAATATGTGGAAAAACAAGTTTATTTATACTATATAACATAAAAAGAATAATGCTTTACACTTTAGTTAGTACATGGTTTATTATGAATAGTACCACGTGTAATCATATCCCAAAAAGAGTAATTAAAGGATTGTGTGACTCATCATTGACCTTACCACATACATTAAGGTAAAGTTAATCCTTTGACTAAAACAATTACATCGTGGTGTATAAGGAGGAGTGAGTTGAGATAAAATCTCATAATATCATATAAAGTTGATAAACTCTTGGTTAAGATATTAATGGCCTATATCTGATTGAAGTTTCATTATCTTCTTAACAATATTATTCTCAACTCCATTCTCTAAATCCTTTAAATTCTGAAAGGATTTAGACTTATACCTCATCAAATAGATGCACCCATACCAACAAAAGTAATCAATAAAATTCTTAATGTTTGAGATATTACCTCTAGATTCTACTTGAAAGGCTCTGCACACATTAGTGTGTAGTAAATCTATAAGATCAATGGGCCTTTTTACTTGACCTGATAATTGGGGTTTGGTAATCTCTTCTTGTAAAAAATCATGACATATATCAAGTGTTTTAAGATTATAAGATTCTAAGTAACCATATTGATAGTGGTTCATCAATCACTCTTGGTTTATGTTACCAAGATTGTGATACCACAAATAGATGTGAAATGAGTCACATGAATTTGATTCATTATAAATTTTAAATATTTGGTTTTCATAATTTAATACATAAAGATAGTAATTAAACTATTCCATACCATTAAATATAATATATTTATAATATTAGAAACTCTTATTTACATAATTGAAAATAAATCCATCCATGTCTTGAATGGAAATAGAGATAATGTTCTTGGTAACACTAAACACATAATAATAGTTCTTTAAAACCAAAATCATTCATGTTGTAAATGTGAGTTGGCAGTCTTGAATGTATTAGAGTAGCTAGACTCTCCCTATTGGCCACCCATAGATCCACCTCACCTCTGGAAACCTTCCAAAATCTACTTGGTTCCAATATTTTTAAACAAATGTGATCACCACATGTAGTATCTAATTCAAAAATTATATATATAGAAAGATTAAAATCGAAAAAAATGTACCTAAATCTCCCCCTTTCTTATTTGGTTGGTTGAAATTCCTCTTACAATGGTTTTACTCTCTATATAAAAAATATACCACATTATACTCCTTTGATTATCACAAGATCTTCTAATTCTTAGAAGAATAGTGATCTAGAGAATTAGACTTGGAATGATTATTCAAAACCTTTTCCATGTTCTTTATTTTTTTATTCAGCATAATAACCATGAATTTTTCATTCCCCAAGTGTTTATCAACTTGGAGAATAAGAGTACGAAGTTTCAAAAGAGTCATCTAACCATTACTTATATTTCATTTAACAATAAATCTAGAGAATATTTTAGGCAGTGATGATAGAATGAGATCTGTGCACAACTTATCAGGGATCATAAAACCAAATATCTATAAGAACTCTATGAATCCAATCATCTTGACCACTTGAGGCCTAGTTGGTTCTTAATATCATAGCTTTCACATGAATAGTGCATTGGAGATCTCATATCTCACCTTTCTCTCCTTCTCCTAATAAAGATCACAAAGGTGATATATACTTCTATATACATCCATATTCTTATATTAGTTTATAATATCACTTTATATAGAGGATAGAATAAAAAATTGGATATCCATTAGACCATACATATGTTTTAGGTAGATATATAATTCTTCCTCACTAGCCACTTTAGCTAGCGACTCAATAAGTGGGGTTTCCAACACATATAATTTATGTTCATGATGTAGTATAACATATAAGATCCTATACCATTCTTGGAATTTTGAGACTGTTATAAGGCTATCCTTATCCAATATTGATTATAGTGAGATGAAAAAAGCATGTCGTTTTCCATTTTTACAATATTCAAGAGCATATTTTTAGTACTTCCATAATTACAAAATAATTTTTCAAAATTAAAATTTTATTAATCTCCCACTATTTCTTCAAAACCTAATATCCCTAACTATTTGTTTTAAAATATCATGCTTCATGGATATTCTAGTGACAGGGCCTATATTCCCCTTCTCATAACTCAGGTCTGGGTATGACAAGTTAATTGAAGATTTTTAGGTAGGCCTAACTCACCAACTACATTAACATCAAATTCTTTAATCTGTTGAGATGACTGACCGATCCTGATGTCCAAGATAAGGATTCCTTAAGCCATTTCTCTCAATGACACCAAGTCCTGCTTGGACAGTCAACCCTTGATGTTAACCAAGTTAAGTGTAATTGACCATACCTACTCGGCCCATTACTTTTCATGTTTTTGTGGTTAGAGGTGTTTGGGGGAGGTTTTGCGAGATTTAGATGGAGGCTGGAGGTGTAGCAGTGTAACACCCCAAGATTTCATAGTGTGTTATTTCTTCAAAATAATTCAATAACTTTAACTACACGCAACACTGAGTTAAAGCGCACCATGACTTACCAAACAAGCCATTAAAAATAGGTTATTAATAGTATTAACTAAATTTTAAACTTTATATAATCCTTATAATTTTAGAATCCATATTATGAGTTTCTTAGACATAATGTAAGAACAAATTCATTTTCAGTATTGCACTTTTACCAACTTTTAATAGTGAACCCTTTTTAAATCCAATATTTTAAACTTTTATATATTCAATTTGACTAAATAAATTTACTTTTTAGAATGTGGACATCAAAAATTTACAATGAAACATCCCAAGCTTCCACGGTACGCTTTCCTTTGAATAATACAACAGCGTGTGTTGTACGCAATTTCAAGTTCTAACACACACCACAACCAATCAAACTAGCCGTTATGAATAGTAATACCTAATTTTTGAAATTTTATAAATTTTATCTCTCAAAATGAACTTCATTTTTGTATTCGGAGTATCGAATTTAGCTTAAGGTAAAATTTTGGAACTTTTCAGATAATATTTATATTTTGATGAATAGTGTAAATTAGAAAATGTTAATTAAAAACAACTTTTTTAGTCGAAATAATTTATATTGATAAATTATGAATATGAGTGGTTTTAAATTTTATTTAGAATATATTTTTACCATTTAACAAATGTTGGTCATTTTACATAACTTCACAATTAAATCGGACATAAACAACTGTCAATCTTTTGATAGTTATTATCTCTTAAAAACACGCTATTTGTTTTGACGATGGGAATTAATTTTTAAATTAATTAATGCAACTGATATATTTGGAATTTGGTAAAATAGAAATCATTTTTGAATTCATAATATCAAATATATCTTAGGCCTAATTTTTGGTATTTTTCTGGAAACTTTCATTTTTTGATGAATAGTGAAACCACTAAGTGGTAGTTAAAAAACTGAATTTTTCATAAAACATAATTTTACTTCTTCTATGAGTGGAATTTCGAAAATCCGAGATACAGGGTTAATATCAAGGAGTAAAATGTGGTTCAATGAGATGAAAATAATTATTGGTGAATAGTAACTTTTTACTTTTATTTACCACGGTTAAAAGTAAATAGGGTAATTAAGGGTAAAAATGATATTAATATTATCCTAACACATGTCCTAATTCTATTGGACAAGTTTATCTCGACCAAAAACAACTTTAGGAGTAAATTATTATCAATTTAGGTCCACTTGTATTAGAATAGGACATTTATTATTATTTAATTCAAAGAAGAGTAAAAAGAGTTAAAATCAATGTTTATTTACTAAAATATTTTTAATATAGGGTTATATATAAGATAAATTTGATTTTAAATATTCATTAGAAATATAAAACTATTTCCTACATAATTTTGTTTTATTTATAATTTTTATACCTTAAATAATTTAATTTATTTTTGATACAATGGTGATACAGTAATTACCTAATTAATGAAAAATTAGAATAATTGATATTATATGTACCCAAATAAATGTAATTTGAGACTTTTTATAAATACCAAAAATTTTCTAGCTTAATATGACATGTTAGGATTGATTTAATTAACGTTTTATTAAGTAATCATTCTGTTATGAGTTTCACAAAAATCAATTATTGAATAGTGTCAAAATTGACAAAAAAGTGTTTTTAAAATAAATATTATATTATTAATTGATATTAAATTCATAAAAATCAAAGGTTCTGCCTAGAGACTTATATCATGATAGGTGTATCATTAATAGACCACTTGGGGGTCTCTTGGAGGTATATAGTATGTTTATTAACTATATAATATAAAAATACAAAGTGACATGGTAAGTGTCAAACTAATTAACTAAGAGTTAAAACTAAAAGATAAGATTAATATAATGACCCACACCTGTCTAAATTCTATTGGTTGAGTTGTTTTCCCCCCATCCCCACCTTAACCTTTAAATAATAAACTTTAGGGCTATTAGAAACCGAATATGAATTTATTATAAAATAATATTTATAGCTTTTCCAAAGGTGCCACTCACCCCTCTTATAAAACGGGTCCTCCACCTTCTCATTAATTCACACCTTAAAAGCCTTTTGGTTCGGCCAACCCAGCCCAAATAATCTCTCAACTTCCCTCAATTCAACCTAGAATCCTTACTTTGGTCAGAAATCCAACCTAAAGAGCCCTTTTGATCAAATCAATAGGAAGAACCCGAAGAAGAGGTAATGATTTCACCACCCCTTTTCAACTTACTTTCTTATTCCACTTCTTATATCATTGTTATTACCATTCTAAAATAATATCTCCAGTATATTATATATACTTTTATGTTATTATAAACATGGAACAACCATATTTTAGTATTCTATCTATCCTTTGAATGACATGTCGCCATACGTGCGTACGTACGGCTTACCGTCTCCATGTCGTGGTGTAATTGTCATTCAAAACATTATTATTTGGATGGTTATAATAATGATGTGTAATTAATGTAAATAATAAATATAACATGATAATTATTATTTATATATGATATACCATCCAATTAAATATTATTTTAATATCAAAAAGAATGATATTGTCACTCGTGCGTACGTACGGACTACCGTCTCCACGAACGCGATGAGATTCATTCTCTATCGTATCCATTCAAGTATATTTCTTATTGGAAGATTAATAATAATGTTTAAGGACTTAATATCATTATGAATATGAATAAGATACAACCTATCCATAAAAGCATGGCTTTCATAACAAAATATATAAAATAAAATGAGTAAGTTAACACCCGAAACGACGATAATTCTAAAATATTATTAACAAAGTAATGTTAAAAGATCATATATAATATCATATTAATATATATGATTATTGTATTTTTTAATAAAAATTATTTCACCATTATACAGGAGGTTAATCTACCCCAACCAAGGAAAAGTACAAGGTAAGGGGTTTCTTATCTCACTTTTAATTCCGTGAGATTTCCATTGTTCACCACTTATTTATTTCATGTGGTGTGTGTACTGCCAATGATTGTATTCATTGTGTAATATACTTTTATTTATGGATATTTACATCATCATTGTATTATCCATCTTTCATGGTTGTATTTTTCTTAAGTTACCTAATCGATAAGGGAATTTGAAATTTCAAATTTTCCCTCATTCGGCTTTAGGCATACATCCTTGATTATTTTACTCCAAGATTATGTGTGGAATCACTATTCATTTGATTATGTCATAATTTTCACTCCCATTTCTTTGTATATAATTTTTATAAACATAATCACTCCATTGATAAATTTTCAAGTCATCGGTATGAACTTGATAAGAGTAATTTTAACTCAATCTCCATTTGTTGAGTTAAATATCCAATTCATTGGTGTTGTTTTTTCAAAAATCTGTGTGAATGTCATCTGATTGATTTACACTAAATATCCAATCAGATTGAGTGTATTTATATTTGTCACACAAAATTATGTGGTTGATTTATCCTTGACCTAGTGATATGGCCTTTATAAGAGAATTCATCTCAATTTACATTCCATTGAGACTTCTTTGTTGTTATACACCAAATAACTTCTATATGGTGTATATAATATACTTTGACATAATATATCACGAATCCCTTTATTCTCATGATATTACGAATTTCTTATTTCCTCAATTATTTTTATTCAAGTGTCTCTCTTTTGGTTAGGAACTCTAACTAAAATGACATTTTAAATTTTTTTAAAGATTCATTATTCAAAAATCATTCTCATTATTGTCCATGTTTTAAAAATGGTTTTAAGGATTTATTTATATGAACATTAAAGTTTTCAAATCAATATTCCTTTTAAATGTTTCAAAGTGGTATGGGACACAACGATTCTAAAATCTATTTTAAATCGATTCTTGACAATTAGTGTGACATTTAAATGATTTCAAGAAAAGGGGGGATAATTCACTCTAATTGTTTTGATGGTTATTTTTCATATATGTCAATATCCTTCATCATTCTCGATTGAGGTTAATATGATAAAATAAAATCTTCCATATTGTATATAATGAGTTATGTTTGACTGTGGATGTGATATTTTTATACCATTCACGGTTTGTGGATAAAGTATTGACATTTCCTATGCTAGTTTTAATACGAATGTTTATGTTATGTTTAAAACTTTTCATATGAGGAATGCATTGGAATTAGTAAGTTATGGGTGGAGCCTACTATAGCTCCTCGATGCATCGGTAGGTCTAATGAGACAAACTAGTGTCTTGGCCCAAGGCCTTGACAAAATCATATTTTTAGTCTTGGCATGTGGCCTTGGCTATGTGGTTATGATATTCTGGCATTATGTGTTCCATCATTATGAAAGTGGTTATTGATATTTCATTTGATTATTCGATTAGTAGAATATCCTTGTGAATAAGTAAATGGAATTATTTCATTTTATTTTTTCCATACTATGTTGAAGTTCAAGTTTAAAAGGCTTTTGTTTTAGTTATACATTGCCTTAAATGTTTATTCTTATTTATGAATGTTTCCGCAATATTGTTATCCTTACTGGGCCATTGAGATCACCTCTTTTTCTATGTTTTATTTTTCCCAGGATGTGAAGAAGTATTTTATGAATGACCTGCAGGGATAGTATGAGGGGATATGAAGACAATATGTTGTTGTATTTTTTCACTTATTGATGTAATGTAAACTTTGTGAATATATCTAGTTATTCCAAGGCTACTAAACTAATCGGTATTTCAAGACTTGATCTTTTTTGTGAGAATGCTAATGTTATGTAATAATGCACCGACTCTGGGTAACTGGGGTCAGTGCATTACAGTTGATAACAGAGGAAGTTTAGTACAAACCTTGGAAGCTAGATTTAGATAAACTCTGGTTAGAGCACATAGAACTAAGATGGACTTTGAGGATTAGTATAGAAGAACTTCCTAGAATTTTGGTATTGTAGAGATTTTGTGAGTTTTCCAAACAATACATCCCTGTCTAGATACGAGCAGGTAGAGACGGCTCTGGAACAGATGTACCTAGGGGTAAAACCCGAAAACACCGCTTTGAGCTAAACTCGAACGGGAACTGGTGCACGACAACGGGCCTTGCTGCACTCTTGTTTACGACACTCCTGGGGGATATTCTTAGGATAATTATCATTTTCTTTACAAACCATTATGAAGGGTTTATGAGTATATACTTCCTCAAAGGAGACATTTTTATGATTATGGATTATATCCATAAACTATTTAATTTATGTTATGTGTTTTACAAGATTGGTATTAGGTATTGTTATTCATAAACTAATCTAGCATATGCGATTGTTTAGAAATGGTGCCTAGTAGAAGGAACGAGAACTCGAACAATGTACAAGATCCAAAGACAAATAAGGATCATATCTTTCATGGTCTTAAGCCAGAATTTATAAGAGAAATAGTCTCCCATGTATTATCATCATATGAAGAAATAATATCATGTGTTGATAAGATAAATAAAGAGTTTACTGATTCCTATGGATTTGAAGAGAAGTAGGAGAAGAAAATGATGGAAGAGAGAAGGATTGATAAATGGAAGAGGGAAAAAACGAATTTTCCCATATGTGATAACTGTGGGAAGAATCACCCTGGAACATTCCTAAAAGGAATGTGAGTTTGTTATAAGTGTGGAGGAAAAGGGAAAAAAGTACATGAATTCAAGGGTAAGAAAATGGTTTCAAATGTATAATGCTTCATTTGCAAGGAGTTTGGACACTACACGAACCTGTGTCCTCGTCATCAGACTATGTCTCAAATGATGATATTGGATAATAATCAAGTAATGATACTACCACAGATGAAGAGAATGATTAGAGTTCTTATGTTGATTATTCCATTTGAGTGTTGTATCAACAATGTACTTGTTATAATAATTATGGAGTATAGAAGGATTGTACTGCAGTACTATTTCATTTAGGACTTGAGATTGTGTGGAACAAAGAAAGGTGACTCAATAGCAGGTTAAATTTTTGGAAAATATATGGTTGAGAGAAAGATAAACCATAATATGGTTCTGATACCGAGGTAGTGATTTTAGAATAATACATGATTGATTTGGATAAATTATATTGGATATTCTTGACTACCTTGAAACTGGTTATTGATTTATATATTCCATCATTTTTGGGGTTTACAACATTTTTGGATTGACGGAGTATATCTATTATTCTTTAGGGAATAAGGGATCATGAATTTAATCAATAAGGTTTTATGGTAATTCAGGATGTTACAGTGTTTTAAAAGAATACATGGTAAAGGTGTTCACATGTTATTACGTGGAAAAAAAGATCTTCATTGTGTTTACCTTCCTTATAAATTTTGGACTGAAGTATTTTGGATAGTTCTAGTTTGGATTATTTGGGATTGCCATAAAAGGACAACCCGGAGGTCAAGAAGCAACTCGTCGCATCCGGCAAGCCCGAGAGACATGAATCCACACCCGAAGGGCGACAAGGGTGTATCACTTACAACTGACCCACGTGATGTCATGGATTTAATAATGTCATTTTTTTAATGGTTCTGCTAGATGAATTATAAATTCATTTTTTTAACCTTATACGAATAGGATAAATAGAATATTATTTTTATGTTTTATTATCTTTTAGAGTGAAAGATGAGTTTGCAGTAGAACTTAGTTAAAGGATGAGACTCGACTTGTCAAGTATATATTTTTCTTCTTCTCTTATTCAATGAAGAAATTAATTCTTATAATTTAGTGAAGGGATATTAAAACAAAAAAATGTGTTATCCTAATACCATATGTTTTGCTGAACCGATGGTATTTTAAATCATCATAGATTAATGAATTTAAGGCCATCAATTTTACACTTTCTTGTGATTGATGACCTCAATCACTACCTATAAATATTTACATTTTTCCTCGAATTATATGTCTCTAATTTCCATTAATGTTCTCCAAATAGAGATCATAATTTGGTGGTGACCCTTTCATTTCCCTTTTCCTCTTATTAAGACTAAATTTTATTAACCCAATTTCTGATGTGGGTTTTCCCACAAAGATATTTCTATATTCAACCTTTTATTTTCGAAGAACAATTTCAAATTGCGAGGACGCAATTTATTGAAGGTGGGGAGAATGTAACACCCCAAGATTTCATTGTGTGTTATTTCTTGAAAATAATTCAATAACTTGCACTACACGCAACACCGAGTTCAAGCTCACCATTAATTACCAAACAAGCCATTCAAAAGAGGTTATGAATAGTATTAACTAAATTTTAAACCTTATATAATCCTTATAATTTTAGAATCCATATTATGAGTTTCTTAGACATAATGTAAGAACAAATTCATTTTCAGTATTGCACTTTTACCGACTTTTAATAGGGAACCCTTTTTAAATCCAATATTTTAAACTTTTATATATTCAATTTGACTAAATAAATTTACTTTTTAGAATGGGGACATCAAAAATTTACAATGAAACATCCCAAGCTTCCACGATATGCTTTCCTTTAAATAATACAGTAGCTTGTGTTGTACGCAACTTCAAGTTCTAGCACACACCACAACCAATCAAACTAGCCATTATGAATTGTAATACATACTTTTTGAAATTTTATAAATTTTATCTATCAAAATGGACTTAATTTTTGTATTAGGAGTATTTAATTTAGCCTAAGGTGAAATTATGGGACTTTTTGGATAACATTTATATTTTGATGAATAGTGAAAATTACTAAATTTTAATTAAAAACAACTTTTTTAATCGAAATAATTTATATTTATAAATTATGAATTTGAGTGGTTTTAAAGTATATTAAGAATATTTTTTTACCATTTAATACAATGTTTGTCATTTTACATAATTTCACAATTAAACAGGACATAAACAAGTGTCAATCTTTTGATAGTTATTATCTCTTAAAAACACGCTATTTTTTTGACGACAGAAATTAATTTTTAAATTAACTAATGCAACTGATATGTTTTGAATTTGGTAAAATATACATCATTTTTGAATTCATAATATAAAATATAGCTTAGGCCAAATTTTTGGTATTTTTTTGGAAACATTCATTTTTTGATGAATAGTGATACCACTAAGTAGGAGTTAAAAAACTGAATTTTTCATAAAACATAATTTTACCACTTCTGTGAATGGAATTTCGAAAATCCGAGAGACACAAATAATATCAAGGAGTAAATTGTGGTTCAATGAGATGAAAATAATTTTTGGTGAATAGTAACTTTTTACTTTTATTTACCACGGTTAAAAGTAAATAGGGTAATTAAGGGTAAAAATGATATTAATATTACCCTAACACATGTACTAATTCTATTGGACAAGTTAATATCGACCAGAAAGAACCTTAGGAGTATAATATTATCTTTTAGGTAAACTTGTATTAGAATAAAACATTTGTTATTATTTAATTCAAAGAAGAGTTAAAAGAGTTAAAATCAAAGTTTATTTACTAAAACATTTTTAATATACAGTTATATATATGATAAATTCGATTATAAATATTTATTAGAAAGATAAAATGATTTCCTACATAATCGTATTTTATTTATAATTTTTAGACATTAAATAATGTAATTTATTTACGACACAATGGTGATGCAGTAATTACCTAATTAATGAATAATTAGAATAATTGATATTATAAGTACCCCAATAAATGTAATTTGAGACTTTTTATAAATTCCAATAATTTTATAGGTTAATATGACATGTTAGTATTTATTTAATTAAGGTTTTTCTAAGTAATCATTCTGTTATGATTTTTACAAAAATAAATTATTGAATAGTGTTCAAATTGACATAAAATTATTTTTAAAATAAATTTTATATTATTAATTGATATTAAATTCCTAAAAATCCAGGGTTCATCCAAGAGACTTATATCATGATAGTTGTATCATTAATGGACAACTTGGGGGTCTCTTGGAGGTATATAGTATGTTTATTCACTATATAATATAAAAATACAAAGTGACATGGTAAGTGTCAAACTAATTAACTAAGAGTTAAAACTAAACGATAAGATTAATATAATGACCCAGACCTATCTAAATTTTATTGGTTGAGTGGTTTTAGACCCATACCCACCTTAACCTTTAAATAATACACTTTGAATTCATTAGTAACCCGAATATGAATTTATTATAAAATAATATTTCTAGCTTTTCCAAAGGGGCCCCTCACCCCTCTTATAAAAGGGCACTCCCCCTTCTCATTAATTCACACCTTCAATGCCTTTTGGTTTGGAAAAACCCTGCCCAAATACTCTCTAAAATTCCCTAAATGCATCATAGAAGCCTTCCTTTAGTCATAAATCCATCCTAAAGAGCCATTTTGATCAAATCAAAAGGAAGAACCCAAAGAAGAGGTAATGATTTCACCACCCCTTTTCAAGTTCCTTTCTTCTTCCACTTCTTATATCTTTGTTATTACCATTAAAAAATAATAACTCCAGTATATTATATATACTTTTATGTTATTATTAACATGTTATAACCATATTTCAGTATTCTATCAATCCTTTGAATGACATGTCACCATACGTGCGTACGTACGACTTACCGTCTCCACGTCGTGGTGTAATTGTTATTCAAAACATTATTATTTGGATGGTTATAATAATTATGTGTAATTATGCAAAAAATTAATATAACATGATAATGATTCTTTATATATGACATACCATCCAAATAAATATTATTTTAATATCAAAATAATGTTATTGTCGCTCGTGCGTACGTACGGACTACCGTCTCCACAAACGCAATGAGATTCATTCTCCATCATATCCATTCATGTATAATTCTAATTTGAAGATTAATAATAATGTTTAAGGACTTAATATCATTCTGGATATGAATGAGATACAACCTATCCATAACAAACATGGCTTACATAACAAAACATATAAAAGAAAACGAGTAAGTTAACACCCGAAACGACGATAATTCTAAAATATTATAAACAAAGGAATGTTAAAAGATCATATATGATATCATATTAATATATATGATTCTTTTATAATTTAATAACAATTATTTCAACAATATACAGGAGTTTAACCTATCCCAACCAAGGAAAAGTACAATGTAAGGGGTTTCTTATCTCACTATTAATTCCGTGAGATTTCCATTATTCACCACTTATTTATTGAATGTGGTGTGTCTACTCCCCAAGATTGTATTAATTGTGTAATATAATTTAATTTATGGATATTTACAACATCATTGTATTATCCTTCTTTCATGGTTTTATGTTTCTTAAGTTACCTAATCGATAAGGGAATTTGAAATTTCAAATTTTCACTCATTCGGCTTTAGGCATACTTCATTGATTAGTTTACTCCAAGATTATGTGTGGAATCACTATTCATTTGATTATGTCATAATTTCCACTACGCTTTATATGGATATACTTTATATACACATAATCACTCCATTGATAAATTCTCAAGTCATCGGTATGAACTTGATAAGAGTAATTTTAACTCAATATCCATTTGTTGAGTTAAATATCCAATTTATTGGTGTTGTTTTTACAAGAATACGTGCGAATGTAATCTGATTGATTTAAACTAAATATCCAATAATATTGACTTTATTTATATTTTTCACACAAAATTATGTTGTTGATTTATCCTTAACCGAATGATATGGTCTTTATAAGAGAATTCATCTCAATTTACATTCTATTGAGACTTCTTTGTTGTTATACACCAAATCACTTTTATATTGTGTCTATAATGTACTTTGACATAATATATCATGAATCCCTTTATTATCATGATATTAAAATGTTTTTATTTCCTTAATTATTTTTATTCAAGTGTATCTCTTTTGGTTAGGAACTCTAACTAAAATGACATTTTAAAATGTTTTAAATATTGATTACTATAAATCTTTCTCATTATTGTACATGTTTTAAAAATGGTTTTAAGGATTTATTTATATTGACATAAAAGTTTTCAAATCAAAATTCCTTTTAAAAGTTTCAAACTAGTATGGGACACTTTGATTATAAAATCTATTTTAAATGGATTCTTGACAAATAGTGTGACTTTTAAATGATTTCAAGAAAACGGGGGATATTTCACTCTAATTGTTTTGATGATTATTTTCATCTATATCAATATCCTTCATCATTATTGATTTAGGTTAATATGATACAATAAAATCTTCCTTATTGTATCGAATGAGTTATGTTTGACTGTGGATGTGCTATTTTTATACCATTCATGGTTTGTGGATAAAGTATTGAAAATTTTTATGCTAGTTTTAATATGAATGTTTATGTTATGTTTAATACATTTCATATAAGGAATTCATTGGACTTAGTAAGTGATGGGTGCATCCCTCTATATCTCCTCGATGCATCGGTAGGTCTCATGAGACAAACTAGTGTCTTGGAACAAGGCCTTGACAAAATCATATTTTTAGTCTTGGAATGAGGCCTTGGAAATGTGGTTATGATAGTTTGGCATTATGCATTCCATTATTATAAAATTGTTATTGATATTGCATGTGATTATTCGATTAGTAGAATATCCATGTGAATAAGTAAATGGCATTATTTCATTTTATTTTTGCCATACTATGTTGATGTTCCACTTTAAAAAGCTTTTGATTTAGTTATACATTGCCTTAAATGTTTATTCTTATTTATGAAAGTTTCCACTATATTGTTATCCTTACTGGGAATTTGAGCTCACCCCTTTTTCTATGTTTTATTTTTCCCAGGATGTGAAGATGTATTTTATGAATGACCTGCAAGGATAGTATGAAGGGATATGAAGACAAGATGTTGTTGTATTTTTTCACTTTTTGATGTAATGTAAACATTATGAATATATCTAGTTATTTCAAGGATACTAAACTAATCGGTCTTTCGATATTTGATCTTTATTGTGAGCATTCCAATTTTATGTAATAATGCTCCGACCTTGGGTAACTGGGGTCAGGGCGTTACAAGCAGAGCTACTGTAGGAAATAAATGTCTTTTATTTTTATAAGATGTGGAATAACAATTTATGGCTTGTATAGACAGCTCGTTCACAACTTGTAAATAGAGTAAGGGGGGAGACATGAAATATATTACATGAAATGTAAGTTAAATTCTCAACATTTAATAAATAAATGTTGATGAGAATGAAATTTCAGTGAATGATTGAAATTTTATGAAACTCAAGGATTAAAAACCGTGTAATAGTTACATGACGTGAAATCGATAGATTTCAAGTTTTTTATTTCTTTTATCATCTTAATTTCCATTCATTCGGCCAATACCTCCCTTTCATCTTTTGGAAAAACCCTAGGCACCCAAAAAGTATCTTCTATCTCCCTTCCTTCCACTTTGATTCATTGGATTCGGTGGATTCCCATTGGTGATCCGTGGTAACCCCTAACTTTTTCTTGGTTAATTTCCTCTTGTTCTTCTCTTCGGGATCCATTGCAGTGATATTGCTTTGTTTTAGGGTTTGATTTGGGCTGTGTTTTAGGGATATTTTGGTTTAGTGTAGTTTTATCTATATTTTCCTATGTGCAGTCACAGTTTGGGGTTGTTTCTTCTTCACCCTATGGTGTGAAGCATGTCAATAAAGCTTCTTTGAGGTATCAAATCGATAATTTCTCTTTATTGTGTATCATGCAGGCATGATTTACTTTTTTAAATCAGAAGGGATGTTTGCATTGGCTTAATCAAAGTTAAAGAATTATCTAATTGAAATTTATGTGGAAATGGGGAATGATTCACATGCTTTTATAACTTTGATCTGATTGCGACACTATGATTGTACGGGCTTGATGAACCCCTAAATATTGTATCCATTGGGGGATTTTTATGATTGTATTTTATTTTATGTGATTTTTGTGCCTATTGGGATTCTTGTGATATCACCCTAAAATAGAAAATTGACTAACAACTTATATTTGGATAATGAAACGGTTTTCCTAGGATTATGGATAATGTCGCAAAACCCCTAAAATAAAGTGGAATGTGATAAAATCCCCTTTGTAAAATCTATAAAATGATCAAAATGTTTTTTGATGTGGGGTCATGTTGTGGGGTGATGATGTGTGTTTGTGATGTGTTGTTGGGATGATGGTATTATGGTCATGGTTTTGGGGAGGCAAGGTTGTTTTTTTGTTGTGATTTTGGGGTAGAGAGGTGGTTATTGTTTGGCTATGCTTATGGGGTAAATAGGTGGTTTTTGTTTGGATATGTATTTGGGGTGATGAGGTAGTGGTACCATGGGGATGATGAGCTGTTTATGATATGTGGTTTGTTTGAGCTAGATGCCCGACTATTGATGGAAAAACATGATTAATAATAACTGAAATGGATCAGGCTTACTTTAGTTGATTGGATTCAAATGACTAATGAATAAATAAATGATGTAATATGTGTTTGAATGTGGTTGAATCTAAATAATAAACTATATAGGTTGGGTAATTGGAATTTTTTGGTGGTGTGATGTGTCTTTTGGTTTGTTTTTTATTATGAATTTAGAGGGGAAAGAGAAAGTGTAAATGTTGTGAGTTGGTTAGTGTTTGGTTTTTAACTCATATGTTAAGATTTTGTGTATGGATATATGTATATACTTGTATATTATTTTTGATTTCTACACTCACCTCTCCCACGTTGAGAACTATGTGTCGACACCCACATAGTTACACAGAGGGTGTTTTCCTCGAGATTCGGTGATGAGGATGGATAGTTGGATACCCACTATTTCCTTCTCTCTCTTTTAGGAGAGGTAGGTATTCCAAAGGTTGTGATGACCAAAGGACTGTTAGTGAACTAAAAGGCTATTGTGATAGCCTAATTGTATATGGGTGAGTTGTGATGTGTCTATGCTTGTGGGGTGAGGATCCTAGTTGTCTTCAAGAAATATGTGACGTAGCCTAGGTTTTTGTGGGTAGGATGAGATGGGATGATGTATATTATGGTCTAGGTTGTTTATTGTAGGAGGAGGGAATGGGGTTTATGTCCTTCATGTTCATGATACCCTACTTCTCTAGTTATGGTTATCGATGTGTGATGGCCTGGGTGTTTTCAGGTGAGACGTGATGTGGCTGTACTTATGGGGTGGAGATATTGGGTTTCTATGAGTGTGATGTGATGTGGACATGCTTGTGAGGAGGTGTGGTTTATAGAAGATATGAGAGCACCATGATGTACGACAATGGGGTGTGAGAGTGACATAGTTGTAGGAAACCAATGTAGGGTGCCATTTATCAATGTAACTCATTATATATTATATTAGTTGGATTGAGTTATTTTTTGACCATTCCGTGGTGAGGTTGGGATGGATGGTTGAACTGTTTAGATGTTTTTGGTTCTTCTATTTAATCATGAGTTCATTATTATGCTTCATTCACATATGCATGAACATTGTTTTTCATACTGAGTGTACTTGTATCCCCACCCTACATATATAAACTTATTTTTACGTATCCATGAGCATTACATGGGCCATGATGGACATCACTAGCTCAAAACTTTGATAACTATTGTGTCAGTGCTTTAGCTTTTCTTTTGGGTATTTACTTTGGAGACTTTTATCTATTTTGATTTTATTTATACATGCATCGTCAAATAGTTTTGGTTATTAATATATTATATCATGGATTATTTTATAGATGATTCTTCTTATCTCTCTATATTATATTATTATATAGGATAATGCCTCCCATTTCATGAGATTTTTATTCCCTCACTTCTAGTCACCAACTCAAGGCCTACTGGACGTGGGACTCGGGGGGTCATTATCACTCTCCCCTCATTATGGTATCCTTGGAGGAATGGGGTCTTGATAGAGTTTTATTATAGGTATGTTTGAGATATAGGATGTATTTTGGAGTTTGTAATATTAATGATTGCATGGGTTGCTATAGAAACAACACTAGTTAACCTTAGTGTGTGTCATAGCCCAGGGAGAGCAGATAAGAAACAAAATTTTAGGCCCCCCATGACCCAGTGCATGAACTCTGAACTTATTGAACAACCAAATGTGGTGAACCTGTTTGTAGGGTAGATACCTAGGAGAGGTACATGCATCATTATGACTTGATTTATTAGATTATTTTCATTTTTTTGGGATTTTTAAAATGAATATAGTGAATTAAAATTAATCTAAATAAAATTGAATAATATCCGGATTAAGAAGTTCTTTTTTTCTTTTTAGCTATGTTCATATTCATCATCAATGTTTAGCACATGCAGTTGAGGTATAGCAATATGATTCGGTTGATCTCCATAGGGTTTATTTGAAAGAGGAGGATGGGTATTTTAATAGGGTTTTGTGAGCTTTTCAACAGTAGAATTTGGTGAAATATGAGGGTAGAGTTTTAGATGTGGAAATAGAGAGCTGGATGAAGGTGCCTAAGATTTATTTTAGTTTAATTTGGGCCCTAGTGGGATACATGGTCCCTTTAGATGTTAGTAAAATTTGGGGAGATATGCGTCAGTGGTGGATATTTTATCTGGGAGAGCAGAAGGAGGAAGATGTTTCCCGAGTCGACTTCTAGAAAGAGTTTTGGGTAGAACTCCTTTCATCGACCCTGAAGGTAGAGAATAGGCAAGAGATTATTTATCATCAAAAGGGAAGTATTTTAGAAAAATAGTTGGGAATTAAGTTCAAATAACTTCTGCATTTTCCCTAGATATTTTTCCAGATATTTTGTCTCATGTGAGATGTCTAGAACAGGCACTTCATCCTTCAATCAAAAACATTACCAATCCTTTTACATAGACAACATATTTGTATGTTTAGAAGAAGGTGGAGGTGATTGAGAGGATGAAATAATGAGGATTTTTTTCATGAGTGAGGAATTGGTGGGGTTCCTCAAGGATAAGTGTTATCAATGGAAGGCCTCAGGCACCGATAACTTTGAGGTATTGACAGGTGGGGAGGTGACCTCATCAGTTTTTCTTTCAGCCTTTTAGGGCCAGTTGTTTCCAATATTTTCTTTGATATATTAAGCATGTGTGTTTTAGTTGCGGGGTTCATGTCTATAACTATAACTAGTTCCCAGTGGTTCTCTATTATTAGTTTGGTGTAGGTGGATAGGTGCAGTTCCATCCTCAGTAGCAGTTGCTAGTGAGACCATTTTCGCAGTATGGGAAGTAAGATTATGCTCCTCCAAGGGGAGAGGGAGTAGGTAGAGGTCAGCCTCAGGATGTTCCTCACGTTAAGGGACCTCAACCTGAGCATGGTCATCAAGGTGGTTATCAGAATAGAGGTAGATGATATGTGTGTGGTTTTCTAAATACAGTGTAGGTGGTAGCCCAAGAGGGGTTGGAGTTCATCATAAGTATGATCAATTTGTTTATTAACCTTATTTGTTCCTTGTTTGATTTAGGAGATTCACACTCCATTGTTTCACTCACTCATGCCCATGCTCTAGGACTAGACATAGATGGGATTTCTGTACCCCTTGTGTTTACTATGCCAGTTGGAGGACAGACCAGCTTGTTTGATGTGTTTTGAGGGTGCATACAGATGATGGGGCCACATTAGTCCCATGGAGATCTTTTCTTTCTATAGGTGTAGACATAAGATGTGATCCTCGAAATCTATTGGTTCTATTCCATAAATGTTATATTATTATATTATTTTAGATGAGAGTTAGTTCCTGATATTTGGATGGTTAGTTTGTCTCTTTCATTGGAGATTGAGGTTTTCAGGTGGCCAGTCAATGTGTGGAGGCCCACCTTTATTTCATAGATGAGTTGTCTATAGAATCAATGTATTATGGGATGGTGGGGTTCCTAGGGTTACTGGGTAGCTTATTTATGTTTTCTATGAGGATTTTGTGAAACTACCCCCATCAACGTGACTTTGAGATCAGGATAGACATAAAACCTATAAATTCTATGATTTCAATAGATCTTTATCATATAACACCTTCTTTGTTTTAGGAGTTGAGGATTCATATAGATGATGTAATGCAGAAGGGTTTTATCTAGCCTAGTGTATCACCATAGTGTGCTCCAGTGTTGTTTTCTAAGATGGTGGATTTTAGTGTAAAGACCCGTAAAATTTAATGAAATTTTTTTCTTCATTTTCTTGGGAATTTTACAAGATCACAGTTTCTGACGGAAACTGATTCTGAGGCCCGGTGCGCTCAAAATCATTTTCCGAAGTTTGGCTTGGGTACGTTCAGTGAACGAACGAGCGGGCTTTTCTAACTTTTGAACCGGTGCTCGGAATCAAATTCTGAGGTCACTGATGGAATCATAGCACCAATATTTTCTTAGAAACATCTTTTCTGGAGTTTCATTTGCTTGGGTGTGGTTTTTAATTTTTGGGGTTAAGTTAAGAAATAAAATAAAAGTGGTGAGACACTTTATTTTATTTCACTTAAAGCCACTGAAGCTAAGTTAATCAGATGAGGTGGGACCCACAATATCCTACCCACTTGGTAGGATATTTGTGAGGTGGGGCCCGCAGGAGCCCCATCGTTTCTTCCCTCCAAAGTAACGCACCCGCAAACCCCCTCTTTAATGAAAGTCAACCGTGAGTTTTTCTGGTTAAGAAACACCCCATTAAATTGGGCTGTTAAATTGTTATAATTAATTTTTCGAATTAATTGTTCATTTCTTATCTTTTGAATTTCAAATTCTTAAGTTTATAATAAAATAAGAAGAGAAAATATTTTATTATTGTTTGGGTTTGTGTTGTGTGAAAACCTTTGGGAGAACAAAGAGAGGATTCTTCGTTCTTCGATGAAGAACGCGAATAACACTCTACCGCCAACAAAGAATGCCAACCTCCGACGGAGAGAGACGCCATCCTCGGAGATCACCTAATGCCAACGGAAAACCTCTTCTTCCACGACGATCCTCTTCTTCCGCGAAAAACCTCTTTTTTCCGCGGCGGTTAATTCCGCGACGAACGCTCGTTCGACGATAGCGTTGAGGTAGGGGTTTTATGCGTTTCTATTTTTGTGTTTCTCTTTTGTCGTTTTCCCCTCTCAATTGAACTTCCGGTTATCGCATTAACGGGAGGAGGTCGGACCGAACGAACACGGCCGACACTCCTCCCCTTTTTGGTTGTGTATTTTTGATGCGGTGAACAAGGCAACGCGGTGCCGAAGCACTGTGCGGGAATTGAAAATTGGAGAGCGGAGAAACGTGGTGTCACCGCACCGCGCCGTGGGATACAACAAATCCACAGTGCCGTCGCGCCGCGCCGTCGAAGATGAACAAAGGACGCGGCACCATCACGCCACACCGGAGGACCTCAGAAGCACCGCGGCCGGAGTGGGGCTTCAACGGAGGGGTGCGGCGCCATCGCGCCGCGCCAGATGGATGAAGGACGCGGCTGGTTTTGGGCCACGGTGGAGTAGGGGAACTGGCGGCCGGTTCCGGGTCGCCGGCGTCGAAGCGAGGGGACCGGCCCCTGCCTGTCTCGTGATGGTGGCAGCCGGCCAGCTAGCCGTGCCGGACGGTTCGAGGATATCGCTGGGGGTCGTAACCCCCGGCTGGCCAGCTGAGCGGCCCCATTAAAGGGGCCGCGGTTTACTTCACATGGGGGCAGTGCCCTCGCCCTGAAACGGTTTGGCCGTTCGGGAAAACCCCTGGCGGTGCGCCAGCGCACTGCGCGTCGGGCGGCTTCCCTGGCCTGTCCACCGAACCGGACCGCCAGGTCGGGCCGCGCCAGCCGGGCCGGGCCACGCCCAATCGGGCTGGTCACGGACCCGGTTCGTGTCGTCCCTGGGGGTATCGGGCCGGGTCGGACCGGGCCCGAACCCCCTATTACCGAACCATTTTCGTTCTGTCACCGATAACATGAGCTACGAGCCTCCGATCGATGCACCGTCAGTTGCGATCCTATCCTTGGATCAAGTCGGTCGTTTCGGTATATTGCACTCATTCTTTTGGAATACTTTGGGTTCTACCGGGTTGGTTCGTACACGAAACCAACAGGGCCCTCGGAGCGGAAACACTCATAACTTGAGCTCCAGACGTCCGATTGACATGCCGTCGACTTTGACAGATTCCTCTAAGTGATATGGAGCATTTGGATTACTCTGCCCGAGGTTTGGACGTAGGTGGAGTATGGTCGGGTTGGTTTTGACTTAAAAACCAACCGGGCCCCTAGGACGAAAAACCAATAACTCTCAGACCGGGCGTCCGATTGACGCGTTGTCTATGGCGTTGAGTTCCTGTTGACGATACGGAACTTTTTGATACATAAACTCTGGACTATGTGTCAGTTGATGTATCAGCCCCTCAGCTCATGGAGCGGACCCTCCCGAATGAGCTTGCTGTGTGCGGGAACCCTAGAGCTGGCTGCGACTCCGATGATGACAATTGTACAAAGATCCTCAGTGGATTCGACGCCGACGACTACAACACTCAGTGATCCGACGTGGATCCATGCTACCGATCCTGTATGGGTCAGTGCTCAGTGGTCCTATGTGGGCCAGTGCCTACAGATCCTATGTGGGTCCGATCCTGTGTGGGTCTTTGCGGGGGTTAGTTACCTATCGATCTTGTGTGGGTCAGATCATTTGTGGGTCATTGCGGGGGTTAGTTACCTATCGATCCTGTGTGGGTCAGATCCTTTGTGGGTCATTGTGGGGTTTAGTACCTATCAATCCTTTTTGGGTCTAACGACTTGGATGAATCAGTGGATATATCTGATCATCTCTATCATCATACGAAGAAGTATACCTGTGTGAGGTGAATCCTGTTTTGCTTTCCTTTGTGGATTGTGTTGTGCAATCCTATGTGGATTACGTTTTTCTTTCCTGTGTGGACTGAGTTGTGCTTGGGCTCGAAGTCTGGAGCGAACTGGAATTGGTGACTTAGGTATATGTATGGGCATATACCTAAGCAGTGTCGGATGTTACTTCGTGATTGCATCTTTCCATTGTGGATTATCCTTTGTGGATTCTGGGAGACCTTCGGGGGTCTCGGGGTCCCTACTGAGTAGCTTATACTCACCCCTGCACGGGCTATGCTTGCACTACGTTGTGTTGGTTGCAGACGACGGACAACGCTGATCGTGGTTGAGGATTGTGGAGCAGGATGGTACCCGGAGGTGGACCACTAGGCGGGACGTACTCGAAGCGGACGGTTGGACCCGAAGAGCTGTGGAGGCTATCTGTACTCACCCTTCAGGTGGGACTTCTAGTGGGTGGCTCGATGTTGTGGATTTACTTTTAGTTTTTGTTTTCCCTTTCGAGTTGTACTTTACTTTCTGTTTGGGTTTGTATTTTGGCCCACTTACTTTTCCACACTTACTGTTGTACCCAGTTTTACTTAGAGTTTACTTCTTCTACTTGCTTGCTCTATGGTGTTTTTTTACTTTACAAAGGCAAAGCCTTCCCTTTTTACCAGGATTTACGCCTTGGTGCTAGTCACCAGCCCCTGGCCTATAGAAGGCGGGCTTGGGGTAGTCACGGCACGGGCCCCGAGGACGGGTCGTGACAAATTGTTATCATAGGAGTTCGGTTCTACCGTAGAACTTTGGACTCTGATCTTTTTCTATGTGAAGCAATAGTGTTAAGCATATTGGGTGAGGTTATCAGTCCAGGGAGTCCAGTGTTGGTGTAGCGACCGACTTATCCGTACACCAGAACCCTGAATTCTGATTTCCGACTTAATGCACGAAAACATTGATTGCATGTGTGTTTCAAGTTTTCTTCATGATTACTATATGTTAGCTCACCAGGTATACTTTTTGACCATGGCGCACCTGTTTCTTTTCAGGATTGCCCTACGATGGCTGCTAGCTAGGGTTCCGAGTGTTGTACGTGACCACAGCCCGCCGAGCAATGAGGCCTCAGTACATGGCCCTTTGATAGCAGAGGCACCGACGGTACCTCTACCCAATGAGCCACTGATGCTACCAGCCCCAACCACTGACGATGCACATCGCCTTAATTCACTACACGAGTTTCAGCACTAGCGACCGCTGAGGTTCCATGGGCAGACATACCCCCAGGCAGCCGAGGACTAGCTGGAGGCAGTTGTACAGGTTTTCAGGTTAGTGAGGACACCAGCAGACCTCATGGTGATCCTTGTAGCGAACCTACTACACGCAGCAATAGGAAGATGGTGGAGCATGATGCTCCAGGTGCACGATGAGGCATCTCTTCTCTGGATGGACTTTGAGAGCCTCTTCCGCTCGGAGTTTGTCCCAGCCACCCTCCGTGCGGTGCGCATCCAGGAGCTTCTACAGCTACGGCAGGGTAGCTTGACGGTCGCCCAGTACTCGGCGAGATTTAACGATCTCTCGCGCTACTCGACAAACATGGTACGGGACCCATTATTCCGGGCTCATACCTTCGAGCAGGGATTGAGGCAGGAGATCCGGGCATCGCTGATCTCCCTCAGCATTCCGACACATGAAAGGGTGCTAGAGTGAGCCCTTCTGATCGAGAGCTTCCATGCAGAGCCTACATCAACAGTGAGACCTGCCGCAGGGCGGCACCTAGCAGAGTCCACTGTAGCAGGAAGTCGACAGATGAATCATGGGTCCAGGTAGACCAGACCCTTAGGCAGACGACCTCAGGACATTGGCTCAGCAGTGCGGGGCACACAGCACACAGCCAGTCTTTCGAGAGGCAGACAGTGCTATGCATGCGGTGGGAAGGGCCACATGGCTCGTGAATGCCCGACCCTCTATGAAGAGGAGTAGCAGAAGGTTGAGGAACCACCTAGGCAGAGGAAGAGGTTTGACCATGGAAGTCCGCAAGGAACAGGCGGACGAGGCAGAGGAGTTGGCCGACCAGCAGGTGGTGGGAGATGATTTGAGGCTCTACCACCACCACCACCAAGAGGTCCACCCCGACCTCAGGGGAGAGCACAACTTCATGCAGTTGAAGCTTACGATCATGGATCTCTGGAAGCAGGGGGAAAAGTGTGGTTATAGATCCAGGCATAGAGGCCTTTGCCCATTATGCCTCTATCTTCATTGTTTGTGTTGCCTTGTGTCATTGTACTTTGAGTTGAAGTAATAAAAGACACTTTCAATAGTGACGTTTGATTTTTTATATTTTTTTTGTTAATACTAAGAGGTGCTGGTTAAAAACTGTTGACTTGACCCTCACTTGAGATATTCTTACTGGAGGAGACCCAGTGACCACACACTGATGCCGACAGTGTGACTCAACCCTTGGAGGCAAGAGTAATGGTTGTATCTCTTGGTAGCAGCATCGAGGCCCTACGACATTATCCATGCCATGAAATAACTAATCATGACAGGATTGACTTTATTAGGTAAGGAACGTGGTTCATCCAGTGGATGAGACTGGATTTCCCTTTTCGGAAAAGGAGAAATCTTTGCAGCTTTGCAGAACATTAAGGAGGAAAGGGGAAACCCTTCGTGTGGACAAACAGATGTCAGCAGAGCTTCCAAGAGCTGAGACAGAGATGTACCAGTGCGCCTACCTTGTGGTTGCCGGAGGAGGGAGTAGGGTACGTAGTTTACTATGATGCATCAGGGACCGGACTCAGGTGAGTCCTGATGCAGGAGCGGGCAGTGATCGCCTATGGATCACGTCAGTTGAGGCCGCATGAGCAGAACTATGCTACCCATGACCTGGAGTTAGTAGCAGTGGTCTTCGCTCTGAATACATGGCAACACTATCTGATGGGCGAGCACTTTGCAATCTATTCTTACCATCAAAGTCTCAGGTACATCTTCTCTCAGAAGGACTTGAACCTGAGATAGAGGCGATGGCTCGAGTTCCTCCGGGTCTATGAATTTGAGATAGTCTATACTCTTGGGAAGGGGAATGTAGTAGCCGATGCTCTCAGTAGGAGTACGGGCATTCAACTACTTGAGGTGGCGACAGGGCAGCTAGCCTCTTTGTAGATATCCTTCGTGGATAGAGATGGGGCAACCTTCCTTCATTCACTCACAGTCACTCCTCCACTACTGCAGCGGGTCAGAGAGGCATAGCGTGGGGACGATGACTGTGAGACGCAGCGTGCATAGATATCCTCAGGACAGGAACCTAATGGATTCTCCATAGGAGGAGAGCATGACATACTTTTCAGAGGACATACGTTGATACCAGTTTCTTTATAGGAGGAGGTTCTGAGGGAGTTTCACACTTACCCTTTGGCGGTACATCCTAGAGTGGCGAAGATGTACCAGGATCTCAGGCGACAACACTGGTGGTCGGGCATGAAGAAGGTAGTGGAAGAGTTCGTTTCTCGATGCCTCACCTGCCAGCAGGTGAAGGCAGAGCACCAGGTTCCAGCAAGATTGGTACAGCCCTTGGAGGTTCCAGAGTGGAAGTGGGATGGCATATATATGGACTTCGTGACTGGACTTCCACGCACTTCCAGAGGTCACGACTCCATTTGGGTGATTGTCGACCGAGTCACCAAGTCGGAACACTTCTTACCCATCAGAGAGTAGGGCTCAGTAGAGATCTTGGGACGTCTCTACATTCAGGAGATTGTATGGCTTCACGGTGTGCCATCATCTATCATCTCCGATCGAGATGCTCGCTTTACTTCCCGGCTTTGGAAGGGGTTGCAGGAGGCATTCGGGACGTAGCTACATCTGAGCACCTCCTTCCACCCTCAGACAGATGGTCAGATAGAGAGGCCCATTCAGACTCTCGAGGACATTCTCCGCGCATGTGTCCTCGACTTTGGTCGCAGCTGGGAGGACCACCTACCCTTGGAGGAGTTCGCGTACAACAACAGCTACCACTCCACCATCAGGATGGCACCATACAAGGCGTTGTACGGCCGACCATGCCGATCTCCTCTGTACTAGATAGAACCTGGGGAGTCGACACTTGTGGGACCAGAGATGGTCCTGGCCATGACGGAGAAGGGCCAGGTCATCCAAGAGCGGATGAGGACAGCTCAGAGCCGGCAGAAGTCTTATGCTGACAGGAGACGGAGGCCATTGGAGTTCGAGGATGGTGACCAGGTCTTCTTGCGGGTCTCACCTCGATGTGGATTACAAAGATTTGGCTGAGGCATAAAGTTGTCTCCATGCTTCATCGGACCATTCTAGGTCCTCTGCAGGATTGGCGAGGTGGCTTATCGCCTGGCTTTACCACCTCAGTCGCACCGGGTGCACGACGTCTTCCACATATCTCAGTTGAGGAGATATGTGCACGACCCGACACATATCATTGACTATGGGGAGATGTACATTGATGATGGGGTGACTTTTGCGGAGGTCCCAGTGGAGATCGAGGATCGACAGGAGCGGGTCCTACGTGGATGATCGATCCCTCTAGTGCACATTAGACAGCAGCACGGGAACCTCCATGAGAGAACTTGGGAGCGGGAGGCTCAGATGCGTGCTCAGTACCCACATTTGTTTTCCTAGTTTATGATGTACCTTTATGGGGACGTAAATCCCTGAGGTGGGAGTGATGTAAAGACCCAAAAAATTCAAGGAAATTTTTTTCTTAATTTTCTTGGGAATTTTACAAGATCACAGTTTCTGACGGCAGCTAATTCCGAGGCCCGGTGTGCTTGGAATCATTTTCCGAAGTTTGGCTTGGGTACATTCAGTGAACGAACATACATGCTTTTCTAACTTTTGAACTGGTGCTTGGAATCAAATTCCGAGGGAACCAATGGAATCACAGTGCCGTTATTTTCTTAGAAATGCCTTTTCTGGAGTTTCATTTACTCGGGTGTGGTTTTTAATTTTTGGGGTTAAGTTAAGAAATAAATAATAGTGGCGTGACACTTTATTGTATTTCAGTTAAATCCACTTAAGCTAAGTTAAGAGGTTGAGGTGGGACCCACAATATCCTACCCACTTGGTAGGATATTTGTGAGGTGGGGCCCGCACGAGCCCCACCGTTTCTTCCCTCCTAAGTAACGCACCCTGAAACCACCTCTTTAATGAATGTCAACCGTGCGTTTTTTGGGTTAAGAAACGCCCCATTAAATTGGGTAGTTAAATTGTTACAATTAATTCTTCGAATTAATTGATCGTTTCTTATCTTTTGAATTTGAAATTCTTATGTTGATAATAAAATAAGAAGAGGACTTATTTTATTATTATTGGGGGTTTGTGTTGTGTGAAAACCTTTGGGAGAACAAAGAGAGGATTCTTCGTTCTTCGACGCAAAATGCGAAGAACGCTCTACCGCCAATGAAGAATGCCAACCTCCAATGGCAAGAGACGCCTTCCTCGGAGATCACCCAACGTCAATGGTGAACATCTTCTTTGGCAGCGATCCTCTTCTTCAGGGACAAACCGCTTTTTTCCGTGACGGTTAATTCCGCGACGAACGCTCGTTCGATGACAACGTTGAGGTAGGGGTTTTATGCATTTATATTTTTGTGTTTCTCTTCCGTCATTTTTCCCCTTTCAATTGAACCGCCGGTTATCGCATTAACGGGCGGAGGTCGGACCGCATGAACACGGCCGACACTCCTCCCCTTTTTGGTTGTGGATTTTTGATGCGGCGAACAAGGCAACGCGGTACCGAAGCACCACGTGGGAATTTTAATGGGAGAGTGGAGAAACGTGGCGCTGCCGCACCGCGCCGTGGGAAGCAAAAAATCCGTGGCGCCGTCGCGCAGCGCCATAAGAAGATGAACAAAGGACGCAATACCATCGCGCTGTGCCAGAGGACCTTAGAAGCACTGCGGCCGGAGCGGGGCCACGGAGGAGGGGAGAGGCGCCGTCGTGCCGTGCCGGACGGACGAATTCCGCGGCCGGTTCCGGGCCGCCTGCGTTGGAGCGAGGGGACCGGCCCCCGCCGGTCCCGTGATGCCAGCAGCCGGTCGGCTAGTCAGGTCGGCCGGTTCGAGGAGAACACCGGGGGTCGTAACCCCCGGCCGGCCAGCTAAGTGGCCCCATTAAAGGGGTCACGATTTACTTCACACGGGGGCAGTGCCCCCCGCCCTGAAATGGTTCGGCCGTTCGGCCAAACCCCTGGCGGCGCACCATCGCGCCGCGCGCCGGGCGTCTGCCCTGGACGGTCCGCTGAACCGGACCGCCAGGCTGGGCCGCGCCCAGGACGGGCCAGGCCATGCCAGCTGGGCCGGGCCACGCCCATGTGGGCTGGACCCGGACCCGGTTTGGGTCGACCCGGTTCGGACCGACCCTGGGGGTATCGAGCCGGGTCGGACCGGGCCCGAACCCCCTATTACCGAACCAATTTTGGTCTGTTGCCCATAACATGTGCTACGGGCCTCCGATCAATGCACCGTCAGTTGCGATATGATCCATGGATCAAGATGGTCGTTTTGGTATATCTCACTAAAGGTTTTAGAATACTTTGGGTTTGGCCGGGTTGGTTCGTACACGAAACCAACCGGGCCCTCAGAGCGGAAACACTCATAACTTGAGCTCTGGATGTCTGATTGACGTGCCGCTGACATTGATGGATTCCTCTAAGTGAGATGGATCTTTTGTCTAACTCTTCCCGAGGTTTGGACATAGGTGGAGTATGGTCGGGTTGGTTTTGACTTAAAAACCAACCGGGCACCAGGGACTAAAAGGCCAATAACTCTCAGACCGGGCGTCCGATTGACGCACCGGCTGTGGCGTTGAGTTCCTGTTGACGATACAGAACTTTTGGATACATCAACTCTGGACTATGTGTCTGTTGATGTATCATACCCTCGGCTCATGGAGCGGACCCTCCCGAATGAGATTGTTGTGTGCGGGAACCCTAAAGCTGGCTGCGACTCTGACGCCGATGACTGTACAAAGATCCTCAGTGGATTCGACGGCGATGACGACAACACTCGGTGATCCTACGTGGATCAGTGCTACCGATCCTGTGTGGATCTGATCTTGTGTGGTTCAGCACTCAGCAGTCCTGTGTGGTCCAGCGCCAACAGATCATGTGTGGGTTCGATCCTATGTGGGTCTTTGCGGGGGTTAGTTACCTATCGATCTTGTGTGAGTCAGATCCCTTGTGGGTCATTGCGGGGGTTAGTTACCTATCGATCCTGAATGGGTCAGATCCTTTGTGGGTCATTACGGGGGTTTGTTATCTATCGATCATGTGTGGGTCAGATCCTTTTTGGGTCATTGCGGGGGTTAGTACCTATCGATCCTTTGTCGGTCCGACGACATGGATGAATCAGTGGCTATATCTGATCATCTCTATCATCATATGAAGAAGTATACCTATGTGAGTTGAATGCTATTTTTCTTTCCTTTGTGGATTGTGTTGTGCTATCCTATGTGGATTACGTTTTTCTTTCCTGTGTGGACTGGTTTGTGCTTGGGCTCAGAGGCTACAACGAACTGGAATTGGTGACTTAGTTATATGTATGGGCATATACCTAAGTAGTGTCAGATGTTACTTCGTGATTGCTTCTTTCCATTGTCGATTATCCTTTGTGGATTCTGGGAGACCTTTGGGGGTCTTAGGGTCCCTACTAAGTAGCTTATACTCACCCCTGCATGGGCTATGCCCACACTACATTGTGTTGGTTGCAGACGACGGACATCACAGATCGTGGTTGAGGCTTATGGAGCAGGACGGTACCCAGAGGTGGACCACTAGGCGGGATGTACTCGGAGTAGGCAGTTGGACCCGAAGAGTTGTGGAGGCTATCTGTACTCACCCTTTAGGTGGGACTTCCAGTAGGCAGCTCGACGTTGCGACTTTACTTTCAGTTGCTGTTTTCCCTTTCGAGTTGTACTTTACTTTTAGTTTGGGTTTGTATTCTAGCCCACTTACTTTTCTGCACTTACGGTTGTACCTAGATTTACATATAGTTTACTTCTTCTTCTTTCTTGCTCAGTGGTGTTTGTTTACTTTAAGAAGGCAACGCCTTCCCTTTTTATCGGGATTTACGCCTTGGTGCTAGTCGCCATCCCCTGGCCTATGGAAGGCGGGCTTGGGGTAGTCATGGCACGGGCCCCGAGGACGGGTCGTGACATGTAGTCTGAGGTTGTATGTATACTACTGGAGGTTTAATAAGGTGAATATCAAGAACTATTACCATCTTCCAAGTATTTATGATATTTTTGACCTATTAAGATGGGTGAGTTGGCTTTCAAAGATTGATCTATGGTCTTTATATCACCAGTTGATGGTGAAGGAGGGAAATATCTTGAAGAATGTATTCATTTTTAGGTATGGTCCCTTCGAGTTTGTAGTTATTCCATTTGATGTTATAAACACAATAGTTGTGTTAATTGGGATTATAAACTCTATGTTCTATTAGTACCTAGATTGGTTCATTTTCATATTCATTGATGACAGATTTATATACTCAAAGTCAGAGGAGGAGCATTCTGACCATCTAAGTGTTTTATTCTTGTTTCTTCGATGCCACCATCACTATGGAATGTTTTCCAAGTGTATGTTTTTGACATGAGGGTTTCATTTCATCAAGAATTTGGTTTTTGAGTAGGGTGTGGTAGTAGAACCATCAATGGTTGGTGATTGTTTTTAGAATCCCCAAAGAAGATGGAATAGGATATTTGTTTCCTTGGTCTTATAGCTTATTATCGAATTTTTGATCCTTATTTATCATGATTTATAGCCCCATTGATAGAATTGACCAGAAAGAACTATGATTTTTCATGGACTAATCTGTGTAAGACAATATTTTGTTACATGATGGGGAAGTTGGATAGTACTCCATTGCTTTAGTTTCGGGGGGAGGGTGTGATGGTTAAGGTGTTTTGAGATGCTTCCAATATGGCCTTGGGATGCATGTTGATGAGGAAGATGGTAGTGATCACTTATAGGACTAAGAAGTTGCACAACCAAGAGCATAACTATGTCCCCCCATGATATGGATTTGATAGTGGTGGGTTTTTCACTAAAGTTTTGGCAGAATTACCTTATTGGAAAGTGCATTGTGGTCTTTACGGATCACAAGATCTTGAGGTATATATTTTCACAGCATGATCTGAACTCACAGTAGCATAGGTGGATGAAGTTTATTTTGGATTATGATTTTGATATCTCCTACACCCTAGGAAAAGGGAATGTTTTGGACGAATCTTTGAGAAGGATATTTTGGAAGTATTTTGTTTGAGAGTTTAGGGATGTTAAAAAATAATGGAAGATTTGGAATCTTTGAACTTATATTCTTGGGTAGATGGTTTTATAGGCTATTTTTCAGAAGATATTGCATCCTTATTTGAAACAGCAGGTGGAGGAGTCTCAGTGGGAGACTTAGAGAAATAGGAGATGCGAGATCATGTTGTCTATGGTGATGGTCAAGAGGGATGGCTAGCAGATGGTGAGAACTAGATATTGTTTCATAGTAGGTTGTATGTTCCCAAAGTAATGCATATGAGAGTCCATTGAGAGTTTCATAGCTTACCTTATGTGGTACACCCAAAATTATCCATGATTTAATTTGGATTGAGGATTTTTTTGGTGTCCTGAGATGAAATGTGCAGTGGTAGAGTTTTTGGTGAGGTGTTCTCTTTTTATGTAGGTAATGGATGAGCATCATATTTCTTATGGATTGATGCAGCCTATGGATGTTCTTGAGTTGAAACGAGATGACATATTGACGGATTTCATCATAGGGTTACCCCTAGATTAAGGAGGTTTTGATGCTATATGGGGGATCATGGATCTGTTGACGAAATCAAACTACTTCATATCTACCAAGTAGTTTGGCACAATTGATGATTTTTCTAAGAGGAATATGGATGAGGTGGAGTGGTTTCACGGATTTTTTAGGTCCATTTTCTTGGATAAGGCTGAACATTTCACTACATAATTTTTTATAGGATTAAAACATTATTTTTGGCACTCAGTTAAACCTCAGAACTACTTTTCACCTGTAGAAGGATGGGAATATAGATAGGACTATCCATACATTGGAGGATATGTTGTGAGTGTTCATCTTAAACTTTATTGGATCATGAGTATGACACTTGACTTTGGTCAAGTTTACGTACATCAAAAACTATCACTCTTCCATTGACATGGAACAGTTTGAGGTGTTGTATGAGTGATCATGTTATTCTACATTATGATAGATGGAGGTTGGTGAGGCATTAATTCTTTGTCCTGATGTGTTGCATAGCATGATAGGGACGGTTCAACTTGTTTGTGAGAGGATGAAAGCAGCGTAGGACCAAAAAACACCTTATGTCAATTGTAGGAGGATTATCTTGTAGTAATACATTGGGGACCACATGTTCTTGATGGTTTCCCCTCAGCATGGGAAATAGAGGTTTGGAAGGGGAGTAAGATTTCTCCAAGGTTTTTTGGGCCTTTCGAGGTGTTCGGGAGAGTTGGCGAGGTGGAATATCAGTTGGAATTTCCACTACAGTTATAGAGGATATATGATGTATTCTAAATCTCTCAACTACATTGATATCTTCATGATGTCACCCATTTCAGTGATTGGATATATTTGGATATCTAGGATGATAAGATGTTCATGGAATAACCAATAAAGATCCAAGATGACTAAGATAAGCCATTGCGTGGACACACCATTCCATTGGTCTGTATATTGTGGAGACATGGTTTCATATAGGGGATTAATTGAGATTGAGATATATAGATTGATGCCTAGTACGTGGAGTTTTTTTGTGTGTTTTTCATAGCACTATTTTTCTTATAATGTGATTTTTGAGTCCTTGTTATTTTATCTGATATGTTTTTTCCTTGATATATGATGTGCGATAAATACCTAACATATGAAAAGAGGAGTAACTAATTATTAATAGAGATTCATTAATTGTGATACGATTAATCCCATGTGGGTGAGTCAGTAATTCCCAGAGTATAAAATATCTTGAAATAAGGATGAAATTCCTTGATTCATGTGTTTGGGGTGGAGCGGTTGGTTTTTTATGATGGTTGTTGGTTTTGGATTTGTGGATGTTGGATGGTTGTGCTGATGAGGTTGTGTACTGATGAGGTTGTGTGAGATATTATTGTAAATTTTGTTTAGAATGTTTGTATGGTGGTAGAATTTGAGGTATGACGATACCCCTGAGAGATATGTCATGGGGTGGTTGTGTGGAGCCCTTTCATACAGGGTTTGGTTGTGGATTATCGAGGGATAGAATCTTTTGAGAGGTATATTATGTAATGGATCATTCCTTCTTAATCTATTACTTTTCTATTTTTTTGTTTTTAGGTGTTTGGGATAAGTTCCATGAGTTTTTAGTGGAGGTTGGAGGTGTAGTAGACCTGCTGCCGGAACCACACATCATGTATTGTTTATAAAACATGAAATTGGGGTTGACATCTTGTATAACTGGCAAGTTAATAGCTTGTAAATTGGATAAGGTGGAAACTATGATATGTATTACATGTCTTGTAAGTTAAATTCATTATTTTTAATAAATAAATTTTGAGGTTACTGAATTTTCAGTGAATTCTAGAAATATTTAAAAACTCAATGATTACATGCCATGTAATGGTTACATGACGTGAAACCGGAGGGTTTCCATTTTTTATGTTATTTTATCAGTCTAATTTCCTTTCATTCGACCACTTACTCCCTAAATCATTTTTTAGAAACCTGTGTTCCTCTAGAAGACCTTCTTGCCCCTTCCTCCTGTATTGATATGTTGGATCTAGTGGATATCTATTGGCAATCCATTGTAATCCCTTCTTTCTTCTTGATAAGTTTCTTCTTGTTATTATCATGGTGATTTGCAGCAATAGTGTTGTTTTAGTTTGAGGAGTGAGTTGGGTTGATTTTTTATGATATTTGGGTGTGGAATAGATTGATCTATAGTTTACCATGTTTGCTTGTGGTTTATGGGCATTTCTTTTTCACCCTAAAGTGTGCTGAGAGTCCATAAATATTCTTTAAGGTAGGGAATCCACAATTTCTCTTTACTGTGTATCATGTAGCAGGGATTAAATTTTTTTATCTATGGGGATGGTTATTCTATTATAATAAAGTAAAAATGGTAGGATAATTAAAATTTAAGTTTATAATGAGGAATTATTCACATGAATCTATGACTTTGATATGATTGTGATATTGTGATTGTACGATATTTTTCCCCAATAGAAAATTATAGCTATTGGGGGGTTTTCTTCCCTAGATGTTATCTATTGTGATCTATTTTACTCTTGTGATTATTATGATATCACTCTAAAATAGAAAATTGACTAACCACTTATATTTTACTAATGAAATGGTTTCCCCGGGATTATTGATTGTGGGAAAATACCCCTAAAAGAAAGTGGAATGTAATAAAATCCCCTTTTTAGAATTTGTAAAATGGTCTTTATGTTTTGTGATGTGTGGCCATGACTGTGGGACGATGATCTATGTTTGAGATGCGACGTGTGACATATGGTTTTATGGATGTGATTTTGGGTCAATGATGTGGTTTTTTTTTTCATACTTTTGGGGTGGTGAGATGGTTGCAATTTGTCTGTTATTTTGGTGAGGTGAGGTGGTTATTTTTTGGATGTTATTTTGGGGATTTGAGGTGTTGGTATGTTGGGGATGATGAGTTTTTTGTGGTATGTGGTTTATTTGTGCTAGATGCCTGGTTATTGATGGAATAACTTGCTTAATGATGATTAAAATGGTTGGTGTTTTTTATGGTTAATGGGATGGAAATGGCCAATGAATAAGTAAACTATGGATTGTGTGGTTAAATGTGGTCAATTCTTAATAATTAAACAAATGGGTTGGTAAATGGGAATTATTAGGTGGTGTTATATGGATTGTGGTTTGTTTGGTGTTATGCATTTAGAGGTGGCAGTGAATGTGGAAATGTTTTGAGTTGGTTAGTGTTTGGTTGTGAACCCATAAGTTGGGCTTGTGTGTGATGTTATATAAATATAATCATATATTATTTATGATTTCTATACAAAACCCACCCATTTCGAGCACTATGTTTTGATACCCACACAGTCATGCGGGGTTTTTTCCCAAAATTCAAGTGAGGATGACAGATGGCTGGGTATCCACTCTCTCTTCGAGGATAGGTAGTGATTTCATTGAATGTTATGGTTGGAGGTATATTAGTGCATTAGATGGTAGTTGTGATATCCCAAGTGTCTTCGGGTGAGTTGTGATGTGGTCGTGCTTGTGTGCGCAGTGATCCCATGTGTCTTTGGGAAAGATGTGATGTAGCTCAGGTGACTTCAGGTAGGATGAGATGGGGTAAGTTAGATTACAGTGGTTTTGTGCATTGTAGGATGAGAGAACAAGGTTGATTTATTTCGTTTTTGTGATTCCAAACTACTGTAGTTATGGTTGGGGATGTGTGATGGACAAGGTGTTTTTAGGAGAGACGTGATTTGGTCATGCTTATGGGGTGGTGAGCATAAGTGATGTGGTAATGGTGTGACATGACCCTACTTGTGTAATTATGTGGTATAAAGAATATATGGGAGCGCCAAAATGTATAACGTTGGGGTGTGAGAGTAGCATACCGTTGGGAAAGTGGTGTGGGGTACCCTTTATCAATGTGATTCATATTATATCATATTAATTGGTTTTCATTATAATGTGAGCATTCCATGGTGAGGTTGAGATATATGGTTAACCTATTTAGGTTTTGTTAGTTCTGTTGTTTGCTCACGAGTGCGTTAGTATGCTTCATTCACATCTGAATGAGATACTTCGGTTTTCCTACATACTATACTTGTATGCTCACCCTATGGAGATAAACTGATTTTCAAGTTTACAGGAGGATTACGTGGACATTGGTGGACATTACTAGCTCAGACCGTGAATAATTGTTGTATAACTACTTTAGATTTTCTTTTTGTTATTTAATTTGGAGACTTTTATCTGTATTAGTTTTATTTATACATGTATTGTGGGATGGTTTGTTATATTTTATATTATTTCATGGATCTTTTTGTGGATGATTAATCTTATCTCCCAATATTATATTATTATAGAGGTTAATGCCTCACATTTTATGATATTTTTATACCATATGTGCTAGTCTCCAACCCAGGGCCTACTATAGGTGGGAATCAGGGGGTCATTATCTCTCTCCCCTCATTGTAGTATCTTTGGAGGGAGGAGATCATGACATTAAGTCACCCCAAAACATCATGTTAAATGTTTACAGATAATTGAAATCATCTCGACTTGGGCAGGTCAATCACATTGAACAATGGATTTGATTACAACATAAGTCGTGGAAGGTTATACTGAATTAATATTTTAGGGGAGGTATTTTTATCCTTATGTGTAAAATCCCAGTTTTATCTTATCACATGCCTTTTTTATATTAAGTGGATTTTACTTAAGTGATTAACCCTGTTTGATTAAATTTATTCAAAATCTAGTTTAATTTTATTTCATTTTTCATTCTTTTTAATTTATTTATTAAGTGATCATGTATCATACATAAACATAAAAAATTAACCATACAACTAAAAAAACAAAATATAAGTGGCATGATAATGTGATTCTCTGTTAGTTAGTTTATCTAGCAGTTGATAAATTAACTCTTAACCCTAGTGGAACATACCTTAAACCATGACATGGTTCGTGTTATAGCATTCCAGCTTGACTCCTATGTATTGCCTCAATTGATTTCTCCCCATATTTGGGACTCGGACCACCTCCTCTCACCTGGGAGATCCATCCATAAATAAGCTTTTAATCACACATAGGTGATGTGTAAGATCCTTGATTTCACTAAGGTATGGATCCTTTAAATGTATGTCTAATTCTTTATTTCGGACCTATTATGGATGCCTTATGAATTATAGAAGGTCTTTTCGGTTTTAGAGGCTTGTTTGGAGCCCAAAACCCAGATTTTTGGGGAAATAGGTTTGTCGCATGGTTTATAGTAAACCATTTGGGGTGGTTGCACAATTAGAGAAAACCGTGTGGGTGGTATGTTTTTTGAAAGATCCCTACCACATGGTTGATTTGTGTTTTCCCTAAAAGTGTGACTTGACCATGTGGGTTCCCTTTTTTACAAGTACTCATTCATGGTTTGCACAAGGTTTTTCAAACCGTTCCAACAAACCGTGCATATGCTATTTTATGGGAAATTTTAACATTTCTCCCTTAATGACCTAATTATGAATTATCCTTCATACTAATAAAAATTATAGAGGTATTATCCTCTATTTATCCCCATTTGAATCTCTTTTAAGTCCTAAGGTATGGATCAGGAGATCTCCTTTGTTCTGGATCCGATCGAGCTTTCCTTCACCACGTTGGATTTGCAACGGTAAGTACTCAAGTCCATTTGAGCCTTTCTTCTTCACTCTATCTCTCAACCTAGTTATCTAGGTGTGATAATTTTTCTTTTTTCTTATATCTACTCCATTCTAAGCCAAATTGGAAGATGATATCAGAGAAGGAGAGTCTTATAACCCTATGGTGGGTGGTCTATAACTCATCCTTCAAGTTCATTGATTTTGGAATTTTCTTGTGGGGCCCATTTATTTAATCAGGTGCGTTTATTGATTTTATATTCCATGCTTATAATCATTAAATCCATATGGTTATTATTTTTAAAAATATATGATTAGTGGTTAGTGGTTATTCCAATAACTCTATCCATCCCATATAGGATGTCATTTCATAATTGGGTTTTTTTAGTATTTGATATGTTTGATCTGCCATTCAAGAGTTCCTTCGCTTGACCCTTATAAGGGTAAGATTTTCTATATATAATGGGTTGTTGTAAATTGTGGATCAAATAACATAAAGAACCATATATGATCGCCACTTTCCCCACATAAGGTAAGTGCTTCAATTTGATAATTAAATGTGAAATAGGAATTGACAAGTATACTACGTGTATGACTTTGACTTAAATGTAAATGAATAATTGGTTGTATGTACGTAGAACCCCTTACCACATTAATGGAAGGTTGAAAAATGAACCTTTGTTACTAAATATGTTTAAATGAATGGTTGCATAAGACATGGCCTTATCACACTAATGAAAGGGAAGGCTTGAACCAAATGGACTTATTGATTAACTATAACATGATTAAAGGGTTTCATGCTACTTGGACTATTAATATTAATGAAAGGAAAGTATTAAACCACTTGAAATTATACATAAATTCACTATTAAAGAAGAGGGACCTAACTCACGCTCCCCTTGGATTCTTATCGGGGAATTCATTGGGAATTTGGGAACCCCATTTTGATTTAGGGATATGACTTTCTTAGGTTCAATCCAACTTATATCCCAATACTTTTCTATTATTGTATGACTAGTATGACATCATTGGATCTGTCACACAGTATTAATGGATGCCTTGGATACACTCCTTTGATCCAGCATTGAAAATTAGGTTCCATGGTCAAAGCCCATAGGGCCTAGTCACTGAATAGCCCCATTTTACCTTGGATGATCACCTTGGATTCAGTAGACATATTATTGTGTAATGCCTCAGAATATGCACCTTGGATTACACTCTTACCTTTATTTAGGCTAAAATTATCACTAAGTTGGTGACCCTTGAGGTCTACATTGCCTTGGTTATTACCTTGGAACTTTATTATTAAATATCATTATAGGTTGCCTCATTACATCTTGGAACCTTCACTATTTCTTACATGTGGATTATTTATAAACTCATAATAATCAAATAATTAATTGGTTATATGTTTATACACAAACTAAGGGCTGAAGCAGGTACTTGGTTATTTAGTTACATTGTACTACATTACTTTATATATGCATGATTTCACACTATTATATTCCATTACATGGGATGGATGTTATAAACACCATTGCTGGCGGTTCATTTTGATTTATCTCACACCATCTCCTGGATCTATTTGGTTCCTAAAGAATATTACATGAATGAATTTGTTGATAAAGGGAATCTTTGGCTTCAAACACTTTATTACATGCAGTTTAGGATGAAGAATCATAGTAGATGACCTTTCTATAGATCAAGATTCTTAGGATAGTCTTTGATTTCTTTTTTAATTATGTGGAAAAAGTTATGCATGCTACCTTGTGTCTAGTTTTTCATGTTTTCTAGATACATGACATATCATCATCAGTTGTCGTATGTTATTCCAGTAATTTCTGTTATTATTACGATTGTCCCTATTTCTGATGTACCTTTTGTTTACTTATATTGATTCATCTATTTACCCCTTTTTATATTTATCCATTATGCAATACTCTAGTAATGAGGTCATATTCTCCCCACTGACACACCCTAGAACCTTATAGCTAGTCAATAGCCTATGGTGTTTGGGGAGATGCGCTTGAGGCCATGTGGACCACCAGGATGGGGAACCTATTATGTGTTGTCCGGGTCTAACACATCACAATGGGGTATTAGAGGAGGTTCTCTTATTGATTTACTATGTGAAGACAATAGTTATGAGATTAGTAATGCTTGGGACTTGGCCATGATATGGGATTGGGAGTCATGAACCTATGTTCATGGTAAGATCCAAGTTACCCCAAATATAATTATTAATCTATTTTTCCTATTACAGTTGACATTATTTCACCATTAGGTGATGCACATGCTGTGTTGAGGTTATTATTATTATTTTGATTGAAATTCTATTTTATTCTTGGCTCGATTAGATGAGGGAAAGGATAATTGTTACATGAAACATATAGGAACCTGGAATTTACATGTCAGACATATTTTAATTCCATGTAGGTGCATTTCTCTACTTTACATTGATTTATATACTTGTGATTGTTGAGTGATGTTGTGATAGTTATATTATGCTTGTATTATTCTTGGTTATGATTGATTGATTTCCTATCTCAATTCATGAGTTTTTATGGTCCCTCATGGGTTGGGATGAGTAATTTACCGAGTTGAACCACTATGTTATAAAAAAATGTGTGTCATTTTCATTGATGAGGTGTATGGGAACTGATTCAATAGAAATGGATATCCATTATAAAGTGAAACACAAAATTTAAAATAAAATGGTTACATATACTTATCTTACCTTTTCATGTTTATGAAATGTAAGGAAGTGAAATTTGTCATTAAATAAAAAATGAAATGAATCTTATACTTGATAACATATCGATATTTGGTTATCTAAGTATATAGTTGGGGTAGTATTCATTTGGGTTGTGAGTTTCCTTATATTCAGCTTCCTCTAGTGATGTTTTCTTTACACTTAAGCATGTTCTGAGGCATGTGTTTGGAATTTTTAGACCAATATCACCATGAAATCCCCTTATCGTATGCCAGAAAAGTGGCAATGGAAATTCTCTAGACGTGGTGTGCCCTCAGCTACTAATATTACCTCCAGAAGTTCCACTTGAGGCACTACCTATTGTACCTAATCTAGGCACTGATGCCCTGGGTTTTGATATTTTCTCTGTCTGATGTAGTCTATGCATGGTGCTTCAGGGATTCAAACTAATTTTGTTGATCTTACTCACGATTTCTAGCAGCATCATCCTTTTACTTTCTCAGGGGATGGTGTTTATAGGCTACCGATTCGTAGATAGAAGTCACTTTATCTATGTATGAGCATCTGTAGATGACTCAAAAGAGTAGGGTCAAAATTTATATGTATATGTTATGTGATTCGGCTAAGATATTGTGGGATATGATTACCCAGGATGGTCATCATCATGGCATGTTATGGGTTGATTTCTAGTCTGTGTTCTATGATTAGTTCTTTCCTCAAACACTGAGAGCTGATAGATCCAGAGAGTTCATGAATCTCTAGTCGGGTTCTATGTATGTTATGAAATATTAAATTAACTTCACAATGTTACAGTGATTTGAAAATCTTCTAGGCGGTGATGAGCTTTTGCATTCTAGTTGATTTGAGGTTGGGCTTTAGTATGCCATCTATATACAGATTAATGTCTTTAGCCTATCTATTTTTTCTAAAATAGTCAATCAGGGTCTTTTCACTGAGCACAACATAAGGAACTGCAATAGCACCAGGTATATTGGACCAGTACCATGGTAGGCTGGTAGTTCTTCCAATGGTAGGAAATGTTCCTCCAAAGCTTCTCATCTTGGAAGTGACAACTAGAGTATCCATATTGATAACTCCATGGTCTATCATCAGTATGGAAGATGAGGGAATCTAAAGACTCATTATGATAGAGACCCGTTGGAGTGTTGGTCTTGCATCCATATGGGGAATATTCAAAGATTTTGTAGTACCTTTACACTTGATTCATCTTGAAAAGGATCAAGTCCAACTCCACCATCAAGAGCAGGTTATTTTATGCCACATTAGGCGGGGAGTTGGAAAAGCACCAGTAGGTCTAGATGAGGAGGATGACGTGGCCATGGTAGCCAGAACCCTGATCACCAGCAGTGCCTGCAGATTATTAACGATCTTGGTAGTCCATATGTTGCATAGGGATATGGATCAAGTTAGTTGCATGTACTATAGCTGATACCCAATGATCAGGCTATGGGACCATATACAGTATGAGGTACTATTATAGTGGAATATATTATAGTGTCTATTTTATTTGATACAGGTTCTTCAAACACTTTTATCTCTTTACCTATTATTGAATGTTTCAGACTATAGATATAGTATTTATATGTTTTAATGACCATAAATACACTGTTAGGAGTGCGGTCAGATGGAATACACCAATATAGGGACTGTCCACTTGAGGTAGGCAGTTACCCATTCTTATGGAACCTCTTTGTTATCAATATGACATGCTTAGATACTATTCTAAGAATGAATTGGTTCGTTTAGTATCATGATTTCATAGACTTCTATCGCCAGAGGGTATCATTTATATCACCAGAGGGTAGAAGTTATCCACACAAGGGTGAGTGGGATGTATAGGCTGATAGAGTGGGACCGTAACATCATGAGCTTAGTTGAGTGACCTCCTAGATTGAGGATATCTTCATGTAGGATTAGGGTTTACGACAAGATTATTTCCCTCAAGTAGTGGATTGTTTATGGCATGTCTTTCATGGTGATTTTTCAGTATTAACTCTTGAGAGAGAGGTAGAGTGTACGATTGAGATTTTTCTAGGAGAAACTCCAATGTCCACTCCTCCATACATTATAGAACCAACAGAGCTTCAGTAGCTCAAGCGACAACTAGAGGATTTAGTGTCCAAAGGCTTTATACAGACTAGTAAATCCTCTTGGGGTTCTCTTGTGATTTTCTCTAAGAAGGTGGATGGAACCTTGTATATGTTCATGTATTATAGAAAGTTTAACCAACTTATGGTCAAGAATCGGTATCCACTACCACAAATAGATGATCCATTTGACCATCTCTAAGGATCTAGGATCTTATCTAAGATTTACCTGAGATCGAGTTATCATCAGGTGTGAGTAAGGCCATCATACATACCTCATAAAAATTTTCATAGAAGGTATGTTCTATATGAGTACCACATAATGTCATTTGTTCTTACAAATGTTCCCTCCATTTTAATGGCTCTAATGAATAGGGTTTTCCATCCCTGTCTTGATTCTTTTTTCATGGTCTATGTGGGTAAAATATGGGTTCATTCTCAAACTAGTAATGACCATTCAAACCATCTTGAGATCATTCTGGGTACACATAGAGAGCATCATTTTTATTCTACGCATACTAAGTGACACTTTTTGATCAACAAAGTTATGTTATTTGGTCTATTATCTCAGAATTAGGCATACCAGTTGACCCAAAAAAGGTTAGTTCTATAGTTTCTTGGGAGCATCCCAAGAATGTGTTTGAGATATAGAGTTTCTTAGGGAAAGCTAGATATAAAACCATTTTATACAGGACTTATCACATCTTTCTTCACCTTTTACTAGTCTAATGAAAATGGTTTCAAGTTTCTTTGGTCAGAAGCATGTGAGAAAATACTTTTTGGAGACAAAAGGGAGTATTTTATCAATACCTATTATATTTCTTACATAGCTAGGCATAGTTTATACTATCTTATGTGGTACATAAGGCATCTGATTTGGAGAAGTGCTAGTATAGGAGGACAACATCGTTGTGTATGGATCTCAGTAGTTAAATCCTTATGAGGGAAACTACCCAACACATTACCTTGATCTTGAAGTAGTTGTCCATACCTTATGTGGTATGAGAAAGTATTTGTTAGGTGAGTTCTTTTTGGTGTACAAAAACCACAAGAGCTTCAAATATATATTTTATCAGTATGATTTGATCCTCAGACAACGAATATGGGTAAAATATCTACAATCCTTTGATTTTTAGGTTTGCTTATATGCCTGAGAAAGGGAAATTTAGTCACTGAGGGATGAGTTAGAAAACTCAAACACATTCCATATGGGAATCCAGCGATGAATGGATGTTAATAGACCTTTTTTATGATATTCATCTAGAGTTCCATGATAGTCATGAGAAGTATTAACTCTCATCTTTGATAGTTACATATTTCCTCGTTGAGAAGGTTAAGGGTAGAGAATATTCATATCTTGAAGGCTTGATTATCTGTGAGAGTATATTAGAATATAACCTACCTATGGGTTGTTTTGTAGAAATAAATGAAATCCTACGTATTCATGGATGTTTTTGGGTCCCTGCAGATATGAGAGAGTAGTTGATGAAAGAGTCACACACTTGTCAATAGTCAGTTCATCCAGGAATATCCAAAATGTATCAAGATACGTGATGTCAATATTTGTGGTCTGGGATGAAGCGTCAGATGTTAGGATTTATCACTAGGTGTTCAACTTATTAATAGGTGAAGGCAGAGCACCATAGACTTACTATCTTGTTAGAGCTGCTTCCAGTCCTAGAATAGAAATGAGAATATGTTTTTATGGATTTCATATTTGGTTTACCTAGGTCCCTGAGGGGTAGTGATTCTATATGGGTTGTTAATGGCCAACTAATGAAATCATCCTAGTTAATTCATATTTGGGAGAATTTCTCAATTTATGAGTTGTGAGGAAAATATTTTCATGAAATAATTTGACTACACGGGTTCACTCGTATGTTACAGATTGGGACACAAATTTCATGTCGCAGTTCTAGCAGGGATTACAGAAGGCTATGGGAATATAGGTGCTTCTATGCATATCTTTTCACCCTCAGCCCAATGGATAATTAGAATGGAAAATACAGGTTCTATAGGATATTCTTTGATCATGTTTCCTTGATTTTGGTGGTTCTTGGGAGAAACACATCCCTATCGTTGAGTTTTCCTATAATTATAGTTTTCAAAAGACAATTAAAATGGACCCCTTTGAGTCCTTATATGGTAGGATGTTCCATTAACCTTCATGTTGGATGGAGGAAGGTGAGGTAACCCTACTGGGTCCTCATATCATTCAAGAGACTTTAGATCCATTACAGTTGATCATAAAGCATATGACTACTACTCAGTCTAGATAGAAATTGTATATCGATCACTATTGGAAACCACTAGATTTTGAGATCGAGGGTCGTGTTTTCCTTTGTGTATCACCAAAGCTAGGGAATAAACAGTTACAAAATCAATACAAGATTTTACCTCATTATATAGGGCCATTTGAGATCCTAGAGAGAGTTGTTCCTGTAGCCTATCAATTGCTACTTCCTTAGAGGTAATGTGACATGCATAAATTTTTCCATGTCTCATAGCTTCAATGGTATCATACCAACCCTTATCATATATTTGATTGTAAGGTCCTGAACCTAGTTTCTTAGAGCTAGTGCCTTATTTGATTATATTTGAATAAAAAAAAGGAATAAGCACCCTGAAAGACCTAGAAGTTTAGTTGTTTTGGAAATTCAGATACATACATAAGTTCAACATTACAACTTGAAATAAAATTCAACCTACAAACTCCTTAGACAATTTCCATAACTCCAAGGTTTCTCAGCATGACATAAATAAAAAAATTATTCATGCCATGAGAAAATTAAACATAATAAAGGGGTGATCTCAAATGCTCAGTAAGGCTATGAAATATAGTGGAAGATATATAAAAATTAGGTAAGTTAAATAATTAAAAACATATTGCTTTAACAAAAACTTGAACATATTATGGAAGGAATAAGAGCTGAGTAAGTAAGGCCATAATAAAACATAATCATGAGTATTCTAATAGTATAATAACCACATGAACAATAAATACTATTTTACTAATGAGGGAATGCATAATGTGGGACAACATAACCATACCATCAAGGCATCGTGCCAAGACCATAAATAATCAATTTGTCAGGGAATTGTTCCAAGACCGTAGTTTGTCTCATGAGACCTACCGATTCAATGATGGGATATAGCAGACCCCACCCAACACTTAATATCTCCAATTCATTCCTATTATGAATGGGGATAAACATAAACAACGTACACATTCATATTGAAACTAACATATGGAATGTAAATAGCTTTCCCCAATCATTAATCATAAACACTAACCATTCAAAGTAATATAGTGAATGGTTTCAAGATAGCACATTCACAGTCAAAATAATCAAAAAATAGAAAATAGTGGATGATATCATAGGAGATATACCTCAATGAATTAAAATATTCATCAAATTACATTAACATAAATGATGATACTTTTAAATGAGACCATTGAAAAATCCTTGCGGAAATAATCCTTAAACCTTCCAAAGTGTCCTATACCACCTTGAAACATTCAAATCATAATACCTTAGAATATCATGATAATAAGGTGGATCTTGATATGATATACCAAATTAATGTTCATAAACCACAATAAATAAATAAGTGGTGAACAATGAATATATCTCATAAAATTTAATGTGAGATGAGAAAAATCCTTTTTACTTTTGAAAGAATAGTTCTTTTAGAAAATCATTTTTATTTTCTATGGAATCAGTTTTAAACATTAATATCATAGAAAATAAAATACATGGACATTAAAATTATATTTTAGGCATAAGTTATGTCCCACTGAAGTTAAATCATGTAAAAATTGCTCTTAATATTCATTAGAAATATATCATTTTAGGGCATTTTATTGAAAGTATAAAAGGGAATTTTAATGTGAAAAGGAATATTTGTTCCCATAAATCCTGAAATTATCCAATATCATTTTTAATGATAAAATTATTTTTTTTATAAAAATAATAGTGTCTTAAAATAGATTACTGTGTACACATGAAAATGGGTTAGAATTTGAAAAGATCCCCTGAATCGGGTTTGTATTTCAGAAATAATTTTAAAATTTCCTTTTAAAATGTTTAAATCCCCATAAAATTAGGAATAATTATGGTTGGTAAAAATATATAGAACACTCACATAGAATTTATGAGGATCATACAATAATATCTAAGAATTCCATTGATGTAATTAGACAATAAAAGTAACCTGAATGAAAATGGAGGTTTGAGTGGGAAAACACTTACAACTTTGTAATCAATTGAACTGTATGCCCCAAAATTAATGATCGTCAAATGATAAATTGAATATCATTAAAATAAATAGATTAATTATATGAAAAATTAATGGGTAGTATACATACACCATACACAAGTAATAGTACTGATTACAGAATATCTCACAAAAATGGTAGTGAGATGAAGAAACCCTTACATTAAGTCTAAATGTTTTCCTCTATTGAACTTATGGTCCTGGAATATGAAATTAGACTTATTAATAATTTATTTCAGAACATATTAGACTTGTATTTTGTTTATCATAATTCTTTTTAGTTCATTTATGCCCTTATTTATTAGTTATTATATTTAATTTTTTTGTTCTAGATTGTTCGTTTTCTTTATTTTCATAATCAGTTCACTTGTTCTTAAGTAATGGAGTTCACGTGGAATGAATGTGAATCTCGATAATTGAAATTACATATTATTTATGAAAATCCTGAAGTGAATATGGTCATTTCCAGCATGTTTTTACATGGAAATAGGATGAATCTTTAGATGAATTATTAATGACATTCACTTAGATTATTTAAGCTATATTTTGATTATTAGGAACTACTTTGGTCAAATTATTTAATAATATGTTCATATACTGGTTAAAAAATATTAAACAGGTTATAAGAAATTTATTATAGCATTTTTCAACAATGAAAATGGTTTAATGACTAGTATTGAAGGAAAAATTGAAGAACCAGACTTCACCGTCCACAATGATTACAATTTGGAACCTCATGGGCGTTGATTTCTTTTATAAAATAAAAGAGACAGAGAGTAAAGATATTGGTGATGGTTATTAAATTCACATTATATAATTAAATTATATAAATTATACTAGATATATCATGGTCATTTGGATAGAGGAGGTGAGGAGAGGATAACAACAGAAGATAAATTGAAATGAAACTAAATTAAAAAGAATGGTGCTTTACCTTATGAAATAACCTATTTGAGAACATCCTTAAGGGAAGGGATTTTGGTCTTTTGGAAATAAAAAGGTCTTCTTGGACATGGGGAGTGACTAAGGAAGGGTATTTTGTTAGAACATTGAATATCTTCAAGGCTTAGAGGAGTGAAGAGAAGAGGGGTGAGGGGGGTTGTAGTGGAGGAGAGGAGGGTTTTCATAATTTTTCAATCATTTGTTCTTTAATTTCTCTCAAGACCATAAATAGTGATGATTATATGACCACGAATAGTAATAAATTCATGTGAGTTTGAACCAAGTGGGCGCACATCATCCATGACTCATGCATGATGCAGAAATTATGGGTTTATCATCTATTGTAAATTATTGTATTTTACTATTCATAAAAAATTCATGTTTTTTAGAAAAATCCCAAAAATTCATCCAAACCATTTTTTGACATGTAGAATCCAAAAATGAAGTCCATTTGTCAATTTTTTTCTAAATATGATTAATTTAATTTTTAAATAAAATCATAATTTATTTTATAAAACAATTTTAAAATATTTATTTACTAATTCCAAAACATAGGTATATCATACTTCAACTAAAATATTATTTATATACTTTAATAGTTAAGGTAACTATTAATTAGGGAATATCATTATTCGTAAGGGTGTTTTACTATTCATAAGGGTGTGATACTATTCACCAAAAATTATGTTTTTCTTATCGAACTCAAAATAACCTATGGATCACAACAGTGTATGCCAGATTTTTGAAATTCACATCACATAAGTGACAAACTTATGTTTACATGGCTACTTTATAACAAAGTGGTGTTTTTAGAGCCTTAGTGATCCATGATTTCTATAATAAATCTATTTTTAAATTTTTGGGGTGTTACATTATCCCATCCTTACAAAAATTTCTTCCTCAAAATTTTAATCTGAACATCGAATGTTAATGGTAGATACCTAAACATACCTTTATGAAAACCCACATCAAAAATAGGGTTTCTAAAAAACTGTTAAGGGAGTTGAGGTGGTCACCCCAAAAAGTATTCATTCGAATGAAGTGACATTAGTTGGAAGTAAAAAATCTGAACATGGAAGAGAAAATTAACTATGAAGTTGTGATGGAACATGATAGATTACATGTTCAGATGAATGTTGATTACTACAAAACTATAAACAAAAAAAAATTCATCGATATTATCAATGATTAGGAAAAACTTTTATTTAAAACTATTTTCCTTGATTTAATAATTATTCCACTCTATTGGAGTATAAATATATATTTTTACTTACAAACTCATCCTTCTATTTCACTTGAACTATCTATACCTTATCACTTAGAATGGGTTACACCATTTGGTGAAGAAGTACATAAACCTCTGAAATCTCATACAATGATCAACTTAAACCATTTCATAAATGGTTAATAAAATTCCAAAATATAATGATTCAACACATTATAATAAAGTCCTCAAAATTTCCAAGATGAACATATCATTTAACCATAATTAACATAATGTAAATCTAAATTTTACATTCTAAACATGTGAATAACTTCATCATGTATCCTCTTGAAATATGATAATAAATTGAATTACTATAAAAACCATATTGAGAGAATGAATTCTTCTGTGTTCTTTAGGTAAGATACATGTTATTTGATATATTCCTTAAATCCCAAAGTGTTGTAAACCTCATCGATGATAGAATAGACCACTTCTCAACAAGTCCATAATCCATTCCAAGTTTGTCAGTACGTATCTGAATCAATCATTTCCCCATCATTATCTCAACATCATATAAGGTTTGCCTTTAACTCAAACATTATTTTTTATAAAAAGGTTTAAATTTCTACTGAATCACTTTTCTTTTTTATTGTTCATCATACAACCTAAAATCCTTAATCAAATAGTACTACAATACAATCCTTATATACTTCATAATTCTTAAAACTAGATCATTACTGATAAAATATTCAAATGACATGATTTATGACTAGGAATACTAATCATTCTACTTCATTTGTGGTAGTATCATAACTCGATCATTATTAAAAATCATCATATTTGGTATATTCTTTTGACGATTGGGACATTGATTCACATAGTGTCACATCTGCTTGAATTTGAGTTATTGTACATTGGAAACCAATTTCTTACCCTTGAAATCATGAACATGGTGTCATTTTTCTCCACACTTGTAGAAGACACCCATTCCCTCCAAGAATTTACCAGGGTGATTCTTCCCATAGTTATCACATGTGGGAAAACACTTCTTTCTATTCTTCCCTTAATAGAAATATCTCTCTTCCATCCTCTTATTAATTTTATTACCTTCAAATCCATAGGAATTAAAAAAGTCTTTTCATAGATTATTAACAAATCATATTATATCATCATATAATGAGGATATATGGGAGACAATATTCCATTGAAAAGATGGATTAAGACCATTAGAGATACAAGCCTTCTTACTCTTCACATCACGTGCATTGGTGGTGTTCTCATTCCTTTTTCTAGGCACCATTTTCAATCAATTCCATATTATATATTAGCTCATAAAATTATAAACTCTCTATAACTCTAAACATGGTACAACACATAGCATAAATTAATGCATCATAAATCCTAGAATGATATATTTTGGTTACTTTGGGGACATAAATCCTTTATAATGGTGGGAAAATAAAATGTGAATTATCCTAAGCATATCCCTCAGGAGTGTCAATACCAAGAGTGTAGCAAGGCCTATTGTCGTGTTCCGGGATACCCTAGGTCAAACCCGAAACTCCTTGTTAGAGTTTCCACTCATAGGTACATATGTGCCAGAGCCACCTCTACCTGTTTGTATCCATACATGGATTCATTTTCTAGAAATATACACATAATATATTCCTTAACGAGATTCTAGGATGTTTTTATGTTTGTCCTCAAATAAAACCTTAGGGATTTTTTCCCTAATCTACATTTTCTAATCTAGTTTCCATGTTTGCTACTAAACTTCCTTTGATACCAACGGTAAGGACCAGGCCCCACTTGCCTGGAGTCAGTGCCTTATTTGATTACATTGGAATACAAACAAGGAATAAGTATCCCAAAGGATATAGTAGTTTAGTAGTTTTTTAAATCTAGATACATACATAAGTTTAACATTAAAACTTTAAAGAAAATACAACAAAGAAACTCCATAGACAACTTCCATAACTACTAGGTTATTTTAGCATGTAATTCATAAAAAAATTATTCATGCCCTGAGAAAATATAACATATGAAAGGGGTGATCTCAAACACTTAGTAAGGGTAATAAATACTTCATAAGATATATAATCATTAGATAAGTTGAATATTAAATCCGTTGAAGGGGGGAAGGGATTTTCGAGCGAGGGCGACCGCAGCGAGGGCGACCGCAGAGAGATGCTCCGGTAACCCTATGACGATGGCGGCCGCCGCGACCCCTTCCTCCTTCGGGGGGGAGGGGTCTTCTCCTCCAACTCAGGTTTCAGGTGATGCGCAACGAAATTATAGGGATTGCTTTGGATCCTCGCCAGATGTGGGGTTCTTCCTCCCCGAAATCGATGTCTCGCCGAAGGTACCTGGTAGCGTTTTAGGTCAACCTATTGTTCCAGTTTCAGTGAAGGAATTACACGAATCCTCAGCGTTACTCTCCTCAGCTCTGATCGTGAGGTTTTCAAAGTGGCGACCTCTTGTGGAACTTTTCGACAAAGAGGTCAATACAGATTTAGGTTTGAAGCGTCGAGCATTGGTAAGTATTCTGGGTCCACGTCAGTTTCTAATATTGTTTGCTGATGAGGAGGATTTGGGTAGAGCCTGGTCGAGGAAGAGAAAACCCTTCTGTGGCCTCCCGTTTCACTTACTTCGCTGGTCCTTTGAGGCGCATATGAACCGTGACTCCCCTTACATGGCAATTTGGATTCAGTTTCCTGGACTACCTTTGCCATTTCAGAACATTGGGTTGTTTAGGTCAATCGGTAATTGGATAGGGCGTTTTATATGTAGCGATCAAAGAACAGCTTCTATGTCCCATCGATTTTCAGCTAGAATTTGTGTTGAAATGGATCTTTCAAGGTTTCCGCCGGAGCTTGTCTGGATTGTAGTGGAAGAAGAATACAGGTATGCACAGTCGATTGTCTATGAATCATGGACCCCTTTTTGTTCATTTTGTTACAGATAGGGGCATGATAGACACGGCTGCCGAAGGAGGCCCAGGGTTTTCCAAAGCTCTGAGGTTCCAGCTGTATCAATGGAGGTCCCCTTGAGAGAGGGTGCAACCACCATTAGAGCTGTTCAAGGCAGTGAGCAGATTTCACCTGCAGGCCTTCCTCAGGATGGTCATGCTCCTTCAAGGTTAGATGGGCTCACTAACACAATGGTTCAGGGGGTATCTTCAGGGGAGGTAGAGGATACTTTGCCAACTGCTGTTCTAGAAGTTCAGAAACAGAGCTCTGTCAACCTGTGTACAGACTTGGGAGTGCAGGTGGAAGTGAATGAGACCAAGAGGAAGGAGGCCATGGCTGGAGTGGTGGTGGCTACCCCTCCAGAGGAATCTGGTGTAATCAACTGGGAAAATGGTAATTCCAATGGACCGAACCATGATGCTCCAATTACTAGTCATGGCTGGGACATTGATGGGGCCAATACTTTCCAGTTTATGGGCAGGGGACTCGAGAACCATCGGGATTATGGTGAGCTTGAGTTCCCAGGTCATAACACTTCACCCAGTTTGAGTAAGTTCAGAGTGGATGTGGTTATCCCTTGCTCCTCAAACCGGTTTGCTACTCTGGATGTTTCAGAGGTTGGAGCGGCTCATTTGAGGGAAGATGAACAAACCCCTTGCCAACAACTTATAGAAGGTGACATACCAAATAGTAGTGGTTTCTCTAAAATGATAGGTGGACAGTCTGGTGGTGGTGAGGCCGACCAGGAGGGAGTCAGCATGATCTCTTTGGATCAGGTGACTGAAGAGGTTTCTCAAATGAACAATGTGAGTTTCAAAAAGAGGATGGGGAAGAAAGACTACTCCTTGCTTCCCCCACCTTTGGAGACCCGTTCTGGGAAGAAATTATCGGTGCCTCTCCCCAACGCGGTGAAAGAGGATCCCCAGGCCACAACCATGGGGAATGTCAATGACATGGGATGTTCTGCTGGGAATATAAGGACTAGAAAGGAACCCATACTTTGTTCTGAGGAGGTTATGGTCGAGGAATTTTTGTATGTTGATATTCCACAAGAAGAGGCTGACATGATGGGAAGATCTGTTAGAGTGGAGGTCGACCATGAACAAGCAAAGTGGATTGACAAGCAAGATTTTATTTTAATGAGAGGATTCAACGACAAGAAAATCAGAAAAGAAGAGTATATCCGAACTTGGGATAAAATGGCGAACCATTTGGAAGATGTTATTGGAGAAGATCCTAAGGCTGAGGTATGGTTAATGCATTGGAGTCTCTACAGGGAAGAAAACAATAATAGGCTAAAGCTGTGTTTTGGTAACATATCATTTTTCCTTTGAGGCCTCACCCCCAGTCTGATTTGGGAAGTGCAGGTTGGACCCCCTCATCGGGCTGGAGCACTCCACCATTTCCTTTTCAGGTCACTTGGGATATGGCTGTTTTTGAGGGATGGCAACATCGGGAGGGACCATGCTTGCATGGGATTGCCGAGTGTCCAGTTTAGGGATGGCGGTTGTTGTTGTTGCGTGTATGTGGTAGTTCCTATTCCTTCCGGTCTTTGATTGGGTTTGTTTGGTTATTTTGTTGGACCTTCTGGGTTTCTCACTTTTTTCTATAAAAGTGTTTCCTTAATAAAAAAAATATATTTCCGGATTAGATAAGTTGAATAACGAAAAACACATTACTTTAACAAAGGCCTGAACATATTATGGAACGAATAAGAGCTGAGTATATAAGGCCATAATAAAACATAATCATTGGTATTCTACTAGTTGAATAACTACATGAACCATCAATAAAATTTTCATAATGAGGTAATTCATAATGTGGGACAACATAACCATACCCTCAAAGCCTCGTGCCAAGACCATAAATAATAAATTTTTCAAGGTCTTATGCCAAGACCGTAGTTTGTCTCCTGAGACCTACCAAGGCACTGGGGGATATAGTGGGCCCCACCAGACACTTACTTTGTCCAATGCATTCCTATTATGAATGGGGATAAAAATAAAAAACATACACATTCATATTGAAATTAACATATGAAATGTAAATAGCATTCCAAATTCATTAATCATAAATACTAACCATTCAGAGTAATATGGTGAATAGTTTAAAGATAGAACATCCACATTCAAACTAATCATAAAATAAACAATATTGGATGATATAATAGGAGATAAAACTCAATGATGTAAAATATTCATCAATGTTTGTTGACATAGACGATGATACTTTTAAATGAGACCACTGAAAAATCCTTGAGGAAATAATCCTTAAACATTCCAAAGTGTCCCATACCACATTGAAACATTCAAATCCTAATCCCTTAGAATACCATGAGAATAAGGTTACTATTTATATGATATAAAAAATGGTATTACATACACTACAAGAAAAAAATATGTGGTTAACAATGAATATATCGCATAAAAGTTAATATGAGATGAGAAAATTATTTTTTACTTTATAAGGAAGAGTTCTTTTAGAAAATAAATTATTATTGATATGAAATAAGCTTGTAAAATTTAATATCATTGAAAATAAAAGACTAGGAAATTGAAATTATATTTTAGGAATAAATTATGTCCCACTGAAGTGAAATCATGTAAAAAAGTTCTTAAGACTCTTTAGAAATAAATCATTTAGATCATTTTATGGCAGGTATTAAATATTATTTTAAAGAGGCACGTTTGTTCTCTTAAATCCAGAATTGATCAAAGATCATTTTTAATGATAAAATTAGTGTTTTTATAAAAATAATGGTGGGTTAAAATAGATATTGGTGTACACTTGAAAATGGGTAAGAATTCGAAAAGATCCCTTGAATCGGGTTTTGTATTTCAGAAATAATTTTAAAATTTCCTTTTAAAATGTGTAACTCCCCATATAATTAAGAATTAGTATGTTTTGTAAACATATATATAACACTAAAAAATAATTTACAAAGATTAAACAATAATACATAGTAATTTCATTAAGGTAATTAGACAATAAAAGTAACCCAAATGAAAATGGAGGTTTGGGTGGGAAACCCCATACAAATTTATAATCAATTCAATCGTATGGACCACAATTATTTGTCAAAAAATTATGAATATATTATCATGAAAATAAATATAATAATTATACAATCCATTAATGGATAGTTTACATAAACCATATAGAAGTAATAGTAGTGATTACATAATATCTCACAAAAATGGAAGTGAGATGATGAAACTCGTACCATAAGTCTGATTGTGTTATGCTCTACAAACATAAGGTCTTGGAATAAAAAATTAGAGTTATTAATAATTTATTCATAATATATTATACATTTATCTAGTTTATAATAATTTTGTTTGGTTCATTTATGCTCTTATTAATTAGTTATTTGTTTTCTTTATTTTCAGAATCGGTTCACTTGTTCCTATGTAATGGAGTTGAAGTGGAATGGATGTAAATCTACAGAATTGAAATTACATATTATTTATGAACATAATCAAGTGTAAATAGTCATTTCCATTATCTATTTACATGGAAATAGGATGAATCATTAGATGAATTATTAATGACATTCACTTAGATTATTTAAGCAATATTTTGATTATTTGGAACTAGTTTGGTCATAAGATTTAATAATATGTACATATAATGTTTCATGAATATTAAATAGTTTATAATACATATATTATAGTATAGTTAAACCATGAAAATGGTTTCATGACAAGTAATGAAGGAGAAATTGAAGAATGAAACTTCACCGTCCACGAAGGTTATAAATTTGGAAACGCATGGACATTGATTACATTTATAAAATAAAAGAGAGAGAGTGTGTGATTAAGGATATTGATGATGTTTCTTAAATTCACATGATATAATTATAGTATATAGATGATACTGAATCTATCATGGTCATTTTTATAGAGGAGGTGAGGAGAGGATAAAAAAAGAAGATAAAGTGAATTGAAACTAAATGAAAAAGAAAGGTGGTTTACCTCTTGAAATAACATTTTTGAAAACCTCATTACGGAAGACCAAGAGCTTCTTTTACGTGGGTAGTGACTAAGTATGGATATTTGGGTAGAACTTTAAAGAGCTTCAAGGCTGAGAGGAGTGAAGAGAAGTGGGATTAAGGGGGGTTTTATAGTGGAGGAGAGGAGAGTTTTCATAAATTTATAATCATTAGTTTATTAATTTCCCTCAAGACCAGAGATAGTGATGATTCCATGAATAAGAAGAATAATAAATTAATTTGATTTCAAAACAAGTGGGCTTACATAATCCATCACTCAGTCATGATGTAGAAATTTAGGTTATAGAATTTATTGTGAATTATCGTATTTTACTATTCATAAAAAATTCATGTTTTTTAGAAAAATCCCAAAAATTCATCCAAACCATTTTTCGACGTGTAGAATCCATGAATGAAGTCCATTTTTAAAAATTAATTCTCTATATATGATTATTTTAATATTTAATTAAAATAATAATTTAGTCTAAAAAACAGTTTTAAAATATTTATTTACTAATTATAAAATATAGGTATATCGTACATCCACTTCAATATTATTTATATACTATAATAGGTAAGGTTACTATTCATTAGGATATATCACTATTCATAAGGGTATGTTACTATTCATAAGGATAGGTTACTATTCACCAAAAATTATTTTTTTCTTATTAGACTTAAAATAACCACTGATCATAACCGTGTATGTCAGATTTTCAAATTCACACAAAAGTGACAAACTTATGTTTACATAGATAGTTTATATCAAAGAATGTTTTGTAGAGCCTCAACGAACCTTGAATTATATAATAAATCAATTTTTAAATTCTTGGGGTGTTATATTGATCTAGAATAATTTTAGTTAGACGTTGTTGCTACCTTTAAGGAGTATTCAATACCCATCATTGACTAGAGCATGAAGTCTCTATGAGGCTATTCTGTCCCTCTGGTACAGGTGCTATAGTATCAAAGCCATGTGAAGGATGAGACTTGGGGGTGGGAGGCTGACGTACATGCTCAGTGGCTATATTTATTCTCAGACAACATTTCTCCACCCATGGAAGGTGAACTCGGGATGAGTTCTTTTAAGGGGGAATACTGTAAGAACCTATTTTTTCACTCAGAAATAGATCTTTTAAATTTCAGTCTAATTATTTATCTTGGACATAATATGGATGCCTTATAAATTAGTAAATGTCCCTAGGGTTTCCATGTTTTTTTTTGATTTTGGAAGATATCATTTTGGAAAAAACATGCCTAGATCATGGTTTATAGTAAACCATGCAGGTGGAATGTTTTTGGAAAGGGCATTACCACATGGTTGGTACATGGTTTCCCTAATTGGGTGGGTTCCCTTTTCTCCTAGGTACTGATGCATGGTTTGCACAGGGGTTCTCAACCCGTGCGGGAAAACTATGCACATGCTATTTTATGTGTAATTTTACTATTTTACCCTTAATGATCTAATTAAGCCACCTCCTTCCTATTAATCTGAATTTCTATGGGATTATCCTACATTTCTCCCAATTTCAAGTAATTTTAAGGCTTAAGGTAGGGATCAATAAATATTATTCATTTAGGATCCAATCGAGATTCTTTTCATTACGTTGGATGTGTAACGGTAAGTAATTGAGTATTTTTGAGCCTTACTTCTTCTCTCTTGCTCTCGACCTTATTATCGAGGTGTGAGTGTTTTTCCATTTTTCTCAGATATACTCTATTCTAAGTCAAATCAGAGGCCAATATCTATGAAGGAGATTCATACAACCCTAATGTGGGTGGTATGGAACTCATCCCTATAGTTCATTGTTTTTTTGAATTTTCATGTGGGGCCCACCGATGTCATCGGGTGCCGTTTATTAATTTTATATGCCTTTCTTAAAATCATTAGAACCTTATTGTTGTACTATTTCATAATATGTGATTATTTTTTTAGTTGTTACGCATGCAACTCCATCCATCCCATGTAAGATTTTATACCATAATTGGGTTTTTTTTTGTAATTGATACGTTTGAACCACCGTTCGGGTGTGCCTTGTCTTGACCCTTATAAGGGTAAGATTTTCTATATTAAATTTTTTGTTATAAATTTTTAATTTCATAATGGATATATATTCTCAACACTTGACCCGCCAAAGGTAAGTTATTAAATTTGATAATTAAATGTGAAGTGGGAATTGAAAAGTATAATAAGTGCAAGAATTGGCCTTAAATGTAGATGAATAATAGGTCACATGTCCGTAGAACCCCTTACCACTTTAATGGAAGGTATTGGAATAAACATTGGTTATTGAATATTGTTTAATGGATTAAATGAATGGTTTTAGGCTACTTGGCCTTGTCACACTAATGAAAGGAAAGGGTTGAACCAAATGGACTTATTGATTAATTATGACTCCATTAAATGGTTGTATGATACATGTCCCATTCACACTAATGAAAGGAAAGGCTTTAACCAATTGAAATTATACATGACGTCATTATTAAACAAGAATTTCCTAATTTTATCTCGCCTTGGATTATTATCAGGGAATTACTGGAGAACTTGATAACCCCATTCCGATTCAAGGATACAGATTTCTTAGGTTGAAACCCACATAGATATTAATCCTTGTATATTATTGGATTCCCAATATAACACGTTAGGATCCCTCACATGGTATTAAAGGATTCCTTGGATACACTCCTTGGATCTGTCATTGAAAAGTAGGTGCGATATTTAAAGCCCATATGGCCCAATCACTACTTAGCCCTGTTTTACCTTGGATGATAACCTTTGATTTGGTATGAATATTATTATGGAATTCCTTGGAATATGTTACAAGGATTACACTCTTACCCTTATCTAGGTTACATTTATCACTGAGTTGATGACACTTGAGGTCTATATTTCCTTTGTTGTTACCTTGTAACTTCATTATTATATATAATTACAGGTTTCATCATTACATATTTGAAGATTCACTATTTCTTACATGTGGATTATTTATAAAATGGTAATAATAAAATAATGAATTGGTTATATGTTCACACACCAGCTGAGGTATTAAGCGGGTACTGAGGTATTTATTTATATTGTACTGCATTAATTTATATATTCATTCATTCACACAGTTATATTCCATTACATGTGTTGGATGTTATAGAAACCATTGGTGGTGGCCCACTGAGATTTATCTCACACCCTCTATAAGTGTCGTTTGGTACACATAGTAGATTACATGAATACATGTGTTGATAAAGGGAACTGTATGGCATGAAACACTTGATTACTTGTTGTTTAAGATAGATCATGATAGTAGATGACCGAGCCAGAGCTTGAGATGTTTGGGATGGTCTTTGATTTCAAATACACTTTTATGGGACATGTTATGCATGCGGTCATGCATCCATGTTTTCCAGTTTTCTAGATATATGATATATCATCATCAGTTGTTGTATGTTATTCCAAGTATTTTAGTTATTATTACCATTGTCCCTATTTATGTTGTTCCTTCTGTTTACTTATATTTTTTCCTCTATTTACCCCTGTTTATATTTATCAGCTATGCTACTCTCAAGTAATGAGGAAATATTCTCCCCACTGACTCACCCAAGGCCCTTGTTTCTAGTTGGTAGCCTCTATAATTTAGGGAGATGTGATTGAGGCCATGTGGGCCATTATGCTCATGGAACCTATTAAGTGGCATCTGGGTTTGAGATGTCACATGATGGGATCCAATGGAATTTATAAGGGAGTTTATATAAAATAAATCATAGGATAACATGCTATTATATAATAAATAGGGTATGAATCACAAGAAATTATTTTAGTATAATGATTATAAATTAAAAAGAAACTAATCACATACATAGGTTAGGTTTATGCTCATGATCATCCAAATAAAAAGAAATGAACCCAATTTTTGAATCTATCCATAAATTACTTCAATTCATTATTTAATTAAGATAAAATTCCAAAAATTTATAAAATTATTTCAATTTGTCTTAATACCATATGAGAATCCTTACATTCTATCATCCATAATCTTAATCAAATTTAAAAAATTTATTTTATTTCAAATTAGTAAAGTATAAAGGTGCAATTGGAGGTAATGACATGTACTTATCTAAACGACCCTCCATTATCTTTGTGCTCGTGTAATCTCTTTACATCAAACATAAATTTCATGGTAGGTAATTTCTTGACATGTTTTATTAAATAAATGAAACATGGAACACATGTGAATTACACTACATGTGATGCTCTTGATGCATGTAGAGATCACTATATGCATGGACCATAGACAACTCATATGTTTAGAATTCAACCCATAAATTAATATAATATATTAATAAAATGCTATGGAATGGTGTATAATATCATACAAATAACACACAAAAAACATGTGAATATATGTAATTATAAAATTAATTCTTCACTATATATTAAATTAAGCACACTGGGTGAAACAAACTAAACAATTTGTACTATTTTTCATGGTGTGTGATCACTTTTTACTATGTCTACGACACATGCCTAGAGACTGGGTATGGTTGTCTTCCACAGATGTGTATGAGGGATATAGTGTGTAATATTCCAACATGATGAGTGGATTCAAATTTTTACAGTTTGTAGTCTCGAAGTCACATAATAGATACAAAACATGCTTAGACCCCCCCCCACCTTGTGTTCTCCATTACTAGAAAAGAAGGACTACACATCATGTACATGTGTTACATGGTGTGTAGTTCTTTAAACTGCATGCCTTCTAGTCCAGATCTACATAGATCCACTTTTACTAGATATAATATGATATAATCATACTGATATGATAACCATGAGAGATACATCTCATATACATGGTTACATGTCGTGTAGCTAAGTACATGGTGTATAAACTTGTGTTCTACAATCAGAATGTTTGTAATCTACAAATAGTGTTTTCATATTTTTCTTCATTTTAATTTAAACCCTTTATTGGTTATGTTAGTGATGATGAAGAAATGGATGAAAAATGTTGTTCGGATTCCAAGAATGAATATGTTTTAATTGAAAAAAGTTATAAACTCATACCATTCAATCAATGATTAATAAAATAATTATAAATTAATCATGTGACCACTCTAATACCACTTATGGGTTCTAGGCATAGAGGAAAGGCATGTTTGGGCATGAATAATTCAGATTTTAATCTTAATTTAATAATGATCTGAGCTATACATGATGAATGAAACCATGAACAGTTGTTTTAAATAATAGATTACATGAATTTTTAAATACCAAAACCAAAGTATAATCATCACATGTAATTTATAATTAATAAATTAGTAGATCTAGAATTACCTCAACTAAAAATTCCATCTTTGTTGATAAATCAGTTGACTTGATCTTATCATACTATCATGGAGTCATAGGATCTAACAATAGAATACCTTAAGAAATGATATAAACATGCACCAAAATCATAGAACAATTCCATAAAATCATCAGGATCTAGTGAGATCAATCCTAATCACTTGATTTGTTCATCATTGACTGCATTAAGAAGTTATTTATGGAAAAGGAAATATTTCCTCTCGCTTGATCACTCAATATGTGAGTATAATCTGTGCTCTAGATCTTGATCGAGTTCTTTAAATCTCTTAAGAATTGATATAACCTTTATCTATCTCTTGTGCACAAAATTAGTATCACATAAATTTGAATAACTAGACCTTTATTATGGTGGGTATAGGGTTAACTATTTTCACATAGATCCATTAGAAATTAATTAATTCTTAGTGAACATCATGCATAATAATAATAAAATAATTTTTACTCACTTGACACGTGCATCACCCAAGAATAAATAAATTTCATTTATATCATTTTTTACCAGTCCTTTAAACTTATCCCACTAATCCTCCTTGACATTATCGAAACATGAATAATGACTATTTATTTAATAAATAAATATCATTTCATTATTCATTGATAAATATAATAAATATTATTTTCACCAAGCCATATAAATAAAAATTTATTATTATTTAACTCACATATTATTTCAAATAACCCATAATTAAATCTTGTTGATCGACCAAATCCAAATAATTATTAAACCACAAAGTAAGAATAACATTCATTCAATCTTTTTAAATTAAAAATTAAATTTAACAAATATTTTGGACACATTTAGTTTGTGACCCTCTAGGAAATTTTCTTAGTGTAAATAGGTGGGGGAAACTAAAGTATAAGGTTAGTGTCTTCAAACACACTAAGGAACCCACATATAAAAAAAGTTAATGTCAAAATGATAAAAAACCTTCAACAAATGCTTACTGTGTAATATAATATCTTTATCATGAAATATACAATAAATTAGGTTATTGGATGGTGTCATCAACCTATGTACTTGAAGTCTCTTTCTTTGAATTTCTAGAAATTAACATGCCCATAGAACACTATGGCCATATATTTATCCAAAAAGTTATGTCACTATCAAAGGGACTAATATATTCACATCTATTCAAAATAATGGATAAATACTTTCATTCATTATCCATTAATTCAATGACACTCATGATGCACCCAATGTATCATACTTATCCAAGAGTATATATCATCATGATTTTCATTTATACATCAGTGTATGTGAATTTTGGTATTAATTAATGAAAATCCTGAAGTTTAAGGATCATGTCACATGCCCACAGATAGGAGCATCCAATGAAACATATAAATGTTTATTTTCTATTTATGGGTCTCATTCTCATAATCTCTTACAATAGAAATTACCAAGGCCATACACCATGAAAGAGTGCCTCAATGTCCTATGATTCTCCACCCCTAATAGCCTATATTTTTTGTGTCATGTCAAATGATATCTTATGGTTATAAAACATATATTCAATAATATTATCCTAGAACCTCAAGGTTCTGATCATAATGGGGAACTACTACAACCTTTCATTAAGACATATATTCGAAGGACATTTTCACATACGAAGTCTTTTAGAGGACAATAATGATGAGATAATAACATCAAAAAAATTCAAGAAAATGAGTACATGTAATCATTGAGTACATATAAGTTGGGTCAAGGGAACCATCTCATATATAAATGAATTATATATAGAAACACCCTTTAATATTTTTAAAATATTATTTAACCACATTTTCTAGTTTTAAATTCTTGTTTCAAATCTTTGTAATAAATTGATAAATTCTAATTTTTGAATTAATAATTATTTTAAACATGATGATATCAATATCATTTCTATTATTTTTAACTTATTTATACATGCATTATGTCTAAAATTGATTCCATTCACTTCCTTTGTTTATGTAATATGTAAATATAATAAGGTAACATGTTTCACCAAATAATTAATTGTTTGAATATGAATAAATGGGATTGACCTTGAACCTAACTAGGAATTGTAATATTATTATATATTACCATGATTTTAAATGTATTATAGGTTGTTGAAACCTTTAACAAAAACTTATTGGTCTTTTGGAAACACCATTCATACAACTATGAGTGAAAAATTCATGTTCGCAAGATTGTTAGGTATAATTTTGTTAGAGGTATGTAATATTCTATATAACTTTAAGCCATCAAAATTAACCATTTTTGAACCTTGAATGTTGTGGGAATAAATATATTAGTAGAGTAAGTTTGGGAGAATGGGTAGTGTGACCACCCATTAAATAGAAGTATTCCTTACTGAGACTTAAACTTTTAATGTTAATAGAATCATTGATTTCCATGATAAACTAAAAGAGTTATAGTTCAATTATTCAAACTTAACTCTAGTTAAGGGTTTTATCAATGGTTATGCGGCGATTGGGATAATTCCACATTGAAAGGAGTTATGTGGTATGTAAACTGATTATTCTTTATCAATTATGTTTCAAATCAAACCAAAAACATTATTTAAAATGAATCAACTGATTCTTTTCCTTTTAGTTATAATGGTGTCTTTGGTTTTGCAAAAAAATTCCATCATAATTTAATTTTACAAATCAACCGCATATCTCTAAAATGTTTAATACTATTTTTTCAAAGGTATAGGGTTTAAATTAAATATTTTAGTAACTTTAAAACTCAAATGTGTATAAATTATAAATTCAATTTCAATTATGAAAAATCTATTTTTGAAAAGAACATTACACAAAATAAAATGGATTATATTAAACTAGAAATGTTTTCTAACTCTTTAACGAGGATACTCAGATTCCATATTACCTATTACCAACACCACACCTATTATATCACATAGTAAGATGAAAATTTAAATTAGTTACCACACATGTGTGAACACGTATTCATTTGGAAAGGATGTTAATAAACCTTAATCTACTTATTACTCTTTCTGGAGTGTCTCCTTCCCACTTTATTCAAATATGTTTTGATATTTTCAAATTCCTAACATACTTACAAAATCTTTATTTGAATCTCTCTAATATGAGTGAAGTGAAATGTTTGAAGCTTTGACTTCTTGTATAAGGAATTATTGTTGAATTTAAAAGTAAATTGGAAAATTATAATTTCTCACAACATTATTTACCCATTTCTTAATCATTATTGCTATGGTTTTTTTATTCATAGTTCTTTATGTATTTTCAAAGTCTTATCCTATGAATTAGGTTTTCTCAAAAAAAAAATCTAAGTGCCAAATGACACATACACACTTTAGAATGAATCATATAATGACTTTTACACAATTCAAATGAATATATCTAAAACCTAAAATACATGTACGCACACTCATATAACTCTTACAAAGGGTGTCAGACTCATACATATAACCTCTTTATGAACTTTATATAGATAAATTTACTCTTAAAAATTCATTCATATGTGATTTTTACTCATACAATGACACTTATGAAATAACTCATACATGATTTCTAGATGTCTTATAGGATTTCTATATCTTTCAAAATTATATATATTATGATAATGTATCTTATGAAAAATATTATCATATAATATTTTATATATTTTTAAATGTTTTTTCTTATGGGTTATTGATAATTATTATCTGTTTTATTTAAATACCTATTTGTGACTGATTTTTGGCATGAATTGATATTAAAATTCAAATGTATGTAAAGGAAATCTGATTTGTGAGTTGTATGGGATTATTCAAAGTATTTTTAATTTATATTAAAATATAATGTTCATATAATCCATTCAATGGTGATTTTAAAATATTGTACAACTTTTAAGTAGTTCATCATCTTATGTATGTTAATTTGGAATGTTTCGACTAAGTATTCTTGGTTCATTATTTGTAGTGATAATCAAGGAACTTTTCTAAATATGATATTATTGTTATTATTATTTGAATTTTTCTAACTATTTTTGAATGTTTATAGTAGTTTGACACTCTTATTTAAAGATGAATATGAAGCTATAAGTGATGTACATAAACAAGGAACTACACAAAACTATTGTGTCTTGATGAACCATTAATAAAAACATGAAATTTTTTTTTGATTCTATTTGAACATGTCTCAATATTTTAGAAAAATATCAAGGAATAATTAAATTTATAAGATCAGTAATACCTTAGAGAGATGTATTGTACTATTTACCAAGAACTAGTAACTTTTCTTCAACTATTCTACATTTAATTCTATCAAATGTTTTATTTTATCCTTTTCTTAATTATATATATATTTCTATATTTTTTGTGACTATATTCTATTTTATTCTTTTCCCTTATAAAATTATTATTTTTGTTAGGTTATAATAACTTTTATAAAGTATATATTTGTTTTTAATTTGATAAAAAATATAGTATTGTAATCGAGAAGTTACCATCTATTAAAAATTAGACTTTTTGTGTGGTTATGACTCAAATCAAAAATATATCTTTAATCTAGGTTGTGCATTTCCTTAAAAATTCAGGTCATTTAGTGAATACCATTTCTATTAGTAAGTAGATAGAAGTGAATCATTTATATATGATGACGTTGATCTGAACTACTATAAATATTTTATATGTTCTTTACTAATTTTTTTGCTTCTTATTTATGTGTATGGTAACATTGATTTAATTTCCTTTAAATTATTAAACAAGTATATTTATTTCCCTTTAGACGATTTTCTATATCAGTTAGGAATGAAAAAATATATATTTTAATGTTAGGACACCGTTCCTCTCAAATAACATGAAGATAATTTCATTCCATAACCCATTCCATGTTTGGATTTATGTTTTATCCTTGTTTAGATTCCATCATTTATTATTTAGGGGTTTCCCTTATTTATGTTATAAACATTTTTCATTTGGAATTATGTGTGGTTTATATGAATCTAAAGTAAATAGTGTAAGTATGGTGATATTTTAATATGTTCAGTATTAGATTCTAAATGATGGAACTATTATATGAGTATGATTTCCAATTTGATATGTTTTTTGTAATTGCTAATTTTTTCATGCATGATGATTTGTGTAAATAGTAATGTCCCTTGGTGTTAATAATACATTATTATCTAAAAATTCTATTTTCTGAATGTGGGGGGGGGGGGTATATTATGTGATTGTATAAAAAGGGGATAGGTACACCTTATGTTGGTATTTTTAATGTAAGATCTATATGTAGGTACCCACTTGGTGGTATTTGGTTAAAAATATTGGATGAGTTACAAGATTTCCCTAACTCTATTATACCCATTCCCATATTCCAGAATGGATAAGATACAAGATCACTTTGAATCAATTATACAGAATTACCTAAACATAATGGGGGGGGGTGTTACCACTATATGTGCTTATGATTATTTAATAGTATCAATTTTAATATTATCTAGTTCTACTCAACTCGGATTCTGAGTTGAAGCTTCAAACATGTATGATTGGTTTGGATCCTCTTGGAATAGGGTGATATTTTTCATGATTATTTTTTACTTATTATATTTTTCTTATATAGATTGATTTAGAATCACATTTAAAAATTTTTCTTCACATATTTGTGTAAATTATTGAAGTTATACAACTCACACCATCGTAGTTATTTTTATGTGTCAGATCCTTGGTGATTTCCTACTGAGTATCTTATACTCAAAAAATATATGTGAAATCTAATTGATATGATATTTCATGGTTTGTTTTTAGTTACCTTCATGTATGAGCATATATCTTGATTACTTGTTCGTGATACTCATGATCATTTTGATTATGGGTTGAGTTCCACTTGGTGTTGGAGCTAGATTTCGGGGAGCCCTCTAGTGATCATGTAGAAGCATGGTTAGTGTATCATTAATATGATTTGGGTTATAGTAATTAAATACCAAATCCATTAACTAGTTGTCCTATTAAGTATTCCAATTCATTGGAGAGTTATTCTGAGATCCAACCACCAGTTTATATGTTCAACTTATTCATCATATAAAAGTAATGTATAAAAAATTCAATACATGATGCTTCATAAAGAAGCTATTATACAAAAATAATAGATGATTAATAATTATATATATTAAAATATTGAGTATATGTATTTTAAATTCAATATATTTTCCAAGTTAATCAAATGAATTACCATTTAGGTAAAAACCCTTCAATTATAAGAATTAAGTATATGGTATTTACTATGAAACCGAATTAGTAGAAAGGTTAATTTTATACATAGTAATAACTATTAAAAATGGTATAATGGAATAAAATATAAAACACAAAATATTTAATGGGAAAAATATAAAATGGCACTAAAATAGATGAAATATTCTATTAATGGGTGATAAGGAATTACAAAATATTTAGAAAAACAATTCCACAGTTTTTATGCATAATTGAAATAATTATAATTAAATATAACAGTGGTTTAAGCATCATTTTCAAGAAATTACATAAAGATATTAAAAATTTGTTATGAAAATATAATGTAATTAATTTATTTGAAAATTAAACTTAATAAGAAATATAAAAAAATATATTAAATTTTAGAAAAAAATACATTTGTGTATTTATAGTGTATAAATTATCATTGAAACAAAATAAGTGGAATTATGATGAAAAGAGAAAAGTGTTTTTAATGACACTAATGATTTTTTCACCATTTTTTCATAAATGGAAAATAATGAAAACAAACACGAGGGATAAAGATAAAGTCATGAAAATAGATAGAGCGAGTGATAGAAACATGATCAAAAAAGAAGAATGAGAGTGAGAAATTTCCCTTACAAAAAATATAACATATGAAAAAGATAAACAATGGAAAAAATAAACCACTAATATAATGAAATATAATAATAATAGAGAGGTATACATTCTTGATTTTGGATATGAGATATAGAAAATAATAAATAAATTAGAGGAACCAAACTTTAAAATAATAGAGATTTGAAAGGAAACCCCCTTACATTGAGTACTGAATCATTTCATATGTCCATTAACCTGATTTATCAAATTATTTTTATTATTTACTTATTTCAGTTTTTCATCGTTTTTAATTCATAAGTACTATTCTACTTTATTATTTTATTATTATTATTTATTCATTTATCTGATTAATTTTCTTTCTGTAATTAATTTTGAGGTTGTTCAGTCCATAATTCTAAAACTGATTTGATGTAATGATAACAATAAATGGTCACTATATATAAATTTCATACTTTTCAGAAGTGTCCTCATATAGTGCTCCTGTCATTCCATATGTGAGGAAGTTTAATAGTTTAACATTATTGACAATAATATTATTTCATCATTCCAAAATCTACAAAATAAATTATTTTGAATATCAATCTTATATCTATACATTAAATTTCATTCAAAAAACATTAATGATAGGAATAAGTGAAAATAAAGCATCATCATTCACTTAGGTATTATAAAATTATCACGCATGAATAATGTTTTTTATAGAGTTTAAAATAATAGAAAAACTAACAGAATTTCTTTTTATAAAAACATAAACATATAATTATATTAATATTTTAAAGTTACATTAAATGTTATTTATTTTTTGGAAGGGGTAATGGGATAATTAAAATGAGAAGAAATGGGTTTTGTATCTCTTACTTCAATATTGTGATGACTTATAAAAAGAGTTTAATGAAATGAAATGTGTAATATCTCATCAATAATGGATTAAATATATATTAATATAGTGAGAATATAACCATAATAGAAAATGAAAAGGAGTTTTAAACTAATTTAAGATAAAATAATCTCAAATAAGTGCTGGGAATAAAGACTTGAGAACCCTTATCTAGCTCTATGAATTGCATATTTTGGATTGAGTCTAAATCCTTTAGAGGAGGATATTTTGATTAGTCCAAAGCCTTTTGAATTTTTATTTGTTAGAATAAATAGTAATTTTTATATACCTTTTACTAATGAATATGGTTTTATGTTGAGATAAAGAGGAAAAGGATGAGTGTTTATATAACTGAGGAGGGGTATTTTAAATAACATATTGATTAATTTATAATTTAAGTTCAAATCTATGAATAGTTTTGATTCCTTAAACAATTAATGTTGTTTGATTAATGAATACATATTTTACTAAAATTTAAATACACCCAAAACCGAATGAAATATTGGAAATAGTTTATTCAATGTGAAGAATCAAATCTAGTTTTTCATTAGCATAAAATATAACATAGGTTTTGAAAATTGATTTATATGTTTGTATATTATGTTTTTTATTTTACTTACTAAAAACATTCTATTTTTTTAAAAAAGTTTTATAATTTATTGAGTTATTTTTACATCATAATGATGTCAATAAACTTTTCGAAAACCCAAAAATTGTATTTTATCTATTTTTTTAAAAATCAAATTTTTAAAAAAATATTCAAAATGAATATGAATATAATGTTAACACGATGATTATAAAAATAAATTCCATTTAGAAAAAATTCAAATTTCACGTAGGATATATTTAATTTTTAATTAAATATATATAATACATTAGAAACAATTGTTTTGAATAAAACATATTATTTATTATGAGTGATTATATTTATATTTTTCATTATTCCAAAAAATTTATATTATTCATATTTAATTATTTATACATTTCAAATAAAATATTTCCAATATAAATTATTTATTTTTATATCTATATATTTATTACTTATAAAAATATATTAATTCAATTTTTTTATAATAACTCTATTATGATGGTCACCTTTGAGGATTTCTTCATTTAGAAATCCTATGATGTATTTTTTAAAAATTAATATATATGGGCACATTAAAATGAATCATATTCTTATATAACTTGTATATTCTATGATCATAGGTATACTTCATGTTCAATAGTTGTGGTTCATAATATAAATACATTCACTGTTCTAAAATTTTTATTGTACACTTTTATTCCTAATACTGTCATTGTTAAACTATTTTTTTATATAAATTTTCTTTAATAAGTCATAATTATGATTTTATGTTTTTATTATATAATCAACATATTTTTCCCAAAATAAAAAAGAGAGATTAAAATGAAAGCACTATCATTAAATACTCATTTTCATTTTAATGTTTTTGAAATAGTCATGAATAATATATATATATATATCAAATATTAATTTTAAAAGGAAATGATGGAAATGAAAAAATATTTATTATTATTATAAGTGATAAATGTTCAATGAAAATTTTTAGGATATTAAATTCTCCCACTATAATTAAATTTCGTCCTCAAAATTTTATTTTTTTATCACCTATGAAAATAGGTGTGATTACTAAAATAAACATGACTCCATATATAATATATATTAATAATTGAATGTTTGTTTCTAAAGTAAATCTAAGAAACTCATCATTTCTCAGATAATATACCTATGTTGATATTTACATAACACTCAACATTTATTCCATGTATGCTTCATTTATAAGATGCATGAGTTTCTAGATTTTTGAATTTTTCTGGTTCATTTTTATGATCTTGTTATTATATTATTTGGTACTTAAACATTTTTTAGTAAAAATTTCATAAGCCTAACCCTGCTTCAATAGCCTCTTCCAAGGTAGATTAACATAACTCTTATGTAATTGATAAAAAAATATCACATATTCTTCTAATTTAATCATTGGAAATTGGTAGAATCTCTATTTCCTTTTCACTCACGAGTTTAATGGATTTTACCTCCACAAATGAAACAATCTCCCAAACCCTTGAAGAGATCCCTGGGGTGATTCTTCCTATAATTATTTCATGTTCTAAAGTCAACCTTTTTTTCTTCTATAAAGTTCTTTCTATATTTTACTCCACCATACCTCTATTAACAGGGTTTATTTTGATAATAAAATAGTTAGATAGCTCATTCTGAGTATTTATGGAAGTTGTCACTATCTCCTCATATGAAATTGTTTTTGCGAGACTAGTGATTTTTGAAGGTTTTTGTTTTTTCCATCAACAAAGGGGCCTATTTTTATTTTTATATTTTATTTGTAATATCAAATGTGTCAAGATAATATTATAAAGTTAGACTCATTATTTTCAATAGTTTCCACTCACTTTTTATATTAATTTGGAAATTTCATTTCAATATCTTTTCAATTCACTCAAGGAAAATATATCTCAGGTAATAATAACTTATAATAATTCCATTTAATTCCTTTTATCTCACCCTATTTCTTAATATTATCCATTAATGACTACTATTTTTCAATATATACCTTTAAAATATATAAAATCATGATCACCTCAGCTCTTTTACTACATCCTAATGTGATTAATATATTCTTTAGATTCTAAATTTATTATTATAACACCATTGGATTAGTTGTTCCCTTGCATGATATAGCTTGTCACCATATGAAATGATCTAATGTTGTTACACCTTATTTAGGTGAAAAAGTTTGATCTATATGGAAAATGTTTTCTTGTCATAAAATAAGTCAAATTACTTAATATAATAATTATTTTTTATTCTCTAACACCAACATTATTGATTTTATTAGTAGGGAAATAACTACACTAGTTATTTGAGTTTACATGGTTTCCATACCTTCCATAATTCATAATATCTATTTAATGGAATGCACTAATTATTTCATGAATAAAACATTGAATTTTGATTCATAGGTGTTAATTCCTATGAATATATTACAAGCTTGTATAAAATATTTTATTCATTTTATAAAAATTTCATAAATTTCATAAGGGTTTTTCATTAATTTTTTATATCTAACTATGTTCATCAAAATCTAGATCCAATGGTTTATGCTAAACTCAATCTAATACAACTATAACAACCCCAACACTCATACCCTAGAACCTGTGGGTATTTAGTACATTATCAACAAAATACAAAGATCAAAATACACATTATTCTATAGTTTATTAGAATTACAAGACTAGATACACACATGAACATTACATTAAATTTTTGAAAATAAATAACATCATTACATCACACATATCTTTATTATTTCTCCAAAATTATCCGTAAGTTACACGTAGAATTATCCCTAGTTTCTTAGGGAAATAGAAAAAAAAAGGGTGAGGTTAGATGCTCAGTGAGGGCTAGTGTAAAACTAAAACTAACTTGGAATAAATAATATGATAGTAATAAATAGGAAAAATAAGTCATATAAATAATAATAAGAGAAAAAAATATAAATGGATGAGATAATAATGGAATTAAAATAATTAAATGGATAATGATAATAAATGATCTTAGAATGATGAAATGTATAATGTCAGACATCATAACCATACCTCCAAGTCCATGTGATGATACATATTATATAAAAGGGATGATATACACTGAATAACCAATATTTCTATCTTGTGACACATTCCCGTACACTGAGGAGCTATTTTGATATACACCCATCACTTAATCTCGTCTAATTAATTCAAATGAAAATACATTATTCTAGAAATCATAATCATAAAAGGGTAGGTATATTACCAATACCCAATCAAGTTGTCCCATGAGACCTAACAGTGCACCAAGGATCTATTTTTTTCTCCACCCATCACTTAATAAGTCTAATTCATTGGTCATATAAAAATAATGGGAAAAAATATAATTCATAACGTTCCCTAAGGAACCTATTATTTAAATAAGTCTATATAATAAATAATTATAAATATTAAAATAAATAGTATATAAACTTCCAATTCATTATTTTACCAATCAAGTAAATATATTCCCATTTAGTTGAAAATCCATTAATCTGAAAAGTAAAGTATATAGTATTTTTTATGATAATGAATTGGAAAAAAGGTTACTTTTATGCAGAGTAACAACTTGAAAAGGGTATAATGAAATAAAATATAATATAAGGAATATTTATTGAGTGAAATTTAACATGGTATTTTCATATATGACAAGGTCATAAAATGATGACAATAAATTATAAAATATTTAATAAAATAATTTTATAGTTTTTATGCATCCTAGAAATAATAAAAAATAAATAAAAGAATTTTTTAAATTTCATCTTCTATAAATTACCTAAATATACTAAAATATATGTTTTAGATTTGTTTTGAAAATATAATAGAATTAATTTTTTTAAACTAACCTTGATAAGAATGATAGGGGGTTCTTTAAAAGTTTAAAATAAATCAATTGAGTAATTTTATTGTGTATAAAATATCTTTGAAATAAAGGTAATAAAAATATAATGATAATATAAAATGGTTTTCTTACCAAAATTAAATATTTTTTCATAATTTTTTATTACATAAATATAAAATAAATAAAATATTCCTGGATTATAAATATAAACTCAAGAGTGAGAGAGAGAGTGCATGTGATATAAAACATAAACAAAAAGGAAGAATAGGGTAGAAAATCCCCCTTACAATCAGTAAAAGATATGAAATATAAATCAATAAGGTAAAAAAAGAGATAATTAATATACCAAAATAAAGGGAAAATAATAATACATTATGGTCCTTGGATATTAGTCATATAATACAAGATATGAATAGATGAGCAATACCTAAAAAGAGCAGAGATTTAGAAGGAAACTCTTTATCTTGAGTCATGATTCAATTCATATGTCATCTAACCTCTTGAATAGTAACATTATATTTATTAGTTACTTGATTTATAACCAATTTCTTGTTTTTTTAATTATTATTATTTTATGTAATTAATTTATTATACTATTTTGATCAATTATTTGATAAATGTTTATATGCTATTTATTTTAAGGTTGTTCAGCTCATAATTATAAAATTGATTTGACGTAACAATAACAGCCAATGGTCACTATAAAATTATTTTATAATATCTAAATTTGATATGTTATATTCTTAAAGTCATTCTAAAAGTGATAGAGTTCTATAGATAATTAAATAAATACAATCCAAAGAATATTTTTTAGTAAACTTGTTTTAGATTATTAAACCAACTGTGATGATTTTTTATATATTATAAAAATATTTCTTATTTTATCATTATGTAATATTAGAATTAATTTAATTATATTAATAATATCATATATAAAAATTAAAATTCATTTTAAAATCATTCATAATGGGTATAAGTGAAATGAAACATCACCGTTCACTTTGCTAGTATAAAACTAACTTGAGTGAACAGTTTTTTAAGAGAGTTTAAAATAAGATTAAAAATAATAAATATTTGAGTTTAATAAAAATATAATAGTATAATTATACTACAATTTTTAATTTACTTTAAAAATTATTTATGTTATTAATGGGTAATATGAGAATTAAAATTGGAATGAATGGGTTTCAAAGCACTTACTTCAACATAGTAACAACTTATGAAAAATATTTGATGAGAGGGAATGAGTAATATATATTAAATAATATATAAATGGGATATTAATAACATAGTAATTTAATGATGGAATCAAATTAATAGAAACATTAAAATAGTTTAATAAAAAATTGTCCCAAATCAGAGATAGAAAGATGGACTTAGGAACCCTTACTTATCTCTTGGAGTCACATCCATTAAATTGTGTCTAAAAACATTAGATGAGGGACATATTATTATAACATAACCTTAGGAATGTGTCTGCGATATTTTAGAGATATATTTTATAGAGTTTTAAAAAAATAATATGTAATGTAAGTAGGGATAAAGGTCTAGACAATGGGTGTTATATAGTCAAGGGGGAGGGGTATCTTTAAATATAATATTGATTAATTTATTATTTGGGATCAAGACTATGAATATTGTTGATTTCATAGATTATTAATGTTTTTTAATTAAAAAATAAATATTTTTTTCAAATTTTAATACACCCAACATTGAACTACAACTTTGAAATATTTTGATCAATGTAAAAAAATATATAATTTTTTATTTGAGTGAAATATAACTTAGGCTTTCAAAATTGATTTATAGGTTTGGAAATTAATATTACTATTTTTAAAAACCTTATTTTACTTATTAAATATAATTTAATACATGAATTATTTTATAAAATATTAATACATTTTTACATCATAAGGATGTCATTAATCTTACTATATATGAAAAAACTCTTTTCACTATTAACTTAATGTTTTTTAGAAAAATACTAAAAACACAATTCTTAAAAAACCTCAATGTGATGACTCTAAAAATGAATCCCATTTTATCATGTGTAAATTATAAAAATAATAAATTTAGGTTCTCATTAAAAACATATAATGAATGCGTATATATCCTATAACAACCCACATTAGAGTATAACGGTATATAACTAACCTGATTTGCCTAAGCACACACACACCACCATCTCTATACATACCAGAGTAAAGTAGAATCTTAAAAATGGAACATTACATGCCTGGATAACCTCTAAAAACCCAAAATAGAGTATGATAGTACATAACTAAGGAAAATTTGAAAAAATTCAATCCCAATAATTAGAAATTAGGTCCATCCTAGAAATTTGAAAGAATAACTATCCCAGCACCCAACCTACAGAATATGGATATGGTTTAACTAACATTTCCACCAAGAACCACTATGCACCACCCACACCTGGTCTCCCTAGAACATTTTCAAAATTCTTATCGTCAATATAATACATGACACATGTGAGAAGAGCTCATATATGGGTGAGTATATTCATACATAATAGTATACCCCCTAAATAATCATAGAAATAAATCAACAAAATTTGATTCATCTCAAAAATAATAATCAAGAGGGTTAAGGAAGAAGAACCCTAATATGCTTATAGAAGGGACTGAAGACACAAAATAATGTCTCAATCCTCATAGTTGAATATGAGAATTCCCCATTCCTTCCAGGATTCACATTCCAACCAAAACTATAAACTCATGTAACCTCATGAGATCTATAGTGGGGGTCATATTCCTTGATAATAGAAATATTTTTTGAGGGAGTATTGAACTTGATGGAGGACCTACACCCCATCAGGGCAATAGATGAAGGTGTGTCGACTACACCGATAGAGGACCAACAACATAGATGGCTGTGGGAGACTACCAAACCAACTAGAATATAGGATGTAGGGGACTTATACCCTGACCGGTCCACATCCATAAGAATACGAACCCCAACACACTCTGATAAACCTTGATCTAACCTTACCATTGGAGAACCATTATTAAGGGGAGAAAAATGTTCTCATTATCTCATGATGCATCTCAGATTTTGGAAGAAAGTCCACCATCACATCCTATGAAGAATTATACTCAAAAGGTACCACTAGAACATCTAAAGTTTTTCCAAGAAATGAGTTACTTCCCTAATAATGTTTTGGTATAGGTACACTGTATGCACCTAGGGTACTTTGTGTGTGTCCCACTAGCTATTGTATACCCATGTACTGGTTCCCTACATGGAAATAAAAGTACAACTATATTATGCATGAAGAAGTCCAAATGGAATGTAGGTTCTAAAGGGGTATGTAATTTCCCACTTATCCTTATTGGCTTAAGAATACAATAAGTCATTAATTGGCCTTAAGCGACATCCCCAAGGCACCAAAGGCTGGCAATAAATGCCAAAGGGTCTCAAAATAAGTGGGGGAAGATTTACCCTTTTAGAACATACCACAGACCCAACAATCATAAAAAAACAAAGAGGCTAAATGATGCATGATAAAAACCAAGACAACCCAATCATTTATTTTATCATAAACCAACCAAGAGTACCACGGCGAAAACCAACACTAAATCAGAGTAAACAGTGGAAAGAAAAACTAAAGGACTACAAGACAAAAATCCATCTCCATGCTCCATAAGGTCCAAGCTCCAAAATCATGAACCAGCCCAAGTATCATGAAGTAGTACTATAAACATGTGACACTTTACCTTTTCCAACATCCCGGTATATGACATCTACAAAAGCACCGACATGCCCAAGCAGTGGGTGAGTAATGAAACTCAGTAGGTTTTCCAGGATGTCTTCCCAACCCATGCCTCTAGGATAAAACCTGTTAGCACATTTATATAAAACTATTTTTATAAAACTATTTCAAAACTGTTCACAATATAACAAGTTCTAAGTCAAAACCATTTTCCAACAAAAACCATCTTTCTCAAGAAAAGAAAACTAGCAAAGTTTCCAATCAAATTCCCATTTCCATTTTGGCACATTCATTCTATTTCAGAAATCCACACAACCAACCATTCATGAAACTTGGACCTACCTATACTCATGAGTGGTGAGTTATCCTTCCACTAAGCAATCACTTAGTGGACTACCTTGATGGTGGTACTTCCCGCCCTTATCCATCCCATCCATTTTATGGGGGTACTTCTCGCACTTATCTATACCAACCTTTTGATTGGGGCACTTCTCACCCTTATCCATCCCAATGCATATGAACACACATCACAACCCATGCAAATCCATGCCAAAACCAAGTGTGTTCAAAACAGTTCCATAAATCATCAAAACTATTGTTGAAAACCATTTCTTTCATGCAGAAAAACCATAACCAGTTTAAAACCACCATTTTATATTCACTCCAACAACCACTTCCCAAAATCACACAATTTCCATCACCCGTTACTTAAAAGGGATTTCAACCATTCTGTCATAGCAGATAAACAAACCATTTCAATCAAGAAAAGGAATTTGATACTAATCCTTCAAGTTCTATGAAAGAGGAATTGAGAGTGAAGCCACCTACCTACACAAATTAGGCAAAACCAACCAACAAATGAAGAACCCCAACAAAACGGAGTCAACTAATCCACGAAACCTCCTTAGATTCCTTCCCCTAGTACCAACAAAACCAAAACCTGACTTAAAAGTCATATTCTACCTTAGATATACCAACATATAGTGTATATCTAAGGATCCATCAACAGGGAATAAGGAGATCTAAGAAAACTAAATGAAATAAGACTTACCTTGATCAACTGGCCTCTCAACACCAAGGAAATCCTCCGGATTGCTTCCAAAACGCCTGTTAAGTGTTCTCCCTCCATCACCAGAGAGATATCCCGAGTTAAGATCGAATAGAAAAAAAAATGAGTGGGTTTAATGGTAAAATGGATTAGATCCTTAAAAATAGGATCTAAGTTGATCCTGCGCATGGTAAGTCCATATGATTAGTCAAATTGTGTGCTAACCATGTGCTAGTCACTACTTGAAAGGGGCACTCCACACAACCTCATCGCATGGTTTTCTCAAACCGTGTGCACACTGTGTGGTCTCCCTTGTCTAATGTGACCACTACCTGCACGGCTTCCGCACGGTTTGGGAAAACCGGCCGATGCCCGTGCGTCACCACTTTTTTCCCTTTGACACTTAAAAAGTCTCCAAACATTCCCAACCATTTCTCATATTCTTAATGTACATAAAAATCATAAAACAAGGGTTACATACGAGAAACATGGGGTACTGCATTCTCCCCACCATTGGCATTTCTGTCCTCAAAAAGTAGAAAACCATCACTTGCCAGAAAGAGTTCTGGCCACTGCTCTTTCATTTCTTTCTCGCATTACCAAGTCTCTTCCTAAATATGAACAAGTTTCCACAAACCCACACTAGATGGATGATTTTTCCATGCAATACTTTCTCGTGACTATCCAAAATATGCACTGGAATATATACCAATGAAACATCTAGCTCAAGGTCAACGTGATCCCATTTGATCCCATGGTCAGGATTGGGCTGATACTTCTTCAACAGAGATACATGGAACACATTATGCACTGTACTAAACTGTGGTAGTAATTCCAAACGATATGCCACCTCACTAACCCATTCAAGTACCTCAAAAGGGACTATTATCAAGGAGATAGTTTCCCCTGCTTCCCAAAATGATGATGTCCAAGCCTTGTAGAGATAATCAAAAAGACATGATCACTCATTGCAAACAACAACGGTCTTCGGTGATTATCCGCATAAGCTTTCGAATGACTCTGTAACGTTGCTATCCTCTTTTTTATCAACTGAATCTTTTTTGTAGTTTCTTGGACAAGGCTCAGTCCAACTAGTGAAGTCTCACCTATTCCCACCCGACAATGTGGAGAATGACAAGGACGCCCATACAATGCTTCAAATAGAGCCATGTGTATTGAGGCCTAATAAATATTGGTATATGAGAACTCCACTAAAGGCATGTTCCCTTCCCAAAATCCACCAAAATCCATTACAAAAGCCCATAACATGTCTTCCAATGTCTATATCATCCTTTCAGATTGTCCATCTGTCTGAGGATGATACGTCATACTCATATTCAACTGAGTTCCCAGGGCTTTCTGTAAGGATCACCAAAAACGAGATGTGAACCTCAAATATCTATCTGAAAAGATTGAAACTGTTATGCCATGTATCTTTACCACTTCTTGGATATACATTTTTGAAATATCTTCCATCGTATGGGTTTCACTAAATGGGATGAAATGGGCCGACTTGGTTAGATAATCCACTATCACCCAAATGACATCGTTTTTCTGGAATGTTCTTTGAATACTTGTTACAAAATACATTTTTATCTGATCCCATTTCCACACTGGGATAGGAAAATATTATAACATACCTGCTGGCCGCTGATGTACTACTTTAACTTTCTGACAAGTTAAACACCTTGAAACAAATTCAGCTACCTTCCTTTTCATTCCGCTCCACAAAAATTGTGCCTTTATCACCTTATACATCTTCTGTATTCCTGGATGAACAACCCATCTAGAATGGTGGTAAGCATGAAGTAGTTTTTCCTGAGTATTTAGAGTTACAACCATCCGATCTTGAAACCACAAAATTAATCTCCCGTCCAGCTTCCATCCATCAATGGTCTCCCCACCATTGAGTTTTGAACTCATTGCAACACAGTCTACACCAGATGCATGTGCCTCCTTTACTATCTTCACCAAATTAGGAACAAGCGCAACTGGAAATAAAACTGCAACATTGGATCAATCTTAACATTCCATACGCATGTCTTCTTGGACTGACATCAACTACCACTCATCTAATGCTTCTTGCACCAACTGAGCATACGACTTTCTACTTAATGCATCGGCCACCAAAATTCCCTTACCCGGTGTATATATCAAGTCAAAGTCGAACATTTGAAGATACTCCCTCCATCTCCTATACCTAAGATTTAAATCTCATAGTGATAAAATATGCTTCAAACTCTTAGGATCTGTAAACATAGTGAATTTCTCACCATAGAGATAATCACGCCAAGTCTTCAAGGCATGGACAACTACTGCTAACTCAAAATCATGTGTTGGGTATTTCTTTTCATGCACTCTCAACTATCTTGAGCCATAAGTAACAAAATGGTCTCCTTGCATGAGAACACATCCCATCCCAGATCCTGAAGCATCACAATACACCACATACCCCTATCCTGATTGCAGAAAAATCAAGATGGGTGCTAATGTTAGGCAAACATTCAACTATTGAAAAGATCTATGACCTTCCTCAGTCTATTGAATAGCCTTGTTCTTCTTTTTCAATGCTGTCAAAGGAGAATCTAGTCGTGAGAAGTCACACACAAAGCATCAGTAATAACCATCTAGACCAAGAAAACATCATATTTTAAAGACATTCTTCGGTGGTTGCCAAGAAAGAACAGCTTCTATCCTTTCTGTATCCACTGAAACACATTTGTTAGAAACAACATGGCCCAGAAAGCGTACCTCTTACCTCTTGTATCCAAAAATTTCCCTTTGATAATTTGGAATACAATTGATGGTCTCTCATGTTGTGAAACACTATAACAAAGTGTTGCTCATGCCCAGCCCTTATTCATGAATACACGAATATGTCATCCTCAAACACCACAACAAAAGAATACAGATATCACTGAAATATATGATTCATCAATGTCATAAAGGTTTTTGGTGAATTCGTAAGAACAAATGGTATGCCTATATATTCGTAGTGGCTATATATGCTTCTGAAGGCTGTCGTCAGAATATACTCCTTCCGAACTCACAACTGGAGATATACTGACTGAAAGCCAATCGTAGGGAACCACTGAGCTCCCCTAAATTGATCAAACTGGTCATAAATGCGTGGAAGTGAATATATATTCTTTATCATAAATTGGTTATGTTTACGATAATCCACTCATAGACTCCAAGTTCCATCTTCTTTCTTTACAAACAAAATTGGTGTTGCCCATGGAGACATGCATGGCCGAATAAACCCTTTGATTTCTAGTTCTTCCAACTATACTTTCAATTAATTCAAATCCGTTGGTGCTGTCTTATAAGATGGAAGTGAGATAGGACTGGTCCCTGAAAGGAGATCAATCGTAAACTCCACTTCTCTTATAGGTGGTAACCCTGAGAAGTTTTCAGGAAAAACATCATGAAATTGATCAACGACTACTGGAAAACTATTATTCGGGATCTCGACAATCGATTCCATGTTTAACACAGCCAACTAGCAAGAGATAATTTCCACTACTGTTTCCAACAATCCCATTGCACCTACCTTAACCAACATTTCTTCTCTAAAGAGATGCTCGACGCCATCCTTAGTCGTGAAACTGATTGTTCTGCTATAACAGTTGATGTGAGCTTTAAACTCTGTCAACCAATCCATAACTAGGATTATATCATAGAAATCCATCTCCAGTATAGAGAAATCTTATTTCAGCTCAGCTCCATCAATAGTTATAGAACATGATCTACACACAAAGGCTCTGCATTTTCTTTCCCTGAGAGGAGTTTGAAGTTTTATCACAGATGGAATCATTTCAAGTTTTAAGTTCAAAAAATCAGAAATACGAGAATAAAGAAAAGAATTTGATTCCCTAGTATCGAAAATTACCTACATGAGGGTATAATTCAAAAGAATCATACCTCTCACCATAGATAGTTCAGACTGGTCATCCACAATCACATGTTCCGCTCTATACAATTGCTTTGTTGCTGCACTTTGCTCTTTATTGCCTTGTTGAGATTGTCCTGCCTGAGGAGTCATGGTATTCCAGGAATCACCATGGCTAGCTCTATTCTACTGGTGAGACTAATTTTTTTTCCTCACCCTATCGAAGCATATGATTCTTGTGACACCTGAGAAGTGTCACGAACACCCGACCGTGGAGCACTACGACAATATCGTTGAAGCTGCCCCATCTTGTTGCAATTGTGGCATGCTCTTGGCGGTGCTATACATTCTCGTTTCATGTGATCAATCGAGATGAACTGAAAACGCATGGCTTTCATCATGGGTCGTGGAGGAAGATTCACTGATCCAGGCATCTAATTTTGATTCGCACTCCCACCTTGGAAGTAGGTGTCAAACTTCTGCTTGTTCCCAGCATTAGAGTTCCCACCCGTTCTCGTGTGTATCATCATACTTCCTCCTCCCATAACTTATGAGATGTCTCTTTAAGACACTTTTTCTATGTTTACCATCTACATATAATCTGTAATACATAGCACAGCTATCTTCGAGGGACTCTTCTATCACAACCCTGATTCAATGATGCGGGTCTTCAGCAACGAACTTTCAGCAACTTCCAGTGCAAAGCGCACTAAATTCATGAATTTAGCCGCATACTCTGTGATAGAGAGATTCTCCTGCTTCAGGATGAAAACGTTTGTCATCCTCTGGATCTTGAACGTGTGAGGATAGAATTTTTTATTGAACAATTCCTCAAATTCCTCCCAGCCTAGGCCTTGATCCACCTTAGCCTACACCACTAGCTCCCACCACTATCGTGCAAGATCTTCCAGCATATACATCACGAACTTTACTTTTAGTTCTACTGGTGTGCCAATGAAATCAAATATATGATTCATCCTATTTAGCCACACCTCCACCCATTATGGTTCATAATAACCCTGAAATATGGGTGGATTCTTCTTATAGAACTAGACGGAATGGTCTACATTCCTTGACGCATCCCTCAGATTCCCCGTGTCCACAACCTTAAATTCTTGAACTATACTTTGGACTAGCTGCTCGTTCACTTATGGCTCAGGTGTGACCACATTCTCCGCAGCCTCTTCTATTTGGTTTCTACGACGCCTAACATGTGCCATTTTCTATACAAATAACACACGCCGTTAGTCTCAATTCCAAGAAACTGAAGACTTAGCACTTTAATTTCTATCACATCACTATCACAACATTTATTTCCAACCATCATGCTTTTCCAAATTTAACAATTTCTAAAAATAATATTTTCTATATTTTTAAAATAAAACTATTTTTAAAATACATCAACCATTCTTTTTTCAAAATCATTCATTTGAAAACAAGTTTATAATTTTCAGAAATCACAGTTTTTCATCAAACCACAATCCATTTCTCAAATTGATATATGCACTCCTAACGGGAAGTCATTCCTCCAATGCATGTCATGCTCATCTCATTGGCTAAACCCGTGACAATGAGATTTGTTATCCTATAAGTGTCTCCAAAACACTTATGTACCCAACTCCCTGGTAACATGAAGTTCAGCATAAAAAGGGTAGAAACATCTTTTTATGCTCTACATTCAATGTTCAGACAATCCTACTCCTTACCAAGATGACCACCCAAGGAATAGACATGTAATAATTCAATGTCAAGACCAACATAAACTGATGAGTAATTGTTCCATACAGAAAGGAACAAGCTGATTGCATTTATACCCTAAGGACTGAACAAACTGATACCATTTTTAATGACCCGCTTATCCTTATTGGCTTAATAATACCACAAGTCATTACTTGGCCTTAAGAGACATCCCCAAGGTTCCAAAGGATGGAAATAACTGCCAAAGGGTTTCAAAATAAGTGGGGGATGATTTACAATTTTTAAAACATACCACAGAGCCAACAATAATAACCAAACAAAGCGACTAAATGATGCATGTTAAAAACTAAGACAACTCAACCATTTATTGTATCATAAACCAACCAAGAGTACCACAATAGAAACCAACACTAAATCATAGAAAACAACGGAAAGACAAACTAAAGGACTACAAGACAACAACCCATCTCCATGCTCTACAAGCATCAACCTCCAACATCACGAACCTACCCAAGTATCATGAAGTAGTGCTATAAACATGTGAAACTTTACCTTTGCCAACATCCTAGTATATGACATATGTAAAAGCACTAACGTGTCAAAGCAGGGGGTGAGTAGTGAAACTTAGTAGGTTTTCCCCGATGACTTCCCAACCCATGCCTCTAGGATAAAACATGTTAACAGATTTATATAATACAATTTATATGAAAAAAATTCCAAAACAGTTCACAATATAACAAGTTCCATGTAAAAACCATTAACCAACAAAAACCATCTTTCTCAAGAAAATAAACCCATAAATGTTTCCAATCAAATTCACATTTCCATTTTGGCACATTCATTCCATTTCACAAATCCAAACACCCAACAATGCATGCAACCTTGACGTCCCTATACTCGCAAGTGGTGAGTTATCCTTCCACTAAGCCACCACTTAGTGGACTACCTTGATGGGGGTACTTCATGCCCTTATGTGTCCCAACCTTTTGATTGGGGTACTTCTCGCTCTTATCCATCCCAACCTTTTGATGGGGGTACTTCTCTCCCTTATCTATCCCAATGCATATGAACACATACCAAAACCCATGCAAATCTAGGCCAAAACCAAGTGTGTTCAAAAACTTTCAATAAATCATAAAACCTTTTATTGAAAACCATTTATTTCAAGCATCAAAACCATAACCAATTTAATATCACCATTTTAAATTCACTCCGACAAACACTTTCCAAAATCACACAATTTCCATCACCCGTTACATAAAAGGGCCTTAACCATTCATTTACAACAGATAAACAATCCATTTCAATCAAGGAAAACAATATGAAACTATGCCTTCAAGTTCTAAGAAATAGTAATCGATAGTGAAGCCACCTACCTCAAAAAATTAGAAGAAACCAACCAATAGACGAAGAATGCCAACAAAACCGAGTCAAATACTCCCTGAAACCTCCTTAGATTCCACACCCTAGTACCAACAAAACCAAAACACGACTTAAAAGTCATCCACTACCTTCGATCTACCCACCTAGGGTTTAGATATAAGGATCCATCAAGAGGGAACAAGGAGATCTAAGAAAACTAAAGGAAATAAGACTTACCTCGATCAACTGGCCTCTGAACACCAAGGAAAGCCTCCGAATTACTTCCAAAACGTCTGGTAAGTGTTCTCCCACCTTTAACAGAGTGAAATTCCATGTTTGGGTCATCTAGAATAAAAAACGAATGGGTTTAATGATAAAATGGATTAGATCCTTAAAAATAGGATCTAAGTTGACCCCGCACATGGTTAGTCTGCACAGTTAATCAAATTGTGTGCTAACCATGTAGTAGTCACTGCTTGGAATGGGTGCTCCGCACGTCCTCCTCTCATAGTTTGCCCAAACCATGTGCACACTACGCGGTCTCTTCTATCTAAAGTGACCACCACCTGCATGGCTTCCGCACGGTTTGGGAAAACTATGCGAAGCCCGTGCATCACCACTTTTTTCCCTTTGACACTAAGAAGTCTCTAAGCATTCCCAACCATTTCTCATATGACTCATGTAATTAAAAAGCATATAACAAGGGTCACATACCATAAACTGGGGGTACTACAGGGTTCTTGTCATGTACCCTGACATCCCATGTCATGTTCCTCTGAGGGTACATGGTGTGTGGTTTTGGTGCGCTTGACATGAAGGCCACAAATTTATCTTGGGTGTGTACCCTATGTTCATGTCAAAATGATAAACTAAGGGTCTCAAAATTTTTGAGTAAGCCACACAATATGTGATATTTAATACATTCTAGAAATCCTATTCATTGTATGCCCCTAAATACATAATGTTCATTCTTCTGAACTACATGCCATGTAGTTAGGTTTTACGATCCAAAATTTACTCCAATCCAAGATTCTTTAACTCATCCATCAATTACACCTCACATATCACCTAGATTATTGTTGAATACAACAATCAGGATGTTTCTACTAATATAAAGTTATTTATGGTCATCGATCGATGCATTTAAGTTTATCATCGTGTTCTTGTGTTTATGTAGATTTCTGCTCATGAAGAAACCTAAATTCCATCACCCATGCACATTACACCATCAAATGGACACCTTAAACACCCCATAATCATTATTATTGAATATATAATAATAATAATCCATGAGACCGATTATAAATTCCATGATGTATTGTTCAGAAGGAATGGTCAAATCACATGATAAAATCAGTGGCTGGTGATGAATACCTGAATAATAGTGGGAGTAATAAAAAAATTAAGAATCCAAAATGTATCTTCCTAATTCAACCAACATTTACAGGGAAAAAATTGAATATAAATGAGATTATAAGAATCATCAGAATAATGAAATATAAAATAATCCATTTAGGGAAAATGTAAGTTGATAGGGCCATACAATATTTGGACATGGATTCAACTTAAGAGAGATTGATGCATGTTTGAAATAGAATCCAAAATTAGGGTAAATTCAATAATTAAAAACTAATTTCCTCGATTTAAGACTGATAACTAGTGAAACGGGATCTTATAAGAATTTTTTTAATGAATAATTATGTGTTCATCATCGATCCTTGATCCAAGTTCATCTTCCAACACTCTCACCATAGATCCCTCCGTAAAATCTCCCAAGGTTTTGTGGAAAAACCTAGAGATTATACTATAAATGAATTATATTGATTTATCACTAGGGTTAAATAGATAATTACACAATTAATTAATCAATGAATCAATTCCATTGTAATCCATCTATAACTTCACACTAACATATAACCCAGTGTGAACAAAAATTAAGTCACACTTAGGGAAAACCCATGTTACAGACCCTACTAAAGTCTTGGTTTCCCAATATGATACTTCTTTAAATAGATACGGAAATATATTTAAAAACTAATGTGTGAGAAAATAAAATATTTATATTATTTTATATACACATATTTTCGGTTCCAACAACACATGATATCCATGCCATCATTGCAAATAAATAAATAAAAAATTAATTCATCCCCATTAATTTTTAAGGGTCTAAATATGAAAAATATACTCATTAAACCCTCCCAACCTTCAAGTATTTTCACCCCTAAAAGAAAAAAACCTACTCAAATAGGTGATGGTACTGTTCTTGCATTTAGATCTCACGATCCCAAAAGCTCTCTTAATGATTTCTAGCTGCCAAAAGATGTGCACCAAGGTAATAGCTTTTTAATGAATGGTATTCTTTTAATAATCCTAAATTTTCACTAGATACATTAAAAAAGTGCATATTTCCTCAATTTCCATCTCACTCTAGTGAATAATGTGATATAGGTTGTGCACATATTTCCTCAACCATGATGTATAAAAAATATCATAAACTTAGCGCAGTAATAGGGGAAAATGTAACATCCCATGTAATTATAGAGCAAAAAAATTTCATATATATTAATATTTCTAAATTATATCTTAATTTTACTTTAAAATAGATGTTTTTTTGATAGCATTCCTAAAACTCAACAATAGTTTTCTTAGAAATCATATGATTCACATAAGAATGAGATATACGAAAAAATAATAGATTATTAATATTATTATTTTAAATAGTAGTTAAAGATTAGCTATTGTATTGGTGGGAGTGAATATAACTACCTATATTATGTTTAAGAATGTATATTAAATATTTTTAATTTATTTTAATAAATTTTAGAGGCTTGAAATAAAAATAAATCCAATTTTAAGGGAAAAAAACTCTAAAAATTTTTAAAACATAGTTTTACTGCCTTTTGATGGAGAACCCTTTTTAAATAATGTTTTTGAAAATTTTATAAGTTATATTTGAAATTATAAACTAATTATTTATAAGTTGGATATCAAAATTTACATTGGTTTAATTTTTTTAATCTTTTTTATAATATTCATTTGTAAAAAAATAGTGAAAAATACTATATTTTAATTCAGAACTACTTTTTCATGTAATTTATTTGTATAGTTAGATTTTGATTTTAATTTATTTTAAAGTGTAATTATATTAAGTTTTTATCATTTAATTCAATTGAGTTCATTAGAATCAATTTCATATTGAAATTGAATAATAAAACTATGTGATCTTTTAAACGTTTTACTTAAAAAACAAGTTTTCTCGTTCCAACAAAGAGATTGATTTTAAATTTAATTTTTCTACTTTTGTGAATTTAATTTTCAAAAACTAACATATGTGATTGTAATTATTATGAAAAATATGGTTTAATTGGAACAACATAATTTTTTCGAATAGTAACTTTTATTATGTTTTTAGCACAGTTAAAGGGTAAATCAGAAAAATAACGGTAAAAATAATATTATAATAATAAAAAACTATACAGAGAATTTTCCTAATCATATTCGATGAGTTATTGATAAAGAAAATACATGTTCTAAAATATTTTCCTTTGGAAGAAACTTGGGTGTGATTATGACATTTATAACATTTATTTTAAAAGAAATGCAAAAATATCCTAAATATATCTCTTATTACTAAAACAATTTTAATATGAGGTTTTATAAGTGATATACTGGACTATAAATAGTTATTAGAAATATAAAAAAATTACCTATATCATTTTATTTTATTTATAATTTTTAGATATTAAATAATTAAATTTAATTATGACACAATAATGATGTAGTGATTGCTTTATTAATGAAAGAATCAAATAAATGATATTATAAATATTTTAATAAATTCTATTTTACATAATTTATGCCATAAATAAATTTTATAGGTAACTATGACATTTTATAAGTCTATTTAATGGTTTTTTAAAGTTATATCTCTGTTGGTATTTTATTTAAATTCAATGAAATGAATAGTGTAAAAATTGACATAATTTATATTTTTTAAAATTAATAATTTATTAAATTATTTAAAAATAATAAAAATAGTTTAAAATCACAAAGTGAATATTATAATGTCTAAAAGTAAATTAAGTGTCCAATTATGGAAATTTACCTTATATAAGTAAAATTTATAGCCTCTAAATATTATAAATATTGTTACAACAATTAAAATTAAAAGAGAATAATTAAGGGTAAACTATACAGATAGTGTTTAAAATAAAAATATAATTGTATAAAAATTATTACGAGAGAGTATTTCTAACTAAACTCAACTTATCTTCGATATATCTCATGTTGGAGTCATTTTTATTAGAAAAGTAATATATATTAATTTAATATTTTATGAGTTTCCAAGGGCGCCCCTCTTCTCTATAATAAAAAGGTACCCACTCTTCTCTAATAATCAATCCTTAATAACCATTTAGATCAGCCAATATATGCCCAAAACCATTATTATAATCCCTTCCCACTTTCTTGAGGCCACTGTTTAGTCAGATAACCCTTCCTAGAGCTGTTAAGGTGTTAAGAATGGTGATCATTTGAAGGAAAGGTAATGTTTTTATTTAAGTATTTATATTCTACATCTTCTTGATTTTCATTAAAATATTCTTCTACCTAGATGAAATAATAACTCTAGTATAATAAATATACTGATATTTTTTTAGTATAATATCATTACCTAAATCCATCTTCAATTCCATTAAATTGGAAAGGAATTAATTGTTTGTCCGTATGTGTGAACTATCACCTCTATAAACTAATCTAATTCATTTTTCATAACCATAACTAATGATTGGTTATAATTATTTAATTAATGGTAATATGTGATATTAATGACATATTAATAATTATATGATAACAATATATCAATTATGTTCTTACTTTCCATACGCATATGTAACGCCCTGACCCCAGTTACCCAGAGTCGGTGCATTATTACATAACATTGGCATGCTCACAAGAAAGATCAAGTCTCGAAAGACCGATTAGTTTAGTATCCTTGGAATAACTAGATATATTCATAATGTTTACATTAAATCAATAAGTGAAAAAATAAAACAACATATTGTCCTCATAACCCCTCATACTATCCATGTAGGTCATTCATAAAATACTTCTTCACATCCTAGGAAAAATAAAACATAGAAAAAGGGGTGAGCTCAAATGCCCAGTAAGGATAACAATATAGCGGAAAATTTCATAAATAAGAATAAACATTTCAGGAAATGTATAACTAAAAAAAGCCTTTTAAACTTGAACTTCAACATAGTATGGCAAAAATAAAATGATATAATTCTATTTACTTATTTACATGGATATTCTACTAATCGAATAATCACATGCAATATCAATAAATACTTTCATAATTATGGAATGCATAATGCCAGACTATCATAACCACATAGCCAAGGCCTCGTGCCAAGACTAAAAATATGATTTTGTCAAGGGCTTATGCCAAGACACTAGTTTGTCTCATGAGACCAACCGTTTCATTGAGGAGCTATTGCGGGATCCACCCGTCACTTACTAAGTCCAATGAATTTCTCATATGAAATGTTTTAAACATAACATAAAAATTCGTATTAAAACTAGCATACGAAATGTCAATACATTATCCACAGACCAAGAATGGTATAAAAACAGCACATCCACAGTCAAATATAACTCATTCGATACACTATAGAAGATTGTATTGTATCATATTAACCTCAATCAATAATGATGAAGTATATTGATATAGATGAAAATAATCATCAAAACAATTAGAGTGAAATGTCCCCCTTTTTCTTGAAATCATTTAAAAGTCACTATTTTTCAAGAAGCCATTTAAAATAGATTTTAGAATCAATGTTTCCCATACCACTTTGAAACCTTTAAAAGGAAATTTGATTTGAAAAATTTAATGTCCATATAAATAAATCCTTAAACCATTTTTAAAACATGGACAATAATGAGAAAGATTTAGAATAATAAATCTTTAAAACATTTTAAAATGTCATTTTAGTTAGAGTTCCTAACCAAAAGAGATACACTTAAATAAAAATAAATGAGGAAATAAAAACTTTTTAATATCATGAGAATAAAAGGATTCATGATATATTATGTCAAAGTACATTATATACACCATATAAAATTGATTTGGTGTATAATGACAAAGAAGTCTCAATGGAATGTAAATTGAGATGACTTCTCTTATAAAGAACATATCCTTAGGTTAAGGATAAATCAACGACATATTTTTTTGTGACAAATATAATTACACTCAATATGATTGGATATTTAGTGTAAATCAATCAGATGACATTCACACATATTATTGTAAAAACAACACCAATGAATTGGATATTTAACTCAACAAATGGAGATTGAGTTAAAATTACTCTTATCAAGTTTATACCGATGACTTGATAATTTATCAATGGAGTGATTATGTGTATAAAACTTATATCCAGAGAGAGGGGAGTGGAAATTATGACATAATCAAATTAATAGTGATTCCAAACATAATCTCGGAGTAAAATAATCAATGAAGTATGCCTAAAGCCGAATGAGTGCAAATTGGAAATTTAAAATTCCCTTATCGATTAGGTAACATTAGAAACATACAACCATGAAATAGGGATAATACAATTATGATGTAAATAACCATAAATTAAAGTATATTACACAATGAATAAAATCATGGGAAGTACACACACCATATGCAATAAATAAGTAGTGAACAATGGAAATGTCACGGAATTAAAAGTGAGATAAGAAACCCCTTGCCTTGTACTTTTCCTTGGTTGGGGTAGTTTAAACTCCTGCATAATGGTGAAATAATTGTTATTAAATTATACAAGAATCATATATATTAATATGATATCATATATGATCTTTTAACATTTCTTGGTTAATAATATTTTAGAATTATCGTCATTTCGGGTGTTAACCTAGTCGTTGTCTTTCATATGTTTTGTTATGTAAGATATTTTTGTTATGGATAGGTTGTATATTATTCATATCCAGAATTATATTAAGTCCTTAAACACTATTTTTAATCTTCAAATGAGAATTAGACTTGAATGGATACGATGGAGAATGAATCTTATCGCGTTCGTGGAGACGGTAGTCCGTACGTATGCACGAGCGATAATATCATTCTTTGGATATTAAAATAATATTTCATTGGATGGTATAACATATATAAATAATCATTATCATGTTATATTTATTATTTACATTAATTACACATCATTATTATAACCATCTAAATAATAATGTTTTGAATAACAATTACACCACGACGATGAGATAGTAAGCAGTACGTACGCACGTATGGTGACATGTCATTCAAAGGATGGATAGAATACTGAAATATAGTTGTACAATGATTATAATAACATAAAATTATATATAATATACTGGATTTATTATTTTAGAATGGTAATAACAATGATAGAAGAAGTGGAAGAAGAAAGGAACTTGAAAAGGGGTGATGAAATCATTACCTCTTCATTAGGTTCTTCCTTTTGATTTCATCTAAATGGATATTTAGGTTGGATTTATGAATAAGGGAAGGCTTCTAGAATTAATTCATGGATGTTGAGAGAGTATTTGGGCAGGGGTTGGCCGAACCCAAAGGCTTTGAAGGTGTGAATTAATGAGATGAGGGAGTACCCTTTTATAAGAGGGGTGAGGGGCACCTTTGGAATAGTTAGAAATATTATTTTATAATAAATTCATATTCGGATTCTAATGGATCCAAAGTGAATTATTTAAAGGTTAAGGTTGGGATGGGTCGAAAACCACTCAACCAATATAATTTAGATACGTTTGGGTCATTATATTAATCTTATCTTTTAGTTTTAACTCTTAGTTAATTAGTTTGACACTTACCATGTCACTTTGTATTTTTATATTATATGCCTAATAACCTTACTATATACCTCCAAGAGACCCCCAAGTGGTCCATTAACGATACACATATCATTATATATGTATCTTGTCCAAACCTTATATTTTTAGAAATTTAATATCAATTAATAATATAATATTTATTTTAAAAACAATTTTATGTCAATTTTGACACAATTCAATAATTGATTTTTGTAAAAATCATAACAGAATGATTACTTCAAAAAACATTAATTAAATCAATCATAACATGTAATATTAACCTAGAAAATTATTGGTATTTATAAAAAGTTTCAAATTACATTTATTTGAGAACTTATAAAATCAATTATTCTAATTTTTCAGTAATTAGGTAATTACTACATCACCATTGTGTCACAAATAAATTAAAATATTTAATGTCTAAAAATTATAAATAAACTAAATTTATGTTGGAAATATTTTTATCTTTCTAATGAAAATTTACAATCGAATTTATCTTAGGTATAACCCTATATTAAAAATGTTTTAGTAGATAAACATTGATTTTAACTCTTTTAACTCTTCTTTGAATTAAATAATAATAAATGTCCTATAATAATACAAGTGGACCTAAATGATAATATTTTACTACTAAGGTTGTTTTTGGCCGAAATACACTTGTCCAATAGAATTAGGACATGTGTTAGGGTAATATTAATATCATTTTTACCCTTAATTACCCTATTTACTTTTAACCGTGGTAAATAAAAGTAAAAAGTTACTATTCACCAAAAATTATTTTTATATAATTGAACCACATTTTACTCCTTGATATTAACCATGTCTCTCAGATTTTAAAAATTCCACTCACAGAAGCGATAAAATTAAGTTTTTTTGAAAAATTCAGTTTTTTAACTACCACTTAGTGGTTTCACTATTCATCAAACAATGAAAGTTTCCATAAAAATACCAAAACTTAGGCCTAACCTATATTTGATATTATGAATTAAAAAATGATTTATATTTTACCAAATTCAAAACATTTCAGTTGCATTAATTAATTTAAAAATTAATTCCCATCGTCAAAACAAATAGCATGTTTTTAAGAGATAATAACTATCAAAAGATTGACACTTGTTTATGTCTGGTTTAATTGGTAAATTATGTACAATGACCAACAATGTTTTAAATAGTAAAAATATATTCTAAATATACTTTAAAACAACTCAAATTAATAATTTATCAATATAAATTATTTTGATTAAAAAAGTTGTTTTTAATTTAAATTTAGTAATTTTCACTATTCATCAAAATATAAATGTTATCCGAAAAGTTCCAAAATTTCACCTTAGGCTAAATATGAGACTCCAAATACAAAAATGAATTTCATTTTGAAAGATAAAATTTATAAAATTTAAAAAATTAGGTATTACAATTCATAACGGCTAGTTTGATTGGTTGTGGTGTGTGTTAGAACTTGAAGTTGCGTACAACACACGCTACTGTATTATTCAAAAAAAAAAAGAATATCGTGGAAGCTTTGGATGTTTCATTGTAAATTTTTTATGTCCCAATTCTGAAGATTAAATTTATTTAGTCAAATTGAATATATAAAAGTTTAAAATATTGGATTTAAAAAGGGTTCACTATTAAAAGTTGGTAAAAGTACAATACTGAAAATGAATTTGTTCTTACATTATGTCTAAGAAACTCATAATATAGATTCAAAAATTATAAGGATTATAAAAAGTTTAAAATTTAGTTAATACTATTCATAACCTCTTTGAACGGCTTGTTTCGTAATTCAAGGTGCAGTTGAACTCGGTGTTGCGTATAGTCCAAGTTAATGAATTATTTTGACGAAATAACGCACTATGAAATCATGGGGTGTTTGATTCTCCCCTCCTTCAATAAATTGTGTCCTCGCTGTTTTAATTTTTTTTCGATAATAAAAGGTCGAATATAGAAAATATCTTTTTGGGAAAACCCACATCAGAAATTGGGTTAATAAAATTTAGTCTTAATAAGAGGAAAAGAGAAATGAAAGGGTCACCACCAAATTATGATCTCTATTCAGATAACATTAGTGGAAATTAGAGACATATAATTGGAGGAAAATGTAAATATTTATAGGTAGTGATTGAGGTCATCAATCACAAACAAGTGTAAAATTGAGGGCCTTAAATTCATCAATCTATGATGATTTAAAATACCATCAGTTCAGAAAAACATATGGTATTAGGATAACACATTTTTTTGTTTTAAGATCTCTTCACTAAAGTATAAGAATTAATTTCTTCATTGAATTAGAGAATAAGAAAAATATATACTTGACAAGTAGAGTCTCATCCTTTAACTAAGTTCTACCGCAAACTCATCTTTCACTCTAAAAGAAAATAGAACATAAAAATAATATTCTATTTATCCTATTCGTATTGGGTTAACAAAAATGAATTTATAATTCATCTAGAAGAACCATTAAAAAATGACATTATTCAATCCAGGACATCACGGGGGTAATTGGTAGGTGATACACCCTTTTCGCCCTTTGGTTGTGGGTTCAAGTCTCGCAGCCTTGCCGGACGAGACGAGTTTCCGCCCGACCTCCGGGTTGTCCTTTTATGGCAATCCAAAATAATCCAAACTAGAACTATCCAAAATAATTCAGTCCAAAATTTATAAGGAAGGTAAACACAATGAAGATCCTTTTTTCCATGTAATAACATGTGAACACGTTCATCATGTATTCTTTTAAAACACTGCGACATCCTGAATTACCATTAAACCTTATTGATTACATTCATGATCTCTTATTCCTTAAAAAATAATAGATATACTCTTTCAATCCAAAAATGTTGTAAACCCCATCAATGATGGAATATACAAATCATTAATCAGTTTCAAGGAGGTCAATAATATCTAATATAATTTATCCAAATCAATCATGTATTATTCTAAAATCACTACCTCGGTATCAGAACCATGTTATGGTTTCTCTTTCGCTCAACCATATATTTTCCAAAAATTTAACCTCCTATTGAGTCACTTTTCTTTGTTCCACACAATCTCAAGTCCTTAATGAAATAGTACTGTAGTACAATCCTTATATACTCCATAATTATTATAAAAAGTACATTGTTGATACAACAATAAAATGACATAATCAACATAAGAACTCTAATCATTCCACTTCATCTGTGGTAGTATCATAACTTGATTATTATTAAATAGCATCATTTGCGGCATAGTCTAATGACTGGTACATAGGTTTGTGTAGTGTCCAAACTCCTTTCTAATGAAGCATTATACATTTGAAACCATTTTCATACCATTACAGTCACGTACATTGTGACCCTTTCCTCCACACTTATAAAAAACTCCCATTCCTTTCTGGAAATTTCCAGGGTGTTTCTTCCCATAGTTATCACATATGGGAAAATTCTTCTTTTCCCTCTTCCCTTTATCTATCTTTCTCTCTTCCATCCTTTTCTTCTCTTTCTTCCCTTAAACGCCATAGGGCTCAGTAAACTCTTTACATATCTTATCAACACATGATATTATTTCTTTATCTAATGATAATACATGGGAGACTATTTATCTTATAAATTCTGGCTTAATCCCATGAAAGATATGATCCTTCTTTCTATTTGGATCATGTGCATTGCTGGAGTTGTCATTCCTTCTACTGGGTGCCATTTCTAAACAATGGCATACTCTAGATTAGTTTATGAATAAAAATACCTAATCCCAAACTTGTAAAACACATAACATAAATTACATAGTTTATGGATATAATCCATAATCATAAAAATGTCTCCTTTGAGGAAGTATATACTCATAAACCCTTCATAATGGTTTGTAATGAAAATGAGAATTATCCTAAAAATATCCCCCGGGAGTGTCGTAACCAAGAGTGCAGCAAGGCCCGTTGTCGTGCACCAGTTCCCATTCGTGTCTAGCTCAAAATGTTGTTTTCAGGTTTTACCCCTAGGTACATCTGTTCCAGAGCCGCCTCTACCTGTTCGTATCCAGATAAGTATGTATTGCTCAGAAAACTCACAAAATCTCTTTAATAACAAAATTCTAGGAAGATCTTCTATACTAATCCTCAAAGTCCATCTTAGGTCTATGTTCTCTAATCAGAGTTTATCGAAATCTAGCTTCCAAGGTTTGTACTAAACTTCCTCTGATACCAACTGTAATGCCCTGAACCAAGTTACCCAGAGTCGGTGCATTATTACATAACAATGGAATGCTCACAAGAAAGATCAAGTCTCGAAAGACCGATTAGTTTAGTAGCCTTGGAATAACTAGATATATTCATAAAGTTTACATTATATCAATAAGTAAAAAAATTCAACAACATATTGTCTTCATATCCCCTCATACTATCCCTATAGGACATTCATAAAAAACTTCTTCACAACCAGGAAAAAATAAAACATAAAAAAAGGGGTGAGCTCAAATTCCCAGTAAGGATAACAATATAGCCGAAACTTTCATAAATAAGAATAAACATTTAAGGCAATATATAACTAACACAAAAGCTGTAACACCCCAAGATTTCATAGTGTGTTATTTCTTCAAAATAATTAAATAACTTGCACTACACGCAACACCGAGTTCAATCACACCATGACTTACAAAAATAAGCCATTCAAAAGCGGTTATGAATAGTATTATCTAAATTTTAAACTTTATATAATCCTTATAATTTTAGAATCCATATTATGAGTTTCTTTGATATAATGCAAGAACAAATTCATTTTCAGTATTGCACTTTTATCAACTTTTAATAGTGAACCCTTTTTAAATACAATATTTTAAACATATTGACTAAATGGAGACATCAAAAAATTTAAAATGAAACATCCCAAGCGTCCACGGTACGCTTTCCTTTGGATAAAACAGTAGAGTGTGTTGTACGCAACTTCAAGTTCTAACACACCGTAACCAATCAAACTAGTTGTTATGAATAGTAATACCTACTTTTTGAAATCATATATATTCTATATTTCAAAATGTACTTCATTTTTGGATTCGGAATATAAAATTTAGCCTAAGGTGAAATTTTGGTACTTTTCGGATAACTTTCATATTTTGATGAATAGTGAAAATTACTAAATTTTAATTAAAAACAACTTTTTTAATCAAAATAATTAATAGTGATAAATTATGAATTTGAGTGGTTTTAAAGTATATTTAGAATATATTTTTACTATTTAATATAATGTTGGTCATTGGACATAATTTTACAATTAAACCGAACATAAACAAGTGTCAATCTTTTGATAGTTATTATCTCTTAAAAACACGCTTTTTGTTTTGACAGCGGGAATTAATTTTAAATTAATTTCTGCCACTTCTGTGTTTTGAATTTAGGAAAATGGATTCCATATTTGGAATCAGGATGTTCAAATTGTGTAAATAGGTAACTTTTATTTTTAGACATTTTGAATAATTACTGCGGTAAATATTTTATTTACCATGGTTAAGGGTAAATCCGGTAAATAAGGGTTAAAAAATAATATTATAATAATACTAAATTACCCTAAAACGTGTCTTAACCCTATTGGTTGATACATGGTCGACCATGGGCATATTTGGGTCTATTTTGGGACCCCATGGATCCACTTGTAAGTGATAATGACACTTTATTTTAATTAAGTCAAAATGAATACAAAAATGACACAAGCATATATCTTTTAGAAAAGTAATTGTTACATAAGGTTATATAAGTTGGATTTTAGATTATAAATATTCATTAGAAAGATAAATAGATTTCCTACATAATGATATTTTATTTATAATTTTTGGACATTAAATAATTTATTTTATTTATGACACAATGATGATGCAGTAATTACTATAATAGTGAAAAATTAAACTAATTGATATTATAAATACCCAAATAAATATAATATGAAACTTTTAATGAATTAAACTAATTTTATAGGATAATATGATATATTAGGATTGATTTAATTGACTTTGTTCGAAGTAATCAATCTGTTATGAGTTTCACAAAAATCAACTATTGAATAGTGTCAAAATTGACATAAAAGAGTTCTTAAAACAAATATTATATTATTAATTGATATTAAATTCCTAAAAATCTAAGGTTCGGCCAAAAGACTTATATCATGATAGGTTCATCATTAATGGACCACTTGGGGGTCGCTTGGATGTATATAGTAAGTTTATTAACCATATTATATAAAAATACAAAGAGACATTGTAAAAGTGAAACTAATTAACTTAGAGTTGATACTTAAAGATAAGGTTAATATAAGTACCCAAACCTGTCTAAATTCTATTGGTTGAGTGTTTTTCGACCTATCCCCACCTCATCCTTTGAATAGTCAACTTTGGACCCTTTGGAAACCGAATATGAATTTATTATAAATTAATACTTCTAGCTTTTCCAAAGGTGCCCCTCACCCCTCTTATAAAAGGGCACTCCTCATTCTCTTTTCCTCACACCTCTCAAGCCACTTGGCTCGTCCAAACTCTGCCCAACTAAGCTCCCCACATCCCTATCCTCCTCCTTGAAGCTTCCCCTTAGGCAGAAAGCATTTCAAGGAGTCCTTTGGTTCCAACCAAAGTGAGTTACCTAAATTAAAGGTAACAATTTCTCTTAAATTATTTTCATTTATTTTGCTTCTCCAACCCCATAAATCTTTTTATTTCCTTTCTTTTGTAACAACACCAGTATCCTCAATATACTAGGATGTTGTTATAAGAAGGATTCAAACTACACATACACACAACTCCATCTAATGGATGATGAACATAATGTTTCTGTGGATGGCAAACTAACGCCTCACGAAATGATGATTGTTCAAATACATCTTACCACCTCTCATGGTGGCCATTATGATGGAACTGTAACTAAATATGATATTAATGATATATATTTTATATATAATCTTCTGTAATTCCATTTTATTTCATACCATTATTCGTTTCATGTTGTATATACATACGATAATTTCATTTGAGGAAGTGCGGACTACCGCCCCCTTAAAATGATATGACTCGTTCATACCACACTTGGAACGTATAAAGGATGGTGTTAATGAACTTAAGTAACATATATAAAATATTATATTATACTGGAATAGTAATATACCTATGTATAATTTGGATTCGATTCTTTTAAAATAAAAATTAAATGGAAGTAGCGTTCGTGCGTACGTACGGACTACCGTCTCCACGAACGCGATGAGATTCATTCTCCATCGTATCCATTCAAGTATAATTATCATTTAATGATTTAAAAATGATGTTTAAGGACTTGATATCATTCTGGATATGAATAAGATACAACAAACATGACTTATGTAACAAAACATATAAAAGAAAATGAGTAAGTTAACACCCGAAACGACGATAATTCTAAGATATTATTAACAAATCAATGTTAAAAGATCATATATGATATCATATTAATATATATGATTCTTGTATAATTTAATAACAATTATTTCACCATTATACAGGAGGTTAACCTACCCCAACCAAAGAAAAGTACAAGGTAAGGGTTATTTCACAATCTCTTCATTATCCGAGGTTGTATTATACGTAATAATCTACTGGGATCTCTTTATCATCCACATCCATGTTTCTTCGAAATGTATTTCAAAACATTTTTACTATTTACAAGAATATGGGTTAAAGTCATTTATACCCTTGTTTGACTTTTTATAAGAGGTTTATAAAGGAATCTTTCCGTCGTTTTCAAAACAAGGTCCTTTTTAACCTTTTCGACAGAATTGAGGTAAGAATGTTTTTTTTAACTTATACGGCGGGTGCGGTTATTTTCCGCCGTTATAAAATCGTCGAAGCTTTCCTTACAAGCTTATAAGAATATTTTCAAAGAAAATGTTTTATTTTATATGGATCTTAAATGATTTCAAAATAAAAGGAGATACTTCTTTTAAAAGAATTTTGATTTCATCTATGTCAACATCCTTTGATGGATTTTAAGATTATTTGAAGTTGATTTATTATAATACAAAACTTCTATATTGTATTGAAGGTTTTGTGATATGTTTGAATGTGGATGTGCTATTTTATACCATTCATAGTTTATGGTGAAACTATTGACATTTCGTATGCTAGTTTTAACCCGAATGTTTATGTTATATTTCAAACTTTTCTTCAGATGAATGTGCTAAACAAGTATGTTCCGGGTTGGGGACCGGTAAAAGTAAGCCCTCCAGGTTAGGGACTGGTTAAAGTAAGCCCTCCAGGTTAGGGACTGGTTAAAGTAAGCCCTCCAGGTTAGGGACTGGTAAAAGTATGCCCTCCGGGTTGGTGTCCGGTTATTAGAGGCACTCTGGGTTGGTGTCCGGTTATTAGAGGCACTCCGGGTTGGGTTCCGGTTAGAAGTAACCCCTAGGTCTTGGGATGAGGCCTAGACAAAGAAATTAACGTTTAGAATTATGCATTCCAACATTATGAAAGTGGTTATTGATTTTTTCATGTGATTATTCATTTAGTAGAATATCCATGTGAATAAGTAAATGGCATTATTTCATTTTATTTATGCCATACCATGTTGAAAGTTCATATTTAAAAGGCTTTTGTTTTAGTTATACATTGCCTTAAATGTTTATTCTTATTTATGAAAGTTTCCACCTTATTGTTATCCTTACTGGGCATTTGAGCTCACCCCTTTTCTATGTTTTATTTTTCCCAGGATGTGAAGAAGTAAGTTATGAATGACCTGCAGGGATATTATGTGGGTATATGAGTGTAGATTATGGAGGCATTATGTTGTTGTAGTAGTTTTTCATTTTATGATGTAATGTAAAACTTATGAATATATCTAGTGTTTCCAAGGCTACTAAACTAATCGGTCTTTCGAGATTTGATCTTTCTTGTGATCATGCCAATGTTATGTAATTAATGCACCGACTCTGGGTAGCTGGGGTCGGGGCGTTACAGTTGGTATCAGAGGAAGTTTAGTACAAACCTTGGAAGCTAGATTTAGATAAACTCTGATTAGAGCACGTAGACCTAAGATGAACATTGAGGATTAGTATAGAAGAACTTCCTAGAATTTTGGTATTGTAGAGATTTTGTGAGTTTTCCGAGCAATACATCCATGTCTGGATACGAGCAGGTAGAGGCGGCTCTGGCACAGATGTACCTAGGGGTAAAACCCGAAAACACCGCTTTGAGCTAGACTCGAACGGGAACTGGTGCACGACAACAGGCCTTGCTGCACTCTTGGTTACGACACTCCCGGGGGATATGCCTAGGATAACTCTCACTTTCTTTACAAATCATTATGAAGGGTTTATGAGTATATACTTCCTTAAAGAAAACATTCTTATGATTATGGATTATATCCATAAATAGTTCAATTTATGTTAAGTGTTTTATAAGTATGGGATTATGTATTTTGATTCATAAACTGATCTAGTTTATGCCATGGTATAGAAATGGCGCCCAGTAGAAGGAATGAGAACTCCAGAAATACACATGATTCAAAGAGAAGGAAGGATCATATCTTTCATATTCTTAAGCTAGAATTTATAAGAGAAGTAGTCTCCCATGTATTATCATCATATGAAGAAATAATATCATGTGTTGATAAGATATGTAAAGAGTTTACTGAGTCCTATGGCTTTTAAGGGAAGCAAGAGAAGAAAAGGATGGAAGAGAGAAAGATGGATAAAGGGAAGAGGGAAAAGAAGAATTTTCCCATATGTGGTAACTGTGGAAAGAAACACCCTGGAACTTTCCTGAAAGGAATGGGAGTTTGTTATAAGTGTGGAGGAAAAGGGAACAAAGTACGTGACTGCAAGGGTAAGAAAATGGTTTTAAATGTACAATGCTTCATTTGCAAGGAGTTTGGACACTACGCGAACCTATGTCCCAGTCATCAGACTATGCCGCAAATGATGTTATTGGATAATAACCAAGTTATGATACTACCACAGCTGAAGAGGAATGATTAGAGTTCTTATGTTGATTATGTCAATTGAGTGTTGTATCAACAATGTACTTGTTATAATAATTATGGAGTATATAAGGATTGTACTGCAGTACTATTTCATTAAGGACTTGAGATTATGTGGAACAAAGAAAAGTGACTCAATAGCAGGATAAATTTTTGGAAAATATATGGTTGAGAGAATGATAAACCATAATATAGTTCTGATACCGAAGTAGTGATTTTGGAATAATACATGATTGTTTTGGATAAATTATATTGGATATTCTTGACTACCTTCGAACTGATTAATGATTTGTATATTCCATCATTTTTGGGGTTTAAAACATTTTTGGATTAATGAAGTATATCCAGCTTTCTATATGGAATAAGGGAGCATGAATGTAATCAATAAGGAATATGGTAATTCAGGATGTTTCAGTGTATTAAAAGAATACATGATGAAGGTATTCATATGATATTACGGGGTAAAAAGGTTCTACATTATGTTTACCTTACTTATAAATGTTGGACTGTGAGTCTGGATAGAAGTATTTTGGATAGTTCTAGTTTGGATTATATTGGATTACCATAAAAGGAAAACCCGGAGGTTGGGCGGTAACCCGTCGTGTCCGGCAAGGCTGCGAGACTTGAACCCGCAACTCAAGGGCGACAAGGGTGTATCACCTACCACTGGCCCACGAGATGTCCTGGATTAAATAATTTAGTTTTTATTAAAAGATCTGGTATATGAATTATAAATTCATTTATTTTGGAACCCTGTATAAATTTTTTTTTAACGTTCTATTATCTCTTAGAGTGAAAGATGAGTTTGTGGTAGAAATTTATTATTAGATAAAACTCTAATTATAAAGTAAGTATATCTCCTTATGATCTTAGACAAACTCATAAATAAATTCCTCAACATTAATAAAAGGAACTTAGAACAAAAATGTTGTCCTAGATGGTACCTTAAATCATCACAAATTTATGGCTTTGGGATTGTTGGCCTTTTCATAGCCATGTTCTCTACCACTCTCCATCAGATAATTGATGGCTAGATTTTTCTTCCATATCCATATTTTCTTACATGGAACCCTAGTATGTGTTATTTTCGGTAATCTTTATACTTTCGACTCTTTATTTTAAATAGAGGCCTCGTTAATTCATTTTTCGATGTGGGATTTCAACTAAGATATTTTGAAACGTCAAAAATGTGTTATCCCAATACCCTATATTTTGTTGAACCGATGGTACTTCAAATCATCATAGATTGATGAGTTTAAGGACCTCAATTTTATACTTGTTTGTGATTGATGACCTCAATCATTACCTATAAATATTTACGTTTTTCCTCCAATTATATGTCTCTAATTGCCACCGATGTTCTCCTAATCGAGATCATAATTTGGTGGCGACCCTTTCATTTCTCTTTTCCTCATATTAAGACTAAATTTTAGTAACCCAATTTCCGATGTGGGTTTTCCCACAAATATATTTTCTATTTTCAACCTTTTATTTTTGAAGAACAATTTCAAATTGCGAGGACGCAATTTATTGAAGTAGGGGAGAATGTAACACCCCAAGATTTCATAGTGTGTTATTTCTTCAAAATAATTAAATAACTTGCACTACACGCAACACCGAGTTCAATCACACCATGACTTACAAAAATAAGCCATTCAAAAGCGGTTATGAATAGTATTATCTAAATTTTAAACTTTATATAATCCTTATAATTTTAGAATCCATATTATGAGTTTCTTTGATATAATGCAAGAACAAATTCATTTTCAGTATTGCACTTTTATCAACTTTTAATAGTGAACCCTTTTTAAATACAATATTTTAAACATATTGACTAAATGGAGACATCAAAAAATTTAAAATGAAACATCCCAAGCGTCCACGGTACGCTTTCCTTTGGATAAAACAGTAGAGTGTGTTGTACGCAACTTCGAGTTCTAACACACCGTAACCAATCAAACTAGTTGTTATGAATAGTAATACCTACTTTTTGAAATCATATATATTCTATATTTCAAAATGTACTTCATTTTTGGATTCGGAATATAAAATTTAGCCTAAGGTGAAATTTTGGTACTTTTCGGATAACTTTCATATTTTGATGAATAGTGAAAATTACTAAATTTTAATTAAAAACAACTTTTTTAATCAAAATAATTAATAGTGATAAATTATGAATTTGAGTGGTTTTAAAGTATATTTAGAATATATTTTTACTATTTAATATAATGTTGGTCATTGGACATAATTTTACAATTAAACCGAACATAAACAAGTGTCAATCTTTTGATAGTTATTATCTCTTAAAAACACGCTTTTTGTTTTGACAGCGGGAATTAATTTTAAATTAATTTCTGCCACTTCTGTGTTTTGAATTTAGGAAAATGGATTCCATATTTGGAATCAGGATGTTCAAATTGTGTAAATAGGTAACTTTTATTTTTAGACATTTTGAATAATTACTGCGGTAAATATTTTATTTACCATGGTTAAGGGTAAATCCGGTAAATAAGGGTTAAAAAATAATATTATAATAATACTAAATTACCCTAAAACGTGTCTTAACCCTATTGGTTGATACATGGTCGACCATGGGCATATTTGGGTCTATTTTGGGACCCCATGGATCCACTTGTAAGTGATAATGACACTTTATTTTAATTAAGTCAAAATGAATACAAAAATGACACAAGCATATATCTTTTAGAAAAGTAATTGTTACATAGGGTTATATAAGTTGGATTTTAGATTATAAATATTCATTAGAAAGATAAAACGATTTCCTACATAATGATATTTTATTTATAATTTTTGGACATTAAATAATTTATTTTATTTATGACACAATGATGATGCACTAATTACTATAATAGTGAAAAATTAAAATAATTGATATTATAAATACCCAAATAAATATAATATGAAACTTTTAATGAATTAAAATAATTTTATAGGATAATATGATATATTAGGATTGATTTAATTGACTTTGTTCGAAGTAATCAATCTGTTATGAGTTTCACAAAAATCAACTATTGAATAGTGTCAAAATTGACATAAAAGAGTTCTTAAAACAAATATTATATTATTAATTGATATTAAATTCCTAAAAATCTAAGGTTCGGCCAAAAGACTTATATCATGATAGGTTCATCATTAATGGACCACTTGGGGGTCGCTTGGATGTATATAGTAAGTTTATTAACCATATTATATAAAAATACAAAGAGACATTGTAAAAGTGAAACTAATTAACTTAGAGTTGATACTTAAAGATAAGGTTAATATAAGTACCCAAACCTGTCTAAATTCTATTGGTTGAGTGTTTTTCGACCTATCCCCACCTCATCCTTTGAATAGTCAACTTTGGACCCTTTGGAAACCGAATATGAATTTATTATAAATTAATACTTCTAGCTTTTCCAAAGGTGCCCCTCACCCCTCTTATAAAAGGGCACTCCTCATTCTCTTTTCCTCACACCTCTCAAGCCACTTGGCTCGTCCAAACTCTGCCCAACTAAGCTCCCCACATCCCTCTCCTCCTCCTTGAAGCTTCCCCTTAGGCAGAAAGCATTTCAAGGAGTCCTTTGGTTCCAACCAAAGTGAGTTACCTAAATTAAAGGTAACAATTTCTCTTAAATTATTTTCATTTATTTTGCTTCTCCAACCACATAAATCTTTTTATTTCCTTTCTTTTGTAACAACACCAGTATCCTCAATATACTAGGATGTTGTTATAAGAAGGATTCAAACTACACATACACACAACTCCATCTAATGGATGATGAACATAATGTTTCTGTGGATGGCAAACTAACGCCTCACGAAATGATGATTGTTCAAATACATCTTACCACCTCTCATGGTGGCCATTATGATGGAACTGTAATTAAATATGATATTAATGATATATATTTTATATATAATCTTCTGTAATTCCATTTTATTTCATACCATTATTCGTTTCATGTTGTATATACATAGGATAATTTCATTTGAGGAAGTGCGGACTACCGCCCCCTTAAAATGATATGACTCGTTCATACCACACTTGGAACGTATAAAGGATGGTGTTAATGAACTTAAGTAACATATATAAAATATTATATTATACTGGAATAGTAATATACCTATGTATCATTTGGATTCGATTCTTTTAAAATAAAAATTAAATGGAAGTAGCGTTCGTGCGTACGTACGGACTACCGTCTCCACGAACGCGATGAGATTCATTCTCCATCGTATCCATTCAAGTATAATTATCATTTAATGAATTAAAAATGATGTTTAAGGACTTGATATCATTCTGGATATGAATAAGATACAACAAACATGACTTATGTAACAAAACATATAAAAGAAAATGAGTAAGTTAACACCCGAAACGACGATAATTCTAAGATATTATTAACAAATCAATGTTAAAAGATCATATATGATATCATATTAATATATATGATTCTTGTATAATTTAATAACAATTATTTCACCATTATACAGGAGGTTAACCTACCCCAACCAAGGAAAAGTACAAGGTAAGGGTTATTTCACAATCTCTTCATTATCCGAGGTTGTATTATACGTAATAATCTACTGGGATCTCTTTATCATCCACATCCATGTTTCTTCGAAATGTATTTCAAAACATTTTTACTATTTACAAGAATATGGGTTAAAGTCATTTATACCCTTGTTTGACTTTTTATAAGAGGTTTATAAAGGAATCTTTCCGTCGTTTTCAAAACAAGGTCCTTTTTAACCTTTTCGACAGAATTGAGGTAAGAATGTTTTTTTTAACTTATACGGCGGGTGCGGTTATTTTCCGCCATTATAAAATCGTCGAAGCTTTCCTTACAAGCTTATAAGAATATTTTCAAAGAAAATGTTTTATTTTATATGGATCTTAAATGATTTCAAAATAAAAGGAGATACTTCTTTTAAAAGAATTTTGATTTCATCTATGTCAACATCCTTTGATGGATTTTAAGATTATTTGAAGTTGATTTATTATAATACAAAACTTCTATATTGTATTGAAGGTTTTGTGATATGTTTGAATGTGGATGTGCTATTTTATACCATTCATAGTTTATGGTGAAACTATTGACATTTTGTATGCTAGTTTTAACCCGAATGTTTATGTTATATTTCAAACTTTTCTTCAGATGAATGTGCTAAACAAGTATGTTCCGGGTTGGGGACCGGTAAAAGTAAGCCCTCCAGGTTGGGGACTGGTTAAAGTAAGCCCTCCAGGTTTGGGACTGGTTAAAGTAAGCCCTCCAGGTTAGGGACTGGTAAAAGTATGCCCTCCGGGTTGGTGTCCGGTTATTAGAGGCACTCCGGGTTGGTGTCCGGTTATTAGAGGCACTCCGGGTTGGGTTCCGGTTAGAAGTAACCCCTAGGTCTTGGGATGAGGCCTAGACAAAGAAATTAACGTTTAGCATTATGCATTCCAACATTATGAAAGTGGTTATTGATTTTTGCATGTGATTATTCGTTTAGTAGAATATCAATGTGAATAAGTAAATGGCATTATTTCATTTTATTTATGCCATACCATGTTGAAAGTTCGTATTTAAAAGGCTTTTGTTTTAGTTATACATTGCCTTAAATGTTTATTCTTATTTATGAAAGTTTCCACCTTATTGTTATCCTTACTGGGCATTTGAGCTCACCCCTTTTCTATGTTTTATTTTTCCCAGGATGTGAAGAAGTAAGTTATGAATGACCTGCAGGGATATTATGTGGGTATATGAGTGTAGATTATGGAGACATTATGTTGTTGTAGTAGTTTTTCATTTTATGATGTAATGTAAAACTTATGAATATATCTAGTGTTTCCAAGGCTACTAAACTAATCGGTCTTTCGAGATTTGATCTTTCTTGTGATCATGCCAATGTTATGTAATTAATGCACTGACTCTGGGTAGCTGGGGTCGGGGCGTTACAAAAGCCTTTTAAACTTGAACTTCAACATAGTATGGAAAAAATAAAATGAAATAATGCCATTTACTTATTCACATGGATATTTTTCTAATCGAATAATCACATGGAATATCAATAACAACTTTCATAATGATGGAATTCATAATTCCAGACTATCATAACCTCATAGCCAAGGCCTTGTGCCAAGACTGAAAATATGATTTTGTTAAGGCCTTGTGCCAAGACACTAGTTTGTCTCATGAGACCTACCGATGTATCGAGGAGCTATAGCAGGCTACACCCATCACTTACTAAGTCCAATGCATTCCTCATATGAAATGTTTTAAACATAACATAAACATTCGTATTAAAACTATCATACGAAATGTCAATACTTTATCCACAATAAATGAATGGTATAAAAATAGCCCATCCACAATCAAACATAACTCATTCGATACAATATAGACGATTGTGTTGTGTCATATTAACCTCAATCAAGAATGATGAAGGATATTGACATAGATGAAAATAATCATCAAAACAATTAGAGTTAAATATCCCCTTTTTTCTTGAAATCATTTAAAAGTCACACTATTTGTCAAGAATCCATTTAAAATAGATTTTAGAATCAAAGTTTCCCATACCACTTTGAAACATTTAAAATAAATTTTGATTTGAAAACTTTATTGTCCATATAAATAAATCCTTAAACCATTTTTAATACATGGACAATAATGAGAAATATTTAGAATAATAAATCTTTAAAACATTTTAAAATGACATTTTAGTTAGAGTTCCTAACCAAAAGAGATACACTTAAATAAAAATAATTGAGGAAATAAAAACTTTGTAATATCATGAGAATAAAGGGATTCATGATATATTATGTCAAAGTACATTATATACACCATATAAAATTGATTTGGTGTATAACAACAAAGAAGTCTCAATGGAATGTAAATTGAGATGACTTCTCTTATAAAGACCATATCCTTAGGTTAAGGATAAATCAACGACATAATTTTTTGTGACAAATATAAATAAACTCAATATGATTGGATATTTAGTGTAAATAAATCAGATGACATTCACACATATTATTGTAAAAACAACACCAATGAATTGGATATTTAACTCAACAAATGAAGATTGAGTTAAAATTACTCTTATCAAGTTCATACCGATGACTTGAGAATTTATCAATGGAGTGATTATGTGTATAAAACTTATATCCACAGAGAGGGGAGTGGAAATTATGACATAATCAAATGAATAGTGATTCCAAACATAATCTCGGAGTAAAATAATCAATGAAGTATGCCTAAAGCGGAATGAGTGCAAATTTGAAATTTCAAATTCCCTTATCGATTAGGTAACATAAGAAACATACAAACATGAAAGAAGGATAATAAAATTATGATGTAAATATCCATAAATTAAATTATATTACACAATGAATACAATCATGGGCAATACACACACCATATGCAATAAATAAGTAGTGAACAATGGAAATGTCACGGAATTAAAAGTGATATAAGAAACCCCTTACCTTGTAATTTTCCTTGGTTGGGGTAGTTTGACCACCTATATAATGGTGAAATAATTTTTATTAAATTATAAAAGAATCATATATATAAATATGATATCATATATGATCTTTTAACATTTCTTGGTTAATAATATTTTAGAATTATCGTCATTTCGGGTGTTAACCTAGTCGTTGTCTTTCATATGTTTTGTTATGTAAGATATTTTTGTTATGGATAGGTTGTATATTATTCATATCCAGAATTATATTAAGTCCTTAAACACTATTTTTAATCTTCAAATGAGAATTATACTTGAATGGATACGATGGAGAATGAATCTTATCACGTTCGTGGAGACAGTAGTCCGTACGTATGCACGAGCGATAATATCATTCTTTGGATATTAAAATAATATTTCATTGTATGGTATATCATATATAAATAATCATTATCATGTTATATTTATTATTTACATTAATTACACATCATTATTATAACCATCCAAATAATAATGTTTTGAATAACAATTACACCACGACGATGAGATGGTAAGCAGTACGTACGCACGTATGGTGACATGTCATTCAAAGGATGGATAGAATACTGAAATATAGTTGTACAATGTTTATAATAACATAAAATTATATATAATATACTGGATTTATTATTTTATAATGGTAATAAAAATGATATAAGAAGTGGAAGAAGAAAGGAACTTGAAAAGGGGTTATGAAATCATTACCTCTTCTTTGGGTTCTTCCTTTTGATTTGATCAAAAGGGATATTTAGGTTCAATTTATGACTAAGGGAAGGCTTCTAGAATGAAGTTAGGGAAGTTGAGAGAGTATTTGGGCAGGGTTTGGCCGAACCCAAAGGCTTTTACGGTGTGAATTAATGAGATGAGGGAGTTCCCTTTTATAAGAGGGGTGAGGGGCACCTTTGGAATAGCTAGAAATATTATTTTATAATAAATTCATATTCAGTTTCTAATGGATAAAAAGTGAATTATTTAAAGGTTAAGCTGGGGATGGGTCTAAAACCACTCAAACAATATAATTTAGATAGGTTTGGGTCATTATATTAATCTTATCTATTAGTTTTAACTCTTAGTTAATTAGTTTGTCACTTACCATGTCACTTTGTATTTTTATATTATATATTTAATAAACATACTATATACCACCAAGAGACCTCCAAGTGGACCATTAATGATACACCTATCATTATATAAGTCTCTTGGACTAACCTTAGACTTTTAGGAATTTAATATCAAATTAATAATATAATATTTATTTTAAAAACACTTTAATGTCAATTTTGACACTATTCAAAAATTGATTTTTGTAAAAATTATAACAGAATGATTACTTCGAGTAAAGTTAATTAAATCAATACTAACATGTCTTATTAACCTATAAAATTATTGTTATTAATAAAAAGTCTCAAATTTCATTTATTTGTGTACTTATAATATCCATTATTCTAATTTTTCATTAATTAGGTAATTACTGCATCACCATTGTGTCATAAATAAATTAAATTATATAATGTCTAAAAATTATAAATAAAATACAATTATGTAGGAAAGATTTTTATCTTTCTAATGAATAATTATAATATAATTTATCTTATTTATAACCCTATATTAAAAATGTTTTAGTGAATAAACTTTGATTTTAACTCTTTTAACTCTTCTTTAAATTAAATAATAATAAATGTCCTATTCTAATACAAGTGAACCTAAATGATAATATTTTACTCCTAAGGTTGTTTCTGGTCGAGATACACCTGTCCAATAGAATTAGGACATGTTTTAGGGTAATATTAATATCATTTTTCTCTTAATTACCCTATTTACTTTTAACCGTGGTAAATAAAAGTAAAAAGTTACTATTCACAAAAAATTATTTTCATCTCATTGAACCAAATTTTACTCGTTTATAATTACCGTGTCTCTTGGATTTTCAAAATTCCACTCACAAAAGTGCTAGAATTATGTTTTATGAAAAATTCAGTTTTTTAACAACCACTTAGTGGTTTCACTATTCATCAAAAAATGAAAGTTTCTAGAAAAATACCAAAAATTAGGCCTAAGCTATATTTGATATTTTTAATTCAAAAATGATGTCTATTTTACCAAATTAAAAAAGTATCAGTTGAATTAATTAATTTAAAAATTAATTCCCATCGTCAAAACAAATGGCGTGTTTTTAAGAGATAATAACTATCAAAAGATTGACACTTGTTTATGTCCAGTTTAATTGTGAAATTAAGTAAAATGACCAAAATTGTATTAAATGGTAAAAATATATTATAAATATACTTTAAAACCACACAAATTCATAATTTATTAATATAAATTATTTCGATTAAAAAAGTTGTTTTTAATTAAAATTTAGTAATTTTCACTATTCATCAAAATATAAATGTTATCTGAAAAGTTCCAAAATTTCACATTAGGCTAAATTAGATACTACAAATACAAAAATGAAGTCCATTTTGAGAGATAAAATTTATAAAATTTCAAAAAGTAGGTTTTACTATTCATAACGGCTAGTTTGATTGGTTGTGGTGTGTGTTAGAACATGAAGTTGCGTATAGCACACGCTACTGTATTATTCAAACGAAAGCGTATCGTGGAAGCTTGGGATGCTTCATTGTAAATTTTTGATGTCCCCAATCTAAAAAGAAAATTTATTTAGTCAAATTGAATATATAAAAGTTTAAAATATTGGATTTAAAAATGGTTCACTATTAAAAGTTGGTAAAAGTGCAATACTAAAAATGAATTTGTTCTTACATTATGTCTAAGAAACTCATAATATGGATTCTAAAATTATAAGGATCATATAATGTTTAAAATTTAATTAATACTATTCATAACCTCTTTTGAATGGCTTGTTTGGTAAGTCATGGTGCGCTTGAACTCGGTGTTGCGTGTAGTGTAAGTTATTGAATTATTTTGAAGAAATAACACACTATGAAATCTTGGGGTGTTACAGCATAAAAATAATAACATTGTTTGTGAGTATGTGTAAACTATCACCTCAAAAAAGTGATGTGACTCGTTTTTATTTATTATATCACTTTAATGATATATATAATTATATTTAAATGATTAGTATGAAATTGATGATTAATTATCATTCTATAATGATAAAATAATACTTAACTTCTTTCCATAATGATCAATGAAAAATGGAAAACGTTACTTATGCGTACGTATGACTTACCATCTCCATGAATATAACATTGTTCATTTTTCATTACCACAATTCATGGTTTGATTTAAAAGGTACAATTTAGGTAAAAAAATTATAATTATTTCATTAATATTATTATAGAGATGATGGACTTATGACCACATGGACTAGAGACATAGAACAATGTTCATTTTTGACTCAAGAACCGAATATCAACAAAACATCTGACATGAACTCAAACAATTAACTAATTGTTAAAACTTGGTAAAAATTGATATAAAAGGAATAATAATCATGAAAATGGTTTTCAAGAATGTATAAATTAACCTATGTTTATTATTCAGTAAGAACAAGGAAAATATGTGATGAGTCAAACATACGGTAAGGGACTTCATCTCAATCTTCTTTCATTAAGGAATATTTTGATGTTATACACCACCTTATTTTTTAAGGTGTATAATCAAACCCTTATAATTTTAATTAATTCCAACTTTTTAAGACGAATATTTTTATACAAATAATTTTACTTTCTTTACAAAATCAAAAAGTGAATTTTTTTTAACATATGTGGCAATAATGAATTCTCTACCACCGTAACCGTTATTTGACATTTGACTTCCTCTATAAGCCTTAATGTTTTTAAAAGGAAAAGAAATTTCTTATTCCCTTTTTAGGTGTTTTGGTATTGAATTCTTTTTAAGTGTATTGACTTTTTCAATATCATAAAATCATTCCTTGTGATTGAAAATGAAATTTTATGATTAAAATGTTGATATTAGCAATATTTTATGTGTTATGATTATATAATAGTACTTGGGTAGTCGATGTGTGGTTACATAATTAACCAAAGATGTGTGGTTATGTGATAAACAAAAGATGGGTGGTTGTGTGATAAATCAAGGATGGGTGGTTAGGTTATAACCTCTAATGCATTGGGTATAGGAGTTTTTCATATGGATATTCCATTTTTAAGAGTGATATGTTTGGAAGTCGACTATGTGGTTATTCCATTTAAGTATGATTATGTCTTGATTTACCTTTTTATATGTTATATAGTTATTTCTAAGGGGTTTATCATAATATTTTGGTAACAAAAATGGTAAGAAATGAGCTTATATTCAGCGAAGTGTATTTACTACACCATAAAGGTGAAAATTATAACTTTTTGATAAAGTATTAATGGATTACATGTTTTTGAAAGGCTACTAGTTTTCCTTCTTTGTGTATCCCTTACTGAGATTTTTATACTCATCAAAAGTTTTGAAAGGGTTTTTCATGGGATTTAAGGGAGAATAGAGACAAGTATGAGATCAAGGGAAAAGTTGGGATGTTTTAACATGAAAATAAATCACGATTCATTCTAATAGGTTTTTTTGAATAAAATGGATACTTAGTACAAGTGTATACTTTTTAATATTTGAGTTGTTATGTATGATTTATGGCTTAATAATATAATTATTTAAACCTAAAAAGATCCACAATGTGAAGTAAAGTCAAATTATTAACTTAACTCAATATTAAGTAATGTTTACTGCTGATGCCTTATAGTTGTTCTTAGAGGTCGGTCTAGATAACTTCAGAAGTTACACTAAAATTTTAACATAAATTACAAGTTAGATATAACCATAATGGTTAGAATAATAGAAATATTCATAGTTATTTTAGATAAACTGAATGATTTTGAGACAACATGAATAAATATATCTTATTTTTTATCTTTCTCATAAGATAGTATATAATTAAATATACTTGCACTAAATTTTTTTTTTCATAAATTTCTGGATCTAGCAGGCTCCAAAGTAACAATGGATGTGAAGGAAATGTGGTGGTTCTATGAATAAGAATCCAAATAAAATGAGAGTTGTAATGATGGATATCTTGGTTAATATAAACCAACTATCAGGAGTAATGATTAACCACTTGAACAATGGTGATTTTTCTGATGCATCATATATGAGAGAAACGAATCCCTGTGGAAGCTCAGGTAATAATGATAATAAAGGTAATAATATTTATCAACAAGGGTGCTAAGGATGTGGAAAGAAAAACCTAGTAAAATGTTTTAAAGGGACATGAAGGTGTTTTAGATGTGGTAATGAAGTTCATAAAGCAATAACCTTCCATGTAAAAAAGGAAGTGTTTAGTTGAATTTAGGAAAGGGAAGAAGTTCTTTCTGAGTTATTAATTGAATTTTTTAAATGTGGGGTGCATGGTCATTATGAAAATATATATCCTATGAAAAAATTTTGGTAATGGGATCAGTAGGACTATTCTAATATATGTTTAGAAATACCTATTTTCATTCCAATTGATGATGGGGAAATTGAAAATGACATATGAAAGGTAAGGATTATTTTCTTCTCTCGGGTTTTTAAATTATAGAATATTAGGACATGATTCATGTTTTTTTGCAAGAAAGAAGTTGTATGGAATAATATTGGAAATTTTTCTTAAGGGAACATGAATAAAGATGAATGATTAATAAGTATTCATATAATAGATTATAGAGTTATGATAGATCTATGGTTGATGAAATGTTTAAAATTATTAATGCTATTTTGATGACGGGATTAATTTGGAATGATTTTTATAGTATGTGTAACCTTGAAATTTTTAGGTGAAAATTCTTTCTGAGTAAGAATTTACTTTTTTTACACGAACATAATTATAAATGTTTGAATAAACTTTCTGGTTTATATGATCTTTGATTTTAGGGCAATTATGGGTTGTTGCTTTTTGGGTTTCAAAATGAAAGGTATGAAATAAAATTTTAGGATACAACATGTTATAGTTATTTTTTATGATTTTATCTCATTTTGATATTGTTATAAAATTATATAATTTTAGGAAAAGGGAAACCCATACGAAGGGTGACCACCCATCATGTAGGACAAGGCTTTGGAAATCAAACCCAGAACTAATGTGCGAAAAAGATTTATCTCCTACCACTGGCATACGTGATGTCCCTAGTTGTTATAACATTTATTTTTAGTGGAATAATTTTATGGAATAAGAATATGATGATTTTGGTAACTTATGTTTTATTAATTTGATATCCATGGTATTGGAAAATAATGTGAGAATTAAGTGATAAATGTTATTTTGGAATACAATCACTATTTTTTGAACTTTATATGATTAAGGTAGATAGAATAATATGGGATTTTAGTTAATGAGTATTGGTTTATTTATATTTTGGAAGAATCTATAATTTTTATTGTGGACTTGTGCTGATTTGGGTTATTTATGGAAATGATGAACCTATCTTAGAGAATATGGGATTAGGTTAATTACTTTCTAGTATAATACATCAAGAGTGGTTGATGTTATTTGGAGATAAATGTTTAAATTTATCATGGAAGTCAATGTGATCAAATCCTTCTGAATTTTAGATTTCAATCTTAGTTTTCATTATTTTAAGGAATTTTAGAGATAGTTCTTTGTTGAATGGTCAATGTTGAACTTTGGGTATTATAATTTCATTTTGGAGGTTAAAAGTAGTCTTTCTCCTTTTAAAGTTTATTATATTTGGGGAATTATGTTATTTTAACCTAAATTTTTGGTTTTGGTTAATGTTTCAAGATATGATGAATAGATATTTAATCTTTTTTTGAGTATTTGATTCTCAAGAAGTTGATTCTAGTGATTCATGTGTGAAAAAAAATCAACTTGAATACTCATAATTTTGAGAAAAAAGGCATGTTTGTGGTGGAATTTGATTATTTAATGAAACTCTACTATTTAAGTTAGTATATTTCATTATGATCTTAGTCAAGGTAGTAAATGAATTCCACAAATATATAAAAAGGATATTAAAAAAAAACTTTGTTTGTTTAATTTTCCTTCTATGAAATCAAAAATTATTTAACCCATCATAAGTTTTTGGTTTTCTAATTGTTAACTTTCTAAGGATCATGTTTTATATCACTCTTCATCAGAACATGATGGTTAGTTTATCTTCCATATCTATGTTTTTCTACATCTAATCCCTATATGTGTTATCTCAGGTGATCTTTTTTACATCACTTTATTTCCAAAAAATTGGACGTTTTGTAGACTCTTTTATGTGGGATTTCAATGAAGTAATTTTGAAAAGTGGAACCTTAGTTTCCAAGCCAAAATTTAGAATTGAGAGGATGCAATTTCCAAAAGGGAAGAATGATTTAACATCCCAGGTAATTAAATAAAAATAAATTTATATATATATATATATATATTAATATTCATTAATTATAAATTAATTTTACTTTAAATGCGATGAATTTATTGATAGCATACCCGGCACATAATAACGGATTTATCTGAAATCTTATATTGCACACAAGACTAAGGTATACTAACAAAATAATACATTATTAATATTATTATTTTAAATGGTAGTTAACTCTGAGGAATTGTATTTGAAGAAAAGAAATAAACTACCTATATTATGTTTACACATTTTTGTTAAACGTTTTTACTATCTTCTAATAAATTTTTTAGGCTTAAAATGAGAATAAATCTAATCTTAAACATAAAACACTCTAATATTTGTAACATGTTGTTTTAGCACCTTTTGATGGAAAACCCTTTGAAATATAGTTTTTTAAACTTCTATAAGTTTTATTTGATGAAATAAACTTCTTCTTTAGAATAGGGACATCAAAATTTAATTTGGATGGATTTTGGTATTTTTCTGATAAAATTCATTTTTAATGAATTGTGAATAATACTACATTTTAATTCAAAACATATTTTTAATATAATTTATTTATATAGTTTTATTTTAATTTTAATTGGTTTTAAAGTATTACTAGATTATATTTTTTTATCATTTAATCCAATGGAGTTCATTGGAAGCAATTGCATATTAAAATTGAAAAGAAAAACAATGTGAACGTTTGAACATTTTACTTAAAAAACGGTTTTCACATTCCGACTACAGGATTAATTTTAAATTTAATTTTACAGCTTATGTTAATTGAATTTTTAGAAAATAACACACCTGGTTATAATCGGTATGAAAAATTTGGTTTAATAGGATCAAAATATTTTTTTGTGCATAATAACTTTAGTATTTCCTTACCACGGTTAAAGGGTAAATCAGGTAAATAAGAGTAAAAATAATATTATAATAAAATAAAACTTCCCTAAAACATTTCTTAAAAATATTTTATAAATTATGGATGACCAATAAAATATTTGGGGTGAAATGTTGGCCTTTGAAATCCACTTGGGTGTGATTAGAACATTTATAACATTTAATTTAAAGTAAAGGAAAAAATATCATAAACATGTGTCTTATTACTAATCCAATTTTAATATGGGTTTATATAAGTGATATCTTCAATTATAAATAGAAATTATAAATATAAAAATATTTCTTACATCATGGTATTTTATTTATAACTTTTATACATTAAATAATTAAATATAACTATGACACAATAATGATGGAGTGATTTCATTATTAATGAAAGAATAAAACATATGATATTATACATATAAAATAAATATTATTTGACATAATTAAGGACATCCACTAATTTTATAGGGGAATATGACTTTTTATAAGTAAATTTAATTGTTTTTAGAGTTTATCTCTCTATTTGGATTTTATTTAAATAAAATGAAATTGATAGTGAAAATCTGATATAATTGATATTTTATAAAAATAATAATTTATTAAATTAATTAAAAATACTAAAAATATTTTAAAATAGAATAGTAACTATGATAATCTATAAAATTTCATTAAGTGTACCATTATGGAAATTTACCCCATATAAGCAAAATTTATAGCCTCTTAATTTTTAAAATGTTGTTACCGAAATTAAAATTAAAGGAGAGTAATTAAGGGTAAAAAGAAATGACCAGGTTTAAAATAAAATAAATACATGTATAAAAATTATTTTACGATGGGATTTAGAAATATAATCATATTATATTTTAAATATGTCATGTTATAGTCATTTGTTTTAAAAATTAATTTATATTAATTTAAAATTTTAGGAGTTTCCAAAGGAGCCTCTCTTATCTCCTATAAAAAGGTACCCACTCTTCTCTAATAATCACACTTCAAGAACCATTTGGTTCATCCAATGTCTAGAAAAAACCCTTTCTGTAATCCCTCTCCACTTTCTTCAGGTCTCAGTTTAGGCATAACACCCTTCCTAGAGGTGTTAAGGTGTTAAGAATGGTGATCATCCGAAGGAAAGGTAATGTTTTTATTCAAGTATTTATATTATATTTATTCTTCATTTTCCTTCAAATATTCTTCTTCCTATATTAAATAATAACTCCAGAATCATAAATATATTGAAATTTTATTATGATAATATCATCTTCTAAATCCATCTCCACTTCCATTAAATGGTAATTTAATTAATCGTTTGTGCGTACGTGTGAACTATCAGCTACACAAACCGGTCTAATTCATTTTTCAAAACCATCTCTCATGTATAGTTATAATTATAGAATTAATGTCCATATTTTATATTAATTGTATATCAATAATTCTAAGATAATAATTTGTCATTAACATTCTTACTTTCCATGTGCATAAAAATGATAACATCGTTCGAGCGTACATGTTAACTTGCACCTCCATGAAGCAATGCAACTCATTTTTTATTATATATGTTTTATGATATATATATATATAAGTATATTTAAATGATTAATATTATATTAATGATGTTATTAACAATCTGTAAATAAAAAATAATGGTTAACTTCTTTCCATAATGATCAATGAAAAATGGAAAATGTTACTCATGCGTATGCACAACTTACCGTTTCTATGAAGATAACATTGTTCTTTTTTCATAACGAAACTTCATGGTTTAATTTAAAGGTATAATTTATCTATAAAAATGTAAGTAATCTCATGAATATTATTTTTGAGATGATTTACTTATGACCACATGGACTAGCGACATCAAACCATGTTCATTTTTTACTCAAGTACAGAATATCAACAAAACGTCTGACATGAACTCAAATAATTAAATAATTGTTAAAAATTTTAATAAGTGATATAAAAGGATTAATAAACTTGAAAAATATATCAAGAGAGTATAAATTAACCTATTTTTATTATTTAGTAATAATAAGGAACATACCTGACGAGTCGAACTCATGGTAAGGGACTTCGTCTAAAACTCCTTTAATTGAGGCATATTTTAATGTTATACACCACCTTATTTTTTAAGGTGTATAATCAAACCCTTATAATTTTAATTCATTCAATATATTTAAAATTAATATTTTTATATAAAGTGTTTTAATTTCTTTAAAAATGAAAAAATTAGTGTTTTTTAATGTATGCAGCAACAACATCTTCTCCACCACCATAACCGTTATTTCATATTTGAAATCCTCTATAATGCTTAATTTTTAAAAAAGAAAAAAAATATTTTTACCTTTGGGTGTTTTGGTATTTAAAATTGTTTTGAAATTGTATTGACTATTTCAATATCTTAAAATACTTTCTTGTGATTGAAAATAATATTTTATGATTGAAATATTGATATTTTCAATATTTTATATGTTATGATTTTATAATGGTACTTGGACATTTGAAAGGTGGTTATGTGATAAACCAATGATAGGTGATTTCCTGATAAACCAAATATGGGAACATTCATGATAAACCAAGGATGGGTGGTTAGTTTATAAACTTCAATGCATTGGGTATAGAAGTCTTTCATATGGTTATTCAATTCGTAAGAGTGATATGTGTGGAAGTTGACCATATAGTTATTCCATTTAAGTATTATTATGTCTCGGGTTGCCTTTTTATATGTTATATGTTGCTTTCTATGGGTTTTATAGAAAATTTATGGTTACAAAAATGGTAAGCAATGAGATTATATTCAGTAAATATTATTTACTATATCATAAAGGTAAAAAGTATTACTTTATGATAAAGTATTCAGGGTTTACATGTTTTTTAAAGGATAATAGTTTTCTTTCTTTGTGTATCCCTTACTAAGATTTTTATGCTCATCCTAAGTTTTGAAATATGTTTTTAAAGGATTTAAGGGGGAATAGAGAAAATAATGGGATCAAGGGAAAATTTGTGATGTTTGAACAAGAAAATAAACCATGTTTAATTTTAATAGTTTTTGTCTTGTGAAAAAATTGGATAGTGAGTAGAACTGTCTACTTTGTAATATTTGAGTAGTTATGTATGAGTTATGACATAATTCTCTGAAGCTCTAAACCTGAAAATATATTTAATGTGAAATAAAATAAAATTAATAACTTAAATCAAGATTAAGTAATTTTGAATGATGGGGATTTATAGAAAAAACTATGTGATGTAAAACCTCCCTTACACTTCACAGTATATGGAATGAGATGATAAATCCCAAGGATATCTTGCTACCATGTCCTAATATTCACAATATGATCCAAGTTAAGACCTTACAAAACACATGGTCTCCCTCATTAAACTCAAAGGGTCTCCATATTCGATCTATGTATTACATATAATGAATCTGAGTAGTTCTCATATTCTCTTTTTCAATCCACACCTTCTCTATTTTCACCTTCACCAACTTAGGCCTCATGTGTGATAACTTTCGTAATTATGAACAACATAGGGTTGGCCTGTAGTGTCTCCAATAGAAAACCTCAAATGGTTCCATGAATATAGTGGAGTGATACATATTATTATAAAAAATATACACTAAAAAATGATCCACCCAACTTTAGTCAAATAACAACATAAATTCCCAAAGCATGTGTTCAAGGACCTGAATGGCCTTCTTGGTTTGTACATATTTCTATGGGTGGAATGCTGTTAGTATACTTAACTAACTCCAAAAAATTCTCTTGAAAATCATCTCTATAAACAAGATTTGATGTTATCACCACATTTAGAGACAATCGTATAGGGTAATCGATGAATCTAAATGATCTCCTACATGTACAAGAAACTCATTATTTCTACTGAACTCTGTTATCGGATGGAGATGAAGTAGGCCTACTTATCGAGTTGGTCAATGATCACACTGATAGTTTCATAAAATATTTTTATTCATGGAAGTCCCATCATGAAATATATGGATACACCATCCTACTTCCATTCTAGTACATTGTGGGGTCTGGACAGACCTGTTGGATCCTGATTTTCAACATTTATCTACTAACAGGTGAGGCCTTGAGAGGTAAAATTAGAGACACTCCTCTTCATTCCAAAATACCAAAACTATGACTGAAGATCTAATTTCATATTTTAAACTCTAGGATATACCACCAAGGGGGGTGTTTGAAACTCCCAGAACACCTCCTCACACAACACAAATGGAATAATTTTCCATCATTAGAAGAGGATGATGTTCTCCACACCTTCATAGAATCCATCAAGAGAATATCTTATTTTTATATAGTTATTAAAGAAATCACAATAAATATATATATATTTTGATTACCATGCATTTAAAATAATTATAGGGGTCTCGATCACAGACCACAGATATACTACTCCTCCCTCATCCCCATGGACAACTTTAACGGGGCCAATTACTCTAACACCTCTCCTAATAATAGGAAACTATAATTATAACTAGGAGTATTAACCACCACATTCCCTTTATTGGGAGTATATACCTTTTTGAAGTCATGGGCCTAAAGGAACACTAAAATTTACCCCCTATATCAAGTTAATATCTCAAAAAGTGAAGATATACCTAAGTTTTTTATAGTTGGTAAAATAATAAATACCTCTCCTAGAAGTTAGTGTGGCGATGTATTTAGGGTGAACACTAGAGATAAATTTTATAAATCATGTTTCACATAATTATACTCATGGGGTCTCAACTTCCTATACAAATAAGAAATAATAGACTACCTCTTCATCAACACACATCTAATCCCATAATCTGAGGAATCACAGAACACCATATACTAAACTACCACTTCTAGGAATATCAGAATTTAAGTTCTCTAAAACCTCTTATAAAACTCATAGAATAATTTTTATAATTTATTAGACCAAACAAACGACTTCCCCTACTAGGTAAAAGATTCTAGGGGATAAAAAATTATATAAATGTTTACTAAACACCTCCAAAAATCTATAGCTAACCCATGAAAATTCCATAAATTTATCAAAATATTGGGTGGATCCTATGATAGCACTACCTCAATTTTTGTTGGGTCCTCAACCACTACATTCTCTAAGATGGTATATCCTAATAAATGTACATCTCAAATATAGAAATGTTACTTTGAGATATTCCCATGCATATCGTGCTCATGAAGTATGTCTAGAATGATCATCAAGTGATCCTCTTGCTTATCCTCCGATGTTTAATAAAAAAGTATTTCATTGATGAAGACCACCATAAACTAGTATAGGAAAGGTTGGAAGTTCGTGTTCATGATTGCTAGTAATATCACAAGTGATTTTCTAAATAACTTGTAATGACTATAATGAAATTATAAATACTTATTCAGTGTATTGTACCCATAACCGGTGATAACCTGACTTGAAATTGATCTTTGAGAACCACTTTTCCCCATTCATCTGATCCAAAAGATAATAAATTCTTAGAAAAGAGTTTGTATTCTTGATTTACACTTAATTTAAGAGATTTTTTTAAATGTATGACCTCAATATTCCATTATCTTATTTACGAATAGTATTAGAGCTTCGAGAGAGGAAACGCTAGGCTTAATGAATACCTTCATATAAAGATCCTTTGACTATATCCACAAATATAGAATCAAAGTAGGATCCATATAATACAATATAAATGATATTAAAAATATCCCAAGGTGTATTTGAATATTGAAGTCGTCCTCCCAATGAGGATGTGGACTGGGTACATCCTTGGGGAAGATGTTCGAGTACTCCTCCACTACTACAAGAAAATGGTCATCCAATGAGTATATTGCACCAAGATTCATGCTATCCAAATGATGGGATATTGGTTAAATATTCTTTCACCTGATTATGAATCACAAATCCGGAAATTACTTCTCTCTATTGAAGTAAAACCATGATTTATCCAACTATATGAATATTACCCTTAGAAGGTAACAATATATATTGTAATGGGATACTGATAGCCATTCTACCCCAAAAGTGGAATCATATGTCTCCATCACAACCACTAAAATATCCCTCAGGAACCTCTCTGTTCTAAGATATAATTCACACAACCAAAAATGAGTCTGATCATAGAATTCCCCCCATTAGAAGTCTATAACCAAAAGGGTTGGTCTAGAGCCTCTACTAGGATATCTAGGTCTTAATAAATGGACACAAAAAATAAGTAATATGCCACACTTGTGTACCCAAACTTATTATAAGGTGGATAGGTCACATTAGATACCTAAAATAATTCTAAGAGTCTCTGGTTCATAGGACCCCAATTCTTATTACTATTTGTGACCTTGAAGACTATCTTCTTGAGCCTCGCATAGTCCACTTATGGGTGGGGGTAGTGAAAATTTGTATCATAAACCTACTATATCTTCTATACAATAACCCCTCATTATGGATCTCCTTCACTTCACATGGAAGGTCCTTAGTCAGTGAACAATCTCTTCCTCAGTTGCCCCTCCCCTGCCTATCGTACCTATGTTTCACATCAGATTACAAAGTCCTATATATAATTAACTCCCCAAACATAAGTGAATCATCACCAATCCATCAGTTGTCTAAAACCCATATATGATACTTGAATTTTTGATCTATTGGTCTAAGTTTTAGAATGATTAGGACTATTATGATGGGGGTTTGATGTTTGAAATATTCTAGTTGTGGTTGAAGTCTCTGCTCCATGATGTCCTTCATTTTCTTCAGTTACATGGAAATACTTTTTTAGAAAACCATCTACTACTAGTTTTCACTTGACCACTCTAGCATAAGTTGAAATTCATAGAGGAACCACACCATCTTGAATATTTTAATGAAGTACCTACTCACAATTTTTCACCTAGAAGAACCTATCACAAACTATGTCTAAGAAGTATCATGTGAGGTTTTTGAACCTCAACGCATAATAAAAAATGATCACTCTCCACCATTGAAACTCAAGTATCTATTGAATATGTATGGTACACAATTTCTACAAATAATATTATTCCCTAAAGTGGTGCTCAAACTTGGTCCATGGTAGTTTCACCTTGTCATGATTCTAAGTCACTAAACACTACCAACATACTATTATTCCATGAAGTAGACTAGGGTATAGGACCTCTATCTATTTAGAAGGGGTTTGAACAAGTCAAAACACTCAAACCATGAAATCTATCTACTCCTCTACCCCTTGTGGGTCCAGATCACCTAGGAACCTAGGCATTATCTACCTATAAAACTCATAAAAACAGTCATCTTATAGGAATCCTCATCCTATATTACTAGAATAATCAGCTTCTTATCTTGTCTTGATCATTCACCTTAACTATGGGAGGTGAGTTTTCTCATGAATATGCTAGTATAAGTGATGCTCTCTATCCTCCCAATGAAAATACCTCATGCACTAGCCTCTAAAATGAATCCTCATCACTATGTTGTTAATCCTCAGGGTGCAACCTCAATACTCTTATTGGTTGTCAATGTTATGGCATCCTAAAATTTTAACAAGATGAACCATGTTCAATAAATCACATATAGGGAGATGACTCAAGAAGGATATGGAATTTATGGACATATCCCTATATGATGGGTGTATCATTGTTTTCCCTATAAATAGTGTCTCCATGTACTGAGTTGACAAGAAGGTTATTGGATTCTTGGTGTATGGATATGTTGGTAGTCGCCCCATCCTTGGGTTCCCTGGACTAAGAGATAAACACAAAAAACTTTAACATCATTTCCCTAAATTTATAAACCACTACTCAAAATGCATCTATCTAAAAAAATCCCTAGGACAACCTTGTTTTTATACCACTCTAACCCAACCTAAACTATCGATGCCCCTCCTAAAAGAGTAGTAACATGAATTTGTAACCTCAAACCTACCTCTAATTGAACAGGAGTCGATGACTAGAATTTAGTTGGAATATCACACCTATGGGAAGAATTAGCCTAATATACCTTTATAAATACCATAGTGAAGAATAATAGTCACAACTAGAATTAGAAATCAATGCATAACCCTTAAAACACACACAATAGAGTATGAAAATAGATAACCAATGTAAATAGGGTAAAATAAAATCCCACCAAATAGAAGTTAATTACATCCTAGAAATCATCAAGAAGAACTATCCCTTAATAAAACCTATAGTGTGTGAATACGGTACAACTAACACTACCACCAAGCACCACTACACACCATCTACATCCGGTCCACCTAGATCACCTTCAAACTGCATTTCATCTTCATAAGACACAACACATGTGGGGAAATTCCATACTAGGGTGAGTATATAAAGACATAGTAGGAAACCCTAAAAGACCTAAATAATGAAATTACTAAAAGAAAATTTAGATAAAAAACAAAATCAAGAGGGTTAAAAAATAAGAACCCAAATATTCTCATAAAAGCGACCTAAGCTATAGAATATGGTCATTGTGCTCGAATACATAAGGAAGAGTTACACATGCATTCTAAAATTACTATTCCAATGAAAATATCAACTCACGTAACCTCATAATATCTATAGTGGGGGACTCTTTCCTTAATAATGAGATTATTTTTTGAGAGATTAATAACCCTAGTGGAAGACTCACACCCAATATTAGATCCATAAGGGGGAGTACTGAATCTATAGATAGTAGAATTTCACTTAATATTGGTGTGTTGGAGTATTAAATCTACCAAAATATTGATATGGGGGATCTATTCCCCAACCATTCCACCACCAAGGGAATGTTGACCCAACAAAATTTGACAAATCAAGCTCAAATCCTATCATCGACTAACCATCATTAAAGGGAGAAACCTACTCACACTATCCTATGAAGCATAACTGATGTCAACGAAAAGGACACCATCATGTCCTATGTTGAATTATACTTTAAAGGGAATACTCACATGTCTAGATATTGCATGAGTGATGAGTTAAGGCCCTCAGATACTTCCTGTATAGGTACACGACATGAGATTTGGTTACATTATGTGCCACCATCCAAAATTCATCTGCCTATCTATTAGAACCCTACACCCCCTGTCATGTTCCACCAAGGATACATGATGTGTGGTCTTGGTGCACATTTCATATAGAAAACGTAGGTTTATTGAGTGTATATCTTTTTTATACACCGAACTGATTGGATAAGGGTCACCCAATGTGTGAGTACACCCCACAATGTGTGATATTTAACTCATTTTATAAACCCCACCCATCAGTTATCCAAGTGTACATAATGTGTGTTCTTATACACTACATTACATGTAGTCAAGTTTTAGAATTCAAAATTTAATCCAATTTTAAATTATTCACCTATTTTAGTGTTTATTACTTGTATATCTCCTTTATTCTCATTGAATGCATCAATAATGCAGATAAAATCTTCAAAAAGTGGTTTAGGTCACCATCCATCATATTTAAGTTTCCCATCACATTCTTGTCACTCTGCGCATCGCTACTCTTGAAACAAGATGAATCCAATTTCCCCTTCACATTTAACCATCTATCATAATCCCTATTCACATTATATTAATTGGTGTATAATGTTTAACAGTGATCCCTGAGTCTGAGTTTGAATCGCATGATGAATCAGTCCACAGGTATGCATGTATCATCACCTAAAAGAAATGTTTGGTTATTAATACATGAAGAATGGAGGAATGATTCCATAAAGAAAAAATATTAATTATCCAATATGTCCATTTAGAATTTGAACATCATTTTTAGGGGGAAATTAAAGAAACAGTGAGATGATAACAATTATAAGAACAAAGGAATTTGAAATCATGGCTAATAGGAAAACTTAAGTTGACTAGGAAATGTGATATTTGACCATCAATCAAACTAAGGAGTGATTTATCCATGTTTATAATAACATTCAGAATTAGGGTAAATCCAAAAATAATCCTTACCTGGAGTTAGGATCAATCCATGGGGAATAATTTTCTCACCAGTGATGTAGTTAATGAATACAAATGTGTTCATCACTGGTCCTTGACCTAAGTTCATCTGCCAACACTATCACTATAGATATATCCTCTAAATCTATGAGGGTTATACATATAAACCTTTGGATTTTCCTAAAATTAATTTTATAGAGGGATCACTGGGGTTAAAAAATTAATTGTAAAATCAATTTGTTAATTAATTCCCCTTTAATTTGATCATGTTTTCACACTATTATGGAACCGAATTCAAACAATAACTAAGTTGTGCCTAGTCTAAAACCTGCATTCCAAACCCATATGTATTTTCAATTTTCCTATCAAAGACTCCATTAAGAAAATATAGAATTATTTATAATAATGCATGTGTGAGCTAATATAATATTTATTTTATTTTATATACTTTGTTCTAGGGTTCCAAAGATAATCAATATATACACATCACCACACATAAAAAAATTAAATTCATCACCATTAATTTTAAAAGGGTTGTAACATAAAAAATAGAGTCATTATAGAAAAGATATGAAAAAAGAGATGTGGAACAACATGAGTATATGATAGAGTATAATAATTTTCATTACATCATATGCATAGGATTATATTATTAAGAATATAGAAATTATTTGAAAGTGACATGGAATGTATAGCCTTCATAATAATGAAAACATATAAATTTAGGACTTGGTTACGTGAAAAAATATCAAATCATAAAGAAAAAATATAAAAACACCATGTTTATATACAAAATTGTAGAAAAAACTAACTACATCATGCCTATGTATAGTGATATTACAAGATATAAGGATTAAAAAATTCAACTAAGTATTTTATAATTTTGGTCCCACTTATCACATCATAATATGTTCATAATCACACATGCTACGTCAATTAGAAACACACACCAAGAATAAATATGAAATAAACCAATGATAAGTTAATGAATTTCATAATAATTTTATAAAACGTATGTCAATAAATAAACATGGAGGTAACCAAAAGAAAAATATAGTACAATATATTCTATTTTAATAATAGGATGAAAAAATTAAAAGACTAGTCTTGAATAGAAGAATAAATCACAAGAGTAAGGATTAAATAGAGGTTTTGGAAATAAGTTTTTTGAAAAAACCATTGAGGTGTATAATAATTCATCCCAAGGAAATAGATACATCCATGTCATTGGAACAATGATAAAAAATATTATACAAATAAAATTAAGAAGGGTTTTAATAAAAATATATAACAAGTATTTGGAAAAGGAAGAGAGAGATAGACTATAAAACAATAAGAGACAGAAAGTGTCTGGGAGTCCTCTTGCCTTGGGTGTCATTTTTTTGTTATGATTACATGTATTTTATAACAAATTATATTTATTAAAATTTATTATAGAATTATTTTACATCCAGTTTATCTATTTTTGATTATTTATTACCCTTGAAAATTACTTATTGGATCATTATTGAAGATCAAAGGTGTGGTGACATGTTCATTCAAATTTTTCCATTTTGGTTTTGATTATTATTATTTATCTATTATTTTCATTACCTATATAATCTTGAAAATACAAAAAAATACACACATAGACAAAAAAATAATTTAAATAATCTACATTAATTAGCCATGAAGGTGGTGATAAATAAATAATTGACAATTTTTTCATAGTAAAATAAACCATTATTGGGATGTGTTCAAAGTGGGATAATCATGAAATGAATTATCTGATATTGTTATCCTTAAACCTATGATTTATACTCCTCATAGGGTCTATTATCCCATCATTTGATAATTTTTTATTTAACAATAATTTTATATTCATTATTTTTAAATACATTTAAAAGAGAAAATGCATAGTCTTAGACGTTTTTATAGAAGTAATGAGTTGTGGTATTATTTTCATAACGTTTAATAAACTAATCCAAATAAAAAAAATTAATTTTTTAAGATGAAATTTTCATCGGGATACAATTTATTCATCCATAGCATGATCTAGATCTAACCACAAGAAGACCAAGTGAGCCTCATAATGTAATGAAAATCCAAGAAAGATATATTGGACAAAAATTCCATTTATTAGATATATATTGGGATATATAACTATAATTGATGTGATTCTAGTAGAATTAAAAATATTACCCTAACTACCATAGATCCAAAAACAATATCTCCAGATTCGGTGGATAAATTTGTCAACTAACCGAATTAAGTGGGTAGAAAATTTTATTCTAGACAGATCACATACACCCATAGACCATTAAATAATTATAGATCTATCTTATCAAATTTTTTAATAAAATTCCCCATCTCTCTAATTATCTAATAATAGTCAACCAAAGTATGAGAGGAGAAGCTTTGATATTTTTCATAATGATTTCCTCCCATTTAAGGAGTGCTAAACTCCTCTTAGTAATCCAGGGAGGGACCTTTATGTATTTCCTGAGATTAAACTAACAATAGTCTAAATTATCATTTAATTATTTTTTTTTATGTTTAAATTTTCATTTTAAATTTTTCTTTTTTGAGATATGTACTTTAATGTTATGGTTGAACAAGTAAAGTTTCAGATTTGGAGAAGCAAGTTTGAAGATGTGAGAATGTATAATGAATAAATCATTGTTGATTATTTTATATAAGTAAATGATACCAGTATAAAAATTATAAGGTTTGGAGAGACCTTGGAAGATTTCATTTTTATGAAGAAATTGAAGAGGAATTTTCTAGAAAGGTTTGACACCAATGTTTCTTCACTAGAAGACATTGATGTTTTATCATTGGGTGAACTTCACAACAAACTTGTTTCCAATAAGATGAGTAAAGTTCTGATGTTTATGATAAAATAAAATGAGTATATAGAATTTAAATAGATGTATGGTATAAAAATTGAAGAAATGTAAGATGATCCATTATTATATTCTAATGAAGGAAGTGATAGAGAATACAAGAAATTCATGTCTTTTATCTCCAAGAAAATGAATAGGAAAATATAAATATATGATTCATCTTAATTTCTTTAATTATAGATTCATTGTGAATTTTTCAATTGATTTCTGAAAAAAGATTTATGGAACTCAGAGTTATTAAAAGTAAGAAAAATTCTCTAAAATGGTACTTGGAAAAACTAAACAAGTTAATAATGGAAAGAAGAATTGGTTTTCCAGAAATTATAGAAGAAATATGATGGGTGTGAAGGAATATTATTAATATTTAGTATAGAGTGTGTTATAATATGGATTTTCCCATAAAAATGACAAAACCTTTATAGTTATGGTTTAAAAACATAAAGGCACATCAAATAGTGATAATGATGAAGAAGAAAGTTATACTGAGTACACTTTGAGATATGAAAACGTAGTCCATCTTTAGAAAAATACCAAGATCCAGAAAATATTTATGATATGTGATAAATAGAGAGGAAAAATGGATGAGTAGGTGAATGATATCATTATAGATATTAATAAACTCAATGTGAAGATTGATGAACAAGAAACGCTACTTAAATTTTTTGAAATAAATATTTCAGTAAAAGAAGATGAATTGAATGAAACACAAAGATGAGTTATTACCTGAAAATATTGAATCTAGATACCCATAAAAATTGTACGTTGAGTTATGAAATCCAAACAAACAATTTTTTTCTTTTATTTGATCAAATTTGATTATTTGACGGAGTAATGGTTTGTGAAAAATAAGTTAATGGCGATGTTATATATCTTGAAATTGAGAAGATTTTATGTGTTTACTAAAAATTATTTCATGATACAAATTATTGATAAATCTATTTTTACAACCCCTGGAATGAGAAATATGAAGTGGCATCACATGATAGACATGTTTTGGATAACATTGTAGTTTAGTTTAATCACTCTTGTTTTCAATATTGGGTTAGACCATATAGACATAGATTTGATAAACTAACAACTCATTTCTAAGTAATATGTTATTATTCCCTTTTATTAGGCTATAGATAGAATATATGAGTGATATTCGTACCCTACATGAATATTTGTATTTTTTTATATCAAAAATGGCGATAAAAACATAGTTAAAGCACACATATTTACATAAAAGTTTTATAAAATTGACATCAAATCCAAAGGGGGTTGAAGATCCCATATGAGGATTGTATTTTTTTTATTAATAATAAAGGCATGAACAATTCTTAAGGATTATTATAAAGTTAATAAGGATCATGGTGAATTTGGAAGGGTTATTACATGAGTTTATAAGAGTCACATAAACTCTAAAATGAAAAATTTTAATGGGTATAAAGACTTAGTATGCTTAATGAGTGACTTTGTAAGAGTAATTTCTAAGTAAAGAAAAGTTTTTAAGATTGATATACCACTTCATAAGAGTAACTATAGATTTTATAAGAGTCCTTCATGACTACATAATGATTAATAATGACTTTATAAGAGTAATTTCTAATATGGAATGAAAATTGGGAAATGCATAGTGATTTCATAAGGGTTATGAAAAAGTTTTTAAGGTTCATCCATGACTTCATAAGAGACATTAATGAGTTTTTATGATTCATTAGATCTTCATAAGGATGACTCCATGAGTTTATAAGGTTTATTCCAAATGAATTCATAAGAGTAATTTACTCTTATGAAATAAAAGTTAAGTTGAAATATCATAAAATGAAAGATAATATGAGTCATCATGAGACTTTATAAAAGTCATTCACTTTGTAAAATTTTAATTTTGAATGAGAATGAAAATTTGAGTTTCTAGAATAATCATTATAATGTAAATTTAATCAAAATATACTCTATTTTTTCTTTAATGATTCGAACACCATGATTACGTGATTTCATTATTATTCCTGTTGAGATCTATGGATGCTACAACCACACTGTGGGAATGATGATAAAACCATGAATCTATGAAAGGATTGAGATTATACCAATATACAATAGAATATTACATGACATAAATATTTTTGTATGAATGAATGTATGATATTTTGGAATTAATTAAAAAGATCACATCAATTTCATGAGATAATTTAAAAATATTAATATTGAGTCACTTAGTGAATTAAATGAATATTTATATAGAAATTATTATTAACCAATTTTAAATGAAGAAATTCAAGAATGATTATTCTTGAAAATGATATAGGAAAATAATTTATAAAAATACAATATTTCCTAATCATGGGATCATGCCTATGTAAATGTGTTAAGAAAATATTATGAGATTGAGGTGATGATATTGAATGGATTTATATATTAAAAAAATATAGAAATTATGTTTTCAAAGTTATTATAAAAAGGAAGAGAAGATGAAGAAAAAGTTTTGATAGAAATAAAACTGATATAATTTTGAAAATAAAAAACCTACTATGTATCAAATAAGTAGAGGGACTATATTGAATTTAGGATAAAAAGAATATGAGAATGGAAGATTGAGAGTTGAAAAGAAAACTGAAACTACTGCTTCTATGTCATGACTCAAAGTGATGTGGGACGTATGAATAATACACACACCCTATGATATCATCATATCATTTGGAGAATACATTTTTGAAAGGTATATTATCTATATTCTAAAAAAGATATAGATGTGAGTACTTAATAATGAACATGGCTGATGTGTTTTGTATTAGAAGTCAGAGGTAGTCAAAGACCATCATATGGAGTTTGAGAGGGCCTATTGAGGAACAGTTTAGAGGCTACCTAGAGCTTTTAAAGAGATAGCTCAACTAGCTGGCGCCATAATAAAAAATACACTGTGTGGTAGCCAAAGGATTTTAAAGATATATTCCACCATTGTAATCACTTATGAAAATACATTTTAGATGATTGTATGATAGTATTTTTAGGAGAAATTGTGCACTTGTACTCACTATTGTTTTATAGTGGAAATCTATGTCTTAGATCTTGACTTGAACACAACAAGGTGTAGGTGTTCGCATTGAGGCCAAACCTTATAAATCCTAGTGTGATTTTCTATTTTTTACCCAATTTTATATAATAAAGGTAGATACAAAAACTAATTAAAATATCAAGATCTTAAAAGATCAGAGAGGTTGATTTAATGAAAAAAATATAAATGAATGGTATCAATGATTTACCTCATCCCCCTCTCACTGATAAAACTAGACCTGAACATTTAAAATATAAATGTATTTAAATATATTATAGATGTATATTATTTAAATAATTTATTTAAATGTATTTAGATATACTAGATAAATGTATTTATAACAAATGAATTAATATAATATAAAATATCATTGTAAATATACAATTATATGTAAATATAAAAATATATTACCTCAACATATTTATAATTTATTACATAAATATTAAATAAAAAAATAAAATTAGATAATTAGTTAAGGAATTAATGATATAAAAATTAGTAGGGGTTTGATTTCCTAGTGAGGATAATATTTGTTGGATTTTGAACCACTACTAATTATTTCCAAAAAATCAACAAAATATATGAAATATATTTTCAATAATATTTTATATTTAAAATATTTAGAAGTGGTTTTAACCACCTCTAATATATTTTCTACTAATTGTTTTAGTATGTCAATGGTTATCAATAACTTCCAATAATCAAAATGGGTGTCCATATTAGAAGCAGTCTTCCAGAACTACAATTAATTTAATCAGTGGGGGTTATAACCATCGTTAATTGAAAATATATCCCCCACTAATTAATGTTTTTTTATAAAATTATTTCGTTACCTCCTAAATCTTAAAAATATATGAAAACACACACATAGAATATAAGATCCACTAAATTGTCATGAAGACTCTACTTTATCTCCTCAGTAGGGATTTCAGGCCACCTTTAAGGCCCTTGGGTGACCTCAAGGCCATTGGGCCACATGCAGTTGCCCTAGACACACTACAAAAAAGAAGCATCCCCATGAGAGGTTTTAGAGGAGGTGCACTTACCAGAGCAGTGCCAAATGGATTTTTCATAATGAGAGGGTATGGATATGCCATAAAGACGAGCTTGTGCTTGCATAGAAATCCTATCTAGTTGTCCATGCAATATTGGAGAGATACTATCATGACGCAGATGCTGGGGAGGGGCAGTTCCTTGTAGATTGTCTTGTTGAATTCCCTAAGACATTCGGGTCATGTAATCTCCTAAGCCTACTGGCCTTGTAATCTCTAAGCCTACGGGCCTTGTAAGGGTTCTCCTTTATCCCTTAAAAGGGGGGTTATCAAATATAAATAAAAATGAAGGCATTCGGTCTATTAGGATAGAGTCTTAAAAATATATGAAAACACACACATAACATATAAGATCCACTAACTTGTCATAAAGACACTACTTTCTCTCCTTTGTACACTATATGGTCCCATAATAGTCTCCAATACTATTCTTTAACCATGGAAACTCTATTATCTACACTATTAGACCCTGTATGGACCCCAAGATTGTGCATCGAAACTGTTAATATTGGAAATTTCCTCAAATGTTTCTCAAAATTACACCCAATATTTCAAAATAATATTTAGAATTAATAAATATCAAAATTCATATGTAAAAATGATATCATTGGCATGAGAATTCTCTCCAAAATATAATTTTGTGTCCCTTTAAATTTTACCAAATTCATGTTGATCCAAAAAGATTTCGGTTTATCGTTCCCTAAAATGTAATTATTATTCCCACGTTTTGTTTGAATCCCCTCTATAATTATCGAAAATCTAGACGTGGGGAATTAACTACTCTCAAAACACTTTATTCTGAAAATAAATGATATGGATTGTCTTCTCAACCATAGATACATTAGGTTCTATTTCCAAATCCTCCCTATTTAGATTATGAGAGTGATCTAGATGATACTTATTTAATTGAGACACATAAAAGATATTATGAATTTTTGTCATTTTAGGAGGAAGTATTAACTAATATGAAAATTTCTTAATCATCTCAGAAATTGAAAAAGGTTCCACATACCTTGGAATCATCTTCCCTTTCCCTATAATATTCCAGTAACCTAAACAAGGTAAGTCCTTAAAAAATACCAGTTTATCCACTAAAAATTCCAAGGGTGGATGAAGATGGTCAATATATGACTTATGGAAACTTTTATCTATCACTTGTAATTTTAGAATAAGATGAATATTTTTAGTTATCTTCTAGAAATTACTCGATATAGTTAGGTTTTAGACATGTGTAAAAAAATTAGGATATGAAACATTGTATAATGGAATGAGATTTTCTAGAAGACTAATTTATAAAATGTTGCAGGATATGGTTGAAGGATAAAAAAAGGTCTGTACATTTATAAGTTACTCATTCAAGAATATTATAGTAGAAATATTCGACCAGAAGTTGCCATAGATGAAGAGTATGGGAGATAGTGCGGAAAATATAAGGGATTTGTGTATATTTTTTTCTCTAAAGGAAATTTAAGGTTTTTATCTAGAATTTTTTCATCAAAGTGGGAATTCAAGGAACTTCAGGTAGCATATGTATGATCCATGTTGTGATTTTTTTTTGAAAGTGTGTACTATATACTAGAATATGGAGTTGTGGTGATGGAATTATTTAACTATACATGGATATTTCTAAGAATATTGGATATGGTGAGATTCTTCTTGAAGTGATTAGAAGGTAGTGAAAACTAGTTTCATTGGTTGTACCCAACTATAAATAGTAGTATAGATCATTTGACCAAATATTATTCCACTCTAATCATCTTCTATTTCTATAATAAAGTAGACTAGTGTCCCCTATCCCCATGGATTTAGACTAAAGTATAAATCATGTAAAACATGGGTTGTAATTTTTTTCATTCATCATCATCATTATATAGATTTTAATTCAAAGAAAAGTGGCAAACAACCAAAACACAACACCCTCAACACACCCCACCCCATGTCCTCGCCATCAAAGACAGGAGTTAAAGAGGTCTGAAATAGTGAAGAACAAGAGCATCCCCTCTGATCAAATTGACCCCCTCGGGTTTCAAGCTAGCCCTAGTTTGAAGGAAAACGTCCTCAGGGCCTAAAATTACCTGATAATTGAGGTTATCTTCCACTTTGTTACCCTCCCTCCAGGTGTGTAGCACATTAATGTTGCTGCCAAGTAAGTGCCTGAATTTTATGATGGCATATGTGATCGACCAGGGAGAGAGAACTTGGTCCAATAAAGACTTGTGCAATGACATTGAGTTGGTTTCTGCTCCAGAGATGTCCAACTCCTTCTAACCACATAAGATGAGACCATGGATCATTGCAAGGGCCTCCACCTATAATGTGGAACCTTTCCCCAGCCTTACTAAAAATGTCATGATCACCGACCCACTGGTGTCACGCACCACTCCTCCTCCCTGCATTAAACCCAGAGCACAAGACCCATTTGTATTGAGTTTTAACCCTCTAGATGGAGGGTTCGAGTGAACCCATTTGCCCTTAGTTCCACTGACTGTGGACACTGCACATACCCTTGCATGAAACTCAGTTAGAGATGGGACTTCCTTCCAGTTGCTGACAGCCCTAACCAGGTCACCTAAAAGGTTCTTCGTCCAAACAACAATAATACGTTACGTCACACCCACCCCTTCATGTATCACCTTATTTCTTTCCGTCTAGAGGCCCTAGTATCCTGAATGCAGCAGAATTGTTTGCTCCATTCTTTCAGGTCCACTGTTTCCCGAGCCATGGTACCAGCTATCCAGAAAGGGAAGGCCATCCATGTTGGTATTGAAGACCGTAGTGAGACTCCCAAAACAAGTCCACACCTCGCATTCCCAGACACTTTCAAAAAACAAATGCAATGTTCTTTCCTCCCTATAGGACTTGCATCACACACTTCTTGACGCCATGTCAACACCACACCTCTTGACGTTCTCTTCTGTAGGGACAGCTTTGTTCCGAATTCACTAGGTGAGGAAATTAAAATTAGTAGGTTTATCTTTCATTAATTGTATTTCAAAATTATTATTTATATTTCCTTAAAACGTTATCATTTTATTGTGGTGACTTAGGTGCGATATGTATTAGGTGTTATGGTACATCATAACATGGGGATCATACTAGTAATTTGTTCTACCCAATAAGTTCTAGCGAATATCTTCTTTGGATTATTTAAAAGATAACTTTTATCCTGACAAGATGTATCATTGATTTGGTTATATATTTTTAGATAAAAATACCATAGTAAAGGTGTTTTATAGATTGGTTCCTTAGGTTTTGGTTCCAATTATATTTTCTGGGTTATGATTTGGATGCTTCAGTCATTAATTAATTTTATGTTACACTTGGATGAGCTAGATGAAGACAGTACACCAACACTATGGATAACCTAAAATCATGATAGAGAATATAGGTTACTAGACCTAGATGTATGAAAAATGTTTAATGGATGTAGTTAATCTAGATAAACAATCAAATTACAATGAATGTGGTTGATCAGAAGAAATTTGAATTGATGGAGCATAATGATAGAGTCCAGGTAAGGGAGGTAGATGATGTATCATATAGATTCATGAACTCAGATCAATGGTAATTTCTAGAGAAATTATTGATTCATATGGAAGTTGCAGCTTCTAGATGGAACATGGAGTTACATAGGTGGTGATGGAATGTTTTTAGTTATGAATTGTGTGAAGTAATAAGAGACAGTACACGGAAGAGTTTCCTAAAAGGATTTTGGGGAAGGAATGTTTTTGTAGAATCATCCATGTGGATAAAAAATGGTGACATAGACCAGCCACGAATTACTAGAAATTACGAATATGAATTCATTATGGAAATAGTGGTTGAAAAGATCAATGATGGGTTCTCCAAGAATGTAGGAAAATGGTGGAAATATATCACTAGTTATGACAAACTATAATGGTGGTAGCAGTCCATGTGTGAAGTATGTCTGACATTAACGATGTCTTTCCTGGAAGGGTCCAATTAGGGTGCATCTAGGATTGTTCCAACACTGATTTGAAACACACAAGTTACAAAGGTATTCAAACCCCCTTACATTCATTTATATGTCAAAATTAATTCATTAGGTAGTAATTTAACCACATAAAAGAAATGATGGTGTGAAATATCAAATAATTCTCATGAATTTGAAAATGGGACAAAGAAACTCTTACATTATATGCGATTAATCCTTAATAACTCTAACCATATATATAATAAATATAGATTTATTATAATTATATAAAATTTAGAATTAATATATATAATATCATATATGATCCAATTATATTATTTCAACACTCGTTTATTATCCATTCTCTGTTAAAGTCTTCATTCCAAGTATTAATTGCTTCATTTTTCATGTAAGTTTTAGTTTGACAGATATTGCCCTTGAATTTTGATCATGGTTCTTCCATATATTTAATTTTAATCATGATATAATTATAATATATAATAACTATATACATATTTATAACCATTCATATAAGTCACTAATGATAAATTAATTGCACCACTACACATATATGGTAGTCCATATGTGTGCACGAGTGCCATTTCCATTTTTAAATTGTTGAAACAAAACCAAAGTAAATATTAATAAACCATTTAAAAATAATTATTATAGAATAATTATCATATATAATCATTAAATCTATCATAATAACCAATAATAAATTATAGTGGTGGAATGTGAGTTTTATCGCTACACTATGAACAATCCTCATTATACCAGGTTGATTCCTTAATAATCTAGTTGAATAAGAAATAAAACCCTAATCCAAAACTCCAAAACCAGAAGTCCATAAAGGAGAAGAATAATATTGGAGGAAATATAATATCTCACCTTGGATCACAACTAAGAACACTAAGGAATAAATCATCTCAAAGGGGTATCAAAGGGAATAAGTAATGAGGAGGGAACCTCTAGTTTGGCCATGCATGAGGGAGATGGATCAAGGGGATATGAGTTCAAATCAAGTGAGTTAAAAATATTAATTTCTATATTTTTATGAAATTTGGGTAATCGTGTGATTACTGCATGATTTTTAAAATCACATGGCTCACACTATCTTGATTAACAACCCCTTTCACGGTTTGGAGGCATAGTTTAACAAACTATACACCAACCATGAAACCTCCACTATCCCAAGATACACATTTCAAATGGGTTTGATGTATGGTTTACCAAACCTTTTTCTAACCATGAACCCCCTTTATAACTCAAATTTTAGGTTTTTCATGATTTATCTAAAATTTTGTTACAACCATACACCAAACCCCCAAGAAAAACCACCTCAAACAATTTATTCACACAATTTCCTCTATCCATGTGGTATCTTTTTTATAGGGTAAACCCCTTTCCAAAAATTAAAATTTCAACCCAATGCTCCTAATATCCATCCATTCACCTAAATCACCTCGTGATCCCTTATCTATATACATTAACATCTCCTTGAGATTATACAACTCTAATAATTCTGATCTGAATCCAAATTCTCAAAACTGCCCATTCTCCATAGTTAAAAAACAAAATTCCCTATGAAATTAATTACTCACGAGGATAGAGGATTTTATAACCATCCCATTATAACACTTCATTTACTTAAAAATCAATAGTTGTCTCTCAACTATAAACCCTAACCTACTCAATTCATCAATTAATGATCAATTCACCGTGATCTATTTATGAACGTCGAATGAGATTTCACTTTGAATCTCCAAACACGAGGAACAATATTTATCAAAAACTAGATATTCCTACTCATCACCATCACTAATACCTAGATTATGATCAATGTAACCCATCTATCCCAATATATTATGCTGTCATTGATTGTTTAATTCCCTGATTCAATGTTCTCCCCACTATATTTATCTACTCATAAGGGTTAATTTCGAGCCATAATGCACTCTGCCATTAGAATCACCTAATGTAACACATCTCTAGTGGTCTAATGATATTCTTGGGGTAGTTTCCACCATAATACACTCGATTTCACTTGAAAACACCATTTAGTCATTCTCTATCCATCTGTTCTAAAATATTCTCATCCATTATTGATGACACATTATCACATCACTCAATATCAATGAATTAATCCTCAGAGCCATCATGATATCATCCTAAAAAACTGAACTATTAGTTCATGATTCCCAATGTAATTCCATTATTGAATCCCTGTCCATAAAAATAAACCTTTACACTCCACTGATGAGCACTAATGCATCACCGATCTAAATAAACTTGATATCACATTAACAATCATCCCAAGCTGGATTCTAACACACCAACTCTATCAAATACCACATCTGAACCTCAAATCTTGTATTCACCAAAGAATCTATTAAAATTGAATTCACATGATCACTGGAATCCAAGTTTCATATTGATAAAAAAATGATCAGTCTCGTCACAGCCACAACCCAGCCCACACAATGGTCATAACTCTAACTCCAATGCTCCATCTACTACAACACTTAATAACTATATGTGATTATCCCAATCATTCCTGAGTTCCAACATGAAACATTAATTACCACCTATTCCTAGATTACCAAGAATATATCCCTAAAAATATGGAAAAACTCTATATGTAATGAGATTCACACCCTCCAATATTATATGATGAGATCACCATTATATTGATTTTTTATACCGACCCTCAAGTTCAACCACATTAAATTCCAAGACCTCATGAGTGATGATCCTCCAAAACCATTCGCATCATTGTTGGATCGAATAAGTAGATATATATGTCTATTAGATGGAACAATACAAGATGGGGGGTGAATTGTAGATTTAAAAACCTTTGAGTTTTAGCAACAAAGGGATTAGTTTAAATGATCTTAAACTAATACAAATACAAACACCCACAATTGTATTGAATATAAAAGGTATGAAGTATTGTAATACTAATGTAATGTAAAACAATTGTATCCAAGGTGAACACATTGATCAGAGTAATATAAAGATGAATGATTCTGACTTAAAGCGTATAGAATCAATCAATAAAAAAAGTAATAGAATGATTGTAATTGAAACAATTACAATTGAATATGTGAAGAAGAAAGGAAACAATTCAAATCCCTTTCTAATACAAGTAACAGCGGAAATGTAAAAGTATTAAAATTCTTTTAACCCAAAGAGAAGGGTTATCCTTTCACCTAGGATAAAAGGTCTGTCTCACCAACACCTTGCTGAGCCCTCAATACGATGATCGACACGTCTGTCTGCCTATCCCTGGCAGCCCTCGATACGATGATCGGCACGTCTGTCTGCCTATCCCCGACAGCCCTCGATATGATGATCGGCACGTCTGTCTGCCTATCCCCGGCAGCCCTCGATACAATGATCGACACGTCTGTCTGCCTATCCCCGGCAGCCCTCGATTTTGTAGGTAATCGGCACCTCTATCATTCAATTACTTGAAAGCCCTCGATACGATGATCGGACGCACAAGGCAGATGAGAGAAGTCACAGTGTCTCTCTCTAGAATATTGGTAGTTCATAGAGTCTCTTCATTCGTTCTCTTCATTCATCGTCGTTCTCTCAGCTTCAAATGACCTCCTATTTATAGGCCTCGGGTTCCAACGGTCATATTGCCTCCAACGGTCATATTAAAACAGAAAGCACGACATCGTTTTGATTAGTTTGTAACTAACTCAATGACATCGTTTTGTAAGGACAAGAGATATATATAAATGAAAAACATGAGTACGATTCATATGTAGTGAGTGTTTTTGACTAAGTACCAAAACAAATAATGAACATATGAATAGCAGAGTCAGTACGATACGATTGACAGAGTCAGTATGGTACAATTGACAGAGTCAGTATGATACGATTGACAGAGTCAGTACGATCAGTATTGTACGATACGATAATCATGAAGACAAATGTAATTTCCAAAACATGATAGAATGCATTTGTGATTTTCAAAACATGATATAGAATGCATTTGTGATTTCCAAAACATGATATAGAAGTCAAAAGAAGACTTTTGACTTAAAAATCTCCCCCTTTTTGGAAAGAACAACACACAAAGTAAATGTAACAAGAAATACTTATCTCCTCTCGAGTTATTGAAAAACTCTTCTGAATAAGAAATTGAATACAACTAACTCCCCCTTAGGTATGGACTTTCCTAAGGATTGTATTCGTAGTTTTTCCTTAAGAGCATTGTAAAGCATTCTCCCCCTTTATAAAACATTCTCCCCTTTGTAAATATTCTCCCCCTTTGTGATTTAAAAAAAGAAAGGAGTAATCTTGAATTGTCTGAAAGAGTTAGTAAAGCAATACAAGACAATGGATAAAAGAAAATGATCATAAGAGTCATTACAAAACAAAGACAAATTCCAAAAGAAAACAAATACAACAATCATTTGTTTTCTATTTCCTTCTCCTTCTTTATAAGCTCATGATGAACAGCTTTCATCTTCTTGATCTCCTTCTTGTCTTCAGAAATTGATTCTCCCTGAGTTTTGAGAATCTCTTGTTGGTCCACAAAAATCTGATCTTGATTTCTGATAGTCTCCTCCTGGACTCTAATTACTTCTTCAAGGGTATCAATTCTGTTTTGCAAATTCTTGTTATCTTTGGATAACACAGAATTTTGATTCTTCAGCAAGACCATTTCATCCTTGAAAGATGAAACCTTCGAGAATTCAGATTGAATAACATTCATTCTCTCTTGCAAATCTTTCACTGAAGGAACATCGGCTCTTTGAGAAGACAAAAGGTTCAACCTTTCAACCGTTTCTTTGTCAAGCTTGTTGAAAGCAATTGCAAACTCATTTGATAACCTTATTATATCTTCAATAGCTATCTCATGATCATTGATTGAGCTCTCTTTTTTGTACGACCACTTGGTCATCTTATTGCAAGCCTTCTTATGAGCAACTGAGCTTTCTGAAAGAACTTTCAAATCGGCTTCTACTGACAAAACTTTCTTCCTCAATTATTTCACAGATCCAAACTTATTCTTTTGATTGTCAGTGATAAAATCAATCTTCCCTTCTAGCCTCGGGAAATAAGGAATAGTCTTATCAACTCTTCTCGAAACATGAAAAATGTAGTCACTCTTCTTGAAAGATATTGTATGCTCTGAATCGGTATCTTCATCGTACGATGCTAGTTCATACGATCTGCTTGAATCAACAACTGGCTGTTTCCCTTCTGTTTTTTCTTTCTGCTTTCTTTCTTCTTCCACTTTGTCACTAATGAGAAAAACTTTATCCGAATGAGAAGATTGAGCACCTTTCTTTTCTTGAGATGACATTCTGTCCGGAGATCGAACTTGATCGGCATGGGGAGTTTGTTGAACTCCTTCACTCAGATTTTGAAACGATTCTTCTCTACTCTTCTTTGAACTTTGAAGAAATTCTAAAAGAAAGTCTCCTTCTTCTTCTTCCACTTCTTCTATCTCTTCCATCACTTGTTTTTGTTTTCCTTCTTCAGGAAGACTGTGTATGATGGACTCTTGATGCACTTCTTCTGTTAATTGGGCACTGGCATCCTCAACCGCTTTCAAGACTTTAGAGACATCAAAGTCCTGAGCCTTTCTTTTCAAAAGAACCTTCTTATTCTTTTCAGCCTGAAGGGTTTCTTCTACCCTTATTCTTTCCGCAAAAGCCTCAGCAGGGTCAAGACCGAACTTTGGATCACCTTCTTTTCTCTGTTCCCTATCCTTTCTCCATTTTTCTACAACTTCCTTACTGTACCTCGGCTTCTTCTTCGGTTTTGAACTGGTTTGCGGATCAGACTTTTGAGTAACACTGGTAGATTGAATGTCTTTGGCTGGCATCGGTGCCGATTGATTCTGAGCCAATTCAGCTTCTATATCTCTGACAAAAAGTTTTGAATTCGGATAAAAAAAAACATTCAGCTTTTTCATCGTACTCTTACTAATCCATGATGGCCTCAAATCCATGGGTTTTCCTTTCAAATGAATGTTACAAAACTTCATACTCTCAAGAATGAATTTCGTAAGGATAGCTGGATACATAATCATCTGGGAATTAATCCCTCCTGTCTTGACATTCTTAATTGTTTCAAAAACATATCCCATGAGATTTACTTTTCTCATATTCACAATGTAGTCAAGCATAAAGATATCAGAAACTTTCAGAGTTTCTCTATCCCCTTTCTTTGGGATAAGAAAACCTTGCATCCATAAAGTTACAAAAAGATTGTCCGGAGAAAGATGAGATACTTTTCTCTTTTCTTCATTGATAACAAACAAAGTCTTTTTGGCACTTTCTCTATTAAACGTACCAACTTCCTCTGGTAGTTTGTGCGATGGACAAAAAGAATTCCCTTCTATAGAAACATTGAGAAAATGTGCCGCTTGTTTCACAAATAGACAATTTTCTATCATACACAACAAAGTTTATAGTCATGTCTTTGTTGAAAGAAACAGTTTTGTAAAACTGACAAACTTCATCAAAAAGAACCGGATCTTGAGAATCAGGCTTTTCAACACACAGATGTTCCCATCCTTGAAACAAAATGATCCTCTTGATTGTAGAATCGTACGTATCGAAAAAGTCCTGAGATACTAAACTTTCTCTGTTAAAGACTTTCTCTGTAAAAGTCTTTGAAGACATTTCGGCGGGAGTATTAGCAGAGGATTGAGACATAAAGGTTCTGCCGGTGAGAAGATCGTACGATGATTTATAGCTGGTGGAGCAGAGCTTCGCCTGAAATCCTGAAAAACCAATGTGGGTTTGGGGAGGGGAGGGGGGATATTTATAGGCGATAAAGAAGTGATTGTTGATCTTCTACGGTCGAAAAAGGGTGACCATTGACCTTATACGGTCAAGATTAGAGAAAAACAGATCAATGGTTAGGATTAAAAAAATAAAAAAAGGAAAAAGATACCTGTCGGAGAACATAAGGTAATTGTTGGTTTTGATATCAATCAAAAGAAAATACAATCGTAAGGAAACAAAAAAACATCATCATGCCGATGGAAAACAAAGTCATTACTATGAACTGACCGTATGATAGAAAACAGTCTTGTTACCATGAACTGATAATACGATGGAAAACAAACTCGTTACCATGAACTGACAGTACGATGGAAAACAATCTCAATACTATAATCGGTCGATTCGATAGAAAAGAAAATCATTACCATCATCGGTCGATACAAAAATATTTATACGATGGAAAAGAAATTCAATACCATCATCCGTCGATTCAAAACTATTGATACGATGGAAAAGAAATTCAATACCATCATCGGTCGATTCAATACTATTGATTGATTGGTACGATAGAAAAGAAATTCAATACCATCATCGGTCGATTCAATACTATTGATTGATTGGTACGATGGAAAAGAAATTCAATACCATCATCGGTCGATACGATGGAAAAGAATTTGATTACCATCATCGGTCGATAATTAATGATACTATGAAACTGTCAATACAATAAACAGGAAAAATGAACAAAACAATAAAACTGTCAATACGATAAATAGAATGGAAAAAATGAATGAAACAATAAAACTGTCAATACGATAATCAGAAAAAGATACACATATTGAGAGAGTAAATAGTTAAAGATCATAAGATAAGAGAAAACATAAATACATAGAAAGAAATGTCCTCCCCCTTTCTACGAGGAGTTTCTTACTATTAGGAGAGATGTAAAACAGGAAGTAGATATGAATGATTATTTTAACGTAATCATTTCTAGCTTTTGTTTTATATATTCAAATCTATCGGAAGGTAAAGGTTTTGTAAAAATTTCAGCAAGTTGTTCTTGCGTTCCGATGAATTGTAAAACAATATCTCCTTTTTTTGTGTGATCCCTAAGAAAGTGATGCCTAACATCTATGTGTTTTGCACGTGAGTGATGTGCTGGGTTTTTACTAAGAGCTATGGAACTTGTATTATCACAAAGAATTTGAGTTTTGGAGAAACTCAAACCATAGTCAGTGAGTGTGTGCTGCATCCACAATACTTGAGCACAACAACTTCTAGCTGCTACATATTCAGCTTCAGCAGTGGAGAGTGCTACTAAGTGTTGTTTCTTGCAGGACCAGGAAACCAAAGAATCTCCTAAGAAATGACATGTTCCAGATGTACTTTTTCTATCCATTCTACAACCACCAAAGTCAGAATCTGAAAATCTTTTTAAAACAAAATCATTTCCAGAAGAGTAGAAAAGACCTAAATCCATAGTGTCTTTTAAATACCGAAAGATTCTCTTTATGGCTTTTAAGTGAGACTCTTTTGGATTAGATTGATATCTTGCACATAAGCATACAGAAAACATCAAGTCGGGTCGACTAGCTGTCAAGTATAGCAAACTCCCTATCATACCTATAAAATTTGTTTGATCTAATGGTTTCCCAGTTTCATCAAGATCAAGAGTATTTGAGGTACCAATTGGGGTGCAAATACTTTTAGTTTTGTCAAATCCATACTTTTTGAGTAAGTCTTTAATATACTTATGTTGAGATATATAAGTTCCTTCTGGTTTTTGAGAAATTTGAAAACCTAGAAAGAATGTTAACTCACCCATCATACTCATTTCAAACTCAGATTTCATTAATTTTGCAAAAGAATCAGTTAAAGATTTCTGAGTTGATCCAAATATGATGTCATCAACATAGATTTGGACAATCAAAACATTTTTGTTTTCCATTTTGATAAAAAGAGTTGGATCTGCTGTACCTTTTGTATAATTGTTTTGTAAAAGAAATCTTGTAAGTCTATCATACCATGCTCTAGGGGCTTGTTTAAGACCGTATAGAGCCTTGGTAAGTTTAAAAACATGATCAGGATGTTTTGGGTCTTGAAAACCAGGAGGTTGTTCTAAAAAAACTTCTTCTTGAACAAAACCATTTAGAAAAGAACATTTGACATCCATTTGAAATAGTTTGAAATTGAAATATGCTGCGAAGGCTAATAGAATACGAATAGACTCAAGTCTAGCTACAGGAGCATATGTTTCTTCATAGTCTATTCCCTCTTGTTGATTATAGCCTTTAGCAACAGGTCTTTCTTTATTCCTTACAATGATTCCATTTTCATCACACTTGTTTCTGAAAACCCATTTTACACCAATCACAGTTGTTTCTTTAGGTCTTTCAACTAAAGTCCAGACTTGATTCCTTTCAAATTCATTTAGTTCATCTTGCATTGCTTTGATCCAATCATCATCACCTAAGGCCTCAATTGGTCTTTTAGGTTCAAATTGGGAAAGAGAAGAAAGATGATCTATTTCATTTCTTAAGGAATTTCTAGTCCTTACAGGTTGATTTATATCACCAATGATGTTATCACTGGGATGATTCCTAAGAAACAATTGATTTGGGTTTTGTAAAACCTTTTCATCAACATATGGTAGAAAACCTTATGAGGTAAATGTTTCAGGAATACATTCTTGAACATTTTCCTTATCAGAATACTCTTCTAATAAAGGTTGATAAACATTTTTAGAAAACACATCCGAGGATGTAAGATTGGGTTGGTTGAAAACAAAAGGATCAGTTTCATTGAATTTTACATGTATTGTTTCCTCAATAGTACAAGTGTTTTTATTGAAAACTCTATAAGCCTTAAGGGTTGTAGAATAGCCTAGAAAGATTCCTTCATCGGATTTTGGTGCAAATTTGTGTAGATTATCTTTTGTATTCAGAATGAATACTTTGCATCCAAAAACTTTGAAGTATGAAATTTTAGGTTTTTGGCCAGTCCATAACTCATAAGGGGTTTTATTAAGAAATGGTCTAGTTAAAATACGATTTATAGTATAACAGCCAGTACTAACAGCTTCAGCCCAAAAGTGCTTAGCAATTGAGTATTCACTCAACATGGTTCGAGTCATTTCCTGAAGAATACGATTTCTTCTTTCAACAACACCATTTTGTTGAAGAGTTCTTGGAGATGAGAAATTGTGAGTAATACCTTTCTTACTACAAAAAGTTTCAAAATCTTAGTTTTGAAATTCACCACCATGATCACTATGAATAGTTATCAATGGTAGGTTTTTCTCATTTCTAACTTGGGCTCTAAAAGTTTTGAAATAGGAAAAGGCTTCAGATTTCTTTGTGAGAAAATATACCCATGTAAATCTAGTAAAGTCATCAACTAGAACAAATACATAGTATTTGCCTCCAATGCTTCCAGATTGTGAAGGACCAAACAGATCCATATGCACAAGCTGTAATGCATTAGAAGTTGAAACTTCATTAATCGATTTAAAGCTAGTTTTATGTTGCTTGCCAAATTGACAGGGATCACAGACTTTTGAAGAATCATATCTAAGATCTGGTAGCCCTTTTACAAGTCCTTTCTTTGAGAGTTTACTTAGGTTTCTCAAATTACAGTGTCCTAGTCTCCTATGCCATAGCCACGATTGGTCTTCTATTACACTTAAACAAGGTAAGTTTTGGTTCCTAAGGTCTTCTAAGTTAATAGTGTAAACATTCTCTTGCCTATGGGCAGATAGAATGAATTCATCCTTGGAATTGTGAACTAGACACTTATCATTTCTAAAATTCACAAGGTAACCTTCATCACATAATTGAATTATGCTGATGAGATTGTGCCTAAGACCTTTAACAAACAAAACATTTGTAATAAGAACTTTTCCAAGAAAAACAATATTACCAATACTAACAATCTTTCCTTGGGCATTATCTCCGAAGGTAACTTTTCCACCTTTTGTTTTGATAACCTTTTCAAAAAGATCTTTGTTTCCAGTCATATGTCGAGAACAACCACTATCCATGTACCAAATGTTCTTATTGATACACTTCTCGTTTTCCTGAAAAAGAAACAATTAGATTTTCGGAATCCAGACTTGTTTGGATCCAGAAGGGTTAGATAAAAGAATTTTAGGAATCCACATTTGTTTTGCAAAATGAGCCTTATGAAATCCTAAAGATTGATTTTTGTTAAGAGAACAATCACTTCTCCAGTGTCCACCACATTGACACTTAGAACAGAAAATGGTTTTTTGAGGGACAAAATAGTTATTTCTAAAAACAGGTTTGGAATAAGTATAACCAAGACCAGAACGATTTCTCAAAGGTCTAATTTGAGAATACATCCTATCAAAGTTTTCTTTTCCATGAGTAAAGTTTGACAAACATTTCCTCAAAGACAAAATCTCTGAATTTAGTTTTAAAACCAAGTTCTTGTTTTCTAAAACATTTTAATTTGAACAAGAGTTAGATTCTAAAATATTTTTCTTTGAAATTACAGTTTCAAGATCCTTAGAAAGTTTATCCTTATCATATTTAACTTTCTCAAGGGTTTTCAAAATACTTTCAAAATCAGAAGTTTTTACATCAAGATCTTTAGAAAGATCTGATACTTCTTTAGTCAAAATTGAAATTCTAGAATTTGCTTTTTCAAATCTCTTTTTGAGTTTAGAATTTTCATTTTCAAGTAATTTAGCAAATCTAGAGACCTCTTCAAAAGAAGGTAATGTATCATCCTCTGATGATGAGGATTCATCATTTGAAGATTCATAATATCTATTATCAATACAATTTGCATTCAAAGAGACATTTGTAATAGCTTCATCATTATGTACCTTGGCCATGAGACAATGATCTTCAATTGGTAATCTGTCTAGAAGTCCAATATTTCTTTGTCCTGATGTCTCATATTCTGAAGAATCATCTGAGGAATCACCACCACTTGCACTCCACGTATCATTTTCTTTCAAGACTTTCTTTGTCTTATAAAACCTTTTCTTGTTTCTTTCAGAGTGTTTCTCCTTTCTATCTTTCCTCATCAGTAAAGGACAATCAGGCCTTATATGTCCTGCTTTCTTGCATTCATAACAGGTTACCTCTGAATCTTTCCTATCTTTCCTGTCTTTCTTTTTGAATCTATATTGAAAATCTTTCTTTCCCACAATTTTGTTCATCCTTCGAGAAAGATTGGCTTACTCATTATCCGAAAGATTACAATCACTTGAATCAGATACAACAACTTTCTTGGATTTAGACTTTGTAAGCCTTTCAGGTGTTTTAGCTTTAGATGAAAAAGCTACACTTCCATTCCCATTCTTCTTCTTATTGAAATCAGCATCTCTCTTCATTCTTGTCTCATGCTGTAGTAGAGTTCCAAAAAGTTCATCAAGAGTAATCTGGGAAACTTTTCTATTTTCATCAATAGCTGTCCTTTTTGACTCCCATTCATTTGGCATAATATCTATAATCTTATCAACAAGAGCTTCATCATCAAGACATTTTTCTCCCATAGATTGTAAGCTGTTTACAATCGTCATAAGCCTTTGTTGAACTTTACATACTGGCTCTCCATAAGGAAAGACAAATCCATGATACTCTGCTCGAAGCATTGCTCTCCTTGTTTCTATAACCTTGGATGTACCAAAATGAGTAACTTCTAATTTCTTCCAAATACAGTTGGTTGCTTCACATGAAGATATCTGACTATATATATTCCTGGTCATAGAGCATAATAAATTATTGCGTACCTTGTAATTCAGTTGATATTCTTGCTTCTCTTGGTTGGTGAAAGTACTAACTTCTTTGTCAGGAATTTTGTAACCCCCAGTAAGCATAATAAAATTGTCTACACCAGTATTGATAATGAAAGTCTTCATACGATCTCTCCAATACTCATAATCATTCCTGTCAATGATTGGTGGTCTAGAAGGATTCAGGTTATCTATTGATCCAATATTCATTCCTTCCATCTAATACAACAAAAACAACTTTTCCACTCCACACGTTAGTGTAGTAAGTATTCAAGATAGTAATAATAAAAAAATACTAGTAATACAAATCAGTGGAAAAACCTCCTCTGATACCAATTGTTGGATCGAATAAGTAGATATATATGTCTATTAGATGGAACAATACAAGAGGGGGGGTGAATTGTAGATTTAAAAACCTTTGAGTTTTAGCAACAAAGGGATTAGTTTAAATGATCTTAAACTAATACAAATACAAACACCCACAATTGTATTGAATATAAAAGGTATGAAGTATTGTAATACTAATGTAATGTAAAACAATTGTATCCAAGGTGAACACATTGATCAGAGTAATATAAAGATGAATGATTCTACCTTAAAGCGTATAGAATCAATCAATACAAAAAGTAATAGAATGATTGTAATTGAAACAATTACAATTGAATATGTGAAGAAGAAAGGAAACAATTCAAATCCCTTTCTAATACAAGTAACAGCGGAAATGTAAAAGTATTACAATTCTTTTAACCCAAAGAGAATGGTTATCCTTTCACCTAGGATAAAAGGTCTGTCTCACCAACACCTTGGTGAGCCCTCGATATGATGATCGGCACGTCTGTCCGCCTATCCCTGGCAGCCCTCGATACGATGATCGGCACGTCTGTCTGTCTATCCCCGGCAGCCCTCGATACGATGATCGGCACATCTGTCTACCTATCCCCGGCAGCCCTCGATACGATGATAGGCACGTCTGTCTGCCTATCCCCGGCAGCCCTCGATTTTGTAGGTAATCGGCACCTCTGTCTTTCAATTACTTGAAATCCCTCGATACGATGATCGGACGCACAAGGCAGATGAGAGAAGTCACAGTGTCTCTCTCTTGAATCTTGGTAGTTCACAGAGTCTCTTCATTCGTTCTCTTCATTCATCGTCGTTCTCTCAGCTTCAAATGACCTCCTATTTATAGGCCTCGGGTTCCAACGGTCATATTGCCTCCAACGGTCATATTGAAACAGAAAGCACGACATCGTTTTGATTAGTTTGTAACTAACTCAACGACATCGTTTTGTAAGGACAAGAGATATATAGAAATGAAAAACATGAGTATGATTCATATGTAGTGAGTGTTTTTGACTAAGTACCAAAACAAATAATGAACATCTGAATAGCAGAGTCAGTACGATACGATTGACAGAGTCAGTACGATACGATTGACAGAGTCAGTACGATCAGTATTGTATGATACAATAATCATGAAGACAAATGTAATTTCCAAAACATGATAGAATGTATTTGTGATTTCCAAAACATGATATAGAATGCATTTGTGATTTCCAAAACATGATATAGAAGTCAAAAGAAGACTTTTGACTTAACAATCATACTTTAAAACACTATAACAAAAAAGGGTCAAATTCATTGTACAAAATTATTCTAATCTATCCACTCACCATATGGGGAACACATTTTATCTTAATTGAAATCTTAATAAACCAATACAAAATTCATTCTATCAAAAAAACATCAATCCACATCATGCACATGACTGGTCAAAAATTAAAAACCCAAATTCACACTGTGTTTAACGAGAACATACAACCTTGACCTCATCCAAACCTAAACGGTATATGATTACAACTCAATTTCTACTCCCATGAGTTGAACACCATAAATTCTAAGCTCATGCACATAAACCTTCAACCATGTTCCTTAGGAATGTAAGTCTCATCTATTCAGAAGCACCTCAGTGATTTTTTTTAATAATCCTTACATCTAACTTATGCTAAGATCAATCATATGATCAAATATCAAACTGGAATTGTCTCAAAACCAAAAGTGTCTACCTGCTCTCTAACTATCCTTGATCAAACCATCATGGATCATTATTTTCCATATCATCATGAACCACACCTAAAATTAATAAGGCCAGGAATCCTACTATTCTCACCCATCAAAACCCACCTCAAGTGATAATATCACAAAGTCTCATGGAATATCCGTTCTTATACCATATATCTAACAACACGTACTATGCATCTATCTCATATCCTGAAGCATCTAACTATAATTCCAATATCTAGGGGCACTCATAAGCTTAGGCTAAGCCCTCTCTTGGGTTACCCACGTATATCACTTAGATCACCAATATCTGAAACTACTTCTAAGGCACTAGGATCTCCCACCCTACCCATAAATCATTTCTTACATAAGACACAACTCACATGAAACATCTCTAAGATCATGATATCATCCACATATATATATATAGTGACATCATCCCATGATTATCCATGTTGAGTATAACATATTTATATGGTTCAATTAAGTAGAATTACAATAATAATATATATGAGAAAACACAGTATTGGTTATTTTTGACACATTATATAACCAAGCCAATTTTCTCTTATAAGTGGCATCCATTTCCTATACAGCCCCTCTAAGGGTCTCTATACATCCCTTATAAGAGGAACTATAGAGTTTACATCAAGGATAGTACCTATATAGAATTCACAAGATTGTTCATAAAAAATAAATATATTATCGTTTAGCTGATTAGAATATCGCCAACATGTTATACTGGAAAACCCCATATAAGTTATTGTTGGTATTTTAAACAATTGAATACTAATTTTCAGTGATATCTATCAACTACAAGAACACCTGTTTCATGTGAATCATATCTGCTAGAATAATTCATGTTGAAATGCCTATTTCCACAAGGATATGACCTAGTACCACACATAAATCTCAAGTAAACATATCATATTTGAATAAAATATCAATTATAATAATGAAACCCTAGAACAACAATCCCAAATCCCAGGTAACCTGAAATTTTTATAAAAAAATATATGAATGATGAAATATTTTATGGTTCATCACAAGCTATGATACATTCTTATATCACCTAGCTACTATATCCTTAAATACTAAGACAAAAAATGATTTTATGCCATTTCTTAATGCCCTGTTGTGGTCCACTCTTATGTAACTGAACTGAGGAGTTTCATAACCTTAGGAATTGCTTCCAATATGATAGAGGCTACCGACTAGTAATGAGGTTCTAGAGTGACACCATGGGGAGACTATACCCTCATATTAGAGTAAATAAATTTTATACAATAACAAAAAAATATCCAACATTGTAATAATCACACTACGTATAACAAAAGAACAACAATGTTATGAAAAATACATTGTGAGAATATAATCATACATCCTAAACTAATTGATCACTAGGCCAATAATATATATACTATAATAAATATAAATAAAATATAAAAAATTCCTTATTACCATTTTTGAGACTCACCTCATCCTGGTCTCCAAATCCACATAATGTTTTTCCATCCTCATCATAAAATACTGATCATATTTTGTACCTAGACTAATAAATAGTAAATTCCTCTCTGGTACTGCAAGTTTCATGTCCTCTTGAGGTGGGTATAAGTATAAATCAAATGGTAACACTAATTGGGTCCCAAACATAACGATTAAATCTATGTATAAACTATGTGACATGTTGTAAAAATAAATACACAAAATCAAAAATAGAAAAAAAATTACATCAATTTTTTGGTTATGTGGTGATTCGTGATATTAAATATATCTACTTTGGCTGGTGTGATATGTCTTTGAGAATGTGTAATATTATTCCAAGGGTTTTCTACATGTGAGGTAGAAGGAGGATGCGACAAAGAGTTAAAATAAAGTGGGGGGAAAATAAACATTAACTACTTTTTAATAATTCTTTGTAGTTGTATGGTTACTATATAGTTTTTGACCTATGAGCTAATAATCTATCTCACATTGTCTCGAGTCACACCCCATAAAATGGTTTGAAAAAATGGTTTATCAAACCATACATGAACCACGAATCCTCCAATGTATCATGTTGTAAATCTTACATGGTTTACCAAACCATGTTTCAACCATCAAATACCTCATGAAACTCAAATTATAGGTTTTTCATGGTCTATTTACAATAATGCATTGACTACGTGACACACCGCTAGAAATATCATCTCACATGGTTTAGTAACATGATTTCATTTAATTGTGTAGTTACTATGAAATAGTGTAAAACCCTTTCCAAAAATCCAAATTTCAACATGAAGCTCCCAATATACAATCTAGAACCAAAAAAAGCTCTCATACCTTGATCTATATGAAAAAGAATATCTCCAAAATTACCAAACACTAAAAATTATTATCTTAATCCAAATTCAAAAAAATGACCCCTACTCTAGAGTTAAAAAATCAAATTTCTTATGAAATTCTTAACCTACAATGAAATAGGGGTTTACACACTTCAATCAACCCAAGTGTTTCTAAACATCACGTAAACCATAAATTTATTTATTAATGTAATATTAAATTAATATTCAGAACTCATTTCCATCTTCTCATGGAAGTAATTTTATTAAAATCTACGAAAAATATAGCTTTTTCATTTCATCAAACAGCTCATGGTCCTCAATTGAAACAAATTTTTACAAAGACATTCATATTTGATAATTCCATATATATGAAAAATTATAGAAATAATTGATTATATTAAAAAAACCATCAATACTAACATTATATGTCCTTAAATTTCTTTAAAATATATCATTGTTTTATGCTTCAAAATTTAAAGGAGTTTATATAGGGAGAAACACAAAAAATTGATTAAATCTTCTAGAAATGGTTGTTTTTTACCAAATATATTGAGAGGATATCCTTTAATTAAACATAGAATCTTTAGAAATGAAAAATACCAATTAAAAAAAATAAGAAATATATATCCCTAGGCTACCATGTCCATTGGGTTGGAGAGAATAGGTAGAAGACGGAGGAAAATGAAGAAGGAGAGAAGGGATTCTTATATAGAGTGATCTTCCACCTTCATTTGATTTGGGGAAGAGATTTGTGATTCCAAGGGAGGTTAGTGAGGTGTGGGGGGGGGGGTCAAAGGAGGGATCTAGGGAAATTATAGAGGAATTATATGGCTCCCCATTTTAAAGGTTTTCCCCATAATTATAAAATATAAAAAATTTAATGGGTTTCATCAATGACCTGTACGGTCTGGCTGGGCCGTGTTTCCACTATATAGGTTCCAATTTATCTTCTATATACCCCACAAAGTCTCAAAACAATCCCTAAGATTGTGATTCAACTATGAAGTCTCTAATACTTCCCCCTATACACCCTAAAAATTCAATACATGGCCTTTAAGACCATGAGTCTTGACCCAGAAGCCTATAAATTCAAACATAATTTTAAAAATTAACACAAATATATCAAAATAAAATACAAAATAAATAAATGTCAAAATTAATACTGAAAATTTACATTATGGGTGTGGAAATTTAAATTATAAATATCTATTATGATTATTAAAAAATTTATTAAAGATATATTTGGTGAATATTTTAAAGAAAAAACCAAATCAAAAGGAGATGATTACATGGATTTTAAATAAATATATACTCAATGAGATACATCAATAATTATAGGGGAAATATTTACTAGTTTCAAAAAAGATATTAAGTAAATGATTTTTTATAAAATAAGTGGACATTGAAACTGATCAAGATGTTAAAATTGTGTATGATATTTAATGGTATAAAATAATTAGAATATATATATTTTTAATGAGAGACTATTTATTCAATTCAATATATAAGAATAAAAATTCTTAAATGCATGTAAATAACATTCCAAAATCTGAAAAAAGAGTTCTTGAAGTCATTAATTTTTAAGAACGTTCATACATGGATTTTTTCTAATTTGATAAAAATGATTGATTTTCTAATCACACTTTACTAAACTAGTCTTTATAGGACAAACTCCATTGATTACTGGTTGATAATGAAGATTTTGTTCAAGGGGGTGTTACATAACCCACTGAGGTGAAACCAAATCTAAAGAGAGCAAGATAGATTCATGTGAGTAAAAGTGAGGTGTTTATAAAACTAGTCGAATACCAATATAATATATTGTATAGGGTTTAAGGATCAAATGAACCATATTAAAAAGTATTTGTAATCAATTTAGTTATATAGTGATGATTTATTCCATGGATCTTACTATGCATCATAATGATGATAGTCTTCCTAAGTAAGAGATAAATTTTATAAAAATTCTATTTTCATGCTATGTTTTATTTGTTTTTTTTCATACATTTTGTTATTTAAGTATATTGAGAGAGATCTAGTAACTCTAAAAAATGATAAAGTTTAGTTTGATAAAAATTTGTATGAGTGTTCTAATATTAATTCAACCCACCTTTATTAGTATTGATCAACAATCCCTTTGATGAATTTCAAGTATGAAATCAAATTATTATTATCAAAAAATAGTAGAATATCTCTTATCTCAATTAGTACCAACTATAATAAGAATAATGTTCCAATGTGACACAAAATTAGAAATATGTTTCCTTGAAGTATGGGTAGGGATTGTTTTGATATCTCAACTCTTATACTAATTTGGATGAATTTAGGGCAGTAAAAGAAGTAATAATTCAATAAAATCATTTAATATGATTAAAATCATAAAGATACTATCAATATTAAACTAGAAATGAGTGATATGAGGTATCTAAGGTGCTATTTCAAAGTAAGATAGTAGTGGGAAGTTCTATCCCAACACACATGTTTAATATGATTTAATATATGAATTATTTTTAGATAATAAGATCTATACCCAAGATTGATCTTATTAAAAATTGTATCTTTTAATAATTACTAGAAATTTAATAGAATCTCATTATTAATTATAACATAATGATTTTTTTTATTTAATATCCTAAATATATTGAGCATTTTTAGCATGATTTTATTTTTTTCACTTCATCATACTGTTAATAACATAAAATAAAATAAAGGACAATAGTTAGAAAAAGAAAAAAAATTATTTGGAAATATTAATGACAGTTATTTTCCCATAAACCAAAATCAGGGAGTTTCCATGAAAAAATAATGCTTCTATAATAGATTTTGTGCATTTGAAGAAAAATTTACAAGATCATGTAAAATTGATCTATAAGAATTGTAATGGGCCCATATATGGTATTTAATTTATATAAAACAATATTTAAAAATTTTATATATGGGTATTAGATATCTAATGTGCATAGAAAATGTAAAAGAATGTGAAGGAACTATGAAATAAGGGAGAGTTATGAAACTGAGAAGTAAATATACATATTAGTAATGGTTTATGGGTTTATGCATTAGTATTGGGGTCCTGAAATCTCCTTCTATTCTTAATATATTTCAATTAAATTTAATTTTTTTTTACTTTTTTTCAAGTATTAATATTAAACTTATATTTATAATTATTTTAGAAAAGAGATTATTTAAATATGTAATTTAGAAAAATTATTATTCATTATATCAAAATAATAATTTTTATCATTCTAGGGACTTGGTTAATAGTATTCATTTTAATTATAATCAATCTAAATTATATGATACAAAATAAAATTTAAAAGGCTACTAATTCAAATATCACATATATTTCGCCCTTGGAAATATAAATGAAATATTGAATAATTGTTAATATTTGTTTATGAAAGACGATTTAAAATCATTTTAGAGAAAAAAAAAGAATAAATAATTAGTGAATTATAAAACATTGATATATTTTGGGGTTATAGATTCTATGTAACCGTTAATGAATATTTCATAGTATATGTTTTTAAAACCATTGAAATGTATAATTTATTTTAAATAATTATTTTTGGAGTCAATTTGATAAATGTATTAATATAATTAGATAAGATAAAAGTATGGAACATTTAAATGAATAATTAAATGATCCTATTAGAATGTGAGATATAGTATTGTAACTTAGTGAACACTATAGTATAATGATTTATTTCTAAAGAGGATTCCAAATTTTTTAGACAAAATTCAATATATAATAACCCAAAAAAACTTTTTTATATCATTCTAGGGTTACATGATGAAAATAAATTCATTCAAACTCAACCAAAATCCATCTAATTATAAAAAATAAGACAATATATGATATATGGAATTGAAAATATTCCAAATTTATTTTTATGAATATTAATGGTTGAAAACCTATGTGAAATACAAAATATATGTGAAATTTAAATAGTCTTAATCACTTGGTTTTATTCTCAAGATAAATTCATTAATTATATTTGTGAAAAAAACTATGTGGTTTGGTTTACATCATTTTAACCCCAAGGTGTAATGATAGTGCTTTAGCCATGTAATACATTGGAATATTTAAATAATATTATATGAGTTAGCTGCAGAGTGGGTATGAGATTCCATGGATCACGGAGCCTCGATGTTGATATATTAAAAATATTTAATTTATTATATCACACATGTGTAGTTTTTTTATAAATAATCAAATATCTCCTGAATGGTTCCTCAGATGGTAAAAATGACACCACCAATAAATCTAGAATGATGGTTTTACCTTAATCATGACATAAACATAATGTATGTCAGATCTTTCATTTAAGTGCAGTTAGGGGTGAAATAATAGATGAATAAATTAAATAAATATTTAACTTTATATTAAAATTTTGCAGCCAAATTATCTACTATTTAAGAATAAATATAGATGAATTGTAGGGTTAGCCACATGACCCTAGATATTATAGGATAAGACTATGGAAGTGATCATTGGAAGACGATGATTGGACCATGGATTGATAGTCGTATACCATTGATATTATTGTCATCAACAGAGTTCTTGGATATCACCAATTATAATGATGCATAATAATTATTTTTTAGTGATCTATCTGATATTAAGGAGGGATGATTTATTTTATTAGTTTAATCACCATTCTTTAATTATTATTGGATAATGAAAATTAATTCTCCTATAAAATTAACTAATAGATCATCATTTTTATTTAGAGAAGATTATTTTAAATTCCAAGATATAGGAATTGGTGATCTATAATTTTATTCCCCATTTTTAAAATTCTCTATTAACAATCGAAGTCCAAACCAATCAATGGACTATGTTCATTTTTAACATTTGTGTTTCATAAATTTTCTCCCTCCATTCTTGGGGTGTTCATCATCGATATTTTCATTGGTATTTTATTTGATAAAACCTAGGAACCAATCCTTGTGTAAACACCCTTTGGTGAAAAAATATTTTTGTCGTGGGTTTGGTTTAAAGATTGCAAGAAAAATAGAGGTGTGAAGATGATAATGGATTCAAAAATGGCATGGGTGATGGAGTTTTTCTATTTTGGATCATATGAGTGCTTTAGGATGGTGGTGAAGAGATTTTTCTAATAAAAGAGTGGCTAAAATCCATCCATCGGTGATGATACCAGATCGATCAACTCAAATATAAGTATTATGGTGAGGATCATGGTCGAATCAAATAAAATGGTTGCAGGTGTTAATATGTATGAAATATTTCAGATTTCTATAATATATCAATCTACATGACATGTAGTTTAGAATAACACATGTCATGTGGAACCCCTTATGTGGCATCTGGGGTTTATATGTGAAGTTAAATATAACTTAATTTTGTGATCTGTCTATATGTAATGTCACCCTTTAATTAGAGAACTAGTATGTACCTTGAGGTACACAATCATCTGTATGTCTGGTGTACATGATCACGACCAAAGTACACATCCATGATCCAGAATACATGAACACTGACATCGGATATACCAAAATAAGATGGATACACCGTGTACTATTTCCAAGGTAGGTTAGCTCTTGATCCCTTCAATATAGTCTTAGTATCAGTATGGGTGTGTTCCCTTGGTCCATCCCTAAGAGGGTATAATGTGGTATCTTATCCTAAGCATGGGATGGGCAATACCCTTTGTGGGTAATTTTAGATAGATATGGGTATCCCTCAATGTGTCCCTATGTGTGATCCTCTATCATTATTCCCCAGGTTGGGTTAGGTATCATGTCTCTGACTTCCATTGTATGTGATCCCTTTCATAGTAGTTTATTCTGGATAATGTTAGGTATCCCTCATAGGCCATGGGTATAATCCAATACATGTGTATCGATGTCTTATGACTTTCAGTTCACACTTAAACATGGAAAGGATCAATGATTGTGACCTCTTAGATGTGTTCCATCAATGTTAGTGAGCCTCAAGAAGTGATTTCCAATAGAAAAATGTGACCTATGATACACAAGAACAATCCTAGGATAGCATTTATGACGTGACCTTACTTTGAGACATGGTGTCTATCTATGAGCATATTTGGGTTTTTTTTCCTTTCTTTATGGAGTAATAAACTTATTTTGGTTTTGATTAAACTATATTTGATACTTTTTTATTTCAAGGTGTCTTAATGGGTATGATCATAATCACCCCTACATGGGATCTGCTCACATGTGCCATGTTTTATGAAAATGGTAGACCTTTCTATGGAGTCATTGGAGGAACATGGGTAGGTGGAGCTTAGTTGTGCTAGAAAAAACACATATAATTGTAGGAGTTTCATCTTAACAGTAGTCCCCTTTTTATTAGAAGGATGGACTCTTTTTACAGTTACGGTGAGCTTGTATTTGGTTCTTTTATTTTTCAAACTCTTTTCTATACTCTGATGTGGGATTAATTGTTATGCATGCATATACAGTATCATTTTTTATCTTTTCTATATAATAATTGTGTATGGAGATGTGTTCATGTGTATAAGTACTTTAGGATAAGGCGAACCATGTGTGCGATATTCATACTCAATGCTATTCGCTGTTACATATCCTATCAGAGGTGGGATTGGGTTATCACACACAGCTTACACCCAGCTAGGGGTCACCTAGTTGGTCAGGTCATGAAAGATGGTAATAGAAAAAGGTTGTCATAAGACTGACGTTTGGAGATATTCAAGCTATGAGGATTGATTGGAAATTATGGTGACAATTCTAAAGTCTCTCAAGTACAACTCACAGGCCATGAAACCCAATAATGGTGAGGCGACTTATGTATTGATTCACCAAGACTTTGATAATCTTCATGTTGACTCAGAACATGTAAGTACTAGTTTTAGGTAAAAAATTTGTACATGCATCATATAGGAATGGTATGTGGTTTTCATGTCATTTGTTAGTTCCCAAGATATGATCTTTAACCATGGTCCATATTACCTATTTCTAGTTTCCTCCACAATGATATCTAGCTAGGATTCTATAGCTAAATCACAATAATGATCCTTCTATAAATGAGTTTTCAGTCCAGGGACCTGTTCTAGAGGTGGTTCCTCCACCTGTTGAGTTTCCTATCATTCTATAAGTACCAATAGATGTCATGAAAAGGATGAGTGAACTTCATGAGTTATATAGGTATATATCACTCAAGTTTTAGGTCTAGATATACCCCCAAAATGAATATGAATGGATGATGGAAATATGGTGAGTCTTCTTCCTTGTTATGACCCCTCCCGGCCATATGGTAGTCCAAGCAGTGAGACATATCCATGTCCTAGCAGAGCGATGGGGGATATTTTTGACATAGACACATAACTAGGCAATAATCTCTTAGACATAATTCAAATATCTCTTTAGAGAGGAGTTTTATCTAGTTACCTTGTGTGTAGTATATATCCAGTAGATTATAAAGAACCAGTAAGGTAGAATCTCATCCACAAACTACACATCAATTTTCACTAACCTCTCATGGTACTCTATGGATATGGTTCAAGATGGATACTTTCAAGTAAGAACCTTTGTTCATGGACTTTACTGAGGTATCTGGGATAGATTTTTATCTCTTTTAATCCCTTCATTCATGGGGTTACTAGTGAATACATGGTACATAGAATGAATCCAAGCTGAGTAGTTACTGATTGCTAGTTCTATAAGTGGGTTCCCTAGAGCTAAGACCTCATCATCTAGTGGTCAACATCAGAATCATGGATCCAGGCATTTGAGATGGATTCAGAGGTAGTTTCAAGATAGTTGGTCAACTACTTGGGGATATTAGGGAGGTTCTATCAGAAAATGGAGAGACTATCTTTTTCCCATGATGGGAGAGGTCATATCATGTGGGATTTCCCAAACCGTCATGTAACAGATAGGGTGATGAACTTCCAAGGAAGGGGAAATTAATTGAGTAGGGAGGTTAGTTTGGTGTTATACATGGCATAAGTTCTGGGAGAGTAGTGGGAGGAGGCTGATATTTTGATCTTTTACCACCACTACCACTGGTAGGTGGTCCTCACTAGGTACAGTGTGCTATTGGATAAGATCATGGACAACTATAGGCAGTTGGGTTTATGAACTGGAGGCTTTTTTCATGATATGAGGTAGGATATGTATCTTATCAACTTTATATGTAGTTTTGATAGACGTGAGAGTGATCCACTCTATCATTATTACATCCTTTATTATGTATCTAGGGATTCCAACAGATCCTTTGTCTTAAATATTCATTTGGAGACTCCTATCGGGGAAGATTAATGATAATGAAATTTGGCCAATAGTGTGACCTGAATCTTAGTGGAGAGAGATCTATGTGGGATGTATTTATAGTTACAATGAATTATTACAATGTCAATATAGTTATAGACTGTCTCTCCATAGTTCATTTGCATATTGAATATTTTAGGAAGAGGATGTAATTCATCTGAGTTGATGAGAAATGATTTTTCTTAATTGGTGAGAAGTAATCTCAAGTAGATTAGGATGGGATGATAAACTAGAATATGAAATTGATCTCTCATTAGTTTGAAAGTATTTCCCTTATACTATTAGACACTATGATATTTCAGTTTCCTATAGTGGTGGAGGAGTTTGATGATGTCTTCCCAGATGATGTTCCAGGATTACCTCCCCATAAAGTGATCAAATTATATATACACTGACACCTATGTATTACCTTGATATTTATGCTAGAATATCAGATGTATACCATATAGTTAGAAATATTTATAATGAAGTTGGATTATTTTTAGGGGAAAGGCTTTGTTATACCAAGTGTGTCCCCCAGTTCATCCCCAGTGTTGTTTTCCAATAAGGTAGAAGGGATTTTGAGGGTTTTCATGGATTATTATTTACTAAACCAAGTGAATATCAAGAATATACATCCACTTCCAAGAAACAATGAACTCTTTGAAAAGTTTAAAGGGTGAGGTGGTTCTCAAATATTGACATCAGTTCATGTTATCACGGACTCTGAGTTTGAGAGGAAGGCATAATAAAGAAATCATTCTGGTGTCTCTACAGACACAATTAGTACCTTTTGATTCTATTTTTCATGAAAAATTCATCACTTTTTCTCATGGGACTCATAAACTATATCTTTCATCCCTTATTGGACTGATTTTTTGTAGTCATCATTGAGGACATCCTCATGTAATCAGCATCATAGGAGCATGAAAGACATTTGAGGAAGCTTCTAGACATAATCCAAGACCACCAAATATATGGGAATCACTTGAAGGGCTAATTTATGACTTTATAGGTCCAATTCCAGTGACTTATCATCTCAAATGAGGGAGTGGAAGTGGACCCATCAAAGATCGAGGTAGTGATAGCATGGGATCCACCCAAGAGCGTGTTTGAGGTACAAAGATTCATTGGGTTGACATTATATCATCGTAGATTCTAGATCGATTAATTTAGGACCATGACACATATGGATAATTTTTAGTGAAAGGGGTATAATTTCATGTGGATGGAAAAGTGTCAGTAGGATTTTTGAGATTTGCAGAAGAGGTTGATGAGTTCCACCATCTTGAGATTGTTAGAGGAGGGTGTTTAGTACGTAGTGTTATGTGATGTCTCCAAATATGGGATTGGATACATTCTGATGTATAGGAAGGAAGTGATTTCTTATGGGTCCCTTCATCTAAGACCACAAGATGAGAACTACATGACCTATGATTTAGAGATACATTAGTGGTGTTCACTCTGATGTTTTAGTAGTACTATCTTATAGGAGTGACACTCATAATCTATTCTAAATATAAAATTTTGAAGTATATCGTTTCTTATAATGATCTTAACATTAATTAGAGGTGATGGACGGAGTTCCTACAAGATTATGAATTTAGGCTACTCTATACTCTCATAAAGGGGATGTGGTGGATGATTCTCTCCACAACAAATCATGTTTTTAGTTGTTGGGAAACTAATTAGAGCAATTAGCCTCATTAAAATTTACACTAGTAGGAAAGGATGGTGCAATATACCTCTAGTTGGTGATTGTTACCCCTTTACTTATTCTATGTATTAGGGAGGTATAACTTCGGGATATCAATTGTGGGGTCTTTCATGACCAAATATCTACAAAAAACTTCTTCTGATGGATTTTCCAAAGGTTGGGAGCAGATCACCCTTTTCCAAGTATGGATGATGGTACCAACCACACTACAAGAGGAGGTGATGAGGAGGTTTCACACGTCCTCATAAATGATACATATAGGCATGATAAAGATGTACCTGAACCTTTGACAACAATTTTAGTGTCTAGGGATGCATCACAATGTAGCCGACCTCATCTCTCATTGCCTCACTTTCCAATATGTGAATTCTATGAACTAGGTTCTAATGGGTTTATCCTAAACCCTGAGGTGTATTATTTGAAGTGGGATATTATCACCCTGGATTTTGTGACGGGAATTACATATTCATTTATATGTCACAATTCTATCTCAATGATTTTAGAATTAATCCCAAAATCGGCCCACTTCCTATTCATTTAAGTGAAGGGTTCAGTAGAGGGTTTGGGATGCATGTGCATGTATATTATGGAATCATGGAGTTCCATTGATGATTTTTTCAAACCATGATTCTCACTTAACATATCAATTTTAGAGAGGATTATAGGAGGATTTTGGGAGTCAATTTTGATTGAGCACGACATTCCACCCACAGGCAGACGACTAGAAAAAGAAGACCATTCAAGCGCTGTAGGAAATTCTCTAGTTTTTTGTGAAGAATTTTGGCTATAATTGGGAGGATCATATACCCTTGGTTGTGTTTGGGGATGACAACAGTTACCATACCATCATTAGTATGGTTCTGTTTGATGGTTTGTATGAGAGACACTGCATGTCACTATTGTGGTGGTTAGAGCTATGGGAGACAATGATTATGGACCTAAAGATAGTGTGAGAAATTAAATTGTAGGTTTAGATAATCTGGGAGCATATGAGTACTACCTAGATCCATCAAAATACCTATGAGGAACGCTGACAGTGGACTTTGGAGTTTGAATAGAGAGACCATGTGTTCCTAAAGGTATCACTTTGATTAGGATTATAGTGATTTTGTTGAGGAAACAAGTTATCCCTGAAATTCATTGTGCCTGTTTAGATACTATGTATGGTTAGACAAGCGGTTTTCCACTTAGCCTTACCAGAATAGTTATACCTGGTGAATCTTGTTTTGTACATATCATAATTGAGGAGATATGTGCATGACCCATAACATGTTATCGAATAGGATGGGCCAGATATTAAGGATGGACCTACATTCTCAGAGTACCTAGTGACCATCAGGGATCAAAAGGATAATGTCCTTCATGGGTGAGTGATTCCATGATCATTTAATTATCTATCAATGAGTAATGTCCAAACCAAAAAATGGAGAACTTTCATTTATCACATTTGTGTTTTGTTCTTTTTATCCCTATGTTTTCTGAATGTTTGTCCTCGACATTCCAATTGGCTAATGATTTGACAAAACCCATGAACCAATCGTTATGAAATATATCTTTAGCATAATGGATCATTAAAGTAGGTTTGGTTTTTGGATTAAATGCATCGAAAATTGGTGATGAGGATGAAAAATTCTATGACGGTGTGGTTGGAAGAGTTTTTATGATTCGTATCATTCGGGTGCTTTGGGACAGGGACTATGGGCATTTTCCGATCAAAGGGTTTCCAAAAGCCAGCCCCTGACCATGATGTGGGATTAGTCAAATCAGATAAATTATTTTGAAGACGATCATGGTGGAGTCAAATGTGACATTGGTGTGGGTTAAGACTTGTGATAGATCTCGGATTTTTTTTGGAATATCAACCGACACAGCTGCAGTTAGGAAGAACACATTGTATGTGGACCCCCTTCCACAAAGAATAAGTTTTGTGCATGAAGATAAATATCTCCCATGTGTGTGACCTATAAATATTCAATGTTATTCTTAAATAGGTGACTTGATATGTACCCCATGGTATATGGTCATATACATAGAAAATGTACATGATTATGGATAGATTACATACTCATCATCCATAATACACATGCAAAAACATGGACATAGATAAAATTAGGGAGACATGACATGTTTCCCTAGTACATGACATGTACTCTTTCTAGGGATGATTAGATCCTTCGATCCCCTCAATTCATTTTCAGTATCAATATGGGTGTGTTACCTTGGTTCGTACCAAAAAAATGTACATAGTGTGGCATCCCGCCCGGAGTATTGGATGAGAGATCCCCTTACAGTTTAATTATGTAGAGAGTTAAGAATCCATCAGTTTGTCCTGAGGTGTGATCGTCTATCATTCTTCCATAGGTTGGGTCAGGTATCTTATTTCTGATATCCAAGGCATGTGATCTCATTCATGGTAGGTTATTTCAAATATAGTTATGTATCCTCATTATGATTGGGTATGATCCCTTATTAGTGTATCTACATCTTATGATTTCCACAGTGTACTTCATAATCAAAAGGATTGAAGAGTGTTTCCTCTTGGGTGAGTCCCATTAGTTCTAGTGAGAATCCTTAAGAGTGTTACCTTATATAAACCCAACATATGAGCCTCTTGAAGAATAATAGGATAGAAATGAGGATGTGATCTTACTTTGAGACTTTGTTTCTATCTAAGAAAATATTCGGGTTTGTGGATTTCTATCTGGTTGACTCACTTTATTTTAGTTTTGAGATGGAACTCTTTGATGCATTATTTTGTGAGTTTAGGTGTCGTACTGGGTATGATTATATTCATCCATATAAAGGATTGTCATTCATTTTTCATGTCTTATACAAACAACATGATTTTTTATAAACATAGTAGGAATTAGAGTAAGGTTAGTTTAGTAGTGTTGGACAAACCACAAATAGTTCCAGAAGTTGAATCTTGATATCAATTCCCTTTTTATTAATAGGTTGGAAACTTTTTATAGTTATGTTAGGATTGTACTTGGACCTTTTATTTATCATAATCCTTGGCATACTTTCATGAGGGATTAGTTTGTATGAATGAATATACGGTATCAGTTGTTTATCTTTTCTACATTATACTAGTGCGTGGAGATGTGTGCACGTGTATAGGTACTTTAGTCTAAGGCCTCTTGTGTGTGTGATATGATTAATCAACACTAGTAATCATACCATATCCTATTGGAGGAAGACTTGGGGCGTCACACTCGGCTTTCTACCTAGTAAGTGGGCCTAGGTCGGTTAGTTCCTGATACGAGCGTTGTAAGTTCCACATACTAGATTGGTGATTTATTATTATTATTAATAAGATATAAAATTCATTCTTATTATGTAACTATAATATTATTAATATATTTGAGTGGTGTTCCCTGTTTATTTTTTAAAATATATTTGTTTCATATATATAATATTTTTTTATTTAAAAACATATTTTTTATAGAAAATAACTCTCAAGTCCAACCTTTATAAGGAAGTGATTCCCAGAACTTTTCTATATTTTTACAGGCTTGGGAATATGTCTCTCATTCAATTTTTTCCAATGTGATACTTCATTCACACTAATGTTTAGTATATAAAAAATTAAAATTAGAAAAATTAAAATAGAAAATTTAGAAAAAAGTAAAAATAAATGTGTTCATTATAATAAAATTGTATTTCATTTAATATCATTTTAAAAATTATACATCAATGAAAACCAATTTTAATTAATAAAAATACATGATAAATAATAACATAATATTAAAAATAAACAAATAAATAAAACTAATGCAACTATTCAACTCAATAGATTTGACCAGCTCAATAAGAACTGCCATATATTTGCTTCAATGTTCGATCTAGTTTTAAGAATATTTTGTATATGGATATTAAAAATATTCTTTTTATTTATATTAATATAAACTTTATAACTAATAATTTGAAAAATAAACCTCCCTACATATATATAGGTATTTAGGTCAAGATTTAATTAATTAAATATTTTTTATTTAGCATTTAATTAAACGTTAAACCAAGTTAACTAGAATAAATTATTTATATTTTCGTATAACAAATTAAATTTCAAAATTATTTAATTAAATAATTCAATTATGGAATATTTAATTAAATATATAGTATTTTTTTGTATAAAACTTTTAATTATGTTCAAAATTATTTGAATAATAATTCCACAATTCCTATGTTCATTATATTATCCTTTTATACAAAACCATTTAATAAATGGATTTACTTGACACATCCAACAATATATAGAAAAAACCTAAATATTATTTTTATTATTAAAATGATGTTTTAAAAAAATTATTTACCTTTGAATTTATTTCTATAAAAAAATCATCTTTCAAGAATATAATATATTAACCCCTAATGATTTGTTTTGTTTTCAATGTCAGCCTTTTAATATTTTATGATAACAAAAAAATAGAAGATTTTTATATCTAGATCTAGATTATAAAAGTCATGAACCTAACATATGATTCATAACCTAACATCTTTTCAAATGAAAACATATAACTATTTGGAATCCACATTTAAATGGTTTATTTTAAGGCCTTGGATGAAATACAATAGAGTGTGGAGAACAATATTTTTAAAACATAATTGAAAAATGAGAGATTGTGATAAATATGTTTCCAAATCACATCTCATAGGATTCAATTATTCCATTATAACACATCATTTTCATGCTATATTTGATGAGAAAAGTATCCTAATATACTATAACATTGAAAATTATAGTCACAAAATCCTTATATGAATTATTTTTATCCATCATTTGATCAAAGAATTTCAACACTATTCCAAAGTCAATTATGTATTTCATTCTTGAATTATTTGAAATTTTCAATAGATTGAAACCTATGTTTCAAAAGAAACATGAACTCATGTCTTCTCATTTATTTGTAAAGGATGTTATGTATGGATGACCATCATGAACATAAATTATTATTATTCCACATACATCAAAATTAATTTTCTCTAATGATTCATTAACACTCTCTCATTTCAAAAAGTATTTATGGTAACCTTTTAGTTCAAATAATACTTTCACAACTAGAGTGATTCTCAATCAAAAAAATACCAATTTTCAAGTGTGGAGTCTAATAATTTGATTCTAATTTATGTTACAATGAAAAAAACCCTAGGCATGAAGGGCTGAATAATTATATTGACTTATTCCTTATATTATAAATCAATGTTAATGTTTTTATAAAAAACTACATTTTATATACTCAGCTCATAAAATATTTCAGTCAAATTAGTAGAACAAAATTTATTCATTTTATGAGTGAAACTCTTTAATAAAATATAATTTATATTTATGATTGATATTTCGACCTTAAAATGAACCCTTTCAATTATATAATAAATCAAAATTTTCACATATATTAATAGAAATATTCTTATTAATACAATAAATATATCAATCATATTTATTCATGGAACAGGTTTTGATTTTGAAATAATCCATTTATATAATAAACCATCATGGATAATATAATAAATGTTGTTATATTTACCACATATAAGAGTATATAAACTCAATTAATTCCTCTCTACTTAATATATTCACATATCTCAAATATTAATCACTTAATTGGAATATCATATCATCCACCTATAATAAGAAATTAACTTTTATAACATAAATAAATATGGTGTAGGTCTTAATCTCACTAGGATTTAATTTTTTCTTGTTCATTATATAATCTATATTTCATTTAATGAAAAATAATATGTTTTATAATTTCCAATAACTTTAATTTTTTTGTACATAAAATCATATTTGTAAACATTTTATATATTTCAAAGGCAATTTATTTTGATAAAACAAATTTCTGAATTCACTAATATGAAATAATTCTATAAACATGTTTGGATTATAAAGATTTTAGTTAATAACAACATAATACAAAATATTTAATGTGTTGTATTTATTCCCTAAATACTATTTTTTATTTCAATTTCTACTTGAATCCTACTATACAATTTATTGTTAATCATATGCTATAATTTCACTTCATAATAGGTAGTATATGTGAAATTTACATGGTTATTTAAATTTAAAATTAAATTTATCATTTATTAATTAGAACATCATCGAATCCTACATAAAGGGGTTTAAAAACATCATGTAACATACAGAACCCAATCTATTGGCTTGGGTATGACCATAATTCCACTGACCTTAGGTTTATCCCCTAGACACCAAATGCTGACAATACATGTCAAGGGTATACAATATTATTGGGGGCTGATTTACCATTCTATACAATACAAAATGTAGTAGATAAATCCAATAGAATATATACAATATGATTCATGAATAAAATAAGACCAAACTCTAATACATATCCTGTCAATAAAAAAATATTGTAGTCGTAACGGATAATAATGTCCCTAAAATAAGACTATAAAACCAAAAGCATAAAAGGGAGAATAATTTTTCCACATGGAACACTCTCTTCTTCAGAATACCACTACCTCCATGCTCCTAAATCCATCACTGATGATTTTATCCCTCATTCAATACTCTACTAGAGTGTTAAGAGATCTCTCTTTACCTACAACATGTCAAACAATAACTTCATAAACCCCAAGATGAATATGCAGAGGGAAGAGTATATAAAACTAGTAGGAAATCCCCCAAGTACTTCACCCACATACCACCTAACTAAGAACATGTTATGCCACATTTTATATAAAAAATAAAGAACCATAATCAAAATAATAATGCAATCCAGATGATAAACCAAACACAAAACCACTTTCCCCTTTTTACCTATTCATTTCACAATGTAACTCACACAAAAATGTGGATAACCATTCTATGTATGTGCACCCCCTATAATGAATTCCATGACAAATAAGAACTACAAAAAAATGACCAAAATGATGACCAGAAACCCGTTTTCCTAGACCCAAATTGTTACTTGGTTGACTAACCCTTTGTGCCTTAGATCCTGCATGCCGTTGAAGTCCAAACCAACAAGGCCCTATTTAATGAAATATAAACACACACAAATCCATTACAATTCCATTTTACAAAGAAACAAAATACTTTCACTGGAAACCAGATAACATGATTCATTACATCTAATAGAATTCATTCAAAAACATCTTCAATAAATAAAACCAGTAATCTTAAATACCATAAGCCTTCAAGTTCTAGATTGATTTAGAGTGATAGAGAATCCACCTACCTTGATAATTTTATTAAGGATAAAATATCAAACCACAATTTTGAGATTCAAACAATTATAATTCTCCTAGGATATCTAACCCATAACCTATAAAGGTCTATAAATAAGATCATTGAGATGATGAAAATAACTAAAATTTCCAATGTAGGTCTCCCAATAAGATCCCTGGAGAGGATATGGAGAATGAGGGTTTTGGGGAAGTAATCTTATGAAATATAAAACCTATAAAAGCTTTAAAATGTTTCACATTATTTCCAATTAATGGAACAAATCTCACCCCCAATTTTAGCATACTTTTCAGTCATTTTAAAACTGAGGTGGTTGTCCCAACGATATAGTGGTTCCAACCTTGGTCATCAAACCCTTAACCATGCCCCTCCCCCATGGAGATCCACCATGGAGTATGAGGATTTCATTAGTCATTTCCATCCCACCATGACTTGGACCACTATATAGTGTATCCTACTCATATTTTCCACCACACTGGCACATGGCTGACCATACCTTAGCATGGCCACCATACCCATTACAATGTCTTGTTGATCCTAACTTTTTCCCTCTGATAGAATCCCCATAGGACACACCTACCAAAATTGTTGGCTCTATAGCATGGTTGCATCTTCATAATGTATCAGACTCACTATTCCTTAAGTGGTAAAACATGTAGGGCGACGACCTCCACTACAGTCATCACCACGATGTAGTGAATCCCAAAGATCCCAAAACTCTCTTTTCCCCACCAAGAACCCCTATAAACATTATGAAACCAAATAAAACCATCCCATAACATAAAAAACAATAAAAATAGGAATAACATAAAATGTTGTGTTATATTCTCCCCACCATTAGTCATTCGTTCCATAGAAAGCTAGAGGTTAGTGATTTCTAGACAAATGATAAATCCATTGGTCTATCATTATGGTGTCCCATTTCGAAGAATCATCCATGCTACTATAACACATGTACTAAAGGTATTCATAGAACATTAAATAGAATATATTTCCTATACAATGATCTAAACCATGGTGTTAACCCACCTGAACATCTCACTCGAGAACATCAAGAATCAAAACACCTATAGATAAGAGTCAAGATTATACCTCTAGAGTTGAGATATGAGAAACAGTCTTGTATTTTCAAATCAAGAGTTTAATGATTCCAATTAATAAAAATGACCAATGTGCTAGATAATCCTAAAGTTATCAACATACCAAGGTGATAACTACACATTCTTACCAAGAATACATCTCCCTAGTCTTCGATATACCCATATGAACCCATGATCCCTCACTAGAAATGATAATGGAATACTATAGTGATCATAATAAAATACTAAACCATTTAAATCCATATCCATGATTCTTCAAACTGTTAAATCTATTCATTAGTTTCTCATACAAGACTCATTATATATTAAGCATTTATCTAAACCTACAGCTGAATAGTGGGGTTTGACATGGAGGACAATAAAATTCCCCAAATAGGGTAATATGAAGCATTTCATGCTAATTGAAAACATATGAAATATCTAATAAAGGAAAAAATTTAGCCCATGGACAACCCAAGTTCATCACATGAACTCTAAGTACCTTCACCCATATCTATGTTGAATCAAACATCCCCTAATATAGAATATGGTATACTGAACTCATGGTTAAACTAACTCCCAATATTTAATGCAATGACTAAACAACCCATAGAGAAAAATAAGGTCTCGGTGAGAGTATATGGAAATAATTGCACCATGCAAACTCAAGACTTCATGTTTATATCCCATTACTATATCTCTACATAATTCAGCCCACAAATTGGAATAAAATGTACAAACTCAATGAATTTTTTAAATACCACCCTAGTGATCCCATTCTTCTGAAACATATCAAGAAAGATAATATAGAATCTTAGGAAAATTACCTCCCACTACACTAAAGTTGTAGGTAATAGTCTCCAAATTTCTACTTGTCATTGTTATTTGAACTTTATTTCTAATCTACCCTCCCAATATCTAGATGGAAAGTTCACAATAGTGTAGGTTTAGAGTAACTTTCCAAAATAAAGATGAAAATATAATTGTATCTTGGAATATAATAGATAATTCTTATTCCCTATCATCCCTTTTATGAATCTTCATAATTAAGGTTTAACATAATGATAAGGATATTAACATTAAACCACTATACATCATATGACATCCAATCTAGTAATGAGAGCCACTCAATAGAAACCAAAACTCCATCATAATGAATTCTTTTAATTCAACCTAGGAATCATCATTAATCTCTTAATTTACTAATTCATTAGTAAAAAACATGCGAATAATCTATCTAACACCCCATAGATCATGAAAAGTTTAACCGAGTTAGAAAATTCCAGGATAGACATTAGAAAATAAAAAAGGTTTGTAAAATAACCCTCTAATAATAGAGGGTAAGAGTCCATGCGTTTTTTAGAAATGATACCGTCAAACATTGCCCAGAAAACAACTCACACAATTCTAAAATTCGGCACATGACCATATAGTGACCCAGACCCTATAAAACATTAAAGGAGGTTACCTAACATGAAACTAATCCCTAGTAACCACACCTAACTATGAAATTTTTCCTAGGTGGGTTTCTGAAAAATAAAGTAAACCTTGTTTCCCATGTCCTATGTTGTCTCTTGGTAGATTAACATAGTGTTCCCTAATTATGGATTCAAACCAATTTCAAACCAATACGTCCCCATTAAATAAAATATTCAATCACACCAATCTATTTCCATTCCCACTCTCACACTACAAAATTATTTTTTTGAAAACATAATAACATGATCCATTACTTCCAAGAGAATTCATTTAGAAACATCATTAATAAATAAAATAAGTTACATTAAAATACCATAATCCTTCATGTACTAGATATAAGTAGAGTGATAGAAAATACACCTTCGTCAAGGCGGGGTTTTAAGAAATAAAATCATACCGTAATTAAAAGATATATCCTTTAATAATTCACATGAGATATCTAGACCAAAACCTATAATGGTCTAGAAATTAGGATTAATGTGATGAAGAAAACCACATGAATGCCCAAAGGAGGTCTCCTGGTCGAGACCCCTAGAGAGGAGAGGGAGAATTATGGTTTCATGGAAGTAATAAATTCAAACATCAAACCATTGAAACCCAGAAAATGTCACACACAGTTCCCCATCATGGAACAAATGTATCCCCCAATTCCGGCAGCCATTTTAGTAATTTTAAAATTGAGGTGGTCAACAACACAACATGGTTGTTGAAGGTAATAGGGAACTTAGTAAAAGTCATTGGGTAGGGGAAATTTAAATCTTTCATTATCAGGATAATGATACATGTCATCTATAATGATCTTATTCCTGATACGGTCTAAAGATCTCGTATAAATTAAACAAATCATAAAAACAAAATTAAAATGTGTACCTCATTCCGAATTGGAGATCGCTCGATAGAATATCGTCTCCAGGGATCATGTCCTTAAGGATTTGAATCCTTACCCCTATAGATAATTCAAACATGCTCCAAGAATATGTGTGCTCATCGTTCATCATAATCCGAGTGCTATCACAGAATTTTGATGAGTCCTTCAGTATCACTATGATCACCACGATCTCATGTCTTCGATTTGTTGAAGGCATGCTTGGATTAGCATGTAGAGAGGGGATTTTTCTCTCTATAATGTAAGAGGATATAGAACCTATCATTCCTATTGAGTGAATATCACACCAAGATCTTCTCCTCTCCTGCTTATATAGTGGGGGAGCAAATTACCCAAAAAGGGTTCCATGACCCATAGAAAAAAATATCACCCGCTAAATAAGAAATAAATAAATAGTATTGAAAAACTAAACAACATCATGAATATTATTTATATTTTATCATGTACCTGTAATGTATATTAATTATATTATGGGACAAAATAAATCCACATAATTCAACTTGTAATTCCCACATAATATTGAACAAACCTGAAATGTTAAAATAATATCCATTTGAATAATATATTATCATATTTACTTAATTTGTAAATACTTTTTATAATAAATTCAATCTAATTATTCATAACTTGAATAATAATGAATTTATCTATTTATCAGTGATCGATATCATTGACAACACTCTAACCTCATGGTGGGACTGACCTTATCTGATATACCTATTTAGGTGAATAGGGAATATTCTTAAATACGCAATAGCATGTGACACTTTAGGACCTTATCTTGATAGTAGTGAATAAAATCCACAGGCCAAGAGGGGAGTCTAGAAACTCATCAAGGGCCCTTATGAGATAATGAAATTTGTAGAAGTGATAACCAAACATTGAACATGCAATGTGTACAATAATCTCTCTGGTTTTAAATATCTCATAAAGGAGGACACACACTTATGTCATTTCCCATTTTTTTCATTTTTATTTGTTTATTTAACAAGATGGATTTACCCTCGAATTAATTAGTCATGGTCATATGAAGGTACTACAATCCTGATTAATAATTCCCAATATATATTACTTCCACAACCCGGAAGTGAATAATCCTTTCTTGACCATTCAAACAATGTTATGACAACAATGATCCACCCAAAACAAGTTACCATGCCATGATTTCATTATCATGGTTTTTGTATTTCTTCAAAGTACACAATCAAATAGAACACATTGATAATGATCTCATGTCAGAAGCCCAATACACATTTTCATAGATAGAAACAACCAATGACACCCAAAACATGTGGTGTTCCTATTGGTGGGTCTATCCTCATGATCTCACTACTATAGATCACTATGTACAAACTTCATGAGAGGAAGAGTCAATTATTATGATCCCCTGACACCTAATAGTCAAATATCTATTGTGTCCAGATAGTAAGATGTATCTAGACTATATGAACTTTGTTTAAGATTACTGTCATAGTATCTCGAGGTTCTAATTATATCATGGGATATGCTATAACCTTTTGATACAATAATTAATATATAGAAATTACAATTAATTAGCAGACTAAAAAATATCAACAGTATAATGGTAATTATTTATCATGTATATCTAACTATATATATGACATGGAAATAAAAAGTAATGTTTACTTGGGTCTAGGGCACCCACCTATTACAAAACTCTGACTTACACTATATTTGACATTCTAACCATATTTTTTAGCTCTCACATGATTAGGATCACGTTTTTGCTGAGTCACAACTTTAGTTTTTGGGTCTTCCATTATTACATCATGTAGCTATTCTGTTATTTGCAACCTCACCTCATTGAGTAAAACTTCTCAAGAAATAGAAACCCCGACTATATCCCTTTGGACCACTATCACTACTTGACATATTGGATTGTACCAGTAACATAATTTTCATAATGATAAAACATTACATGGTAGGTATGATTCCAAAAAACTAGAACAAATCATTTTATAACTTCTTCTTAGCTGCCTCAGATGATGCAACGTACTCTATTTTTGCAGGTATGGCTGCCACTGAATTTTATGAGATTGTCTCACTCATCACCTTAGCCTAATTATGATACTAGATCAAATAGATCCAAATAAAAACTAGTATCATTTCTTATCCACTTACTAGGTACAAATATTTAGTACTTTCGCAAGTACAATTTGATAATACTGAATAATTTACATTCAATTATCTTGGAAATAACTGATATTTGCCTACTATGAAGTATATATTGGAAATATCAATTCATTTTAATTTCACAGAGTACATGATTGAGTCATCACTGAAGTGTATTAAACTCAACTCACCACTTAATCTCCTCATATTCTTTTGTATGTCTACTTGAAGAGATTTATGCCATGTGACACTGGAAAAAATTCTTCACATTAATTTTTCCAACTTGTATTTTTAAATACCATTTCAATATATATACAAATTACTAAGTCCAAGAAACCAATAGATCTACATCAATAGATCGTGTTCTATATAACGTAGGTTGATAATTTAATTCAATCACTAGAGAATTATTTCATCCTGCTCTTAACTAACTATAATACCATAATGTGTTTTCCATATGTTTCTGAACATATTACACTTGGAAAATAATGACACTCCCACTAACCTCTAGTAGACAAATGGAACAAATTCATTAAAAATGAATGTTATAAGATCTTATCACTTACTTTAATACTAGTCTAGATTTCAAAAACTTTCAAACCTTATTGGCATCCTAGAGTGTCATCAACCATTTCTGGTTGCGTCGTGTAGACACCTTCCACAAAAGATTGTCTTCACAACCAATGGACAATAAAATGATAAAAGAAATTAGCTGTGACAATTAAAATTCTAATATATTTAGGTATATCTACTTGGTATAACCAATCAAGCCTTATTGGTACCAAAATTATACCATCCTTGTATCATATCACTTGAATACCCACCACAGTATTCAAACTAATAATCCTCTTTCCACAATGATACATGAAATCAATTATTGAGTTCTAATTAACCTTATTAATCTTATCTGATTTCCATTAATTTCATGCTTATAAGAATTATTATTCTCACTAAATAATTCATCACTGACCATGGTGAATAAAACCAACACTATGGTTCTAACCTTCCAATACAGTATGAAGCTTTGAAACTTTCTTGTTCCACATGAAATTGTGGAACTAGAACCTATTCCAACTACACGTGAATCTCTAGAATTGACTAAATCCAATTAAATATGTCCCCAATTATCTCTAATAGATATTTGAACCCTTTTATAGAAATATAGTCTATCACATGACTGGTAATTTTATATCTTAAGGCTTTATGCAAAATTATATGAAATTGTTCATATAATTACTTAGATTCACAATGTGTTTAGCTTGACGCAATTTTGTTTATATCCTAGAAAAGTATTTTCATCAAAACACAAGTCTTATGACATAATGTATTTCCATTTTACTATGAGTCCTTTGATATCCATTTTTCTTTATAGTTGGCATATGGTAATGGGATATCACCATTATTTCCAAATCAAGTCATGAAATGCAATGGATGTTTTTCTATCATTGATACTACTTACATCACAACTCTGATGTATAAAATGTGTGTTTATGAATTTCTCTATGCTATAGTTTTTTTTATCAATTTTAACATGAAATACTTATCATCATTACTCTGTATTATCATTAATTTTATGATGCGTATAATGTAATGTGTGTTTATGAATTTCTCCATGGTACACTATATAGATCGATGAACGCCTTGGTAACGATATTCTTCGGTATGTTGGCCTAAAGCAATGAATATATTCTGACTATGCATATACTTCACTATCACATTCCTTAATTACTTAAAGGAATCTCATGAAATATATTTACCACTAGCTTACACTTGGAATATTTCACACTCTCTTACTAAAAAAATTCCGAAAGCTTTATAGAAAACATTTTGTTCAAAAGGTTTGTTTATCCAAACTAAATATACCGATAATACTAAATGTGTTTATCTCTAATGAGACTAAATACCAAACTTGGTATATCCTTAATGTGTACTCTTAGTTATTGTTGAAAAATAATTTTCCTTCTATAACTGGGTAAATGTATTACATTTTGAATTCATCAATAATTTCATATGATTTAAGTATCACTAAACTATTCGATGAGTATAAGACTCCACAAACAACATTCATTCTTGTACCTAGAATAATGTCTCTTAGTGTCCAATGGAAAAAATGAGATAAATTACTTGGTTCTACTCTATAATAGTTTAACTTATATCATTAACTTAGCAATTGGAATTTATGTGTTTCTCACCAATGACTTAGGAATCACCATTTCTCATATTTTTGGAGAATACACCTTACTTCTTGTAATGTTTATATTCTTACATGGTTACTGTATTTAAATACACATATGTGATTGGAATTTTATATTTTATATCCATTAATAATGTTTGTAACATTAATTCATAAATATATAATGAATAATAAGTGAATACTTGCTTATATGATTTAGTTTATTGTGATTAAACTTCCATAAATGTTTTTCATGATATAAGAAGAAAATAAACTCCCGTTAAATAACCAATATAAACTCATTGAAGGATACTGTGAAGTTCCTTTGCTGTTATACTTTCCTTTGGGAAATTATCATTGCCGTTCAAATGCTTCCCCTTAAGTACTAAAGATTATACATTCTTTGAGTTCTTTATTTACTTAGTGAACCTTACCTAAAAGGTAATGAAGAGTTTAATCCATCATGTTCATTTTGTATCCTTAAATGTCACTTGAGTAAATTGATGAAAATGATATGAGAAAGGGATCCATTAAATGATCACAATCTATCTTTCAATTTACACATGTCTACTATAATCATCACCTTATTCATATATTGCTTAAATTTCTCCTTGAAAACATCTTAGATATGAGACTACATGTTATACCATCCATGGCCTGATGTAGTAACCAAAACTAACATCAGACATTTATGATAACATAATGACATAACCATCATATACATCAGACACGTGTCTCTTGTAAGTAATGTAACACCCTCACATCTGATGGTGTCTTAATAGGTATATGAAAACCAACACCGTGGATTTCCAATATAGTAGTATAATGTGAAAGCACCTATAATACACTTGGAAATTATTTCTCAACATGAAATTGAATTAATCCAATTATAATCATAGTGTTTTGTGGTATTACATTCTATTTTATACAAAAATATATTCAAGAAGATTAGTAGTTTTATAATGATTACCCATTTAGACATTATTGATTGATTGATTAAATAACTAAATGTCTCCCACTATTTTATCAAATTCTAGCTACATTCTGTACAATAATTAGAATACATTTTTTCTTGAGTATTTTAGATGGAAATATTCTTGAACATCCTATCATAGTATACAAGCTAGGGATACACCGATACTCGGAGAGTTCAAAGTAGTTTTTTGACTGGCCAGCCACATTAACTCGTAACTCCTTGATTTGTTGAGTGAAGTCCTAGCTTCTAAAATCATAAACTTGATTTTTCTTAAAACCTACATTTAAAGTGATAGAAGTGTATCTGTGGGTAATCCTTTCTACTAATTAAGTTAATTCAACTCATTGTTCTCATATGGACTCCCCAATAGTAAGAGGTACCCTCAACTATGGTGGACCAAGAACCCCAAACAATTGGTTGTGTTAAAATTCAAACGTTGGAAGGTGTTTGTGACTGAATATTTCTTTTAGGGTTTTGTGAATATCTCTCGATTAATGTAATCCATTTCTATTAATCTTTTTCATCTATGTTTCCACACACATAACTAAACATTAATAGAAAAAATAATATCTTCATTATTCATTTTTTAATTTAATATATTATGTATTTTTCTACTTTTATAAAAATGCATAAAATAATAAATAAATGCATATACATAATAGACTACTTTACTAGTCTTGAGCATATAACATGGCGTAGAGGCATCATACCTAAGTCACCTCTTGACTCTTGATGCAGCTTGACCCTCATCCAGTGTTTCCACTGTTCCTCTTAAGTATTGTCTCTTTTTTGTGAGGTCCTTGTCATGTCTAGAGTATCACCTCATCTTGGTGGGGTTCACTTTACAAATTGCATCATCTTCATCAAAATTATAATTATACTTTTTCGCATGTGAGGGGTACTAGGGGTGAATGTACATGAAATAAATTGGACACATGGGGCCTTGTATATTTTGAGTGAAAATAAATGACAATATACAGGTCGTCTTAATTTATTGATTAATTACAAACGTCACACGCAATTATGATAATTAATTAAATAATTAAATGTAGGCATACACAGGTCAGTGATCAATACTATTAAGAGGGTAAAAAAAATTCATGATAAAAATTAAATTGCAATAATTTAAGTATGATGGGTAGTAAATTAATTAAATGAATCAAAAAATTAAAAAAATTTATTTAATTCACATTTGGTACCTCAATTAATTTTATCTTAATACCAAATATTAAATTAAGTAATTAATTTGATTTAAAATAAAAATTAAATTAATTTTATCGTGGTTATTAAAATTATATTTTAAACATAAATTAATACTTTAATTAATTTAATTCAATTCTAAATTTATATTAACGAAATAAATTAATTTGGATTAATGTAAAAATAATTTCTCGGTCCATGAAACCCCCAATGGACCAAGGTGGGTTACACAAACCTAGTGAAAGCTTGTTTTGGTCTAAGAAAAGCCTGTTATGGTATTTTATAGGCAAGGAAGGCCCGTCCAAACATGTTCTGGGTTGGGCAGACCCGACCCGATCTGATTCGGGAAGACCTTATCTATGTAGATCTAAAATTAGAGTACCAAAAATAGGGTTTAGGTGTGTCAGATGCCATCACCGGATGGAGGAGGCTACTCTGATTAGAGGTATGTCACCGAAAAAGAGGGGCTATGACTGTCAGACAAAGATTTGGGAGGAACCTATTCGTGGTGGTGGAGGGTGTATCCCATTGGACATTGGGTGGTGTGGCCTCGCTTGGATGGTGGTGTCCAGTTATCAAACACCGGTGGCAGCCTCGAGTGGTGATCTAATGTAGATGACATCAACCTGGTCATGCAGAAACCCAGTGATAATACAATAGTCAGGAGGAGGTTCCAGTAGGTGAGTGGCACTGGGGCTCGATCAGTTTGGTTGTGATCAGGCCACGGGTGTACCAAATATAAGGGTGGTGGTGGAATAGGTCAAATGTGGATGACCATTACTAGCATGGGATGAATATTGGTTTTCCTTCATGGTGGGCGGCGATGCAGGTCTAGTTCATAGGAAGAGGGAGGAGGTTCGGCCGAGCATACTAGGGATTCTTGGGAGGGTCACCCTCCAGTCTTTGATGAACCACCATAGGAAGAAGGAGGGACTGCTAGATGGTGCAGACATATTTTTCTCCAAGACGGTGTTTCCCTACAATGTTCCAAAGGGGGTGTGTTGAGGGTGGTAGGTGGTTGGTGGAAAACCCACCAAAGCCATCAGCAGGAGAGGCATAAAGAGAGGCTGGTAGTATCCAATAAAAGGCACAAGCATCCTCTCTTTTTAGCATCTCATCACCTTCAAATATCATCCTATTCTGAATTTCTTCAGTTATTTGTGGTATTTAGTGGGTAAAATTTCCCACCATATTCAAGAGACATTTTTATGAGGGTTTTCTCCTTGCATTATTGAGGGAGTCTGTACCCACTATTACCCCATAGTGATCCACCTATTTGCCTGTGGTTTTTTACCCCTTCCATTTGAGGGTTTTTCCAGATTACATCTGGTGTCCCTTTTATTTATTTATTTTTTACATTATTTTATCTCGTGATTATCATTGCATAGGTGGGAAAATCATTTATGATCCCAAAAAGTTGTATTAGAGGGAGGTTCTGGCCCAATTCTGTTCACATTTTTGGGTATTAATAATTCTTGTAAATTTGAGTATCCTCTGGGATTACAACTCTGGTTGATCTATCACATCAGAAAAAATTTAGTGATATTATGAAATACACCATTGTGAAAAAGAGGAGGTTCTGGACTAATGGTGTCAATATGGCGGTGAAATTTGGATTGAAAAATTAAACGGGAATAATTTTTTGTTGTGGAAAATGAGAATGCACATAGTGTTGCGGAAGGATAATTGCCTACTAGAAATTGGAGAAAAGAAGACGGGTGTGACAGAGGAGAAATGGAACTATATAGATAGAAATGATATTGCCAACATACATTTGGCTTTGGAATACGGGGTCCTATCGAGCATTGTAGAGAAAAATATGGGAAAAGAAATATGGGATACTCTGATTAAGTTATACAAGGCCAAGTCAATACACAAAAAAAATTCATGGAGAGAAAATTTTACACTCTTCAGATGGAGGAGTCATCATCGGTGACTTACTATATCAAAAACCTCAATACTCTGTTTGTTCAAATCATGGTGTTGGGCTATAAAATTATGGATACTAAACATGCAGAGATTCTACTCCAGGGTTTTCCAGATTTGTATGACCAACTTATCATCAACCTCACCAATAGTATCCAGAGGGATATGATTCTATTTAATGGTGTTTCATCCACGGTTCATGAAGAAGGAAGTCGACTCAAGAATAGGGAGGGAATATAGGAAACTTCACACCAAGAAGAGACTCTGTCAATAGAGAGAGGAAGGATGATGGAGCATGGTTCCAGTGAAAGCCAAAATCATGAAGGTACAAATCAATGAGTAAGAAGAAGAATGTAACATGTTTTAATTTTGGCAAGAAGGTCCACATAAAGAATGATTGTTGGAACAAGAATAGTAGTGGAAAAGGTTCTTAGCGAAATGTGGTGAGTACTTCTAAAAAAGGAGATATACTAGTCAGTGAAGCGGTAATGGCAACTGGGAGCAGGAAGCATCTCGACGATGCATGGATTATTGACTCAGGAGCAACATGGCACATGACGTATTGACGGTATTGGTTTGACCAATATGAAACCATCCTAGAAGGAATTGTGTATATTGGTAATGATCACACTCTGAAGATCATTGGAGTCGGTAGCATCAAACTAAAGACGCATGATGGCATAATATGGACCATCCAAGGAGTACATCATGTGAAGGGCCTGAAGAAGAAAATATTTTCTTTGGATCAATTTGATGACATTAGATGCAAGACTTTCACCGGGAATGGAGTGATGAGAATTTTGAAAGGCACACTTGTGGTAATGAAGGAAGATAAAATCTTGAAGAACCTATATGTGCTTATGAGTGAAACGTACAAGGAGGTGGAGATAGTGGTTGCCTCAACTAACTCAACGGAAGAATTGACGAATTTATGGAATCAGAAGCTTGGACATATGTCATAATGAGGTATAAAGATTCTTGAGTATCCAAAGTTGTTTCCTTGTCTTACAACGGTATCCTTACCATTTTGTGAGCATTGTGTTTTGAGCAAGAAATACAGGTTAATGTTCAGGATTTCAACATCACGAAGCATAGAGATCTTAGATTTGATCCATTCTGATGTTTGGGAAGCACCGGTTATATCCCTCGGAGGAGAAAGGAACACTGTATCCTTTATTGATGATTATTCCAGGATATTTGGGTGTACCCAATCAGGAGGAAGGTAGATGTTTTTGAAGTCTTCAAAACATTCAAAGTACTGAAGGAGCTTCAATCTAGAAAAAGATCAACTTTATGAGGCTTGTAAATAGTAGATAATATACTAGCCATGAGTTTGATACTTTTGTCAACATGACGGAATAAATAGACAGTTCACAGTGGAGTACACTCCTCAGCAAAATGGAGTGGTAGAACAAATGAATAGAACCCAGTTTGATAGACCAAGGGTAATGTTGAAGACTGTGGGAATTACAAAAACTTTTTGGGAAGAAGTAGTGAATACTGCTTGTTATGTGATCAATCGATCTCCTTCAATGGTGATTGATCTGAAGACACCAATGAAGATGTGTACGAGTAAACCCGCTAACTATTCTCGGTTACATACTTTTGGAAGCCCTGTATTTGCAATGTCTAATGACTAGGAAAGATCGAAGTTAGGTTCGAGATATTGAAAATGTTTCTTCTTAGGGTATGCTGATGGTTTGAAGGGGTATTGTTTGTGGGATCCCACTACCCACAAATTTTTCATCATTAAATATGTCATTTTTGTAGAAGATAAGGTGCATATGACAACTGATCAAGAAACTAAGAAGGAGAATACAGAAACTATAATAGTCGAAGTAGTTGAAAAATATAAGGAAGAACTAGTTTCCTCTGAGATATTACCAAAGCATGATGGATAAGAACCAGTTGAGTCTGGACCACAATGGAAAAATCAGGAAAAAATATCACCAGTATGGAACTCAAACTATGTCACTAAGAGCAATATTTCATAATACGTATTGACATAGAATGGAGACCCACCTTCTTTTATTGAGGAAACCTAGAGTCCAGATGTATCCTCATGGATGGTGGCGACACTGGAGGAACTTGTATCCATGCACAAGAACAAGAATTGGGATCTTGTTCCATTACCTCAAGGAAGGAAGGATATTGGAAACAAATGGTTCTTCAAGATCAAGCAGGGTGGAAAGGACCAGGTGGACAGATATCGCGCAAGATTGGTGGTCAAATGATTTTCTCATAATGATGTTATTGATTTTAATGAAATATTTACTCCTGCTGTTAGACTGAAGAATGTTCAGTTTGTTCTAGAGATGTGTGCTACATACAACTTACATATAGAGTAGTTGGATGTGATGACTACGTTTCTTCATGGTAATCTTGATGAAGAGATGTATATGCTCCAACTAAAAGTTTTTTCTGAATAAGGTGATGAGAACTTGGTTTACAGGTTGAACAAATCTCTGTAAGGTCTCAAACTGGTGTCGAGGTGTTGGTACAAGAGATTTTATTCCTATATCATGAGCCTTGGATACGACAAACTTCATTAAGATCCTTGTTCGTATTTCAATGGTTCATATGGTAATGATTTCATCATTCTTCTATTTTATATGGATGACATGTTGGTTGCAGTCCCCAACAGTGATCAAATCCAGAAGGCGATGGAACAGTTGGATAGGAAGTTTGATATGAAGGAGTTGGGACCAGAAAACAAGATTCTCTGGATGCAGATTTACCAAGACAGAAATAACGGGAAGATTTGGCTATCACAAAAGATTTACTTATAGATGGTATTGGAATGCTTCAACATGCAAGACTGTAAGCCAATATCTACCCCTATTCCTTTTAATTTCATGTTATCCTCCATGATGAGTCCTAGTAGTGAAGAAGAGAGGATACAAATATATTGAGTGTTGTATGCATCAGTAGTGGGTAGTCTAATGTTCACTATGGTATGTACTAAAACAGAAATTGCACATGTAGTGGGAGCAGTTATTCAATACATGGTGAATCCAGGATGGGAGCATTGGAGCATAATGAAGTGGATCTTGAGATACATTAAGGATACCTCATATGTTGTAATATGATATTGAGGATCATATTTTACTGTCAGATGTTATGTTGATTCAGATTTTATGGGTGATTCTGACTGGAGGAAATATACTACTGGTTATGTGTTTACACTAGCAGGAGTAGCTGCGAGCTGGATTTTGAAGTTACAGTTAGTTGTGGCTTTATCCACGATGGAGGCAGAGTACATGGCAGCAACAAAAGGTTTCAACGGTGAAATTTTGATGAGAAGGTTTTTAGAGGAGCTCGGGCACATATAGGTGTAGATTCCATTGTCTTGTGATAGTTAGAGTTCCTTGCACATTGCAAGGAATCTATCTTTTTATTCCAGGATGAAGTACATAGGGGTAAAATATCACTTTGTCCAAGATGTGGTAGAGGAAGGAAGTGTGGACATGAAAAGGTTCACAGTAACGAAAATCATGCAGATTTCCTCATGATGCTGATTAACTATGATACGTTCAGATGGTGCAAATCCTCGAGCGGCCTTACAGATAGTTGAGTAGCATGTTTGGAAGATATAAATGATATGTGAAGATGTGATTGGTTCTCAATAAAATATCTAAGTGGCAGATGTTTTGGTATATTTTTATCTAAGATGGTGTCACCCCCCAATGTCTCAAAGGGGGTGGGTTGAGGGTGGTAGGTGGTTGGTGGCCAACCCACCAAATCCATTAGCGAGTGAGGCATAAAGAGATGCTGTAATTTTCCTATAAAAGGCAAGATCATCCCCTCCTTTTAGTATATCATCACCTTTGCATATCATCCTATTTAGAAGTTCATCAGCTATTTCTGGTATTTTGTGAGGCAGTTTTCCCACCATATTCAAGAGAGATATTCACGAGGGTTTTCTCCTAGTATTATTGAGGGAGTGTGTACCACTTTTACCCCATAGTGATCCTTCTATTTTCATGTGGTTTTTTACCACTTCCATTTGGGGGTTTTCCACGTTACATCTGGTGACCCTTTTATTTCTGCATTTTGAACATTATTTTATCTCGTGATTATTATTGCACTGGTGGTCCAATCATTTACAGTCCCAATAGAAGGGCAGACCAGTATGAGGTGGGAGGCCAATTTCATGGTGGTGTCCGGGCGAGAGTGGGGCCGACCCGCTTTGAAAAAAATCCTTCCTTTTTTTCATGAACTATTTTATTTAGAAAAAATCATGCCCAACTTATAAAATCAGGTCCCTTTTAAATTGGCCGACACATAATTCCACACCCACCTTTTTTATTTGAAAATTCACCTCCAATAAAAAATATTTCACATTATTATTTTTCATTGTAAGACACACATATAAAAATGATTTAAAAAAATAATAATCTTATTACAATAATATTAAAAATTCTTATCACTCTTAAAATTCAGTGGAATTTGGTTTCAACTGGAAAATACTATTCTAGTACAAAACTTGTAGTCAACGAAATTTGTTGTAAAACACCGCTTCCAAAAAAATAAATGACATATATAGTCCTATAATTTTAATACCTGAAATGAAAAATGATCCTTATTATAAAATTTTGATGACCATAACTTGGTTGTCCAAAGTCGGATCAATGTGCTGTCTTTTCCATTGTGAAAGAAATTAAACTCTCTACTTTGGTTAATGAAATTTAATTTTTTATTGGACTCAAAAAAAATTTGTGATTTTTTTATACCAATTGATGGTATCATGGAAATCAACAAAAGTCGATGGGTTGGGTAAATAAAATATTTTTATCATTGGGAAAACGAGACTTGTCTTCTTTGATGATTTGATCCCTAGTACAGTTTGTGGATCTCGGGTAAATTAAACAGAGAAAAAAAATAAAAAATATGTACCTCATTTTGGATTGGGGAGCACTCGATATAAGCTCATCCCCAATGATCATTGATCGATGTATCTAAAGCCAAACCCCTCTATATCATCTATAAATGCTCTTAGAATTCACTCTCTCACCGTTCATCATAATCATGGTGCTAACATGGATTTCTGATGAGTCCTTCAATTTTGAGACAATAAAAACAATCCCATGAATTCGATATGTCGAAGTCATACTTGGATTAGAACTCGAAGAGAGGCTTTATCTCACTAGAAAGTGGGTGGAGAGATAATATCTCATTCCAGGCGAATGAATTGCATACCAAGAGCATCTCCTATCCTTATTATATAGTGGGTGACAAGATTACCTAGAAAGGGTTCCCCAACCCCCAAAAAAATATCACTCACTAAATAAGTAATAAATAAAAAATATTGACGAAGTAAATCACATAATAAATATTCATTATATTTTATCACATACCTGTAATATATATCAAATATATTATTTGATAAACCCAATCCATTTAACTTGACTCATAATTCCCAATACATATTAATCGAACCTAGAATATTAAAATAATATTTATTCGAATAATATTTTATCTAGTTTAATTAACTTGTAAATAGTTTTAATAAATAAATTCAATTCAATGATTAATAAATTGAATAATAATAAATTTATTTATTTATCGGTGATCATTAACTTGGACAACACTCAGACCCCGTGGTGGGGCTAACCATGTCTGATATACATATTTAGTTGAATAGAGAGAATTCTTGAATATGTTATAGTGTCTGATCCTCTAGGACCTTATCTTGATTGCAGTAAATAAAATCCATAGACTAAGAGTGGAGTCTAGAAACCCATCATGTACCCTAAAGAGATAAGTCATAGAAATGAAAACCAACTTACCGACATGCACTATGTGCTATAATCTCTTTGTCTTTAAATATCACATGATGAAGAACAGACACTTGTGTCATCGCCCTTTTTTGAATTTTTTATTTTTCGATCTAACAAGAAGGATTTTCCCTTGACTACCCTGGCCATGGTCTTATAAAGGCATTACTGTCCTAATCAATAAGGCAGGAAATATATTATTTCCTCAACCTGGAAGTGACAAATAATTTCTTGACCATTCAACCAATTCCAAACCACCAATGACACACCCAAGACAATATACCCTATCACAATTTCATTATCATGGATTTTTTCTTGCATAAAAGATTGCGATCAAATGGAAAACATTGATAAAGTTATAAAGTTAATAGAAAAATATATATGTCCATATATAGGAAAAACCAATGACACAAAAAACATGTGGTGTTCTTATTGGTGGGTTTTTCCTCGTGATCTCACTACTAGATATCATGAAGTGTGAACATCATGAGAATAATTATCATCTATTATAAGCCCCTAGCACATGATAGTAAAAAATATAATGTTTCCATTCAGTAAGATGTATCTAGACCATAAGACCTTTGTTTAAGATTAATGTTATAATATCTCAAGGTTCTCATTATCACTTGGGATCTGATATAACATTTTTATATGACAATTAATATAAGAACATTACCATTATATAGTTGATGTAGAAATATCTACACTATAATGGTAAGTATACATCATGTATATCTAACTCTATACATGATATAGTAATAAAAAGTACTATTTATTTTGTTCCAGGGAACCCAATATTATAACAGTAGTTCCACCATGTTCTTGGTTCGCTAGACCATTCCCCTCTCCCATGGTGATCCGCCATAATGCAGGAGGATTCCCTCAGCAATTTCCATTCCCCAACATCTTATACCACAATATGGTGTATCCTCCCCCATAGTGTCCACCACACCAATTCATGTTTGACCATTCCATTATATAGCTACCATGCCCATCCCTATGATGTTTCAGCCCTCCCATTTCCCACAGTTGGTCTCCCCTGATTCCAAACCTACCAAAATATATGGCTACATGGTGTGTGGGGTGGGGGATTCATCGTGTGGTTATCTCACCATGACCATAATTTTGAAACATACAAGACCACAACTTCAATCACTGTTAGTAACATGGAGTGGTGAATCTTCGAGAGCCCAAAACTACCCCTTTTCTAACAAGAACCCCTAAAAACACCCTAAAACCAAAGAAAACCATCTCGAAACTTAAGAAACATAATAAAATACAGTAATACCACAAATCATGGGTGTCACACATTATGATTACGATATTTAAAAATTAAACATTTATTTGGAGCTCAAAAGATTAATAAATTCAAAATGTTATAAAATAGTTAATCGACCCATTAATCACATAACATTTGAGAATGTTTACATCTCCTTGAGGACCCTAATTTATTTATTAAAGTAATGTTATAAATTTGATTTGGTGTCTCAAATCTATGACACTCAATTTCTTAGTTAAACCCATTTCCAGTAACTCTCTATTCATCTCTTCCACTTAAGCCTAAGAGGTTCTAGAAAGACTTTATTTAGATATAAATTCCCTGGATATGATCCAATATTTCTATAATAGATGAATTACGTGAGCAGATTCAAATTTATAGTTTAGTTCTTGTATTTTTTATCAAACATAGAGAATAAAATCAACATATAATATTATATGTGTTTTCATTATATTTCATATGAATTGAGAACTTGCTATATCAATAATATTTTATGGGATTTGTTGTTTAATTATACTAAATTTGAGGTATATAAGGTGGGAAAAAATTAATAGTGGTATCATAGAGATTAAATGAATAATTTGTTTAATAATGAAATGAGATATAAGATGAATCAATGAATCATATATTACAATTCAAAGGTGTCATAAGTAATAATGTGCTGTTGATTATTTTCATCATTTAAGTTATTTAATTGTATACTATGATTGAATATATTGTATTGTATGATGTGTACAAACCATGATTCCATAAAATAAATCATTATATCATAAAACACTTTTTATGTAATCCATATAATAAGGTATAGTTTAAAAACTAGGTTTTCAATATGTTATAAGATATAACATAAGTAGTTAATATAGTACAATGAACTATTAGAGATGATGACTCACATGACCAAGATAATATGATTGGTTATTCCTTAATCTCATAGAATATGATTTTCCATAACCATATTTTGTGACATAACTTCATAGTTTGTGTCTTTTTTTTCATTATAAATATTTTATGACATGGTATCTAAGATAATCATAGTATACAACTCATATGGTTTATATGTTATGATTTGATGGGAAAATATGTTTTGAGTTTATGAAATAGTGATAATAAATTTAAGAAAATTTCATTAAAATAAATGCCTCATAGAATATTAAGCGTTCATGATTCTCATTATTTAAGTATTTATGAAATATTAAATAAATGAATATGAATTATATATATATATATATATATATTTGTGCCCTATTAAAAAATAAATCCATCAATGTAGTCTTCAATAACCCCCATTCGGTATCAGTGTAACTCTTAAGCATATAAAAATACATTTGGAGAGAATATATATGTATGAGGTGAATATATTATATGAAAAATCATCCAATATTTAATTTATGAGGTGTTCATAATTTAATTCATAAAATGTTTGCAATTATGAAAAATTATGAATTGTTCTTATCGATTCCCTATTAAATGACATATGTTTAATTAAAATTTAAATATAATACAATTAATTTTTTTATGTTAGGTATTGCATTTTTTATTATCTAATTCACTTATGATCAATTATTTGATTTTTCATAATTCTAATGTAAATTTTTATTATATGTTCATACATATTTGAAATTAAAATCATTATTTGAAATATAAATCATTCCGAAGTATTTAGTATCAATAGCGAGGATTTGGGCATGACCACTCACTAACTTGAGGGTTTAAAATCTATCTTAAAAGGTAATATTCGACTATTTATTAGACCATACATAACTAGAGATTAATTTTTTTTATTTCTAATTATTGTAATTCTTTATGATGTTTCATGAACCATTTGAATATGATACATTTGGTTATATTGTTGGATATTATAATTAAATATTTTACCGTGGTTTCATGACAGAAATTATTTTTTATATAATACATTCATATTATTGTGTTTTCAACATGTTAATTTTATTGAATATACATGATGTATATAAATTAATAATTACGCTCATAAAGATCATCTAAATTACCTCAATAATACCAAATTATAAGATCCCAATAAATAATTGTGCTTATAAAGAACTCATTTATCCAAAAAAGTGGGCTATGTAAAAGTCAGACACCCATGATTTATCTTTGGTAAAACATGAATGATTAATGTGATTTTATTACAAAAGTTTAATTTCAATCTGATAATTTACATTTAATTATGATCCTAAAGGAATGAAGTTAAGTTGAATCATTAGATTAATCTTGGGATGTTCTTTTATACCTAAATATTTAATGGTTATATATGATGATATTGATAAAATAAATCCTTCTAAATTGTCAACTATTGAGAGATAATCCAATGTAGATTTATGTTATGGTAAAATATTAATATTTAAATGTCAGAAAATATACATGTATGTGTTTGTTCATTTTTTTAAAAAGAATAAAAAAATAATGAAGAAATAAATCTTATTAAAATTGAAAATATATTTGATGGATTTTCATGGATATTAAAGAGATATTTACTAATTTTAGTGGATGAAATAAAAAAGTACACCATAGTGGCGTTTACCATATTATATCCAGTGCTTATGGTTCTTCAAAAATTATTGGAATGTTGAAGAAAAATTCTCATGTTTATCTGGAAACATTGTTCAAGTTACTTTCTACTAAAATGAAAACTACTACCATGGATATATTATATTGAATCCAACACATTATGAAACCCAAATTTTGAAATATCACTTGCATAACAATGTTCGAATCATCCAAAACTAGTAGCACCTGATGTCAATGTTATTATGAAGAAACTAAACTCCAATGTTTCATGTTGAATCACCTTGACCTTGAATCATTTGGAACAAACACATGAGTTGAATAATGAAAAAACTCACACAAACACAGAATAACAAAGGGATTTTCATAGTTCAAGCATAGTCTTACTTATCTAGAGAAACAATACTGCTCAATATTAATAATAAATTAAGAAGAGAATGATCACAATATTTTCAATATTGTTGAAAAATTGACCCCACTCACTTATATATAGACAAGTCAAGATGGGTTTTCGAGTTCCAACACCTTCTAATATTTACGGGTTACCCTTTTATTTTTCAGGGCCACAGACAGTTGTTCAACAAACGCATTATATAAAAATATGATCCTTGAAGAACAATAAAGTTAATACAACTTATGTTTCCTTTAAAAGAAACTAATGTTATTCTATTGGAAACAAACCTATTTTTGGTGTTATATTTATTGTCAATCATTATATCAAATAGTAGTATTGGAGTATTGGAATAATTTAAAGACATGGTAATGAGATCTGCACAAAAAAAAGCTTAGTAGGTTAGAAAAGGTTGTAGAATTCACTACACGATCCAATAATTGTTCAGGATGAGGAGATGATTGATAACTGATAGCCATATTAATATTGTATAATTTGATAATCATAGAATATTAGAAGGTAAGAAGAGTGAAACTTCTATATTTTTTAGTAAAATTTGAATGATATAAGAATTTTACAGTACACTTATATCCTCTTTATGAGGAAGTGTTGTTTTCTGATTATTGGAATTATGTTGGAAGTGATAAGAAGGGAGTTGATCGTTAATTTTTCCATATATGTTCAAATGATATAATCCAGGCAAGAGGATTCAATTTTTATGGTGTGAATTTTTACAGTTACATTGAAATTTTTTGTCTTAAAAATATTGGAGGGGAATATTTGGAGCCTTGGAAATATTTCACAATGTTTCCAAAGAAATGTAAGTGTTTTAAGAAATAGATGTTCTTGGAGATATAAAATCTTTTCTATCACAAAGGTAGAGTTTTAAGATAGTATGGTTAAGTGGGTGCTGACATAGAATATTTGGTAAAAGATAAGTTTCAAGAAAGTTAGGAAGTTTTTTTAAAGAAAGATGCACAAAGAAGTCAAAAAAATATTGCAAAATTCATAAGTATCATGAAATATAATGTTTAGTGAACAAGTTTATGTTTGTCAATCAAAGTCACAAATAGAAAAAAATTAAGGAAAAGAGATAAATTACTATGAATCTAGGAAACATAGGTGACTATTTAAGAAAATCTGGTGAGATTGAAATGAAAAACATCAATTAAATAGATTCATTTTCTAGATGTCTAATTTTTCACGAATTTTTAGTAATGTAATATAAATATATGACCCCCAATAGAGAAAAAATATGGAGACTTGGTTGAGGAATATTATTGAGAGAAAAATGATCTGAATTTTCTATCATCTAATGTTATGTTAACTGACATGTTTTGTAACCAAACTTCCTAGAATCACTATATTTTATGAACATAGTGTATGGGTGAAGTATTGTTTTTCAAAAATGATAACCTTGTGTGCATGAAGTATCTAGAAAAGTTTCAAGAAAAAAGACTTTAAAAGGACACACTTATGTGAACTCAAGTATCTAAAAGTTTAAATTGTAATAAAGTTAAGAATATCAGGAAAGTGGAAGTAACATGAATAATAGGTATTTAACATAGGTTTCATGTGAACAATGCATTTAAAGAGCATCAAATCAAGCCTATGATGCAATCAGAGTCTCATGGTGAATAAAGACAGACCAATATGTTTCCCATAATTTGAATAGAATTTAAATTATATAAATTATGGAAGTTTCTTCACCAAATTAGTTTGTAGGAGTGATAATGATGTAGTGCGCCTTGGGTGAGGAGTGACCAAGCCCATAAAATTGTAACGACAGTGTTACTAGCATAGATAGATATTGACAGAAACTCTATATCCCTAGATCTTGTGATGATTATTATATCTTGATACACGTTGACACACAATCGATGTGTGTCACTTGGACATATCCCTTTATGCAGAACCAAATAAAATATATGTGTTCTATGTGTGATTTACTTTCATATATATATATATATCTAATAATTTTTTTTTAATTGTACTGACAAGAAGTATAGGTTGAACACTAATCTTGTTAACATGAGAACAAGAACCTAAAAAATAATCAAAAAATAAGAGGAAATTTTTTCATTTGGGATACACCCCCCCCCCCCCCCTCTTAGGGTGTCCTAGGTTTCAACAAGCAGTATCAGAGCATAAAGGTTCTAACGTGGTTTCAAACTTGCTCAAGAAAATATTGAAGAATATTTATTAGTTGATATGGGTCACTCATATCAAAAAGGAAATAAAAAAGTTATAGAAAAGAAGGAATCGAATGTTCCATAGATTAATGTGCTATATGTTCATTAAAATAAAGTATAAGATGCCCAGAAGGGGAAGGAATTATATGGTGAAGTTTATCTTCAAGTAGATTAATAAGGTGCTCTATATAAATTAGATATTCAAAGAGTAAAAAAATTAAAAGGTTTTAAATATATTGGAAGAATCTATTGACTATGTAGATGACCTAGAAGAAGAAATTTATATACTTAGGAAAGAGTTAATTGATCAAGAGAACCTGAAAATATAAGTAGAACTCAAGATGAAAACTGAAGATCAAGGCAAGCTGATTAAAAGTTTTAAGGATTATATTAAAGAACAAAATAAGAAGTTTGACACTTATGATGAATAAATTCTTGAAATAAAGAATTTTGTGGATCCTTTTCTTGTTGAATTAGAAAAAACATTATTACAAGTGTTAACTGTAAAGATAGGACACAAGACTATGATGAAAACATTAATGAAAAACATTTAGACATAGTTTTAATGAAGTGTAATAAAGAAGAGTCTCATATAGTGCTCATTGAAAAATAATTATATATATATATATATATATATCTTCTTAATCATTAATTGTCTAGAAAAATAATGATATAGAAACTTGTCTAATCAAAACCATATAAGAAAAAATTATAGATGCTGAAGAAATATTTAGATCAATTAAGATGGTCAAATATAATGAAGTAGAAGTTAAAGTAAATGGGATAAAATATATTGATAAAAAATCACCATAAGAAAATAAAATGCATGATGATCAAATCCAAAAGTTTAAATATTTATGGATTAATAGATTGAGCACAGATGAGGTAGAGAAAAATACTCTCATCATGAAGTGTTTGGAAATAGAGATCAAATAAAGAAATTTGGAATCTATACAATCTAAGAGTTCTAAAATTGTAGAAAAGTGATGTGTTTCCAAACGATTATATGAAAACTGCCATGATTATAAGAATTTATTATGATATTATATTTATTAGTCTACTATAATAACATATAATTAGGTAACCCAATGTCCCAATATTTTTTTTACTAATGTAGTTTCATATGCTAATGTAGGAACTAATTAAAAATTTGGTCAAAAGTGGATGGATAAAAATTACAAGGGATACAACACTGCATAAAGTTTGCATGAATACATATCCAAGATCAATAACTCTACAAATATTTTTCAAAATAATTCCAATATTTTACAAAATATTAAGATACTCAATCAAGCTAGATTGTATCTACACGAAATGGAAGAAGATTTATTAGATACTTTTGGTGTTGTTGTACGTTCAAACACAAATCCATGTAATGTTTCATTGTTTTTAAAACTATGGATAATATATAAGTACTACATTCTGATAGAGACATATTAAGAAATTTAAATCCTAGTTTGTTGAAGTATGGTTCACAAAAAGGAACAAATCTGTCTATAATGAATAGATATAAATGTATTGAAGAAACATTGTGACTGTTTAAATATAATTGGTCACTAATATGAGTAGTGTTGGTATGTACTAATCAATAACAAATCATATGAAAATTAATAGATAATCCCACAATATAAATATATGCAAAGTGTAAATGGAAGTAAGTCCACTTTCACGAATAATCATTAAAAAAGATTGATCAATGTTCATCCAAGAAGAATTTTTTTGAGGATGTCAAATAAAATTAGAAAATATGCACCTACTATGGTAGAAAATGAAACATCACGGGTCATTATAATGTGGTCATGATAATTAATTACAAATAGAGAAATCATGAATCAAAGAAATAACTAATCTTGAAAAGGAGTAATAGAACTAGTTTGGTGAAGAACATCCAAAAAAATGACTCAAATCTCATAAGGTTGTCGAAAAGGAATAACACAAAGGTTGGTAGATATCTTTTTGAAAAGATTAATTTGTATGGACATAAGGATAACAAGTGTGTGAGATTGTTACTTGGACAAAAGGAATTATTGAAAAAAAAGGAAAAAATCTTTGAATTCTTGTGTTAAAAAATATTATTGAGAATAATGGATCGATTCAAAAAATGAAGAATTAGAATGTGTCTTAAAAATTCATATTCATATGTCTAGAATAGTTGGGAACAGGTAAGAAAAAGGGGAAATCAAAAAATATTGAAAATGAAATGATAACTAAAGTGTCAAAGCCCACTCCATCTAAGAAGGCAGTTTCACTATTTGTGAATAATTCTGATGAAAAATGAAAAAAATGAATCTTTGGATGAAACACGTAAGATTATATTTAATCCAAAACTTTAGATGGAACGTAATCCATAGAATATGGATAATTCTAAATTCCATACCTAGAGAAAAATCTATAAAAGTGGAATATAAAAAATAATTGCTAATAAGGTTTGGAAAAAAGTGGTAAGCACTGGGTTGGTTCATCAAGACTAACCAAAATCCTCAACCCAACCATGTCGGAGGTACTCCTCTCCTCGTGAATTTAACCATTTCTACTATACCTTTGAAGTTATGAATTGTTAATAGGGATATATGATCCAAAGGGTGTGTATGTCCTAAAATGGTGTGGGTGTATAAGATGAATGGAGATACATGCGACAATAATAATAAGAAAAATTGAAATTAATATATGGTATCACATTCAAAAAGTGGTGTTAAATAACTACTCTATTTATCAAATCTATTCTATAAGCTGTGTGCTATAAAAATGGAATATCATATGATAGAGAGCCTAATTTGAAACTGAGGTACTGTCAAATCTATGTTTTAACGATCTAGGGGTTCTAAGTAACATTGAATATTAAACTACTAGTATCGAGCCTCGGTTTAAGTGGTATTTATCCACGAAGATAATAAATATTAGTGGTGAATAATCAAAAGTCATGTATCTCATGCTTTTTTTGTTTAAATGATTTGGTATTAGTTGGATATTTTCATGATACCACGAAGTTGTTGGAAAATCAATAGTTTTCCCATTAAGTGGTCTCCCCATTCTAAATATCAATTCAACATTTGTAATTAGCTCAAAATTTGGTATCAATAAGAGGAATCAGTCCAAAATTAGATATACTTCGAGAGAGTTGGTGAAAAGAATTCTAGGTTGTTTAGACTTATCTGGTAAAGGAGTCCTATGAAGAATTGAAGATCATACATACCAAGTTGTACCATGTGTTTACATTTAGCAAGTGTTGTAGGTTGACTAATCTTGTGGTATGTCTCGAAGACATGTTCTTAATTTCTTATTCACTAATTTTTTTGGTGTTAGTGTGGTTGATATCACATGATTATTATTATGATTTACAAAAGAAATAAATTTATGCCACTATCATGTAAAAAACCATCCTGGGTCAACTAGAGAAGCCACCCAAATTGTCTAATCGTGTAATATAGGTAAAAATGATAACAAAAACCATTATTGAATATATAAAAAACAAGACATACAACCATAGTAAAAAGTTTATACAAAATAGATACCACAAATACATGAAATTAAAACCAAAACAGGTTAAAATAGAGAGTATTCCAAATCCCCATGTGACCAATAGTCACCTCCAGACAATCCTAAACTGAAGGCAACAAGAATAAGAGAAGTCAACATGCTACAAGATGCTCTTCCCTTTACCTAGACCATGAAATAAACCATCTAAAAATTCCCAAATGCACAAGTAGGTAATGATCCGAATCCCAGTAGGATACCATCATAGTTTCTATATAGGGTCTAATACCAAGAATTCAACAATTATATATTTTAAAACAAAATAGTTTTAAAAATAATTTTTATAAAACCAAACCATATGTCAATCATTTTACAATTTTGTCCTTTTCTTTTTTATAAAATAATTTCATATTATTAAATGAGAAATATAAAAAGTGGAAATAATAAAAAAAGAAATCATATTCATGCTTCAATAGGTAAAAAGGTAAAAACATATCCATGAAATAACCTATCAGGTGAAGCTATGTGATACAACCTTATATAAAAACCTGTGGGAAAAAATCCATGATAAAAAATATTACAATAAATAACGATAAATGAAAGTGGACATCACATTTTGGATCTAGGATATAGGACACTACATACTAGACACTAAAAATACTAAACAAGAATAACGTTGGATCTTACTGATATTGAGACCTGCCAATTGATATCACAAAAGGTTACCACTTAGTGGTGCAACACACACTAAGGATACCCATTTATCTTTCCTAATTCACCCAAGGTTCCCAATGTTCATGTTCTCAAATTCAATTAAAAACCATGCTCATGATTTTTTAAAATGTTTTCAAAGCTAAAATAGTCGGCTTTATAGGTTTACAACCCATTTCCAAATAAATAAAATCCATTTTCTAAGAAAAAACCCTTTTATGAATAATTTTTCTTCCACCAAAACATTTGAAACCACATATCACATAAAATCAATTAAAACCCAAGGAAATAAAAAGAATGTCCAGAAATTCCACAAATTAACCCATTTTATATAAACAGTGAGATTAAAATGGTATAAACCTAGCCACCTTATACAATGGTGAATGAAAACCAAGATAATGACGTTTGAAAGACAAGGCACACCAAGAAACTGAAAAGGAATGATAAAAAACAATATCCAATCAAAAATTCAAACCCAACCACATCCACAACCATAGCTGTAACCAAATCCAATGAATAATCATAAGGATTACATACTTGAAGAAAAGAAACCCAACCACAACTATGGTCAATCACTTAACTAAGTAATCCAAAATATAGGGAATCAACAAAAATCAGATAAGAAGATCCTCTAGGTCAAGAGCAAGGAATCCTATAATGAATGAAATAAGAAACCACTCGTGAAACACCTAAAAATCCAAAATCACATCTATTACATGGTGTGTAATCCCATTACACTTCATGTAATCCATGAAGCTCATACACATAGAAAAACTCATTTCCATTTTATTAAAAATCCGATATTTATTATTAAATAATGTGAACATGTTACATGGAATGTAAACCCTTCATGTCTTTTATCATTTCATGAAACCTATTTTCCGATGGATACACATCATATAACATCCTTATATAACATGTAAATCCTTATAAGACTATAAAAACATCATGTTTAAGGAGATAAACTCAAATACCATACTCTGAGCATTCATCAATATTTAGAAGAACATCTCTAATTTTTTGAAACATTTATACATATACTCCATTAATTCAAACAAAAAAACATCCCCAAACATTAGGTATTTTTTTAGAAAATGTTCTTTATACTTGGGAATCCCAAGACACACCCAATTAAAGAGGAAAACAAGTAAATAGAAGGTAAAAATACTTGAATGTTAGTAATTGGATGTTACAACCTCCCCATCATAAACTCTTCATACTCCCAAAAATCCCTCAATAACCTAGATCCACAAAAAGATAATTCCACTACTACCTCTTAAATGATTCCTAATCCCACATCTTTTGAGTATCCTATCTAAACTACCATAGTAACCAAACCAAAGGAAACATTTTACCACTAAGTACCTTATCATGGAAATTCATAATTTGAAATTGATACACAACCAAAGTGGTTCCAGTCTCAAGATAAACATCCCCCCATCTGATTACATGGAAAGGATATGGTATATGCATCCTCAGTTGGGAAACATGAAACATGTTATGGATATATGTAAAACTATATGGTAAGTTCAATCAATAGGCCACCTTCCATAGTAGTCCAATAATCTCAAAGGGATACAAAAACATCTGTGATAGCTTACCCTAATTACCTAACCGACGATGTCCCAAGTGAGGGGAAACTCTGAGAAAGACTGGATCACTAACCTCTAACTCTAAGGGCCAATGACTCCAGTCTGTATAATATTAATAACGGCTAGGACAAATCTTCCCAACATAAGGGAGAACTAAATGGTCTCTCAGACAAGGCCTCTAAGGTTGTTGTATTTATCGATACCTGATAACCATTGTTATAGGAACATTCATGAAAAGAAAAAAATAATTTTCCCACGATCCTCTACAAGAATTCCGACAATACAATAGAATTTCCTCTAAAACCCAGATATCCCTCTATATCTGTCCATCTATCTATAGATGATATGTTATTATTTAATTAATCTTGTAATCCATTTATTTCTATTAAATTTTATAAAACCTAGATGTGATCCTTGGGTCCCTGTCAGAAACAATTGTAGAAGGAAACCCATAAAGCATCAAAATTTCTTAGATATACAAATCCCCAAGCTATTCTAATATCATCATCTCCCTGAATGGTAGGAAATGTGAAAATTTTATGAGTTGATCAATGATCACCCAAATCATATCCTTCCAACAATGATTCCATGGTAAAATAATGAAAAAATCAATAGAAATATCATCTCACTTCCATACTATAATGGGTAAGGGATGTAACAACCCTGTAGGTCTCTAGTGTTCTGTATTAATTCCCTAAAAAGTAAGGCACCATGATACAAAATCTAAAATCAAACATCTCATCCCCTCGAACCAATACTGGTGTCACAAAGCATGACAAATCATGGTAGTACTTGGGTGCCCGGGTCAACCAGAATGGTGTCAACTATTCAATAACTATTTCCTTAGGGAAAACAAAACAACCATCCTACCAAGAAAGAACAAATATCCACTAGGAGACCAAGACAACTCACCTGTGTCCTCCCCACCATAAAAGATTTCACCCAAGTGCTTTCAATCACTTTCTATCACCTACATGAGCTAAACTCACTCATCAAAATATGAGGTAGCTTTCATCAAATCCCAGAACACATGTCTACCAAGCTCTTCCACTCCCAAGATCATCTCAAAAAACAAACTTATCAAAGATCATTCTTCCACTGATTCTTTCATGGATTTAATTATAAATTTTACTCTCAATTCAGCAATAAACACATTCTATATTCTAAGGGTATAAGAAATATCAAAATCAAATGTTTTAAGGTATTCCACCCATTATATCTGTCGAAAGTTAATATCCCTCTAAGTAAAAATATTTTTCAAGATCTTATGATCAGAATATAATATAATCCACATGCCAGACAGATAGTGGTGCCAAATTTTGAGTGCATTCATAACTATTTCCAACCCAATATCATAGGTAGGGTAATTATTTTCATGAGGGAATGAATTAGAGTATCCATTGGCCACCACATATTTCCCTTGCAACAAGAAACATCCCAAACACATACCAGAAGAGTCGTAGGAAACAACAATACCTGATCTAGGTTCTAGAAGAATCAAAACTGGATTTGGAGTCAATCTCATCTTTATCTCTTAATAAAATCTTTGACACTTCTCATTCTAATCAAAATTTACACCCCTACGGGTTAAAGATTTCATTTAATATTTCATGTTAGAGAAATACCAAACAAACCATCTATAGTAACCAACCAAACCTAAGAAGCTTCAGATCTCAAACAAATTTTTGGTCTATTCCCAAGACATAACTACCTATAAATTTTTAGGATTCACATTGACTACCCTTTGAGATATCACATGACCCAGAAACTTTACTTCTCAAATAAAAAACTCACATTTTGGAAGCTTACCATAAAGATGATGTTCCCTCCAAGTTTTAATAATGATATCCAAATGGTCCATATACTCTTACTCTAACTTGGAGTAAACAAAAATATCATCCAAAAAAAGAAAAAGAGTCAAAGAACCGATAAGGAATATGGTATATATAATCCATAAACACCAGAGGTGGATTTTTGAGACCAAATGTCATAAACATAATATTGAAATTCTCAAATCAACTCCAAAATGTTGCCTTGGGTATATCCTATTATCAAACTCTCACATGGTGGTTCCCTGACCATAGTTCAATATTAAAAAAACAAGTGATTCCATCCAATCTAATAAAAGAGATCATAAATCCTTATAAAAAGATATTTGTTACTAACGATCAATTGATTCAACTTTCTATGATCAATAAAAATCCAGAGGCTCATATCTTCCTTCATTGCAAAGTCGACATGAGAATCAGATAGTAACATGCTCAGATGAATAAATCCTTTATCCTGTAGGTTATCAAGATGTAACTTAGGTTTCTTGAACTCATCAAGTGCCATATAGTAAGATTACATAAAAATGGGCATTGTAACAAGGAGCATATCTATAGTCAACTTGACCTCTCTCAATGGTGGTAAACCAGAAAAATCATCTTGAAAAATATCAGGGTACTCACACTCCACTGTAGTAAATTTAACACCCAAACAAGGGTCGAATACATCAAGAAAAATGTTTTACAAATTGCATGACATTACCCCCATCAGAAGGAACGAAATTCCCGTTCCTTCCTGATCTAGAGTCCCACTCACCCTGGAAAACATGAGTGACCCCATCGGTAGATATGAACTAAACTCGATGATGATAAAAGTATATATGTGCCATAACACTGATCATTTAATCCATGTTGATAATCAAATAAAATATTTCAGGATCAAGCACTAAAAATTATGAACCCACATCAAAGTCAGTTATCATCACCTGTCACATGGGAAATTTGAAACCTTGTTCAGACCTCTTTCCCAATGGTGTGGAAATATCCAACAAGAATGATATAAGTTCTACACTCAAACCCAACAGGTCAACTAACGTTGATGATATAAAAGAATGAGTAACATGTATATCAAAAAAATCTTGCACCATATACGATGAAATGAACACGGTACCTCTAATAGTAGTTATCTCTACCTTAGATTCCTCCAGAAAATATGCTACTGCATAAATCTATCTAGTATTAGCAGTAAGAACATCTCCCTTGGACTATGTATTAGACCCACCACCCTTGGAAGAATCTGCGTGAACCTAAAAAACCTTGGTGAGAGTGGATCATTCCCTACTGCCCTGAGATATCTTTTCAAAAAAACATTGTAGATGGAATGTTCATCCAAAAAGATAACAAATATTTGGATACTATGCACAATTAGGATTGTTTTGACCATTACTTCCACACTGGTAGCAGGAAACCTATTGTTGCCCCGTCGAAGCCCCTAAAACTGGTCCTGAATATAACCAACCACTCTTACACTTCCATTTCTTTATAGAAGATAAACTGTGGATAACCATTGAACTCATTAATACTCCACTGAAACATATATTTATAGGTATGTTTTCCTTTTCTCAAATTTCCTTGTCAACTACCTCCACAATGGATAGAAGGTACAACAGAATCAACATCGACAGAATATCATGCCTCAGCCCTAACTCCAACCTCTGAGCCTTCACGTGCTCATTAGTGAAAAGTTTCAGTTATAGATTCACCAACTCATTAAAATGGGTATAATAATCCAAAATGATATGATCCCCATAATATAAGGTTATAAACTCATGGGTATTCACTGCATACAATGTATCAGGGTAAAACTGTTGGTTAATGATTTTCTTGATGGAATCCCATGTAACATCAACATGAAACTAAGCTTTCAAAATATAATCCCACCATCTACTTCCCAGTCTCTTGAGAATATATATAATAAAACCCAACTTATAGTATTCAAGAGTTTACAAGAATTTAATGATCATCTCTATCCACTTAGGACACTCCTTGGATTCCTGAGGTCCTTGATTGCATAGCGATTCACTATTGAATTCCACCCTTACACCGCTATTTTAAACTAGTTTTTTAATGAATATTAAAAATATAATAATAAATTAAACTTCATGTTTTATTCAATGAATTACTGTTTATTACTATTTAAAAGGGAAAATATACTTGTTTTTTTATTTTCATTGAAGGTGGAGGTGATTTGGAGGCATAGAGATCATCTAGATGAAAAATGTGCAAAACTGCACGGCATCCAATGGACATCTATCCACTATTTTGAATAGCAAGAGAATTCTGTGAATCCAATTGGGTTACAAATTGGTGGTCCACTCAAAACAATCATGGGATACAACTCTTATTGTTTAACCAAATCTTTATTCGGTCATTTGGTGTCCCATCAGAACCATTCTATCCAGGGGACTGAATCTTCCGATATTCAGACGTTTTTTATGTCTTTTGACCATATCTCCCAATAGAGTTGTATAATGGAAGACAAATTTGACAAGAATACATTCAAGAGTCCTTCCAACAACTTTTCTCTATTGATCAGGCCATGATATGACATTCTACTATTCCAAAACCGAGACAAAATTGGTATCCCAAAAACAGGGTGCCCAAAACAATGTCCCATTTTGGCTATAAAAATGCACCATGGGCACCTCATTTTGAAGTTTGGAAAAGGAGTTAAGTGCTAACAATTTTGAGTTCCATATATTTCCTCTACTCATACTAGATGTTTTGGAGGCCCATATCCCCATAGGAGGATCAAGAATGAATAAGGGGTTCCACACAAGCTTCATCTTCCACCAGATGTCGATCTAAATAGTGGATGGTAATTTTGGGGGAGCTACACACACTTGGGAGGGAGTTACAACACTTGTTCTTCTACTAGGTTTGTGTAATTTTTGTGCAAAAAAATTCACTTTTAATTATCTTGACATAATTATCCTCTGATTTCATTTCTATTGTTATAATGAATTGAAACACTTTTTATTTCAACACCGATTGGGTTGAGATATTAAGTGAGAATCATGGTTTGTTCCTATTAGACAAGACAAGAGTCCTATTTATATCACACATACATACAATTTTATTATTCTTTGGTATCCTTTATTCTCTATGTTTTATACCCAAACCTTGACAAAGTGATTGTTGTTTCATGGGGTGGTTCTTTGGGCATCATTTAAAAGGAAAGAGATTAGTTGAGATCTTGACCACCATCAACCAAAGGTTTCCATTAAACCTTGTGTATTTTTAAGAATTATGAACTCACCAAGATGTGTAGTGGACTTGAAATTTTAACCTTATATCATAACTCTAAAACAATTCTTTTATTGATCAACTATACAACTCTCTAAATCAAGTCATTTTCTTTAAACTGTTTTTAAACCACCCCTCTTTTAGTACTTCTTGTTAAAAAGGCCCACTCTAAACCCACCAATTCTTCATGAGAGAAGACCTAGGGTCTTCCCTAGAATACTAATCAACCTTAAAATCATAATCAATTTGATGTGTCATGACAGTGCGTTCAAATTTTGGCGTCATTACCGGGGAGCGCATTGGTTTTTAGTGCGTGTTTTTGATAAGTTTTTTTTTGTAAATTTTGTTAATATTTATTTTTTTATCTTATAATTTCACCTATATTTTTGTGTTCTGATTTATTTATTCTATAGTTTTCGTGCATTAAATGTTCTAATTCGGGATATTTACCACCTTTTGAACCCGAACTGGAGAGGATCTTACATCAGTGACCCAGAGACGCACAAGAGAACCCATTGGAGGAGGACACACAAGACAACAACACTCTTCTTGATCCTTAATCTTCTTCTTCAATAACCAACATCAAAACTTAAATAAACCAACATAAAATTTCTGAAAATATAAAGAAATTAAAAGATCTAAACACACCTAATGTTGATATCCAACCCACATACAATAAAATGCAAAGCAAGAAACCCAATTTTGAACTAAAATCTGATCTAATTTATTTATTACCAAGATTCCGTAGGCTCACTAGGGAAGATCCACACAATAATTTAAAGAATTTCTAATATTTATTCAACATTAAAACCTGCTAATGTGGATGAAGAATAGGTAAATATTAGATCATTCCCCTTTTCTTTATAATATACTATAAATGATTGGTTATATTATGTTAATTCTCTGATAAGAGGCTGGGCAGACATGAAACTCCTTTTTCATGAAAAATATTTCCCAGCCTCTTGAACTGCAACTATAAGGAAAGAAATTTGTGGGATAAGACAATCTCAAGGGGAAACACTTCATGAATATTAGGAAAGATTTAATATATTATGTTTAAGTTGTCCACACCACCAAATAAGTGACCAACTTTTAATACAATATTTTTATGAAGGTTTAATCCCTATCGATAGAAACATGATTGATGCTCCTATAGGTGGTGCGTTGGTAGATAAGACCCCAATTTCTATAGGGACCTTAACTAAGAACATGGCGCATAGCAGTCAACAATTTGGTTTAAGGTCCAATTTACCCATTCGAGGTGTCCAAGAGGTGAAAAGTACTAAATTTGAGAAGAAGGTAGACACAAAGATTGAGGAGGTAAGTACCCTTCTACGAAAACTTGCTCTCTCGCAAGGGAAAGCTCAATATTCTCCTCCCATCCATTTTGTAATCTGCTCTTATTACACCCATTATTATTAACAATGCCCCTAATTGAGAGAAAATTTTGATGTTTGTGAGTCCATATTCTCCGGATGCCCCTATAACCAACCCTTTAGGAAAGAACCATACTATCCATACAACTCTAGGTGGAAAGAAAACCAATGTTATTGATAAGGGGGTATTCAAAATAGCCTCATCAACTATGGATCCAAAAAGGTCAGAGTATTCATCCACCACCACCACCTAGAAATCCTCAACCACCCCAAAGGCCTTTCCAACTGCCACTCCCAAAACCGAGCCTAGCCTAGAAGATATTATGAAACAAATGGATGAAAACAATCTCCAATTTCAACAAACCACCCAAGATACCATACAAGACCTCAAAACCCAATTAGGCCAACTAGCTAACTCGGTGGGGGAAATTCAAAGGCAAGGGTCGGGTAAACTACCCTCTCAACTAGTAGTTAACCCTAGGGATAAACGAAATGTTAGTTCCATCAACCTTAGGAGTATAAAACAACTAGAATTTCAAATGAATCCTACACTAGAGTCATCCCCTCCCGAAAAAACCTCCATGTCAACCATTAAAAATGTTCCAAATGTTGAAAAACCATTTCTTGAGAGATTATCTTCCAAAGGAATGAGTGTGTATGTTGAAGAGTCTCCTAGAAAACCCATTTCTCTTCCATTTACTCAAAGGGCCACCCAACATAGGAAACAAAAGGAAACTAAACTAGATAAGGAAATATTTGAAACTTTAAAAAAAGTTCAGGTAAACATCCCCTTGATGTATGTAATGAAACAAATTCCATTATATGAGAAGTTTTTGAAGGATATGTGTACACACTGAAGGTGACTTTGTGGGTATGAAAAGGTGAGCTTAGGGAGGAACACATCAACATTAATAGTTCCATCACTTCCCACTAAGGGCAATGATCCTGGGAAATTCTCAATTCCATGCAACATAGGATATTATTCTTTTTCTAATGCTATGTTTGATTTAGGTGCTTCTATAAATGTGATGACTCACTCCATTTACTCTATATTACAGGTCAGGGAACTGAATCCCACTAGAATTATTGTTCAGCTGGCAAAACAGAGTACCACACACTCCTCTGGTGTGTTAGAGTATGTTCTTGTGGGGGTTCAAAATTTAATTTTTCCAGCTGATTTGTATGTTCTTAAATTGAAATATGATAGGATGAATGGACACGCCCTAATTATAGTGGGGAGTCCTTTCTTGAATATTTCCAAAACCATAATTAATGTCCATAATGGTATATAATCTATGAAAATTAGTGGTGACATAGTCCATTTCAACATCCTTGATGTCATGAAGCACCCCTCAGGAGAACATTCCTCTCTTTCAGTAAATTCAATTGATGTACTCCCTTCCCCAGAAAACACTTCATTCCATTCCCCCAATCCCATTTATGAATTTTCATCCATGATTGAAATTCTTGGTAATGAATCATGAATTTATTATTGTAGTGTTCTAGAAAAATGTCATGCATGTTTATTAACTAATGATTTCTTGAACACTAAGGATTCAATGACCATCGATGAAACTGCTAAACTTGTAAAAGCTTATTCCTAATATGATGATGATACCATTGAGTTGTTAGATAAGATCAGTGAACTATCACTTTCACACACACTATCATCAATCCAAAATCCACCTAAATTGGAACTGAAACAACTGCCTCAAGATTTAAAATATTCATATATAGAGAAGGGAAACAAGTTACCTATCATCATTTCTAGTTCACTCCCTCTTGACCATGAATTGTGACTGCTTGAACTTTTGAGGGAGTATAAGAAATCATTGGGATGAACACATGATAACATTTCTAGTATTATCCTATCAATTTGTACACATCATATTTTATTAAATGATGAGGCTAAACCATTTTGGCAGACAAAACATCGACTGAAACAAAACCTCCTAGAAGTTGTGAAAACTGAGTTAACAAAATTATTGGATCCTGGAATAATTTACCCCATCTCTGATATCAAATGAGTTAGTCCCATTCAATTAGTTTCTAAAAAAATTGGACTTACAGTAATAAAAAATTAAAACAATTAATTGGTTCCAAGTCATATATAGAATAGTTGGTGGGTCCGTATAGACTATCGCTGACTAAACCAACACACTTGGAAAGACCATTTCCCATTTCCATTCATTGACATAATGCTGGAGAGGCTAGTGGGTAAGTCTCACTGCTGTTTCCTTGATGGGTATTCTGGATACTCTCAGATCCATATTGCCCCTAAGGATCATGAAAATACAACCATCACTTGCCCCTTTGGCACATTTTCATATATGAGGATTCCATTTGTTCTATGAAATGCTCTAGGTACTTTCCAGTGATGCATGGTTAGTATTTTTTGGATTACCTAGAGAATTGAATGGACATATTGATGGATGATTTCACTATTTATGGTTCTTCTTTTGATGAATGTTTGAGTAGTCTTTCTTTAGGTCTACGTCGCTATATTTAAAACATTCTCATACTAAATTATAAGAAATTCCATTTCATAGTGAGATAAGGTATTGTTTTAGAACATTTCATTTCTGGGGATAGGATCCAAGTAGATAAATCAAAAGTGGATGTCATTTCTTCTCTACCATTCCCTAAAAATGTATGTGATGTGTGGTAATTCCTAGGTAATGATGGATTTTACCATAATTTCATTCACGACATTAGTAAGATTTGACTCTCCCTCTTTCAGTTACTCTAAAAAGAAAAAGAATTTGTTTTTGATAAATAATATGAGGAATCTTTTAATAAGTTAAAAAAGAGTCTCACTTCACCCCCAGTAATCCAAACACCTTGGTGGGATTTAGCATTTGAGCTCATGTGTGGCACCTTTAACTATGCAGTTGGGGTAGTCTTGTCACAAATGGTCGATCGAGCTCCACATGTTATTGCATATTCCTTACATACTTTGGACCATGTCTAAGAAAACTACACCACAACTGAAAAATAATTCCACGCCATTGTGTTGACTTGGAAAAAATTAAGTTATATCTTTTAGTGTCCAAAGTCATTGTGTTCTCAGACCTTAAATCCCTCCTGTATCTCCTTAATAAATCATAATCCAAACAATGTATAATTCACTGGATTCGCCTCCTTCAAGAATTCAATCTAGAAATTAGACATAAAAAATAAGCATAAAATGTGGTGGATGACCATATAAGTAGGATTCACTCATCCTCGAACATTGAATCATCACCTTGTATTCTTATAAATGACATTTTTCTTGATGAGAAATTGTACTGAGTGCAAGATGATCTTCCCTGGTATTCTAAAATTGTAAATTATTCGGTAGCATCTTGCATTCCCACTGATTTCAATAAAAACCAACCCAGTCGTCTAAAACATGAGTCTCATTGGTACAGTTGTGATGACCCGTCCCTATAGCGCACATGTAGTGATCATGTCATTAGGCGTAGTGTTCCCAATTATGAGTTTCAGTATGTTTTTAGATTCTTCTACACTCTTGCTTGTGGGGTCCACTTTGGTCCCCAACAGACAGCTGGCAAAATCCATGATTCTGGCCTCTTTTGGCCAACAATTTTTTGGGATTCCCATGATTTTTCTAAATCTTTTATTCATTGTCATGTAATGGGTAATTTATCAAAAATAAATGAAATTCCACAACATCCATTGGTCTTTGATGACATTTTTTATTTTTGGGGTATTGACATTATGGGGCCATTACCAAATTCCTTTAGCAACTTGTAAATTCTTCTGGTAGTTGATTTAGTTTCAAAATGGGTAGAGGCATGAGCTATTAGTAATTTTGATTCTAATTTAGTTGTAGAATTTTTGAGAACCCAAATATTATATAGGTTTGTCTTACCTAGGTACATCATCAGTTAGTAGGGTTCTCATTTCTGTAACTGAACAATGCAGTCACTTTTGGATCAGTATGTGGTTGGTCATCGAGTGTTTCCTACTTATCAACCAAAGACCAATGGTAAAGACGAGGTGTCAAATAGAGAGGTAAAACAAATTCCTGAAAAAATGGTTCAACCCAATAGAAACTATTGGAGTATTCGACTTGATGATTCATTATGGACATATCGTACTAATTTCAAAACTCCCAAGCATGTCACCAAATCGGCTAGTGTTTGGAAAGAGTTGTCACCTGCCTGTTGAGATTGAGAACTGGGCCTACTAGACCATCAAACAATGAAATTATAATCTTTCTGGTGCAGGTTCTCAAAGGAAGTTAAAGATTTTGGAGTTGGAGGAAATGAAAAGAGATGCATATGAAAAATCCAGGATTTATAAAGAGAGATCCAAGGCTACCCAAGACCATCTTATCCTTCATCGCCAGTTCCATATTAGGAAAAAGGTCCTCCTCTATAATTCAAGGATGAAGTTGCATCCAGGTAAGATTTTTTTCCATTAGTTTGGACGATACACTATTACTAACATCTGTCCATTTTCTATTTTTTAGGTTGAAAATGAAGAAACCTAGAAAACCTTTATTGTCTATGGGTAGCGGCTAAAGCACTTCAATGTATCCATTTTGGAGTCCTCGATGGAGGAACTCCATGTTCAAGAAGAAATATATGAATGATAGTCACCCAGTTTTATCCTTCCTTATCACATTCTCTTCTATTATATAGAGGACACATCACACTTTAGGTGTGAGGGGTTGGGTACATTCCTGGGTTTGTTAGGAATTTTCATCGTCCTTTTTCTTTCTTCTCTTTTTTTCTTTCTTTATGGTATTTTCACTTTTCCCTGTCCAGTTGAGTTCATTAGGATTTTCATCGCCATTCTTATTTCTTCTTTTTTTAACCTTCTTTATGGTATTTTCACATTTCCCCGTCATTCTGGTTTCATTAGGATTTTCATTTCCTTTCTTCATTCTTTTCTATTTTTCCTTATTTATGGTATTTTTTCTTTACCCCCCATTATGGTCACCAAATCATGGAACTTACTGAAAATGCATGTTGATATTTTTGATTCTACGTTGATTTAACATTTTATAGTAAAACCTATATCTATTTTGGATTGAATGTTTATATGAATTTAACATCAGGGAGTGATTTTTAGTAAATTGGTTTTCTGTTAATGATATAAATAGTTGTATCACTATGAAACATTTGAGATGATTGATTCCCCTTGTGTGAGTAGTTTTTGGGAAAACTATGTGACTAATATCTCCACATATTTTTGCACCAAACCACAATGTGTAAATATTTGTTACATAATATATTCTAAATATATGTTAGGTTAGTATTTTTCAACTTTAAATGATATTTCCATACATTAATTCTTTATTTGATCCCTTTAAATACTATACCAGATTGACCTATGCATGTGTACCTAATATCCGACTATTTTGCACTCTAAACAAAATTGGGTTCTGTCTTGGGCAGGTCAAAAACCACTCCTTGTTAACCTTTAATCTTTTAATAACTATTTTAATTAGTGTTATGAGGAGATCAATCAATGGTTGAGAGATGTGTGTGAGATTTGTTCCAAATGAAACTTCTAAAAAAACAAAAATATTTAATTAGGGGAGTGATGAAATGTGAAACATATGGGGATATATATGTTTGGATATTACGGTTTGAATTTTGGGAATGCTTATGTGAATGGGTCTTGAAATATAATTTCAATGGTTGTAGGGCATGTTCGGTGGAAAAAATCATTTCAAGACGAATAATGTTAAAATAACCAATATTTATTATATAGAAAGTGGAAAGAATAGCATGGAATGGTTTTCACACAAAAACATGAAGAGTTAGTGGAATTGTTGAATTTTTAATTCCTCTCTCAATTTGGTGTCATGAATCTATTTGAATTTCATTGTGATATGATTTATGAGACATCATTTTCCATTTTCACTTGGAAGAACTCCTGGGTGTGGTTCATGCATTGATCATATTACATTAATGAAATTATATTTCATAAAATGTTAAATATTCATGTTGTTGGGAATATATACATGCATCATTTCTTTTGGATATGTGACTTTTCCCAGGAGTGAAAATGTTTTGGTGTGGGGGTGTGATCGCATAACGATTCACTATTCAATTCCACCTTTACACTGTTATTTTAAAATAGTTTTGTATTGAATATTAAAAACATAATAATAAAGTTAATTTAATTTTTTATTCAGTGAATTAATTTTTATTAATGTTTAAAAGGTAAATTATACTTTTTTGATATTTTCATTGAATTTGGAGGTGATTTGGAGGCCCGGAGATCATCTAGAAGAAAAATCGGCCAAAATTCATGGCAACCCATGGACATCTGTCCACTATTTGGAATATTACGACAATTACGTGCATCTAAATGGGATGAAACTTGGTGTTACTCTCCAAAACATAATGGGATACAACAATTATTGTAGGAACGAAGAAAAATTTGACAATTTGGTGGACCATCGGAACCATTATGTCTAGGGGAGAGAATCTACCTGAATTCAAAAGTTGTTTCGATTATTTGACCATATTTCACAATTTATTTTCTAATGACATCCAAATTATACAAAGACATATTCAAGAGGCCGGTGAAAAAATCTTCTCTTTTGGTCAAGTTGTGATATGTTATTCTACTATTCCAAAACTGATATACAACTAGTATCTAAAAAATAGGGTGTCCAAAACCATGTCCCATTTTGGTAAAAAAAAAAGGCACCATGGGCACCTCATTTGGAAGTTCGGCTAAAGAGTGAAGTGCTGCCAATTTGGAGTTCCAATGGAGTCCTATCCTCATCCTATATGTTTTTGAGGACCCTATTCTCATAGGGGGATCAAGAATGAATAATGAGTTCCACCCGAGCTTTATCTTCCTCCCGATGTCGAGCTAAAAAGTGGACATGCATTTTAAGGGAGATATACACACTTGGGAGGGAGTTACATCACTTGTTATTCTATTGGTTTTTTGTAATTGGTTTGATAAATTTTTCACTTATTTCTTATCTTTACATGATTCTCCTCTTATATAATTTCTATTATTATAATTAAGTGAAACACTTTTTATTTCAACACCAATTGTGTTGAGATTTCAAGTGAGAATCTTGGGTTGATCCAATTGGACAAGACATGAGTACTATTTCTCTCAAACATACATAAGATTTTAGTATGCTTTGGTATCCTTTATTCTCTATGATTTGTACACAAACATTAACAACACGATTGTTGTGTCATGGGGTGGTTCTTTGAGCATCATTTAAGAGGCAAGAGGGATGTTGAGATCATGAAAACCCTCAACTAAAGGATTCCATTAAACCATGTGTATTTTTCAGAATGATGAAATCACCAAGATGTGTAGTGAAATTGAAATGATCTCTTTATCTCATAATTATAAAACCTCACTTTTATTTATCAACTATTAAACTCTTTAAATCAATTCATTTTCTTTAAACTTTTTTAAAACCACCCCTCTTTTAGTACTTCTTATTAAAAATACACACTCTAAACAGACCATTTCTCATTGAGAGATGACCTAGGGTATTCCCTAGACTAAAAATCAACCTTAAATCATAATCAATTTGACGTGTCATGACAGTGCATTCAGTCCTTTGTTGCCAGGAAATATGGACAGATGTTTCTTTCTAAATTCTGAGCCATGATCCTCCACACGTTATGGGTTCCTAGCACCCACTTGACCAAGATTCTGAATCATGAAGATAAAATATTCTACAAAATAAGAGTCAACTGGAGGATTTACTTACAGATCCTATCTCGCAGCTTTCTCTCATGGATCTAGAAGAGTTCTTCTCGGAGGAATTGTTTAATCAAAAGAAAAACACCAGTAAGTCGTGATAAAGTTCCAAAATAATAGGTCCAACTTCTGGTGTTGATATCAAATATTTAAAAAATTATGAATTTAAAAGTAACTACGGAAGTACTTAGTTAAAAATAAATATGTCAATTTAAATAAATTTCCAATACAATTCATTTAAATTACAAAAAACTGTAAGTAACAAACCTAGTAAAATTTCTTGACCACCCATGTAAACTCAATTTTAGTCATGGAAGTAAGATGGATATGCCCAATTTCCACACTTAGAATCTAAATTCAGATGGTCCTAAATCTTTTCTACCCAAGGCACACAACCAAACTTAGGCAGTGTCAATACACATAAAAATTAGCATCCCTTTGATACCGAATTGTATCAAACTAACTTGGGTTAACTAAACAATCCACTTGAACCGTCCTGTCATGTAATATATGTGAAAAAGGATAAAAACCCAGTCTTGAATATAAAAATAATAAGACATATAACCAAAGTAAAAATTAAAAAAATAGATACCACAAATACATGAAATCCAAACCAAAACAAACTAAAATATAGAGTATGTAAAATCCCCATGTGACCAACAGTCACCTCCAGAACAAACCAAATAGAATGCAGTAACAATAATAGAATCCAACATGCTAAAATATTCTCTTCTCTTTACGTAAATATTAAAATGAAACATCTAAAAATTCCCAAATGTGTAAGTAGTGTGTGATAAAAATCCTATTAGGATACCTCCATAGTTTCTTTAAAAAGTCTAATGTCAAGAATGCAACTATTTCAGCTTTTAAAACAAAATAATTCTAAAAAAAAATTATTATAAAGAATATATTTTGTTTATAATTTTCCCCTTTTATCCTTTTATTTTCAAGAAACACCTTTAATATCCTCAATCTATAAATATGACAAGTATAAGTGATAAAAAGGAAAACATATCCATCCACCAAGAGGTAAATAGGTAAATAGATATTTATGAAATAACCTATCATTCGAAGTTATGCAATAAAACCTCATATAAAAACCTATGAGCAATAATATTTGATAAATACAATCAAATGATAAATAAAAAAAGTAAAAAAACACACATTTGGGATTTTGCCTGTGGGACACTAAAACTAAAAATCACAAACAAGTATAACATTGGATCCAACTGATATCAAGTCCTTCCAGTTAAGGCCACCTCATAGTGGTGAAACACACGCTAAGGATACCTATGTCTCTTCCCGACACACCCAAGGTTCCTAATGTGAAATTTTAAAAATTCAATTCAAAACCATGATCAAAAGTTTATAAAATTTTTCAAATCTAGTCCAATCCCTTTTAGAGTATGAAAACACATTTTCAAACCAAGAAAAAAAAAATCAAAGAAAATCCCATTTTTAAAAGCATTTTCATTTCAAAGAAATTATTTGAAACAACATATAACTTCTAATCCACAAACTACCCAAAGGAATTTATCAACAACAGCATGTAATTCATCAAATTAACCCATTTTTTAAAACAAAATTACTCTCAATACAGTAGAAAACTATCCAACTTTGAAAATGATGATCAGAAACCAAGAGAACGACCTTCAAAAGTTACGACACACCAAAAAACTGAAGATGATCCATAGAAAACACTATATGATAAAAAATATGAATACCACCACAACCAAACAAATAGTCTTAACCAAAAACAAATAAGAAACAAAATTATTACATACTCTGAGATAAGCAACCCAACCATAACAGGGATCAATCATTGAACAAAGAGATCAGGAAGGGAGGGAATCACCCAAATTCACCCAGGAAGATGCTCTATATTGAGAGAATGGAAGACAAAAATGAAAAAAAATAAGAGACCACTCACACACCACCCAAAGATTCTTAATCATTACTATTATATATAGTGTTATCTCATTAAACATATTATGATCCATGAAGCTCAAATACGCAAAAAATCAATCGTATTTTAATTAAATATTGGTAGTTTTTATTACACGATATGAACATGTTATACAGTGTGTAAACCCTTCATGATATATATCAGTTCATGATATCTATCTGGAAATGGATACACATCATGTAATCTCCTTACATGGCATGTAAATCCCCAGCGGACAACAAAATCTTCAAGTTTAAGAAGAAAAAACTCAACGCCCCTACATCAAGCATTCTTAGAACTTATGAAAAACCCCACTAAGACTTCGACACATCTATACCTAGACTCAATCCATTAAAACCAAAAAACATCCCATAAATTTTGGTTATTTTTCTCATAAAATATTCTCCATCCTTTAGAGTACCAAGAAACACCCAATTAAAGAAGAAAACATGTAAATAGTTGGGAAAAAAATACATCAATGTTGGTAAAGGGATGTTATATAGAATCCTTATAAGCGCATGAAATGGAATCTTTGTTTGTTTATTTGATTAAACTCTTATTTCTTATCTTGGATTTTGAATTTATAGTATTAGAGGATTTTTCAATGAGTCAATGCCAAGTGGTGATTAAAATCACTGAAAATATATCATTTGTGTGCAGTTATAACAAGTATTTGATATATTGAGATGAATGTGGAAGATGGATCCCAATGATTTTAGATGTGTATCTATAAATGGTTGAAAATCAATGAGTATTTCAGATATAAACCTATTATATCACATGATATGAGATGAAGTACATGACAATTGGGGAGAATGATCTCGAAATATATGTTTCTTTGAATTTAGAGGAGAACTATGTGCCCCAACTTGTTTTTGGAGGCCATTGAGAGTCTGATACATGGAGTTTATTGACTAAGTGATTTTAGGGACATAGATGATGGAATCCCCTATGGGGTTATATGAGAAAGGGGTATTTTAAATCAAAGATAGATCTGACGAGTCTTTAAGGGGAAGTGTACGTGACAAAACATCTAGTTTTACATGGCTCTTTGCATTTTGATGTCAAATGGAGTGGGAAGAATGGAATCATAATAGAGTATGAATTTATGATTTTATTGACTATAAAATCCAATGATAGTATTTTCTTGACCCAAACCTATGTTTGGTGTTGGATTTTTTTACCAATCATTATATCAAGTAGTATGGCTATAACATTGGAATATATTGAATAAATGGTAATTAGAGATGCATATGAAAAACATTGTTGGTTAGAGAAGTCTATGTCATTCACTACAAGACCCAGCAGTAGTTCATGAAAAGGAGATGATCGATAACCAACGGTTTTCTGGATATTTTATAATCTAAGAAGCCACGGATCTTGGAAAGAAGGCAAGGATTCAATCCTACATCTATTTTTTAAAGATGAATTCAATAAGAATATTCCAATATAGAACTATCCTCTTCATGAAGAAGCATTACAGGGAGAAGAATAATATTATGTTGTAAGTTATTAGAAGGGATTTGAGTATGATTTTTTTTTCTAAAGATGTGAAGCTGGTCCAATTAGTGAAAAAGGATTCATTTTTTATGATTGTGTAGTTTTCCAATGTTTTCCAAATTTTTTATCCAAAAAATCAGAAATGAAAATGGTTTTAACCTTAAAAATATTACACATTGTTTCTAGAAAAAAGATAGATATTCTTGAAATGGTTCTATCATAATTTCGGAGTTTCATATAGTGTGGTTGAGTGGGTGCTGGAATTGAATATTTGGAAAAGGATAAGTTTCACAAAATAAATTAAGTTTCATGAAAGGAATACACACAAATAAGGTGAATGAAATATTGGAAAATTCAGAAGCCTCAAAAAATATAGAGTTTTTTGAATAGTCTTACCTTGGAAAATAGAAGGCACTATGAGAAATATATGTTCGGTGAAGTGATATAATTTCACAAATTCATGAAATAAAGGTTAGTAGTTTGGTGAAGATGGTGAATTTTTGGTGAAAACATCAACCAAGGAGACGAATTTTAAAGATGTTTAAAGCTTCATGAAGGTTCAATAATGGCCAATAAATTTCTAACCCCTAATAGATAAATAAAAAAATTAGATTTAATTGAGGAATATTATTGAGATAAAAATGCTCTGAATTTTCTAATGTCTAATGTTACGTGAAGGAGTTAACCGAACCATTCAGTTCCATGAGAATTCCATGAATCAATGTGCTCCACAAATATATTTTTTGGGTGAACCACTGTTTTAATTTGGGGTTAATATTTCATAAAATAAGTGTCCAAAATGTTTCAATCATAAATAACTTGTTGGATTGGTGTTGTAAGATTCATTTCGATGATGTTGGGTTGAATTCTGCAGCCCATGCTGAACACTAGGCCACAACCCTCATAGGTCAAGCTCTGTGGTGAGCTCATTGGGGGTTGTAGGGGAAACGTACCTCTTATTTGGGGGTTTGGGGGCTACCTAGATTTTTGAGGTACTATAGAAACTATGATCGACTATATCAGAGATGGCTAGGTGACACTGATAGGGCATTGTAGCAGTGAGAACATTGGCACATCTACTACAACAACTTGGAATTTGGAGATAACAGTATTGTATCTCCATGAATATCTTTCCACTAACCACTAAAGAATCTTGGACTTGGTTGGATGCATCATTATAGCAGTGAAAACTTCCATCTGTCATTCACTATATCATAATGGACATACTGTGTAGTTGGTGGCATATTACTTCATCGTCTTTATTATCTCACTTCGAGCTAGGGTTTTATGTGATTGAAACTTTGAAAACTCCCCATGATTTTCTCTCTCGATTATAGTGTTATTCATGCCTCTCTATGGATGTAGGGATCATTTTCCCAAACCATGTAAATCGTTGTGTTTGTGTTCATATTATTCTTATTCGTTTGTTTCCATATTTTCTTCATCTTCAAACCTCTGTTTCATGTCTCAAAATGTTTCCATAATTGGACTTACAATAACACAATTACAAAGACTCAAGTTTCATTTGTATGAGTGTTAAGTGTTTCACAAAAGTAGAATTTAAACTAGCAAAATGTATTGAACATATATTTCAAGTGAAAAATGCATTCAAAGATCATCAAATCAATTATATGATTCAAGTATATTATTTTACTGAAAAAACAAATTTTGATATGTTTCCAATCTATTTAAGAGACCTAAATGTCCATAAACTATGGAAGAGTTTCCACCGTAGTTTGTTGGAGTAAAGAAGATGTAGTGCGCCTTGGGTGAGGAGTGACCAGACCTGAAAAAATATATAGTGTTCTTTTAATGGAGTTACTATGGATGAAACTTCGTATCTATAAAACTAGTTAATATAATCACATCAACACATCATTGGTGTGTGATCCCTATACATAGTCCTTTGCAGTAAACCAAGTAATTTTTGTGTGTTCTATGTGTGCTTTACATTCCTACATATCAGGGATTTTTTTGATGATTGTGATGATAAGTAATATAGGTTGAACACTATTCTAATCAACAGAAGAACATGATCTTTAAAGATAATCAAACAAGAAACTGGAAAAATTTAATTTGGGATACACACTGATCCACCCCCTCTCAATGTATACCAAGGTTCAACATATTCTTATGCATTCAACAATGTTTCTCATAGACAATTCAATCACTTGTTCTACACTTCCATCAATTATGGTTGATTATCACTATTTCCTACCTTTGGTTCTAGACTTCCTTGGTTGTGTTGAACTTCAATCATCTATTTCCATTGATATAACTTCTATAATCACTCCCCTTATAAGGAAAAATCAGTTATCACAACCTAACCCAACAATCTCTCACTTTAGAATTGTTTTTTCAGCTTCACCATGTCCTTTGTATCACTAATGAAATTACAATATTCCTTCATTTTATACTTAGAAAAATTTACTGAACCTACCTTCCTTTATTCTTAGTTATCCATGCCCCACTAAGAAACAAATTCTCCTTAAATTTTCCTATAATTTTATCCATGTTAAAATATCTAACATATTTGGACATTAATCTGTCTTTCATAGCTCTAATGCCACATTTTCCACAAATTATTAGATGATGTTATACTTCAACTAAATTTTCATCATCTATGAGTGAAAAAATTGATTTTTCATAAGATGGATCACACATTGATTGTCATGGAATTCAATTTCCTTCTCAGTTCCTCTAATAAACTACATAGTCATACCATCTCTTTCCCTTATTTTGTTGTTGAAACATACTTTGATTATACTATTCACAATGAAATTACTGGTTGTATTCTAAACATATAACTTATTAAGGTTATTTTGTTCGTAAAAAATCCCATGATACTTATCTTTGTGTTTGAATCTCCTTTAAAATCCAAATCAAAAAACCCTTTCAATGCTTTTTATGTTCCAAAACATAATAAAAGTACTTTTAGACCTTTGAGATACCATAATATCCATTTTATTGTTTCCTAGTGCTCATTTCCTAGATTTTCAATAAAACTACCAATAACATACACTACTTGATCAATGTTTAAGCTTGTAAATACCCTGTAATAGATCAATTTTTCCACCACTGATAAATATATAATCTTTTCTATGTATATAGCCTCATTTTATGTTTATTATTATTCCTATTTAGAGAGTCTAAATTTTTCAGCCAATAAGTTAGATGTTGGTTTATATTTAATCATTATAAACCATTCTGACTCTGAATATACCAATGTTTCATACATCTAGTCCCTTTCAATTCACATTCCTAAAATTTATTTGGCGTCCCTAAGATCCTTCATCTCGAATAATCTAGAAAAATAATCCTTTATATAATTAACTTGTTTTATGTTTGAAAAAAAATAATTTCATATACATATAAGAGAAGTATGATAATGATTTCATAATTTAATAACACGCAGTAGTTGAAATGATCTATATTGCATTGGATGAAATTTCATTCTGATATAAAGGAATCAAACTTCCAGTTCAATTTACCAGGTTCTTGCTTTTGTCTATATAGAATCTACTTAAGATTTTACACTAGGTTGCTTCCAAATCCATTGAATTATTTTTATTTCTCTTTGAATATTTCTTTTTGAAATATTCATGAAGAATGATCAATTTTATATCTAACTATTCAATATACAAGACTTTACTTACAACCATTCCAAACATCATCTAGATTGTAGTATGCTCAAAAACTGGAGAAAAGATTAACTAAAATCCAGACAATTAATTTGTTAAAATCCTTCCACTGAAACATTCTCCTTATATTTCTTCCTACCATCTGATTATTCCATTAACTGATAGATCCATTTACTCTAAAATGTTCAGTTTACACGAGGAAGATTTGTTTTCTCCCATGTTATGTAAACTGGTATAGAGTCCACACATTCTTTCATCCCTAACTTCCACTATCTCATGCCACTAAGACTTGCCACCACATCAATATATTGGGTTCTCCAATAATCATAAGAATTAAATAATGAGAATCAGAATCAAACCTATGCACCAGTCTTCTGAATTTGGTTGATTAACTTAACTCCATATGCTGCACTCTTTCCAGAAAATATGCATCTAGAATGCTTCCCCAAGATTACTCAGTCCCTAATATTTTTTGTATATATATCCTTGGATGAAACTCTAGAATCTAACATCTATATCAAACTACACTTTCATGGATATCAGTTTTTTGGGAACTTGACTGCTTCATAAACTTTCCAAAACATCTATAATTTTGGTTGGATCGACCTTCATATGCTTTGATGATTCTTTGTTCTTATTTGATTCTTCTATCATGTTCTGAACTATCCATTGGATGCTTTCATTGAAGTAAATATCCCAAGTATTGATGACAATCTGGGGATCAACACCCCATATCAAAAATATAAATTTTTCACCACCATACCTGATAGAAAAATATTTTTCATGTTTATTTTAACAAATATAAATATTATTTTTACATGTTAAATGAATAATATTACAATTATTTCATTGTTTTTATGATTCAGGGAAGGATACCGAGTTTGATAAAAAATGAAGAAAAAGAAATTAATATAGTAAGGTGAAAACACTTCACGAAGTGACATGACACCAGAATTTTTTAGGAGGATTAAAGTTACAGAAAATTCAAGGACAAGTGAATAACCTATTCCAAGGCCCAATTCTAAATATCTAGCTAAAAATAGAGAAAACCCTATTGGAAAACTAAATTTCTTGTCATGAATGTCATTCAAAATATGGGACTTTAAGAATACATATTTTTAAGAACACTCATGGACCACACATTACATATCCTAAATACACTATTCACGACATAAAATCATTATCAAATTAGAGGTATAATCCTCCATATTAAATTTAGTGTAACATTTACACAATGTGAAAGTCTCCGAAAGAGTGCGTAAATAGCTGGATTAATGAATTTAGGTGGATAAACTCTACTTTTTGACTCATTTATGGTATGGGACTATATAAGACTATATTTTTCACCCAATTAATGATTCTTGGTAGGGATGAATACCTATGAATATAATACTAGGCTGGAGGAGGAGGGATCAACCGGTGAGGGAAGCTTTGGATGATAGTCTGCTGCTACACTGCACTACTTCTTTATTTTTTTTTTCTTTTTTTTTCATTCTTTCCTAGGATGTCTCTTCTATCCTAAATCAACTCGACTTTCCCATCCCTAGAAGGGTAGTTTTTTGAGGGACCAGAAAAGGGGGTGTCTAGAATATTGATCTTTTATTCAATTTTATGCTTAAATTGAATAACAATCCTTTCTATTTTCTTATTTTTGGTTTCAATTCTTTAATGTATTAATTACCTCATGCGATTGTGTAGGGTTTTGATTTTTTTTAAGTTAATTATCCTGGTCAATGATCAATATCTATCTCCACCAAATTCTAATCTGTATGTGATGGAATGAATTAGGGTTGGGTGATGAGTGCTCAGCAATCGTCAATACGTGTATAGAATTGCCGCAGAAAATATTGATTGAAAATGGAATATACCCAATCATGGATTTCCCTAATTAATCAACATGACCTGCTACATCGACTTGCCCGTAGGAAGGAGAGTAGAATAATCTGATATTTCAGTTAGGGTTATTCTAACAGTCACCTTCAAGCTAAGGTATTAGGAGGGATCAATATAAAAATATTGTTCTTACTAGAAAATAAGAATAAAAATAGGTAATATTTTAAAAACCGTGATTGCATTACTCCAGGTCCAGCCAAACCCACCCTGATCACCATATTTCATGATTTATTTTGAATCAATCAAATTAAACTAGTTTATTCTCTCAATTTCATAGTCCAAAATTAAAATAAACTTTTCCAAAAATCAAATAAAAGTGGGAAACTCATTTTTTTTTCACTCTTATTCAGAAGATTACTTAGGTTAACTACAATACAATACTTGGTAGTAATATTTTTTTCCAAGTTCCATGACAGGAGCGCATCAATAACCTAAAAAACATTCCTAGGAATTTGGATTTTATTTTTCACTCTCCCCAACATCAAAATGGGTATAGGAGATACACACAATGATTTTTTAGGTAAAATACATAAATAATGTTTTTGGTCCACAACTCTTCTAGAAGATCCTTCCCTAGTGATGTCGAAGGGCTTCAATTCACAAGGTATACTACATAATGGACTACTTCTAACTAAAGTTCCTTTGCAAAACTAGAATATTTCCTCCTTATTTGAGATCTCTCCGTCAATGTCTGATCCAGACACACTATCATATCATTTTATTAGGGTGTTCCACGAATTTTATTTTCAAAAATGAATTCATTTATTCCAATAGAACCTCAAAAAATTTATTCTTCCTTACTCCCCACTATTATCAAACATTAAGAACTTAGGTTTTAAACTGGAATTCTTTTTTCACTATGGAGATTCGTCAAATGAAGGTTCCAAAACTTGAGAAAACTCACACCTTCTTTGTTGCATCACTGATAAAGACAACATTGTATAATGACCCTTCAAGACAATGGACTGGTGTCGGGTGCCATACATACTTATAAACCAGCTCTACCATCTAGTTCATTGGTGTCATTCCTTTTTTATTGAGGGAGACCTTCAGTTGCATCCCATATATACACTCTTCACATGTTCTATAATCCATGCGATTGTGTTTCATCATTCCATTAGAAATTGGGATTTCATCCCTTTCTAACCTATTTTATTAGACAATCATGTTACAAATATTCCATTTTATAAGTTGGTTTTTGGTTAAATTTTACACCTTATGAACTGCTAGTAAGGTACAAGATTCATCCTTTCAGTCCTTTTCCCACAACTATGGATTCCCATATGATTTTCCATATACCTTTTGAATAAATTGTGTAGAAACTTGTATCATCTAAATAACCCTTAAAGATCATATTCTTCCTCAACCTGGTAGGTGCCTCACCTAATTATAAAAAAATTGGTATTCAACTGTGTTTCTCATCCACGTTTTATTAAAATGGTTTTTTTAATTAAAGGTTAATTTTTTTTTAAAATTTAGCCATAATTTCAAAATGTGACTAATTTTAAAATTTGTAACATTTATTAAAAACATAAATAAATCATCTTTACCCTATTTTTAAGTCACTTTTTAAAAATGTGGAAAAATTTTAATTTTAGGTCCATTTTTAGGCATGCCTAAATTAGATAAAAAGAAAAGTTATTTTTGTAATAATTATATATAATACATATATAATTATTTGTTTATCGTATTTTAAAATCACACACATATACATAAAATTTATAGTATATTAGATCATAATAAATTTAAATAAAAATGGAAATTTTAACATAAATAATATGTGTCTGTATAGATATATAAATTATATATATATTTATATATATTATATAATATATAAATTACAATTTTAATTTAAATAATATGTGAATGTATATATTTATAATATAATAGTGTTATATGATTCTAAAAATAACATAAATGAATTATATATATAGTAAATATATAATACTATTAACATTGAAAATAAAATTAGTAAACACAAACGAATACATTTGTATAAATATACATACATACATGTGCATATCTCTGGGTGTTTATATATATTTACAATATTATCTAGACATTTATATATAAATACATACAAATATGTATATATATACTAATAATACAATTTACTAATTATACAATAGTAATTAAATATATAATATCAAACAATATTAAAAAAAACATGTATGAATCATTTATAAACACAAATCGATATATATATATATAATACATATATAATAATATTATATAACAATAAAAATAAATGTAATCGGTAAAAAATATGTGTGTAAAAATTAAGGAGGTAGAAAGAGAATGGTTCGAGAGCTCTATCCATAATTAATTAGCATAGGTTTGATTCCTTGATAGAGTATATTTATTTATATAGGTGTGGGGTATCATGGGTGTTAGTCAATGCACATTTTTTGGGGAAGATAGTTGTTTTAGTTGAGTTAACTGGTAGGTGAGGCAATTGGTTTATATCATGGTCAGAAGAAAGTGTACGCATAATGGTATTTCATTTTAAATGAAAAAAAATAAGAAAAATAATTTTTAAAAATACACATTATAAAAAATCAAAAAATTATAAAAAAATTAAAAATATTACCCACATCTCTAAAAAAATGTTTCTAATTGATGGGCCATTTACCAACATTTCTATAAGAGGTAGGTAAATGGTGTGTGGGTAATTTAGCCACGTTTCTTTTAAACATGGGAAATTATAAACATTTATACACATGGATAATTTATTCATTCACCATTTAACCACATTTTTACAAAATTTGGGTAAATACATTAGCCTCATTAAAAAACATGACTAACATAAAAAACAAGGCTGAATACAAATTTTTTTGTAGTGAATCTTACCACACAAACAAGTATCCTCTCCTTGTTTAAACATTCACATAACCCTTTTCAACTATCTTGAGGGTTTCATCATACACAAGATGAACCTTTTTCAATCTTCAAAAGACATTCTCCATATTTAAATGTTGTGTTAAATGAAGACCCAGGATCAATGATCCATGACTCCAATGGGTTGACCAAACTTTGCAACAAAGTGATTTCCATAGCTATGGTATTTTTGGGAGAAGTTACAGAAGTAAGCATTATATAATTATCCCTTATTTCACTACAATACTTCAAATTACCTTTTTTACGCAATTCCATTGTGTGGGTACGAGCATAGATGATTTCACTTTTATCATCTCCATTTTCTATGAATTTTTCTCCTAACCCTTTTCCTAAGTTGAATTCCTTCTACTATTCAAACTAATGGAGGTTCTAGTTGTTTCATAGAATTTTTTCCTCCTAATATATTCATTCAAAATGAGATCATTTACATATACAAACTCTAAGTCAGTTTTTAGGTCAAATTACATACCATGGTAACCATCACAACATATGATTCCAGAAGTGATGAAAGAAGAATCAATGCCCATAACAAACATCTGAATTTCATACCTATAAATTCCAATTAGATCTAGGTGTAGTTGAAGTCATTGATATGATCAACCACCAATTTAACTTTTTCAATATTTAGCTAAAGAGTCTCCTCATCGTAATTTTTTTTCATTATTGTAGTCTTCTCATTTGTTTCCATAAGTTTGGACATAAGTTCCACATGTAACTTCACCTACTAGATATTGAAATCCATGTTCTAGGATAACATCATCCAAACAATACCAAATTATTTATGATCAATTCATTCATATTCCACTTTTTCCATTACTTTTCATTTGACACCATTCACCTTAACCTCTACATCTCTTTTAAATAGATAATATTCAATCTGTATCTTCTAGAAACTGAAATTTGACCCATCAAATTTATTGATATGGGCCTTACCTTCTTCTAACTCTATTACTTCTAAAGAAATAAACAATAATTAAAACATAAATGCACTAAAGTTAAGAAAACCTTTAGAATCCTACTTCTAAGAACAAATACTTCCTATTGTTCCAAATTCACCATGTTTAAGAACATGCCTTCCATAACCTCACTTGCAGAATAAGGTTATAAAATTTGAAACTAGTAACACATGATTTCAAAATTTGGATAAAGTATGTATGCTCCAAAATCTTACATTGAAACTCCTTGGATTTATTAGATCTTTTAGAACAAACACTCAATAAAAATAATGAAATAAATATCTCACACACGTGGAAAAAAAATAGATTTACATGGTTCAGAATTATTCTTACCCCATGAGAGAAACAATGTTGATCTTTATTAATAATGAAATACTAAGAGATTAATTGTATAATTTTCAAGCATAGTGAAAAACTGTCCCACTCACCTATGTATAGACAAGTCAATCTGGTTGTTTCGATGCCACCACCATCCTATATTCACAAACAACTATCTAATTGTTCAAAGACACAAATAATTACCCAAAAAATGAACCACCATAACTTCTAATCCCTAGTTAATAGTGAAATAAATCCATTTTACTCTTATATATCCCTCTAAATCATATTACATATCCATTGAAAATTACCTAGTTATTTTTATGCATTTGAAAGATTTATTCCTATATAAATCAATTACTTCCTCCACACTTCCATCATCTGAGGTCAACTATTATGGCTACTACTACCTACCTCTAAATCTCGACTTCCCTAGTTCCATTAAACATCCATCATCTGATTTCTTTAACATAACTTCTAGAATCACTCCCTCTAGAAGGTTATGTATAATTCAGATATAAAATAGTCATCACAACCCAACCAAATATGTTAATGCCATTTCAAGGAGGTTATTTTGAAAAATCAATATCCAAAATAGAGTATATAGAAAAAAATAGTGGTATAAAACCATTTGAAGCTGGATAATGAAATAAAAAATTCACGAACTAAAACATCATGTTTTTCTAATATTTCAAAAGAAGGTTTAGATAGACTTTATATATAAAATGAATTATCTAAGGAAAACACATTATAAAGGAGGTTATGATAAATAAAAGTGTTTTGTAAAATCCCTATTTGATACAATGAGACCTATTAGATATGGACATAGGGATAGTATTTTTCCTAGAGTAGAATATTCAACATTCCATCTAAGTAAATGATGTTACAGTAGGGATAAGGCCATGTCATTTCAAGATCCCACATAACTTGGAAAGGAGGAATAATTATGAGGTCAAGTATGAGTGGATCCTAAATTGGAAAATATCATGTATGGATACTCTAAGAACTTACATTGGGGTCTATAACATGTATGAATTCGACAATATGAACACTTGGTCAAAATATGGAGGTGATTATTTTGAAATCTTAGTTCATAGAAATCAAACATTGACTAAAGGTGTTATTACATGGTGGTAGAAGATCATGTAGTAGTTTTGATGAGTCCAGTTTAAATATGAAAATATGTATCTCATTAAAATAAGGATAGTGTAAAGGAATTATTAGATTGTTTTACTTATATTTTACTAATGATTTTGAAGGGTATTTGACTACTAAAAATCCTAGAGTGAAGATATGAATTATTTTTTAAAAATTTGATAGAGTCCCCCACCCCTGTACCATTTCATAATTGAATATGTCAAAACCATATGAAGGATCTTGTTTCCACATTAGAAGTTATAATTCACATAGTGCGAAGAGACTATTTTTTAGGAATTTCTACTTGTGCCACACATGAGCCTTCCTATAAGAGTGTCACACATGAGTGTGCTTGAAGAATAGTTATTGTGTTTCTTGTGATTCTAAAACCCAAGTGGAAGGAGATCATATATTATTGATCATAGGTGAGCACCCAAATCAAAAGGAGAACATGTGGTGAGTCAGAAGAAGATTTCTTGTGCCTGGAGTGAATGAAATTCATGCATGAATGAATATGATTGAAATATATACTAATTCACAATCACGTGTGAATTAAATTATCATTTATTTAAATTTATATGTTTTCTATTTAACACCTAAGATCACATTAGAAGAGAAATATTCCACTATGTGTGGGAGAAAAATTTTATCAGCAGGATTTAGTACCACCCCTTTAACATTTAAGGATGTCACGAATGATCCTAAGTCACAAACTGATTTTATATAATATATACTTGATATTATTATAGATAATTTGATTTAAGATCAATGGATGTAAATTCGGTGTGATGAATCAATGAGAGTTTTTTTTCATTAATCAAAAAACATTCCCAGTTAAGAAGGAAAAGACCACTAACAAGGTAAATTATTGAATCTACAACAAAGTGAATATGGATTAATATTTAACATCTACATAAATGATTTAATATTATTTATTTTATTGATTTTTATTATTAAATAATTCAAATGCAATTAATATTAAACAAATATTTCCATAGAGATCGGTGATATTTAACTGTGAGAGTTGTAATCCTTATGGGATAACTCATTTATTCAAACTTCTATAGTGAGCTTAGTGAAATTTGGTATATTGACACATAGCTATGTGCATACACTTTGGATGTGTCCTAAATTGGGTGAAATAATAAAAAAATTACATTACAAATTTTTCTTTATTTAATTGAATTTATGATAATTAGAGAAGTGACTAACTAAACATATAGAAAAGATTATTTATAAGGGATAATTTTTAATTATATATACCTTAAAAATATATAGATATATTTTCTATAGTGGGCCTTGAAAAGTAGTACCAGATCCAAAAATTATTTTTTAGGGGTTTTCTTCTATCTTCATTAATTTGGGATGCAATGGTTTTTTGAGGAATCATTCAGAGTCACAACAATAGAATAGGTTTGGAGATGAAGAAAATTCAGAGACAAAAGAAGAAGATGAATAAGAACACGAACACCAAGATTTATGTGGTTCTAGAATAAACCCTATGTTTATAGAGAGGTATAAATACTGCATTAATTTTGGGTAAACAATTTACAAGGTTCATATAGTGTCAAATAAAAACCCTAACTCAAATTGGACTGATAAAGGATATGAATAACTGCACCACCAACCACACAAATAGTTCACACTACTACAATGAATTGTGGATAAAAGTTTGCATCGTTTTATTTCCACAACCACCCAATTACAATCTGCTATAGTGGTATGTGTTTGAAATTCAGTAGAGCTAAGTATCATGGTATCCATGTCTAAGTTTCTATATTAGTCATGTCAAAGTATACACTTCTATAATGCTATATCAGTGTCACCCGATCATCTCAGATACAGTCAGTTAGAGTTGATATAGTGACAAAAAAAATTTGGTAGGGGGCCTTTGACCCTCAGACTTGGGGTGTGCTTCTGCCTACAACCCCCAATGAGATCACTATAGAGCTCAAACCATAGAGTTGCGGCCCGGTGCGCATTGTAGGCCACAATCATTCAACCCAACATCATCCAAAATGTATTAGGATACACAAATCCATAAATATCTCACTTGGATTATGATCTTCTACGCTAACCTTCTTCAATTCCACTAAGTTAGAAAACTTACTTAGGTTGAGATTCTTCTCTTCTTAATAACTAGTGTGTTCTTCCATTCATAACTTCAATTTCTAGATGATGGTTCACTAAATTCCTACTATTTTACTTTTTTTCCTAAACTTTTTTCCTCCTATATTCTTTCACTCATTGTCAATTCATCAATGGAGACCAAAAGAGGCACATAATATCATAAACTTTCGTATTACCGTCAGCTTCATCAACATGTTTCCAGAATTAGTGGTTTAACAAATGTTCTACAATTTCAGCAATCCATCCAATATCAATCCTCTAATGAAATGGTATTTCAAATGAATGTTCTTCATCTTGGCATTAAACAATGGGTTCTATTCATGATTTATAGAACTATGACTATCATAGTGTAATACATCCTCATCTCACTTTTTTCCCAACTCATCCAAGAAGTTATTCATCCAAAAATATCTCATTACTAGCTTCTATTACGACAATGTATTTTAACTTTGTGGTGGATAAGGAAAACACATTTTTCAATTGTGATATACATCTTATTATAGTTCCCCCAACGGTAAATACATAACCTATGGTACTCCTGTTATCAAGAACACCTCCAACATCAATATAAACATACCCTAATAATGAATTTCATTTCCCAAGGCATAGAGATACTTCACTATCACGCTTCAGATACTACAATATCCACTTCAGATCTTTCCCATGTTTCTTTATGGGGTTTTCCATGTACCTTCTCACAACTCCCACTACATGAGCAATGTAAGGTTGGGTACAGACCATGGAATACATCAGGCTTACACCATATGATATGTATAGATCCTTTTCCATATACTCAACATATTCTACCATCTTTAGTGATTTCTCCTTTGTTAGTTTTAAATGGTCCAACATAGGAATAGAGACTGGATTTTCTTCCAACACACTAAATCTCATCATAACATTTAAAATATAGTCAGCCTGTGATAATATCATGGTTCCAACTACATGGTCTCTATTGATATTCATACCCAAAATCATTCTAGATTCTCTATGATCTTTCATTAAAAAAACCCTTAGCTAGCTGCCCTTTCAACTCATCAATTCTCTATATACATGATCCTGCAATAAACATGTCATCCGCATATAAAACTAGTATAATATAATCATCACCAACAAACTTTAGGAATCATCATTGATCCATGACATATAATTTGTATGATTTTCTTTTCATGAATTCATCAAAAGTTTTTGTTCCACTACTTTAGTGCCTAATTCAACCCATACAATCTATTCTGATGTTTTCACACATGGTCTTCCTTGCCAGACTCAACATACCCCTCTGGTTGCTTTATATAGATTTCCTCCTATAGATCTCCATGAAGTAAATCCATCTTCACATTAATCTACTCAATATAAAAGTCTTCATATTCCACAATACTTAGAACCACATGGTTTGTGGTATTCTTCACTATAGGTGAGAGAATTTAATTGAAATTCACTCCTTCTTGCTATTGAAAACCTATCACATCCTTCCTTTCATTGTACCTCAAATTTCCATAATCTTCTTCGTTAAACTTGTATACCCACTTGTTATGAAATTCTTTATCTTTTCTTTTCATGGGTGTCAACTCCCAAGTCTTGTTATCATGAAAGGAGGAAATTTTATTCTTCATAGTCATCTCCCACTTGTTTGACTCCTTTAAAAACATTACATCTTAAAAAATTTTGGTTCTCCACCATCAGTGAATAATAAATAATTTATGGATAGTGAATAACTCTACAAAATCCTTATCACCTTTGTTGATCTTTTCAACTCCACTTGAGGAGTAGGCTCCACTGGTTTTGCTGTCACATGCTCAGGTATACCTTCAAGATCCTCTTGCTCATGGCATTTTGATTATTTATTATCCTATCAACTTTAGATGTATAATGGTCATTGTACATGGAAAATTTATTAAATACAATGTTCTGGATCCTAATTACCATCTTCTTGTTATCATCCCAAAATCAATAACCAAACTCCTCAGCACCATAGATAATAAAGAAACATATTTTGGACATATCATCCAGCTTGTCCCTTTCATCAGAATCAACATGTGAATCTGCCAAACAACCAACGACTCATAAATATAACAGTGTCACCTTCTTACCAGACTAGATATCCTCAGGTAGACATTCTTCCATTGGTAAATATAGACTCATATTTATGAGATATTCCTCCATGTTCACTGCATCAGACAAGAAAATATTGGGTAACACTAAGTGTAGCCTCATGATTCTAGGACATTCATTCAATGTACTATTCATCCTTTCTCCAACACCATTATATTATGTTGTTCCTGGAATATTATTTTCCCACTGATTTCAATTATCTTCAATGAATTATCTAAAATCATTACTTTATTACTCTTCAACAATTTTAGACATCAAACATTTTATCTTTGTTCATGTTTCATTATCCACCATGGTATTTCACTTATAAAACACCTTAAACGCGTCATATTTCTTTTTCAGAAAGTACACTCATACATTCATTATTGATTCCTCAATAAATGTCACATAACTTTGTGACCCTACAAGGGAATGTACTAGTGCCGGCCCCCAAATATCAGTTTTCACAAGGTCCAATTTCCCCAACATCAGTGTTCTGCATCCTTTTGAAAAATACACATACTTCATCTTTCTAAAGATACAATCTTTATAAAGTCCAACATCCACTGACTTCAGCTCTAGCAATAGTCATTTTGTTTCAGCACCTTCATCCCCTTTTCACTCATGTGGCCTAGAATATTGTGTCATAGTTTTTAATCCCCAAAAACATTTACTAATGCAACAACATCCATACAAGTCGATGTCATGTCGTATAAGGTAGCATTATTTTCTTTCCAAGCTATGACGATGTCTCCCTTGGCAATATTATACACACCACCAGTGAATGTGGTCCAAAAACATGCATCATCATGTTTCCCAAAAGAAATAATATTTCTTCTCAGTACGGGGATATAACTCACAATTTTCAAAACAAAAAACTCTCAATATTGGTCTTTATTCATGCATCGCCATTCCAAATGATCTGCAAGGGTTCACCATCAGCAATATGTACCTTGTTGAAATTTCCAAAACTATAATTTTTTAAGAAACCCTTGTCTGATGTGAAATGGATCAACTGCCTAGAATCTAAAATACAATACTCCATTAGGATATCCATGGTCAGTATTACTACATCATCAGTTCCTTAATCCTTCATGTTTGTTGTGTTGGTTTTAGGTGACTTACATTTATCCCCAAACTCCTTGAAATTCCCTTTCTTTTGGAAAATCTATTAGGTAAGACCATCCCCCTTTTCCTTGTCACAACTATTTCATATTGAATTTGATCATCCTTTACAATTATATTGATGTACATATCTTCCTTTTCCTTCAATATTTAGGGTAAAAATAAAGAATCTACCTAATTATCTTCTTATAATATCCTCACTAAGGATTAGGTCCCACACATATTTTATAACCACCTAGGTATTCCCTGATGAAGTGCTCATAACTATTATACTCACTTCCCAACAATCAGGTAATAAAGATAGTAAAACAAGTGCACATACCACATCGTTAAGAACAATTTCCACTGATGTAAACTAAATTATGATTGTGTTGAATTTTTTGACATGTTCTATAACAATTATCCCATCATCCATTTTCCGATTGAACAATATTCTCATCATGTGCACTTTGTTTGACGTAGAAGGCTTATCATATATATTCGTGAGAACATTCATTATCCATTTCATCTTCTTATTCTCTATGATGTTTAATTCCACGTTTTTTTCCAATATAAGGTATATAAATCCTATAATCTATCAATCTAGTAGCTCCCATTATAACTAATCCATGTCCATTGGATTTAAACCCAGAATCAAAAAATGTATTTTCTTCTGGTAAAGATTGTTTTCGATCTGCATCCTCCAGTAGTTGATATATATTACATCGAAGAATTCAATATTTTCCTTAACTTATTCTATAGACATCATTAAATTCAAGAAATTTGAACTCAAACTTTGATACAAGTTTATGAGAAAATTCTAGGATTCATAGTATCTAAACAGGTTTGTTGATGAAGAAAAGTAAACTACAAAAAAAAACAAGAATAAGAACATGAATATAAATATTTACATGGTTCAAGAATAATTTATACTTCCATAGAGAATAAAAAATAATTCACTAATTTTGGGTTCACAATTTAGAGTGAGATGATAGAGTTTCACACAGGAACCCTATCCCAAAATGGGATAATAAATAAGATGAAGAACTAGGCCACCAACCATATAGAAAGTCATCACTACTTCAGTGAATGATGGCTGGAATTCCACATCACTATAGTTTCATGCCCACCCAAGTCCAATAAGTTATAGTGGATAGAGAATGGAAGTCCACAAAGCTACAATACCATGACATCCAATGTCCAAGCAACTACAAAAGTTTTTTCAATGTTTTCTCTACTATAGTGCCTTGTTTGTGTCACCCGGTCAGCTCTGCTACAGTCAGTCAGAGTTGCTAATGTACCCGAAAATTTGGGTTGGGGGCCTTTGTCTCCTGGATAAAGGGTGAGTTCTTCCATGAAACCCCTAATTAGATCACTAATGATCTCGAACCATGGATTTTCATCATAATTTACAATATATTCAACAAGAATTCATCCCAACATCATCCAAATGGGATCGAGATACTCCCATCCACCAATGGTTAACCAAAAATAGTTTTGATATTTGATGGTAATAATTTTCAGCTATAAAAAATCATATTTAAAACTACTTTAGATCTATTATCTTGGATATACATGATGTTTGATAAATTGGACTGCTACTGACATGTAATTCCAAACTCTCACAGAGAAATATTACAAAGATTCTGATATAGATGGGTAAGACTAAATAATCTATAGAGTGTATAATCATACACCATATATATGAATATGATTTAACGTAAATACATAAAGGTAATGTTAGAGAATCTATTGATAATACATGAAGGTTATTAAAAAAATTTGGAGGGGAAACATCAATTTATATAGAATTTTTTTGAATATTTAATGATGCACCAAATTGAATTTATCGATCCATTTTTTAATTAGGTTAATGACATAGTGAAGGACATACAAGGACTTGAAAAACCCATAAATACATGATAATTTTGATGTAAATCCTACAAATTCTTCCTCCTCGTTTCAATTAGGTTAATGGCATAGTAGAGGGAGGACATATGAGGGCTTGAAAAAGATCATAAATACTTGAGAATTGTGATGTAAATCCAACAGAGGCTTCCTCCTCATTGAGAAAAGGGAACCTAATTTGACATTCTTTCAGGATTTGAAAATAATTCTTACTACATATGAGATGTGGATGAACAATGGTGATTTATGAATGAAGGGGACATTAAAGGAAATAACATTCAATTACATAAGATAACTCACCATGGAGGATGATATGAAAGGAAAAAATTGATTATTTAATTTCATTTATTTACATTAATATTAATAGAGGAAAATAAAAATTATTAGGAAATCTTTCAATCAATTGGAAGTGATGTGGGAAATACGGACATCTCATAGTTAATATTCCAAATTATAATGATAATGAGGAGAATGATGTTCATAAACGTATAAGAAAATACTAAATGAATGAGTAGGGTAAAATATATACAATGAAAATTTTCTTTAAGAGGTATAATTTTCTCTCATAAGAAGATAATGACTTTTATGAATTTGAAGTTAATTAAATAAATGATTATATGGGATTTAAAGAAGAAATTATGGTGGATATTATAGATAATTAAAAAGGTAATGGGGACAATGATGAACATGAAGATAAATTTGATGGAGTTTTTGATCTCAGAGTAGAGTTTGAGGTTGCAATTGAATAAATTTAAATATGATTGTCAGGAGAAATGATATAAAGTTCTATCATACATGAATCCAAGTTGAAAATGAAATAACAATAGGAATATAAGAATGAGTTAAATGATGATTTAGAAGTGTTTATATATGAAAAACCAAAGAACACAGAAAAGGTGGTTTCATAAAAGAGAAAGAAAGGTTCATTGATAGTATGACTACCATAATAAAGTAAAATTAAAAAGGGATTGTAGATATAAATTAATAATTTGTGAATATGAAAAGAAATCTTAATGATAAGTATAGTCTTAACACTCGAAATGACATAGAAAAAGATTCAAAATTTATCAATATTTCATATGAAAAAGAAAATGATAACTTTGGATAATCATCAAGGAAGATTAATGAGGGAATTCAAAATAAATTTAAGGAAAAATGTTTTGGGATTTGATTTCAATGAAATGAATATCAATGTTGAAGTGAAGAAGAAATCCATTATAAAGTAATTTTGATTTATGTGAGACTTGAAGGATTATAATTATACTCAAGAAGAATAAAAAGATTAATTCGACATTATTTTAAATTTTTCCATGAATAATATTTTATCGTGTGAGTTATGTACATAAGTATATGTATTACTTATCAAGTAGGTAAAGAAACATGCCCATAAAGTGGAATATTGGTCAAATCAACTGTTTCAGGATTCATCATGAAATTTTGAGGCATAAAACAGTTTTTTATATTTTTAGGATGAAGAATATTTCTCACATCAAAATGGAGAAATTGATACACATCCATTCAAATAAGAATCAAGTATAGAAGTAAGTGTCGGCTCAAATTTCATTAAAGGATATTGATCAAGATGAGGTATGGATTCTTGATAGTATATATAAATCATACATGATGAAAAATAATAACCTATTAATAGACCTATGTTATGATAATTAATTATTTGTGATAATGATGAAGGATTTAATATCATTGGATCAATGAAGGAAAACAATGATGACAAAGATAAAAAAATTATGGATTTTTTGGTGGTGGAAGGACCAAGTTGTAATTTTTTCAGTGTAAACCAATTTTGAAACTAAGGATGTGTAATCCATTCCACTATGAAAAAAAAAGTTATAATAGGAAAAATTGGTACAATCATCAAGTGAAGCAAAAAAATAAGGTTTTATCTTAATAAAGTGGGTAGAAAAGATGATATATACATTCATTCAAAAGAAGAAAAGACACAATTGTGGAACAAGTGTATTGATCACATAAAACATCATTCAATGGATGATTTGATGAATTATAAAGCTTCTTGGTATATTCATACACTAACACGAGATGGAATAATACATGTTGAGTTTACTAAAAAGGGAAAATTATAAGGAATGTTTATAAGCTAAAGATAAAAAGTTTTATAAATTACTTATGTTGGGTCATATTGATGTTTGTAGACCAATCAATCCAAATTCCATTGATGATATAAGATAATATATTTTATTCATTAAAAACTATACCATGATAACCTGGATGATGGTGCTCACTCATAAAAATAATGCACTTGATTACATGAAATGGTTTCAGATGTTGGTTGAGAATTTTTCAAGAAATAAAATTCACAAGTTTAGAAGTGATAATGAAAAAAAGATTACAATAATCCAAGATGAAAAATATCATGAGAATCATTATATAAGGAATGTTAAAATTGTAGGAATAACACAATAAAATAGAGTTATAGATTGGTGGAACCAAACAATCAACCATACATCCCAAACAATGTATATTGAGAAAAAAACTACTAGAGAAGATTTCAAAGGGTGTAATATTAAAAATGGTTTATATCATAAATATAGATTTTATATGTCTTGGAGAAGAGAAAACCCCCAAATAATATGTGAAATGAAAATAAACCCATATTTAAAGATATATGATTAAAGAGTAAACTATTTAACTTGAAAAAAATATTGTAAATATTTGAATGTCTCGGTGTAACATTCTAAACCGGATCCCACCAAATAGTTCCCAAATATAGTGGGTCAAATGACCTCAAACATATATCCCCAAATTCTAGAGGCTCTCTACTAGAAGTGAGAGTCTAGTATGTGTCTTTGGGGATACTATTCCCTCATGTTAGAGTGTAATATAGTGGTAGTAAACATATCATTCAATAGATGAAGCGGTAAAAAAATCCGGAAGAAGATAAATATACAAGATAAGAATAGATAAAAAATGACATAGAAAATCTCATATATAAAATTATTTTTCATTTCTTGTCTCTAAAAAGATGGAAAATAGGTACACAAGCATCTAGTACAATACATGTATCAAAATACAAAAAAGACCCAAAAAAAACTTTCCCATCTTCCATCACAAGCCTCATCTCGATCCTCTTATCACCTAATCCTATGTATAGCACAAATCAAGAATCATACTATGGTTGTATACCATGACCCCTACATACATCTATGAAGTCTGTTCAAGGGATGTGGTAAAATCTAAATAAGTAAGTAACCCTATCCAGTCTAACAACTTTTATCTGATACCCATACTTGGGATATTTGTAAGAATAGAAAACTTCACCATGGTCATCCCATATACCAAATTATATATCATTCATCTTGGACACTTTTTATAATCAATACATCCATGTAACACCCCAAGCTTCCACAATACGCATCCCTTTGAATAATACAGTAGCGTGTGTTGTACGCAACTTTGAGTTCTAACACAGACCACAACCAATCAAACTAGCCGTTATGAATAGTAATATCCACTTTTTGAAATTTTATAAATCTTATCTATAAAAATGGACTTCATTTTTGGATTCAGAATATCGAAATTATCATAGGGTGAATTTTTGGTATTTTTCTGAAAACATTCAATTTTTTATGAATAGTGAAAAAACACTAAGATATAGTTTAAAACCGAATTTTTATTTCAATAATTATTTATTTTATTTAAATTTAATTAAGGTAAAAATAGATACATAATACCTATATATGTTAAATGTAATTCATTGGAGTTATTTTAGAATAATTTTAGATATATAAAAATTTTATTGAACTTTTCACCGTCTTTTACCCACCTCTTAGGAGAATTTGGATATTCACATAAAACATAATTTTATCACTTCTGTGAGTGGAATTTTAAAAATCCGAGAGACAAAGTTAATATCAAAAAGTAAAATGTGGTTCAATAAGATAAAAAAAATATGTTGAATAGTAACCTTTTAATTTTATTTACCACGGTTAAAAGTAAATAGGATAATTAAGGGTAAAAATGATATTAATATTACCCTAAAAAATGTCCCAATTTAGTTGGAAAAATTTTTCTCGACCAAAAACAACCATAGGAATAAAATATTATCATTTAGGTCCACTTGGATTATTTTAGGACATTTATTATTATTTAATTCAAAGTAGAGTTAAAAGAGTTAAAATCAATGTTTAATAATAAAACTTATTTAATATAGGGCTATCAAGAAGATAAATTAGATTATAAATATTAATTAGAAATATAAAAATATTTCATACATGGTTTAATTTTATTTATAATTTTTAGACATTAAATAATTTAATTTATTTATGACATAATGGTGATGCAGTAATTATCTAATTAATAAAATAATAAAATAATTGATATTATAAATATAAAAATAAATGTAATTTGAGACTTTTTATGAATTAAAATAATTTTATAGGTCAATATGACATATTAGGATTGGTTATATAAATTTTCATCGATGTAATAATGCTGTTATGAAATTATCAAAAACAAAATACCCAATAGTGTCAAAATTGACATAAAAGAGTTTTTAAAACAGATATTATATTATTAATTGATATTCTATTCGTAAAAATATAAGGATCGGCCAAAAAACTTATATAATTATAGGTGTATTATTAATGGACAATTTGGGGGTCTCTTGGAGGTATATAGTATGTTTATTAACTATATAATATAAAAATACAAAGATACATGGTAAATTTCAAACTATTTAACTATGAGTTAAATATAAATGATAAGGTTAATATAGTGGCCCAAACCTATCTAAAATATATTTTTTGAAAGTTTTTCGACTCATACCCACCTTAACCTTTAAATAATCCACTTTAGAACCATTATAAACCGAATATGAATTTATTATAAAATAATATTTCTAGCTTTTCCAAAGGTGCCCCTCACCCCTCTTATAAAAGGGCACTCCCCGTTCTCTCTAATTCACACCATAAAAGCGTTTTGGCTGGGCCAACCCCTGCCCAAATTTTCTCTAAACTTCCCGCACTTAAACCTATATGCCTTAGTTTGATAAAAAAAAATCCATCTTAAAGAGCCCTTTTGATCAAATCAAATGGAAGAACCCGAAGAGGAGGTAATGTATTCACGACCCGCTTTCAAGTTATTTTCTTCTTCATCTTCTTCTTTCTTTGTTATTTCGATTCTAAAATAATAATTCCAGTATATATTATGTATTTTGATGTTATTATAAATATGGTACAACCATATTTAGTATTATATCTATCATTTGAATGACATGTCACTATACATGTGTACGTACGGTCTACCGTCTCCACGTCGTGGTGTAATTGTTATTCGATACATTATTATTTGTATCGGTATAATAATGATGTGTAATTAATGTAAATAATAAATATAACAAGATAATATTTATTTATATATGATATAACATCCAATTATATATTATTTTAATATCAAAAGAATGATATTGTCGCTCGTGCGTACGTACGGATTACAGTCTCCATAAACGCGATGAGATTCATTCCCCATCGTATCCATTCAAGACTAAATTTCATTTGATGATTAAAAATAAAAATTAGGGACATGATATCATTATGGATGTGAATAATATACTTCACATCCATAACAAATATGGATCACATAACAAATAAGATAAAGGAAAACGAATCCGTTAACACCCGAAACGATGATAATACTAAGATATTATTAACAAATCAATGTTAAAAGATCATATATGATATCATATTAATGTATATGATTACTGTATAATTTAATAAAAATTATTTCACCATTATAATGGATTTTAATCTACCCTCAATTAAGGAAAAGTACAAGCTAAGGGTTTATTTCACAATCTCTTCATTATCCGATGTTGTTTATACGTAATTATCTACTAGTACCTCTTTATCATCCACATAAATGTTTCTTAAAAATTTATTTCAAATCATTCTTACTATTTTACAGAAAATGGGATAAAGTCATTTATACCCTTGTTGACCTTTTATAAGAATATTATAAAGGAATCTTTCTGTCGTTTTCCAAATAAGGTCCTTTTTAACCTTTTCGACAGAATTATAGTAACAATGTCATTTTTTTACTTATACGGTGGGTGTGGCTATTTTCCTCCATTATAAACTCTTTGAATCTTCCCATACAACTTATAAGAATATTTTCTAAGTAAATGTTTTCTTTTATAATTATGTTACTTTTAAATGACTTTCAAAAAGAGATATTTCTCTCAAATAGTTATGATTTCATATATGTCAACATCCTTTGATGGATTTTAAGCTTAATTGAAGATGATTTGTTATGATACAAAACTTCTATATTTTATTGAATTTTTTGTGATATGTATGACTGTGGATGTGTTATTTTTATACCATTCAAGGTTTATGGAGAAAGTATTGACATTTCATATGCTAGTTTTAATACGAATGTTTATGTTATGTTTAAACCTATTTATATGATGAATGCATTGGACTTAATAAGTGATGGTTGGTTCCCGCTATAGCTCCTCGATGCATTGGTAGGTCTCATGAGACAAACTAGTGTCTTGGAACAAGGTGTTGACAAAATATTATTTGTAGTCCTAGAACAGGGCCTTGACTATGTGGTTATAATAGTCTGGCATTATGCATTCCATCATTATGAAAGTGGTTATTGATATTGCATGTGATTATTCGACTAGTAGAATATCCATGTGAATAAGTAAATGGAATTATTTCATTTTATTTTTTCCATAATATGATGAAGTTCATGTTTAAAAGGATTTTGTTTTAGTTATACATTTCTTTTAATGTTTATGCATATTTATGAATGTTTCTGCTATATTGTTATCCTTACTAGGCATTTGAGATCACCCCTTTCTATGTTTTATTTTTCCTAGGATGTGAAGAAGTATATTATGAATGACATGTAGGGATAGTATAAGGGGATTTGAGTGTGGAGACAAGATGTTGTTGTAGTTTTCACTTTATTATGTAATGTAAACTTCATGAATGTATCTAGTTCTACCAAGGATACTAAACTAATCGGTCTTTCTAGACTTGATATTTTGTTATCATGCCAATGTTATGTAATAATGCACCGACCCTGGGTAACTGGGGTCAGGGTGTTACAGTTTTTATCACAGAAAGATTAGTACAAACCTTGCAAGTTATATTTAGATAAACTTTGATTAGAGCACATAGCCCTAAGATATACTTTGAGGATGAGTATAGATAAACATCCTAGAATTTTGATATTATAGAGATTTTGTGAGTTTTCCGAGCAATTCATCCTTGTCCTGATATGAGCAGGTAGAGGCATCTCTGGCATAAATGTACCTAGGGGTAAACCCTGAAAACAACACTTTGAGCTAGACTCGAATGGGAACAGGTGCACGACATTGGGCGTTGTTGCACTCTTGGTTACTAAAATCCCGGGGGATATGCTTAGAAAAATTCTCATTTTCTTTACCAACCATTATGAAGGGTTTATGAGTATATATTTCCTCAAAGAAAACATTTTTATGGTTATGGATTATATCTATAAACTGTTCAATTCATGTTAAGTGAATTACAAATTTGGATTTATGTATTACGATTCATAAAATAATATAGTGTATGCCATTGTTTAGAAATGGCGCCTAATGCAAGCACTCCATGTAGGGATTTACCTCGTACTCACAATAATTATAGTGGATTTGGTGATGCAATTGGTGCTGATTAGCTAGTCACCATACTGGGAATACTCACTCCGGTTATGAATATTAACCTAACCCGTATGGATCTCCATGATCTGTAGCATGGAGGATTAATGTTAGAATTCTTCATGAGGCAACAACCACCAATGTTAAATGGGAGTACAAATACCTTAGTAGCTAAGCAATTGATAAATTCCTTAGAGAAAATACTCCATGACTTGGGGAGTAGTTAAAGGGAAAAAGTTATCATGGCAGTTTACCGTCTCACTGGAGATGCTGATCAATGGTGGTCTTTGATTCAAAACACGAATGAAGATGATGAAGTATAAAATATGGAATAGAGGGATTTCAAAGAGATTTTCTTAGAAAAATACTTTACTTGTGACCATAGAGCTGATATGGAAAGGAAATTTCTGAGTGTGATAAAAAAGGAGGATGAGAATGTCGCAAAGTATGAGGATAACTTTACAAGGATAGCGAGGCATTCAAAAGATTATATATGTAACCGAAGGAGTATGATTGATCATTTCTTTAATGGGTTAAAACCATTTCTCCATTGAGCATTAGTCTCATAATCATTCTCTTCGTACAATGATATTGTCTCATGTTCTATCAAGACAGAAAAGGAATTCTATGAATCTTATGACTTTAAAGTAAAGAAAGAGAAGAAGAGATCTGCAGATCAGTCTGGGAATAGAAATAGTGGGAAGAAGGGAAAATTTGAATATCCATCATGCAGTAAATGTGGTAAGAAACACCCTGGTACTTTCTTGAAGTGAATGTGAGTCTGTTAAAAGTGTGGTGAAAAAGGCCACCAAGCTCGTGATTACAAGGAGAAGAAAGAAGCTACTAATGTTCAATTCTACAATTGTAGGGAGAAGGGACATTATGAAAATGAATTTCCTAAGCGTCAGAGAAACTTACCTTAGAAAAGGCCAAGGGATCAAGGATGAGCTTTTTCTATCACTACTGTTGAGGTTGAAGCTCCGAAAGATGTGGTGGTAGGTAATTTAATCATTTTCTCAAGTTTAGCAAATGCATTATTTGATTATGGATCATTGCATTGTTTCATATCTTCCCAGTCTGCTAAGAAAATTAGATATTTCCAATTTGATTTAACATGGGAGTTGTCAGTTAAAACTCCTAAGGAAAGTATCATTGTAAGAATGTTTTATGAATCAGTCCCCATTAGAGAACATAAATGTTCTTTATCAGCTGATCTCATCATCATACCTATGATTGAGTTTGATATAATCCTCGGTATGGATTGGCTATCATACCACGATGTGAAGATTTATTTTAAGAAGAAAGATGTTACAATTTTTGATGATGATGATAAAGAACACCTTATCTTTAGAGCAGAATCATCACCACCTGATTCTTATCTAGATCCCCCGCCAATAGCTTAACTAAATTCAATTATTGGGGAGGAAGAGAACGAAATGAATGTGGGTGAGGAAAGGAATGTTCAAATAGAATATGTACCTATTTTGATAGAATATGTTGATGTGTTTCCAGAATACTTACTTGGACATCCTCAAAACGAAAAATTATGTTTTCCATTGATTTCATTCTTGGATCAAGGCCCATATCAGAGACCCCTTATAGAATAGCAATGTGGAATTAGTTGAACTATAGAAACAACTAGAGGAATTGAGTAATAAGGGATTTATTCTCCCTAGTGTTTCTCCATGGGGATCCCCTGTCCTTTTTGTTAAAAAGAAAGAAGGATCTATGAGGCTATGTATCGACTGTAGGGAGATCAATGTTATAACAATAAAGAACAAGAATCCACTACCTCACATTGATGATTTATTTGACCAACTTCATGGATCTCAATAATTTTCAATGATTGGACTTCGATCTGGATACCATCAGTTGTGTTTGAAGAAGGAATACATTCTGAAGACAGTATTTTGGACTAGGTACGAGCATTATGAGTTTACAATAATGCCTTTTGGGATGACTAATGCACCCTCTATTTTCATGGACCTAATGAACAGAGTTTTCAAGGAATATATTGATGACTTGTTAGTGGTATTTATTGATGATATATCGGTATACTCCAAAAGCTACAAAGACCATGAAAATCACTTGTTCATTATATTGAAGACTCTAAAAAGACATGAATTATATGGGAAGTTTATCAAGTGTGAATTCAGGATTTATGAGATTTATTTTCTTGGCCATATTGTCTCTAAGGATGGAATTTCCATTGATCCTTCTAAGAAAATAGGAATCCAAGAATGGCCGGCACCGACGAGTATATCGAAGGTACACGGTTTTATTAGTTTAGCATGTTATTATCAACATTTCATCCAGAATTTTGCCCGGTTGGCTAACCCATTAACAAAGCTCACACGTAAAGGGGATAAATTGGTTTGGAAAAAAGAGTGTGAAGAATGTTTTGATGAATTGAAGATAAGATTATTCAATTATTTTATTTTGACTCTACCATCGGTGAATGATGGGTTCGTTATTTATAGTGATGCATCAATGAAAGGACATGGTTGTGTCCTTATATAGAATGACAGAGTTATTGCCTATGCATCACGACGGCTGAATGTTAATGGGAAAAAATATAATACTCATGATCTTGAGTTAGCTGTTATAATTTTTGCTTTGAAGATATGGAGAAATTATCTCTATGGTGAAAATTTTGAGATTTATATTGATCACAAGAGTTTTAAGTACATTTTCTCACAGAAAGAACTCAATAAGATGCAACGACGATGACTTGAACTACTCATGGATTATGATTGCATGATACAATACCACCCGGGGAAGGAAAATAAGGTGGTAGATGCTTTGAGCAGAAGATATCATGGAGTTTTTAACATGATGAGAATTGAAAGGTAACCTATTTTCATGGATCAAGTAATGTTGGATATGGGAATCACCGTGGAATGTGAAACATTAATAATTTTTCAAATGGTTGCCAAACCTTCTTTACTAAAAAGGATAAAGAGTTCTCAGACTGATGATGAAGAGTTTCAAAAGAAGATTAAAGCTGTGAATGATGGGAGATTGAGTGACTTTGTGTATGAAGATGGAATTTTGAAATTTCGGAGGAGGCTTTGTGGTCCTGAGATACCTGATCTAAAAATGGAATTGTTGGATGATGCTCATAGTTCCAATTTCTCTATAAAACCTGGGAGCACCAAAATGTATAGATATTTGAAGGAAAATTTTTGGAGGTACAACATGAAAAGGGAGATTGCTGATTTTGTGTCAAGATGTATGGGTTTTCAACAACTGAAAGAGGTAAGAAAACATCTTGGAGGATTCATGCAACCTCTTTCCATACCTGAGTGGAAATGGGATAATATAACGATAGACATTGTCATGTGACTACCAAAGACTCTTAGAAGGAACGATTCAATATGGGTAATTGTTGATCTTCTTACCAAGTCAGAACATTTTCTTTCTATAAGGGAAGATTTACCACTTGAACGTCTAGAAAGGCTATATATTAATGAAGTTGTGAGAATTCATGGAGTACCCCTATCGATTGTTTCTGATCGTGATCCCCATTTTACTTCAAGATTCTGGAAGAGTCTTCAGAAGGCCATGGATATTGAACTTTGTTTGAGCACTGCCTACCACCCTCAAACATATGTACAATCGGAACGAACTATTCAAACCTTAGAAGACATGTTGAGATCATTCTCACTTGGATTTCAGGGTGTGTGGGATCAATATTTACCTCTGGTTGAATTTTCCTATAACAGTAGATTCCATTAAAGTATTTGGATGACACCATATAAAGAGTTATACAGAAAGAGATGTCGCACACCAACCTGTTGGGATGATGATTGGAAAATAAAACTCGTAGGCCCAGAACTGGTGGAGGGAACGACGGAAAAGGTAAAGGTAATCCAAAACCATATCAAAATAGCTCAAAGTAGGCCGAAGAGCTATGATGAAAACTGAAGGAAGGATTTGGAATTTTAGGTAGGAAATCATGTTTTCTTGAAGGTATCTCCATGGAAGGGAGTTATACATTTCGGTAAGAAAGGTAAATTGAGTCCCAGGTACATAGGACCTTTCAAAATTCTAGAATGAATTGTGGCTGTAGCTTACCGTTTATCAATGTTTCCAAGTCTCTCCAAAGTTAATGGTGTGTTTTATGTATCACTATTGAGAAATTATGTGCCTGACCCCACACATGTACTCACTTATGAGGAATTAGAACTGGAACCCGATCTGTCTTATGGCGAAGAGCCCGTCAGGATTCATAATACAAGAGAACAAGTGCTGAGAAACTGGATGACTCATCTGGTAAAATTTCTATGGAGAATATATAAGATGGAAGAGGCAACATGGGAACTCGAGGAATATATAGTGAAGAACCACCAGAGTCTTTTCATGCGGTAATATTCTAGAAATTTCGAGGACGGAGTTATTTGAAGTAGGGGAGAATGTAACACCCCAAGCTTCCACGGTACACTTCTCTTTGAATAATATAGTAGTGTGTGTTGTACACAACTTCGAGTTCTAACACACACCACAACCAATCAAACTAGCCATTATGAATAGTAATACCCACTTTTATAAATTTTATAAATTTTATCTTTTAAAATTGACATCATTTTTGGATTCGGAATATCAAAATTAGATTAGGGATAATTTTTGGTATTTTTCTGAAAACCTTCAATTTTTGATTAATAGTGAAAAAACATTGAGTTATAGTTTCAAACTAAATTTTTATTTAAATAATTATTTATTTTATTTATATTTAATTAAGGTGAAAATAGATAAAAAAATACCTATATATGTTCAATGTATTTAATTGGAGTTATTTTAGAATAATTTTAGATATATAAAAATTTTATTGAACTTTTCACCGTCTTTTACCCACCTCCTAGGAGAATTTGGAAATTCACATAAAACATAATTTTACCGCTTCTGTGAGTGGAATTTAGAAAATCCGATAGATATGGTTAATATCATGGAGTAAAATTTGTTACAATAAGATAAAAATAAATGTTTGGTGAATAGTAACTTTTTACTTTTATTTACCACAGTTAAAAGTAAACAGGGTAATTAAGGGTAAAAAAGATATTAATATTACCCTAACACATGTACTAATTCTATTGGAAAAGTGTATCTCGACCAGAAACAACCTTAGGAGTAAAATATTATCATTTAGGTCCACTTGTATTAGAATAAGACATTTGTTATTATTTAAATCAAAGAAGAGTTAAAAGAGTTAAAATCAATGTTTAATAACTAAAACATTTTTAATATATGGTTATACATAATATAAATTAGATTTTAAATATTCATTAGAAAGACTAAAATATTTCCTATATAATTGTATTTTATTTATAATTTTTAGACATTAAATAATTTATTTTCTTTATGACATAATGGTGATGTAGTAATTACCTAATTTTTGAAATATTAAAATAATTAATATTTTAAATGACAAAATAAATGTAATTTGAGGCTTTTTATGAATTAAAATAATTTTATAGATTAATATAACCTATTAGGATGGGTTATATAAATTGTTTTTGAAGCAATAATGCTATTTTTAAATTGTCAGAAACAAAATACCCAATAGTGTCAAAATTGACATAAAATAGTTTTTTAAAAACATATTATATTATTAATTGATATTCTATTCATAAAAATCTATGGCTTCGCCAAAGGATTTATATAATGATAGTCATATCATTAATAGACAACTTGGGGGTCTCTTGGAGGTATATAGTATGTTTATTAACTATATAAAATAAAAATACAAAGAGACATGGTAAATGTCAAACCATTTTACTAAGAGTTAAATATAAATAATAAGGTTAATATAGTGACCCAAACCTGTCTAAAATATATTGGTTGAAATTATTTCGACCCATACCCACCTTAAACTTTAAATAATCCACTTTGGATCCATTAGAAACCTAATATGAATTTATTATAAAATAATATTTCTAGATTTTCCAAAGGTGCCTCCCACCCCTCTTATAAAAGGGCACTCCCCCTTCTCTCTAATTCACACATTTAAAGTCTTTTTTCTCGGCCAAACCCTGACCAAATATTCTCTCAACATACCTCAATTAAACCTAGAGGCCTTAGTTTTATCAAAAATCCTTCCTAATGATCCCTTTTGATGAAATTGAAAGGAAGAACCCGAAGAAGAGGTAATGTTTTCACCACCCTCTTTCAAGTTCCTTTCTTTTTCAACTTCCTATTTCTTTGTTATTTACATTCTAAAATAATAATTCCTGTATCTTTTATATATTATGATGTTATTATAAATATGGTACAACCATATTCAGTATTCTATCCATCCTTTTAATGAGATGTCACTATACGTGTGTACGTACAGCCTACCGTCTCCACGTCGTGGTGTAATTATTATTCGAGGCATTATTATTTAGATTGGTATAAAAATAATGTGAAATTCATATAAATAATAAATATAAAATTATTATGATTCTTTATATATGATATAACATCCAATTATAAATAATTTTAAAATCAAAATAATGATATTTTTTCTCGTGCGTACGTACGGATTACCATATCCACGAACACGATGAGATTCATTCCTCATCGTATCAATTCATGACTAAATTTCATTGGATGATTGAAAATAATTTTTAGAAACATGATATAATTATGGATATGAATAATATACATCCCATTCATAACAAATATGGATCACATAACAAAGAATATAAAGGAAAATGAATCCGTTAACACCTGAAACGATGATAATACTAAGATATTATTAACAAATCAATGTTAAAAGATCATATATTATATCATATTAATGTATATGATTATTGTATAATTTAATAACAATTATTTCACCATTATACAGGAGGTTAACCTAACTTTAACCAAGTAAATGTACAAGGTAAGGTTTTATTTCAAAATCTCTTCATTATCCAATGTTTTTTATACGTAATTATCTACTGGGACCTATTTAACATCCACATCCATGTTTCTTAAAAATGTATTTCAAATCATTATTACTATTTTATAGAATATGGGTTAAATTCATTTATACCCTTGTTGACTTTTTATACGATGTTTATAAAGGAATCTTTATGTAGTTTTCCAAACAAGGTCCTTTTTAACCTTTTCGACAGAATTATGGTAACAATGTCTTTTTTTAACTTATACAGTGGGTGCAGATATTTTCCACCATTATAAAATTTTCGAAGCTTCCCTTACAAGATTATAAGAATATTTTCAAAGTAAATTTTTTGTTTTATAATAATATGACTTTTAATTGATTTCAAAAATGATATATTTCTCTCAAATAGTTTTGATTTCATCTATGTCAACATCCTTTGATGGATTTTAAGATTATTTAAAGTTGAATTATTATGATAAAAACCTTCCACATTGTATAGAAGGTTTTGTGATATGTTTTACTATTGATGTGTTATTTTTATACCATTCATGGTTTATAGAGAATTTATTTACATTTTATATGCTAGTTTTAATATGAATGTTTATGTTATGATTAAACCTATTCATATTGGGAATGCTTTGGACTTAATAAGTGACGGGTGGAGCCCGCTATACCTCCTCGATGCATCAGTATTTCTCAGGAGACAAACCAGTGTCTTGGCATAAGGCCTTGACAAAATCTTATTTGTAGTCATGGCACAAGTCCTCGACTATGTGGTTATGATAGTCTGTAATTATGAATTCCATCGTTATGAATGTGGTTATTGATATTGCATGTGACTATTGGACTAGTAGAATATCCATGTGAATATGTAAATGGAATTTTTTTCATTTTATTTTATTCATATTATGTTTATGTTCTAGTTTAAAAGGATTTTGTTTTAGTTATACATTACTTTAAATGTTTTTGATTTTTTATGAAAGTTTCCGCTATATTTTTATCCCTACAGGGATTTTGAGCTCCCCCCTTTCAATGTTTTATTTTTCCCAAGATGTGAAGAAGTATTTTATGAATGACCTGCAGGGATAGTATAAGGGTATTTGAGTGTGGAGATAAGATGTTGTTGTAGTTTCTACTTTATTATCTAATGTAAACTTAATGAATGTATCTAGTTCTTCCAAGGCTACTAAACTAATCTGTCTTTCGAGACTTGTTATTTTGTGATCATGGAAATGCTTTGTAATAATGCACTGACTTTGGGTATCTGGGGTCGGGGCATTACAATCCACAATAGCCTCATCATATTATCAATTCATCCCTAACAACTTCACCGTGTAATCACCATTCTCAGACCACAAAGGTCTAAATCCATGGTATAGAAGACTAAGGAATCCACATCGAGTCTGAGGAGCATATCGATGGAAACCCGGTAAAGACGTGTTTGGGGTAGAAGGATTATATCATCAGACTATGACCACTGCAGGTCCAGGAAAGCTAGGTCCAATGGGTAACAAGACCCAAGGAATCCTACAAAATCCTGACATAAAGCAGAAGCATGTCCATGGCATCCACTACCGAAAACAAGATCTATAGTAAAAACATCCATGGAATCTAATGGAATCCGGATACAAGTTATACCAAACAAAGCATCAACTACCATCTCATATCACCTCATCATTCATCATTTCCAAAATATTCTCATTCCATGAGTTCATACAACTCATATAAATATTTCTATAAAATCCATTTAAATAATTCAATCAAATAAACATCATGTATTCACATACAAAAGGAGGAATCATAATCTTTTAATTATCTAAATTCAATTCAAATAAATATATTTATAAAGGGTTTACTATAAATAGGAAATCTCACACACATCCCATAGGTGGTATAAAAAAGGGAAGATACAAAGGCACACCCCCATGGGTGGATTAGATTGGGGAAACAACCAAACAAAATAAAAGGTTCTAGTTACAATCCCTAATTGGTCTCAAACCATTTAATTCAGTCATTCAATTTATTATTAGGGAACCTTTAGAATGTATATCATGTGACAAAACTGCAACTAGGCATATAAAACACCAAAACTCAAGGTAAATGTATAAACCACCTACTATAGGTCCGTAGTGTAGGTTCTGGGTGCAATGAAAGAATGGGACGATCGGTGACCAACATTAATTTTTTCCATAATTGATAATCATTCTAGGATCAATACAATAATTAATGTCAATATCCACATAATTTAATCATGGATTTAGACACAGTAATAGAAATCTTGAACCAAGAGAGAGGATCAACATATTTTTTTTATAATTAATTTAATTAAAATAAATAATTACCTCCAAGGTTATTCTTTCTTAAATGACGTGTTCAACCATATATTTGTAGTGTGACTTTATTACATTGTAGAGATAAAGAGTAGATCTCCTCTAGCCATGATCCATAAGTGTTTCATGTATCTCCGAGCATCGCTAAAGGAGTCTTTGGGTGCTAGCAAGAATGATTCTTGCACTTGAGATGTCCACCTTCAGTCACCCTGAGAAACGCTTCCAAAGTGTTCTCCTTGATCCAGTGGAGGAGGATCTCTCTCATTCTTGAGAGAGTTATTGGAATGGGAAGAACACTCTAGGATTGGGAGATTTTATCCAATTCTTTGTGCACAACCATAATCATCATCGTTTGGCTAGAACTTAAATAATAAGATAATAATATAAATGGGCATTTAATTCACTAGGGTAATAATAAATAATTTTGACAAGTACATTAATTATTTTATGAATTATAGAGAAGCCCCCATGTCAAATAATAACTATAAAATTATTATTTCCGGCCATGTTATTAACTTTTGAGTTATAATTAAATATTATTTAACAAAATAATATTCAATATTGTTATTTCTAACCAGACCCTTAATTAGGTCCATCAATCCTCCACCATATTTATCGAACCATGATTAATGAATATTTATTTATTAAATAAGTACAACTACATTATTCAACTCTAAATATATAAATATTATATTTAATAAATATAAAATAAATATTTTTAATTATTCCCCCACAATATATTCTCTTGAGTAACTAGTGTTGAAATAAATGTGATCATACATCCATGAATAATTATTAAACCACAATTGAGAATAATATTTATTAAACTTGTTAAATAATATATAATATATTATTTAATTGATATACTAGATACACATGGTGTGTTCCCCTCGATGCCTCTTGCTCAGTGGAATTAGGCAGAGCATCCTAAAGTCCATGGTTAGCATCTAGAAACACACCGAGACACCCATAGAGAAAGAAGTTAATGATGCAACTACATTTCACCTCATACAAATGCTTACCATATAATATAATCTCTTTGTCTCGATATCTCTAATAAAGAAGGTTGAATGCCAGTTCCATCAACCCATGTGCTCAATTTTTTATTCTTTAACTTCCCAAGAAATTGAAATTTCTTATAGAACGCCATGGACATGGATTTATTTAAGCTATATCATTTCCATAAAATTCTATGAGATATCAACTTACACAATGAAATAAAAGATAAAAATCCTTTCTTGAACTATTCATTAAGGATCGCGATGCACCCATCATATCCTACCTCACCACGAACATATGTTGTCACGGTTTTTTCCAATACATCTACGTGCATGAGTCATAATGACATTTAACAATATTGTTAAATTATAAGGACCAATACACATTTCCGCAGATAGTAAAATCCAATGAAACTTATAAATTTTGATTTCCTACTATCAGGTATCGTTCCCATAATATCCTTCTAGATATCACCATGGGCGTATACCACGAGAAGGTGTCCCAAAGTCCTATGAGTCTTCACCCTTGATAGCTTGTATAATTTGTGTCCCTGAAATTATATAATATGGTTATAGAACATATATCTAATAATAATGACATAGTAGTTCTGGGTTCTCATAACAGAAGGGAACTACTATATCCTTTTAGTGCGACAACTACCGTTGGGACATTATCACATGAAATGTTACATAGAATAACAATCTTAATGTGATAAAAAGTTTATTAATATCCAGCCAATGAATATATATTTATCATAATGTATGAATATGTATGTTCTAGGGAACCAACTCAAACATAATACCACTTACACTAGAGATAACTATTGACAATCATTATTCCACTTGCTATCACATGATATTCATACTTCTACTGAGATAAGAATTTAGTAAAGGGGCCCACCACGTTCTCTTCCATGGATACTCTACTCACTACAACTTCACCCATTTGATAAAAATAACTCCAGAGGTGATACCTTTTTGATTATATGATTTGTTCGTTGATGTGACCTTGGCTCTTTTGAAAGAACGACTAATTCAGTATTATCACAATACAATGTGATAGGGTCTTTATTGATATTTACCACATAAAGCTTCTAAACAAATTTCAGAATTCATACACCTTCCTTGGCTACATAAAAAGCCACTATATATTCAGACTCCATTGTAGTATCAGCAAAAACTAGCTAATCTGAACTCTTCCAGCTCACATCTCCTCCGTTCATACAGAAAAGATATCCTGATTGCGACTTTATATCATCCTGGTCTACCTAAAAACCAACATCAACATACTATTGGATGAAAAGATTCTCATATCCTCCATACACTTGGAACATATCCTTAGTTCTTCTTAGATACATAAGGATAGTCTTAACAGCATTCCAATGTTGTTCCCCTAGATCTTCTTTATATCTTCTTACCGTGCTCAAGACATTGGAAACATCAAGTCTAGTACATAACATGGCATACATGATATATCCAATCTCTAAAGTGTATGTGATCTTACTCATTCTATCTTTTTCCTGTTCTATTTGGGGACACATTTTCTTAAAAATATTTCAACCATGTGACATTGGAACCAATCTTCTCTTGGATTGTTCCATACTAAATCTATTTAGTATTTTTTTAACACATGTACTTTGAATTAGTCCAAGTAGCCTCTTGGATCTATCATGAATGATCTTGATCCCTAGAATATAGGCTACTTCCACTAAGTCTTTCATGGAAAATCACTTGTTCAACCAGTCCTTAACAGACTCTATGATTGGTATGTCATTTCTAATAATTAATATGTCATTAACAAATTATACTAGGATAACAACCGCATTCCCATTAAACCTTATGAAAACACACAGCTCACATTAATTTTCAATGAAACCAAATTCATTAATGGATTCATAAAATTTAATGTTCCCTGAACTAGAAACATTATTCAATCCATAAATGTATCTCTAAAACTTGAAAATCCTTTTGGAATCACCTAGTGTCACAAACCCTTCTGATTTTTTCATATAGACATATTCTTAATGGTTCCTTTTAAGGAATGTATGTTTGACATCAATCTTAAAAATATCATAGTCATGGTCATATTCTTTGAAAAATATTATTCTGGTGGATTTAAACACAAAAAACGACAAAAAGGTTTCATTGTAATCAATTCCTAAACACTCTTTAAACCCTTCAGCTACTAGCCTTGCTTTATAGGTACTTAATTTACCTTTCATTTATATTTTCCTCTTGAATACCCAATTACAACCAACAAGATTTACATCAATTGGAACATTGACTAGAACCCAAACTCTATTTTGATACATGGAATCCTTCTCAGAATTCGTAGCTTCTATCCATATTATAGCTTCTTAGCTCTGTACTGCCTCCTTGTAGGAGAGAGGTTCATCATTTTCCAAAAATAATGAGTAATTATCTTTAATGACAAGAAAAAAATATCTCTATGGTTCCCTTACCTCTCTGATACTCCAACACAATACTTGTGTTTTAGGAAATACTTCCTCCATGGGGACCTATGGAACTTTTTCCTGTACCAACACATGTGTATCTTGAGCATTAACTTAATCTAAGTCATTATCGATCCCACTATCCTTTTTTAGGATGTTCTCCCTCTCAAGAAAGACATATTTTCTGGAGGAAATTAATTTCTTGTCTAAGGGGTTGTATAGGTAATATACCATTATTTTCATGGGATAACCAATAAAGATACACCTCATTCCTTAGGGTTCTAGTTTTCTCCTGATAAACCCATAACAAACAACCCACATTCCAATACATGTGTATGAGATAAAATGGGTTTCTTTCCTATCTATAATTTGAAGGTAATTCCATTTTCTGCCTTAGTTGGTAATCGGTTTAATGTGTATTTCGTAGTTTGTAATGTAGATCCCCAAAAGGATAATGGATGATCTGCATAAATCATCATCAATCTTAACATGTCCATCAAGGTACATTTCCTCCTTTCAAAAAGACTATTCCTATGTAGTGTATAATGTGAAGTGAGTTGATATGGAATCCAAAACTCCTGTAGAATGTCGATGAACTTTGGGTTAAGATATTTTCCACCTTGATCCGATCGAAGATTCTTTATCTTCTTACCAAGCAGATTCTCAACCTCATTCATGAATTCTGTGAATTTATCCACATACTCAGAATTATACCTCATCATGTAAATATAGACATATATACTCAAATCGTCAGTAAAAGTTATGAAGTAAGAATATCCACCTCTATCTTCTACCATAAATGGTCTACACACATCTGTTTATACCAATCCTAGAATCTTTGTGGAACTTTCCCTTTGTCCACCAAATGGTGGTTTGTTTATTTTACCTTATAAAAAAGAATAACATCTATCAATTGGTTTTAGAACATAAGACTATAAATAACCATCTTGAAAGAGATTTGTCAATCACTTCTCATTTATAAGACCTAGATGGTGATTCCACAACTATGTGTTATATGATTCATGTGAACTTGATTCTCTATCAATTTCCAACACTTGGTTTTTTTAATTTAATACATATAGACCATTATTTAATTGTTTCATTCCGTAATATATGTTTTCCTTATAAATGTAAAAAGTTTTATTTCTGAATTTGAAACTAAACCCATCAATATATAAAATTGATACATAAATTATGTTCTTAGTAACACTTGGTTCATAATGAAAGTCATGTAAAACCAAAATCATTCATGTTGGAAATGTGAGGTGGTAGTCACAAATGGAAAAATTAGCCAGCCAAAACCGTTGTCATCTCATTGTTCCACCTCTTCTCTAGAATATTTATGAAATCTACTTGGTTCCTTCATTTGAATACATATGTGAGCACCACAAGTGATATCTAATACCCAATGTGTAGAAATTGAAATATTTACCTCGATAACAAACACACCTTTAGATTCCCCTTACTTTTTGGTAATGTTCCTATTCTAATGGTCTGACTTTCCATGTACAAAACACACTACCACCTTTTCTTTTCCCTACCATTGGATCTTCTTCTTCTTGTTCAGACGGTGCTAGAGGGCTTTAGACTGTTTATAGGACTTAGACCCCTTTGAATCGCACTATATATTCCTATTCACTATAAGGACTGTGTGGTTTTAATTCCCCATGTCCTTATCCACTTGGAAAATCCGGGTCAAAAGTTCTAATAGACTCTTCTCATTATTCCTCATGTTATACTTCATAATAAAAATAGAGATGGACTTGGGAAGTGAATATATTATGAGATCTATACACAAATCATCCCGGAATTTAATCCCTAATATGTCTAGACACTCTATGTAGCAAATAATCTTGTCTACATGTGGCCCAGCTGGCACAGACCCTCCATGATTAGTGGTGAATATAGCATTGGAGATCTCATACCTCTCTTGTCTTTTCTTCTCTTGATAGATATCCCAAAGGTGATACATCAAGGTATAAACATCAATTTCCTCATTTTTCTTCAAGATCTCATTGGTCATGGATGATATCAAGAGGCACTGAGCATCTGTAGCATCATTCATATTTTTCTAATATATAGGGATCTCCTCACCACTTGCCTCATTTCCAGGCACAACTGGTAAATGTTCTTCTAGCGCATATAGTTTCCTTTCATGGAGAAGGTTGACCTAAATGCACCTTTGATACTCCTGGAAATTAGTATTTGTGAGAATTTTTTCCTTCTTGAGTATCGATCAAAATGATATGTTTGATGTCATTTTTAATGTTCTTTCTAGAAATATGATGAATATATTTTTAGTACTTTATCTGATAAAATAAATACAAATAAATAAATATGCATTACTCTCCCACTATTATTTTGAAATCCAATAGCCCTCACCATTGGCTTCAGTATATCCTATTTATTGGACATTCTAGTAGAAAAGATCCATATTTCCCTTAACGTTACCCCAAATTTGGATGGTAAAGAAATTTTAATGGTTTTAGATAGGCATTCCAAATGTCAACTACATTAACTCATAGTTCCTTGATCTATTGAGTGGACTCCCCAATCCTGAAATCCATAATTTTGGATTTCCCAAACTTTTCCTCTCAATTACACCAATTCATATATTATTGTTCAACCCTTGATATAAATTAATTCACGTCAACCCATAACCTCAAATTATAATTCCTTGATAATTTAAAGCACCCCAAATTTGGATGGTCAAGCACTTTGAACTATGGTTCAATTCTAACTGAAGTAATGGAAAGCTATACCGACTTAATATTTTATTGAGGGATTTTAGCCTTTATGTATAAATTTTCATTTATTATCTTTTCACGTGATTGATAATATTAAGCTGGATAAGATTAAGTTATTAACCATGTATAAGATAATATTTATCCATAATATAGGTTATTTTATTTCCAACTTGCATGCTTGTTTAATTCATTAATTATGTGATCACAAAAATACATCAATAATGAATAAAGCATGAAAATGAAATAAATAAAATAAAGGGTATGATCATGATCTTGTTCTAATGGTTAGTTTATCTAGTTGTTGATAAACTAACCACCAACCTATGTGAAAATCACCATGAACCAATTAGTTTCGTGTTTACAGATTTCCACCTATCCACCTGTGTATCTTCTTTGATTGGTTCCAACATGGCTCAAAACTTGAAACACCTTCACTATAATGGGAGCTCCATCCATTACATATTAATTTACTCATACATAGGTGAGGGGTAAAGGGGGGTTTACATAAAAGATACCATGGGCATATATACCCTGCATATTAATGAAGAGAGAAGGAGAGAATGCCAACAATTTAATTTAATAATAAATTAAAAGGGAAACCAATCACAAACAAAGGTCTTGTCTAGATCATGATCATTCACATACATGAAATGAATTTACACATTTAGTAAAACTAGCATTCAATTCCTTAATCATTATTATTTAAGATAAATCATGCTCAAATCTATTAATTATTATTTTCAATTAATCAATAATTTTACCTTAATCATTTTTTAAATTTCCTTGACATTCTCATCCATTATAATTTTAAAAAAATTAATAAATTCATTTAAAATTAACTCTATAGATAACTTTTACCTTGGTGGTAACCCTTTTAATACCAATCCAATGCTACCTATCATGTCTTATACTTGTATACACTTTATTCTTTGTGATATGTAGCATGCACTCAGAATTATAATTGTAATACAACTCATACATGATGCATAGATCTTTGAAAATTATGCAAATGTTAATTAAACATTTATATATTTATATATTAAACACTTATCACATGTTTTTTCCTTGATTTATGGATACATGGAGGAACATGTATAAAGGGTTACATAATATAATAATAAATTTCAAATTTCAGTAATATGGAAAGTGTACAGGGCGTGTAGATTCAACTACATGGAATGTACCCTCCTCACTATCCATCCGAAGTAAAAACCTGGGGAAACAGTGTGGGTGTCATAATTCAGAAATCATTAGAGTACATGGTGTTTCCATTGGTCCACATGCCCTGTTGACTTTGTGTTTCACAATCACCAATTATCTAAGTCATGTATTGGATACACAGCCTGACCCTAACCCATAAGGGTATACATGCCATGACCAGTTGGCCACACGACATGTATTCTAGATGACCATGCAACAATATGTCCTGGTCAACCAGCGGTGTAAGAATTAACTACACCATGTGTCATTAATGCACACAGGTTGAGTAATTGTGGAACTACTTTTGATGCATTAAACATAACTACATGGCATGTAGATGCAACTGCACAGCGTGTACTACTCTGTTATCTAGACAGAACCCTTGGAACCTCGAGATGAGATCCTCGACTTAATATTAATAAGAATAATAATCATTTCTGTTAGATCTATGAGAAATGATGAAAGAAGAAATAGGTCACATAGTTCATTTGTAAAAGAATTACTAAAATTGAATTTATAAACTAAATTATTAAATTTTAAATCATCATCGAATTATTTAAAATATTATTAAAAATAATATTCCTACTCTGATACCACTTGTAGGATTCTAGTGCAGTAGAATCATGGGAGGGTCGGTGCCCAACTTTAATTTTTTCCAAAATCGATGATTAACCTGGGGTCAATACAATGATGAAAGCTAGTATACAAACAATTGAATCAAGTAATTATACAAAGGATTAGAATCCGAGAACCAAGAGAGAGGATCAATATATTTTGTTTATAATTAGTTTAATTAAATAAAATAATTAACTCCAAGTTGATTCTTTCTTTGTTGATGTGTTCGACCATAGATATGTTGTTCACCTTAATTTAATTATAGAGATCAATGGTAGATATCCTCTAGTGGTGATCCACAAATGTTCCACATATCTACAGACATCGTTGAAAGAGTCTTCATGTGATAGTATGGAAGATCCTTATGCTGGTAATTTCTGTCTTCTGTCGCTTTGAGATCCGCTTATAAAGCGCTCTCCTTTATCCCATGGAGGAGGATCTCTCTCATTCTTGATAGTGTTCTTAGAGAGGGAAGAACTCTCAAGGCTTGAGATATATTATCCAATTCATTGTCAATAACCATTTTCATCATAACTTGGTTAGCGCTTTGTTAATAAGAGAATAATATAACCAAGAATTTAATTCACTAGGGTGATAAAGAGTAAATTTGAGAAGTGCCTTAATTATTTTATTAATCCCAGTGAAACCCCCATATAAAATAATAATAAAAAATATTATTTTATGATATGAGATAAACTTGTGAGTTATAATTAAATATTATTTAACATAATAATATTCAATATTATTATTTCTCACCGGACCCTTAACTTAGTCCTCCAATCCTCCACCATATTTATTAAACCATGAATAATAACTATTTATTTATTAAATAAATACCACTACATTATTCTCTAATAAATGTATAAATATTATATTCACTAAATAGAAAATAAATATTAATTAACAATTACTCCAACAATATATTCTCTAGAATAACTAGTATCAAAATATATATGATCATACATCCATAATAATTATTAAATCACAACCGGGAATAATATTTATTCCAATTTTTAAATAATAAATAATATGTTATTTAACTGAGATACTGGATACACTTAGTGTGTGATCCTCTAGGACTCTTTCTCAATGGAATTAGGTAGAGTAGCCTAAAGTCCATGGTATGTGTCTAGAAACATGCTGCGGCACCCATAGAGAAATAAGTTAATTCTGTAATGACTTGTCACCTCATACAAATGCTTACAATGTAATATAATCCCTTTGTCTCAATGTCTCTAATCATGTGGGTTTCAAGCAATTTCCATAAAACCATGTACTCAATTTCTCATTGTTTGACTTCTCTGAAATTGAATTTTCCTATAGAACACTATCTCCTTAGATTTATTTAGGATATATCATTTCCATCAAAAGGATTTAGATATAAACTTCCACTATATAATTTAAGGGACAAATCCTTTATCTCATTATTCATTAATGCAGTATTACTAGTGATGCTCCAAACATATCCTACATCACCACGAACATCTGTCATCATGGTTTTCACTAATACATCTAATCAAGTGAGTCATAATACCCATTAACACTAATACTAATGTCTAAGGGCCAATATACATGTCTTTAGATAGGAACATCCAATGAAACTTTTAAATGTTGATTTCCTACTGTCATGTCACATTATCATAATATCACACTGGATATCACCAAGGGAATTCACCATGAGAAGGTGTCTCAAAGTCATATGAGTCTCCATCCCTGTTATCCAATATCATTTGTTTTCATTAAATTTTATCATTTATCTATAGAACATATATATAAGAATTGTGTCATAGCACTTCCATGTTCTCACCATAGCATGGAACTACTATGACCTTTTTGTGTGACAACTACTCTTGGGACATTTTCATATGCAATGTTACACAGGAATAATATCATGATGTGATAAAGAGTTTATTTATATCCATCCAATTAATATATGTTTATCGTAAACTACAAAAAAGTATGTTTTTGGGCACCAAATCCAACACATAGTAGATCACTCACCTAGTATCGGCTACCAATTCGATCCAGATCAAAAAAAATGAATATATAAAGAACATGAGAATATTTCATATTATCTTGCACCTAAATAAGTATGTAAATACCAAGAAACATGAAGAGTGGCACAATTAGAATAAATAATTCATCAAAAAAAATTCAACGAGACTCGTGGGGTTGGAATCTAAGTCCGAACAATGAAACTAGATATAAATATATGCATTGAGTTCAAATATGAGCTCTCAATGCCTCAAGGCTATCCGATAGAAGAAAAAAGAAAACGTGTTAAAAATCTAAACTCATTAAGGGAGAAAATGTAATTTCCACATGAATTACTAGGCCGAATGATTGGTTAAACTATGCGCCAATAGTGTTCCTTTCACTACTTTCAGGGGAACCTCGCATGGTTTCATATGAATAGTTTGGAAAACCATGTGAAAATAGTGTCTCAGTCTGTGTTAAAATTTTTAGAGGCCCCCACATAGCCATGAACTCAAGTTTGAATGGATTCCTAAATCTGTGTGGCCTCCTACAGTTGATTGTCAAGCCTCGCATGGTTATTAGTAACCGTGTGGCCTTCCATTCATGGTTCCTTCTATCCATGAGACCTACATTATTTTTTCAAAGAATCCAGTCCCATGTCTTTGAACAATCCCCAAAAACCCTTGAAACATGCATGATCACATTGGATACTCACATTGGGCCATAAAAAATAATTTAAACCAAAAAAATAACTGTACCTCATTGGAAAACCTAGGATCTTACAATCTCCACAATTAAAGTAATTTGTCCCTAAATTTCCTTCAAATGGTGGTAAAGAATCTCTTGAGAATAACTCTGACCACTGAGCATGTATTTTGGCCTCTCACTCCCAAGTCTCATCCTATAAACAAGCATGCTTCCATTGCACCTATACTAGAGGAACTGAGAAGCCTCATGGAACCTTCTTTCTATAGTCAGTTATATGAATAGGATGCTTCTCAAAGGAATCATCAACTTCTAACTCCACCTCATCTAACTATATAGTGTGATATGTGTTCTAGTGACAATGATGGATATGAGATACATGTAATACATCATGCATGGCAAAGTACCCATGAGGTAACTACAACCGATAGGCTATCGGCCTAACTCTCTCTATAATCTTTTACGGTATAACATTTCATGGTGAAAGATTACCATATCTCATAATCCATATGTGTCCCAGCCTTATTGAGATACATAAAACACCCAATCCTAGAACATGAACTCTAGAGTTCATCAATGGTGATCGGCATAATATATTTTTCGAGACCTTGTAATAGCCATCCACATCTTGGTAAACTGGACTTTCTCAGAAGTCTCATAAACAAGACATAGTCCTAGTAACGCTTCCACACCTACCTCTGACTAGCACAATGGTGATCCTCAAGGCCTAATGTACAAATCTTCCTAGGGTGAAAACTGTATAGTCACCTTATAGCAATTTTTGTAGGAAAACTCAACTAGGGTAATATGCCTCTCCCAAGATCAACTAAAAACCAGGAAACATGCTCAAGACATGTCCTCAAGCACCTGAATCATGTTCTATAACAGATCACCAGTCTAAGGGGTGGTATGTTGTGCTCAAAATGACCCGTGTACCCAAATATCTCTACAAACTCTACTAGAAAGGCGACATAGAATGGGTGAAATTATATGAAATTATAATACAAGGGACCTAATGAAGCCTAACTATCTCACAGATATATAGTCTCCCAAGATCATCCAATGTGAATGTCTCCCTGATCAGTAGGAAATGAGAAACTTTTATGACCTTATCAACAATAACCCAAACAACATCACTGCCTCAAGGAGACCTCAACAAACCAGTCATAAGATCCATCACAACATCATCCCACTTCCACTCGAGAATAGGTAACTTCCTTAAAATTATAGATGGCCATTGATGTTATGTATTAACAATTTAATAGGTGGAACACCTTGTAAAAAACTCAGATAACTCATATTTTATCCCCAACCACCAATACCAGTGATGTAAATCTCGATACATCTTGGTAATGATGGGATATAATTCCAAAACCAAGGAATGAAAACCCTGCATCATCTCATCATGCATGTCCACTAGAACCCAAATGTGACTATGTATATGTAGGATCTTATCCTCACCCATAGTTTATCCTAGAGGTGGGTCCTCACCTACCACACACTCCCGTAGGACCAGGCCCTTACAATATGGTTGTTTCTTCATCCTTAACCCATCTAGAAGGGTAGAATTCATAGATAAGAATGAAATAAAAGTCTATCACTAACCATCCTACACCACCATGTGCATCTTGGAAAAAATCCATAAACTTCTATTCACTATCGGTCTCTTATACTTCCTATATCTGAGTCCCCATACTCAGTGCATTGGTCACTACTTTTCCCTTCCGAGATGTATAAGAAAGATCAAAGTAAAAAAAATACTACGGTTACTCAACCCAACTTCATTGCCTCATATTCATATCAAATTCTGTTATCATTTACTTGAGGATTATTTGGTCCATGTACACCAAAAAATACTCTCCCAGTAAATAGTGTCTCTAATAGCGCAAAGCATGGATAACTACAACTAAATCCAGATCATGTGTCGGGTAATTCCTCACATGCGGCCTTAGCTGAAAAGACCTGTATTCCACAATTGTATCCCCCTACTTCAGAACTTCTCCTTGACCAATACTTTATGCCTCACACTACACAGTGTAGATCCTTACTGGTGATGAATTTATCCACCATTTAATCTTTTAAAAGGCTATCTCATAGGTCTCTTTCCATACAAACTCTACACCCTTATTATTCAAGACCTTTCAGAGGTGCTTCTAGGTGTGAGAAGTTATATATGAAACATTTTTAATATCCTTTTATCCCTAAGAAACTCTATATTTCAATGACGTTATTTGGATAATCCCGAGAATCTACAACCCTCACCTTCTCTGGGTTAACTGATACTCTTTTCTCTGAGATAATATGACCCAAGAAGTGAATCTTATTCATCTAGAAGTGTCACTTTGTGATCTTAACATATAAATGATGCTCTCTTACTGGATCAAAAATTATATCAAGATATTTATCATGTTCCTATCAATTGTATTAATTCAATAAGATATCATCCATGAATACCAACATAAAAGAATCCAGATAATGGTACAAAAATCTATTCATCAGTTCCATGAAAACTGCTGGTGAGTTCATGAGATTGAACGACATAACCAAAAACTCATATAGAGTATACCTGATATGAAAAATTGTATGGGTTATTTATGTAGGTTGAACATGAACCAGATGATGTCTCAATCTAAAATAAATTTTCAAGAACACCCATGATCCTTAGAGCAGATCAAAAAGGCCATCTATATTTAGAAAGGGATATCGGTTCTTAATTATAAACTTGTTCTAATTTTTGGTAATCCCCACATAGCCTAAGGTTACCATCTGACTTTTTCACAAAAAGGATCAGTGAAGCCCATATAGATTTAATGGGTCATATAAATCTCTAAGCCTTCAAGTCCTCTAGCTACCTCTTAAGCTCCAATAACAATGTATTAGTCAACCTATAAGGAGGAATGGATATCAATGCAACTACAAGAACTATATCAATGGAGAAATCCACCTCCCTCCGAGGAGGTAAACTAGAAACATAATCAAGGAAAATTCCCCTTAAATGATCAACCACTAGAAGAAAATAATATTAACGTGATCCCTAATCATCGAGATACAAACTAGTAATCTGGTCTTTCTTCCCACCCATCCCATGATGCTCTTATCCCTCTCAGCTCTCTTGTACATCCAATTCACCCTTTTTAATAAAAATTTCACCCTTTGGTGATATGAACGTCCCCCTTTGGTGATATCAATCAACATGATCTTGATAAGAAACTAGTCAGTCCATCCCGAGTAAGACATCATACCCGGTGATCATGAGGATAAAAATATCCCATATAAAGTGACACCCGCCAATCTCAAGGGGGAACTCCATGCATTGGCATACACCCTCTTTCCTGATTCCTAATGAAGTAATGAGTGTTTTTATACCCTCAAAAAACTATATAACCAGTCTAAGGATCTCCACCGTAGGTTCATATATGAAACTATATGAAGCACTGACATCAAAAAGAGCATACACAAGCATAGTGGCTACTAATATTATACCACTCACTATAGAAGACCTGATGCTCTACTCCTTAGGTATAGTCTATTAAAATATATCTGTCCTAAACTATTATCATGTGACATAACCTCACTACTCAAAGTATCCCCACTCTGTTATCTAGGTACCACAATTTTCTGGCTACCTCAACTGTGACCACTACCTTGGCATGACCAACTAGTACTCCTCCGGGTCCTAGACTGATGAGAAGATGTGAAACCTACTCCTGAACATGGAGTCACAACTGACCCCCTTCCAATAACTAATGAAGATAAGGTCCTATTAAAATGATGGACATGACCTATTATATGTCAAGATAGATTCTCAAATGGGTCCCAATCACATTGATTTCTCATGTGTCCCCTTCTACCACATTGATAACATAACACTACACTACTATAACTAACATCCTGGATGGTACTCATCTATCGAGAAGCCTCAAAACATCGCTTCCACCCAATAGAAGCTGAAATACTAGGTTAGGAGGCTATAATTCCATTTTTTCACCCTAATATTCCTTCTATTTCTCCTCAGTAATCATCACCTCATTCACTATTTCAATAATATTGGCCAACCTGAAAACATTGACCAGATATCGAACGACATGTCTGAGACCTACCTTGAAGCATCTCTCACTTGATGTCTCATAAAAAAGATATATCAACGTAAAATGATGTAGCTCTATAAAGAGTTCATATTATTCCTTAATAGTCAGTGTGCCCTACTCCATATGCATAAATTCACTGGCATGTTGGGCTCTCAGAGTCTTGAGGAAAAAAAGTCATAGAATCGAGTTTGGAAATCACCCCAAACCATATCTCGTAGCCTGTAGTACTGGTTAAAAACATCCCATCGGTGCTTAGATGCACCCCATAGCATATAATTAATGATATGCACTCTCCTTTTAGTTGGTGTCTTTAGATGCTTGAATATAGAAAGAGTGATCTCAATCCACAACTCATTATCCTTTGGACCGCCATCCCCCAAAAATGTCGGAGGATACTGCTGTTAGAACACACATGACACCTCTTCCATAGAAGAGGCAAGCTACGATGCTCCCTAATAATTATGAATATAGTGTAAAAACACATCAAAAAACTATGTATCAGTACCTATGTCTCTTAAAATTGTTGATGGTTTAGCTGATATTATAGGAGGATCCACTGATATCCCATGATCCACTACCTCTAGTGCATGGTCATCACCACCCTCCTAACATATGACCGGAGGCCACCATGTTGGACGGTCTCGACAATGAAAAAAACCTTAGAAAATATCAATAATTAAAATTTCACAAATAAAAGTGTGGTATAGGTCTATGTCTTACAATAAGCAAGTTTTACTCCTCTACCTACTCCAAATGATTGGACTGGGTAAAAAGAATAGTCGTAACATCACTAGAGAAACTTCCAATTTCCCTCTCAAAATCCAAGTATAGGGAAAGTTGTCTTTTTCAAAATTTAAATTTACTTTTAAATTCGTATTCATTTAAAGTTTCTCTTTTAATTGTTTAAACAAATGGTTCACCACCTCTGTTCCATAATGGAACATACATCTCATGAAAAAAAATATGGCGTCCACTCAATCCAAACCATAACATGTTCTTGTCCATGTGACCAATGGTCCATGAATCAATGTTCTATAGTTGAATGCTTAGGGTTTCTATTGTAGCCTAGTTAGGAAAATACTATTTAGGTTATAATAGACACTATAAGTACCAACTATCTTTCTAAATCTTCTGCACAAATCATCAATAAAAAAACAGATACATCACAGAAATCACATATCATAAATTCATGGATTCATACAATGCATCATATATGGAATGACATAATGAAAGATATGTGATTCCTGTAAAGTTCCTAAAATGATGCACGTGATACATACCCTCATCTCATTGGGAAATGAAAAAAATGGATCTACAATCATATCAATGATAACATCATAATTCCAATGCATCACCTAATGGTGGAATAAAATCAATTGTAATAGGAAAATACAGAAAACAACAATTTCCATTCATGTAAATTTTTCTTTTCTCTATTAATGAGTTAATTAATCCTAGGAAAAACTCATTACCAAACTCCAAAACATTCATAATCCCATATTTATTATCTCAAAATAGTAAATATAGAAAACAAAACCCATCTTATGTAACTTTGTAACGTCTTGACCTGGATATTGCTAAACGGTTCCCTAGACTGGTGGGTCACATGAGCTCAATCACATCTCCCAGAATTCCAGAGGCTACTGACTAGAAGAGTGGACATACGGTGTGTCTGTGGGGAGACTATGCCCTCTTTTCAAAGAGTAGCACATCCGTATTAAACATATTAGGATATAGCAGAAGCAGTAAACCAATCAGATAACAGATAAACATTTAAGAAATAAATATATAAGCAATGTCCAAGATAATCTCATATGAAAAATGATATGTCATGTTATGTCCTTATAAAGAAATAAAACATGTATAAATGTATCTATTACAATACATTTATCAAAATACAAAAAAGACCAAAAAGGAAATATCTCAGCTAGCATCCTGATCCTTAGCTTGGTCATGTTCCCTCTGATCTAATGCATATCAAAAATAAAGCATCATATTTTGGGTGCTTTCCCTGATCCCTAACTGCATCCATGAATTCAGTTTGGTTACCCAAAGGCGGCCTGAACAGCGTGTGAGATAATACTTAGTAGGCTACCACCATCGGTGTCTATAACGAATCTTGGCTGTGAAATATAAGCTAATTAGTGTGAAATATGTATAAAAGGTACAATATAAATGTATGAAAAGTGCCCATTTCATATTAGATAAAATTGAAAGGAAATTTTCCATCCAAACAAGGCTCCCTACGAATGATATTCAAACTCCCTTATCAAGGGAAACAATATAATATAAATATGAAAGTCACCATGTATAGTCTAACAACTATAATATGATACCCATACTAGGGATATCTATAAGCATAGGAAAATCCACCATGATTATTCTATATAACCATGTGTATATCCTTCATCACACATCACCATATAATAAACTCATCTATAATGGCCACACTGTATACTGAATTCGTCCACATTGGCTTCGCCTTGTAATCACAAGTGCCAGACCATGAAGGACCAAATCCAATGTATAGAAAACCAAGGCATCCATATTGTTTCCCAAGAGAATCTTGATTGAAACTTGGTAAATAATTTATTGGGGTCCAAGGAGAATGTCATCAGATTATTTCCACTGCAAGCCTATCTCGGACGGGTCCAAGGGGTTGCAAGGATCAAGGCATCCTACTAAATCAAGACCCAAATAGAAAATAGGTCTAAGACATCCACTACCACAAAATATATCCATGTGATAAAAATCTATAAAATATTTTGGAATCAGGTACCATGGTTTACAAAAAAAGTCATCCACTACCATTTCAAATCACCTCACCATTCATCATTTCAAAAACACTCACATTCTACGAGTTCATCCAACTCATATAACAATTGTATTCTATAAAACCCATTTAAACAATTCAATCAAATAAACACCATGTAACATCATGGAAAATGAGTTATCTCTATCTTCTAGTTATCTAACTTTATTTCAAATAAATCTATTTATAAAGGGAATCCTCTAACTAGGAAAAATCACACACACCCCATAGGTAGTATAACAAAAGGGCAGATACAAAGGCGTACCCCACGGGTAGCCTAGGTTGGGGAAACAATCTCTAAAAAAATCAATGTTGATAGTGGGCATCCCTAACAGGTCCCAAACAATTTAATTCAATCATTAAATTAATTATCATGGCATAAATAGAATTTTCATCATGTGAAACAATTGTGACTAGGCATATAAAACACCAATCCTCAAGGGAAAGGTATAGAACACCTACTGTAGATCATTAGTAGAGCACTCAACCAGTACCAGTATCTAATTCAATCTAGATCAGAAGAAAAGAAGAACAGATAAAGAACCTAAAATAGGGCATATTATATTTCTACTAAATAAATCCATCGATACCAAGACAAATGAAGAATGAAACAACAAGAATAAAAAACTCTTCGATGTGAATCCAACAAGACCGATGATGATTGATTCTATGTTTAGAAGACAAAATATGATCAAAATTTTTGTGTTGAGCTCAAATAAGAGCCATAAATACCTCAAGGCTATCCACTAGAGGAAGAAAGTAAAAGGGTTCAAAATAAAAACTTATTAACGGTGAAACATAATTTCCCCATGAATTATTGGGTCACATAATTTGCTAAACTATGTACCAACCATGCGCCCTTCACTACTTTGAGGGGCACCACACACGATTTCATGTACACGGTTTGGAAAACCATGTTATAACCATGTATTGGCCTCTGAAAAAAGATTAAGAGGTCCTTAAATGGGCATGCGCCGGAGGTGGAATGATTTCCTCAAACCGTGCGACCTCATTCACCCCACAGTGGATCCTGACATGGTTAGGGTTAACTATGTATCCTACAACGCATGATTTCTTCTAATCACGTGGTCTATCTTTTTTTTAAACATCTACGTTCTATGATTTGAACAAGCCACAGAAACCCCCAATACACCCATGATCACATTAGGTACTCATATTATTCCATAAGCAAGCATTTAAACCGAAAAAAAAGATTTATATCTCATATGAAAACCCATAATCTTACACTCAATGATAAGGGAATTTTTATTATATACTAATCTAAATGAATAGCTAATAAATTATTTAATAAAAGGATTCAGAATATTTTGGAATTCCAAGATCTCATTTTTATTGAAAATGAGAAAATTTCACATGAATGTGGTGATGATATAACTATTGAAGATGATGAAGTAATCACTTCAAGAGGATCACCAAAAAAAGAGATGATTTAGGGGTATGAATTAATGATGACAATGGTGATTCAATTTCATGAGGTCCTAAAAAATCAAGAAGGTATGATAAATAAAATATCATGGAAATTTTTTTTCACGTATAGACCTGAAGGATATAGGCCCTACATTGTAAAACTCATCTCAAGATAATATTTGGGCTAAATCTGTATATAGGGATCTGAATTAAATAAAAAAGAATAAAACATGAGTGATTATTTCAATTTCGAAGTATGAAAATGTTATCAAAATCAAACGAGTTTTTAATAACTAGCTAAATGAAGAAGTTAAGTTTATTCAGAATAAGGTACAACTCATGTGAAAATGATACCCCAAGATTCAAGTCATTATTGAGTGGAATGCTCTACTTTATATTCATTCTATCCTTATGTTTGAAAATAATAGAACACTTTCTTAAAAACAATGTTTTACAAAATAAATATCATGTCTTTTAGAATGATTTTATAGAAAACTATTATTTTTACTGGGTGTAGATATATTTCCAATCGGATGAATATGAACTTTATATACTGAGTCTGTTCCCTCATACTAACTTTTTCTGGTTCATCAGACTGATCAATTTTGATCCATTAGACAAATTTATTTTTTTGTTCGATCAGAATAATAATGTTTATAATCAAATGATCACAATTTTTTCTACCAAACATATTACTTTTTGAGTATTGTGATGATACTATTAAAATGAAATCAGATGAAGATGTACAAAATCTACTAAGTTGTCAACCTAAAGATCATTTGATTTCATTGCAACTAACTCTGAAAATCAAGAAATATGATTGTTGAAGGTGTGCCTATAAATAAAAGCGAATTCAAGGAGCTGGGAGTTGATGTTTTTTCAACTCAACCTTCGTAATGATTACTCAGTTGAAACATATTCTTACTTGCACTTTATAAAAATTTTGAGAGTTTTTTCTAATATAATCCAAGTGAGGATTGTAAATTCCTTAGGAAATTTTTATTTTGTAATTACTGATTCTTATCTGGTTTGATCTAGGGATTTCATGTACAGGAAGACCATTGAATCTGATATTTGTGATTGAGGGCTTCCTTGGGGAGGAAGATAGACCTTATTATAATATTTTTGATCAATGTATTTCATCTTGAAGAAATAGAGACCTTACAGTTTTATTAAAATTTTCGATTACTTAAGTCAATTTTATTTAATTCCTTTATACTAAAGTTTAATGTTTTATTATTTATTTTATTAAGTTTCTTTTAGTCTTACTTCAGAACTAGGTAAAGTTTTACATTTCTTGTTTTTACAATCCATCATTTCCATTGTTAATTTTATAAGGAAAGTTTAGTTTTGTAATTTACTTTCTTATAAACTCTGATTATATAAATTTTATCAGTTTAGAGTGAATCCAATTAAAATATTGAAATCATTAGTCATAGGTTTTGTCCAATAGATCTAAAGAGGCTGAGGTTTTTTTTCTAGTTTTAATTCTTAGAAACTATAATTCACCCAACTCCCCTATCGTATCCATTTATATAGTCTTTGGTCCTATATGCATCGATACCATTGATACAATCTCTCTTATATCAGGGTTTTATACAATTTAATTTTTTTTGTTATTGGTGTGCATGGTTTAGTATTTAAAGATTATGATATTTAAAAAAATGAGACTGATTTAGAGTTTAAATGTATTATTCTAATATATGTTAATGTGGTTTTTTTTTCTAATCAACCTTTTTATTATTATTAAAACCACTTAGATAGAAATAGGGAGTTTATTATAAAAAACATACATGAAAATCAAAGGATATTTTTAAGAGGATGTATAATCCTTCGTTATAATTTCATAGCCATTATGAGCTAAAAAAATCTGTACCTTCCTTGTGTTTATGCACCATTGATCTGGTTTGGGAATTCTCTAATGTAAAAACAAAGTCACCCTTAATAATACCCATATTCTTTTATTTTTATTATTCTTCCTCCAAGATATACTTTTTTTCCTGCACCATCAGGCTACCCTTGATCCTCTTCATTTTTAATTAAATCAAGTTGATTCTTAAAAACAACTGACTTGATGATATTTTCAACAATATCATGTGAAATTGGAGACAATCCTAAATCACCAATTACATATTGGGATGTTGAAGGCTCTGCATCAGTGGAAATATTCATGTAACGACCAAGATCATATGGTGTGAGATCTAAAATCATCGAGTTTTTTCATGATTTGTTTCTCCATATAGGATCGTTCTGATAGGATCGTGTAAGAAGAAGAGTCTTTTGGTATAAACCCCCTATTGAACTACTCTATCCAAAATGATCGTTTGATTACCACGATCCCATGGTTTTTCTTCTTGAGCTAGTAATTTCTTACAATAAATTTTATGTACACACCTTTAAAGAACTGATAATGTTGTGGGCATGATCCAATAATCAAAGATTAGAAAAAAGGAGGAAAATTCTCCTGAAGTGAAGAGTGGTACCCATGGAATTGAATTTAAACCTATTTTCAGGACACCTAAGATACCTACTATCATGCATGTTTTAGTAATTAAATGGAATATAAACCTTAAATAAGAACCTCAGGGTTTAAAACAAAAATATTTTAATAATTAATGAATTCAACCATATTTATTGATCTTTGATGACCTACGTTAATGGGAATCCTAGGGTGATTAGATTTGGCAGAAGAGAGTAGATAATAAGGAGAGTGGGGAGTGGGGGATACATAATATTGGTTGATTAGTAGTGAGAGGAAAACATTGGGGTATATTTAACACTTAGAGGGGGTAAATTAATGTTAGGAACGTTTTTATACAATTATAATTTTTTATCCCTTTACTTTTTAAACCTGTTAGGACCTCAATTTTTTTTCCCTTTTCTTTATCATATTCAAGTATATGAAAGTATGTGAAGATGACACACAATATTTTTACAAGGTTTACCCATCAATAATAGTAGTTTTTTCTTGTTGCATATGGTGATGACCAGTACACATATTTTACACTATAATTACATACCAAGTACAATGGTTTTTATAGAAAACAATATTTATCAAAGTGTGAGTCACTACATATTAAGAGGGGTGAAAAAAATACTTCTTCCCTAGACTAGTGATGAACTTATCCAACATTCAGCTACTCATTTTTTATTTATACTACCTATCTTGATAGTTTTCATGTTCTTTATTAAGATACTTCATAACACTAAGAAATTATTCCACCTGTTGATACATTTGATGGATGTCCTAATGCTACTTTATTCCCCACTTTCTTCTTCACTCTGTTACTTACACAACATCAGGAAATCAACTTTACTTCTTTTTTCATTTAGAATGTGTCTATGCAGTCCTCCATCGAATCCTTAGTATGATCCCATCATTACGTTCTTTTCCATTTGATAATGATGTTCCAATGCGGTTTTTCCCAGTGAAAATTCAATAGATTCTTATCCTCCTTCATCTTACACACCAGTTCATTTGGGATTGTTCATCCGGTGGTAGTTCATCTGGTGGAAGTTCGCTCAGTCCTTCTTTTATGACCTGTCCATATGATACCAAATGATATGAAACATTTATCTTGTTTCTATGAAATATCTTATTATTATTATTCCTGATCATCTGATACATGTTCATCTATTGTTTCAAATTTTTATGATACTATAAACATAGTATAATACCTTTACATCTAATCAGGCCTTCTCATTTCCTTTGGTTGGTGCACTAATTGCTCTATCTAATAGTTATCCTCTTGAAACATCGATCTAGATGAGAATGGATCTCACACTTCCTAGACTTCACTTTCTTATGGTGAAAATTCTTTATCAATTCTGATCCTATATAGGTATGAACAATGTTATCTATTTTTATAGGGTTTCAACACCCCCTTTATATAAGCGTGCTTTTGTATGAATGCATGAGAACTCAAATATATATTCCCACCAAGATCTAAATATAATTTCAAACTTCCAACTCATTATCGATTTAATTGGAACACTTATCAATTATTGTGGAATATTCAAGATGTTAACAAAATTTCTCGAACTTCTTTAACTTTTATAGAATCACATACTTCCCTCATTTTTATTGAAATGTTGAATGCCCAGTACAACATCTTCATAATTAATAACTTTCCAAATACTTCATGATGTTTTTATTTCATATTTTTTTCAGGTACAACTTCCTCTTACTGATAAATTCTTTGTCTATCAACATTGTTTGATCTTCCCTCTGAATGTTTATTCTGCCTGCTTTCATAGGGTTCTTCCTTCGTTTGATGGGTTCTCACATGTTTATGATTTTTCCTGAAACTATTTAACCCTTATAGTTCTTATATTCTTTTTCTTCCTAATGAATTCATAGAAATCTATTTTTTGACTCTATATTACACATTCTTATGTATTCATAACACTTTTTCTGATGAAATCACTTAGAAAATTATGTTATATAAAATCAATTCAGAAATGTAAACAGCCTCTATTTGATCATCTTGCATGGAAACTCCAATATGATGAGTATAAATAAAAAATATTTGTCTGATGACTTCATATGGAAACTTGTATTTGATTCATTTATTTAGAAACTTTTAAAAAACTCTATCTAATTATCTTCATATGTTTCCTCTAGTTTTTTCAGAAACATGTTCCTAATCATTTAGAAACCTTTATCAGCAAATTTGAAACCTTTGTTTTGTTTGATAACCTATTTTAGAAACTTCTTCTCTATTTGATGATGTAGAAACACCTGTCTGATCACTCAGAAACTTCTTCACTCTACATTTTGATCTTTGTACAAGTATTTTCGTTGTAGTTTTTATAGATCTTCATTCATCTTCAATAATCACTTCACAATATTAAGGAACTATTTATTGAGATCTGATAAAATATATTTTCTTCATTAATTGAACATTTCTTATCCACTCCTCAAACATTCCTCTGTTCTATTAGAATTTACATCTTTGTCCATCTAATGGAACATTTTAAACTTATTTGTAATGTTTATCCAATACAGACTCTATCCCATTGAATTATGTAGAAAACATTTTCCGATATAGATACATGAAATCCTTTATCCAATAGACCTTAGTTTGATGATCTTCACTATCTCCATATTTTAGGATTCACGTCTACCCTTATGCAAGTTACCCTTCCACAACCATCTAATTACCCTTACATGGGTAATGTAAATCATAATGCATCTTTACTCAATGTAACATACCAACCTTTACATAGTGCATGTATTACCTTTATATATCTTCAATGTACCCTCACTCATTGCAATATCACCTATGAAAAACTTGTCTAATTACCTTGGTCTGATGGACTATGTCCGATTAACATTGTATGATTGACTTCGCCTAATCACCTGGGTATGTTGGACTCTATCTGATCTTCTTAAAAAACTTCTTAAGGAATATTATTTTGGAAGCTACGATTGATTTTCATTAATCAGTTTGGATTTATTAAATCCTTCTCTCTATTTTGGTGTTTGTAACTTTATAAATAAACTTCAGAGACTTTGATATGTTGTTAAAAAATATTTCACTCCAAACATTAAGAACTTTGTTTGACGAGCTAAGAAAAACTCATCATTCATCATAAGTAAAATCAAAGTCTTCAAAGAACTTTCTTAAGATACTGTTAACTAATCACTTCTATAATTTTTCATCTAATGAAGATCAATTTTTTCCATAATTGGATAATTCAACCGAAATTCATTCCAATAGCTTCCTATTTATAACTTCTTCAACATATTGACATCAAAGAAATATTTCTATTTCATGGAAATAAAATAATATATATTAAAAACCCATTTATAACAAATAAAACCCACAAAAAAAAGTATAATCTTCATCTCTCCTTTTTATTTTTTTGGAAATACAATCCAATTATTTTTCAAATGAATATGTCAATATGTGAAACATTATGTGATTTATCTCCCCATTTCTTTCAAAAAAAATTATTTCACTTTATCTCCCTATTATTAATAAGAATTATAAATTTCATGGAATAAAGGTATCGATTCATACTTATGAAATGTTCCATCCATCATTTCACTTTTAGTCTATGTGATCCAAGCTTGGTATAGAAAACAAGTTGATTTGATTTAGAGGAAAAATATTTCCATTACCAACTGATCTTGATATATTATGGAATAATGTATCATAATTTTTTTTCAAGGGAAATCTACCTTTATTCTAGGATGAAGATTCCCAATGAGATATAAGCATTTTTCAAGAAATTTCAACTCGAATCTCCTGCAGTCACTTTAAAAAATAGATTATAAATATTCAAGTGTAACAATTATGATAAGCGTCCTAATAAAACTTTAATATTTACAATTTTATTATGTCAATGATTAATTAAATCATCCAAAATTTTATAAATATTTTTTTCTTGAGTAAAAATGTTTCAGAGATTAAGAAACATGTACCTTATCCAATGAAATGATCTTCAAGTAATTTTCCAAACAATCAGATTTATATGATGTAATGATTCCAAAAGATTATTTAACACTCTAAAACCATATCCCCATCAAGGAGACATTCCTTAAGATATTCATAAATTTTAATCTATTATATATATATTCATTAGAAAATTTATTTTTAGAATGCATCAAAATGGATCTTTCTTATGCGGTTTTCTAGAATTTTGACAATTTCCACATCTTCACAAATAATGAACTTTCTATAAGAAATTTCTACAAAAAATATTTGGAAACATTCAATGATGAGAACTATCGTATCATGTCTATTAGATATTAGAATTCATTCCCTTCCCAGGTCATCCCCCTGAGATTATGCTTCACCTTCAATTCCCTATTTTGAAAGAGAAGATTCAAAGCACAAGGGTTAAGGGAATAAGGTGGCCCTTACTTGATTCTTAACATGAACAAAAAGGTTGAAAAATTTTTCACAACCACGTTATTCCATTTCATCATATCTTCAGGATTACATATTTGAACTTCAATTTTGATTCAGGATTTGTGGATCTTATCACAATTTTAATTTCATTGTGTGTGGACTTTCTCTTCTCAAGAGCTTAAAAAGTACATGTATCACCCAGTGTAACTTTCATCTTCTCTAATAACTTTTATTATGTTGGAATTATTGTAAAACAATATGTTGTATTATGTAAACTAATTTTTCACCTCACACATAAAAACTTATTCATCTTTATAAAAAAAATTTACATTCTTCTTTCCAGATTACCAACACATCAAAAGGAACTTTGGAATAAAGTTTGTATTTTACACATGGATTATTTTGGGTTCCATAATTCTTATTAGTTATTTTAGATGTGCAGAACTTTTCTTCAAATTCATAGATTTTTACTCTATGGACTTCTCACCTTTCTTACTTGAAATCTCATTTGGAGTTTTTTTACAACATTCTTCAGTTTAATTCTCAAGGACGCTCCTTTTTTATTGTCTAAATTATGTGGTATTATTTTCTTATCAATATTATATACAGTTTAATATGACCATATACCATTTTTACTACTAATTTTCCAACATCATTGGTATTTTCAAACATTCCAAATAAATTTGATGTTTTCAGATTCCTCTTGCACTACAGATGTTGCTTCTTCATATATAAATTTATTCCAATTGACATAGGATTATTTTATTTCCTTTTAATTTATATTATTTTACCAAAAATATAATACACAATTCCAAAAATATGTTTTAAAATCAACATTGACCCACAAACCTTGATCTTCTTATTTTATCTATATAATGTTTTTGGGTCATATTCAACAACTATTAGGTTCTCTATAGAGAGCCGACTCCCACTCTTTCTCCAATACACCCTATTCATGGTGGTAGGTTTCTTATCACCTTTATTCATCCATACTTGTACAATTTTTTTAACATTTTTTACTATTAAAAAATATATATTTAAAAACATTGTCACAAGATGGTATAGATGATACCTATTTCTTCAAAGCTACTTGGGATTGATCATTAAATGTAGTCATGATATTTATATCACATTATGGAGGTCATTTAACCTTAGAATACTTGAATGAGAATTGTTTATTAGTAAAAACAACCTACATGTTTTGTAAATACTAAATATGTGTCTTTTCAAGATTATAAAACTTAACTACCAGTTATAGACATTTAATATTGAGGGTGTTTTCCCTACCTTCAATCACATTCACATTCTCTTCACAAACCATTTTCATTATTTCAACTTCCACATCATAAAAATTAACTTTATTTTTTAACAAGGCTCCATGTTTCATGATCTTATTAGATTTAACTTCCAATTTAAAATCATTGATATCAATAATATTTTTCAAATTTTCTTTATGTTCATGGATATTTTCTTCCTAAATAATCTTTATTCCCTATTTCTCTTCAATTTATTTGTTCCATTTTGAGGAACTGATTTCAAGATTCACATTTTTTTTCTTTAAAGACTCCAACTTCCTTAGAGAGATTTATACATTTAAGAACTGTTTCGTAAAAATCCTACTCTATATTATCTGATTTTTCTCCCAGTAGGGTGATCTCTTTGTACATACTTTGAAAGACTCAACCAAAAAGAGTGGATATTTATTTGGGAATACAATGTATAATATATCTTAATCTATCAACCGATCTACATTAAGATGTTTTTGATTGGTCTCCACCACCACATATACTAGTACCTTCTTGTTGAGTTAATTTTGAACAAGAATTTCCACATACCTCATACCCACATAATATTATGGATTTATTTGAGGTAAAAATGTTTTCCTTCTTCTTAGTTTGAAATTTATCCACCTTCTCTTCACATTCCTAGCCATATTTATCTTTATTATTATCATTGAATACATAAATTTATACTTATCGTATTTAGATAATAGGGATATCTTCTTCATATTTATATTCTCTTTCTTTGTTTTATTCAGCATAATCTCAGTTGAAATTGAATTATGATCTGAGATAAATGAAGCTTCACAAAAACTGAACGACTTTATGAATAAGAAAATCAAATATTAAAAAGAGAATAATTGTAATGTAAATAATATAATAGAGGTAAAGTTACCCTTTAATACCACTTAATAGGAACAGTTTGGGATATAATTAACACAAATAGGGGGATTGAATCAGTGTTATTGAATTTTTGAACAAATTATAACTTTTTATTCATTTACCTCATAGAACTATTAGGATCTCAATTATTTTTTTCTCTTTTACTTATCATCTACATGTATATAAAAGAAAGAAAATATAGAACAAAATATTATTACAAGTTTCACTACTCAATAAGAGTTTCTAGTCCTTGTCAGGTATGGTGATGTAATGTACATAGATTATTTACTATAATTAGATACCATGTATAATGGTTTGAATAGAAAAAAATATTTATCCAAGTGTGAGTCCCTACACTTTAGTTGGTTGTTTGTGGGGGGGAGACAACCCTTCTTCCCAATACAGGTGATGAAATTGTCTAACTTGCATCTTCTCAATAGTTACTTCCTGTGAGTATAGTCTTCACATTATTTCTTAAGGTACATTGTAACAATAGTGAAGTCTTACACCTGTTGGGATTTTAGAAGGATGTCATAGTGCTACTTTGTTCTTCAATTCATTATTCTTAATTTTTTTAATTTTGTATCAGTGGGAAAACAAAACTAATTTTAATTTCATTAAAAAACTATCTGTCCAATCCTTTATCTAATATAATATGTATATTCTTATCCATCATATGATATTCTTATAGTGAGGTTTTTCGCAGTGACACTTCAATAGTCATCTCCTCCCTTTTCTTTCATGCCTTTTCTTTTGGTAATGTCTATATGATATTATTCCTTATGGTACTTCTTCCATAACAAGTCTAATCAATACCAAATTATAGGAAACCTCTATCTGGTATCATGGTAATATATTTTTCTACTTGTTCATCTTATACATGTTCATCTAGTGTTTCAACTATGTCTGATACTATAAGAGTAGTTCGCTACTTTTACATCCAGTTAAATATTCTTCTTTCCTTCATTTGATGCACTGGTTACTCCATCTGGTACTTATCCCCATGAAACATAAATATAGGTGAGAATTTATTTCATACTTCATGGTTGTTACTTTATCATAGTGAAAATTCATCAACAATTTTACTCATTTATTCATATAAATAGTGATTTCTATTTTCATATGGTTTCCACACCCCCTATATATAGGTTTTCATCCATTGGAAAGAATGATAAATCAAATATACATTCCTGCCCATCTCAAACTTGTATTTTAATCTTCCCACACATTATAATTTTTTGAACACTCTTCCAACATTCTATAACATTCAAGGTGTTAACAAAATTTATCAATATTTATTAACATTTTTAGTAGCAGAAAATTACTTTGTGATTACTGAAATGTTAAAATTCCATCACAACATCACCAAAAATAATAAATTTACAAAAACAATATAAATTTATTTTAACATTACATCTAGTAAAACTTCCTCTGACTGATAAATTATTTTTCTACCAACACCATTTGATCTTCCCTCAATAATTTTATTATGCATACTTTAATAGAGTTATTCCTTCATCTAATTGGTTCTCATGGGTTTATGGTTTTTCCTCTACCTATTGTTCCCTAAAATATTTTCTCTTCTTCTTATGTCTAATGAATTCATTGAACACTATCTAATTAATTTGTAATACTTAGTTTGATTTATCCATAACACTTTTTCTGATGACATGACACACAAACTTCTAACTGATGCAATCTATCTATAAACTTCAACAACCACTATCTGATAATCATTATTAGTAGCTTACATTAGATGATCATCACTATAAATCTTTTTTCTGAGGAAATCATACATTAACTTATATCTAATATAACTATTCAAAAACAGTAAAAAACTCTTTTCCATGATCTTGATATGTTTTCTCTGACTTTGTTAAGAAACATTTTTCTAATCATTCATAATGTTTTATAGAAAAATTGACTACAATTATTTTTTCTGATAACCTAATTCAGAAACATATTCTCTATCCAATTATTTGGAAAATCTTGTCCAACTGCACATAAAATTATTCACAATACATCTTGATAATTGTACAAGTTCATTCAATGTACTTTTTATAGTTATTCATTCAGCTTAAATCAACACTTCACAACATTCTATAACTATTTATTGATATCCTTTAAAACATAATATCTTTATAACTTGACAATTTCATTTTGACTCCTCAAACTTTCCTTTATCCAAGTGAACTTTATATATTGGTCCATCTAATAGACTATGTAATATTTATTTAAAAGATTTGTTTGATGGAGACCCTCTCTAGTGGTATTATGTAGAAAACTCAATTCGATGTAGCTACATAGAAACACACATCTAATGGACCTCGATCCAATGATATTCACTATCTCTATCCATTCGAATTCATGGCTAAACATATGCGATTTACCCTTCCAAAACCATATGATTACCCTTACATGGGTAATGGATGTCTCAGTATACCTCTACATAGTTCTCAACACACCTTTACAAAGTAAGACATATTAACATTTTTTAAATTCTCGACTTAAATTTATGTATCCTCAATATACCCTAACACAACATAGTATTAACTCAAAAATCCTCATCCAATTACCTCGGTCTATTTGATTACATATGACCAACATAATATAATTAACACTATTTTATTACCTTTCTATGTTTTCCTTTATCTGATCATCTTTACAAACTCTTTAACGAAAATTCATAATGTAACTTTGTGTAATAATCATCATTATTTTTGGCTTCATAAACACCTTTTTTATATTCTAACACTCTAAACATCATAAGGATACATTATTAACATTATTATATTGTTAAAAAACACATGTCTATATATTAATAAATTGGTTTTACACGTTATGAACAACTCATAAATCATCATAAGTAAACTCAATGTCTTCAATGAACTTTCTTAAGATAATAATACTTGATAACTTCTACACATTTTGATCCAATCTATAAAAACTTTTTTACCAAGATTGGGTACTTCAACTGAACTTCTTTTAAGTACCTTATTATTTATAACTTATTTAACATACCAAAAATAATGAAATATTTTTATTTCATTTACAACCAATAATTTCCATTTCCAACAACTATTGAAAACAAATAAAACTCACACACAAATAAGTATCTTCGGGTAGGGGTAGTGAGGGTTAGAGGGGGGATGGGTGGTATAGTCCAGTTGGATGGGTGGATGAGTGAGATGAGTAATATAGGGGTGACTAAGAGAGAGAAGGTGGGTGAGATGAGTGGGGGGTATGATGATTGGGAGGTCGAGAGATATGGTATACGGTGGGGGTGGGTGGGTATAATGGTCAAACAGGTTGGGTGATGGAGTAGGATGAGTAAGAAGGGGGGAATTACTAAGAGAGAGAAGTTGGATGAGATGAGTGGGTGTAGGATGATTTGGGGGGTCAAGGGAGATGGTGAGGGGTAGGGGTAATGTGATAAAAAGTGGGGTTGGTTGGGATTCTAGGTCATAACTAGTCTTAGAGTAAAGTACTGATTTATTTTAAATTATATTGGTTAAATCCCAAGAGAACTAAATCTAATCCAAAGTTGAAAATAATAAACTAAATTAAACTAAATTGACTAACTAAATATTTTAAAATAGAATTTTATTAGTTTAAGGTTGTTAAATAATTGGTGGATTATGTCTATATGATCCATTATTCATATTCATTGTTTTTAGGTATAACAGTCTAAAGAAAGTTTATAGTATTCCAAATAGATTTGAAATTAAAGTTTCTCAATGTAAAACCAGATTAAGTATATTGAATAAAAATTATATTTCTCGTTAAAGAATTTGAGAAAACGTTTTATAGATTAAAGAAAGTACAATATGGATTGAAACAGAAGTTCCCTTTGATGTATGAAGATGAAATTGTATTTATTGTCAATGAGTTAGAGTCAATGTTGTTGGAGAATCCATTAAATGTGTAAAGGAGAAAGTGTCTTGTATTGGTAAAGTCTAGTGAAGAGGCTACCAATGAAATGTGGGTAATAAAGCTACCCTTAATGAATTGGTTGCATAGATTCAACGGGCATCCCACACATGTGATGATTTTATAGATTTTCCTAAAGTTTATGAAATATACCTATGAGGTCTATAATATAGTTTATAATAGTTACAATAAGTGGAGAAGTTGGAACTATGTCCTGGATGATAAATTTGGACAGAATAACTAGTACATGTTTATTTAAAACCACTTAAAAAGGTAAAAAGTCCTTAGATCTAGCAAAATTTAGAAGAACTATACTTGAATTTAATAGTATTTTTGTCACATAAATAAGTTTGAAAATTCCTTGGTTAATGTTTTGATAGGTTTGGAGATGCCATGAAGAAATTTTAAGTCATTTAGAATTCATTTGAATAAATATAGAATTTTTGAATTCACTGAAAAATGGAAAAGTCTCAGATCACATGAATTTTCACGATATGAATTCATCATGTGGATTTTTTGTATATATTATTAATTCCAAGCCATCATAAGACTCTTTTTGATTTTACGACTTTATCGTAAAACATGACTGTATGACTTTGAGGTCCAATGTTAGAATTCATTGTATCAATTCAGGTTGATCATCAAACTTTAGATGAACATACAAATTGATCATCATCAGAATTTTCAAATCATATGACTTATATATATTACATTTAGAACTTTTTAGGACTTACCATGTCAAACAAAATGGAATTTCTATGAAGCATATGACTTATATGAAGATCATATGACTTTGAAAAAGTAATTGAAATAAAAACCATATGAATTTAAAAGAAATATTATGTAAATTCACCCATATATAATAACATATGACTTTTATGTAATATTATATAGATAATTTCTAAGAATTGTATGAATTTAGACACAGGAAAATTTTGAGTTCCTGGTGGGTGAAAAATGAAGTTTTCTATAATTGTTTATTCTAAAGTGGAAATTTAAAGTGATGTTGAAAGATCTATTCAATAATGACTGAAATATAATGTATTTTTTTAAATCCATGTTCTGAGCCTAGGTAGCTAATTTTAATGGTTTTGAGAAGGAAGATCAAAGCACAAATGAATGTCTTCATGTTTAAAAGACTTGAAATGAATTTATTGGATTTTTAATAATAATGTATATAAATTCAATTTGAAGATAGACTTATTATCCAATAATTAAATATTTATGATTATACTTTGATAGGATAAGTTTGAGGTTGATACATAAGATTCAGTGTACAATCCCATCATGGATATCAGTATATTTTTAACTGGAAAATCTTACGTCACAATGAAGGAATAGCTCTGTCAGAAGAGTTGGTGTATGTTTATTTTGAAAAAGATGATGAAACCAAAAATCATTTAAGGACACATAAATTCTTAATTGGATAATAAGGAAGTAAAAATATAAAAATGGAACTTTTTTTGTTGAGTTATAACATTATAAAAAACAGTTCCATGTGTGAGAAGTTAAATGATGGTTGTGTAAAAAATAATGGGAATACGAAGTTGGAAAATTATGATAGTACTTTTTTAGATGATAGTAAATAAATTATTCTCAACATTCTATTTTTAGATACTTAATGTTATGGGATCCAATTGATATAGTCTCTCTTTCATATGATTGAGATGATCAAGGTGGATGAAAATAGGTAAAGGCAAGGAGAAGTCATAGCTGAGAAATGAGTTGGTTGTTTTAGTTTGTTGAGAGAACATGAATCTCTCAAGGAAAAAAATTTTAAATCCACAATAATCTATAGAAAAGATGAAGAAGGTATTGAAATGTATGTTGAGACACCATAAATACTCTCAAGGTAGATGTCTAATCTTGTAAAACCTATTAGGATTTGATGAAAGAGATGAAGACGAATACTTTAGTGAGATGACTTGTACTATAGGAAAAATATACTCGAGGAAGAAGAAAGAAAAGTGATTGTAGATGTGGTGTTGGTAATGTAAAAATAATTTTTCTTAATATTATAGTGTTATGTTTGAGAGAATAAGGTTTGAATTGAGTGCAATAATAGATTCTAAAGAACTGGGAGTTGTATAGATAGAAAGTGGTTGGTTTATATAAGTAGTTGATTGAAGACATTCAAGTATTCTGTCATGACCTGACCTAATGAGGTCTATGATGCAAATACCCAAGCCCGACTTTAATAGGAAAGCTTTTAGAGACTATGGATGAGTAGGAATATCACACCAATGAGAGGCCTTTTCCTAAAGTACATATATGCACACACCCACAAACACCTCCAGACAATAGTGGAGAGATATAAAATGACGGAGACTAAAATTCATGCATGCATCAAGCACAAACAACAGTACAACAGAATAAATGGAAGTGTAAAAAGGAAAAAACACACACCCAAAGAAAAATGTAATAGAATCCAACCTTCTCAGAAAGAGGGGTTCAATGTTAAATGAAACTACCAGAAATCTCCTCAGCCTAGCTCTAGTATGCACCTCAACCGTTCTAGCTCACTAAGCTCTGCCTGCCACAGTTCTTCTAGAGACTCCATCAAAAGGCTTATTGTATTCATAAGACATACCATTTATAGGAAAATATCATAGAGGGGATATTTTAACAATACTTACTAGTCTCCCCAAAACCCAAAAGAAAAAGGGAGAAAATGAAAGGCATCTTTTCGCTCGACCCAGCTAGAGAGAACCCCAAATGAGGTTGAAACTCCATCTCAAGACATCATAATTTATACATTACTACATTGCTCAGTCCACAATGGGTGTTAATCTACACACATGAAAACACATCAAGGAATCCTAAAATGACCCAGATATACTCAAATAAGAATCAAAGTCTCATGAGGTTCTGAACTCATAACCAACAATATGATTCCACCTAAGGCTCTAAAGGTAATACACAACTAGGATAACACACTCAATGAGATCAACCATCCCACATGGCACCCATTCGATAGATACACTCCATCAAGAACATTTCTACCATTCCTGATAGTATGTTTGATATAACATGATTCATTAGGAAATTCAGTAGGTAAAACTATAGTTCCTAGAAATAGAGGTCGAATCTTTACTACCTCACACCCAACAAAAGCTAAAGAAACCCAAGTGGAGAGGCTCTCCCCTCACACTGCACCCAGTTGATGGAGCGCAAATCCATACTATGCATTGCGTGAATCCCTTCTAATGAGAGAGAATAGAGGGACCCACACCTTACCAATACCTGACATTCGAGGGAGTACTATCTCTTAACTTCCCTACAGACACTTTTTCACTCCTGTATGGAGTGTTTTGCACCTCAATCTGTCGATGGAGCACTAAATACTAACTAGGTACTATATGTGACTAGTGTAGGGGCCTTCTCCTTGTAACATTACTCAACAGCCAAGCGATATCGAACTCCAAAGGAGGACTCGTTCCCCGTTGCTACTTGGAGATAGGGGAGTACTACTACACCTGGGTGTAGTAGGGGAGTACCACTTTGGGAATAGGGGAATCAAACCCTGGTATGACAGTGGAGTACCACTCTGCTTGTACGATCAATATGGGGGACCCACACCCTGACCCGAGATGGGTGTACCAACCTCAAGTTAGAGGACATGATCTCTAGTATTATAGGGGAGTACCACATCTACTAAAATAACACGTATGGAGGACCCATACGCAAGAAATGATAGGGGTATTTCCACTACAAGGATAGAGTACCCACACCCTAACACAATAGGGGAGTACCCACTCTATCTTCACATCGCGTATGGAGGACCCATGCCTTGGTTTGATATGGGAGTACCAACTCCATGGATAAAGGACCCACACCTTGGTCCAAAAGGGGTGTAACCACTCTATTTAGCCAATGAGTATGGATGGACCACTACTAGTACGATCTGGTAGTTCTATCTCCAAATAAAAGAACAATATAGGGAACCCGAGCCCTTATCTGAAAGGGGAGCACTAACCCCAGAAAAACTACCACGTGGGTAGAGATCCTGCACCCACGATGGGGGAGTCCCATCTCTACCAAAGTAGAGAGGTAAGGGAAAACCATGCCCTGATTCCACTGGGGAGTAAAAATACCAGAATCTCTCTTTAGGAACCACATTGATCTATATCATTGGTCAAGAACTGCTGAAAGGAGTGAAACACTTATTATACCTCACATCACAAAATTACCATAGGTAGGGGACCCGAGCCCTTATACAATAGTAGGTCACTGCCCTACATTCCAAAAGAGTGTTTGGGAAACCACATCCTAATGTAAAAGGATAGGTTATTTACCCTTAAATAAACCTAGTGATCCAACCATGATCCGAGAATCCACTTGGGATTTATTCCATGTTTCACGAGAAAATCTTCTTGCATGACAAAATATATTTAATATTTTTAAAATCACTTTTCTAAGGATCTCTAAGTCATTGAATCCCATACTGACATAGTGTTTGGATTGGAAATATTCATAAAAATATACCAAGTTATTAATAGTTAAAAACCAAGTCCCTATACTCTCCCAACCTTAAGTATTTTTGTCTCTAAAATGTGAAAGCCTTGTCACAAGGAAAGAAACTATTCTCTTCACCGGAACTCCCATTCCAATGAGCTCACCAAGCGTTCCCATACTGCTTAAAAGCATGTACTCAGTAGAAACACCAAGTCCAAACTACACCCTCATCATGATCCAACCAAGTGAACATCATGCAATAAATAAAAACACGTCTCTTCGGTTGTGACACGTAGAAAACACCAAGCACCACATTTAATCTGTATTCATAGGATCTATAAGTACACCACCATGCTAACTTGACATAGATACCAATGTAACACAGCAATTCGCATCCATCCATGTATGAACTACACTTCAACCACCTCATGCATCCTATGTTTTGGTTTCAAGTCGAGCACGTGAGGGTACCAATGAACAAAATAGGGCATCCCATGTATAAACACCATGTCTTACCGGACCATCATCTGTAAACCACCAATTATAACATACCTAACGAATACAAAATCAAAACAACACCCACTAATGGCATCCCAACTAAGTATAGATAGTTGGTAACCAATACACACTACAATAAAACATAGGGTCTATCTTTTCCACTACGGAAATATTCAAATAAAGGATCTCCCTCCACCATGGCTATCAAGTAAAAAGGTTCATGTGGAAAACTCCACTGGAAATTTCAGGACTTGCTCCGACATTCTATCACACACATCACCTTGAACTCACCAGTATAAGGAAATAATCCACCACAACTAGACACTATCCTCTTTGGGCAGCATTGACTTACCTTCACATTTTTAATCTCTTCAAAAAAATTCATCTCGGTTGGGAAAGTGTCCCTCTTTCGCATGATTCCAAAGCCACACAAAGATGCTCTATACCCACCTTGAGAATCTAACTTAGACAACTAATGCCCAGGGAATGAGGGTAATAATAAAAAATAAAGGGATTCCTAAATTCTCGTACTCATTTTTACTAGTTCCTCTGTCTGTATCCAACAATGTGTCATCAGGCCCCGAACACATAATTTAGCGATAATCATCCACCACACATTGATACTCTCTACATTGGGTAGCACTGACTCACTTGCATAGTTTTATCAGCATCACAAAAACAAGTCTCAGTGCGGGAGGGACCACTCTTCCTCATGCATTCGAAGCTACATCAAACAACACCGAAAAAGGGTTCTATTGACACCCTCCGTCACCCTGGTTAAACCTTGAGCAATAAGTGGAACGAAAATAAGTTCCTTACATCAATATTTTTCTATTTATATTGTAGAAAGTAGAAAGTACATAGAGAACACCTATATTAATCCTCAATGATTATGGGTTAAAGGCCTCCATGGCCTTTAGTTATCCTCACCCTCATCCTCTAGCTTCCTGAGCCTGGCGTGGACCATTTAGGGGTGGTGTTGGAAACCCCTTGAACCACCAAATAACTATTACTGCTCTACCCACTCCTTTTTCATGTTTGTTATCTTACGAAACTCCATGCTCCAAACACAACCTCTTCTAGGGCGGTCTATTGACTTGCTCCCTCTTAGTAGCATAGTGGGTCACAAAATCTCTCATATGGATAACCTAATCCCCAGTGAAGATCCTACGCAACAAGACAAAGTACCTGAGTTTGGCCATGGGTATGCATCAAATGCCATGATCCTATCATCTGCTGTCTGTAAACGGCTGCAAACACCTTAACCTCATCACTGCCACGACAGACCACATCTACCGTCGCTTCTCCTGGAATCTCTCTTCTACCATATCTCTCTCTAGTACCCTCACATAAGTTGGAAGTCACAAAGAAACCACACCTACTCAAACGTCTCTACAGAGGTCCTTATCAAAGGTCTGAGCTCCAAATAATGGGTTTTGAACTTTATATAGGATTTAGTGTGATAGCCTCCCTGAAAACTCTGTCATCATAATTCTACCCTTTTAAATCTATAAAATCTTTTGGATACACATTAATCTTAATGTGGATGAGTAAAACTCTTCCATGAAGTGTCATTAAAACTCTATCCAAGTGAGTATTGCCTCATTTTGGGACTGCATTACAAACTCCACCATCGATCACCAAACCCTATATAAGGCTCGCTGTTAGGACCACTAACTAATCAGGAGGTATCCTTATAAGGAGAAAAAAATGTGTGACTTCTTCATGTCAGTCATTCTCTACCTAGGATCCTAGATCACCCTAATACCTTGGAGGTTTCTACCTGTCAAACACATGAAACGCACTTAGCTTATGCTTATACATGACCTAAAACACCGACACAACCAACTACTATATGGGTTGTGGATTAAATAGAAAACCACCTGGAGGTACCACCTTAGAACAAATTCCATGCACTGATGCCTCAACTTGGGATAAATCATCATTAAAATCCCATTGTAGAACCCTATTTAGTCATTTTTGTGGTGGAATCTTGAAAAATAATTAACACACACAATGATCAAAGAGTATATCTGGGGATCTAACTCAAGGAGAACAATGAACCCACAACCTAGTCCATATATGATGCATGTACCATTTTTTCCCTATAACAAGTTTCTTAAAGTTTTATTTAGAAAATAGTTTATCAGAGTCCCGGTGAATAGATACGTCAGCCTCCACACTAACACTGGAATATCTGGCCTATGATCCAAACTCAAAACACCCTAACATTGTCGTTATGTAGCCCAAACCAAGATCATGACACTATGGTCCCAAAGTGGAAACCACCTCTGATATGACTCTCTCATGACCCAACTCAATGGGATATGGTCTAAAACTCTCCAAGCCTGCCTCCAATAATCTAGGGGCTAGCATCTATGGATGAGTAGGCATATTACATAAATAGAAGGCCTTTTCTTAATGAACCTATATAAAAACAACCAAAAACACCTCCATGAAACAATGTAGATATATAAAAAGAAAGAAACTAAAATGCAGGCATATATCTATCCCAAAATAAGGTACAATAGAAGTTATGAAAGTGTAAACATGGAAAAAAACATGCCCATTGAAAACATTAAAAGAATCCAACCTGCTCAGAAATATGGGATTAATATCAAATGAAATCATCAGAATGATTCCTAACTCATCTCTAGTAAACACCTCAGTCAATCTAGCTCACTATGCTCTACATACCTCGGGTCCTCTAGGGAATCCATTGAAAGGCCTATGACCTGCACAAGACAAAACATGTGTAGGAAAATCCCATGCATGGGTGAGTATAAAAATACTAAATAGGAATCCCATAACCTAAAAGAAAAAGAGAGAAAATATAATTCATCAATATGCTTGACCCATCAAGAGGGAACCCCAAATGAGAGAAAAAGTCCATCTCAAACCATACTCGACAATACATGAATAATCAGATAATTCCACAATGGGTATGAACATAGAAACATGAAAAAACTTCATGGAATCCCAGAATCATCCAGATATACTCATCTCAGACTACAAGTATCATGAGGTTCCTGCCTCATAGACACCAAAAAGATTCTACCCATTACTCTAAAGGTAAAACACAACCAGGAGATCAAACTCCATGATCTCAGACTATAGAGACCCGAAGCTTGACGTACATGGACATTACATTACTTTTTCGGAATACTTAGTACATAACAAAAACACACACATAAGGATCGTAATAGTTTAGTGTCTTTGGAAACTCTGAATATAATCTTCTAATTGTGGTCAAAGATCTTCAACATCTCCCATAAAGATCTTCCTTTTTTTACCTAAATCCTTTACTTATATCCTGGGGAAAAGAAAATATAAAAGGGTGATCTCAAATTCTCAGTAAGGGTAAACAAAATAAATATCAATCACATCATATTCATAAGAACATAACATTTTGGAAATCTTAACCTGCAAAAGAGAGCATAATTTCATAACATGGGATAAATCATAGTAGTGAAATGAAATCCCAATAATCATAACATAAAACATGAAACTTTTTGGAATACACACATAATCATAGAGAATCATATCTTATTAGTCAAGACTCATTTCCAAGACTATCTTAGTGGACAAAGACCATTTCTGAACCGAGTCACCCTCGTTTCAGTCCTATTTCACTGAACCGGTATAACATACCATTCCAGCCATGTCTATCTCATGAGATATAAAATATTTACCCAATTCATTGCAGGGATAAATAGGTCCCACCCATCTCATAATGATACCATTATTATGTGTGCCACAAAATCATAAACCATACATCATAGCATAACCCATGTAATAAAAATGGGAATCTTAAACTTCGTGACATCATAAAACAATTCATATAAGATAAATGAATTCATAAAAATAATTCCATCACAACATAATCAAATCAATGTAATAATAGGTATAGAAACAGAATCCTTTATTATCTTAGATGGAAAATAATTTTGATAAAACACATGAACTCCATTCTTGAGAAAAATATCCTTTTTACTTCAAAAACACTTTTCCTTTCTTAACATGTCATAAAATTCTAAACTAAAAGAAGTTGATTAAAAATAAACTTCAAAACTTGTAAAGGAAGTTTCTTGGAAATAATGTTATAAAAATCCATTCATGCCGTATAAGTTAAAAAATCATTCTTCTCGTACATTTGTCGAAAAAGTCAAAAAAGTACCTCGTATGAAAAACGACAAAAGATTCCTTTCATATATTTTACTAAAAACTCACCGAAGGGTAAAATAGGATTTAAAAAATTGTAGGCGAATAGAAATAATATTACATATTGAGGAAACATGGATGTGGATGATAAAATACACCCCAGTAAATGCCAAAGTATAAACAATCTTGGATAAAAATGAGATTGTGATATTTCCCTTACCTTAGGTCTGATTTGCTTCGTAAGTGTCTGAACCTATTGTATAATGATTTAAATAATATCATTGACTTATTACAGAATCATATTCATTGTTATTATACCATATATGGTTCACTTACGACTTTATATTACCCGTTCTTTTGTAAATTCATGTTAAAGTAGTGTTTTGGGTAAAATCGTCTCATTTGTCGTTCGTGTTTTAACTTGTAATTATTCATATGATTACTTATATCATGATTACTCAATTCAAGAATATAAAACATGATTTATATATAATATATATTAAGAATATACATATATATAATGGATCGATAAATGGAAAGAAATACACCGTTAATGGAGACGGTAGGCCGTACGTACGCATGAACGCTGTTTTAGTTTCCTTATTGAATTGACTGGAATTAAGTATATGAAATAAATATATATATAAATATATCCAGTAGTATTATTATGTCATATATTTAATGACTACTTATTATATATACTTTATAATCATTCATGAATGGTTAACGTGGAGAATGAATCTCATCCCGTCGTGGAGATGGTAGTCCGTACGTACGCATGAGCGATGATATCGTTCTCATGATCGTTGAATTGTATTGTAGTGTATGTATACTATTTAAGAATCAATATCACATTACGATAATAATATATAGTTATTATTTACACCATTATACCCATCCAAGTAAGGTGGTGGTGGAAAATAGATTACACCACGGTGTGGAGACGGTATTCCGTACGTACGCACGCGCGGTGATTTCATTTTCCGTAGGATGGATAGATGGTGAAAAAGGGTTGTTTCATACTTAAAATAACATATCCGTATATGAGTGATACTTATGTTATTACTTCATAATGAAACAACCTAAGAAGAAGAAGTGGAAGAAGAAATAAAGTTGAAAGAATCGGTAACGGACATTACCTCTTCTTTGAAGTGCCTCTTTGATTCCTCCACTTAGGGTACTAAAATTGGTCTTTGAGGAAGACCAGAACCTCTAGGATGTTTCTAGGGAAGTGGAGAAGATAATTTGTCAGAGTTTTTCTGAGCTTGAAGGCTCAAGTTGGTGTGAGTAAGAGAGGGAGGGGGTGCCATTTTATAAGGGAGGAGAGGGGCACCTTTGAAATAACTAAAAATATTATTTTATTATAAAGCCAAATTCAGTTTTAAATAGCTCCAAATTGATTTATTTCGCAGATAATGTTGGCATGGGTAGAAATCATTTCATCCAATATAATTTAGACAAGTTTAGGTTCCTATTTTAACCTTATCATTTATATTTAACTTTAAGTTAGATACTTTTACTTTTACCGTGTCTTCTTTTTTTCTTACACTATAAGGTTATTAAACTTACTATATCAAGACAAAAGAACCCCAAGTTGTTTATTATTAATATATATAACATTATCTAAGTAATTTGACCGAACCTTAGATTTTTAGGAATAAAATAACAATTAATAATATAATATTTGTTTTAAAAACTATTTTATGTCAATTTTGACACTATTTAGTAATTGATTTTTGTGAAACTCATAACAGAATAATTAGTTCGAAATTTTTTAATTAAATCAATACTAACATGTCATATTAACCTATAAAATTAGTGGAATTCATAAAAAGTCTTAAATTACATTTATTTGGGTATTTATAACATCAATTATGTCAATATTTCATTAATAAGACAATTACTGCATCATCTTTGTGTCATAAAAAAATGATAATTATTTAATCCCTAAAAATTATAAATAAATTCTTATGATGTAGATAATTGTATTAGATTTCTGGAGACTATTCATGTGTGAATGTTCATGAAATGTATCACTAAAGTAAAATTATTATACTTATAAGATTTAAGAAAGTGACATGTTGTCACATTCATTGGTTTTAATAATAATTAAATTATTTTCATGGCAAAAAGTCCATTAAATGAAACTAATATGACCCTTATGTGATATGGGTCGACTCTTAGTCATAAAATAGGATTTTTACATGTGTTAGGGTAATTTTATAATATTATATTTACCCTTAATTACCCGATTTACCTTTAACTATGTTAAATAAAATTTACCGTAGTTACTATTCATAATTCCCAAATATAAAAAAGTAGCTTATTAACATAATTTGGATCCACTTATTCCAAATATGGAATCCATTTTTCCAAATTCAATACACAAAAGTTGCAGAAATTAAATTAAAATTAATCCCGTTGTCGAAAGAAAACGGGTTTTTCTTTAAAACATTGCAAAAGATTGAATTGATTTATCCTAAGAATTCAAGGTAGAATCAATGATAATGACATAAATTATATTAAATGGTAAAAATATATTCTATTTATACTTTAAAACCATTCAATATTATAATTTAACCATATAAATTATTGTGATGAAAAAAGTCGTTTTTAATTAAAATATAGCGTGTTTTTACTATTCATCAAAATATGAAAGTTACCATAATAATATGAAAAATTTATCCAAAGTAAATTTTTATTTCATGATTCCAAAGAATAATTTTATTTTGTCAAATTGAACTTATAAACATGTCAAAACTAGATTTAAAGTGGGTGCGCCATCAAAAGGCGGCAAAACTGCATTTTTTTAAAAATACTTATTTTACCCGAAAAATTTATTTTGTTCTTATACCATGTTTTAGAAAATGTGTAAGATGAATAATAATGTTATATGATTCAAAACCTAGTTAATACTATTCATAATGGCTAGTTCATAATAATATTATAATAATATATCGTTGTTTAGTAAAACCTGGTATTGCGTAAAACACACGCTATCGAGGAAGGTCACGATTGCGTGTAATACAAGCCATGTCAGGGTTGCGTGTTGCGCAAGAATCCTTCATTGTTTCGTATATCATAATCCAACCATATTTCATTTATACATTGAATATATATATATATACTCAATTTTGTGTAGAATAACTATTATCAAAATTGTGTGTAACACGATCCAAGAATAGTGTTGCGTATACTGCAAGCTAATACGGTGTTGCGTATAGCACAAGGTAATATTGGTGTAGCATACAACACAAGACATTGATGAAATTAAAAGAATATTTTTCATAAAATCTTGGGGTGTTACATTCTACCCCCTTAAAATGAATTTTGCCCTCGAAATTCGTCAGGGTTATAAATGGTTTACTATTCAAAAGTTTCTTTAATAGAAACCCACATCGTAAAAAGGAATACCAAAACCAATCTTTAAAAACAAAAGTATGAAACATAATGGTTACCCAAATAAACTAATCACTGGGTTCCCACATAGGTGAAAATATGGATATAGAAGGGAAATCTAACCATCATGTTCTGATGGAGAGTGGTAGAGAACATGGCTATGGAAAAGCCAGCAATCACAAAGCCATAAATTTGTGATGATCTAAGGTACCATCTGATTCATCAGATAAAAGAGAACTAGGACAACATTTTCTGTTTTCAAGATCATTTCCCTAAAGTTGATGAAATTGGAATTAGAAGAAATACTTTCGTGATTTTGGTATAGTCTCACCGTTTGTCGTTCTTTGGACAATTTCCATTTCATCTCTTAAAGAAATGAAGTTGAATTTGTCATTCATGATGTGTTAGTAGATCATGTGATAGAATGATGGGTCATTCCATCTGTCTCAAACAAAAGGTTAAAAAAGTTATCAAAAAATACATAAGTCCATCTATAGTGAGATTAATCATATATGGTTCCTAAAATGAACTTATACTTCATATATCATACCGCTTAATAAAATAAAACTATTTTATACTAACCATGGACTTTCGGTAGGCCAGTGGTAGGCGATAAAGGCCCGTCGCACTTCGGTTGTGGGTTCGATTCCTACGACCTTGTCTAACGCGATGGGTTGTCGCTCATCCTACAGGTTGTCCTTTTTCTAAAACTATATTACTATAACATCCCATCAATAATATCGAAAAAAAATCCATCCTTAAACAATACTAACTTATGTCCAACATAATCCATTTCAATCTTTAGGCTTATACATAATACTGCAGTCCATTCTCATAATATAGTGAAAACGATTACCAGATATTTAATACCATCGTTGATCCCCATATATCATAAGATATGTCTTGTTGGTCACATTCCAAACATTCAATGGCCTTAATCATATATTCTCTTGAATACCCATTGAACCTTAGTGAAAACAAGAATGTAGTTAAAAGTTAACACTTTACACATACCAAAATCCTCAAAATTCTATATACTCAAACCATGATATCACTTAGTACTTATATCAATCATGAGCTCATGAATACTATCAAACATATTAGATTCTCTTTATCCCATCATTATGTGCATATCATCTGCTTTCCAAAAATATTTCAATCACTTTTCATGGTTATCGATGCCATAAAATTATTGAAAACCACAATAGACCAAAACATAAATATTCCAATATTCCACGATACTATATACAAAATTATTTTGGAATCCCATTACATAAATACTTAATCATTCCACCCCATCGTTGTCATATTCATCATCTCCAATGGGGATCGCATGTGACTTCCCTTTGTCCTTTGCCTTAAGTGGTTGCTCATGTCGATCATCACTAACCCTTGGATTAGGGCATTTATTAGCATAATGCCCGATTTCCTTTCACTTTAAGCATTGAAGTGTAGTAGGTTCATTCTGTGTATCCCTTCCTTTGTTTGCATCATTAGACATCTTCTTCCCATCATTGCAGCATTCAAATTCATGATGAACTTCCTTTCCACATTTGAAACATTTACTTATCCCTTTAAGACAATCTCCACCATGCTTCTTTCCACACTTTGAGCATAAGGAAACATTCATCTTCTTTTCACCATTATTCTGAGATTTCTCCTTGAACTCCACCTTTCGTTTCTTGTCAAAACTATGAGATGGATAAGTAACACCAACTTCCATTTCTACCTTGATAGCACAATGCACAATTTCTTCATAGCTACTGAAGTCTCTTATAGCTAATTCCCTTCAAAGATTTGGTTTTAATCCACTGAAGAATTGATCAACTTTACTTTCAGGTTAGATGATAAATCAAGATGCATACCTTGGAAGCCTTGTAAAATTCTCTTCGTATATACCAACAGATTTATCATCCTTTTGCTTTAGTTCAAGAAACTCCTTCTCCATCTTTGTTCAAAGAATACAAGGGAAGTACTTATTGAAAAATAAGTTCTTGAACTCATCCCATTCCTTAGACTCAATTTCATCTCTTTGCCTTGTATTCTTGATAAGATTCCACCATTGATCAGCTTCACCTTCCAAACGATATACTGCTAAGATGAATTTATCATGTTCAGAAAATTGAAGAACTGAAAATATCTTTTCAGTGGTACTGATCCATTGTTCAGCAACAAGTGGATTAGAAGACCCACTGAAAGAAGGTGGACGTTGCCTCATGAAGGAATCAATAGAATATTGTTCCCTTCTCTGCTCATTTGGAAGTCCAGAATGATTCATAGCTTGTGTAAGTACAGCAATAAGATTTTTCACTCCATCTCCCATAACATTTGTCTGTTCAGGAGGACAATCATTGCATTGTCCATTGCATTGATCAACACGGTTCCTTCAGGTTCCAGCCATCGTCTAAAACCCAAAAAGAATAGTGTGAGAGGCAAAAATCATGATAGGGAAAACAACATAATAAAGGGGGAGTACCTTCAATATCTAACATCTTAGGTTTAATTCTATGATCGCTAGCGTAATTCTACTACTATAACCTATACATATACTTAACCTTAGGGACATCCCTAGACATACCTTAAAATATCTCTAGGGATCTCACTAACGTTTTCGCATCCTAATTTCAAAAGGTTGACTAAACCTTTCCTCTGATACCAACTGTAGAGACCCGAAGCATGACGTACATGGACATTACATTACTTTTGCGGAATACTTAGTACATAACAAAAACCCACACACAAGGATCGTAATAGTTTAGTTTCTTTGGAAACTCGGAATATAATCCTCTAATCATGGTGAAAGATCTTCAACATCTCCCATAAAGATCTTCCTTTTTTTACCAAAAAACATTCTTTATATCCTGGGGAAAAGAAAACATAAAAGGGTGAGCTAAAATTCTCAGTAAGGGTAAACAAAAGAAATATCAATCACATCATATTCATAAGAACATAACATTTTGGAAATCTTAACCTGCAAAAGAGAGAATAATTTCATAACATGGGATAAATCATAGTAGTGAAATGAAATACCAATAATAATAACATAAAACATGAAACTTTGTGTCATACACACATAATCATATAGAATCATATCTTATTAGTCAAGACTCATTGCCAAGACTATCTTAGTGGACAAAGTCCATTTCTGAATCGAGTCACCCTCATTTCAGTCCTGTTTCACTGAACCGGTATAACCTACCGTTCCAGCCATGTCTATATCATGAGATATAAAACTTTTATCCAATGCATTAGAGGGATATATAGGTCCCACCCATCTCATAATGATACCATTCTTATGTGTGCCAGAAAATCATAAACCATACATCATAGCATAACCCATGTAATAAAAATGGGAATATTAAACATCGTGACATCATAAAACAATTCATATAAGATAAAGGATTTCATAAAAATAATTCCATCACAACATAATCAAATCAATGTAATAATAGGGATATAAACTTAATCCTTTATTATCTTAGATGGAAAATAATTTTGATAAAACATTTGAACTCCATTCTTCAGAAAAATATCCTTTCTACTTCAAAAACACTTTTCCTTTCTTAACATGTCATAAAATTCTAAACTAAAAGTAGTTGATTAAAAATAAACTTGAAAACTTGTAAATAAATTTTCTTGGAAATAATGTTTTAAAAATCCAATCATGCCTTATAAGTTGAAAAAAAACATTCTTCTCGTACTTTTGTTGGAAAAGTCAAAAAAGTACCTCATACGAAAAACGACAAAAGATTCCTTTCATATCTTTTACTAAAAACTCACTGAAGGGTAAAATAGGATTTATAAAATTGTGGTTGAATACAAATAATATTACATATTGAGGAAACATGGATGTGGATGATAAAATACACCCCAGTAAATGCCAAAGTATAAACAATCTTGGATAAAAATGAGATTGTGATATTTCCCTTACCTTAGGTCTGATTTTCTTCGTAAGTGTCCGAACCTCCGGTATAATGATATAAATAATGTCATTGACTTATTAAAGAATCATATTAATTGTTATTATATCATATATGGTTCACTTATGACTTTATATTACCCGTTCTTTTGTAAATTCATGTTAAAGTAGCATTTTGGGTAAAATCGTCTCATTTGTCATTCGTGTTTTAACTTGTAAATATTCCTATGATTACTTATATCATGGTTAATTAATTCAAGAATATAAAACATGATTTATATATAATATATATACAGAATATACATATATATAATGGATCTATAAATGGAAAGAAATACACCGTTCATGCAGACGGTAAGCCGTACGTACGCATGAATGCTGTTTTCGTTTCCTTGTTGAATTGAGTGGAATTAAGTAGATGAAATAAATATATATATACATAAATAAAGTAGTATAATTATGTCATATATTTCATGACTACTTATTATATATACTTTATAATCATTAATGAATGGTTAACGTGGAGAATGAATCTCATCGCGTCGTGGAGATGGTAGTCCGTACGTGCGCACGAGCGATGATATCGTTCTTAGAATCGTTGAATTGTATTTTAGTGTATTTACACAATTTAAGAATCAATATAACTTTACAATAATCATATATAGTTATTATTTACACCATTATAGCCATCCAAGTATGGTGGTGGTGGAAAATAGATTACACCACGGCGTGGAGACGGTATTCCGTACGTACGCACGCGCGGTGATTTCATTTTCTATAGGATGGATCGATGGTGAAATAGGGTTGTTTCATACTTATAATAAAATATCAGTATATGAGTGATACGGATGTTATTACTTCATAATGAAACAACCTAAGAATAATAAGTGGAAGAAGAAATAAAGTTGAAAGAATCGGTAACGGACATTACCTCTTCTTTGAAGCGCCTCTTTGAGTCCTCCTCTTAGGGTACTAAAATTGAACTTTGAGGAAGACCAGAACCTCTAGGATGTTTCTAGGGAAGTGAAGAAGATAATTTTTCAGGGTTGGCCGAGCTTGAAGGCTCAAAGTGGTGTGAGGAAGAGATGGAGGGGGTGCCCTTTTATAAGGAGGAGAGGGGCACCTTTGGAATAACTAAACACATTATTTTATTATAAAGCCAAATTCGGTTTTAAATAGCTCCAAATTGATTTATTTAGAAGCTAAGGTTGGGATGGGTCGAAAACATTTCATCCAACATAATTTAGACAATTTTAGGTTCCTATTTTAACCTTATCATTTATATTTAACTTTAAGTTAGATAATTTAACTTTTACCGTGTCTTCTTGTTTTCTTACACTATAAGGTTAATAAACTTACTATATCAAGCCAAAAAAACCCCCAAGTTGTTTATTATTAATATATATAACCTTATCTAAGTTATGTGGCAGAAACTTAGATTTTTAGGAATTAAATAACAATTAATAATATAATATTTGTTTTAAAACTATTTTATGTCAATTTTGACTCTATTTAGTAATTTATTTTGTAAAACTCATAACAGAATGATTAGTTCGAAAAAATTTAATTAAATCAATAATAACATGTCATATTAACCTATAAAATTAGTGGAATTCATAAAAAGTATTAAATTACATTTATTTGGGTATTTATAACATCAATTATGTCAATATTTCATTAATAAGACAATTACTGCATCATCTTTGTGTCATAATAAATGATAATTATTTAGTCCCTAAAATTCTAAATAAATTTCTATGATGTATATAATTGTATTATATTTCTGGATACTACTCATGTTTGATGTTCATGAAGTGTATCACTAAATTAAAATTATTATACTTATAAGATTTAAGAAAGTGACATGTGTCACATTCTTTGGTTTTAATAATAGTTAAATTATTTTCATGGAAAAAAGTGCCATTAAATGAATCTAATACGACCATTAGGTGATATGGGTTGATGTTTAGTCATCCAATAGGATTTTTACATGTTTATAGGGTAATTTTATAATATTATATTTACCCTTAATTACCCGATTTAGCTTTAACTATGGTAAATAAAAATTTACCGTAGTTACTATTCATAATTCCCAAAAAAAAAGTATCTTATTAACATAATTTGGATACACTGATTCCAAATATGGAATCCATTTTTCCAAATTCAATACACAAAAGTTGCAGAAATTAAATTAAAATTATCCCGTTGTCAAAAGAAAACGGGTTTTTCTTTAAAACATTGCAAAAGATTGAATTGATTTATCCTACGAATTCAAGGTAGAATCAATGATAATGACATACATTATATTAAATGGTAAAAATATATTCTATATATACTTTAAAACCATTCAATATTATAATTTAACCATAAAAATTATTGCGATGAAAAAAGTTGTTTTTAATTAAAATATAGTGTGTTTTTACTATTCATCAAAATATGAAAGTTACCAGAATAATATGAAAATTTTATCCAAAGTAAATTTTTATTTCATGATTCCAAAGAAGAATTTTATTTTGTCAAATTGAAGTTATAAACATGTCAAAAACTATATTAAAGTGGGTGCACCATCAAAAGTCGTCAAAACTGCATTTTTTGAAAAAATACTTATTTTACCCGAAAAATTAATTTTGTTCTTATACCATGTTTTAGAAAATGTGTAAGACGAATAATAATGTTATAAGATTCAAAATTTAGTTAATACTATTCATAACGGCTAGTTCATAATAATATAATAATAATATATCGTTTTTTAGTAAAACCCAGTATTGCATACAACACATGCTATCAAGGAAGGTCTTGATTGCGTGTAATGCAAGCCAAGTCAGGGTTGTGCTGATGTGCAAGAATCCTTCTATGTTTCATATATCATAATCCAACCATATTTCATTTATACATTGAATATATATATATATATACTCAATGTTTCGTAGAATAACTAATATCAAAATTGTGTGTAACACGATCCAAGAATAGTGTTGTGTATACTGCAAGATAATACGGTGTTGTGTATAGCGCAAGGTAATCTTGGTGTAGCATACAACACAAGATAATAATGAAATTAAAAGAATATTTTTCATAAAATCTTGAGGTGTTACACAGACATCCTAGATGGCACCCATCCAAGAGATACACTCCGTCAAGAATATCTCTACCATTCTAGATGGGTATGTATGATAGAATGTGCTCCATCGAGAAAATTACAAGGTCAAACTATATTGTCTAGTACTTGAGGTCCCATCATCACTACCTCTCCCAAGTGAATTCAAATGAAATCGACGTGGAGAGGCCCACCCCTCACACACCACCTAGTTGAGGGAGCACTGGTCCAAACTATACCCCATGTACATACTCTATAATGGGAGAGAACATTGGGACCCACACATTTTCACAAACCTATTTTTTAAGGGTGTACTAGCTTATAGCTAACCCATGAATACTCTGTTGCTTCAATATAGACTGGCCTGCACCTCAATCAATCGTGTGACCATTAACTCCTTACCAGGTACAACACATAACAAGTAGAGGGGCCCACTCATTGTAACATTACTAAACATCAAAAGGAGATCCAAATCAAAGGAGGAAACTCTCCCTGTTACTACACAAAGATGGAGGAGTACAAATCCATAGGTAAGGGCACACACCCTGGTATAACATGGGAGTATCGTAATACAAGTATGATAAATACAAGGGATCCACACCCTTTCACGATAGGGGAGTATCAACCCCTGGCTAGATGACCCACTCCCTGGTATGATAGGGGACTACAAACTCTGATAGAATAACCGTATAGAGGACCCGCACCCAATAATCATAGGGGAGTTCTAACTCCAAGGATAGATGAACTGAACCCTTACACGACAAGGGAGTGACCACTATATCTGTATACCACATATGGAGGACCCATTCCCTAGTATGAAAGGGGAGTACCAAATACATGAATAGAGGACCTACAGCCTCATCCAACGGAGGAGTAACTACTCTATTTTTCCAATGAGTATGGAGGGCCCACACATTGGTATGATAGGGGAGGGATATCTCCAACTAAATAAATAATATGGGGAACTCACACCTTGGTCCGACATGGGAATACTGACCCTAGGAGAAATACTATGTGGATAGAGATATAGCACCCATGTTATGGGGAGTCCCATTTCTATGAAACCACATAGGCAAGATAAACCCATGACCTGATTCCATAGGGTAGTACCAATCTCAACGTCTCTCTTTAGGAACCACACTAATCTACAATATTGGTCAAACAATTTTGAAAAAAACATCACACTTATCATACCTTATATCACAACATTTCCATAGGTAGGAGACCCATTAGCTGATATAATATATGAAACTTTCTGTACAAACCTAAAGAGTCAAGGGAACCCATATCCTAAGTCGAAAGGAATGGGTTCCAACACTGATGTCAACACAACGATCCACACTGATCACTGCCCATGGTCAAGAATTGGTACTACCGCATCATTATCAAAACACACCAAATCATATCTCATTATTTCAAAGGGATGCCACCATCTTGTTTTATGTATAAAATTGTTCAGGATAGGCTACTCACAATCCTAAATCTGATTTTTAGAGAAGAAGATATACAAGGAAGAGGATCTCAAGAGGATCCCTAAGAGCATACACGATGTGCATTGGAGCCCACACGATGTATGGACTCACCCATGCACTTGTCCACATCTCCCATTCATATAGCTTCACTTGAAAATATAGGCGTACATGGTGTGTACATCATGTCATGACATTCCCCACATCACCTTGCCTGGGGCCATGTTATTCCTCTACACGGCTCGACCATCCATGTCGTACACATAGCGTATACCAATGGGTACATAGTGTGTAAAAGACAAATGACCACTAGAATATGCCATATTCACATTCCTATGTTCATCACCACATGTATTTGTAATCTAGTCATGTATTTCTACATAGCCATGTATGATCACATGGCTATCTAGGCTATGTCCTTTGGTCACACGACATGGGTTCACTACACGACCTGTAACCCTGATACACAGTGTGTAGCTCCAAAAATTAATCTTATTCCTGGAACATAAAGAAAACATTGAATTTCCACTAGAAAACATGTTTTGTAGATGGTAATTACAAATAAGAATTACCTCGAGATTTTCCAGATTCACCCTGGCTTTCCCTGAAACATGTAGGTCGACCTAGGAGGGATCTCAAGTATTCGAAATAGGGCTCCAAAACCTTAAAAAATACATAATGAAGGGATCATGACAAAAAATAAAATCTACCTACATAGATGATGAAATTCCAAAGCTTCAGGTGTATAAAAATGCTCAGATCATGTTTCTTCTTGATGTGATGATGATCAGTGCCATGAATAGATATTAGCAGTAACTTGTCACTAAGATTCATCTTGATTTTCACTCGTCTCAAAAGTTAAAGGGAGAAGAGTTCCTATCCTACTTGTTCCATGCTCCCATTGGGTAAGGGGTTTGGTTTTTTTTAAATAATTAATTAAATTTTCATTTAATTAATAATATTTCCACACAACACCCCTCTAATTCTCCCTCTCTTGTGTACCTAATGCAAACAACTTAATGTCGCAGCTAAGGTAAACACGATGTTTTGAACTCAACTGGGGTCTCACAATTCTTATCTAAGACTCAAATCAGTAGTTAATCTACATTTCAAAAGAAAATATACATGCATTACAAAATATATTGAATATTTTCAAAATCACTACATCAATGCTCTCCGGGCCCAGAAATCCCACAACGACTCAACTCCTAGATTTAGAAATATTCTTATAAATATTCCAAAGTCTTACAAGTTAAAACTAAGGTCACTACATAGTCAATGTACCTTATGATACATAATTTGGTCCATTCTTTAGATGTAGTGAAATACTATGCATTAGTACTAACATATTTATAGAGTAAAAAAGTTTGAATAAGAACTAGTGGGATACAAATATCGATAAAAAGATTTAGGAAGTAACAAATTGTTTTCATGTAAAATATTAAAAAATCACACCTATATAATATAGTGTGTGTCAGTTAGGATAAAAATATCACACAATCCCCATATAATTGATAAAGAAATATTTTAGTGGATAATCCATGACATGGGAATCCCAAGAATGACAAGGATTAGGATTATTGAGAGGGGTGGAACCTAGTACAAAAACATATTCCATTTATCACTTTAAGAACTTTGGAAATTGGTTAATGATACATTAAACAACATAATATCCAATATTGTTAACTGAAATCAAGGTTCCAAGTCCAAATGGGTTGTAAAGGTGTAAAATTATAAATATAATTTGGTAAAATTGATCCACACCTGATTTATCCCCCCTCTCAGACTTATCTATACAGCCCACTAAGTCTTACAATAGGTATCATAGTATTGGTTTCCTTTGATTTGGATATACTATTCTATTAAAACTAAATTTATAGAATAAGGTTCCATTTTTAGTAAAAGGGAATACCCTATTGTTTTTAATTGAGTATATATAAAGTGAATATTTAAAGTTAGATCATAGGAGAATTTAAAAGTACCTTTGATAGAAGAATCTATCTCCATCTATAAAAAGATATATTTAAAGGTCTCAATGAAGACATTTAAAAAAAGAAAATGGAATACACTAATTAAAGAGAAAATTCAAATAATGAAGACAAATAACCAATAGTTGAACATGTTTAGAGTGGTAAAAATATTGAAGAATCCATTGATCATTATAACTCTCGGGATGAATGTTTATGTTGTGATGATGGTTACACTGAATCTCCTAATAACTATACCTCGAGGTTAAGGACTATCTAAAGAATGTTACTATTAAGGTAGTAACCAATATATTGAAATTAATCAAGGGAAGTTATGATGAGAAGTCACAAATAGGAGAAGAAACTGATTCTATGGAAGAATCATTAGATAATAAGATAAAAAAGTGTATTAATCTCAAAAAAAATATCTTTGGGAAAATGGAGAATCATTTACAATTTAAAAATAATAAGTGATTATTAATGAATAACAATGATATTTCTATAAGGATTAAATTTTTGAAAATGTTTCCAAAGAGGGGATCCATGTATAAGATAAGCTACATCAACTGTCTATGAATGTCAAACATGCACACCTAGAAGCTAGAAAAAATAATGTAAAGGATCTTGAATTTTTATTAAAATTAAAAATTAAAATTCGTGGGGATTAAGCTGAGAATTTGATAAGTTAATTAGAAGTATGGATGATATCAGATGAATATGATTAAAATATTGCTGAAAATAAATTCCTTGAAAAAAATATCAAATTTAAAAATATTGTAGGGGGAAAACTAAAAACGTTCTAACAAGTTGAGAAAAGATGTGATGCCACAGAAACATAAAAAATGTGTCTCACGTATAATAAGAATAAAACATATGGTAATAAGAGCTTGAAATTGTCTCATGATCAATCAAATCAATGTTCATTGAAAAAGGTATCACATAACTCTGGAAATTCAATTTACACTAGATCTATTTTCTTAATAAGTGTAGGATAGAAAAATTAATTTAGATAAATATGGATGGAGAAAAATTCTAGAAACCCCATAAATAATTAAAGGTTATATGTGATAATATCCATGAAACATTTCCCCTAAAAAGGAGTATAAAAAGTTAGTTTTCAAACTAAAAGACAACAAACACATAAATTTAGATATATTAGACCGAAATATAAAATAATAAGTCTTATTGGAAGATGCTATGATTTTAGAAGTTTGAACATAGTTATATTGGTTTTTGGAATAATATGTCAGTATGTATAAGTGTTATAATCTTTGAATATATGGTGAGAAAATATAAAATAAATAGGAGATAATTCATTGAATAATGTTGTAAAATAAGATACTACCAAGAAAATAGTAAGGAAAAGTAATAATGGAGAACCAACCATAGGAAATAAATTACTTTACTATAGAAAGTGAGGCCACATCATGGAACATTACAAGATATCCATGAATCTCAAGAAATAAGGGAGAAATATATAAAAAATAAAATGGAACTTATCCAAAGGAGAGGTATCTGGATTGGTATGGTTGCTAAGACTCCCTATAAAGAGGTTAAGAGGATACACAAAATGGGTATATCAAAGATTGTTGTAAGTGTGTGTAGAATAAGTAATAATGAAGAATATAAAGATACACAATATATGATTGTTTCTTCTTAGAAAAATAAAGAACAAATGGCAGACATTTACTTCTCCAGTTATCATGGATTTTTTTAATTAGAATTATACATACAAATATGTGGTTTAATATATAAAAATAGTAATGTATAATTAGGTTTCCATATTATTCAGAATAAGCCAAGAGAAAGGATAAAATAAAAAAGAGTGAAATTTCATGGTTAGAGCAAGTTAATACGCCCATTTTAGATATAAAGAAAACTAAAATCAAGAATAATTACATGACACCTAAAATTTAATATATTTGTAATATCAATATGGATGTAATCATAAACTGGTATAGAAACCTAAAAACATCAAGTAAGGGAGTCATTGGGTTGATAAATCTATCTTAGCATTGTTTCTAAAGTTGATGGTATTACGTAATACCACCTTATTATCAAATAAATCTATTTATACTTTATTTTTAGAAATAATAGGTGAATAAGTTTGGTGAGAATCCACTAAGGGGGATATTTCAATATAAGTGAAACTGTCAGTGATTGATAAATTATTTTGAATCTAGAATTCTGGATAGCCCCTTAAAAATTTAGAGGACATGGAATGATTTTCATTCTACTATAATTGTTTGAACTCATATTTATTTTCTTTATCAATGGGTCATTATCTATACAAATAGGGGGAAAACAACCTCTCACTTGAATTGTTTTAATGTGTGTATTCAAGTGAAATAAATTTTCTTCAAAATATCGTGAAAATATGTTGTGCATCCCTTAAAGATGTGTTTTAAAAAGTGGTATCACATTAAGTTTTAATTATGTAAATTTTTTTTATTAAAATTAACCACTATTTTTTTACATCAGGTTATGCCTAGTAGACTTAGAGTTGTTTGGTTGATGTCACATTGCTGAGAAGAATTTGGTACCTTATTTCTCTAATAGAAATGATTAAAAACATGTAAAGTGAATTAAACAGGGCTATAATATTGATTTATTAACATTAGAAGATTTAATTTTAGATAAAAATTATATACCATACAATTTCATTAAGGGGAAGAAATATTTTCCTTCTTTTTTATTTATAATTAATTAGGGGGAGAAGGATTATTAAATCTTGAGAAAATTGAAATTTATAACAAATCCAAATGGGGATATAGAAGTGACCATAAATATATGAAGAAAAAATTACATTTGTTATCAATGAGTGAGAGTCAATGATTGTTAGAGTTTCCTTTGAAAATGTACAGGATCAAGTTTCTTATATTGACAAAAAAAAGTGAAGAGGCTACCCATGAAATTTGGGTAATGAAGCTACCCTTGAATAATTGGTTGGACATGTTCACAGGGAATCCTACACATGTGACAATTGTTATATGGTCTTAATGCTCATGAAAAGTGATGATGAGGTCTTGGTTACTATTTATAATAGTTAAAATAAGTGGAGAAGTTGGAACTCTGTGATGATAGATAAATTTGGTTAGAACATCTTGGAATTCCATATATAAAAAGTCTTAAAATTGTTTACAATGTTTGTGATATCTAACTGAAGCAAGAGGAACCATACATGAAGTTATTATCATTTTGGTTGTTGGAATTAGTGTAAAAATTAATTACATGATGTTTTGATTAGTTTGGATAAGCCTCAGATAGATTTAAATTCATTCAAATTCATTTGAATAAATCAATAATTTTTTTAATTAAAAAATAGATAATCCCTAGATTTCATGACATTGCACTGTATAAATTAATTACATGACTTCTTGGTATATCTTATGACATCCATACCATCATATGACTCTCCCCATCCATGTAACTTGATAATAATAGGTGACCATATGACTTTAATCTCTATCACTAGAATTCTTCATAGGTCTTTTGGAAGATCGCCAAACTTTATCCAACTATATTACTTTGGGAAGAGATAGACTTTGTAGATCATATGGTTCTAGCATACGAATTCTCGAATTTCAGATAAATTACCATGTCATTCAAAATGGATTTTTTTCTAAGAATAACACTTACATTCTCATCATATGAATATTAGTAAGTTATGTGAAGTGGATATTATAGTGAACCAATCCTTTTACACATATTATTACAAGATTTTAGGCATAATTATCCATGAAATACAAAGGATTGAAAAGTCTAGTGTATTTGGAAGACTAGGTACATCATTAGAAAACATGAAACAGGAATATGAAATCTTCTTAATAATATCCATAAAGATCTCCTAACTACCTTTGAGATCCTAAAACTACATGGGATAACTCGGGGAATACATATACAAAAGGGATGTGATAAAAAACCTAGTAAGAGAATAAACATAGGATTAAAGTATATCCCAGGAGTTAGAAGGAATAATATGATAAAATAAAAGTCATGGATCATGAATAAAGATATTTATTCATAAAACATAAACCATGTAATCATATGATCATGGAAACATAGGAAAGTGGCATCAATATATAACATGACATTAACATGATTCAAGGCTAACTGCCAAGACTATATCAGATAGAGTCCCATAATAGATTAAGTTTACTCCTTATTCCTATACATAACATTAACTTTGACAAAAAAAATTACCCAATTAATTAGATCACTATCTTGTAACACCCATAATAACATGTAGATGCATATGTGTGCTGCAAAAATAATAAAACATAGAGAATAAACATAAGGGTTACCGATGGAATGAAATGGGTTACATTATCACGTCATAAGGCATAAACAAAGGGAGTATCATAATGGTATCTATGAAAGAAGGTATTTAAATTATTATCGGGCATTTATAATGTTAATATAAGAATATATCATGAATAATTATGTCCAAATGAAGTGAAAACATGAAAAACGTGTCAAAGTGACTTTAGAAATGTGCCACTTAAGCATAGTTTTAGGGAAAATAATAAGAAGTATTTACAGATGATAAAGATATATTCATTTCCATAAAACCATAAACAAAATAGAATTTTTTTCTAGATAAATTTAGTGATTTTTGGAAAATATTTTAGGCTTAAAATAGTTTATGGTGTTTACTTGAAAATGGGAATGAAACAGAGAACATCCCTTTAATCGGGTAGGCCTCTCAAGTGGAATTGAGAAGGGTCCATTTTCAAACATGTAATTCCCCATCAAATAAAGATGAATTGAGATACATACATATGTATGGTATGTATAAAAAAAATATATCAGAATTATATAAGAATAATTAAGATATAAATTGAGTCAAAGATAGAGAAAGCACAACCTAATGGAAATATGGAGGTTCAGAGAGATCCCTTACAGCACACTTTCATTTAGTTTAACGTGATTTAAACTCATGTATAATAGTTTAAATAATGTTTTCAATTTATAATATGACCTTATTATTATTATTATTATTTCATATTTAATCCTCATATAACCTATTACCACCCACTCATTAATAATATTTCATTATTACCATTTTTCTAGTGTTAACTGTTTCATTTTTCCATGCATGTTTTGTCATGTAAGATCTAGTTCATGTACATAGAATATATATTAATCTTCTCCTAAATATTATTAATGATATAATTATCATATTTAATGACTTAATAAATTTTTATAACCATTATTTAAAGTTGTATATGGAAAATGAGGTGCATCACTTCGTGGAGATGGTAGGTTGTACGTACGCTTGAGTGGTGATATCATTCCCTTAATGGTGAATGCATAGAGAAATGGATGATATATTAATTTTAAAGAATAAATATCATTTCATATTTATCATATAAATATATACCCATTATTTTCATTATTATAACAATCCATGTAAAGTGTTAATGAGAAATGAATTATACCGCTATGTAAAGACAGTAAGTCGTATGTATGCACACTAGGTGCTTTCATCTTTTATATGATGGATAAAAGGTGTAATATGGTTTTATCATAATAACATATAAGTAAATATATGATAATAGATTTATTATTTTAGTATGGTTATAATAGATTAATAGGAGGTAAATGAAGAAATAAATTTCAAAGTGTCGGTAAAGATGATTACCGCTTTAACAAAGGAGCACCTTTATAACTTCTCTCAAGGGACCTATGGTAGGTATTTTGGAAGGTAAAGAACCAATATAAATTAAATAAGGATTTTTATAACATAAAGTTTTATTTTTTGGTCAGAATATATGGATAAAAGCGGTGTAAATAAGTGAAGTAAGGGGCACCCTTTTATAATTGAGGTGAGGGGCACTTTTGGAATTTCTCAAAATATTAAAATATATTAAAATTATTCTAGATCCAAATTCTTTCAAATTTCCTATAAATTCATAAGTGATGAAATTATAGACCATATATTATCCCCTTTATTATTCTTTAATATTTTTATGATTTTTTAATAATTTAATAAAATATTAATTCTGTAAGACATAATTATTATCAAATTTGATACTATTCATTACGTTGACTTTGAAATCAATAAGAATACTATTAAATTTACAACCAACTATTTTATTAAATTATAAACATGTAAATATAATCTATAAAATTCATAGATCACATTAATTATTTAATATTCCATTTATTTTAATATTTTAATACAATATATTTGATTTTTCTATTAATTAAATAATTACTACATTAGCATTGTGTAAGAATTTAAGGTAATTATAAATTCAGTAAAAATTAAAAATAATTTACCATTATGTATAAAAAAAATTTATCTTTAAAAATAATATTTATAGTTTATCATATCTTCTAGATAAATCTATATTAACAATATTACACTTCTTAAAAATAAGGGTGTGGCATATTTGACTTTTCATTAAATAAAATACTATAAACTTAAAAATCTCACCTAAGTGGTGATAAATGGTCATATAACTGAAAAATAAACACTTATATATGAAATTAACATAAAAAATATAATATATTCAAATTTTGGGGTCATTTAATAGTTTTTATCATTTTATATTAAACCTAAATAACTCTATTTATACTTTCCCATGGTAACAAAATTTACTAAGGTTAAAATTCATATTGAAAAAAAGATTTATATTTACAAAATTATAATCTCATGATTCAAAATATGGAATATATTTTATAAAATTTAAAAAATAGAATTAGAAGAGCATAATTTAATATTAATCTAGAAAAATGCAACCAAAAACAATTGTTTTCCCTACAAAATGCTCTTTTTAAATATAAAAAAGGACAAAAATTAATTTATTAATAATAGAAAGAAAATAATTAAATCTTAAAACTAATCCAAAATGAAATCTTACTTTGTAAATAATTTAAAATAAAATAAAATTTCCAATGTAAATTAGTATTTCCTAATATTTTTTAAATTACAAACTTTTAGAAAATTATCAATAAACCATCGTAAGATAATTTTGAAATTATGAATTAAAAAATAAAGTTATGTTTTTCAAATAAATTTTCTAAAAGTTTCAAAATTATTTATATTTATTTTCTCATAGAAAGAAATAAAATCAATTTTTGATGAAAACACATTTTTGAAGAATAAAACAACATTACTAAAAATTAAGTATTTATTTCCTAAGAATTAATATATTTCATAATATGGTTATTATTATTCATACCCACCAATTCAATTTCAAGGATATAAAGTTCAAGTAAAAATAATTATAGTATATCAGAGTTTGTTTAAAATCGGTGTTACATGCAACAAAAGTTACTGAAGAAAAAAAAACTCAAGGTGTTACATTCTTCCCCCCTTATGAAATTTCACCCTTGAATTTTTTTTACATAATAAAGTAAAAATTATTGAGTGTACTTGTCCTTAATCACTACTATGGTTCCCATATCTCCTATAACACCATGAGATTTAATAATTTTTTTCAAATTAATTTAACCTTTTTGATATTTTTCATTTCATGAAACATTGAAGATAGTTCATTTTATATTAAAAAACTTTGTTTGGATTATGTTATATGCAACACTAAGTTAATCATGCACTACACACAGTGGAAACTTTGGCATTCTCTATATGAAACATTAAGGTTATCTTGAGTTATATGAATCAATGGATTTCCCTGATGACTTTCATAACATGCAAGACCGAGGCATACCAATAAATAATATATTATTAAAATATTATTATTTAATATAATAAGATAAAACCTTGATTTTCAATAATATATTATAATTATTATTAACTAATTTATCAAAATATATGGTTTATACAATATAATATGAATTCATAGGTTATCAATTAATATAAATAAATATGAAAACTAATTGAATATAAATGAAAATATTATAATGGTCCCCAATCAGTTTTACCCTAATAAATTAAATTTTCATTTCTTCGTTGAAATTAAATATCTCAAACATTCATTTTACATGGAACATTGACTTAGCGTACATTACACGCAATACTGAGTTTCTACGAAACAACATTTTATTGTTATACATATTTAAATGAGTTAATTATAACTTAGATGTTAAAACATAGTAATATAAACTGTAATAGATAATTCTAAAATATTTTTATAATGGTTTTATATAAATAAATCATATTTATAAGGAAAAATATAATTGTTAGTCAAGCCTTTATATGTTTAAAAAATACTATTTTCTTAAATGAAATACTTTTAATATCTTTCTGTGAAAAATTATAAAAATAATTTTAGACACATTTAGAAATTGAATTTAATAAATAAAATTCATTTTTCAATTCAGAATATCATATTTATCTTAGGGTAAGTTTTTGTGATTTTTCTGAGAAACTTCATTTTTTGATGAATAGTGAAAAATATTGCTTTTTAGTTAAAACTGTCTTTTTTGTTTAATTAATTATTAATGTTAAATTATTTTATAAATTTTAAAGCAAAATTATATAAATATTACATCTATTAACACAATGTAATTCACTATAATCATTTTCACTTTGAAATTGAATATAAAATCTTAACAAACTTGTGAACATTTTTCTACTTTTAAAACCCTTTATTTCATCCCATCTACATGATTAACATTAAAATTAATTTTATTTCTTATGTGATTTGAATTTGTTAAAACCAACATAAACCATTATATTAAGTATAATATTTATATTCTAATAATACCATGATAATTTTTGACAAAAATGATTAGTAAAAGTGAGTGAAATTAATCCCAGTGATTAAGGCCAAATTGAGATTAATTAGGGACTAAACTCTAAAATTAAGGTCCCAAATGAACTATAAAATTATCCAACACCCATTATATATCCATATATCAGAACTAAAACTTCAATCATTTAGATTTTTTTGTGTTATGGTTTTTTTAGGTAAGAACATGTGTACACCTAACTTGTTTCTAAAAATTCCAAGTGAGTCTTTTTTCCTTCCCTATAAAAAGCCACCACCTAACCAACTTCCTCGCACCGATTAAACGTCATAATTTCAGCCATTAAATTCCAAATACACTTTCCAGAAATCCTCCCTTTTTCATATAAGCCTTCCCTTGGGCATAAGGCCGTCCAAAAAAATCATTTTGGCACAAACCAAAAGGATTTACCCAATTAAGAGATGATGTCTTCTCTCAAGTCATTTATTTTATTTTCCTTCTCCACAACATCCAAATATATTTATTCTATGATTATATAAAATAACCCAGTAAAGTCAATATAATAGTATATTTCTATATAAATTGTTTTATCTGTACTTACACACACCTCCATTTAATGCGTAACGTACATATTGATTCTATGTAAGGTGAACTACTACATCATGAAATGATGATTGTTCATTTAATTCATTATAACCTATAATAGTGGGAATTATGATGGAAAATATATTTATATATTCTATATATTATATTTATAATGTTTTATATTTGTTTAATTTTTATTTTAAACATAATTTTATGATTTCCATCTTATTTAAATACGATAATTTCGTTTGAGGAAGTGTGGACTACCGTACCCTCAAAACGAAATGATTCATTAATACACTACATGGACTGTATTAAGGATGGTTTTAGTGAATATATATGATATATATTGTATAGTAAAGCTAATATAATTATTATATACATATACATATACAAATATTTCTTTTCAATTCGTTCTCTCAATGCGATAAATAAACGAAAATAACATTCATGCGTATGTATGGCCAACGATCTCCTTGAATATTAGGTATCATTATATTCTTATCTAGTTAATAATGATATATTCATGTAGTGGTATCATTATTTATTATTTGGTACATAAGATAGTTAACAAAGTGTTTTTAAGTAAACTCAACTTTACCCTCTCTTCAGTTGAAAATCTGTGTTCCTTCAAAACCATTTTTTCTGAAAAGGTTTTACAAGAATATTATACTAACATCCTATGATAATTAAAATAAATTTTTATCCTTTTTGTCTTTTACAAATTCTTCCAAAGTAAACGTCTTGTATCTTTCCAAATGATGTAATTTTCTATCATTTTTTATGCAAAAGGATGGTTCTTTTTCCCTCGTATGAAATGTAGAGATTTATCAGTTATTAATCCTTTAAAGATATATTTTCTTTTTTAAAGGTTAATTTTAATGATATTTTTTGAAATTAATTTTAAAAAAATGGTTTTTAAATTTTTTTCAATATTATTTTTATTTTTTTAGAGAAAATGGTTTTTAATGTGTTTTATGTTTTAAAGAGAATTTTCTAAATAAGAAAGGGTATTTAACTAAAGAAATGTTTTCAAACATATAAATCTATGTTATTTTACATATAAGATAACATATTTCGATGTTAATCATACCCTTATAAGAAATTATCTAATGGTTCCATTTATGTCCTTTATATGAATGGGTTATTCTTAACATAATGGTCTTTATGAAATCCACTTATTTTCAATAGGTTATATGATTTTTAAATTGGATTCTTTTCATAATTTAATATTTGATCAAATTATAATGAAACCTATCCCTTTTACTTATGTTATGATGTGACGAAATTATATTAATGCCCCTTTAATTTCATGTATTATTATTTGATGTTTATAGAACCCATCTCTTTTCATAGGTCATGATATGATGAATATTTTGTGGTGCATGAATGTATGATTTCATTATGTGATCATTGGGACCTATATATCTATCCAATTAACTGGGTAACAATATTTTTTATATGAGCTCAAAGGGTACAAAAGTTATAGCCCAATCCTAAAAACAAGAAGGTACATGGGTTGTAGCCTATGCCTAAAAGAAAGACGGTACACATGTTGTATCCTCAGTCTGAAAACAAGAAGGTACATGGGTTGTATCCCAAACCTGAAAACATGATGTTACATGGGTTGTAAACAAAGCCTAAAAGAAATAGGGTTCACTGGTTGTTTCCCAAGAATGAAAATAAGAAGGTATATGAGTTGTAGCCCAAGACCGAAAAAAGGTACATGGGTTTTAGCCTAAGCTTGAAAAAAATAAGGTACATGGGTTATAGCCCAAGCCTAAAAGAAAGTTGGTACAAAAGTGGTATCCTAATATCAAAAACAAGAAGGTACATGGGTTGTAGTCCAAGACTAAAAGTAAGAGGGAACATGGGTTTTTAGAATAATTCCACAACAGGTACACAAGTTGTAGCCCAAGCCTAACATGTTACAAAGGTCTTAGTAGGTATCTTGGACATAAAATTTCCTATTCTTAAATGTATTCCACAAATCCTATGTCTTAATTTTTTATTATGATTTCATTTCCAATTATGTTTATTTCTTTATGATTAATGTATTATGAACTACCAATCTTTATTCTATAACACATGTTTATTATCTTTGATATGAAGGGTGTGATCTCATAATGTTATTTTCATGTTATCATACCCTTATATTCATGTTTATGATTACATGTCGTCCTTTTTTACACTTACTGAGAATCTTGGTTCACCTCTTTCTTATGTTTTCTTTCCCCATTTAGGAATAATAGTTTTATGTATGAGTAATAAAGGTATTGACCTTTATGGGATATAATGAAGATCTTTCACCATGATAGAAGATTTTGTTTTCATGATTCAAAATACCCTAAACTATTATGGTCGTTTGGAATTTATTTTTGAAATTTACATAATATTCAACTAAAATGATGTAATATCCATGCATGTTAAGCCTGGGTCGAAATTGTTGGTATCAACAGAAAGGATTAGTCATCCTTTGGAAACTACGATGAGAAAAATTTAGTGATATCCCTAGGTATATTTCTAACAATATTTCTAGGGATATCTATAAGAATAAGTATAAGGATGAGTTAACGTTTATGAATATATCCTGTAATTTTGGTAAAGGAAAGAGTAAGTGGTTTCCTAGAAACACATCTCAATTTGGATATTACATGTGGATGTGGCTCTAAAACAGATGTACATAGGGGTAAAAAATCTGAAAAGTTGTCCCAAGACTGACTTGGGGAAATCTGGTACACAACAATGGGCCTTGCCACACACCTGGTTTGAAAATCCTAGGGGATATGCTTTAAGAATTCACAAACACTTCATGACCCATCATGAAGGATTGAGATATATTTTAGCTATGAACAACCTATGATGAACCTAGGTCTTCATAGATCATGGAAGGAATCATGATTTAGATGTCATATAATTAAATATTTTCATGACTATATGATGTTCTACTACGATAAGTAATGCTCAAACTGGGATTCTAGTGTTAGTTAATGAAAGGAACCAGAAGTAACTGAATTAATATTGAATCTGGTAGACAATTTTTTGATGATCAGTCAAGTCAGCTGATCACTAGAGTGAAATATAATGACCCATGCCTTACATACATTGACATTACTTAAAAGTTGAATAATATTCATTACAAAATATAAAAAATCCATGATAGGACCATATATGTATAGTGTCTTTAGAAATTGGAAAACATAAACAATTGGTTCATAAAACAACTTCTTTGTCTCCCACCTATTTCGTTATAATTAGAACTCATTTTGAAATATCATACATAATACCCTTCTACATGACCTGGGGAAACGAAACATATAAAATAATGATCTCAGATTCCTAGTTAGGTTAAACAAGGTTGATATCAATCATATTATAACCATAACACATAAGAACATAAAATTTGAAAATCTTATCCTACATATGAAAGATAGTGATATCATGCCATGAGATAAATCATGATTGTTCATAAAAATCAATGATAATAATCCCAAAAGGCATAACATAATAAATTATGTTTTTTTGGAATATATTTAAGCATAGAAAATAATTTTATATTAGTTAAGGTTCATTTCTAATACCATCGTATCGGAAAAAGTCCATTACTGAACTGAGTTCGCTCCTTATTCCAACCTTATATTATTGAACCGAGATCATTTTCTATTCCAGCCATATCAAAATCATGAGATATAAATCTTTACCGAATTAATTATAGGTAGATATAGGTCTCACCCATATTATAATTAAATTATGATTATTTTTTCCACAATAACACAAATCATTCATCATAACCCATGGAAAAAAATGGGATTACTTAAACATAATTCCACCTTAACATAATCAATGTAAAACAAATGGATTTCATAAATAACATTCCAGCATTAACAGAAAAAATCACAGTAACAATAAGGATATTAAACATGAAACACAAATCTATTAATTAATTACATCTTATATGGAAAATAATTTTGATTGAACACTTGAAATTATTTCTTGAGGAAAATATCCTCCTTCTTCAAAAACATTTTCTTTTCTCAAAATTCCACACAATTTTAAAAGATAATAATTTATTTGAAAAAAAACATTAAATCAAGTAGAGTTAGATTCTTGTAAATAATTTTCTATAATGATGTAAAAATCTATTGATTCTATATAAGTTAAAAAAACATTATATGTATACTTTTTCAGGAAAAGTCAAAAAGTACCTCATATCGAACAATGAAAAAAGATTCCTTTCATGTTGTTTAATAAAAATACACAAATTGGTAAATTTTAATTTTAAAAATTGTAGAAGAATAAAAAAATATTATATATTTAGGAAATATGACCATGGATGATAAATATACCCCAGTAAATACTTACATATAAACAATCTCAGATAATAACGAGGTTGATGTTTTTTGTAGTTACCTTAGATATGATATCCTAATTATGCATCCAAAAATAATGTATAATGATTTAAATAATAAAATTTACATATTCTATAATCATAGTAATTTTCATAATATCACAAATGATCATATTATCATCCTCTTTGTTAGTAACATTTCCTTGTTACTCGTTATTCTGTTATTAATTGCTTTATGTTTTTATGCAAGTTTTGTCGAATAAGTTTTGGTTAAACTTATTAGGTGATAGTTATATCATTAAAAATTGATATTAACATACTATATACCATATTTATACATTATTTACGTTTATATAATCATGCTTTAATTAAGATCATGTAGAATCAATCATATTGTATCGTGGAGACGGTAGGTCGTACGTACGCCCGAGCGACAATATCATTCCTGTAATTATTGAATGGTATTAAATTGGATGGTTTATAATATTTCAGAATTAATATGATTTTATAATAATAATATATATTAATTATTTCCTTCATTATACGTATCCATGTAATGTGGTGGTGAATAATAGGTTACACCACAACGTGGAGATGGTAAGTCATACGTACACACACGTGGTGATTTCATTTTTCATAAGATGGATATAAGGTGGAATATACTTGTTTTAAAATTACAATATCATCACAGTATATATGTGATACTGGATTTATTACTTTATAATGAATAAACTGATAAAGAGGATGTATAATTAAAAAGAATTTTGAAAGAATTAGTAGAAGATATTACCTCTTCTTTGACGTGCTTCCTCTAAATATCCCCATAGAGCTCTAGATTTGGTCTCAGAAGAGGTCCATAACCTATAGAACATAACTAGAGAAGTTGAGAAGAAAAAATGATTGGTGATTACTGATTTTTAAGGATCAAATTGAAGTGAATAGGTGAGGGAGGAGGTTCCCTTTTATAATTGAGGTGAGGGGCACTTTTGGAAACTCCATAAATAATAATTTATAATATACTAAAAAACCTACCCAAAAACCTTAATATTGTCCCAATTTAGAAGAATAGATGATATAGGAATGTAAATATCCTCAACCAATAAATTTTTTAAATGATTGTTTTCAATTAAAACCATAATATTTTAATTAATATTTAGTTATTATATTTAATTTTTAATTGGGTAAAGAACTATTTAAATATTAAAAGGGTGTGATATTTAATTATTTGATATCAATAATAACATAAATGAATAAATTAGAACATTTTTACTATATAACATTTATAATATATTTTTATAAATGTTTTATGAATTTTAAATAATTTAATGAAATAATATTTTCTTAAAAAAACACCAATGTCAATTTTGGAACTATTAAATTCATTGATATTTAAAATGTTAAGATAACAAGTTAACTTCGAAAAAAATATTTCATTATATTACTATGAATTCAAGGTCACCTTAAAATTTTATTTTATATAATAATTATCCTAAATTATATTTATTTTAATATTGTTAATAACATTTATTTGTTATTTCCTTTAATAGAATAATTACTTCAATAATTTTGTGTAATTATTTAATATACTTATTTGTTGAAAAAAAATAAAAAAAATACTATGATTAATATAAATCTACTATATTTCATAATAATACATTTAGTAGAATTTATCTTCTAGAAAATACAACATTAATAGTATTGTAATTTTGAAAACATGAATGTGAAAAATTTAACATCACTTTAAATAAAATAATATATCTTTTAAAATATTCTCTATAAAGTTAACAATGGTCACTAACTTCACTCTTGGATGGTTATGGTAATGATATACTTGACAAATAATATTTTTTTCCCCATTTTTTGTGCCTTTTTATATTTTTTTTGTAATTTAATAAAATTGTTTTATCAATTTCTCATCAATTAATTAATTTTTATATCATCAATGTATAAGTTTGTAAGGTAATGATTTATTTCCTAAAAATTAAAAATAAATTTCCATGATAAAAAAACAAAATTATATTACAAATGAGTATTTATTATTGAATTCATTTTCTATATAACCTTATATAAAAAATTATTTTGTTATTAAAATTTTAGTGAGACATACTTAACATTTCATTAAATGAAAATATAATAAATTTCCTAATCGCATCCAAGTGGCTTAAAGAAGACACCATTTCAACCCAAGGATTATTTAGTTTGAAACAATCTCATCTATTTATATTAAGAAAATATTTAGGGTAATTTTATTATAGTTTTATTACCCTTAATTACTCGACATACCCTTTATCATATTAATAAAAATTATCGAACCTACAATTCATAATGCCCAAAAATATAATAAAGGTATTTAAATAATTTGAACCTACTAATTCCAAATATGGAATAAATTTTTCAATATTCAAAATATATAATTTATATTTATTAATTTAAAATTAATCCCATTGTCGGAAAGAGAGAATGAGTTTTAAAATTTAACACATTGCAAAAGATTGAAATGTTTTTACATAGGAATTCAAATTAAAATTAATTATAATGATATAAATTATATGTAATGATATAAATATATTCTATTTATGCTTTTAAACTATTAAATATTATAATTTTACCATATAAATTATTTTGATGAAAAAAGTTGTTTTCAATTAAAATTTATTGTATTTTTACTATTCATCAAATTTTGAAAGTTATTGGAAAAATTTAAAACAATTCATACTATGAAAATTTTTATATCCCAATTCCAAAGAACATATTTATGTTATCATATAAAAATTATTTTTTTTGCTATGGTAGTAGAACAAATGAAATAGAAAATTAAAAAAGTCAGAAAGTGGGGATTTTATTACAGTCATTATGATAAAGAGGGGTGATACCAGCAGGCAGGTTCTCCATGTATGTACTATTTCTGTCAACACCCTTGTTGGAAAGACCATCTGCCACTTTATTGGCCTCTCTGTAGGTGTTTGTGATGATGTGATTAATTCTTGAGAGGTGTTGTAGGAAAATGATCCATTTAGCAGTAAGTGTCCATGCCAGGTGAGATGTACCATGTATTAGGTATTGAATGATGGTAGTAGAGTCACTTTCAATCCAAATATTGTTCCATCCTTGATTACTTATCAAATCAACCGCACTGATGACATTGCACATCTCTACTTCGAGGGATGAGGCATGACCACAAGAACCATAGTAGCATCCAATAATGTTCTCATTGTGATCTCTATATATGATGTCTTATCCAATAGGTCTTGGGTTTCCTTTTGAAGCACCATCTACAATAATTTATATCCCTCCAGGATTATGTGGTTTCTAGAAAACGTCCAATAAACATCTCATCAGGCTATACTTTCCTTTGACCCCAATTTGCCTCAGGATGCAGAAATCCTAGATTTAGTTGTGGTAAGTCCCTGTTTGCATGATTCTAGATTCCTTGATCGCAGTGTGGATTTTTATTTGTGCTGAAAAAATTGAATGTATTATTTTTGTTCTTAACTGAATTTATTTCATACCAAATAAAATGAATCAGTTCTGCCATAGCACCAGTCAAGAGCTAGTGAATTTGTGGAGAGGCATATATAGTAGTGCATCTTGGAAGCCATGATCCGATAGAGTCCAAACCTGTCCATCTGAGATTAAAAATGTCAAAAATATATTTCCATAAAGTAGAAGAAGTAGCAAAGGTTAGAAATAGGTGGTCCACATCCTATCATTGTTGGTTACATATGGAAAATTTATAACAAGGTTGTATACCACACATCTGAAGGTTGAAATCCGTGGGGAGCCTATTGTAAGAAATTCTTCAAATTAATGTGAGACAGGAGGGTCTAATTCATCTTTTGTTGAAATTATTCAACCATAAAATGTTATTATTGTTGGTAGTGACATTATGACTATAGTAAAGTTTAGAGGTTAGTAGACCATTATGGGTTGGTTCCCACACTAAGATGTCATTAGTGTTAAAAAAGTGGAGTTGTTTATAATAGAATAGATTTCATCAGGATGATCTAAATCAAGAGAGTTCACATAGACATTTATGCTGATATTGGAAGTGTTAGTCCAAGGGAGAGGGATATCTTGTTACATAGATGTATACCATTCCAGTTATCTTTCCAAAACAGAAGAGAATAATTCCTATTGGATATCCATCGAGAGTTAGATAAATTTTTTTAGAAGTTATGTTTGATGGAAGGCCAAATTGATGAATCCATAAAAGTGTGCTTGACATTCCTGAGAATATTATAAATTCTTCCACGAAGGAACTCATAATTCTAAGAGTTATTTCTCACAATATTCCAAGTATGTTTATCTTTTAGGGACTCATTAAAATGCTTGATGTTTTTAATACAAAGCCCCCAATTATCAATTGTAGTGCAGCATGTTTTCCTGGAAAGAGGGACAAGTTTTCTTTCGAGAGTTTTGCCGCTCCAAATAAATTTTTTTATTCTTATATTTATATTTTTAATTAAATTATTGGGAAATTTGTACACCATCAAAGAGTATTCCATTTTAGACACAATGTTGTATTTGACAAGGGAAATTCTACCTTCCATCAAAAGACTGTTTCCCTTCCAAGAGGATAGTTGGTTATTGATTTGATAAAAGATGTTAAATAAGTAAGTGTTTTTGGGCTTCCCCAAGAAAATGGGTACCCCAAGATAGGTAAAAGGTAATAATCCTTCTTTCATACCCAATTAATTTTTTACATCAATTTTTCTGATGGAAGGGAAACGTTTGTTAAAGAAAATGCAAGATTAGCTCCAATTTATAGATTGACCAGAGACTACCTCATAACGTGAGAGTACATCATTGAGTTTTTTTAACATTTTTCTTATCTTCTTAGAAGAATAAGATAATATCATCATCATATAAAAGATGATAAGGAATAGATAAACTTCAAGAGAAATATATCGGTTTAATGTACCCTGATTGATCGAATCACTGATGATTCTACTAAGGTAGTCTTCATCAATAAAAAAAGGATGGCGGAGAGGGGGTCACCTTGTCTGACCCCCTTTTTATAAGTGAAGTTTCCCATTGCGTAACCAATGATTAGAACCGAAATGTAAGAAGAGTTAAAAAGAGTTTTTATTTTTTTTAGAAGAATCATTAAATCCAAAGCAAAAAATAATTTTGAAGATGAAATTTCAATCGATGGTATCAAACTCTTTCCAAATATCCAATTTGATAGCATGACTTCCCCCTATTTGATTCTTTTTTAACATGTTAGTACTTTCAGAGTAAATGCATATACAATCTTGGATATTTCTCCTCTTAAAGAAACCAAATTTGTTCTAGGATATTATTTTGTTGGCAATAGGGGTCATTCTAATATCTAGAAGCTTGGAAATAAATTTATAAATGGTGTTAATAAGAGGAGTCAGTCTAAAAAGATGAATTTTTGATGCATTATCAACATTGGGAATGACGGTAAGAAATTGTGCATTTGTACCATAAGGGAGTAACATACTAGAGAATAAGTACCTAACAAGGTGACAAACATCATTGAAAACAATGTCCCGTTTCTATTGAAATAAATCATTAGAGAAAACATCGGGGACAGGGGAATTATCAGGCTTTATGCTAAAAAAACCTCCTTAATTTCATGCTCAATTGAAATACTGTTCAATATGTCATTATCATTGTTCCCCACTAGAAGGGTAATGATGTCAAGCTTGATGTCCTTATTCTGATTCGGGCCATTGAAAATTATACTAAATTAGGTAGTGGCATGATTGGTCAAAATCACTTGATTCACAGAACTTTTTTACAATGATCAAGAATCTATATCAGTTCTTCTTTATAAGAATGATATTTTTCCAGGGATATTAATTCCGAATTTAGTACATTTCGAGGATCAGGTATGTACTTTATTAGGATAGATACATGGAACACATCATGAACTTAATAGATATTTAGTGGAAGATCCAATCGGTAATATACCTTCCCAACATGATCCAGAATTTCAAAAGGATTGATATACCTATGGATTAGCTTTCCCCCTTTTCAAAATCTCATTACTCTCTTCCAAGGAGATATTCATAGAAACACTGTATCACCCACTTCTAACTCAAGGTTTTTTCTTCAGTTTTCAGCATAACTTTTTTTTTCCGACTCTATGTTACTCGTATGTGTTGTTGAATAGATCTGACCTTTTTTGCCATTTTATGAAAAAGATCAGGTCCTAATATCTTACAATCCCCAACTTCATCCCAATAAGTTTGAGTTCAACATTTATTTCTATAGAGGGCTTCATAAGGAGCCATCTCAATAATGGAGTGAAAGCTGTTGTTGTGTGAGAATTCAACCAAATGTAGGTGTTGATCCCAACCACCTTTGAAATCCATAGAGAAAGCTCTCAATATGTCTTATAGAGTTTAAATTGTACTCTCAGACTAACTGTCTATCTGAGGATGATAAATAGTTCTAAATCATAATTCAGTATCTAGAGTTTGATGAAGACTTCACAAGATCTTTGAGGTAAACCTCATATTCTGATCAGAAATAATGGAAAGTGGTAATCTATGAAATCTTACCACTTTTTTTAAATATATCCTTGAAATATGATCAATAGATAGATCATCTCTAATAGTAATTATCAAACCCTGACCCGACACTTTATTTTATTTTAATTATTTTGGGTCTCACTTTTGAGCAGCGATTTAAACCAGTTCCATTTTAACCGAAATTTGGGATCTTATACGGGTGTGTGACCATACACACGACCGTGTGTAGTGAAATACCTTAATAAGAGGATATTTTATAATAAAAATTTATTATTACACGAGTGAGAGACTATGTCCTGACCATGAACACGTCTGTGCGGAATGTCCAGACTCAATAATTAATACAATTACATTGAGAATGGTTTTATTATTTTAGTTTTATTATTAGTATTATTATTATTTATGTTAATGTTTAAATTAAGTTATCATTATTATTATTTTGGTAAATACATTAATTTGGTCATTTCTATTATTTTGGATTTATTTTTTTTAGCATTATTATTAGTATTAAAATTTGTTATTATTAATTAGATTTTTGTTTTATTCTTTTACCTTATTTTCCTTTTCTTTTTATTTTACATGTTATTATTTTTTCTCCCTTAATATTTATTTTATTTACTTTTTTTCTTCACTTTTATTTCTTCACTTTTTTCTATTCTCTCCATCTCTATTTCTCTCCCCTCTCTCCCCACAAGGACTCCTCCCTACATTTTGTTTTTGCGCAGTGGCCCCCTCATAACCCTACTTGCAGCCTCAAACTCCCCTCCCCTTTCCCTCCCCCTACGGTGCGGACCGCGCCCTCTCCTCATTCCCATCGCACGACTGGCTGCTGCCCACACCCCACCTCCTATGTGCTATCGTGCTACCCTCCTATCACACTCTGGAAAACCGAACCAATACGCCCCCATCTTCTTATCGCGCCAGCCCCTCCAACCACTCCCCATGCATCCCAGTCGACCTCCTCTAGAACACCGAACTATCGCAAAACCTCCCCCCTGAACCCCTTGAGTCGTACCCTCTTTCTTCCATCTGGTGCTGCTGCGTCGTCCTTCTCACCAGCCACATGCCAGCTCTCTGACTTCCTCACTAGCATCACATCCTCTTCCAGTACCCTGCATCCCTTCTCCAGCATGGCTTCCCTCAAGGTAAACCCTCCTCCTCCGATATTGGGTTTCAGTTTTTCGTTTGGTTCATTTGTAGTGTAATTGATCCAATTATTTTATTTTTGGGTTTCTTTGTAATGTTTAGAGTGTGATTGAAGTGAAAAGAACTTTTCACACCAAGTTTTTAAGTCTTCTACACAACATTAGGTGGTTCCACAATTTATTGTTAATTAATTTATTAATTTTCAAGTTTAATTAAATTAGTAATTTATTTAAATTTTTTTGGGTGAAAAATAAGTTTTTATGAATTGATGAATTGCATCACTTATTTAATTTTGTGTCATGTTTACATGTTATAGAGTCCACTTTTAGAGAAAAATAATGTTAAATAATTTTTTTTATAAATTGAATAATTAATTTATTAAATAGAGAAAATGATTTATTTAACATCATAGGTTATTTTTCAAATTGTTTAAGTGTTGATAATGGTGTGTAGAGAATATTTTAGTGTGTTTTGAAATTTGAAGAGAAATATTTGAGTGCAGTTTTGGTGGTAAAACATTGTCGTGCACCTTGAAAATGTTCTATTAAGTGTGTAGTTGATTTTTTAAATGGTTTATGTGGTGCGAAAATATATTTAAGAGAGTTTATTAAGTGTTTGATTTTTGAAGTGGTATGTTAATATGAGATATGGTGTGGTTTTGATGAAAATCCACATTGTCTCATCAAATAGTGTTTTATTAAATCATGTCATTGGTTTATTAAAATGTACATGGGTTATGAAATACATTTTATAAATGTGTTGTTGAGTTTTTGATCACAAAATAGACTTTTGAGTGGGTTTTGTGAGCAAAAACTTGTGTTTTTCTTTGGACATTGTTTTATAAAATTTATAAATAGTTTATTAAATTATATCAATGACATGAAACTTGTTTAGAGGATGTTTTAGTGTGTATATTATTTCAAATGTATTTTGTGTGTGCAAATAGAGGTTTTGGCATGAGTAGTGTCTTGATTTGGTTTAAGTGTATGATTATGACATATGACATGAACTCTAAACCGCCTAAGCACAAATGGGAAACCTGGATACTAAGTGGGTGGACTAGGACTACTGTACTAGTTACACCGAAGTGGAATTGGCCTAGTTTCACTTAGCTAGATTAATGACTACAGCATCAAATAAACTTTTAGATGACATTGGGTTACCACTAGGTTATGGATGTGTTTCCCTACCAGTGGATTATGAATAAGAAAGTATGTTGTTGTGTTCCTATACCATTGTTCACTAAGACACAAGGCTCTAGGGTACCACTTCTCACAAGTATCATTAGGGCCTCTCCCATGCATTGTGCTCCTCCTTTACTATTCTCTCACAGTTATCACATGATGTGACATTGGGGTTACCATGAAAGCTGGTGGGTGTGTGTTTTAATTTAAGTTGTTTTATTTAAATTTGTTATCCTTAAAAATAAATTCATTAAAAAAATTATTCATTTATTTATTTTAATTAATATTTCAATTGTATTTTTCATTTTGTAATTATGTGGGGAACCTTTTTCTCGGTGGCATCCAACTAAGCTCATCACTCACACCCTACATACACATTCGGTTGTATGTATATCATGTTTCTTTTATTTTCTAGGTTGAGGCATAATATGTATAATTGGTGGTATGAGTTGTTAGTGGCACCCTTGTGTTGGGTTTGTGGTAGTGGCTTGGGGATGTGACTCCTCAGGTCGCATAGAGGTTTGTGTTGGAGTTTTGTTTACCTTTTGTTGTAGTCTCTTTTGGTTTTTAGATCTTGTTATAAACATTAAATCCAAACTTAGTTTAAGGGTATGTTTGGTTTTCTGATTTTTGTTTTTTATTCATCTTTATATTTGTTTTATATTTATTTATTTTGGTAAATTATTCCCATGTTTTATTTTTGATACCCATGCACTTATTCCAACTTGTTGGGATTCAAAACTCCCTTCATCCCTTGACGCAGACAGGGTCAGACATTGGATTGATGGCAACCCGAATTGGTTTGTGACAAAATAATCAGTGTGGATGGGGGAAGATAGTATTAGTAAAATGGTAATGTTTATGGTATGACATAGAGTATTGACCCATGTGATTCCCGAGAGTATGGTTAGACACTTCTAGTGGTTGGCGCTTTCCTATGGCTTGATCTGCTAAACCATGTAGCTAGGTCTGGCAGGAGCACTAGTTCTCCATCCAGGTGCTTAGGGTTGGTGATGTCATGGTTAAGATTTGGGTTGGTTTGAAGGGGGTTTTTTAATGGAAATAAGACTTTGGGGTTTCTCTTATTTCTATCTTGTTTTCAGTTTGACATGATTTTTTTGGTGCATTTCTCTAGGACGTTGTTTTTGGAATTTGGTGATTGATTTGTTGAAATTGAATTTATAAAATAATGTATTGGGTAATCTAAAATTTAAGTGGGTTATTTATGAAATGAAAAGAATTTTGGAAATTTGTATTGAATTATTGGAATTATTTTTGGAGTAAAGGGGTGTTTTCGGAGTTATGGAAATGTTATGTTTTGAGAGCAGAAGAGCCTTGTTTTTTCCAATGGTATTCATATGGGTTCTCATGTATGAATTTTCATGTCATTAATGGATAGTTGGTGGATCATGTGGATTGGTGTCTTAGTGGCACAAAAATTCATTTTTACGAGGCATCATGGAATATCAGTGGTGAGTGATTGATTTATAAGGTTGCATATTGTTTCCAGAAAAATAAAGGTTTTCTCTAAAATGTGGTTTTGTACTTGAATGGATTTGGAATTGGAAAATGGTTTTGAGTTCGGAGTGAAAGCGAGGGGTTCAAAAGAGATTTTGGGCTTTACTGTACTATTCTTTGTTTTTCAAGCCGGTGTTTTTCTTTGAAAAAGAATTGATGTTTTAAATTGGAATTATTGGATTTGTGTCCAGAATGTCGATGTTTGTTAGGTGAAGTGCTTGGTTTTGTGGAAGGTTATTTTTTGTTTCTTATTCGAGAGATGACCCTAGAAAGGTCCCATGGGTTTCTATCAAGTCTCTCAGTTCTTGGCTCAGCCTAAACTCCCAGTGGAGTGGCAGAGTTGGGCTTTTTTTGGTTACATAGACTGTTTGTAGACATCGAGGCCGGTTGAATATCATTGAGGGCTTTGGGAAATTTGGAAGTGTCTCCGGTTTTTTATAAACTCCAAAAGTTGTGTTGGTGTATGTTGTATCGAGTATGTCTGGTGGAGCGGGAAGAGACTGATAAATGAGAACAATTCCATTTTCATTACGATTTGGGATGTATTGAGCAATTCTCAAGACGACCTCATTCTATCGTTGTACCTAAGGAAGTGATGGTGAGGGAAAGTGGTGGATCTGGTAGGTTATCGAGCATTCGACAAGAGGAGAAGGAGGTGTGTTGACCTTTCTGATGAGCTAGTTTCATGTTCCCTAGAGGTTGTGTGGAACAATTAGTTCAAATCTCATAATAGTTGTTGGTATTGTTTACATTGTGGTATGTTAAGGTTCCTTATCCGATGAGGAGTGTGAACCAAAGGGACTTGTTCTTGGTGTTGTCCTTCCACCAGTTTTCATCGAGCTTTTCACAGACCACTCAATAAACTATCTCTATTATAGTCAGTCAGACACTCTATATCGTTCACTGTAATTTTCCGTGGGTATGTTGACAGAGTGTCTGCTAGGGACATGAGGAGAAGTATGTAGGTTGCTTTTCTAGTGAAGGAAGTTCCAGTCAGAGGTGGTCAGAATATGACTGTGAGGCGCTAGATTCTTCAGACATCAGGGCCCCAACCATAGGCCTCAGGGTGAAGCTTGTGTGCAGTCAAAACTCATCATATGTGGTATGGTCCTAGTTTGACTTAAGTCTGTTGTGAAGGTATGGGGACGGCTTAAATTTCTCTATTTTGGTATCATCTTTAAGGGATTAATTTTTGTTGTGAGGGGTATTAAGCCCTTATCTCCTTATTCTGGTCTTAATATATTGGAGTTATTCTTATACAATAAAGAGGTTCATAGAGTCTGTATTCTTGTAAAGCTAGCGGGTGCGCTCTGTGAACATTTTTTGTGGGTCGGTTATGAGTCAAAATTATACTTATTTTGGAGATACTCGTGTCTTGTGGAATTGAACTGTGCCTATACATTTTGCCTCCTGGTTAGAGGTTTACACTATCAAAACCATCTCATGTGTTTGAATATTGGCCAGTGTATGAATCATTTGTGCAGGTCGGCCCATGTTGGTGGGTTCATGATGAAGAGTACAATCCATATTTCTTAATTTAAACTTGTAATCCCCGTGTGGTGTTGTCGTTCTAAGAAAATTTCAAAATTTTGGTGAGACCCACTACGGGTCTCATTGGCATCCCCTCTTATGTTGGTTTGGTTAAAATTAGGTAACATAGAGGGTTAAGCCATTGTTAGAGGTTGCCTGGTTTTGTGAGTTGTTTTGGTTTGGAGAACCAATGTTTGATGAGAACTCTAATATGGTGGGGAGACCATAATAGAAAGAACTTGTGGAAAAACTATATTTTCAATGTTTTCATGGTGGGACAACCCCTTACATCTGCTATGCCTGACAATTACCATGGTAATTGGGTAGCTCGGGTAATGGGTCACATGATGTGTGTTCTTGGAGATATCGAGTGGCACTGGTGATCCCTAAGTTAGCAGTTGAGGTGTTCCATGTTTTAGTTCTATTTGGAGGTGAATTAATTTTGGTTTGATATTTTTCAAGGTGATTCTTTTTTTGATATCTTTGATGTTTCAGGTCATGGGTGTTTTGAATGATCCATATTTGGGTGATTGAATTATTGTTTTAGGTATATTCACGATCTTTCTTGGAATCATGGTTTAGTCAAGTATTTTGGGACATTATGGGGGAAGAATGTGCCATGGTGGGGAGAACATTCACACCCCAACCTAACGCTTTATTTCATTTTAATTATTTTGGGTCTCACTTTTATGCTGTGATTTGAAAAGGTTCTATTGTAAAAGGAATTAGGGATCTTATATGGGTGTGTGATCATACACACGACTATGTGTAGTGCCCAACCTTAATAAGAGAACTTTTTATGATTAAATTTCTTATTACATGGGCGCACAACTATTCTGTGACCATGCACGCATCTGTGAGTAGTTTCCAGACTCAATAATTAATCCAATTACACTGTGACTAGTTTTATTATTTTAGGTTTATTATTAGTATTAATATTATTTAAGTTAATTATTAAATTATGTTTTTATTATTTTTATCATTATTTTGGTTTATACATTAATTTGGACGTTGATATTATTTTGGTTTTTTTATTTTTAGTATTATTATTAGTATTAAAAATAATAATTATTAATTATATATTTTTTTCTTTTACTCTATTTTTCTTTTATTTTTATTTTCCTCTATTTTCTATATTTTTATCCCTTTATTCTTTATTTTATTTTCTTTTATTTTCTTACCTCCATCATTCTTGTAATCCCCTATCTCCTATTGTGGACTACTCACCCCATTTGTTTTTGTGTAGCAACCCCCTCCTAATCCTACCCACAACCTCAAAATCCCCTCTCCCAATCTTCCTCCTTCGACACAGACCGCCTCCTCTCCTCCTACCCATAGGGCGCTCGACCGCCGCCCACACCCCCCTCCTATGCATCGTCGTGCTGCCCTACTCTCCCTCTCTGGAAAACTAGACCAACACACCCCACCTCATCCCATCATGGAAATCCCTTTGACTGCTCCCCCTTCACCCTGACAGGCCTCCTCCAGCGCACCAAACCACTACAAAAACTCCCCCTTGAACCCGTCGAGCCGCTCCCTCCAACCATCCAGCACTGCCCAGTCATCCTCCTCACCAGTCACGCACCACCTCTCCAACCATCTCACTGACATCCCATCCTCTTCCATCACCCCACATCCCTTGTCCAGCACGACATACATCTTGGTAAACCCTCCTCCTCTGATTTGGGGTTTCTGTTTTTCTTTTGGTCTGTTTGCAGTGTAATTGATCTGATCATTTTATTTTAGGGTTTATTTGTATTGTTTTCCATGCGATTGAAGTGCAATGATCATTGTGAACCATGTTTTAAATAAAGATACACAATAGTAGGTGGTTCCATGTTTGATTATTAATTGATGAATTAATTTTAAATTTTAATTAAATTATCATATTTTTTATATAATTTGTTTGGTGAAAAGTTAGTTTTTATAAATTGATGAATTTATTCGCTTATTTAATCTTGTGTTATGTTTATATGTTATGGAGTCCAATTTTTGTGAAAACTAATGTTAAATAATTTATTTTTATTTGTTTTAAAAATTGATTAATTAATTTATTAAATAGTGAAAATGATTTATTGAACTTCATTGGTGATTTTTCAAATTGTTTAAGAGATGTGAATATTGTGTGGAGATTATTTTAGTGTGTGTTGAATTTTAAATAGAATTATTTGAGTGTATTTTTTTTTGGAAAAACATTGTTGCACACCTTGAAAATGTTCTATTAAGTGTTTAATTGATTTATTAGATGGATTATGTGGTGAAAAAATTGTTTTAGGAGATTTTATTGTGAGTTTGATTTTTGAAGTGGTATGTTTAAATGAGATATGGTGTGGTTTTCATGAAAATCCACATTGTTTCATCAAATAGTGTTTTATTAAATTTCATAGTTGGTTTATTAAAATGTAAAAGGATGGAGAATCACTTTTTAGAAATGTGTTGGTGCATGTTTGATCATAAAAGAGACTTTTGTGCGGGTTTTTTGTGCGAGATCTTTTGATACCCTTTGGATATTATTTTATAAATTTTTTAAATAGTTTCTTAAATTATATCGATGGTGTGAAACTTTTTTAGAGGATATTTTAGTGTGTTTGTTATTTTAAATGGCTATTGTGTTTGTAAATGGTGGTTTTGACATTTGTAGTGTCTTGTTTGGTTTAAGTGTATATTTATAATAAACGATATGAAATTTTAACCACTTGAGCACAAATGGGATGCCTGGGTACTAGGTGGGTAGACTAGGACTAATGCGCTAGTGACAGGGAAGAGGCATCGACACTGTTTCACTTAGATGAAGGCTACAACCCTAACTAAACTTTAGGATGATGATGGGAGAACACTACGTTATGGATGTGTTTCCCTACTAGTGGATCATGCACGAGAACATATATTTTTTTGTTCCTATACCATTTTTTACCCTGACACAATGTTCTAGGTTCCCACTTCTAACAAGTATGTTTGGGGCCTCTCCCATGCATTGTGCTTCTCCTTTACTCTTCGCTCACCTTTAGCACATGGTGTGACATTGGGGTTACCATGAAAGATAGTGGGTGTGTGATTTAATTTAAGTTTTTTCCTTTAAATTATTTATCCTTAAAACCATTTTTATTAAAATTGTTTAATAACTTATTAATTTATTTTTAATTATAATTTAATATGTATTTTTCGTTTATTAATTATGTGTGGGACCTTTTTCTTGGAGGCATCCTACTAGACTATTTCCTCACACCCTACATACAATTTTGGGTGTATGTAGATCCTATTGCTTTTGTATTGTAGGTCGGGGCATCATGCATAGACTTGATGGTTCAGGTTTTTAGTGGCATCCTCGTGTTGGTTTGGTGGAGGTGTCTTGGGGATGTGACTCCTCATTTCGGATGAAGGATTAAGTTGGAGTTTTTGTTTTCCTTTATTGTAGTCTCTTTTATGGTTTTAGTTCAAGTTGTAAACTTTAAATTTTAACATTGTTTAAGGGTCTATTTGGTTCTCTAATTTTAATTTTAATTTATTCAGATTGATATTTTTTATATCTATTTATTCAGGTAAATCATTCCCTTGTATTATTTTTGATACCTGGGCACTTTTTCTAGCCCGTGGGGATTGGGAATGCCCTTCGGGCCTTACCGCGGACCGGGTCTGGTATCAGTTTGATGGAGACCCAACATGGTTTGTAACATTAATTAATTGTACTATATTTTTAATGTGATCAACTATAACCCATATATCATTATGACTATTAAATGTTTTTGGAAGTCCGATGACAAATTCCATAGTGATGTTTTCCCATTTCCATTATGGTATGGGTAATGGTTGTAACATCGACTTAGAATTCTATCTTTTAACCTTAACTTTCTGGCAAGCTAAGTACTAGGAGACATGTTCAATATCAACTCTTTTCGTGCAATCCCACCAGAAATACTCTTTCAGGTCCCTGTACTATTTGTGCTTCTAGGGTGAATAGAGAATGAAGAACTATAAGCCTTACCTAATAGCTCGTTCTTTAATTCTTAAATGGGAGGAATAAAAACCCTACTCTTGAACATTATTATTCCATCACAATAAAAAATGAATTCAGGAACATATCTCACCATATTTTTTAGCTATACATATTCCTTCTATGACCCTTTATTCATCACTTTTATAGATAGTTGAACATTCATTTGAGAAAGTTAAGATTTCTCCCCATCCTTTAAAATTTCAAGATCCGTCATTTGCAAATCCATAAATATTGGATCTTTTGTGACCCTCATCATGGATATACTAACATGGTCCTTTCGATTCAATGAATATTCCACCTTCTTTTCTTTCCAAGGGTGGGAATATATTGAGAAGTCACAATCTTTAATCAACTCCAATCATCTTCTTTGATGCATATTCAGCTCCTTTTGTGTGAAAATATACTTTAAACTTTTATGATCAGTATAAATACCACAAATTTCATCATTAAGATAATTCCTCAATATCTTTAGTGCAATGACTGCCGCAACTTACTCCAAATCATGAGTTGGGTAATTTTTCTCATGGATTTTCAATTATTGTGAGGTATAGTCTATCACCATATCATTTTTTATGAGAAAACTATGACAACCCTACTTTTATTACAAACTTAAACATGATTTATTACATAAAACATCACTTGATACAACAAATAAAATTTAGAGGTTTAGTGTATTTGGGGATTATGATCATTACATAAAAACTTGAAACATGAAATACAACATCATTATTGAAAACTTCCTTTACATGACCACCACATTCCCTCGCACTTAGCATTGTATGGGATAAACTGAGGACATGCATAAGAAAAGGGTGAGCTATAATGCCCAGTAAGGGAGTACAGATGGAATAACATGAGGAGTAAAATAAATGTTATGCAATAGGAATATCAATAGATCATAATCAAAACATGAACATAAATGAATGATAAAGCATTATAATCATAACATGGAAATGTTACAACAACACTTAACATGGAATTAGCACGATCCAAGGCCCATTGCACATAAAGCCTGAGTAAATCCTCATTGCACATGAAGCATGATTAAACCCTCTTTGCACATTAATTAGGATGAGTCAACACTCATTGCACATGACGTATCATGATACTATACTTTACCCAATGAATTGGAGCACTATAAGGGCGCACCATTCTTCAATATTTCATTTCATGCATAAGTGTGCCACATGGATTATAAAACACGGATTCATAAAACATAATCATTTATTCCATGATAATGGAATGTGGAATTAATACATGAATCATTATAATCAATAATTAAATGTTCATAAAGGTGAATACCCTTGATGGAGAAATTGGCATGGTATTCACTGCACAATGGCATTGGTTTAGAAAATCGGTTCGATTTCGGCAGCGTAACAGCGTGACATAAGAATTCATAAAAATGGTTGATGAGAGAGAAAGGGTTTACTCATCATATATATATGTAATTTACAGTAATTAGTTCATATAGATACATTTCCCAACAATTTTAAGGGAATTTAGATTCATGATACAAACGTATTGCTTGAATGTAAAAGAGGAGAGAGAAGTTTCTTTCAGAATTTCGGCATAGTAACACGTGTACATGGGAGGCATTTAATGAGAAAGAAAGGGATCTCAAATCATTCAAAAATAAATAGGGAAGTATTATGGAGGTGAAAAACCATACCCTAACGTTCATAATTGAAATTAAAATGGAAAAAAATCTAAAAGAAAATTGGACAAAAATAAGAAAGGAAGAAAAAACCCTTACTTGGAAGTGTTCTTCCAAAGGCTAGAGAGAGGCTTGTGAGAGGCTTCTTGGGAGCATGGGGAACCTTGGGAGGAATATATATAGAGTAGGGCATAGGTTGGATAGACTCCAAAGGCTTTTAGTGTGGAGGAAGTTTGAGATTTGGTGGGTTTATGTAGAAAAGGTGAGGGAATTCTTTATTATTTAGGTTTGGGACACCTTATATTAAATTAATACAAACCACAAACCATCCAATGGTTTTTTCCCATGGTTTTTGGAAAAGGGAAGAGGAAAACAATATTTTATAAGGCCAAAGTCCGAACTTCTTAAAATAATAGGGCTGCTTATGGGGAGTTGAGTCACACTCCCATGGAAAACAATTTAAAAAGACAAGGTGTTGAATAAGTCTTGAGGAATCCATTAATTCTTTGAAAAGTAAGTCAAACAAACCCAAAATCACATTATTTTAATGTAAAAACATATATTTTACAAATATAAAGATTTTAGTATTTTATTACAACACTATTTCGTCATTATAATGTTATAAAACACATTATATATTTAAACGGTATTTATTTTTTACCCAAAAATTTGACTGCCTCAGAAAATTATGAAAAATTCACCATTGGATAATTTCGACGTCCTGATTCCATAAATAACATTTATTTTATCTAAATAATTTTCTAAATATGTTAAATTTCAATTTTAAAATAAAATCCGACATTTATCGAATATTCACGGGTTTTGACAGAAATGGCTTTCAAACCTTAATAAAAATTATAATTACATTCATAAAATTATAAGATCATTTATATTTAATAAAAATTAATTTAATAATAATAATAATATTTTATTAAAATATTATTTTATTCAAAAATCCCTTAATTTAATAAAATATAATTCTTAATTAAATAATAACTAAAAACAATATTTGTACATTAAAAATTATTTACAATGTATCAATAATGACACGAAGGTATATACATTATTATATACAAAAAATAATGTACATGAACATAGTACTATCAATTAATTACATAACCCCTTAAAACAGCCGCATAATACCTAAGTGTAATGTGTGCGATGGTGACAGACTCTTTGGGTGGCTCGGATAACATCGCTCGAGTGGTAATTTCTATCAACTTCCACTTCTCCCGTAGACGGTCCCGTTCAAGCTTGACATGATGAAGCTCATCTTGGGCTTGGTCAAGAGCGAAGCCCATGGACGCCACCTCTTTTCCAAGCTCTGACAAATGGGCTTCGTATGGAGCAATTCTACTGGATGAGGTCATCACTTCTTTTTTCTGAGTAAATTGGATTTGTTAAAGCCCTATTTTTATACTAGTAATGTGATCACTTTTCAATAGCTATATTAGAAACGGTAAAAAAATTTAACATAAAAGCAAAGAAGTTGACATTTTAGATAAACATAAAGAGACATTTAATTAGATCAAGAAGGATTTCCATTAATGAAACTTTGGGTCGTTACAATATTCCCCCCTTATGAAATTTAACCCTTTAAATTTTTCATTTCTCCACACTAAAACAGATGTGGGTAACTCAGCTTCATCATTTCCTCTGATTTCCAAGTCGATTCTTCAAACATGTGGTTTCTCCACAACACATTGACGAGGGGCATTGTCTTATTTCGTAGAACTTTTTCTCTACGATCTAATATCTTCACTGGTTGCTCCTCATAAGAAAGATCATCTTCTAATCGTACCATCTCAGAAGAGAGTACATGTGAAGGGTCCGGTATGTACTTTCTTAAGAGAGACACATGAAAGAAATCATGTACTTTGGCCATAGTAGGTGGAAGTTCTAGTCGATAGGCCATAGCCCAGACACGATCAAGAATCTCGAAGGGGCCGATGTACCTCGGACATAACTTCCCTTTCATTCCAAACCTCATGACCTTCTTCCACAAAGATATGCGTAGAAAAACCATGTCTCCAACTTTAAACTCAAGGTCTCATTGACGATTATCTGCATAACTCTTCTATCGACTCTGGGCTACCTTGATATGCTGCTGAATGGTTTCCACATTTTCCACCATTTCCTCGACCATTTCTGGTCCAGGCAGCTTACGTTCACCGACCTCATCCCAACATGCCGGTGTTCTACACCTTTTCCCATATAGGGCTTCATAGGGGCCATTTGGATGATCGAGTGGAAACTGTTATTATAAGAGAACTCAACCAGAGAAAGATGTTGATCCCATCCTCCTTTAAAGTCCATTGATCATGCTCTCAACATGTCCTCATGTGTTTGGATAGTCCGATCAGATTGGCCATCATTTTGAGGATGGTAGGCCGTACTGAAGTTCAGTTCACTATTTAGAGAATGTTGAAGACTCTTACAAAACATAGAGGTGAATCTTGGATCTCTGTTAGACACAATAGATAGCGGTACTCCATGCTACCTTACCACTTCACTGGTATATATCTGTGTCAGTTGATCCAATGAAAAATCCTCTCGAATAGTAATTAAGTGTGCAGTCATTTTAATATGATCCAAAACAACCAAGATTGCATTGTAGCTTTTGGATGTCTTTGGATGTCCGGTGACAAAGTCCATGGTGATGTTCTCCCATTTCCATTTTGGTATGGGTAATAGTTGCATCATCCCCTTAGACTTCTGCCTCTCTGTCTTCACTTGCTGGCACACCAGGCACTTTGATGTATATTCAACGATATCCTTCTTCATATTATCCCACCAAAAGTTTTCTCGAATATCTCGATACATCATTGTGCTCTCAGGGTGAATAGATAAATTTGAACTATGTGAATCATCCAAAAGTTCCTTCTTCAGCTCCAGACATGATGGAACACATAGTCTTTTCCCAAATCGCACAATTCCTTCTTTAGTAACATTAAACTCCAAGGATTTCCATTTTTTGATAGCTTCCACTTTTTCGTGAATTCCCACATCATCCTTTTGAGCATCCTTTAACCTTTCCAAAAGAGATGGTTGAGCAATCATTTGTGAAAGGATTGATGATGTTACCTTCTCTATGATTCCCATGTCCATCTTCATCATGTCTAAGAATATTGGATCTTTCTCAATTCTCATCATTGATAGAATCGCTGGATCCTTCCTACTTAGGGCATCTTCCACCTTGTTTGCTTTCCCAGGGTGGTAATGGATTGAACAGTAATAATCCTTGATGAGCTCTATCCATCTTCTCTAGCACATATTAAGCTATTTCTGTGAGAATATATATTTAAGACTCTTTTGGTCAGGACATATCTCACATTTCTCTCCATAGAGATAATGCCGCCAGATTTTCAAGGCAAAGATCACCGCCGCCAAATCCAGATCATGCATTGGACAGTTTTGCTCATGGATTTTCAACTACCTTGAGGCACAGGATATAACTTTATCATTATGCATCAGCACATAGCCTAAGACCTTCTTTGAATCATCACCGAAAACAACAAAAAGTTCCCCACTTGTGGGTAAAGTGAGCACGGGCGCAGTGATAAGCCTCCTTTTCAACTCCTTAAAGCATTCTTCGCATTCATCACTCCAAGAAAACTTTACTCCCTTTCGAGTTAGCTTGGTAAGAGGGTAGGAAAATCGTGATAGATTTCTCAAAAATCCTCGATAATATTCAGCTAACCCCAAGAAGCTATGGATATCTGTTACCGATGTTGGCCTCGTCCATCCCTCAATTGCATCTATTTTGGAGGGATCCACAGATATCCCATTTCTTGTGATGATATGGCCTAAGAATGAGACTTCTTTCAACCAGAACTCACACTTGCTGTACTTTTCATAGATCTTCTCCTTGCGCAAAGTCTCCAGTGCAGTTCTTAAATTATCCTCATGATCCTCCTTGGTTTTGGTGTATATTAGAATATCATCTATAAAGACTACCAAAAATTTATCTACGTAATCTCTAAAGTCTCTATTCATTAATTCAATGAAGATTTCTGTAGCATTAGTGAGTCTTAAAGGCATTACTATGAATTCATAGTGCCTGTATCTTGTGCGAAATGTAGTCTTGGGGATATCTTCCTTCTTCACCCTTACTTGATAATATCCCAACCGCAAGTCCACCTTGGAGAAGTATTGTGCTCCATGCAGCTGATTGAACAAGTCATCAATTCTTGTGAGAGGATACTTGTTCTTTATCATGATTTTGTTAATTCATGACAATTGATTTCAAAGCCGCATTGACCCATCCTTCTTCTTGATGAAGAGGACTGGTGCACCCCATGGTGAAGTACTTGGGCGTATAAACCCTTTATACAGATTCTTCTGTAGTTGTTTCTTCAGCTCTTCAATATCTACAATAGCCATTATATATGGAGTCTTGGATATTGGTAAAGCCCTGGGTATATGTTCAATTGAGAATTCAACATCTCTTCTAAGAGGAAGACCAAGCTGTTCTTCAGGAAACACTTCAGTGAATTCCCTCACAATAGGCATTTCTTCAAGGATGGTTTCTTCCTTGGACTCAACCATCTGATCCATATACGCGTGCTCATAAGGCAGTAATATCCCTTTTTGAGATGATGGAGCTAAAGGAGATTCATCTTCCTCCTTACACTTGTAAAGAATCGGGGGTCGATTCTCCATATGGAGTGTGATTTCCCTTTCCTAAAAATTTATATTGGCTCTATATAAGGAAAGAAAATCCATGCCAAGAATTGCATCAAATTCCACTAGAGGGATTATGGCAAGGTTCACTGGGAAATTCAATTCACAGATTATCACAGGAGATGACTTATATTCATGGGATGCAATGATTGCCCCATTTTCCATACTCACCGACATCTTCACTTCCATGATTTGTGGTGGTGTTGGGATTGTTCTACTAACCTTTCAAGATATAAAAGAATGTGTAGAACCTAAATCAAAAAGTACATTCACTATTATTGAATGAATAACTAGAGTACCTATCACCACTTCATTTTCGGGGTTCACATCGGCAGAAGTGATGGCAAAAACTCTTCCTTAATGCCTTGAAGGTTGTTGGTTGCCTCCGAAACCCCTTGGATTAGGGACTTGATTTGAAAAATGACCCGGTTCCTTGAATTTGTATCATTGAACAATGCATTGAGGTTAAAACTGAGCATTCCTATCATCAGTCACAGTCGCAGGTCTTTCTTACTGATAGTTAACAGCTAGGCACCCTTCTCTTCCACACCTGAAGCATTTCCTTGTCCCCTTAAGGTAATTTCCAGGGTGCTTCTTTCTTCACTTTTGGTAAGTGGGGTGCTGGATCATTTTAGCACCATTGGATTTATCCATCGGACCACCAGCATTGAATTCCACCTTATGCTTCTTATCCCCGTGATACCCCTGTGATACTTTGATCTCCATTTCGACCTTGAGGGAACATCAGACAATTTCCTCATAGTTGTCGAAGTCACGGATTTCTAATGCTTTCTGTAGGCTAGGCTTCAACCCACCAAAGAAGAGGTCAACATTGAATTCTGGTGTAACGAAAAAGTTGAAAGCATATCGTGCAAGGCTTGTGAAGTTTTCCTCATACGCTCCAATATATTCTTCATCTTTTTTCTTGAGGTAATTGAAGTCCCTTTCCATCTTATGTCAGAGGGTGCGCGGAAAATATTTATCGAAAAACATCTTCCAGAAAACCTTCCATTCCAACGCCTCGATCTCCTTCTCAGGCTTCATATTTTTAATCAACATCCACCATTGATCAGCTTCACCCTCCATACGATATTCCACTAGGATAATTTTATCTTGTTAAGAACATTGAAGGATGGAGAAGATCTTTTCAATGGAGTTGATCCATTGTTCAGTGATCGTGGGATCGGATGATCCACTAAAAGTAGGAGGCCTTTGTCTAATTAAGCTCTCGATAGCAACTTGTTCTTTCTTAGGGGTGGTTGAACATTCCTCTTGACCCGTGTTTCTATTCAAAACTTGAGTTATCTGAGAGATAAGCATGGAAAAGTTCATGATTCCCACTCCCATTGGATTGGGAATCTCATTAGTACAGTCATCACACTGATAATCACAACGGTTGTTAGCCTGAGTCCTCTTATTACCGGCCATTGGCTGGGATAAAAGGAAAGTTAGGGGTAACACATAAAGGGTAATACAAATAAAAAAGTTGACTACTTATATATAAACATTTATTTCCTTAACTCATGAGTCTATAGGCTTCAATCAAGGATTTTCATGATCTGCTTTCTAACATATATTCTTAGGGGTATTTTTTTATTTTCTTAATAAGGGTTCATAGTAATATTGTCAATTTATCAAAACATATCCCCTGGGAGTGTCTTAACCAAGAGTATAGCAAGGCCCGTTGTAGTGCACCAGTTCCCATTTGAGTCTAGCTCAAAGAAGTGTTTTTGGGTTTTACCCCTGGGATACATCTGTTCCAGAGCCGCCTCTACCTGCTCGTATCCAGACATGGATGTATTTGTTTGATAAACCACTTACTCAGTACTTACCAAAACATAGGGATGTTTTTATTATGATTAGTCTTGTCTCTAAGGCTTTACTAGGGTTTTCTAATCCTAATCCCAAAAATAACCAAACCTACCCTCTGATACCAACTATGACAACCCTGCTTTTATTACAAACTTAAACATGATTTATTACATAAAACATCACATAATACAACAATGAAGATCGAGAGTTTTAGTGTCTTTGGGGATTAGGATCATTACATAAAAACTTGAAACATGAAATACAACATCCTTATTGAAAACTTCCTTTACATGACCACTAAATTCCCTCATACTTAGCATTGCATGGGAAAACCTGAGGACATACATAAGAAAAGGGTGAGCTATAAAGCCCAGTAATGGAGTACACATGGAATAAAATGAGGAGTAAAATAAATGTTAGGAAATAGGCATATCAATATAGCATAAGTGAAACATGAACATAAATGCATGATAAAGCATGATAATCATAACATGGAAATGTGGCAACAACACATAACATTGAATTAGCATGAGCCAAGGCCCATTACACATAAAGCATTAGTAAATCCTCATTGCAAAAGAAGCAAAAGTAAACCCACATTTCACATGAATTAGATTGAGTCAACACTCATTTTAAATGATGTATCATGATACTATACTTTAACCAATGCATTGGAGTACTATAAGGGCGCACCGTTCTTAAACATTTCATTTCATGCATAAGTGTGCCACATGGATCATAATACATGGATTCATAAAACATAATCATTTTTTACAAGATAAAGGAATTTTTAATTCATACATGAAACATTATAATCAATAAGTAAATGTGAATAAACTTCAATACCCTTGATGGAGAAATGGGCATGGTATTCACTGCACAATGACATTGGTGTAGAAAATCGGTGTGATTTCGGCAGTGTAACGGCGTGACAAAAGAATTCATAAAAAGGGTTGATGAGAGATAAAGGGGTTATTTATAATATATTCATGTAATGGACAGTAAGGAGGTCATATAGATACATTTCCCATCAATTTTAGTGGAATTTAGATTCATGATACAAAAGTATTTCTTGAATGTAAAAGAGGAGAGAGAAGTTCCTTTCAGAATTTCGGCATAGTAACGGGTGTACATGGGAGGAATTTAATGAGAGAGAAATGGGTCTCCCATAATTAAAATATAAAGAGGGAAGTATGAGGGAGGTGAGAAACCATACCACAACATTCATAATTGAAAATAAAATGGAAAAAAAATCTTAAAGAAAATTGGACAAAAATAATAAAGGAAGAAAAAACCCTTACGTGGAAGTGTGCTTCCAAAGACTAGAGAGAGGTTTGTGAGAGGATTATTGGGATCTTGGGGCACCTTGGGAGGATTCTGTAGAGAGTAGGGAATAGTTTTTATAGACTCTAATGGCTTTGAGTGAGGAGTAAGTGGGAGCTTTGGTGGGTTTATATAGGAAAGCTGAAGGAATTTTTTATTATTTAGGTTTGGGACCCCTTATATTAAATTAATCCAAACCAAAAACCATCCCATGGTTTTTGCCCATGGTTTTTGGAAAATGGAAGAGGAAAAAAATATTTTATAAGGCCAAAGTCCAAACTTCTAAAAATAATAGGGTTGCTTATGGAGAGGTGAGTCACACTCCCATGGAAAACAATTTAAAAAGACAAGGTGTTGAATAAGTCTTGAGGGGTCCATTAATGCTTTGAAAAGTAAGTCAAACAAACCCAAAATCACATTATTTTAATGTTAAACCATATATTGGCCGAACATAAAGATTATAGTATTTTATTACATCACTATTGGGTCATTATGATGTCATAAAACATATTATATATTTAAATGGTATTTAACTTTTATCAAAAACTTTGACTGTCTCATAAAAATATGAAAAGGTCACCATTGGATAATTTCGACGTCCTGATTCCAAAAATAAAATTTATTTTATCTAAATAGTTTTCTAAATATGTTAATGTTCTCTTTTAAAATAAAAACCAACATTTATCGAAAATTTACAGATTTTGACAGAAATGGCTTTCAAACCTTAAGAAAAATTACAATTGCATTCATAAAATTATAAGATCATTTATATTTAATAGAAATTAATTTAATAATAATAATAATATTTTATTAAAATTTTATTTAATTCAAAAATCCCTTTATTTAAATATAATTTTTAATTAAAATAGAACTAAAAACACTCTTTGTACTTTAAAAATTATTTACAATGTATCAATAATGACAAGAAGGTATATACATTATTATATACAAAAAATAATGTACATGAACATAGTACTATCGATTAGTTACATAACCCCTTAAAACAGCCGCATAAGATCTAAGGGTAAGGTGTGTGATGGTGATAGACTCTTGGGGTGGCTTGGATAACATCGCTCAAGTGGTAATTTCTATCAACTTCCACTTCTCCCGTAGACGGTCTCGTTCGAGCTTGACATGATGAAGCTCATCTTGGGATTGGTCAAGAGCGAAGCCCAAGGAAGCCACCACTTTTCCAATCTCCAAAAAATGGGCTTCGTGTGGAGCAATTCTACTGGATGAGGCCATCACTTCTTTTTTCTGAGTAAATTGGATTTGTTAAAGCCCTATATTTATACTAGTGATGTTATCACTATTCAACGGCTATATTAGCAACAGTCAAAATTCATAACATAAAACCAATGAAGTTGACATTTTATATAAACAAAAAGAGACATTTAATTAGATCAAGAGAGATTTCCATTAATTAATCTTTGGGTCGTTACAAATACAACCAATCCCATTCTTGGATGCATCACTATAGATCACAAACCTTTCTCTACTACAAGGTAGTGTGAGCACAGGTGCACTGGCTAACCTTATTTTGAGATATTTGAAATTCTCTTCACATTCCTCCATCCACATGAACTTAACTCCATTTCGAGTCAACTTGGTGACTGTATTAGATAATCATGAAAAATATTTCACAAAACATTGATAATTTTAAGCCAAACGAAGAAAGCATTGTTTCTCAATTACTATTGTTGGTCTCAACTAACTTTCAATAACTTCTACTTTCTTGGGATCCATATATATCATCTCTTTTGTGAATATGGGACCCAAAAATAAATCTTTCTAAAGCCAAATTCAATCTTGGTAATTTTTTCATAAATCTTCTCCTTTCTCAAGGTCTTTAGTACAATTCTCATGTAATCTTCATGATCTTCATTTCTTTTCGAATAGATATGGGTATCATCTATAAAGACTATCACAAACTAATCAAGACAGTCTCTAAAGACTCAGTTCATTAGATCCATGATGATAATGTGGGATTTAGTAAGACCAAAAGTAACAACTATAAATTCATAGTGTCCATACCTGGTACAAAATTCCATTTTTACAATATCTCCTTCTTGACCACTAATTAATGATATCCCGAATGAAGATAAATCCTGGAAAAGTATTGAGCTCTGTGTAGTTGGTTGAATATGTCATAAATGTAGGTAAGAGGATATTTTTTCTTGATAGTGATCTTGTTATGTTCCCAATAATCAATGGAGAGTCTCATTGATCCATCCTAGTTCTTATCAAATAGAATAGGTTCACCCCAAGGTGATTCACTAGGGTGTATGAATCCCTTTTCAATATTCTCTTGGAGTTTCTTCTTCAATTCAAGTAAACCAATTGGGGACATTCTATAAGGTTTCTTTGAAATAGGAATAACACCCGGTATGAGTCCTATTGAAAAATCAACCTCACGATTCAGTGGAATACCTGAAAAGTTTTCTATAATGACATCATTAAACTCTCATAGAATGGGTGTATTCATAATTGTTAGTTTCTCCCCAACTATTTGAGATAGATAACCTTTTTTTATGTGAATCAAGTCCCATAAGATGGAGGAACTATTCACTGGAAGGTCATAATCATCCTTACATAGATAGATGATCATAGATTGATTTGGAATATGAAATGTGACTTCCCTCCCTTACTAATTGATAGGATATCTATGTAGATAAATCCAATCCATGCCAAGAATCACATAAAATTCTACTATAGGAAGGATCTGAAGATATGCAGGATGAAATTTCACACAAACTTCACCCAAACAAGAGTTGTAAAATTTTGATGTGATTGTTGTACCATTAAGATTTGTCTCAACTAAATCAACATCTAATTGTTGAGGTAATATAGTGATACACTTAGAAATTTCTTTAGAAATAAAAGATTGGTTGGATGAAAAATCAAAAAAAACATTTGATACTTTAGAGTGGATGATAAGTGTACCTTTCACCACTTCATTATCATACTCCACATTGTCAATAGTGATTTCATGTGGCTTTATTTTTTCTTTGTACTTGAGAGTTTGCCGACACTGATCATCATCAATAACCCTTTTATTATGGAATCAATTTGAATAATTCCCCATTTCTTTACACATGTATCATTGAAGTGTAAAAGTTGAATTATGTGTAGACTTTTCTCTAATCACATTATTAGACTATTTTTTTCCCATCACTTCGGCATTTAGCTACCTCATGACCTTATTTTTCACATATAAACATTTACTAGTCTCTTTAAGACAATTTCCTCCATATTTCTTTCCACACATTGAGCATAAGGGAAAAATAACAATTTTGCTCAATGTAATATTTAGATTTTCAGTTGAATTCCATTTTTCTTTTTTTATCAAACCCATAGGATTGATGGATTACTCCAATCTCTATCTGAACCTTCAGAGCACATCGAACTATTTCTTTATACTTATTGAAGTCCTTTATGGTAAATTCCCTTCAGATATTCCTTTCATACCATTTAATAAAAATTTACCAATGGGTAAATTTTAATTTAAAAAATTGTAGATGAATAAAAATAATATTACATATTTTGGAAACATTAAAATGGTTGATAAATATACCCTAGAAAATATGTACGTATAAACAATCTCAAATAATAATGAGATTGCGAAATTTATCGCTAACCATAGATCTGATATCCTTTGTATGTATCTAAACCACCTATATAATGATTTAAATAATGTAATTGACTTAATCAAAAATCGTAGTCATTTTTATTATATCATAAATGAGCATATTATTATCCATTTTTAGTAACATTTCATTGTTACTCATTATTTGGATATTAACTACTTTTTGTTCTTATGCAAGTTTTGTGGAATTAGTTCTGATTATCCTTTTTAGATCATAGTTATATCACAAAAAAATTATTTTAACATAATATATAACATATTTATTCATCATTCAAATTTATATAATCATTATTTAATAAATATCATTTAGAATGAATCACATCACATCGTGGAGATGGTACACCATACGTATGCACGAACGACAATAACGTTCCCATAATTGTTGAATGGTTTTGAATTGAATAGTGTATATCATTTAAGAATCAATAAAATGTTTTAATAATGAAATGATGTTATTATTTCCATCATTATACCCTTCTATGTAATGTGGTGGTGAAAAAATAGATTACACCACAGCATGGAGACGGTAAGTCGTACTCACACACGTGTGGTGATTTCATTTTTCATCGGATAGATATAAGGTGGAATATGGTTGTTTCATAATTATAATAACATCACAGTATATATGTTCTACTTTATTTATGATTTTATAATTAAAAAACTCATGAAGAGGATGAATAATAATAAATATTTTGGAATGTTTTGGTAGAGGATATTACCTCTTCTTCGACACGCTTCCTCTAAATCTCCCCTTAGAGCCCTGGAGTTCGTCTTGGAAGAAGACCAAAACATATACAATGTAACTAGGGAGGTTGATAAGGGAAAATGGTATTGGATTTCCAATATTTAAGCCTCAAAGTAAAGTGAATAGGTTAGGTAGGAGGTTCCATTTTATAATTGAGGTGAGGGGAACTTTTTAAAACTTTATAAATAATAATTTATAATAAAATAGAACCCTACCAAAAACCACCAAAATGTCCCAATTTAAAATATAATATGATATAAGGTTGTAATATTATAAACCAATAAATTTTTGATAAGTTTTATGTCAATTGAAACATTAATATTCTAATTAATAGTTAGTTATTCTATTTAATGTTTAATTAGGGTAACAAATATTTAATTATTAAAAGTCTGTAATATTTAACTGTTTGATGTAAATGAGAGTATAAATAAATATATTATTGTATTTATGTCTACATAATAATTATTCTATTGTTTTTTTAAAAATAATTATTTTTAAATAATTTAATGAAGCATTATTTTTCTAAACAAACATCAGTGTCAATTTTGACACAATTAAATTTAATGATTTTTAAAAATATTAAGATAACAAGTTAAATAAAAAATATATTTTATTATATTAATAAGAAGTTACGGTCATCTATAAAATTAATTAAACATATAAATTAGCCAAAATTATATTTTTTTAATACTATTAATAATATTTATCTGTTAACTCTATTAATAAAATAATTACTCCATAAAGTTTTTTGTAATGATTTATTATACTTATTTGTTGGGTAAAAATTTTAAAAAATATATGATGATGAAGGTAAATATACTATACTTCATAATAATAATTTTATTCAAATTTATATTCCTGAAAATTCTACAATATAAATGTTTTAATTTTGAAAACATGAATGTGATGATCTTAATATCACATTAAATAAAATAATATAAGTGTCAAAATCTATTCTATAAGTCTTAAAATGGTCAGTAACATGACCCTTGAATGGTTATGGTCGCGATATACTCGAAAAAATGACTGTGGTCAGGTGTTTGGGTCTTTTTATGGTTATTAGTATTTTAATAAAAATTGTTTTATTGATTTCGCATCATTTAATTAATTTTTACATCATCAAAGTATATTTCTTTAAGGTAATAATTTAATTCCAAAAAACTAAAAATAAATTACCATGATAAAAAAAACATAAATATAAATGAGTTTTTATAATCAAATTTATCTCCTCTATAACCTTATATTAAAAATGAATTTGTTATTAAAATTTGAGTGAGACATATTTAGCTTTTCTTTAAATAAAAAAAATAAATGTCCTAATCTCATCTAAGTGGCTTCCAAAGAACACTATTTCAACCCAATGATGATTTATTTTGAAACAAATTCATACAATTATATTAAGACAAGTGTTGGGGTAATTTAATAATAGTATTATGACCATTAATTTCCCGATTTACCCTTTTATCATATTAAAAAATTACCAAAATTACTATTCATAATGCCCAAAAATAAAATAATGATAATTACATAATTTGGACCTAATGATTAAAAATATAAAATCCATTTTTAAAAATTCAAATCGCAGATGTTTAGTAATTAATTTAAAATTAATCTTATTTTCAGAAATATGTAATGATTTTTAAAATTTAAAACATTGCAAAAGATTGAAATGTTTTTACATCAGAATTCAATGTAAAATTAATTATAATGACATTTGTTTTATTGAATAATAAAAATATATTATATTTATAATTTTAAACCATTAAATATTATAATGTAACCATATAATTTTTTTTCTATGAAAAATGTTGTGTTCAATTAAAATTTATTAAATTTTTACTATTCATTAAAATTAGAAAGTTATTAGAAAAAATATTAAAAATTCATCCAAAGTAAATTTTTATGTCTTTATTCCAAATAACATGTTTATGTTGTCATATAAAAATTAAGAATGTGTTAATATACTAATTTAAAATGGGTCCTCTATTAAAAGGTATAAAATTACTCCTTTGAAAAATATAGGTTTTTATACATCAAATAGGGTTTATTCGTACTCTATGACAAAAAATATCTATAGGATGAATATAAAAATATTTTAATAAGTATATAACTTATAATTTTAAATAAGTTTATTAACAAATAGTAATTCACCTAATTTATTGACAAAATATACAAAAATATAACTGATTTATATTTTTCATAAATAATTGGTAGTGAAAGACTTCACCATACATTTTTTTTAAGATAGTTATATTTATTCTCCCTAACCTAAAAAGTAGGTTAAAATGGTCATTTTATACTAAGGTAATCTTGTGATTCGTTTAAACTCACGATTCTGTGCTGTACAAGCTATTGAAGAATTAAAATTATTTAGAGAAAATGTTTCTTAAAAACATTCGGGTGTTATATGAATGATGTTGTGATCATGAATAATTAGTTTTAAATGAACATTATTAACAACTATTACCTTAACCAACTCTAAGAGTCACTAAGAAAGATAAATATGGAGTTTGTTGAGAGTTCAGGTAATGGAGGCCATTGACGAAAGAATTATTGGCTTCCTTTAGGTAAAGAATGTGGAAATAATTACCTAAGTGAATGTATTAGAGGATCATGAATATATTTTTACTATGTAAAAGGACACAAAGAAAGTTACTATAAGTGAATATTGGCCTCCCTAATACATCAATGAAGGTTAAGTGTTTTAAATGTTGAATAAATAGTCATTATGCAACTCAGTGTCCCAAGAGGAAATCTCTTGAAGAGGATAAACAAATGGTGTGATTAAGGGTTACATTATTGATGAATAAGAGACTATAAATGGAATTTTAAGGGAAAGAGTTGTTATGTAATATGATGAGGTATCATTTTTAATGGAATAAGGATAATGTGAAATAATCAAAAATTATATGTATTTGGATTCAAAAATTAATTTTTATGAATGATGAAATATACAAGGGTTGTTCTAGTTATGTTATTTTCTTAGTATTTAAAAGTTTATGTTTAATGTTTCCAATGGACTAGTGGAGTGATTTTTTGACAAGATGATGTTTTGAATAAGGAAAGGTAACCTTAATATGTTCTTTATGTTATGATAAAACTGTTATGAATAAGTAAAATGGATGGTACTCATTACCATGGAACTAAGTAAGGACTTGTTAATAGGTGGGTTATTATATTATTAATGAAGTTTATAGGATTTTATGATTTATTTAATATATATACTATACTTTGGAATAAGTAAAGAATGCATGTTTTCCAATAGGATTTTTGGTAATTAAGGTTATTACCATGTTTCAAGGGAATATACAATAAGGGTGTTCAAATATTTGAAATGTGACAAAGTAGTGGTAATTTTGGATATATCGGGGATCAATTTTAATATTGTTTCATGAATTTATTTCTAAAGCATTGTATTTCCATCTTTCAGAAGGGTTATAAGGTTAACCATTCATGAAAAAATCATGTTAAACTTCAAAGAAGGTGTTTATGTATTGAGTTTATATAAAAACATTAAATAAAGGTTATTTAGGGTTTAAAAGTTTTTCAAGGATGTCCATAATATTAATTTTAGAAATAATATTATTGTGGTTTTAGAAAAGGACAACATGTATGTCAGGTGAAAACCAATCAAGTCCAGAAATTCCATGGGTCTTGAACCCGTGGCCAAAGGATGATAAGGGATTCACACCTACCACTGCCATACACGATGTCCTGGTAAATGAATAATTATTTTTGATGAATAAATATTTATTATGAATAATTAGTGTTAATTTTTATGTTTATAGATTAATTCATTTCGATTTTTAAGAGACAAATAAGTAGACCATTATTTCTCTAACGGGCCTTAAGATCTGTTAAAAGTGTATTTTAGTGCCTCATGGATCAAATTTATTTTCTAGACAATAATTCCTTGAGGTAATGGATGTATTAGAAATTGATCAAAGCACAACCAACGAATGATTTTTTTATATAAATATATCAAGAATTACTCAAAAGTTTTAAAGTGATAAAAGAAATATTGTCCTAATAACTTAAATTTTGTTGAACTGATGGCTTTTGAAATCATCATAGATTTATTACTTTGAGTCCCTCAACATTTTTTTGATCATTAACTTATTTGTGAATGATGACCTCAATAACTCTCTATAAATATTTACACTTTTCTTCCATGTCTAATACTTACTCCAAACCTATGATCTTCTATGTGGAAACCTAGATATATGTTACTTTGGGTAACTGTTGTGGTTCCAACTTTCCTCTTTTAAGGTAATTTTTAGTATTCATTTTTATGATGTGGGTTAATATGAATGAAGCTTTTAAGTATTAAACCTTGGATAAACCATATGAATATTTAGAGAAAAAATCATCTTAAGTGGTGTAGAATGTAACACCCTAAGATTTTCTGAATTGTTTTTCGAATTAATTTAACATTTTTTATAATTTTTTCATTTCACGAAACACTAAAGGTAGTTAATTTTATATTAAAGTATTATGTTTGGCTTGCGTTATATGTAACACAATGTTATGCATGAATTAACTCAATATAAACTTTGTCCTGCTCTACACAGAACATTGTGGTTAGCTTACATTATGCGCAATAATGACTTTCCTCGATGACTTGCATAACACGCAAGACGTAGGATTATCGAAAAATAATATGTTATTAAAATATGATTATTTAATATTATATGATAAACCCTTGATGTTAAATTACTGGGTTTGAATTATATTAACTATTTTATGAAAATATTTGGTTTATACAATATAATATGAATTCATAGGTTACAAATTAATTATAAAGGAATATGAAAACTGATTAAATATAAAAGAAAATATTTTTATTGTCACCAATATTATTTAACCTAATAAATTAATTTTTCATTTATTACTATCAATTCACTAATTGAAACATTCATTTCACACATAACATCAACTTGCTGTATGTTACCCGTAATACTGAATTTTTACAAAACATTGTTTTATTCTTATAATTCTTTAAATGAGTTAGTTATAACATAACTATTAAAAAATAATAAAATTAATAGTAAAAAACAAATATAAAATATTATTTATTATGGTTTTATATAAATAAAACATAATTATAATGAAAATTATAATTTTTATTGAAGCCTTTATATGTTTAAAGGATATCATTTTCTCAAATGAACTAATTTTAATGTCCTTTTATGAAAAATAATAAAAAAAAAATTTAAAAAAATTTAGAAATATAATTTGATAAAAATGAAATTCATTTTTTTTAAAATATCAAAATTATATTAGGTTGAATGTTTGATATTTTTTTTAAAAACATCATTTTTTTATTAATAGTGTAAAATAATGTTTTTAGTTAAAAATGTATTTTTGTTTTATTAGTTATTAATGTTGAATAAAATTATAAATTTGTTTTAAGGTCACATCAGATAAATATTACATCTATTAATACTATTAAATTCACTATAATCAATTTCACATACAAATTGAATATAAAATCTTAACAAATTTTTGAAAATATTTCAATTTTTTAAACCCGTTATTTCCTCTCGTTTGTGGGATTAACATTAATCTTAATTTTTCCCCAAATATTATTTGAATTTAAATAAACTAAAATACCCAATTTTATTTAGTATAATATTTATATTCTACTAGGACGAAGTTAATGTTTGACCACAATGATAAGTAAAAGTGATTAAAATAAATACCAATGATTAATGCCCAATTAAGATTAATTAAGAACTAAACCTTAGTATTAAGAGCCAAAATGACCTAGAAACTTGTAAAACACACATTTGATGTCCATAGATAATACAAAAACCTTCCATTATTGATTTTTTTGGTTTTTATGACTTTTTTAGGAAAGAACATGTGTACACCAAACATGTTTCTAAAAATTCTATGCGAGTCCTTTTGTTTCCCTATAAAAATCCACCACCTCTCTCACTTCCTCACACCTCTAAAACCTATTATGTTAAAAACATACATTCCCTATACACTTTATATAAATCGTTTATTAATCCTAGAAGCCATCCCTTGGGTATAAATCAGTCCAAGGAATCCTTTTGGCACAAACCAAAAGTTGTTACCTTATTAAGAGGTAATGTCTTCTCTCAAGTCCTTTATTTTATTTTCCTTCTACACCACCTCAAAATATCATTATTCTATAATTATATAAAAAAATATTTTGTTAAATATAAAATAATTTTGTTTATGTAAATGGTTTGACCTAAAATTACACAGGCCTCCATCTAAATGGTAACAAACATACTGTTTTTGTGTATGACGAACTACTACATCATAAAACGATGATTGTTAATTTTTCCATTACCACCAATCATGGTGTCCATTATGATGAAAAATATATTCATGTATGATATATATTATATTTATAACGTATTTATTCATCTATAATTTTTATTTGGATCTTCCCTTTATTCTTTCCATCTTATGTAAATACGATAATTTAGCTCAAGGAAGTGTGGACTACCACCCCATCAAAGCGATATGATTCATTCATACACTACATGGATTGTATTAAGTATGATTTTAGTGAATATATATGATATGAATGATATTATAAAGATAATTTAATAATTATATATTTTTATATATATACATATATGTCTTTTAAATTCTTTCTCTCAACACGACAAATAAACAGAAATATAATTCATGTGTACATATGACCTACTATTTCCATGAACGGTGTATTATATTTCATACTTATATATTTTATATTTTATTATAATAAAAATATAATGTATGTAAATTATATTTATATCATGGTTTTTATTATGTAAATCATTATATAAAGTATAAATACCAATGATATAACAAATTAAGACACATGAAAATAACAAAGTGAACATTACCTAAAGTGAAATCTTAACATAGGACTATTAAGAATCGGGTATTACAAGGTCATAATAAAACCATATATGGTATTATATATAAGAATATGGTTATTTATAATATGTATAATAAATGTATATTTATTATATAGGTTGTTTGAATGAGTACAATGAGAGTCAAGACACAATGTAAGAGAATTTTATCTCACTTTTTATTCCCATGAGATACATGCTATGTTCGCCACTCATTCCATTTTTGTGGTTTATATACTGCCCATTATTGTATTATATGTATATTATACCTAAATTAATGGGTTATTAACATATTATTTTTATGAAATTTCAATCATGGGGTTTAGTTTTAATAGTTTCCAAAATGGTAAAAATGTTTTGTCTCAATTTTCCTTCTTTGAGACTCATGTTTTGTTATGAACCTAAACTAATTTTTGAGGTGTATATACATCCATTTTACATGTTATATAACAAATATACTTATTTTCATGATATTTTATGCTTCATTTATTTTCCTTTTCTTACATGGATATTATGGTACCATGTTACCATGTTATAAGAGTTTATTGAGACAATCTCATCGATTTTTGATATTTCATATGTTTATAATTATTTTGATGAATTATTATATTCCATGTCATGACCTGTCCCCGGGGGACTGTGTCGTGACAAAACCAAGGCCTCCTTCTATAGGATAGGGGCTAGTGACTAGCACTGAAAGGTGTAATCCCTAAAACTGGGAAGACATTGCCTTTATAACCTATAATCACACGCAACCAAGCACACAACAAGATACGAACACAAGTAAACTAAATAGTAAGCATAGTGAGTACCATATGTAAAAGGGGCCAGAATACAAGCCCAAATGGAAAGTAAAAGAAACTAAAAGTACAAGTAAACTAGATAAAAAAGAAAGATAGATGTTGGGTCATCCTCTGAGGTTCCTACCTGAAGTGTAGGTACATATCGCCTCCTCATCACTCCACATTAATCTGTCTCCTTCACGTACTGACTTGTCGTAAGGTCCTACTCCGGTCACAGTCCAGTACTCTTACCCTCAGTCTCGATCAACGCTATCCATCATCTACACCAAACACAACAAGGTGCGGGCATAGCCCGTCCAAGGGTGAGTGTAACGATACTGAGTAGGGACCCTGAGACCCTAAAGTTCTCATACATTCCACAAAGGATAAACCTCAATACATGAATTCAACTATCAACCCATCTTAGGTATATGCTCATACATATACCTAAGTTATAAAGACAACTGTCAACCCTACATAGGTTTATACCAATACATATACCTATGTTATAAATCATACCCCTCTCAATCATGAGGAAACACAGGGTCCAACCAGAAATCCCAAATCTCAACTGTTCCACAAAGGAATGAAAACCACAAAGGAAGGTACCACAAAGGTATTCCACATAGAGGAATACCACTAAGGTATTACCATGATGGAAATTACCATAGAGGTACAAACTCAACTCACACCATGTATAACTTATGTACCATAGTTGAGATGATTAGATGTAACTAATGCATCATCTTACTCTGTTAAGAAGCAGAACCACATAGGATCACTTGGTGCCAACCCACACAGGATCACTTAGTGTTGACCCATAGAGGATCACAAGGTGCTGACCCACACAGGATCGATCGGTGCTGACCCACATAGGATCGATAGGTGTTTACCCACACTGGATCGCTCAGTGCTGACCAAGACAGGATCGCTAGGTGCTGACCCACATATGATCAATCAGTGCTGACCCACACATGATCTCTCTTCATTATTCACGTCACATCTAGCTATAGGGTTCCCGCACTATGCTCTCTTGTCTCCAGGGGGTTCTACTCCACAAGAAACTGGTCAATGCTCCAACTGCCACGAAGTCTCAAGAAGAAGTATCTCAATGGACCGACACATCATATGGGTGTCAAAGTAACAGACGGTGCATCAATCGGATGCCCAGACTATGAGATATTAGCCTATTAGTATCGAGGGCCCAGTTGAATTCATGGTTGAACATACCCAACCATTCCCCAACATTAACCAATTATCATGAGGGGTATACCAAAGGGACCATCTCACTCCAATGTTCCTGGCGCCACAGACGATTCCTCAAACGGACTCCTGGTACCAAAGATATAGTTAAATATGCCTAAATAGGTCGAAGTGGGTCTGGGTCTGGTCCAACCTTGCACAATCTGGCCTGGACCGACCCGGTTTGGGTCGGTCCGGCTGGGAAATGGCCCGTGGGGTGGCAGAGGCTGCGGAGGATGTGAGCGGTGTGAGGCCACAGAACCGTGAGGGAGGCGCTAGTGACGCGGAACCGCGAGGGGGTCGTGGTGGTCACGGGAGGTCGTGATCGGCGTGAGGATGTGAGGAGGCTCAGAAGGATACGGGCGGTGTGGTTGGGCCGCAGGTGGTGCGGCAGGGTCACGGGGCAGCTCGGCAGGCCGTGGGGCGGCGTGGGGAGGCCGCGGGCGGCAGAGCGCTATGGGGCATGGAGGTCGCGGGCGGCGTTGGTCACTTGGCGACGTCGTTGCCTTCATTGCGGTTCTTGAGTTCCACTATTGACAATCACTGACACCGGTCACCTCATTCTTCCATTGTGAAGAAAACCCTAAATAAGCAGAGTGGTGGTGGGGTCGGGCCATGTTTGTATGGCATGCACCCTCCGCGTTAGAGCGGAAACCAGAGGCTTAACATGATAATGAATCAAGAACAACAAACTATATAATTTAATATGAATCATGGATCAAATTGTTTTGGTCGATCCACATTCTCCATGCCTTCCAAGAATGAAGAAATTAATCAAGAAAATTCAATAATTCCATAATAACCCCAATCCTAGTTTGATTCATTGATAGAGGTCACGAGGAAGGAGACGAAATTTTTGGGGATAGACGGACGTTGATGAAATCAACTTTACCTTGAGCATCAGATCGTTGATGTTGAATACATTCCTCATCAACGAATGTCCCAAGGAAGAAGTCGAAGTCAAAGTTGGATTTCTTCATTGGAGAGCTTTTCTCCCATGGGTCCTTCCTCCCAATTCCACCAAAATGAAGAGGTCACCAAAATAAGAGATTGTGCTATCTATTAATTTTTTGGAATAAATTAAAAATAGATTAATTAATTATTTGATGGGTTGGCTTAATTAATTAAGGGGATGGTTGCCACAATTATGTGGGTGAGCTCAAGAGGTTTATCTCACATAAGTGGGGATTTCAAGAGGGATAAGTATTAGGTGGTCACCACCACCATAACCCACATGGGAGGTTAGGCTCGGGTGGTCCCCACAACCATAACCTATGTTGAGAGGTTTTAGTTCAGGTGGTCCCCACATCTCAAAATCCACTTTGGAGATCCTAACAAAAAATAAAATAAAATGTTACACAACTTTTATTTTATTTTATTCTTTCACAAAAACCCCAAAAAATACCTCTAACTCTCGACCAACTGACATTGAGGTAAAAGTCTCCATACGTGAATACCAGCATTGCAAGTTCAAAGGTGCATTCAGATTTCAATTTTGATCATCGATTCAAAAGTTACAAAAACCCGCTCGTACGTTTACTGAATGTACCCAAAAAAAAGTTCAAAAATCGATTCCTGACACTCCAGGCCTCAGAATCATGGCCGTAAATTTTTAAAGACTCGTAAAATTTCCATTAAATTAAAAAAATTCCTGGAAATTTTGGGTCATTACATTCTCCCCATTTTAGGCTTTATGCCCCCATAATCCACAACTCAAACTATAAGAATAAGTGGGGGTGCTGAGCATGCATCTGAGCCTCCCTCTCCCTTGTGCTCTCCTGGAGGATCTCGTGGTGCCAGTGAACGCGCACCAGAGGTATCAACCTCCCACGAACGACCCGCTCCTATCGATACTCAATATCTACTGGATCCTCTGTAAAAGTCACCCCATCGTCGATGTCAAACTCTCCATGGTTGATGATGCGAGAAGGGTCGTGCACGTATCTACTCAGTTGGGAAACGTGGAAGATTTCATGCAACCGGTGAAATTGAGGTGGAAGAGCTAACTGGTACGCCACTTCGCCAACTCTACTGAGGACCTGAAAAGGTCTGATGAACCTCATAGATAACTTGCCGCCTCATCCAAATATTTACAAACCTCTTTGAGGTAAGACCCGTATAAAGACGTAGTCACCATTATCGAACTCTAGAGGTATTTATCTTCTCATAGAATATGACATGTTCCTACTTTGTGTAGCCTTCATCTCCTCCTGGATGATCTGCACATTCTCTGTGGTAACCCATACTATCTCTGGTCCCACGAGTGCTAACTCCCCTAGGTCAGTCCAGCACAAAGGTGATCTTCAAGGTCGCCCGTACAACACCTCAAAAGGTGTCATCCCAAAGGTGGAGTGATAGCTGTTGTTGTATGAAAAATCCACCAAAGGCAGGTGATCCTCCCAGCTGAAACCGAAGTCGAGGACACAAGCACGTAGCATATCCTCAAGAGTCTGAATGGTCTACTCAGTCTGGCCATCCGTTAAAGGATGGAAGGCGGTTCTCAAAAAAAGATGCATCTCAAAAGCCTCCTGCAACCCCTTCTATAGCCAGGTAGTAAAACATTCATCACAATCGGAGACAATCATCAACGATAATCAATGTAACCGCACAATCTCTTATACATAGAGGTATCCCAATCTCTCTACTGAACCCTGCTCTCTGATCGGTAGGAAGTGGGGTGACTGAGTGAGTCAGTCGATGATTACCCAAATCGAGTCATGTCCCCTGGATGTACATTGAAGTCCTGTCATGAATTACATAGATATCCTATACCACTTCCACTCTGGAACCTCTAAAGGCTAAACCAAGCCTGCTGGTACCTATGCTCTGCCTTCAATTGCTGACAGGTGAGGCACAGAGAGGAAAACTCTGCAACTGATTTCTTTATTCCCAGCCACCAGTGCTGTCTTCAGAGATCCTGGTACATCTTCGCCACTCCTAGATGTACCGTTATAGGGGATGTGTGGAACTCCCTCAACACATCCTCTCGAAGTTACACATGTTCCACAGTACATCTTCTTAAGAGGATGATGTGTTCCCCACCATCAAAAAATCCATCAGGTGCGTGCCCTGTGGATATCTGAGTACGTTGAGCCTCACAATTAGCATCCCCACGTTGCGCCTCCCTAACTCCCTAATGAAGTGGGGGAGTGACTATAAGAGACTAAAGAAATACTGCTCTATCTCGATCCACAAAGGATATCTGTGAAGCGGCTAGCTGATCTATCACCTCGCCTAGTAGTTCTATACCAGATCTCTGGCTGAGTGTATCTGCTACAATGTTCCCCTTCTCGGGAGTGTAGACTATCTCGAATTCATAGTCCTAGAGGAACTCAAGACAATGTCTCTATATTAGGTTTAGGTCCTTATGAGATAAGATATTACAGAGAATCTTGTGATTAGAGTACACTATAAAACATTCGACCATCAGATAGCGTCGCCACATCTTCATGGATAAGACCAGTGCTGCTAAATCTGGGTCAGGGGTAGCGTAGTTATTCTCATGTTGTCTCAACTGTCGAGAACCATATGTGATAACTTCTTGCTCCTACATCATGACACATTTGAGCCCGATCCTTGATGCGTCACAGTAGACTACGTACCCTACACCCTCCTCTAGAAGCCTCAAGATGGGGTCACTGGTCAGCCTCTGCCTCAGCTTCTAAAAACTCTGCTGGCATCTCCCCGGCCACATGAAGGGTTTCCCCTTCTTCATCAAGGCTGATAGTGGTGCTACAACTATGTAGAAATCTAGTACAAATTCTCAGTAGTATCCATCCATACCCAGGAAACTTCGTACCCCCATCACACTTCTGGGTGGCTCCAAAGCAAGTATTGCCTCAATCTTCGCTGGATCCACTACAACTCTAGCCTTCGATATAACATGTCTCAGAAAGTGATCCTCTTGGATACAGAATTAGAACTTCAAGAGCTTACCATAATACTGGTGCTCTTGGAGTGTGTCCAGTACTACCTTCAAATGATAAGAATGATCCTCCTCAGTATCCAAGTAGATCAGTATGTCATCGATGAAGACTACTACAAAGAGATTAAGGCATGGATGAAATATCCAATTCATGAGTCTCATGAACACTACTGGAGAATTGGTTACACTAAACTACATTAACAAGATATCATAATGGTTGTACCGACATCTGAAAATAATCTTCTTGCACATCCTCATTTCGTACTCTGAGCTGGTGATATCCTGATCTATGGTCTATTGTTGAGAAACATTGTGCTCCCTTCATCTGATCAAAGAGGTCGTCAATCCTCGAGATTTGGTACTTATTCTTCAGGGTCACTTGGTTCAGGCCCCGATAGTCAACAAAAAGTCTCAAGATCCCATATACTTTCTTGGTGAATAGAATCGGGGATGCACAAGGAGAAACACTAGGCTGGATGAATCCCTTCCCCTGTAAGTCCTCTAGTTGTACCTGCAGCTCATGAATCTCTACAAGAGCCATCTGATACACTGGTGTAGATATCATTGTCATCATGGTGTAAAAGTCAATGTAAAAGTCCACCTCTCTATGAGGAGGTAGACCCCGGACATCATCAAGGAAAACATCTTCATACGGGTCCACCACTATAGGATAAATAGGACACTCCACATTAACTTCTCTGAGGGTAAGGATAGCCAACTGATGAGTGATCAGCTGCACTTTCCTCCGGGTAAGTCCATCATATGCTGTAAAGGCTCCCTTCTTGCCAATGAAAGAAAACCTAGTCTTATCTATGTAGACACACCGCACATTTGGCCTAATATAGTCAATCTGAGTATGGACTTTAGATAACAAGTCCATACCCAAGATGACATCGTGAGGCCTCGACGCCACTACTAAGAGATCCCGGTCAAATCTCTCGCCTCCAAGAGTAATATCACACTACCAGGACCAGTGTGTAATCATTAAATCCACTCTTGTTGGAGTCACTATCCCAAAGGATCAATCCAACATCTCTGTCAGAATCTCCAAGCTTCGAATGAGGGAAGTTGCAATAAATGATTGACTGGAACCTGTGTCTATAAGTAGTACAGCTAAGGGGGAGTAAACATAGATCGTACCTCATATAATCTCTGGAGTGCCGTGATCATAGGCCTCAACTACCTGGATCTGATTTTTCCTCTGTCCACCTGATCCCTATGGTTTGGGAGGACCTCCTGGTGGGGGCGGCAGTAACATCTCAAATCGTCCCCCACCACCAGCTGCACGATCAACTCCTATGACATGTCTGCCTGCTCCCTATAGACCTCCTCAGTAGAACCTCAGTATCTTTCTAGTCGATCCTTCGACCGTCTGCTGATCATCCATACGATAGTTCGGATAGTCACGAGCCCTCTGACCCAACCCACTGCAAGCATAACACTGCCCTCTCCTGGAATAACTGGTTCTACCTTGGGTTACCCGCACAACCGATCTTGAATCCTGCGGTCGTCCACCTGTAAGTCTTGCCTTCTTGGAACTCTGTGTCGTCTATCTACTTCCAATTACAGAAGACACCTCTACATGATGGCTGGTGGTGGGTCTCACAACTGGTGATTGCTTAGCAAGAAAACTCTCCACTAAGAGGGCTCACTTTAATACTCCCTCCTGTGTCAGGATGATGAGTGATATCATCGAAGACCTATCTCCCACCTGATCCCCTACTCAATGGTATGAGACATAAAGAATGGGTTCCGAACCATATTAGTGGAGTAGCATGAGAGGTTAGTGAATCTTGCCAAGTACTGATCCACAACCATGCGTCCCTACTACAAATGAAGTAGCTCCTGTATGTGCACTGTGCGAAGAGTCGATGGGAAAGACTCTACCCGAAACAGGATCATAAAGTCTACCCAAATAAGAGTCACCTCATCATGAACTTAGAGTATCAAGCTCCTCCATCTGCCTACTGATGCCTATAAAAGACAGGCGGAAGGATTACCATGAGATCAGTTGGTGTCCCTACCAGTCGAAAAAATCTCACCACAGACTCCAGTGAATCCTTATCCATTTGAGGTTCTATCTCTCCCATGATCCTAGGTGGCCTATGGTGCTGGAACTCATGAAATGTTCTCAAGAAATGTGCACCCTCTACAGCTAGGGCTGGTGGCATCGATGGCCCAATGGGTAATGGTACCGTTAGCCCATCCGATGGTACCTCTACTGGAAGGGGCCCTACACTGAGGCCTCGTTGCTCGATGGGTTGTCAGTGCATATATCTCTCGGAACCCTAGTTGTCTGTCTACGTGGAAGCATCCTAAAAAGAGGCAGGTTCACCACGATCAATAATTTATACCTAGTGATCTCACTAAATAAAACACAAGAAAACTTTTCAAAACACACAAGAAATCAGTGTTTTCGTGCACTGAGTCAGAAATCAGAAGTCAGGGTTCTGGTGTTTGGATATGTCGGCCGCCACACCAACACTGGATTCTATAAACAGATTACCACACTCACTACACTGAACACTATTTCCATTAAAATGATCAGAGTCTAACGTTCTACAGTAGAACTAACTCCTCTGATACCAATTTTTCAGGACCAGTCCCCCAGAGCCTGTGTTGTGACTACCCCAAGCCCTTATGCATAGGCTAGGGGCTGGCGACTAACACCGAAAAGAGTAATCCCTAAAACTGGGAAGGAATTTCCTTTATAACCTGTAATCACAGGCAACCAAGCAAAATACATGATACGAACACAAGTAAACTGAATATTAAATAGAGTGAGTGCAGTTTTTAAAAGGGGCTAGAATACAATCCCAACTAGAAAGTACTAGTAAATTGGAGGAAAAAGAAAGATAGCTACTGGGTAGTCCTCTGAGGTTACTTCCTGAAGGGTAGGTATAGATCGCCTCATCAGCACTCCATGTCTATCAGTCTCCTCTGTGTACCGACTCATCTTAAGGCCCTCCTTCAGGAACCGTCCAATCCTGGAACCCTCTGTCTCGATCAATGTTGTCCATTGTCTTCCCCAACCACAACAAGGTTCAGGCATAGCCCGTGCAAGGGTGAGTGTAACAATACTCCATAGGGACCCTAAGACCCTCATGGTCTCACAAAATCCCCAAAGGATAAACCTCAAAGCATGAAGTCAACATTCAACCCAATATTGGTATATGCCCATACATATACCTAAGTTATGAAGTCAAAATTCCACCCTACTTAGGTATATTACCATACATATACTGAATTTATCAAGTATACACATCTCAATTATGAGGAATCACAGGGTCCAACCAAAAATCCCAAAAGCTCAACTATTCAAAAAAGGAAGTAAAATCACAAAGTAAAGTACCACATAGGTACACCATGCATAAGAATACCCCCAAGGTATTACCACAAAGGAAAGTACCACACAGGTACAAACTCAACTCACTACAGGTATAACTTAAGTATAGTAGTAGAGATGATTATATGTAACTGCTGAATCATCTTACTCTATTAAGAGGTATACCCACACAGGATCACTCGATGATTACCCACACAAGATCGCTCAGTACTGACCCACATAGGATCGCTAGGTGCTGAAACACACAGGATCGCTCGGTGGTGACCCACATCGGATCGCTAAGTGATAACCCACACATGATCGCTCGGTGCTGACCCACACAAGATTTCTTGGTGCTGACCCCCATAGGATCGCTTAGTGCTTACCTGCATAGGATCACTCTTCATTCTTCACATCACAACCAGCTACTGTTTTCTTACACTATGATTGCTTGATTATGGGAGGGTCCGCTCCACAATCCACTAGTTGATACTAAAAATTCCACAAAGACTCATTAATAATTATATCAATGGATCGCCAAGTCATAGGGGTATCGACGCAATAGACGGTGTGTCAATTAGACGCCCGGTCTGTGAGTCATTAGCCTTTTAGTCCCGAGGGTCCGATTGAATTCATGCTCGATCCAACCTGAATATTCCCCAACTTTATGCAAATCTCTAGTGGGGTATACCAAAGGGACCGTATCACTCTGTGGTTCTTGGAGCCACAGAAGTTTCGTCAAATGGATGCCCAGAGCCAATGATTTGACCGAAGATGCGTAAATGGGTCTTAGTGGGTCCCTGTCCGGTCCGACCCGGCCAGGGCCGACCTAGTTCGGGTCGAACCGGATTGACCCGATTTGTCTAGCCTGGCTCGTGATGGGTGGCCTGCCCAACGCTGGGTAGCCCAGCTCGGGTAACGGTCCGCAGGGCGATGGAGGCCGCGGAAGCCGTGAGCGACGCGAGGTCGCGAGAGCGTGAGGATGGCGCGGGGGCCATAGAACTACGAGGGGGTCATAGTGGCCTTGGGAGGTCGCGAGAAGCGCAAGGCCGTGAGGCGGCTCGGAGGGTAGCAAGTGGCACGACTAGGCAACGGGGGGCACGACAGGGCACGGGGTGGCGCGACAAGGCCGCGGGGCAGCGCAACAGGCCACAGGTGGCAGAGAACCGTGGGGCGCGGATGCCAGGGGCGGCGACGCCGACCGCAGACAGTGGAGTCGTGGGCAGCAGGGTCGTGGGGTGGCGATGTTGCCTTCATCGCCTTCATCTCCTTCATCGTGGTTCTTGAGTTACACTGGTGCCAACCACTGACACCGATCACGGGCTTATCATATTATGAATAACACACCAAAGAAGCAGAATGACAGAGGGGTCAGGCCATGTTTGTTGGGCCCGCACCCTCTGCGTTAGAACGGTAGCAAACAGCTCAACTAGATCATGAATCAAGAATGAAAAACTCCACATTTTAATACGAATCATGGATCAAATCATTTTGGTTGGTCCATGTTTTCTATGATTTCTAAGGAGGAAATTAATCGAGAGAATTCAAGAATTCAGTAACAACCCATACCTCATTTGCTTCATCGAAGAAGGTAATGAAGAAGGAGATGACATTGTTGGGAATAGACAACCGTCAGTGACGTCGGCATTCCCTCGATTGTCGGTTCATTGACATTGAAGACATTCCTGATCAATGAATGTCTTGAGGAAGATGGCGAAGTCGAAGTCGGCATTCTTTATTAGTGTTCTTCGTTGGAGAAATTTTCTCCAAAAGATCCTTCATCCCAATAACACCAAAATGAAGAGATCACTAAAACAATAGATTATGATATCATTTAAGTTGTTGGAATAAATTCAAATTAGCATAATTAATTATTTGATGGGTTGGCTTAATTAATTAAGGGGAGGTTTTGAATAATTATGTGGGGGAGTTAAATAGGTTTCTCACACATAAGAGGGGAGTTCAAGAGGTTTAAGTCTTGGGTGGTCTCTACCACAGTAACCCACATGGGAGTTTAGGCTCGGGTGGTCCCCACCACCATAAACTATGCTGAGAGATTTTAGTTCATGTGGTCATCACCTCTCAACATCCACTTAGAAGATCCTAAACAAAAATAAAATAAAATGTTACACAACTTTTATTTTATTTTATTCTTTCATGAAAAATCGAAAACATATCTTTCACTCTCGTCCAACTTCCATTGAGGTGAAAGTATCTTTAATAAAATAATGAAATATCGAGTTCAACGGTGCCCTCAAAATTCAATTCTAAGCACCGGTTCAAAAGATTTCAAAACCTACTCGTACGTTTACTGAACGTACCCAGTAAAAGTTCTAAAATTCATTTCAGGCACTTCGGGCCTCAGAATCACACACCATCCATTTTCACGGACTCATAAAATTCCCATTTAACTAAAAAATAATTACATGGAAATTTCAGGTCTTTACATTCTACATGTCAGTAAATTCATGAATTTTATTATCCTATGGTTATTAACTACATATTCATTTATTGGTACCATTTTTTACTATTTGGAACATAAGATAGTTAAGATATTGTTTTTAAGAAAGCACGACTTTACCCTCTCTTCGGTCAGAAATATGTGTTCCTTCAAAAAAAATTATAAAAAGGGTTTCCAATAATATTATACTAATATTCGATGATCATTAAAAGAAATTTTTACCCTTTTTTTCTTATAACAGTGTTTTCAAAGGAATCTTCTCATTTCTTTCTGAATGATGTATTTTTTTATCATTATTACAATGAAAAAGGAATGCTCTTTTTTACCTCATACGACATGTATATATTTATCCGTCGTCAATCATTTGAAGTTTTATTTTCATGTTTATAGTTTATTTTTTAATGATTTTTTTAAAATATATTTTGAAATAAATGGTTTTCAGAATGTTTTCAAGATAATTTTTTAACTTTTTACGTAAAATGTTTTTCAAAAGGTTGTAGGTTTATAGATCCTTTTCCAAAGAAGAAAGAATATTTTCCTCAAGAAATATTTTCAAACATATCCTTACAAGTTACTTTCCATCTAAGAAAACACCAGTTAATGTTTCTTATACTCTTCTAGGAAATGATCTAAATGTTCCATTCATATCCTTTATATTAACAGGTTATGCTTAATGTTACTATCTTTATGAAATTCATTTCTTTTACAAAGGTTATATGATTTTGAAACCCATCTCTTTTAATGGGTAATGATTCAATGAAATTATAGTGAAACCTATATCTTTTCCATAGGCTATAAAGTGATGAAATGTTATTGATACCCTTTTCATTTCATGGGTTATGATTTGATGTTTATTGAACCCATCTATTTTCATGGGTCATGATATGATGAATGATTATTGGCACATGCATGTATTATTTCATTATGTGATGGGTAGAACTATATCTCTCTCCAATGCATTGGGTAATGATAAGTTGTATACTCTCTCAAAGAGTACATGGGTTGTAGCCCAAGCTTGAAAACAAGAAGGTACATGGGTTATATCCCAAACCCAAACGAAAGAGGGTACAAAGGTTTTATCCCAAGATTAAAACCAAGAAGGTACATGGGTTGTACCACAAGACTAAAAATAATTAGGTACATGAGTTATGGCCCAATCCTAAAATAAATAGGGTATATTGGTTGTATCCCAAGCCTAAAAATAAGAAGGTACATGGTTTATAGCCTAATCCTATAAACAAGAAGGTACATGGGTTATAGCGCAACACTGGAAACAATAAGGTACATGGATTGTAGCCCAAGCCTAAAATAAATAGGGTACACAAATTGTATCCCAAGCCCAAAAAATAAGAAGCTATATGGGTTGTAGCCCAATCCTAAAAGTAATAGGGAACATGGGTTATTTTCCCAATACTGTAGCAAGTACACAGGTTGTTGCCCAAGCCTAAAATCTTAGAAACGTCTTGGTAGGTAGCTTTGACATAAAATTTCCAATTCATATATGTATTCCAAAAATCCTATGTCTTATTCCATCATTATTATTTCATTTCTCATGATGTTTTTTCTTTATGATTAATATCTTATGAACTGCCAATATATATCCCATTACTCATGTTTATGATCTTTGATATGTAGGGTATGATCTCCTAATGTTATGATCATATTATCATACCCTCATCTTCATGTTTATGCTTACATGTATCCCTTATTTACCCTTATTAAGTGTCTGAGATCACCACTTTCTTATGTTTCTATTTCCTAGGTTATGAAGAGATGTTTTATGTAGTAGTAATAAAAGAGGATGTCTTTATGGGAGATTTTGAAGAAGTTTCACCAAGATAAAAGATTTTGTTTATAAGATTCCAAATATACTAAGAAATTTTGGTCCTCATGTATGTATTTTTGTAACTTTTAAAATATTCATATAAAATGATATAATATCTATGTATGTTAATACTCGATCGCAATATCACCTCTTTTTATTTTTCATTCCTCTATTTACATTAACCAGGTGAGTGGTCTTATTGTATATGACTTTATCTCTATTGTCCAGTACCTTTACCAACTACTCCTCATAAAAGAGGTCATTTTCTTATTGTAACACTTATTAATTTAGTACATGTGAGGGGTGTGTTATGTAATTCCTTAGGTTAGATACATGGAATACAACATGTACTTAAGGCATATTTGGTGGATGTACTAGTCAACATGCCACAAATCTAATGTAATCAATAATCTCAAAGGGTCCAATGTAACTAGGAATTAGCTTTCCCTTCTCCCCAATTATCATGAATCAATTACAATGATATATGTAGAGAAATACCTTATCCCTAATCTCAAACAATAAGTCTCATTGAAAATTGTGTCTATAGAATTTCTGTCAACTTTGGGAAGCCCTAAATTTATTTAAAAATTTCATATCCTAGAATCTTATGTTCACCAAATTCATACCAACATATAGCTGCTCAAAATATATTTCCATAAAGTGCTTCATATAGATCCATTCGGTTTATTGATTGGAAACTATTGTTGAAAGAGAAATAGACAAGCGGGAATTATCTATCCCTTCATCCTTTGAAGTATATTGAGCATGCTTTCAAAATTTATTCTAGTGTATGAATGGTCCGATTAGTTTTTCCATAATTTTGAGGGTGATAAGTTGTATTTGAGTTCAGCTCAGTGTTTAGATCACGTAGGATACTTTTCCAGAAAATGGTGGTAAATCTATGATCTTGATCAAATACAATCTATAATGGTACTATTTATAGCCTAACCACTACATTGATGAATATCCATGAAAGTTGATTAAGTGATAAGTCCTCTCAAATTGTAATAAAGTGATTTGTATTTTTAAGATGATCCATAACAACCAATAAAACATTATTTCATGTGGATGTCTTTGGATGTCAAGTGACAGAGTCCATGGTCCCATTTCCATGAAATTATATTTAATTATTTCATAATCCATTTATAAATTTTCCTTTTATACATCACTTTCAAACATACTAGTAACATTGATTTATAATTAGCAATCTCCTTCTTCATATTGTTCCACCAATATTTCTCTCTGATATCTCGATACATCTTTGTTCTCCATGGTTGGATGGATAAGGTTGAGCTATGTGAATCATTCAAAATATCCCTATTTATCTCAGAATTTTCTAGTAAACAATTTTATGGAAACTATACCACGACTCCTTCCTAGACAATTTTGAACACTGGGGATTTTCCATTTTTTATAGATTCCACCTTATTATTAATTTCCACATCATTTCTTTGACCATATTTTTTCTACTCTAAAAGGGATGGTTGAGAAATCATTTGAGAAAGGGATGATGATGTTCCTTCCATTATGATACCCATGTCCGTCCTATAAAAGTATAATAATATTGGTTCCCTACACTACTAGAAATGAACTCTATACCCATGCCCCTATACCAACGGTTTTCAAAAACCATTGGTATAATAGTCTATATCCCAAAATTTTAGAAAACCCATTGGGATAGAACATTTTATTGAAGGATATAAAAGTATATTTAAAAAACTATTATTATAGATACCTCTATAATAAATGTTTAAAAATAATAATAAGTATAGAGTTTTCTAAAATACAACGTGCCACCAGGACCTCCCCATTTTTTAATTGATCCACATTTTTCCCTATTGTGTGCTCCATCTTCTTCCCCAACTGGTGATCCATTTTTATTTTCATTCAATTGGTTTCTTAAACATCAAATTGGTTACTTCAAAATGGGTTATATAATCGACGAGGAATAATTTTCCTTTTTTATCTACATATAAAACACTGACCTATGAGATTTAATTGCATTCCCCATCTGCAACAATCTCTCATCCCTTAAAATTTTAATCCAATTATAATTGAATATTAAATTGGTATGTTCTCAATACTTATAAAACATAATTTTTATTTATTTTATAAGGACAATAATAATAACTGAGATTTTTTTGATAGATTATATATATTATCAATGTAGTTTAGTTTTAATTATAAATCTTATTGATTTTCATTATAAATTTGATTATGTATGATATAAATTTTTTAATTCAGAAACTCTATAATTATATATAAATCTAATATTAACTTATTATTATGATCTTTTTACAATCTTAACTTTAGTGGGTGCTTATTAAAAAATATTTTTAAGTGTTTAAAATTTTTAGTTCCTGGCTTATTTAATTATGTTACAAGTGATTTTGGGTGAGCTTTTTAGTTTAAATTGAATACATTTATAACATGTTATATAATAAAAAACTCCAAAATTATTAAGACAAAACATCAACTATATGTGTCCTAGTATTTTTTATATATAAATTAATGCTAGTTTATTTAAGGATTTATACATACTATATGATTATTTTAATAAAGAATTAACATGTCTGGTTTTGTAACATAGGATAAATCATGATAATATTATTTTTCATACATGTTGTTAATTTTTGGGTTTTCTTATGAAATGATTGTGAAAAAATATATTGTTAATATGATATGTTTTATATCTAGGATATAAGGAAATCATCCACAAATATGGTGTTTTTTCTCAATTACCCAACAATTGGAGACAATATACACCTCAACCTCATCTACAATATCTTCATAAATACTTTATTAAATATTAAAAAATTAATATAACTTGGGGAGGTGATATAATATTATTTTAAATTCTTAGAATGTTAAATAAACATACCCTTTGTGAAAAAAAAATAATTATATATCAATAGGTAAATCATATTTCGCTTATTGAATAATCTTTCTCTATTATAAAAATCTATTAGAATGGGTATTATATTTTGTATTGTACAAGCCCCAAATGTTGGTGAGTTAATTGAGAGGGAAATTCCTTTAATATGATTAATTATTAGAGTATATAACAATATGGTAATCCCAATCACATTATTAGATAATCTTTAATAGTCAATGTATATCCATATAAGCGTAATCCTATCACATCCTAAAAGATAGCCTAGATTTTCGGAACACTCATCTATAAAGAAATTCAAAATAAAATAGTAGGCTATATAAAACCATTCAAGCCCCATGAAAGTAATTAATGATAAATGGAATAAAATTGATAAGTAAAAATCAACAAAAAATAAATTTTCAAAGATTAATAACTTTAAAAAAACACCATATAAAGATATCATCTTCAGTGGTGTAAAAACAATTTAGCATATACACCTTATTGTGATAAGATGTTTATCATCGAAATATCCTAATATGAAATCATTGATCACCAATACTACAATTTTTATTCCGTACACTAAAAAAATATATTTACTTGAGGGTCACCATTGATTATAAATATCATTAATTATGAAATATAATTATCTCTATAAATTTAGACTTAATCCTAATAGTTTCTCATAAATACCCTAGAGAGATATTTATTTATACATATATTTTCTATCATATGCACTATGTTTCACATAATATCCATATTTATTCCATGTTATGATGACCAACTAATTTTTACCACTATCATCATTCTATAAAAAATTAATGTTCTAGGATCCCATTAAGGTATTATGCTTGAAAAAATATTTCAAGTAACTTAATTCAAATACATACCCCATATAATTAGTTTATTAATTTCATTCATGTTTTCATTTCTGCATTAACATGCTCACAATTTTACCTCATACAATCACTATTCACACTTTCTCATGAATTCTCACACTTTCCATCCCACACAATTTTAATTTAACTTGTACACTTTTTTATACTTTTCATCAACCTGTATCATAGTGTCACTTATCATTAAACACACATAAAAAGTGAAATAAATAAGAGAAAAAAATAAAAACAACAATTATAGTCACAATTTTTTGTAGTATTATGTATTTTTATTACTCATATATATAATTGAGTTCAATATCATGGTTTTATATTTATAGTATTTTATTATATATATATATTATTTTATTGTCTTTTGTATTATTATTCTCATATAGACTAGTGTGTGAGTTATGGTTTTATATAAAGTGAACAATTCTAATTTCCTTAAATATATTTTCACTTTAAATTCAATAATATTTCATTTCTCTTAAAACATGGCATATAATTTTTTTTACAGAATGGATAGAAGTTGGATGCAAGAAACTGATTGGATATAAATCAATTTTCAAAACAAGTTAGAGAGATGTTTAGATTTTTCAGTTAAAAATGATTCAGATAGCAGTCACATACAATACCCAGGTTATAATTTTCATTTTAATACCTTGGTTAACTCATGAAGAACTAAGTTACCATATAACAAAATCTGTATTTTAGACAAACTACTATGTGTGGTATCACGCTAGGGAGAAAATGAAATATCAAAATGTTCATGATCTAAATGAGTGGATTTGATTGGATAATTTATTAGATGACTTGTTTCCATTTATTCATCATCATGAGAAAAAAGAATCTCAACCAAATAAGACTTTAATACGAGTACACATGATGCATGTAATGAAAATGATGATGTTGACATGGTTAAAAAATTGAATGATTCTACCATGACTCTAGTATATCAACAATGTTGTAAAATGAAAAGAAAATAATTTTTAATCTATTTGTTTCATGGGAAAATAGTGTTTGTGATTTTTAAAATTTCTATCAATTAAATTCATACATATTTGAAGATATTACTTCAAGATGATAATAGATATTACCTAAAACCATTATATGGAATGAAATTTAGTTGAGGAACTTGAATTTTCTATATGAAAAATTCATGATTGCCTGAAATATTCCAACTTATTCTAGGAGGAAACTACTGAATGAAATGATTGTTTAAAATGTGGAACATCAAAATGTAATCTAAACACTGATGAAACCCCATCATGTGATCCACAAAAATTAATTTGGCACCTTCAATTGATTCCCCAAGTCAATAATATTTTTTTTGTATGATGAAATATCAATAAAAATGTTATGGCATTATAATGAGAGAAAGAAGGATAATAATGAGTTCGTTCATCGTACAGATGGATTTTAATGGTAGAAATTTGATGCTCAATATCCTAATTTCAAAGTTAATGTACGTAATGTGAAGTTGGGTATTTCATGTGAGAGTTTTAATATGTTTGGGAAGATACTTCACACAACAAATGGTTGGTTTTCATAAAAATTTATAACCTTCCTCACTAGATGTGTATGATTTTTTGTTTTCACTTTCACGAGTATACTCATATCCAGACCTTCTGATTATGGCAATGATATAGATGTATACAACCTTTAATAAAATGATTGAAACATATTTTGAAAGTGGGTTTATTCATATATGATGCATATTGAAAAGACATATTTCATATGCATGCTGTGATTATGTGGATGCTAAATTATTTTCCGGATTATGAAATATTTTATGGATGGAGTATAAAGGGAAAAGAATCATGTCCTATTTTTTTAAAGAATACATGATCTAGAATACTTAAATATCACTTTAGTTTCAGTTTTATGGGACATTGATGATTCTTACCAATATATCATCCATATTAGAATAATCATCGTAGGTTTGACAATTCCATGGAGACCGAAAATCCACCTCATCATATGTATGGAACTGATGTGATTAATGAGTTGCAAGATTTTATTTTTCATCCAAGGAGTGTTAGATACAATCTAGATAAAGGAGTAGTGTTTCCACTGAAACCCATTACAATTGGAAGAAGAAAATTAAATTCTTTGAGTTTCCTTATTGGTCAACCAATTTGTTACATCATTTCATAGATTTAATGCACATTATCAAAATAAGTGAAATGTTTCTTTCAATTATTCTTAATGTAAATAGAAATAAAAAATAGAATTTATGATATCATTGTGACTAGGTGGATTGAGATATCATATCATAATTTAGTCATGTGTGTATAAGTGAAAATAAATGGAAAGTTCCATTTGATTCTTATGTAATGACACCTATAGAAAAAAATCTTTTTCTAGAAGTATTAGAGACCATTACGTTTCCTAATGGATATTCATGAAACATAACCAAATGGGTGAAAAACATATTTGAAGCCAAAATATTTAAATAATAATGATTATCACATCCTTCTACAAGAGTTTATTCCAATAACAATCTTTCATCTACTATCAAATAATGTAAGGGTCTAAGTTATTCATTTTTTCTATTTTTATAGAGATCTTTGTTCTAATATTTTTTCCAAGTAATTTTTTATAATAATGCTGGAAGAGGCACACCAAATATTTTGTGAGTTAGAAAAAATATTTCCACCATCATTTTTCACATGCATATTTCATCTGACTATTTATATTCCAACCAAAATACTTCTTGGATGGCTTATTAATTTTCATTATATGTATCCAATAGAAATAAATATGTACACATTAATGTATTATGTACAAAATAGGAATCATACAAAAGGTTCAATCATGAAAGGTAACTTGGCTCAAGAATGTACGATTTTCTATTGAATGTATTTGTCTAATGTGACTATGTGACATAATAGACCAATGAGAAATGAAGAAGAAAATTATGAGAGAATTGTACCCAATTTTCGATCACTTCACTAAATATAGGGAATTAATAGATCATATACATCTACCACACTAAACCTTGAGTAGAAGGATATGGAACATCACATAGTTTTTTTAAATGTGTTTTTTCGATGATTATATAAAGTATGTAAATTGAACATGTATATCTTATATCATCTCATGTAATTGTACATATCAATTAAAATATGTCTATTTTTGATAGGAACCATAATCAAATGATAAATAAAAAGCATCATTATTTATCTTTGAGAAAGAGAGTGGCTTTTCATAGAAAATAGTTTTCTGGTAGGTAGAAATTTAAGGTAGAAGTATTACGGTAATAAATTAATAAAATCAATATTTAATTAATTTTATTATTCATTCATATTTTAGGTATTTATTTTTTCAACTCACACTACCTCTAAGTAAATAAGAACCTTGGATTTCCGTCCTAATTCTATGGTTCATGAATGAAAATCAATTATGGAAAATGGGTATAGATTTATTATCAAAGAATGTGAAATGATCACGAGAACACAACATGATGATTTTATGGAAACTACTGCAACATAATATTGTTCAAGTCCATAGGATAGTAAACCACTATTTGAAAATGTATCTTATTATGGATTCATTGATAAAATAATAAGATTGGATTTTTACTCTCATGGTCAGGTTATTGTGATGAAATGAATTGGTTTGATTTAATGATAAGGAATGGAACATTTATTAATTATTGTGGATTTTGAGTAATTTATATAACTCATGCTCTTGTCACCGATAATCCATATATACTAAATAAATGGAAAAAAATTTCTATGTGAAAGATCATATGTTACTTAAATTTGGTTTCATTATCAAACTAATCCCAAAAAATGTTTTTGATGATGGAATTTACACTATCCCTGCTCTCATTGGCCCGGATCCATTTATTACTTATGATGACTCCAATAGTCCAATTGTCATATTTGATTGTGAACCTAATGTTGTGGTGGGAATTATGTTGAATCATCCATCTGTGTTATTAGTTATTTTTTTATCTCATCTTGGGTTTTTAAGGTTGATACTATTAAAATTGATATACTATTTATTACAAATATTTTGGTATTAAACTTGACTTTCATGTGAATTTCAAGTATATACTATTTTCACTTTTATTTGAGTTTAATTTTCTAATATTGAATTGAACTGTATTTGAACCTACAAAAACAAAAAAATTGAAATAATTAAATTGATAAAAGCAAGATTAATTGAATTAAACATATTAATCTAATTAACATTAAAACCAAAATAAATGAAAAAAATGACCTAACAAAAAATTGAAAAAATGACCTAACCCAAAATATGAAACAAATAACCTAAGAAAAATAAAAATAGACAGATGGAATAATCAATTGACTAAAATGATCCAAATGTCCTAACCAAAATTTAATTCGATCGAATTGAAAATAGAATAAATCTATATCATACCAATGATAAACATGCTAATTTGAATGTATTAATTTTTCTGTGACATGTATTTTATGTTTTGATATTATTCCACTAAAAATAATATTCTTTTATTATATCACTATGTAGACATTATTTGGTTTCATAATTGGTATTCTTTAATTAAGTCACACCTCAAATTCTTTCTTATTTGGATTACATGTTATTTATGTATTTAAAATTAATTCCATTTTATTAAAATTTAAGAAATTAAAAGTACTGAAGAGATAAGAAAAAAAAGGATGAAAAACAATAATCATAAAATTATAGAGATAGATTCCCCTAATTTGGTTCCTATTGTGATTATTTTATTTCAAATATATATACAAACACACACACATATATCAATAAAATATAATTTTAGTTCATTAATTTTGTTTTTAAATATTAATCTGGATTTACCACAAAGGTTATAATTATTCTCCAAATAGACTAGTGGAACCAATTCTTAGCCAGACGATACGAGGGGGGGTGGGGGTTGGGTGGTATTGGAGCTATGTGCTCAACTAGATGTACCCGATCACACACTATCCCTTCCCCAAAAATACCATTTAGCATACCTTCTAATATCACAATGTTGTTATAGACACCTAGAAGATTTAGGATTATTATTTTTTAAACACCATTTTAATATGAGCCTCCTCACCTATCGTTCCCTTATCTGATGATGGATCCTACTCCTCATCCATATTATGAATTTACACATTCAATTTTTCCATCTTATTTTCCTTCTACCACCTTATTCTTGAGCTTATTCATTCATGCTTCTTTTAATTCTAATCCTACACATTCTGAGCCTCTAGAGAAAACAGTGGGTGCCACTCCATATATAAAAGTTTATGTTCCTTAAGAACCTAGGGATCCAATGGTACCCACCGATCATACTGCCTTTGGTATATTTATAGAAACATTGTAATTTTTTATACCATAATTAATTTTAATAGTAATATTTATTGACATAATAATTATTTTAATTAACTCGTGAATCTACCACTAAGAGACATGGTCATACATGCATGCGTATGATGTATAACTCCCACACACAAATGATGGTGGAGTACAACGAGTTCAATCAAATTACTAGAAAAATTGGGTGTGAATATAGGAATTTATGGAGACACCTTTCATATACTCTGACATCATTCCCATAAAGCTACTCTCATAATGATACCTTCCAAATGAAGTAAAGTATAATTATTGGTCCCAAATATGGGTAGGAAAATTCATTGGATTTATTATTATATTGTTATTGTATTTATATGAATTAATATTTTCATGCCAACTTTGTTTTAATTTTTTATATGGTAAGGCTATGAGGAAAAAATGACTCATGGAATTAGCTGATCTATAGAGAGAATATAAGAATGAGTTGTCTAGTTGTTGGTATTCTAGTGTTGGTACACATTTAGAGGCCACACCTATCATGAATGAGTGTCAATTATCATATTATCATGAAATGGGTTCTTATTGGATGAGTACCGAGTTTAAGGTATTAATAAAAAATGAGGTGTTTGATTGAAAATTACCATGATTTTCATTAATAATTCATTTTTTATTATTGAAAATTAGTTTTTAGGAATCATCATGATGAAATAAAAAAACAAGGATGCTACAAAATATGTCCACACTTTGGTGCAGACTATGATACTAGACCATGAGAGAAGGCAGATACAACACTCATTCATAATTATTCTATTTCAAAAAATTATTGAAATAAAATTTATTTAATTGTATATTATATGAATTCAATAGTGTATTATTTAAATTAATTAGCGTGTAGTAAAATATCAAGATTAGTAATTTTATGTTTGTGATCATGTCATAAAATTTCAGATTTCATTTGATTATTATGTATCAACATCATCTATTAAAATAAAAATCATAAAATCATTATACCAAATCAATATCTAGTGAAACATCCAACTTTGTTGTTTCTCTCATGACCCTATTTACAACAGGTGGTACCCCTTAGGTGCTACAATTATCAAAACACCCATCTTGGGTGTTTCTCTATTTCAATTTTCGATATGCACAAACCTCAGTTTTCATTCCTATCCTAGGATTTATGCCCTTCGTGAGGGGAATTTCACCTTCACCAGGGGGTATACTATGGAATAGTCCACCCTGTGGTGGTTCACATATAGTGAAATTTCATTCTAGGTCCATAAAAATTTTCTCTAATGTCTACTTGAGCCCATAAAACACTCTACTCACCTACTTTCATCCCATAAAAGTCATTCATGGTGTAAATGACTAATTCAAGTCATCAATGGGACATAACTATTATTTTAAGCATCCCAACTACTCATAATGTTCCCCTACATCATCTATGAAACCCATGAAACCACATAAGTCCTTAAAACTCATCTAAAAAACATTTTAAAGATGTTCGAACTCTTCAAACACATATCTATATCTCAGTTCCAAGGACATACCTAACAAAAAAAGAAAAAGAAAAGGGAATAGAAAATTGGTTTTAACTACATAGAGGTACTATATGTTTTAATTCCCCTAATTGGTATTTTTAGTGGATCATCCTTCATCATATGGTGGATTTAGTTTATGTGGTTTATACCACCACATCCTTGTCTTCCCATAGCTTCTCCTGAATTACATCCTATGTTAGAACCTATGTTCTATGTGTTTATTTCCAACCCCTTATCCCAATAAGATCCTATTGTAATCTAGAGTTGGTATATGGTATGTATAATCCACTTATTTGGCCACAAATCTAATGGGTAACAACTATATATCCTACATTTTATTTTCCTCATCCTAACCTCCACACATAGAACCAATATTCTCATCATTAACGCATTCATCCAAGCTCAGTTTCAATAGTTATGCATAAATATTCAAATCATAGGGAGATTTAATAAAAAACTTAATTTGAGTGAAATTAAAACATGAAATATTTAAAATTGAGATTCCCCAATTTATATATATAAACTTATGTTTTTGAATTAGTATGTATCACTGCTAGATGTTTTTCTATAATTATTGGAACCATTTGATACCATATTGAGAATGCATGAAGTTTTTCAAATTATATCATATCATTTGGTTTTGTTGGAGAAGATTGTTCATTATTAAAGCACATATAAATTAAAACTCCCTCCTCAATATTAATAGGTAATTGGAATGTTTCATCCATTACTTTATCAAAATAGACCACCTCTTCCATGGATTCTCAACTAAAATCCTCACAGGAATACACTAGTGTAAATGGTTCAATAATTATAGAATAAGAAATGTTAGTTTTAAATTTAAATTCAATAAAATATTAATAAAATAAATCTATAGAGAGTGTATCTCCCTTATCCATACCTAGATAAAGTTATTTTTTAACTTGTAGTGCATCTGGAAATCTATATGTATGAGTGAGAAACAACCATTACAACTTTTCTACAAAATGTATTACCTTTTTTTCAAGGAATCACTGTCAACCTCTTATAAAGCCTATAATGTCAATGATAAATTTTTAGTAAAAAAATATGAACAATTATTTATAAATTTATTTTCAATAAAGATAGAAGAAAACAAAATCAAAGTATAGACTCTCCCCATTAAATGGATTAGCTATCATGACTACTTATAGAAGCACATCTATTCAGTGATTGATAAAACTAAACCATCCTAAATGGAAGAGAAAACAAATGAAAATTAAAAATATAAATGTAATATTATGAACATGATCCAAAAAAGTGAATAAAAATGAAATAAATCACACTAAAATAAATAAAATTGTATTGTATTGAATTGAAATTAATCAAATAACAGTTAAATTAACTAAATGAATATAAAGTAACATATACCAAACTAAATAATATGAGGGATGAAAAAAATAAATCAAATGTAATTGGAAATTTATAAAAAAATATTGGTGAATAAAACTAAATAAATTAGGTCCAGAATAAATTTAACATCCTATTACTATTTTTATGTATTCCTAAACCCCTATTTTTATCAAGCATTGGTTGGGTTTCATTTGTGGTTTCATCAGGTGAATAAAATTGGATAATTATGAAAATTATTGGGTTGTTCATGGTTGGAACATAGATTTAAATAGTGTTCCATATTAGATAAAACTATGAAACCCAAGTTAGTGTGCCTTTCCATGGCTACCACATGTTTTGACAAACTGTGCGCCCACTGATCGCATAACGATTCACTATTGAATTCCACCCTTACACCACTATTATAAAATATTTTTGTAATGATTATTCAAAATATAATAATAAATTTTATTTCATTTTTATTCAATGAATTAATTTTTATCACTGTTAAAAAGGTCTATTATACTTGTTTTGATATTTTTATTGAAGGTGGAGGTGATTTGGTGGCCCTAAGATCATCTAGAAGAGAAACGGGCCAAACTGCATGGCATCCCATGGACATCTGTCCACTGTTTTGAACAGTACGAGAATTACATGCATCCAAATGGGCTGAAAATTTGTGGTCCTCTCCAAATAATCATTTTATACAACTATTATTGAGGAATCGAATTCTAATGCCACAATTTTGTGGCCCTTCCGAACCATTATGTTCAGGGGATAGAATCTTCCCGAATCCGAAAGTTAGTTTTTGATCTTTTGACCATATCTCCCAATAAAATTGTCTAATGGTCTGAAAATTCCACAAGGAGATATACAAGAGACCGGCCCACAAATATTCTCTTTTTTTCAAGTGGTTATAGGGATTTATACTATTCCAAAACCGAGACATAAGTGGTATCTCAAAAACAGGGTTCCAAAACCATGTCCCATTTTGGCTCTAAAAAGGCACCATGGGCACCTCATTTGTAAGTTCAGACATGTAGTAAAGTGCAGTTGATTTGGAGTTCGATATCAGTCCTCTACTTATCCTTGATGTTCTTGAGGCCCCTATCTTTATAGGGGGATCAATAATGAATAAGTAGTTCCACCCGAGCTTCATCTTCCTCCCGATGTCGAGCTAAACGGTGGAAGGTCATTTTGATGGAGCTACACACACTTTGGAGAGAGTTACAGAACATGTTATTATACTGGTTTTGTGTAATTTGTGTGCTAAATATTTCAATTATTTATTATCCTGATATGATTCTCCTCAGATTGCATTTTTTTTATAATTAAGTGAAATTCTTTTTATTTCAACACCGTTTGGGTTGAGATTTCATGTGGGAATCTTGGGTTGTTCGAATTGGACAAGAATAGAGTCCTATTTATCTCAAACATACATAATATTTTATTATGATTTGGTAGCCTATCTTATCTATGATTTATACCCAAACCATCACAACACAATTTTTGTGTCAAGGGGTGGTTCTTGGAGCATCGTTTAAGAGGCAAGAGGGAAGTTGAGAACTTGACAACCCTCACCCAAAGGATTCCATTAATCCATGTGTATTTTTCATAATTATGACTCACCATGATGTGTAGTGATCTTGAAATGATCTCCTTATCTCATAATTCTAAAACACCACTTTTATTTATCAACTATTAAACTCTGTAAATCAAGTGTTTTTCTTTAAACTGTTTTAAAACCATCCTTCTTTTAGTACTTCTTATTAAAAACGCACACTCAAAACCCACCAATTCTCCTTGAAAGATGACCTAGGGTCTTACCTATAATAAATATAAACCTTAAAATCATAATCAATTTTATGCATCATGACAATGCATTCAATTTTTGGCATCATTTCCAGGGAGCGCTTTGGTTTTTAGTGTGTATTATTATATGATTTTTTAAAATTTTGTGAATATTTATTTTCTTTATCTTATACCTTTACCTATATTTTAGTGTTCTGATTTTTTTATTGTGTTGGTTATGTACATAACACATACTAATCGGGGAGATTTACCACATTTTGAACCCGAACAAGAGAGGATCTTACTTCAGTGACCCCGAGACGCATAAGAGAACCCTTTGAAGGAGGACACACACGGCAACAACACTCTTATTGATCCTTCAATTTCTTCTTCAAGAACAAACATCAAAAATAAAATAAACATTCATAAAATGGATGAAAATAACCAAAAATTAAATGATCTAACCTCACATCATATTGATATTCAACCCACATACATTCAAATACAAGGGGAGGCACCCAATTTTGAACTTAAATCCGGTCTAATTCATTTATTACCAAGATTCCGTGGACTCACTAGAGAACATCAACACAATCATTTAAAATAATTTCATACTGTTTGTTCAACCTTAAAACCTACTAATTTGATGAATAATAAGTAAATATTAGATCATTCCCCTTTTCTTTAGAATATATAGGAAAATATTGGTTATATTATGTTAATTCCCTAATAAGAGGCTGGATGAACATAAAAAACCTTTTTCTTGAAAAATATTTCCCAGCCTCTCAAATTGAAACTATAAGGAATGAAATTTGTGGGATAAGAAAATATCAAGGGTAAACGCGTCATGAATATTGGGAAAGATTTAAAATATTATGTTCAAGTTGTCCACACCTCCAAATAAGTGACAAGCATTAAATACAATAATTTAGGAAGGTTTAATCCCTATTGATAGAAACATGATTGATGTTTCTCCAGGTGGGGCACTGGTAGATAAGACAACAATTGCTTCTAGGACCATAATTGAGAACATGGAACAAAACACTCAACAATTTGGTTCAATTTCTAATGTACCCATTCGATGTTTCCATGAGGTGCAAAGTAATGAATTTGAGAAGAATGTGGACACAATGTTTGAGTAGGTAAGTACCCTTCTACAACAACTTTCTCTCTACCAAGGGAAATATCAAGCTTCTCCTCCCATAAATTGTGGAATCTTCTCTTCTAACACCAATTATTCTGACCAATGCCCCCAATTTAGAAAAAATCCTGAGAGTTGTGATGTAATATTCCTTGGATGCCCCTATAACCTACCCTTTGGGAAAGAATCATACTACCCTTCTAACTCTAGGTGTAAAGAAAACCAAGGTTATAGGAAAGGGGGTATTAAAACCAGCCTCATCAACCATGGAACTAACAAGGTAAAAGTTGTCTTCCACCACCACCACCCAGAAAACCTCAACCACCCCAAAGGCCTTTCCAACCAACCCCTCCCAAAAATGATCCTATCCTAGAATATATGATGAAAAAAATAGCTTCCAACAATTTCCAGTTCCAAAAAACCAACCTAAGCTACCATACAAGACCTCAAAACCCAATTAGGCCAAATAGCTAACTCAGTGGGGGAAATTCAAAGTCATGGGTCATGTAAACTACCCTATCAATGAGTAGTTAACCCTAGGGATAAAGGAAATGTTAGTTCAATCACCATTTGGAGTGAAAAAAATTAAAAACCAAAGGAATCCTCCATTAGAGTCATCCTCTCCTGAGGAAACCACCATCCCAACCACTACTAAAAATTTTCCAAGAGAAGAAAATACTTGTCTTGAGAGAAGTCCTACCAAAGGAAAGAGTGTGTATGTAAATGAGTCTTCTATACCAACTATTCCTATTCCATTTCCCCAAAGTTCAACCCAACCAAGAAAACAAAAGGAAACTGAATTTGATAAGGAAATATTTGAAACATTCAAAAAAGTAAAGTTTAACATTCCTTTGATTTATGGCTTGAAGAAAATTCCATGATATAAAAAGTTTTTAAAGGAGATGTGTACACATAGAAGAAGAATTAATGGTGATGATAAGGTAAGCTTGGAGAGGAATGTCTCAGCATTGATAGAACCATCACTGTATACCAAATACAATTATCCCAGAACATTCTCGATTCCATGCACCATAGGAGAGTATTAATTTTCCAATTATATGCTTGATTGAGGTGCTTCTATAAATGTGATGCCTCACTCCCTTTAGTCTTTATTATAGGTTTGAGAATTGAAGCCATCTATGATAGTCATTCAGCTAGAAAATCAGAGTACAACACACCCATCTGGTATGTTAGAGGATGTTCTTATGAGGGTTCAAAATTTAATTTTTCCTATTGATTTTATGTGATTAAAATGGAAGGTGATAGGATGAATGAACATGAACCAATTATATTTGAGATAAATTTCATGAAAACTAAAAAACCATAATTAATTTTCATAATGGTACATTATATATGAAATTTGATGGTGACATAGTCTATTTCCACATCCTTGATGCCACAAAGCACCCCTTAGAAGAACATTACTCACTCTCAGTAAATTCAATTGATGTATTCCATTCTCCTGAAAACATTTAATTCCATTCCCCCGATCCCCTTTCCAAGTTTTCATTCTTGATTGAAATTCTTGGTAATGAATCATGCATTGATTTTTGTAGTGTTCTAGAAAAATTTCATGCATGTTTATTAATTAATGATTTCTTGTACACTGAGGATCAAATGACCACTGATGATACTGCTAAACTTGTGAAAGATTATTCCTCATCAGATGATGATAACAATGAGTAGTTTAATAAGATCAGTGAAATCTCACTTTCCCATGCACTCCCATGAATATAAAATACACCATAATTGAAACTGAAACAAATTCCTTGAGAATTAAAATATTCATATCTTAGGAATGGAAACAAGTTTCTTGTCATCATTACTAGTTCAATCCCTCCTGATCATGAATTTTGATTGCATGAACTTTTGAGGGATTATAAACAGGCTTTGGGATGGATACTTGCTGACATTCTTGGTATTATCCCCTAAATTTGTACACATCATATTTTATTAAATGATGAGGCTAAACCAGTGAGGCAAGAACAACGTCGACTGAACCCAAACATCCACGAAGTCGTGAAAAAGGAAGTGACAAAATTATTGGTTGCATAAATCATTTATCCCATCTCTGATAGCCAATGGGTCAGTCCCATTCATGTAGTTTATAAAAAAACCGGCCTTATAGTAATTAAAAATGAAAGCAAGGAATTGGATCCAACTCATGTCCAGAAAAGTTGGTGGGTCGGTATAGACTATCTCTGACTACACCAATATAGTAGGAAGGACCATTTCGCTTTTCCATTCATTAACCAAATGATAGAGAGGCTAGCCTCTATGTCCCACTATTATTTCCTTTATTTTAATTTTGGATACATTCAGATCCATATTTCCCTAGAGGATTAGGAAAAGACAACCTTCACTTGCCCCTTTGGTACATTTGCATATAGAAGGAAGCCATTTGGTCTTTGCAATGCTCCATGTACATTCTAGTGATGCACAGTTAGTATTATTTTGGATTACCTGGAGAATTACTTGGATTTATTCATGGATGATTTAACTATTTATGGATCTTCTTTTGATGAATGTTTTAGTAGTCTTGTTTTAGTCTTACATCATTCTATTGAAAGGAATCTAATATTAGATAAAAAGAAACGCCATTTCATGGTGCAACAAGGTATAGTTTGGGACATGTCATTTCTGGGGATGGTATCCAGGTAGATAAATCAAGAGAGGATGCCATTTCTTCCCTAACATTCCCCAAAAATGTATGGGATGTGTAGTATTTCCTAGGTCATGCTGGATTTTACCATCATTTCAATCATGACTTTACTAAGATTGCATGCCCCCTCTTTCAATTACACCAAAAAGAAAAACAATATTTTTTGATAATGAATTTGAGAATACTTTTAATAAGTTAAAATGGAGTCTCACATAACCCCCGGTAATCCAACCACCTCGGTGGGATTTAACATTTGAGCTCATGTGTGATGCCTCTAACTATGCAGTTGGAGAAATATTATCACAAAGGGTCAATCGAGCTCCACATTTCATTGCCTATACCTCACGTACTTTGGACCCTACCAAATAAAACTACACCAAAACTGAAAAATAAGTCATTTCCATTGTGTTTGCCTTAGATAAATTCAGGTCGTAACTTTTAGGGTCCAAAGTCATTATGTTCTCAGACCATGCATACCTTCTAGTATCTCTTTATGAAACCAGAATCCAAACCACATATAAGTCACTGGATGCTCCTCATTCAAGAATTCAATCTAGAAATTAGAGATAAAAAATGAGCAGAGAAGGTGGGGGGTGACCATATCAGTAGGATTCCCCCTTCCTCAGGCATTGACACGTCCCCCAGTAATCCGATAAATGACGTGTTTCTTGATGAGAAATTATACCGAGTTAAAGATGTTATTCCTTGGTATGATGAAATTTTAAATTATTTGGTATAATCTTACATTCCTACTGATTTCAATTAAAAATAATCCATTATTCTAAAACATGAGTCTTGTTGGTACATTTGGGATAACCCTTACCTCTTGTTCACATGTTGTGTTATAGTCATTAAGTTTTGTGTCCCTGATAGCGAGTTTCAGTCAATCCTTAGATTCTACCACACTCATTCTTGTGGGGACCACTTTGGTCCCCAATGGACTGCTCGCAAAAACCTTGATTCTGGTCTATTTTGGCCAACAATTTTTTAGAATGCCAATGATTTTTGTAAATCTTGTCCTTGTTGTCAAAGAATGTGTAATGAATCTAAAATAAATGAAATTCCACAACAAATATTGATCTTTCATTACATCTTTGATGTTTAGGGTATTGAATTTATAGGGCAATTTCCCAATTCCTTTGGAAAGTTTTACATTCTTCTAGATGTTGATAATGTGTCATAATAGGTAGAGGCACGAGCTACAAGGACTGATGATTCTAGGGTAGTTTTAGAATTTTTTAGAACCCAAATCTTCAGTAGGTTTGTCTTAACTAGGTTCATCATCAGGGACTAGGGTTATCATTTTTGAAATCAAAAAATTAAGTGACTTTTGCATCGGTATGGGGTCGGTCATTGAGTGTCTGTTGGTTATCACCCATATACCAATGGTCAAGCCGAGGTGTCAAATAGAGAGGTTAAATAGATTCTTGAAAAAATGGTTCAACCAAATAGAAAATATTGGAGTCTTAGACTTGATGATTCATTATGGTCATATCGTAAAGCTTTCAAAACTCCCATTGGTATATCACCATATCGGCTAGTTTTTGGAAAGAGTTATCACATACTAGTTGAGATTTAGCACTAGGCCTTCTAGGCATCAAATAATGAAATTATAATATTTCTGGTGCAGGTTCTCCAAGGAAGATGTAGATTCACGAGTTAGAGGAAATGAGAAGAGATGGAGATGATTACTCTATGATTTATTAGGAGAGAACCAAGGCATCCCACGACCATCTTATCCTTCACCGCAAGTTCTATATTGGGAAGAAGGTCCTCCACTATAAAGCAAGGCTGAAGTGGCATCCAGGTAAGGATTGTTCCCATTGGTTTGGACCATACACTATTACTAACATCTCTCCATTCAGTTTTTTCCAGGATAAAAATGAAGAAACCAGGAAAACCTTCGTTGTCAATGGGAAGTGGCTAAATCACTTCCATGAATCCATTTCAGAGTCCCCGATGGAGGAACACCATGTTCAAGAATAAATATATGAATGAAACTCACTAGGTTTTACCCTTCCATCCCACATTCTCTTCTATTATAGTGAGGACATTGCACACTTTTGGTATGGGGGGATGGGTACATTCCTTGGATTTTTAAGAATTTTCACTTCTTTTTTCTTCCTTCCCTTTTTCTCGTTATTTATGGTATTTTCACTTTTCTCCATCTTGTTGAGTTCATTAGGATTTTCATCATCTTTATTATTTATTCTATTTTTCACCTTATTTATGGTATTTTCACTTTTCTCCATCATTCAAGGTTCATTAGGATTCTCATTGTCTTTTTTCTTTCTTCTCATTTTCGCCTTCTTTATGTTATTTTTACATTACGCCCCCTTAGGGTCCCAAAATCATGGAACTTACTGAAAATACATGCTGAAATTTTTTATTCCATGTTGATTTAACATTTTATAGAAAAAAATGTCTTTATTTTGGATTGAATGTTTTAATGAATTTAACATCAGGGAGTGATTTTTAGTGAATTGGTTTTCTTTCAATGATATAAATGGATGAATAACTGTGAAATATTTGAGATGATTGATTCCCCTTGTGTGAGTAGTTTTTGGGAAAACTATGTCACTAATCTCTCCGTGCATTTTTTTATACCAAACCAAATAGTTTGAATATTTATTACTTAATATAAGGTAAATATATGTTAGGTTAATGTTTTTACCTTTAAATTATATTTCCATACGTTCGTTCTATATCTTATCTATTTCATTACTATACCATATTGACCTATGCGTGCGTACCTAATATCTGACTATTGTATACCCTAAAAAAGGGTTGTGTCTTAGGTAGGTCAAAATACCCTCCTCCTCAACCTTTGATCTTATTTAACTATTTCAATTAATATTGCGAGGAGATCAAACAAGGGTTCAGAGATGAATGTGAGATTTTTTCCTAATGATAATTTTTAAAAAATGAGGTGAGTGATGAAATGTGAAAAATATGGGGATATCAATTTCAGGAGATTATGGTTTGACTTCTATTAATGCATAAGTGAGTGGGTCTCAAAATTCTAATGCAAAGGATGTAGGGCAGGTTCAGTGAAAAAAATCATTTATAGCAGAATAATTTTAAAATAACCTATATTTATTTGATAGAAAGTGGAAAGCATATCATAGAATGGTTTTCACACTCATATGTAGAGTTAGTGTAATGGTTTTATTTTGAATTATTTTCTCAATTTGGTGTCATGAATCTCTTTTAATTTCATTGTGACATGATTAATGGGAAACCTTTTTCCCGTTTCACTAGGAAGAACACATTTGTTTAGTTTGTGCATTAATCACATTACATTAATGAATTAAAATTTCCTCAAATGTTAAATCTGAATGATGTTGGTAATATATAAATGAATTATTTTTTTGATATGTTAATTTTACCATGAGTGAAAATGTTTAGGTGCGGGGGAGTGATTGCATAACGATTCACCATTCAATTCCTCCCTTACACCGCTGTTTTAAATTAGTTTTGTAATGAATATTAAAAATATAATAATAAATTTCATTTAATGTTTTATTCAATGAATTAATGTTTATCACATTTAAAAAGGACATTAATACTTGTTTTGATATTTTCATTGAAGGTGGATGTGATTTGGAGGCCTGAAGATCATTGAGAAGAAAAATAAGCCAAAACTGCATGCCATAGCATGGACATTTGTCCACTTTTTTGAACATTTCGAAAATTACGTGCATCTAAATGTGCTGAAACAATTTATTCCTCACCAAAAAATATAGGATACAACTCTTATTGAGGAACTAAATCTTAATTCGGCCATTTGGTGTCCCATCCAAACCATTCTATCCAGGGGATAGAATCTGCCCAAATTCAAAAGTTTGTTTCGGTATTTTGACCATATCAATAAATCTTGTTGTTGAATGGACTCCAAATTCTACAAGTAGATAGTCAAGAGTCCTTCCAAACAACTCTTAGCTTTTGTTCAAGTCGTGATATGGATTTATACTATTACAAAACTAAGATACAAGAGGTATCTCAAAAATAGGGTGCCCAAAACCATGTCCCATTTTGAATATTAAAAGGCACCATGGGCACCTCATTTGTAAGTTCGTCCAAGGAGTGATGTGCTTCCAATTTGGAGTTCTATAGGAGTCCTATACTCATAATAGATGTTTTGGAGGGCCATATCTTCATATGGGGGGTCAATAATGATGAATGAGTTCCACCCGAGCTTCATCTTCCTCCCGATGTCGAGCTAAATGGTGGATGGTCAATTTGAGGGAGCTACACACACATGGATGAGAGTTGAAACATTTTTTCTTCTACTGGTTTTCTATAATTTTTGTGTGAAATATTTCACTTATTTTTTATCTTGACACGATTCACCTCTGATTGCATTTATATTATTATAATTAAGTGAAATTATTTTTATTTCAACACCGATTGGGTTGAGATTTCAAGTGGGAACCTTGGGTTGTTCAGATTGGACAAGACAAGAGTCCTATTTAGCTCACACATATATAAGAGACAATTTTTGTGTCAAGGGGTCATTATTTGAGCATCGTTTAAGAGACAAGATGGAAGTTGATCTCTTGCAAACCCTCCACCAAAGGATTCCATTAAACTATGTGTATTTTTCAGAAAGATGAACTCAGCAAGATATGTAGTGAACTTGAAATGATCTCCTTATCTCATTATTATAAAACACAACATTTATTTATCAACTATTAAACTCTTTAAATCTATTCATTTTCTTAAAACTATTTTAAAACCACCCCTCTTTTAGTACTTCTAATTAAAAAATCACACTCTAAACCCATCAACTCTCTTTGAGATATGACCTAGGGTCAGCCATAGACTAAAAAGAAACCTTAATATCATAATCAATTTGACGTGTCACGATAGCATGTTCACCCACATAGTAGTAAACATGCACCTGAAAATAAATATTGCATGACTGGGGTGTATGGTTTTTCCAAACCGTGTAGATCTTCCCAGCTAACAATGCGTACAATATTTTTTTAATCTATATATATATATATTTTTTAAAATTCCTAAATCCTTTTTTGGGGCCCCTGATAGACCTGTATGACCCATATGCAATTTTTTATTCCTTGGAGGCTCCTAAGAGTAGTTCTTGGTCCCTCAAGCCCCCTCTAGAACTGAATTGAAGCTAGGCGAATGACGTTTGATGTTGTATAAGTATATTTTATTTTCCCATTTTTGTTCTCCTTCTCTCTCTATTCTCCTCCACAGGGTTTCATAGATTTCCGTGTTGTGTGTTGATCTAATAACATTAGTTTTGGATCTTAATACCAAGTTTAATTCTCGGATCTTTCTTCCATCATTATTTTTTTGAGAATCACATTTAGGGTGTTGTGATTTGAGAGCTAGCGATCCTAAGGTCGGTGATTCTTTATGATTGTCCAATTTAATTATCACTAAATTTCATTATTTGAGTAAACAAATTTCAATTGAATATTTGGGATTTTAGTTTTTTATAAAATTTAATTGTTGAAAACCCATTTCCATAAAATTGGGGAATTTGGTTTTGGAAATATGATTTTGGTATGAAATTGGAAAAAACCCAAATTCCATTTAATTGGGGTGTAATTGTGAAATTGATGGAATTTGGTGGAATTTAAATTTTTGAAATTGATGTAAATTGTCTAAAAAATATTTTTTTAATTTAATTGTGGTTTTTGAATTGTGAAATTAATTTCATGAAATTGATTTCAAATTGGTATTTATGAAAATGGCTTAAAATGCTTTTGGTAGAACCCTTTGGGTTTTATCTTGAAAAAATGAACATTTTGATTAAAAACTGTTTTGATTTTTAAACAAAAAAATGGAATATTTGAAACGGAGAATTGGTTGAAATTTATTTTAAGAATTATTAATGTAAATTTTTCATCAATGATTTGTGATTAGAGAATATTCAAGTATTAGGTAGTTAGTGAGTTATTTGGACATCACTCTATGATTTACGATGTTCCAATACATAAATATAGCACATCACATACCTCATAAGATGGTGATGAAGTTTCCTTTGACCATACCAAAGGTATGTGTGTTTACACATATTTGTGTCACTTTGAGTTTGTGGAGTCCTATAACCTAGACCTATCAAACATTTTAGGAATATGACCATTTTTCTCGCTTGTTTCTATTTGACATGAATATATACAATTGTTGAAAACTATTTTATATGCCTTCTGATTTATATAAACTATTTTATATAAAATTTTGAATTATTCTATTTGTTTAAAGTATTTCCATTATTTGAAATGTAAATCATGAATTCTTTTAATAATTCTTATGAAATTCCAAACTTGTTTATTTAAAAGTGAAATATCTCTTTACATAATTAATGTTGTAATATATTATGGAATACACGGTGAGAACATATTGGGATTTTCTCTCACACCTTACCGATACCCTTATGTGTCTATATATTATCTCCTTCCATGTTTGAGTAAGGGAAAAACACCACTTAGAGGTGGTTCTAACTATTGATCCCTGGTCTTGGAGAGTTGAATCCATTGGGACTTAAGACATCTATCCTATTGTTCTTGTACTTTTATACAACAATTTTGGGTGTTTATACCTATTTGACATCTGGTAAAATTATCCCTATGGAGTTTCTTTTGTATGGATACTTATTAGTTATATTTCTTCTATAATATTGGTGGAAAATTATGTCACACATTCATTTTGTATGTTTCCATGTTCTAGTATCCAAACCATTAGTATAAAGAGAACCCTTTAGTCTATGTCAGTAATGGATTAGTTATTAGTTTACCACGGTACGTGGGATGGTTTGTAAAAAAGTTGTATAAAAGGAATTTTGACTTTATTTTCTTAAAGTTAGTATGCAGTTCAATATTTTTACTGAGACTTAGGAGGTAGTTACGCTGAAGTTCTTGTCCATCTCTCACCACAAAAAACCTTAAGTCACTAGGGGTGGATAGGGAAAGACATCTTGAGGATTAGTTTTAGTGTTTTACCAACTTCTGATTTAGATAGATTGAAATATAAATCTTGGTCTATTTTTTGGGATTAATTTCCCTTTATTACTATGATTGAGTGATTAATCTGATGTATTCTTTGTTGGATCATGATATTTTCTAGTATCATGCCTCAAAAAAGATGTCTGAATCAGATATATAAGTAAGTTTATACTAAAATTCAATGAGATAATCCTCTTATGGATTTGAATCTGGTTTAGGTGATCATGCGTACTATCAAAGCTCTTGGATATGCACCTCAACTAACTCTCGTTCAAGCTCTAGTTGTTGAACCTCAAAGGGATCCTATCCAGAATCGTTCTCAAGAGTTCCTTACCTAGAATCATCCAGTGTTCAAAGTATCAAATTATCCTCAATATTCTAAGGAATGGTAGATTAGTATTGACCATATGTTTGATTTCTTGGAGAAACCTATGGAAATCAAGGTGAATTGTTCAACCTTCATACTTGAAGGACCGAGCAGGAGATGATGGGTCACTATGGTGACCGTGAAGAAAAATTTGGGATTATAGTGGAAGATCATTAAGTTTATTTTCACCAACTATTTCTATCTAGTGTTCATGTTGTTGTCCATGGACATTGAGTTTTTAAAACTCAAGCAGGCTAAACAGACCATGAGAGAAGACGAAAACCATTTTGCTGATCCTAAGTTTTCAAATTACATAATATCGAATGAGAAGATAAAAGCTCGATGGTTCATGATGGGAATTCGAATAGATATTCATTTTAATATTTTATTTTTGATGCTTCCTTCTTATACTGAAGTTATGGATAGAGAACTAATGGTCAAAATGGACATGGTTGGAAAGTCAGGGTTGTTGGAAGTTTATTTATCCCCTTGTGGCGGGGTGAGTTCCTTCAAAGTAAAATAGAATCATGATGATTATTATGGTGGTTCTTGATAGAAGGTTTATTCTAAACTTCCTACAATTTATAGAATAGGTTCTTTAATTTGTTAACAGTGTGGAATGATAAGGAATTCAAAGTCGGTTTCCACTGAGACACCAAAGATATGTGGCTGATATAGATGCTTGGGTGACCTACAAAAGTTATTATATGTTTATTCCACACCACATAGTGGCACAAGATCATCATAACCTTCTAAAATTATGGTGAAATCAGATACTTCACATACAAAAAGTTTCTAGCGATATGCATCTAGAATGAATACTCTTCACGTAGTGGAAGAGTCCCCAGAGGAAGTGGATACAGTTCCCATGACCATGAGATGTGCCATCATTATGGATTCATCCTTAGTAACTACCTTATTTGATATTGGTTCATCTATTTCATTTATTTAAATCCACATTTTTAATTTTCTAAATCTTCCTATTAATCTTTTGTCTTATTTAATGGATATTACTACACCCTTTGGTGTGAAGAGAGAGTAGGGTCTCCGTAGTCCCACTTGTGTTTTCTCTTTATCAAATGTTGTTCTTGCTTAGAGTTTTTTGGTTATCAAAATGAAACCACTTGACGTTATATTTAGGATGGATTGTCTCATTTCCAATAATACCCATATTTACTATTATCTTCAATGGATCTCCTTCACTACACCCGATGGTGTCTATCAGGTCTTCTAAGGAGAATATGACCTAATTTTGAGTAGATACATACCTTATTATCTAGAGTTTGGGAATGTAATATTTTTATTTTTTATATATAGAGATTAAATCATTGAGAAGTGATATCCCTCTGGTTTTCATCAATTTTCCCAACGTGTTTCCCTAGGAATTATCTGGGTTACTACCAGGAAGGCAGGTAGAGTTTTCTATTGATTTAGTGCAAGGTACCCAACTAGTTTTTATTACTTATTACTGTATGGAGCCATCTAAAATGAAATATTTGAAGTCCCAATGGGATGATCTTCTAGAGAAAGGATTTATATGCTTGAGTATCTCATCTTGGGTGATGCCGATTCTCTTTACTGTGAATGGTGAGGGTTCACTCCACATTTGTGTTGAATATAAAAAAATTAATCAAGTTCAAATAAATAACATGTATCCATTTCCACATATTTAGGATCCATTTGATCATTTTAAGGAGGAGAATTTGTTCTCAAATATTGATCTTCATTTTGGCTTCCATCAGTTGAGGATTATGGAATTCGAAATTTCAAAAACCACCATTCAGAGTAGTTATGACCATTAAGGGTAACATTTCATGCCCTTTGGTCTAACCAATGATCCTATAGTTTTCATATATTTAATTAATAATAATTTACATGAGTATCTTGATACATTTTTGGTATTATTTATGGATGAAATCCTTGTTTATTATATGTCCGAGGAGGATCATGTGCATCATCTGAGAGCAGTTCTGGAATCATTTAAAAATCAAAAACATTATGCCAAGATTTAGAAATGTGATTTTTGGATTTGGGAATTACAATTCTTGGGACACATAGTGTTGGAACATGGTATTTTAGTTGATCCTGAAAAAGAAAAAGCTATTATGACATGGGAACAACCAAAACATTTCTTTGATATTCAGAGCTTCTGAGGTATATTTCTGTATTATCATTGGATAATAAAATAATTCTCATTGTTGGATTATCTGATGTATAATATAACTTATAAGAGAGTAATGTTTTCTTAGGATGAGAAATGTCATAATTATTTTGTTCAGATAAAACATCTTTTGAATACTGCATCGGTGTTGAATTTTTTGAGGATGGGTAGGGCTATGTGGTCTTTTGTGATGCATCGGGATTAGGTTTGGGTTTTGTTCTTATGTAGGGTGATCATGTTATTTCATATAGATATTGTTATTTTAGGAAACCTGAGAATAATTACCCAACCCATGAACTTGAACTTGCAGTTGTGTTGAACGTGCGTAACAGTTAGCGACATTCCCTTTATGGAGAAAGGTTTATCATATATTCAAATAACAATATCTTGAGTTATATCTTCTCTAAAAGATACTTCAATCTCTTCTAGGGGAATTGGGTGGAATACCTATAATCTATGAACATGGACATCACCTATACCACAAGGAAAGTGAATTTTCTTATAGATGATTTAAGTTGGAAACTTCTGACATAAGCTGTGAAATAATATTTAGAAGAGTGGACTTCCCAATAGACCTGTATGACCCAGCTGACCATACCTTTTCTTTTATCTCACACTCTTTCCTTGGAATATATTATAGATATCTTACTAAGATCATACTTTTTTTTATCTCACACTATACCTATTCCTTAGGGTGTTTATAGATGATCTTATTCCAGGTTTGAATAGGGTAAAACCACCACTTGGAGGTGGTTCTAGCTAGTGATCCATGGACTTGGAGAGTTTCATATGTTGGGACTTGGTCTATCTATCCTATGTTTTGGTACTTTTCTTGTAGTACTTTGTGTTGATTATTTTTTTAAATTCTTGTATAATTCTCCATATGGAGTTTATTTTATATGCATACTTATTAGTTATTTTTCTTCCATAATGATTTTGGAAAATTGTTGTGCACTTTCATTTTTTATGTTCCCAAGTGCTAGTCACCAACCCATGGGGATCAGGAACGCCCTTCGAGATATGTCATTTCCAACTCAATTATTGGTTTTCTAGGGTACCTGTGCTAGTTCATGATAATAAAACAAACTAAATTAAGATGAAAAAAATAAGGTGAACATAATGAAATTGTATATCATTAATATAAATTGATTATAATTGAACCAAAATGAATTTAATTGGACCGTACATAACTAAATTGAATAAAGAATAATTAAATAAAATTACACAATGTAGAACTGAATAGGAACAAAAAGGATCAAAGCCAATCTAACCTTACATACTCTCGTGCTAACTAAAAATTAGCACTCCTTAACCAAATAAAAAATAAATTATATTATTTCATGTGTATGTTTCTCAAAAACAGACACCAATATGGACTATATGCTACCATCAATATCCATCAAATAAAAATTTACCTTTCTTTTCCTTACTTTAAACACTTTAAAATTAAATCCTAGAATCATAGAAAACTAAATATGACCAAATCTACTATACATTTCACGTTTCCATTTTAGAATATGATATATGTATTGAATCTTGATTAGTTTTTCTTAATAATGACATTCCCTTTCATTATTCTATAATTATGTTTCTCTTATATTAATTGAAATAACATATAAAAATAAGAATCCCAAAATTTCACGTTAATTTAATTTATCCAATTACTATTTAATCATATTCTCAATTATAAAAATTTATTATATACAATTTCATTTGTTAACAAACTTATATCATACTAGTACAAAGCAATAAATCATTATAGAAAATCATATATCATCATCGAGTATAAAAATTTTATTATAGTAATGAAATTAATTATTAAAAACATATTTTCAATTTTGGTTTTATACATTCAATGTCATTGCTGAGGGAGATTTTTAATATTGAAGAATGTGTGCCTCAAGTATTTTTTTCTCGAGCAGAAAGAATAAAGATGAAAAAATGGTAAATGAAGCGACACAACAACAAATTGAAAGTTTAAATTTGTTTATTTAAAATTTTCACTCTCTATTTTATAACTAAATAATCCTTTTAAATTTGTAAAAGTGTGCTTTAGAGGCCCTTGATGAGCAGGAATTGGGCCAAATGATCACTTAAATCTTGTTTTGGGAGATGAGCACCATGAAAGAGTATGATGATGACCAGGGAAGAGTATTGTACCAGCTAGATATTAGAATACTTTAGATTCTAGTTATAGTAGTACTATGTTGTAAAAATCTAATGAATGGGTAGAACAAGCTCAGGCCCAGGATGAAAAGGTAAAAAAATGGTCATACTGGAGCATGAATGGAGTCAAAGGGACAATAACATATTTATGAAATTTATAGAAGTATTATGTTCATCACTTTAACCAAGCTATAAAATGTATTTTTATGAATATATGTCAATGATGTGTATATTAAATAGTGTATTGAGATGTTTTCTTAGTGGTGGTCAGAATGATGATGTTTCTGGAGATAGTGATGGCGAGCATGAGGGTGAGGTTAGTGATAAGGATGTCGATGAGGATAACAATGAGGATGATGGTGATGGTAATGATAATGATGATGATGGTGATAACAATGGTGGTGGTGGTGGTGATGGTGATTAGGGACGTATTGATCATTTATATTTTTGACTTATATTTATGACATTTTATGTTTTATGATTAGTTCTGAATGAATATATATATGATGTTTTGAATGTGTGTTATCAATGGTTGAATACATTAATTAGTTGCTTGTGTTATAATTATTTTCATATTCATTGGTGATGTTTTATTGTAGGTAATTGACCAAGGTGGGGTGATGGTATGTCTTCTAGTGGATATTGAAGCAGGTTTTGGTGGTTGTTGAAGGTTTGTTGGCAGGGTGGGTGTGTTGCAGGTCTATAAACCATGGGGATTCTATACCAATAGTTTCAAAACCATTGGTATAGACCAATACTAATGGTTTACTTGTAATTGTTGTTATTTTACTATACCAATGGTTCTATGTAAAACATTGGTTAAACTAAAATTCTATTTACCATATACCAACGATTCACTAAAACCCATTAGTATAGTCCTTTACCAATAGCCATATAACCAACAGTTTGGAGGACCATTGGTTCAGGATATACAAACTATTCTCCAGCCTATACCAATAGTTTTGAACCATTGGTATAAGTAAGAAGAATAATAGTGTTCTCGATTTTCATCCTTGATAAAGTTACATGATCCTTTCAACTTAGCGAATCTTCTAATTTATTTACTTTAACAGGATGGTAGTGGATTGATTTGTCATAATCTAGAATGAGATCTAACTATACTCACTTTCTCATATTGATATCATTTTGTTTTATTTTATATTTGAGGATATTTTGATCTGTATATATCACACAATTCTCCTCATATATATAATTTTTTTTGGATTTCAACATGAATATCACATTCCCCAACTCCAAAACATGTGTGGGATAGTTTAGCTCTTGAAATTTCCACTTCATTGAGGAGTAGGCTATTACTTTACAATTTTGTATCATTACACATCCTAATCCCTTATTTTATGAATTTTCATATACCACAAAGAGTTCCCCAGTTGTGGGTTGTGTAATTAATGGTGCAGTGATAAGCCTATTTTTCAACTCTTTGATGTAGTCTTCACATTCACTGGTCTAGAAAAAATTGCCCCCCTTCTGTGTTAGATTAGTTAGTGGGTTCTAAAATCAAGAGAAGTTCGTCAAAAATCATAATTAATACCTAGATAGACTAAGGAAACTATGCATCTTAGTCACACATGTCGACATGGGCCACTCCTCAATTGCCTTTATCTTAAAAGTGTCCATAAATATCAATTTTCTAGTTATATCATTCCCCAAGAATGATAATTCCTCCATCAAGAACTCAAATTTACAAAACTTTTCATATAGTTTCTCTATTTTCAATGTCTTTAGCATAGTATTCAGAAACTCCACATTCTCCTACTTTATCATAGAATATATCATAATATCATCTATAAATACTACCACAAATTTGTTGAGTTAATCACTAAAGACTCTATTCATTATGTCTATGAAACATTATGTAAAATTAGTGATTCTAAAGGGAATAATTATGATCTCATTGTGTCCATACCTCATTCGAAAGGCAGTCTTGGTAATATCTTCCATCTTCACCATTAATTAGTGATATCACAACTGAAGGTCCACCTTAGTGAATTAATTGGCCACACATAGTTAATTGAACAAGTCATCTATATGTGGTTGGGTATACTTTTACTTTATCATGATTTTTTAAAGATCGTGATAATTAATACAGAGGTTCATTGATCCAAACTACTTTTTATAAGGACTAGATCACCCCACGGTGAAGCACTTGAGCATATAAACCCCTTATCTAGATTCTCTTGTAATATATTCTTCATTAACTCAATGGTGTCTATATAATAAAGAGTCTTTGATATGGTTATAGATCGAGGTATACGTTCAATTGAAAACTCAAATTCACTATTAAGTGGAAGACAATGAAATTATTTAGGGAACACATCAGTGTAGTCCCTCGAAATGGGAATGTCTTCAATCATGATTATGTACATTATATTAAACATTTGACTTAGATATTATTATTCATAATGCAGTAATATACACACTTCTATTAATGATTCTAAAAAGATTCATCCTCCTCCTCACACTTGTATAAAATTGGAGGATGCCTTGGGATGTGTAGAGTGATCTTACTCTCTATATAGTTGATTTTGGATTTATATAAATATAACCAATCCATTCCCAATATAGCATCAAACTACACCAATGGAATAAATATGAGATTTTATAGGAGGTTTAGTCCACAAACATTTCCTGGTGAGGGGTTATATACATTAGATGAAATGATTTCCCCATTTTATGTTCTCACAAATAACTCAACCTCTATATTTTGATGTTGTGTTTGAATAGTTATACTAAACATTCATGATATGAAAAAAATATTTAGAACCAGAATCTAAAAGTAAGTTTACTAGTCTTGAATGAATATCCAGCATACTTGTCACCACATCACTGTTGAAATCAACCTCAATAGTTGTGATAGTATATTCCCTTCCATGCTACCTTGGAGGTTGTTGAAGTTGATTGTCTCCAACAACTCTAGTATTAGAGAATTGGATCACATTATTTACAGGTTCCTTGTAATTGAAACACTGTAATTCAATCTGACTGTTTACCTAAACCTTCTATTATTCTTTTTAATTTGTGGTCTTCTTCATACCACTTCAGTAATTATTAGATGGGTCCCCTCTATTTCACATTTCATTCATCTCTCGATTCCCTTTATATAGTTCCTAAGGTGCATCTTCCCACACTTTTGAGACATGGGCTACTAGAGTTCATTTACTAAATGTAATTTATCTATTGATCCTCCCATATTAAACTCTATATTCCTCTTTTTATCTCATAATATATGATACCAATGAGAGCCTACAATCTCTATCTTGACTTTAAGGGAAAAAATAAAAATATCTTTAAAGATATCAATGTCTCAAATCACCAACTCTTTTTGTATACATAGATTTAATACACTAATAAAGAGATACACCTTACTCTTAGTGTTCATTAAAATGACAGAGGCATATTGTAAAAGGATTGTCAAATTTTTATCATATGATCTGATAGACTCATCTTTCTTTTTCTTTAGTATGATGACTCCCTCTCTCTCTTAAACTAAAGAGATCAAGAAAAATATGTATTTAAAAATATTTTATTGAATCCTTTACATTCCATGGAATAAATTTCCACTTTATTCTTAGTTTTTTAGATTAGTTTCCACTAATGATCAAATTCCCTACCAAACAAATAGTCCAGAAGCCCAACTTTCTCTTATTCTAAGCATTGTTAATAGAGATAATCCACTGTTCAAAGATGATAGTATTAGAACATCCACTAAAGGTATGATGTATTTTTCATATTAAGGATTCGACCAAAACATGATATTTTTTAGGAAAATGAGGAATTTCTACATGATTCAAGTTATTTTTCATAACTTGAAACAGTTAATCCAGTACTTTTAGGAAGTTCTAAGCACCCATTCCCGTAAGGTTTTGCTTCTTTTTAGGGAAATCATAAAAATTCTTATAACATTGGTTGTTAGTATGAGTTCTCATATTAATAACCATTAAATAAAAAAATAAAAATAATAACTAGGGGTATTTAATATTTAGATAATGATCATATAAAAAGAAAACCATGAATATAGAAGGATAAATTTATAACTTAAAAGTATATCCTAAATTGTCATTACCAAAGTTTCAATATGGGTTATCCATAATGAAACTATTATACCTAGGTATCTTAATACTGTATTATATTCCTAATCCCAAAAATAACTAGACTATGCTCTGATACTAAATATAGATACTCATTCCTCTTACACATATTATTACATGATTTTAGGCATAGTTATCAATGAAACACAAACCATGGATCGAAAATTATTGTGTATTTAGGATAATAGTTGCTTATTTAAAAAACATATAACTAGAATAAAACATCCTTTTAACAATATCTATAATAAGTTCTTAACTCCCTTTCATCTTCTACAACTGTATAGGATAACTAGGGTAATATAATAAGGGAATTAAAATGAGATTGAAGTATAACAAATGAGTTAGAAGACATAACCTGAAAACATAAAAGTCACTTAACATTAATAAAAATATGGAATAATACTATATAGAATATAGAATAATATTATTGTGGAAATATAGGAAAGTCTCAACAACATATAATATGGGATAAACTTGAGTCAAGGCTAACTACCAAGACTATATCACATGGTGGACAAAATCTCATAACACATTAGGTTTACTCCCTTATCCCATATATAACATATAATAAGATTAAAAAATTACCCAATGAATTCTATAACTATCTTGGTTCACCAATAATAACATGTATAAGAATATTTGTTCCACATAAATAATCAAACCTATGGAATAAACATAAGGGTTACCCATGGAAATAAATGGGTTATATAATCATGTTATAAGGCATAATCAAAGGTTGTATCATAATGATATCCATGGAAGAAATAATTTAAATTATTATTGGAAATTAATAAAGGAAATATAAAAATATATCAGGAGTAATAAATTTAAAGTTAATTGAAAACATGGAAAATAGTATCTAGGTGACTTTATAAATGTTCCACTTAAGTATAGTTTTAGGGAAAAGAATAAAAAGTCTTTAAAGATGATAAAGGTATATTCATTTACATAAAACCAGAAATGAAATATATTCTTTCATGATAAATTGAGTTATTTTAGAAAAATATTGTAGTCTAAAAATAGTTTATGGAGTGAATATGAAAATGAGTAAGAAATAGAGAATTTCCCTTTAATCGGGTTTTCTTATCAAGAGTAATTGAGAAGGAACCTTTTAAAAAATATAATTACCCAAAAAATAATGATAAATTTAGATAAATATATATGTATGGTAAATATAAATATAATATAAGAGAATTTTATAAGAATAATGGAGTGGTAAATTGAGGAAAATAGATAGAAAGTATAACCTAAAGGAAATATGGAGTTTCACAAAGATCCCTTACATTGCACTTTCCTTTAGTCGAACATGATTTAACCTTTTGTATAATGGTTTAAATCATGTTATTAATTTATAACATAATAATATTTATATTTATTATATTATATATAATCCTTATATAACGTCTTACCACCTGCTTATAAATAATATTTCATTAATACCATTGTTTCGGGCATTAACTACATCATTTTTCCGTGCATGTTTGGTCACGTAAACTACAATTCACATAAAAGAGATATAGATTTACATTATACATAATTTAATTAATGATATAATTATAATATTTTATTATTTAATACAATGTTTTAATAATTATTTAATGTTTTATATGGAAAATGAGTCACATTTATCCGTGGAGATGGCTGACCGTATATGCGCACAAGTGACAATATCATTACCTTAATGGTGAATGGGTAAAAAAATGGATGAAAAATTAATTTTAAAGAATATAAGTCATGTAATAAGTATCATATATATATATATATATATATATTATTACAATCATTATAACCATCTAAGTAAAGTGGTGATGAAAAACATATTACCCCACTATGTGGAGACAGTAAGTTGTACATACACATGCATGGTGCATTTATTTTTTATATGATGAATAAAAGGTGCAATATGGTTATATATTAATAATAATAAAATATCATTCTATATATATTATACAAGATTTATTATTTCAGGATGGGTATATCTTATTAATTGGTGAAATAATAAGAAAGAAATTTGAATGAGTCGTTGAAGGCAATTAACTCTTCCACAGAGGAGCTCCTTTATAACTTCTCTTGAGGGACCTAGGGTAGGTCTTTTGAATGTGTTAGAACCACAAGAACTTGAATAGGTATCTTAAGATATAAATTATTAGAGGTTGTTTGACCTATATGGCACAAATTGGTCTAAAGAAGTGAAATAAGGGGGTTTTTTAAATGAAGCGAGGGACACTTTTGAAAATTCTCAAAATATTAAAATATATATGTCTATTATAAATTTAAATGATTCCAAATAGAGTATAAATGAATTGAGAATTCAAATTTTTACCATATATAATATTATTTGGTCTTCTTTAATATTTTTATGTTTTTTAAATAATTTAATAAAAAATTAATCCCATAAATATCATTATTTTTAAATTTGATACTATTTATTACTTTGACATTGAAATCATCAAGAAAATAAGTCAAATTTAAACCAACTATTTTATTATATCCTAAAAAATTTTAATATCATCTATAAAATTTTTTCATCACATTGACTATATAAAATTTTATTCATTTTAATATTTTAAGCATCATTTATTTTATTTTTTCCATTAATTAAATAATTTCTACATCAGCATCATACAAGCATTTAAGTTACTTATTTCTTCACTAAAAACAACATTGTGATTTTCTTGACTTATCACTAAATAAAATACTATGAAGGTCAAATTCACACCTAAGTGGACATAAAAGGTCATATAACCAAAAAATGGATTATTATGGAAAACATTAACTAATAAAATAAAATTTAGAAATTTTTTGGGTTAATTTAATAGTCCTTATTATTTTATTTTTAACCTAAATTACCTGATTTACCCTTTACCGTGGAAACAAAATTTACCATGGTAACTATTCATCTTGAAAAAAATAAAAGGGATATATTTAATAAATATGGACATCATAATTCAAAATATGGAATTAATTTTTAAAAATTCAAAAAATTTAAGTGACAGAATTTACATTAATATTAAACTGATATAATGTAATGAGAAACAATTTTTCTGAAAAATGCCTTTTTTAAATATAAAATATTTTTATTCATGTATAAAATTCATTTCAAAGACCTAAATTATATTATTGATAATAAAAAGGAACTAATATAAGTTCAAAAATAATCTAAAATAGAATTTGAATTTGAAAATCCTTTAAAATAAAATACAATTTTCAATATAAATTAGTATTTTTCATTGTTCATTAAAATTTAAAACTTTTAGAAAATTATTGAAAATTTATCTTAAGATAATTTTTAATTGTTGAAGTAAAAATTTTATTTTATTTTTTCAAATAAATTTTCTAAAAGTGTTAAAATTAATTATATGTATTTTCTCATAGAAAGTAATAAAATCCTTTTTTGAATAAAACATCATTATAAATAATAAAATAAATTTACTAAAAATTAACTGTTTATATAATAATAATTTTTATAATTAATTTTATGGTTATTTCTATTCATACCCATAAATTAAATGGTTAGTTTATAATTGTCTTGATAAAATAATAATAGTATATCACATTTCTTATAAACTTGGTGTTTTGTGCAACACAAGCTGCCAACAAAAAATAAAAACTCAGGCTGTTACATATACCATATGAATTTAAAGTCATATGAAGAAGAGTCACCCATAATGACGGCTGTATGACTTTGAAGTCATATGAAATGGATAATTCATGAGGATCATATGATTTTATACTTAGGAAAATATTAAATTCTTACTCAGTGAAAAATGAAGATTTCCACAATTGATTATTATGGAGAGAAAGTTAAATAAGATATTGTAAGATCTATCCAATCATAATAAAAAAACCTTAGATATTTGTAAATCCATGATGTGAGCTTGATTAACTAATAGTCTAGGTTGTGATAAGGAAGATCAAAGTTTGGAATATATTATGAATGTTCAAATGAAATGAAATTAATTTATTTGGTTTTCAGAAATTAGGCATATTGATTCAAGTTAAATCTTGATCTATTCTATATTGTTTAAATATTTTTGATTTGATTTTGAGTATATGAGTATGTTAATGAGATGATAGATACTATTTATAGTACCATCCTATATTTCATTATAGTTTTAATTAGAAGCTCTCATACCATAAAAAGGAATGACCATACTGAAAAGTTTCGTAAGTTGAGTTTGGGGAAGAAGATGAAGCTCAAGCTTGTTAGAGCACACCTAAAGCCATATTTGGATAATAGGGATAATTAAAAATAAAAATGGAGTTATTTGTATTTTATAATCATAAAAAGTATTTTTATGTGAGAAAAATTAAATAAGGGGTGCATAAAAATTCTTAGTAAACCGAAGTGGGTATTTTATAATAGAACCATTTTTTGTAGAAAAAAAGAATGTATTCTTAATATTATATTTATGGATATTGGAAATTATGGGATCTAATTTATATAGTTACTCATTCATGTAATGATTTGATAAATGAGGAAGATAATAGATAAAATAATAGGGAAGCTATAATTGAGAAGTGAATTAATTTTTTAAGTGTACTAAGAGAACATGTCTTTATCAATGAATAAGAATAATGAGGATCCATTAAATGATTTAGAAAATAGGAAGAATGTATTGAAAATTTGGTTTAGGGTCCAATAATCCTCTTGAAGTAGATAATTGATCATGTACGACTAATTGGGTTTCAAAAAAAAGGGAATAAGAAGAAGAGTTGAGTGAGACCATATATAATTTAGGAAATATACAGTCAATGGAGAAGAAAGAAATGTTCCTATAGCTGATTTGGTAGTTATCTATAGATCAATTTGTATCTAAGATTAAAGTGATATGTTTGATAGAAGAATATTTGAGATAAGTGTAGATACAGATTCTAAAGATCTAGAAGCTATGTGGATAGATATAGGTTGAGTTGCATGAGCTTTCGATTGAATACATTCAACTAGTCAAATTTTTTTATGTTTAGGAAGTTGGTCTGTTATTTGGATGAAGTGGAATCATGTTTATCAGTTTTGGACTACTTGAAAAGTAAGTAGTTTTAATAAGGAGTTATGGGATACAAAAAATGGTTTTTATATGTAATATTCTAAACCCACACTTACATAATATCTTGTATGTGTGTTATGATAAAACAACCCATACACCACTTGTAATTGATAAAAATATTTTATTGTGGAATACTTGAATTGGAAATCTCAATCCTGGAAAGGATTAGGATTCTTAGGATGGTCAAAACCATGTAAAAAAACATATTCTATTTAGTTTTTTATCTGCATTTTATACATAGGTTTTCTAGGCTAAACAATATACGATCCAATAGTTTTAATCGACACTAAAGGATCATGTCCAAAGGGGTTGTAAAGGTTTAAAAATAGTAATTGGAATTTGGTAAAATTTGTATACACCAAATTCACCCCCTTATTAGTTGTGCCTACATGGTGCACTAAGACTTATATAAACAAACACCAAGGGAAAGATATTCATGATTGGATCAATTATCACAGAATATCATATTCAATAAAGGAGTATTTGATCACAATATTATGTAAAAATTGATTTTGAGGAAAAATTAGAGATTCATATCTATGTGTATGATGGAATTTTTGGAAGATCAAGTGATGGATGATGTCAGAAAATCACTAGATTGATGTAGAGTGATTTTTAAATATTGATAATTAGTGAATTTACATTTTTCATTATTTTTAGGTTACATTAAGAATTCATGGGACTCTTATTTATAAATAAATGTATGTGAATGATATTCTAAAAAGATATAATTTTTAGTATAAAAAACAATGATGATAATCATTGAAACTTGAATGAAATTATTTAAAGATATGGATAGAATGTTAGAAAACATCATAAAGTATACACAAGTCATTGGAATATTAATATATTTGATAGTGTCCACACTCGACTGAGTGTTTTCCATTGGTCATGTAGTGAGGTATCATAGTGATCACAAGAAAATTTACTTTTTAATAGTTAAATAAATACTATTATATATCAAATGCATGATAAACATTATTTTATTATTTAAAGGAATAATGTAACAACCCAAAATTTTATCAATTGAATTTCCCATCTAATAATTATGTCAAATAGTATAAATCATGAACACCGAATAGAGAAACAAACAAAATATTATTCTCATAAATGAACAATGATACATTAGTCAGCAAATAAACCAATAAGAACTCAAAATATTATAGTGAGATAATAAAAAGAAAATATGATAATAAGAATAGTAAAATTTGGATTCGCTCTATCAATTTAAATGACCACACCCACAAACAAAAGTATAGAAAGAAAAAATAATGTTAATAATAAAACATTCATCTTGATGATTAAAATATATATAATATTGGATAAAATAGAAGATACCAAAGAATATAATAAGAGGTATTTAAAGGAAGTATTAAACCCTTACAATCTTTGGAAATCTGACCATTAAAATGGTAACCTTACCATTGGAATAGTAATGTGACCATTTTGAATAATAATCTGGCTATTAGAATAATATACTATCCAATGAAATTATAAATACAATTTAGGTATCTTATAAATGATAATATGATAAATTTATATCATGGAATAAGTAAATAAATGATTTAAAATGAAAAACTAATTATTTGTATTTTTGTGAAATGTAAATATTTATTGAAAATTTTATAATTAAAATGATTATTTAAAAGAAAATATATTTTCATAAAATATATTAATAAATTAATATTTTTTTAACATAATTATAAGATAATTTTATGTGACCTAAATTATTTTTTCAAAGGGTCATAAAATTAGTTATATTATTAAAATCAGTACTTTTTTTAAAAAATGATCATTTTAATTAAAAATTAAATTTATCTTATTTAGAAAATTATTTTCATAAAATGGATTCCATTATTGAAATCCAAACATCAAAAAATGGTTAGGGTGATGTTTTTGGTTTTTCTAAAATAGTTGAATTTTTTGTGAATAGCGAAATACATTAATTTTGGGTATAATCTAAATACTCAATTTTTTGAGTCATGTATGATGTATGGATGATGTAAAACCCATTATCTCAAACTCTCTCTAATTATTTAATTTATTTAGTGATAAGGATCAACACTATTGATATTTTTTTATCCAAAAAAATAAACAAATGAATAAAATAATCCAAAACACCCCCTCCCTATATAAATATCACCCCTCACCTCCTCTTCTCCCCACACCTTCTCTAATTTGGATCCCAATAATATTATACAATATTACTCTCCCAATCCTATTCCCCATGACCTAGTGTTTCTCCTCTCACCAAAAACCAATTCCAAGTTCCTTAAGGAGGTTCTCAAGGAGATGATATACCAGTGGTAACATGATCTTTCTTTATCTTTTAATTTATTTTCTTTTCGTATCATACTATCATATACCATATAAATAACATCATGATAAATATAGTACCATATGTATACTATAATTATATTATATTAATATAATATACATAATCAAATCTATTATCTTATCCTTTTATTAGAAAAATTAAAACATCGTCTGTGATCTGTCGATTCACCACCTTCCTGGATGATGAGTTTTCAGTTTTCCGTATTGCCTTCATGTCTGGTCATAAAAGCAATATAATGGTTACTTTTTTGAAATGTATATTATTAAATGTTTCATGTTTTTTAACTGCTTTATATTTATAAATTTAAATAATAATGAAATATTAGATTCGTGATGATCAAAAAACTGTTAAAATAAACAAATCAATTTTCATTAACATTTCTCCTAATGAATCATACTCAAATATGAAGAAAAATGATATATAGGACCATTTAAATTTAAGGAAGTGAATTAAAACAATATAATTCGAATTCTGGAGTTTTTATTCCATTTTAACAGAACTCTCGTAATTAAACTTCAGGGAACCAATAATAAAATCCTGAAACGAATGCTCCCCAAATGATTCAATTAAACATTATTACTCATCTAAATGACCATAAATTAACATAACAAAAATATAATAAATAAAATATATTTAGAATAGTTTCTTAATTAATTAATTAATGGATATTATTTGATTCTAGAGTATGTTAAGTGTAATTATAGAACACTTTCAGATATAAGGAAATGGATCTCTCTAAACCACCATTTTTCTTCCAGGTTATTCTTTCTCTCTCTTTAAACCAATGTCAGAAGGAATAGCCTAAAGGCCTTCATTTTTTATTATTTTTCATAATCCACCTTTCAAGGGGTGAGGTGGAACCCTTACAAGGCCAGAAGGCTTAAAGACATTTACATGACCCGTAGGTTTTAGAGGGAATCACCCAGACCAGATAACTTGAAACTACTCCTCCCCAGCATATGTCATGAAATCATCACTCCACCTTCACAGGGATGGTCAGCTAGTTGTCCTATGAAAATTTTCACATGTCTGGTACCGATGGCAAAGCCATACCCTCTTATTCATCCAATTCTGATTAGCTCTGCTCCAATGAATGTTCCTGGCCTGAATCCTCATCTGAAGCCTTGTCCCTTGTAGTCTGACTACTAATTTGTCATTAATGTGACTCGAAGGACTTGGGGTGGCCCTAAGACCATAAGGTGGCCCAAAGGCCCTGCGAAACTACTAGCCTGATGGTCGTGGGTGGCCTGAAAACCTTGTAGGACCTGAGGACCAAAATGGTGTCCCAAAGGCCCAGATGGATGAATAATTTTATCTGCTATAGTACTGAATTTTGACAGCTACAGTGCCTATTATAGTACTGCTATAGTACCAAGAAATATGCCTCCACCTGTATTTGATCTCGGGTCTCTTGGATGCAGCTGTCGCGTCCTCCACCCAGATTTGATCTCGGGTCTCTTTAAACCTATGTATTTATTCATTATTCTTTTGTACATATTCTAAATTCTATGTATATGTTCCAAATATATGTATCCATAATAATTAATTCTTATTTAATATTGAAATACAGATTTTAAAATGATCCCTTCTCAATTCCTCTCAATAAGCACACCCAATTAAAGGGAACTTCCTTAATTCTTACAAATTTTCAAGTGCAATCCATAATCTATTTTTATCCACCATTATATTTATAAAATAAAGAAATTTATCATGAAAAATTAACTTAGTTCATTTCTAGTTTTATACAAAAAAAATTTACTCTTCCTCTTTAAGGTTTCTTTAATATTTTCCCTTAAACCGCACTAAAGTGGCTCATTTTTAATGTTTCTTAAACACACTTTTTCATGTTTTCACTACATATGGAAACCATTTTTTATGATATATTCTTATTTTACCTTATTAATTCCCATATATCATTTAAACCTATTATTTCATGGGGACAAGTATGATACACCCACTGGTTATTCCTTATAACATGATTTTGATACCCATTTCCTTCCACCGGTGACCCTTATGTTTATCCATTTAGTTTGATTCTTTATAAGGAGCACGTATACATGAACATGTTATTATGGGTATGCCTATATAGAGATCCAATGCATTGGGTAATGTTTAGTCTCATGATACATCATGTATTGGATTAGAGAGTAAACCTAATCCATTTTGGGACTTTGTCCACCATGTGATATAGTATTGGTAGTTAACCTTGAATCATGGTTATGTCTTGTTATGTGTTTCTTACACCTTCCTATGTTACCATGATCATATTATTCTATGTTATATGTGATATGATTCCATATTATTATGCACGTTCCATGCCTTTTATGTTATCATGTTATGCCTTATAACTCATGTATTATAATTTATTCCTATGATTATTACTTTTATAGGGAATTTAGATCCTCAATTTTTTATTTAATTCCCTAGGTTATCCAATGAAGTTGTAGGATATTTAATGGAGTTATGATCTCATTATAGAAAATATGTTATATTTTGGTTTCATGTTTTCAAATTATGTACATAATCATGAAAAGACACTATACTTTATGATCCTTGGTTTGTATTTGATCGATAATTATACTAAAAATCATGTAATAATATTTGTAAATGGATAGGGTAATTATAGTTTGTATCAGAGCCTAATCTAGTTACTTTTGGGAATTCGGACAATAAAACCTTATTAATAACCCTAGAGATAATTTTATAACCATGGATAATCTAGATTAAAACTTAGGGAATCACAAGTTAGGATATAATTTTCATTTACATGTTTATCCTTCTTGGTTCAAAGATTCATTTTTTATATTCTTATTAGCTAAGTATTCATGCCCCCCATAACTGTTCTTTCCTTTTCTTAAAAAATGGATAAAAATAAGAGAACTCATTCTAATAATCATTTTGTAAAGAAATTTGATGATTTTCATAATGAAATCCCAAATATGATGGGAACGAGAGCTCAAAACTTCATGATAATAATAACACAACTATCTCAAGTTATGAATAATAACTGGAATCATGTGGAACACCCTCCATCTCTTAATAAATATCAATTTGTGGTGGAATCATTTATGTGACAAAGGCCTCTTATCTTTAGTGTATATTATGATCCCCTTATCATAGAACAATGGAATAACTCTACTGATAAGATATTATTTGTTCTCTAGTGATCAGAAGAATAGAAAGTTATGTTGACCATCTATCATTTTGATGGGGAAGATGATCAGTGGTGGAAACTAATAAAAAACACATAATCGAAGGATGAAATTGATTCCATGGAATGAAAAGAACTCAGTAAAGTATTTTTCAAAAAATATTTTCCCCAATAGCACCATATTAAGATTTAAAGGGAGTTCTTTAGACTAGAGAAAAAGGATGACAAGTCTATCAGGGCGTATGAGTAAACCATTACAAGGATTTCATGATAGGAATATATATTTGTCTTGAACACTGAAAGAAAAGTGGATCACATATTTAGTAGAATAATGTTGAGTTTATGAAAATAATTGGTGATTCAAGACTTTGATAACTATTAAGAGATTTTCCATTATACCCTTATGGTTGAAATGGATATTAGAGACTCTCATTAGTCTCATTGGACATGATATAGAAGGAGTAAAATATATTTTAACATAGAAGGATCAATAGATAAAACCCATGATGGAAAGAAAACCCATCATCATGCGTGTCAAAAGTTTTAGAAGAAGCATCCCATACACTATCTAAAAGGAACCATGAGATTTTTTAAATATAAAAGATATGGGAATCATGCTAATTATTTGTGAAGGTATGTGAAGAAGACCACAAATGAGGAAGAATAAATGAAGGCTTAGATCAATACTTAGCCTATAGTGCAGTGTTTCAACTACAAGGAACATAACCATTATCTGATCCAATGCACTACGTAAAGGGTTTTTAAAGGAAATCAAGAACAATAACTTCTATAGAAGCAAGGAAGGGAATATGCTATCAATAATTATATGGTGGATCATAAAAATTATGTGGTAACAACTACACAGGTTTTTCACTCATGAATATTGAATATACTTTTTGATTTTGATTCTACACATTCTTTCACATCTTTCAAGTTTAGTAGATATAATCAAACACCACCTTAAAATATGAAGGCTGAATTATCTGTGAGAACAAAAAATGTGGAAATAATTGCATCCAAAGTATTTAATTCCTCCCTAATAAATTTTTGTGGACTAAAACTCCCAGTATATATTTTCTTACTTCCTTTGGTGAAGTTTTATAATATAAAGGGAATGGATTCACTATAATTATATAATTCTAACATTATCTATCGGGAAAGGGAGATCACTATTCATATCCTGAGGCATCCTCCAATTCTATAAAACTGTAAGATGGATAATGAATATCCTTTAGAATTATCATCTCAATTATGGGGTATGTTAGTCCTATTCATTAAGAAGAAGTATGGATTAATGAACCCTTCCATTTATTGTTGTGAACTTAATAAAAACATGATAAAGAACAAGATCACATGCCATAGATAGATAACTTGTTCAATCAACTATGTATGGACAAGTTTTTCTCTATGGCAGTCTTCGATCCGGATATCACTAATTAAAGGTGAGGAAGGAAGATATTACCAAGACTGCATTATGAATGAGGTATGGACCCTATGAGTTCATAGTGATGTTATTTGGACTGAAAAATTCTCTATAAATATTCATGGACTTCATGAATAGAGTATTTAGAGATTAACTCAATTTTTTTGAAGTATTTATTGATAATATTATGATATACCTCAAAAGAAATAAGGAGAATGCTGATCATTTTAACACTGTACTAATTACTTTGCAAAGGGAGAAACTATATGCAAAGTATAGTAAAATGCGAGTTCTGGATAAAGGTAGTATCACTATTGGGGAATGTTATCTCATAAAAAGGAATATTTGTGGACCATTCCATGAAAAATATAATAAAATAGTAGCCCAAGAAAAAAAACTAATGGAGATCTTTTGTTTCCTTGGTTTAGATAGGTATTACCAACAGTTTGGGAATAAATTCTAATGATTATCAAACCAAAAAACAGGATCACTCAGAAAGAATAATATTTTTCTTAACCAGTGAATCTGTAGACAACTTTAAAGAGTTGAAAAAAGTGTCATATAATTGTACCATTAATTACACTGTTGAGATATCCAAGAGAACTATTGGTGGGATAATATGAAAAAGGATGTCAAATCTATGTGGAATATTCATACATTTGGATACATGTTGAGAGCAAGTTTTATAGGCTTGAAAGGAGTATGTGACCAATATATGCCTCTATTTGAGTTATCATACAATAATAGTTTCCACTCAATCATCCAAATGGATATATATAAATACATTTATGGGGAAAGATTAATAAAAACATATTATGGGATGAATTCAGTGAATGAAAAATTTTTGAACGTGAAATGGTTGCAGAAATGGTGGAAAATGTGAAAACCATTCAACATCACATCGTAGAATCGTAAATTCAATAAAAAAGACATAAAAATAGTCATTTATGAGACCATGAGATTAATGTTGGAGACATGGTATTCCTCTACATATCTACAAGAAATTGAAACATGGGTTTTGTTTAGAATGGAAATATATGTCCCATATACATCGACCACTTTGAGATTCTTGATCGCGTCAAATTTGTGGCCTATTGAGTAGAACTTCCGCCAATGATGTCTGAAGTACATGATGTATTCTTAATATCCCTCTTAATAAGGTACATTCCAGATCCCTCACATACATTGAATTTTGAGGTGGTACAACTGGAAAATTATCACTCTTTAGAGGAGAAATTGGTGAAGATATTGGACCATAGAGATAATATTCTACAGAATAAGAATACTAACCTGGTCAAAGTACTATAGAGGACCCATAAATATGAAGAGGCAGCATATGAAATAGAAGAAGTGATGAATAAAAATTACCCTCATATGTTTTCACCTTATAATGGAAAAATAAATTTCGAGGGTGAAATTTCATAAGAGGGGAAGAACGTAGCGACCTGAAATTTTATCAATAGAAATTCATTTCTTATAATTATTTTATATAGTATAAATCATGAACATCTCATAGAGAAACCAAAAAAATATTATCCTCCTAAATTAAAAATGATACATTAGTCATCAAATTAACCAATAATAATTCCAAATATTTTATTAGGATAATAAATAGAAAATATGATAATAAGAATAGGAAAATTTTGATATGCTTGATCCACTAAAATGACTGCACTCACAAAAAAAAATATAGAAATAAAACATAATGTGAATAATAAAAAATTCATTATGAAGATGAAATTTTATACAACCTTATTGAAAATTTAAGTAACTAATAAATTTAATAAGAAGTATTTGTGATTAGTAAACTCATATGATCATGGGAAATAAAACTTTTATAATAGTAACTTGACCGTTGGAAAAGTAATGTGACCGTAAGGAATAGTAATTGGGCTGCTTGAATAGTAATCCAACCTATGAAAGTATAAATAATTTGTTTGTATCTTATAAATGAATATATGATATCTATAAGTATATATATCATTGAATAACAAAATAAATGTTTTAGAATGATAAATTAAGTGTTGATATTTTTAGGAAACATAAATGTTTATTTATAATTTTATAATTAAACTATTGATTTAAAATAAAATTTATTTTTGTAAAATATATTCATAAAATAATACTTTCTTTTATCATAATTATAATATAATTTTATGAGACCATAATTATTTTTTCAATGTTTCATAAAATCAGTTAAAATATTAAAATTAGTATTTTTTTAATAAATGATGATTTTAAATAAAAATTAAATTTATAATATTTAGAAAATTATTTTTATAAAATTAAGTCCATTTTTTAAATCTATATATAAAAAATTGGTTAGGTTTAAATTTTTGTATCTTTCTAAAATAGTAGATTTTTTTGTGAATAGTTAAATACAATAATTTATGGTATAAGCAAAATATATGATTTTTTGAGTCATGAATGATGTATGGATGATGTAAGAACCATTATCTATAACTTTCCTTCATTATTTAATGTATTTCGGAGTAATTATAAACACTATTTATAGTCTTGATCCCTAATAATAAACAGATGAATAAAAATACCAAAAACACCCCTCTCATACCCCTCTAAATACCACCTATCACCACCTCTTCTCCTCACATCTTATAAGTTTTGAATATTTATAATATGCTACCCAATTAATCTACCAATCATCTTCCCCACTTTTTTGAATTTCCTGTATCACCAAAATACCTATTCCATGTACCTTAAGGAGGTTCTCAAGGAGAAGATATAAAGAGGTAACATCCTCTTTATTTCCCTTTTAATTTATTTATTTTTATTATCCTCCTCCAACCTACCCCACATAAAAATATTTATAACAAAATTATAATATATATACAATAATTTTATTTTGTTAATGAAATATCCATCATCAAAACTCATCTCTTATTCTTTTATTCTAAAAATGAAAACATCATATGTGATGTGTTGATTTGTTACCTTCATGGATGAAGAGTTTTAGTTTTTAATTACCACCGTTAAGGATGGTCATAAAACCATTATAATGGTTAAAAAATATTTTATAATGTATATTATAACCATTTTCATGTTTCTAACTGATATGTATACATATTATTAAATAAAAAAATAAAACTAGTTTGGGATGATCGAAAAACCAGCAAAATTAAGTAATCATTTTTCATTAAAAATTCAACTAATGATTCATTATAATATCTGAAAAATTATATATGAGACCACATAAATTTTTTAAAGTGAATTAATACAATATATTTCCACTTTTGGATTTTTTTTCTTCCATTTTAAAAGAACTCCGACAATTAGACTCAAGGGAACCGATTATAAAATCATGAAATGAAAACTCCTAGAATGACAAAATCAAACATTATAACTCAAAAAAATGACTATAAATGAACTTATATAATTACAATAAATCATATATATGCATAATAGTTTCTTAATTAATTAATTAATGGATATAATTTTATTATCTATGACATTAAGTGAAATTGAAAAACACTTTCAGACACAAGGTAGGGGATCTCTTTGAACATCCTTTTTTTTCAGGTTACAATTTCTCTATCTTTAAAAAAATTTATTTATTAATTATTATTATTTACATATTTTAAATTATTTTTATATATTTCAAACTTATTTATCTTGATAAATTCATTCTTATTTGATGTGGAAATTTATATTTTAAAGGTTACCTTCGCAATTCCTCTCAATAAGCATGCCCAACTAAAGGGTACTTCTTTATTTCTCATCTGTTTTAAAGTACAGAAAATAATATATTTAAAGCAAAAATTATATTTCTAAAATTAATCATTTTATCATGAAAACTATATCATTTCATTACTATTTTTATACAAACAATTATTCTTTTTTCTTCTTTAAATAATCTTTAATATTTTCCCTTAAACGGTACTAAAGTGGATCATTTCTAAAGTTTTTTAAACACTATTTTTACATGTTTTCACTTCATATAGACATATGATTTCATTATATATCACTATTTTACCTCATTAATGTCCATGTATGATTTAAACTTATACTTTGAGGGACACAAATATGATATGCCCATTGGTTATGCCTTATAACATGATTATGATACCCATTTCGTTCCATGTGAAACCCATATGTTTATCCCTTATGTTTGATTATTCATGTGGTGAAAATATCCATGAACATGATATGATGGGTGAACCTAGATTTTTATCTAATGTATTGGGAAAGTTTTAGTCTCATATGATGTCATGTATGGGATTATGAAGTAAGCATAATCTATTATGGGACTTTATCCGGCCTGTGATATAGTCTTGGAAGATATCCTTGACTCATGTTTATGTCATGTTATGTATTGCTGACACATTCTTATATTAGCCTGATTATAAGATTTCTTGTTCTATATTCTATGTTTCTATATGATTATTCATGTTCCATGCCTTTTTTGTTATCATTTAATTCCGTGTAACTCATGTATTATTCTTTATTCCTCTACTTATTCCCTTACTGGAATGTTTAGATAATCCCTTTTGTCTATGTAATTTCTCCATGTTATCCAATGCAATTTTAGAATATCAAGTGGATTTTGGATATCAGTATGAAAAATATTTTATATTTTGGATTTATGTTTTCTAATTATGTACCTAATATTCCAAATACACTATACTTTTTCGATCCTTTGATTTTATTTGATGAATAATTATGATTATAATCAAGTAATAATAGGTTTAAAAGGCTAGGGTGGTTATGAAAAAGGTGCCCGAATTTTTCAGATTTATAGAATTCAATTTGACTGATTAAATAGATAAAAAACATTATGTTCTTGAGGTATATTCTTTTTTTAAGGTATGTATATTTCATAGCATAACATGAAAAAAGATTGGTTTTTATCGATTACCGAAATGGCTAAATACATTTCCTCTACTTCATATTGTACTCAACATATATAGATGAAGAAATAAATTGAAGATATCATTGAAATTATTATTTCTCCAATTGCAATCTAATGAGGCCAACATATTTTTAGGCCTTATTAAAGTTGTTGTGTTTTAAATTTAAATAATAGATTATCTAAAATGTGGAATTTATCTAGAGAAGATGAATTAAAGAAGTATAAAGTGAATATTTTAGTTTTATTCTATTTTTTAAAATACAAAAACCATATTAATAATCACATGTAATAAATTATTTTGTGTTAGGTGAAGGTTTTGGTCATGTTTTAAGTTGTTTAGAGTAAATAATGAATGGTTTAAATTAGGTATGTAAGTGTTTAAAAAAATTTACAATGTTTGAAATTATTATTCTAATGTACGAAAAATAACAAATTCCTAAACCCTATGCACTATATTGTGTTTAAAATTGTAAGGTTCAAAGATTTCATCAAGTTCATTATTGAATTTATAGAGTTCAACCCTTTTCAAAAATTTATGTTCTATAGAGTTTACAAATAATATTGAGTTTAGATTTGTAGAGTTTCAAACTTCATAGAGTTAAAATTAATATATTTAAAATACATTTTAATTCTCCCTAGGGTTTCTAGGGTTGATAGAAGAATAATTAATAGTTCCATAGATTTAACATAGATCATGGAAGAATATCATTGAGTAACCTGGAGGACTTTATTGAGATCATGAATTTCTGATTAATCAATAAACTAAGGAAAAAATAAACTACATAAAGTTCAAATGAGGTCTTTGTAGAGTTGATATTTATATGTTTCATCCTCTTAGAGTTTGTATCTGTATAGATATGAACACTTTACATGATTTTAAATAATTTTTTATGCAAGAATGAAATAATGAAAAATATATTTTGAACATACAAATTAGTTAATGCTTCGTGATCTGTTCATAATTTAATCAAACATCACAATAAGTGGTTGTGATACAAGATGTTGTTTTATAGTTCCATTATACAAGGAGAAAATTCATGTTAGGAATATTCTATTCCACCATACATATGTGGTGGGAAAATTAAAAATAATAAACTATTTAAGATTTCATTATAAGGCCCCATCCTTAAAACATTACATAATCTTATGTTAAGTAAATTATTTGAATTTATTTCACATTGAGGATCTTTTCAGGTTTATAATTTTAGAGAAAAGGTGCATAACTATTATATAGCATCTCAAATATTACAAGGTAGACACTTCAAGTCACTATCCTTTTTTTCATAGTCAAAACATTTTTAGATAAAACATGAATTCTTTTTCTCGATAAATTTTTAATAAAATTCATCTTCATTTCTTCCTTTTTTTTACCCATCCATATACCCTATGGAAAGCATTTCAAAAAATTCATATGAGCATAAAAAATATCAGTAAGGGATATACAATAAGGAAAGAAATTTTTAGTCCATGAATCTTTAAAACTCATGAAAATATTTTCACAAAATCATACTTTTCACCCATAAAACATAAAATCTTTAACATACCTCATAAAATCATAAGATTCCCGAAAAACTCATAGAAATCATAAATCATAAAGGTAACTTGTGGCAACCATACCATACTTACATTTTAGCTTTCACAATTACATTGGGAGAACCCTTTATGGTTATGTTTGGAATACACATCATAGTATATTCCCTAAATATCTTTATAGAAAATTTATCATCTACCTCCTTCATGTTAACCAATACATTGGAGGTCTATCATGGGATTACACACCTAGGATTTATCCTAGAGCCACCTGTATACATATAAAATTCACAATAACCATAAAATAATCATAACACATAAAATATGAATAAAGGAGAAATAATATTTTCACATTGCAATCATATAATATCATTTCATGATATATTAAATTCATTCTGAAACCCATTTTCAATACCAACATAACTAAAAAGGGAATATGGTATTTACTTTTCATTTTTTTTACTAATTGTAGATGAAGCGAAATATAAAATAATGGTTATGGTTGTAGAGAAGTCTTTTGTTGGGACCAAGTTGGACGGATAAGGAAGTGAGAAGAGTTTCTTGTTACAGAGTGTTGTTTTTTGTTGTCAAAGAAGCTAAATCAATTAACCTAGTAAAGGACTTGTAAACTATGACGATGCTTTTCTGATTTTTATTTCCCAAATATCATAAGTTTGGAGAACTTGTGATGAAATCCTTATGAAGGATAAGGAGAGTAAAGAAGTGTTTTTTTAAATAAATAAAGTGGCGTGCAAGTCAAAAGTGGTGCGCAAGTGTGGTGAGTAAGTTTATGTTCCGTGCAAGTCATATTTCAAGACCATAACATCAAAATATGACAAAGTAAATAAAATGGTGCACAATTAAAAAAGTGTCCTGCAAGTATAATCAACGCGCAAGTGTGATGCACAGATATATGTGACACGCAAGTTTATGTTGCGCAAAAATCATATTTTAACATCATCATATCAAAATATGACAAAGGAAAGAACGTTTTGCACTAGAGATGGAATGACGCGCAAATACTGGAATGGCGTGAAAGTGTTGGAGTGGCACCCAAGTGCTGGAGCGACACACAAGTGCTGGAGCAGCGCGCATGTGATGGAGCAGCGTGCAAGTGTAGGTGGTGCGAAAGTCATCAAAATTACTATAAATAGATGATTAGCCTCCTCATTTTTTAATTATCACCACTTAAGAAAACATTTGAACTATGATCGCACAAGTCGTAGAAATTGGCTCGAAAACTAAAGTGGTACGCAAGTTGAAGTGGCATGAAAGCTGATGGTTATTAATAAGGTGTGCATGTAGGGTGGTGCACAAGTAGGGTGGTGCATAAGCAGAAGTGGCGCAGAAGTTGTCAGAGGCGCGCAAGCAGGGAGGTGTCTTCAAGAAGTGTGTTGTGTATAAGCCAAAAGTGGTGCACATGTTATGAGTAGTTCTTAATAGTGGTGCGCAAGTAGTTAGTGGCGCACAATCATGTAGGTGCGCAAGCTGAGTGTCACGCAAGCAAGTGGTACGCAAGCAGGTGGCATGCAGGCAGAGTGGCGTGCATACAGGTGGTGCTCAAGTAGGGAGGCGTGCAAGAAGGGAGTCGCACAAGCAGGGAGTGGCACACAAGAATTTTTCACTATGAGGTTTTTACTAGATTCTATGTAAGAAAGTGAAGAATTTTTTTGAAAGATTTGATTTTTGAAACTTCATAAAGAAGCACCGAATAATTACATTACCCTATTTTTGATAAGAGGGAGCACACACGCTTTGGATTGTTTTTAAAGTGCTACACAAGTGTAATGGTATATCCTACTCATTTTGTTCCACCTAAAAGGATTGTTTTCTAGTAGATTCTATAGTACTAGATTATTTTTGTACCATACCAAGGACGTAGCTACTCATGTTGAGTAGTGAACCTTGTAAATCTTGTGTTCCTGTGGTTATGTGTGTTTAGTAGGGAAGAAACTCTTTAACAGGAGGAGAAGGTTATTTCAAAAGGAAGGAAATTTAAAAAGAAAAAGATATCACTGATTCACCCCCTCCCCCACTCAGTGGTACTTGGGTACTGACTGGGAACTTCATATTTTTCACCTCATATGTTAAAAAAACAATGCATTTTTAAAGACAAATGTAAAGAATTAAAAAAGTTATTTTTGAAAAAAGGTTTCCCATACCACTTTGATAATTAAAAAATAAATTATATAAATAAATTTAAAAAAATTAATTCCCAAATAAATAAATACATAAAACCATTTGGAAAACATAGAAATGAATGAGAAATAATTCAATGAATAAATCTCTAAAACACTTAAAATGATGCTTTAGTTAAAGTGTCCTTTTCCACTTGAGAAACACTTTAATAAAAACCATTATATAATAACATTAAATAAACTTTAAATATAATGATAATATAGTAATTCATGATATAACATGTCAGAAGGGTCAAATATACACCTTCAAAGTTAATAAATGTTCACAATATCATGATTTGTCTCGATGAAAGGGGGAAGAGATGAAGTACCTTACAAAAATCGTATCATTAGATTAAGGATAAATTAATGAAATAATTATGTGTGAAAAATATAAATAAACCCAATGTTAGTGTATATTTAGTTCCAAACAATCAGAGTTCATTCACACATATTCTTGAAAAAAACCAATGACATGGATACTTAACTCAATGAATGGAGGTTGAGTTAAGATTTCTCTTAACTCGAGTCTGTCTTATCTCATTCATTGTTTATATTCCTTAATAATAAACATAGGTTAATTTCTACATTCTTATTAATATTTATTATTATTATTATTATATTTCTATTACTTATTATTATGATATAGATATTTTTTAATTATTTGAGTTCATATAAGATGTTTTGTCGATGTTCGGTATTGGAGTAAAAAATGATCTTGTTTTGATGGGAACTGTCCATGTGGTCATCAGTCCATAATCTACAAAATGATATTCATGATTTAAGTATATTATATATCAAGTATATATGTATTTATAATAGTACATAATAATTGGACATAAGAGAATAAATGCACCAGTCATGGAAACCATAGGCCGTACATACACATTAAAGTTACATTCATTTATTTTTTATACTAAAATAATGAAATATAAATGACACACACACACATATATATTATAATAACATTATAATATCTATTTTATATATTATACATAGGTTCATTAACACCATCTTTTATAGTTTCATGTAAGGCATGAACGAGTGATCACTTTGGGAGGGGGGCGGTGGTCCACACTTCCTCAAGTGAAATTATCATATTTTCAAAAAATAAAAATAATAAAAGTATTTTATATATATAAACTATATAAGAAAAGAAAAAAAATATATAATATATTTCATATATAAATATAGTTCCATCATAATGTCCACTTTGAGAGGTGGTAGGGGAAAATTGAACAATCATTGTTTCGTGAGGCAGTATTTCACCGTACACAGAAACAATATAATCTATATCTATTAAATGAAGGTGTGTGTAAGTGTATGTCTAAACCATAGCTTAAAAATATACAAATATATTTTGGATACATGTTTTTTATCTAATAAAATAATAATAAGGTAATAAGGAGTGAATAAAGAAAATAAAGGAAAGCAGTTGGAGAGAAGACGTTACCACTAAATCAGGTAACTCTTTTTAATTTGAGCCAAAAGTCTTTCTTGAATTACAATATTCCAGTGGTAAGGATTCTAAGAGTAAGGGATGTATTTTGGGAGCGTATTTGACTGAAAGTTGGATGATAGAAGGTTCTTGAGATGTGTGATTATGTTGGTTGAGGTGTTGTCCTTCTATAAGAGGGAGGAGGGGAACTTTAGGAAAGTCATGAAATATTATTTTATTTTAAATTGATTTTAGAATTATAATATCTAAAATGTAATATATTTTGAAGATAAGATGTTTATGGGTCAGAATAATCTCAATAAATAGGTTTTAAACTATTTTAGATCACAAATTTGTCCTTATATTTTGGCTTTTACCCTTAGTTAAATAAATCAACTCTTACAATGTATTCTTGTATTTTAACACTATATGGGTAATATAGTTACTATAAAATTCCAAGAGAACCCGAAGTGAATCTTTTATTATTATTTTATCATTCTATAAGTAATTTATCCAAATTTTATATATTTATTACTATTATATCATTTAATAAAAAAATATTTAAAAAAACTAATTTTTGTCAATTTGGACACTATTTAGTAATTGATTTTTGTTAAAGACATAAAATACTTGATGAATTCAAATAAACAACATTAAACCAAAGATAAAAAGTAATAATAATCCAAAAAATTCTTTTATGGCATAAAAAATTTCAAATTACATTTATTTTTATATTTAGAATATTATTTCTTTGATTCTTTTTTAATAAGGTAACCATAACATCAACATTGTGTCATAAATAAATTTATTTATTTAATATCTAAAAACTATAAATAAATTACCATGATTTAGAGAATTTTTTAGATATATAATGAATATTTATATTCAAATATATCAGTTATATAACACAATCCTAATTTTCTTTTGAAGATATATGTTTATGTTATATTTATCTTTACTTTAAATTAATTACTATAACATATCATTATAACACTCAAGGGGATACCAAATTCCAAAAGTTCAGCCTAAGGATTTTTTTGTCTCCCATTCCTCATCTAATAATATAGGATATGTGTTAGAGTATTTTTTATATTATTATAATATTATTTTTACCCTTATAATTCCAAATATAGAATCCATTTTTAAAAATTCAAAACAAATAAGTTTCATTAATTAATTTAAAATAATTTCACATTGTCAGAACAGAAATTGGGTTTTTAAGATGTAAAAACTATCAGAATATTGACATGTGCTTATATCCATTTTAAATATGGAATTACTTTCAGCGACCAAAATTGGATTAAATTATAAAAAAATAATTTAATTAAACTTTAAAACCAATTAAAAAAATAACAGAACTATATAAATAAATTAGATGAAAATGATGTATTGAATTAAAATGTAGTATTTTCACAATTCATTAAAATATGAATTTCATAAAAAAAATACCAGAATATCAATAAAGGTAAATTTTAATATCCCTCTTCTGAATAAGAAGTTTATTTATTCAAATATAATATATAAAAGTGAAAAAAAAAAACTATTTTTAAAAAAGTTTTCTCATCAAAAGGAGGTAAAATGACCTTTTTAAAATATTAGAGTATTTTTTTCATACAATTGGATTCATTCTCATTTTAATAATCTAAAATTTAATGGATAAATGTAAAAACATTTAACAAATATTTTCAATCATATTTTAGTTAGTTCTATTAATTATCACTAAAAAAATTTCTAAGCACTATCTAATATTTAAAATATTATTATTATTATAGTATTAATTTTCGATATAACTCAGTGTTGTGTGCAACATAAGATTTTAGAGAAACTCATTGTTGTATTTTGAGTATGTTATCAGACAATGAATCCAATTTAACATACAATTAATATGTTATTAATAAATATTAATAAATATAAAAATTTCATATTCTATAATTAACTAGGATGTTAAATCCTTCCCCCCAAATTGGAAATTACATCCTCATAATTTTATAATTGGGCTCAGTAACTTCATTGAAAATAACACATTGAAAAAAGATTCAATAAAACGATCACAATTATAGAAATAAATAGTAGTAAAAAGGTCACTCGAGATAACACATACTAGAATTACATTTAAGAAAACATGGATATAGAATAAAAACTAACCATCTTGTTCTGATGGAGATTGATAGAAAACATGATCATAAGAATGTTAACAATAAGAAATCAAAAAACTTGTGATAGGATAAATAGTCATTGATTTCACAGTAGGAAATGTAAACAGAAAATGTTTTTCTAAGGTATTTTTCATAAATTTGAGGAATTATTTTATTACTTAGAATAAGAACATAAGAAAATTTATTTACTTGAAAAGTATATTTTTATACATTTATCCAATTCACTACAAACTCATCATTTTTTCCAAATAATTATTATTCACGGAGAATCAGATTATTAATCCACAAAATATTAACAATATATTTTTCCCATCTTGAAAAATTAACCAAAACCAAAATTTTTAGTACAAGATCAGATAATCCCCCAAAAGAATAATCTTTTATATGGATAAGGACTACTTTTAATCTCCAAAGTTCAATAGTAATACCCAAATTTCAACATAGAACATTCAGAAAACAAATTTTCATAAAATTTCTCAAAAAATCTAATCTATATTGAGACACAAAACTCACAAGAATTTGATAATAGTCTTGGAAGATAAATTTTAACATGTATCTCCAAATAAAATCTATAACTCTTCAAGTATCATACTAAAAAGTAATTAACCTTATCACATATTCTCCATGATTGTTTAATCATTTACATAAATAAAATAATTCCCATAATTCCACAATTAAAATCATAGATTCTTCTAAAATATAATTCAACCATTACTCCATTAAAATCCTATAGTGTTCGGTTTTCCTTAACCTTATAGAGTTCTTAAAATAGTGAAGGTATTCCAAAATATCATTTATCACATACTCTCCAACCCATTTTCCAATATTAAGGATATCAATTCAATAAAATTTATTCCTACAAAATCAACTTATTCTTAATCCATAAAAAAATTAAAATAAAAATAATAATTCATACTAATCATGGACATCACAGAGGCCAATGGTAAGCGATAAAGGCTTGTCGCACTCCAGTTGTGTGTTCGATTCCAGCAGCCTTGTCTGACATGATGGTTTGTCACTCCGTCTATGTGTTGTACCTTTTCAAAAACTATATAATTCTTATAACCTTATCAAAATGTGAAAAAATTCAAAAAAATAACCATAACATGTTTTAGCCTCAAAGGTTATTCTATACATTTCATTTTCCATCCCCAAAAGTATTAACCCGTAACTAACTCAAAAATAAATGTCTCCAAAATACCATTAACTACATTAAAATTTCATAACATAAGCACCAAAAGGGGTTTCTAAGACATTGAAGATATGATTAACCTTAAAATTATAAACCCATCATGATATCCATAACTCTTAAGAAAACTTCTTTATATCTAATGATTTATAAACAATCCTTTGATACCATCTATATGGACCTAGCCTTAAAACATTACATAATCTTATGTTAAGTCAATAATTTGACCTTATTTCAAATTGAGGATCTTTTCAGGTTTAGATTTTTAGATAATTAGGCCATAAATATTACATAACATCTCAAATATTACAAAGTATACACTTCAACTCACTATCTTTTTTTTTCATAATCTAAACATTTTAAGATAAAACATGAATTCTTTTTCATGATAAAAATATTCATAACATTCATCTTAAATTCTTACTTACTCTTACCCATCCTTATACCCTGTGTAAAAACTTTCAAAAACATGGTATGAGCATAAAAAAGATCAGTAAGGGGTATAAAATAAGGAAAGAAACCATTAGTCCATGAATATTTAAAACTCATGATTCTTTTTAAAAAAATCATACTTTCACCCATAAAACATAAAATCTTTAACATTCCTCATGAAATTATAAGAATATAAAAAAAAAACTCATAGAAATCATAAATCATAAAGTTAACTTGTGGAATCCATAAAATACATACATTATAGCTTTCACAGCTACATTGGGAGTAACCATTATGGTTTTGTTTGGAATACCCATCACAGTATATTCCCTCAATCTCTTAAGAGAAACTTTATCATTTACCTACGTCATGTCACTCAAAACATTAGAGGGCTATCATGGGCTCACCCACCAAAGATTTATCATAGAAACACCCATATACATAAGAAATTATCAATAACCATTACATAATAAAAATTCATAAAACATGAATAAATGAGAAAATAATATTTCCAAATTTCTATCATATAATACCATTTCAAGATATAATCAATTCATTCCGAAAACCATTTTCAATACCAAAATATATAAAAAAGGGAATATGGTATTTACTTTTCATTAAAAAACATTACTAACTGTAGAGGAATCCAAATATCAAATAATGGTTATGGTGGCATGTAAGTCTTTTTCACCGCATATGTTAAAAAATTATCAATTTTTAAAGACAAATTTAAAGGATTTAATAAAGTGATTTTGGAATAAAAGTGTCCCATACCACTTTGAAATTTTTACAATAAATTATATAAATAACATTTTAAAACATTCATGTCCATATAAATAAATCCATAATACCATTTTGAAAACATATACATGAATGAGAAATAATTCAAATAATAAATCATTAAAACACATAACATGATGTTTTAGTTAAAGTGTCCTTTACCACATGATAAACAATTTATTAAAAATCACAAAATATTAAAATTAAAAAAAACTTTATATATCATTAGAATATGTTAATTCATGATATAACATGTAAAAATTTTCTTATACACACCTTAAAGGTTAAAAAAGGTCCACAATATCATGATTTGTCTCAATGAATGGGGGCTAAGATGAATTACCTTACAAAGATCGTATCATTAGATTTAGGACATAATTATGTGTGAAAAATATAAATAAACCAAATAAAAGTGGATATTCATAGTGAAACAACCATATTTCATTCACACGTATTCTTGGAAAAAACAAAACCAATGACATGGATATTTAACTCAATGAATGGAGATTGAGTTAAGATTTCCCATACCTCGAGTTCATCTTGTCTCGTTCATTATTTATATTCATGAATAATAAACATAGGTTAATTTCTAATTTATTAAGAACCTTTTTCAATATTATTATTCATTTTATAATACATATTACTATGTTATAGCAATTATTTAATTATTTTAGTTCATATCTGAAGTTTTGTTGTTGTTCGGTACTTGAGTAAAAAATGAACTTATTTTGATATGAATTGTCCATGTGGTCATAATTCCATCATATAAAAATGATATTCAGGATTTAAATATCTTATATATCAAGTATATATGTATTTATAATAGTCCATAATATTCGGAGATAAGAAATGAAATGCACCATTCATGGAGACCATGGGTCGTACAGACGCATGAACGTTACTTTCATTTATTTGTTATATTAAAATAATGAAAAATAAAATATATCGATATTTATATATATATTATAATTACAGTATAATATCTATTTTATATATGTTACATAGGTTCATTAACTCCATCCATTAAACATTTCATGTATGGCGTGACCGAGTCATCACTTTGAGGGGGAGGTAGTCCACACTTCCTCAAGTAAAATTATCGTATTTTCACAACATGAAAATAATAATAGAATTTTCTAAATAAAAATTTTAGAATAATAGAGAAAATAAAAATATAATATATTATATAACTAAATATAGTGTCATCATAATGTCCATCATGAGAGGTTGTTGGAGAAAATTTAACAATCATTGTTTCTTGATAGAGTAGTTCACCGTACACAGAAACAATATGTTCTATATCCATTTGATGTAGGTGTGTGTAAGTGTAGGTCAAAACCTTTAGCGTAAAAACATACTAAAATATTTAGGATTCTTTTTTTGTTATGTAATAATAGAATAAGAAGAGAATAAATAGTGGAGAATAAAAATAAAGGAAAGGAGTTTGAGAGAGGACGTTAACACTAAATTGGGTAACTCTTTTATTAGAGCCAAAAGTCTTTTTAAATTTTCCTTATCCCCATGGTAAGGCTTTTAAGTGTGGGGGAGGAATTTTTGGATCTTATTTGTGAAGAATTTGGATGATACATATACCTTTAGAGGTGTGATTAAGTTGGTAGAGGTGTTGGCCTTCTATAAGAGGGAACATGGGCACTTTAGGAATGTTATGAAATATTATTTTCTTATAAATTGATTTTAGAATAATATTATCTCTAAATTGATATACTTAAAATATAAGATGTCTCTCGGTCAATATTATCTAAATAAATAGGTTTTAGACATGTTTATGTCCCAAATGTGACCTTATATTTTGTCTTTAAAGCTTAGTTATATAAATCAACTCTTACCACATCTTCTTGTATTTTTACACTATATGGTTAATATAGTTACTATAAAATGCCAAGAGAAACACAAGTGGATAATTAATGAAATTTTTAAAATTATATAAGTCATTTGGAATAATAATATAGTTTTATGACTATTATATCATTTAATAGAATAGATTTTTTTAAAACACATTTATGTCAATTTTGAAACTATTTAGTAATTGATTTTTTTAAGTCATGAAAACTTGTTTAATTCAAAATAACTACATTAAATCAAATATTAAATGACATAAGCATCCAATAAAATTGTGTATGGAATCAAAAATTTTAAATTATATTTATTTTAATATTTATAATATTATTTATTTGAATCTTTCACTAATAAGGTACTCACTACATCATAATTGTGTCACAATGAAATTTATTTATTTAACATATAAAAAATTAAAAGATAATACCATGATGTCGGAAATATTTTTATATTTATAATGACTATTTATAGTAAATATATATCATTTATATAACCCCGTATTATTTTTTTATTAAGAAGACAGATGTTTATGTTTTATTTCTCTTTACGTTAAATTAATAATTACAACAATTCATTATCACACCCAAGTGACTCCCAAATGCCAAAAGTTTGTAATAAGGATTGTTTTAGTCTCTAATGACTCATCCAATAATATTAGTACATGTATTAGGGTAGTTTTATTTTATTATAATATTTTGTGCCCATATTTACATAATTTACCCTTTAACTATGGTAAATAAAAATAATTACTAAATTTACTATTCATAATGTCAAAAAGGGCACATAATTACATAATTTGGACCTTTTGATTAAAAATATGGAATCTTTTTATCCAAATTCAAACCACATAATTTTCATTAATTAATTTAAAATTAATTCACGTTTTCACAACAGAAAGTGGGTTTGCAAGAAGTAATAACTATCAAAAGATTGACATGTGTTTATTTCCAAATTAAATGTGAAATTAATTTAAATGACCAATATTGGATTAAATGATAAAAACATAATCCAATTAAAATTTAAAACCAATTAAAATGATAACATAAATATATAAATAAATTAGGTGAAATGAAAATTTTGAATTAAAATATAGTATTTTCACTATTAATTAAAATGTGAATTTCATCATAAAAATACCAAAACTACAAACAAGGTGAATTTTGATGTCCCACTTCCAATGAAAAAGTTTCTTTTGTCAAATAGAATATATAAAAGAGAAAAAAACTATTTCTCAAAGGGTTATACAACAAAAGGCAATAAAAGGACCTTTTAAAAATATTAGACTATTTTATGCTTAAAATTGGATTCATTCTCAATTTATGGCACTTAAATTTAATGGATAAATGTAAAAACATTTAACAAACATTTTTAATCATATTTTCATTAGTTATATAAATTCTCACTAATACAACGATAATACGTTAACTACCTTCTAAAATAATAATATTATTACGATATTATTTTTCGGTGTAAGTCAGTGTTGTGTACAATGTAAGATTTCAGAGAAACATGTTGTTGCATGTCGAGTATGCTATCAGAAATGAAATCCCCTTTAATGTAAAATTATTATCTTATTAGTCAATATTAATAGATTAGAAAATGTATTTTTCTATAAGTAATTGGGATGTTACATTAATGGAATGTTTTGAAGAGAAGATTATAACAAGATTTAGGGAAGAAATGAAATATAAGATCATCTAAAAAATTAGGGAGAATTTTAAATGGAATATTTAAAATTCAGTTTTTCAAGTAATCTAGTGAATAATTCATGAATAGTTTACCTGAGTTATGTAGATGGTTGATGATCGTATAAATTTTATAAATAATTTATGTAAATAATATTCAATAATATTCATTTAATATAAAAGGTGTAAAAGAAGAATAAGATATAGATATATAATTTATTTATGGTATGATAAAAAAAATTTGATACACAAATTTATAATATTGAATAATTATATGTATCAGTGTGAGGTAGAAGAGTAATAAGAACAAGAAAATAATCACTCACTACTGTGAAATTATAAAAAATTGAAGAAAAGATGCTTGAAATAGTACCAAAGCAATATCATGACTTATTATAGTGAAAACATGTTTTAATTCTGAAAGGGTGGAAGACTCTAAAGTTTTTAAAAAAATTCAGATTTATTATATCTATATGGGAAACATATAAAAAATTGAGATATATATAACATAACCACATGGATAATACCTAATTACTATAATCCATTTCATTATACTCATGGGTAGTGTGATCAAGGGTTATTTTGAATCACACTAAGGTTTAAATTTCTCATTTTGTAAAGTGATTCTTTTAAATCAATTTTTCATTGTCATGTAAATTGATGTTTCCATTTAATATCAAATTCATATCACTCTAATCTAAGATTAAGGTTATTAAAAATAGAAAATATAAAAGAATTATATATCACTGATTTACCACCTCTTAGTTATTTCAGTAATCTCATGGGTGTATTTTCAATATCATGTGTGTTAACTCAAGTGTAATAAATTTTAGCAGGTGAATCAGTCATGGAAAAATCACATTGATATCAAATATCATCTTATAAAAGATAAAATTAGAATAAGGATTTGTTAATTTAGAGAATTGTTACACATAATATCAAGTAGTTTATGTGGTTACAATGGTAATTAAAAGGTAAATGTTGTAAAAATATCGGTTTCATATTGGTGTTCAACCATCTCTACCAACTTGATAGTTGGGATAAAACTCCCTCTCCCTTATTTTTTATTTATGAAGGCTTTAATGATATCATAAGTGTATCTTTTTTTAATTATTTATTTTGTTTTTATGGATCTCTGTTAACCTTAGAAAATATATCCTTGAGTTTTTCTATAAAGGGGGAGATATATAATGAATAATTATCATAGATAATTATAAAATTAAAAGTAGAGAAACATGAACACAAATGGGAAAAAAATAAAAAAGTGTATCAAATTGGGTGGTGGTGAGGGGATTGGGAATTTGAATGATATATTGATGAATATAGGTGATTCTTTATGATTGGGTGAGTTACTTTAAAACTAAATGCAATATCCTGACATTTTAAAAAGAAATTATATAGCCTATAAGATATGAAACACCTAGTTTAAGAGAACAATTAAATATTATTATGTGATCATTATAAAAAAGCTATTAAATTAAATGGTATGAATATTATTTACTTATTTTTGAAATAAATATAAGGTTCCAACTCAATATAATATTATTTATATATTCTTAATAAAATCGTCACGTAATTTTTAGCAAAGTCTTTTTATTCTTTAAAAAATATGATTTCTTAAAAAAAGAGCTATCTTCCATTTTGTGAGTGATTATTATAATTAATTTCAATAACTTACAGAAAATTTATTCTAGCAGATGAATTTAATTTTTGAATATTCCCAGAAAAAGTTTTGTTAAGGTAAATTTTTGAGAATTTTCTAAAAAGATTGATTTTCAATGAATAGTGAAAAACTGATTTTTATTGAAAACTATATTTTTATTTTAAATTATTTACAAAGTAAAATACCATTTTGGATTATTATTAAAATTTAATTAGGTCTATTTTATTTAAAATAATTCAATTATTGTTTTGTAATAGATCTTATAGTTGAATTTATCATAAAAAACATTTTATATTTAAAAGGGGGATTTCTTTATGAAAAACTGTTTTCTAAAAATTGTCCATTTTAGTTTTAAATTAAATTTTGAAACTTATGAATTTTTAAAAATTGATACCATATTTGGAATCATGAGGTACAATTTTATTAATTATATCCCTTTTATTTTTGGTCAATATGAATAGTAACCTTCGTAGTTTTTGTTACCATAATAAATAGTAAATTAGTTATTTAAATTTAGAAAACAAATAATAAGGATTATAAATTGACCAAAAAACTTTAATTTGTTTATTTTATGAGTTAATTTCATCCATACGCTTCCAATATTCAGTTTTATGGAATTTTATGGCCATTTAGATTAGATTATGACATTTATTGTATTTTATTTCAAGAAAAGTCAAACATGTCATACTCTTATTTTTAAAAAATTTAATATTTTTAATATGGGGTTATCAAGAGGATATGTTTTACTCTAAATATTATTTTTAAATAAAATATATTTATCTTCATAATGTTAATTTATTATTTTAGTATATTTATAATTACCTTAAATTATTTTACAAACACTGATGCAACAATAATTTAATTAATGGATAAATCAAAAAATGATGTGAAAAATATTAAAAGTAATATAATTTGAGATAATTAATGTATCTGTGAATTATACATATTAACATGACATTTTAGGGATATAATAAAATATTTGGTTCAAATTCTATGTTTTATCATGATATTGTTAAATTTAATGTAATGAATAGTTCTAAAAGTTAACATTATTGATATTGTATAACAAATAAAATTTTATTAAATGATATAAAATTACTAAAAATATTATATTCTTCCAATTTATTAGTATATGGTTTATAATTTCATCCATGGTCAATTTATGGGCCTTTTCTCCATTTATATACACTTCATTGACCATCAAAGTGTAAAAATGATTGTTCTCATGGTAAGTTTGAAAAGGGTTAACTGTGAATTAAAAAAAATTGATAAGGGTATAAATGTGAACTATATTTCCCAAAAAATCATTATATGAGACTATTTATACACATTTTCATATTACTTTTAAAATAAATGAGTTTTGATCCATTTTTAATTGAATATTTATTTATTCTAATTTAATATTTAGAGAAATTCCAAGAGTTACCCCTCCCTTATAAAGGGAACCTATTCTTCTCAATCCTTAACACTTCCACAACCATTTGGTTTAGAAAATACATATCAAATTAACTTTATGTAATATATCCCCTCTTTATATAAGTTTTTTTTTCTGTATAATAGCAGTATAATAGGTCTTAAGGTGTTAAAAAGGAAGTTTTCCAAATAATTGAAAGAGAAAGAATGTATGCGACGAGTCAGAATCAAGGTAATATTTTCTTGTATCACTTTTAATTATATGATACATATTAATAATTAAAAAAGTATCTATTTATTTTTGTCTATATACTACCACTGATATATTAAGTCATGTTTCTTTTAGTCTTCCTGGTATTTGAAGTTTCACTTGAAGTTATTTATTTGATGGGTCTTATGATAAAAGATGTTCCTAAGTGGTAAGGGTTTATTTCAAAATCCCAGAAATATTCATAATTGTTTATGTTTAGGTCTCCATTGGGGAATATTTCCCTTATATTTCCATGTTCTCTAAAAAAATCATTTTTTTAATATTCGTCTTCAATTGATTAAAATATTTTTTACATATGTTGGAATTTTTACAAAATGGTTGGAAAGGAATATTTTTTTCATTTTTTGAATAAGGTACATTGTGATTTTCTAAAAAATTATTTATATAAGGATTGTTTTTTTAATTTATAAATCATGAGTGGATTTTTCCACCATCATGAATTCTTAATTTTTTGAATTTTTAATTACAAGTTTATAAGGATCTTTTCAAATAAAATATTTTCATTTTGAATTGAGAAACTATGAAAAAAAAGTTATTTCAAAATAGAAAGGTTATTTTTCTCAAGAATTATTCCAAGTGATCTTTAAAAATAATTTCTACATCTAATATGAAAAAATTTGAAGTTTCTTATTATTTAATAGGGATATTATTGAAGGATTTTATTCTTATTCTTTCCCTGTATGGTTTAGTTTTTTGATGAAAATATGTTTATGAAACCTCTTACTTTTTTACAGATTATGAAATGATAAAATGTTTATGAAACCCATTTCTTTTCATTGGTTATGATATGATGAATTATTTAGGATCTTTTGGCACACATATGTATTATTTTCATTATGTGATAGGTGGGACCTATATCTCCCTCCAATGCATTATGTAAGTATTAATATCTCATAAGATTAACATTATTGGAATGGGGAGTGAACTTAGTTTAGTAAGAGACATTATCCGCTATGATAGTCTTTGTAGTGAACCTTGACTACTATGATGGTTTGGTAAGTGAACCCATTCAACTATGATAGTTTTGGAAAAGATCCTTTTCCACTAAAGTCCTTTTTTTTAAACTTATGTGTATACTATAATTCCATGACTTATTCTAATGATTTACACTCACGGCTCATGTTATTTTATTCCTTTATGATTCATATCTTTTCATATGCTAATATTTATTATATGACTTAAGAATTTGATCTATGATATACAAGGTATAATTTTCAAATGTTAAGTTCATGCTTCTATTACCCAATGCAGATGTTATGATTATGTAAGCTTTGATATATCTCTTGTTTACCCTACTAAGTATCCAAGATCACCCTTTTATTAGTTTTCCTTTTCCCAAGTTATGAAGAATTATTTTCTAAGTAGTGTATATATAAGAAGGGTTCTAGACATGAATAAATTTTGGGGGATGATAAATATTTTTATGAACTAATTGTTTATTTTTCTAAAAAATGTATGATATTATCCTAATTCTCTAAAAATCTAAACCTAAAAGGTCCTTTAATATGAAATTTATCAATTATTTCATTTTATTTATTACGTATTTTATGGTTGAAATTTTATTGCATTTATTGGTATCATGGACAAAAATGTAAGGATTCAATTTTTAGCACTAGATCCAGGAGTTCGGGTTCTGGGATGTTACAGTTGGTATCAGAGGTCAATTTAGAAATATTTTGTGATTAAGATGTTTTACCAATAATTTATCATAAGAGTTATGGATACCATCATGGTAATATAAGTTTTAGGTTGACCATAAGTTCATATTCCTAGACACCCCTTCTAAGGTTTTATGTGAAATAATTTTAATGAGGCTAATGATATTTTGGGAAAAGTGTAACGCCCCAACCCCAGAAGCCGAGAGTCAGTGCATTATTTTAATACATTGACATTATTACAAGGAATCAAGTCCCAAAAGGCTGATCAGTTTAGTAGTCTTTGAAAATAGTTTACAGACATGAACATTACATTACACATTAGAAACTAAAACACGACATAAATGATCCTTTGAGAATTCCATTAATCCCCTAGATTAACCCTTCTTATAAATCATAATAAACTTCTTGGAATCCTGGGAAAATAAAACATAAGAAAGGGGTGAGCTTAAACGCTCAGTAAGGATAACAATATAGTAGAGACTTTCACAAATAAGCATAAACATTTAAGGCAATGTATAAGACTAAAACAAAACCTTTTTAAACATAAACTTCAGCATAATATGGCAAAGATAAAATCAAATAATGCAATTTACTTTTTCACATGGATATTCTACAAGTTGAATAATCACAAGTAATATAAAAGAGTCAGTTTCATAATGATGGAATGCATAATTCTAGACACCATAACCAGATAGACAAGGCCTTGTGCCAAGACTATAAAAACGATTTTGTCAAGGCCTTGTTCCAAGAAACTAGTTTGTCTCATGATACCTAGTGATTCATTGAGGATTTATAGTGGGCTCCACCCTTCACTTACTATTTCCAATGTATTCCTTAAATAAGAAGGTTTAAATATAACATAAACATTCGTATTAAATCTAGAATACGAAATGTCAATACTTTATCCATAAACATGAATGGTATAAAAATAACACATCCACAGTCAAACATATCACAAAACCTTCAATAAAATATGGAAGAATTGTACCATAATAAATCAACCTCTATCAAGAATAATATCCCTTAAAGGATGTTGACATAGTTGATAATGATAAGTAAAATTCTTTGAGAGAAATACCCCTTTTCGTGATATAATTTTAAACTAACATAATTTATAAAGGAAGTCATTTAAAAAATAGTTTTGAATCAATGTATCCCATACCGATTTGAAACTTTTGAAAGGAATTAACATTTTAAAATGTAACGCCCTGTCCCTAGTTACCTAGAGTCATTTCATTATTACATAATATTGGCATGATCACAAAAGATCAAGTCTCTAAATACAGATTAGTTTAGCAGCATTGGAAACACTAGATACACTCATAAATTTTACATTACATCATAAAGTGAAAACTGCATCAACATTTTCTCTCCACACTCATATCCCCTAATACCATCCCTACAGGTCATTCATAAAATAATTCTTCACATCATGGGAAAAATAAATCATAGATAGGGGTGAGCTCAAATGCCCAGAAAAGTATAACAATATAGAGGAAACTTTCATTAATAATCATAAAAATTTAAGGCAATGTATAATGTAACACCCCAGGTAAATAAAGAATATGAAATTTTCATATTTATCCATATTTGTGAATAAAATATTAATATTACTTTAAAGGGGATGCTATGCTCATTGGCGTACCCAACACGCAACAACGAGTTTCTTGGGAATCTTATGTTGCATTCTAATAATAAAATAATATTATTTTAAATGGAAGTTAACATGTATCCGATTTATAGGCGGGAATGGATAGAAGTAACTAAAATATGAATATATAAGTTTTTTAAATGCTTTTTCATCTATCCAAAGGCTTAAAATTCTGAAAGAATTCAATTTTTGGCTTTTATAACCTAATTTTCACTAAAGGTTCACTTATCGCCTTCTGATGGAGAACTATCATTAAATATAGTTTTGATAACTCTTATAAATTCTTTTGGACCAAATAAAACTCTTCTTTAGAATCGGGACATCAAATTTTACTTTGTGTAAATTTTTGGTATTTTTCCGATAAAGTTCATTTTTTAATGAATAGTGTAAAATATTGTATTTTAATTCAAAACCTCTTTTTAATCTAATTTATTTATATGATTAGATTATCATTTTAATTGTTTTTAAAGTGAAATTAGAAAATATTTTTACCATTAAATCCAATAGTGGTTGTTGGAATTTATTTCACTTTGAAATCGGACTTAAACTAGTGTCAATCTTTTGATACTTATTGTTTCATAAAAACACGCTATTTGCTCTGACAGCAGGAATTAATTATCAAATTAATTAATGTGACTTATATGTTTTTAATTTTGTAAAATAGACTTCATTTTCGAATTCGGAATATCAAATATAGCTCAGGGTGAATTTTTGGGATTTTTCTGAAAAACTTCAATTTTTGATGAATAGTGAAACCACTAAGTGGTACTTATAAAAACTGATTTTTCCGTTTAAATGAAAATTTGCCATCTTTGTGTTTTGAATTTCAAAAATATGACATACATGGTTGTCATTAAGAATTAAAATGTGGTTCAATAGGATAAAAATAATTTTTTGGTGAATAGTAACTTATTAAGTTTTTAATCGCGATTAGAGGTAATTAGTGTAATTTAAGGTAAAAATGATATTATAAGAATGTGAAAACACCATGAAACTTGTTCTACACCTATTGGGTGAGTCATGGCCGACCAAGACAAGCCATGGTCCAACTTGGGGACCCCATGGAGCCACTTTAGTTGGAAAATGACAATAATATATTTTTATTTAATGTTAAAATTAAATTGACACAAACATGAGTTGTTTTACTAAAACAGTTTTTAAGTGGGGTTACACAAGTCCAAATTTTGATTACAAATAGTAATTGGAAATATAAAAAGATTTCCTACATCATATTATTTTTGTTAATAATTTTTAGACATTAAATAAATTAAATTATTTATGACATAAGAATGATGCAGCGATGACATCATTATTTGACGATTTAAATAAAATGGAAAGATAATGTAAAATCTATGAACTACACATGTCCAAAACTTATTGGATGAGTGTATTTAGAAGCCTTATCACCTTATCCACGAATTTTATCAATGTGGGACCTTTTAAAACCGAAAAACATTTTCAAATAAAGTAATATTTCTTACTTTCCAAAAGTGCCCCTCCTCTCCTCTTATAAAAGACCCCCACCTCTACCTCATTTCACACACTCCTCAAGCGTTTGGCTCGGCCAAACCCTGCCCATTTACTCTCTCCACATACCTATCCTCATCCTAGAGGATTCCCTTTGGGCATAATCCTTTCAAAGGAAGCCTTTAGGCTCAAATCAAAAGGAGTTACACTTTTAATGGTAATTCATTCTCTCATGTTCATTTGTTTTATTTTGCTTCTCCAACCCCCTAAACTCTTTTTATTTACTTATTTTGTAACAACACCAGTATATTAAATATAATAGGATGTTTTTATGAGATTTATTCGAGCTACACTCTCACACAACTACATCAAATGGTTAAAGAACATACGGTTTCCGTGGATGACGAAATTCTACCTCCTGAAACGATGATTGTTCAATACTCATTTAACACCTTCAAAGGTGGCCATTATGATGTCACTATTTTTATATATGATATATAATGTGTTTATGATTTCCTTAAGCTTCTGTTTTTTTTTCATTTTGGGAATACCTTTATGGTTTCCATTATGGGTAAATGCGATATCTTCATTTAAGGAAGTACGGACTACCGCCCCCTCAAAGTGATTTGATTCGTTAAATACCATATGTGGGACGTATAAAGGATGGAACTATGATATTATATATGATATTATACTGTAATTATAATATACCTTTATATCATTATTATTCCATTCTATAAAATACGAAATAGAAATGAAAGTAGCGTTCATGCGTACGTACGGCTTACCGTCTCCATGAACGGTGCATTTCATTTCTTACCTCTAAATGATTATGTAATGTTATAAATTCATGCATGTACTGGATATATATGACATATATGATATCTAAATCATGAATACAATTCTGGATATAATAAACATTTGGCCACACGAACAACATGTAATTGTAAGAAGTCCACTTTCGACTTAAGAACCAAATATCGGCAAAACAAATATTATTAACTTAAATGATTACATAATGTTTATGACATGGTAATAAGTGATATAAAAGGAATAATGAACTTGAAAAAGGTTCTTAAGGAAGTATAAATTAACTCAAGTTTATTATTCAGAAGATTAAAGAACGATCGAGTCAAGTCGGACCCGAGGTAAGGGATCCTACACCTCTCTTTCTTTTAAGTACACTCTTTTATGTCATTCCTTTTAAGCTCATATTTCTTATGATTGGGATGTTCTTTTATATTACCCCTATTTTACTTATTATGTTAATACGATGAGAGACCCTATTTCCTTTCATCAATCCATTTTGGAAGATTTGAGTGGCGTCGTTAGGCTGCCGAATTTTCGTAAGGGATTTTTCATCTCACTTTTATTCCCGTGAGATTTATGCTACATTTGCCACAAATTCCATTGAGTGGTGTATGTACTGCCCATTATTCTACTCTTTGTGTAATATACTCTCATTTATGAGTATTTACATCAATTATCTACTGTCTTTCTTTCATGGGGTGTATGTTTTGAAAGATACCCAAGTCGGTAAGGGAACTTTCACCCTCCTCTTTTTTAAAAAGACTTCTTTTGTTGGGTCTTTTAATTTACATATTGTTATGTTGGGATATGTTATCATATATCCTTATTGATGTAAATTTTTTTTCCAAGTGATGAGATACACTTTTTTATCTCTCATCAACTCATTTTGATGTGATGCCGTTAGGCTGTCAAGGGAACTTTTTAATCCAATTTCGATTTCATTGGGTTCAACATGTAGTCATTGAATATGTCATCCATTGAATATGTGTGAATGAACTTTTATTGTTTTACACTTAATATCCACTTATATTGGGTGTATTTATATTTTTCACACATATTATTGAGATTGATTTGTCCTTAATTTAAGGATACCTTCTTTATAAGGGATTTCATCACATTTGGCATTTCTATTGAGGGTTCATTGTTGTTATGCACCAATTCACTCTTATATGGTGTATATACTGTCCTTTGGAGTATTATATCATGAATCCATTTATTCTATTGATATTATAAAGTTCTGACTAAATTTTATTCCTCAATTATTGTATTCAAGTGTCACTAATTTTGGTAAAACCCCTTTAACCAAAATATCATTTTAAATGTTTTAATTATTTGTTCTTATTAATATCCATGTTTTCAAAATGGTTTTAAGGATTTATTTATATGGATATTAATGGTTTAAAATTTTAAGCTTCAAGGTGGTATGGGACACATTGATTCAAAAATCTCTTGTAAATGTTTTAAATGGTTTTGAAAATGGTTTTTTTATGGATTCATTATTTCAATATCCTAAAATGTTATATTGTGATTGAAATGTGGAAATGTTATATTTCCTTTATGTATGTTTTATGTGATACATTTATGTTATGGTTCTTGGGCATTATTATGAAAACGGGTGGTTCCGTGATAAACTAAGGGCGGGTGAGCCCGATATAGCTCTCCAATGCATTGGGTAACGCGAAGGAGTGAAACGATAAGGTTTCTCCGAAGAGATTTAGGGAATATACTGTGATGGGTATTCCAAACGTAACCAAGAGGGTTACTCCCTACGTAAGAATGTTATGAATGCCTCAAGTTACCTTTATGTCTTATGATTTCTATGATTTATTCATGATTTGATGAGGTATGTTAAAGTGCCTAAGTTTTATGGGTAAAGTATGATTTCATTCTTATGTATATATGAACTCATGTTTCCTTTCCATATTTTTATAACCCTTACTGAGCCTTTTATGCTCATCCCAAGTTTTTGAAATGTTTTTCACAGGTCAAGGGAAAGGTACATGATGTGATGATAGTGTCAAGGATGTGTCAAGAAAGAATCCGTGTTTTATTTTAAATAGGTTTCCGTTGATGGGAAGAATGAATATTGTCTTTTATGTAACCACTTTGTTTAAATGTGGAATGTAATGCAAGTTTCATGATCTAATTATCTAAAACACTAAACCTGAAAAGATCCTCAATGTGTAATCTTGTAATAACTCAAGATTAAGAAAGGTTTAAGGCTGGGGCATTATAGTTGGTATCAAAGATCGGTTTAGATAACTTCAGAGGTTAGGGTATTCTTTAAGCATAAGTGACATTACCATAATGGTTAGGATTTCAGAAAGAGTCCTAGTTTTAGATAAATTGAATGAGTAAGTATATCTTAGTGTTTATCATACTCATTAGTACATGATGGTTTTGTTGATATACTCCCACTGACCTTTTTGGTTTTAGTAAATGGCTGGATCTAGCAGGCACCAAAGTAACAGTGGATGTGAAGGAAACTGTGAAAGTTTTTTGAGCAAGCAACTGAATGATATGGGAGCTGCAATGAGAACTATTTTGATTATCCTCAACAAACTATCTGGATTCATGATTGACCACCTAAACCTTGGAGATTTCTCTAAGGCATCATATGTGCAAGAAACAAATCCCTACAGAAGTACATGTAATAATCATAAAGGTAAGTGTGTTCAAAAACCTATGTGTCAAAGATGTGGAAAGAAAAACCTAGGAAATTGTTTCAAAGGGACAGAAATATGCTATAGATGTGGAAATGAAGGTCATAAAGCAAGAACCTGCCATGGAAAAAGGAAGCATCCAGTTGACTCGAGGAAAGGGAAAGAAGTTCTTTCTGAGGGATCAATTGAATGTTTTAAATGTGGTTTGCATGGTCATTATGCAAACACATGTCCTATGAAGAAGTTTCGTGAATGGGGTCACCAAGAGCGTACCAATATTTTTTTACCAATACCTAATGCCATTCCGATTGAGGTTTAAGAAACTGACAATGACCAATCAAAGGTATGTACTATTTCATGACTATTGTTTTCTTATTTTGGAATCTTAGGATATGATTCATGATTTTGTTTGTAGGAAATAGGTATTTCAGAATAAGTTGGAAAGGAATGGATAATGGATCATGAAGAATGTTGAATGAGTAAGATGTCAACATATAAGGGCTTCAAGAGTTTGGGTGAAATTCTTAAGAGTATTAAGTCTCTTTTGATGATGGGGTTACATTAGAAGACTTTTTATATTATGTGTAACCCTGATGTTTAATATAGGCAAATTTTATTCAAGTAATAGTTATCTTTTCTTTTGTGTACATAGTTATAAAGAACCATTTGGGTTTATATGATCCTTACTTTTGAGGTCATTATGGGTTACTATATGTTATGATTGAAGTGAAAGGCATGAGATAAAATTGAGGTTAAATTATGTTATGGTTATTTTTTATGATTTTATCCCTTTTTGGGTAATGATTTGAGAATTATATAGTTTTGGAAAAAGGACAACACGCAGACCGTGTGACAACCCGTCGCGTCGGACAATGCTGTGGGAATCGAACCCACAACCAAAGTGCGACTGGTATTTATCGCCTACCACTGGACTATGTGAAGTCCCTGGTTAGTTTGACTAATTCTTTTTAGTTATATGATTTTGTGAATTAAGAGTAAGTTGATTTTGGGTTATCAATGAAAATTATTAACCTATAATGGAGGATATGTGATTAGGTTAATTACTTTTCAATGCGAGACTTTAAGAGCAACTGATTTTGTTTGGAGATAAATGTTACGATTTAACTTAGAAGACTATGTGACTAAATCCTTCAAATATTTGGGTTTCAATCTTAGATTGTTTTACTTTGAATAATTTTATGGACAAATTGTTTATCTAATGGTCCTCGTTGATCTTTGGGTTTTGTTGGACAAATTTTGGAGATTAATCATAGATTTTCTTTTTATAAATGGTTATCCTTTTCTGGATTATCTGATCTTATACTAGCCTTTTTGGTTTTGGTTTTGGTTAAAGTCTAGATACATGGGAATTATATAGTTCTCTTTTGTGGATTAGGTGATTCTCTAGAAGTTTATTATAGTACTCTTAATGGGAACAAGTCTTCCTAAATACTCGTCTTTTGGAGAAAATATGATTTTGTGTAAGGAATCTAATAAAAGTTGAAAGTCAATATGATAAGTGATTATGCTTCCTTATGAATAAATTCCTCAATAAAAAGTAACTTAAAACAAAAATGTTGTCTATTAACTTTTCCTACTAGGGAATCGAATACCGTTTAACCCATCACAAGTTTGTGATTTTCTCGTGGTTAACTTTTTCCAAAACATGTTTTCTATCACTCTTCATCAGAACATGACCCTTTATTTTTTCCTCTATGTCCATATTTTCATACTTGGAATACTAGTATGGGTTAACTCAGGTGACCTTTGTACTTATCTTTCTTTATTTTAAAGTGATTTTTTTACCGACTCTTCTCCGATGTGGGACTTTCAAGGATGTTTCCAAGCACAATTTTAAAAAGTGCGAGGACGCAATTCCCAAAAGGGGGAAGGATGTAACACCCCAGGTAAATAAAGAATATGACATTTTCATATTTATCCATATATTTGAATAAAATATTAATATGACTTTAAAGGGGATGCTATGCTCGATGGCGTACCCAACACGCAACAACGAGTTTCTTGGGAATCTTACGTTGCACTCTAATAATAAAATAATATTATTTTAAATGGAAGTTAATATGTAGTCGTTGTATTGGCGGGAATGGGTAGAAATAACTAAAATATGAATATATATGTTTTTTAAATGCTTTTACATCTATCCAAAGGCTTAAAATACTGAAAGAATTCAATTTTAGGCTTTTATAACCTAATTTTCACTAAATGTTCACTTATCCCCTTCTGATGGCGAACTGTCATTAAATATAGTTTTGATCACTCTTATACATTCTTTTGGACCAAATAAAACTCTTCTTTAGAATCGGGACATCAAATTTTACTTTGTGTAAATTTTTGGTATTTTTCCGATAAAGTTCATTTTTAATGAATAGTGTACAATATTGTATTTTAATTCAAAACCTCTTTTTAATCTAATTTATTTATATGATTAAATTATCATTTGAATTGTTTTTAAAGTGAAATTAGAAAATATTTTTACTATTAAATCTAATAGTGGTTGTTGGAATTTATTTCACTTTGAAATCGGACTTAAACTAGTGTCAATCTTTTGATACTTATGTTTCATAAAAACACGCTATTTGCTCTGACAGTGGGAATTAATTATTAAATTAATTAATGTGAATTACATGTTTTGAATTTTTTAAAATAGACTTCATTTTCGAATTCGGAATATCAAATATAGCTCAGGGTGAATTTTTGGGATTAATCTGAAAAACTTCAATTTTTGATGAATAGTGAAACCACTAAGTGGTACTTATAAAAACTGATTTTTCCGTTTAAATGAAATTTTGTCATTTTTTTGTTTTTAATTTCAAAACTCCGACATACATGGTTGTCATTAATAAGTAAAATGTGGTTCAATGGGATAAAAATATTTTTTTGGTGAATAGTAACTTATTAAGTTTTTAATCGCGATTAGAGGTAATTAGTGTAATTTAAGGTAAAAATGATATTATAAGAATGTGAAAACACCATTACACTTGTCCTACACCTATTGGGTGAGTCATGTCAGACCAAGACAATCCATGGGCCAACTTAGGGATCCCATGGAGCCACTTTAGTTGGAAAATGACAATAATATATTTTTATTTAATGTTAAAATTAAATTGACACAAACATGAGTTGTTTTACTAAAATAGTTTTTAAGTGGGGTTACACAAGTCCAAATTTTGATTATAAATAGTAATTGGAAAGATAAAAATATTTCCTACATCATAGTATTTTTTTAATAATTTTTAGACATTAAATAAATTAAATTATTTATGACATAATAATGATGCAGCGATGACATCATTATTTGACGATTTAAATAAAATTGAAAGATAATGTAAAATCTATGAACTACACATGTCCAAAACTTATTGGATGAGTGGATTTCGAAGCCTTATAACCTTATCCACTAATTGTATCAATGTGGGACCTTTTAAAACCGAAACACATTTTCAAATAAAGTAATATTTCTTACTTTCCAAAAGTGCCCCTCCTCTCCTCTTATAAAAGGCCCTCACCTCTACCTCATTTCACACACTCCTCAAGCCTTTCGCTCGGCCAAACCCTGCCCATTTACTCTCTCCAAATCCCTCTCCTAATCCTAGAGGATTCCCTTTGCTCAGAATCCTTTCAAAGGAAGCCTTTAGGATCAAATCATAAGGAGTTACACTTTTAAAGGTAATTCATTCTCTCATGTTCATTTGTTTTATTTTGCTTCTCCAACCCCCTAAACTCTTTTTATTTACTTATTTTGTAACAACAACAGTATCTTAAATATAATAGGATGTTTTTATAAGATTTATTCGAGCTACACTCTCACACAACTACATCAAGTGGTTAAAGACCATACGGTTTCCGTGGATGACGAAATTCCACCTCCCGAAACGATGATTGTTCAATACTCATTTAACACCTTCAAAGGTGGCCATTATGATGTCACTATTTTTATATATGATATATAATGTGTTTATTATTTCCTTAAGCTTCTGTTTTTTTTCATTTTTGGAATACCTTTATGGTTTCCATTATGGGTAAACGCGATATCTTCATTTAAGGAAGTGCGGACTACCGCCCCCTCAAAGTGATTTGTTTCGTTAAATACCATATGTGGGACGTATAAAGTATGGAACTATAATATTATATATGATATTATACTGTAATTATAATATACCTCTATATCATTATTATTCCATTCTATAAAATACGAAATAGAAATGAAAGTAGCGTTCATGCGTACGTACGGCTTACCGTCTCCATGAACAGTGCATTTCATTTCTTACCTCTAAATGATTATGTAATGTTATAAATGAATGCATGTACTGGATATATATGACATATATGATATCTAAATCATGAATACAATTCTGGATATAATAAAAATTTGGCCACACGAACAACATGTAATTGTAAGAAGTCCACATTCGACTTAAGAACCAAATATCGGCAAAACAAATATTATTAACTTAAATGATTACATAATGTTTATGACATGGTAATAAGTGATATAAAAGGAATAATGAACTTGAAAAAGGTTCTTAAGGATGTAGAAATTAACTCAAGTTTATTATTCAGGAGATTAAAGAACGATCGAGTCAAGTCGGACCCGAGGTAAGGGATCCTACACCTCTCTTTCTTTTAAGTACACTCTTTTATGTCATTCCTTTTAAGCTCATATTTCTTATGATTGGGATGTTATATTATATTACCCATATTGTACTTATTATGTTCATATGATGAGAGACCCTATTTCCTTTTATCAATCCATTTTGGAAGTTTTGAGTGGCGCCGTTAGGCTGCCGAATTTTCGTAAGGGATTTTTCATCTCACTTTTATTCCCGTGAGATTTATGATACATTTGCCACAAATTCCATTGAGTGGTGTATGTACTGCCCATTATTCTACTCTTTGTGTAATATAATTTCATTTATGAGTATTTACATCAATTATATATTGTCTTTCTTTCATGGGGTGTATGTTTTGAAAGATACCCAAGTCGGTAAGGGAACCTTTCACCCTCCTCTTTTTTAAAAAGACTTCTTTTGTTGGGTCTTTTAATTTACATATTGTTATGTTGGGATATGTTATCATATATCCTTATTGATGTAAATTTTATGTCCAAGTGATGCGATACACTTTTTTATCTCTCATCAACTCATTTTGATGTGATGCTGTTAGGCTGTCAAGGGAACTTTTTAATCCAATTTCGATTTCATTGGGTTCAACATGTAGTCATTGAATATGTCATCCATTGAATATGTGTGAATGACCTTTTATTGTTTTACACTTAATATCCACTTATATTGGGTGTATTTATATTTTTGACACATATTATTGAGATTGATTTGTCCTTAATTTAAGGATACCTTCTTTATAAGGGATTTCATCACATTTGACATTTCTATTGAGGGTTCATTGTTGTTATGCAACAATTCACTCTTATATGGTGTATATACTGTCCTTTGGAGTATTATATCATGAATACATTTATTCTCATGATATTATAAAGTTCTGACTAAATGTTATTCCTCAATTATTGTATTCAAGTGTCACTAATTTTGGTAAAACCCCTTTAACCAAAATATCATTTTAAATGTTTTAATTATTTGTTCTTATTCATATCCATGTTTTCAAAATGGTTTTAAGGATTTATTTATATGGATATTAATGGATTAAAATTTTAATCTTCAAGGTGGTATGGGACACTTTGATTCAAAAATCTCTTTTAAATGTTTTAAATGGTTTTGAAAATGGTTTTTTTTATGGATTCATTATTTCAATATCCTAAAATGATATATTGTGATTGAAATGTGGAAATGTTATATTTCCTTTATGAATGTTTTATGTGATACATTTATGTTATGGTTCTTGGGAATTGTTATGAAAACGGGTGGTTCCGTGATAAACTAAGGGCGGGTGAGCCCGATATAGCTCTCCAATGCATTGGGTAACGCAAAGGAGTGAAACGATAGGGTTTCTCCGAAGAGATTTAGGGAATATACTGTGATGGGTATTCCAAACGTAACCAAGAGGGTTACTCCCTACGTAAGAATGTTATGAATGCCTCAAGTTACCTTTATGTCTTATGATTTCTATGATTTATTCATGATTTGATGAGGTATGTTAAAGTGCCTAAGTTTTATGGGTAAAGTATGATTTCATTCTTATGTATATATGAACTCATGTTTCCTTTCCATATTTTTATAACCCTTACTGAGCTTTTTATGCTCATCCCATGTTTTTGAAATGTTTTTCACAGGTCAAGGGAAAGGTACATGATGTGATGATAGTGTCAAGGATGTGTCAAGAAAGAATCCGTGTTTTGTTTTAAATAGGTTTCCATTGATGGGAAGAATGAATATTGTCTTTTATGTAACCACTTTGTTTAAATGTGGAATGTAATGCAAGTTTCATGATTTAATTCTCTAAAACTCTAAACCTGAAAATATCTTCAATGTGTAATCTTGTAATAACTCAATATTAAGTAAGGTTTAAGGCTGGGGCCTTATATATAACTATAACAAAAGCCTTTTAAACATGAACATCAGCATAATATGGCAAAACTAAAATGAAATAATTCCATTTACTTATTCACATTGATATTCTACTAATCGGATAAACACATGAAATATCAATAACCACTTTCATAATGATGGAATGCATAATTCCAGACTATCATAACCGTGTAGCCAAGGCCTCCTGCCAAGACTACAAATAATATTTTTTCAAGGCCACATGCCAAGACACTAGTTTTTCTCAGGAGAACTACCGATTCATCGAGGAGCTATAGAGGGCTTCACCTATCACATACTAAGTCAAATTCAATCCTCGTGTGAAGAGGTTTAAACATAACATAATAATTTGTATTAAAACAATCATACGAAATGTAAATACATTCACCATATACAATGAATGGTATAAAAATAACACATCCACAGTCAAACATATCACCAAACCTTCAATACAATATGGATGTTTTGTATCATAACAAATCAACTTCAAATAAGCTTAAAATCCATCAAAGGATGTTGACATAGATGAAATCAAAACTATTTGAGAGAAATATCTCTTTTTTTAAATCATTTAAAAGTTACATAATTATAAAATAAAACATTTACTTTGAAAATATTCTTATAAGCTTGTAAGAAAATCTTATAAGATTTTACAATGCTGTAAAATAGCCGCACCTGCCGTATAAGTTAAATAAAATTCATTCTTACCTTAATTTCTCGAAAAGGTTAAAAAGGTCTTTGTTTGGAAAATGACGTAAAGATTCCTTTATAAACTTATTATAAAAATTCAAACAAGGGAATAAATGACTTTAACCCATATTATTTAAAATAGTAAGAATGTTTTGAAATAAATTTTTATGAAACATGGATGTGGACGATAAAGAGGTCCCACTAGATAATTACTTATAAACAACCTCGGATAATGAAGAGATTGTGAAATAAACCCTTACCAATATGGTAACATGCGAAACATACACCCCATAAAAGAGGTATCATACAATGAATATGTAAATACACATAAATTAAAGTGTATTACATAATGAATACAATTATGGGCAGTATATACACCACACAAAAGGTAATAGTGGCAATATGGCACGAATATCATGGGAATAAAGAGTGAGATGAAAACCCCTTACCTTGTACTTTTCCTTGGTTGAGGGTAGGTTAACCACCTATATAATGGTGAATTAATTGTAATTAAAATATAAAATTATCATATTCATTAATATGATATCATATATTATCTTTTAACATTTCTTTGTTAATAATATCTTAGTATTATCGTCATTTCAGGTGTTAACTTACACATTTTCTTTTATATGTTTTGTTAAATAAGACCTGTTTGTTATGGATAGGTTGTATCTTATTCATATCCAGAATGCTATTAAGTCCTTAAAAATTATTTTTAATCATCAAATGAAAATTAGTGTTGAATAGATACGATGGGGAATGAATCTTATCACGTTCGTGGAGACGGTAGTCCATACGTACACACAAGCGACAATATCATTATTTTGATATTAAAATAATATATAATTGGATGGTATATCATATATATACAGAATCATTATCATGTTATATTTATTATTTTCATGAATGAAAAATCATTATTATACCCATCCAAATAATAATGTATTGATTAACAATTACACCATGACGTGGAGACGGTAGGCCGTACAGAAGCACGTATGGAGACATGTCATTCAAAGGATGGATAGAATATAGAATATTTTTGTACCATATTTATAATAACATCACATTATATATAAGATACTGGAGGTATTATTTTAGAATGTATACAACAATTAAATAAGAAGTTGAAAAAGAAAGGAACTTGAAAATGGGTGGTGAAAACATTACCTCTTCTTTGGGTTCTTCCTTTTGATTTGATTAAAAGGGATCCATAGGTTGGATTTATGACTAATGTAAGGCCTATAGTATTAAGGGAGGATAGTTTATAGGGTATATGGGAAGAGTTTGGCCAAACAAAAAGTCTTTGAAGGTATGAATAATTGGTTAGAAGTTGTGTCCTTTTATAAGGGGGGAGGAGGGGATCTTTAGGAAAAACTTAATGTATTAATTTATAGTAAATTAATATTCGGATTATAATGCCTCCAAAGTATACTATTCAAATTCTATGGTAGGTATGGGTCTAAAACCACTCAAACAATACTTTTTACCTAGTTTTTGGTCACTATAGTAACCTTAAAATTTAGATAAAACTCTTAGTTAAATAGTTTGACATTTACCATGTCTCTTTGTATTTTTATATTATATAGTTAATAAACAAACTATATACATCCAAGAGACCCAAAAGTGGTCCATTAATGATTAACATATCATTATATAAGTATTTTGGCCGAACCATAGTTTTTTATGAATATAAAATCAATTAATAATATATTATTTGTTTTAAAAACTCTTTTATGTCAATTTTGACAATATTGGGTATTTTGTTTTTCAAATATTCATAACAGCATTATTACTTCGAATACAAATCATATGACCAATAATAATATGTCATATTAACATATAAAATTATTTGAATTCATAAAAAGTCTCAAATTACATTTATTTGGATATTTATAATATGAATTATTTTAATATTTCATTAATTAGGTAATTATTGTATCACCGTTGTGTCATAAATAAATTAAATTATATAATCTCTAAAAATTATAAATAAAATACCATTATGTATTAAATCTTCTTATATTTCTAATTAATATTTATAGTAGATAATATAACATATATAACTCTATGTAATAATTGTTTTTCTAAAGATATATGCTTATGTCATTTTTGTATTTACTTTAACTTTATTAATATAAAGTGTCTTTATCATGTAAAGGTGGCTCCATGGAGTCCCAAAATCGACCCAAAGATTCCCATGGTCGTACATGTATCAACCAATAAGGTTAGGACACGTTTTAGGATAATTTAGTATTATTATAATATTATTTTTTACCCTTATTTACCGGATTTATGCTTTAACCATGGTAAATAAAATATTTACCGATGTAATTATTCAAAATGACTAAAAATAAAAGTTACCTATTTACACAATTTTGACATACTGATTCCAAATATGGAATTTATTTTTCCAAATTCAAAACATAGAATTGGAAGAAATTACTTTTAAATTAATTCCCATTGTTTAAAAAACGTGTTTTTAAGAGATAATCACTATCAAAAGATTGACACTTGTTTATGTCCAGTTTAATTGTGAAATTATTTCCAATGACCAAAATTGTATTAAATGGTATAAATATAGTCTAATTAAACTTTAAAACCACTCAAATTCATAATTTATCACAATTAATTATTTCAATTAAAAATGTTGTTTTTAATTAAAATTTAGTCATTTTCACTATTCATCAAAAATTGAATGTTTTCAGAAAAATACCAAAAATTCACCCTAAGCTAATTTCGATATTCCTAATCAAAAACTGAAGTCCATTTTGAAAGATAAAATGTATAAAACTTCAAAAAGTGTGTATTATTATTCACAACATCTAGTTTGATTGGTTCTGGTGTGTTAAAACTCGAAGTTGCATACAACACATGCTATTATATTATTCAAAGAGAAGTGTACCATGGAATCTTGGGATGTTAAATTCTCCCCTCTTTAAATAAATTGCGTCCTCTCAATTTATGATAGTTATTTGAAAATTGGGGTTGACATTTTAAAATATCTTAGTTGAAATCCCACATCGAAAAATGGATTAATGAGGCCACTATTTAAAATAAAGAGTGGTAATTATGAAGGTTAACAAAAATAACACATACTAGGGTTCAATCTAGGAAAACATGGATATGGAATAGAAATATAACCATCAATATCTGATGGAGAGTGGTAAATAACATGGCTATGAAAAAGCCAACAATCACAAAGCCATAAAATTGTGATGATCTAAGGTACCATCTTGGACAACATTTTTGTTCTAAGTTCCTTTTCTTAATGTTGAGGAATTTATTTATGAGATTGGATAAGATCATAAGGATATATACTTACTTTATAATTAGAGTTTTATCCATTAATAAATTTCTACCACAAACTCATCTTTCACTCCAAAACATAATACAACTGAAAAATACTCTGTTTATCCTAATCATATAGGGTTCCAAATATAAACATATACTATTTAAATGATGAAGACTATTTTGTATCAACTAGGGACTTACTATAGGCTAGTTTTAGGTAATAAAGGCCTATCACATTATGATTGTGGGTTCGATTCCTTCAGCTTTGTCTGACCCGACAGGTTATCGCCCGACCCGCAGGTTGTCCTTTTCCAAGACTATAATATTATAATATTCCAAAAATATTCATAAGAAATGTTTTAACCTTAAACAATACCATCCAAAGTTCAACTTAATTCATTGAAAACATTATAGTTATCCAAAATACCTCTGTCCAGACTCTTTGTAAAAGGTATCTAAATTCCAAAATCAATTGTAACATCAGATTCCCCAAACAAAGTAATTTTATCTTATTGTCACATAATGAAAATATGATTACCTTAGTCATATTAAAACCTTAATGAAAACAACAAGTACTGCAGTACAATCCTTATATATATCCCATTATTCTTATAACCAGAATAATGTTCTTGAGTCCAAAAACACAAATCCAATAATTATTCAACATCAATTGTAGTAACATCATAAGCCTGGCCTTCCTCCCTTCACCTTTTCTGAGGTAAGTTTCTTTAGTGATTAGGACATTAATTTGTGTAATTCCCCATTTCTCTACAATTATTGAATTCTATGTTGAAAATAACTCTCTTTCCATTGTAATCATGAGCTTGGTCGCCTTTTTCACCACACTTTTAACAGACTCTCATTCGCTTCATGAAAGTACCGAGGTGTTTCTTACCACATTTACTACAGGATGGATAATCAACTTTTCCCTTATTCCCTTTATTTCCATTTCTAGAGTGGTCAGTCGATCTCTTCTTCTCTTGTTTTTCCATAGAGTCGTAAGACTTAGTGAATTCCTTTTCTGTCTTGATAGCACATGAGAAAATATCTTCGTATGATGAGAAATATTGTGAGACTAATGCTCGACAGAGAAACTATTTTAACCCTTCAAAGAAACGATCATTCTTATATCTTGGGTTACGTATATAATATGCTGCATGCCTTGCTAACCTTGTAAAGTTAGCCTCATACTTTGCGACATTCTCATCCTCCTTTTTCCTCAGACTCAGAAATTTCCTTTCCATATCTGCTCGATGGCCATGAGGAAATTATATTTCTATGAAAATCTCTTTTAACTCCCTCCATTACATATTTGATACTTCATCATCTTCCTTCGTGTTTTGTATCAATGAACACCATTGATCAGTATCTCCAGTGTGGAGATAAACATCCATGAAAACTTTTTCTCTTTCACTACTCCCCAAAGCCTGAAATATTTTTTCTAGGGAACTTATCCATTGCTCATCTACTAATGGATTTGTACTCCCATTGGATGTTGGTGGTTTCTACCTCATGAAGAGATCTAACATTGATCCTCCACACTGTGGATCAGGGTGCTCCATACGAGTAAGGTTATTATTCATAACCTGAGTGAGTTATCCCAGTATGATTATTAGCTGATCAGCACCAGTTGCATCACCAGCTCCACTATAATTATCTTGAGTGGGAGGGAAATCCCTACATGGAGTGCGTGCATTGACACAGTTTACATTCCTTCCACCAGGTTCCATTTCTAAACAATGGAATAAACTAGATCAGTTTATGAATCAAAATACCTAATTCCATACTTTTAAAACACTTAACATAAATTGAACTATTTACGGATATAATCCATAATCATAAAAAAATTATTTGAGGAAGTATATTCTCATAAAACCTTCATAATGTATTGTAAAGAAAATGAGAATTATCCTAAGCATATCCCCTGGGAGTCTCATAACCAAGAGTGCAATAAGGCCCATTGTCATGCACCATTTCCCGTTCGAGTCTAGCTCAAAGCAGTGTTTTCGGGTTTTACCCCTAGGTATGTCTGTGCCAGAGCTGCCTCTACCTGCTCGTATCCAGACATGGATGTATTTCTCAGAAAACTCACAAAATCTCTACAATATAAAAATTCTAGGAAGTTCTTCTATACTAATCCTCAAAGTCCATCTTAGGTCTATGCGCTCTAATCAGAGTTTATCTAAATCTAGTTTCCAAGGTTTGTACAAAACTTCCTCAGATACCAACTGTAACGCCCCGACCCCAGTTACCCAGAGTCAGTGAATTATTACATAATCATGGTATGATCACAAAAGATCATGTCTCGAAAGAACGATTAGTTTAGTATCCTTGGAAACACTAGATACAGTCATAAATTTTACATTACATCATAAAGTAAAAACTACATCAACATTTTGTCTCCACACTCATATCCCCTTATACTATCCCTACATGTAATTCATAAAATATTTTTTCACATTCTGGGAAAAATAAAACATAGAAAGGGGTGAGCTAAAATGCCCAGTAAAGATACCAATATAGCAGAAACTTTCATTAATAAGCATAAACATTTAAGGCAATGTATAACTAAAACAAAAGCCTTTTAAACTTGAACATCAAAATAATATGGCAGAAATAAAATGAAATAATTCCATTTACTTATTCACATGGATATTCTACTAATCTAATAATCACATGAAATATCAAAAACCACTTTCATAATGATGGATTGAATAATGTCATACTATCATAACCACGTATCCAAGGCCTCGTGCCAAGACTACAAATAAAATTTTGTCAAGGCCTCATGCCAAGACACTAGTTTGTCTCATGAGACCTACCGATGGATCGAGGAGCTATAGCAGGCTCCACCCTTCACTTACTAAGTCCAATACATTCCTCATATGAACAAGTTTAAACATAGCATAAACATTCAAATTAAAACAAGCATACAAAATGTAAATACTTTCTCCATAAAACATGAATGGTATAAAAATAACACTTCCATAACATATCACAAAACCTTCAATACAATATAAAATTTTAGTATCATAATAAATCAGTTTCAAATAAACTTAAAATCCATCAAAGGATGTTGACATAGATGAAATCAAAACTATTTGAGAGAAATTTATCTTTTTTTTTAAAATCATTTAAAATTCACAAAAATATAAAATAAAAATTTTACTTTGAAAATATTCTGATAAGATTTTAAGGGATGCTTCAAATATTTTATCAATGGTGGAAAATAGCCGCACCCTCCGTATAAGTTAAAAAAAGACATTCTTACCGTAATTTTTCGAAAAGGTTAAAAAGGTCCTTGTTTGGAAAATGACATAAATATTCCTTTATAAAATTATTATAAAAAGTCAAAAAGGGGTATAAATTATTTTAACCCATATTCTGTAAAATATTAAGAAGGTTTTGAAATACATTTTTAAGAAACATGTATGTGGATGGTAAAGAAGTCCCAGTAGATAATTACGTATAAACAACCTCAGATAATGAAGAGATTGTGAAAAAAACCCTTACCAATTTGGTAACATGAAAAAAATACACACCATGAAAGAGTTATCATACAATGAATATTTCAATACACATAAATTAAAGTGTATTACAAAAACAATACAATTACGGGCAGTACATACACCACCAAAATGTAATAGTGGAAATGTGGCACAAATATCCCGTGAATAAGGAGTGACATGAAAACCCCTTACATTGTAATTTTCCTTGGTTGAGGGTATGTTAACCTCCTATATAATGGTGAAATAATTTTATTAAATTATACAAGTATCATATACATTAATATGATATGATATATGATCTTTTAACATTGCTTTGTTAATAATATATTAGTATTATCGTCGTTTCGGGTGTTAACTTACTCATTTTCTTTTATATGTTTTGTTACATAAGCCTTGTTTTTTATGGATAGGTTGTATATTATTCATATCCAGAATGATATCATGTCCTTAATCATTATTTTTAATCTTCAAATGAAAATTATTCTTGAATAGATACGATGGAGAATGAATCTTATCGCGTTCGTGGAGAAGGTAGTATGTACGTACGCACGAGCGACAATATCATTATTTTGATATTAAAATAATATATAATTGAATGGTATATCATATATACAGAATCATTACCAATTTATATTTATTATTTACATTAATTACACATCATCATTTTACCCATCCAAATAATAATGTGTTGAATAACAATTACACCACGACGTGGAGACGGTAGGCCGTACGTACCAAGTATGGTGATATGTCATTCAAATGATAGATAGAATACTGAATATGGTTGTACCATATTTATAATACCATCCCATTATATAGAATATACTGGAGTTATTATTTTATAATGGAAACAACAATGAATGAAGAAGTTGAAGAAGAAAGGAACTTGAAAAGGGTGGTGAAAACATTATCTCTTCTTTGGGTTCTTCTTTTTGATTTGATCAAAAGGGATCTATAGGTTGGCTTTCTAACTAAAGTAAGACCTCTAGGATTAAGGGAGGATAGTTTAGAGGTTATTTGTGCAGTTTTTGGCCGATCCAAAAGGCTATTAAGGTACTAAGAATTGGTTAGAATTGGTGTCCTTTTATAAGTGGGAGGAGGGGCTCTTTAGGAAAAACATAAAGTATTAATTTATAATAAATTCATATTAGGTTTATAAAGGAACAAAAGTGTATTATTAAGATTCTATGGTAGGGATGGGTCGACAACCAATCAACCAATAGATTTTTGACAGGTTTGGGTCACTATAGTAACCTTATCTTTTAGATTTAACTCTTAGTTAAATTGTTTGACATTTACCATGTCTCTTTGTATTTTTATATTATATAGTTAATAAAAATACTATATACTTCCATGAGACCCCCAAGTGGTCCATTAATGATACACATATCCTAATATATGTCTTTTAGCAGAACCTTAGATTTTTAGAAATAAAATATCAATTAATAATATAATATTTTTTAAAAAAACTCTTTTATGTCAATTTTGTAGCTATTGGGTATTTTGGTTTCGATAAATTCATAACAGCATTATTACATCCAATAAATTTCATATAACCAATAATAATATGTAATATTAACCTAGAAAATTATTGGAATTCATAAAATGTCCCAAATTAAATTTATTTGGATATTTATAATATCAATTATTTTAATATTTCATTAATTAGGTAATTACTACATCATCATTGTGTCATAAATAAATTAAATTATTTAATGTCTAAAATTATAAATAAAATAAAATTATGTAGAAAATATTTTTATATTTCTATGGAATATTTATAGTCTAAAATATAACATATATAACCCTATGTAAAAAAAATTTCTAGAAGATATATGCTTATGTCATTTTTGTATTTACTTTATCTTAATTAATATAATGTGTCCTTATCACCTACAAGTGGCTCCATGGGGTCTCAAAATCGACCCAAAGATTCCCATAGTTAGACCTGTATCAACCTATAAGGTTAGGACACGTTTTAGGATAATTTATTATTATAATAAAATTAATTTTTACCCTTATTTAACGAATTTACCCTTTAACCATGGTAAATAAAATATTTACCGAAATAATTATTCAAAATGTCTAAAATTAATAGTTACATATTTACACAATTTGGAAATATTGATTCCAAATATTTAATCCATTTTTCTAAATTCAAAACAGAGAAGTGACAGAAATTAATTTAAAATTTATTCCTGTTGTTAAAAAAAAGTGTGTTTTTAAAAGATAATAACTATCAAAAGATTGATACATGTTTATGTCCAGTTTAATTTTGAAATTATGTCCAATGACCAAAATTGTATTAAATGGTAGAAATATATTCTAAATATACTTTTAAACCAATCAAATTCATAATTTATCACTATTAAGTATTTCGATTAATAAATTTGTTTTTAATTAAAATTTAGTGATTTTCACTATTCATCAAAAATTGAATGTTTTTAGAAAAATACCAAAAATTCACCATAAGATAATTTTGATATTCCAAATCCAAAAATGAAGTCCATTTTGAATGATAAAGTGTATAAAATTTAAAAAAGTTGGTATTAATATTAATAACAGCTAGTTTGATTGGTTGTGGTGTGTTAGAACTCGAAGTTGCGTACAACACATGCTATTTTATTATTCAAAGAGAAGCGTACTGTGGAAGATTGTGATGTTACATAAAATATTCATGTTCATATTAATAATTCTTAAAACAATTTTTAAATCATGGAAATTAATGAGAAAGTTTTTAAAATAATAAATCAAAAAAACATTTAAAATGATGTTTTAGTAAAACGTATCTTAAATAGAATCCCTTTGAAAAATCTTTTATGGAACATGGAAATGGATAATAAATATGTAACAGTAGATACTTACATAAAAACAACCTCATATAATAAAGAGATTGTGAAATTAACTCATACCATGCACTTTTCTTTGGTCGAGGGTATGTTTAACCTCATGTATAATGACCATAGTGTGTTATTAAATTATACCAGAACCATATTCATATTTATTATATCATACATGATTTATTTATGACTTTATACTACCCATTTAATAATGATTCCCATTTTAAATTATCATTTTAGGTAATAATCTCTTTCTTTTTCGTAAGTGTTTTAACTTGTTATTCTTGTTCAAATAATTTAGATAATGATTTAAATACTTCCAGAATATAAACCTTGATTTATATATCATATATATTTAAAATATAAATATTTATAATATATAGATGTATGAAATGGAATGTGCCGTTTATGGAGATGGTAGGTCATACATATGCATAAACGATGTTTCAGTTTTCATATCGTATTGAAAAAAGTAAGTGAATAAGATATATGTAAGTACAAACACACACATATATATATATATATCATTTATAATTATTATTTCATATATTACATACATATTAATAATATATATATTATTATAATCACCATTTATGGGTGAACGTGGGAATGAATATCTCATCACGTCGCGGAGACTATAATCCATACGTACACACGAGCGAGGATATCATTTCCTTAATGATTAAAAGGTGTGGAATTGGATGGTATAATAATTTTATAGAAGAATTTCATGTTATTTTCACTATTTACTTACATATTAATTATAAATATGTCCATCCAAATAATATATTCTCGAATAACTAATTACACCAAGGATTGGAGACGGTAGGTCGTACGTATGCACACATAGTGCCATTATCATACATAGGATGGATAGAATAATGAATATCTTTGTTCCATATTTATAATAACATCACAATATGTATAAGGTACGAGATTTATTATTTTGGTATGGTAATAACAAAGAAAGAGGAAGTGGAAGAAGAAAAGACCTTGAAAGTGGGGATGAAATATTTACCGATTCATGGGGTTCTTCCATTTGATTTGAACAAAAGTGCTCATTAGGTTGGATTTCTAACCAAAGGAATGGATCTCAGATTAAGGGAGGAAATTTCAGAGGATATTTGGTTAGTGTTTGGACAAGAAAAATGGATTTGGAGGTGTGATTTTGAGAGATTGGGAAGTGCCCTGTTTATAAGAGTGGTGAGGGTCACTTTAGGAAATGATTAAAGTATTAATTTATTATACAATCTTATTCGGTTTATAATGGCTCTAAATGAATTTAGTTAGAGAAATAGGTGGTTATTGGTCGAAATAATCTCAAAAAATACGTTTTAGACAAGTTCTGGTTACCATTTTAACCTTATCTTTTAGATTTAACTCTTAGTTAAATAGTTTAACTTTTACCACGTCTTCTTATATTCTTACAGTATATGGTTAATAAACATACTCTAAATTTTGAAAATAACCTCAAGTGGTTAATTAATGAAATATATAATATTATTTATCCCTTTGGCTGAAACTTATATTATTTGGAATATTATATCAACCAATTATATTGTTTTTGTTTTAAAAACTATTTTATGTCAATTTTGACACTATTTGGTATTTGTTTTTTGATAAAATCCTAAAAGCATGATTAATTCGAACGAAATTTATGGAATCAAACCTAACATGTCATATTAACCTATAAAATTAGTGTAATTCATCAAAAGTCTCAAATTAAATTTATTTGGGTATTTATAATATCAATTATTTTAATCTTTTATTAGTAATGTAATTGATGCATCAACATTGTGTAATTAATAAATTTAATTATTTAATGTCCAAAAATTATAAATAAAATATTATTATGTAGGAAATACTTTTTATCTTTATAATTAATATTTATAGTAGAATATATATTATGTATAACCTTATATTAAGAATGTTTTAGTAATGAAAACTTGAATTTAACACTTTTAACTCTTCTTTAAATTAAATAATAATAAACGTCCTAATCTAACCTAAGTGGACCTAAAGAATAATATTTTATTTCTACAGTTGTTTTTGGTCGAATTACACTTATCTAATAGAATTTTTACATGTGTTAGGATAATTATAGTATCATTTTTACCCTTAATTACCCTATTTACTTTTAAATGTGGTAAATAAAAGTAAAAAGTTACTATTTAGAAAAAATTATTTTCATCTTATTAAACCAAATTTTACTTACTGAGGTTAAATTTGTCTCTCGGAGTTTTGAAATTCAACTCACAGAAGTGGTATAATTTTGTTTTATGCAAATTTTCAAATGCTCCTAGAAGGTGGGTAAAAGATGGTAAAAAGTTCAATAAAATTTATATATCTAAACTTATTATAAAATGAATCCAATGAATCATGTTGAGCATATATAGGTATTATGTATCTATTTGGATGTACATTAAATTATAATAAACTAAAAAATTACTTAAATAAAAAGTAGGTTTTAAACATTAACCTAGTGTTTTTCATTGTTCATTAAATATTAGAAGTTTACAGAAAAATACCAAAAATTCACCCTAAGCTAATTTTGATATTAAAAATTCAAAAATGAAGTATATTTTACCAAATTCAAAACATAAAGGTTGAATTTATTAATTTAAAATTAATTCATGTTGTCAAAACCAAAAAGTGGTTTTTTAAAAAATTAAAAACTATCAAAATATTGACATGTGCTTATGTCAAATTTAAATGACAAATTAATTATAATGACTAACATTTTATTAATTGATAAAAATATAATCTATTATATTTACAAACCATTTAAATGTATAACTGAAAACTATAAATTATTTTGATTTAAAATTTGGTTTTCAGTTAAAATTTATTAATTTTAACTATTCACGCAAATTTAAAGTTATTAGAAAAACACAAAAAATTTATCAAAAATGACTTTTTATGTTCCGATTCTAATGAAAATGTTTATTTTGTCAAATTGAATATATAATAGTGTCAAATATTGGATATAAAAAGGGTTCTCTATTAAAAGGTTGTAAAATTTCATTTTTTGAAAAATACATCTTTTATCTGAAATAAATGAATGTTTTCCTATATTATGTCTAATAAACACATAATATGGATTCTAAAATTTTTATATATTATATAAAAATCAAAATTCCGTTAACACTATTTATAACCACTTTCTGAATGTCTAGTTTGATAAGTTGTGGTGCGCTCAAACTCGGTGTTGTGTGTTGCGCATGTTATTGATTTACTTGGAAGAGATAACGTGAAATGAAATCTTGGGGTGTTAAAAAAAGTATATGTGACCCTTAGGTTTAACATGAAGTATTATTTTGGGAGGAATTATTTTATTTTTGGAGGAAATATGTTTGAAGGTATTCTTAGAATATAAGGTTTATAAGATCTCTAATTTTGAGGAAATTATGGGTTAATAAATTTTTGATGATGTTCATAATATTTTGAAAATGTTATTGTAATTATATCAATATAGTTTTATTAAAAGTAAAACATGTGGGTCGTGTGACAATCTATCACATTTGGAAAGCTTGTAAGGCGTTAACCCACATCCGAAGGGAGAAAAGGGTTCATTGTCTACCACTGGCCTATGTGATGTCTTAGTTAGTATGAAATTATTTTTCATTATTTAAATTATCTTATAAATAAAATTTAAGTTCATTTTGGGAACCATTTTTTATATACATAACTATGTGATAGAAAATGGATTTTGTGTCAAGTGATTAATGTTATTTTATAATATGATTACTATTTTGGGAACCCTATATGATTAAGGTTAAAAAATATTATGGAAATTTATTTGAGGAATAAAGGATAAATTGTATTTTAAAGGCATATAAGATTTTATTATAGAGTTATGTTGATTCAAGTTATTTATGGAAATGGTTAGCATATCTTGGATATTTTATGTTTAGGGCATGTACATTTTGGGAGATAAATACCAAATCTATCTTTGAAGATGATATGATCAAATCATTCTAATTTTTGGGTTTTGATCTTAGTTTGGAATAATTTTTTGGAATTATATGTATAATTATTTAATTAATTATCTAGGTTGAACTTTGGGTATTACTATTTAATTTTGGGGATTAAAGTAGATTTTTTGTTTATAGGGTTTAATAATTTTGGGAATTATTTTATCTTTTCCCAACCATTTCAGTTTTTATTAATGCCTAAATACATTAGGAATATATTTTTATTCTATTTTGTTTTATGAAATCCTTTAGAAGTTGATTTTAGTGATTCAGGCATGGAAAATTCATCTTAAATTCTCTTTATTTGTAGAAAAGATGATATTTTGGTGGAAATTAATTATAGAATGAAACTCTAAATTTCATGTAAATATATTTCCTCATGTCATTAGACTATTAATTAAAGTAATCTCTCAACTATAGGAAAAATTATCAAGAAAAAATAAAGTTATCTATTAACTTTTCCTATCGAGAAATCAATGATCCTTTAACCCATCACAAAATTACAATTTTGTGATGGTTAAATTTATCATGATCATGTTCTCTATCACTATCTTCCAGTCCTTGGGAATTTTTTTTCTCTTATATATCCATTTTTTCACTTACAAATAATTTGTTTCCACATGAAAAACTAGTATGTGTTATTCCAGACAACCTTTGTACTTTTGTTTTCAATTTTCAAGTGGAAGATTAATTGGCCCTTTTTTATGATGTGGGATTTGAAAAAAGGTATTTTAAAAATACCAACCCTGATTATTGAAACCAATTTCAGATTTTGAGGATGAAATTTATTCAATGGGGTTATAATTTAATAACCCTATATTTTAAAAATAAAGTCTATAAGATATAAGATACAGAACACCTAGCTTAAGCGAACAATGAAATATTATTATGTAGCTAATATAACCTAGCCTTTAAATTGGAAGGTATGAATATTAATAAATTATTTATTAGATAAATATAAATTTAAACCCCAATATATGTTTATTAGATAATTCATAGAAAATAATCACACATTTTTTAGTAAATTCATTTTATTCTTAAAAAAATTAGTTTTCTTCAAAAAAGATTTTTTTCATTTTTATGAGTGAATATTATAATTAATTTCTATAATTTCTATAAAATGTATTTTATAAAATGAATTTTATTTTTAATTTAAAATATCAAAAATTATCTGAGGATGAATCCCTGAGAATTTTATGAAAATATTTCTTTTTCAATTATAAGTGAAAATAACTGATTTTTGTAGAAAAATGTATTTTTATTTAAAATTATTTACAAAGTTAAATTATATTTTGGATTAGAATAAAAATTTAATTTTTTGTTTTTTATTTAAAATAATTCAATTATAGTTTTTTAATTAGATTTTTTTACTAGAAATTTGCATTAAAATATTGTATATTTAGAAATATCATTTTTTCTAAAATACAGTTTTTCATTACATTTTTCAGTTTAATTTTAATTTAAATTATGAAACTAATATATTTTTAGTTCTTGAAAATTTATTCAATATTTGTAAGAATTATTTTAAAGTTTAGTAAATATTCACCTTTTATTGCTGGTCAATATGAATATTATCCTTAGTGATATTTATTAATATGGTAAATTATAAATCGGGTAATTAAAGTTAAAAAAATGATAAAGACTATAAAATGATCCCAATACTTAAAATAAATTTTATTTGATTATTTAATTTCATCCAAAATCATCCAATATTTAGTTATATTTCATTTTATGGTCTGTTGTATGATATTATGAAATTTATAGTATTTTACTTCTAGAAAAGTCAGACATGTGACACACTTGTTTTTAATGACTATTATATTTTTAATATGGGGTCGTCTAGAGTATATATTGGAGTATAAATATTATTTTTAAATATAAAATATCTATCTTCATCATGCTAATTTATTTTTAAATTTTATTGAATAAAAAAGTGCATTAAATTCTTTTACAAACACTAATGGAGTAATAATTTAATTAATGGGGAAAATAATGAAACTGATATTAAAGATACTATTATTAATATAATTTTATATAATTAATTAAATTAATTAATTTTATATATGAACATGGCATGTTAAGGATGTAATAAAATATATTATTTGAATTATAAGTGTCTTTTTGATATTGTTGAAGTCAATGTAATAGATAGTTCTAAAAATTGGCATTATTGAAATTTTATAATAAATAATATTTAATTAAATGAATAAAATCCATATGAAACTTATATTTGTCCAATTTATTAGTATATTTTTTATTATATCAAAAATAGTACATTTATGGGGCTTTTTTCATTTATAGTAAATATATTGACCCTCAAATAGTAAAAAGTCTTGTTGTCACGGTATGTTTTAGAAGGGTTAGAGAGGGGTTAAATCCAATTGATAAGGGTAAAAATATAAACTATTATTATCCAAATAATATTTAATGAGAGTATTTATACATATTGTCATCTTATATTAAATATAAATGAGTTTTTGAGCCATTTATAATGAATATAAATCTTTATTAATTTTATATTTTGAGGAATTCAAAGAGTGACCATTCCATATCCTATAAAAGGGAACCACTCTTCTCAATACTTCACACTTAAAAACCAATTTTTTGCAAACAATAATTTCCCAAATAACTTCTTAGAATTCATAACCTCATTTTATAGTTCCTGGTTTTGGAATAATACCAATCTTAGAGTTATTAAGGCTCTAAGAAAAGGAGGTTTTCTAAAGAAGAGGAAGACAAAGACTGTATGTGATGAGTCAGATTCAGGGTAATGGTTTCTCATCTCACTATTTCTTTTTTGAGACATATTCCATATACACCACTTATTTTTTTTGTGTAAATACTATCAATTAGATATATTATATATTTAATCTATTTTTTAATGGAATTTAATGTTTTATTTGAAGCTATTTATTTCAGGGGGTTTAGGATTCAAAAGATACCCAAGAAGTTAGGGTTTATTTAATAATCTCATCATTATTCTGTATTATTTAGTTTTAATTATCTGATGGTAAATATTTACCTTTCATGGCCATGTATTCTTAAAACATTTTCAATGTTTTTTCAATTATTCTAATATTTTTTAAAATCATTATTCCCAGGTTTGAATATCTAACAAATGGTTTGAAATTAATTTTTTTCATTTATGATTGTGGTAATTTGTGAATTTTATAAAAAAAAATACCGAAGGAATGTTTTTTAACTTATAAAACAAGAAAATATTTTTCCTCCACCCTGAAACATCAATTATTTTAAGATTCATTTACATGTTTACAAGGTTATTTTCAAAGAAAATGTTTTCCTTTATAAGCACACAAATTTATAAAAAGTGATTTCAAAATTGAAAGGATATGTTTCTCAAGAATTATTCCAAGTTATCTTTCAAAATTATTTTTCAATCCAAAATGATATCCTTTAGTATTACATATAAATTAATTGGGATATGACCCAAGGATGCCATTCTTATTCTTTCTCTAGACGGTTTATGTTTATGATGAAAATATGTTTATAAAACCTATTTCTTTTTCACAGGTTATGCTATGATGAAATTTTTATGAAACCCATTTTTTTCATGGGTTGTAATATGATGAATTATTTATGATATTGTGAGAAATATATATATGATTTTCATTATGTGAAGGGTGGGACCTATATCTCCCACTAATTTATTGGGAAAATATTGATATCCTGTGAGATAAACATGAATAGAATGGCAGTCTTCTCATTTCAGTAAGAGACAATGTACACAATGATAGTATTGGGAATAAACCTTGAAGACTATGATGGTTTTTAAAGTGAAACCATTACACTATAATATTCTTGAAAAAGATCCTTGACTACGAAGGAAATGATTTTATCTGCCTATGTGTATTCCATGATTCCATGAATTATTCGAATGAAAAGATCTCATGGATCAAATTATTTGATTCATTTATGATTCATATATGATAAAATACAATGATTTATTACATTAATAAATATTTTTATCTATTATATAAATGGTATAATTTTCAAATGATAAATTCATGTTTTTAAGCCCTTATTCAAATTTTTTTATTATGAAATCATTGATATCTCCCTTGTTTACCCTTACTGAGAATCTGAGCATACCCTTTTCTTATGTTTACATTCCCCATGATTTTAAGAAAGGTTTTAAGTAGGGTATGTCTAATGAAATTACAATATGTGAATAATTTTTGGGGGATGAAATATATTTTTATTAAATAGTTGATTATTTTTTTCATGATATGTAATATTTGGTGCAAATTATCTAAAAATGTAATCCTAAAAGGTCTATCAGTATGAATGTGATCCAACATTTCCATTGATTTTGATTGTTTTTTATACATAAAATTGGGTGTCTTTTATTCGTATCAAATTCAAAAAATGTATTTATTATGTTTTTAGTACCATATTTTGGAGTATAGGTTCTAGCCCGTTACACTGAGCACAATGAATGTTTAGTGATTATTTAAGGGAAAAATTTTATTTTACTCTAATTTCTTAAAATTAGAGTGATTCAAATATGCCTAGAATGAATGAATGTTTTTTATTAAAATAAATTTGAAAAACCTACTGATAAAATTAGGTGCTTCCAATTAGTGGTGGTAAAGGTATTATAAACAAACCCAAAAGGGGAGACTATTTAAAAAAATGAAAGTATGTGTTTTTGAATTATGTATAATGAAAAAAATAAAAAATTATGAATAAAACAATCTTAATAATTTTAAAAATTGATTTTAGGTGTTTCAAGAATCTTGGATAAAACAAAAGGGTCTGTTACTAGGTTATCCTCTCGTCGTCGCCACCCCTTCGCTGTGGATGGTGCGGCGTTCCCCTCGATCTTGGTGAGTCGGTCAGGATCTCTATGGCGTCGGGCGGTTTCGTGGCCTTCCCTTTCTATGGAGTTTTTCTTTGGGCTTCAGTAGTTGCTGGTTCAGACCTGCGGGTGTAAGACCGGTCCCCGTCGACGGCATACTCTACGGAGTGCTCTTGGGTTTATTCTCGGTAGCTCGATGGAATCCTGCGGGGATATTCTCAGCATCTGATGGTCGCGGTCTTGCGACGGCGATGCGTAGGGTCCCGGCTTTTCTCAGGTCAGTGTGGTGGGGTTTCGTTGTGTCTGAAGTGGCCTATTTGGTGGTGGCGGTGGGTGCTTTAGAAATAGGGCGTTGCTTGCACGGTTGGATGGTGTTGCTGAGTTATGCTTGGTTTCATTCGATGTTTTTTCTGCGATGTTGGTTATTTTTTGTTATGTTCTTATTTTCTGGTTTCTCTGGTTTGTGATGTGCACCTGTTGTGTTTGATCTTATGGATATTTGTATGTTTTTCGAGTGGAAGAGCTTGTGTTTGATTATGGATTTTTGTTTGGAACGTTGATGATGCAGTGTCGGGTTTCCTCTGATGGTGATGGTGATGATGGACGTCGATCCTGCTCGCCAGTGTTGATGGTGACGACAGTCGCCGGTGTTGCTCGCTGATGATCTGTTTGGTGGTCGGCCGGATTGTCTCACCAGTGGTGACACGTGATGATGGGTCTGCTACTCAAGGTGAGGCACGTGGCTGGTGCTGCGTGTTGTTGGGTCCACTGCTCGAGGTAGGACTCGTGTTCTTCGAATCATGATGATGGGCATGCAACTCGAGGTGGAGAACGTGGTGTTCGGTAGATCTTCTTGGTTTGAATTTTGAAATTTTATATTTGAAGTTTGAAATTTGAAATTTGAACTTCGTTGAATGCTGTTTGTGGTGGGAAGTGCTTGTACGGTTTCCCATTTTCCTTAAACCGGTTTGGGGTACCGGTTCCCCTAAACCGGCTTATAAAAATGAAAAAAAAATGATTTGCAGGTATTGGATAAAACAAAAGGGATTTGGTGGAAGAACCTTAAACCATATTTTGGTGTTTTTTACCATGTTTTAAAAAGTTCATGTGGTTTTAAAAAATTATATAGAATACTAAAGGAAAAAACATATGATTTTATGGATAAATTTGGTACAATTAATATCTACCATGATTAGTAACCAAACTTCTGGTTCTTAATATTTCAAGGAGGATATTTTTTAAAATCCCTAGGTAAAAAAAGGTAATAAGAAAAACACTGCATGGTATATAATCTATTTGATACTGGATGATAAAGTGAGGAAGATATGTAGAAAAAAAATATGTGGTTTCTTGTAACATCAAAGGATAATTTGGATATTATTTTTATCCCATATGAATTGGATAAGGAATACATTTCATGGAAGTGAAATAGTCATAGAATAGTGTTTTTTAAAATCCCTCTGTGTAATGGAGAGACCTCATGGAGCTATCTATCATGTTGGTCATTATAATGGAGTATAAAAATTAATATTATATATCTAAAAACCATGAAGTAGAATAGATAAGACCATCTGATGTTGTAAAATAGATGAAAATTTAAAATTATAAAATGAGCTAAAAATTTGGGGGTGTAGATTTCAAAGTCATCGTTTATAGAAGTTACAATTAAAAGAATACATCATGTCATAGAGTCACAAGTACACATCAGAATTTTGATTAAACCAATTTAAATTTCAAAATTTACATCTCATTCATTGAAATAAATTATAAAGGTTTTATGGGATTTTTTATCATGGATTTTAATAATGATTTTGAAGGGTATTTCACTCAAAAAAATAATAGAGTGAAGATATGAATTTTATGAAAGATATGTTGGATCTATTATTATTGATCCATCGATTGAAGATCAAATTATATGAATTTTCTGTAAAGAAAGAGAGACATTTATTGTATTAGAAAAACATTCCAAAGGAAGAAGGATGAGGACACCATATATGGTGTAGTCTTATATATACTATAAAGTGAATATAGATTAACATTCTACACATACTTAAATGGAATAAAATACTTTACTTCATTAATTTGTGTTACCAATTAATTTACTTGTAATTAGTATTATGCCAATCCAATGGGTGAGAAAAATAAACATTCATTATGAGAGTTATAAATCTTGGGGGATGGTGTATCCACTCAAAAGTTATAATACAGTAACCTTAGTAAATTTTAGTAAACCAGAATATCATTGAGTGTATAATCTTTATTAAAATAGATGACTTTTAATCATCCATACAACTTGATCTAGGACATTACATGAACTCAAGTTTTTATCTTCATATTTAAGAGGCTTCTAGAAAGCAATGAGGGACTACTGATAACATGTGGGGAGACTATACCTTTTGTGTCCTGGAATAAAATAAAATAAAATTACAATAATCACTAAATAGATAACCAGCCATAGTAAAACATGGAATTATAGTCGAAGGTTTACTATGTTATAAAAGAAATTGGAATGAAACGATGTAACAAATCAAGTATATCATGCATCCATACATCAAAATGATGATCATCCAATATTTGAATCATATATTGATACATAATAAAAAAATAATAACATGGATACACTGCTATAATAAATTTGGAACCATATTAGTCGTATATTTTGATCACTATTGAGATAATATATCTATACCTCTCATAATACATTATAAGGACAGGTCCTTAAACATTAAATAATCTTGATTTTTAAGTCAAGAAATCATTATCTCACATTTGAGAAGATTTATGGTTTAAAACTTTAGATAATTATTCCATAACCCTTACATAAATAAATATTTAATCACAAAGTGGGAACTTCCATTTGATATATATTTTTTCCATATAATAAACATTTAAGATTTAAAAAGTATTATTTTCATAACACATCTTCAAAATTATCATCATTACTCCATCCTTGTCCCTACTCATCCTTAAAACCTTGTGATTTTTTTAAAACATGGTATGAGCACAAAAATATCATGTAGGGACATAAAAGGAAAGAAAGAAACTCATTAGTCCATTAATGATTATAAAAAATTTCTTATTCAAAATAAAAATTGTGTTCAAAATAAAAAAAAATCCCATGAAATAAACTTCTCTACCCAAATATTTTCATAATAAAATCCCTAAGAAATCATAAAGAAAAAATGAAAGTGACAAAGGTTTCATCTAAAACATGAAAAATAATTATTTTTTAAAAAACATTTAGAGTTAATACCTTTACGAAGTATAATATAATTTTCTTTCTAGAAAACAATGTCATTTATTACCTTTTAAAAATCATTGGTTTTTCATTATAGCCCATAGAAACCATAGATAAATCATATAGGTAACTTGAGGAAACATTTTTATGTCACTCCAATAATATCTATTACAAATAAAATAACCATCATGTTTAAATATTAAATAAACTTCATGGTTATAAATGTAATAAACTTCAAACATACAAATAGAATAACCTTTATGGTCATAAATGAATAACCTTTACAGAAGATTCAAATAATCTCTTTGGGGAAACCTTAATATTTAATTTTATCCCTTTTACTAATGAATTGGAGATATATAATGGGATCACCAATACATGGTTTATTAAAGAGACACTCTTTATTAAAAATAATTTTCAAGAACCATAACATAATCATAATACATGAAATATTACATCATAAAAACATTATTTTCACACATAATAAAGTATTTTTGAACATTAATATATCCCTTTACTTTAAAATCCAATTTTCAAAACTAAAATTCAAAAAATAATGGGAATGGGGTTTTTTCATTGAATAAAACATGGATGAATATAAAGGGATAAAAAATCAAATATTGGTTTTATCAATGGGAAAATATATTGATGTCATATATGTTAAAATGGAACTATCATTTTGTTTTAATCAAAATGTTTTTATAAAACAAGTGAAAATATAACTTTTGAAACTTTTTTAAGTAAAGTAATAAGATTCCTAAAATTTTAATTAAAATTATTTTATTCCCAAATAAATACAATGATAAAATAGTTTTAAGAATATAGACATGGAAGAAAAATATTTCGAAAGTAAATCTTTAAAACATTTAATTCAAGGTTTTTAATGTAAAGTGTCCCATAGCTCATGTTATAGTTGTAACATAATTTCCTTATCATATTTAATAATAAATATATTTTAGTTATTTAATTTATTAATATAACTTTTCATGTTTATTATTTATTTTACCATGTTACAAATAGTTATATAATCAATTATGTTCACAAAGGATGTTTTGATGATATTTGGATCATACATCCAAAATGACATCAATAGGTTGAATATGGTTAAAGAAGTAACTATTACATAATATATACAATAATATCGTCAAATTACTATAATTTTTATATATCAATGTTAGTTTAAAAAAATTAAATATTAATATGAAAATGAACTATGTTATATTCATGTAGATGGTTGGTCATACGTACGCATGAGTAACACTTCTATTTTTCAATGATCATGATGGAAAGAAGGTCAGGACTATTTTATATTTCTATAATTACCATTAGATAATAAATATAATATTATATCATTAAATAATCTTATATATACCATACATATGATGCAGTAATGAAAAAAAATCCCATCAATTTGTGGAGGTGGTAGTCCACCTGTGCGCACGAACATTATTAATTTTTAATGAATAGAAATGTAAGAAGTTTTATGGTTTATACTATTTAAAAAATGATAAATATTTCCTTAATGGCATAAATATATATTAAATCTTTAATTATATCTATATGTGATGGGTGGTGATGGAAAAATAATTACCTCTGCTCATAAGGTAGTAGTTCGCCACACACAAGAACAACGATTTCATTTCCCATTTGATGCAAGAAAAAAATAGATATATGTTATAACTTTAAATAATAACATCTAATTATATGTGAGATAATTATGTTATTATATTTTCATGGTTTAATAATATTTTAATTAGGTGGATGGAGAAATAAGACTAAAATACACTGTTAATATATATACCTCTTCTTTGGACAATCACATTTCCTTTACACATCAATCCCTTTAAAGATAGTATTCCTCCTAAATGAAGGTCTCTATATGAATTTATGGATTATATAAATGGATTAAGGTAGGGTGTTTCTAAAACAAAAGGATTTATATGAGTGAATAGAGGAAGATAGGAGGTTCCCTTTTATAAGGATTTTTAATACTTTAAAACGTGCCTAAAATGTTATATTTGTTGAAAAAATAGAACACAATAATTAATTCAAATTTCATTACTTTTAATATTTTTAAAATTATTTTTTTTATATTAATTGAATAAATACTATGTCGATGTTGCGTAATAATTTAATATAATTATTTTGTCACTAAAAAATATAAGTAAAATAAATTGATTAAAAATATAATTTATCCTTAAAATAAAAATTCATAACATAACATAAGTTGTTTTCATCCTCATCAAAACATTTCAAAGATATTTAAAGAAAGATAGTGTAATGTTTTACTTTATATTTAAATAAAATAATATAATTGTTATAATCAATGGAAAGTGGTAAGAAATTTCCCCATTTAAAAATTTTAGTTCCTTATGGATGAAATATACTCATAAAATAAAATAAAGATAAATTTTAGGGTCATTTTTTAGTTCTTACCCTATTATTTTTAACCTTACTAATCCAGTTTACCCTTTTGTGGTGACAAATACATATTACAGTTACTATTCACAATGATAAAAAATAAAAGAGATCTACGTAATAAATCTGGAACTCATAATTCCAAATATAGAAAACATTTTTCAATATTAAATTTTTATAATTGGTAGAAATTAATCTAAAATTAATATGCAAAACACAACGAAAAACTATTTTTAGAAAAAATATTTTTTAAGCCCAAAAATGAACTTTTAACAAAAGAAGGTATAAGTATGATTCAAATGTATTTAATTAATTTATATATAAATAAATAATACTATTGTGATATTTAAATAATAATAAAATCCTAGTGGGGCTTTTAAAATGCTAAATTTAATGAAAGGAATTGATAATTTTACAAAAATCGATATTTTTTACTTTTCAATGAAAATCAACATTATCAAAAAATAACAAAATTTTCCACTAAGATAATTTTTATATACTAATTTTAAAAATTATGTTAATTACATAAAATTATAATTCTACAATTTATAAATTAATCTTTTAAATAAAATCTCATAAAAATAGTTTTTAATAAAACATTATCCTTTTTTGTTTTAAAATTACTTAATATGTATATACTTTATATAAATATATAAAATCACATTCATAAATGAAAATCAATTATTATAAAATTAACAGGGTTGTTACATTAATCTTCCTATTTAAAATTTCATCCTCTTATTTTTATTCATTACTTAAAAAAGTGGGGATATCTTTCTCTCATAACATTTTCATATTCCTATATTACTTCTTCAACAATATTTTTTTTACACAAAAACTTAACTTGATGAATTAACTTATTCTATAACAATTCTTATCTATAATAAATAATATGAATTGGTTGTTCCATATGTGAATTTTATCTTCCAATTGAACTACATCAGGGATCAAAACACGAGATGAAACCTATATAAGGTTTCTTAACATTGAAAAATAATGAATAATTTTTTCAAAAGTGTAAATAATTCACTTATATTTTCCATAACATTTAGGATGCAAATGTGTACTAAAATTTTATTCAATGCCCAATGAATTCTTAATTCCTTTCAAAAAATTTGAAGTGAACCTGATATCAGAGACACATAGCATGGAGAGAGAAAATCATTGTAACCTATTATCTCATTGAGTTACAATGGAGAAATCTTATCAAAATACATCGCATCTAGAATGCTATGGAAATGTATATATTTATTTAATTGATCAATAATAACAAAAAATGCATTATTACATTGAGTTTTATTTGAAAATCCTTTCATGAAAACAAAGGATATACTTTCCCATTTCTACTCTAGCATTAGAAAAGGATAAATCATACCCTAGGTAAATTCTCATTTTTATTTAACCTTTTGAGAATTTAAAAAATTTATAGTAAATTAAACAATATATATTTATATATCATCCCATTAGTAATGTTCCCAAAGGTCTCTATATATCTTAGTGCTATTAAGTTGAATGGAAAATGGGGAACAATTAGCTTCACAAAACAATTCACTTTCAACTAGGAATCACAAGGCACACATAATCATTTTCCAAATATTATAACACCTCATTAATCAACATTAAACACATGAAACTTACCCTTATTAATATATTTTACCTTTTCCTATAAATTTTTTTTCTTCTAATGAGATTAATTTAAATTATTTATGAGAGAGATGATTGTGCTGATACTTGAAACAAAATTAAGTAAGCTCTTGCATGCATAATTTATAGGCAAAAATTCATCAAATCATAAACTAAAGGGTCCTGATAGAAACATAACATGGTTAATGTAGTATTGTTTTTATGACCCAAAGAATTAACTACTTTGATTTATTTAATTGGTTGGTAATGATTTGTGTATTCAAAATTATTTATCAATTGTATTCATCTCCTCTATCTGATGCTCAACTCTTTATGAGTGAATATATAATTAAAATTTTATAACTAGTATTTATTTTATAATTTACTCTATATAAATTATGTATCCATATTTTTAAATGAAACACTATAGTTTCCTATTCAAGGTAATGTATATTATACTTTTTATCATCTGTTTTTAATTAATGCAATTCATAAGTAATTAACCAATCATTCTTCTTTAAAACACAACCTAGAATTAACAAAGAAGAATTATAATAAATAAAAACCCACCATTTATGGATGGTAGTTCCAAAACAAGAGAATTCACTAATACTATTTTCAATTCCTTGAAACATTCATCACATTCCTCTGTCTAGATGAACCTAACCCCCTTTCGTGTTAACTTAGATTTTGGATTAGATAACTGTGAAATGTTTTCAAAAAATCACCAGTAATAGCTTTCCAATACAAAAAAAAATTGAATCTTAATAACATTTGTTTGTATTTTCCATTCATAGACCACTTTAGTTTTAGTGGGATCAAAAGTTATTCCATAATTATTTATGGTGAATCCAAGGAATGTAATTTGTTGTAACTAAAAATCACATTTCTATATTTTACATAAAACATATTTTTTAGGGTTTGTAGAAAAATCCATAGATATTTTTCATTATCCTCATATTTTTTTGAATAAATAAAGATATCATCAATAAAAAGAAGAAAAAATTTTCTAAATATTTATGGAAAACTCTATTCATTAGATCCATAAATATAAAATATAATTTTTAAACTAAAATGAAATATTCAAAAACACATAATTCATGTACCTATTATAAAATTAAATTTTCATAATTTCATCCCCTTTTACCTTTATATGATGGTACCTAGACATCAGTATAACTTTTAAAAACTATTTAGCTTTCTAGAGATGGTAAAATAATTCATCGATATGAGGCAATGAGTACTTATTCTTAACATTAGTATTATAAAAATCTCAATAATGAATTAAAAGCATTATGAAAACATCTTTATCTTTAATAACAAATTATAGAAAACCCCATGGTGAAGTGATAGGATGAATTAAACATTTATCAAACAACTCGTATAACATCTTTTTCAACTCAAGAAGTTTCTCTAGATCCATTTAAAAAGGGGGGTTTAAAATTGTCTTAACATCTAGCACTAAGATAATAGTAAATTTAACATTGTAATTAGATATAAAACCTAGAAAATCATCATGAAAAAAATCGAGGTATTATTTTACTACTGGAATATCATTAATATAAACGGTTCCATTATTTTCAACAATATGTTCAATATAATTTTTATTTCCATATTTTAACAGTTTCTCACCTTCTTAATATGTTATCAAATGTATTAAATAATTATTTTATACAGACTAAAACTCATTCTGAATAAAATATTATTTATCCTAACAATTTATCTATAAATTATAAATAAAAATATAATATATACACAAAATAACATAAAACTCCACTCGGTGTTGGATAATAAGGTTTTTCGGAAAAATGTTTCCATAGAAAAAAATAATAAAATTCCAAAAAAAAATTCTTTTATACTTCCCCAATGCATTTTTACCTAAAGAAATTCTCAATTTCTGGAGGTTAAAACACCAATTTACTATAAAAATATCAGAAATTAGATAATGTGAATACCTAGAGTCAAAAAAGATTATAGTATAATATGAATAAGTAAGAAATATACATGATACCTCTTTGATTAATGGCCCAACATCTATAGAATTAAATAAAATGTATTTCACCACACCCATTTTCTTATAGTCTTCCTTATTCTCCTCATTCATGTTCTTCTTTAGATACTCATATGCATAATGAACGATCACATTAAACATAAAAGAATGTTACTTCCTACATATCAAATTTAGTCTTACAACTACCAATATATTTTTTATTTCAATCACGAGAAATATTCCCACACTTACCGGTTCATATATTTCATAAGTCATTCTATAGAGTTATTTTTACCACACTTATCACAAACTAGAAACTTGATTTTATTACATTCAGATTTATTTGATGGGTTTTCCAATTTAATTCCACATGAACTTCTTTTTCTACTTGTTGTCATAGAACAATTGATAATTTTTTATCTCTATTTCCATGTTATTGGAACCTCGAATAATTTTACCATAACTTTAAAATTCAATGTAATATAATTACTGTAGATTTTTTGGATTTAATCATGAGAAAGCTCATTAATCTTACTATCAATATCCTAGAAAAAATTTGGGTTTTACCCTTCCAATCGAGTGATGTTTTCTTCATATACAACCACATAATATTCATAATTTTTCCCCAATTATAATATTTTTTCCATCCTAATTCGAGCGCCCTTATGAAAATATTTCTCAAAGAAAATATTATTAAATTCATCCATTTACAAGATCTTAATATCTTCCCTTTATCTAGTATTATTCACCATTTCCCTCCCTCTCATATCCTATTAACAATTACAAATCATTTTGGTTTGGAAAATACCTTAAAAAATACCTAATAATTTATTATATGACTTGTTTTGATTAGGATACCCTCTTAATAATGCTTTTGGTGCTAGCTTAAGGAGGCTGCTCGAAGAAGAGGTATTATTCTAAGTCATGAATATTTTTTATTTATTCTTACACCTACTTAAAAACTTATTTAATTGTGTTAAAATAATAACAACAGTATATTAAATATAATAATATTTTATTATATAAATAGCATTACCTATATCTATCTCCTCCTCCATCAAATAGGAAACAAAACTGTCAATCGTGTGTATGAAAAACTATCGCCTCACGAACTGATGTAATTCATTTTCCATCACCACCTCTCACAATTGGAGATAATTATGGGTTCAATATTTCTATACAATATTTCTATAATATTTATAATTCTATAATTATAATATCACATATAACTTCTTATCATGACCCAACCCAACGGGGCTCAAGCCATGACTCCCCAAGCCCGCCTCCAATAGGCCAGGGGCTGACGACCAGCGCCGAGTAGGTTATCACACACATGGGAGGCATTAGCCTAAGGTACCTGTACACACGTACCCACACACACCTCCATGTAACAGTGCAGAGATATGTAAAACTGAAAATAAAATGCATGCATACACTATCCTGAAACCCAAGTACAATAGAAGTACAAAGGGAAAAACAAGGCCCACAAAAAGTAAACTACAAAAGCGTGTCCAACCTGCTCTGAAGAAGGGGAACGCTGCCACAAACACCGCCGGAAAGCTCCTCGGCACAGCTCCTGTAAGCACCCCAGTCAAACATGCTCACTAAGCTCCACCTGCTCCGGGTCCTCCTGGGACACCTTCGAAAGGCATGTGGTCTGCACAAGACACAGACATGTGCGGGCAAAGCCCGTGCAGGGGTGAGTATAAACATACTCTGTAGGCACCCCAAAAACCCAAAACCAAAGAGAGAAACTGAAAGGCATCAGTCCGCTCATCCCAGCCAGAGGGAACCCAGGCGAGAGAGAAACTCCATCTCATGACCATCCTCGGCTAAACACAACTAGTCAGCTCAGCTCAGGTGTATGCCCATACATACACCTTGAACAAACCGGATATACTCAGCTCACGCCACAAAGCCACAAAAGGTACTGACCTCATCACCAGCAACTGTCCCCAACCAGGAGAGTACACCACACGAACACTGTCATACCAGATGACACTCATCTGAGAGATACCCTCCATCGGGTTCCAAACAAACATCTCAAACGCTCACCCGAGAGACCACGCTCGTCAGATAACATCACTAAGGAAACATCGCTGAAACAACATAACCACCAAACTCATTGGATAGGGGATCGCTGATAGGGTCCGCTAGGGGATACCATGACCCACTCTGGTATACGTATCTCACAGATAGGGGATCCCTCCCAGGGTCCGTTGGGGGATACCACGACCCGATCTGGCATACGTAGTTCTCACAGATAGGGGATCACACCCAGAATCCGCTGGGGGATACCACAACCCGATCTGGCGCTCGACAGAAGATTCACACTCAGATAGAGGATCATCATCCACATAGAGATGGGCACGACGATACCAGAACCCTATCTGGTATAACTCGTGATGTAGGGGATCGAACCGATGATGCCGCAACCCTACCAAAACCAGGCGCTGAGTAGGGGATCACATAACCAACGATACCATAACCCTACTATAAACCACATGCTGATTAGGGGATCATATACCTGAAGATGCCACAACCCTACTGAGCATGGCCCACTGCATATGGGATCATATTCCAGATGATGCCACAAACCCTACGGGGTTAACCTGCTAGATAGGGGATCACCGCCCGTGAATAAGCGGTCACAGCGATACCAAGAACCTGATCTAGGGAAAAGATGTTAGAGGATCTCGCTCTGGGCCCACCGGAGGGATGCCACAACTCTAACAGTTTAAACATCTCATAGAGAGGATCACAAACCTATACGAAGGTTGTGATGCCACATGAACCCTCGTGGGAACAAACCAAGGGAGTACCCTCAACCACTATTGGACTAAAACGTCGCTAACCCGAGCGACTCACAACATCACCACACTGCGCACCTTCAAGGCTAATACCGAGGCCACCATCGCGATCTACGCGGAAAAACACGCAGGATAGGCTGTTTACATGCCCGAAACGGAGCACCGGTGGAAAAGACACTATTCACCGTAGCTAGCTCGTGCGGGGCCAACACAATGATCCCGAAACCCATCAAGCGGACCATACCATGACGATCCCCTTGAAAAAACAAGCGGAATCTACTACTCGCTCGTCCAAAACGGACACCCGGTAAAAAAGGTACTATTCACTGAAGGCCTACTCGGGTGGGGCCCGCGCCTGGATTTCGAAACTCATCGAATGGATCGCACCATTGCGATCCCCCAGAGAAAAAACACAGGATCGACTATTCATCCGCCAAAATCGGACTCTTGGTGCAAAAGCTGCATTTCTCCGCAAACGCCAAAACCCAGCCTCGTCGGGCCCGCACCCTATTCACAGTCCCAACACCCGAAAACCAACTCAAAAATTCTGTCGTACCATCAGGGTCCCAGTGCCACTGACGGCATGTCATTCGGACGCTCCGGGTAGAAGTTACAACGGCCCGAAGTCGTAAAATAATAAAATATTATTATTTTATACAACTTTTCTAACTCCCGGGCCACGATCCCGAACCATAAAATTCTCAAAGTGAGTGCAAAAGGTCCGTCTCGGTGTAAGGAACGTGTCTCCTCAAACGGATCGCAAATCGGAGTTACGATTTGCGAGTTACAGTGGTTTAAAGAACCCCCGGAAAATCCTAGACTGACCACCGCTAGCCTCGCCGAAAACCACCGCGCCGCCGCCGGATTCCGCCGCGCTGCCGCCGCCACCACCAGAAACCACCGTCGTGCTGCCACGAAGTTGCCGGATTCCACCATGTCCGCCGCCCGTCGTCGCCGGAAAACTGGGTTTTCACTGGAAAACTTCCGGGAGCCACCAGGAGCACCCCGGTGCTCCAAATTCAGATCCGAAAAATGTTTTGGAAAGCTCAGGACATGAAATATAAAACCTTTATGAAAATTTGAAGAAAAAAACACAAAAAATGGGATCCGGGATTTTGAAACTCAAACCACCTACCTCGCGGGCGAAACGCCGACGTTCTGCCTTAGATCAATGCTCCAGAGATTCCACTGTGCGTTCCTGGAACATCCGCCGTCGAATTCCGAGCTCGTGGGCGCTTAGTTTGCTCGATTCGGTGGAGAGGTGGTGAATAACGGTGAAGAACGTCAAGAGGAATGATAGGGGGGGCGCTGATATTTATATCAGCCGCCCGCCGGCGCCAAACCCATCTCAGACCCGACGCCTGAGGCGAACAAAAGTAAGGTCACCCCTAGGGTAAACGCGTCATTCTGAACGCAACGGCGGAATCAGATTTTCCAACCGAGACTCCGTTCAGAAGTTATTAGAGCTGTTTCTCATAAACCAACTTTTCCACTTATTTACGAAAACGCCCCTGGTGGCGCTTTCCACAGCAGGCCCACGCCCGCGAAGTTTACACCTCTCCTAGGGTAAAAGGCACGTTCCAGACGCAACCGTGCCCTCAGATTCCCGATATGAGCTACCGTTTAGGAGATATCAACCCCCTTCCATGTGCATAGTATAAAAAACATAATATTTTTATAAAATTAATTTCGGGCACACCGGGCCTCGGAATCGCACACCATCTTCGCGCCTAGCTCTGGAATAATTCGTAGAAATATTCCAAAGTCTGACAGGGCCAAAAACCCGGGTCTCTACACTTCTTACCTCCCAATCCATTGGAAATTGATATCATCGCTTGTGTGTATATGTGCACTACCACGTCCACGAAGTGATCTGATTCATTTCTCATTTTATTTTTACATGGTTGGTAATAATAATAGATTTAATAAATATATATTATATATATGAAATTAAAATTATTATCAAAAGGTTATATATTATTTACCATTCCTTTATTCCATCTGTTGAGAAAATGGATACAACATTAAATCACACATACAACCTATCGTCTCCATTAATAGTGTAATCCATTTTATATCTCTAACATTATTGGATTAATATAAATAAATAAATAATGAATATATATAATATTTATATCATTATTAAAATTATTTATATTATGGAACCATTATCAATGTAAAATTATTGAAAATACCAAAACAAAACATAAATGGAAAACAAAGCAGTTGTTACCTGAAATAGTGATTTTAACAAATAATTGTTTATAAATAGGTGATAATAGGTTATAAGTAAATCACATATGGAATGATATACATGACTATTGTTTTTTAAATATATATAATAAATCTATATTTATTGTACAGTAGGTTAAAAAACTCATGAAGAATGACAATACTTAAGGTAAGAGATTTTCAATCTCTCTTTTATTTCTGGGAGACATATTCAATATTCACCACTTGTTTATTTTGTGTGGTTTATACATAGAAATATTGATATGATATATCATGAATAACATTACTTTCATGATAATTATAGTTTAATTTAATATTATTCTTTAATGGGGCTTATGATTCAAATGTTTCCAAAGTGCTAATGGATTTTCACAAAACATTTATTTCGGTGGGACACATGCCTTTTACACCAATTGATTCTTTTATGTTGTGTATATACTATACATGAATGTATTTTATAATTATTTTTAGAAAAATTATGGGATATAAATATCCATAAAACTATATTTCTTTCATATATATTATGATGAAAAAATTACCAATGTGGTAATATCTTAATATTACAATCTTGTTGTTTATTAAGATTGTTTATGATTAAGTTATAGATAATGAAATCTTATGATATAAATCTTAAGAAACTAATTTATTTTGTTATTATATAGTGATTTCTAGACAATACATGTTTTACATTAATTTTACTATCTTTAAGAACTAAAGATAATAAACGATGTTTTTTAAGAAAAAAGATTGTATTTCTCTCTTTAGTTGAAAATCACATTTCTTCCATGTTCAAGTTTTCTAAAAATATTTTAATAGAATTTTTTCATATTCCTAAATAATTTTTTGAATATATTTTTAATTGTGTTTTAGTTTATACAAAATATTTTAAAATAAAACTTCATTCCATTTTCTGAATGAGGTGCTCTTGAATATTTATTAAAAATGTGAAGGGAATCTTTATTTTAACACGTAATACATGGATGAAATTATCCAATGTCGTTACCGCTTAATTAATTGAAGATTACATTAAAAAAATTAGAATATTTTCAAACTAAATGTTTTACCTAAAAGTTGAGAAATTTTACTATTTAAAATTAGTTATTTCAAAATAGAAATGGTATTTTCCTCAAGAATGTTTAAATGGTATTTTTATGGAATTTATATTTATTTATGAAAAACATTTTGTGTTTATTATGTTTTATTGGGGATATAATCCAATGGTACCATTAGTATTATTTATATGGATAGTCTGTGATTATGATTATGATGAAAATAGTTTTATGAAACCAATTTCTTTCTGAAATTTTATACTAAAATAAAATATTTACAAATCATATATCCTTTTCACAGGTTATGATATGATGAATGTTTTATTATATTATGGCACATAATGTATAAATTATGTGAATATTGGTAAATATATATACCTCTAATTCATTAGGTAAGTATTAAAGTTCTATTATGTCAAAGGGTACATGTGAGGTTATCCCAATCCCTAAATAAGTGGGAACATATGAGGTTATCTCAATCCAAATATAAGAGGGTGCATGGGAGATTATCCCAAGCCCAAAATAGGGTACACTGAAGGTTATCCCATGATCAAAGTAGGTACATGAATGGTTATCTTAAGCCTAATATGTTATGAATGTCATGGTGTGTATCCATTATATAATATTTTCTATACTTATGTGTATGTCGCAAATCCATGGCTTATGCCAATGTTATATTCTCAAGGATCATGTTTTTTGATTCCATTATGATTCATTTATAATGTGTTGACATGATTATTCCATGACTCAAGTATATGATCTATGATATGTAGCTTATGGTTTTAAAATGTTATTATCAGTGTTATCATACCATAATTTTCATGCTAGATTGATATAACTTTATTTACCCTTACTGAACATCTAAGATCACACATTCTTATGTTTACTTTCCCTAGGTCATGAAAAAAGGTATTAAGTATGATATATCTAAGAAGGGTTCCAGTTATTAAGAACTTAGTGGGAGATTATTTAGTTCACTTATGAACTGGTTTATTATTTATCCATGTTTCCAAAGGAAAATGATTTTACCATGGATCATTATGTTATATAATTAGAATTCATCTATTAAAATGTGATATCTATGTTTGAAAATTTTGGGGTTATACTTTTAAGTAGATGAAAAAGGGGTATACCATAAAAATATTAATAATAAAGTATTTTAGAGATACATATTTTATAATATGATAATTATTAATGGAGTTTTGAATGTATTAAATTAATAAATAAAGACAAAAAACTTATTTAAGAATTATAAGTATTGTTAAAACAACCTACTTAGGTTTATGCCTAAGGCCTTCTTAGGCCGCTTTTAAGATCAAACCAGGACCTCAAAGACATGGGTAGAGATATTAGGATGGTATTTGGTAAGGTATTGGCCAATCTAAGAGGCTCTTGATGTGTAGATAATATAGGAGTGGGGGTGTCCTTTTATAAAGGAGGGAGAGGACACACTTGAAAATTTTAAAAATATTAAAATATAGTAAAGTCTTACTCAAGAAAAATATCTCCAAAATGGACCATTTTATATGAAATTATAAAATAGTGTTACAATATTACCATAAAATAGGATTTAGATACGTTTTTAGGTCAATTTAACCCTTATTTTTTTAGTTCCACCACTTTTAACCCCTTCTAACATTTACCATGGTATTATACTTTTTACCGGAGTTACTATTCATAATGGAAAAATGAAAGTAAAATCATTAAAAAATTTGTAAATGGTGATTCAAAATATGGATCGTATTTTATCAAATTAAATATTTATAAGTAGTAGAAATTAATTTTAAAATAAACCCATAAAACACGATGAAGAATAGTTTTCCAATAAATGAATTTTTAAGTATAAAAATAATTTTATACCAAAATCAATTGTAATAATAATTTCAATGAAATTAATAGGATTATGTTAAATAAAAATTAACTACTTTTTTAAAAAATATGACAAAATAAAATCATACTTTTTAAATTCATAAAATAAAAGACAGTTTTATTTAAAATATGTATTTTCTACTATTCCCCCAAAATCAAAGTTTTGGGGAAAATTACCTAAAATTAACTCTAATATAATTTCTAATTGATAATATAGGAAATGATATAATTTTTAAAAATTAATATTAGAAAATTTTTAAATTAATATTTTAAATAGTACCATATAATACATGTAAAAAAATTAGTAAGAATAAAACTATTTCTTTTTTGATTAAAAAATTATGTAATATTCTTAAATAAATATTAATCTATAAAATATTATACATGAATATTAATAATTCATGAAGATGGTTTATTATCAACATTACCTAGGTTGTTAAATTCTTCCCACTTTTGAAAATTACACCCTCACAATTTTATTCATCGCATAAATAAGAGGATATATTTTTTCCTTCATAGAATTTTCCAATTCCCACATTGCTTATTTAATCATATGGTTTTTTTGACAAAATCATAACATAGATAATATACTTATTCTGAAACAAATAATCTCTATAGTAAAGAATATAAATAGTATGTTCCTCATAAGAAATATTCCATTCAAACTATACCACTTCTAGGATCAAAACATGAGATGCTTCTGACACATATTTTATTAATAACTAAACTTGAAACCCATAATATACCTAGGATAAACTTAACGGAAAGGACATTAAATAGGAAAATTATCCAAAACAATCTAGTATTTATTATTTTATAATGAAATTTGGACTTAGCTTTACTTTTTACCAAAAAAAATAATACTTTTCCTTTGATATACTTTAACAAAAGGAAATATTGTCTATGATGAGTGAAATATCATTACTCCAGTTATATGTACAAATTTTATTTCTACTCTAATCCATCCTCATATGTTACTGAATCACATTCATCTTCTTAAACATATCTTCTACCTCTTCTATTAACAAAAACCATATTTCAAAGACTTTATCCCAACAATATCAATTCTGACACCGTTTTCCATATATGGCCTCAAAATATGCCATCTGTATACTGGAATGAAATATATTACTATAAGAAAATTCAACAAATAATGTATGATAATCCTAAATCTATATGTGATCCATAAAACAATCTCAAAGTATGTCTTATAATGTATGAACTCCAACTATCTATCAAATTGAGAATTTGAAGGTGTAATAAAATTTAATTTAGTATCTAATGACCTTTATCGACTTTCCAAAAAATAATGGTAACTCTGGGATCACGATATGATAAAACAAATATAGGGACTCCATTAAATCTAATTATATCTTTAACATAAAGTCTATAAATATGATCCAAATTTATATTATCTTGATTATGGATAAAATTAACATATTTGGTAACAAAATTATTAATAACCTATATCACATTATTACCTAGAGATATATTTGGTAATCAAACCATGAAATCCATGGATATATTCTCTCATTTCAATTTTGAAATTATAAAAGGGTAAATTATTCCCTTTAGTAATTGTTGTTCCACTTTAACCAATTAAAAAGTAAAATATTTCATTAAAATTCAACAATATATATTTGTATTCCATCCCACTATAAATTTTCCCAAATGTATCTACAAATATTAGTGTTGTTGGGAAGAACAAAGACCAGAGAGATATGAAATTCACACAACAATTAATTATTCAAATATGAATCAAAAAACATAAATAATATTTTTATGAATCTCAAAACACTTTCTTTTTCAATGTTAAATTCAAGTAACTTTCCTTTCCTGTATAATTTTACCTTTTACTATAAAGCACAGTCCTCTTTCTGAGCATTCTTAAATCTGTAAGATAATGTAACAACAATGAAACCGAAAAAATTATATGGGAAGTTCTTACATGCATAATTTCTAGACAACTATTCCTCAAATAATTTATCAAATCTTTATATTCAATTCATATCATTGTTAATAGTGTATTATACTTCTAACTTAAAGTATTAACTACTCTATTGGCATTTTCTAGATAGTAATGAATCATGTAGTCATAATCCATAATTTGTTATAACCATATTCTTTGCCTCATGTTCAACTATTTATAATAGAATATATACTTAAAATTTTATAATCAGTATATATTTTAAAATTCACACCATATAAATAATGTCTCTATGTTTTTTGAAGAAAAATCTACAATAGATAGTTCCATATAATGTATAAAAAAAATTATATTATTAGATTTCAATTGACACAAAGCATAAACAATTACTTAGTTATTCTACATCCGAAAAAAACTAACCAATTTCAAAGAAGCATTAATGTAGATGAAAAATTTACCCTTTCTAGATCATAGGTCCAATACTAAAGCATTAAAAAATATAATTTTTATGTACTAGAAACACTCATCACATTAATTGTTTTAGATGAATTTAACTCCTTTTCAAGTTAACATAGTTAGTGGGATAGAAAATTGGGAGAAGTTTTCAAAAAACCATTGGTATTAATCTGCTAATCTAAGAAAACTATGGATCTCTAAGATATCAATAGGTCTTGACCACTCTTTAACCAATTTAGTTTTAGCTTGATCAATATTTATTCCTCCTTTATTAACTATTTATCTAAGAAAATAAATATATCACAATTAAAATTAAAATTAAAATTTTTTTATATCAATTATTTCTTTTTCATGGTTAGTATAACTACCGCCAAATTTTTCTCATGAGCATAATAAATTTTAGAATATAACCATATTTCATCAATAAACACAACCACAAATTTATCTAGGAAATCATTGAAAAATCTATTCATAAGAACTATAAATTCACTTTGAGTATTTTTTTCAACCCAATGGGAATAAACAGAAACTCATAACTCACATACCTAGTATGAAAATACATCTTCAAATTTATATCTCCCTTCTCTTTCAGTTGGCAGTACCCCAATAAGAGATCAACCTCCAAAAAATACTGATCTCTTAAGAGCTAATAAAATAAGTCAATGATATGAGGGAAAAAATATTTATTACTAACAATGATGTTATTTAATGCTCTATAATCTACTTTGAGCCACATAAAACCATATTTATTTTTAATATAAAATATACGATTACCCCTTAGAGAAGATCTTGGATGAATGAAGAGTTTATCAAGACACTATTATAACTAAATTTTTAATTTTAAAAGTTATACTTAACCCATTTGATAAAGAGGTTTTGATATTGGCTTAACATCATGCACTAATTCTATAGTAAATTAAATCTCTCAATCAAGTATAATACTAGGAAATTCATCAGGAAATATATCCATATATTCATTTACTACATGATAATTAATAATTTGAGGAGTTTCCTTCTTCTCAATAATATGTGCAAGATAACATTAACATCCATGTTTAATTAATTTTTCATATTCTTGATATATTAACATACGTATGAATACATTATCATATTAAAATAGAAATTCATTCATGAAATTAAATTTTTTATCTCTATAATATATATTTTAATAATAAATTGAAATTGTAAGATTCTGTTTTTAAGGTATTTTTTCCATTGAATATCATATTCTTATAGATTATAAATATTTTATGTGAATAATATAATAATATTTTCTTTGGAGAAACAATATAATAAATGATTAAAGGCTTTATATAAGAAATAATTCCTAGTTAACACTTTATAATATTTTAATATAATGTTTTCAAAGATAGTCACTGAGTAGTGAGAGATTTAGAGGCCCAAAATTCCTTGTCTTAGAAGAATTAAATATATTAATTATATTACTTAAAACACGGAAGATTTGTTCAAAATATTTGAATAAATTCAAAATGATGAATCATACGAGAAATCTGAGATCACTATTGTATCCAGAATAGGTTGTTTTCCCTATGTAGAGTAAGACATATGTTGGTGTCAGGCGTTTGGATGCCCCGCTCATAAGTTAAAGTTATTAAATAATATTTTATATATTATTTTATTAAAAATAATTTAATATCACTCAAATGGTACATTCTATGGAAAATATGAGACCACCAATGTGTCCGAAATTAGGTTTTTACCCTAGAGAAGGTATAAAATCTGTTTGCGTCGAATGTTTGTATACCTCACTCGTAAGAGATTATTATTATTTTTTGTCATTATTTATTCCGTTTTTTAAATATTAACTTATTAATAACTCACAAACCTTGCATTGTACAAGAAATCTAAGACCACCGATGGGTCCAAATGGGGGGTTTACCCTAGGAATAGTACAATTTTTCTTCGCAACGAACTTTTTATTAAAGTAACAAATTAAAATTGTTTAATTTAATTAAATAATTAAAATAATTAATTAATAACATGGTTACTGTTCATTCATATTCTATATACATGGTTTTTCATTTTTATGTCTGTGGATGTTTTTGGCAACCCCATTATGGACTTTTTATAGAAAAATAAATGTTAAAGCGACCTCTATGAATGAATTAAATCACCCCGCCAACAAGAAACTGATCAAAAATGCATCAAATGAAGAGTTTTAATTTAGGGTTTTTATTGAATCTGATCAATTCTATATCTTTTTTTAAAACCTCCCATTTCTTTAGTTTCATGTTAGAGCAGCCGTGTACAAAATAATCTGGATGATATTTTCATAACTGGCCTTCATCTCCTTCCACCCAAAGACCCAAAGAGTGTGCACCATTTTTGCTTCTCAGCATGGTGCACTCAAGAAACAATGTTCTTATTTGTTTTTTTTATTTTATTTTATTATTATTATCTTCTCATCCCATTACTATAATTCTATAAACAAGGAAGAAAAAAGAGAGGAATTTTTTATAATTGATATTTTTTTCAAATGGTGATTACATAGATTTATTTAAAGAAATTATCAATGTTTGATTTGATAAAATAATCATTCATCATTTATTTATTATTGTCTTTTTGTAATGATATAAAATATATTTATAAAGAAATAATATGGAATTATTAAATGAGAAATAAATATGATATGATCATAAGATTTTTTTCAGTGGTTGATGTGTACTTTCTTTAGGGTGTTCATCTGTCCTCTTGCGCTTGAACCAGATCGAACTATTCCACGATTTTTGAAATGTGAGTTTTCGTTGATATAAGGTATGTGGTTTAAAATCCAATCCCATAGTCTCATATTGTTATGTGTATGAAGTTGTAAAAATATTGTGGCGTAAAAAATAATTGAGTTTTTTATCAATTAATTAATTCGGTAAATTAATAAATTTGGGAAATATGAAATTGGTAATTGAATTGGTTGGAATAAATTAATAAATAATAAATTAATTAATAGAACATTGTGATGATAGATCTTCAGAATTAATTGATGGCCATAATGTGGTTAATTAGTTAGTTATTTTAAATTATTAATTGGTGGTTATGTTATGTGGATTTTGTGATTGTTGATTTCGTTAAATAATTTTATTTGAATTAATTGAATGATTGATGTGCTTAATGGTTGAATCAGTTAATCAATATTTTGAAAGAGAATTGTAATGGAAGGTTAAGGATGATTAAACATTTAATGATGTTGTATATGTAAAATAGATATTTGATTGAGAAATGGTTGTGGGACAGGGATTGACACTACTAATACACAAAATGTTCTTGACATAGTTCTCTATAACCAATGAAATGCATGAAATTGTTATTTTATGGGACAAGGACTGATGCTCCAAATACCCATGGGGTTGTGAGACAGGTAATGACGCTCCTAATAGTCACATGTGTGCTAGACATGACGTTCTACACTGTTTGATTTATTTTTTACTATGGTTACATTTGGATATTTATAAATTTAATATTATGACAAAGATTATGAATTGAATAGGGGAAATGGTTTAGACTACGTCACATGCCGAAGCAGGTATTGTGGTTTGGGTGTCCTCGGGAACCTGGAAGATTATGTTTTTAAGTAAAGGGTAATTGGATAAATATAAATGGTTTCCTCTATTTCCATATTTTATTATTAATAAAACTACATATATAAGTCCACGACCTTAAACCTTACTTAATATTGAATTAAATTAATAATTCACATTGAAGATCTTTTCAGGTTCAGAGTTTTAGAGAATTAAGAAATAACTATTACATCTCAAAAGATTAAAAAGTAGTCACTTATACTAAATTTACATAAAATTAAAACTCTTAAAAAGAAACATCTCTAGTTCCATGTTTTAGACAGCCTGACATTTCCTTGATCCCATCCTTGACCCTATTCAACTTTATGCCCTGTGAAAAACATTTCAAAAACATGGGATGAGCATAAAAAGCTCAGTAAGGGATATAAAAATATATGGAAAGGAAACATGAGTACATGTACACATAAGAATCAATGAAATCATACTTAACTCGTAAAACATAAGCACTTTAACATACCTCATAAAATCATGAATAAATCATAGAAATCATAAGTCAAAAAGGTAACTTGAGTCATTCATGACATTCTTACATAGGGAGTAACCCTCTTGGTTACGTTTGTAATACCCACCACAGTATATTCCCTAAATCTATTCGGAGAAACCTTAACGTTTCACTCATTCGCGTTACCCAATGCATTAGAGAGCTATATAGGGCTCACCTGCCCTTAGTTTATCACGGAACCACCCGTCTTCATAAAAATGCCCATGAACCATAACATAATATTATCACATAAAATATGCATAAAGGAAACATAACATTTCAACATTTCAATAAAAAGATATAAATACAACACATTGATATAAAAACATTATGAAAACCATTTTCAATACCAAAATAAAAGAAAAGTGAAACCTGGTATTTATTTTTCTTTTAAAAAGAAGGTATGGCTTGTAGAGGAAGCCGAAACTCAAATAACGGTCACGATAGCAGAGAAGTCGTTGTCACCGCATACGTATGACAAAAACATTCCCTTTTTTCGTTTAGTAAATGCTTCGTATAAAAAATATTCCTTTTGAATAAACATAAAAGTCAAATGGGTTTATACACCTTATAAAATAATGTTGTCTATAAAACAAAATATTCCTCAATGAAAGGAGATTGAGACGAAGTCCCATACAAAGATGGTATCCTTGGATTAAGGATAAATCAGTTACATAATTATGTGTGAAAAACGAATACACGAAATATAAGTGGGTATTAAGTGTAAAACAATCAGAGTACATTTACACATAATCATTGAATGACATATTCAAGGTGTACAAGTTTATTCCAAAGAATCAAAATTGGGTTAAGAAGTTCCCTTGCAAAAATCCGACAGCCTAACGGTGTCACTTCAAAATTCAGAAAAAGAGTTGATGAGAGATAAAAAGGGTATCTCATCACTTGGACATAAAGTTTACATCAATAAGGATATAGAAGAACATATCCTAACATAATATTTTGTGAATTAAAAGACATAACAAAATAAGTCTTTTAAAAAGTGGAGGGTGAAAGGTTCCCTTACCGACATGGGTATCTTTCGAAACATGCACCTCGTGAAAGAAGGACAATACAAAATTGATTTAAATACTCATAAATGAAAGTATATTACACAATGAGTAAAATAATGGGCAGTACATACACCACTCAAAGAAAATTGTGGCAAATGTAGCATAAATCTCATGGGAATAAAAGTGATATGAAAAATCCCTTACGAAAACTCGGCAGCCTAACAACGCCACTTAAAACATCCAAAATGGATTGATGAGAGAAATTAGGGTCTTTCATCATATTGAAACAAAGTTTACAGAAAGAGGAATATAAAATAACATCCCCCAACATAACAAATAGGATCTTAAAAGAAGTGACATAAAGGACAGTACTTAAAAAGAAAGAGAGAGGTTAGATCTCTTACGAATATTCGATAGCCTAACTACGCCACTCAAAACGTCCAAAATGGATTGATGAGAGAGAATAGGGTCTCTCATCATATTAACAAAAAACTTACAGTAAGAGTAATATAAAATGACATCCCAATAACAAGAAATATGAGCTTTAAAATGAATGACATAAAAGAGTGTACTTAAAAAGAAAGAGAGGAGTAGGATCCCTTACCTCAAGTCCAACTTGTCTTGTTCGTTTATTTATATTCCTGAATAATAAACTTTGGTCAATTTATAATTTCTTAAGGACCTCCTATAAAGATTATTATTCAGTTAATATCTCATATTTTAATGTTATAATAATTGGTTAATAATATGAGTTCATATCAGACATTTTTGTCGATGTTTGGCACATGAGTCAAAAATGAACTTGTTTGAAAAATGATTGTCAATATAGTTATAAGTAAATAATTTCCAGAATATTATTAATATTAAAATATCATATATATCCAGTACATATTCATTTTATACTATTCCATATCATTTGGAGATAAAAATGAAAAGCACCGTTCATTGAGACAGTAGGCCGTACGTACGCATGAACGCTACTTTCATTTTTTTCTTTGTCATATTAATGGAATTAAAAATAAATTATATATATATATATTATAATTCCAGTATAATATATATGTTATATAGGTCATATATGTTCATTAATTTCATTCTTTATACATTCCATTTATTTCATGTACGAGTCACATCAATTGAGGGGGCAATAGTCCCCACTTCCTCATATGAAATTATCGCATTTACACAACATGAAAAGAATAAATGTATGGTTTAAATATAAAATACAGAAGCATATAGTAAACATAAATACCATATATATCATATATAAAATACAGTGACATTATAATGGCCACCTTTAAAGGTGTTAAAAGAATATTGAACAATCATCTTTTCGTGAGGTAGAAAATCGCCAACTACAGAAACAGTATGTTCTTTAACCATTAGACGAAGGTGTGTGTAAGTGTAGCTCGAATCATTATTTTAAAAACATCCTAGTATATTTACGATACTGGAGTTGTTACAAAATAAATGAATAAAAAGAGTTTAGGGGGTTGGAGAAGCAAAATAAAACAAAAGGACACAAGTGAAAACATTACCCTAAAATCGGGTAACTCCCATTGGTTTGAGCTCAAAGGCTTCCTCGGGAAGACTTATGCCCAAATTGAGGCCTGCAAGAGTTATATAGGGATGTGGAGAGACAAAATGGTCAGTGGTTGGCCAAGCCAAAGGCTTTGGAAGTGTGGGTAAGGAGGTTTAGGTGGGGGCCTTTTATAAGAGGAGAGGAGGGGAACTCTTGGAATGTAAAGAAAAGTTACTTTATTTTAGAATGAGTTTCTGATTTTAATGGTCTAACATTGATGTGTTTCAAGGATAAGGTGATAAGGGTTCGAAATACACCCATAAAATATGTTTTGGACATGTTTAGGTCTTATATTATACATTATCCTTCCATTTTATTTAAATCATTAAATAATGAGGTCATCGCTGCATCATCATGATGTCATAAATAATTTAATTTATATAATGAATAAAAATTATAAAAAAATACTATGATTTAGAAAATCGTTTTATCTTTCCAATTACTATTTATAGTCAAAACTCTGACTTTTATAACCCCATTTAAAAATTGTTTTAGTAAAACATCCCATGTTTGTGTCATTTTTACTTTAACATTAAATAAAAAGGGATTTATGTCATTTTCCAACCAAAGTGGCTTTAGGGGGTCCCCAAGTTGACCCATGGATTGTATGTTTCTTCCATGACACATCCAATGAAGTTAGGACATGTGTCTAGGTAATTTCATTTTATTAAAACATTATTCTTACCTTAAACTGCACTAATTACCTCTAATCGCGATTATAAACTTAATAAGTTACTATTCACCATAAAAATTATTCTAATCCAATTGAACCACATTTTACTTCTTAATGACAACCATGTATGTTGGATTTTTGAAATTCAAAACACAAAGATGGAAAAATTTCATTGAAACGGAAAATCAGTTTTTATAAGTACCACTTAGTGGTTTCACTATTTATCAAAAATTGAAGTTTTTCAGAAAATTACCAAAAAATCACCCTAAGTTATATTAGATATTCCGAATTCAAAAATTATGTCTATTTTACAAAATTCAAAACATATAAGTTGCATTAATTAATTTAATAATTAATTCCCACTGTCAAAACAAATAGTGTGTTTTTATGAAACAAAATGTATCAAAAGATTGGCACTAGTTTAAGTCCGATTTCTAAGTGAAATTAATTCCATCAACCACTATTGGATTAAATGATAAAAATATATTCTAATTTAACTTTAAAACCAATTAAAAATATAATCTAATCATATAATTAAATTATATTAAAAAGAGGTTTTGAATTAAAATACAACATTTTTCACTATTCATTAAAAATTGAACTTTTTCGGAAAAATACCAAAAATTTACACAAAGTAAATTATGATGTCCTGATTCTAAAGAAGAATTTTATTTTGTCAAATATAACACATAAAATTGTCAAAAAGTGGATTTAAAAGAGGTTCACCATCAAAAGGTGGTTAATCGACCTTTTAAAGAATATTAGAATATTTACATTTAAAATTAGATTCATTCGCATTTTTAATCATATAACATTTATTGTAAAAAGTAAAAATATTTGACAAACATATATAATCATTTTTTAGTTAGTTCTGTTCATTCCCTCCATTACAACGACTAGGCGTTAACTACTATTTAAAATAATATTATTTTATTATTAGAATGCAACGTAAGATTTCCAATAAACTCGTTGTTGCGTGTTGGGTACGCCATTGAGCATAGCATCCCCTTTAAAGTCATATTAACATTTTATTCAAAAATATGGATAAATGTTAAAATTTCATACTCTTTATTTATCTTGGGTGTTACATCCTTCCCCCCTTTTGGGAATTTCATCCTCGCAATTTTAAAATTGAGCTTGGAAACATCCTTGAAAGTCCCACATCAGAACAAGAGTCGGTAGAACAATCACTTTAAAGTAAAGGAAGATAAGTACAGAGGTCACCTGAGTTAACCCATACTAGGATTCCATGTATGAAAACATGGACATGGAGGAGAAAACATAGGGTCATGTTCTGATGGAGAGTGATAGAAAACATGTTTAGGAGAATGTTAACCACAAGAAAATCACAAACTTGTGATGGGTTAAACGGTATTTGATTACCCAGTAGAAAAAGTTAATAGACAACATTTTTGTTTTAAGTTACTTTTTATTGAGGAATTTATTCATAAGGAAACATAATCACTTATCATGTTGACTTTCAACTTTTATTAGATTCCTTACACAAACTCATATTTTCTCCAAAAGACGAGTATTTAGAAAGACATGTTCACATTAAGAGTACTATAATCAGCTTCTAGAGAATCAACTAATCCACAAAAGATAACTATATACTTCCCATGTATTTAGACTCTAACCAAAACCAAAAACAAAAAGGTTAGTACAAGATCATATAATCCAGAAAAGAATAACCCTTTATAAAAAGAAAAACTATTCTTAATCTCCAAAATTTGTCCAACAAATCCCAAAGTTCAACAAAACCATTCGATAAACAATTTGTCCATAAAATTATTCAAAGTAAACCAAACTAAGATTGAATCCCAAATATTTGAAATATTTAGTCACATAGTCTTCCAAGTTAAATCGTAACATTTATCTCCAAACTATATCAGTTGCTTTTGAAGTCTCGTATTGAAAAGTAATTAACCTAATCACATATCCTCCATGATAGGTTAATAAATTTCCATAGATAACCCAAAATAAACTTACTTGTAATTCATAAAATCATCTAAATAAAAAGAATCAGTCAAACTAACCAGGGACTTCACGTAGTCTAGTGGTAGGCGATAAATACTAGTTTCACTTTGGTTGTGGCTTCGATTCCCGTAGCTTTGTCTGACGCGACGGGTTGTCACACGGTCTGTGTGTTTTCCTTTTTTCAAAACTATATAATTCATAAAACATTCCCCAAAACGAGATAAAATCTTCAAAAATAATCATAACATATTTTAACCTCAAGTTTATCTCATGCCTTTCATTTTCCATAATAATATATAATAACCCATAATTACCTCAAAAGTAAGTATCATATAAACCCTAATGGTTACCTTTATAATTATTACCCGAACTTCCACATCGACTGGTCATCTCGCACATGATTCATTACAGAACATGCCAAGGTTCAAGTGGTTGATCATGACTCCTTGATAGTTGGTTTAGAACAACCACGAGTTTCTTCATTTAATACCCCATTTCATCCAGTCTCTTAATCAGAGAACCACCACAGTTTCCTTCAAACCTATTGTCACTTTGGGGCCTGCTAGATCCATCCATTCACTAAAAACAGAAATGTCAGTGTGAGTATATCAACAAAACCATCATGTACTAATGAGGACGGTAAACACAAAGTTATACTTACTCATTAAATTTATCTTAAACTAGGAATCTTTCTGAAATCCTATCCCTTATGGTACTGTCACTTATGCTTAGAGAATACCCTATCCTCTAAAGTTATCTAAACCATCCTTTGATACCAACTATAAGGCCCCGGAATTAAACCTTACTTAATATTGAATTAAATGAATAATTCACATCGAGGATATTTTCAGGTTTAGAGTTTTAGAGAATTACGACATAACTATTACATCTCAAAAGATTACAAAGTAGTCACTTCTACTAAATTTCTATAAAATAAAAACTCTTAAAAAGAAACATGTCTACTTCCATGATTTAGATAGCCTGACATTTCCTTGATCCCATCCTTGACCCTATTCAACTTTATGTCCTGTAAAAAACATTTCAAAAAATTGGGATGATCATAAAAAGCTCAGTAAAGGATATAAAAATATATAGAAATGAAACATGAGTACATGTACACATAAGAATCAATGAAATTATACTTTACTCATAAAAAATAAGCACTTTAACATACCTCATCAAATCATTAATAAATCATAGAAATCATAAGTCATAAAGGTAACTTGATGCATTCATAACATTCTTACATAGGGAGTAGCCCTCTTGGTTACGTTTGGAATACCCACCACAGTATATTCCCAAAATCTCTTCAGAGAAACATTAACATTTCACTCCTCCGCGTTACCCAATGCATTGGAGAGCTATATCGGGCTCACCCGCCCTTAGTTTATCACGGAACCACCCGTCTTCATAATAATTCCCATGAACCATAAAGTAATATTATCACAGAAAACATGCATAAAGGAAACATAACATTTCCACCTTTCAATAACAAGATATCAATACAACACATTAATATAAAAACATTATGAAAACCATTTTCAATACCAAAATAAAAAAAAGTAAAACATGGTATTTATTTTTCTTTTAAAAAGATGGTATGGCTTGTAGAGGAAGCCGAAACTCAAATAATGGTCACGACGGTGGAGAAGTCGTTGTCACCGCATACGTATGACAAAAACATTCCCTTATGTCGTTTAGTAAATGCTTCGTATAAAAAAGATTCCTTTTGAATAAACGTAAAAGTTAAAGGGGTTTATACACCATATAAAAGAATTTTGTGTATAAAAAAAATATGCCTCAATGAAAGGAGATTGAGACGAAGTCCCATACAAAGACGGTATCCTTGGATTAAGGACAAATCAGTTACATAATTATGTGTAACAAACGAATACACGAAATATAAGTGGGTATTAAGTGTAAAACAATCATAGGACATTCACACATAATCATAGAACGACATATTCAAGGTGTAAAAGTCTATCCCAAAGAATCAAAATTGGGTTAAGAAGTTCCCTTGCAAAAATTCGACAGCCTAACGACGTCACTTCAAAATTCAGAAAAAGAGTTGATGAGAGATAAAAAGGGTATCTCATCACTTGGACATAAAGTTTAAATCAATAAGAATATTTAAGAACATATCCCAACATAATATAATGTGAATTAAAAGACATAACAGAATAAGTCTTTTAAAAAGTGGAGGGTGAAAGGTTCCCTTACCGACATGGGTATCTTTCGAAACATGCACCTCGTGAAAGAAGGACAATAAAAAACTGATGTAAATACTCATAAATGAAAGTATATTACACAATGAGTAAAATAATGGGCAGTAAATACACCACTCAAAGGAAATTTTGGAAAATGTAGCATAAATATCATGGAAATAAAAGTTATATGAAAAATCCCTTAATAAAACTCGGCAGCCTAACGACGCCACTTAAAACTTCCAAAATGGATTGATGAGGGAAAATAGGGTCTCTCATAATATTAACACAAAGTTTACAGAAGGAGGAATATAAAATGACATCCCCCAACATACCAAAGAGGATCTTAAAAGAATTTACATAAAATAGAGTACTTAAAAAGAAAGAGAGAGGTTAGATCTCTTACGAAAATTCGGCAGCCTAACGGCGCCACTCAAAACATCAAAAATGGATTGATGAGAGAGAATAGGGTCTCTCATAATATTAAAAAAGAAAATTACAGTAAGATTAATATAAAATAACATCCCAATAACAAGAAAGATGTGCTTTAAAAAGGATTACATAAAAGAGTGTACTTAAAAAGAAAGAGAGGAGTAGGATCCCTTACCCCAAGTCCAACTTGTCTTGTTCGTTTCATTATATTCCTAAATAATAAACTTTGGTCAATTTATAATTGCTTAAGGAACTCCTATAAATATTATTATTCAGTTAATATTACATATTTTAATGTTATAATAATTGGTTAATAATATGAGTTCATATCAGACGTTTTTGTTGATGTTTGGTACATGAGTCAAAAATGAACTTGTTTGAAAAATGATTGTCCATGTAGTTATAAGTAAATAATTTCCAGAATATTATTAATGATTAAAATATCATATATATCCAGTAAATATTCATTTTATACTATTCCATATCATTTGGAGATAAAAATGAAAAGCACCGTTCATGGAGACGGTAGGCCGTACGTACGCCTGAATGCTACTTTCATTTTTTTTCTTTGTCAAATTAATGGAATTAAAAATAAATAATAAATATCTATATATTATAATTCCAGTATAATATATATTTTCTATAGGTCACATATGTTCATTAATTTCATTCTTTATAAATAACATGTATTGCATGTACGAGTCACATCACTTGAGGGGGCAGTAGTCCACACTTCCTCATATGAAATTATTGCATTTACACAACATGAAAAGAATAAAGGTATGGTTTAAATATAAAATAGAGAAGCATATAGTAAAAATAAATACCATATATATCATATATAAAATACAGTGACATCATAATGTCCACCTTTAAAGGTGTTAAAATAATATTGAATAATCATCGTTTCGCGAGGCGGAAAATCGTCAACCACAGAAACAGTATGTTCATTAACCATTAGACGAAGGTCTGTGTATGTGTAGCTAGAATAATTCTTATAACAACATCCTAGTATAATTAATATACTGGATTTGTTACAAAAGAAATGAATAAAAATATTTTAGGGGGTTGGAGGAGTAAAATAAAACAAAAGGACACAAGTGAAGACATTACCTTAAAATCGGGTAACTCCCTTTGGTTTGAGCTCAAAGGCTTCCTTGGGAAGACTACATCCCAAAGTGAGGATTCAAGGAGTTAGAGAGGTATTTTTAGAGACAGAATGAGCCAGGGTTGACCAATCTAAAGGCTTTGGAAGTGTGGGTAAGGAGGTTGAGGTGGGGGCCTTTTATAAGAGAGGAGGGGCACTCTTGGAACGTAAAGAAATGTTACTTTGTTTTAGAATGAGTTTCGGATTTTAATGGTCCCACATTGATTTTTTTCTAGGATAAGGTGATAAGGGTTCTAAATACACCCATATAATCGGTTTTGGACATGTGTAGGTCTTATATTTTACATTATCTTTCCATTTTATTTAAATCTTTAAATAATGAGGTCATCGCTGCATCATCATGATGTCATAAATAATTTAATTTATATAATGCCTAAAAATTATAAAAAAAATACTATGATGTAGGAAATATTTTTATATTTCCAATTACTATTTATAGTAAAAAATCTGACTTGTATAACCCCATGTAAAAATTGTTTTGGTAAAGCATCCCATGTTTGTGTCATTTTTACTTTAACATTAAATAAAAAGGTATTTATGTCATTTTCCAACCAAAGTGGCTCTAGGGGGTCCCCAAGTTGACCCATGGATTTTCATGGTCGGCCATGACACATCCAATGATTGTAGGACATGTTTCTAGGTCATTTCATTTTATTAAAACATTATTCTTACCTTAAACTACACTAATTACCTCTAATCGTGATTAAAAACTTAGTAAGTTACTATTCACCAAAAAAATTATTCTAATCCCATTGAACCACATTTTGATTCTTAATGAAAATCAATTATGTAGTATTTTTGAAATTCAAAACACAAATATAGAAAATTTTCATTTAAATGGAAAATCAGTTTTTATAAGTACCACTTAGTGGTTTCACTATTCATCAAAAATTGAAGTTTTTTAGAAAATTACCAAAAATTCACCCTATGCTATATTTGATATTCGGAATTAAAAAATGATTTATATTTTACAAAATTCAAAACATATAAGTTTAATTAATTAATTTAATAATTAATTCCCACTGTCAAAACAAATAGCGTGTTTTTATGAAACAAAATGTATCAAAAGATTGACACTAGTTTAAGTCTGATTTCAAAGTGAAATTAATTCCAACGACCACTATTGGATTAAATGGTAAAAATATATTCTAATTTCACTTTAAAACCAATTCAAAATATAATCTAATCATATAATTAAATTATATTAAAAAGAGTTTTTGAATTAAAATACAACATTTTTCACTATTAATTAAAAATTGAACTTTTTCGAAAAAATACCAAAAATTTACACAAAGTAAATTATGATGTCCCGATTCTAAAGAAGAATTTTATTTTTTCAAATATAACACATAAAATTTTCAAAAAGTGGATTTGAAAGAGGTTCTCCATCAAAAGGCGGTTAATCGACCTTTTAAAGAATTTTAGAATGTTTACACTTTAAATTGAATTCATTCGCATTTTTAATCCTCTAACATTTATTGTAAAAAGAAAAAAAAATTGACAAACATATATAATCATTTTGTAGTTAGTTCTGTTCATTCCCGCCATTACAACGCCTAGGCGTTAACTACAATTTAAAATAATATTATTTTATTATTAGAGTGCAACGTAAGATTCCCAAGAAACTCATTGTTGCGTGTTGGGTACGCCATTGAGAACAGCGTCCCATTTAAAGTCATATTAATATTTTATTCACAAATATGGATAAATGTGAAAATGTCATACTCTTTATTTACCTGGGGTGTTACAACATACACTTCTTCTGACTAGATATGTTTTAGTCACTGTTGGTGGTGACCTACTGAGTCATACTCACACCAAACTCGGGCTGCCTAATCGGTACCCAAATAGACTTTGTTGTTGTGGGACAGGACAAGGGAAAGAGCCCTAGTCAGATTGCGAATTGGGGATGGATCTTGGTTGAGGGAAATGAACATGTTTCGGAACCTACTTGGGAGTCTCTATCCTCTTACATCCATTTTTCTTGTTTTAAGACACTTGAAACATATATATTGACATTGTATGTTTACATTAAAGTTGAGCATTATATTTCCTGTCTTGGTTATTCTTGATACATTTGTACTGTTATAATTATACATGCTTCTGTTTTTGCTTGTTTACTTCCGATGGTATTTTACACTGATAATAGAGGATATAGTCTCCCTACTACTGACTTACGAGACCCTTGCTTCTTGTCGGCAGCCTCTGGCATATGGGGAGACACACCTGAGGTCATGTGGTGAACCGGCTCGGGGCACTGTTGCATGGAACATAGGTCAGGGCGTTACAAAGTGGTATTAGAGGAGGTTTTATTTCTTCTTCTTTTTTGTCTTACTATTTGGGGAAGGTATAAAGGAGACTAGGGAAAGTTGGGTCTTGATAATGAGCTTTTTCATGGGAGTTTCAAACCCATATAGAGGGGGAAACTCACGTACTTAGGGTGGGATTGTTTTTATTGATGTTTTTCGTTACAGTTGAATATTATTTCACCTTAGGAGATGCACTTTTTGTGTGATGTGATTATAATTTATGGATTTTATTGAGTATTGATTCATGGCCAAGAATGGCATGAGTGTTTTGTCTGCATGCATCATTCTAGGCACCCACGATTATTGTGGCATGCATCATTTTAGGAACGCACGAGAAAACAGGTTTTGGGTAGGTTGTTGAACTTAAACTTTTTTTCCTTTCTTATGAAATTGAAATGTAAATGGTGTCTAAATTTTAAATTGAATGAAATAATTATAAAATGAAATAAATAAATTTGTTTTTCGTAATTGTGATTACATTCTGAAATATTCCCTAAGCTGTGGGTTTGGATTTGTAGAAATACACATCCATGACGCTTGTTGAGAGGGAAAAAGGGGGGAATAACTGGGAATGATCCTCTAATAGTTGAACCTGAGGCACCAATAGTACCAGTTGAGGATGTAGGGGAATAGTTTCAAGAGAACATCACCCGTTTCATTGAAATGATGGAATGAGACCCATGGTAGGTTGTGAAAATCAAGTCTAATCTGACGAGGGAGTTTCAGTTACAGCACCCTATGACTTTTACTGGAGAGGGTGGTATGGAGAAAGATGAGTTATGGATTGAATCTATCCAGACTATACTCGACCACCTAGAGACACTTGTTGATAAGAGAGTCACGTTGGAAGCTTACTTATTGTGTGGTGAAGCCAAACATTGGTGGGACATCCAGACTCGAGATGGACAGCTGGAAGCTATGGAGTGGAAGGATTTTCAGGAGAAGTTCATTGAGAAATTTTATCCAGAGACACTCAGGTAGGGGAAATCAGCTGAGTTCATGTGGCTAACTCAAAGGGAATATGTCTGTGATGGACTATGTTGGACGCTTTACAGACTTACAATGTTTTTCTCCAGTATTGGCAGCAGATGAGGCTACTTCAGCAGGACGATTTCTGGATGGATTTAAATGTGAAATTATGTCTAAAGTGAATATTTTCAGGCTGAAGATGTTTTTGGAAGTGGTAAATCAGGCTCTCATCTCTGAGGTGAACCTGAAGGAGGCTTCCAGTGGCAGACAGCTGGTTTTTATTGAACGGTCAGGTGGTGCGACTTTCGAGAGCAGGAAGCGACGTTATGAGAATGTCAGTCAATAAAGTGGAAGGAAGAGTAACTAGATAGAGGGGTCTGATACATAGGACCTTACTCGAGTGTTTTGACACCAGTGTGTTAGGCTAGGACACTATCATAATCAATGTCCCCAACCCCCTATGGAATGCAGCTCCTATGGTAGGATGGGACATCTCCAGAGGTCTTGTAGGATCCGAAGGTATTCAGGTAGTGATCTAATAGCTAAACAGAGTCAGAGTGTGGGAAGGGGATCTTCTACACCTTATCAGTCCCAGAGTTGGAGTTCTACTAGCTGAGGCAGTAAAGTATAAAGACGTGGTGCTTTTGGGCAAGAATGCCAATTTCAGCACAGTGGTACAAGTCAGGGGAGTCAGATGGCATCATAGGGAATAGGAACAACACAATTGCATGTGGTACAACCTAGACTTGTGGATAGTGAGGTTGGACCATCGACAGTGAGAGGTACTATTCTTGTGGATTTTACCTTAACTTGTGACTTATTTTATACTAGTGCCTCACATTCTTTCATATCTACAAAACTTGTTTATGGTCTGAGTTTGATGATGGAGTTTGTGAGAGGGGTTATGATGATAGATACACCTTTGGGAGTGCGGTCTAGAGACAACTTTTATGTTCAAGGGATGATCTATTATGATCAGGGAGTACCATTTTCTGTGGGATCTTTATATCCTTGACATGATAGGCATTGAACAAATTCTGCGTATAGATTAGTTAAACACATATCGATCCCACATTGATTGTTATCATTGGAGGGTGAAATTTATGTCACCTAATAGTGACCATTACATTCACCATGGGGCGTGGGATATCAAGGCCGTACAAGAAGTGCTAGTTACTCCACAACTAGGTGAGCTCATGGACCGTGTTGCTAGTCTTTTAGTGAATGAAGAAGGTGTAAGGCAAGATGTCCTTCTACCAGTGGTTGATTTGTTTCAGGATGTATTCCTAGAATATTTCACAAGGCTTCCACCTAAGAGAGATATTGAATTTACTATTGAGCTCATTCTAGGAGATGAGCTAGTATCTATTCCACCATATAGAATGGCACCGAAAGAGCTTCATGAACTCAAATCTCAGTTGGAAGAATTGAAAGATAAAGGATTTATCCATCCAAGTACGTCGCCTTCTGGATAAACTATGATATTTACAAAGAAGGATGATGGGAGTTTACGTTTGTGTGTCGATATCGGATGTTGAAAAATATGACTGTGAAGAACCGATATCCTCTACCTCATACTGATGATTTGTTTGACCAGTTGAAGGGAGCCTATGTTTTCTCAATGATCGACTTAAGATCTAGGTATCATCCATTGAGATTTCAGACATATGATATACTGAGGACTGCTTTCAGAAGTAGGTATGAGATTTATTAGTTTGTTGTAATTCTATTTGGGTTAACAAATGCACCAGAAGTGTTTATGGACATGATGAATATGATCTTCCATCCGTACCTGGATCAGTTGGTGGTGGTATTTGTTGATGACATCATGGTGTACTCCAAGACTCATGAAACTCATGCCCAACATCTTGACATCATCACGAGTTCACTGAGAGATCATCGGCTATACGCAAAGCTATCTAGGTGTCAATTTTGGATTGATCAGTTGCACTTATTAGGACACATTATCTCAAAGAATGGTGTTTTAGTGGATCCAGAAAAGGTGCAGGAAGTGGTTTCTTGGGAGGAGGCCAAGAATATTTTTGATATCTGAAGCTTTCTGGGGTTATCTAGATATTACAATAGATTCATCCAAGACTTTTCCCGTTTTGCAGTACCACTTTTGGGATTGACCAAAAAGGGATCAAAGTTTGAATGGTCGGAGGCTTGCGAGAAATATTTGCAAAAGTTGAATAAGAATTTGACATCCACACCAATTATGGCTCTACTAGAGTCTACTGAAGAATACACGGTGTATTGTGATTCTTCTGGGATAGGACTCGGAGCTGTGTTGTTGCAAAGGGATAAAGTTGTGGCATACAGGTCTCGACAGTTAACGCCGCATGAATAGAATGACCCTACACACGACCTCATGTTGGAAGCTATGGTATACACTTTGAATTATTCGCGACACTAGATCTTGGGAGAAAGTTTCACAGTTTATACTGACCACAAGTGCTTGATGTACATATTTTCTCAGTGCAATTTGAATCTTCCACAGCGGAGATGGATTGAGTATATTTAGTATTTTGATTATGAGTTGGCATATACACATGGGAAAGGAAACAATGTGGATGATGCTTTGAGTAGGAAAACTCATACTCAGATTGTTCAGGAATCTAGTGCTGAGTGGAGGATGATGTCGTTGCTTGCTGAGATGCATGTTTTTGTTCAGGAGAGACATGAGAAAATGAAACTCTTGTCGGTTATAGTAGAGTCTACACATTTGATACGAATCAAGGACAGTCAATATAAGAACACAAAGTGCTTGGCCATGATGGAAAACATTGAAGGTGGGGAGACACCTTCGGACTGAAATATAGATGAGGATGATATCATTTATGTAAAGAATCAGGTTTTTTTCCTATGAGCTTGCGAGAGGATCTCATGTGGGAATTTCATTCCTCAAAATTTGTGCTGCATCTCAGTGTGACCAAAATGTACCGTGACCTATGATGCATGTTTTGGTGGCCGGGCATAATGAAGGAGATAGTAGGATTTTTGAAACGATGCTTCACCTGTCAGTAGGTGAAGGTGGAGCATCAATGACCTAAAGGTTTACTGTAACCTTTTCCCATTCCAGAATATAAGTGAGATGACGTGACCATGGACATTCTGATAGGTATTCCAAAAACACATAGGAAGAATGATTCTATTTGTTTCATTGTAGATCGATTGACAAAGGTAGCACATTTCATGCCTATAAGGGAAAATTTTACAGTTGAACAGTTGGGAGAGCTGTATTTACAGAATATAGTTCGATTGCACGGGGTGCCAAAAACTATAGTTTCGGATCGTGATTCACTATTTAATTCACGCTTCTAGAAGGGTTTGCAAAAGGCACTTAGTATGCATGTTTTATTGAGTACGACTTTCCATCCACAAATAGATGTATAGTCAGAGCGTACTATACAAGTGCTTGAGGATATGTTGAGGGTGTGTGTTCTTGACTTCAGTGGCTCATAGGAGAAACACCTAGCTTTATTGGATTTTTCCCATAAAAATAGTTATGATGATACTATACAGAGGGAACCATACAAGGGTCTTTATGGTAGGCCATGCAGATCACCACTATGCTTGATGGAAGCTGGTGAGTCATAGCTATTGGGACCAAGTCTCATGTAGAAGATGATAGAGCAGGTTCATCTAATTCTGAAACATATGACTATGACTCAGAGTAGGCAGAAGTCATAAGCTAACAGATGGAGATGACCCTTAATGTTTATAGAGGGTGATCATGTTTTCTTTTTGGTGTCACCTAGGTTGGGTCACCATAGGATACCGAGGTAGGGAATGTTGGCACCCAGGTTTTTTTTGGACCTTTTGAAATTGTGAAGAGAATCAGACCAGTAGCATACTGATTGGATCTTCCATAGAAATATAGTGATATTCATGATGTTTTCCATGTATCAGAGCTACGATGGTATCACCCTAACCCTTCTCATATGATCTATGTGGATGATGTTGAGCTTGAAATAGATGCATTCTTTCTGAAGAACTTGATACGTATGTTGGATCGCAGTGAGAAGGTGTTGAGGGGAAAGACTGTACTGATAGTTCGTGAATTATGGAAACATGGACGTGTTCAGGAAGAGACATGGGAAAGGGGGAAAAATATGCGAGCTTAGTGGCCCGATATTTTTAGCTCGGGATCTCAAAGAGGCATGGGATTATAGCTTGAGGACGACCTCTTATAAGGTGGGGATATTGTAAGATTCTGTTTTTTAAGGTATTTTTTCCTTGGAATAACTTCTTTTTATAGATTATTAATATTTTATGTGAGTAATATAATAATAAATTCTTCGGTGAAACAACATAATAAATGATTAAAGTCTTTACATATAAAATAATGTCCAATTAACACTTTAAAATAACTTAATAGAATGTTTTCAAAGTCAGTCACTACGTAGTGAGAGATTTAGAGGCCCAAAAGGCCTCGACATAAAAGAATAAATTATATTAATTAAATTATTTAAAACATGAAATATCATTACAAAATAATTTAATAACTTCAAAATGGTGAATCATATGAGAAATCTGAGATCAATGGTCTATCCGTAATAGGGTGTTTCTCCTAAGTAGAGTATGACATATGTTGGCGTCAGACGTTTGGATGCCCCACTCATAAGTTAAAGTTATTAAATAATATTTTATATATTATTTTCTTAAAAATAATTAAATATCTCTCAAATAATATATTATATGGGAATTATGAGACCATTAATGGGTCTGGAATGAGGGTTTCACCCTAGAAAATGTATAAATTTTCTTTATGTCGAGCGTTTGTATGTCACACTTGCAAGAAATTGTAATTATTTTTTATCAATTATTTATTCTATTTTTTAAATATTAAATCATTAATATCTCACAACCCATGCATCGTACGAGAAATATGAGACCACTGACAGTACCAAAATAGAGGTTTTACCCTAGGCAGATTATAATTTTAATTCGCAATGAACTTATTATTAAAGTAAAAAATTAAAATTGTTTAATTTAATTAAATAATTAAATTAATTAATTAATAATACGGTTATTGTTCATTCATCTTATATATATTCCATTTTCCATTTTTATGCCCATTGAAGAATTTGGGAACCCTATTATGTACCGTTTTAAATGCAATAAATTTTAAAACAACCTCTATGAGTGAATTAAATCACTCCTCCAATAAGAAACGGATCAAACATGCATCAAATGAATAGTTTTATTTTAGGGTTTTTTATTGAATCTGACCAGTTCTAGATTGCTTTTAAAAATGACCCATTTGTTGAGTTGTGGGTTAGAGAAACCATATGAGAAATAATCTGGATGATATTTACAAAAACATCCTTCATCTCTTTCCACCCGAAGAACCAAAGAGTGTGTACCATTTTTGCTTCTCATCCTGGTGCGCACAAGCAACCAGGTTTTTGTTTTTGTTTTTTTATTCTATTATTATTATCTTATCACCCATTTACTATAATTCTTTAAAAAAGGATGAAAAAATAGGGGATTGTTTTATAATTGATTTTTTTTTTCAAATGGTGATTACATAGATTATTTTAAAGAAATTATAAATGTTTGATTTGATAAAATAGTCATTCAACATTTATTTTTTTATTTTAATTCGGTAATGATATAAAATATATTTATAAATAAATAATATCTAATTATTATGAGATAAATAAATATGATATTATTATAATATTCTTATCGGCAGTTAATGTGTGTTTTTTTAGGGTGTTCATCTGTCCCCGTGCGCTCGAACCAGATCAAACCATACCTCGATTTTTGACATGCGAGTTATCTTTGAAATAAGGTAGGTGGTTTAAAATCCAATCCCACAGTCTCATCTTGTTATGCGTATGCAGATGTAAAAATATCATGGTGTAAATAATAATTTACTTTTTTATCAATTAATTAATTGGGTAAATTAAATAATTTGGGAAATATGAAATTGGTAATTGAATTGGTTGGAATAAATAAATAATTAATTAATTAATTAATATCACATTGTGATGATGGATCTTTAGAATTAATTGATGGACATAATGTGGTTAATTAGTTAAATTTTTAAAATTATTAATTGGTGGTTATGTTATGCGGATTTTGTGATTGTGGATTTACTTAAATAATTTTATTTGAATTAATGGAACGATTGTTGTGGTTAACGGTTGAATCAATTAATTAAAAATTTTAATGAGAATTGTTATGGAAGGTTAAGGATGATTAAACATTGAGTGATGTTGTATATTTGAAATAGATATTTGATTGAGAAAGGGTTGTGGGACTCAAACTGACACTTCTAATACCCACAAGGGTTCTAGACATGGTGCTCTAGAACCAATGAAATGAATGAAATTCTTATTTTATGGGATAAGGACTAATGCTCCAAATACCCATGGGGTTGTGAGATATGGACTGATGCTTCAAATACTCACATGTCTTCTAGACACGATGTTCTACACTCCTTCATTTATTCTGCACTATGGTTTCTTTTGGATATTTATAAATTTAATATTGTGAAATAATGATTAGGAATTGAATAGGGGAAATAGTTTAGACTCCGGCATATGCCGAAGCAGGTATTGTGGTTTGAGTGTCCCCGAGACCCCGGAAGTATATGTTATTAAGTAAAGGTAATTTAGATTAATATAAATGGTTTACTCTATTTCCCTATTTAATTATTAATACAACTGCATACACTAATTCTGACTGGATTTGTTTTAGACACTGTTGGTGGTGAACTACTGAGTCATACTCACACTCTACTCGGTCTTCCGGATCGGTACCCGATTAGACTTTGTTGTTGCAGGACAGAACAATGGAAAGATCCCTAGTTAGATTTCTGATTGGGGATGGAACTTGGTTACGGGAACTGGACATGGTCCGGAACCCGCTTGGGAGTCACTAGCCTCTTACATCTAGTTTTCTTTTTTTAGACACTTGATACATATATATAGACATTGCATGTTTACCTTGTATTTGAGTATTGTATTTCTTGTCCTGGTTATTCTTGCTACATTTTTACCATTATAATTATATATGCTTATGCTATTGCTTGTTTACTTCTGTTGGTATTTTATACTAATAATAGAGGGTATTGTCTCCCCATGACTAACTTACAAGACCCATACTGCTTGTTGGAAGCCTCTGGCATATGGGGAGACGTGCCTGAGGTCCGGTGGTGAACTGGCTCGGGGCACTGTTGCGCGACACTCGGGTTAGGGTATTACAAAAATACAGTCCACACATAGAATAAAGTCAAACTTCACAAGGGGAAATACAATAAGGTTTTTAGGTAAAAATTTCCATAGACAATAATAGTAAGATTCCCATAATTTATTTTTCCTTAATACTACCCCATTCAATTTTTTAACAAAATTTATGTATTTATTTCATGAGGTAAAATTACCAATTTATCAAAGAAATTATTAGAAATTAAAAAATTTGTAGACCCTGAATCAAACAATACACTGACATAATTTGAAAAAACAAGTAATGTAAATGAAACTACATCACTGGAATTAGTTAAAAAATATTTACCCACACCTTTACTCAGGTTATCAAAAAGACATCGATCCTTTTATTCCTAACATTGGACAAGTACTTGCATAATGATCCATCACATTAAAAATAAATTATCTTACTACTAAATTTTCATTATTTTTCTGATCAATACTATAATATTTTTCATTGTAGTCAAGAAACACATATCCACAATTTCTACAAAAAAACAATTTAATGTATTAAGAATACATTACACATTATGTTTTTTTATCACAAAAATCATATAAAAGAAATTATATTTTCCTACCTTTATATTTCTTTGATGGACGTTTCCCCATTACCATCCATATAATTATATTTTTATACATGTTTCCATGGATTACAGGATCATAAGAAAACTCCATTCCTACCTTCTCATCAGATAGAACAAGCGTCTCATGAATTTTTAATTCAGGGGAATCAAATGAATTTATATATCTTGGATTCAATCCTAATTAAAACCAATAAATTTTACTATCAAGACCACAAATAAAATTTAGTGCATACCTTTTGAAATTGGTGAATTTATCTTCATTCATAGTTACTGAGTCTTCATCACTATTCCTCAATTTAAAAAATTTATTTTCTATTCCAAGTCAAACAGCTTTAGTAAAATACTTATCAAGTAAAATATAATTATATTCTTATTATTCCGAGGAATAAATATCTTTTATTTATATGATATTCTTAACCATTTACAACCATTTATCGACTTCAACTTCAAAAAGGAAACTAACAAGAGTTACGTTTTATTTTTTTGAACAATCATGGATTGAAATATCTTCTCAATGTCTTTAACCCATCCTTCATCTATTATAGGTTCAGATGATCCATTGATTGTTGTATGGTGATATTTCATGAAATGATTCATAATGAAAATGTTCCTTTGTGGTTAACATGGTTATGATCTCAAATAGATACCACCAACATTTTTATCCTATTCTAACTAATCTATCATGATAACAAACTTATTTATTTATATTCATACCAATAAATGTTTTTGATCTGAAAAAATAATGTCTTCTTAGTGACTTCCAACATCAGTATCCCTATTTTCACTACAGAAAAACACTTTGAAAAAGCATATTTTATAAGAATAAACATAAAAATATTCAAATGATTATCATATAAATATAACCATAATTTAAAATATATCAATTATATTATATTAATATTATCTTAACCTCTAAAATTATCTAATATTTTCCTTTGATACCAAATATAAGTACTCGAACATAAAACATTATATAATCTTGAGTTTTAAATCAAGAACTAATTTTCTTTCATTCTTAAGGACCTTTTAGGTTTAGTCTTTTAGATAATTCAGTCACAACTCATTCATAATGAACCCATACATTCGAAAGTGGACACTTACACTCCGCAACATTTTTTCACAATAAAATACTTTAAAATGAAACCCATTTTCTTTTCATGAAAATTCTTCATGATTTTTAACTTAACTTAATCATTGTTCCTAATCATACATAAACCCTATGAAAAATATTCAATAAAATGGGATGAGAAGAAAAATCTTAGTAAGAGAAATAAATAAATAAGGAATGAAATTCATTAGTCTATTTCAAAACCAGGATATCATATAAGAGAGTTTTCCTTCAATATAATAAACATTGATATAAAAGTACCACTTACTTACACATTGGATTAGATTTATAACCTAATGTTTTTAATAATACAATTTATAAAAAAAAAATTAATTAAAAATATTAATCATGAGGGTTTCTTAGAAAACATGATAATCTAAGATAATTATTTTCTTAAAAGTACACCTTATGACCCTTAAGGGGAATAATCAATCCTTTTAACAAAATATCTGTAACATACCTTATAAAATCCAAATACTTCCATGAAAAATAATTATCAATCATATAAAAATCATATCTGTGCCTTGGTACATCATATTCATAGAACCCTTATAAGAACCCTTAAAAAGGGAATAACCTACTCGGTTAATTCCAACATAATTATCGATAGATCATAATCATTAACCTTTACATTACATAATTATACAAGGATCACCCATAATTATAAAAAAATAAAACGAATACAACATACATAAAACACATATATGTGTACATTACCATCATAAAATATAATGTTTAATAAATATATAGTATAACTTTCAAACATCATGTAAAAACCAGGACAAAAATCCTTCTTATTTGAAAACTCATAAAAAAATTACGAGAAACATCCAAAAATATGATATTATTTTTAAAAACCATGATTTTTTAATGGAAACTTCTTAAATAATAACAGTTTGAAATTTCACTCATTTCATATACAGTTAAAAAAAATTCCCTTTTTACTTTGTAAAGAAAGTCAAACATTATGTATGAAATATGCAATAAGATTCATTTTGAAATCCTTTTCAAGAAATTAAAATAGAGGTAAGATGGAAATTTAAAATAATTTATTTAAATATTTATACATCTATAAAAGAATATTGATATAAAATAAAAATATTAGAAAAAACATTCAAAATATTTTAAAACCATGTTTTAAGATTGAATATCCCTTACCTAGAGATTGACTGGTCATGTATGTTACTTATATTCCTAAATAAAAAATTATATTCATTATTAAACTTTTTAATAAATTTTTTCAAGATTATTATTTATTTTTTTTCACTTATTACCATGTCATACTTAATCACTTAATTGATTAACTTTACATAGGATGTGTTGAGGATGTGTGGTTTGTAAGTCCAAAAAAGGATTTCGTAGGTAGATTATGATCAAATGGATCCTAATTTTTTTATTTATAAAATTTCAATAGTATTATAATTATATTCTTTATCCATTAAATATAATTTAAAATCAAACTATGTACAGTGGTTATGAAAAATAAATTTTGTTACGACATGGAGATGATAGTCACTACATACGCATGAGTAACACTTCCATTTAAAAAAACATCAGTGATAGAAGGTAAGTACTATTTTATCTTGAAAAAATGATAATTATATCATAAATATAATATTATTTATTTACATCTACCTATATATATATATCATCATTATGAGGTGGTGATAAAAAATGAAATACATCAGTTCATGAGGTGGTAGTTCGCAAGTATAAATGAGATACATTTTTATTTTTCATTAAATGGTAAATAAAAAATTATAATTTTTTTAAACATAAATAATTAATTTTATATCATATATATTATATTATTTCATTTTAATCCATTATTATGACCTTATAGAAGATTTTTTGATGTAAAATGAAACATATTGTCTCGTGAGGCGGTAATCTGCACATACGCATGATCGTTGTTTAAATTTTTTATTGGGTGGTTAGGTCTATTAAAAAGGTTAATAACATAAAAGTAATTACATTAATGTATATTATATTTATTGATGTTATTATATAATAGTGGTGAAGTGATTTTTGAATGTGGTAAAATAAGAAATAAAAAAACACCTGGTTATAAACTATATCTATTCTTAGGAAAAACTCCTTAGGTTTATATCTTAAGACTTATTAGGTTTTTATTATGATCAAAAAATAAATCTATGATCTGTCGAGGGATGTTAAGAAGGTATTTGGACATGTATTTTCTGAGATAAGAGGCTCTTAAAGTGTGTAGAATAGATAAGGGGGTTTCCCTTTATAAGTGAGGGAGAGGAAACGCATGGAATTTGTAAAAAAAATTAAATTTATTAATGTATTAATAAAGAAAAATGGATAAAAAATTAACCATTTTTTTAATATAAGATAATATAGGGTTGAAATATGACTATAATATAGGATTTAAAATATTTTTAAATCATTTTAAGCCTTATATTTTTAGCTTTAACCCTTTTAGTCCCTTTTAACTCTTACCATGGTGACTAATGTTTTTACCAAAGTTACCATTCATAATGACAAATAATGGATTTTGAATCATTAATTTTTTTTGGATATTATGAATCAAAATATTTATTAAATTTTATTAAATTAATTTTCTATAATTTCTTCAAACTTATTTTAAAATAAACATGAAAAATGCGATAAAAAATATTTTATTGAAAATTTATTTTTGAAGTATAATTTTTTTATATCAAAATCAAGTGTAATATTGATTCCAATGATATTAATTGGGTAATGTTTAATAAAAATAAACTAATTACATTTTAAAACTATTTCAAAATATAATATTACTTTGTAAATACATGAAATAAAATAGTGTTTTCTTTAAAATCTGTATTTTCCACTATTCAATAAAAAGATAACGTTTTGAAAAATTCCCAAAAATTAAATCAAATATAATTTTGAGTTAATGATTTAAAAAATTATATCATTTTTTCTAAATTAATCTTTTAAATAAATACATATAATACATATAAAAAAATTTAGTAAATATAAAACTATTTGCATTTTGATTAAAAAGTTAAATTGTATTCTTATATATAATACAAATATATAAAATATAATTATTTAATATTATTGAGGCATGAAATTTTTTTATTTCCCAAATTTCCTAGTTTTTTAAAACAGGCACCTTGGTGGATGTGCGAACTTCATGTTCACGGATTCATATAATGGAAAGGGATTAGTAATCCACTATTATATTACAGGGATAAATGTGATTGGAATATAGGGCTACGAAAAGTATAAAACCCAAATTTTATTAATGTATCCATTATTTTATATATTTTTGGATTATAGTTTTATATAATCAACCTATCAGGTGATCCTACATATTTATGTATAACTATGAAACATTTAAATTAGTGTTATATTATGTTATAGGATGGGATGGTTTGTTAGGATTATATTATCTTTGTAATGCCCATATTATACTATTATATTAGAGATAATGGTTTGATATTATTTCCTAATTATTTATTCTTATCTTATAGATTCAATAGTATCCCATTTAACTGATAGAACTTAATCACTAGTTGATATCATGTGGAATATAGGGAAGTATGTATGAGGTCACATATCACCACTTGGCTTGGTACTATTCAGGATAACCGACTCATGAATTTAGAATGTGGTATCAGTGCCATGTTTTGAATTTTTTACTATTTTGGATGTGATAAATAATGATATGAATGGTTGTGACTTGGGATCAACCCTATGTTAATTCTTAGATAGAAATTGTATGGGGAAAATATATGTTACCAATGAGTGACATTATTATTCTTGGTTTATGATTATTAATATAAATTTTTCCAAGGAATACGATGCACGATTTACTATTTTCTATTTCACTCTTGGACTAGGGTTTCTAAAGAGAATATGCAAATGTATAATATTTTACTCATAGAATTCAAATGAAATATATTTGAATATATTTTATTAATAAATTTGTTATTAAAGGGTTTTCATTATTTATAGTGTTAACAATAATTTATATAGTGTTTTTCTATTTAATTTATTGGAAATAATTTTAAAAAATGACTAGTTTCTATGTTACTATTAAATGATGATTGATTATATAGATCATATGTATGCTAGGTTTCGAACATAGAGATATGGTAGGTTGATTAGTTGATATTAATTTATATAAACTAATATAATAAATTATGATATAAAGGACTATAATAAAGTTATTATGAGTTGTATGTTTGTTATATTAGTGACATGACACCATTAAGACCTTCAGTCAAGCATCCGGTTGGAAGATATGATTATTCCCCATTTTCGGTGGCACTAAACCCTTTGTGTTATTAAATTGATTGAATATGGGGATTTGAGTGCAAATATGTCTATTTATAATATTACAATGTAGTTTTAGATAAAAATCTAACCCAACTTTCTAGGTGAGGGTGGTTCTAAGGGAGTTGTATTATGGATAGAGTCACTTAATGTCATCTTTGATCAGATATAAACCCCTATTGAAAAGAAGGTAAAGTTAGAGACATATATATTATAAGGGATATCTAAATGTTATTGAGATGTATATTTCCAGGTGAGATAACATAAAGGAATATCCTAGAAGTAATTCTAGGATTAGTTATTTTAGAATATTTTTACCAAGTCTCTAATTTCTGAAAGGGGTCATGAGATAATGTAGCTTACAGAGGGTTGTATTCCTGTGATAGATAATAAACAAAATTTTATGATGATACTCTATTTTCCTCCAAGTTTGGATAGAGATGAGAAGACTAAAAAGAGTAATTTTGAGGTAGGATTTTGATACTTTATTTAATATATGTGAATATATTCTTTCTAACATTATTTTATGATGTGGCGAGCCATACCCTCATTATTGATAAGAACATAGTAGAGGACTATGTGCTATGAATTATTTTTCTTTATTGGTTTGGAGAGTTGATGATCTTGTGGTATGAATCATTGATTTTATTATTATTTCATGGCTAGTTATGAGAATTGAAATTGGATCCAAGGTTCATCTCTTCTACTATGGGGGGACTACTTTGAGTGTAATTTATATAACAAGAGGGCACATTTGATCAAAATTTCATTATTATCCTGGGAGTGTCGTTATTAAGGGAATATAGTTTTTATTATTTTATTATATAGGAGTGATCCCTAGAAAAAATGTAGGGATTTTAAGGGTATAATAACACTTATTAGAAAAATATGAAGTGATCATAATCTCATACCCAAAAAACCTCTACATAGAAATATGAAACACATGAAAAATGAAATGATAAACACTGTAAAATGTTCATATCTTACAATAAAAAGTCTATATAATATCTTAATACCGTCAGATGGTTTGATTAAGATCACCAAAGGGTATCTAAATGACATCTTTTATCAGTGACATATCCATAGGTCAAGTTGAATCACAAATTGTACATTCAGGGTCCTCTATCCTTTATAGTGAGTTAGCACCTTGGGAATAAAAAATCTACAAGAAGAATAAATTTGGTGTTAGGGAGATATAATCAAGAATTATGAACATATCCACACTCTTGATATCACATGGAAGAGTCTTTATATATCCCCCTAGGATACTCCTCAATGATACACACATTAACTCAGGTATTATAATTCATGTGATAATGCCTTATATATTTCATACATGACACACATAAATGTAACAAAATATCTTGAATTATATCTCATGTAATGGTTCTTTAATGACATAGTTGGTGAATGTTTGATATTTGAATGTAAAATCTTAATCATCCATCCACCCATATAAGTGTGGTAACCTTGGGATTTTAATTATTATATACGATTCATGGAAAATAGTTTCTTTGCAATAACAATATATGATTCTTATGACACACCTAATCATAGGATACAATTTCAGGAGGTTTTATGTAGGTGGTGGAATGTAATATTTATTTAATTATTTTATTATTATTACCTCAATCATAAACAATGACATATCCATTCATCTCACAAAAAAAGAAAATTGAATTTTACAATTCCTTAATAGTAAGATATGATTCATGAAATTGTATAATATAAAAATGGGATTTAGTTCATATTAAATCCTTAAATTATTCACTTACATTAAATCCTAAAAGACTTTGTGTCATTTAAAATTATATTATGCCATTTAAAATAATTTTTGAAATCATATCGAAATATATTTTTGATATACTCCAAAACACATATGTAAATTTTTCATCAATGTCAAACTTATATCACATAATATGTAATACCATGTGAATATTTATCCAAAACAATTTTGGATTAACTGTAAAATAATTTAAGATAAGATCAATATTTCAAACTCAATCCCCATTCAGTGAACTAAAAATTGTTAACCCATGATACTTTACAGTGTTGAAAATAAATATGAACATTTGGATAAAAAATATAAGAAAACAAAATCCTTTATAAATAAATTAATTCTGCTCAATCTACAAAGATATATAGTATAATCTTCATCAAATGCATGTATCACTACATGAGCGTCTAACAACCTCATCTCATAGTAACATGCACTCTTATACAAACCCTTTATCAATGACATAGAGTGACCATGGGAAATAGATTATTTCAATCCCATGTAACCAAATCATAAACTCTCGAATGTATGAGTATATAATGATCTAGTTGATGAATACATCACATGCCATTCATATTTTTGGATGAACACATCACATTACCATTATTATAATTGATAAGAAATCATATGTATTATCTAGGTGCGAGCACACAATCCCTAGTCTATCTCAATCAATGGAAAAGATACCACACTCATCATATGAGAGGATAAACACCATCTTGGTTAATCTCCAATCAATGACATGATCAAAAACATACCCAACCACCCCCTAATAAGGTATGATACAATGTCTTTTATAATAAAGTTATCAAAGTATAAAATCTATCATGATAGGTATGTCACCGATCCTAGGTAATTTTGACTCATATATGATCCATACTCTGCTAGTATACCAAAGAGACAGTGTATGATAATCTATGTTGTATACCTAGTGGGTTATCCTACACACAAAACACACATTGTATATCATGTGCATATTTTTTATCTTATTCATGAATACTACTAATGATAACCTTTACATTACATCATAAACTATAATAATTCATGATGAAAATCAGTTAGGGATAACTCCAATTTATACTTTGAGAGGTCAATTATCGTTACATTTCATGAAATTTATATTAATATATAAATATTTACAACCAAAATGGAAGACCGATAATTGGGAGATTGCATTTATATGATGAATTTTCTATTCATAAAAATATTTTAAGAATATTTAACAAAACCCTATATAAGAACCTATAAATCATATCATATATAATATAATTCCAAATCATCCTTCTGTTTTCTATACTTTCTAGTGTCTTGTTAACTCATTACATATATATGTATTTCTTACCACTAATCTATGTGACCATTTGATAAAATCCCATCCATTAAAATATTTAGTTAGTAACATCTATGAATAAAGAAAGTTTGAGAAATGGATATACTTAGAAATAATGTTCATAATGTTAAAATACTAGAAGATATTCAAAATTATTAACCTCATAACATCAAATGTTAATATGTTAACTTATATTATCAACTTGAAACTATTTCTAATATTAATATCATCATTATTTAAACCCTTTACCTTCAATTGTTTCAATGAAATAATTCAACTACTTATATTATTACTTGCCAAAACATCCTAACTTATTTAGGATAATGTGAAACTAACTTTGTTATAGTAACTAAATGAGTATATTTAAATTCTTAATACCATACAACAAAAATCATTAGGATATTGAAAAAAAATTACATTTTAATTAAATTATATTATTACCTTTATGAAATAAAAGCTTTATATTTTTTTCTTACCATTATACAATCTAAATTATTTATGATATTAAGTGAAAAATTCTTCAAATTTTAGACTACTATAACCTTTTATTTGTTAACTCTGAACTTATCTAAGTTTAAACATACCCCTACTAACCTCTTAGAAACTATATTGTATTAATAATATCATAAAAAGAATAAAAATCCCATATACTTTAAAATAACACTTATTTCCATTTAGTGGGAATATGTAACAAATAAACTGTTGCATCCATATCATATATGGTATTCTATATATTTAAATATTTCTATTTGAAAAAGAATAATTTATTAAAATATAATAATAATGTGTTGAGATAACACTTTCAATAATATTTTAATAAACATATAGATAACCACTTTATCATAGATTAAACATTTTTTATAAGTACCCATCTTGAACATTACATAATCCTGATTTTTTAGTATAGAATTTTTTATACATTACTGAAGATATTTACAGTTTAGAGTTTTAAGGAATAGGTCAAAATCAAACACACAAAAAACCCATATTTTGCAACATGGAAACTTATTATTAGTATCCATTTTTTCAAAAATATAAAACATTCAAAAATAAACATGCTTTCTTTTTATGAAAAATATTCATGACATTCAACTAAACTTCTTCTTTATTCTTAACAAATCCTTAAACACTATGAAAAACATTTCAAAACATGGGATGAGCACAAAAATATTAGTAAGGGACATAAAAAGAATAAATCTGTTAATCCAATGAAATTTTTTAAAAACAATAATTTTTTATCGACATCACATTATTCTATAACTGTATTAAATAAGTCATGTCCACATGATAAACACACACCATTTTCTCAAAGAAAACCCTTTAAAACACAAAGTGATAAAATAGGGAACCTTTTTGAAAAATTTGATCATTATATTAATGAACCATTTAGGAATAAATAGTGACTAGTTAAATCCATAGGAGAAACCATACCAGTTAACTCCTTACTTATGGCATATAAATACTAAGAACATTTCTAATGCATTACAGTGTTATCTATATGCACCAATCTTATAAGATATATCAGGTTCAAATGTTGTATAAGTTGTATTGGGATTACCCATCATATAAGTGATATAAAACTAAAAAATAATCATATATAATTATTATTTTCCATATCATGAATAAAACATTTTTATTCTTGTATATTTTATAAAAAACCCTTGAAAACCCCTTTTGAATCAATATGTAAAAAACTTTTAAATATTGAAATAATATTTATTTTAAGAACCCTATTTCAAAACTAAAATACCAAGATGGAAGGGATATATAGTACTTATTTGAATAAAAAAATTAACTCTTATAAATATATTCAATTATAGTCTAATGATTTCCATGGTGGGAAAATCCATTGACGTTGTATAAGTTAAAATAAGTCATTCATTTTTTCTTTTGTAAATAAATACAGAATCATCTATATAAAATAAATAAAAACATTAATTTTCAAAAAAATTTGAGAGATATTAAAATGAGAAAGAAAATTTCCTATATAATTTTCTTATGTCCACATCAATACATTAATAATATATTTTAAAAATTATGGACCTAGAAGAAAAATAATTGGAAGGAAACTTTAAAAATATTATTTTTAAAAGAAGGTATCTTACCTTGACTTTGGTTCATCATGTATATTATTTATATTATCAATTAATAAAATTATGTTAATTATTTAATTTATTAAGAACATGTTTCTTGTTTATTATACATTTTTATTTTATTCATTACCATTTTATATTCAATTGCATAATCATTCAAGTTTATGTCAGTCGTTTTGATGATATTCAACTCATATATCCAAAATGACATTAGTAGTTTGACTAAGTTAAAATTTAACATAATTAAATAATAATAATAATTAAATACTTTTAATTTTTTACACATAAATTATAATTTTAAAACAAATCATGAAAGATGGTTATGAAAAATAAACCAAGATACAAATATGGAGATAGGAGGCCATACGTCTGCAAGAGTAACGTTTCTATTTCACAATGATCATTATGGGAATAAGATAAATTTTATTTTGGCTTTAAATAATTTTTATAATATCATAAATATCATATTATTTCATTATATATAGTTAAATATTTCATCTATGTGATGTGGTGATGAAAAATGAATCACATCGCGTCACGAATGTGGTAGTCTATATGTACACACAAACAACATTTTTATTTTTTAGTGATTTTAAATTTAATTAAATAGATTAAAAATTAATTATAAATAATTATAAAAATGTCATAAATATAATATACATACACTAAAATGATCCTTATCACCATCATTGGGATGTTGTGATGGAAAATTAATTTCATCAACTCATGAGTCGGTAGTCTGGCGTACACATGAATGATGGGTTTTTTCCCTTTTAATGGAAGTGGATTTGTATGTAGGTCGTGAAATTAATTTAATAACAAATAATTATATGTAATATACTTTTTATTATTATTTCACCATGTTTGAAGAATGTTTTAAGGTGGTATAATATGAAATAAAAAAAGTCTTGATTAAGAACTCAGCCACTTATTCTAACAACCACTTAAGGTTTACACCAAAAGCTTCCTTAGGTTGGATTTATGATCAAAATATGTCATATTGGACATGGGTATGGATATAATTTAGTTAATTGTATAGTTATTAGATTCTTTTTTTAAATTATGATGAAAAGAGTATTAGAGCTTCCCTTTATAAGAGAGGGGATGGGAACTCTTGGGATTTCATAGAATATTATATTATTATTTTTATTTCAATTCCTATAAATTAAAAATATTAGAATATAATAAGATTATGGGTTTAAATAATTTCAAAAAATAAAAAACTTATAATTTTATGTGTTTTTTTAACCCTTAGATTTTTATTTTTACCCTGAATAACCATTTTTAACAATTACTGTGGTATTAAAGTTATTAATCTTTAGGGGTCAAGAAGGATTCTATAAAAGGAAAAAAATATACAAATGGAGAATTCTTGATATTATAAACCATATAAAATTTACCTGGATGATGAAAAAGTATTTAGTAATTTTAAATCATTTAATAAAACATTATTTATTATAAAATATCATTGATGGTAATTTTGACATTATTCATTTAATTTGAATATAAATACATCTATACAAAGTTGGATTTAGAATATAAAATCTTTTTTACCCCCCAAATATACTATAATTATCTAAAAAAATTGAACACAATAAATAAATAAAAATTATATTACTTTTAATATTTTTAAATCATTTATTTTATTTTTATTTTAATTAAATAAATATCACACTGACATTGTGTAAGAATTTAAGGTGAATATATAATTACTAAAAATTATAAATAAATTTACATTGTGAAAATTATTTCATTATTCTAAAAATAACTTTTAATATTTTATTACAAATTTCTTTTTCCCTTTGTGAACGTGTTAGATGAATTTAAAAACAAGAGGGTGACATTTTGTCTTTGTTTCATTACATAAAATATTATATAGGTAACTTTAATATAAAAGTGTCCCCTAAAAAATAAATATAAATCCTTTGGTGATAATGGTAGAAATAAATTAATCTAATAATATTGAAGCTGAAAAATCATGGTCTGATCACTTAGTTCAAACTTAGGATAACCTGATTTACCCTCTTAGGTACTGAATTTGTTTTGATTATACTATTCATTAAGATAAAACAATTAAATTGAACTTATTAATTATTATTAACTATAATTATTCCAAATATGGAGTCTATTTTAACAAATTAAATATTTATAATAATAAAAAATACATTTTTATAATAATCCTGTAAAGCGTGATGGAAAAATGTTTATCTGGAAAATACATTTTTCAAGCAATAAATGATCTTATATAAACTATATTACTAGAAATCATCATTATATGAATTTTTAATAATATTAGAATATATATAATATGTAAATTTAAATTAAATATTTATTTATTATGGGTTAATGTAATTAATTAAAATTGGTGTGCTTTATTTACTTAAAAAGAGTTCTAAAAAATAATGCTTTTAAGCGTAAAACTAAACTTATACCAATATCCTAAAAATTAATAATTACAATGAAATAAATTATATTATTATAAATAAAATGGTTTATATGTAACTTTAATACCAAATAAAAATAATTCAACGTGACTTTTGAATTTCTTTATTTAATAAAAAATAAAATATTTGGAAAATCAACAATTTTCACTTTTCACTAAAAAATAAATCATTTTAGAAAAATACAAAAAATATCTCTCTATGTTAATTTCAATATGATGATTTAGAAAATAAAGTTAATTTTGTAAGATAAATTTTATATAACTTCAATAAATTAATTATAATAATTTCCTCACAAAATAAAATAAAAATCATTTTTGAAGAGAAAATATTTTTTTTGGTAAATAAATAGCCTTCATTAAAAATTGAGTGCTTATTTCCTTAGAATTTAACAATGAATTTATATTTAGTAAGACATTTATGTATATTTTATAAATTATGAAATCCTATTAATTCTATTAAATTTAATAGATAGGTTATAACGACCATATTTAAATATTAATATTTTATGTTTCGTTTAGGCTTGGTGTTGCGTGTCCTATACATTATTAAATGTATTTTTCTTTTATTATGTTTATGGTTGTTAAATTATCCTTCCATATTATAAATTATGTCCAATAAATTTGAACTTGTCCTCTCTAGTCAATGTTTTTTCATTTTAAAATACATTTCTTGAAATCCCACATAATAAAAAGGGGTAACGAAACTTACTCTTGAAAAGAGAGATGGAAATACCAAGGTCGTCTATAATAATTCATGACCAGGTTTTAAAATAGGTGAACATTGGTGGGGGAATTTCTTTCGATATGGAAGACAAATATATTTCCCAAATAATGATGGAGATTGATAGAGGTCGTTAATAAAAAAAGAAAATGATCATGAGAAAGTTAATGAACACAAAACCATAAACCAAAGAGGTGTGTATAAGACCAACGATAAAGATAATAGGATAAAATTTTTATTATAAGATCATTTTTATAGAGTTAAATAATAATTTACTATCCATACTAAGAACATATGTAAAATATACAAACATAACAAGTAGAATTTTATCCTTTAATTAATATATTTTATAATCTCATGTCTTGCTCCAAATGATGCATATTCAAGATAATGATTTTATGTTTGAATCACTAAAATCAACTTATGATAGATCTAATAACTATAGAAATGAATCACAAGATATTCCTCCAATCTTTAGATATTAACCAAAACTGAAATGGTTAGCATAAGGTAAGAGAATTTCGAAAATTAAAAAACCATGATATGATGTAATAATATATTAATATTTAAAATTCAACAGTAATACTCAAAGTTCAAAATATATAATTTTAAAAATAACTATCTTTAAAAATATTCAAAATACTATTAACCTAGATTTAAACCCAATGATTAAAATGATTTGATCACATGTTATTCTATGAAAATTTAACATTTATCTCCAAATAACAACAATGAACCTTAAATTCTCATACATAAAATGTGTATTCCATAGTTATATAATAACTAATATATGATAATAATTTCCATAAATGACCTAAATCACTATAAATAAACATTAAATTTATATAAATGTCTAATATATAATTCAGCCTTTAATACTAAAATTAAATCCCTTAATATTCATTTTTACCTTAACCATATAATTTTACCTGAAATATATTGATTTTCTTCTAAAATAACATTAATAACTTGGTCACCAAATTAATTTCCAATTTCATGGTTTTATCAATGATAAAAATTATGTTCCCAAAATCAACTTAATATTTATTTATCACATAATTTTGAAAAAAAATCATTTTAAAAATACATCATGTAGGTCAGTGGTAGGTGTTGTACCCTTATAGCCCTTCAGTTGTGGTTTCAATCCCCATAACCATTCGATATTTTCCTTTTTATTGAAATTATATCAATTTAATTCATATATAATTCCCAAAAACATGATGAACATGCCCAAAAATAACCTTAGTAATCAAAGATAATATAGTTTTAAAGGTTATCCATCCTTTAAACTTATTTAAAAAAAATAACAAGAGAATTATTCCTCTAATAACATTTCCACATGTTATACTTATGGGTTAAATATACCTCAATCATTTATCAAAAATCAATAAAGGTATCCTAATGTACTTTTATCACATAAAAAATCAAAATAATATTAATGGTTTTATAATTATGATAATCATTAAATCTACCACAACATCATTACACTTTAATCCTTATATGTAATAATATTAATAATTGTACATTATTAATAATCAATTAACCATGTTTTTTCATATAATTATTTAATACTTCCTTCCTATAAACAAAAAAAATATGAATCATGTAGTCGGAGATCGGGTGCACTAAGACCCAATATGTGGGAATTTAGTTATTGAAATTTTTTCACTACCCTCTTTAAAATATGACAAATTTATGATCTTATATTTAACATGAGTTTCAGTAGAAAATAAAACAAAAATAAAATAAATAGACACATGTATTTATAGTGGTTCAGGGAACTGAAATCCAGTAGTCCACTCTACCAACCCTCTTCTCCAAGAGTTTGGTGATTTCCACGAGACCAATCACTTTTTTAGGTACTATTAGTCCTTTTTATAGGTACCTGATGAATGAGTTTAAGAAACAGATACTTGTCATAAAAATGTATGATCTTTCAAATAGGCTCCAAAATGGATCTATAAACAATATCCTTGAAGGTTATTTTTTCAGGTCACTTTTAAAGTGAAAGAGAAAAACACAATGTTTATATAGTTAACACATAGTTGTAAAATAAAATTGATAGAAGGAAGAAATTTCCAAGAGGTATGATGTGAATAGATAAAGGATCAAGGATATTATTCTTAATTTATAGTAAATTTAATTTAGAAGAACATTTTTAGATTCAGAACCATCTATTTGTTCATATATAAAACAAAGTAGTGCACATGAGAATCAAGAGGGAGATAATTCTTATTATAATTATGTAGTAACTTATGTTATTCTTAATATATTTCTTTTTTAATTTATTTATCTACCAAAATCAAGGAAAAATATGTTTTAATGACACAGATCATAACAATAAAATTTGTGTCACTTAATTAAAAAACACATGCCCTTTTCATAGAAAATGCCTCAGCAACAGTAAATACAAATAAATTATTCTTGTAATTATTTCCATTCTTGGTAATTTATTATTATTATAATATTTTTTAACATAAATAGTCAATCCAAAATTGAATGAAACCATGGCTCCATTAAAATATCCCTCAATTGATTCAATGGTAATAAATACAGGATGTAGGATGGCATAACTAATTACAGACCATCACATAGCCTAATTTTTCATATTTTAAATCATATAGCTCAACTGATCCACATATACATTTTGAACATAGATAATTTATCTATATATATTAGAATGTGTATACCATATTCACATCACTAATTTACTTCATGTATCCTTTCTTGATTACTATAGGATTTTTACTCACGTTTTAACAACCCAGAACCCAGTATCCTAGAACCAGTGCCTTATATTATTACATTTTCATAAATAAAAGATTAAAATCATAAAGGAACAATAATTTTAGAAGCTTTATAAACCAGATACATAGGTTATACCCATTTTACATTGGGAATAGAAAATAAAACATATTACATAACAAAGTAAAATTATTAGTATCCTTGAAAACACTTTCTAAGAATTCATCTTCATATCATGGGGAAGGGAAATAAAATAAGGGTGAGTTAAAATTATCAATAATGGTTAAGTAAAATATAATAAATCATGAATAAATAATGAATAATAAAAATTTAAAGGTGAATATATAAACACTGATTCTATTTAAATAACTAAAAAATGAATAAACAATATGGAGAGGTAGATACCTCAAAACACATGTCGTTTAATCAATAGACTGAAAATAAAATGAATCCATTGATTTTCCATAGTGGAAATAATCTAGATAAGAATAATAGAATACTAAATTAAGGACATTATTAAATAGTGGACATTATGTATCTAGAACATAAACAATTATTCCATCAAGATCTATTCTTAAAATAGTTTAAACTACTCAAATTTGAAAAACTGATTTATCTCAAGAAACTACCACTACATCGATTGGATCTCTATAAATTTTCCTCAACTATGTTTATGATTTCAAATAATTTCTCATATTTCAAATAATTTATTAAATTAATAAAATGTTTTCTTTATAATCTAATATTTGTATTGAATAAAAGATACAAATTTATCAATATTTCCAAAATTAATCAAATAACTTTCAAAGTTAACACCATATGTAAAAATAGAATATATTTTAGGTTATAATGATATTAATCATAAAATAATATGTATATTAATTATAAATATAATTTCCAAATAAAAAATATTACAATATAGTGATAGTTTTAAGAGAATGTTAATAAACATTAAAGAAAGTGATATTTTACAATATTTTTTATCACTTCATAATTTTCAAGTCAAATAAAATTTGATAAAATAATTCAAAGTGAAACTTAAAATGATATTAGTAATAAATTAATAAGGAAATTACATGTAAAAAAGTATTATATAAACTACATAAAAATGAATTGATGCACGATAACCAATAAGTCTCAATGGAATGTAAATGGAGAAAAAATCCATTACTACTTCAGTATGTTTTGAATCATGGGATATATCAATGAATAGTATCAATTGAAACATTTAATATCATAAAATAAATTATATTCAATATATAAAATTTCATAGGGATGTTTATATGCCAAACAAAATAAATGAGTGGTGAATATGGAATAAGTCTCATAGAAATAAAAGTGAGACTAGAAATCCCCACACAATTGTGATACCATTTGAATTAGAAACTGCAACATCCCAAGTAATTAATGAATAATAGATATTTTTATCTATGTATATTAATGAATTATATAGTTTTTAGAGTCTTAAAATGAGAATAAATCCAATCTTAAGCATGGAATACACTAATATTTTTAAAAGATTGTTTTACTGCCTTTTGATGGAAAACCATTTTTAAATAATCCTTTTGACAATTTTATAATCTCTATTTTTCAAAATAAACATATTCTTTATTATTGGGACATTGAAATTTACATTGGATAAATTTTTGGTATTTTTCTGACAATGTTCATTTTTTAATGAATAGTGAAAATACTGCATTTTACATCAAAAATGCTTTGTCATCTTATTTAATTATATGGTTAGATTATATTTTTAATTGGTATTAAAGTGTAATTTGAATATATTTTAACCATTTAATCCAATGTTGGTCATTAGGATTAATTTCACCATGGAATTGGGCATAAACTAATACCAAACTTTTCATTGATATTTTTTCAAAAAAACCCGCTATTTATTTTGACAATGGGAATTATTTTTAAATAAATTATTGCAATGTCTGTGTTTGGAATTTGGTAAAATGGATTACATATTTGGAATCAGAAGGTCCAAATTATTTAATGAAGACTCTTTTGTTTTTGGACATTATGAATAGTAACAATGGTAATTATCTTTAATTACCTTGATTAATGAGTAATCGGGTAGTTAAGGATAATAAAAAAATATCATAATAATAAAAAATGACACCAACATGTGTCCTAGTGATAATTGTTGTCTCATTTCCGACCATGGGATTCTTTGTTCCAAACTTGGGGACCCCATGGAATCACTTTTGAGTGAAAGTGACTTTTTATCTTTTTATTGTTAAAGAAAGTTAAATATAACAAAGAATGTATCCCAAGAGTAAACCATTTTTAATTTTGTCTAAATAAATGGTATTTTGGTCTATAAATATTCATTGGAAAGATACAAATATTTTCTATATCATAGTATTTTTTTCATAATTTTTAGACATTAAATAAATTAAATTATTTATGACATCATGATGATGCAGCGATTACCTCATTATTTAAAGATTTAAATAAAATTAAATGATAATATAAAATCTAAGACCTACAATTATCAAAGACCTAAGGGATTAGTATATTTCGAACCCTTATCACATTATCCTTGAAATACATCAATGTGGTGCCATTAAAATCCGAAACGCTTTTGAAAATAAAGTAACATTTTGTAACTTTCCAAGAGTGCCCCTCCTCTCCTCTTATAAAAGGCCCCCACCTCTACCTCCTTACCCACACCCCTCAAGCCTTTGGCTAATAAAACCCCTACTCATTTTTTCTCTCCACATCCCTTTATAACTCATAGAATCCTCACTTTGGGCAGAAGTCTTCCTAAGGAAGCCTTTGATCTCAAATCAAAAAGAGTTACTAGATTTAAAGGTAGTGTCTTATCTTGTGTTCTTATGTATTATTTTTCTTCTCCAACCCCCTAAACTCTTTTTATTCATTTCTTTTGTAACAACTATAGTATCTTCAATATAATAGGATGATTTTATAAGAATCATTCAAGATACACTTACACACACCTACATCTAATGGTTAAAGAACATACTGTTTCTGTGGATGGTGAATTTCTGCCTCACGAAACGATGATTGTTCAATATTCTTCTTACACCTTCAAAGGTGGCCATTAAGATGTCACTATATTTATATATGATATATAATATGTTTATGTTTTCCTTTTTTATTTATTTTTCATTTATGGCATACCATTATGGCTTACATTATGGGTATACGCGATATCTTCATTTTAGGAAGTGCGGACTACCGCCCCCTCAAAGTGATTTGATTCGTTAATACCATATGTGGTACGTATAAAGGATAGATTTAATGATATTATATATGATACCATACTGGAATTATAATACTATTATGTATCATTATGTTCTAATTCTATTAAAGTATGAGATAGAAATGAAAGTTGTGTTCATGCGTACGTACGACTTACCGTCTCCATGAATGGTGCATTTCATTTCTTATCCCCAAATTTTATGTACTATTATATGTACATATATATAATGGATATATATTATTTATGTTACATCTAAATGATGAATATAATTATGGAATTAAAATATTCATATCTCTCATTTATTTTTAATTCCATTAATATGACATAGAAATGAAAGTAGCGTTCATGCGTACGTACGGCTTACCGTCTCCATGAACGGTGCATTTCATTTCTTACCTCTAAATGATTATGTAATATTATAAATTCATGTATATACTAGATATATATGACATATATGGAATATAAATAATTAATATCATTCTTGAGATAATGTATATTTGACTACGTTAACAACTTGTAAATATAAGAAGTTCATTTTTGACTCAAGTACCAATGATCGTCAAAATGACCGTTATAAACTTAAATAATAACATAGTGTTAATGACATGGTAATAAATGATATACAAGGAATAATGAACATGAAAAAGGTTTTTAATAAAGTAGAAATTAACTCATGTTTATTATTCATGAGATTAACGAACGATCAAGTCAAGTCAGATACGAGGTAAGGGAACTTCTTAACCCAATTTCTGTTATTTGGGTTAATCTCCTAATTTCAAATTATGTCATGATATTATTATATACTATATTATATTTATACTTTCTTTGTGTGTAAATATAGTGAATACACATAATATATCTACATTATTTAAAAATTGGTCTTTTAAGGGACTTCATCTCAATCTCCATTCAGTGAGGCATATTTTGTTTTATACACAACTTTCTTTTATACGGTGTATAAACCTCTTTGAATTTTATGCTTATTCAAAAGGAATATTTTTTTATATCAAGCATTTTACTAAACGACAAAAGGAATGGTTTTTTTGTTTTTTTTCGTACGTATGTGGCGACAAAGAATTCTCTGCCGCCATGACCATTATTTGAGTTTCAGCTTCCTCTACAAGCCATAACCTTTTTTGAATGAAAAATAAATCCCATGTTTTACTTTTATTTTATTTTGGTATTGAAAAGGGTTTTCATAATGGTTTTATTATATCAATGTGTTGTATTGATATCTTGTGATTGAAATATGGAAATGTTATGTTTCCTTTATGCATGTTTTATGTGATATGATTATGTTATGGTTCTTGGGAATTGTTATGAAGACGGGTGGTTCCGTGATAAACTAATGGCGGGTGAGCCCGATATATCTCTCCAATGCATTGGGTAACGCGAAGGGGTTAAACATTAAGGTTTCTCTAAAGATATTTAAGGAATATACTGTGATGGGTATTCCAAACTTAACCAAGAGGGTTACTCCCTACGTAAGAATGTTATGAATGCCTCAAGTTAACTTTATGTCTTATGATTTCTATGATTTATTCATGATTTGATGAGGTATGTTAAAGTTCTTATGTTTTATGGGTAAAGTATGATTTCATTCTTATGTATATATGAACTCATGTTTCCTTTCCATATTTTTATAACCCTTAATGAGCTTTTTATACTCATCCCAAGTTTTTGAAATGATTTTCACAGGTCAAGGGAAAGGTACATGATGTGATGATAATGTCCAAGAAGTGTCAAGAAATAATCCATGTTTTATTTTAAATATGTTCCCATTGATGGGAAAAATGAATACTATCTTTTATGTAACCACTTTGTTTAAATGTGGTATGTAATGCATGTTTTATGATCTAATTCACTAAAACTCTAAACGTGAAAAGATCCTCAATGTGTAATAATGTAATAACTCAAGAATAAGTAAGGTTTAAGGCTAGGGCCTTATAGTTGATATCCAAGGTCGGTTTAGATAACTTTAGGAGTTAGAATTCTATTAAATGATTATCCATAAATATTTTTTTATGGTCAAATTTAAATGATATAGAATTTGAAGATTACCATGATTCTTCTCCTTAGATATTTCTGTGTTAAGAATGGTTTTTCATAGAGGAAATAGAACAAATTTTCTGGGAAGGCATACAGAGTGAAATGACCTTTCAAATCAGTATCCTGAGATGGTCAGAATCAGAAATAAATAGTTTGTTGTAGTGATGGATCAGTTGACTTAGGTGATAAATCGTGGTTGTTTTGATTAATGAAATTTTGGTGTTTTCTAAAAGTAAAGCGGAGCATGAATGAAATTTCAGGGTTATTTTGAAAACCTTAAAAGAAAACAAATTTTATGGGAAATTTAGCAAGTGTGAGTTTTGGTTGAAACAAATTTGTTTCCTTGGTCACATTGTTTCTAAAGATGGGATAACTGTTGATCCTACAAAAAAAGGTTTTGGAAGAATGTCCAAGATCCACAAATGTAACTGAGATTCGTAGTTTCCATGGTTATGAAGGAAATTACCGAAGGTTTGTTAGAAATTTTTCACAATTATCTAGTCCAATGACTAAGCCAGCTCAGAAGGGTGTTAAGTTTATCTGGACAAAAGAATGTGATGATTGTTTTTAGGAATTGAAAAGAAGATTGGTGAATGCTCCAGTTTTGGCACTACCTTCCATGAATGGTGAGTTTGTTATCTATAGTGATGCTTCATTTAAAGGACTTGGTTGTGTCCTAATGCAGAATGATCAGATAATTGCTTATGCTTCACATCAGTTGAAAACTCATGAGGTAAATTACCCTACACATGTTTTGGAATTAGCTGCTGTTGTTTTTCCATTAAAAATTTGGAGGCATCATTTGTATGGAGTAAAGTGTGAAATATATACCAATAAAAAAAGTTTAAAGTATATATTCACTCAGAAAGAATTGAACATGAGACAGAGGAGATGACTAGAATTAATCAAGGATTATGATTGTACAATTCATTACCACCTGGGAAAACAAAATAGAGTGGCTGATTCTTTGAGTCGGAAAAGTAATGCTTCATTAACAATATTGAATTTGGAACGTGATCCTTTGGTTAAGGATTTGATGAAACTTGGAATAGAAGTTGTTGGTGTAGGATGTTCTTCTATTTTGTTTCAGGTATCAGTGAAATCTTCTCTATCAGAAAGAATTAATCAAGCACAGAAGCAAGACAATGAGTTGCAGAAAAAGGTAGAGCTGGTTCAGAAGGGTAAGTTGCCTGAATTCAACATTGATAATGATAGTGTTTTGAGATTTGGGAAGAGGTTGTGTGTGCCTTTTGATTCACAGTTGAAGAGAGAGTTGTTATGTGAAGCTCATAGTTCTCCGTTTTCAGTTCATCCTGGCAGTACTAAGATGTACAGAGATCTGCTAGTGTATTAATGGTGGGATGGAATGAAAAGAGATATTGCTGATTTTACTGTGAAGTGTTTGACATGTCAATAGGTTAAATCAGAGTGACAGTTACTGAAAGGGATGCTTCAGCCTTTTCCAGTGCTAGAGTGGAAATGGGAGAATATATCCATGGACTTTGTTGTGGGATTACCGAAGACATCTCGAGGTAATAATGCAATCTGGGTTTTTGTTCATCGCTTGACTAAATCTGCTCATTTCCTTGCTATACGAGATACTTTTTCCCTAGATCAACTTTCCTGTTTGTATCTTATAGAGATAGTCGGGTTACATGGAGTTCCACTCTTCATTGTATCTGACCGTGATCCCAGGTTCACTTCTAACTTTTGGAAAGGCCTTCTGAAGTCTTTGGGTACTGAATTAAATTTTAATACAGCTTTTCAATCTCAATCAGATGGGCAATCAGAAAGAAAAATTCAGACATTTGAAGATATGTTACGTGCTTGTTCGATGGATTATCAGGGAATTTGGGACCAACATATTTATTTGGTTGTGTTTTCATATAATAACAGTTTTCATTCCAGTATACAGATGCCACCATTTGAGGCATTATATGGGAAGCGGTGTCGAATTCCAGCTTTCTGGGATGAAGTGGGTGAAAGGAAGTTGATGGGACCGAATGTGGTAGATGAGTTGGCAAAAAAAGTCCAGCTGATACATAAACACATGAGATCAGCTTAGAACATGCAGAAGAGTTATGCTGACAACGAGAGGAAGGATCTCTCTTTGGAGGTAGGTGATCATGTTTTTCTCAAATTATCACCATGGAAAAGTGTGATGCAATTTGGTAAGAAAGGAAAGTTGAGTCCAAGGTTCATTGGACCATATGAAATTCTGGAGAGAGTTGGATCAGTTGCATACCGAGTGTCTTTACCTCCAAGTTTATCTCAGGTACACAATGTTTTTCAGGTTTCAATGTTAGGGAAGTACATGCCAGATCCATCTCATGTTTTGAGTCCAGAGGTGGTTCAACTGGAAGAGTATCTATCTTATGAGGAACAACCGGTCCATATTCTTGACCACAGGGATCAAGTGTTACAGAATAAGGTGATTCATCAGGTAAAGGTTTTGTGGAAAACCCACATGATTGAAGAGGCCACATAGGAATCTGAAAATACAATGAGGGATAAATACCCCCTCTTATTTGATAAGTAAATAAATTGCGGGGACGCAATTTTCTAATGGGGGGAAGGATGTAACATCCCAAGTAAGTAATAAATAATATATATTTTTATCTATGTCTATTAATTAATTAGATAGTGTTTAGAGGCTTAAAATGAGAATAAATCCAATATTAAGCATGGAATACACTAATATTTTTAAAAGATTGTTTTACTGCCTTTTGATGGAAAACCATTTTTAAATAAAACTTTTGACAATTTTATAATCTCTATTTGTCAAAATAAAAATATTCTTTATGATTGGGACATTTAAATTTACATTGGATAAATTTTTGGTATTTTTCTGACAATGTTCATTTTTTAATGAATAGTTAAAAGTACTGCATTTTACATCAAAACTGCTTTTTCATCTAATTTAATTATATGGTTAGATTATATTTTTAATTGGTATTAAAGTGTAATCTGAATATATTTTTACCATTTAATCCAATGTTGTTAATTATGATTAATTTCACTTTGGAATTGGGCATAAACTAATTCCAAACTTTTCATAGATATTGTTTCAAAAAAAAACCCGCTATTTGTTTTGACAACGGGAATTATTTTTAACTAAATTATTGAAATTTCTATGTTTTTAATTTCTTAAATGGATTACGTATTTGGAATCAGAAGATCAAAATTATGTAATCAAGACTCTTTTGTTTTTGGACATTATGAATAGTAACGACGGTAATTATCTTTAATTATCTTGATTAATGAGTAATCGGATAATTGAGGATAGTATAATAATGTCATAATAATAAAAAATTACACCAACATGTGTCCTAATGCTACTGGTTTTCTCATGTCCGACCATGGGATTCCTTGTGCCAAACTTGGGGACCCCATGGAATCACTTTTATGTGAAAGTGACTTTTTTTCTTTTTATTATTAAAGAAAGTTAAATATAACAATGAATGTTTCACCTGAGTAAAACATTTTTAATTTTTTCTAAATAAATGTTATTTTGGACTATAAATATTCATTTCAAAGATAAAAATATTTCCTACATCATAGTAGTTGTTTCATAATTTTTAGACATTAAATAAATTAACTTACTTATGACATCATGATGATGCAGTGATTACCTCATTATTTAATGATTTAAATAAAATAAAAATATAATATAAAATATAAGACCTACACTTGTAAAAGACCTATTTGATGAGTATATTTTGAACCTTGATTACCTTATACTCGAAATACATCAATGTGGGACCTTTAAAATCCAAAACTCATTTGAAAATAAAGTAACATTTTGTAACTTTCCAAGAGTGCCCCTCCTCTCCTCTTATAAAAGGCCCCCACCTCTACCTCCTTACCCACACCTCTCAAGCCTTTGGATCGGCCAACCCATACTCATTTTGTCTCTCCACATATCTCTCTAACTCTTTGAAGCCTCACTTTGGGAAGAAGTATTCCCAAGGAAGCCTTTGAGCTCAAATCAAAAAGAGTTACCCGATTTAAAGGTAGTGTCTTCTCTTCTGTTCTTATGTTTTATTTTGCTTCTCCAACCCCCTAAAATCTTTTTATTCATTTATTTTGTAACAAATATTGTATCATAAATATACTAGGATGTTGTTATAATAATAATTCTAGCTACACTTACACACACCTACATCTAATGGTTAAAGAATATATTGTTTCTGTGGATGGCGAATTGCTGCCTCACGAAATGATGATTGTTCAATATTCTTCTAACACCTTTAAAGGTGGCGATTAATATGTCACTATATTTATATATGATATATAATATTTTTTATTTCCTTAAGCTTCTGTATTTTTCATTTATGGCATACCTTTATGTCTTCCATTATGGGTATACGCGATATCTTTATTTTGGAAGTGTGGACTACCGCCTCCTCAAAGTGATTTGATTCATTAATACCATATGTGGTACGTATAAAGGATAGATTTAAAGATATTAAATATGATAACATACTAGAATTATAATACTATTATGTATCATTATGTTTTAATTCTATTAAAATATGAGATATAAATGAAAGTAGCGTTCATGCGTACGTACGACATACCGTCTCCCTGAATGGTGCATTTCATTTCTTATCCCCAAATGTAATGTACTATTATAAGTACATATATATAATGGATATATATGATTTATGTTACCTATAAATGATTAATATAATTCTGGAATTAAAATATACATATCTCTTATTTAGTTTTAATTTAATCAATATGACATAGAAATGAAAGTAGCATTCAGGCGTACGTACGACTTACCATCTCCATGAATGGTGCATTTCATTTATTACCTCTAAATGATTATGTAATATTATAAATGCATGTATATACTGGATATATATGATATATATGGCATCTACATCATGAATATCATTATTGATATAATGTATATTTGACTACGTGAACAACTTGTAAATATAAGAAGTTCATTTTTGACTCAAGTACCAATGATCGTCAAAACAACCGTTATAAACTTAAATAATAAAATAGTGTTCATGACATGTTAATAAATGGTATAAAATTAATAATTAACTTGAAAAAGGTTTTTAAGCAAGTAGAAATTAACTCAAGTTTATTAATCAGGAGATTAGAGAACGATCAAGTCATGTCGGATACGAGGTAAGGGAACTTCTTAACCCAATTTTCGTTCTTTGGGTTAATCTCATAGTTTCAAATTATGTCATGATATTATTATGTACTATATTTTATTTATACTTTCTTTATGTGTAAATATAGTGAATATAAATAATAGATCTACTTTATTTAAAAATTAATCTTTGTAAGGGACTTCGTCTCAATCTCCATTCATTGAGGCATATTTTGTTTTATACACAACTTTATTTTATACGGTGTATAAACCCGTTTGACTTTTATGATTATTCAAAAGGAATCTATCTTTTTAAACGAAGCATTTTACTAAATGACAAAAGGAATGCATTTTTTTTTCGTACGTATGCGGCAACAACGACTTCTCTGCCGTCATGACCATTATTTGAGTTTCGACTTCCACTAAAAGCCATAACCTTTTTTTGAATGAAAAATAAATCCCATGTTTTACTTGTATTTTATTTTGGTATTGAAAATGGTTTTCATAATGTTTTTATTATATCAATGTGTTGTATTGATATCTTGTGATTGAAATGTGGAAATGTTATGTTTCCTTTATGCATGTTTTATGTGATATGATTATGTTATGGTTCCTAAGAATTGTTATGAATACTGTTGGGTTTTTGATAAACTAAGGGCGGGTGAGCCCGATATAGCTCTCCAATGCATTGGGTAACGTGAAGGGGTTAAACGTTAAGGTTTATCTGAAGATATTTAGGGAATATACTGTGATGGGTAATCCAAATGTAACCAAGAGGGTTACTCCCTACGTAAGAACCTTATGAATGCCTGAAGTTACCTTTATGTATTATGATTTCTATGACTTATTCATGATTTTATGTGGTATGTTAAAGTGCCTATGTTTTATGGGTAATGTATGATTTCATTCTTATGTATATATGAACTCATGTTTCCTTTACTTATTTTTATAACCTTTACTGAGCTTTTTATGCTCATCCCATGTTTTGGAAATGATTTTCACAGGTCAAGGGAAAGGTACATGATGTGATGATAGTGTCAAAGAAGTGTCAAGAAAGAATCCATGTTTTATTTTAAATATGTTTCAATTGATGGGAAAAATGAATACTATCTTTTATGTAACCACTTTGTTTTAATGCGGTATTTAATGCATGTTTTATGATCTAATTCTATAAAAATCTAAACTTGAAAAGATCCTCAATGTGTAATCTTGTAATAACTCAAGATTAAGTATAGTTTAAGGTAGGGGCCTTATAGATACCCCATAACTAATAATAATAATCAAATGTAACATTTAAATACCATGATGATAAAATATTTTAATTATATAATATATCTAAAGTGGTATTATATACAGAACAAAAAAATAAGTAAGTGGCGAATATGACATTTATATCTTAGATGTAAAAAGTGAGATGAAAATCTCTTACATCATCCCAACATTTGGTTGAAAGTCAGAAAAAATACTATATAATTGATTTATCCATGTTATTAACTTACAAAAAAACGATTTTAAATCTTATTATATCATATATGACCCTTTTATAACATCTTATCACCCTTTTATTAATAATTATTCATTATTATCATTGTTTTGGGTGTTATTTGCCTTATTTTTCGTGTATGTTTTGGATTGTTATTTTTAGTCCACTTAGTTAGATAATGATTTCATCATAAAGAGAATATAAAACATGATTTAAATATCATATATATTCATTATATATATGTATTTATAGTAATACCTAATGTTTAGAGACAGAAAATGTAATACATCGTTCATAGAGATGGGAGGTCGTACGCACACAAGAATGTGATTTCAATTTTCTTATCGTATTAAAACAATGAAAGATAAATAATATTAAAATTTATATTATAATTTAATTATTATATCTATATCATATATGTCACATATGTTTATTAAACCCATCCTTGATACATTCCATGTAATGTGTTAACGAATCACATCACTTTGAGGACGCGGTAGTCCACACATCCACAAACGACGTTATTGTATTCACACAAAATGGAAGGCATGAATATATATGCTATAAAATAATTCCAAAATAATAATTAAATTATTAATATCATATATATATTTCATATAAATTATAAAAATATCATTATTTCCAACCTTTAAAGGTGGTAATTGATTAACGAATGACATCAGTTCATAAGGTGGTAGTCTGACGTACACACGAACAATGATTGTGTATCTCATTTGATAGAAGTGTGTGAAGGTGTTGGTAATAACACTGATATAAAAAATATCATTATATTTATGAAACTTATGTTATTATATAATCATGATATAATAATAATTTAAGGGGTGGATAAACAAATAAAACAAAAATTAAAATTGTAGAATGTTACTTATTTTTCGGGTAACTCATTTTGGTTTATAAAAAAATCCTTCCTTGGTGAGATTTATTAATAAAATGAGGATTATATGAGGATTTTTGTTATTTTTGAAAGTAAAATTTTCAGGTTTTGGTTGATCAAAATGGATTTATAGGTGTGAATAAGTGAGGTAGGTGAGTGTCCTTTTATAGTGGGTGAGGAGTGACATTCTAGTAAATACCCAAAGGTAAAAACTATTGGGATGTCTCCCTCATATATTGTACCTGAAATAATGAACTATATTTGATCCAATTTGGTTTATGGTTAAAATATGTACATCCAATAGGTTTTGGACAAGTGTTCATGTCATTTGGCCCGTTAAGATTAATGTTTAACTACTAACTAAACTCATTTTTATCTTATTCACTATAATAAATTTTAATATATTTAACTAATATTTTTTTCAAAAAATAACTTAACCGTAATTTAAATAATAAATTATTCTTATTAAAAATATGGAATCTATTTTTTCAAATTCTAATCACATATTTTCCATAAATTAATTTAAAATTAATCTCATAGGCGGGATGAGACATAAAGTTTTTAAAGTGAAAATATTTAAAAGTTCACTATATTTTTTATCTAAATTCAATATAAAAAATATTAAAATGACATAAATTGGAAAAATATATTTATAATTGATATATTTTTTACTTTAAAACCAATTTAAAATATAATTTTAAAATATAAATTATTGAGATAAAAAAATATTTTTTATTTAAAATTTAGTTTTTTTCACAATTAATCAAAGAATGAAACATCTCAGAAAAATACCAAAAATTAAACCGAATATAGTTTTGATATTAAAATTTATGAAATAAAGTTTTTTTCATATTAAATTTATAAAAGTTTCAATATTTTTTTTTAAAATAGGTGCCCCATAAATGGTTGTGAAACCGTCTTAGGAAAATATAGATTTTTATGCATAAAATTGGATTTATTCTTATCTTATACCTATAAAACCATTTATATGAAGGTAAAAAAATATTATTGAGTAAATAATATATAAATATAATTGATATAAATTACTAATATTAATTAATTTAATTTATTATGATAAAACACTTTTGTCTCATAAATTAGTTTTTACAAAAACATTTCTTTTATATTATATTGGTTTTTATATTCACTTATAATTAATTGTTAACGAAATAATTATATAAATATGTGTAAAAAAAATTTTCCAAATATATTTAACACTTTTCATAAATTTCATTATATTGGATATATTATAACTATCATATTAATAGTATATTATCATTTGGTAAAACTCAGTCTTTTGTGTAACACAAGATATCAAAGGAACTTGGTATTGAGTGTAACAAAAGACAACTAAGGGTTATGTGTAATTAAAGTTAATATCATCATTGTGTGTAGAGTAATAATAACTTGGTATTGTATAGAAATAATGAATGAAAAAAATTAAATGTATTCTAAAATGAAAATATTTTAAATTCGTATAGTGTTATATTCTCCACACATTAAATAAATTGTATCCTATAAATTCAAAATTTATCTCAATAATCAAGGGTTTGATATTTGAAAATACTAATATTAAAAACCCACATTGCAAATAGGTTTAACAACATATCTTCTTAATACGATATATAGGGATGTATGAAGGTTATGTATCGAGGTTTTTATGTAGGAGAAGATAAGTGGGAAATGAAAACATGGATATAGATGAGAAAACCAACACTCAAATACTGATGGAGAGTGATAGAGAACATGTTCATAAAAAATTATTTGAAAACAAATCTATAAACCACATTGGTGTAAAATGTTCATTGATATCAACAAAAATTCTGATAATAGGGAAAAAATTTATTTCAAGACCCTTTTTCTTACAGTTTAGGAATTCTTTCACTCTCTTAGAATATAAGAAAATATAATTAAATGATAAATTTCTATTTAATAAGAACAATATTATCCATTAGTTCTGCCTTGAAATTTTTTTACTCCATAGATTAGAAAAGTTTGCATTATATGGTGAAGTAATAAATTAATCTATAAAAACATATTAAAATTCAACTTAAAGCAGTTTCATAAATGTTTAACCATATGAACCTAGTAATTATTTTGATCCAAAACATCAAATTTTGTTTTGAGGTAGTCAATAGTATCAAATTTTCTTTTTCCATATCAATTATCTCTTTATCCAAACATAATTATCTTAAAATTAGTAACATATAAAGGGTTCTCAATCATGTGTTTTCCAAGAAGTTCAATTTTCAACCAAATCACTTTTCTTGGAACCATTTAATACATTATTTCAAATACATTTAGAAATAGTACAGGAGTAAAAATATATTTTATAATACTTATAACCAGGATATCATTGATAACATACATTCACAGAATTATTTAAGGGTCCAAATATAGATGAAAATTAATCAATCCACTTTGGTTATATCAATAACATAATATTGACCATCATCCCTTATCTTCTTATATGGTATATTATATTGAAGTTTGGGGAATTAGTTTTCGTAGTTACCCATATAATTATAGTTGTAATAGTGAGTAGTAACATTTTTATCCTTCCCTTTGCATTTATTTTAATAGTGACCATTATCTATACACATATAAAAAACTCTTAATCCCTTTAAGAACATCACAGTGTGATTCTTTCCCCAATAAGCACATGTCGGAAAATGATTATTTTCCGTATTCAAATTATCCACATTTTTCTTCATAATCCTCTTCTTCTCTTACTTCCCTTCGAATCCATAGGACCTGGAAATTTTATTATCTATCATGATAGAACATAAAACTATTTCATCATATGAATAGAATATTTTTGATACCACTGTTAGTCAATGACTTGACTTATGACCTTCAACAAAATGGTAAATATTTCACTCCATGTTTCATATAATATCCATAGAATTCCTAGATAACATTGTAATGGTAGCTTCATACTTTGAAACAATTTCTTCTCCATTTTTCATTAATCTAATGTAATTTCCCCTCAATTTTATTTTTTTTCAGGAGGGAAATATTTTTCAATGAATGTATCCTTAAAATCATTCCATTTCATATATTCTATTTCTTCTTTCTCCATAGTATTTTGGATCAATGACCACCATTGGTAATCATCGATAATGAGACAATACACTATAAGTGTAACATTTTCCTTTTCAACACATCCTAATACCAAAAATATCTTATCTAAATACTTATTCCATTTATTAGCCACCATTTGATCACTTTCCCCACTAAATGATGGGGGCCTTTGTCACATAAAGGGATCCAACATCGGAGAATCTCTTTATGGAATAGGTTTCACCATCCAGACAAGGATATGTTTCATAACCTGATTATTCTATCCTAATATATCCATAACTTACTTAGTTTCGCTAACAGATATATTATATTTCCTAGAAGGTAAACCCTTACATTGGTCATGATTATTGATATCCTTTTTCATTACAGGTTCCATTCTAAAAAATGGAATATACTGGATTAGATCATAAAATTTTGAACTTTTTATAACTCAAAATATAGCATAACACTTAATATAAATTGAAAAATTTATACATAGCTAATCTCATACCCATAATAATGGTTTCTATTGAATGTTATTCTATACATATCATAAAAGTATATCATAGGATTATTTTTTCTTTTCCTAAATCTTTTTTCAAAGGTTTTTAATAATCATTCTTTGATACCAACTATAACGATGCTAACCCCAGTATCCTGGATATACTGCCTTACTTTATTATATTATCAAAGATACAACATTAAAATCCCAATGAACTGAAAATTTTAGTATAATTGGAAACAAGATACATATAGGATACCCATTTTACATTAAAAATATAAAATAAAACATCTTACAAAAAAAGTAAAATGATTATCATCCTTGAAATCTCATACTAAAAATCAATATTCATATACTGAGGAAGGGAATCAAAAGAAGGGTGGGATAAAATACTCAATAATGGATAAGTACAAGAGAATATACCATGAATATATAATGAATAATAAATATGTAAAGTAAATAACTAAACATTCATGCCATTTAAATAACCGAATAAGACATAAATGGTATGACAAGGTAAATAACTAAAAACACATGTCATTTAATCAATAGACTGAAGATGAAATTCATTTGTATATTTTATCATATTGAAAATATTCTTGATAAAAATAACTAAACATAGAATGAAGGAAATACTTGATTATAGGATGTCCTGTATTTGGAAAATAAACCATTATACCATCAAGATCTATTCTAAAGATAGTTTAAACTACTATGATTTGTCTCATGAGACAATCGATGCATCGAGGGGAGATCTATAACTAGAACCCAACCATGTCTATCAGTCCAAAACATTCCAATTATATTGAATAATAAATTTATTTAATAAAAAATATTCCTTGTCATCAAATATCCATAATGAATAAAAGATACATATTTATCAATATTTCCAAAATTAATCAAAAAACATTAAAAGTAAACAATATATGTAAAAAATGGAATAAGGTTTAGGATATAATAATATCAATAATCCAAGAATATGTATATTTGAGAGACATATAATTTTTAATTCCAAATTATTCTAATAAATTTATTGTTACAAGAGAAATCTAACAATCACAAAAGAATGTGATATTGTACGATAATTTTTATCTCTTGGTAATTTTCGTGTCAAATCTCTTCTGATGAAATAATTTGAAGTGAAACTCAAAATACCATGACAAATGAATTAATCAAGATATTACATTTCAAATCTATTATACACACCATGTAAAAATGACTTTTTGTATAATAAAAAACAAGTCTCAATGGAATGTAAATTGAGATGAAATCCCTTATTACATGAGTAACTTTTGAATTGTGAGATCTATAAAATAGTGACATCAATTTAAAATTTTAATATAACTAAGTAAGTTAAATTCATGATATAACACATCACAGGTAATTATATACACTACACAAAATAAATTAGTGGTAAGTATGTAATATGTCTTGTAGAAATAATAGTGATACTTGAAATCCCCTTACAAATGTGGTAACATTTGAATAGAAATATTCAAAATTAATAATTTTCAAATGAAACATTTAAATACCATGATGTTAAAATAATTAATTATTTAATATATCAAATGGGTTAGTATATACCCCACAAAAAATAAATGATGAATATGATTTTTATCTCAGAGTTGTAAAAAGTGAGATAGAAATCCCTTACCTTACACTATATTTTTATTGAACATGATTTAAATTAATTTATAATGATTTTAATAATTTTATTAAATAATATAAAACCATATTATTATTATAATATCATATATGATCCTTTTGTATCATTTTATCACCCATTTGTTTATAATATTTCATTATTTTGGGTGTTAATTGCCTTGTTTTTCAAGTATATTTTCCGTGTTATTTTTATTCATATTACTTAGATCATGATTTAATCATCACCACAATATAAAACATTATTTTAATATCCCATATAATATATATATAGAGAGAGTTATCCGTAAAATTTGGAGATAGGAAATGAAATACATCGTTCATGGATACTGTCGTTCGTACATACGCATGAACGCTATTTCAATTTACATATCGTATTGAAATAATTATGTGTATATTTTATATGTGTGTATATTATAATTAAATTATCATATTTAGGTCATATATTTTAAATATTTTCATTAAACCCTTCCTTAATATATTTCTTTTAAAGCCTGAATGAATCACATCACCTTGAGGAGGTGGTAGTCCACAAATCTACAAACGATGTTATCGTATTCTCACAAAATGGAAGGCAAAAAGGTTTGTATTATAAAATAATTACATAAGCATAAATACATTAAAAATCATATATAACATATGAAAACTATAAATCCATCACTATTTACAACCTTGAAAGGTGGTAATGGAAGAACGAACAACATTGGTTAGTGAGGCGGTGGTCCATCGTACACACGAATGAGGATTGTGTATCCAATTTTATTGAAGTGTGTAAAATATTAGGTTGTAAAATCAAGATAAAAATGTACAAATATATTTATTATAATTAGTTTATTATATAATCAAGATATATGAATAATGTAAGGGGTGGATAATGAAAAGAAAGTGCTCATTGAATAATGTTACCTCTTTTTTGGATAACTCCTTTTGGTTTATACCAAAAGTCATCCTTGGTTGGATTTATTCACAAATTAAGGATACTATAATTAGGTTATGAATTTTGGGTAGTAATTTTTTAAGGTTTTGGTCTAGACTTATGTATTTATATGTGTGAAAAAATGAGGGGGTTAGTTCCCTTCTACACTGGAGGAGGAGTGACATTCTTATACATACCCAATGGAAAACACTATTAGGAGGTATCCCTTACATAATGTTCTAAAATAAGGATATAGATTCTAAAAAAGTGGTGTTATTTTCTAAATTTATTCATCTAACATGTTTTGGACGTGTTTCTAGGTCATTTGGACCCTTAAGATTAAAGTTTAACAACTATGTAAACTCATTTTTACCTTAATTGCTGCAATTAATTTTAATTACTTTCACTAAGTTTTTTTGTAAAAAGCTAATTTTAACATAATATAAATTATAAATTTTTATTATTAAAAATTTTTAACCCATTTTTTAAAATTCTAATCACATAAGTGACATACACTAATTTAAAATTAATCCCATAGATAGGATGAAAAAGCATTGTTTTAATGTCAAAATGTTAAAATGTCCACTATGTTATTATATATTGATGCAATATAGAAATTATTAAATTGAATTAAATTGGAATAATATATATATATAATTGATATATCAGTACTTTAAACCCAATTAAAAATATATTTTATCAATATAAATTATTTAGATTAAAAATAATTTTTAAATAAAAATTATTTATTTTCACTATTCATCAAAAAATGAGAATTCTTAGAAAAATACCAAAAAATCACCCTAATATATTTTTGACATTACTATTTTAATAAATTAGTTGATTTTGTTGTAAAAATTTTATAAAAGTTCCAAAATTTAGTTTTAAAATAGGCACGCCATTAAAAGGTGGCAAAGTAGTCTGTAGAAAAATATAGCTTTTATGTGTAAAATTGGATTTTCTCTTATATTATGCTTATAGAACCAATTGGATGAGTGTAAAAAAATTAATATATAATATATAGATTTCATTAATATCCTTTACTAATAGTAATTAATTTAATTTATTATGATATAAAACCTTTAGTGTGTAAAAAAAGTTTTTATAGAAATATTTCATTTATATTATATTTGTATTTATATTCAATTATAATCAATTAGACTCCAAATAATTATATAAATATGTTTAAAAAATATATTCAAAACTTATGTAATCCTTTTCATACATTACATTACAGTTCCTAGTTTATAACTATCATATTAAATAATAATATTAATTGTATATTATTGTTTGGTAAAACTCGGTCTTGCATGTAACACAAGCAATCAAAGGAACTTGATATTGTGTGTAACACAATCTAACATAGTTTTGTGTTCAATAGAATTTAATGTCATTGTTGTGTTATAGTAATATTAACATGTAATTGAATATAAATAAAGCTAGACAAAAAATTAAATTTATTCTAAAATGAAAATATTGTAAAATATTGGGGTGTTACACAGATAGCTGAAACCGATGTGGTCGATTTGAATTAAGTGGAAAATTTTACCAAATATCTGATTCATATCTCCAATTACTCTATATAACTTATTTATATAGTCATTTATTCTAATTTTCTAATTTATCATTGTAAGTGACTTATCAATGTAGGTGATTTCCATGTAACTAATTCCATTACATAGACAATTTACATAGGCTTTTACTTTATGTATGTGATTAACATAGTTGAATGCTCAATGTATCCATTCCTCAACATATCCAAATTCATCATTTTGAAAAAATTCTAAAATTTGGAAAATTTCTTCCAAAGTGTCTAAAAATGAAAACATGATGAATTTAACATTAGAAGAACTTAAAACAAGATAATACCTAATGAAAAAACTTATTAATAAAACAATAAGAAAAACATTAAGGGTATTTAGGATCATAAAAACAAAAAGTATATAGTATATGTTGGAAAAACATTAAATGTCAAACATTCTCCCCCTTTTTATGATCACAAAACCCATAATATATTAAACATGAATGTTTTAAAAAGTTTAACATGATTTTTCTCAAATCTATAATATATATTTATTTATTTTATAATCTAGTGTTTCTCCCCCATAGTTAGAAACACATTCCATTTTTATTAATTGATGAATTCCTCCAATTTTATTACCCTTAAGGTAAATGTATCTAACTTATCCCAATTTTGTGTCATTAAAAAGGAAGTTTCAAGAGTTGGGAAACAATATAAATATAAAATTTATATCAACTAATTATTTAATTATAGTACTAAAACTAAAAGTAGAATAATGGAAAAATTGGAATTCAATTAAAAAAATAAAGAGATTAAGAAATTAAATGATTTTTTTTATAAAACATGATAAATGAATAAATATGAATTTAATATATTATCAACATGTAAAAAATGTATATCAAAAACTATCAGGAAAAAACAATTTATCAGTAAAGATATCTAATATTATATATAGGTAAAGACTAAGAATATTGTTTTGGTGGAGGTATTTTGAATGTAGTTTCAGTTCTATAGGTAGTTGAATGGTTCTTTAGAGAAGGTGGTATAACCCTTCCAAGCTCTACAATAGCTCTTTCTCCACAACCAATGCAGGATTTGGAATATTTCCTTTGAGCATGGGTGATGAGAACTCATTCAATATTAACTTCAGTTATACTAAACTCTTAGGTTACAACAACCACAAAAGGTCATTTATTTAGAGGTTTATAAGATGAAGCTCCTTACTCAGCTACAAGAAAAACATCAAATTTATATTACTCATTATGATAGACAAGAGGAGGATCATAAACATTATCCATTTTCGATTTGGTACCACTATTGATATCTAGAGGAGAATGTACTAGAGTTATTATAACTCTTAGATGATAAATATCATCTATACGCACATCAATCATCCTGAGGATATATATCTTGTATAACACAATAATAAGTATTTATGGTTATCTATACATTTTTGGAAAGTGATCACATACCATTTCTCAAGATCTGTTTGAAAGAATCAATCTAACTAGATGAAAAATATAAGGATCACTGAGTAAGGAAGCAAGGTTACTAGCATATAGACTAGAGGTAATTTCTACTAACAAATTTTTTATAATTCAGTCAACTAAATTTTTCACACCGATCATTCTCCCATTCACATATTGTTGCTTTAAATCCATATTGGCCAATTTTTCTATAAAAATTTTAACTACCTCACACAGATCACTAAACTAGGGTTGATGATTTCAATCTCTAATTACAGAAGGAGAAGGAGGAATAGGTACCGGTTCTACAGAAGGAACAAGGTAAACCAAACTAAAAGTGATGGGTCATGGGGGCTGATAGACAACCAACTCTTTTCCTGTAATAAAAAATAGTATAGCTGGAGATTCTATTGATTATGAACATGATTCTTCTTCTATTCAGCCTAAATACAAGCCTTGAAATTATTTATAGAAGTTTTTAAATTAGGTTAACAACGAATGATGGTTTTTAGATACTAGACCACGAGATACAAAAACCATTCCTTGAACATCTTTAAAGCCACCCAGGATCTCTTTTTATTTTCTATATGATTCCTCATAGTATCACTCTATTTCATTTAAGGACATCTCTATTCTTTTAAAAATCTATCTAATATCATCTCTATAATCATAGAACTCGCGAACCATATCAATCTTTATCTATTGCATCATTACTGGTGTGAATATATTACATTGAAGAGATTGAATTTGTAAAGTCATTGTATTCAAGTTTTAGAGCGTTTGATATAATCCATTCTAAAAATTTGAAACAAATGAATGTTAAATGGTGACAGAAGAAGAATTACGAAATTTTTTGATGAACATAAATTGAATTATTGAAAAACATCTTAATTTGCGAAAACATTCCTTCATTTCATCCCTAAAAGACTCAATTTCATCAATAACATCTTGAGATATATTTGATTTCACCATTAGAATATTTTAGAGAGACTATCATTGATAAAAACCCATTGAATTCTTAATTGGTAAGAAAAACATCCTTATAATCTCTAACTTGACTTTTTATATCTTTAAGATCATTTCAATTACGTCAAAAACAACTTGAAACCTTGGAGGGACTTATTGTAGATTTCTAATCAGCAATATTTGTGTATCTATTAACCCAGGAAAAATTTTAAAATTACAATTTGAAATAGAGGACGCCTTTAGTTCTCTAATATAATCCTTAGAATATTTGAACTCCTGTTTCAAATTATTATAAAATCCTAAATGATTATAAAAATTAGTTATAAGGAAAGAAGGAAAAATATTTCATTACATATCATTATAAACTCTTACTAACCAAGGGTTCTTCCTCATGAAAAATGAGAGGTGGTGATGGTGTAGGCGGTGTTTGTGAATGTTCAACTATTTCTATAGCCACATCACCATCTCTATATTTATCGGCTCTACCTTCACTAGAAAGTTATCTATGAAGAATTGGATCCACTATTTAATGTTCAAATTCAACTAATAGTCTAACTTATTCATTTGATACCCTATAAACAATCTCAAAATGCCCATCCTTATGAATTTTAATAGTTGTCTCAACAATTGGCTATACATATTGAACTCTTTTAGAAACATTGTTTATAACTCTAGCTACTTGATTATAAACTGGAACCTCCACTATAGGACTGACCTCTAGAAACTATGGTTCTATTCAATTAGCCACTTTTTACACCTGCACCACCCTAATAGAAACAATCTAAGAAGGTGATGCATCGCTAGGTGATGAGGTTTTGGAAGGATCCCTTAATCCATACCTTCCTGAATAACTGGATCAATGGAATTTGAAGATGGGTCCCATAAGTACCCAATGGTATTCAAAATAAATATATAGAGGGTATTAATCTTAGGTAATATGATGGAATATCCTTCAATTAAATACACTTATATACTCTTTATAATGAAGGATATAAGGTAACCAAAAGGGTAATAGTTTAGTTTACCTTTCTCTTCATAGAAATGATGCATGAAAAACATCATATATCATAGAAGTTTGAGATTTAAATTGTTTATTATGGAATATAAGACATACATATCTTGAAACAATATATTCTCCACTTCTCCATCTCTTTAGGATATACCAGTTTGAAAAAAAAGTTCCCTAGAACTTCCACTCATTTGGTAAATACCTGGCAGGATTTTTCTCAAGTGAGGAGGTTCCAAAAAAATATAAAAAACTTTATTGGTCCTAGTGAAATTAGAGAAACAAATATCTAACAGAAGTTATACTCTCCCTCATGGGGATAGTGAATAAACTCATACAAATTGACCTACAAAACCAGCACATCCTTACCATTAATATTTAAGGAAATTACATCCTCTATTCTAGTAAACTGAAACATAATATTTCTCAAAATATAATTTACTTATTCATAAAAAAAGAATCCCAATTTCTTCTCATCAAAAATGAACTCCCAACCTTTAAACTGAAGTAAATTATTTAGTAGTATCTTCATATATTTCATCCATTTCATATCAAGGTCATTTCAAGTAAGAACCTTATGTGGTGATCCGCTACCTTTGTATTTCATGGATTAACTAAAGCTTCCTTGATATTTGTTCATAGATTTTCCCATAGATGTTATTATGGTTGGAAGTCAAGATATGAATAAGAGTTTAGGGGTGATGGTTTAAATTTTGGATGAAGTTACTTATGAAAAAGGAAAATGGAAAGATGGTTGAATATAAATTTGGCCACAAACCTGAATCCCAAATTGATTACACACCTGAGTGTATATGGGTTTATTATAACTAATGATAAATAAAAAAAATATAAAATAAAAAAAATTATTTTCTAAAAAATAAACACTTAAATTCTAAAATAGAATACACTAAATTAATTTCAGTAAAGCATTAATAAAAATAATTAATAAATAAATCATAATTTAAAATTTACCAAACTAATATGGATTAAATTAATTTTAATTTTAATAATCCCAATTCAATTATTAAAAAATAAAAACACTCTTCCACAAGGAGATTATTAAAAATATCTATTAACTAATTTTCTGTAGAGATAAACTCAAGAGTAATATCAGCTTTCTCAGAATGAAGTCCCAAGAAATTATGTCTTAAGTCTATATATATGATTCTATAATGATTTAATGGTTTTTTTTGAATTATTAATAGCATTAGTGTTATCACATATAATTGATACTTGATTCTAATTGAATCCAAGATCAATTATGTAGTGTTTATCCACAATAATTGTGTATAAAAACTACCCGCAAAAATATATTCTACTAATGTACTAGACAATGAAATAGAGTATTATTTCTTAATAGACTAGGATATTGTGGATTTAAATAGAAAATATATGGTTTCATAAGTACTCTTCATATCTAGTCTGCAACCACCAAATTTGGCATTTGAATATGAAGTTAAATTAAAATCAATTTTTTTAAAAAGAATAGATAAATTGTTCCTTTTAAATAACTTAAAAATATTTGGGTAGTTTTAAAATTAGATTTATTAGTATTATCTTGAAATATTGCACAAATACATTCTTTAAACATAATGTCTAGTCTATTAGTAGTCAAATATAATATAATCCCAATTATTCCTTTGTATAGATGTTTATCAACTGGTCTCTCAGCATCATCCAAGTAAATATTTTCATTAGAACCCATAGGAGTTGTGTGTACTTTAAAAATTTCAAGTCCAAACCATTTAAATAAGTTAATTATATATTTTTAATGGTATAAAATATTTCTAAATTCATTTTGATTAATCTAAAACCCTAAAAATCAATTTAACTTCCCCATCATGCTCATTTAAAATTCTTTTTTTCAAGAGTTTTGAAAATTTATTACAAAAGTTTCTATTTTTGTATCCCAAAAACACATCATCAACATGTATCTAAACATAAAAATATCTAAAAATGAAGTTTTATTAAATAGGGTAGGATATTACTTTCTTACATAAAACCCATTTTATAAAATAAATGAACTTAAACATTTATACCATGCTCTAGGATATTTTTTAAGTCCATTAAGAATATTGGTAAGTTTAGAAACAAAATTTTGGAAAATGGGAATTTTAAAAAAGAGGAGGTTGTTCAATATAAACTTCATTCATAATAAAACCACTTATAAAATTATATTTTACATTATTATGATAAAATTTCAAATTCATATGCGATTCATAAGCTAGGATAATCCGAATGGCTTATAGTCTAGCTATCGGTGTAATTGTCTCTTCATAGTATATACCTTCTTCTTGGTTATAACCTATTGATTCTAGTCTAGCCATATTCCTATGTGACCATACAATGATCATCCTATTTATTTTTTTAAACCAATTTGTTCCTATAAAAAGATAGTTATAGGTTTTATGAACTAATTATCAACCATTTTTCCTCATGAACAGGTTTAATTCATTTTACATTGCAACAACCCAACTATAATCTACTAAAACATCTTATATCATTTTAGGTTCCTGTTGAGATAAAAATTCAAAAAAATCTATAAGGAATACTATACTCCTTTTAGTTCTAATACCATCATCTATGATTTAAATAACTATTTATAAGGGATAACACTTAAGGGTTCATGGTTATTTAGAAAACACACTTTCTAGTTCAATGGTACTTATCATTTTATGATTTTTTTATGAAAATAATGTTCCTACTCTTCATTATTTTTACATTCAATGAGATTTCAGTTATCATGTATTCAAAACAATTACTTAATTCATCATCTTGATACATTTGGTGACCAAAATGATGACTTTCATCAAATTTGACAAGATTTTATTCTTTCAAAATCAATAACCTTTTATTAAGAACCCTATATACATTTCAAGTAGTATAATAACCAAGGAAAATTCTATCATTGGTGTTTGGATCAAATTTACCAAGATTATCATTGGTGTTTAGAATATAAACCTCGCATCAAAAAAAAATTAAAGTAACCAAATTTTTACTTTCTATTATTCCCATACGGTGTTTTATTTAAAATTTGTATTATTAGAATTTTATTTATGAAGATAATATATTTACAACTCCATCCAAATAATGAGTAGGTAGGTTATATTCACAGAACATTTTTCTTGGAATATCCAGCAAAGTACTATTATTTATTTCAGTAACACCATTCTGTTGAGGTGTACTCGAGGTAGAAAAGCTATGCTTGATACATTTTTTGAATAGTATGAACTGAACTCATGGTATTCAAATTCTGTTACACTTTCACTTATTAAATAATATATTTTGGAATCTTTCTCTTTTTGAACTAATTTTCAAAACATATAAATATATAACATGCTTCACATTTAACACTTAAAAAATAAAACATAATTAAATCTATAGAAATAATCAAATAATACATAAAAAATAGTATCCTACCATATTATTTAAATTCTAGATGTCCAAATATTATATTTCAAATCCAAGATTCATTTCTTTCATCATTTAAATATTTCACCTTTTGTCTACTCATAGAATTAAGATATAAAGTATAGACATTCTATGTCCTAGGTTTTTCAAAGTTAATAATTATATATTTAAAAACTAAGCCTAAGTTATTTGAAAAATCAACAAAATTAACTTCATAACAAATTTGGAAATAATTAACTAATTATTTTTTAATCCTTCAACATAAAAAATTTGTTGATTATGACTGATCATGGATTTTCAACTAATGCAATTTCTATAATAATTCCTTTATCATTGTCACTAAAGTGACATTGCCTCCATAAACTGTTGGTAAGGAGTGGAAGTTATAGAAATCTCCACTCATATGTCTTGAATATCCGTTATCCATATACCATTTCTCAATGATTCTCTTTGAAAAGTTTACCTAGAAAGGAAAATCAAACAAGAAATTTATTCAGTACCCATATTTTCTTGTTTCTAGAAGTGTTAGAAACTAATAACTTGGGAATCCAAATATGTTTGTGTTATCCAGAAAATCCATCACCAAATTTGGAAAAACGCTTTCATAGAAAAGAATGTTTGCGTCCAGAAAATTGATGTTTTTTTCAAACTATAATTATTATTATAATTTATTATATCCTTACAATAAAAGATTGTAATTTTACAGAGTTTATTGTTCTTAGAACTAGGCACAAAATAGTTTTTCAAAGCACTAGATTCTCACCTGGGATTCAGATTCAAATATATTATTATGAGACTTATTATTTCCAATATTTTTATTCAAATAATTTTTACATTTGGTAAAAACACTAGTAGCATATTTTATGTCTTGAACTTATTTTTTCAATTATACAATCTAATTTCCAACATTAATACATGATGAAATATAATTTTCTATCTTGGTTTTCAAATCTGAAATCTTTTTATTTATATCCTCTTTATCATTATAAATAACATCATAGGACATTTTGAGCGTCTTATTTTTATTTTTTAAAGATCCTTATTTGTTTTCAAATATAGTATAGTGGTCATTTAATTACACAAATGATAAATTTTCATTTTCATTTTCAGACTCATGCTCAAATGAATAATACGAATGTACCACATTAATGTGTTCTATAAAGCACATGCTAGCATTCTGATTAGAATGTTCATCTTCTTATAATAAATATGTGACATCACTACAATCATATGAATCAATAAACTTGGATTTCATGTATTTATTGTTTTTCTTTTTGTAGAAAAATTTCTAAAATCACATCTTCTATGACTTTATATTATCTTGAATATTTGGACAATCTAGTTTGATGTTTCCATATTTTTTTCATTCACCACATATTACTTCTTTATAATTACAATAAAATTTATTATATTTGGTTAAGGGTTTCTTAACCATCTTTTATTATTGTAGAGATTTTGTAATTTCATGTAAATGTTAGAAATTTCACTATTTCGAGTAGAAATTCTTGAGGTATCTTCATTAGATGGCTCATCTATTTGAAATTATTCACTCTTCCTATAATATTTTGAATTTCAAAATTTTAAAGTAGAATTCTCATTTATAACTAATTTGTGCTCTCCATCTTTAGCTTACATATCTTCCTTAGACGCCATTAAATATCTAATGAGATCTTCTAATTTGAAATTCTTAACCTATATCGATTTCATAATGGAATAATAGATCCCACTCCATCTTAGTGATATAATTCTTAGGATTGTCAAATATTCATCTAGCTTAGAAATAGGTACTCCTAGTAAAAAAAAATTCAACTTTACTAAGTTTTCCATTCAATTTTTGCGATGATCCGATTTTTTGACATTCTAAAATGATCAAATTTTATGTTGGAAACATTATATCTAAGCTCGTGTACATTATTTTCACCTTTATTAGAAACTGTTTTAGTAGTCGATATTTCAGGGGCTGTTTCATTTTTTGAAACTTTTGTAAAATCCTCTGGACCAAGTACACATATTATTCCATTCATTTATTTATAGTTTAGATAATATCTATTTTAAGTATCTACACCCCAAGTTTGAAGTTGTTTTTCTAGAATTTAATAAGGCTTTTTGACATTAGGATAAACCTTAAGACCAAGGTTCTTTAAATTGATTACAATTTATTCCTATAAACAAATATAGTTTTTACAATTGAATTTGGGTGATATATCCATAGGTATAACTTCATTATTTTCAGTCATTGTATCCATTTTAAATATGATATTTGGATTTAAACGTTTAAAAACTGAGAAAATCAAGATTCATTACCTTTGATACCAATAATTGTTGGACTACTAATGTTGTTCCAATAAATAATTTTCAAATATTTAATAATATAAAATTATAATAAAATATATAATCCATACCTATTATATGTAATTTTTATTTTACATGTTGTCAAATATAATATAATTATTAATTTATAAAAATTTATATGTATGATATTACTAGTGTTATTCTTGAACTATCCACCTAGGAAATCGATTCTCATAACAGCTATACTTTCCACATTTAAAAAACTTGATTGATACTTTAGGAATAAAATTATTCCCCTTTTCTTAGCATTAACTGGACACCTCTTTTTTCCTTGGTAGATTTTTTCTTTATTCCCTCCAATACAACATACAAGAAATCATTATATTCTTTTATGACATTTTACTGGGTTCTTCATCCCGCATTCTTGACACATTGGTCATTGAGTATTTTTACCTTTATGATCCCTATCACCTAAACATCCATTTAGATTGAGTTTTCTATAATTTTATGTGTTAGGAATATCACCAAGGATCAATTAGTTAATCGTAGCTCATGATAACAATTTAAGAATAACAACAAGAGTTTTTACTATAGCTCTCATTATGTTTGGTTTCTCATTCAAACAATTATTTCATATTCCTTCACATCCATTTTTATTTTGGTTCCTACTAGATCACGTCATTTAATAAAAAAAATTAATCTAATTATATTAATGAAATATTAATAAACACTATTATGAGGAGGATAAACACAAGATATTCATAACCATGTAATCATAAAATATTTATATTTATCCAAAAATAATTATAATTATCACTAATATACTAACCATTTTTGTTATTTATGAATTTTAACTTATTATAAAATAATATCTTATCCTATAAACTTATCTAAACCTTTGATCTGATTCTCACTATAAGGGACCAGCCTTAAATACTACCTTAACTAAATTTTTAGTAAAGAATTATTATTCTTACATTTATAGGGTTGTTTATGATTTAAAGATATATAGAATCATGTTATATATTCTACATAAAAAACCATATCATATAATGTAGAAACTTTTGAATTGTATCTATTTTCCACCATTATAAGTCTTTCAAAATGAAACGTGTTTTATTTTCATGAAAAATCATCATGACATTCAACGTGACATCTTATTTATTATTTCCCATCCTTAAACCCTATGAATTTTTTTAAAATATGGGATGAGAAGAAAAAGATTAGTATGGGAAAAATAAATAAGAAATTAGTTAGTCTAGTGAAAAACATGAAAACCCATAACATTTTTACCTTTATCGCAATATTATTTTAGTGTGTGAAATAAATAATTTCCACCTTCCAAACACAGACTTTTAAGTTAAAGAAAAAAAATTAAAACCAATAAAAAGAATATAAAAACACTTTTTTGAATCATTTATCATTATATTAATAAATATTATTATAAATAACTGGATCCTTATTAAATCCATATAAAAAAATACACTGGTTAACTATCCCTTTTTTTCTTATAAAGGAAAAAACATTACCCAATTCATTAGAGAACTATCTAGCAGCACATATGCTATATATGGAACACCCATTATATAAGATATTTCAAGCTCACTCATTGTATAACCTATATTGGGATATCATGTTATCATCATATACCATATCATTAATAAAACAATTTTATACTTTCATCTTTTATCATAAAACCATTAAAAACTCTTTTGAACCCACATGAAAAACACTTTTTGATATTGAAATACATTTTTTGAGAAATCCATTTTCTAAAATAAAATACTAAGAAGAATTTTAAATTGGGTTTTTATTTTAATAAAAAAAATTAAATCTTATAAAAAAATCCAATTATCATGTAATGGTTCAAGTGGGGTGAAATTATATTGATACCGAATATATGAAAATAAAATATACCTTTTATTATTTGTAATGAAAGACCGAATTTTTCATATAAAATAAATTAAAAGATTCCTTTTTAAAAACCTTTGAATGAAATTAAAAAGGCGTATACAAGTTGGATGGGATACATTAAAAGATGATTTTTTGAAAGAAGGTCTATTAACTTGAGTTTGAATCATCACATACATTATTTATTTTCCTAAATAATAAACATATTTTAATTATTTAATTTATTAATTATTTATTCAATTTTATTATTCCTTTTTTATTTTATTCATTGACATGTTATATTCAATTTCTTAATTTTATAATTTTATATCAGATGTCTTGATGATATTCAACTCATATGTCCAAAATGAATTTGGTAGGATGACAATCGTCTAATGGATAATTATTCCATCATATATAAAAAATAATGAAATAATTATCACTTTTATACATAAATTATAGTTTTAAAACCCATAATAAAATATATTTATGAAAAATAAACTACATTACAATCATGAATACATTAGGTTGAACATATATGTGAGTAACATTCCAATTTTTCAATGATAATTATGGAAAGAAGTTATATATAATTTCATTTTTTTAAATAATGATAATAATATCATAAATACTATAACAACCCTTATTTTTTTTACACACAAAATATCGATTTATTACAGAAATTCATCACTAGATACAACATAAAAGATTGAGAGGTCTGGTGACTTTGGGGCTTAGGAACACTACATAACATCTTAGAACATAAAACACACAACATCTTTGTTTAAAACATATTTTACATGACCACTACATTCCCTTGTACTTGTCATTGCATTGAATAACCAGAGGACATGCACAAGGGAATGGTGAGCTATAAAGCCCAGTAAGGGAATAAACATAGAATAACCTGAGAAATAAAATACATGTTATAAAATAGGCATATCAATGGATCACAAGAGAAACATGAACATAAAGGCATGATAAAGCATCATAATTATAACATGGAAATGCGGCCACAACACATAACATGGAATTAGCATGTGCCAAGGCTCATTGCACATGGAGCATTAGTAAACCCTCATTGCCCATGAACCATGAGTAAAACATCATTTCAATGGAATTGGCATGAGTCAACACCCATTTCACATAACGTATCATGATACTATACTTTACCCAATGCATTGGAGTGCTATCAGGGCACACCCTTCTTGAACATTTTATTTCATGCATAAGTGTGCCACATGGATCATACAACATGGAATCAATCATCAATATTTATTCCAAGATAAAGGGATGTGTAATACATAAATGAAACATTATAATCAATAAGTAAATGTTCATAAAGTTGAATACCCTTGATAGATAATTGGTCATGGAATTCACTACATAATGACATTGGCTTGGAAAATCGTAGTGCAATTTCGGCAGCATAATGGCGTGAAATAAGAACTCATAAAAAATGAATTATGAGAGATAAAGGGGTGTATCATCAAATTTAAATGAAATTGATAGTAAGGGGTCATATAGATACATGTACCAACAAATTTAATGAAATTTAGATGCATCATACAAAAGAATTACTTGGATGTAAAAGAGGAGAGAGAAATCTCCCATGGAATTTCAGCGTGGTAACTACTGTACATGGAATGAATTAATTAGAGGGAAAGGCGTCTCCCATCATCAAAACATAAATAGGTAAGTATTGGGGAGGTGAAAAGTCATACCACAACATTTTTAATTTAAAACAAAATGGCATAACAACTTAACGAATATTGGACCAAAATGAGAAGGGAAGAAATCCCTTACTTTGATGTGTGATACCAAAGGCTTGGGAGAGTTGTGAGAGAGGATTATTGAGAGCTTGGGGAACATTGGGAGGAATATAGGGAGAGTAGGGAAGGGTTTGTTATAACTCTATAGGCTTTGAGTGAAGAGGAAGTGGGAGCCTGTGTGGGTGTATATATGAAAGGATAGCGAATTATTTATTATTTAGGTTTGGGAACCCTCACATTAAACTAATGAAATCCACAAACCAGTCGATGGTTTTGGCCCATGGTTTTTTCCAAAGGGTAGCTTAAAACAATATTTTATAATACCAATATCCTAATATCTTAAAATAATAGGTTTGCATATGTGGAGGTTAGTCACACTCTCAAGGAAAACAATTTAAAAAGACAAAATGTTTTATAAGACATGAAGGGTCCACTAATGATTTTTAAAATAAATCAAAAGACCCAAAATCACATTATATTAAAGGTAAAACAAATATTTTCTGAACATAATTTTTATAGTATTTTATTACATCACTATTGGGTATTTATGATGTCAAAAAACACATTATATATTGAAATGGTATTTAATTTTTAACCAAAAATTCATCTGTCTAAGAAAATAATTAAAAATTAATTGTTGGATAATTTCAACATCTTGATTCCAAAAATACTATCCATTTAATCTAAATATTTTTCTAAATATGTGAATTTTTACTTTTAAAATAAAAACTGTCATTTATCCAAAATTCATGGGTTTTGACAAAAACAGCTTTCAAACCTTAATAAAAATTACAGTTCCATTCATAAAATTATACGATAATTTATATTTAATAAAAATAAATTTAATAATAATAATAATAATTTTTTAAATATTATTTAATTTAACAATTCATTAACTCGTAAAAATAGATTTCTTAGTTGAATATTATCTAAAAATATTATTTTTTCTTTAAAAACTATTTACAAATTAACAATAATAAAATGAATGCACATTCTTTATAAAAAAAATAATATACATAGTCATAGTGCTAGGGTCTTGTTACATAACCCCTTATACCAGTTGCATAAGACCGAACAGTATGGTGTGAGATGGTGATAGACTCTTGGGGTGGTTCACATAACATCCCTCGGGTGGTAATCTCTATTAACTTCCACTTCTCTCGTAGTCGGTTCCACTCAAGCCTAACATGTTCAAGATATACTTGGGCTTGGTCAAGAGAAAAGCCCAATGATTCCACCTCCTTTCTGAGCTCTGACAAATGGGCTTTGTATAGGGCAAGTCTACTGGATGAGGCCATCGCTATCTTTTCCTAAGTAAATTGGATTTGTTAATCACTTATATTTATACTAATCATGTGATCACTGTTCAACGACTATATTACCAATGGTCACAATTCATAATGGTATTTTAAAATATAGAAACATAAAACCAATGAAGTTCTCATTTTATAAAACCATAATAAAAATTTAATTAGATCAAGAGTAATTTACATTAATGAAATTTCGGGTCATTACAATCTTCCCCCATTAAGAAATTTCACCCTCAAAATTTCCTTTTCCCACTCTAAAAAAAATTCGGGTAACTCTGCTTCATTACTTCCTCTGATTCCATTGTCGCTTCTTCAAACTTTTGGTTTTTCCACAACAATTTGATGAGGGGAATTGTCTTATTTCATGGAACATTTTCTCTTTGATCGAATATCATTATTGGTTTCTCCTCTTAAAAAATATCATCCTCTAGTTGTACTACCTCTGAAGAGAGTACATGTGAAGGGTTTGGTATGTACTTATTTAAGAGGGATACAGGAAATACATCATATACATTGGCCATGGTAGGTGGAAGGGATAGTCGATAGGCCACATCCCCAACACAATCAAGAATCTCGAAGGGTACAATGTACCTAGGACTTAACATACCTTTTGTTCTAAACCTCATGACCTTATTTCATGGAGATATGTGTAGAAATACCATGTCTACAACTTTAAACTCAAGGTCTTGCCGAAAATTATCTGCATAACCCTTCTGTTGACTCTAGGCTGCCTTGATATGTTGCTAAATGGTTTTCACCTTCTCCACCATTTCTTTGACCAATTATGGTCATGGAAAATTATGCTCACTGACATCATCCCAACATGTCAGTGATCTGCACGTCTTCCCATATAGGTTTTCATAAGGGGCTATTTGGATGCTCGAGTGGAAAATCTTATTGTAGGAGAATTCAACTAGTGGAAGATGTTGGTCCCATCCTCTTTTGATGTCCATAAGACATGATCTTAACATATCCTACAGTTTCTGAGTAGTTCGCTCATATTAGCCATAAATTTGAGGATGAAAGGCCGTATTGAAGTTCAGTTCAGTATCCAGAGCATGGTGAAGACTCTTCCAAAACATATTGGTGAATCTTGGATCTCGATCAGATACAATAGATAGTGGTAATCCATGCAGCCTTACCACTTCCCTGATATATATATATATATATATATATATATATGCTAGTTTATCCAATGATATATCCTCCCGAATTGCAATAATGTGTGAAAACATTGTAAGATGGTCCACAATAATCCAGATTTCATTGTTGCCATTGAATGTCTTCAAAAGTCCGATGACAAAGTCTATGGTGATTTTCTACCATTTCCATGCTGGTATGGGTAATGGTTGCATCATCCACTTAGACTTATTCCTCTCTTCCTTAACTTGCTGACACACCAGGCACTTTTATGTATACTCATTGATATCCTTCTTTATATTATCCCACCAATAATTCTCTCAGAGATCTCGATACATCATTGTGTTTCCTAGGTGAATAGATAAATTTAAACTATGTGTACCATCCAAAAGCTACTTCTTCGGCTCCAGACATCATGGAACACATAGTATTTTCCCAAATCTCACAATTCCTTCTTTATTAACATTGAAATATGAGGATTTCTATTTTCTGATATCTTCTACTTTTTTCTGAATTCCCACATCATCCTTTTAAACATCGTTTATCCTTTCAAAAAGTGATGTTTGATCAATCATTTGTGAAAGGATTGATGATGTCCCCTTCTTTATGATTCCCATGTCCAGCTTCATCATGTCTAAGAAGATTGGATCCTTCTAAATTCTCATCAATGATAAAATCATCGGGTCCTTTCTACTTAGAGCATCTGCCACCTTGTTCGCTTTCCCAGGGTGGTAATTGATTGACCAGTCATAGTCTTTGATCAGCTCTAACCATCTTTGTTGGAACATGTTCAACTCTTTCTATGTGAATATATAATTGAGGATTTTGTAGTCCATATATATTTCACACTTCCCCCTAAAGAGATAATGCCAAAAAAAAATTAAAGTGGAGATCACCATAGCCAACTCCAAATCACGTGTTGGATAATTCTGATCATGAACATTCAATTTCCTTGAATCACAGGTAATGACTTTGTCATTTTTCATCAACACACAGCCCAGGCCCTTATTCAAAACATCACTTAATACCACAAAACATTCTCCACTTGTTGGTAAAGTGAGCACGGGCGCAGTGATAAGCCTCCTTTTTAACTCCTTGATGCTTTCTTCGAATTCATCACTCCATGAAAACATTACTCCCTTCCCTGTTAGCTTGGTAAGAGTGTTGGAAAATCGTAAGAAATTTCTCACAAATCGTCAATAATATCCATCTAAAACTAAGAAGCTACAAATATCTGTTACTGATGTTGGCCTTAGCTATACCTCAATTGCATCTATTTTGGATGGATCCATAGATATCCCATTGCTTGGGATGATATGACCCAAGAATGAGACCTCCTTCAACCAGAACTCACACTTGCTATACTTTTCATAGAGATTCTCCATCCACAAGGTCTCTAGTACAGTTCTTAGATGCTCCTCATGATCATCCTTGGTTTTAAAGTAAATCTGAATATTATCTATAAATACTACCACAAATTTGTTGAGGTAATCCCTAAAGACTATATTCATCAAGTCCATGAATATTTCTGGAGCATTAGTGAGTCTTAAAGGCATTACTATGAATTTATAGTGCTTGTGTCCTATATGAAAATCAGTCTTACAGATATCTTCCTTCTTCACTATTACTTGATAACACCCTGAACACAAATCCACCTTGGAAAAGTATTTGTGTTCCACGCAGCTGATCAAATAAGTCATTGATTCATAGGAGAGGATACTTGTTCTTTATTTTGATTTTTTTAAGCTCACAATAATCAATGCAAAGGGGAATTGACCCATCTTTCTTTATGACTATACGAGGACTGGTGCACCCCATGGTGAAGCACTTGGGTGTATAAACCTTTTATCAAGATTCTGCGGTAGTTTTTTCTTCATCTCATCAAGCTCCACGACAGCCATTCTATTTGGAGTCTTGGATATTGGAAATTCCCCAGTTATAATATCAATTGATAATTCAACATCTCTTTTAGGAGGAAGACCAAGAAATTCCTCGGGAAACACTTCAGTGAATTCCCTCACAATAGGCATGTATCCAAAGATGGTTTCCTCCTTAGACTCAATCATATGAGCAAGATATGCATGCTTATTGATAAATAATATCGACACATGAGATGATGGAGCTATAGAAGATTCATCTTCCTCCTTGAACTTGTATAGAATCAGGGGTCAATTATTTATATGGAGAGTGATTTCCCTCTCACAACAATTTATGTTGGATCTATATAAGGAAAGCCGACCCATTCCAATAATTTCATCAAATTCTACAAGAGAAATTATGATGAGGTTCTTCAGGAAATTAAATTAATAGATTATGAAAGGGGAGGAGTTATATTGATGGGATGAAATGATTGCGCTATTTTTCGTACTCCTCGACATCTTTACTTCCATGATTCGTGGTGGTGCGGGAATTGTTCAACTAAAATTTTGGGATATAAAAGAATGCAAAAAACTTGAATCAAAAAGTATGTTAACTATTATTAAATGATTAACTAGCATACTTGTCACCACTTCGTTGTTAGGGTTTACTTTGGCAGTAGTAATGGAAAAATATTTACCTTGATGCCTTAGAGGTTTTTGGTTGCCTCCATAAACCCAAGGTGAAGGGAACTGATTTTCAAGATGACCTAGTTATTTGTAGTTATAGTAATGAACAATGCGTTGAGGTTTGAATGGAGCATTCCTATCCTCTGCAGTAGCCATGATTTTTTCTTGTCCACAGTTAACAGCTAGGTGCTCTTGTCTTCCACACCTAAAGCATTTTATCACCAACTTCAGGGAATTTCTGGGGTGCTTGTTTCTGCACCTTTGGAAACTGGAGTGCTGTATATTCATAGAACTGTTGGATTTACACCTCATACCGCCAGTATTGAAGTCCAACTTACACTTATTATCCCTATTATACCCCTGATATTCTCCAATATTCATTTTAATCTTGAGGGAACATTTGAAAATTTTCTCATAGCTGTCAATGTCACGGATCGCCAGCGCTTTTTGTAGGCTAGGTTCCAGCCCACTAAAGAAGCGGTCAACCTTGCATTCGAGGGTAACGACAAAGCCAGAGGTGTATTGTGCAGGCCTTGTGATGTTTTCCTCATAATCTATAATAGATTCGTCATCTTTTTTCTTGTGGGTAAGGAAGTCCCTTTCAATCTGAAGCTGTAGGATTCACAAAAAATATTTATTGAAAAACATCTTCTGGAAATCCTTCCATTCCAACACCTCAATCTCCTCCTTAGGCTTCATATTTTCTTTAAACGTACACCATTGATCAGCATCACCCTCCATACGATAATCATCCAGGTTATACTTCTTTGGTTCTAAACATTGAAGGATGGAGAAGATCATTTCAATTGAGTTGATCCATTGTTTGCCGATTGAGGGATCATATGATCCATTAAAAGTAGGAGGCCTTTATCTAATGAAGCTCTCGATAATAACTCATTCTTTGGGGGGGTTTAACTTTCTTCTTGACCTATGTTTATATTCAAATCTTGAGTTAAGTAAGATAGAAGTGTGACAATGTTTGCAATTCCCGCTCCCATCGGATTGGGAATCTTATTAGCATAGTCATCACATTGATCATCACATCAGTTATTTTCCCGATCCATCCTGTTATTGGACATTGGATGGAATAAAAGGAGAGTTAGTGGTAACACATAATGGGTAATCCAAGGAAAAAATTGGTGACTTATAAATAACTTTTATTTCATTAACTTATGAATCCATAGGATTCAAACTATGCTATTTATGATCTATTTTCTAACATATATTCTTAGAGAGAATTTTTTCATTACCTTTATAAGGGTTCATACTAAGCTTGTGAATTTACCAAAGAATATCCCCTGGGAGTGTCATAACCAATAGTACAGCAAGACCCATTGTCATGCAGCAGTTCCCATTTGAGTCTAGCTCAAAGCGGTGTTTTCGGGTTTTACCCCTAGGAAACATATGTGCCAGAGCCACCCCTATCTACTCATATCCAGACATGGATATATTTGCTTGATAAACCACTTACTCAATACTCACCAATACATAGGGATATTTTTATTATACTTACTCTTGTCGCTAAGTCTTCACTAGGGCTTTCTAATCCTAATACCAAAAATAACTAAATCTATCTTTTAATACCAACCATAACAACCCCACTTTTTTACACACTTAAACCTGATTTATTACATAAAACATCACTTGATACAGCATTAATGATAGAGAGGTCTACTGTCTTTGTGGCTTAAAAACATTACATAATATCTTAGAACATAAAATTCACAAAATATTTATTGAAAAATTCCTTTACATGACCACTACATTCCCTCGTACTTAGCATTGAATGGGATAACCGGGGGTCATCCATAAGAAAAGGGTGAGCTATAAATCCTAGTAAGAGAATAAAAATGGAATAATATGACGAACAAAATACATTTTAGACAATAGGCATATCAATGTAGAATAAGAGAAACATGAACATAAATTCATGATAAAGCGTGATAATCATAACATGGAAATGTGGCACCAACACTTAACATGGAATTCGTATGACCAAAGGCTCAGTGCACATGGAGCATGAGTAAACCCTCATTGCACATGAATCATGAGTAAAACCATGTTTAACTTGAATTAGAATGAGTCAACACCCATTTCACATGACGTATCATGATACTATTCTTTACCCAATGCATTGGAGCGCTGTCAGGGTGCACCCTTCTTAAACATTTGATTTCATGCATAAGTGTGCCACATGGATCATACAAAACCTAATCAATCATAATAATTTATTCCACGATAAAGGGATGTGAAATACATAAATGAAGATTTATAATCAATAAGTAAATGTTCATAAAGGTTAATACCCTTGATAGTTAAATGGGCATGGTGTTCACTACATAATTTCATTGGCTTGGAAAATCATAGTGCAATTTCGGTAGCATAAAGGTGTGAAATAAGAACTCATAAAAATTGGATGATTAGAGATAAAGGGGTGTATCATCATATTTACATGAAATGGATAGTAAGGGGTCATATAGATTTATGTACCGACAAATGTAATTGAATTTAGAAGCATAATAAAAAAGAATTACTAGGATATAAATGAGGAGAGAGAAATCCCTCATGGAATTTCGGCATGGTAACAGGTATACATGGGAGGCATTAATGAGAGAGAAAGGGGTATCCCATCCTCCAAAAATAAAGAGGGAAGTATTGGGGAGGTGAAAAATTATACCCCAACATTTTTAATTGAAAAAAGGGCATAAGAACTTAAAGCAAATTGGAAAAAAATGAGAAATAAAGAAATCCCTTACATGGAAGTGTGATCCCAAAAGCTTGGAAGAGGCTTGAGAGAGGCTTCTTATGAGCTTGGGGAACCTTGGCAGGATTCTAGAGAGGGGATGGAAGGGGTTGGTCTCACTCCAAAGGCTTTTAGTGAAGAGGAAGTGGGAGCTTGGGTGGGTTTGTATAGGAAAGGAGTGTAAATTCTATATTATTTAGCTTTGGGACACCTCACATTAAACTAATCAAAACCACAAACCAGACCATGGTTTTTGACCATGGTTTTTTCCAAAGGGGATTGGAAAACAATATTTTATAAGGCCAATAGACGAACATCTTAAAATAATAGGTTTGCTTATCTAGAGGTGAGTCACATTCCCAAGGAAAACAATTTAAAAAGTCAAAATGTTTTATAAGCCTTGAAGGGTCCACTAAAGCTTTGTAAAATAAATCAAACAAACCCAAAATCAAATTATTTTAATGGTGAAACATATATTGGCCGAAAATATCTTTTATATTATTTTATTACATCACTATTGGTTCATTATGATGTCATAAACACATTATATATCTAAACAGTATTTAATTTATACCCAAAAAATCGACTGTCTCAAGAAAATTTGAAAAATTCACTGTTGTATATTTTCGACGTCCTGATTCCCAAAATAATATTATTTTTATCTTAATAATTTTTTAAATAAGTGAATTTTTACTTTTAAAATAAACAGTGACATTTAATCCAAAATTCTTGGGTTTTGACAAAAATAGCTTTCAAACCATAATAAAAATTACAATTGCATTCATAAAATTATATAATAATTTATATTTAATAAAAATTAATTTAATAATAATAATAATATTTTATTGAAATATTATTTAATTAAAAAATTCATTAATTCATTAAAATAGATTTCTTAGTTAAATATTATCTAAAAATACTATTTGTTCTTTAAAAACTATTTACAAAGAAACAATAATAAAATGAATGCACATTCATTATAAAAAAAATAATGTACATAGTCATAGTGTTATGGTCTTGGTACATCACCCCTTATAACACCCACATAAGACCAAAGGGTAAGGTGTGTAATGGTGACAAACTCTTTGGGTGGCTCAGATAACATCTCTCAGGTGGTAATCTCTATTAACTTCCACTTCTCTGGTAGTCGGTTCCGCTCAAGCTTAACATGTTCAAGCTTGTCTTGGGCTTGGCCAAGAGCGAAGCCCAATGACACCACCTCCTTTATGAGCTCTAAAAAATAGTCTTCATATGAGTCAAGTATACTAGATGAGGCCATTTCTTCAATTGTCTATGTAAATTGGATTTGTGAAAGATCTATATTTATATTAATCATGTGATCACTATTCAATGGCTATATTATCAATGATCACAATTCATAACGGTATTTTGAAATACAGAAACATAAAACCAATGAAGTTCACATTTTATATAACCATAATAAACATTTAATTAGATCAAGTGAAAATTCTATTAATTAAATTTTCGGTTGTTAAAAATACCATATTATTTCTTTAAATATACTTATATATATTATCCATGTGATGTTGTTAGGAAAACAAATCACGTCACTTCATGGAGGTGGTAGTCCACACGTACGCACTAACATCATTAGTATTTTTTAGTGAAGGTAATGTTAAGACAATTAATGATATATTAATTCTAAAAAATTATATAAATTTCATGAATATAATTTATATACATTTAATAAATTATCATAACGAGCTTTGAAAGGCAGTGGTGATAAAAAATTACATCGGTTCATGAGATGGTAGATTGTTGTACATACGAACAATGAATTTTATTCCCACTTAATTGAATAATAGATGGATGTAGGTCATGAAAATAAAATGTTAAAACCTCAGTTTATGGAAGATACCGGTTTTATTATTTTATAATGCTTGATGAAATTGTTATGGAGGTATAAGAAGAAGAAGAAATGGAAATGCTTGATTAATAACTATACCCCTTCTTCAGTCAACCCATTAATGTTTACACAAAAAAGATTTCCTATGTTTTTTTATGATCAATGCAAGGAATATATAATGTGGTGAGGGATTTAGGTATGTATTTTTTGAACCAATATTTTTTTAAGTGTGAATAAAAGAGGAGAGGAGGTTCGCTTTTATAAGAGCGGGGTGGGTCACTCTTGGAATTTCATAAAGTATTAAATTAATTTTCATATTAAAATGGATATAAATTGATACTATTTATTGATAACATGTTGTTGAGTCAAAATCATATCATCAAATAAAAAATAAACAATTTTAGGTGATGATTTCACCCTTATCATTTTGTTTTATCCTGAGTTAACCCATTTTGAAAATTATCGTGGTATTGATGTTTTTACTCTTTATGGGTAATGAATGTTACTATAAAAAAACAGACCATAAATGAACCATGGTTGATATTATCAACCAAATATAATATAATTTAATAAATATATATTTTTATAAATTATAAATCATTAAATAAAATATTATTTATTATAAAATATCATTATTGTTAATTTTGAAATTATTTGTTTAATTTGATTTTAAATACATCAAGTAGACGATGAATTTAGAATATAATAATTTTAAAGAACCAAAAATATGTTATAGTTATCTAATTATTTTTTAACATAATTAATCCCTTCAATTATATTACTTTTAATATTTTTAAAATATTTTATTTTATTTTTCTTTTAATTAAGTAAATATTGTGTCAGCATTGTGAAAGCATTTATGATAGTTATATAATTGTTAAAAATTATAAAAAAATTATCATGATGAAAATAATTTCATTATTCTAAAAATAACCATTAATATTTTTTTCAGAACTTTATTTTTTCTTTTTGGGTACACATAAGAGATATTTAAAATCAAGAGGGTGACATTTTGTCGTTTCATTACTTAAAATATTATATTGGGAAATATCATCGACAAGTGTATCATAAACAAATACATATAAAGAATATGATGATAAGGATAAAATACCTTTATAAAAAATATTGAAGATGAAAAATGGTGTCTTTTTCACCTAGTTTTAACCTAGGTTAACCTAATTAACCCTTTTATAGTGGGGAATATTGTTACTATATTTACAATTAATTGTGATAAAAAATTAAGATGAATTTATTAAATAATAATAAATTTTCAAATTATAAATATGGTATCAATTTCACCAAATTAAATCTCTATATCTAGTAGAAATTCATTTAATAAAACCCCAAAAAAGTGTGAAAAAATTGGTTTTTTAGGAAAATGCATTTTCAGGTAATAAATGACTTTATATTAACCCTATGACTAGAAATAAACATTATTTGAATTTCAATTAATATAAGTTGAAATATAATATATATATTTTATTTAAATTTTTCCTTATTAGGTGTTATTATAAATAATTGAAATGGATAAACATCATGCACTTAAAAATAGTTTTTGGAACACTATATTTTTTAGCATATAAATAATCTTATAACAAAATCATGTAAATTTACAATTCAAGTGAAATTAATTAGATTAATATAAATAAAATTTTGAAAACATTTATTTAATAATTAATTAATAATATAATTATAATTTTAAATTAATTAATTTAATGAAAATGAAAGATATAATTATAAAAATCTATAATTTTAACTATTCATAAAAAAATCAATCATTTTAGGGAAAACCCAAAATTTCCCCAGAATTTAATTTTGATATGATTAATTAGAAAATAAAGTTAATTTTACTAAATAAATTTTCTAATATTTTAGAAAATAATTATAATATTTTCTCACAAAATAAAATAAAAATCATTTTTGAAGAAAACATATTATTTCAAGAAGAAATTGTCTATATTAAAAATTGTGTGCTTACTTCCTAAGAATTTATAATGGAATTTTTATTGAGTATAGGTTTTATATATATTTGATAAAGTGGATAATATTATTCATAACCACCAATTTAATGTTCATTTTTAAATAATAATATTTTGTAGTTCATATAGGCTCGATGTTGTGTTTCGTCTATATTATAGATCATTGATTTCTTTATTAAAATATAATGGTGTTACATTTTTATCCTTTTATAATCTTCAAGACATGTTATATAATTTCATTAATCATAAACTATGTGTATAAAATTATCATCTCATTTTGATCACAACAATTATCTATTAACAAAACAAATTATCTTATAGCTTAAGAGAAATGAGATAAGATACACATTATATTCTTTAATCCATCTCAACTTGAATTTTTTTCATTCTAATATATTATTTAAAAAATATTTGATTCATCACTCAAATGAAAACTACAAGATCTACAAATTCTTCCCTTTTTTTAACAGTCATATATTTAAAAAAATGTTCAAAATATAAAGTTGGATCACTTACCCTTTAAAAGAGAAGAATAAAATTATATAATATTAATGCCTAACATAGAAATTAAATGGGTCTTCCAAAACTAATTCGGGTATCTTGTAAAATTATATACTTCAAAATCATTAATCCATCCAAATAACACCCTTAGGATTCCAGGACCTCATTTGGATACTCAAAGAAACACCATTAGACTCTATAACTAAATTTATTCTTTAAATTTGAACTTTTATTCACTTTTATTATCTATAAAGAACCAGAACTCGACATCAGATTCCAAGTTCAACTATTTTCCACACTTTGAGTATATCAGGTAAAATTTTGTTGAACTTAGTCATACTATCAAAAAAATTTCCACACAAGACATCAAAATCAGTTCCTTAATAATAACTAGCCTTAAAAAACCAATATTCTCTCCAAGTCCTTATCATACTCAATCATATTGATTATTATTAACACACCCAATCATATTGAGTATATGAACCTAAAATTATTTAGTTTATATTTTACATCTAATTCCTTTTAAACCTTATTTTAATCCTTTTATGCTTCTCAAAAGCATCAATATTCACCTGTTATACAACTTCAACATTTGGTTTCTTAGGAAGAGGTTTCTATAGTACATAAATTTTATTTTACTTATGAACCCTTCTTAATTTTATGATCTTAAGAGTTTATTATATTAAGATTTTCCTTCCCAATAATTAATCCCAAAGTTTATTTTCGTAATGATATATCATTATTTATAACAGAAGCTTTTATGAGATGAGTATCTTGTTTTATAACCATTTAATAAGGAAATTAAATAAAATTTTCCCACTTAAACTATGAACCCTTTTAAATTATTCAGATTAATTAGTGAGAAATGAACTATATTTCACAAATAAATGAGTCCATTTTAGTGTTCATCTCACAAGTATACTATTTAGGTATGGAATTATTCCAATTATATCATATATCTCTCTTTGATAGTTGATAAAAAATACCTTTGTCTAATACAAAATATAGATTAACTGAAAATATAAAACCAAATTTTTTTTTTAAAATAATAATGGTCTCAATTTATTTCTTAACACACAACATCGAGCTTTATGCGAATTGTGATATACTATACAAAGATAATTATTTAAATGTGGTCATTACAATATAATCATTGAATTAAGGGGTATTAATAAGTGCAATTATATTATGAAATTTATGTATAATTTTTCTACTCAATATGAATGTATTTATTTGGGTTTATGAAATAAGCACTCAATATTTAGTGGTCATTTTATGCTCCAGAAAATGCTTTTTTCTTAAAAAATTGGTGTTATTGTGTTTCATGATAAAATATTATAATTAAATTCCCCCACTTAGAACTTTTATTTAAAAAGGAGATATTATTATTGAAATCATAAAATGAAAATTATCTCAGGGTTATTGTTTTGGATTTTATTTTGAAAATATTTATTTTTCTATAATAGTGAAAAATACTAATTTTATTTAAATTTTTATTTTTTCATGTATTTATAGAGTCTCATTTTTTTAAATTGGTACTAAAATTTAATTTTTATTTTTATTAAACATAATCCAATTAATTTCATTATAATTGACAATATAGTTAATTTTGGTATAAAAAGATTTTATACTTAAAAAGACATTTTTTGGAAAACATTTTTTCATCAAGTTTTTCTGGTTTATTTCAAAAGTAACTTTAACCAATTATAGGGATTGAATATGATAAAATAGTTTACAAGTCTAGAATAATAACATTCGATTTGGTTATAATTTCAACATTATATTTGGTCATAATGAATAATAACTGTTGTAAATATTTATCACTTTATTAAGGGTATATCGAATAATTATAGTTAAAAATAAATTGACAAGGATTTAAAATATTTCCAATACGAACCTTGGTTGTATTATATGATTTTATTTCAAGCATCCTCATCCAATATTCAAATATATGGAAAATTTGTTCAATTTTTCTGTGATAACGACCATAATATTATTTCAAGTAATGAAAAAATACAAAATGTCACTCTCTTTATTTTTATAGATATAATGTTTTATATTGGGATAAAAATATCTATTTTAAATAGGAATTAATTATTTTATCATGTTAATATATTTTTTATTTTTATGAATCTAATAATTACCTAAAGTGTTTACTCAACACTGACAAAGTGTTTGTTCAAATAGTAGAAAAATCAAGCAAATGAATTTAAAATTTTACAAAGTAATATTTTTTGGAATTTTTATTGTGTTCCATTAAATTTTGATATGAATATAATTTATTAGGTAGTTGATAAACGTTTATATTCAAATTAAATTACTATTTTTTTAAATTCAACTGTGTAAAAAATCCAAAAATTGACTTAAATTGTATCTTATGTTAAATAATATATTATTAAATTAATTAAAAATAATTAAAATATCATATTTAGGAAAATTAATGGGATTTAAACATTAATATTAACCATTATACACTTATGGTTCACTTTTACTTTTATAATTAAATTCTAGATCAACAATGAGTAAAAAACTTCGATATTGTAGTAATCGTTAAAAAGGTTGGTGATGGGTTAAAACTAAAAGATAATTGTAAAATATAAATATAAACTTGTATAAATATATTTTAATGAGATTATTTATACTTATAATCATAATATATTCTATATATTTAAATTTTTAATCACTTTAACATGAAAATTAATTTATATTAATTTAATACTTTAAGTAATTCCTTGGTTTCCCCTCTACTCACTTATATAAGGGCACCACATATCCCCTCTTCCTAACACTTATTGAGCCACTTAAATAAAAAACATATTTCAAAAAAATTATTAAAATCCTTATATACATTTTAGAGGTTATTTAATTATTAAAATATCATCCCTTGGGTCCTTAAGGATAGATCAAAATGAGGTTCTTCAATGTGGTTGTAATCGTCTTAGCCAATCCATTTCAATTTACTAATTCTACTACATCCTTAAAATTTTCCTATCCATTCCAATAAAATAACTTAATTATTTCTAATATTCTTATATTTAATTATTTTAATGTAATAACCTTATTCATATCATTTTTAAATGAAATGGAAAATTAAAATATCGCTTGTATGTACGTGTGCACTACCACAACCATGATGATATTCAATTAATTTTCCATTACGCCCTCACATGGAAATTTATATAGATATATTTAACAAATATATATTATATATCATAAATTTTTATGGTTTTTTAAGGTTAATTATTATTTACCTTTATTTTGTTACATCCATTGAAAAATGGAAACATCACTCATGCATATATACCGACTACGATCTCCATGAAGTGAAGTGATTAATTTTTAATCACCGCTTTATATGAATATTTATAAAATTAAATATAATTATTACATATTATAATAATTAAATTACAAAAAAATATCAATACAACGGAATGATGATCAATTTATAAGTACTGGAACTGTTGAACTGAAACTTACAAGAAAAAAATAGTTAAAACTAAAAATGATGAAATTAATAAAGAATTATTAAAAAATGGGTGTTAAAATGTTATAATTGAATCATATATTATATCATAAATATTTATATGGTTATTTTATATAATTATAATAAATATTTAAGAATAATAAATTATTATATAGAATTTATGAAACAAGTTAGATGTGAGGTAAGGATTTCTCGTCTCACATTCATTTTTGTGAGACATATGCCATATTCATCAAATGTTTCTATTATGTGGAGTATATAGTACCAATGAATTTATTTTATGATAATATTTATAAAAATTACATATACATAAAAAATCATATACGGTTCCCCCTTTCATGAAGTTTTGATTCATATATTACCAATGTTGTAAGGGTTCTTCATCTCAATATTGTTTTGTTTAGACATGTTTGATGTTATGAAGATATTTATGTTTATGAGGTACATATACAAACCCTTTGAAATGTTCTATCATGGATCCTTATTAATTAATGATATTTAAATATGTAATTGTTATTATTTCACCCAAGGAGTACTTAATTTGGAAGTTACCAAAGTGGTAAGAATTTATCATCTCAAATCATATTCTTTGGGACATATGTTATGTTATGAACATATATAATTTTATGAGGGGGAAATAATAACCCATTAAACTTTTATGCCATGAATTTAATTATGTTCATGATATTTATATTTTCACAGGAATTTACTCTTTTATGGTGATTATGATTCAAAAGTTACCAAAGCTTTAAGGGTTAATTCTTCTATCTTACTTTTAATTGGGATATTTTAAGATTAAATTTTCTTTAGGAGAATTTTATGCTTTCAGTATTATAAAAGTACGTGTATTTTATTATCCTCTAGTTAATTCTAATGTTTTCATATTTTATTAACATTTTTCTTTCTTTAGTACTAAAAGAGAATCAAAAGAATATGTTTTTAGGAAAATTGCCATTATTTCTCCTTATGGTTGGGAATCCTTTTTATCCATGTACATTTTTTATAAAATTTTTATAAAAAAGTACTTATATATGATACAATTATTTCTTAAAGTCATTATAAAAAAAATTAATTTAAAAAAAATTTAAAATAAAGGTTCTTTTGATTTTTTGAATGAGTTGTTTTTTCACTTTTTTTATCAAAGTGTAAAAAAGAATGTTTTTAACATACAGGGTTATTGAAACTCCATTTTTAAAATTAGTATGAGAGTTTCAAATGGAAATAAAAAATGTAATATGGAGGAAAAATACCTCAAGGGTCACATGTGTTTCCCCCAGTAGTCCCATGCAAGGCCCAACCATCATCGCTACATAGGTCCAACCTGCGTTCTCAATATCATTGTGCAGCTCCAACCAATATGTCCAATATCATCAAGGAGGTCCAACCTATGCACCCAGCATCAATGCATAAGCCTTGATATGCATTCCTAAAAAAACTCACATGTTACAAATTTTAGAGACCTAGAGTTCATACCAATGAGAGATTACTCCTTCACCTGGGGTCCCAAGTTGGACTATAAATATGACCCTTGAGTTCCTTACTTAATATGATAAAATGATGAAGTGACCAATTAAATCTCTACTCACGCAAGTCTCTCTCCTAAGTCCTCCAAACCCTCAGGTAGTTCTCTAAGCCTACAAATTAAGGGGAAATTAATAGTTACCAGTGTATTGAGGTACCTCAATGCCTAGAATAATAATACTCTTGAGAGGAAGCTCCCCTTGCCAAAACTACTAAAGAGAATGACCCTTCCATAGCTCAAAACATGAGCGTCAGTCATCCAAAGACACATGAGGGGACCATTCGAGCCTAGGGTAAAGAATTGGAATTTTTTTACCTAGGTTATCCATCACCCAAAGGAATATTCATCTCACCCAGGTTTACCCTTCATGAGACCCTTCTTGATTTCCCTAGCATACCTTGTTTCAAGACATCTTCAGTTCACTCCGAAATCAGCTGCATAAATAAATTTCGGCTCACCCAGGACTACCCTGTGTGAGACACGTTCTTTACACCTAGGCCTCACCTATGTGAGACACCCCTTCAGTCCCCCTTTCATACCCACAATACAAAGGTGCCTATTTTCGTAGATATATCATCTGAGTGGGACCAATATAATACCTCCCCTAAAGACTCTAGATATATAAGATTATAGAATAGTGGGCAATATTGTGTCCTCTCGATTATAGATTCCTTTGGTAATAGAGGTTTTATATTTATCCTAAATAATATCTAGGATCCTTAGAGTGTTTTTAATTATACATTACTATGGTAATGTGTATCTCAACCTTAGGGATAATGGTAGGATCCCAGGTTTGAAAACAAGAGAAGAAATGATCACATCAAAGCTCTTTCTCTCTCTTAGACTCCCTCGAATGACTCCACCATCATATGCCAATAGATTATAAGTAAATGTAACCCTAGGTAATAATTAATTAAGTAAGCCCCTTTTCTTTCTTGTAGGGTATTCCGACACCTTTTGTATCCCTAGCCTCATCTACAAGCAAACATAAGATATTTTTTGGTTTACCAAATATTCCACTTCCACTTTTTTTCTCAAAACAAGTATGAATCGTGTAGGGTTGATAAAAGGGATAACTATTTAATATTTGGGTTTTAATAATGGATTTATGAATATGTATTAAATCATTAAGAGAGTCATGGAGTAGGAAATAATTCCCCCCAAAATGGTGTGGTTATCCTGATATCCCCTCCTTTCGACTAATGTGAGCCCCTAATAATTTTTGGATCTATTAAACAATAAGAAACTTACTATGGAAAGATGGTTTGTGAAAGGTCTCTAATAAGGTAATCATTGGGTGTTACTAGTTCCTTGAATTAACCCCATTATAAATAGGTCAGAAAGGAATTGTAAATATGTGTCTGATGTGACGGTTTATTCCACCACCACCAAAAAACATCATTCCAACCCCACATATTTTTTGGTAGGATGAAACAAAAATAGTGAAATAGATGTGAACCTAAACCAAAACGACTACATCACCCACATGTTATAAACTTTAACACTCTCACAAAATGAAATAGAGCCAATCAAGGATCTAAAACAATTGATTATGCATGTTTTCATTTATTGAGTTGAACTTTTATGGGGTTATCTTGTTGTTTTCATATTTATCCCAAACCTATTGAAAAGAACTCCATTTGTTCCAATGGTGTATTTTTAGTAGACAATAAAATATGCATTGGATGTTTCCCAAGAAGGGTTCCTTCCTAACTCGAGGAAATCATCACAAACGCAGTGTGTTCAACGATGGGTTTCAAACATGCTAATTCTGGAATACCACTTCATTAGTACCATCCCAATTCTAAAAGTAGCACAACAATCCCTATAGCTCATAAATCCCCACTAACCATCCACTCAATGATGGCCACTGGCAAAATATTTGATGGAACAGTTGTCATTTCAAACCATTTTGAGATATTATCCCTAGAATGTTGCAACATTTTCCTCCCTTATATTAGGTAGGAGGATTAAGAGGTCACTAAGGATTTAAATCCAATAACACATGGGTCACTCCAAGGGGTTCCTACAGGAAGACACTACCACCAGTTCTGTATAAAAATTAACCATCAGCATGATGAAGGTGTTACCCTCAAGAGTGTGTCTCGACTACAATAAGGGAAACAACCAAACAAAAGGGAATAGATTCATAACTATGTTCCCTATAGAGAAGCTTTCAAGTAAAATATAATGAAAAATTGTGAGCAGGTACACACACCTACCTATGTCTACCAATCCTACCAGTTTAGTTTAAGATCATTTGGAGAATCCATATGGTGAATCCTCACAACAATAGAGTCAGACACAAATCTTTATCCCTTCACATGAGAAATGTTGGTATATACCAATAGGAAATGAAGATATGAGCAGGTCCATACCCCTTCTCTAACCACATAATGAAAATATACCCATGTTCAGACCACTAAATTCACTCATTATATCGTGAAAATGATTAAAGGGAAGGCATATATTCCTTCCAACATTATAAAAACCTTCCATGATATAATAATGATAATGGAAATGGTTTAATGGGGTAAAAAAACTATATCCCTACAATTGGGCTGGATCATTAACATAATATGAGGGTCACACTATAGTAGACACAGATCCTTGCTCCCATCTAGGAGCATCATAGTATAAATCCCACAATAAATTGACAACCTGATTGGTCTCATACCCCCATTCCAACTAGAGGTCATCACTCCATCCTAGTGGCCACTCAAGTATAGGCTTATATCATTACCCAAATTCTAGATATATAACTAAATATTATAGAGAAAACATGGGAGATACTCAAAACGGACCCCACATAAGAAATCTGTTATCCAAAGAATGTGGGCCTAGTCACCCATAATAGAGCATCTAAAAAGAATCATCCCCAAAGGAAATTGGAAATTGAAGAGCAATTCTATGATCCATGTCTTCTCAATTCTGTTTTTTTGAAGCCCTCATATGATTATCTATTGTGTCTCCGGATCCTAATAACCCCTTACCAAATTATGTAAATAGTAGCTATAATTTTGAAGGTCCTCCCCATAACTTTGTTGCCATAAATTCTTAAGTTCATCCATATAAATATAACCATGAATCCTTACTTCATGTATAGAATATAATTTATCACAGGATCCCATCTCGCAATGAGTTCCATGAAAACCTCATCATGGATAAAAGATAAAAACCAAGGAGGAACTCCACTTTATATCATCTTTCCTAAAGGTCCTCCCCAGGGTATACACTATAGGAATTCTCATTGCAGTCAGATTTCACATTATAATGGTATTCCACCCCATGATGGCCTTAGTTATGATGGTCCTCCCCACAGTAACAATTAATTTCATCATTAAGGCATACCTTGTCATATAAACTATGAGAAAACCCTATTATCATGAGGAACTTGAGAAAATTAGCTTATTCATTGCTGATGCATCATAATTGAAAAGTGATATTATTTCTCAACTGAAATATATCCCAAAGAAACATTCATTCTTTGAACAAACCTTGAATTTCTAGCCTTCTACTCTGAGGGAGAAAATACATAATAATCCTAATGTTTACAATAAAATAGTAGGAAAAAGTACACTTTGGTTGGACCAGGCTGAGGAACCTCTCACCAAAGATAAAGAATACATATTTCTAATGAGGAGAAAGTTGGCCAAAAACAATATACAAGTATTGTTATGGAATTTATCCATTCACCAATATAAAATTCTAGATTAATTTTTGGGAGAGTGTATGCAAAAAATATTCCAAATTAAATTTATGGGTTACTATTTATCTCCTAAAAAATTATTTCTTTATGATGAATATCCAAGACACATCAAGGTAATAGAATGGATACACCATCAAATCAAATAGGCAGCCCTTATAGCTATACAAAACTAGAGATTAGGAAAACAGAATGGAGACCTTAAATGTGAATGTCTTGATACATTAATATAATTGTGTCTGTTGATCCCTGATTCCCCATATATTGTTTATATTAAAGGATAGGGTGAACAAAATGTGTTTTAGTTAACCTCACTATTCAATCTATAATGACCATACATCATGTGATGTCTCTTCCTCATTCTAGATTCAATAAATGGGATTTACTCATAATATTTTTCATGATCAATAATAACTGACCCTAAATGAAACTCAAGGATATTGGACCAGAAGAGAGTGACTCATAAAAATAATCACACATCAAACATCCAAAAATATTAAGCAGGCTTCCTGCTTAATGGAAAACAATTTCTAAAAAGCACCAATATATTTGGAAGTAGGTGGATCAAGTGATAATCATACAATGCACCAAGACCATGTTTGAAAAAATATTTGTACAATGAAGAGTACATCTATGACAATAGTATCCATGAAAATCTAGTAGCAACCCCATCCCATTGGGTTGGGGGGGGGGGGTTAACACAACCTTCGAAATGGACAAACCAAGCTTGGAAGTTTTAAAAATGGAAATGGAGAAGCCTCATCCTAGAGGAATGGGGGATTTTTTACCTTAACCACCTCCTCAATATAAGTCATTCATTTCTCATTTGGGAGGATCACCACAAAATGATTCTTCCCATATCATCATATCGCAATACATAATTTCCTCACATAGAACACACACACACACATTTTATGAATATTCCCTTCAGATCAAGCTTTATTAGACAGTTTCAAGAAGACTGATGAAGGAGTGAAAAAAGGACCTATAAAGGGCATAAACAAAAGCAATCTCCCAAGTGTATAAATTCTATTGGAGATCAAAGTTATTTCAGAATATGTCCACAAGAGAAGTAACCATATCATCATTCAGAGGATGATGAAATGATTGCAATGCATTACTTATTGGCGACCCTTCTTAGCACCAACATTGTAGATGCTATGAATCATGAGGTTGATATAGAGAAACTAAAGTAAGAGGTCTCCATTCATAATATAGTATACACTAAAATGATTTAATAAGTTTTTAATACCAAAAACTATAGTCATATAATGAATTTGGGTGTTCCCTCAACTGTTCCACTACTACCTTCTCGACAATCATCTTCCAAATAAAAGGTTAAAGACATGGTCATATCTCACCATACACTCATATTTTTTTTACTCCTCAGACTTGAGGAAATATTATCATAGAAGGAAGAAGATATGAAAGAGTTTAGAAAACTAAATGTTAAACAACAGGTATAAAACATCTCTAGTTGATATGTTTTACAAGAAGAGACTCGACTCGCCCTCACAACCAATATGACTTAACCATGAGGATTTGTACAAGAAACTAAAATGGATTCAAAAAATATTCTCAAAATAGTGTACCCAAAAACAATATATTTATACTCCATAACAACTATATATTAGTAGTTACCTCGATTTAGTACATAGTTAGAGATAGATCAGACACATACTCATAGATAGTCCCCTATATTTACACATCTTGCGTACAAATAGATCCGCCACAGCTGGCCTAACTTGTCGTTCCCTTTCACAGGATCCTACCAAATTGCTCATTCTCCCCAGATCATTGAAACTGTCATAATACTAGTATCTTGATTAGAATATGTAGAATGAAAATGTTCTCTAGTACAACCAAAGAGGAAGACTTACCCTGAATGGGTGGGTGTGACGCTTACCCCCCAAAATTTTGGAATCCTATATTCAAAATATTTAATGGTCTAGGGGATCCGAATAAACATCCAATGAACTTCATGTATAGGTGTTTCCCTGTGATGGGGGGCCTCAAAAATTAATAAGAAGATGACATCAGATGTTTTTTACATACTTTAGAATGACCAACCTTCACCTGGAATACCAGTCTACCATCTAGACCAATCAAGGGATGTGAAGGACTTCATGGAAAATTATTCTTTTAGTCAAGCTCTATTTTTCCAGAAAAACAATCCTCAATCTCTCAAAATGTAGAAAAAAAAATGAGAGTGTGTTAGATGTCACAATCAGGTGGAAGAGTTTGTCATATTCTCTAAATATTGATCTCCCTCAAGAATATTTTATGGGTCTTTGCATTGAGAATCTTCATGATACTCTATGAACATCACTTATAAAAGTAAATTATCCAGGTGGATTTAGGGATCTTTCTATAGTAGTACAATTTTTAGAAGATTTTATTTATTGAACTAATGATAATTATTATCCCTTTCCATCATATGAAAGAAATAGTATGGGTAGAGTAGAAGTTGCAATAGTTATCTTAAAAATGTCCTCTACTCCATCTACAATACCAAAGAATACACCCCCTAATGTGGTACCTCCTTTTGAATATTTTCATCAACATTATTATCCTTATAGAGGTGAAAGGAAAGATCCCAAATTCTCACAATTTGGAGAGTAAAAGAACAAAGTCTACTCCTTCTGAGATGACTAGGTTCCTAACTACTTCTTAGAATCCTTAAGAAACAACCTACCAACCCTACCAAAACATAAAATACCCAACCAATTCATCCATGATGAAAAACAAAATTATTTTCCTTTTCACCAAATATTGGTGACCACCATCCATTACTATTTAATTTTCAAATATATCCTACAAAATACGGTTGATTATGAAAAACCACCTGCATAGTTAGCATTTGTTTCTGCTAACACTATGGAGGAAGAGGGAGAATGAAAAGAATTTACTAGAAATAATGTGTGAAATTTCAGTGATTGGATGGATTTAAAAATAATAATCCAGACTCATGATATCCTCCGATCAAAGTTGAAACAACCAAATGGGCCCCTAGTCACTTCTGCTACATCATAACCGACTCCATCTGCACTATAAACCTCCAAAGGTCTGTCTTATAAAAAATTACATGTATGGAAGATTATAAAAAAAAAAAAGATGAACCTCAACCAAGGACAAATTTATTTTTGAATCTCTTGGATCCCATGCCTTTAGTCTAGAAAGTATTTTCATTTCCCCACCAAATGGTACCACAAGAGTTGACTTTCAAGGAGAAATCCTCATCAGATGAAGAATTTATCTTTAGTTATATTAATTTTCATCAATTAATGTATCCTTTATTTAATGATGAGTATGAACATAAACCTATGTTACCTACACCTATATTGGGAACTAGAGGAAGTGGCTTCTAGAGACAGGAGTACATGGGAATGTGTAGTCGTGGTAGAACTGAATTATTTGGAAATATCCTTACTCTGACTATCTATGCGGACAATACTCACTTGAGATCCCTCCAGTAATCCAAATAAGAATAAGAATGTTCCCCCACACATTCTTGGTTTCGACCAGACCCGGTCATCCTAGAAGATATATTATAGGGAGTGTAAGTGCATGTCCAACATGTGCAAGCATGAAAACCTATCAAAACTAACCCACCAAGGACTGGTGTACCTTCAAATTATTTTCCAAAGGTTGATCTTCCTACATCATGTTATAAAATTACTAAATCACCTATGGAAGTGTATATTCATATAGGGAAGCGTATAACCTTTTCATAGAAGTATGATATTTTATAGATAGTTTTCCTAGTTTTGGCTAGTTCGTCGATCTTTAATTCACTAAGTCTATTGAAAGTCCTCTGATAAGCACTCATATAATTTTTTTAGATACCTTTGGATTTTGAATAAGAGGTTAATATTACTGAAGTATATTTGGTAGAGATAGATCCTATAGAATTCCACACAATTGTTTCTATTAAATAGAAAGAAAAAGAAAATATTTTATAGGGAAACATCTGACCATTGTATGTGTCTAGTAGGATAAATGATGTTAATATCCATTAGGCTCTCATTGAAAATGGCCTAGGATCCCACCTCATTCCAATCTAAAAACGTAATCCATTGGGTTATAGTGAGACCCACTTGTCCTCTTCTTCTCTAACCCTATAATGTTTTGAAAAATTAAAAGAAAATCCACTTAATAGAATCAATCTTAGGGATCAGTTTTGGGACTTGCTAGTTGACTCAAAATTTTTGGAATTCTGGGAAGATATGGCCTTCAACATTCTTCTAGGGAGATGTTGGTTGCATCAACATATGGTATTACCCTAATCATACAAAAAATATATAAAATATTTCTTTTATTGTCAAATTAGGATTTTTCATGTTGATAATGACCTATTAGAATATTGATAATCACAATATATTTATGCAGGATTATGCCAAAGGGAAGGGAAATAGACTATGGGTGATGGTGTAGCTTGATTCAATTCACCAAATGGTCTCAAAATTTCCTCATAAAATCCTTTAAAAAATATAATCAATGAATATGTGACTCTAATCAGTCAGATCAAACATATGAGTTCATATTCAGGCACATATTTAGCAACCTTCATGGTGTCATTCATGAAAACTGATCCTAGTGACACTAAAAATCTTATCGACCCACCAAATAATGATAGAAGGTTGAGTGAAAAGTCCCGCACTCTATCCCCTAGGTTTTAATAGATCCCTACCTCATTAGCTGAATCAAAAAAGGATGCCATTTCATTAGAGGGTAGTAAATATACTCCTTATATATTCCTCATCACCCCTTCAGAACTTTAATGAAAACCTGCATCATCAGTTGGGTCAGAGAAATATACTTCACATTCAAGATGTAAATATGTTGACTCCTCTTATAATTCAAAAAAGTTTCCCTCATAATCTACTTACCCTAGGATTGAGGTGGGAGAGAGAGGATGAAGAACAGGTAGAGGACCTCAGGTATTCCCCTACATCATTTAAGGAAGGTGTATATACCAATATTGATGAAAATAAACAAGTAAACCTAGTTTCATAGGAGGAACCACAACCCATTTTGATTGGAATGACCATGTATTCAGAAGAATAATAGAAATATACCTATTTTAGGAGAAACATCTAGACTTATTTTCCTAGAATTACATTGAAATGCCAGGACTCGATCTTGAGGTTTGTACTCCCCATATAGTCTTTCCAAAAAACAATTGGGGTTACAAATAAGTAGTTAGGAGGACACACTTAACGTATGACACAAATATTGAGGCTAATGTTTACAATCATATCAAGGAAAATATTATTTAGTAAGTATAGTATCCAAAAAATATCTATCCAATATTTTCCTAATGAATTAAAATGGGAAAATCATGGTCCGTGTTGATTTCAAAGATCTCAACTAGCATTGTTCAAATGATGATTTCCTAGTTTTGATCACAGAACTACTAATTGATGCTATGGTCGGATAATGGGACATTTTATTTATGGAATTATATTTAGGGTACAACTAAATTAGGATGGACCCTAATGATGTGGAGTTCACTACTTTCAAATCATCCCAAGGGGTGTATCTCTATTGTGTAATTCCATTTTGTACGAATAATTCTTGTGATACATATCAATATTCCATGCATCACATCTTCCAACCCATTTTGGGAAGGTATGTCAAGGACTACGTAGATGATATGGTGGTAAAATATCATCAATGTTCTAACCACCTTGATGATATTGAGACCATATTCAATAAATTGCAACATCAAAGCCTAAAAATAAACATCTTGAAAAGTTAATTTGATGTTACTTTGTGAATGTTTCTAGGATTTTTTTTGTATTCCATCATTGTATTGAAATCTATCATAAGAAAAAAATGGCTATACTTGATTTTCACCTCCTAAAAACCTCAAAGAGTTAAAGGTATTATATGGATTCCTTTCTTTTATTCATATCTTTATAAAGAACCTCACTATCAAGTAACTACCAAAAAATAACTTGATTAGAAGGGGTTATTTTTTAGAATAGAATGGGTTAAAACCCCCTCTAAAAATATTAGTGGTAGGTACCCATAACCAACACTAATGTTTCCACCACATTTTGTTAACGGTGATTCTTGATAAGTGCCTATAAACAAGTTTGAAATTAGAAGAACCTAGATTAGGGGGGTGTTAACCCCCCATAGTTTCAAAGGAAAATGAAAAAATAGAGGGGGTTTTAACCCCTTATAATCTAGACTTCATTTTAGAGGTGGTTTTAAACCGCCTCTAATGGAGTTTTATGCTTCATATTAGGGGCGATTTTTTTAAACCGCCTCTAATTGAGACCAATATTGGAGGGGGGTTTATCCCCTTATAATTGTGGCCATTATTATAGGTTGCTTAAAGAACCACCTCTAATTTTTTTTATAAATTAAATGAATTTTTATTAATTCCCTATGCCCTCTCCCTTTAACAACCAAGCCTCCCCTAGTTCCCCGATTCGTGCCTCAGTCCAATTACGACCCCCACATCCCCCATGCCTCGGTCAAGTACCCTCACACTCGAAGTCAAGTTCTGACCCCTACCTCCCCCGCTCAATCCAGTGCATCCAGTCCCCCCTCCATCCCCACTCAAATTTCCAGTTATCTTTCAAGCTCATGCTCATGGGTCTAACTCCTAACCTAGCCATGTTACCACAAATCGCTAAAACAACTCCCTATGGGATTCAAACTCAGTACCTACTGAGAATGTACAGAATTCTTAAACCACTTAGGAGAACTAATTTGATTAATTATAATACATTATATGTTATATATATATTGAAGATTATTTAAGTAAATAATATTTGAATAAATATTAAAATACATATAAATATATAACCTATATATATTTTTATATGAAATAATATATACATATTTTATATTATGTATTTATATATTTAAATTATAATAAATTTATATAAACTTTATATTTTATATGTGTATTTACATACATTTAAGTAAATATATTTTATAATACTATTTATGTTATGTATATACACATATATTTATATATTTATATATTTATTTATGTACATTATTTATTTACTTAAATACATATTTATATATTATATACATGCTTATTTAAATAATATATATAACTATTTATTTAATATATTTAGATAATGTATTTAAAAATTTATTTCTATAATGTATTTTAATACATATATTTATTACTTTGTAGATTAATATATATTTATTTGAATAAATTGTATAATATTATATATGATTAATACTATATGAAATACATATATATAAGACACATTATACAAATATTTATATAATGTTGTATATATAATTAATATGTATGTTATATATAATTAATATTATATGAAATAAAATGTATTAAAATATTAATATAATGCATTCCAATACATATATTTTTTGTTATACAGATTAATATATATGTATTTCAGTAAATATAATTGTATAATATTGTGTACATTAATATATATTTATTTGTATAAATTATATATCATATAATATTACATATAAATAATATAAAAGCATAAACATATTATTTAAAAATATTTATTATTATTATATTATGAATTATAAAAACTACAAGCATGAGTTTTTTTGACATATTTTTTAAATATATTGTATTTATATAATATGTTTATGATTATATTATATATAATTAATATTATATAAAGTAAAATTTATAGAAATGAATATATATTAATATAAACAATATTATCAAATTATATTTATGTATACATATAAATAAAATTAAATACAATAACATAAATATTTTATATAACATGTTCATATAATGTATTTAAATAACATTATATGTAGTGTTTTAATTAATTATATATATATATATATATATTATGGAATTTTTTCTTTTAAATAGTGGGGGTTCATAGCCCCCTATAATTTAAAGATATTAGAGGGGTTTTGAACCCCCTTTAATTTAAGATGTTATAGGGGATTTTGAACCCCCTCTAATTGAATACATTAGAGGGGGTTTTGAACTGTAACTAATCTCATTGATTAACAATTTTTATGAACCCCATATATTATATTAAATCAAATTGGGTTCAAACCCCCTCTAAAATCCAATCAGATATTAGAAAAATGATAAGAAAATTAGAGGGGGTTTATAACCCCTTCTAAATTCAATGATTGTCAAGAGTCGCACATAACCCCTATAATATATATAAAAAATGAATTTATAGGCGGTTCATAACCCCTTCAATAGTCGATGATTAGAGGGGGTTAACATAATCTTCTATAATTGTATAGAAAATGAATTTAGAGGGGGTTGCCGAGAACCCCATCTAAAAACTCACCTCGAATATACTATTTTTGTTATAGTGAGTGTCCACCCTTCCTCAGGTTGATGAAGAAGGGGGTCACATATCAGGGTACTAACAATTTTCAAGAAGCATTTTATAGTCTCATGAAATAATATGATCCCGCTAGTGATGATTCCACATATTGATGGGAATCCCCCTATTTTTTATGTGACATCCCTAGAAAAATCATTGGGTTCTGTCCTCGCAAATAAAAATGACATAAGGAATGAAAATAACCTCTATTGACTTAGTCAATGTAGGATAAATACTGAGAATCATCATTTAGATATCTAGAAGAGATATCTAACATTAATCTTCATAATTTAGAAGATGATGAACCACCTATAACATCAAGAGTTCCATTTGGTCTCACGTAACAACCTACTCAAACACATCCTCATCCATCTTATGTTGACTGGATGATTTGCATGGTCAATGGTCATTAGGCAGGTGTTTGACATTCTGTTCATACCTCTGAAATTTGAACAAGGCCAGGAATTAGTGGAATTCTTTATAAAACATCCCTATATAGAAACAACATAATTAAATACTGAATTTATTGATGAATATATCTTATCCATTGAATACATCCCGATAAAATGGAAATATATTTTGACGGTGCATCCAGAAGCACCAAACGGAAGAGAATGGAAGACCCCAAGCAAAATAATGTCATGTTGGAATTCATGATCAACTATCTAGAAATGACAGTCTTTCTTCACTCCTTACTATTATCGAGAGGCTACAAAAATAATGAGGAAAAATATCAGGCTCTCATTGTGTGGATATTACTAGAACTTCACATGCTAGTGAACAACATGACAGTAAAAGTTGATTAATATTTTTTAATAAAGTATATTAATAGTGATTATATATTAAAAAAGGATGCTTTGATCCCTTTATTTACTATTTCCAAGGACTAATGGAATGATTCCCCTTAGATTTTTCATTGAATCACATTTATCAATCATTGAATGCCTAGACAGATGCATTAGAAAATGTCACTATGACTTTTGAGGATCCAAACCGAGATGAGACAGTCATCAGCATTGTGCATCGCTGAATGATGTCACCTTTTTCATGTCAACATGGAAGAAATCAATAAGGTTAATGATATACAAGAACCATATAGTCCTAAAACTTCTTGGATGATGCTCATTGTTGGATACTTTCAAAATGGAATGCTCCAATTAGCAAAATTGGAAAAGAGAAAAACCCATGATGAGTGACCATCTTTACTCTTTATGACATACCAAATCACCATTAAGTCCTTTATAAATAGGTATTTTATAGAGTTCTCCTTAGGTTAATTTAAAGATAAGAGACTATTACTATCATGAATTATGTACGCACAGGGTACTACTATTTCCACTAGTTAGGATTTAGTCATCCCCTTCAAATTAGGAGGTTTAGATACTTTTGGACTTCATAACAAAGTTTTTCCCAAAATTCACCAAAATTTATAATTCCTACCAAGTAAACACCAACTTCATATATAAACCCTTGGATTTTTTGGTCACAATAAAATACTCTTGGACATTTTCCATTAGGAGAATATATGTTGTAGGGTCATATCCTCCATCCAGATCCAAGAAATTAAATTAAATCCTCAATGATACTAACTACTTCTCAAAATGGGCTGAAGCAATACCCCCCAAATAATTTTAGTCGAAAAGAATTTTTAGCTTATTAAAGAAAACATCATTACTATATTTTGTTTCCCTTATACGATACTAATAGAAAATGATATCGATTTTTATTCTGCTGAGTTGGAGAAGTTTTATCCAGAGTATAATATCAATCCAACCATTCATATCACTATCATACAGTGACTAATGGATAGATAGAGTCCTTCAATAAGACCTTATCAAACAAACTCCAAAATATAGTGTATAAAGATAAAAATTCTTTTATTGAAAAGATATTACAAGCCTTGTGGGATTACTAGCATACAACCTACACTACCATATAGGTGACCCCATATTCACTGGTTTATGGGACAAAAGAAGTCCTTCCCAATCTAATTTCATTAACTTTTTATTTCTATCTACAATCAGCTATGCACAGATGAGAAATACCAAAAATAGCTGGATCGATTGGAGTTACATTTGAGAAAAATATTATATACCTTTCAGAAAATTGAGTTCAACCAAAATAAAATAGTATGGGATTTTAACAAGAAATTTTCCCCCTTCCCATTCATCTAAGTAAAACTAGTACCAGTCCTTGGGACTTTGATAATGCAAGGGAAGATTCCTCCAAATCTCAAACCAATGTGGAAGAGACTTTATTTAATAAACAAGGTCCACTCTAATGGAGGTTATTCCATGATCTAAATGGATAGAGATCTTGTTACAACCCCTCCCAATGAATGTTTTCTCAAGAAATACTTCATCTAATCATAAAATGGTCTTTTCTACATAAACATAAAAGGCATGAAATACTGTCATAGTCATACAACCTAAAACTATAAGACACCATAGGTAAATATGTAAGACATTGAACTATATAGTTAAACATCCTAATCACAACACATTAAATTGTATGACAAGGACCTTTCATTATGAAATAAAACATTATAGTTCATGTCCTTGTTGTATGATGTAAAACTGTATAATATTTTGGTCTGTTCATGAGAAGATCACAGTTCTTGGTGCTAGTCTCCCACCACACCTACATCCCGGAACTATGTTGGGGTTGACTCTCATCTAAACAGGATATGTAGTGACACCAAAACATATGTCATGGTCCCAACCATTAAGTAAATAAAATCCCCTTATACTACAGAAAAAAATCTATACATGTTACTCAAACTCCATGGTTAATGTCAGTCCAAATTCATCCTTTATTCTTGGACACATTCCTTCCACACATCATTCTCCTTGTCCTAGGAAAATTCATATCTCCACAGAATTTCTCCATCCATTAGTAATAGAACATATGAATTCTGCTGATCTGATAACCCCCAAGATCATGGTTTAAAATTTCCTTCTTCATGTATAAAGTATGTTATAATATCCTTGGCCTATTAATCCATATTTTTCTCATCATTTCCATATGGTATAAGATTATTCTTTGCATGCTTATCCCATATCACTTCTCCTGATCTGATAACCCCCAAGATCATGGTTTAAAATTTCCTTCTTCATGTATAAAGTATGTTATAATATCCTTGGCCTATTAATCCATATTTTTCTCATCATTTCCATATTTATGGTCTTATTCAAATGAACTAAAACTGCAAGACACCATTCTTCATTAATGGAAAATGTTATACTTCATGGTTAACATCCCTCTCATTCACTGCCAAGTATATCTTATAACAACATATGGATTTACTCTCACCCATATGTTATACATAAAAATTCTTATATCCTATATCATAGTCTATCCACCACATGATAAAAATTCCCATGTATTTTATTTAAATTTTCTCTTTTTGGTGAAAGAATCCTTTTCTAAACCTTATTTCTCGCACTGAGAATAGATCAAATGGGATTAAGAGTTTTGGTAAAGGCTACCCAACATGATCAAAGAATATTAGATAACGTCAAGGTTTTCATGGTCCTGTATGAATTACATAAAATGGAAAACCAAATGTCTTTAATACATGGAATTAAACTGCATGGTTTACATCTGTTACATGATGAAAAATTTTACATTATTGTGTACCTATCTTGAGAGGACCACTATCATAAATTTTGGTCTCTGACCACCCCTCCATCCATGAAATACATGTTGATTGATTCTTTCATTGATGATATATGTATTGATTCCCAAACTATATATCTTGATCCATCCAAAAAGTATAAAAATACCTTACCCTCTTATGTATGATCCAGATCTGCATAAAGGATCTAGTATGGGTTCTCACCTGACTCATGAAATAGTATTCAAATAAAAATACTCTGAATCAACATAATAGTTCAGTTAGTTTGGGAATTATAATATAGAACAATGTGGGAATTGTTTCTCACCTTGATGAGATAACTAGAAATACACATTTCCTATATCTTTTACCCAACAATAGTATAAAAAGAAAAAAAAGAGAATCCCCACTCCCTATATATTGTTCATAATAGAATAGGAAAAATTTCCATGTATTCGTTGTTTATTTCATCCAAGAATGATCCTCACATATTTTAAAACCATACTTATACAAATCAAACTCTATTCTTGCAGAAACCTGGGTGTCCATATGCTTTATTTGGCCATCGGTAATAGAATTTTTTATTTTGGAAGAAACCTTTTTCATTACTATAAATTGATACTCCCTAGTATGTATTTTCATATATACCCCATCAATAATCATGTAAATTAGAGGAAACTTATTCCTTAGTAGATAAATCTTTAATATTTGAAAGCCCTAACAATTTTATGCTGGAAACCTCTTTTCAAACATTGTCTATAGCCAAACCTTTAAAACTTATCCCATATCACTTTTTAGATCATGAATCCCCAATATTGTATCTAAAAAAATTCCATCATCATTCATAAAAATAACAAATCATTCTTGGTTAGATCACCTGGAAATAGAGAATCACAAATCTTTCGATCAAATTTAAATGACCATAAATTGCATCCCTCAATGTTCTTTTTGTAAGACATTAAACTACATGTTTTACATCCTAGTTGAATAACATCAAACTACATGATTCTTTAATCCTCATTAGGGTGGAAACTTTCCTATTAGTTTTGTTCATCCAACACACAACACTAAGGAACTTTGTATAACATTATACTCATTCTATAAAGACACATAGTGATTCCATGATCCTCCATTCTAGGCTCGTACGCTATAGTAGCAAAAATTTTTGTGTTCCTCCATTCATGGAGACAACCATGATATGGGTGGGAAGTTCTAGATTTACCCTAGTACCCCTCCTTTTCAATATTTTTGTCATAATAGAATCCCACCTCTTTACATACAATATAAATTTTTATAGGATTGGTTCCACATTAATGACTATTAATGACCTAGATTCTCTCTTTCTTCTCAGACACATACCCTTCACAAACCACCCTCCATGGTATTTAAAAATTTAGATCCTCATAAACTCTCCTTACATTGATAATAGAATTTCAGATTCTAGAGGATACCGTTTTTGACTACGAATTGATAATCCCTAGACATTCTTTACATAAGTCACCCAAAAGGGACTATGAACCCAAGATACCTTTTTCCTTGGGATAAAACTCTTCTATCTTCGTAATCCCCAAAAAAATCAAGCTATAAACAAGTTTTTATATATTATTTGGGGTCACTCCTCATGTAGTTATCCAAAATAATTTCTCTATATCTGAAAATAACAAAATCATGACTTAAAACCTCCCTTTGTTTACCTAAAAATATTCACAACATTCTTTACTAGGAATCTATGCTAGAGTCATCACTCCCAGGACTCATGGTAAAATATATTCAACCTAAAACACAAGTTGTATTAGTCTGGATTGAAGGACTCTAAACTTCCCATGAAAAGGGGAATAGTACTCACCAGTTTAAAAGGCCACAAAATAGAACCACAATCAAGAGTTGAGTTTCAGCTCACTAGAAGTGAACCCTACATGGTTTAGAAAAAAATTTAGTAATGATAAATAAAGAGGCATAAAACTTGTTAGGTTTAAAACCCACAAATGGTTCCCTAGTAAAAGTAAATTTCTAACTTTCTAATTCTCCTCACTATCTAACTTGATCAAAAATTATGGTGATTATTCAAAAGACTCAAATGTTTGTGGAGTCCATTATGAAATTCTAGCAATAGTCAAACTATGCTCATTTCGTATAAAGATCATGGAAAAAATTAGAACACCTTCATGTTTCTTTAATTATGATTACAACACACTATCATAATGACGTTTATATTGACAAAAAATATTCACTGTTACTTCATAATTATAAGGGAAAACAAGGATGAAAATATAGATGATTAGGAAAAAATATATTTCCATTCATGGAGAAAAAATATAGAGTAGCATCCACAAGTTTCAGCCACTATTTCATATTTTATGAAAGACCGCCAACATAACACTAGAGATTCTAAATGGCCTCTCGAGACTTATCAGCTGCCTGTCAAAGCATTGTTTTCTAGGTAGTCTTAGCCTCTTCATCAAGGTGAAGCTCCTCTTCCACAACCACAATAACAGTCTTTCCTTCATCTTGGACCTCATCGAATTAATGGTAAAATTATATGAGCTTCATTATTGATGTATACATCTCTTCTTGAAGGTGTAATATCTAAAGGTATTTTTCATCAATCTATTACATGAACCCCTAAAATTTATTATCATGATTGGACTCTTCCTGGGATATTGAATCTTAGATGTCATCATTTTTTAGAATCCTTACTTTTATAAGGATATGTTGTGACTCATGATCTTACTCCCATTAGAGAAAAACCTATTTCACATTAAGGTACACTATGAGGTAATTGAATCCACCACACCCAAATATAATAAACATTCTTTGAAGCTGATAATGTTATGAAGGTACATATTCCATAGGTTTCCTTGAGACTAACTCCAATGTTTCCTTCCATATGAACTGTAGGAATCCTTGAAAAGCAATATGAACCTCTTGGATTTCTGTGGATATATTCTTCGGTGGAGAGGTGTACTCTGAAAATAGTTCTCTTACGGAAGTTAATTACGTTTTCCTTCCCGAGACAACATTACCCTAGAATTTCATAGTCGGGTGGGCTAGGGTAGAGTCCCCCACTTAGGGAGCATCCACTAAGACTAATGGAATTGAAAAAAAAAGTGAAAATATTCATCAATGTTTGAATATAGTAAAGGGATAAAAGAAATTGATAACACACTATCATTAAAGGATTAGTGGATTAATTTCTCTCCTCAATCGAATCCCTAACCATAGAAATTTTATTTGGGATCTACTAATGAGGGGAGTCTTTTTGAGTCTATTCGGGACCTTCTAGGGAATAATTGGGAAAATCCCCATCTTCAAAACCTCTTGGAGATATTTCTCCTTCCACAATGGTAGTAGGAGGAACACCATCATCTAAGTTGTTTATTTCCTCAGTATTCTTCTTTGTGAAAAAAATATGCAAGTCAATATCTTTAATTTCTTCCATCAAACATAATAAGATAGACCATTTTTTAGAACATAAATTCCTAAAAACTCACATTTGTCTAATTCCTTATTAAAATAATCATACGCCCTTAAGGAGTTGTGAAAATAAAAAATATTGAAAATGTTTTTCCATTAAAAATACTTCATTATACAAGGATTTAAGTCTTAGAGCATCCTCACCATAAGTGATATCTGTGATATTTGGTTCATATCCCAAAATGGATCAACCATTGGATCTATCTATAGCCTTCTTAATGGATATAACCCTTTTAGACCCTGTTAAAGATAAAAAAACACCTTCATCATATTGTATGGGGTCTCACTCATCCCCATCTAGGATGGTGACAAGACCAGTGATAGTGGTCACAAAGTTCTCCAGTGTATGTGATGGATCAGAAATATCTAAGTAAGAGAATTCATTAGTTATTACATAACACCTTATATGCCTTTTACATTAACAAGACCATCCTCCCACTAAGTTGTAACATCCCAGATCCGGTTTCCACACAATGGGTGACCCGAACCCGGTTGGTCACATGACCTCAAGCGCATTTCCCCAAATGCCAGATACTGCCGACTAGCAGCGAGGGCCTAGTACTTATAGTGGGGAAACTACACCCCCATTTTTTCGAAGTGTATCACAGTGGAAATAAATATAAAAACAAAAAAATAGAAGTAGTAAACAATATAATCCTGAAATTTGCGACGGATCTGAATTAAAAGATGACCGACAATCATATTTATAATGATGCAACATGCCTCTAATCTTAAAATGAAGCCAAAATAGGATTCACTACAATCTAGTATAATACAGCCCAAGGTACAAAGTACATCAAAACAAGTAAAAGTAGTGCAATAGGAACTCAACGTCATCACAAGCCTAAACTCAGCCCCTTGCTCTCATACTCCTCTTAAACAATCATGTACCCATGTAGGGACACTTGCCCATATCAACACCAGAAGTAATATAATATATTTGGACCCACAACATGACCCAAACAGGGTGTGAGAAATAAAAATTAGTAGGCAACCACCAAAGGCCCATGCCCAACTGTCAGTGAAAATGTGCAATAGAAATATGCAATAAAGAAATGCAGTATGCTAGGAAGTACTCAAAAGTAGCTACGCCAACTAGTTCCATTTCCATTTAATTATTATTTAAAAATTCAATATAATTTAATTATAAGTTCATGAGACCTTTCCTGAACTAATAATCTCTTATATAGTGCCTCAGAAAAAACTACAATAGGCTATCTGACAAATAGAAGCTAATAAAAATACCAAGCCGGTGCTTTAACTTGGAAGGTATAACACAATAAAACATCACAGTAAATATTCAAGTGAACATTTCCCTCAGGATAAACAGTAACTTTCCCTCAGGCTAATCAAAACATTACCCTCAGGATAAACACAAATGAAACCCACAGGTAATTGCCCTCATGCATAATGAATATTTCCCTCAGACATACTAGAAATTTCCCTCAGCCATTTAATCTATTTTCCTCAGGCATATGAAACGTTTCCCTCAAGCTAAACAAAACCTTTCCCTCATGCTAAAAAAAACTGCCCTCAGGCATAAGAAAAGTTACCCTCAGGCTAAACAAAACCCTTTCTCTCAGGTGAAACAGAACCATTCCCTCAGGATAAAAAGAACAAAAGAATGTAATTGGGATTATCCCAACACATAAGCAAGAAATTTACATATGTTTCCTGTCAAGAAAACTCAAAGCATGTTATAATCATGGAACACCCTGAGGTATCCTGGACAAATGTCTAAACAAGGGGACCACAGCCTCGGGGCGGCCCTAGATCAAAGCAACGATCTCAAACAGCATTTTATATTTGTTCATTAAATTACTTATGAAATTCTAGGTATCTTAACAGTCAAGGACTCCACCATATGACACCCTAAACATGAGAATGCATCACAACGATATAAAAAATCAACTCGGCAGTTGGAAATAAACACCATACCACCTACCTCGATCTCCTCTGATTGATATACGTGAACGAAGCCTCCCGAATCAACCACGAACGATGTAGATCTGGGATAAACATTTACCTTCTCAAACTCAAATAACTTCCCTTAGGTAAAGAATTGGAAGGAGAGGTTCATGAATAGAGAATTTCTTACCTACGTAGTTCAAACGAGATTGACGGGAAAGGAATCCGAGTTGCTGTGTGCGATCGGAAGCTCCTCTAAGTTCAGACCTCCTTTCTAGCAGCACTCATCGAGTTCTATGCCTCCTCTGCTGAATGAGGAGGATACTGCCTATTTTTATCGAAAAAACATAACTACATGGCATGTACTCTCAAGTACACTATGTGTACTTTCTTTTTGACTGTTCACTGGTGGAAACTCTCCATCGCCTTACTGTTCATCTTCTGACTGATTACAGGGTGTGTAATACTAAGTACATGGCATGTACTACCTGTTTTACTGTTCAACTGGTGGCTACTCTCCACCGCTTTACTTTTCACTTACTGACTGATTACATGGTGTGTATTACTGAGTACATGATGTGTAGTTAGTTTTTAAACCCTGAATCACCAACTAGCCTACATGACCTGTATTCTCATCCTATGTGGCCAAAGTACACTGTGTGTAGAAATGTACATGGTGTGCTCCCATAAATTTGGGATTTCCCCCATTTTCCTTATTTTCTCAAAAACATTAAAGGAAGAGGAAAAGAAGAAAATTGTACCTCAATAATAAGAACTGTGTTCTTAAACCCTTCCCCCCTTAAAGAAATACAACCTTGAATTTCCCTTCCAAGGGTGTGGAAGATAAATCTGAGAACAACTTTGGCCACTGGGCACGTACATCGGTCTCCCGCCCCCAGGTTTTGTCCTACACTCGGCCATGCTACCATAGCACCCACACGAGAGGAACTGACCAGCCTCGGCAAACCTTCATGCTATTATCAACAATACGAATCAGATTCTCCTCAAAGGATGCATCGACCTGAAGTTCAACCTCCTCGGGTTGAAAAACATGAGATGGGTCGGAATGATAATGGCGTAGTTGACATATGTGGAAGACACCGTGCATGGACTGGTACCTATGTTGTAACTGTAACTGATAGGCAACCGGCCTGACTCTCTCCAGAATCTCAAACAGCGCTACACACCCCGGTGAATGCTTACCCTGTCTCCTGATCTGCCTGTGTCCCAACCTCGGCAAAACACGCAAGAAAACATGATCTCCAACCATAAACTATAAGAGTCATCTACCGCAATCATCATTATATTTAGGACAAGACTATGCTGTAGCCATCAACTTCTAAATCAACTTGACCTGCTCTGAAGTCTCATGTATGAGATGTGGTCCTAGTAAAGTTGCCTCACCTTCCTCCAACCAGCATAATGGTGATCAGCACGACCTACCATATAAATCCTTGTAAGGGGCCATCTCAATATTTTCCTAAAAACTATTATTGTATGAAAACTAGACCAGGGGTATGTGCTTCTCCCAAGAGCCCCAAAAGTCCAGGACGCATGCACGCAGCATGTCCTCAAGCACCTATATCATACGCTCGGACTAGACATCGGTCTGAGGGTGGTAAGATGTGCTCAGAAGCACCTTTTTACCCAATGCCCTCTATAAATTCTGCCAGAAACGAGATGTAAAACAAGCATCCCTATCTGAAAAGATAGAACGAGGGACCCTATAAAGATGTACTACCTCACGGATATAAAACTTCCTGAGGTCATCAACACTGAAGGTCTCCTTGATCGACAAATAGTGGGCTACCTTCGTAAGTTTTTACACAATAACCCATACGACATCACTGCCTCAAGGTGAGCTTGGAAACCTGGTCATGAAGTACGTCACTACACCATCCCATTTCCACTCCGGAATGGGTATGTATTGCAATATTTCAGCTGGCCTCTTATGCTTCACCTTCACCTGTTGACAGGTGGAACATCTCGTGAAAAAACTAGCTACCTCCCTTTTCATACTCGGCCACCAATATTGACATCCCAGGTCACAATACATTTTGGTAACTCCATGACTCACTGCCCTAGCTGAATCATGAAATTCCTGCATCAACTCTTTGCACATTTCCCTTGGAACCCATACTCGCCCATGGATAAATAGTACCTCATCATCTCTTATCGTCCGACTAAGAGGAGGGTCCGCACTTGCCACCGATTCCGGTAGAACTAGGCCTTCTGAATCAGAAACTTGTCTCATCCTCACTCTATCCAAGACGATAGAAGTCATAGCTAAGGATGAAAGATAATTTTTCCGCTGACTGTCATGCACCTCCAAACACATCTCAAAGAACATAGCCATAAGATTCCACTCACCACTAGCCTCCTGCACTACCTGTATTTGACTCCTCCTCCTTAGTGCATCAGCTACTGTGCTACCCTTACAAGGTGTATAGGCAAGCTCAAACTCGAAAGACTGAAGGTATTCAACACAAATTCACTGTCTCAAATTCAAGTCACACTGGTTAAAGATGTATTTCAAACTTTTGTGGTCTGTAAATACCAAAAAATATTCTCCCAAGAGATAATGTCCCCAACAGCGTAACACATGAACAACTACAGCCATCTTGAGATCATGTGTCGGGTAATTCCTCTCATTTGGCCTCAACTGTCGAGATCCGTACGCAACTACTTGATCACCCTCCATCAACAATGCTCCCATCCCAATACCTAATGCATCACAGTAAACTGTATAGATCTTACCTTACTCTGGAAATATCAGGAATGGTGTTGATGTCAACCTTCTCTTCTTCTCATGAAAGGCTCTCTCGCAAGCTTTTGACCAATAGAACATCATACCCTTCTTAGTCAAACCTATCAATAGTGCTGCTAATTGGGAGAAGTCCTGTATAAAGTGCATGTAGTAATAATCCAGCCCCATGAAACTCTGTATTTCAAACACATTCTTAGGCTTCTCCCAGGAAAATACTACTCTCACTTTCTCCGGGTCTACCACAACTCCTGCCTCTAAGATAATATGACCCAGGATGTGAATCTAATCCATCCAAAAGTGGCACTTTGAGATATTATCATATATCTTATTCTCTCTTAGTGTACTCAGTACGATCTCAAGATGGGTGGGATGGTCATGTCGAGTGTGAGAGTGCACCAAGATATCATCCATGAAGACTACCACAAAAGAATTAAGATATGGGATGAACACACGATTCTTCAGATCCATGAAAATTGTTGGTGCATTTGTGAGTCCAAATGGCATGACCAAGTACTCATATAGACCATACCTACTCCGAAAGGTTGTAAGTGGTATGTCTAATAGTCTAATGCGCAACTAATGATATCCAGATCTCAAGTCAATCTTCGAGAACACTCATGCTCTTCAAAGTTGATTAAAAAGATCATCAATCTTCGGTAAGGGATATTAGTTCTTAACAATCAACTGGATGAGTTTCCAATAATCCACGCATAGTCTGAGGGTACCATTTTCCTTCTTCATAAATATGAAAGGAAAACCCCAAGGATAAGTATTGGTTCGGATGAAGCCCTTCGCATGAAACTCCTGCAACCACCTCTTGAGCAGCTACAATTCTAGTGTAACCATCCTATAAGGAGGAATAGACCCCATTTCCACTCTTGGCATAAGGTCAATAGATAAATACACCTCTCTCTCGGGAGGTAGGCTTTTAAATTCTTCTGGGAAGACATCCCTGAAACGATCTACCACTAGAGGGAAATATTTCTGGAAAATTCCCTATTCATCAAGATATAGACTCGCAATACGGGCTGTCACTCCACCTCTCCCACGATTCTCGGGTCCAGCTCAGCTTGTCGGGACATCCCATTCACCCTTGTATAGGAACTCTCCACCCTCTAGTGATGTGAAACTCATCTTGTGATGATAGCAATCTAAAAAGTCTCGAAAGGGAACCAACCAGTCCATCTTGAGAATGACATCATAACTCATCATCTCTAAGACATAGAGGTCCCATAGAAAGTGACCCCCACCAACCTATTGGGAAACTCCTTGCAATGACGCACACCTGCCGCTCTTATTACCAATGGAGCATCTAGAATCCAGATATTAGAAGAAGAAGAAACATAGAGACCAAGGCTCTCCACAACAGGTATAGATATAAATCTCTGTGTAACACCATTGTCGAAAAGTACCAACAATAAAACAGAAGAAACTATAATAGTACCTTTCATAGTAGAAGGTTCTGGATCCTTATCCTGTTGGGTCTGTTTCATTGCATATGCCTGCCTAGTGTCGCAGCCCTGTGACACAGCCTGGCTACCCTGAGCTGAACCGCCCTGCTATCTCTGAGATCCTAGTTTCTGGCTTCCACGGCCACAACCACCACTTCAGCCTGAACATCCTGACGTATTCCAATTACCTAACTACAAATATTATACTAGACTTGCTCCTTCATGAGAAGTCTCCATATAAATCCTATCATTGGTAACTAGTGGAAACGCCCTGTAAAAACGCTGCAGATTGCCCATATTTCCACAAGCACGACACTCCATTGGGTCACGTGGACACTGAAGACTCTCGTGCCCCCCTTTACCACACTAGTATAACATTACTGGGCCACCTGAAGAATTCTTCTAGATAATACTAAAACCATGAGAGAAATCCATCTGCCTCTTCCTCTTACCGGGAGAAATAGTACCAGGAACTGGTACCGAACCACCTTGGCCTGCACCACTAGCTTCCCATAGGTTCTGTTTGGTAATCAACACCTGGTTCATAATAGCATGCACTATAGACAACCTAAAAATGTTCACCATTGCTCAGATGTCATATTGAAGACCATACTAAAAGCTTAGATCCCTCAACATCCCATCACCCACCATAACAGGTGAAAAACATTATATCTCGATGAAGCGGGCAGAGTAGTTCATCACTAACATGGAACTCTTCTACAGATTCATGAACTGTTGAGCACGATCTACCCTTAGAATCTCCGGAATGAAAAAGTAATTGAAGACTACAAGAAAATATTTCCATTCCATGTCTCTGTGTTGTTCAGACTGGGTGGTAACATCCCACCATCTCTTGGTAGAATCACGCAGCATTTAAGTAGAAATTTTGACCCTCCCCCCTGGAGGCATCTCTAGATGCTTAAAGATAGTCTATAATGAATCCAACCCTGACTATGCAGCCTGTGGTCCTTTATCCCATGAAAACGTAGGCGAATGCTGCTGTTGGAATGTACGTGTCAGTTCTACCATAGAATTGGCAACTGGTGGTGCTCCCTGAAAGGTCTGCATGAACCGCATGAAGCCTTCATGGAATTGTGCATCTACGCCTGCATCTGGTATAATATCTGGTGTCGCATATGGCACTGTTGGAGGATCCATCAGTATCCCATGGCCTACCATCTCTAGAGTATAATCGTTTCTGCTCTTTTGGCTAACAACTCATGTTCGTCTCAGTGGAATGACTCTACAAGGTCAAGCACATGCCTTAGATCAAGATCATCAAGGACTAAAATCTGGAAGTGTAAGAAGGGAACATTGAAAAGAAAACATTCATGTTTTACAAACAAGACTAAATGGTGTGTATAATAACTACACGACGTGTTCTCTTAAGTATTTCACATGGGCATGTATTTTTTTCATGAACTAGTCGTGTAACACCCCAAACAAACGGCGTGTTGTCCACACACACATCGTGTACTTGAATTTTCTTCCCCTTCCTGAGTCCTTCTATATGGCTTAGCCACACAGATCTCTTTTGAACTATACTACATGACATATTTAAGGTCTACATAATGTGTTCTCTTAATCCCTTACATGGTTGTGTTTTGACGCTGGCCTAGGCGTGTCTCTACCCTAGGTACATGGTGTGTTACACCCGCACACGGCGTGTACACCACTCTGTCTCCCAAGCCACATGGCCAAGTCCACACAGTTTCTCACCGATCAAGATTACATGGCATGTACCAAAAGTACACGATGTGTACTAGATGAGCTTCCCCGACCCGTGTTGTTCGAGACACGGCTGGATACACGACTCACACTACACGGAATATTTCAGATGGACACGATGTGTACTAGAAAGGATAACACTGACCAGTGTTGTTAGTTACATAGCTGGATTCCTAGATTACACTACACGGAATGTTCGAAAGTGAAATGGTGTGTTTAAGCGAATATTTCTCCATCCATACTGTCAGTCACATGGCAGACACAGGGTCAACACGACACGACGTGTACAACCGGTACACGGTGTATTCCCTCTAGAGTTCTCCCAATCCCATGTTTCTGACTACACGACCTAAGACACAGTTAGAAACTACACGGAATGTACATAAGGTACACGACATGTACTTAAAAAAATTATTTATTCTGGAACAGAAGAGTACGTGGTGTGTGTTCATAGAACCACACGCCGTGTTGTCTGGGTTTCTGGACAGTAAACCTCAGAAACTACTCTAGATCCCCTTTTTCCAAAACATTTCAAGCATCTATATGCCAAATTATGATGTATGGAGGCCCATACTCCCCGTTAACCAATGTTTATCAGCGTAACATTCACATTATAGTACAAAACGCAAGAAAAATCTAGATTATGATCTGCTAAATTTTGATCCAAGAGAGACCATACTTCTCAGGAACCATTGTTTAGCATCCATAAACCAAACCATAACATGTAACAATGCCCTATCAACAGTAGGAATATCTAACAAGGTACCTATCATAACAACATGCATTTTCTAACACATATTCTATCACAAAAACATGCAATTTTTAATGCACCTACATGGCATAGAAACTATGCATGGCATGTGATTCTAACATGTTCCTAAATGATGCCTGAGATGGCATACCCTCATCTCATCAGGTTTCAACTAAATAGATCCCAAGTATAATAATATAAATAGTGCACCACAAGTGCATCACCCAATGGTGAAATCAAATCAACTGTAATAATCATAAACATAAAATCACAATTTAATTCAAGGAAATCCAGCCTTTTCCTATACAGGAGGTAGCTACTCCTGGGAAAAGTTTATTACCGAATCCCTTAACAATCTATCTCTTTCCCATTGTCTCCAAATAATAAAATAAATCAGAGAAAATAAAATCCTATTATACCACTTTGTATCGTCCTAGATCTGGGTGCCACACAATGGGTGCCCCGAACACGGTTGGTCACATGACTTCAAGCGCATTTCCCCAAATTCCAGACGTTGTTGACTAGCAGCGGGGGCCCAGGACTGATAGGGGGAAACTACGCCCTCATTTTTAAAAGTGTAGTGTAGTGGAAATAAATATAAAAACACAAAAACAGAAGTAGTAAACAATATAAACCTGAAATGGACAACATAGATGAAGTAAAAGATGAACAACATTCATATATATAAGGATGAAACATGCCTCTAATCTAAGAAAGAAACCAAAACAGGATACACTAAAATATAATGTTATACATCACCAGGTATAAAGTACATCAAAACATGTGAATGTAGTGCAACAGGAACTCAACAGCATCGCAAGCCTAATCTCGGTCTCATGCTCTCCTACTCCTCTACCAAAATCATGTACCTGTGTAGGGACTCTTTCCCTTATCAATGCCTACAGCAATATAATCTATTTGGGCCCATGACATGACCCAAATAGGGTGTGAGAAATAAATCCCAGTAGGAAACCACCAATGGCCTGTTCCAAACTGTTAGTGAAAATGTGCAATAGAAGTATGCAAAGAGGAAATATGGCAATTTAGGATGTACACAAAAGTAGCTACACCAACCTGGTCCATTTCCATTTAATTATTATTTAACAATTCAATATATTTGAATTATAAGTTCCCGAGACTCGGCCTCAACTAAAAATCTCCTATACATTGCCTTAGCAAAAACCACAACAGACTATCTAATAAATAAATGGTAATAACACCACCAATCATATACTTTAACTTGGTAGGTATAAAAAAAGAAAACAGCACATTGAATATTCAAGTGAACATTTTTCTCAGGCTAAACAGTACCTTGCTGTCAGGCTAACCAGAAACATTCCTTCAGGCTAAACAGAAACAAAACCCACAGGTAACTTCCCTTAGGAATAAATAATATTTCCCTCAGTTATACAAGATATTTCCCTCTGGCATAGAATCTAATACCCTCAGGCATTTGAAACGTTGACCTCAGGGTAAATAAAAACTTTCCCTCAGGAAAAAAAAACACTGCCCTCGGGCATAAGAAAAATGTCCCTCAAGCTAAACAAAACCCTTTCCCTCAAACTAAATAGAACCTTTCCCTCAGGGTAAACAGAAGAAAATAAAGTAACTAGGCTAATCCAAACACCTAATAAAACAATTTACATATGTTTCCTCTCATGAAAACTCAAAGCATGTTATAATGATGGCATACCCTCGGGTATCTGGCCAATTGGCTAAACAAGGGGACCGCACCCTCGGGGTGGCCCTAGATCAAATAAATGATCCCAAATAGAAGTTTATACTTGTTCATTAAATTACCTATGAAATTTTAGGTATCTTAACAGTTAATTACTCAGCTATAAAACACCCCAAACATGGGCACGTAACACAACGGTACACAAAATCAACTCGATAGTTGGAAATAAACACCTGACCACCTACCTTTATCTTTTCTGATAGATATACATGAATGAAACCTCCAGAATCAACCAAGAACGACGTAGATCTGGGATAACAATTTATCCACTCAAACTAAAATAACATCCCATTGGGAAATAATTGGAAGGAGAGGTCTAAGAAGAGAGTATATCTCACCTGCACAGTTCCAACAAGATTGATGGCGAAGGAATTGGAGTCCCGATGTGCAGTTGGAAGCTATTACAAGTTCTGGCCTCCTCTGTCATGGCTCTCATTGAGTTCTATGCCTCCTCTACCGAATGAGGATGATACTACCTATTTTTGTCAAAAAAAACATAACTACACAGCATGTACTCTCAAGTACACAGCATGTACTTTCTTTTTAACTATTCACTGGAAGAAACTCTTCACCGCCTTACTGTTCATCTGCCGACTGATTACACAGTGTGTAATACTAAGTACACGGCATGTACTATCCATTTTATTGTTCATTTTTTCGGCTACTCTCCACCGCCTTATTGTTAACTTTCCAACTGATTACACGACGTGTATTACTAAGTACACGGTGAGTAGTTAGTCATTACACCCTGAATTGCCGACAAGCCAACACGCCCTATATTCTCATCCCACACGGCCAAAGTATATGGTGTGTAGAAAAGTACATAGCGTGTACCCATAAATTTGTGATTTCCCCCTATTTTCCATATTTTCTCAAAAACATTAAAGGAAGAGGAAAATAAGAATCATGTACCTCAAGAATAAGAACCGAGTTCTTACATTTGTAGTGACTGGGGAAAACATGGTCTCGTCCCTTGATTCTTCTCCCATCAAGGGGATAGACACACCTGTTTGAATTTACACCTTGTCTGGAATATCGCTTTGGTTCATGGAGGGTCATCTCCTAGCCCCTTGAGAGAGGAGATGTGAGTAGATCATCCAACCCATCAACTTGATCAAACCTTTATTTTAGAAAAATAAATGATAAATTATGTTTTCAAAACTCACCAAGACTAATGATTCCCTTGGAAAAGATCATCACTTTCCTTCATTACTTCACATTTCATATATGAAAGAAAACACTTTCCTCCTCAAATGATGGAACTGGAGGAGGAATTAGAAAAGACTCTCCCACTTTATCTTATTCCATCATCCAATAGCATAAGGATAGCTTCCCTCATTCAATATTCAATCACTCAACACTGAAAGAGTTTATTATTAGGGTATATTTTAGTGACTAGATCTTGGAATATTTTCATGTAATCACTACAAATAAAGGTCACACTTTTCATAGTAATGATTTTTTGTTCAAAAAAATAATAGAACAAAAGTGGTTACAAGAGATGAAAAAACATAAAACCTATGGATTGATGAAGTCATCCAATTCATCAATGGAAAATTCATTATTCCCTTTAGTGGAACCCTGATCCATCATATCCTCCACTCACCTTAGATAAAGGATAATGTTTCAGTCAAAACAAATAAGCATATCCTTCTATTGGATGTGTATCCTCACATTAATAGGTTTATTCTAAAACTGGAGTTTAGGTGGGCCTAGAATATCCCCAATATATGGATTCTACAACTGATCATGGAAAAATGACCACAAATCCATGCAATAATAAGGATTTTCCTACCAAAATTGGACCGCCTCTAGCTGCACATAATCTGAGGTCTCTCCAAACTACCATGAAGTAGACCCAACACTTCTTAATTTCATTGGATTCCTAGCTCTCTCTATCATGGTCAAAGGATGTGAACCTAGAGCCCAAATTGTTCCATTATAGTAGATGCTTGGCCATCTAGGAACAACCTCAACTAGAATATCCCTTTTGATCCAAACTAGATTACTAACGCATGGATGGGGTTTTTTGGTAGAGCTCAGGGCCTCACCACCATCACTATCAGGATTGTGTTGATCCATTCAAACATGCATCCACTACACCATAGTCATTACATCTTTGACTCAAGGCACACTTATTTTCAGAATCCCTTGAAATTATGACATTATCCAGGCTTCTGCATACTAAGAGGTCAACCCAGTGTACACACCTGATAGAGAAAGATTAATTACCACTTGATTTACCTCCAAATACATCAGCACCTAATGTTGTTAGGACATTATTGGGTTTTTCTATGAAAAAACATTTACGGGATGGGATATAGTTGGATATTATAGGAATTTTCATTAGTGTACAAATATATAAAGAGTATAGGCGTCACAAATAACCTAACCATAAATCCAGTCCACTAGAACACCATCCCTAAAGAAAATCATTTATAATATCAATTGATCATAAACATTTCCATCATTGGTAAATGTATCAACGGGAGGATCCCCATATGGATGGAAGTTGAATTCTCTCAATAGATTTGGATTCTTTAAAGATTTAACATAGTTTAAACACAAGGGTTGAATGCTACAAACAACCTAAACAAATGGAAAAACCAAACTCAAGTAACATTGATTTCACTTAGTTTGGCATAAGATCATAAGTGTGTTATAACCCACCCTCATAACACCTAAAATTGAACTAAAATTATAAAAGGGGATTTTTCCTATATACACATGTAGTAATTACCAATGATGTCCTAACAATATGGGATCCTATAAACTAATGTACCTACCCTATACTAACATGGATACCACAATAAAATTCCTCAACCATACACTGCCATTAAATTCATAATGTTGGAGCACATAAATGATTAAACACATTTCCAAATATCCAGAAAGGTGGTTATTAGTGGGTACCATATACATGATTGTGAACCCCCATTATTTATATTAGCCTGGTATTAACATGGGAAAAATCTACTAGGAATATCCCACTTTTACATTGTAAGACATTTCGTTAGAGGTTTTCATATGGGACCCTATCCCTTAGGCTCCAAGAAAGATTTCATCCATGCTTCACTTTGGACAACCCCCCTTAGTGAGGATCTTTATTCATGATATATTGGGATACATGTAATATCTCACATATCAAAACATGAATTCATTCAACATCATCCTATGTTGATTTTGGTGGTATATACTCTTCATACATCTCTCTGACTCAAGACCTTGTAGACGTCACACAAACTAATGTCAAATTATCCATGTGTTAGATGGAAAGTATTTATATATGAACTCCGTCAGCTTAGTAGCTCATGAATAGTATCTAAATTCTTTTACTCATACATTTGGTCCTCTCAGAGGGCCTCATAAATGCCAAATTCCTTCATCTCAGTCTTAAAACTATCACAGTCTGCTGCACCCAATATGACCACATCCACTCTGTATTAACACCTCCTCTAGGGAGAAGGTCATAGTCTTCCTCTCTTATTTTTAATTGGTCTATCATAGAAGAATTAAAGAAATAGTGGAAGTATTGTACCTTTGATTTAGTACTATGAGGCTTTAAACCAAAGGCATTTATACATTGATTTGTTACATAGATTTAGAGTACCATTTCAATATTGATATATACACTTTTTTCATGATTTTAGTGGTGGTGAAACTCATATCCTATTGAAACTAGGAAAGAAGAAGATAATTATTCATATTTGGTATGATCACATCATTAAGGATCCCATGACCATAGAGTGGTAACTAGTCACTCTCATGGTATATGGGGTGAACTCGACTTGAATACCCTCTAAAACTGGTACCCGATGTCAAAACCTATCCCAATTGGGCCCATGAAGAGACTCCAGAATCCCTCCTCTAATAGTCTTGGGGTTGTAAACTAGAACTGAGTGGGCATATAACTTAATTGGGAGGCCGTAACCTAAGTACCTATACACACAAACACACATATCAAAGCCCATAAAATGATAAAATGTAAAAACATTTGATCAAACAAGCATGAATACATCTAAATACTTCAACCCGAGTAATAAAAGTTATAAAATAATGTAAATAGGGCCAAATAAAATTCCAGAAAAAAAGATTCTAAAAACATGTCCAACCTAAAAGTAAACTAGGGACTATTGTCAAGATAACATAGTAACACACCCCTGTCTATCTGGTTTCACTAAGTACCACATGGTCCTAGTCCCTTGGGGACTCTATAAAAAGGTTGATCGTCTGCACCAGACATGAATGGCGTGAAAAATCCCATGGAGGGGTGAGTATAAAAATATCTAATAGGATACCCAAAAACTAAAAAACATAAAAAAATGTATATCAGTCATCTCTATATAGGTATATTTCTTCAACACGTATAACATTAATATCATGATATACTCAAAAAAGACACACAGTTTGAAGGTATGTCACAATGGTAATGCCAATCTTGGATTCCAATATGAAATTCCAAAAAGCACTGGTCTAGTAGAACACACTCCATATGTCTGGTAACACTGATAAAATCGATTGAGATATGATACAAAGATGAGGATAACACCCTAGTCAATTGGGGATACCAACAACTCAATCTAAAATGACCGACTAAGTAGAGGATCGATGCCCACGTAGTGTTGGTCATGACGATACCAAGAACACCACCTAGGGAATGTAGATGGTAGGGGATCTCACTATATGCCTCCTGAAATGATTTCAATAACTCTATACAAGAAGTACTTATAAAGGGATCGTTATCCTATCTATAGAAGGTGATTCCACGAAAACCCTCATGGAATGGATATAGGGAATTATCCCTAACAAATATTATTCCAGATAAAGGGTACAAAGTCCCCAAGAAAAAATTTAATGAGCACATGACAAGTAATAGGAGTGCACATTGTGTCCCTTTGACCCTAGGTCCTACCCATGTAAATGACTTGTGTTCGTGTCTATGTAGAAGTACATGGAAAGCTGCTTCCTGTGTACTCATGCCCATATACACATACATGGATTAGCTTGTGAATTACCATATCATACATGTTTTTGTAGGAGTACAAAGTGTGCTCATGCCTTTTTTACTCTATCTCGTGTCTGTGTACCCAATGAGTTACACACCAATACATTAGGGAGGGGTTATACACTATGTGATATTTATATTCACCCTGAGACCCTATCCACGGCTAGGAGGATCCCATATGCTAAGTTATCCCAGAAAACATTTCATGTGGATCAATAATTTTATGAAATCCAGGTTCTTCATCTTGTGTATGCTCATACTACCACCACCATAGATTATGAGTTCATTCTTTTTGGAAGTCACAGATCTACTCTATCTGGGAATTTTCATCACCATTCACTAGATATCAGTAACCTAGTTCACATAGAAATCAATTTCTGTTCATCCCCATGTTATCAAACACATTTTCTAAAATCATAGATCCTTAATCAAGTATGATCTGTTAACCGTTACCGACATATCACATCTGTTGTGTAATTTTAATCTCAGATCAAAAATATAGAATTATTTCTCTAAGAAACCAGTGCACTATTATCGATTCCCCGATGTATGTAGAACCATGATCCAAACAATGAAATCTCATGATGAATGTAGAATTAGGGGTGAAAAAATGATGAAAAATATTGAGTAACAGACATTATTTTATGATTGTGTCGACCTCAATTTTTTCCCATTAGAATGATGAACAAATAGCTAACAAATAATCACAATTAAATCCACCCAATTACCAAAAAAAACTAACCCATCCCACAATCTGCATGATAAGCAGATTGATATGTTATTTGATTGATTGGTTCTCATCATAGAATTAAAAGATATGGAAATAATCCAATCCAAATAATATCCTACCTTGAGATGGATCGATCACTGACAAATAAAGAGTTTGCATCTTCATAATTGGTGAGATATCTGAATGTCATTTCACACCAATCACCGATCTATGATCTTGTTGGTGTTCATATAAGAGATATCCTCTAATGCTCTCTCTAATGGTTCTCCAAAATCTCTAGGATTATGTGGATAAACCTGAGGAATTAAAATAACCATATTATTATAGAATATTTTATGTCGATTCATTAATGGGTTAATTAATATAATTTTATTTATTTATTTTATTTATTTTTATGCCTGAGATGAATTTTCCAAAAACACCCCACACTGAAAAAGGTTAAGTCGCACCTAGGTTAAAACCTGTGTTTTGACTCAATGTTGCTCTCATATTTATGATTTGGGATTCTATTTAGAATGTATTCAAATTTTTTAGGAAAACTGCATGCACTTGCTACTTAATATATTTAATATATTTCAAACATTTATTCTTGGAACACTGGACCTTGGAATCGCACGCCAACATAGTGCCTTGTCTGAAAAATAATCTTCAAAAAATCCAAAAATAATACATGAAAAAAACCAAGTCATTAAATTCTCCCCACCTTAGGGATTTATGTCCCTAAAAATCCAAAACAAGTGGCTACACAAATATATTTTTGTAATGAGCATGTATCTGACCCTCTAGATCCAAGGTTCTCTATTGAAGATTCTCATACTACCACCAGACATGCAGTAAATGAATTTATAACCCACAAAGGATCCAATCAGTATGATCCTTGATATCTATTGTGTAACCAGTAAAGGTATATCTATCCTCAATTTCTAGGTTTCCCCATTCAATAACATGTGATGGGTCATACATGAAATACCTTAGCTAGGACATGTGGAAGATGTCATCGACCCGGTCTAACTGCGGAGGTATATATAAGTGGTATTCTGTCTCACCAAATCTATATAGTATCTAGAAAGGGCCAATGAATCTCAAAGATATCTTTCTACTATGGAAAAATTTCCATAATCTAGGTCGAGGTGAAACTCATTAGAACACATGGTCTCCATTGTAGATCTCTAAAGACCTCCATTATCTATCTAGATAATAATTTTGATAGCTTTGTATAGTATTCATCTACTCCTAGATGATCTGTACCTTCTTGATAGTGGCCCACACAAACTCTAGGACCATGAGTGTTGACTCCCCTATGTCAATCAAAAAAAGTGGTGACCTATAGAGTTAGCTATAAAATGCCTTGAATGGATCCATAATTATGATGGAATGGTGTATATTATTGTACGCAAACTCCAAAAGTTGTAGGTGATCCTCCCAACTATAGAAAAAGTTAAACAAGAAAGATCACAACGTGTCCTCTTGAACTTAAATGGTCTGGTCATGTTGACAGATAGTCTGGGGGTGAAAATTTGCGATAAATCATAACTCAGTCTCTAAAGCCACATAAAATCACTTTCATAACCTAGATATAAAGCAACCATCAGGGTTTGTTTCGAATTAAGGTGTGTCATTTTACCCAAGAAAAAAAAATCAATCGAGGACTAGGGTGGTATATCATTTTTATATTATGAAGGAGGTTCCAAAGTTGATTGGTCCAGTTAGGTGATTGCAGGGGGTTAAGTGTCTAGAAGATCACTCCTTGTTGTTTAAAATGTCCTAAAATGGTCTCCAACAAGTTTATTCTTAGATATAGAAACACCCAAAAACCCTTTTATCCATGATTCGTGTAACTGCTTTACAAATCCAGGCACTTGTTGGGTGATGATTTGACAAACAACACTTAAGGACTCGCATTGTTCGAGAGGATTTGAACATGAGATCAACACACCCTTTTCGGGGGAATTATTTCATAACCTAGGACTCTCTTATAGATTTAATCTATGTTCATATGTTTGTGAATCCTCAGTTCATTCCCAAGTATGTGTCCATATATTACCCCTATATTTGATGGTCGATCAAAGATACACATGGGCATGGAATCATTTGTATGTATCTAAGGTTCTACATTAATGAAAATATTTGTATGTATCATAGATTTGTCATCAATGTTACCCTTTGGTTGATAAATAAATATTTATTTCATCATTTACTAAGAAAAATCATGTTAAATACATGTGATGAAGAACTCTAGAGTTTATTGTCATCCAGGGGTGGAAATTTTACGGATGATAGTGTTAAACGCATGATATGGGATTCCTACTTATCCTCCTAAGAGGAATCAAAGCTCGCATTCTTTGGTTCCACTTAACTGGACACATCAACTTTTAAGGTTATGTGATGAGGAACCATCCATGTAGCTTAATTTCATACAACAAGGAAGTCTAGGTGTAATGTTCCTAGTCCAGATTTGGTGTGAGATTTTGTCAATGTGGCCCAAGGTACCCAGAATTGATGTAGTATTCGGGGTGAAGGAGACCCTACTGTGGATATAGACCAAACACATTAGGGTAAGTTTCGATGTTGGGTTTGGACCTCAGGGGTGTTTCCTACATATCCCAGTTTAATAGGGATCAAAGCCCTCATAGTTTAGTAAGATGGGGCTTATGCATGGAAGCTACCTATAAAGCAGTCATGATTTGTTGTTACATCAGTGGAGAAGGCCCTTTTTGAGTCAGATATGGGACTTGTACTGTAAAGGTAGCCTTGATGAATTGGGGGTCATGATTGGGGTAACCTTTGAGAAGGATACCCTTTGATCTTGGTCCTTAGATAAGCATACAACGTATCCCGTTTGGGATAGGAATCAAAGTTCTCAAAGTTCAATTCATTTGGGTATAACACCTAGGAGGAGGCCCATTTGTGGGGGTAACATTATTTCTCATTTCATGTATGAGATGATATAGAGCATGGGCCTTAAGAATGCTTCATGTGCATTCCAATTTTGATGGGAATCATATTTATCATAGTTCACTTATGGGCGGATTGTGAGGGTGTTGTGATCATCACTAAACTCTAAGACCATGTGATTCATGCTCAGTGTGAGAAACAAGAGGATGTAAAAGATTCAAAAATCCACACACATTCTCCTCTCTGCTAAAGGAAAAGGAGGATGATGATGGTGGAAGAGTCTAGGATGAGATCACCACCTCCTACCATCAAAGGGGGATTACTCTAATAGGGATTCCCTGATATAAGTTCAGATAAAGGGGAGAGGTTTAATTCCTCATCAAAAGGAAACACAAGCATGATATCCTTAATTTATCACTGGCTCTCATAGAAGGGAAAATATAGTTGTTAACCTTAATCTCTAGAATGGGGAGGCTTATGTCTGTATCCCATGGTTAGACCCCAGGTTACCATGGGACTGTAAACTTAGGGGCAATCATGGGGTCTACACCATTACATGGATAACCATGTGTCTCTGCTTTCCATGGGAATGTAAACTTGGAAGGGAGCTCTAGTGCACTCATTTGTTTTGTCATATGATTCCTTTGTATTTAAAAGGGGCTCTGTCCTAATTTTGTTGGACTAGCTAGTAGAGAGTATAGGGATGATGCAATTAGAATGGAAGGAAATGATTGGATCCAAATGGTGTAATGCCAAAGAATACCCCATTTTTCATACCATTTTCTCAAGCGGGATGGGGTTACCCACACATAGCATATTGCTATGTGTGTTGGAGATTCATCTCTATACTGTGATGGTACGAAATCTTGGATGTGGTCTGTTTAGAATTTCACTACATAGAACTAGTTTCTTCTTGTTTAGTACTTTACTATGGAGGGATGAGTTCCAGCCGCATACCATGTCTATAAGAGGGGATGAGTTCTATCCGCATAGCGAGTTGCTTCATGGCGTTGAGATCCAACTGCATATCAATTTTCTATGTGGTTCTAGTTTCTTCTTGTGTAGTATTTTTCTACACAGGGTGCCGATTTGAAGAAGGAGAATTGGTCCTCCTCTTAGAGGGAAAATCATTTACTAAGGAATTTCAGTTCTTGCTCTACCAATTATTATTATGTTTCATTCTTAAATGCTATGCGGTGTTCTATACCTATAGGGAATTTCTAGAAAAAATCCATCTTTGTGGTACTCTCTTCATTTGTTCCTTCATCGATCAATCGCCTCTACAATTCCTCTCTTCTGCACTCTAAAATTCCATCTTTTTTGTCTTGGATCCCCTTAGGTTCTTTTTATAGAGGGGTGGAGGAGCTGGATCGGTGGATTGGAAACTATATTTTATGGAAGCCTAAGGATGAAATGCCCAACCCACAGATGAATCAGTCAATAGAGGCTCATGTGGATATGGTTCACGGAGGTGAAAATAACCACCTCAGTCCCATAAATGATATCATTCATGAGACGCCATTTGTTTCTCCTTGCAAAAAAACTGTATGAATCCATGGAAAATGGTACGCAGGGAGAAATTTTCTACCCCCATTCCATGAATGACGATATTTTCAGTGGATTAGTTCCACTATCTTTCTTTCATGAACCATTTGTTCATGGTGAAGACCTCCATGCGGAGCGGTAGTCCATGAAGTATATTTTCCCACCGTGGTCTGACTTTTTTCCTTTTCTAAATTTATGTAAGTATTTGAACTCCACTTTTTCAAATTTTCAAGACCCTAGAAATTCTCCCCATCGAAATGGGGATCGATCAAAAAAAAAGAGGAGGCTATTCCGATGTAGAAAGTAGTCCTGACCATAGTCATTTTGATGTATAACGTTATACCCATAGGAGGGGACCACACCTATATAAGGGGGGGAAATAATTTTTATTTTACTACATTTTTGAATGTCTTCAATGCTTTTGTAGATCTCTCACTCGCTTTATTTTTTGTACTATAATCACTTCATGGTCACCCCCATCCACTAATTGGACTTCAAATCAGTGAATTGAACATTGAACCTTTGAATGGTGAGTTAGAATTTACACATAGCGTGGATTGGTGGGTGACTTTCCTATTCCACAAAACCATTGATTAGTTGGCCAACTCTTCGCAGGGTAGCACCTTTCGAGCTTTTGTAAACAATCTGTTTGTGGTAAGTTCTTCACAAGAACTAATAGTTCACATACGCTAATTCCCAAAAACCATTTGTACATGAGGCCTCAATATGAAGACTTTTCTTCAGTAATTTTCCAAATTTTTTTTGGACTATCCATTATCATGGTCATTTTGTGTAGACCAAAATGAATCTTCCTCATATCTCATTCAGAACAACTAGAAGAAGTGAGACTATGGTCAATAACATCAAAGACAACCTTGATTACTATGTCATCCCTCAACAGTGTACTCTCATATATCTCCTTACACCGGAGCTTATGGCCTAGATGTTATCCAGTCTGCTACCAGATTATAATATTGGCCTCCAAGATGATTGTCCATTGCCATGGTTTGACAAAGGTAGCCTTATTGTTAATTTTGATACATCATGAGGGTGTGATAGAGAAAATATCTTTTCCATAGGAGAGATTGTGACTGTTTCAAGCTAAGAGGACAAGTTTGTTTATAATTGCTCCATGTGAACATAGAGTAGCCAACGCCTCTGAAATATATCCTTGGAGTCAGTCAGCTGAGATTATCCATCCATTGGAAACCTTTCATGATTCAGTTCAAGTGGATGTGGATATCCAAATGGGAGATGTGATGTAATGCCCCGACCCCAGCTACCAAGAGTCGGTTCATTATTGTGTAACATTGTCATGATCACAAAAGATCAAGTCTCGAAAGACCGATTTGTTTAATAGCCTTGGAAACACTAGTTACATTCATAAATCGTACATTACATCATAAAGTGAAAAAATAAAATAAAATAGTCTCGATAGTTCACTCCCATATCCCATTCAGACTATCCCTACAGGTCAGTCATAAAATATTTCTTCACATCCTGGGAAAAATAAAACATTGAAAGGGGTGAGATCAGATTCTCAGTAAGGATAACAATATAGCGGAAGCTTTCATAAATAATCATAAACATTTATGGTAATGTATAACTAAAACAAAAGCCTTTTAAACTTGAACTTCAACATAATATAGCAAAAGTAAAATGAGAAAATTCCATTTACTTATTCAGATGGATATTCTGCTCGTCAAATAATCACATGCAATATCAATAACCACTTTCACAATGATGGAATTCAAAATGCCAGACTATCATAACCACATAGCCAAGGCCTCGTGCCAAGACTACAAATAATATATTGTCAAGGCCTTGTGACAAGACACAGTTTTGTCTCATGAGACCTGCCGATGCATTGAGGAGCTATAGTGGGCTCCATCCGTCACTTATTAAGTCCAATTAATTCCTCATATGAACTGGTTTAAACATATCATAAACCATAAAATAATCGTATCACACAAAACATGCATAAAGGAAAAATAAAATTTCCACATTTTCATCACAAGATATCAATACAACACATTGATATAATAATAACATTATCAAAACCATTTTCAATACCAAAATAAATGAAAATTAAAACTTGGTTTTTATTTCTCATTTAAAAAATGTTATGGCTTGTAGAGGAAGACGAAACTCAAATAATGGTCACGAAGGTAAAGAAGTTGTTGTTGCTGCATACGTATGACAAAAAAACATTCCATTTTGTTGTTTACTAAAACGTTTCATATAAAAAGATTTCTTTTTAATAAAACTAAAAGTCAAAGGGGTTTATACACCGTATAGAAGAATGTCTTGTATTAAAACAAAATATGCATCAATGAAAGCAGATTAAGATGAAGTCCCTTAAAAAATCATTCTTTAAATAAAATAGATCTATTATGTGTATTCACTATAATTACACGTAAATAAATTACAAATACAAGATATTACATAATTATATCATGACATAATTTGAAAGTAGTAGATTAACCCAATGAACGGAAATTGGGTTAAAAAGTTCCCTTACCTCGTGTCTGACATGACTCGATCTTTCTTTAACCTCCCGGATAATAAACTAGAGTTAATTTATACTTTCATAAGAACCTTTTCATGTTCTTTATTCCTTTTATATCACTTATTACCATGTTATTAACATTGTGTAATTATTTAAGTTAATAACGGTCGTTTTGTCGATCTTTGGTACTTGAGTCAAAAATAAACTACGTATAATTACAAGTTGTTCATTTGGTAAAATATCCATTACATCAAGAATTATATTCATGATGTAGATATCATATATATCATATATATCCAGTATATACTTTCCCTTATAATATTACATAACATTTAGAGGTATGAAATGAAATGCACCGTTCATGGAGACGGTACGTCGTACGTACGCATGAACGCTACTTTCATTTCTATTTTGTATGTTAATGGAATGAAACATAATGATATAAAGTTATATTATAATTCCAGTATAATATCATATATAATATCACTTACTCCATCCTTTATACATCCCACATAACGATTCAAATCACATTGAGGGGGCGGTAGTCCGCACTTCCTCAAATGAAATTATCACATTTGCACAACATGCAAAGCATAAAGATATGTTTTAAATGTAAAATACATAAGCATAGAGATCAAATAAATATAATATATATCATAAATAAATATAGTTCCATCATAATGGCCACCATGAGAGGTTGTAGGAGAAGATAAAACAATCATCGTTTCGTGATGCAGTAATTCGCCATCCACAGAAACAGTATGTTCTTTAACCATTATACGGAGGTGTGTTTAAGTGTAGCTCTGATACTTATCATAAAAAATTACTATTATATTTAAGATACTGGTGTTGTTACAAAATAATGGAATAAAAAAATATTGGGGGTTGGAGAAGAAAAATAAAACAAAAGAACAAAAAAGATGACATTACCTTATAATTGGGTAACTCATTTTGATTTGAGCCAAAGAATTCCTTGGGAAGACTTCTTCCCAAAGTGAGGCTTCTAGGAGTAATAGAGGGAAGTTGAGAGAGTATTTGGGCAGAGGTTGGCTGAGCCAAATGGCTTGGAAGGTGTGAATAAGGTGGTAGTGGTGGGGTCCTTTTATAAGAAGAGAGGATGGGCACTCTTGGAAAGTCCTGAAATGTTACTTTATTATATAATGAGTTTCAGATTTTAAAGATCCCACACTTATATATTTCGAGGCTAAGGTGATAAGGGTTCAAAATATACTCATCCAATAGGTTTTTTACAAGTGTATGTCTTATATCTTACATTATCTTTTCATTTTATTTAAATCGTTAATTAATGATGTAATCGCTGCATCATCATGGTGTCATAAAAAATTAAATTTATTTAATGTCTAAAAATTATAAAAAAAATATAATGATGTAGGAAATATTTTTATCGTTCCAATTAATATTTATTGTTGAAATGTTAACTTATATAACCCCATGTAATAATTTTTTTAGTAAAACAACACATGTTTGTGACAATTTTATTTTTTACTTTAAATAAAAAGTTATTAATGTCATTTTCTTACCCAAGTGGATCCATGGGGTCCCCAAGTTGACCCATGTATTATATGTGTCGGCCAAGACTTATCCAATAATGATAGGACATGTGTAAGGGTATTTTCATATTTTTATAATATCATTTTTACCTTAAATTTCACTAATTACCTTTAATCGCGATTAATTAAACTTAAAAGTTACTATTAACCAAAAAATTATTTTAATCCCATTTAACCACATTTTACTTCCTAATTAAAACCATGTTGGTCAGATTTTTGAAAATCAAATCATAGAATTGGTAATGTTTCATTTGAACAAAAAATCAGTTTTTTTACTACCACTTAGTGGTTTCACTATTCATCCTAAATTGTTGTTTTTCAGAACAATGCCAAAATTTCACCCAAAGCTATAATTGATATTCCAAATTCAAAAATTATGTATATTTTACAAAATTACAAACATATAAGTTTAATTAATTAATTTTATAATTAATTCCCGCTGTCACAACAAATAGCGTGTTTTTAAAAAACAATATATATCAAAAGATTGACAATTGTTTATGTCCAATTTCAAAGTGAAATTAATTATAATGACCACCATTGGATAAAATGGTAAAAATATATTCTAATTATACTTTGAAACCACTAAATAGTATAATTTATCACTGTAAATTATTTTTATTAGAAAAGTTGTTTTTAAGTATTTTTCACTATTCATAAAAAATTGGAAGTTCTCAGAAAAATACAAAAAATTCAACTTAGGCTAATTTCGATATTTAGAATCCAAAAATGAAGTCCATTTTGAAATATAAAATATATATAATTTCAAAAAGTGGGTATTACTATTCACAATGGCTATTTTGATTAGTCGCGGTGTGTTAGAATCTAGAACTTGCGTACAATGAAAGCTATTGCATTATTGAAAGAGAAGCGTATCGTGGAAGCTCATGGTGTTACATTCTCCCCTCCTCCAATAAATTGCGTCCTTACAATTTGAAATTTTTCATTGAAAATAAAAGGTTGAAAATAGAAAATACCTTTGTGGAAAACCCACATCGAAAATAAGGTTAATAAAATTTTGCCTTAATAAGAGGGAAAGGGAAATAAAAAAGTCACCACCAAATTATGATCTCAATAAGGAGAACATTGGTGGAAATTAAAGACATATAATTGGAGGGAAAATGTAAATATTTTTAGGGAGTGATTGAGGTCATCAATCACAAACAAGTGTAAAATTGATGTCCTCAAAGCCTTTAATCTATGTTGATTTAAAATATTATCAGTTCAACAAAACATAAGGTATTAGGATAACACATTTTTTGTTTTAATATCCATTTACTAAAGTTTAAGAATTAATTTATTAATAGAATAATAGATATTTATATATATATTTATGCTTGACAAGTATAGTTTCAACCTTCAACTAATTTCTACCACAAACTCATCTTTCACTCAAAAAGATAATAGAACTCAAAAATATTTTATTTATCCTAATAGTACAAGGTTCAAAATATTAAAACATACCATTTAGATTAGGAAAACTATTTTGTAATAACCAGAGAATTTCTATAGGCTAGTGGTAGGTAATAAAGTCCTTTCGCACTATGGTTGTGGGTTCGATTCCTACAGCTTTGTGCGATGTGACGGGTTATCCCCCGACCTACAGGTTGTTCTTTTCCTAAAACTATAATATTATAATATTCCAAAAATAATATTCAGAAATGTTTTAACATTAAACAATACTATCCAAGGTTCAACATAATCCATTCCAACCTTTATAGTTTTCCAAAATACTTCTGTCCAACTCACAGTAGAAATTTTAGAAGGAGGGTAAGCATAATGAAGATCCTTTTTTCCGCGTAACAACATGTGAACACCTTCATCTTATATTATTTTAAAACACTAAAACATCCTGAATTACCATAAATCCTTATTGATTACATTCATGATCCCTTATTCCTTATAGAATACTAGATATACTCCTTCTATCCAAAAATGTATACAAAACATAATCAGTTTCAAGGAAGTAAGAATATCCAATATAATTTATCCAAATCAATCATGTATTATTCCAAAATCACTATCTCGGTATCAGAACCATATTATGGTTTATCTTTCTCTCAACCATATATTTTCCAAAAATTTAACCTGCTATGGAGTCACTGTTCTTGGTTCCACACAATCTCAAGTCCTTGATAAAATAGTAATGCAGTACAATCTTTATATACTCCATAATTATTAAAACCATTACATCATTGATACAACACTCAAATGAAAAAATTCTTTAATAACAACATAAGAACTATAATTATTCCTCCACATATGTGGTAGTATCATAACTTGATTATTATCCAATAACATCATTTGGGGCACACTCTGATGATTTGGACATTGGTTTGAGTAGTGTCCCCACTCCTTGCAGATGAAGCATTATACATTTGAAACCTTTTTCTTACCCTTGCAGTCACGCACTTGGTGTCCTTTTTCTCCACAATTATAACAAACTCCCATTCCCTTCAGGCAAGTTCCAAGGTGTTTCTTCCCACAGTTATCACATATTGTAAAATTCTTCTTTTCCCTCATCCCTTTATCCATCATTATCTCTTCCATCTTTTTCTTCTCTTTCTTCCCTTCAAAGCCATAAGACTCAAGGAATTATTTACTTATCTTATTAACACATGATACGATTTCTTCATATGTTGAGACCACATGGTAGACTATTTCCCTTCTAAATGTTGGCTTAATACTGTGAAAGATATGATCCTTCTTACTCTTTGGATCATACGTATTGATAGAGTTCACATTCCTTCTACTGGGCACCATTTATATACAATGGCATAAACTAGGTTAGTTTATGAATTGCAATGAATAATTCCAAACTTGTAAAATACTTAATGTAAATTGAACGGTTTATGGATATAATCCATTATCATAAAAAATGTTTTCTTTTAGGAAGTATATACTCATAAACCCTTCATAATGGTTTGTAAAAAAAATGAGAATTATCCTAAGCATATCCCCCGAGAGTGTCATAACCAAGAGTGCAGTAAGGCCCGTGGTCATGCACCAGTTCCTGTTTGAGTCTAGCTCAAAGCGTTGTTTTCGGTTTTTACCCCTAGGTACATCTGTGCCAGAGCCACATTTACCTGCTCATATCCAGACAGGGATGTATTTCTCGGAAAACTCACAAAATCTCTATAATACCAAAATTCTTGGAAGTTCTTCTATACTAATCCTCAAAGTCTATCTTTGGGCTATGTGCTCTAATCAGAGTTTATCTAAATCTAGATTCCAGGGTTTGTACTAAACTGCCTCTTATACCAACTGTAACGCCCTAACCTCAGTTACCCAGAGTCGGTGCATTATTGTGTAACATTGGAATGATTACAAAAGATCAAGTCTCGAAAGACCGATTAGTTTAGTATCCTTGGAAACACTAGATACATTCATAAATGGTACATTATATCATTAAGTGAAAAACTTCAACAACATATTGTCCATAGTCCACTACCATATCCCCTTCATACAATCCCTGCAGGTCAGTCATAAAATATTTCTTCACATCCTGGGAAAAATAAAACATTAAAAGGGTTGAGCTCAGATGCTCAGTAAGGATAACAATATAGTGGAATCTTTCATAAATAAACATAAACATTTAATGAAATGTATAACTAAAACAAAGCCTTTTAATCTTTAACTTCAACATAATATGGAAAAAGAAAAATGAGATAATTCCATTTACCTATTCACATTGATATTCTACTGGTCAAATAATCACATGAAATATCAATAACCACTTTCACAATGATGGAATGCATAATGCCAGACTATCATAACAACGTAGCCAAGGCCTCATTCCAAGAATACAAAAAATATTTTGTCCAGGCCTCATGCCAAGACACTAGTTTGTCTCATGAGACCTGTCGATTCATCGAGGAGCTATAGCGGGCTCCACCCGTCACTTATTAAGTCCAATGCATTCCTCATATGAATAGGTTTAAACATATCATAAACCATAACATAATCGTATCACATAAAACATGCATAAATGAAACATAACATTTCCACATTTCAATCACATGATATCAATACAACACAATGATATAATAAAAAAATTATCAAAACCATTTTCAATACCAAAATAAATGAAAATTAAAACTTGGTTTTTATTTTCCATTTAAAAAAAGTTATGGCTTGTAGAGGAAGACGAAACTCAAATAATGGTCACGGAGGCGGAGAAGTCATTGTTGCTACATATGTACGACAAAAAAAAAATCCCTTTTTTCATTTAGTAAAATGTTTCGTATAAAAATATTCTTTTTGAATAAAATTAAAAGTCAAAGGGGTTTATACGCCGTATAAAAGAAAGTCTTGTATTAAAACAAAATATATATCAATGAAAGAAGATTGAGACGAAGTCCCTTACAAATATCATTTTTTAAATAAAACATATCTATTATGTGTATTAACTATAATTACACATAAAGAAATTAAAAATACAAGCTATAACATAATAATATCATGACATAATTTCAAAGTAGAAGATTAACCCAAAGAACGGAAATTGGGTTAAGAAGTTCCCTTACCTTGTGTCCGACTTGACTCGATCGTTCATTAACCTCCTGGATAATAAAATAGAGTTAATTTATAATTGATTAAGAACATTTTTCAAGTTCATTATTCCTTTTATATCACTTATTACCATGTTATGAACATTTTTTAATTATTAAAGTTAATAACGGTCGTTTTGTCGATCTTTGGTACTTGAGTCAAAAAGAAACTACTTATAATTACAAGTTGTTCAGGTGGTAAAATACCCATTACATCCAGAATTATATTAATGATGTAGATATAATATATATCATATATATCCAGTATATACTGGCCTTTATAATATTACATAACATTTAGAGGTAAGAAATGAAATGCACCATTCATGGAGACGGTAAACTGTACGTACGCATGAACGATACTTTCATTTATATTTCGTATTTTAATGGAATAAAACATAATGATATAATTTTATATTACAATTCCAGTATAATATCATATATAATATCACTTAATCCATCCATTATACATCCCACATATGGCATTAACGATTCAAATCACTTTGAGAGGGCGGTAGTCCGCACTTCCTCAAATGAAATTATCGCATTTGCACAACATGCAAAGCATAAAGATAAGTTTTAAATTTAAAATACAGAAGCATAGAGAAGAAATAAATATAATATATATCATAAATAAATATAGTTCCATCATAATGGCCACCATGATAGGTGGTATGAGAAGATAGAACAATCATCGTTTCGTGATGCAGTAATTCACCATCCACAGAAATAGTATATTCTTTAACCATTAGACTGAGGTGTGTTTAAGTGTAGATCGAATACTTATCATAAAAACATCCTAGTATATTGAATATACTGGTGTTTTTACAAAATAAGGGAATAAAAAGAGTTTAGGGGGTTAGAGAAGGAAAATAAAACAAAAGAACATAAAAGAAGACATTACCTTAAAATCGGGTAACACTTTTTTATTTGAGCCAAAGGCTTCCTTGGGAAGCCTTATGCCCAGTGTGAGGATTCTAGGAGTAAGAGAGGGAAGTTGAGAGAGTATCTGGGCAGAGGTTGGCCGATCCAAATGGCTTGGAAGGTGTGAATAAAGTGGTAGTGGTGGGGGCCTTTTATAAGAGGAGAGGAGGGGCACTCTTGGAAAGTCATGAAATTTTACTTTATTATATAATGATTTTCGGATTGTAAAGGTCCCACACTTATATATTTTGAGGATAAGGTGATAAGGGTTCAAAATATACTCATCCAATAGGTTTTTGACAAGTTTATGTCTTAGACTTTACATTATCTTTTCTTTTTATTTAAATCATTAATTAATGATGTAATCGCTGCATCATCATGTTGTCATAAAACATTTAATTTATTTAATGTTTAAAAATTATAAAATAAATATCATGATGTAGGAAATCATTTTATCTTTCAAATGAATATTTATAGTCTAAATGTTAACTTATATAACCCCATGTAATAATTGTTTTAGTAAAACAACACATGTTTGTGACAATTTTATTTTTACTTTAAATAAAAAGTTATTATTGTCATTTTCTTACCCAAGTGGCTCTATGGGGTCCCCAAGTTGACCCATGGATTTTATTGGTCTTCCATGACTCATAAAATAATGGTAGGACATGTGTAAGGGTATTTTCAAATTTTTATAATATCATTTTTACCTTAAATTTCACTAATTACCTTTAATCGCGATTAATTAAACTTAAAAGTTACTATTCACCAAAAAATTATTTTAATCCCATTGAACAAAATTTTAATTCCTAATGAAAACCATGAATGTTGGATTTTTGAAAATCAAATCACAGAATTGGTAATGTTTCATTTAAATGAAAAATCATTTTTTTAACAACCACTTAGTGGTTTCACTCTTCCTCAAAAATTGAAGTTTTTCAGAACAATGCCAAAATTTTACCCTAATATATAATTGATATTCTGAATTAAAAAATGATTTATATTTTACAAAATTCCAAACATATAAGTTTCATTAATTAATTTTATAATTAATTCCCTCTGTCACAACAAATAGCGTGTTTTTAAGAAATAATATATATCAAAAGATTGACAATTGTTTATGTCCAATTTCAAAGTGAAATTAATTCTAATGACCACTATTGGATAAAATTGTAAAAATATATTCTAATTATACTTTAAAACCACTGAATAGTAAAATTTATCACTATAAATTATTTTTATTTAAAAAAAATTAAGTATTTTTCACTATTCATAAAAAATTGGAAGTTCTCAGAAAAATACCAAAAATTTAGCATAGACTAATTTTGATATTCCAAACCCAAAAATGAAGTCCATTTTGAAATATAAAATATATATATTTTCAAAAATTGAGTATTAATATTCATAATGGATAGTTTGATTATTCTTTGTGTGTTAGAATCTCGAACTTGCGTACAATGCAAGCTATTGCATTATTGAAAGAGAAGCGTATCGTGGAAGCTCGGGGTGTTACATGTGATCTAGGGGGTGCTTATCATATGAATGGTCCTGGGAATTCTGGGTACACCAAAACTATTTGGAGTTCTCCAATTGATTAATAATGGTTAATTTTTATTAGGTTTTATGGGTTACCCGGTTTTCTATTTATTCACTAGTTGAGATATTGTCTTAACTGCTCAGTCTTTGGTGGTCAAGAACCAATAACTTCCACTTGCCACATGGTGATTTGGCAATAATCCTATGGGATATTTCATAGATCAGGGGACTTCCTGTTTTTTGTGAAATCTATGATGAATTATTACCTACATCCAATACCTGGAAGAATATTGAACTAGTATCTCTATTAGAGAGGGACTTACCGGTTATGGAAGAGATATTTCTTGGTCAACCAATTCATGTGAACTCACTCATTTCAATCAAGGAATGGGTAGGATTGTTCATAAAAGTGAGTGGGCTGAGGGAACAATTTCACCACAATTGAACACATCTAACTCAACAATCACAATGTATTTTGGGCTCATACTGTGCTACCCTCAAAGAGGGTCGGTATACCACATGGAGTATTGATATTTGGATAGATGATTCACATGAGCTCAGGTTAGCTTGTTTATTTTCCATGTTTGTTATTGGGTGTATTTTCCCTTCTCACGATGTCTATAATGGTTTCATATCATGCACATTAATGATGCCAGATACATTGGTTGATGGGTAGCCCATCAATTTATTGTTCCCCACCCTCACCTATGTTTATGAATTATTAGTGAAGATACAGAAGGGAAGGCCTCCAAATCCCCTTAGTGGGCCATTTAATTTCATGTATGGCTATATAGAAGAAAAATTTACATGGTACATGTATCGACATACCACACCAGTTCCTCATTCTGACTTCTGTCCGACCCTTTTCAAAATTATTGTCATTCATCCTCAATATGTAAACATTGAAGGCATGATTGAACCATGAGTGATGCCTATTGATTATCCTTTACACCTTACTCAATTTCCCTTAGAACAGTGATGGATAACAGGAGGGGTCCCCTAGAGGAACATTCATACATTATTACTCTTTGATATGGAGTTTTGGTCGTGTGTGTGGAAAAAGTGCCAATTTACAAAGAATATACCCCTTCTAGGTTTTCATGAAAATTTGGATACCTACAATAGATTTTATTACTACTTGTTACCCAAATTAATGGTATATCTCATCTAGTGATAGTCATCCAATTATGGCTAATGATGTTGTGGGAGAATGCTAACATGCAAGTCATTACCCCTCCTACAATGGCCTCAACTTACTTGTTGTTGGAGTATGCTCAACTATGGGTTTCCTGCTACCCTTATGGAATATTGTAAACACTAATTTGACTTGTTTAGAAGCTATTGAATATTTCCAACCCTACCCCAATTTTATTGGTTGTTCCACCTCCCTCCATTCCTTTTGTAAGGAGGTGTTCTATTCACCATTACATGAGTTTGAAAGGGGATTTATTTGTGAAACTTATCACTATGGAGAGTGACTCAGACCCCATATCATTAGCTAATATGGTGTAAAACTCCACTAAAGCTAGTCCAAGTGAAAGGTCAAATAGTATCCCCGAAACTATAGCCAACCCCTATGATTAACTTCGAAGACCGAACCGGTTGTTTGGTGGGAGAGTCCTCCCACTTGGGTAGCTCAACATAGGGTAGCTCCATCTACGATGATGGCACTTCCTGATTATATACCTATTGTAGTGGAGGGGCAGAACCAAGATTCTAATGAGACTAAGAAACAACGAGAAATGCCGAGATGGGAATGGTATAAATTTTTTTATCTTTCTATAAATACTCCCCCAACATACTTTACTGATGATGGGAATAACTTTTTACAACTATTATTTTACTTGGTTTTAGGCATATTTGATTACCGACACCTACATCTTCTCATATATCAAATTCCAATATCTTGGGAGGATCTACCTGCTCATGAGGTTAGCCTAGCTCAGTTCAATGCCTACCATCACCAAAATAAGAATTTTTGTGATATTACTAAGGACTTCCACCATTCAGAGGCTGAGGAAGCAGTTTCCCATGACCAAGTGATCACCCAAATAGAAGAGCTACGAGAGTGTGAAACTCATGTATCCAACCTGAGGACACAACCAATATCTGCGAGTGCCAATTATGAGGCCATCAAGAATAAAGAATGATATATAAGGGTTGTTATGAAACAATCACATTCAGTAGTCACTATTTAATCCGAATAGAGGAATTTTTTGGAATTGGCAGTCGATGGTCCACATCAGGTGATTGTTAATCTATTGGAAAGAGTGAGTTGGGAATCATTGTGATCTATTTAGAGTCCATGTACCTCATTTTTTTATGTCGTGTAGAGAATCTATATTGTGGATGTTCCCCCATTCTTGTTTCATTTTATGTAATTGAAACATTTTGTTATCCAATGTTTCTTATTTAGCTTTTCCTGTAATTTCAACAATTTAAAATTGAATAATTTTGAATGACAATTTTCAACTAAATTCACATTTGTCTCATGATCTAGGATAATCAAATTAAAATAACCAAAATATGTTATAATTTTTACCTAATCCAGGTGACTCAGTGAGGATAGCTTAACAATTTTTAAGGTCATATGTAAGACCCTAAAATATGTATTACCTTTTCTATTATAACAATAATTTTTTCTTAATCGTGTTATGATGCAATCTTAGCAGGTATAACTTGAATTTTATTTAGGTCTTCATTTGTGGGGTTTATACCTAACAAGATTTGGGTATCTTTTATTTGTTTGATTTCTTGAAATTTGGCCTAAACCATATGAGGTGAATGTTTAGTGAGCTAGCACTTGACTTTTGTCTAGGGTTCCCATTTAAGGTTTACATCATGGTGATTTTTGTGTCTCTTTTGATGGGAAATTTAAATTATTGCACACCAAACTGTCATTACTGATGTTTTAGGTCAAAAAAATTTCACCATGACTGATGTTTTTAGTCAAAAAGTTTGGACTATGACTTATGGAGTGATGGCCCCAATTAGGGTTTATGGACTAAGGATGTGCCAATACTTTTTAGATATGGATGAGGGACTTTTATTGACCTTGATTTTTTAGTTTTTGGATATAAGACTTTGATATGAGATGTGATCTGGGGAATATGTTCCATGGAGTGTACAAAAGTATGAAAATACTCTCTTGAGGATGAAATTTTATTTAGTTGATATGCCTGGTTATTTTGTGGGAAACGTACGCAGAGTTGTTGGGACATTGTGTGCATAGTCAATCAAGGGTTCTCTCAGGACAATGACTTTCTATTTATAATGGCTAGGTAATTTTATGTCAAAACCACCATGTATGGATTGTTAAAGGATTGCTATATAAAAAGTTTGAGGGAATTTGTATCGCTTATGATAAAGGTTCCACTCCTACACGAATTTAGCTTGTGTGAAGGTGGGTTAAATCATGGTGTAGTTTAATGTCATGCAACTAGAAAATTTGAGACCTATCATTTAAATTCATTTTTCTTTGACCAAGGGGATAGATCATCAATCCTTTTTCCTAGTAGTCTAACTATGAATGTTCTATAGTTTTTAGGAATAAATGTTAAGAAATGGTGTAAAATGTAGTCCATGTGGTTTCCAAATATACGGAGAAAGGTGGGAAATAAATTTCATAGAGGCATATAGAGGTTGGAGAATCCTCGCCTAAGAATGAATTTTTCTTTGGTTGACATTCCATTTTTTTGGGAAACATATGTACAGTCACTGGGGCATTGTGGGCATAATCAAACAAAGATGTATGTAGGAAACTAGCCTTTAATTTCTGATTACCATGGATGATTATGGGGATTCATACCTTTCTGTATACATTATATTGATTGTGAAAAAATAAGGTTCCTGAAAATGAAATAGGGAATTTCAAGTTATAATTTATCAGAATTTGGTATCGGCGTTGTCCACATAAAGATGTATGGAGGCTCCCTGTGTAGGTTTGAACCTTGAATGATGAAGAGGGGAAATTTTATTTCACAGCTGGATGTGAGATATAAGATTCAAGTGTCACAATGTATCCTATGATAATATTAATCAAGCTAGATGTAGTTATCTTAATGTCTCTCCTTATAAAGATCTGATTTTCACATATGAATGAGGAATTTTAATCTTGTATACAAGCTTACCCATGATAAAGGGAACATACCAAATTTTTCTATACATATTAATTTAACACGTAGGATCATTGGATAAATACGGTTTGATATGCATAGATCCAAGGGTGAACATTAAGAGTAATGAATCATGTATTTTTAATGTCATGTAATTAGGACATTGATACAAAAGCCCTGATTAATTAGAGGATAATAGGGCTAGTATTTCCTAACATGTCTAAGTTGTGAGTAGAATGGAAATTACAAACCATGGATCTAATGGATCTTGGATCGGGAGAAATAATATGTCGATTAGGAATCGTTGATCATACGAAAGTAGTGAAAGACTCTCCTAAGAATGAATTTTAGTTTGGCTGAAATCCCCCCTTTTTTTGTCGGAAACTTTTGTAGAGAGACCAGGTCATATTGTGCATAGTCAAAAAAAGGTATATGTAGGATAATGACCCTCCACTCCCAATGGCTAGGGAGGTTCGTGAAGATCCAAAATCACTCAAAGTTTGGAGTTTGAAGGCTGAAAAGAATGTGTTTGAACATATTAGAAACATTCAGGTTGTGATTAACCATGGAATTGGTGACCTCTCTACATATATATTACTCATACATAGGGCGGGTATTATGATTCTTTTATTAGAGGTAGACTCAGGTTTGAATATTCAGGTGTCCTGAAATTAAACTCCTTGTATAGGTTTGGTCTGTACACAGGGAGGAGGAATCATTGCTATATTTTTTTTCCTCTTTTGGGATGGTTGATCCTAGAATTTGTAATCCTAACATCACTACATATCATGTGTGGATAGGAATCATTCTAGGCATAGTTCTTGAAGTGCATTATAGTTTAATGTCATGCCACTAGGACCTTGGTTTCCCAATTATGAAGGGGAGAAACCCGACCTTCCTTTTAAGGTTATGTATCTAGAGAAAACCATTGTGGATTTATTTTCCAAGGTTTTATTTGGAATCCCTTACCGAGGTCCCTAATCCCAAGTGAGTTTTTTTCTATGTGAGAAACAAGGGGCGTCAAAGGGTTATATCCCCCACCTAGGGATGACAAAATCAAGGAAACATCAATTTTATACTTGGATTGATGAACTGTAGTTTAAAATGAGTCACCGATGACAATTTATCAAGTAGTTTAATGTTATATTATTCAGAAAATCCCCATAAGGTTTAGCATCATGTATAAATGACGCATATTCCACACATTTTATTTTCATGCGCTGAGGATGTTGATGAATCAATGTTAAAAGGGAACATTGGATTGATCACGATATGGCCTCGAAAATAGATCCTAGTAGGGAGTTCCCTATTTTGACTTAAGGAGGGGTCATTTTTTTATTCTATGGATGGGTCCAGATCACAAGATCTGGGCATCACTACATGCCCTATCTGAGTAGGAATAAATCTGAACATTGTTATTTAATATAGAGATCCCTCCTATGAAGGTGTGACCCATACACAAGGGGGGAAAGGAATTTTTTTACTTCATGGTGGCTGAACTAGGATGAATGTCTGTGAATCACTATGTATCCAACGAGGGATGGAATCAAGTCATACGTTGTTCTGGACAGATAGTTTTGTTTAACATCATGTGACAAGGATGTGGGCTTCACAGTTTAACATCGTTTTATAGGGATGAATTTTCCTAAAACCCATGAGAAAATATGGGATAATCAGATGAGGATATTCTAGCATACCTCCGATGTGAGGTAGGGAGAAAGTGTAAACCATGACTCTTGGATCTCTCATATCAAGAGAAATGATAGGGTTCTTGGAATCCATTAGTTGTAAGAAAGTTGAAAAATCATCTTCTGATGATGAATTTTCCTTTGGTTAATGGGCCATATTTGCTGGAAACATATGTAGAGCCGCCAGGGCATTATGTGCATAGTAAAAAAAGGTGTCCTTAAGAAATTGAACATCAATTTTTGATAGCCAGACATGATCATGGAGATCCTATATTTCCCATGTAATAGAGTTTGGTGGATGTAAAGGAGATATCTGGGTATGCATGAAATGTAATATCTATGATTAGTTGTGTAATATGAAATCCCCTACATAGGTCTGACTCGTATGCAGGGGGCATGATATTTAAAAATTCTTGATGTAGAGATCAATATTTGGAGTCCCCTATATTGATACACATTTATGTGTAGGATATTATGAGATTTTTTCTCTTTTTCATTTTTCATGGTTTGGCCGGAGATATGAGATTCGAGTGTCACTACATATACTATTACAATATGAATAAATCCACACATTGTTCTAGGAATTAGTCTCCCTATATAGGCTTGGTCCTTACATGGGTAGAGGGGGAATCTTTTTTTGATGGTGTCTGGACTAGGATGTGTGATCCGGGTGTCACTATATATATCATGTGAGGGTATGAATCAATCCCCACATATTTATAGAGGTACCATGTAGTTTAATGTCTTGTATTGAGGACTTTGGGTTCCCCAATGTGAAGGGGATAACCATAAATTTCTTTTTTAGGTTATTCCAGTAGGACCATGAAAACCCTACTATAGATTTATATGCCTTGACCATGTGGGGAACTCCCAGACAGACCCCTAAGCCCATCTGAACTGTGCTCGATATGAGAAACAATGGGGTACCAAAGGTGTATTCATACACATGGGGATATCAAAATGAAGACTGGGGGAATTTTACATTATGTTCTTTTGTTACAGATGGGATTAGATTTGGAGATCTGGGTGCCACTGATTCTCTTCATGGAAATGATAATTGGAAGCAGTTCTATGAATTCCCCCGGCACTGGCCTAACCCATACAATTGGTGGGATTTCTTTTCAGATGGTGGATAGGCCAGGATATAGAATCCATACGTCACTATATATCATGTAATGGTAGGAAATAGGGAACACATTTTTCTTGGAGAAAATCCCAATATCGGTCCGACCTATGCATAGAGAGGGGTCATTTTAAATCATTATTTTGAAGTGATGGGACTTTCATGTAACTTTTCTCTCTATTTTTGTGGGGAAAATTCTTACTACAATTCCCAAGCTCACATGATCCAAGATCAGTGTGAGAAAAAATGAATAGAATTGGATAATTTTTCAATATAGAGGAAGTGGAGGGTACAGTAGAGGCATTTGTATCATGTGGTGGATGGACTAATACATGGGATCAAAGAATCTATATGTATCCAATTTAGAAATAATAATCCGGATGTATTTAGTTCTATGAATAATTATTTCTTCATTGATTTACTCCATACACAAATAAGGGGGACATTCTTTTGGTGGTGTATGGGCCCAAGACATGAAGTCTTGGATTCACTACATATCTTGTGATAATAGGAACCAATCCACACATAGTTCTAGGGGAAAATAGTTCACATGTGGATCTATCTCTCACATAGAAATATGGGCACTTTGTATTTCTCTCACAAAGATCGGACTCCTGTGAGATGAATAACTGGTTGGGACGCAATGATCAACATGCAGTTTATCATTATGAATATATTAACTTAGTGCTAATCGATTTAACATCGTGCAGCATGGACGCATATGTCATTATTCAGTTTAACACCTTCTGGCTAAGACAAACTTTATATGATTACACATTGTATTTCCTCAGGTTCTTTGAATTGGTGGGAGTTGTGGTAAGCTAGACATCAATTGAAATTAGTGAATATGATTCATTGGAGTAGACCTTGTGTATGACATATGGTCCTTCCCACATTGGTTCTAATTTTGGAGGTTTCGTTCTGATTATCATCATAGTTATGAGGACTAGCACGATTTATCCTTAAAGGAAAGACTAAAGGAGAACCTTTTTTTTGAATTTTCGTGGAATCTATTTTTAATAAACTTCCAAATGGTGTAGGGTGGGAAATATTTTCTCATCCAATCACTCAAACACATCGTATTGTTTCTAGGATTGAATGTATATGGATAACTGATCACAGACAGAAACGCAGAGCGAGGGTAGTTGGACTCTAATAAGTAGAACCACTTCTATCCCTTATACCAATGAATATAGGGATGCATGAGTGGTGGTACGAGTTGTGGTCCAATTAGCCCCCGGGGCATGGAGGAGCCTATCCAACCATGATTCATTATCCTTATCTACTATCATCTAGAGTATATTGGATAAGTTCTGGTTGAATTCATCTATCCTTCTATTGGATACTGTATGGTAGTGGTATGTATGGTTGGACTTGATACCATACTCTTGATATAATTTCTCCAACTTAGCAAAGAAAAAATTGGTGTTATTGTATGTCAGTATTGTATGAGGGAAACCAAATCTGGTGATAATATTGGCTTTCAAAAAGCTGACAATTCTTCTTACCCCGACCACCTTAAGGGGTACAGATTTTGACCATTTGGAAAATAATTCAGTCGTTGTGAGAATATAATTGAATTTCCGTGATGTATCAGGTGGATATGGTCCCACTATTTCCATTTCCCATATGGAAAACAGCCAAGAGTACATGGATATGTGAAGTAACTCTGGGGGATGGTGGATGAAATTTGAATGAACCTAATAGGAATGGAACATTTTTGTGAATGTGGGACAATCCTACATCATAGTGGGAGAATAGTATCCAAGACTTTGAATTTTTTAGGAGTTCATGGATATTTATTGATGTGAACCACAAGCTCTATCATGCAGTTCTTTCTTCACAACATCATTCTCATCCCTATCAATGCATCTGAGAAGGATCGCATTAAGGTTCCACTTGTAATGATCCTTTTTCTGATTGGTTCAATCGTACATAACGATGTTTATTTCCCATCTTTGTATATTATCTCTTATAGTCCTATTTGGTGGGAGTTCTTCCTTTTAAAGGTAATTTGGGATGGGATTCATCCATCTAGTGGTGGAACCAAATGGATCAGTGACATGGCTAATCTCATTGATTTCTTCCATCTTGGCCTAGATGAATTTTAAGACTATATGATGGTTGGAATTGCCGATGATCGTATCATCCTAGTCTAGGTCATCTAGAGTTGTGGAAGTATTTAATAATGCATCGGCTTGCACATTTTGAGACCGGGGGGGCATGAGTTAATGTATGTTACAAAGGAAATTCCACCACTAACCCTTGAAATTTGTCAAACAAGGGGATTAGATCCTCTTTCCTGAAAGCATAGTCATCATAGAATCACATGATGACCAATTTCAAGTTACCCTTTATCTTTGGGTGATATTCTTGCTCTTGAAGTGAGAGATCTAGGCCTATGTTGAGAGCCTGATACTGTAATTAATTGTTTGTATAACCCTCAAATAGTAGGAAGGTGTAATGTAAGACTACATTTTCTAGAGATATGAGTATGAATCCCAACCCCACCTTGTTGAGCTTAGGGTATTCCATTATTTTTCCTATTGGACTTCTGGATGCACTGTCAAAATGTATCTCCAATGTTTAGGAGTCCTCCTGAATAGAGAAAACCTCTTCAATAGGTAATTCAACATCTAATGGAGTAATTTTTATTGAGGGGTGTTCTTCTAGGAAGTTTTCAAATGACTGACCTTTGATGAATATCTATGGTATGAACCGTATATGAAACAACTTCAGGATGACCACCCACCATTATAGGAATCCATTCAACATTGGACTAATGAGGATATACTCGAGTGGGTTATTATGATATAAAAAATGGACCTCATGGTGCTATATATAATGCCTTAGCTTATAGACCACAAAGATGAGGGTCGAGAAACTCTTCTAAATATTTGAATAATGAGTCTCAACATTGATCAAGGTCTAGCTAAGGTAATAAACTCCATTATCGCTAGTGGTATCATTATTTTGTGTCAAGAAGGTTCCTAGTGACTATTCTGAAGTAGTCACATACATAATGATTGGTCTTCCTTCAATAGGCTGAATTATCACAAGCAGGCTTAAGATATATTTCTTTAGGGTGTTGAATGCTTCCTAACAATCATCAGTCCATTGGTATTTGACCCCCAACCTAGTGAAGGGAAAACATATTCATGCAAAGTTGTATATGAAGCACCGAATGTATGCCAAATGTGATTGAATTCCACTCAACTCATTGAGTTTGTGAAGAGGTTACATGTCAAGGATAGAATTCCTTTTCTTAGCATCTAATTTGATTCCACGACAGTGTACAAAGAAGCCAGGGAATTTGTCTGAGGTAACGCTGAAAGTAAATTTTAAGGGGTTCATTTTCAAATTGGGCTATCACAATTTGTTAAAGACTATTTCATGATTTTTCAGGTGGTCTGAACATTTTTAGGATTTAATTACCATGTCATCAACATAGAATTCCATGAACGTTTCTAGGAAGGGCTTGAATATGTAATGCATGGCATGTTGGTATGTGGCACTGACATTTTTCAACTCATAGGGAATCACCCTATAGAAAATTACTCCCTAGGGGGACATAAAGGTGGTGGTATATTCATCTTCTCGGTCCATTAAATTTTTTTTATATCTTGAATATTCATGCAAGAAGTAGAGAGCCTCATATATAGTAGTTCCATCGATCATCAATTATGTGATCGGGACTGAGAAGTCGTCTTTTAGGTTGTGCCAGTTGAGATCTCTGGAATCGATGAAGAATATTATATGCCCATTCTTCTTTTAAAAAAAACTATTTTGGACTTCCATATGTGATAATGGAGCTCCTGAATGATTTTCTCCTAGATGATATTGTCTACTTTAGCCTCTATTTTAGAAGCATGTGTTGGTTGTTTCCTTCTACCATCCTTCTTATAACCACGATGGTGTTCCAGTAGGCCCATGTGGTGAGTGTCCACTTTTGGATCAAGGCACAGAATTTTTTTATAGTTCCCTGAAGATGCATCTCAATTATTCCCCATGAAGGAGGTATAAACCTATTTATCTTTAAAATATATGGCCACACTAATCAGATTGGTCTGGGGGTCTTCTTCAGTAACCAAGATTATTTCCCTAAGTTCATTGTTGGTGGTGGAGACACCCTACTCAAATGCATGAGGGGCATCGCTAATTTCATCTTATTCATCCCCCTCTATAGTATTTTCATATTCTTATTCTTCCAATGGGGACACAATTCTTGAGACAAGCAATTCAAAGTTAAGAGAAGAGTTTCAATTTCGACATTTAAAGGCTAAGGCAATTTCTTCTGATTCGACTTCCAATGAGGAATTTTCAAGATAGGATGGTGTGAGGGGTGGAAGGGTGATTTATTCCTCTTGTTCCCTAGTGGGTGAGGTAGGGAATTTCTATAGTTTTGAGGATATTTTAAGGTCATGTTTATCTGAGAATTCACCATCTTTTTTGGGATAAGTTGATTTTTCAATGCTATCAGGCTTGGAATCCATGACCAAAATCATAAGAACTGCGGACAATGAATCCAAATATGGACTTTTTTACTCAATTTGATTGATGGGTAGAACGTATTACTCATCGAGCTACTTCAAGGGGTCCGACGGTGTAACGTTTCGGACCGGGTGCCACGCAACGGGTGCCCCGAGCCCGGTTCGCCACGTGACCTCAAGCAAATTTCTCCAAATTCCAGAGGTTTCCGACTAGCAGTGAGGGCCTAGGTATGATAGTGGGGAAACTAGGCCATAATTTGTCAAAGTATAGCACAGCAGAATACCAAAAATAAACATACAAAAAACAACGGAAGCAGTAAACATACACAATATAAATAACTACAGCATTGGATATAACCAACAGTATAAAAGTGATCATGCTACATGTTTCAAGTTCTAATAAAATAGCCAAAACATGTTATACATCAATACAGTACAACATAAAACAGAGTGCAGCAAAACAAGAAAAACAGCTGGTAGCGTCATCGTGAGCCTGGGATCGGTCCCATACCCTCCTACTCCTCAGCAACAGTCAAGTACCTGTATAGGGACTCTTTCCCCTATCTACACCTGTAGAAACGTAATCTGTTTGGGCCGAAAAGCATGACCCAAACAGGGTGTGAGAAATATATCTTAGTAGGCACCCACCAAAGGCCAGTGCCCAACTGCGTGTAAGCATGAAACAACAGTGTGCAGTAGTAAAATGCAATAAAGTAAGCAGTACTCAAAAGTAACTAATTACCAGTTATATTGCCATTTCCTTATCCACTTAATCCATTTAAATATTAGAAACCACCACAGTGCATTTCTAAGTAAACAATCCACGTCCTTAGACAAACAAAACCTTGCCCTCAGGTAATCATAATCCAACCCGCAGGTATATCCCTCAGGCGTAACAGAAATTGCCCTCAGGCGTAGGAAGTGTCACTCTCAGGCACAGAAGTCAAGCCCTCAGGCACGAAAGTTTTCCCTCAGGTGAAATACTACTGCCCTCGGGCTAAATAGTGCAGTGCCCTCAAGCTAATCACAACAACGCCCTCAGGCCAAATATAACAACGCCCTCAGTCTAAACAGGTAACTGGGCCATACCCAATAGGTAAACAAGAAATAACAAGCAATTCCTCTCAAGGCAATTCTACAATTACTACATTAAAGGAATACCCTCAGGTATCCTGGCCAAACGGCTAAACAGCAAAACACACCCCGAGGGTGGTTCCAAATCCAATCAACGATCTCAAATAGAATTTTATTATCACTATTTAATCACCTATGCAATTCTAGGCATTAAACATAGCAACGGCCTCAACCACACGACACCCCAACATGGGTTCGTGGCACAAAAACGCACAAAACACACAGCAGTTGGAAAACTAAACACAAAGCCACCTACCTTATACGTCAGCAGACGCTATACCCAAACGCCGACTCTAGAAACGCCCATGAACGGTGTAGATCTAACAAAGAAAAAAACTCATTCAAACATAAATAACTTACGTTGGGAGAAGAATTGTTATGAACGGTACCAGGAGAGGAGAGGGCCTACCCGTGCGGTTCCAACGAGATCATCCGAAGCCGAATCGGATTCCAGACGAATGCCTGGTGGATCTTCAAAGATCCGGCCTCCTCCTTTGGCTCCAAAATGGATCAAGTGCCTCCTCTGCCAAATGGGGAGGCTACTAACTATTTTATGCTGAAAACAAAGTACACGGTGTGTACTTATGAGTACACGGCGTGTACTTCTTTCATTTAACTGTTCATTTGGAGGCACCACCACACTGTTCATCAGTCGACATGAGTACACGGCATGTACTCTCGAGTACACAGCGTGTACTGTCGCCCAGCTGGTAGCGACTCCACCGCCTTACTATTCATGTCTGCCGACTGACTACACGGCATGTAAGGTACCACTACACGGCTTGTAGGCGGTTCCTACACCCTTTGTCACTGGTATGGCTACACACCCCATGTACTCATCCGAACACGGCCAAAAGTACATGGCGTGTGGACAAAGTACAAGGCGTGTAGTTCCAATATTTAGGATTTTTCCCCATTTTCCATATTTTTTCAAAATCACTTAAGGAAAAGGAAAAGAAGAAGCCTGTACCTATAAAACAAGAACCAGGTTCTTAGAAACTTCCCCCCTTATAGCAATTCGTCCCCGAATTTCCCTTTAAAGGGTGGCGAAGAATAAGCTCAGAACAGCTCTGGTCATTGAGCATGTATGTTGGTCTCCCTCTCCTAGGAATCGTCCTGCACTTGGCCATGCTGCTATAGCACCCGTACGAGAGGAACTAACCGGCCTCGAAGAACCATCGTGATCCTGTCAACGATACGGATCGGATGCTCCTCAAAGGACGCAACATGCTGAAGCTCAACCTCCTCTGGATGAAAGGTGTGAGACGGGTCTGAATGGTAGCGACGCAACTGAGACACATGGAAGACGTTGTGCATGGCTCGGTACCGCTACGGTAACTGCAACCGATAGGCAACCAGCCCGACTCTCTCCAGAATCTTAAATGGTCCCACATACCTCGGTGAAATCTTACCCTGTCTCCTGATCCGTTTGTGTCCCAGACTCGGCAAAACACGCAAGAAAACCTGATCCCAAACCACGAACTCCAAAGATCATCTGCGGCGATCAACATAAGACTTTTGACGAGACTTCGTGGTAGCCATCCGCTTCCGAATCAACTGCACCTGCTCAGATGTCTCCTGCATGAGCTATGGCCCCAGTAAAGCTGCCTCACCTGTCTCTAACCAACACAAAGGTGATCGGCAAGGCCTACCATATAAATCCTCATATGGTTCCATCTTAATAGTTTCCTGAAAACTATTGTTATAGGAAAACTAGACTAAGGGTATATACCTCTCCCACGAGCTCCCCAAGTCTAGGATGCATGCGCGCAGCATGTCCTCTAGCACCTATATCGTCTGCTCTGACTGGCCATCTGTCTGAGGGTGGTATGTTGTGCTTAGAAGCACCTGTGTACCCAGCGCCCTCTGAAAACTCTGTCAGAAACGAGACGTGAAGCGGGCGTCCCTATCTGAAACAAAAGAACGAGGGACCCCATGCAGACGTACGATATCTCAGATATACAGCCTTCCGAGCTCGTCCACACCAAAGGTCTCCTTAATCAGAAAAACGTGATCCACCTTCGTGAGTCTATCCACAACAACCAACACGGCGTCATTTCCAAGAGGTGACCTCGGAAAACCCGTCAATAGATCCATCATGACATCATCCCATTCTCACTCTGGAATGGGTAACTGCTGTAACAGCCCAGCTAGTCTCTGATGCTCTGCCTTCACCTGCTGACAGGTGGAACACCTCGTAGCAAAACCAGCTATCACACACTTCATACCCGGCCACCAGTACTGATGCCTCAAGTCACGGTACATCTTGGTAACCCCGGGATGAACTTCCCAAGCTGAAGCATGAAACTCCCGCATCATCTCCTCGCATATATCCCCTGGAACCCAGACGCATCCATGGAAACGCAAAACCTCATCATCAACTATCGTCCAACCGAGAGGAGTGTCCTCACTTTCCACCGACTCCCGTAGAATTAGGACTTCTGAATATGATAGTTGCCTCATCATCACTCTATCCAGGAGGGTAGAAGTCACAGCTAATGAGGAAAGATAAGTCTGCCCATGTCTGTCATGCACCTCTAGATGCATCTCAGAGAACAAATCCATGAGCTTCCACTCACTACTGGCCTCCCGCACAGCCTGTATCTGAGTCTTCCTACTCAGTGCATCAGCTACTGCATTACCTTTACCAGGTGTATAGTCAAGCTCAAAATCGAAAGACTGTAGGTACTCGACCCACCTTCTCTTCCTCAGATTCAAGTCACGCTGAGTAAAGATATACTTAAGACTTTTGTGGTCGGTGAAAACCACAAAATTCTCTCCCAACAGATAATGTCTCCAACAGCGCAACGCATACACAACTTCAGCCAACTCAAGATCATGTGTCGTGTAATTTCTGTCATGTGGCCTCAACTGCCGAGACCCATACGCAACAACTCGGTCACCCTACATCAAAACGGCTCCCAGCCCAATCCCTGATGCATCACAGTAAACTGTATAGATCTTCCCCTGCTTTGGGAGTATCAGGATAGGTACTGATGTCAGCCTTCCCTTCTGGTCCTGAAAAGCTGTCTCAAAAGCTTCTGACCAAACGAACTTCACACCCTTCGTAGTCAGATCTGTTAACGGTGATGCTAAGCGGAAGAAGTCTTGTATGAAGCGTCTGTACTAACCAGCCAGCCCTAAGAAACTCCGTATCTCAAACACGTTCTTGGGATGCTCCTAGAAAACTACTGCTCTCACCTTCTCTGGTTCCACTGAAACTCCTGCCTCTGAGATGATATGACCTAGGAAGTGAATCTGGTCCATCCAAAAGTGGCACTTCGAGAGCTTAGCATATAACCAATGCTATCTCAGTGTACTCAATACGATCTCAAGATGGGTGGCATGGTCGTGTCGAGTGTGGGAGTACACCAAGATGTCGTCCATGAATACTACCACAAAAGAGTCAAGATACAGATGGAACACACGATTCATCAGAGCCATGAAAACTACTGGCGTGTTCGTGAGTTCGAACGTCATGACAGTATACTTATATAGACCATACCTACTCCTAAAAGCCGTGAGAGGTATATCAGATGGTCTAACGCACAGATGATGATATCCATATCTCAAGTCAATCTTCGAGAACACTCGTGCTCCACGAAGCTGATCAAAAAGATCATTTATCCTTGGAAAGGGATATCGGTTCTTAACCGTCAACTGGTTCAGCTTCCGATAATCCACACAAAGTCTAATGGTATCATCTGCCTTCTTCGCAAAAAGGATCGGAGAACCCCAAGGAGAAGTACTGGGTCGGATAAAACCCTTTTCATGTAGCTCCTCTAACTGCCTCTTGAGCTCCTGCAACTCAGGCGTGTCCATCCTATAAGGAGGAATGGGCACCGGTGCTGCTCCTGGCACAAGCTCGATAGAGAAATCCACCTCACGCACCGGAGGTAGAACTGAAAAGTCATCCAGGAAGACATCCCTAAAACATAAGACAATTGGAGGGAAATCGGTCTGAAAAGTCCCCTAGTCATCCAGATATAAGCTCGCATTCTGGGCTATGAATCCACCTCACCCATGATGCTCTGGTCCAGCTCGACTCACCTGAACATCCCACTCGCCCTTGTATAGAAACTCCCCACCCTCTGGTGACGTGAAATGCACCCTGCGATGATAGCAGTCTATAATGGCTCAAAAGGGAACCAACCCGTCCATCCCAAGAATGACATCATAGCTCGTCATCTCCAGGACATAGAGGTCCCAAAGGAAGTGACACCCACTAACCGCAAGGGGGCACTCCTTACACTGACGCACACCAGCTGTTCTAGTCCCCAACGGAGTGTCTAGCAGCATGATATCAGAAGAAGTAGAAACACTGAGCCCAAGACTCTCCACAACGGGTACAGATATAAAACTATGTGTAGCACCCATATCAAAAAGTACTGAAGACAAGACAAAAGCTACTAGAATAGTACCTCTGACTGTCGAAGGTCCGGGATCCTGCTCTTGCTGGGTCTATTGCACTGCATATGCCTACCCAGTGTTGCGGCCATGTGACACAGCCTGGCTACCCTGAGTTGTCCCGCCCTATTGCCTCTGTGATCCTGGTGTCTGTCTACCATGGCCACAACCACCACCTCTGCTTGCATGCCCCAACGTATTCCAGTTCCCTGACTGGAAAGAAGCCACTGGTCCTGCTCCCGCACATGTAGTCTGCACAGAACCCCTCTCACAAGCCACTGGTAGAAACACCCTATAAAATCACTGCAGATGACCCATCCTGCCGCAAGCTTGGCACTCCACTGGGTCTTGTGGACATTGCGGCCTCTTGTGCCCCTCTCTGCCACACTGGTAGCACCTGACCGGTCCACCTGAAGAAGCTGCCTGGCTTGTACTGCCGCCCTGAGAGAAGTACATTTGTCTCTTCCTCTTTCCAGCAGAAATAGTACCAGTAACTGGTGCTGAACCGCCCTCGCCCATACCACTCGATTCACGCAGGTTCCTCTCTTTAATCAATGCCTGGTTCACAATCGCGTGTACAGTAGGAAACCTAAAAACATTCACCAACGCTCGGATGTCATACCAAAGACCATCCTCAAAATGACTATCTCTCAATCTCTCATCACCCACCAGCACGGGTGAAAAACTATGAAGCTCCGTAAAATGAGCAGAATAGTCCATTACCGACATAGCACCCTACTGCAGATTCATGAACTCTCGAGATCTATCTGCCCTCAGCGTCTCAAGAAAGAATAATTCATAGAACACTGCCTTAAAATCCTCCCACGCCATGTCCCTGTGATGCTCTGACTGGGTGTTAACATCCCACCACCTCTTGGTGGAATCAAGCAGCATGTAAGTCGCGAGCTTGACCCTCCGCCCTGGAGGCATCTCAAGATGCTCGAAAATAGTCTTCATTGATCCTAGCCAAGACTCTGTAGCTTGTGGTCCGCCATCCCCTGAAAACGTAGGCAGATGCTGCTGTAGAAAGATATGTGTCAGCTTGGCCATAGATGTGGTAGCCCGCGGTGCTCCCTGAAAGGTCTGCATGAACCACAATAAACCTTCACGGAACTGCGCCTCCGAGCCCGTGTTCGGTATAACAGATGGTGCTATATATGGATCTACTGGTGGATAAACTGGTAGCCCATGGCCCACCATCTTCGGAGTATAATCTTCACCGCTCTCCTGGCGAACAAATCGTGGTCATCTAGGAGGCATGACTCTACAAGGTCAAAAGCACGCCTCAGATTCAAGATTATTAAGACTGAAGAGAAGGAACCAAAAAGGAAACAAGAGGAAGAAGGTATTAAAAATTGGTAAAACAAGACTACATGGCGTGTACAATGGCTACACGGCGTGTACATGACTTCCCTTCCCCTGCCCGGGTCCTTCCACACGGCTAAGCCACACAGCTTACGTTCAACAAAACTACTCGGCATGTATAATACCTACACGGCGTGTTCAGTATTATTTTCCAACTGCCTATGTCGTCTATGACATGGATGACTACTCAGCTTTACTCTACACGGCGTGTTACACCCGTACACGGCGTGTACAACCCCTCGTTTCCCAGCCACACGACTAACTCCACACGGTCTGTCCTCGGACAAGCCTACACGGTGTGTCCCTACAGTACATGGCATGCTCTGGGAGAGGTGACACTGGCCCGTGTTTTTAGTTACACGGTCGGACTCTGGGACAACACTACATGGCATGTACAAAAACTACACGGCGTGTTTTACCCAAGCTCTTCCCTACCCCGTGTCCCCGCCCAGACAGTTTGTGAAACGGGAAGAGACTACACGGCGTGTACTCAGGGTACATGGCGTGTACTCAAAAAGTTCATTTTTCTTCCCAAACATAAGAACACACACGACCTGTATGAGGTCCTACACGGCATGTATTCTGGGTTTTCTGGACAGCATGCCTCAGAAACTTCTCTAGAACCCAGAAAATACCGAGAACAACACCTAAGTGTCAAATTCCGACCCGTGGGGTCCCATACACCCCAAGAATCAAAGTTTGACAGCTTATTTATTTTATAACCAATAACCAGTCAATGATCCACCAAATTTCGGTCAGTGGGGGACCATACTCCCCAAAAACCAAAGTTTGGCTTCCATTCTATAAACAATCTCAATCAAAAATACCATATCACAAGGCAGGTATTTATCAAGAAGCTATCACAATAGCATGCTTTACTAGCACAACAACTATCACAACAGAATGAAAATTCTAATGCACCTACATGGCATGAAAGCTATGCATGGCATGTTATATCTAGCATGTGCCTATATGATACATGAGACGGAATACCCTCATCTCATCGGGTTGCAACTAAATAGAACCCACAGATAGAATATAAACATCACAATCCAAGTGCATCACCCAATGGTGAAAACATATCAACCGTAAAATTGCAAAATCAAATAATGCAAAATACGAGGTAGACTAGATTTTCCCTATACACGGGTTAGCTACGCCCGGGAACAGCTTATTACCAACTACTGTTCTATCCTATCCCTGACTACGGCTCTAAATAGTCAGTCAAAGAATAGAAACTCCTATGATACCACTTTGTAACGTCTCGGACCCAGGTGCCACGCAACGGGTGCCCCGAGCCCAGTTTGCCACGTGACCTCAAGCGCATTTCCCCAAATGCTAGAGGCTGCCAACTAGAAACGAGGGCCCAGGTCTGATAGTGGGGAAACTATGCCCCCATTTGTCAAAGTGTAGCGTGAAGGAATACCAAAATAAACATACAACAAATAGCGGAAGCAGTAAACACACACAACTGAAATAACAACAGCAGTGGATATAACCAACAGTATATAAGTGATGATGCTACAAGTTTCAAGTTCTATGAAAACAGCCAGAACATGTTATACATCAATACAGTACAGTAGAAAACAGAGTGCAGCAAAACAAGCAAAACAGCTGGCAGCGGCATCGTGAGCCTGGGCTCAGTCCCATGCCCTTCTACTCCTCAGCAATAGTCAAGTACCTGTATAGGGACTCTTTCCCCTATCTACACCTGCAGAAATGTAATCTGTTTGGGTCAAAAAGCGTGACCCAAACAGGGTGTGAGAAAAATATATCTCAGTAGGCACCCACCAAAGGCTCGTGCCCAACTGCGTGTAAGCATGCAACAACAATGTGCAGTAGTAAAATGCAATAAATTATGAAGTACTCAAAAGTAACTAATTACCAGTTATATTGCCATTTCCTTATCCACTTAATCCATTTAAATATTAGAAACCACCATAGTGCATTTCTAAGTAAATAGTCCACATCCTTAGACAAGCAAAACCTTACCCTCAGGTAAGCAGAATCCAACCCGCAGGTATAGCCCTCAGGCATAACAGAAATTTCCCTCAGGAATAGGAAGTGACGCCCTCAGGCACAGAAGTCAAGCCCTCAAGCACGAAAGGTTGACCTCAGGCGAAATACTACTTCCCTCGGGCTAAATAGTGCAGTGCCCTCAGGCTAATCACAACAACGCCCTCAGGCCAAATACAACAATGCCCTCGGGCTAAACAGGTAACTGAGCCATGCCCAACAGGTAAACAAGCAGTAACAAGCAATTCCTATCAAGGAAATTCTACAATTACTACTTTAAAGGCATACCCTCGGGTATCCTGGCCAAACGGCTAAACAGTGAAACACACCCCGGGGTGGTTCCAGATCCAAGAAACGATCCCAGCCAGCATTTTATTATCACAATTTAATCACCTATGCAATTATAGTCATTAAACATAGAAACGGCCTCAGCCACACGACACCCCAACATGGGTTCGTGGCACAAAAATGCACAAAACACACAGCAGTTGGAAAACTAAACACAAAGCCACCTACCTTATACGTCAACGAACGCTATACCTGAACACCAACTCCAGAAACGCACAAGAACGGCGTAGATATGATGAAAAACAAAACCCATTAAAATGTAAATAACTTACATTGGGAGAAGAATTGGAAAGAATGGTACCAGAAGAGGAGAGGGCTTACTCGTGCGGTTCCAACGAGATTGTCCGAAGCCGAATCGGATTCCAGATGAACGCCCGGTGGATCTTCAAAGATCAGGCCTCATCCTTTGGCTCCAAAATGGATCAAGTGCCTCCTCTGCCAAATGAGGAGGCTACTTCCTGTTTTAAGCCGAAAAAACAAAGTACACGGCGTGTACTTCTAAGTACACGTTGTCTACTTCTTTCATTTAACTATTCATTTGGCGGCACCGCCACACTGTTCATCAGTCGACATGAGTACACGGCATGTACTCTCGAGTACACGGCGTGTACTCTCGAGTACACGGCGTGTACTATTGCCCAGCTGGCGGCGACTCCACTGCCTTACTATTCAAGCATGCCAACTGACTACACGGCGTGTAGTCGGTTCCTACACGCTTCGTCGCCGGTATGGCTACACGCCTCGTGTACTCATCCGAACACGGCCAAAAGTACATGGCGTGTGGATAAAGTACACGACGTGTAGTTCCAAAATTTAGGATTTTTCCCCATTTTCCATATTTTCTCTATATCACTTAAGGAAAAGGAAAAGAATAAGCCCGTACCTCTAAAACAAGAACTGGGTTCTTACAGCGGGAACCATTTATAAAATATTTGGGGCAACGACCAAATCAATTCCATCAACTGAGAGTTTTTTCCCTTTCGGCTCAAAGATCCCTACATCAATACATTGTGAATTGTAGGAATCGAATGGTTATTTATCAGTGTTCAATGTCCCATTCTATCCATTAAAAAAATATTTTATGCACTGATGGTATGATGAGGAAATTTCCATGTGCTAATAGAGACCGGGCCCTCATAGAAAAACATTAAAGGTTCATTTTTCGGAAACTAGTATTTTTGAGTTGGCTATGACGTCACAAAGATGAGTTTTGATCTTGATTTGGCCTAGTGGATTCTAATCACTATTTTCATGGACCAATGAGGTTGTATTATAGGGAATAATTTTATCTTTAGTGTAGCCTAGCTGGTGAAGTGTCCATAGTGGGATAAGATTAACTCCAATTCCATTTTCATTGAAGAATTTTCTGACATCAACATCATTTATCCTGCGAGACACATATACTGTTCTGATGTATCCCAATAAAATTATATCATAATCATGATATGTGAAGAAGATAATTGCATGGAAATATGTAGGATAGGTATCTATCAAATAGAATTCAATGGCAACCACTTAAGATTCAAACTCCTTGGGGCTTATCAAAGCTTCAATGAGTGCTTCCCTCAAATATTCTGACAGATTCACTGCATCAATGGTTGATATATTTTTTGGTACTAGGGATAATTGCTTTAGAAGAACATATTTTTGATCAAAATGATGGTTCTTCTCAACATAAGGATTCTCTTTCATAGGTTCTTTAGGGGCTTGAACACTGGATGAGGATTGGCTTTTTCCTATGACATGAACTGGTGAGGCATCTATACTTTGTAAATTTGGTTAATCTGGTATGACTGCATGCCTGAATTCCATGGGATACTAGAAAAAAAGTCTTATTCTTATAGATACTCTAATATGATCATAAAATAGTGGCTTCTAATGGGGGTAGGAGAATTTTTCTTATCCTTGTTTGTTCTGATGAAGGATTCTTCTATGAGTTTCTACAATATTGACAGTTTGAGATAGAGAGAGACACTAAGCTTGATTTCTACCATGGATACATATTCCTGAGTATCCTTTGCTTTAGTATTATCTTCCAATGTCTCCCCGATTGTGTGTGGGGACTCTGGTTCATATCCATATTCTTCATTGGAGAAATGATCCATTAAGTGGATCATATCAATGGAGACGAAGATCAATTCCTCATCTGATGATGAGTCTGGTTGATTGACATTTTCACAGGCTTCCATTTGGTGTGGAGGTGCCTATTTCCTCAGATCTTATAGCATGAAATCTTAGAGAGTCAAGTCCAAATTTTTCCTTGGTACAAACTTATCTTCCTTCACTTTCTCGTTTCCTTTCTGGTCGAACTGCTTTTCAGATGGTCGACCATTGGAGGATTTTGGGGCCAAAGACGTCAGCTGTGTTGCATTAGGAGATGTTGGGGGTACAGTCAGTGGATTCAACTATTCTTGGGGTATTACATGAGCTCATTTTAATATTTTCCAAGTAATACAACTATCAAACTTATGACCCTTTTTGCTAACAACAATGTTTCACTCTCCTTCATCTGGGTCAGTGGTGGAAACATATGCCCCTTGTGCTGGATATGGTCCCAGAATGACTTTAATGGAATCTATCATTCATTTTAGGAGGTCTTTAATGATTAAAAACTCCTAAATGTTGTATCATAGTATTCGATGGATGGGAAAAAAATCCTTCCAGTAATCTAGAATGACTTCATCATCCCTCTTCGAATTAGGAAGACAGAGAAAGTTTAATTCATACTGGCTACAAAGTATCCATGAACTTTATCATCTCATAATGGTAAACTTTATTTCTTCGTTCCTCGAATGGATTTCTTCGGGATCACATCTACTCATCTTGTCAAGGTGGGGGTGGATGTTGGCATCCAAGGGACCCTTCACGGTTTGGTGTGGGCCATGGAGCTAGAGCTATTGCAAGGTGGATTAAGTGTAACAAAAGTTTCTTCAACCCTTCCAACTCTTTTCCATGGGGCCGAGGGGGCTACCAAGGGATTGAGATTAGTCCACCGCAAGGAATCTGGTATTATTTTAGAGATGGATGAAAAATCTTGAAACCCACTTGTATATTTTACAATGATAATTAATTTTCTAATCTCATCGCAAAGAATGTCTATACACATATCAAGCATCTCATCTTGGGGGAGTGTCTAGTTCAAAGTGTAGGTCAAACATTTACATCTAGAAATGAAGTTTAAAACTCCTTCATTTTCTCACTATTTTTAGTTCATTGAGGCCACTGAATGTTATTTTAGGAAATGTGGAGTGGAACATGAAGAGAAATTGGCCTTATAGATCTTCTCATCCTATTATCAAGTGATTTGGAAAACTTCTGTACCATACAAAGGCTAAACCTTGTAGGGTTCACATGAATCATCTAAGCTTTACTACCATGTATTCTTCCAGGGTTCCCATCATGGCATAACATTAAGTCAAGTAGTGAATCAGATGTTTCCTCGGGTCCCCTGATCCATTGAGCACTAGAAATATGGGGTTCCCAAAATTTAGTAGTAGTGGGACATTGCTCACCCATTCATGATATGGTTTCCATGACCTCTAATTGATATTACAATGACTTGATGGTATTAAAGTTCCCTTGATGTATATATTTTTGAATATGATCATTGGTATTCTTATACAGGGGAAGCCTCAATGGATTTTTTTGAATTTGTTTCGGCATTTTCTTCAAGAAAGGTAAATATTGGAATCATAACAGGATTGGATTTTAGTTGAATGATGGTACTGGTGCTACCTTGGATGATATTTTCTGACATTATTCATTTTTTATAATGGTCCCTTGTAGTAGAGGCACACTTTCTAGGAGTAAATGTTGAATCTCTGCCTGAGGAACATATTTGGTAGGATGAATCGATTGAAACAGCGCAGCATTAATTCACCTCAAATCTTTCATTTCTTCCTCCTCTCGAGTGAATATCTATGCAAGTGTTAGATACATGTTTTAATGTGGAGGATGTGGTGGGTTGTGTATAAATTTTCTTGTATTATTATTATTGTTATAGATTTTCAAGGGATGTAATGATGTATTGGATGAAAGAGTTCTCATGTTTATGGAAGCTCACTTGTTCCGGGTACACACACCTTCGGGATCGATGTGGACCACCTCCTGGAGGGATTAATCCTCTCCTACATACACATTATTTGTATCATTTTCATTGAGGTATGTAGGATTTACATCAATGAAATTCACTAATCCAATCTACATTGGGGGCAGCGTACCAGGTACTGAATGGTGCGAGATCTTCTATCATTTTCTATTGTATATTCTTTTTTTTCATGATGAAGGGTAACTCAAAGGAAACCTTAACATGACTGGGTCATACATCTCTTTTATCTGGGACTTGAGTCATGAGATGGTACAATATGCGTAACATATCTATTCACTATTCACCCCAAGAAAGAAAATACATACATCCACTGGAAAGGTGGTTGAGGTAAAAATTCCCCAAACCATGCGATCTGGGGTTACTCCCATTATTTTTCCATTGTATCATAGCCTAGATTTTCTAGTCTTACGGAGAGATTTTTTCTTGAAAATTCCCCCAGCCCTCAAGGCTCGGGTTGATCACATATTTCCGCAGTTGGTGTTGCTATCACCATTTTCTTGATCTCACAAATTCCTATCTGAGGGTGATCCAGATATGGTGTCAGGTCTTCACATAAATTATTTTCTTTGGAGGACATGTTAATTGCTTGATAATTATCTACCATTAGGCAATAATCCTTCTAAATTCTCTTGGTATCCTAGTTGAAGAGATTTTGAATGGCTTGTTCTCGTCAGGATTGATGCTTTTGAGTATTAATCAAGACCAGTTTTTGTTGAGTGGACCACCTTTTCTAAAAAGGTATTTCATTTGGATACTATCTTGGGATGATGAAATTAAAATACATCATTTCCAATGGGATTTTATGGATGGAAGGTGGGATAAAATTAGATAATCCAAGATCTACACAACTGTAGATAAGAACACCAGACAGTGCATTGCCGATAATGCAATGAAATTAATGCAGTGAGTAGAGGCAAATAGTTATAGATCTTTCTTCTACCTCTCATATTGTAGATACTATGTAGACAGAAGAAATTCTAGGTCAATTTGATGGTGAAACTACCCAAATATATGAAAATAATATTCACACCCATCATAGGGAAAAAAGATTTTTTTTAGATGGCAGAGAGTTTTCTAGATATTAAGACGAATGTTATGTATTCATTTCTTATAAAACACCCTCAGTATATAAAACTATGAAGTGGATATGGGAGAAAAAATAACATGTATGTTATCCCTGGATAGTTTTTATCTCATGAGAAACATATTATTTTGTTCCTTTTCTATATCTTCCTCTACTTGGTGTGCCAGACTTAGATGATTTGTAATGATTTCATCTTGAGTAGCAGGGCCAGTAGGAATTTCGTTAATATATGAGCGGTGCGTAGGTGGATCAGAGGATGAGTGTGTCCATATGACATCATCTAGATAAGAATGGATTTCACTTATTAATGATATAGTTTTTAGCATATCTGAACCCGTCCTTACAAACACCTCAAAATATAAGGGTTTTCTTGTATTTGATCTGGTGATAGGAGGATCTTTTTGTCAGTGTAAATTTTGACTGTGGGGAGGTCCTTCACAGTTGATGTTGTGGTCGTGAGGACTTCTATTTCATCTTAGGGTCTTAATGTAGGGATATTTTCTATGGCATGTACCCTAGGGAGGACCTTCAGAGTAGACCAACCACAGTAAGGGGATGACCTTATTTCTATTTTTATCATTACGGGGAGGAACTTCGTGATGACTTCCATCATGGAATGGACTATAATAAAATATTGATATCCAGTTTCAAGGAGAATATATACATTGTTAATCTTGGGGAGGACCTTCAGGATACACTAAAACTAGGAGAGGAACTTCTTGTTGCTTCATGTCACTATGGGGAGGGCCTTGATAGTGACTTCCATCATGGAGAAGGATACTATCCTAGCTTAACGTTCGACAGTAGGGAAAATATCTATAGTGTATACCCTAGGGAGGACCACCAGGGTGTATGACTTCAAGTGGAGTGACTTTTTGATGTTCGATCTTTTGTTTAAGGGTAGGGCTACCATTAAAATCATTAAGAGATAGGATCTCAGGATCGATCATTACTTGCCAATGATGTAAGCCCTCTTGGGTGCTCTGGGGTGAAAATTCAAAGATACTAGTAGAAACATTGCACAGAGGACCTTCACAACTAATAATGTAACTTCTATAATTTGGTAATGGTTTGGCAGGATCATGAGCCTCAATTGATAAATATTTAATAGCATCAAGAATTCCATCTTCCAGTTGAGTAGGATCATGAATGTGATCTTCATTTTCCATTTTGCTTTGATGCATTTCATTTTTAGGTGCTCTCTTGTGGGAAACTCAGACTACCTTATATTGGTAATATCCTTCATGTAGAATTTTCAATTTGAGTGGTTCTTATGATGCTATTGAGAAACACTGATGAAAATCATGAGTTCTGTTAGGGATATATGACTACCCTAGAGAGGCCACCATGATGGATCGATGCCACCCAGTTGGAATGAGTATTTGTTCATGATCCAGTTGTCCTTTTATCATTGAATGTTTTCACTGACCCTCCGGGACTAGAGTAGGGATTCAAGTCTCCTCCGTAATGACCATCTTATTTTGTAGATGAATCACCCCACTTGGGGAGATGGGTTTGTGGGCCTGAATCCTTTCTTTTTACATAGATGCAATTATGTCCTGAGATGTCTAGAGAATATGATCTGGATTTGATATATGATCCTCCATCATATCCAAGAATTTTTGTGATGCATCTTTGGCTAGAACGGGTATAAATTCACATTTTGATGTTGAAGGAGGAGATTGTTCTTGCTCCGGTCCTCCATGTGATTCCAGTGGGTACTAGAATTTTTCTTATATTAGGGTAGAGGAATGAGTCTTCCTTTGGTTTATAGCTGGGAAATACTGAATGCTTTCTCTAGTTTCCACCCTATTTGGATGAATAGATTAATATTTTTGAGTAGAAATTGGAATCTTCTCATTTTCCACTGTATTTGTCTCACATCTTTGATATGAATTTATACAATTTTTTCTATTCTTATATTTGTTTTCCACTATATTTGACTGGTGGGATTCCTTGTGGTAGGCATGAATTTCACTCCACCAATGCTTTATTTCCATCGTATTTGACCGATGGGCTTCATATTAATTGGCATGGATGTGTACCTCCCTGTAGATTTCCATCCTAATTTGTTGATGGGATTGGTATGAATTAGCAGAAATTTTACTCTCCTCATATTGGATTGCCACCATATTTTAATGGTGTTCTTCCTTATGGTAGGAAGGAATTTGACTCTTTCGGTGCTTAATTCCCACCATATTTGATAGGTGGGATTCATATTCATCAGTCAAGATCTGTGACTGACTATTGTTTGCCACCCTATTCGGATGAAGGGATTGGTATGCAATATTAGAAATTTTACTCAACTCATATTTTATTTCAACCATATTTGAGTGGTGGGAATCCTTTTCGTAGGATGAAATTTGACTCTACCCATGCTTGATTGCCACCGTATTTGACTAGTGGTATTCATATTCATCAGTAGAAATGTGTGTCTGCTTGTTGCTTGAAACCCTATTTGGATGATGGTATTGGTATGAATTAGTAATAATTTTACCTTTCTCATATTTTATTGCTATCATATTTTACTGGTGGGCTTCCTTGTGGTAGGTACAAATTTGACTCTACACATTAATTGCCACCATATTTGACTGGTGGGATTCGCATGCACTTGAAATGTTGTTCGAATGCACATAGTTGACCACCATATTTAGATGAATATATTCCTACTCATTATAAGGAATTTGAATCCACCTTAAATTTTCCACTCAATTTGTGTGGTGGGATCGATGAGGATTGGTGGTAATTTGCTCTTGCTCATAATATGCCATCGTATATCTGTGGGGACTATCAAAAGAGGGAGTTTGATTGAATACCTTCCTATAGCATGCCACTGCATTTGTATGGTGTATCTCCTCCTCATGAACTATGGTGATTAATTAATCCATATCATATGTTTTTTCCCCTCAGTTTGCTGCCAGAGGGGTTTGTGTCTATTGGAAATCAGGTGGGGCCCTCGATGTGATATCCTCTTTAGAATGAGGATACTGGGTCACATATTGTTGATGATGACATATTCTAGATATGGATTTTGAACTAAACCCCTGTGCAGTATGAATGAATTCATTGATGATGACTTCATCTGCCTCCCTGAGATAAGGGAGGTACTTGTTGTCACGTTTGGGGGACATGCTCTTGAAATGGTTTTGGATGGCATGTAGAGTCACCTGGATCTGGGCCATCGACCACCACTAGGTGGGAAGATCGTAGGGATTTACAACCTGAATGGATTTTCATGCCACATCTATAGTGGGGAGAGTATTTTCTTTATGGTACTCTCTGATAAATGCATTAGAAACCCAACGTTGAAGGAAATGGGTGAGAGATGGTGTCCTACTATTCATTAAAGACCTAGTTGCCTATATAGTTGGGAACACATGTTTCTGAGAAAAATTTCAAGATTCTATTAGATTAAAGGTTTCTCTAGGAATAACCTACAATATATATTACAAGTGAAAACTACAAAACCCCATCAAAGAAGCATCGCATGAACGCATGTGTTATTGATAATCTTGACTGGCACTATTTCTTTTTGGATGGGAAAGGGGCTAGAGGTGGGGTAAATTTAAACTTGGTTAGGGATTCCCATTGGTTTCACCATTTTTGTTTTGACTTGAGGTGCATCACTATATCCCATGTATGATAATGGTCCATTTGGGACTAGGGTGGTATATCCTTTTTATATTATGAAGGAGGATCCATAGTTGAGTGACCCCAGTGGGTGATTATATGGAGTTAAGTGTCTATGAAATCACTCCACATCGAGTAAAAAATCCTCAAATGATCTCCAATGGTTTTATTCGTGGAGCCAAAAACACCCCACAACCCTTTTATCCATGATTCATGCACCTACATTCCAAAGGTAGACACTCATTGGATGATGATTTAGCCAATGACACTTAAGGACTCACCTTGGTCGAGTGAATGGGAACTCGATCTCATCACAAACTTTTGGGGAAATTATTTACCACTCTGAGAAACTCTTATATATTTAATCTATAATAATATGGTTTCGAATCCTTGGTTCATTCCCATGTATGTGTGAGTGGATTACCCCTCGATTACATGATTGATCATAGATACACATGGGTCTGAAATCATCTATATGTATTTGAGGTTATCCATTAATGAATATATATTTATGTATCTTATGTTCTTCATCAATTTTACCATTTATGGGATAGATCAATAATTCCTTCATCATTGACTAAGATAACGCGGGTTTAATCCTTGTGATGAGGCGCTCTTGAGTTTATCGTCATCTAGGGGGGATGTGAATTGTTACTATGTTGGGTTAAAACCCATAAGATGGGATTACTATGTATCATCATGAGAGGAATCATAGACCATGTATATTGGTGCAAATTAACTGGGCACATCACCTTTTATGGTCATGTGACGAGGAACCATCAATACAGTTTAACGTCGTGCAGCACAGATGTCTAGGCAGAAGGTTGCTAGTTGAGATTTGGTGTGAGACTTAAGTTGAGGAGTCCCAAGGTACCCATAAGTGATGTAGACATTAGGGTGAAGGTCAAACTATCAAGGATATATCTGAAAAAACATTAGGGTAAGTTTCAATATTGTTTTTGGACCTCAGGGAGGTTTCTTACGTATCCTAGTGGGTTGGGAATCAAAGCCCGTGTAGTTCAGTATGATAGGGATTATGCATGGAAGGATCCCATAAAAGAGGCATTATTTGGGGATTACATAGGTTTACATGGACCTTTCTAATTTAGAGATGAGAATTATACCATTAATGAGTACTTGATGAATTGGGGTCATGATTGGGGATAACCATTGAGAAGGATACTCTTTGAGATTAGGCCTTAGATAGGCGTCCTACATATCCTTTTGTGGAATGAATTATTGTTCTCGTAGTTCATTTAATTTGGGATTAAACCTAGTAGGAGGCCCATTTTTTGGGGGAACATGATTCTTCATTTCATGTATGAGATGATATGGAGCTCGGGCCCCAAGAAGGTTTCCTACGTATCCCAGTTATGATGGGAATTAGAGTTATCACAGTTCACTTATGGGTGGATTGTCCATGTGCAGTGATCATCACCAGCCTCAAAGCCCACGTGAGTCATGACCAGTGTGATAAAGAAGAGGATTTTAAGGATTCAACAATCCAAACACATTCTCTTCTCTGCTAATAAAAATTGAAGACGACAAAAATAGAAGACACTGAGATGAGAGCACCACCTCCTACCATCAAAGGGGGATTACTCCAAGAGGGATACCCTGATATTAGTTCAGGGAAATGGTATAATCATTGTTCCTCCTAAAAATTAATTGAAATCACTATCTCCATTATTTTTCATTATCTCTCATGGAAGGAAAAATCCAGTGACTACCCTTAACACCCCGAAAGGGGAGGCTTATGTTGGTATCCTATTGTTGGACCCCGAGTTACCATGGGAATGTAAAATTTTGTAAATTACAGGGCTCCAAAATGTTGTGGGAATTAACCACATGACTCTTCTTACTGTGGGTATTTAAACATAGAAGGGTTCTCTAGTGCACCTGGTGGTTTTATCATATGAGTCTGGTGGCTTTGGAATCAGATTTTTTCTAATGTTGTTGGACTGGAAATCGTAGGGTCTATAGATGATGTGATGGGAATGGAAGAAAATGATTGGATTTAGATGGTTTAATTCCCTAGAATACCCCATTAAATGATGGTATTTGGACCTATATATGGTCAATGTAGCATTTATCTATGCGGAACCAGGTTCTACCTGCATAGTGATTTACTATATAGGGTTGAGTTCCAAATGCGTGCTATGGTGGTACGTGGGTTTGAGTTATAGTTGAATAGAAATTTTCTATTTGGTGTCAGGTTACATATGTGTATCAATTTTCTATATGGTTTAGGGTTCCTACTATGTAGTATTTTGCTATGCGGTGAACTGATTTGAAGAAGGGAAATTGGTTCTACTCTTCTCGAGAAATTCATCCACGAAGGATGTTGGGTTCAAAATCTTCCAATTATTATTACATTTCATTATTTCATTGTACCTGGTGGGCTGTAATTGTAAGGAATCATTGGAAAAGAACATCTTTTTTATACTCTATTCTTTAATTCCTTATCGATTGATCGCCTCCAAAAGTCCACTCTTCTGCACTCTAAAATTCCATCTTTTTTGGGCTCCCTGCATGATGTTTTTATAGAGGGGTGGAGGAGAGGAATTGATGTATCGCACGACATATTTTTATAAATCCCAAGGAAAAAATTCATGGAACATGGATGAATCATTCAATATAGGCCCACGGGGATACATTTTGCAGAGTTGAAAATTCCCACATCGATCCCATGAAAGACATCATTCATGGGATGCCATCTACTTTACCTCACCCATGAATTGTCTGAATACGTGGAAAAGGTTAAGTAGGGTGAATTTATCCACCACTATTTCATGAATAAAATCATTCACTAGGGACTAGTCCTGACATATGCCTTCCGAGAACCATTTTTTTGTGGATGGTTCATGGCACAAATCTCTATGCGGAGCGGTGGTCCATGAAGGATATTTTCACTTCGAAGATTGTATTTTTTTCATGACCAAATTTATTGGAGTATTTGACCTACCCTTTTCCAAATTTTTAGGATCTAGCACGATCATAAATGATCATTGATGTAACTCCATGGATTTGGACTATCTTTGGCATGTAGAGGCATCCCAATCTCTCTACTTCTCTCTACATTCAGATGGCTATGAAGTAAACCTACATGGTGAGTCGTTATAAGATAACCCAAATGGTATCACATCCAATTGAAATATGTGGTATTCCCATCACTATCTCTATTGATATCCCATCCTACATTCATTATGGATCCTCAAGGTGTTGAGAAAATCCTGTTGGAACGTAGTGCTCATCCTTCACCTGCTGACAAGTAAGGCATCAAAAGATATATATGAAACTCCCTTCTTTATCCCTAAGAAAAAAACTGGCATCAGAGGTCTTGGTAAATCTTTTTTGCACCTGGATGCACCTCCAAAGTATATTTATGAAACACTCTCAAAACGCCTTCCCAAAAAGTCACTGGTTCCATCGTGTGCTCTATGAAAAGAACAAAATTCTCCCCACCTTCATAAGATTCATCAGAATCATGTCCAGTGTATCTTTGAGTACATAGGATCTCACAATCTGTATCCCCATGTTGTTCCTCTGTAAATTACTGCAAAAGTATAAGAGTGAAAACCATATACTGGAGGTCAGCTTCTCCACCACCATCCATAAAGGATTATTGCAACAAGATGATATGATCTAATTCCTCATTCTGTAATTGTTAATAAGATCTACTATAAAGAGGATCTAAAACCATATTTCCCTTCCCAAGATAATAAACAATTTCAAAGTCACAATTCCATAAGAACTCTAGCCACCTACTCTATCTCAAATCAATATCCCTATAAGAGAAGATATACGCGAGACACTTATGGTTAGAATAGATGATAAATTTATTTCCCATTAGGTAGTGTCACCACATCTTCAGTGTGAATAATACCACTACTAACTCAATATCATTGAACACATATTTCTTCTCATGTGGTCTCAACTGACAAGAACCATATTAAATCACTGCCTGCCTCTATATCAAAACACAACCAACCCTGGTTCCTGAGGCATCACAAAACACTATGTACTCAACACCCACCTCTAGAAAAATCAAAATGGTAGTGATCATAAATCTCGAACTATACCTTTGAAATTATTATTGGAACCTCTCTGTCCACATGAAAGTCTTCCCCTTTCGAGAAAATTATTTCATGGATACTGATATCCTAGTTAAATCAAGTATAAATCAATGGTAATAACTTCCAACCCATGGAGACTCTACAGCTATGTCACTCTCTTAAGTGGATCAATATATAACACTATCTCGAACATGACCATGTCTACTACCACATCATCTACTGAGATAACATGTACCAAAAAGTGGACCTCATCTATCCATAATTAGAACTTTGAGATATTATCAAAAATCTAGTGCTCTCAGAGTACATACAGAACTATCCTCAAGTGTCTTGTGTGCTCCTCCTCAGATGCTGAGTACACAAGGATATCATCAATGAAGACTATGATGAACTAGTCTATGAAATGATGAAAGATCCGGTTCATGAATACCATGAAAACAACTTGGGAATTTGTCACACCAAATGGAATAACTAAGTACTCATAGTGACCACATCGACATATAAATGTGTTATTTAGTATATATTAATTTTGTACTCACAATTAGTAATATCTTGACTTGAGGTAAACATTCGAGAACCATCATTAACCTCTCAACTGATCAAAAAGGTCATCAATCCTTGGAAGTAGAAAATTTTTCTTCAGAGTCACCTAGTTCAAGCACCAATAGTCAACCTATAACCTCAATCTCCAAAATTCCTTCTTGGAAAACAAACCTGGGACTACCATGGGTGAAACACTAGGTGTATTAGATCCCTTAATTTGTAAGTACTCCAATTGTATCCTTAGCATGTGAAGCTCTATGGTAGCCATATGATACACTGGAATAGATAATAGTGTTGTCCTAGGGTATAGATCAATGCATAAGTCAATCTCTTGGTTGGGAGGTAAGCCTGTCAAATCTACTGTAAATATGTCCTCATATTCCATCACCACTCTATGAAAATGAAAAATAAAAACATATAATTCATGAAAAATCATTCTTTCCCACCGATGAGTAATCAGAGAAACCCTCCGATGTTGTGTCCATCTTGCACTTCTTGTGTTTCCTTTTAACCTAATAAATAAAACATTTTCCTTTCCCTGCGTACACACCATATACTCTGACTAAAATAGTCAATCTAGGCATGAACTATTGATAACCACTCCACACCTATGATGACATCATAAGGCCTAATCATTTATTTACTGATATCCCAACTAAAACTCTCATATCCAAGATTCATGTAACATTGTCGACACGAGTGTGTAATTATGGAGACATATCCAGTAAGATTTTCCAAGCATAAGGGTTGAGTTTAGGGCTCAACCAGAATCTCTAAGTCTCTAACCAGATAGGTGGAAAGAAAGTAATGACTCAATTCTATGACCATAAATACTAATTCTGAGGTAGAAATGACATATATCATACCTCAAATCATTTCTGGAGCCTTTAGGTCATAAGACTTAACCGCCTACAGTTGTCCCCACCCCAATCCACTAACTCCTAGAGCCTGGGATGGACCACATGGGTGTGGTAGTGGTAACAAGTCAAACCATCTACCACCTCCAACTACTTTCCCATATCCTCTTTCCCATTCATTACCCTATAGACCTATCTACTCTTACTACCACCTCTTCGTCAACAACCCATATATGGTCTACCTTGCAGCAATACAGTGGGTCAGAAAATCTCATTCAAGATGTCCCCTACCATTACATGAGTATAACCACATCTCTTTGGGATGATTAGACCCATCCCATGAGCCCGTAATCAAAGAACCTCGATCTTGGGACCTCTCCCTAAAACATATCGCATATTTAAGTCCCTAAGGCAGGTGTCAGTTTTCTACTATCGAGGTCTCTACTCTTTACCCAATACCACTAACCACTGGATGTGTCTTATAAGACAAAAAAATATCAACAACTAATACTTTCTCTTGTACCCTATCATAAATAGGAATGAATAAATGGATAACACTAGATTGTATGTATCTACAAAGTCCTTTCTCAAAGGTGTGAGCCCAAAAAACTGATCTCAAACCATATCCATTTAGTATCTAGAGGGGTTAGTAAACCTTGACGAATAATTAGCTACCATTGTGTTTCCCTGCTAGAGCTACAGAATATCCTGGATGTGTACAACCCTTAAAATAGCTAGATAATACTCCTATATAAATAGGATCTCAAACACTAATCATGCTAGAGTCTCATTGTTATAATACTAGGTCACTAACCCCCATCATTGTCTTGTTAATCCATGAATAATTCTTTATATTTGGACCACTATCTAATCTATTGATGTCCGGAATAGATGGAAAACTCATGTCACCACCTCAAGTTAGTCCTTAGCCATCTAGAGGTTAGGCTCACCTCAGAACATGAGGGGTCTCTATTTCTAAAACCCATGAAGTGAACTTATCCTACGCACCTCTTCCACTGGTATTGTGGGTACCATCTGTTACTCTAATGGTGGTGGTATATCCAATGCACCACATGGAGGTAACATCCATAGAAATGGTCCTTGTGTTGATGCCTCATCACTAAGTGGATCATCCTAATGATTCTAATGTTGAATCCTAGCTGGAATATGTCGTGGATGCATCCTGAAAGTTAACAAGATATACCATAGTCAATGATTATATCTGGAGAGATGGCTCAAGAAGGATATAGAAACCAAAAACCATTCCTATATGATGCATTCCCCATTGTTTTCCCTCCAACCAATGTTATTATGTATCGAGTCAAAATAAAAGTGATCAGAGTCCTCATGTATGTATACATTAGACATTGCACTAACACTAGGGCCTCGGGCCTAAATACTGAACTAGAAACACATAACAATATTCCCCCAAAAAAATCTTATAGACTTTAGTCCTAATATAGAACCAAATAATTTTATACCAATTTTTCATGAACCATCCCAATGGGTCCCATTACATGACTCCCCAATCCCACAACCAATGGGATAAGGGATGTTGACTAGCATAGAGTAGGAATATCACTAACATGAGAGGCCTTATCCTAAGTACCTATACACACACAACCATCTTCAAGCCCATAAAATGATAAAATGTAAAATAAAATGAATAAACATGCATGCATACATATAAATCCCACAATAGAGTACTACATGAAGTAAATAAAAGTAAATAAGCTTAATTAGAAGCTCTCTAAAAAGGTTCTAAAAAAATTCCAACATGAAAGTAAACATTGCGATTCTGTCAAGATATCATAGGAACACACCTTATTCTATCTGGTATCACTACGAAATTCCTTATTCTGGTCCCTCAAGTACTTTTTTAAAATTTTGATCATCTTCACAATACATGACACATGCAGTAAAAGCCCATTCAGTGCTGAGTATAACAATACCTAGTAGAAAACCATGAAAACACAAGGAATTTAATAAAATTATAACAGTCAACTCTACACAGGTATATTTATACATCACATATAACATGAATATCTAGATATAATAAAGTGAGACACACAGTCTAAAGGTAAGTCACAATAATAATGTTAGCCTAGGATTCCAGCTCAAAAGTTCCACGAAGCACTAATTCAAGAAAACATAGACCTTGATTATGATAACACTAATAATATCCAAAGAGATATGATACATAGATGGGGATCACACCCAGGGCCATTGGGGATACCAACAACTCAATTTGGAATAACCCACAATGTCGAGAATCAGTTCATGGGTAATGTTGGTCACAATGATTTCAAGAACACCAACGAGGGAATGAAGATGATAGAGGGTTTCACTTAGGTCCTCATAGAAGGATTCAAACAACTCCATATATGAAGTCTTGTTGAATGGATCATTTTCTTTTATATAGGATGCACTTCCATACTAACCCTTAGGGAATGGATATAGGGAGCACACCCTAACGAAACCTGTCCAAAATATAAGGGATAAGGAATAGAAGATAACATTTATGGATTAAATGATGTATAATATGAGTACACACTATGTCTCTTAGACATTGGGTTCTTATCATGTAAATAACCCTTTTCTATGTTCATGTAGAAGTATACTACATGATGCTTCTCATGTATTACTATCTCTGTACAAATACATTGATTATCCCATGTATTCTCATCCTTGTCATATCTATGTAGGATTACGTAGTGGTCCCATTACCATGTACTATAGCCAATGTTCATGTACCCACTGAGGAACACACTGAGCCTTCATATGGGGTCATATGCCATGTGATACTTATCTTCATCACTAAACCATAACCCTTATAAGTAGGGTCCCACAAGCTTGGTAATCCTAGATTACACACTATGTGGATCATGTATTTGAATAAATCTATATTCTCCCTCCCATGTATACTTTTTGTACCACCTCCTTGTATTTTAGCCCGAATCTCACTGGAAATCATGAATCTACTCTGGTCAATCCTCACCGTCAGCACTCATTAGATTCATGTTTCTCGATTAGCACATAAATCAGTTTTCATTCCTCCCCATTGAAATCACATGAACCATCTAAAACTAGGGGTATCAAATCCAATTTGATCCCTTTCTCCATGACCATCATCACACCTCTATCATGTCATGTCAAGCTCACATCTAAAATATAAGTTTTTTTCCAAGAAATGGTTGCGTAATGATTGATTACTTGATGTATGTTGAAACATGGGCCAAGGGAATAATGCCCATGATGGGCATAAAATTAGGGGAGAAATCCCCAAGAGCAATCATGAGTAATAGATCTCAGCTGATTTATATTTTGACATTGATTCATTTACATTAGGATGATAAATGAAGAGATAATAAATAATTATAAATAAATACTCCCATTTCAAAAAATAGGCTATCACATACCACAATATTCATGATCTATGGATCAATCTATTGGTTGATTGACCTGGGATCATCATAGAATTATAAAACAGGAAAAGAGACCAATAAAAAAATTCCTACCTTGTGATAGATCGATCACTAACAAAGAATGAGTCTATGTTATCGTCCTTGGTGATATCTCTAAATCCCATTGTAAACCGATCACTAATCTAAAATATGGTTTTCATTCTTCTAAGATAGATCCTAAAATTATCTCTCAAATGGTTCTCTAAAGGCTCACGGGTTATGCATCTATCCCTGAGGAATTGTCATAACCATATAATTATAAAAAGATTTAGGCCGTTGTACCAACAAATGAATTAAAATAATTTTATTTATTTATTTTATTCATTTTTACACCCATGATTTCTTTTCCAAAAATGTCTTGTGATGAAAAAGGTTTTGTCACAACGAGGGTAAAATCTATGTTTTGAACTCAAAGGTTCCCTCAAATTAATGATTTGGGATTCCTTTTAGAAGATATTCCTCCTTTTTGGGAAAACTATGTGTGTGTTCTATTTAATATATTGCAAAAACTTATTTCTGTCACACCGGTCCTTGGAATCACATGCCACCATAGTGCATGGTATCAAAAATAATCTATATAATATATAAAAATAATACATGAAAATTTGAGAGTCATTGCACACAACATTAGTTTACACATACTCTAAGGGTGTTCTGAATCCCCATGGGATGGCGACTAGCACTCAGGAACCAAACACAAACCATAAGAAATAATTTCACCAAAACTGAAGTAATAACATTGAATACATATATACAATAGAGATAAATAGTGATATAGATAAAAATATTCCATAACTGAAAGAATAAAGTGGAAATAATACCACTAAAAATCATTTAAAATATCCTAATGTATGAGCCCAACATCAAAGGACTACTAAAATAGAAAAAACTGACTACTCCATGTGATAACATGTGAAAACTCCTTTCATATCACTATCAAACACCCATACTCATCCGATAGAAAAACTTTTCACCTTACTATTGTTCTTTTCATTTCCCAACATTGAAATATATGAAAAGTTATTAGAAATTCCAAAGGGGTGCATAGGGTGTGAGCTAACATGATTAGTAGGATACCACCCAAGTGTTCCATAAAAATTCTCTGTATAATAATCTTAACATGATCAAATTTAAAGAAAGAATGGCTTCATAAATAGTTAGAAAATTTTTATATCAAAATCATGGAAAAACATTTAATTTCAAATTTTATTACATTTAAAAAAAACTTGGAAAAATAGTTTCCAATCATTTCATATCCATATACCAATCCAAAAAATGCATCACATATCATATTAAATACAATACATATCAGAAGAATATGTAAAATCATGGTAAGGACCACTATAGGTAATACTAGTTGACCAATTGTACCACAATCAATTATTAGTTTATCTCACTTCCTTAAAACACATGCTTAGGAATATAGGAACACCACATGAGTGAACCCCCAAAATTTTAATTGAGTCCCTAGAATAATGAACTTAGGGAGAAGAAGAAAACCCCATGAGTAAACCATCCAACAATACTTGGATGATGGCCCTAATCTACACCATCCACCATTATACCAAGGCTTCCTATGTTCTATGTTTTACAAACCATTTCATCATAACCATTCTTTGAAAACCATTTCAAAAATGTATTTTTTTAATGCATTGAAAATAACTTCTCTTTTACCAAAACAATGGAAAAGCAATATTTTCTAAAAACCTATTTCCACACACACATATCAATCATTACAAATAATTTATAAAACAATTTGTAAAACTAGAGTAATACAGTTCATCCAACATAGACTATATATAGAACCACCTACAACAGACTCAGGTTGCACATGCCCATAAAGGAATCCACCAACCATAAAGAAATATAAGGTCAATAATGAATGTACTAAAATTTCTTCCCATATCATAGAATCACTTCCCAAAAACAAAGAAGTAAATTGAAAAATGGTAGATCATTAAAAATATGAATGAACTCACACTCAGCACACCACAATGAACAAAGTATTGACCCTTAGAAGAAGAACACACATAATATATATAAAGAATAAAGAAGATTATCATTACAAATAAATGGATCTAATAATTCACACAATAATGAAACTATGATCAAAAAAAAAAGAAACATAAGGTCTACTAACCTAGAGAGATGAAATGCAACAGAAATAATGATCGATAACAGAATGAAATAATTTTTAAGGAGAAGTGGTCTCTAAAATCTCTTTATAGATCTCATAGGTCATTATACGAGAGTATGTGTTTGAATAATAAATAAATAAGCCATGTAATGACCTAAAATATAATACCATGATATTTATAGGGTCTGTAAACCCATTTAATGTCGTTTAATCCATGAAACCCAAAAACATTGGAAAAAAATACTAGGGGTTACAAATCCCTATTTTTATGATTACTTGAAGTGTAATATTTTCATGGAATATAAAACCTTCGATCCTTGTAACATTTCATGATATCTTCCTTGAAATTAATAAAAAATGTGAATATATTTTTCATATTGTGTAAACTTCTAATGAATTTTAATATTTTCACACTCTAAACTTTAATCACGACATCTTCTTGTCAACCAATACATGACATGAAATTTTTACACAGTGTGTAAAAATTTCATAATGTGTAATCATTTACATGGTTTTTAATTTCCCAAAAGACATCAAAAACTCTAAATTCCACTGAAAATCCTAAACCAAAACCATTGTTCTCCAAAATCTTCTAGAATCCCAAAAATCCGTTTGAACATTTAGACCTAAACTTCATTAATTCAAAAATCATACATCTTTAACTTTTTGGTAATTTCCCCTATAAAATTATCTCAGTCCTCAAAATCCATAAAACACACCCAAACCACGAGGGGAATGAAAAAAGAGATGATAAATACCTAAAAATCGGTAATGAGATGTTATAAACCCCCCAGCATAAGACTTTTTATCCTTATATGGACATGTGGAAGAATGATGTTTAGAAAATAGGTGAGGCCACTACTCCCTCATTAATGATTCACACTCCCATGTATCATGAGAATATGATCCGTATCTCCATAACACTTAAAAAATAGAACTAAATTACCATTCAGGGCATACACTTGAGAGTCAATGATATCCAATGGATTATCTATAATTGAAATGTCTAGCTCCATCTCATTCTCTTCCCAACATACAATCTGAGATAGATTAGCGTGGTATTTCTTGAGATGTGATATTTGAAAAACATCATGAATAACCATCAAATAACTGAAAAATTTCAATCTATAATAATCCAACCCAAGATGCTCAATGATTTAAAATTGTCCAATATATCTTAGAGACAACTTTCTCAGCCTTCCGAGCTGAAGGTAATCCAAATAAAGAAAAAAATTCTAGAAAAATCAACTAATAATAGAAAAATACAAAGGATGGTCTTATGGATCTACATATGATTTATGGTGACTCGTATCTATAACCAGTCCTTAAATTATATCCTAGATCCTTATCGATGTCTCCCGAGTAATATTTAACCCCACTAAAGTGGCCTCACCCACCTCTACCCAATAAAGAGATGATCTAAATGTGAAAGCATAAAAATCCTTGAAAGGATCCATTATGATCAAAGACTGACAACGGTGGTTATAATAAAACTAAACAAGTCCCAGATGGTTATCCCATGATCTATAAAAATACAAGATGTAGGCATGGAGCGGCTTAGAGCGGCAGCTTTTTTCTCAGCCCGTGGGGCTAGGGTTTCATCTCAGTTGGCCTCCTCTCCTCCTCTAGAGCAGATCAGAGTTTCTCGATAGCTACAATCGGCCTCCTAAGATCTCAGTTGGCATCGACGTGTGGAGGTTCCTCAGGTTTTAGTTCAGTCCTTGGATTGGCTTTGCCGGCGGTGTTCCTTTATCATCAGCTTTCAGAGTGGTCTTGGCCCAGAGCCCTACTCGTCTCTACATGTTGTTATTGCTTTGTTCTCCTTGTAACTTTTTCAACGTTGGTGGCTTCCTTGGCAGCAGTTTCCGAGATCGAATTGGAATATGTGGGTGGATTTGTCTTTATCCTCCTCAAATTCTGGTCGCATCGGTGTGTGGAGGTTCTTCTGTTCTCGGTTCGGTCCTCGGCATGGCCTTTCATATGGCGCTCAATCGACATTGGCGTATGATGTTGTCTTCGTTCAGATCTCACATTTCCTCCGTGTGTGGTGCAGGATCTATCTTCCCCATAGCTCAATCACCATCGACGACTTCATTAGATTTCTTGGACCCCTGTGTCAGTTCTAGAGTGGCCATTTGGGGAGAAACTTGTTCTCTATTTTTGGTTTTTCAAGTGGTATTGTGGTGGTGTTAAGGTCTAGTGATGTCGACGGTTCTCTACCCTCTAGTCCTCTCCCCTTGTGGGATTCTGCAGCTATGGTGGTTAAATTAAGTGGAGCATCAGGGTTTTTTGACATTATTTTTTTCAGTGGAATTGAAAATGACTTGTGAAAGCTTATGGATCTGATTAATTTTTGAACTGTGTGGAATCCTTTTTGTGTCATGTTTTATTATTGTTGGATTGTCTCATACTTTCATCCATAATTTTCTTCAGATGAGGATTTAGAGTAGGTTTCTCTCACCTTTCGTGGATATTCGGATTTTGATGATTGAGAGAGTATGGAATTTCCATCAGTACCAGGCCCATAAATTTTTTTACAGGACAGTTTGCAGAGTAGTCATGCACAGGTGGAGGCGCCATACGGACATTGATGTTGGGGAGGGGTATCTCTATGAAGTTTGTTTTGGGATGATCGTGGCACTTTCAGATATTGTTTTTGATGTAATGTCTTGATGTCTTCTGAGGTTTCCCCTTTATCCTTAAAATGGGACTTATCCAAAAATCAATAAAAATTACAGCCTTTGGGCCATTCATCCATTCTGAATAGAATGTTTCATATGGTCTTATTTCTATGTATGATATGTTGGGATCAACCTGATATGAGGTATCATTCCCTCTTGGAGACTCATATATAACCTCAAATTAAACCTATGATCCTTGTCCAAAATGATAGTAGTAGGAACCCCATTTTATCTCATGATCTCATAAACCAACATATTACCCATATCTTCAACTTTTTGGTGTCCCTTATCAAAATGAATTGAGACAACTTTTTCAACTAATCAATCTCCTCGCAGATATAATTCCTCCCTCAAGGAGTCTGTGACAATTCAATAACAAATTCCATAGACACATTATATAATTTCCAAACCAGAACCAAATGAGGTTGGAGCGAACTAGAAGGTTTTAAATGCTCTACCTTTATCTATTGTTAGGTGTTACAGTGGGAAACATAATCAGTAATGTCAGGCTTCATAACTAACCATCATAATCATTATCTTATCTTATAATGCATCTATTTAGTTCTTAGATGAATAGACTATGAATATCTATAAAATTAAAAAAAATGATCTTTTCATAGATGCTGGGATGAAAAAATGATCCCAAAAATGAAGAGTACCATATTAAGATAGAAACCAACCAGAAATAGTCTCCCTAGTATAAAGGGATTCTCAAATTCCTCTGAAACAATCATCTTATAATTAACTTTATAGAATAGACTTAATGAAAAATGATGATAATAAAACATCAGTTAGAACCATTACTAAATCATCCTCCCAAGCATACAGGTTCAATTGTGTGAAGAGTACCATAAGGTTCCACTATTCCATTGACTCCAAAATATTCTGTGATGGTACTTTCCAGTTGATATTGTATGTAGTGAAATTCCCCTTCCATGGGGTCTAGGTGCTATTGAAGTCAATCATCTAAAGGAAATATACCCACCACCTCTATTTGAGATTCGAGTCATTTTGGGAAATTATATATCTCATAATCTTATAGTCAACAAATTTTGTGAACCTAACCCCAAAAATATAATGTTTTTAAAATTTACACACATGCATAACCATGAAAATCTCTAAATCTTGAGTGGGGAAATTATTCTAATGATTTTGAAGATGGAGAGTGTTTTAAGACCCCACATGATCATATTGCATAAGAAATCAACCAATACCAGTACTAGAAGCATAATAAAAAACCACATACCCCTTATCATGCTTGTAGAGACCGAAAGCTTGATGTACCTGGAAATTACATTACTTTTGAAGAATACCTAATATAAAACAAAAAATAGACACCAAAGGACCGTAATTGTAACGACCCAAAGTTTCATTAATGGAAATCACTCTTGATCTAATTAAATTTCTCTGTTTGTTTATATAAAATGTCAACTTCTTTGGTTTTATATTAAGAATTTTGACCGTTTCTAATATATCCGTTGAACAATGATCACATGATTAGTATAAATATAAGGCGTAAAAAAATCCTATTTACTCAGACAAAAGAAGCGATGGTCTGATCCAGTAGAATTGCTCCATACGTATCCCATTTGTCGGAGCTAGGAAAATAGGTGGCATCCTTGGGCTTCGCTCTTGACGAAACCCAAGATGATCTTCATCATGTCAAGTTCGAACAGGACCGTCTACTGGAGAATTGGATGTTGATAGAAATTACCACTCAAGTGATGTTATCCGAGCCACCCCAAGAGTCTATCACCATCGTACACCTTACCCTTAGGTCTTATGCGGCTGTTTTAAGGGGTTATGTAAAAAATCAATTGTACTATGTTCATGTACATTATTTTTTTATATAATAATGAATATACTTTCTTGTCATTATTGATACATTGTAAATAGTTTTTAAAGTACAAATAGAGTTCTTATTTATTATTTAATTAAGAAATCTATTTTATTAAATTAATGGATTTTTGAAATAAATAATATTTTAATAAAATATTATTATTATTAAATTAATTTTTATTAAATATAAATGATCTTATAATTTTATGAATGCAATTATAATTTTTAAGGATTGAAAGCCATTTTTGTCAAAACCCATGAATTTTCGATAAATGTCAGTTTTTATTTTAAAAGTGAAAATTAACATATTTAGAAAATTATTTAGATAAAATAAATTTTATTTCTAGAATCAGGACATCAAAGTTATCCAATGGTAAATTTTTCATAATTTTCTGAGATAGTCAAATTTTTGGGTAAAAATGAAATACCGTTTAAATATATAATGTGTTTTATGACATCATAATGACCCAATAGTAATGTAATAAAATACTATAATCTTTATGTTCGGCCAATATATGTTTTACCATTAAAATAATGTGATTTCGGGTTTTTTTAACTTACATTTCAAAGCATTAATGGACCCCTCAAGGCTTATTAAACACCTTGTCTTTTTAAATTAATTTCCATTGGAGTATGACTCACCTCCACATAAGAAACCCTATTATTTTAAGAAGTTCGGACTTTGGCCTTATAAAATATTTTTTTCCTCTTCCCTTTTCCAAAAACCAAGGGCAAACACAATGTGATGTTTTGTGGTTTGGATTAATTTAATATAAGGGCTCCCAAACCTAAATAATAAAGAATTCCCTCACCTTTCCTATATAAACCCACCCAAGCTCCCACTTCCTCCTCACTCAATGCTTTTAGAGTTCGTCCAAACTCTACCATAATATCTCTAGAATCCTCCCAAGGTGGACCAAGCTCCCAAGAATCCTCTCACAATCCTCTCTCTAGCCATTGGAAGCACACTTCCATGCAAGGGTTTTTTCTTCCTTTCTCATTTTTGTCCATTTTTTTTTAAGTTGTTTTTCACTTTTAATTTCAATTATGAATGTTGGTGTATGGTTTCGAACCTCCCTCATACTGACCTCTTTATGTTTTAATGATGTTAGACCCATTTATCTCTCATTAAATTCCTCCCATGTACACCCGTTACTATGCCGAAATTCCGAAAGGAACTTCTCCCTCCTTATTTACATTCAAGAAATACTTTTGTTATCATGAACATAAATTCCATTACAATTGTTGGGAAATGTATCTATATGACCACATTACTGTCTATTACATGTAAATATGATGAAGAACTCCTTTCTCTCTCATAAATATTTTTTATGAATTCTTACGTCATGTCATTACGCTGCCGAAATCACACCGATTTTCTAAGCCAATGCCATTGTGTAGTGAATAGCATTCTCATTTCTCCATAAAGGGTATTCACCTTTATGAACATTTACTTATTGATTATAAAGTTTCATGTATTAATTCCACATTCCTTTATCATGAAATAAATTATTATGTTTTACGAATCCATGTTTTATGATCCATGTGGCACACTTATGCATGAAATGAAATGTTTAAGAAGGGTGCGCCCATATAACGCTCCGATGCATTGGGTAAAGTATAGTATCATGATACGTCTTGTCCAATGAGTTTTGACACATGATAAATCAAGTTAAATGAGGATTTACTCATGCTCCATGTGAAATGAGCCTTGGATCATGCTAATTCCATGTTAAGTGTTGTTACCACATTTCCATGTTATGATTATCATGCTTTATCATGCCTTTATGTTAATGTTTCTCTTGTGCTCTATTGATATGTCTAATGTTTAACATGTATTTTACTCCTCATGTTATTCCATGTGTATTCCCTTACTGGGATTTATAGCTCACCCTTTTCTTATGCATGTCCTCAGGTTATCCCATGCAATGCTAAGTATGAGGGAATGCAGTGGTCATGTAAAGGATGTTTTCAATAAAGATGTTGTATTTCATCTTTCAAGTTTTTATGTAATGATCCTAATCCATAAAGAAACTAAACCTCTCAATATTCATTGTTGTATCAAGTGAAGTTTTATGTAATAAATCATGTTTATGATTGTAATAAAAGAAGGGTTGTCATAGTTGGTATCAGATGGTAGGTTTAGTTATTTTTGGGATTTGGATTAGAAAACCCTAGTAAAGCCTTAGAGACATGAATAAGTATAATAAAAAAATACATAAGTTTTGGTGAGTATTGAGTAAGTGGGTTATCAAGCAAATACATCCCTGTCTGATACGAGTAGGCTGAGGTGGCTCTAGCACAGATGTATCCTAGGGGTAAAACCCGAAAACAGCACTTTCAGCTAGACTTGAACGGGAACCAGTGCACGACAACAGGCCTTGATGCACTCTTGTTTACAACACTCCTGGGGGATATGTTTTGATAAATTTACAAGATTAGTATGAACCCTTATTAAGGGAATTAAAAAAATTCCCCTAAGAATATATTTTAGAAAGTATATCATGAAAATCCTAGATTGAATCCTATAAACTCATGAGTTAAAGAAATAAAAGTTTATTTATAAGTCATCAACTTTTGTCTTTGGATTACCCTTTATGTGTTACCCCCTAACTTTCCTTTTATTCCAGCCAATGGCTGGTAATAGTAGGACTCAGGCTAATAACCGGTGTGAAGATCAATGTGATGACTGTACTAATGAGATGCCCAATCCAATGGGAGCGGGAATCACGAACTTTATCACGCTTCTCTCTCAGCTAACTCAAGATTTGTATAGAAACACGGGTCAAGAGGAACGTTCAACCCCCCCTAAGAAAGAACAAGTCGCAATCGAGAGCTTCATAAGAAAAAGGCCTCCTACTTTTAGTGGATCATCTGATCCCACAATCGATGAACAATGGATCAACTCCATTGAAATGATCTTCTCCATCCTTCAATGTTCTGAACAAGAGAAGGTTCTCCTGGAAGCTTATCATATGGAGGGTGAAGCTGATCAATGGTGGATGTTGATGAAATATACAAAGCCTAAGGTGGAGATCGGGGCATTGGAATGGAAGGATTTCCTGAAGATGTTTTTTGATAAATATTTTCTGCGCACCCGCTGGCTTAAGATGGAAATGGACTTCCTTTCCCTCAAGCAAAAAGGCGAAGAATCTGTTGGAGCGTATGAGGAAAACTTCACAAGGCATCCATGATATTATTCCGACTTTTTCATTACCCGAGAATGCAAAGTTGAATGCTTATTTGGTGGGTTGAAGCCTAGCCTATGAAAAGCATTAGCAATCCATGACTTAGACAACTATGAGGAAATTTTCTGATGTGACCTCATGGTCGAAATGGAGATCGAGGAATCATAGGGGTATCATGAGGACAAGAAGCGTAAGGTGGACTTCAATGTTGGCGGTCCGATGGATAAATCCAACGGTGCTAAGAAGATCCAGCACCCCACTTTCCAAAAGTGCGGAAAGCAGCTCCCTGGAAATTGTCTCAAGGGGACGAGGAAATGCTTTAGGTGTGGAAGAAAAGGGCACCTAGCTGTTAACTGTTGGAAAGAATGGCCTGCGGTTGCGACAGAGGAGAGGAACGCTCTGTTCAAACCTCAACGCATTGTTCAATGCTACAAATGCGAATAACCAGTGAATTATGCAAATCAGTAACGTAATACAAGGTTTTTCGGAGGCAACCAACAACCTCCAAGGCAGCAAGGAATATATTTTTCCATCAATTCTTCTAAATTGAACCCCGACAATGAATTGGTGATAGGTACGCTAGTTATTCATTCAAGAATAGCGAACGTACTTTTTGATTCAGGTTCCACGCATTCTTTTATATCTAGAAAGTTTAGTAGAACAATCCCAGCACCACCACAAATCATGGAAGTGAAGATGTCGGTGAGTACGAAAAATGGGGCAATCATTGCATCCCATGAATATAAGTCCTCCCCAGTTTTAATCTATGGATTGAATTTCCTAGTGAACCTTGTTATACTCCCTTTGGTGGGATTTGATGCAATTCATGGCATGGATTGGCTTTCCTTATATAGAGCCAACATAAATTGTTGGGAGAGGGAAATCACACTCCATATGGAGAATCGACCCCCGATTATTTACAAGTGTATAGAGGAAGATGAATATCCTTTAGCTCGATCATCTCAAGCATGGATATTGCTGCCCTATGATCCTGCGTATCTGGCTCAGATGATTGAGTCCAAGGAAGAAACCATCCTTGAAGAAATTCCTATTGTGAGGGAATCCATGGAAGTGTTTCCCGAGGAACTACCTTGCCTTCCTCCTAGAAGAGATGTTGAATTCTCAATTGAACTTATACCCAGGGCATTACAAATATCCAAGAATCCATATAGAATGGTTGTTGTAGAGATTCAAGAGCTGAAGAAAAAACTACATGAGAATCTGGATAAAGGGTTTATATACCCAAGTTCTTCACCATGGGGTTCACCAGTCCTCTTCGTCAAGAAGATGGATGGGTCAATGCACCTTTGCAATGATTATCGTGACCTCAACAAAATCACAATAAAGAACAAGTATCCTCTCCCACGAATCGATGACTTGTTTGATCAGCTACGTGGAGAAAAATACTTCTCCAAGGTATATTTGCGGTCGGGATATTATCAAGTAAGGGTGAAGAAGGAAGATGTCTCCAAGACTACTTTTCGTACAAGATACAGGCACTATGAATTCATAGTAATGCCTTTCGGACTCACCAATGCTCCAGAAATCTTCATGGAATTAATGAATAGAGTCTTTAGATATTACCTTGAAAAATTTGTGGTAGTCTTTATAGATTATATTCTAATATACTCCAACACCATGGAGGATCATGAGGAGCATTTAAGAACTGTACTAGAGACTTTGTGCAAGGATAAGCTCTATGCAAAGTACAAAAAGTGTGATTTCTGGTTGAAGTAGGTCTCATTCTTGGGCCATATCATCACAATCAATAGGATATCTATGGTTCCCTCCAAAATAGATGCAATTGAGAGATGTATGAGGCCAACATTGGTAACAAATATCCGTAGCTTCTTGGGGTTAGCTGGATATTATCGATGATTTGTGAGGAATTTCTCACGATTATCCAACCCTCTTACGAAGCTAACTCAGAAGGGAGTAAAGTTTTCTTGGAGTGATGAATGTGAATAAAGCTTCAAGGAGTTGAAAAGGAGGCTTATCACTGCACCCATACTCACATTACCCACAAGTGGGGAACTTTTTGTGGTATTCAGTGATGCTTCAAAGAAGGGCTTAGGCTGTGTGCTGATACAAAATGATAAATTTATATCATCTACCTCAAGGTAGTTGAAAATCCATGAGAGAAACTATCCAAAGCATGATCTAAAGTTGGCGGCGGTGATCATTACCTTGAAAATCTGGAGGCATTATCTCTATGGGGAGAAAAGTGATATATATACTGACCACAAGAGTCTTAAATATATATTCACTCAGAAAGAGATTAATATGCGTCGGAGAAGATGGATAAAGCTCATCATGGATTATGACTGTTCAATATATTACCACCCTGGGAAAGCGAAAAAGGTGGCAGATGCCCTAAGTAGAAAGGACCCAACAATTCATTCAATGATGAGAATTGAGAAGGATCAAATCTTCCTAGACTTGATGAAGGTGGACATGGGAATCACAAAGAAGGGAACATCATCAATCCTTTCACAAATTATTGCTCAACCGTCTCTTTTGGAAAGGTTAAAGGATGCTCAAAAGGATGATGTGGGAATTGAGGAAAAAGTGGAAGCTATCAAAAAGTGGAAATCCTCGAATTTTAATGTTAATGAAGAATGAATTGTACGATTTGGGAAAAGACTATGTGTTCCATCAAGTCCGAAGCTGAAGAAGGAACTTTTGGATGATGCACATAGTTCAAATTTCTCTATTCACCCAGGGAGCACAAAGATGTATCGAGATCTCTAAGAAAACCTTTGGTGGGATAATATGAAGAAGGAGATCGCTGAATATACATCAATGTGCCTGGTGTGCCAGCAAGTGAAGGCAGATAGGCAGAAGTCTAAGGGGATGATGCAACCATTTCCCATACCAGAATGGAAATGGGAGAACATCACCATGGACTTTTTCACCGGACTTCCGAGGACATCCAAATGCAAAAATGCAATCTGGGTTGTTGTGGATCGTCTTACAAAGACTTCACACTTCATTACTATTCATGGGGATTTCTCTTTGGATCAACTGGCACGGATATATATCATGGAAGTGGTAAGGTTTCATGGAGTACCACTATCTATTGTGTCTGACCGAGTTCCAAGATTCACCTCTATGTTTTGGTAGAGTCTTTAACATGTTCTGAATACTGAACTGAACTTCAGTACGGACTATCATCCTCAAACTGATGGTGAATCCGAGAGGACTATCCAAACACTTGCAGATATGTTGAGAGCGTGATCAATGGACTTTGAAGGAGGATGGGATCAACATCTTCATCTGGTTGAGTTCACTTATAATAATAGTTTCTAATAGAGCATCCAAACGACACCATATGAAGCCCTGTATGGGAAAAGGTGTAGAACACCGGCATGTTGGGATGAGGTCGGTGAACGTAAGCTGCTTGGACCAGAAATGGTCGAGAAAATGGTGGAGAAGTTGAAAACCATTCAGCAGCATATCAAGGCATCCCAGAGTCAACAGAAGATTTATGTAGATAATCGTCTATGAGACCTTGAGTTTAAAGTTGTAGACATGTTTTTTCTACACATTTCTCTGTGGAAAAAGGTAATGGGGTTTGGAAAGAAAGGGAAGTTAAGTCCAAGGTACATCGGCCCCTTCGAGATTCTTGATCGTGTCGGGGTTGTGGCCTATCAACTAGCACTTCCACCTACTATGGACAAAGAACATGATGACTTTCATGTATCCCTCTTAAAGAAGTACATACCGGACCCTTCACATGTACTCTCTTATGAGGTGGTACAATTGTAAGATGATATTTCATAGGAGAAGCAACCACTGAAGATCTTAGATTGTAGAGAAAAAGTTATAAGAAATAAGACAATGCCCCTCTTCAAGGTGTTGTGGAGAAACCACAAGTTTGAAAAGGTGACTTGGGAATTAGAGGAAATGATGATGCTGAGTTACCCACATCTGTTTTAGTGTGGGAAAATGAAAATTTCGAGGGCGAAATTTCCTAAGGGGGGAATATTGTAACGACCCAAAGTTTCATTAATGGAAATACCTCTTGATCTAATTAAATGTCTCTGTATGTTTATATAAAATGTCAACTTCTTTGGTTTTATGTAATGAATTTTGACCATTTCTAATATATCTATTGAACAGTGATAACATGATTGGGATAAATATAGGGCTTTAACAAATCCAACTTACTCAGACAAAAGAAGAAATGGCCTCATCTAGTAGAATTTCTCCATACGAAGCCCATTTTTCAGAGCATGGAAAATCGGTGGCATCCTTGGGCTTCACTCTTGACTAAGCCCAAGCTGAGCTTCATTATGTCAAGCTCGAACAGGACCATCTACAGGAGAAGTGGAATTTGATAGAAATTACCACTTGAGCGATGTTATCCGAGCCACCCCAAGAGTCTGTCACCATCGCACACCTTACCCTTAGGTCTTATGTGGCTATTTGAAGGGGTTATGTAAAAAATCGATAGTACAATGTTCATGTACATTATTTTTGTATATAATAATTAATATAATTTCTTGTCATTATTGATACATTGTAAATAGTTTTTAATGTACAAATAGTGTTTTTTGTTATTATTTAATTAAGAAATCTATTTTATTAAATTAATGGATTTTTGAATTAAATAATATTTTCATAAATTATTATTATTATTAAATTAATTTTTATTAAATATAAATGATCTCATATTTTTATGAATGCAATTATAGTTTTTAAGGATTGAAAGGCATTTCTGTCAAAACCCGTGAATTTTTGATAAATGACAGTTTTTATTTTAAAAGTAAAAATTAACATATTTAAAAAATTATTTAGATAAAATAAATGTTATTTCTGGAATCAGGACATCAAAATTATCCACCGGTGGATTTTTCATAATTTTCTGAGACAGTCAAATTTTTGGGTAAAAATTAAATACCGTTTAAATATATAATGTGTTTTATGACATCATAATGACCCAACAGTGGTGTAATAAAATACTATAATCTTTATGTTCGTCCAATATATGTTTTAACCTTAAAATAATGTGATTTTGGGTTTGTTTAACTTACTTTTCAAAGCATTAATGGACCCCTCAAAACTTATTAAACACATTGTCTTTTTAAATTAATTTCCACGAGAGTATGACTCCCCTCCACATCAGAAACCCTATTATTTTAAGAATTTCGGACTCTGGACATATAAAATATTTTTTCCCTCTCCCCTTTTCCAAAATACATGGGAAAAAACCATTGGATGGTTTGTGGTTTGTATTAATTTAATATAAGGGGTCCCAAACCTAAATAATAAAGAATTCCCTTACCTTTCCTATATAAACCCACCCAAGCTCCAACTTCCTCCTCACTCAAAGCCTTTAGAGTTCGTCCAACCTCATCCCTACTCTCTCTAGAATCCTCCCAAGGTGCCCCAAGCTCCCAAGAAGCCTCTCACAATCCTCTCTCTTGCCTTTGGAAGCACACTTCCAAGTAAGGGTTTTTTTCTTCCTTTCTCTTTTTTTTTCCAATTTTCTTTAAGCTGTTTTTCCCTTTTAATTTCAATTTTGAATGTGGGGGTATGGTTTCAAAACACCCTCATACCTCCCTCTTTTTTTTAATGATGGGAGACCCCTTTCTCTCTCATTAAATTCCTCTTAAGTACACCCGTTACTATGATGAAATTCCGAAAGAAACTTATCCCTCATCATTTACATTAAAGCAATACTTTTGTATCATGAACCTAAATTCCATTACAATTGTTGGGACATGTATCTATATTACCCCCTTACTTTCTATTACATTTAAATATGATGAGGAACACCTTTATCTCTTACCAACCTTTTTTATGAATTCTTACGTCACACCGTTATGCTGCCGAAATCACATCGATTTTCTAAGCCAATGCCATTGTGTAGTGAATACCATGCCCATTTCTCCACCAGGGGTATTCACATTTATGCACATTTACATTTTTATTATAAAGTTTCATGTATTAATTCCACATTCCTTTATTGTGGAATAAATTATTATGTTTTATGAATCCATGTGTTTCCTCTGGAATTGGGGATGACCGCGTTGATTGAGGGTTCAAACATTCCAATCGGTTTCTAACGAGTTTGTTCGTAGAAACGGAAACATCCAATGATTCCATATTCATTTGGACATACTATCCAATGGTAGTCACTCATTAGTTGTGGAATTATGAAGCTTAGGAATTTTCATTGGTCGAGAGGATGGGAGGTCGGACTCATCACACCTTTTTGAGGGGAATTATTGTCTACTCTGAGACTCTCTTTATAGATTTAATTTATGTTTGTGAATCCTTATTACATTACCAAGTATAAAATGAGCTTTCCATTAGATCTGAAAATCAATGATTGAATATGCAGGAAATTTAGAGAATATTTTATATGTATTCGAGGTTCTTCATCGATAGAGAATCATCTATATTTGTTAGAGATTCTTAGTCAATGGTATCCTTAAATATATAAAAGTCTCTTGGTCATTATGACGACCATACTTGTTTTAAATCCACTCAGTGGGGCACTTGAAGTTTATTTTCATTCAGAAGGACATGGATTATTTCATAGTTGGGATCGTACCCACTGATGGGCTACCTACGTATCATTTGTTTTGGAAAAGGAATCAGAACCCACGTAGTTCGAGTAAAGGAGTATGATGTTTATTTATAATTGATGGCTCAATGAAAGATGGCATGATTACTTTTACACTCTAAGCTCACGTATGTGATGCTCGGTGTGAGAAACAAGAGGTGTTGGTGAAACCAGACAATTATTCCATGAAAGATGCAATGATGTGGGGCTTATGTGTGTATGACTGCCCAAATAGATGAGGATTAAGATTTAGTTAAGGGAAGAAATCCATGAATAGTGTCCATAAAGGTATATGTGCTTCATGGAGATTTAGATACTCTAATATTGGGGATTAGTCCTAAGGAAGATTCCCATGTTAGAAGGGGACTTATGATTGGGCTTTATTCCTTAGAAGGAAGCCCAGATCAAAAGGAATTATGACTGGTTAAGAGAAATTAAGACTGGGGCTTATTCCTAAGGAGGAGGCCCAGGTTAAAGGGATTTGAAAATTAAGGGACTTGGGGATTACTCCTAAATAGGATGCCTATATTTGAGATTGGGACTTATTCCTGAAATGGAAACCCAGGTTAAGGGAATTAAGGTTTGGGGCTTACTCCTGAGGAGGATGCCCATTTTTGAGACTTTTGAGACTGGGGATTACTCCTAAGGAGGATTCCCAGACTTTTAAGACTGGGGCTTACTCCTAAGGAGGATGCCCAGATTAGGGGACTTAGGTCTTACTCCTAAGTAGGATGCCCCAATTAATGAGGACTTTGACTAGGGATTACTCCTGAAAAGGAGGCCCAGGTTAAGGATTATCTCATCTTAAAGGATGAGGTTGATTCAATGAACTCTCTAACTTTAGTGACATAAAGATGTGTAAATCACTAGGTTTTGAGAGATGTTCCATGGAATTACTTTTAGATAAGGATGTAAATCAAAAAAAATGCCATAAATGGATTTGAAGAGTGTCTTGAAGACTGAATCTTGAATAGGAGAGGTGGAATGACATAAGAGGGGTTAAATGGGTAGGAAGGGCACCCAAACAAATAGAAGGGCGCGCAAGTCCTGGCTGGCGCGCAGGTACTGCGTGGGCACGCAAGTACTGGGCACGTAGGTATACCAGCACGACACATGAGTACTTGCGCAATTAATAACCAGTAGGGTAATACTTGGGTGATCCTTGATCAAAGCCTTTATAATTATCCTGAGGTACATCTAGAAGAGTGGCGTGCAAGTTTCAATGAGTAGTTAAGGAGGCTCACAAGTGTGTTCATTTACCTTAAGGAAAAAACATTTAGGCGTGCAAGTGTTAGTGATTTATAACACTTAGACCTTATTCCTATTGTGTAGACCTTCTATTATAGGTAAAGAATTGACTTAGAAGTGTTCGGAAGACTTGAAGAAGAGACATGGGCGTTCAGAACTCTGTATCTGAATTATGGAAAAATTCCTCCCGAAATGGGGGGCCCACCAGGGGTATTTATAGGCTGAAAAATACCCTAGGTGGTTTTCAAGGAGGGTGTGCAAGTCACTTGTGCGACCATTGGGGCGGCGCACAGGTATACCAGAGCGACCATGCTAGAACTTGCGCGACCTATGGGCAGTTTTCTCCTTGTTAATCACTTTGTAGATTTTTTATGTTTTCTTCAAAGGATGAATCAATTTGTGCTAAGTCATTTCCCTTTCCATTCCTTTAGACAATGTGATGAAAAGGAGAATCAACAAAAGTCCCCCCCTCATAGTTGGATCCGGAAGAATAAGTATGTGACTCTGAGGAAAAGAATAAAACCAAAGGGAAAGAGGCGTGCAAGGTATGGTGCGCATGTGGACTTCGGGCATGCAGGTTCCAACGCGCAGGGGTATAGCCTCGTCTATAAATATATGGCCTCACCCTGCACAAAGCACCTGACTCTCACTTGTTTGTGCTTCTTGTTTCTTGAGTTGCGCTTCTGTTAAGGTATTTGGACTTGGGCGGTGATACCTGTGTGCCCAATACTTGCGCGACCGAAGGAGACTTGCACGCCAACTATAGGACTTGCATGCCTTAATTCCTTAGAGAAATTTTCAAATTCCTTCAAAAATTTTATGAAAAATTAACTTATTTTATGAATTAATTATTCAACTTTTGTGCATATCCAATGTCTCCTAAGAGAATCGGAACGGCTGATGAACTAGAAAGCAAAAGAATTGATGATATGATGGACATCATTGGACATGATTACTATTCCATCTCTGATAGCACTCTTCTAGATTTATCCATGTATCTGAAGAAACATCACTTTGATTTCCCGCATAGCATCTATCTGCCTCATTATGGCCATGGTCATCTTCAAGATGTCATTATTCCAGAGGCAAAGAACTATCTCCCACATTCCTGGTTTTAGTCGTATACCAACTTTTCTTCAGCAAATTTCTCAATCTAAGGAACATTTTCTAATGTTGTAACAGAAATAAAGCCTATATAATGAATCATAGTTCATGTTCACTAGATCTGAAACCTCAAAAACCTGAGCTGAAACCACATTGTTATCCTTCAATCTTTCGAAATTCTCAGATGGATCAATCCAAAGGCCGGAAGGAGAAATGGGAATTCCGTTCTAGAGGAGGGGTGAAGCCAACTTGGATGTGGGCTAATTGGGTGTGACAAACTTGTGAAGAGTTTGTCGAGGATCTAAAGGGAGCTGCAATTTATGTAGCCGTCTGGGCTGGACAGACGTATGTTTATAGGAATGATAATTTTGCATCGGAGTTGTTTACCCGCTGGAGCCCAGAAACTAATTCTTTCCCTCTGACCCATGGATAATTAGGTATTAGTTTGTCGTATGTCTACAAGATCTCAGGGGTTCCAATTTTTGGTGATATGTATGATGAATTCATCCCTCCAATGGTAACCTTGAATGATCTAGAGAAGACTCCGAATTTGGTTTGAGAATTATTGAAGATTTATCATAAGCTCAAAATCTAAAAGGCTAAAAAGTCTCATTCTAGAAGGGATATTCATCCAATGGAATGGATGGATGTGTTTCTCAAGAAGAAGAGGGAAAAGGGTCCCACCTCTACTCGTCCTACTATCTTCCCTAGAGCAGAGAAGAGAGGTGCTCCTGGCACATTCTGGCTGACTCGGGAAGAAGGAGAGTTTGTGAAATTGGGGTATGAAGTGAATCATAAAATCCCAGAGAAGACACGTCTGGTAGGATTTTTAGCCTTATGGATCAGTGTCTATCTCTTTCCCGTCAGATATTCGAAGGGAGGCGTTAGGATAGGGACCTTTGTTTTTGCAGCCAAGTTGGCTGAGAGGAAGATGGTGGTGTTGGCTACCCCGGTTTTGGAAAAGATTCACAGGAGTATACTCCATGTCTATATGGGTATGTATCCTTTGATATTAGTGGGACCATTCCAAGTTTTATGGGGATGGATCGCCACTCACTTCCGGACATATGTTGTTCAGAATGGAATGCAGATTCCCAAAAGTTCTTTCAGGCCTTCGGTTCAGGCCTTCTCTGGAGTTTGTCCTTTGTCCCTCAATGCCTATGATTTTAGGCCAAGGCTGGGCATGCATAAAAAATTCCACTTCTTTCCATATGGAAATCCTCCAATAGGGAGATTTTTTTATGATGGATCAGCCAGCTTGGAACAGAGGTCTTACATGCTGTCCTACAGAGATGGTGTACTGGCCACCAGAATTGATGGGGAAATTATATGTGAGGCCTATGATCCATATCGATTTTCACACCAATTCAAGTGTCTGCCGACAACTGTTGTATCTCCTCTAGTGCATGTCAGGTCAGAGAAACATCCAATGGTTTCCCTACAACTATGGTTGCTGATGGCTATGGAAAGAACTGGGGCAGTTTTTGACTTACCAGATGCTGAAGCGGTAAGTAACTTGGCCATATGGTATGCTGAAAACAGGATAGCGTCATATCCTGAGGCAATATTGAATAAACCTATTTATTGAGTGGGGAAGAAGAAGTGAAACATTGAGAAAGAAAAAATTCATGTGGCAGGTGATTCCTCCACTCCTGAAGCTGGTTCACCGAGTTCTTCAACCGAGGTCGATTCATCAGATTCTCAGGAGATATAACATGTGTCAATGTGACCACATGATGTATATAATCATCCTATCAGAATCAAGAGAGCCACTCCATCAACTCCTAGTGAGTTACTTTATTGAGGCAATTTTATTTCTAGTAACTTTATAGAGTAACAAGTTTTCATCCTCTTTTTATAGTTGTAGGAGCTAGAAAGAAATTAAAATCCAAGGTTGTAGGACCCAGTTCGCAACCTTCTAGTACACCTACATATATATGACCAGAGGCCATCCAAACATGGCAGGATGTATACTTCGGTACTGAAACTATCTAGCTGGAGCTATGTGAAGGGATACATCTTCCTGGAATAGGGACTCTTCAGGCTCCTGCAAATATTCATTTCAAGGATAACCCTGATGAAGTAAGAGCCTATGTCAAAGAGTTGGGGACATATATTTATACCACCGATCATTCCATCCCTATCACCAAGAGGGTGAAGGAAATGATGGATCATGACGCCACTGATGATGAGTGGCATGAGTACATGGATCCTGAAGATGTAAGTTGTCTTTCCTTGTTTACTTTGCAACTCGATTTCAGTCAATGCTTTGTTACTCAAGGAAATTAATTTCTTTATCCTACAGCTTTCAATGAAAGGAACTACTAAAGTTCCTTCACCAAAGTATAGCCCTGATGGTACTTCCATCAGGGCTGCTACTAAATTTGCTCGCGAGTCGGGCGAGATATCTACAGGACAGCAGGCCATGAATGAGGAGTTGGACATGGACATCACTTTTCCAATTCATGTTCCAATAAGGGAGACTACTGATACTCCCAAAAAGCCAAAGAAGCAAAGGCATAGTAGGAATAAGTCCACATCTAAATGCTAAATTAGTATCAGTAAGTCCATCAGATAATCATGAATCTATACCCATGAAAAGTTTACTCATATTTTTTGGGATTGCAGGGGCTTCTTCAATTTCTCCTCCGAGGGAAAGGATTGATCCTCTTTTGAGGGCCACGGAGGGTGTTATGTAATAGTTTCAAATTCAGGATGACTTTCCTACTCCTAGAAAAGAGGCAACATTTATTCCCAGTATCCCTCCTACTATTGTTGAAAGAAGGGAAGACCCTACTTCTGGTGAGTTAACAATGCTTCATGAAATGTTGAATGAAACATCGACTGGCTTTCATTCTGTGATATTTTAGGTATAACACCTGCACCAGAATCATTGACGGCCATGGAAACTAAAACTACCATCCTTCATGAAGAAGCTATCTAGGGTCAGGGGCTGCAGAATAAGGGTCTCCATGAAGACACATCAAATGCTCCCACTGGTGAGACTAACCAGGATTATGAAATATCATTGGATGAAATGATGAATTTTGGCATGTCTTTCGAAGAAATATTTTATCATTCTATGTTATCATGTGATTTAGAAGATATTGGGCATGATTGTTATCCTTCGTCCGGTAAAGTTTTCATATAATTTACACTTCTAATCATGACTAAAAATAATATGCAGTTCCATCCAAAGAAGCTGTTGAACTGCTAATGCCTGAAGAGGGTGTGGACATTGATGTCAACCCTACCATTGTAGAAACATTAGCTCAAGTGGAGCTAAACCCAATAAACCCTCCTGAGAACCATCTTGAAGATCCTGTTGATACTAGGAAAGGTGGGGATGAGTCTTCTCAAGCTGTTGATCTACTGTTAGGTAATGATTATACTGAGTTTTCAAGATAAACAACAAACATTCATTGTTCTATGAAAAGAACCATACTTTTAATTGACTACATAGGGCTATCAACATCAATGGCTAGATTTGGAGGTGAATTCCCAACTTCCTCCCAAATAGCAGTAGAAGAGGAAGCAACCAGGGTCAGGGGGAAGGAGCAGAAAAAGGCACTTCTTTAAGTGCATTAATCCCAAATTACATTCCCCCCTATGATGATGATGTCGAATCAGACCTAGAGGTGCTTAAGGCACTCAGATTTTTACGACGTAAGGCATGGAAAAACATATGGAAAATCATATCTGAAGTGCCTCTTGAAGAGCTGCCATCAAAGATTTCCCGATTGTCATCCCTATTCGTCATGCTAGGAATTGGCAGTTCTGTATATGAAAAGATCCATGCCGCAGTGAAATAGGTCATTTTAATAAGGGAACAGGAGAAAAAGTGTCATAAATATCTGACCAGGGTGATGTTTTCATTAAATATCGGTGAATTTGAGGCTACAGTATCCCGAGCTGATGCTGATTATGCTGCCAAAATGAAGGAGCTGAAACATAAAATCAAAGTTAAAGTCGTCCAGTAGATGCACCTCCAGCAACAGTTAGATGCTGTTATTGGGGAACTTGACCAACTCAATAATTCATTGGAGGGAGCTCAAAAGAATGGTATTAAGGCCATCGTGGAAGCCAAGAAAGCACTCCATCATGCTGAAAAGAGTGAAGTTGGTCGGGTGCATGAGCTTCAAGTATCTGCTGATGAAGCTCGGGATGCTGTTCATCAAGTGAATACTTATATTGACAGCCTCGTGTAAATTTCTTGGAAAAGGGAAGAGACTCCAATCTGTGTATTTCCTTCCAATTATTGTGCATCAAATGAAAATAATGCTTTCATCTTCAATCACTTGTGCACGTATTTTCTTGCTACCTGCTTTAAATTTTACCTAAGCCAATGGGCCTAGTAAGAATAGTTTGATTTTTACTAGGATTATCATAAATAACCCAAAAAACATTGAATATTTTAATTACTCAATATTACCTAAATCATAAAAAATATATGTTTAGTTAGTTGGAACTTGACCTTTATTTAGAGTTCCCTTGACTTTTGTGGGCAGTTTGAAGTCATTCACGTCAGACATAAAGAGGCTAATGTTTAAGGTCGAAATAGCTTTGACCGAAATGGATTAAAACTGACTCAATTACTTGAAAATTTATCTGAAAACATATTACCACACTCAAGTATGAAGGAAAATATGTAAACTATGACTTAAGAAAATTTGAATCTGAGTAATGATATGAAAAAGAGATAAAAAGGCATTATAAGAAGTAGTTCCCAATAATGAAGTTACCATTATTTGACAAACCCATTAGGTGGTTGAATTATGCAGGGCCACCTAAGGGCATTGGATGTGTAGCCAAATAATAGCATCTTTTGGCTCATAGGTCCGTTATGTAGACTGTTTATGCAAGGCCGCCTAAGGGCACGTGCTACATAGTCAGGCAAAAGAACTCTCAGAAATTTACTTTTCTACCGCTAAAAATTCAGTGGAGGTTTATGAGGATTCAAATTTTCCAAAGCATAGAGTTTGTTGTATAGCGATAGGCACTTGAATATGTAGAAGATATTTCTAAACAGGATTATCTAAGAATTGGATGATTGTTACTCCTACGAAGGTCTGACCCAAACTTAGGGAAGGAAATCATAAACCATAGACTTGGATAATTTCAGATCATGAAAAATAGTATGGGACAGATATGTTAAGGATATCCATTTTTCCGGATCCCTACATATTGTCATTAAGACAACCAAGGAAAAAAGAGATTTTCCTCCCAAGAATGAAGTTGCCACTATTTTAAAAACCAATTAGGGGGTTGAATTATGCAGGGCCATTTAAGGGCATTGGATGTATAGTCAAATAATAGCATCTTTTGGCTGACACATCCGTTTTGTAGACTGTTTATGCAAGGCCTCCTAAGGGAACATGCTGCATGGTCAAGTAAAACAATTCTTAGAAATTAGACATTTTGTGACCAGATGTCAAGAAAAGGGTTATGAAGTTCTAGAAGTATTCAAGATTAGGATAATGACACATAAATATGGGTATTGTCCAATGTATTTAGAGATACACAGATCAATGATAGTCATAATCATGTTGTGTCTGGATCCTGAATTGAAATGTTGGACTTTACTACGTATCCCATAAGGATGGGAATGAAGCCATACATAGTTCTTAAACTACATTTTAACGTTGTACGGGATGAAAATATAGGAGATCTTAGTTTAGGGTCATAGAGCTTGGACCATTTATAATAAATACCCAGTGTGTATTTTCATGGGGACTTTTCAGCCAAGGGACTGAAAGTGGAATTTGGGGTTAGGCCCAAAAGACTTGGTGCTAGATTCGAGGGACACTCGAACATTCCTACGTATCCCATAAGGATGGGAATCAAGACCATGTAGTTCTAGAAATACCCTCTTTACAGATTTGGTTCATACATGTGATGGGTGAAAGGGGACTTTAGTGGAATGATGGTTTAACCCAAGATAAAAGGTCCGGGCATTTCCATGTATGCACATAATATTTGGAATGAAACATGATTGAAAAAAAAATGTAAATAATAATTCCTTCTCAGGTGAGGGTATCAAAGAATATTGTAGTTTATTGTCGTACAGGAAAAAAAATGTTGTATAGTTTAACGTCATATAACAAGGATGAAAGTGAACCAATGTAAAGATATTGATTCTGGGGATGGTTTCACGAATCAACATCTTATGAGATGGAGCTGAACCGATGTGAAGAGATTGGTTTTGGGCTTAAACCTTTGGGGGTTGCCTACGTACCCAGCCTAGAAGGCAAGAATCAAAGTCTGCATAGTTCAATTAAAGAATGAATTAATGATCAATTTGTTCTTGTGGATAATGACATAAAAATGATGTTGGGACTTACGCGTAGTTATCAGCCCAAAGAGGGTGTTATGGTTGAAATTTGCTCTAAGCTCGTGTGAGTCATGCTCGGTGTGAGAAACAAGAGGTAACAACAACCTTAACGATGCACATTTTAATGTCATGTAAGACATATGAAGGGACTATGCAGTTTAAAGTCTTGTAGTTACGACTATTAGTGCTGCAAAGTTTAATGTCATGTAGCAGGGACAAAGTACAATTTAATGTCATGTAGGACATATTAATGGACTTTTGTACAGTTTAGCGTCATGTAGCTAGGATGATGGGGACAATATAGTTTAACATCATGTTGGACGAAAGGGGGACTGTGCAGTTTAATTTCATACTATAAGGACAAAAGAGAACACATTTTAACGCCGTGTTGGACGTATTAGGGACCTTTTCACAGTTTAAAATCATGTTGGATGAAAAAGGAATGATACAGTTTAGCGTCATGTTCGACGAAAGTGCGAATAGTTTAAGGTCAAATGCATGGACTGTTTATTATGAAATTTAACATATTGCTAGATGTAAGGGACTTTCAAATAGTATAAGGTCATATGCATGGACCGTTTATTATGCATTTTAATGTCTTGCTGGACGTATGAAAATTTTATACAGTTTAGCATCAGGTAGTTAGGATATCACAGTTTAACGTCGTGTGGGACGAAAGTAATACAAATAGTTTAAGGTCATATGTATGGGCCGCAACAATGTATTTTTTGTTTATACAAAATTCTTCTTCAGAAATATGGAATTGTTTAGAGTAGTGATGAGTTCTCCATCCATTGAGATTAATGAATATGCTCCATTGGAATAGACCTTATATATTGAATAAGTTCCTTCCCATTTTGGCTCAAGCTTGGCAGGTTTCTTTTCTAGTATCATTGGAGTTCTGAGAACTAATACCAATTCCCCTTGAATGAATGAACGAAGATGAACTTTTTTGTTGAAATCTCGTTCTATTCGATTCTGATAGACTCCCAAGTGGTGAAAAGTGCACAATCTTTTCTCATATAACCGTTCCAATTCATCCAATTGCTTTTGAGATTATTCATATATAGATGATTGATCCCAAACTGCTACTCTGAGCAAAGGTAATTGAAGGTCAATGGGCAAGACTGCTTCTGTTCCATATACCAATGAACATGGAGTTGACTGCATTGCAGTGCGGTGGTGGTCCGATAAACCCATAAAGCATGAAAGAGTTTATAAGGACATGACTTATTATCTTTATCCACCATCTTTTGAATTATATTTGATAGAGTCTTGTTTAAGGCTTCTATCCAGCCATTGGCCACTGCATGATACCGAGATGAATGATTGGATTTGATGTTGTATTCTTGATACAACTTCTTCACCTCGAATGAACAGAAGTTGGTGCCATTGTCCATCAATATGGTATGAGTGACACCAAATCTAGTAATGATGTTAGACTTGATGAAGCTAACAATGCTTTTAGAAGTGACTTCCTTGAGATGTATTACCTATTCCCATTTGGAAAAGATGTAAGTAGTAGTAAGAATATACTTAAGCTGCTTGGTTGTAGCTAAAGGGTAAGGTCCCACCACATCAATTCCCCATGTAGAAAATGGACACGAGTATTTAGCTGTATGAAGCAACTCTGGAGGTTGATGAATGATATTGGCATGTACTCGGTATGAAGGACACTTCTTTTGGAAATCAACACAATATCGTATCATTGAAGGCCAAAAGTATCCAAGCCTTCGAATCTGATCAGACAGTCTATGTCTAGACTGGTGGCCACCACATACTTCTGCATGCAATTCTTTCATGACAGCCATTATCTATTCATCATCAATGCATCTGAAGAGAACTCCATTAAAACCACACTTGTAGAGAATTTTTCTAGGTGATCTAGGCCATCATAAAGAGTAATGTTGACCACACGTCACCGAATTTGTTCTTTCCCAGCTCTATCAGGTTAAAGTGTTCCATTTTGAAGGTATTCCTTGATAGGTGCCATCCATCCCGTAGTGTGACCATATGGTTCAGAGATGGGACTAATTTCATTGTTTTCCTCTGTTCTGATTCGACAATAAGGTGAAATTGTAAAACGGTGGGCAATAATGATGGTTTTCTTGTCCTGATTTGGATCTTCCAGAGCTGTGGCTATATTATCCAGTGCATCAGCTTGGGAGTTTTGTGATCTTGGGACATAAGAAAATGTTGATTTTTAAGTAAACTCCGCCATTAACTCTCTAACGTAATCATACAAAAGGATTAGTTCTTCTTTTCTGATGGCATAATCCCCATTGACTTGTTTTATTACTAGGTCTGAATCCCCTTTTACCTTTAAGTGATTCACTTATGCTTGAAGCACCAACTCTAAGCCTGCGATGAGAGCTTGGTATTCTGCTTCATTATTGGTACCACCTTCCCACAATAAGAAGGAATAAGGTAACACTGCCTTTTCTGTAGAAACGATCAAAATTCCCAATCCAACCTTGTTGAATTTAGGATTTTCTATTTTCTTCCCTGTTGGACTTCTGGAAGTACTATCAAAGTAGATTTCCCATGTTTGAAGGCTTTCTTGAATAGATAAAACTTCCTCATCAGGGAGTACAATATCTGAAGAAGTGTCTTACACTGAAGGGTGTTCAGCAAAAAAATCAGCCAGATCATGGAACTTTATTGCCTTTTGAGACACATATTGAATATCAAATTGCTGCAAGATAACTGCCCACCTTGCCATAGGTCCTGTAAGCATTGGAAGACTAAGTATGAATTTGAGTGGGTTATTGCGAGATACCAATTGGACCTCGTGATGTTGTAGGTAGTGTCTCAACTTCTGAACTAAAAAGATTAATGCCAGGAAGCACTTCTCAATACTTGAATATCGGGTTTCTTCTTCAACCATAGTCCGACTGAGATAATAGAGGTCGTTCTCATTCCCAGCAACATTTTTCTGAGCATGAAAGGCACCCAATGATCCCTCTAAAGATGTCACATAGAGGATAAGTGGTCTTCCTTCAACAGGTGGCATAAGTACCGGTGGACTCAAGAGATATTTGTTGAGAATATTGAATGCCTCTTGACATTCTTCAGTCCAATAGTAAGTGTCTCCCTTCTTCATCAATTTGGCGAAGGGTAAACTTTTGACTGCCAAATTAGCGATGAAACGCCGAATATAGGCTAGGTGTCCTTGAATTTCTCTCAATTATTTCAAATTTTGAGGAGGTTACATACCAAGGATTGACTTGGTCTTCTCAGGATTGACTTCAATACCACGATGGTGTACAAAAAAGATGAGAACTTTTCCTCAGGTTACCCCAAAAGCACATTTTAAGGGGTTCATCTTCAAATTATGTTGCCGAAGTTTGTGGAATATGATTTCTAAATCATCCAAGTGATTAGAACATTGTTTGGATTTGACCACCAAATAGTCTACATAACATTCAAAAAACATACCTAAAAAGGGTTTGAAGATATGATGCATAACATGCTGATATGTTGCGCCGACATTCTTTAGTCAAAGGGAATTACCCGATAGAAAAACACACCTTGAGGGGCTCTGAAGGCTGTAGATTCCTCATCTTCTGGAGCCATTCTGATTTGATTATATCCGTAATATCCATCCATGAAGGAATGTTCTTCATAGCCAGCTATTACATCGATTAAAAGTTCGGTAATCGGAACTGAAAAATCATCCTTAGGACAATGCCGATTAAGATCTCTGAAATCAATGCAAACTCTAATTTTCCCATTCTTCTTTTTCACTGGGACAATATTATCCAACCACTTGGGATATTGAAATTCTTTTAAAAAGTTATACTTGATAATATTATCCACTTCAGACTCAATTTTTGAATCCTAGGTTGGGTGTGTTCTTCTAGCAGCATGTTTGAATCCTCAATGTTCTTCTGGAAAACCCAAACGATGAGTGGAAAAATCAGGATTAAGCCACGGCATCACTTTATAGTTCCAGGAAAATATATCTCAATTTTTCTTTAAAGGGGAAATATACATCTCTTGTTCTTCAAAAGTCATGGTCGCACTGATTAAATTGGGGTGTGGATCTTCTTTTGTACCTAGATTTATTTCTCTGAGTTGATCCACGGTAGTAGAGATACCATCTTCAAATGCTGGAAGAGAATCCCTAAGATCTTCATCTTCTTCTTTAGCATGTGTTATTTCTTTTGTTTATACTTTTATAGTAGATGATGAATCTGAATATCCATAATCAGAAGAGATGTCCTAATTTTCACATCTTGAAGAAGAAGCATCCATTTCTGACCCGATTGACGATGAAGGGTATTCTTTGGTTACTAAAGAGGAGACGATGGATTGAGAATCGACATCATCGTTAACCTCTAACATTTATATAACTTCTTCTAGCCTGGTTGGTGAAGTATAGACTTGCTGGATTTCAACAAATGAAATGAAGACATCTCCATTTGAGCATTCATCATTTCTTAGTGGATCACCAATTTGTCCCATGTTGTCTGGCTCGATTTCCGTAATTGAAATTATGGATCTTTCCATAAGAGTATTTTTATTTGGGTCTATCCTATCAATTTTACTAATAGGCATCACATAATCTATACTCACATGTGCTAATGGGTTTACTGGAATCTTTTCCAAACCATACGGAGCATTAACTTTGGTAATCTTCTTTGTTGTTGATTCCTCCTTTCCCTTCATTTGGTAGAATACCGCCTCAACATATTGAGATTCACATGTATTGAACAGGGCCTTAACACCATATAATGTCCCAAATTGACCATCAAAACAAAACATGAGACATTGATAGTATGACGAAGGGATAACTGCATGCCGATGTAGCTAGGGTCTTTCAAGCAAGATGTTGATGGCTGAGTCTTGATCAACAACCATGAAATCTGAATTGGACACAAGATCTCCAAACTGAGTTCTGAGTGTAATCTCACCTAGTGTTTCTTGTTCATTTTTATCATATCCTTGTAACATCATAATTGAAGGAGATAAATTAGATTCTGTGAGGCCCAGTCAATGAAGTGTATGAATGGGCATGAGGTTGACTCTTGAACCATTATCAATGAAAGCTCTTCGGATGTATATTCCATTGACCTTTCCAGTTAAGTACAATGGTCTAATTTTTCCATGCACGAAATCATCTTCATCTTCATTAGTAAAAGATATTACTGCATGGCATTCTGCAGGATTATTCTCTACATGGTAGACTTCAGCTGCAGTAATTTCAGTCTCAAACTCCTGAGGACTTGATGATGCCTTAACGAGTGCCTCCCGAAGATCCTTTAATAAATTAAAGGCAACTAGAATTGATAACTTCTCCGGTACTAGGTCCAGGTGTTTCAATATATCATACTTTTGATCCAAAGGTCGGTGTTTCGTAATAGGAACATGTTTTTTAGTAGGTTCCTTGGAATTTGATGCTTTGAAATTTGATGCATCTTGTATCGGGATAGGAGTTGTCAATACTCATGGATTTGGAATATTAGACCAATTAGGTCTATTTACTTGCTGAGAGGAAGAATATGGAACCTTCTACCAATCTTCCAGAATAATTGTGCTAGGGATGAGTCTTCCTTGTGTGGAAGAACTTGCTTGTTTTTATTGAGCTCATTGAAGGGCTCTACCATGAGTTTCTGCCGCATACACAGTTCTATCATGGGTAGAATTGGAATAGTGGCCTCTAAAAGATCCACGTCTTCCTCTGTATCCTGAGCCTCTGGAACTTCATCTGATTCCTCTATTTGATATAGGGAATTCAGGCTCATAAAAATCGAAACAGTGACTGGAATATGGATTTGTTAATTGAATCATATTAATAGAACTAAAAAACAACTCTTCATCAGATGAAGACTCTGCCTGATTAGCCTGTTTATGTTGTTCCATTTGGTGGAGTGGTGCTCGTGAATTTGAAGTAGATGGCATGAAGTCTGCCAGATTCAATGTCAACTTAGGCTTTACCACATACTCATCTTCTTCTAATTATTTTTCTTTCTTTGAATCATTCCATTTCTTTGAGGAACTTACCTATGATGAGGAGGGTTTTGTTGTGACATTCATGGAATAAGGAAAAATTGGTTTCTTCAATTGCATTCGCAAAATGGAATGAGTTCAGCTGATCGTTTTTCTGACCATCCAATCATCATATTTTTTATCATTTTTTCTTTTGAATTCTAGCCATTCAACATCCTCCTCTAGAACTGTAGAAGTAACACATGCTACCTGAGTTAAAGAAACTTTTAATTTGACTTGTCTTGAGTCGACCATCTTTTGCAGGAGGTCTTTGAAGACAAGAAACTCTTGGATGGGATGCCCCAAAATTTGATAAAAGGGGAAATAGTTGCGACAGTCTTCATCACCTTCCTTATTTGGCCTCTTGGGTCTTGTTAATTGAACTAAATTATTTTCCAGAGCTGAAATGAAATAACCAGGAACATGTTCATTTCGTAAAGAGTAAACTTTTCTCTTCAGATACTCAAATTGTTTTCGTCTTTGATCTCTTTGATAATCTTGATGAAATGTCCTTTTTTGTTGGCGCTCAGGAGGTGGAGCCCTTTGAGAAGATGAAGGTTTTAAAGTAGAAGCATGTACAGGTTCTTGTTTAATCATAACTGTAGCAGTCTCTGATTTAACCATTCACCTTCCTGGTGCTGATGGAATTATATGAGCCTTATCCTTAGTCATTATAAGATAATCTTCAATATGTTGAGTAATTGAAGTAAGGTCTCAAAACCCTCCGGTATATTTCACAGGGATTAATTTCATGCGTAATTCGTCACGCAGATTTTCCACATAGATTGGAAAAAGTTCTTCTTGAGGGAGTGCTAAGATTAGGGAATATGTTAATCCCTTCTTGTGAGTAATGAAATATGAGACCCTTTCATTTTCCCTTTTATTAAAGTTGTAAGATCAAAAACTATTGTCTTTGGAAATGTTGAGTTGAACTGAAGATGAATTTTTGACGAAGATCCTCCCACCCGGTAATTGACTGGGATTGCAAGCTTGTGTTCCAGACAAAATCTGGTCCTTGTAAGGTTCGCACGAAGCATCTGAGTTTCACTACTTCTTGTTGTTCTGGAGATCCCATAATAGGATCGCAATAAGACACATAATGCATCAAATGCGGTTCAAGATCACCTGATCCATTGAAAATAGGGAATACAGGGTTCACAAAACATTATGGTGGACGGATTGAATCTACCCATTCAGGGTAAGCTCTCTCTTCAGGTTGAACCTGTGCATGCTTCCCTTCCATAGTCTCTAACCGATCTGTTAATGACTTAATGGTAGTTATTAACTTTTGAGAAACATCCAGTTGAACTTGGACATGGGTAGGTGTAATAACTGGAGCTGGTACAGATGTGGCAGCCGGTACTATAATTGATGGTAGCACCACAAATTGTTGTTGTACTTGACCCATAGGATTAGACCTATGAGGGTGTACTGATAGAGAAGGATATTCTTGATCCATCTCAGTAACTGCAAAAAACTCTTTTGGCTGACTGACTTTAGCACACTTAGGAGGAAGACTACCTTGAAGTAATTCTGCATTCATCCTCCCCAATTCCTTCATTTATTCCTCTTGTTGTGAAAATCTTATCTCTAGTGAGAGTGACTGGCCTTCTCTAGAGGAAAGTTATGTAATTTGATTCTTTCCTTTCCCTCTTGTTAGCTCCCTTTAGGAGAGGGGGAAGTGGGTTAATTAAAGGATTACCTAGATTCTGGGTAATCCTTTTATTTCGTGTACACACACCTTCTTCATTTGTGTCTGTACATACAACTTCTGGAGCATGAACCTCTTCATCTGAGTCCCCTAAGTGAGCCTCATGTTCTAGATTATCAACAACAAAGACATTAATGACATTAATTGATGTATAATGCAACATATCCCTTATATTAGCATTTCTGTGATATTTTCATCTGCCATGCCCCTGACGAGACATTTCCTTTTGTTGATTTGATCCCTAAGTAACTTCTTGGCGAACCGTAATTTGGAGAGAATATCCTAATAATTTGGCTTTTCATTCCCCTTGTGGATTCTTACCCAATCAAGAGAAGACCAACATTCGCTGAGGAGGGGATTGATGATTTGAAAAAGTCCCCAGTCCGGTGGACTGGGGCTGTTCCTGCTGCCTTTGCACAACTCCTCGAATCCTATTTGTTGATTCCGAGAGTTGGGATAAAAGAGTCCCTAGTGTGGAAATCGGCAGTGGCTCTTGACATGCTATGTCTGAGACTTTCTTAAAATATCTCCTGATCTTGCGGACCTTGGTCTGGAAATTAGCTAGTTGCATCAATCGACATCGACTTTTATCACCCGGCTCAAAAAACCGTTGGATGATTTATGACACTTCAGTCACTTGATGATGTTCTTTCTCCATACAAGAGGCCTTTTAAATATTATTGTTTGCATGATGTAGGAGTAATTCAACAACTTGTTCTCTGTATTCTTGATTTTGAGAGGAACTAGTTGAAGCCTGTTCTTGGGAAATCTTTTGATTACAAACAAAACCCATTGATTGTGGCTGGCCACGAGCAATAACATTGCCTGAGACCATTTTCGTCGGGCTTTACTGACTGGAGAGCACATTGAAATGTAGTGCTTCATGAACACCCCATCCTCTAACATGAATACTAGATGGGGAATTGGAAATTAACTGGCGCAATCATCTTAGTGCACCAAGGCATGAACGCTGAAGGGCTCTCTGCTGCTTTTCAGCCTTCGGATATCGAGAGACTGATTGAGACACCAAATCAATATGACGTTGTAACCCTTCTATTATCTTAACATGATTTTCATATTCATCATAAGATAATACTTTTTTTTCAACTGCCAAAGAGTTTTCCATATGTTAAGACGAATATCATGAATTCCATCTTCTGTCAACATCTCTGGAATGTCATACTGAGAGTCAGCCAGAGGCCACAACATGACTATCACTTCACCCTTCGCCAGTTGTTTTCTCATGTTCTTCATTTCCTCTTTATCATTTAATAAAGATTCTTCTACCTATTTAAACTAGATCTAGTTCTTTCTTGTTGCTTCATCAGATGAAACAAGACTGGTAGATAATCCACTGATCAAACTAGAAGATGAATGACCTTGGGATGGTTCATAGAATGACCTACACCCTGGGCTATCTTCTAGTTGAGAAAGGATTTCACCTTCTAGCGATGAAGCATCAGACATGACTATTTTCTCATTTGAATGTTCCTCAAGATAAGAGTGATTTATCAGCACTACATTGTCCACTAGAGTATTTTACGAGAAATGAGAATCACTACTGTGGAGAGGACTTTCACAGAAAAATTCATCATCATGGGGAGGACCACCATGGTGGGTTACATCAAAAGATGAGATCTCTTGCTCCTTGGTCTTCTGGCCACACAAAGGGTTATTGTAGCTCTCATCTGAAGACGAAACTTCAAGATCAACTGAACTTTCATAAAGCAAACCTTCATGAGGAAGTGTCTATTGAAGACCTTCTGAATTAATGTTCCCACTATTGGGAAATGGGGGAGTAGAATCTTGGATTCCAAGAGATAATTGGCTAAGGTATTCAAGAACTCCAGCATCAAGCAAGGCCTTGTTACAGATTGGCTCTTGATCTCTTGACTCTGTTGGGTGGATCTTCTTCTTAGACACCTTCTTACTCAATTTGGCAGGTGTGTGTGCCTGCTCAGGAGAAATTATCAGGTTAGGCTGATTATCTCTACTCAAACCAGGTGTATGTGCCTGACTTGGTTGTCCGTATGATATAGGGGAGTACTCCCCACAACCCTCTTGGACTAGAACAGATGTGTGTGTCTGTTCCGGAGTGAAGTGTAGATGTATCACTCCACTAGTAGGGATAGATTTATGTCTCTTTCCCCAAGATTCTACTGTTGTTGTTATAATATCCTGACAAGCATCTAGGATATGAGTAGGGATTTAATTCTTCTCTTTAACCATTGATATAATATGCTTGGTGATTTCAGCTGTCGGAATGAGGATATACGTCCATTCCATGCTTGGAGTAGGTGTGTGTGTCTGCTCTTGTCCTCCATTTCCTGTCAGTGAATCCTGATAGTACTCAAGTTTGGGGGCAGAGAGTTGAGTCTGCCTCTTATTTGTCACTGGAGATTTCCGACTGACTTCTCCGAGTGCTACCAAGCGAGACTATTGGTAGGCTTGATCAATACTAGCAGGTGTATGTGCCTGGTAATTGTACTTCGCCGAACGTGGTTGACGAGATCCATCATATGTAGTCAAACGAGCCTGCTGACTAGCTAATGTCGTATAAATATGTGTATGTTCTTGCCTATAGTACTACACCAGAATTGCTTGGTGGGATTGGCGTGATGCTGCTAGATGAGTCTGTTGGAAATCGGAATTCAAATGGACAGGTGTATGTGCCCGCTTGTTGATTGCCACCAAGTAAGGTTGGTGGACTTCTCCGGAGATGGAAGAGATGAGAACCTTCTCACTGTTGACCGGATTTCGCCTATGACGATTCGTCTTGCCTTCTTGGATTCAAGGAACCTGAGCCGAATGCCTGGAGTCGATACCCTCTTCATGTTGAGGGCGCACTATTGCACGAGTCTGGTGGCGATTGTTGATAGGAGCCCTTAGGAAGAACTCATGTCTCCTTGAATTAAGGCCCTGAGGGACCTGATCATTAACCTCCCCAGAATATGAGAGGGAATGGGGATTGCATTCCGGGGATAACGACCCGAAATGGTTGGAGATGGTGGTTATCACCACCTGCTTCTTGATCACTGGTTATCACTTTCCAGATGTCCAGGGTGAATTGTTCACTTGGAGAGCTTATCGAACAGCCTCCAGAGTTGGAATGGTACCATGTTGATGGTACTCCTTAATCAGTGCATTTGATACCCAGTGTTGAAGACGCTGAGTAGGTGATGTTGTCCTCAGAGCGGACGATGATCCAGCAGGAGTAGCAGTAGTGGAATTTGTATCAGAAGTTTTCACATCAGAGGTATTCACAGATGTGAACTTAAGAGAAGCCATTCTGGAAATGCAGAAGATCTTGGAAAAGAGTCCATGTTTGATATAACAGACATAATCAAGATAAGTCCGGCCACTACATCTTTTGGATGAGAAAATATGAAATTGATTGCTTTGTTGGCCCTCTCATTGAGTTTAAATAGGGGCCTAAAAAATAATCAAAGCATCATTTTAACTTGTTTAAGGATTCACGTCAGGTTCACCATTTTTTATTTCCTCTTGAATTGGGGATGACCTCGTTTATTTAAGGTTCAAACATTCAAATCGGTTTCTAACGGGTTTGTTCGTAGAACCAGAAACATCCAATGATTCCTTATCCATTTGGACCTACATTCCAAAAGTAGGTTCTCATTAGTTGTGGACTAATGAGGCTTAGGAATTTTCATTGGTCGATAAAATGGGAGGTCGGACTCATCACACCTTTTTTAGGGTAATTATTGTCTACTCCAGGACTCTCTTTATAGATGTAAGTTATGTTCGTGAATTCTTATTACATTACCAAGTATAAAATGAGCTTTCCTTTAGATCTGACAATCAATGATTGAATATGTAGGAAATTTAGAGAATCTTTTATATGTATTCGAGGTTCTTCATCAATAGAGAATCATCTGTATTTGTTAGAGATTATTAGTCAATGGGATCCTTCAATATATAAAAGTATCTCGGTCATTATGATGACCATACTGGTTTTAAAGCCACTCAGTGGGGCACTTGAAGTTTATTGTCATTCAGAAGGACATGTATTATTTCAGAGTTGGGATCGTACCCGCTGATGGGCTACCTACATATCCTTTGTTTTGGAAAAGGAATCAGAACCCACGTAGTTCGAGTAAGGGAGTATGATGATTATGCATAATTGATGGCTCAAAGAAAGATGCCATTATTTCCTTTACACTATAAGCTCACGTAAGTCATGCTTGGTGTGAGAAACAAGAAGTATTGGTGAAACCAGACAATTATTCCATGAAATATGCAATGATGTGGGGCTTATGTATGTATGACTACCCAAATAGATGATGATTAAGATTTACTTCAGGTAAGAAATCCATGAATAGGGTCCATAAAGGAATATGTGCTTCCTAGAGATTTGGATACTCTAATCTTGGAGCTTACTCCTAAGGAAGATTCCCAAGTTATGAGGGGACTTGTGATTGGGTTTTACTCATGAGAATGAAGCCCAGATCAAAAGGAATTATGACTGGTTAAGAGAAATTAAAACTAGGGATTATTCCTAAGGTGGAGGCCGAGGTTAAAGGGAATTGAAAATTAAGGTACTTGGGGCTTACTCATAAATAGGATGCCCATATTTGAGACAAGGGCTTATTCCTGAAAAGGAAACTCAGGTTAAGGGAATTAAGGTTTGGGGCTTACTTCTGAGGAGGATTCCCATATTTGAGACATTTAAGACTTGGGAATACTCCTAAGGAGTATGCCAAGACTTTTAAGACTGGTGCTTACTCATAAGAAGGATTCCCAGATTAGGGGACTTGGGGTTTACTCCTAAAGAGGATGCCAAAATTAATGAGGACATGGACTGGGGATTAATCCTGAAAAGGAGGCCCTGGTTAAGGATTCTCTCATCTTAATGGATGAAGTTGAATGAATGAACTCTCTAACTTTAGTGACATATAGATGTGTAAATCACTAGGTTTTGAGGGATTTTCCATGTAATTCCTTTCAGATAAGGATTTCAATCAAGAAAACATGCCATAAATGGCTTTAAAGAGTGTCCCGAAGACTGAATCTTGAATTGGAGAGGTGGAATGGCATAAGAGGGGTTAAATGGGTAGGAAGGGAACCCAAAAAAATAAAAGGGCACACATGTCTTGGATGGCGTGCAGGTACTGCATGGGCGCACAAGTACTGAGCGCGCAGGTATACCTGCGCGACACATGGTTATGTGCGCGATTAATAACCAGTAGGGTAATACTTGGGCAATTCTTGATCAGAGCATTATTAATTATCCTGAGGTACTTCCAAAAAAGTGGCGTGTAAGTTTCAATGAGTAGGTAAGGAGGCTCGCAAGTGTGTTCATTTCCCATAAGGGAAAAACATTTAGGCGCGCATGTGTTAGTGATTTATATCACATAGAAATTATTCTTCTTGTTAAGACCTTCCATTATAGGTAAAGAATTACCTTAGAAATGTTCGGAAGACTTGAAGAAGAGACTTGGGCGTTCAGAGCTCTATATCTGAATTCTAGAAAAATTCCTCTTGAAATGGGGGGCCCACCGGGGGTATTTATAGGCTGGAGAAGACCCTTTAAGGTTTTCAAAGAGGGTGTGCAAGTCACTTGAGCGACCATTTGGGTGTCGTGCAAGTATAATTGTGCGACCATGCTGGAACTTGCGCGACCTATGGGCGGTTTTCTCTTTGTTCATCCCTTTGTCGATTTTTGATGTTTTCTTCAAAGGATGAATCAATTTGTGCTAAGTCATTTCCCGTTCCATTCCTTTAGACAATGTGACAAAAAGGGGAGTCAACACCATGTTTTATGATCCATGTGGCACACTTATGCATGAAATGAAATGTTTAAGAAAGGTGCGCCCTTATAGAGCTCCAATGCATTGGGTAAAGTATATAATCATGATACGTCATGTGCAATGAGTGTTGACTCATGCTAAATCAAGTGCAACAAGGGTTTACTCGTGCTTCATGTGCAATGAGGACTTACTCATCCTCCATGTGCAATGAGCCTTGGCTCATGCTAATTCCATGTTAAGTATTGTTTCCACATTTCCATGTTATGATTATCATGCTTTATCATTCCTTTATGTTCATGTTTCTCTTGTGATCTATTGATATTACTAATGTCTAACATGTATTGTACTACTCATGTTATTCCATGTGTATTACCTTACTGGGATTTATAGCTCACCCTTTTCTTATGCATGTCCTCAGGTTATCCCATGCCATTCTAAGTACGAGAGAATGTAGTGGTCATGTAAAGGAAGTTTTCAATAAAGATGTTGTATTTCATGTTTCAAGTTTTTTTGTAATGATCCTAAGCCCCAAAGACACTAAACCTCTCTATCTTCTTTGTTTTATAAAGTGAAGTTTTATTTGATAAATCGTGTTTAAGTTTGTAATAAAAGCAGGGTTTTCATGGTAATAGTTTAGTGCCTTTGGAAACTTGGAACATAATCTTCTAATCATGGTGAAAGATCTTCAACATCTCCCATAAAGATCATCCCTTTTTTTTCTTACATAAAACTTTTCTTCATATCCCGGGGAAAATAAAACATAAAAAGGGTGAGCTCAAATTCTCAGTAAGGGTATGGATTGAGAAAGTAGAACAATTCATATACATTTAAACTGAAAAAAACATGAACATAATGTTTAAACATCAAAATCTCTAGCAATGACATAAAACATAGAAGTTCATAAGGAATAGATCATAAAGAAACATTAATCATGATAAAATAGCATGGGAATAAAACATGTAATTGTGGAAAACAATAAGCACATGTTATGATTTCCACAATAGCCAAGGCATTGCTGTCAAGACCATCTTAGTGGACAAAGTCCCTTTCTGAATCGAGTTCACTCCTTGTTTCAGTCCTGTATTAGTGAACCGGATTAACATACCATTCCAGCCATGTCTGTGTCATGAGATATAAATCTTTACCCAATGAATTGTAGGGATATAAAGGTCCCGCCCATCTCATATTTAAATCATTCTTACTTGTGCCACAAAATAAACATAAATCATTCATCATAACCCAATGAATAAAAGGGGTATCATAAACGTCATCCCATAATAACGTAATCCATATAAAACAAATGGATATAATTTCATCATAAGAAGAATCAAAACATGTAAATAATTGAGAAATTATACTTGAAACATAAACATGCTAAATAATGTCATCTTAGATGGAAAATAGTTTTGATAAAACACTTGAAATAAATTCTTGAGGAAAATATCCTTTCTCCTTAAAAATTCTTTTCTTTTCAAAAAATTCCACACAATTTTAAAATAAAATTATTTTATTGAAAATAACAATGAATACATGTTGAGGAAGCTTCTTGAAAATTAGGCGATATGAAACTGTAAAAATCTTTTCATGCCGTATAAGTTGAAAAAACATTCGCCTGGTACTTTTTTCGGAAAAGTCAAAAAGTACCTTATATGGTAAACAAAATAATTATTCCTTTCATAACATTTGGTAAAAGTAAAAATGGGTTACAAGGACTTTAAATATACATAAAAACACTTTTAGAAAAAATGTACATGGATGATAACAATAACCCCAGTAAATACTTACGAATAAAAAATCTCGGATAAGAACGAGATTGGAATAATTATTCCTTACCTTAGGTCCGATATGCTTCAAACGTATCCGAACCTCCTGTATAATGATTTAAATACTGTCATTTACATATTACATAATCATATTCATTGTTATGATATCATATATGGTTCACTTATTACTTTATATTACCTGTTCTTCTGTAAATTCCATGTTAAAGCAGTGTTTTGGGTAAAATCGTTTTATTTATCGTACATGTTTGGATTTGTTGTTATTGATATTATTATTAATTATATCATTATTTACTTACTTCCAGAAATAAAATAATGATTTATATATCATATATATTCTGTATATATATATAATAGATAGATGAATGAAATGAAATACACCATTCATGGAGACTGTAGGCCATATGTACGCATGAACGTTGATTCCCATTCCTTATTTACTTGAATGAAAGTTAGTAGATGAAATATATATATATATATATACATAAATCAAGTAGCTTAATTATGTCATATATTTCATTATTATTAATTATATATACATTATAATCATTCTTGAATGGTTAACAGGGAGAATGAATCTCATCGCGTCGTAGAGACTGTAATCCGTATGTACGCACGAGCGATGATATCATTCCCATAATTATTGAATTGAATTGGAGTGGATAATATAATATCTTAGAATCCGTATGATGTTATAATAACTATATATAGTTATTCTTTACACCATTATACCTATCCAAGTAAGGTGGTGGTGGAAAACTAGATTCCACCATGGCGTGGAGACGGTATTCCATACGTACGCACGGGTGGTGATTTCATTTTCCATAGGATGGATAGAAGGTGAAATGGGGTTGTTTCATATTTATAATAACTTATCAGTATATTATTGATACTTATGTTATTACTTAATAATGAAATAACTAAAGAAGGAGTAGTTGGAGAAGAAAGAAACTTGAAAGAATCGGTATAAGAGATTACTTCTTTTCGACGCACCTTTTTTATGCTTCCTCTTAAGGCACTAGAGTTGGTGTTTTGAGGATACCCTAACATCTATAATGTTTCTAGGGAAGTTGAGAATGGAAATGGGCAGGTTTTGGCCGAGCTTGAAGGCTCCAAATTGTGGGAAGAGAAGAGGTAGGAGGTGCCCTTTTATAAGGGAGGAGAGGGGCACCTTTGGAAAAACTGAAATATTATTTTATAATATAGTAATATTCGGTTTATAATAGATCAAAATTGATTTATTTCGAATCTAATGTGGGGATGGGTCGAAATAGTCTCAACCAAAATATTTTAGACAAGTTTAGGGTACTATTTTAACCTTATCATTTAGATTTAACTCTAAGTTACATAATTTAACCTGTACCATGTCTTCTTGTTTTCTTACACTATATGGTTAATATTCTTACTATAACAAGCCAAAAGAACCCCAAGTGGTTCATTATTAATATATATAACTTTATCTATTTCATTTTTCCGATCCTTAGATTTTTAAGAATAGAATATCAATTAATAATTTAATATTTGTTTTAAAAACTATTTTATGTCAATTTTGACACTATTTGGTAATTGATTTTTGTGAAAATCATAAAAGGATTATTAGTTCAAAAAAATTATTTTAATTAATAATAACATTTCATATTAACCTATAAAATTATTGGAATACATAAAAAGTCTCAAATTAGATTTATTTGGGTATTTATAACATCAATTATGTTAATATTTCATTAATAGGGTATTTACTACATCATCATTGTGTCATAAATAAATTTAATTATTTAATGCCTAAAAATTATAAATAAAATACCGTTATGTAGGAAATATTTTTATATTTATAATGGATATTTATAGTCTAATTTAACTTATGTATATCCCTATATTAAAAATATTTTATTTATTAAACATTGATTTTAACTCTTTTAAGTCTTCTTTAAATAAAATAATAATAAGTGTCCTAATCTAATAAAAGTGGAACTAAAGGGTAATATTTTATTCCTAAGGTCTTTTATTGTCGAATTACACTAATCCAATAGAATTAGGACATTTTTAGGGTAATAATAATATCATTTTTACCCTTAATTACCCTATTTACTTTTAACCGTGGAAAATAAAAGTAAAAAAGTTACCATTCACCAAAAATTATTTTTATCTTATTGAACCACATTATACACTTTGATATTAACTATTTATCTCAGATTTTATAAATTCAACTCACATAAGCGGTAAAATTAAATTTTATGTACAATTGCAAATGCTCCTAAAGGAGGGTAAAAGATGGTGAAAAGTTCAATAAAATTTTTATGTATCTATATTATTATAAAATTAATTCAATAGATTACATTGAACATATATAGGTATTATGTATCTATTTTTACCTAAAATAAAGTTAAATAAAATAAATGATTATTTAAATAAAAATTCGGTTTTAAATAGTAACCCAGTGTTTTCACTATTCATCAAAAATTGAATGTTTTCAAAAAAATACCAAAATTTCACCCTTAGCTAATTTCGATATTCCGAATCCAAAAATGAATCCCATTTTGAAAGATAAAAATTATAAAATTTCAAAAAGTGGGTATTACTATTCATAATGGCTAGTTTATATAATATTTTAATAACATATCATTGTTTAGTGAAACTCGGTACTGCGTACAACACACACTATCGTGGAAGATCGCGATTTCATGTAAATCAATCCAAGTCAAGATTGCGTGTAGTGCAAGATCCATTTGTTGTTGTGTATAATAGAATCCAACCATATTTCATTTATACATTGAATATATATATATATACATTCAATGTTGCGTAGAATAACTTCTATCAAACGATGCTGAAATTTTTTGTAACATGATCCAAGAATAGTGTTGCATATACTGCAAGCTAATACAGTGTTACGTATAGCACAAGATAATCTTAGTGTATCATACAACAAAATAAATCAAATAAATTAAAAAAGAATACTTCTCATAAAACCTCAGGGTGTTACAATGCTCAAGTAATATTAGAATAGAATCCAATGTCATAAGTCATTTCAACTCATTGAATGAAGACTAATACTTTCAATCCCATATTAATTTCACTACTTTCATGGTAAGATCATTAAATGATGATGAAATGTTTTAGAAATCTTTGAGAAAACATTGATAACATCCATCAATACCAAGGAACCTTTGAATCTCAAAGATGATCCACAGATAATCCCATGAAAAAATAGCATTCAGATTCTCAAGATCAATTTAAATTCCATGATTTAAAATATCATGCCCTAAGAACTCACTTCTTGGATATAGAAATTTCATTTAAAAAACATTCCATAAAAATAATGAATCTTTTGGATCTCTAGAACCAAAATCAAATGGTGCTCATACTCATGATCAAATCTTAAATAAACCAAAATATTATCCATGAAAAAACCCACAAAATTTTTGATATAGGGATGGAATATCTAATTCACAAAAGCCTTACAAACTATAGGAGTGTTATTTGGGCCAAATGGAATCACAAGATATGGCCATACCTACTCCTAAACATCATATTTCGTATATCAGACTCCTAAAATTTGAGTAGATGATGTTTTGACTGAAGATCGATCTTTGAAAGCCACAATTTCCCCTTTAAATGATCAAAGAAATAGTCAACACAAGTCAAAGGATACTTGTCTTTAACCAATACCCAATTCAACTTCTGATAGTCCACACTCAAAGAAAGTGAACCATACTCCTTCTTGGGAAATAGAACAAGGGATAAAAAAGGTGAAACACTAGGAAGAATAAAACTTTTTTCCATCATATCATCCAATAAAATCTAGATCTCTTTCATCTCTACCAGGGCCATATGATAAGAAGCTATCAAAATTGGGTACTTACCTAGCACTAGGTCAATCATAAACCCTACCTCCCTCTCTAGAGAAATCATAAATAAATAATTTTAGAAAACATTAGGGTAAACCCAAACAACAATATGAAGGTCAATAAAAGATGAATCATCATTATGTTCAACTAATACAATAGGCAACAAACGCCTATGCTCTGGGAAGGAAGGTCCTTCATGACCATACCTCGAATCCCGCACTCCCAGAAATAGTTGTGGACACCCACCATAGATATGAAACAATAAATTCCAATGATAAAAATCAACCTCATTAGGATGAGTAACAAGCTAATCCATCCTGACGATGATGTCATGTAAATCTTGATTGAGAATGACAAGATCTCATTCTAACTCCACACCAGTTATCGATAATAAACAAGATAGACACCAAAACAAATTCTCCTTCCTCTTTCTATGAGGTGTTTCTAAATCTTTAAAAATTACATTAGATATAGGCATAGAAAAAAAAATCCAGATATAAATGAAGAAGGAAGCATCAGTATCAAATAATGAAATTACCATTACAGATGAAATAATGTTGGTACCTCTCACTGTCATTGGAACTGTGTCCACCTCCACCAAAAAACCATCTATTTCATGAAGGTACTTCACTACAGAGGCCTATATATTGAGCCCTATATCTTTTGAAGCATCATACTATGCCATAGTATCTTTTAGAGCTGATGATCTATGATCTTAACTAGGCATAGACATAGTATGATAGAAATGTTGTAGATGACCATAACATCTGAAACTGTTACATATCTTCATAGGATAAGGACAATAATGTTGATTGTTTCCAATATTTCCACATTAATAAAAACATAGGGGCACACTAATTTCTATAAATTATGTTTCAAGGATTAATGTCATTGATATCCACATTCATCACTAATATTATGATATTGACACTTCCTCTTTTTCTCTTGTGAACCACCAAAGATGAAACTACGCCAGCTATCATCACTCTGTCTACCATCTATGCATAGGTCGCAATCTTCATCATAAATATCAAAAATATGATATCCAATCACAGACCCTATAGGTACTTCTGATACTTCTACTGGTCATTATTTTCTACCTACGGAGAAAAACAAACTAGCTTAACAAACTGATTGGCCTACTCTAACACCAAAGGCTCTCCCAATTGGATAGAGACTAAATCAAGATAATTCACCATCATCAGTGACTATAGATAAAAATGTTTAAAGAAGAGGGTATTTAAAACATTCCATTACAATACCACATACTTATCCTCTTACACCATGGAATCCTACCATCTATTTTCAGTGACTTCAAGTATAAACATCTCCCACTTCAAATTTATACTATCAGGTGTATCCAGGAAGTTGAATATCTAATCAATATATTTCATCAAATCCTCCACATATTGAAGTTCATTTATACCCTTAAATGATGGTTTATTCTTCTATAATAACTTTTTTAATTGTTCCCTATCTTATCTAGATCCTGACTATAGCTCAACAATTGCATTATGGTCTTGTAATACATTTTTCTGGACAACACAAATTACCTTAATGATAAACTCCATAAGATCTTGATCTAGATGTGGATTCCCTTAGGGATCATTTTTTAAAACCTTCTATGGAACCTATGGCACAAATATTAGAGGAATATAGTTGTATACCGAAATATAATAAATGACCAGATAATAGAATAATCATAGTTCAAACCAGAAAAACTGCAAGAAAAAACTAAGATTAAGATAAAAACTCCAATAAGAGACACACATCCCCACATACCATGGTATCTTCAGTGTTTTTAGGGGAAGAGTTGGTCAGGAACTCACAAAAACCTACTTATCAAGTCCTAATAATCATATCTCCAATATAACAAATATCTCAACATGAGGACTCTTAAGTACAGACCACATCAAACACAAAACAATAGCGAACCTGAACTAAATTTCCTCTCAAACTGATACCAGCCCAGAATTTATACATAATCGATGGGTGTTATTGATCCCCATGGGCTGGTGACTACCACCTAGGGACCATAAAGATAACATAGTGAACTATTTATCCTTACCCAAAGTAAAACAAATGGCATACATATATACAATATGGAGAAACAGTGGAATAGATAAACATAGGCCATAACTAAAAATGAAAGAGAAAATTATTCAACTCAAAAGAATTAAAAACACCAAAAAGTAAAGTACAATATCAAAGGACTAATAAAATTTAAAAAAATCACTATTGAATGTGATAGGGTGCGAAAACTCCAACCACCTCCTTACCATTTACTCATACTCAACTGAAGGAAAACCTCACCACCTCTCTATATCGTCTATCCTTTCCCTATATTGAAAGACAGGAGAATGTATATGCACCACTGAAGGGGTGAACAAGGTGTGATCTAATAGACTCATTAGGATCCCAACTATGTGTTCCTTTAATAGTATCAATAAAATAATATAAATATGCTTAAAGTTTTAAAAATTATGGAATGATAAATAGTAAATCAATTTTTATATCAAAACATGGAAAAAATTTAATTTCCTTCTTTTTCCTCATTTTTTAAATAAATTATGTAAAAAATGTTTCAAATCATTTATTATACCTAAATCAAACCAAAGAATGCATCACATGTCTTATCAAATGAAATAAATATTGGAAGAACTGGTAACATCATGATGAGGATCACTACAGGTCAAGATGAAAAACTACTCATACTTGAATCAATGAATTGTAGACACTCATATCCTTAGAACACATGCTTATAAATTGAAGAACACCCCATGCATGAACCCCCAAAATATTAATCGATTTACTAAAAAAATGGGCCTAGGGATCAGAGGAACTCCCCATGACTGAACCCCCCAATATTACATGGACAATGACCCCAATCTACACCTGTTGGAACCAAGGATGTCCTTTACTAGAAATGGAGTATGGTTTGTGTTTGTTGCCAATACTCACATGCAATATCAGGTAGTTTTCATGGAAAGGTATATTACATTTCAAGCTGACAACAATATTGAAGGTGGTGTCATTTCCCATTGTTTTCATAATTTTTTGGCTCCAAAATATAGAGGATGTATTTACTTCAGGAAAATTGGATTTTCCTAAAGGTCCTATAAATATATGGTAAAGGCATCTGTTTCATGAAGATGGGCTTCACGAATTGCATTTCACAAAGGATCAAATAAAGATGATGGTGATCTATGAAACAACAATGATTATTGTAAATGGAGAATAATTGGAGCATCAAAAATGGTAATGGTGATCTCCATGATTACAATAATTGAAGCTTTGTGGAAATATGACGGTTTTGATTCAAAGAAATGTGATTGCGATGAGAATTGAGAACATTGAATTTACATGGAGCTCTATGATAGGAGGAGCTACGCGTATATGTTCTTGAAATATCTGAAAAATTCATGAAGTGGTGCTAGAGCCTCACAAATAGATGAGACTATAAATATTCATCTACACCCTTCACTTCGAAAGGGTTTTACAAAGAAAATTCATAAATGATCTGATTCCACTATGCTAAGGGAGATTCATAAATATGGATTTCTATGTGAGCATGATAATCTAGAAAGGACTATAATTCGTGAATGTTTCACATTCTTTTGATTAAATATTGTTTCATGATGATAGGGTATTACACATTGGATTTGTGAGATTCACAAAGAAGTTTGTTTCATGAATGCATGGGATATTTGCGAAGGAAATCTGTCCCATGAAGGAAGTGAGATTCATGAATGTAGTGAGCTTTCCAAAAGGTATTATTGAACATCAGGATTAAGTGGATTGGGATTTTAGTTTGAATAAACTTAGGTCTATGGTGAAAGTATAGTCTCATGCTAGATAGGGACAAATAATTTAATGATAAACCATTTAAGAAAACTTCTAGTCGATAAACTGAGTTAGAATTCTCCCAAAAAGTGATCTAGGGGGAGTTGATGGATTTTTTCTAAAGTAGTATTCTATACCTAAAACCTTGTAAATAAATAATTCCTGACACAATGTGACTTGGTCAAAACTTATATTTTCAAAATTTAGTGAAGATTAATGGATTTATGTATAATTGACACATTATTGGTGTATGAACATTGGACTAGCCCTTAGTGGTGAACCAAGTAAAATTATTCTATTTTCTTGAAACTTGTGAATGTTTTAATTATTTCTCATTACCTTCAGATAGGTTTAATAGGATCTTACCGATATGGGAAGAATATTTTTTTCTTTAAAAGAAAAAAGTTCACACCTTGATTCCACCCTACCTTCTCCGGGTGTTTTGGGGTCCTTCAACACCTTGAACCTCGGTAACCAAGGCTTACCATGTGGTATATTTTCTAATGCATTTCATTACTATCATTCAGTGAAAAATATTTCATAAATCCAATTTTTCAATGCATTGAGAAATACCGTTTATTTTAAAAAAATAAAAAAAATTCCTAAAAAATTATTTTCACACAGTAAAATTAATCATGCCAAATAATTTTTCATAAATTTTATAAAACTAGCTAAATAGAATTTATTTAACATAGGCTATAAATGGAACCAGATACCTCAAACTCAGGTCCCACATTCCCGCAATAGAATCCACTTACCATAAATGAATAAAAGGTCAATAGTAGAGGCCCCAAGATAGATTCTCATATTTTTGAATCACATCCGAAAAATCAAAATGATAGAGAAAAATGGTTAGATCATAAAAATCCTCAAATAACATGCACCTTATACAAGAAAACCAATAAAGGTTGGCCCCTAAAATAAGACCACATGACAAATCTAGAAAGGATCAAGAAGATTATCATCACAAATCATCATATCAAATAATACAAAACAATGGTGCCACCATGATCAACAACAGTGAATAAGTAGAATGATTACGCACCTATAAGGATCCACCAGAACCTATATGATGATTAATCATTGAATGAAATCATTCAAAAGGAGGTGAGGTACCCAAAATCAGATCTTAGGGATCCTATTTCATTGTAGGAGAGTATATTGATGAATTAAGAAACAAATAATCTATGTAGTACCCTGAAAACACAAATTGGGATAAAAATCTGAATTTTTACTATTACACAATGTTTTATATTTTCACGGCGTGTAAAACCTTCACACCTTGTACCTGTTCACAACATATTTTTGATGATTAATAAATGATTTGAATATATTTTTCATTTCATGCAAACTTCTTGTGACGTGTAATATTTTCATGATATGAACCAAAATCCCAAAATATTCTTAGTAAGCAATACAAAACTTGAACATTTTACACAACATGTAAATCATTAATGACATGTAATCATTGACATGGTGTGTAATCTCCTAGAAGATAGCAAAAACACTAGATTCTGCTCAAAATCCAAAACTGACACCAGTTTTCTTGTAACTCATGTTTAAGGAGAAAAATAATTTAATAGGTTTATACCTAAACTCCATTAATTAAAAAAACAAACAAACATGAATTTTAGGTCATTCTCCCCATTATATTATGTTCATCCTCATAATCCCCAAAATGCACCCAAACCAAGAGGGAAATTAAATGGGAGATGATAAATACCTAAAATTGGGAAACAAGATGTTACAATATTTGTGATGGTGTGTCTTCATATGATTGCCCCAGACCAGAAGAGTGGTGTCACATGCATCATACTAATCTTTCATGATGACATTCAACATATCCTTGATTTGTTGACCAAATTTTTCATCATAAACTCAAACCTTTTGATTATCCATTGGGAATCTATAATCAAATACCAATAATTTAATTAGAGTTAGATTATGGGTTTAAAAAAACTCAGAAATACATAAATTTGGAAAAGGATTGACCTCGTGAAGGTAACTCACCCAAGTGACCTCACTCATGTCACACATCCATGTGACCTCACATAGGTTATTAACCCAAGTGAAAACACATAGGACACTTTCCCAGATATAGGTGTCACATAGATAAGGGCATACCATGTGTATGTGATAAAATATTTAATGTGAAGCCTATGAAAAATACTAGTGTGTTGACAAAATTAGTGTAGCTAAATATTTTGAAGCCGATAAGGAGAATCACTTGTTAATTGATGTAATTTATAAATGCGTGGACACTTGTCTGTTAGGAATGTGGAACCGATATGTACGATAGCCCTACATGAACCACCTATGAAATATATTGTTGTGTCCTATCTATTCATGTCTTCCTTTCATGGTTCTCAATTAATAATTCTCATGAACATTGTGAGGAACATGAATAAAGGATCCATTAATATCCACAATTCTATACCTTAAGATTGGAATCACTTCTTCCAATCGGGTCCAATCCTGAAGGGGGGATTTTTTTGACACTCCCTTTTTCACATTAGTATGTGATGTTTAAGAGGGAAATACCTCAATTGATAGAGATGAAAAAGACATCAAGGTTCACACACATTTTACACGTAGTCCCATATAAGGACCAACAAACATTGCCACACAAGTCTAGCCTGCTTGCCCAATGTCACCACACAAGTCTATTATGTGCACCTATCATTTTTGCGAAGGTATGGACTATGATCCCAACATCACAATATAGGACATGAAATGTGTTCCTAAGATACTCATGTAGGTTACAACTATGCGGAACATAGCAGGCATACAAAGATGGCCAAAATCCTTCATCCATGGTCTTGATTTTACCTATAAATAGGTACCTTGGTCTCTTTATTTGACATGAAGGTAAAATAAATAGACTGTATGAATCTATTCTCACTCAAGTCTCTCACCTAAGTCCTCAAAAAATTTAGGTAGTTCTCTATCCATAAAAAATAAGTGTAAATTAAAATATATCAATTGTTTGAGGTCCCTTAAGGACAGTAATACTATGAATCTTGAGAGGAAACACCCCTAGTCAAAACTACATGAGACAGGGACCCTTCTATTGTTTAGAATTTGAGTTTTTCATCCAAATTAACTTGAGGAGACCCTTGGGGGCTAGAGTAAGGCCACTCCCAAGTCTTGTTTCCAATGTTTTCTATTTCCCAAAAGAATATTCATCCCACCCAGGTGTACCATGTGTGGGAAATTTCTGGCTCACCCAATCCTACCCCATGTGAGAAATCTTCATCTCACCCAAGACCCACTAATTTGAATCACTTATGGCTCACCCAAGGCTACCCTATGAAAGTCACCTTCTATCCTCCTAGGACTCGACTGTGTGATCCACCTTTTCATCCTTGCTTTCATACCACCAATTCCATGGAACCTACTTCCTTAGATCCATCATTTTATGGGGGGAAGTCCAAGGCCTCCACCAAAGCCTTCAGATATGTATGATCAGAGCACAGGGAACAAAAACATTTCTTCTTAATTATATAGTCTCATGGTAATAGAGTTTCTATATGTATCCAACCTAATTGGTGGGATCCTTGGAGTGTTTTTTATTATACATTATTATGTTGATATAGATATCAATCTTAGGGAAAATGATGGTATCTAAGGGTTAATGACAGTAAATGATAGTGGAACATAAAAACCTAGTATCTATTCTTGACTCCCCCAAGTGACTTCACCCCCATTTACTCATAGATGAGGAGTAAATTTCACCCTAGGGAATCCCTCATAGAATAATCCCCTAGTATTTCTTAAGGACAATTACCCCGCCCTATATATCCCAAACCTTATCCATCAGTGGATGAAGAAGATTGTGTGGTTTTCTAGATCTTACACTTCCTCTTGTTTCTCACACCGAGTGTGACTCATGTGGTTTTATTACTTACCGATGATCATAATACCCACATGATCAAATACATGTGTCAGGAGGGGAATAATTTTTTAGATCTTCCTCTCACCTTCCATTGGTAATCCAAATTTTCATTCCTCTATGATATTTTTTACACCATGCCTAACCTAGAGGTACATTGGAAGTTAACACATAATCCTTAAAGGATGAATAACTAATGGAAAAAACATACATGTATTGGTAGATAGTCCATTTCGGATCTTCCTCTCACCTTGACATTATCCACATTTTTTTCTAAGATCAAACATTCCAAAATAAATGGGATTTGATTCCTGTGAAAATGGGATACAACATATGCCTCCCAGAGGCATAAAACCTACTCCCCAAACTTACCCTAATTTTCTATGGGCCATATTCCTAGTAGGGTCTTGTCCAACAATCAATGTTATATCCCTTCCAGGTTCCCTAAGTTTCTACAGTGTAAGTCCTACACCAATTCTTGACTAGGAACCTTTTTCCTAGACATACATGTCACACAACATTAAACATTATGTTTTAGTCCTCATCACATGACCTTAAAAACTATGATGTTTCCTATAAAGTGGCATCAAAATACATGGGTTAAGATTACTTTCAGAAGGATATGTAAGAAGTCCATGTCATGGGCTTGATTCCAAAAACAAAATACCTCTCATCTTCCTAGATGATGATAAATTCTTGATTTCCCCACTATATGTACTAAAATTATAATTATGAAAATAAAAAAATAAGAATATGTAATATATATAAAAAATGGTACTATCAAGGGAGAAACTTAGATAAATACAGATGGTTCTAAGGAAAATAATTTCTAACAATTGATTTTTAATATAGGGGAAACCCTTTTAATATTAGGGATTTAATAAAGGATTCGTGAATATGTGTTAAATATATAAGAGAGTCATGTAGGATGTAATAATTCCCCCTAAAAAGTATGATGATCCCGAACTCTGATCCCCTAAAATAACGTGAGTCCCTAAGAATTGTTAGATCCATTTCCCGATGGCCACCTAACCTCAAAAATAAGCATTGTGAAATTTATTGAATAAGGGAACTGTTTGGTGTTTCTATTTCTATGAATAATCATCATTGGAAACTACATGAAAAGGACATGTAAATATGTGTCTGATATAAAGGTTCATGCCACCACCACCACAAAATTCTATTCCAACCCCCATGTGGTTTTTTCAGATTGAAATAATAGCGTGATTGGATTTCCCTCCATCATGATGTTTAATTATTTTAAATCATGCTTTACAAGTTTCCATGGTCATTTACAATGATGTTTTTAAAATATTCTAGTTTTTTAGACTTAATGATATAAAAAGAATAGGATATTTCACATGATTTCAAAGAAATGTTTTAAATGTTCTTTAAAAAATACATTTAAGCCAAAAACCCTTAATTCTATTATGATCCACTGGGTATATGTTATTATGAAACAACCTGTATTCTTTCTCTTAATGGTTTTTAATTATGTGTTAATTGATATGAAACTTATTTTATTTCCGTAGTTTAATTAGGGTATGATGAATTACTTTATGGTTATTATGATGAAATATTGATTAAATCCATTTTCTTATCTATGAGTTATGTTATTATGGAATGATAAATGTTTTCATGGTATTTTGGAATATATATGAATGGATTGTTGATTAAGAGACGGGTGGATCCATTATATCCCTCTAATTAATTTGATAAATACTAATGTTTTATGATCTAAAATGATGCACATGAGGTTATCCCAAGCCCAAAATACGGTAAACAATAGGTTATCCGAAGCCTAATGTAGGTACACAGGTGGTTATAACATGCTAAACATGAGATAAATTTCTTGGTGGGTGGCCTTGATATAATATTTCAATGATTATTTTTATTCCAAACTATATACCACTATTTTTTGACATGACCTTATGGAAATTTTATCCTTTTATAGATCATGTTATTTAATTACCTTATGATTCATGTATTAGAAAATTCCATTTTTTCGTGAATCATGATTATTATCTATGAGTTGTTGGGTATGGTTTTCAAATGTTAAGATCATATTCTAATTCCTTTATAGTCATAATAGGATTTTAAATGATCATTGACTGACATCTCCCTTGTTTACCTTTATTGAGCATCTGATCTCACCCTTCATTATGTTTCCTTTTAAACAGTATATGTAGAAAGGTTGTATGTATGATATGTCTAAGAAGTGTTATATTTTTTAAGACCTTAAAAGGAACATGATGTAGCTATTTTATGTACTAGTTTTTTAAATATCCATGTTTTCAAAGGCCTTAAAGATGTTTTATTTTGGCATGGATCATAATGATATGTAATGAATATTAATATAAAATGATTTTATATTAATTTATGAATTATTTGGGTCAATATAAACTCTATTCCTCTTGTATCATAATTTTTATGCTTTTCTAGCTAATATTGACCCAAATATCATAGTATAATTTAGTTACTTAAAAATTACAAATAACCACTTCCTACATTACTTATACAAGATAATCCATGGTAACCTACAATTTTCATGAACCTACCTTGTTAGATTATTGATTTCTTAACATATATATTTTTAAAGGTTTGGGCAGAAGCCTCATTTTATTATTAAAGCAAATCAAATACCTCTATTAACTAGGTAGAGGGAGACCCATTATTTTCAGAAGACTACCTGATTAGAACTCCATAGTTAAGTGAGGTTTTTCTTAGATTAGTATCAGGATGGGTGAACTTTGGAGATGTTTTCTCATGGTATGTTTGAGTCAAAGAAAATCACACTAAAAGAACATGTATTGGTCTATGGGGATATTCATTAGTCTAATGATCCATTCGAGAATGTGGGGTTGACCTAATAAGGGGAAAACACATGTCTATTGGGAAACTTGTGGTGATTGGAGGGTTAGGACCCAACAACCATTTTAAGGAGAGGTTTTTTATTTGTTTTTTATAGTGGTATTAGAGGTGGTACCCAATTAGAAATATAGTGGTACTTACTTGGTTAAAATATAAGGTCAATAATGGGTACTTTGTTTTATGAAGTTTGGGGTATGTAACACCCCATAATGATAAAGGGTTAAAAGGATAAATATTACTACCAATATCAAAAAGGGTCACCTTTATTCCTAGTCACCTACTAGATTTCAACACCATTGGTAAGAAAGTATTATCCTAGAGAGGATTCAAGATGGGTGGCCTCTTGGGAAGTTTTCTCAAGGTGTGTGTGAGTGAAGATAAAACACACTAAAAAAATATGATGTAATGTGATGATAATCATTAGTATGATGATTAGTTCAGGAACATGGGTGGCCCCTTTAGTTGGGAAAACATGTGTCCATAGGGAAATTGATTATGCCTGGTGGGTCAGGACCCAATGACAATATTAAAGTGCGGTATTTATTCTATTAGTGAGGACTAATTGTAATAAAATATAGAACATATTATTTTGTTGGACATTCATTATTATCATATTGTATCATATTATTCCCTTTATTCATGCACCTTTCTAATGGTTTAGTTCAAAATTTTATTCAATATTTCAAATCATTATGTTCAAACCATATTGTTATGTAACTCTTTACACAAACCATCATTTTTTTCTCAAAAAATATATAATACGAACATATTTACTCATATCCAAATGTATCTTATGCATAAGATAGATGAATACTTCATTTAATGGTTTAAAATTAATTGAGATTGAAAATATCTACCTGAGTGAGCTCGAAGCGATAAATAGATAACCCCAACCATTCTAAAAAAATTCATAGACTCCAAGTTAGTGGGAAGTCCAACCACAAGTCCCTTTCCCCAGGGTGATGTTATTAAAGAGAGAATACAATTAATCATTAGTCTATCACCTAATGTGTATAAATTATATTCAATAATTAAATTTGAGATAATAAATTGAACTAAAAACTGTGGTCAAAGTAGATTAAAACTAAATTTTATATTTACATACATAACATATAATGTAGGTCTTAAATCCTTAAATAAAGAATACACATATTTATAATATAAATAATTTATATCCATGAATTAATTATCGAATAACATTTAAATAAATGATCATTTAAAATATCGAGACATGAGATAATTAAAAATGAACAATTTATAAATAAAATCTTAACTATAAATATTTTATATTTTTATATTTTTATATTATATACATTAAATAATTATAATTATTAATAATCTATGTTTAACTTATAATATAAACTATCCATATTTTTTTATATTCCATTTTCATTAAATATATGATATTTCTATGAGTTATAAACTTTTTATTACTCAAATATAAAATAAATTCATAGTATTTTGTTAATATTTAATTCATTTGATTCCCTCAATTTTATTAATTCATTGAGTTCATAAGAGTTTTGGAATTGATGTGTCAATTAATTATATTTTAGCAATATTTTTAAAATGGAATAATTGTGAATTTCATTGATTTATTTTATTTATAGATGGATAACTATTTATTTTTCTTTATTTTTAAGGTTGTGGAGGGAAAGGAATCAAGATGCAGTCGTGAAGATGAAATTTAGAAATGTTCTTATGGATTCAAAGATAATTTGGAGTCTTTGTAATGTTCTCTAGGAGTGAATTTTTAAATACAGTAAAGCCCTAGAAATGTTTCCTTATGACCATAAGATTCATTTCATGGAAAAGGAGAAGTTCGTAATGTTGATCAGCATAATTATAAGGTAGATCTTCTGTCGTAAGGTTCATAATAAAGTTATTCAAGGAACTTTCTAAGGTTTAAATACCTTTATAATGTTCATTATATGGTTTTAATTAATTTTTAATGTTCATTTTTAGAAAAAGAGTCATCAAAAATTTCAATATGATATTCAGAAGGTTGAATTGAGTTTTGTATGTTTTATCATAAGGTTCAATTTGGTTTTCATAAGGTACAGTGTAAAACATTTTATGGTTAATGGAATTCAAAAGGTTCATTCCTTCACAAAATTTGGAACTTCTTATGGTTGGTATCCTCCCTTTGTATAGTTAGTATATTAGTTTATAAGGTTCATTAATTTTCAAAATTAGTAGAATGTGGATGACTACAAGGAATTCTATAAGGTTCATATATGCTACAACCGAATGATATTAATTTCCACGTCAGCATGTATGAAACAAAATTGTATTTATCCAAATGTATCTTGATAGTTTTTATAAATAAAAAAATGATTGACAACTCGGACAATTGTGAAAAATAAAATGGAAACTATGGATTCTTTGGAAGACTGATGTCTAGAGATTTTAAGAAAAAGAAAATATAAAAAATTTAAAAACGTAAGAATCTCATGAGGAGTTGAATAATGGAATATAAAGGATTAGAAGAGTCTACAAAAAATATAGGGAGGGAAAAAGGAAATGAGTTTTTCTCATGGTTCTACTACTATTTTGAGTTTTCTAATTTTTTTTATTTTCTGCATTAGCTGCAATTCTCTTTCCTACCCTTATTCCATGTATGTTACCTCTATAATATAGGGGTAAATCCCTTTGGTGATTGGGTATGGGAAGAATATATTATTATAATGCTTGATTATTAACTTTAATAAATTCCAGCTCTTCTTTTTTGATTTATTACTATATTCAGTGGCAGATTATCACTTTAAATGTGATTTTATTTGAATTATTTAATATTTTCTTTATTTATTTCCATAGTTTATGAACCATATCTCTCCCAGTATGATTAGTTTATATATGATGAAATATCTAGGATGATTTGTGAGTTTCTAGAAATTATTAGTATGAGTGTGAAGGTAATGGATTACTTTTGAATTTATTAGGTAAAAAACTCATTGGTGTATTTCCTTAATTAGTTTAGGTATGTTTACTATTTCCATGTCATTGATACATTTTCATACACATAGATAGGATTATGGATCAACCAATGATTACTGTTAACATAGTCTTCACCATATCCTTATAACTCATGTGATTAATGAAATTATTATGAAGTTTTTCACTTATAAAATAATAAAAATATGAGTGAACTATTTTAAAATACATAGATTTAATTGAAATTAGATATCACACTCTAAACCCATCACCTTCTGTCGTCATATTTTCAATCAAAATATTTTAATTCATTCTAAATTTTCTAAAAACAATATTCATTAAAAATCAACCAATTTATAAATAATTATGTCAATTTTACTAATAAACTCTTATATAGAAACAATTCAATGTTTAAAATATATTATATTTATAATAACATGGGGTCATAATAGATTTTTTATCCAAGATGTTATAAGATATTCAATAAATTATCATTGTTTCTTAGGGATGATGTGCCAAAAATACTAGTAATAAAACTATATTACCATATCTAATTATGATAATATTTTTTCTCCTAAACATGATATTGAAATAACCATTCTAAAAAAACTTATAAAATTGAAATTACAAACTAATTTTGTAGATATTTTTTTGATAGACCCCAGTGAGATTCAAAGTTTTCTTTGTGAACCTGTTATCATGTCAGGAAATCCTAACCAAACATTGAGAGATCATTATGCACTCCACATCATTAACCAAGATAACAATCAAATTTTGCATTATTTTTAAGTTTATTTTTAACTTAAAACCATCTTAATACAGTTTGTACCATGATTTAACAGTACTATAGAGGAGTAACCTAAGAATAACATCATGGAATTTACCTTGGTCTAATTTTTACTCAATTATAGATTAGTGTTAGGAGAGAAATTATACTTTAGGGCCTTTCCATTCTCCTTGAAAAGAGAAACAATAGAGTGGATGTATAGTTTTCCATATTGATAAGTTAATGACTGGGATAAAAAATAAATAATATTTCTCTAAATATTTTAAAAAATTATAGAATAATAACAATCAAAAATAAGATATATTCCATCAGATAAGATTTAATAAAGAATCTCTATGAGTACTGAGACAGGTTTAAGAAGTTGTGTGCAAGGTTACATACCAAAACATAGAGGAACACCACCATCATTTTTCTATCACAATCTTCTTGATATTTGTAAGAAAATATTGGATTCATCTTCAAGGATACATCTCATTGAAAAATCCCATATAGAAACAAAAAGAATGAAAGAAAATATTGCACAAAAAAACTAAATTGTTTGGTATAAGTGGCACTAGCATCAGGGGAATATACGAAGTAAGATCTACCAAAACCTCATTAATTGAATCTATGTTTTAAGATCTAACCACCATGGTTATACAAATAGATTTGAATAGATCCAGTGAAAAAAGAACCAGTAAGGCTATGTGGTTTGTGTCATTATCTTAATCATTTTGTTTTGGAATAGGGGATTGAGAAATTTAAATTATCCAACTTGTAGAGACCATTTTAGTTGACTAATAAATGATAGAGGGAACCTTTTATAGTCAAATTTGGATTTTTAATCAACAAATATGGATATACCACCGTATTAAAACCACTACCACAAATCAACACCCTTCTGAAAACCCTAAAAGTAGCTGTAAAACTAATAAATTTACCATCCACATTATTTAAAATAAAATATTCCTTGTTATAATCCCTCAACTAGTTCATTAAATCCTATATAGAAATTGGAATGATAAAAATTGGAGGGGATAAGAAATATAATAAAAGAATTTAAGAATTATCTAGGATGTATAGTGGATATATTATCCCGGAATCTAGGGAAAATACCATATCATCTAGTCCTAAATACCAAAGAGAATGTGATCGTAATCACAGATAGATATAGTAGATAAATCCACCCTATTGAAAACAATAATTTTAATGAAAACTAATCCTCTAATAACGAATATCAAGAAGAAACAATTTATAATGATCCTATAGAGTAATCCCATGATCAAGAAGAAAATAGAAAGGAAGCAAAATCTATATGAAATTAAAAGGAGATAGGAAAAAACTTTTCAAAAATAAAAAAGTGTGAAAAAATATCTTTAACTAAAATTTTCATCCAGAATGATTCAATCCAAAAAATTTCATGAGGATGAAATTCAAAAGTAAATTTTAGAAACGTTCAATAAACTGAAGACTAACATTCCACCATTTTAATCCCTCAAGAATATTCCAAAATTTGTGATGTTCCTTAAATAACTATGCACAAAAAATAGTATACTTAAAGGATATTAAATAGTAAACTTAGAGAGAAGTGTTTTATCACCTATCACACCACAACTTCTTACCAAATATCAAGATCTAAGGAAATTTTATATCCCTTGTAAAATTATGTCTATGAATTTTAAAGATTATTTTTGTAATATTTGAGCCTATATAAATGAAATTCATTATTCTGTTGTTCACTTCTTTTCATATTAGAGAAACGAGGACCATAATAGTGGTTTCTCAACATTTAAACAATCCCACTACATTCATAGTAGATTTTATAGATTATGTTCTAGTTCTATTATAGAATGTGATCTTCCCATCTATCTTTTATGTGCTGGACATGGGGGATGATATAAAACCAACACAATCACCAATTATCTTGGGTATAACTTTCTTAAAGACAATAAATACCATCAAAATATACACGAATTTACTTTCACTATGATTTTTTGTGGGATAATTTTTTGTTTCAGTATTTTGATTCCATGAGGCACATATATGAGTGGAATTAAATCTTCACAATATCACATTATGAGGAACATGGTCAATATAAAGAATCAGGTTTATTGAAAGAAATTTTATCCTTGGGGAAGAAATATAAATTGAAATATTTGTACACAATATGGAATAAGTAGTAATCAATAATTTATTAGATGTGTTTGAAAATTATTTCAATAATGAAGAAAATGATATTCTATATGATGAGAAATCAGAACAATATTTGGTGGTATGAAGCACAAGTCTCATTTCATCCTAATAACAACCCTCAAACCTGGAGTTAACAACCTTACCCACTAACATGAAATATTTATACCCAATAGAAGTGGAAAAGTATCCAATAATTATTTCTAGAAACATATCACTTGACAAAGAAAAATATTGATAGATCTTTTGATAAAAAAAATGATAAATCAATAAGCTGGAGTTCTGAAGATATCCCTAGGATAAGTCCCATAATCTGCATGCAGCTAATTTTTCTTGAATGAAATTAAAAACTTGTTAAGAAACCATAGAGAAAACACAACCCAACCAGGATAGAGGTTATTAATAAATAAATAAAAACAATTTTTAGAATCGATCATAATCTACCCCACCTATGACTCATAATGGGTTATCCCCAGACACATAGTTCTTATGAAAATTGGTTTGACTATAGTAAAATATGAGAAAAATGAATTGATTCTTAGAATATTAAATTATTGTTAGAGATTTTGTATAGACTATAGATATTTAATGTCAGTCATTAGGAAATATCATTTTCATATTATATTTATTGAACAATTGCTAAAAATATTAGTAGATAAACTCATTACTATGTTTTATATGGAGTTTTTTTAGATATTTCTAGATACCCATTTCACCAGCAGACCAAGAAAATGAAAACCTTGACATATTCCTATGGAAAATATAATTACATATGGATTTAATTTGGCATGTTTAATGCACCATGTACATTCTAGATATGCATGGTGATAATTCTCTATGATCATATTATATACTACCTTGATTTTTTTATAAATTATATTATTTTATTTGGAAATACTTCTGATCACTCATTGGAAAATATTGGAAATGTTTTAAAAAACATCATTGCGAAGAGTTGTGTTTTGAATTTTTAAAATCATTATTTCATGGTGGAAACCTGGAATGTGTTAGAGAATATTATTTCAAAAAAATGATAATTTGGTTTATAAGTCTAAAATTAAAATGATAAATACATTACCCTATCCAAATTTTTTTAATCATGTTAGATATTTTATAGGTCATGCATGATTTTATAGTAGGTCCATCAATGATTTCTGTTATTTTTCCCTTAAATTATATATGTTACTTTTGAAAGATGATTAATTTACTAATCCTCTTGAAAAACTCAATCAAACTCATAAATATTTTTTTTAACTTCAACTACCTCCAAATATACAAGTGTCCCAATCTAGGTATCACCTTCAAGAATAACTAGTAACCCCCCTAGAATACTAGATAATAGTGTCACCATTATATATATGATCACTACATAATATAGGGAATTAAAAACTACCTATAAATAAAATATATGTTCTTTTACATCTTTTATATGATAATCTATCCAATAATAGAAGATTCCCCTAACTCTAACTAGTAGATAGGATAATGGCATGACCTGTTATAAAATTCCTCAAAAGTGATAGATAGACAGATGCCTAAACAATATTCTTATACGTTATCTATTACAATGTAATATTACTGTTCCATGATCCTCATAAATCCATGATTCTTGCTCGAAGCATGTCCGCCAATACCATGATTGTATTCTTGGACTACCTATCAGTATGAGGATGATAAACTATGGTTACATTTACCTGAGTTCCCAAGGCCTATTGGAATTCCTTCCATGAAATGAGAGATAATGTGTATATCTTAATCAAATAATACAATCACCAAAACTATATGTAATCATACCATCTCACACACAACACTACAAAAAACTTGGCTCCCTAAATCTATAAAACATGATACAATTTGTTCAACCATCCCTTTGTCTCTTGGAAGGATATCCAGCAGGGTTCAAACCACTAGAAAATTTTACCTTCTAGATTAGGATCATCATGAGAACTTATAATTAGGAAAATTCCAAAATGAGTCTCATATAGAAGCCTTTTGAAACCTCAAAAACTATGCATCTCAAACACATTTTTGTGACTCTCCCAAGAGACCACTAATATCACCTTTTCAAGGTTTAATAATATGAATACCTTTGATATGACATTCCCTAGGAATGAAACCTAACTAATTCCAAAGTGACACTTTGAGATATTTGTATAAATTTGATGCCCTCTCAGTGTTCCCAATACAATGTCCAGATGTAAAACATAGTCCTCTTGTTTCTGGGAGTATAAAAAAAATTACTGATGAAGTAAAAAATAATAAAATACATCTATATAAATATATATAAATATATAAAAAAAATATTCATAGGGTTCATGAATACTACTGGTGCATTCATATAACTAAAAAAAATCATGAGGAATTCATATATTCCATATCTTCTCCTTAAATTAGTCCATAGAATATATATTTCCTTCCCCTAAAACTTGTGAAATCCTGACATTAGATCGATATTGGATAACCACCTCAACCCCATTTTATAATTGAATAAGTCATCTATGTTGGGAATAGGATATCATTTCTTGACCATAACGTATTTAAAACTCTATAAATCCACACAGAAACTCAATCTACTATCACCCTTCTTGGAGAAAAAATAGGAGCACTGAAAGGGTAATTACTTAAGAGAATAAATGGATTTTCCTTTGGGTCTAATAGATAGACATTTATTACTATCATCAAAATAGTTCCCATTTTATACATAGGAATATAAATGGGTTCTATATTCAAAAATAAATCAATTAGGATCACAACCACTCTCTTATATTGAATCCCAGTGAATTACTCAAGAAGGATTTCATGGTACAAATCCAAAAATGAATAAAATATAGTTATGTTATATCTCAACAAAATTATCTCAAACATGGATGTAATCATCCCTATCTATTAATAATTTGGTTTAAATTTAATTCCTATAAATACTAACAGTCAATAAAGGCATAACAATCCCCTATAGGGGAAGTGAAAAACACTCACCTTAGATAATAGCAAATATGTTCTTGATGAAGTGAAAACAAATAAATCTTTATGATCACATCAATTCCACTAATGGTAATTTATATAAAACATTATGGATTCTAACACACACTCAATAATATTCCATATACTAGATAACATCAAATACCCTTGGATATTTTCCAAAATGAGTATTTAGGATTAACATCCATACATGACACTTGTAACACCCCAGAATTAATTACTCCTACGACGTCGCATCATGGGTGATAAAAGACCTCAATAATGTCTCTATATACACTATAGGATTGTGACTAGTTTCTATGACCCAAAACTATCATGGGGAGACTATTCCATTTAAAACAATTCCATAAGTTCTTGATCAAATCAATTTAATATTCAGTATTACCCATCCATAAGACATACATACCAAAACACTGTATATAATAAACAAGTATCAAAGAGGGCCATCATAATATAGAATTTAAAGTAATAAATACTTTATATTATCAATAATAATATAATTGTGAAAAAATAGAAGATACACATGTATAACATGAATCATATTATAAATGTACATACCGGCACACTGACTAGTACATATACAAAATATTAATAAAAAGTAAATATAATGATCACCAACCCAACTCACATAATCAAAATTATAAATCCTTATCCTTCATAACATACTAGACAAAAAGCAAATGTAAAAATACAATTAATACCCATGAATAAAACATAATATTAAGGTATACCCATTTATATCGAACCCCATGTTGTGTACATGGTTAGGGGGTGTGTCCCATGACATTAAAGGATTCTCTGTCACCTCAACACACAGAACATTGTTGTGATCAAGTACATGTGCACAATATCTATATAAGGAATGAAACCCTATCTTATAAAACACACTGACAAGAAACGTAATAGAAAATGTACACACATACACACATATCAAGACATCATGTGAAAACCATGCTACGATGAAACCTGACCTCACATACTCTGACCAATGATGATAATACGTCTATCGATGTAACACCCTGATCTATTTAAAAGATAGACTTTTTTAAATTCTTTGATGTCTTGTGTAGTACGCTTTACCAAGATAGGCTTGAGCAATATGCAACTCCAGCTTAGCCTACAGTATACACAACACTATGCTTGTATTTTGATACAAACCAATTCAAGTTCTCATAGAATTCATTTCACACAAGACCTAGTTTAAGTGAAAAAGTAAATATTATTATGTTACTTTATAACCAATTATTTATAATGGAGGGTACAAACATTAATGACTTTCCCCTAAAAAACTATTTAAATGCAAATAAGTGAGTTTCTAAAATAATTAAATCACTTTTTATGGATTTTATTAACTTAATATATATCTAATATATTCAATAAATTTTTTAAAATTAATAATATATGTCTTCTATAAATTATATATGATAAATTCAATTTTTGGATAAAAGAAATATTTTTCAAAAAATGCAATTTTGCCGCCTTTTGATAGAATAACGATTTTAAATATAGTTTTTGAAAGTTTTATATATTATATGTTAAAAAATAAATATATTATTTTTAATTAGAAAATAAAAATTTATATTGGATAATTATTTTATATTTTTCTGATAACTTTAATGTTTCTATGAATAGTAAAAATAAAATAATTTTTAATTGAAAATAACTTGTTTCATTGAAATAATTTATATGATTAAATTATATTATTGAATGGTTTGAAATTATAAATATAATATTTTTTATCATTAAATATAATTTATTTCATTGACATTAATTTTATATTGAATTTTGATGTAAAAACATTTCAATCTTTTGCAATTTTTTAACTTTTTAAACATGTTTTCCATTCTAACAATGGGATTAATTTTAAAATAATTATTGAAACTTATATTTTTAAAATTTTAAAAATGGTTTATGTATTTGTAATCAGTAGGTCCAAATTATATAAATAGGCTAATTTTTTATTTTATGAATATTAACTTTGATAATTTTTATTCACCAAGGTTAAAGTTAAATAATGTAAATTAGGGTAACAGATAATATGATTAAGACAATAAAATTACCCTAAAACTACCAAAATACTATTATATGAATAAAAGTAGATCCTTAACACTTATGACTCTAAATTTACTCATTTAATGAACTACTTTCTATTAAAATCATATATATTATTAAAATAAAACAAAGTGACAACATGTCACCCTCTTATTTATTATAGGTACAATAATATTAATCTAGTGATAAATATAAGATAAATTTGACACTAAATAGTCTCCATAAATATAAATATAATTAAATTATCTATATCATCATGATTTATTTAAATTTTTTAGAGTTTAATTAATTACACTAAATTATTATACAATTATGTTGTAGAAATTATTTAATTGTTGAAAAATAAATAAAATAATTTTAAATAAAATGATAATAACCATTAAAAAACTAAAACACCTGACAAAATATTATTTTTATAGTATATATCGACTATAACAATCCATGGGTTGAGTTATTGACTATTTGGATCCATATATAAATGATTATGACACTTATAATATTTTATTTAAAGTGATGGAAAAGTTGTCACATTCATGTTTTAATAAATATAACATTTTTAATGTAGGATTCTACAGAATATATATTAAACTATAAGTATTCCTATCAAATATAAAAGATTTATATTTATCATATTATTTAATTGTTATTTTTTATAAAACAAATAAGTATATTAAATAATTACACAAAACGGATGTAGTAATCATTTTATTAATAGAAATTTCAAATTAATGTTATTAACAATATTAAAATAAATATAATTTTGGATAATTAATATACCCAAGAAATTATATATATTACCATTAAAACTTAGTGATATAATAAAATACTTGGTTTGAGGATAACATTTTATCTTGACATATTTAAAAATCTAAGATTTAAATATTTTCAAAATTGGCACTATTGTTGTTTTATCAAATTAATGTTTTATTAAATTATTTAAAAATAATTTTTTTTAAAATATAGAATAAATATTATATGGTCTAAAATTTGATAAATATTTTATTTATGATTTAATTTATATTTAATAAGTAAATATTTCACCCTTTTATTATTGAAATATTTGTTACCCTAGTTAAAATGAAATAGAATAACTAAGTGATAAATTAAAATGATATGGTTTAAATGGATAGAAAACCATTTCTAAAATTTATTGGTTGTTGATATTAAAACCTTCTATATTCTTAGAGATTAAATTAGAACATTTTGGAAGTTTTGGATGTAGTTTTATTTTATTATAAATTAATTCTTTTGAAGATTCCAAAAGTACCATTCACCTAAATTAAAAAATAGCACCTCCTCCCTCTCGTATTAAATTAAATTTGAGCCTTCATTCTCATCCATCCCATTAAAATTTCCCTAATCATGTTTTATATTTAAATTCTAGAGGTTTTGGTCTTCTCAAAATACCAACTTTAGTGCCTTTAAAAGGATATTTAAAGGGGGAATACTGAAGAAGAGGTAATCTCCTCTACCAATTATTTCATATTATTTCCTCTTCTACATAATCTTCAAGAGTTGATTCCATTATAAATTAATAGCTCCAGTATAAATTATATTCTTATATTTCATTATGGTTATGTAACTACCATATTTCAGCTTCCATCCATCCTATAAAAAATGAAATCCCCACAGGTGCGTACATACAGTATGTTATCTCCACGCTGTGGTGTAATCTATCATTAAACACCATCTTACATGGAAGAATATAAGAATGGAAATGATATCTATATATAATTATTATAACATGATATGGATTCTGGATAAAAATATATACCATCCACATCTATACCATTCCGCAATTATGTGAATGATATCATCCCTCAGGCATATGTATGACCTACCGTCTCCATGATGTGATGTGATTAATTCTACATGATCTTCATTATAGCATGAATATATAAATGAATCGAATGAATAAATAAGATATATATTATACTAGTTTAATTATTTAAATGATATAACTATAACCTAAGAATATAAACTAATCCAACGAAACATGTGTATGAAAATAATGAAGTTAATGCCCGATGGATGACTAATAATGTTACTAACAAACCAAGGATAATATGATCATATATGATAACTATGATTCTATAATAAGTCAATTAAATCATTTAAATACTTATAAATGAGGTTTGGACACATAAAAATAATATTACACCTAAGGTAAGGGATTATTTTGTCTCACTTTTATTTCTGTGGGACATATGCCTTATATACCACCTATTTCTTTTGAGTTGTGATTATGCTGCCCATTAATGTTATTATTATTATTATTATAAAGGTTATGATGTTAATATAATTTTTTTATTTTATTAGGAATAATATTTGACTGATTATAATTTTTAAGGGATAATTTTACAATCTCATTATTATTTGAGATTCATTATATGTAAATATCTAATGTGGTATATTTATTATGCATGCCTATGTCTTCTAAATATGTTTCCATAAAATGTTTACTATTCTCCAATGGATGTTTAAAGTCATTCTTAACCATGTTTTACTTTTAATACATTGTTTGTAAGGAATAATTATTTTATTTTCCATACCATTTACTTTTTTACTTTTCTAAAAAATGTATGAGGAGAATATTTTTTAACTTATACAACATTAATAGATTTTTACATTTTCATAGCACCTTATTTTAATGAAGATTCTATTACAAGTTTTTGAGGTTATTTTCAAATAAAATATTTTCTTTTAAAATTTAATAGTGTTTTAAGAAACGAAAATGTCGAAGAAGAAAGGATATTTTCCTCAGGAATTAATTTCATGTTTTTAATCAAAATAATTTTTCATATAAGATTAAGGATATTTTTAGGTATAGTATCTCTATTATTATTTTGTTTGATTGTGTTTATGATATAATAGAATTTGTGAAATCCATTTGTTTTACATAGATTATTTTTATGATGTAATGATGTTTAAGAAACCCATTTTATTCCTTGGGTTATGTTATGAATAATGATTTATGTTTTTGTGGCACACATATATATGGTTATCATTATGTGATAATTGGGACCTATATCTCCCTCCAATTAATTGTTTATATCTCATGATATAGAAATGACTGGGATGGAAAGTAAATACGGTTCAGTAATACAGGGCTAGAATGACAAGTAAATCAGGTTCAGTAATACAGGGCTGGATGAACCAGTAAAATCAGTTCGGTGATAGACTTTGTCTGCTATGATGGTCTAGACAATGATCCTTGTATAATATGGAAATGATTTTCTATGCTTATATGTTTTCCACAATTACATGTTTTCTTCTAATGCTATTTTATCATAGTTCATTTTCCTTTATAATTTATTCCTTATGAACTATCATGATTTATTTCATGACTCGTGATTTTGATATTTGTTATAGATGGTGTGATTTTTAAAATTTATGTTCATGTTATTACATTAAAATATTTATGTTTTGTTTTATAATCTCCATTTCTACCATTACTGATCATTTAAGATCAACCTTTTCATATTTTTTCTTATGCCTATGATATAAAAAATGGTGTTAGGTTGGAAAACTAAAAGGTAAGATATTTAGGGGAGTTGAAAATGATATTCCACCATGTTAGAAAAATGTGTTCTTAGTTTCCAACGACGCTAAACAAATATGTTCTTTAGGATTATGTTTTTTTCATGTATTAAATTCTTTGCAAAAGTAATGTAATGTCCATGTATGATAAACATGGGTCTCTACATTTAGTATCAGGGCGAAGGTTTAGTAAACCTTTGGAAACTAGGATGTAAAAAATTTATTGAGATACCTAGAGATATATCTAAGCATATGTATTGAGATTTCCTGAGGATAAGTATAATTATAATTCATATTACCAGAATTATGGTAATGATCATGAATAACATATGATTAAACCTAATATGTTAGAGATTTAAAGTACTTACCCTTGATTATATTGTATTCTTAGTATGATTTTTCCTCTCACACTATTCTTTTTAGGAATTAGAAAATGGATGAAACTTGATTGAGCCATTTTAATGATAAATGAAATGGGAAATGCAATTATTTTCCTTATGAGAAACAAAATTTTATGTGATATGGAATAAAAAATATTGTTTTTATCACCACAAAACATTATCTAGTCATGAATCTTACTTGGATTCCAAATAACCAAAGGAGGGAAAAAAGTTCTCTTGAATATTTCTTAAGGAAACATCCATCTTATTTTAGTGTAATGACCAGTCCACTAGTTTCTAAGAAATGGATTTTCACCATTGAAAATATATTTTTCATTCTCCACTGTTCATAACGTGAAAAGGTTGAGTTGGGCACTTATCGCTTGGAAGGTAAAGAAAATCTATGGTGGAACTTTATCAAGAATACAAGGAAAAAAGATAACATTGAATCGATGTATTGAGATGATTTCAATAACTTATTCTTAAATATGTACCTTCCTCATATTCTTCTTATAAAAAGGGAGATTTCATTTTCCCATATATCGCATGGCTATGATATGAAAAGAAGGATAGAATTCAAGGGAAACTCTAAAAATTATAGAGAAGAAAAAATTATATTTTCTTTATGCTCAAATTATTGATGGACGCATTGAGGAAATTTTATCAATGGGATTTATAAATGTTTTTAAATGTAGTAGATAAGTTCATTGGGTGTCTTTATTTTTATGTAATGGGAATAAACATAAATCTCTAAAGAGTGCACCTCCCACAAATCAGGGTTTCAAGTACATGGAAGTAGGGAATTATGATATCCAATAACCTAATACATGGGTTATTGATGATTATAATTATCAAAAACCTCTTAAAGAGAAAGTAAAAGTGAAATCTCATTTAATCACTACTGGCGATGTGGAGTACGGCAATGATAGTTTGGAATGATTGGGTGTTTATGTAATGGGGTTCCAGAATAATGTTGTAGAATCACTTTTATTATATTATGGAATAATGAAATATCTATGTCGTGTTCCTCTGTGGTTTTCCACATGTATTTGAAAGTATATGTAGAGTGGTACTGATAACCAGAAATGTGATTGAGGTAATAAGGTGATGTTTTTGGAAAACACATGATTAAGGGAAGGATAACCCTTAATATGAGCACAATATTGAGATAATTATATTTGGATAAAGATTTTTCGGATATGAATAAGTATATCGGATGATATTAGTTACCTTAGAACTGGTTATCGATTTATTTACAAGTTTTTTTGGATGATGTTTACATCTTTTTAGACTTAAGAACAAAGAAACATGCACATTTTTAATGAGGATATATGATAATTCTGGTTACTAATGTGACTCAAGAGAATACAGTATTACGATTTCTCCGATATTTTCTATTTAAAAAAATAAAATTTTATTTTGATGTGGGATATAAAAATTTACTTTGGATGAATTTTTGATATTTTTCTAATAACATTAATGTTTTTATGAATACTAAAAATACAGTAAATTTTAATTGAAAAAACATTATCATTAAAATAATTTATATGGTTAAATTATATTATTTAATGATTATAATGTATAAATAAAAAATATTTTTATCATTAAATATAATTAATGTCATTTTCATTAATTTTACATTTAATTTTGATGTAAAAACAATTAAATTATTTGGAATGTTTTAACTTTTAAAACCCATTTTCATTCCGACAACGAGATTAATTTTAAATAAATTAATGAAACTTATATGTTTTTAATTATTTAAAAAATAAACTACATATTTAGAATCAGTATGTCTAAATTATGTAAATAGTCTTTGTAGGGTCCTTAAAATTATGCAAAGGGGAAATCCGATTACCCCAAAACATGGAAAAGGAACAATCGGTCTGTGAACCGGCCCAAGTGTTATGTGACCGGTTCAGCGAACCGCTCCCCTCCGCGGACCAGCCTAATACGCGAGATGGAGGCAGAGATCCTCCATAGGCACGAATCAGAACAGGCGCCAAACCGGTCCACCATCACAAACCGCCCCAGCCACAGACCTCATCGACCGGCCCAAGCCGCATCCGCTGTCATTCGAGGAATATAGGAGGAACCCTCCGTGGTCATGAAGAACTCTATGAGATCATTTGGTTCACGAGGGAGATAGTTTGATTCATGGGAGAGATGCGCTCAATGCCCCCCGCAAGTTGCGAATTGACCGAGTCATTTGCGGGTGGGGATTCCTTGATGGGATTCCGCAGAATGTGCCATGGGCCCATCGATACAACCTCCTTCGTGACTCTATAAATAGTCACCGAGGGGAACCAAAAAAAAGAGGTGGAAGGATGGGTAAAACCCCGTGGGGAGACGCTAGAGAAATCGATCCTAGTGGTAATGTTCTGCGACCATCTGCGGATCCCATATCATCCGCGGATGCACTCTTCTGCATAGGGGAGAAACCAAACCACGAACCACATTCGGCCATCTCCTTCATGGTCGGCCACCCCCTCCGCGGACCAGTGTCGTTTGTGTAATGGTGGTGGGAACCCCTCCTTAAGAATGATGTAGGATGTCCGCCAGCCCCTTTGCAGACACCCTTCGCGGACGACCATCCTTCGCGGATAGAATCCTTCACAGATAGCCTCTTTTGCGGCCATCCTTCACGGACAGCATCCTTCACGGACGTCCATCTCCTCTGTGGCCAGATCCTCCATGGACACCCTTCATGGAAAACTATACCACAAACCACATGTGGCTCCCTCATGGACAATCCTTCGCGGCCTGTCCCTCGTGGCCGACACCTCGCGGCCAACTCCTTCGCGGTCCCTGCCCTCCGGGCCGGTCCCTTAGCTACCATCACTGACCCCCATGAAAAATGGAGAGTCGCACCACGATCTTTTCGGGATGGGTCAATAGTATCTCGCATTTCACCCTTGTGCCACCCCAACATCTATCCTATACATGACATGATTCAAGATACTCCTCATGACTCTCCTATAATCCCATTACCTAGCTCCTTTTGCTAGGGTCAACCAGAAAGGGCCACCCTTGCGTAAGTCCCACACCAACCATTTCTAGGTCTATCCTACCTAGTATTCCTGACAACATGACGTTAAACTGTATGGCCTTCATCCTGACCACATGACGTTAAACTGTATGGACCTTATCCTATCCATATGACATTAAACAATATGGAAATAGTCCCTGCAACACGACATTAAACTATGATGTCTTCAGTCCTCTCTACATGACTTTAAACTGTAGTGATCCTTATGCTCCAAGCATAAGATGCCTAATGCCATGATCACAGTGGCATAATTTCAAGAGCGATGGAATCCATTCAAAAATTCCATCACTCCACCTCGTGATTTGCATGTCCTTCATTCGGATCTTTATCCCTTCGCATGTCTGAAGGGACCCCCTAACGGCCTAGACTCATGCCGCATCGACTCACCTACCGTCCTGGGCCAATGCCCCGAAAGACTTTGGACAACACTTCGAGTCAGGTCCTGTGTTTCGAACACGATCATCAGTTGACCCTAATTTGTTTGTCCCTATTTTATGCTAACACAATATGGATGCTATGTTTTGAACACGATCAACAGTTATCCTCCATCTCCATGCCACCCTCATTGCGTTCTGGATGTCGGGCATGTAATTCACACTTTTCATATCCCTTTTTTGGACTTATTCCAACGCCCTTCGCGTTATCCCACATGTGCACTTGCGCATAAGGCATTGGCCCCCATTATATTCCTCAAAGCACTAATGGATTGGGATGCCCTCATGGACAAACCTGAGGAAGACACCCTGGGCTTCCATCTTGGAGTAAGTCCCAGCACCATGGGCATCCCTTCTGGAGTAAGCCCCACACCATTCTTGCCGAAAGCTAATGAACCTTCTCCTTTCAATCTGGAGGGTTCATTGCTCCGTCATGTGACTTCTACCTTCCTTGAACATCAGAGAGAAGGAGAGTCCAACAGTACCAGCCTTTTCTTCCACTCGTCGTTTGTCTCCCCTTCCCATGGTCCGGAGAAAAGTGTGAGGATAGCCAAGTCTATTGCATTATCTTGTTTCACACACCGAGCATGACTCACGTGGGCTTAGAGATTTGTGATGGTCGTGGTACCCGCACAATGACGATGGAATTGTTATGAACTATAGGGACTTTGATACATGTCTTCTAGTTATGGTACGTAGAAATCCTCCCTGAGGTTCAAGCCCATCATCCACACCTTGGGCCTGCTCAGGGTGTAAGCCCCAATCCATCACTCTGGGCTGCATCAGAGCGTATGTCCCAAGCCAATATGAACTACGTGGACTTTGATCCTTATCTCCTTGGCAGGGTACGTAGGAAGCCTCCATGAGGTTCAAGACCGATCACTAGCGGACCCCTGGTTCCACCTTCACGTCGGTTCTTCAATGCTCCCGTTCGAACTACGAGGAATCTGATCTTTCTTTCCTAGGTAGGGTACGTAGGAATCCTCCATGAGGTTCAAGCCTAACAACCGATCAATTCGACTATCTTCACATCGGTTCACTGCGCCACTCTGAGTATCGCCTCAATGAGTCCTAACTCCTCAGGGTCATTAATCTGACGAGGGATGGTAAACCTCGGGCATAAATGATTCTGAACCCCTGCGATTAGCTGACCATTGCCAACCAGAAGAAATATGTGGATACTATTCTTGGGTATAAACCAATGATTCACGAACACATGAATACATCTTAAATCTATAAGAGAGTCCTGTAATAGGAAATAATTCCCCCCAAAAGGGTGCGATGAGCCCGACTTCCCATCCTCACAATCAATGTGAGTTCTTAAGCATCGCTAGCCAAACCATCCAGTGAACGCCTGCCTTTGTAAATCAGGTCCATGTTTCATCGGATATAGAACCATTGGGCGTTTTGAGACCAACTCGAAATAGTCTCCTTTAATTATTTTGGATTTTATTAAAAGTAACTTTGTTAATTTTTATTTACCAAGATTATAGTTAAATTGGGTAAATTAGAGTAACGAATAATATGACTAGGATAATAAAATTACCCTAAAACATCCAAAATCAAATTGGATGAATAAGAGTCAACCTTCAACACCTATGTATCTAAATTCACTCTTTTAATGTAATCTTGTCCATGAAAATTATATATATTATTGAAATAAAAGAAAGTGACAACATTTCACCCTATTATTTCTTATAAGTATAATAATTTTAATATATTGGTAAATATAAGATAACATTGAAAATAAATAGCCTCAATAAATCTAATGAAATTATCTACATCATGGAAATTTATTTATAATTTTTAGAGATTAAATAATTTCCTTAAATTCTTATATAATTATGATGTACAAATTATTTAATTGTTGAAAAGTCAATAAAATAATTTTAAATAAAATGATAATAACCATTAAAAGACCAAAACACTTGAAAAAATATTATTTTTATTTTATATATCAACTATAATCATCCAATGGTAGATTTATTGATCATTTTGAGTCGTATAGAAGATATTATGACACTTATATGTTTTTATTTAAGGTGATGTTAGAGTTGTCACATTCAAATTTTAATAAATATAACATTTTTAATATAGGGCTATATTGAAGATATATTTGAATATAAGTATTATTATGAAATATATAATATTTATCATCATCATATTATATTTTTAATTTATTATTCAAAAAATAATTATATTAAATATTTACACAAAACTGATGTAGTAATTATTTTACTAATAGAAATTTCAAATAAATGTGATTAAAAATATTAAAATAAATATAATTTTGGATAACTAATATATCAAATTAATTTTACATATGAACTTGAATGATTGGGGATATAATAAAATATTTGGTTTGAGAATAACATATTATCTTGGTATTTTTAAAAATCCAATAATTGAATATTGTCAAAATTGACACTATTGTTGTTTTTTCAAAATAACAACTTATTAAATTATTTCAAAATAATTTTTTTTTTAAATATAGAATAAATATTATATGATCTAAAATGTTCTAATTTATTTATTTATGATTTAATTGACCTCAAATTTTTAAATATTGCACCATTTTAATATTGACATATTTGTTACCCTAGTTAAAATGGAATATAATAACTAAGTGACAAATAAAAATGATAAGGTTTAAATGGATAGAAAAACATTTCTAAAATTTATTGGAAGATAATATTACAACCTCATATTATCTCATATTTTAAATTAGTACATTTTTGTGGTTGTTAGATGTGATTTTAGTTTATTATAAATTAATACTTTTGGAGATTCTAAAAGTGCCCCTCCCCATAGTTATAAATTGGAACATCCTCCTTCATCTCTTCACTTATCTTTTAGCTTTAACTGTCATAAATCCCCTTCCCATTTCCCTTATAAACACCCTTAGTTACATTCTAGAGGTTCTGGTCTTCATAGAAGACCACATCTAGTCTCTTTAAGAGAAGATTTAAAGAGAGCACATCGAAGAAGAGGTAATATCCTCTACCGATTCTTTTAAATTATTTCTTCTTCTACTACATATTCATGTGTTTTTGGAATTGTAATGTAATAAATACAATATCAATTCTATTATAAGATGTTATTATTGTTATGTAACAACAATATTCCAACTTCTAACCATCATATAAAAAACGAAATCACCACGCATGCATACGTATGACATACCATCTCTATGTTGTGGTTTAATCTTTCATTCACAACCATCTTACTCGAATGGATATAATTATAAAAATTATATCTATATGTAATTATTATAACATGATATGGATTCTAGAACAAAATATATACCATCCACTTCTATAACATTTCACAATTAGGGGAATGATATCATCACTTGTGTGTACGTATGACCTACCGTCTCCACGAAGTGATGTGATTCATTCTACATGATCTTCATTAAAGTAAGATTATTAAAATGAATTGAATGAATAAATATTATATATATTATAATAATATCATTTTGTAAATTATATAACTATAACCTAAGAAGAAGAACTTATCTAACAAAACATGCTTAAGAAAATAATGAAGTTAATACCCGATGGATGAGTAATAATGTTACTAAAAAACGGAAGATAATATGATCATATATGATGAATATGATTCTAAAATAAGTCAATGAAATAATTTAAATCATTATAAATGAGGAAAATATACATACAAAGTATAGTGTACCTATGGTAAGGGATTATTTTGTCTCTCTTTTATTTATGTGGTACATATGCCATATATACCACCTATTTCTTTTGAGTTGTGTTAATGATGCCCATGAATGATTTAATGATTCTTATAATGAAGGTTATGATGTGAATACAGTGTTTTTTTGAGGAATCTGATTTTATTGATTGTAAATACTTAAGGGATAATTTCATAATCTCAATTTTATCCGATATTGATTATACATAATTATTTATTTGGGTATATTTATCATCTATGTCCATATTTTCTAAAATTGTTTTCATAAAATGTTTACTATTATACTATGGACGTTTAAAGTCATTTTTTCCATTTTTTACTTTTACTACATGGTTTGGAAGGAATAATTCTTTCATTTCTTATATGATGTGTTTTTTGAATTTTTTTGAAAAATTTTGAGGAGAATATTTTTTTAACTTATACTGCATGACTGGATTTTTATGCTTTCATAACACCTTATTTATATAATTCTTCTCTTACAATTTTTCGAGGTTATTTTCAAGGAAATTATATTATTTTAATATTGTATGTTGTTTTATGAAAATAAAACGTTTTTTGAGAAGAAAATATATTTTCTTTAAGAATTAATATCAAGTGTTTTATCAAAATGATTTTCCGTCTATTATTAAGGATATTTATAAAGTATAATATCCCTATTATTCTTATATTTTAGTATGTTTATAAAGGAATTATATTTGTGAAATCCATTTATTTACACAAATTATGTTTTGATGGAATGACGTTTAAGAAACCCATTTTATTTATTGGTTATGTAATGATGAATGATTAATGTTTTGTAGAGCACATATGTATGGTTTTCATTATTTGATGTGAAAGACCTATATTGTAACGTCCTAGACCCAAAAAACCACCAGAATAGTGCAAAATGGGTCGGGTGTTGCTAACTTAGGTGTACCTCTCTAAACAGAAAAGGTTCCTGACTAGTAGTGAAGTTGTAAAAAGGTATAGTGGTGAGGCTATACCCTCTCAGAGAAAAATATGGTATTGTTCTGAGTATAATATAAAATAAGAGACTCAATATACTCAAACAAAACACAATTAACAGAAGAATATCCAATTTTAATAAACAGTGGAAGAAATATAGAAACAGCTATATCGAAAAGTAAATAGAATAACATGATGAACAACACTTGTAACTACTAAAAAAACCAAGCATGAATCCATAGCATCCCAGACATTTCAACATAAAAAGGGTGCCAATAGATAACCAGCATTAGCTACAATAATAAAGTAGGCATGCTGATACATAATAAAATCTAAAACAAAAGTAAACTCATTCTAGGCATGACCTCAAGGTCTATACCATCTTCATGCCAAACAACACTATGATCCAGCTCTTGAGATTGATCATTTACCAGTACGTAAAACCATAAAGTCTACACATATCATGAAGGGCCCATGTAGGGTATGAGATGAATCTCATTAAGATACCACGAAATGGTGCATACCATGTAGGAGTGTTTCAGCATGAATGAATCTATATATAGAGTAAACAGTACGATGCACAATGTAAACACAACTTCCATTGTTGCCCAATAGCCACCAAGGAGCATCACCTACTTCAGCCAATGCTGAAATCTCAATCACGTATTTGGGCACCATGTACCTCCTGACACCATGTGTCTCAAGTGCTGACATCTTTAAGTCACACCATAAAAATTGTAACCCGGAACCATGTTCATCCTAAAACCTCATGTCTCTAGTACTGAAGTCCCATAAGAATTCCCATGTAAAAGTAACACAACACCTTATTCCTCCTGACACCTCGTGTCTCAAGTAGCGACGTCCAATAGGCACACCCAAACAATATGAAGGCTCCTCACCTTTCAAACAACTTCCAAAACATGCACCACCAAACTATAATCACCTAATCGCAACTACAGAGGCCTCTAACCACATAAATAGTCAAAACCACCTCATCATGGAGTCATCTATGTGCACACAATCCAAATCATGGGTGATCAGTAATCACCAAATAATGAACCCAAGACACATCCTCTCTTGAACCTCGGTCCTCTAAGACCATGTTACTCAGAATCTGATGGCCTTGCCATCAAATTAACCCAATCCATGCCCAAAATGAAAGTTACACTACCTCAATATGAAGTCCACGACGCCCAATCTCATGGTCAAACCACCCAAATAATCTGAGACAAGGCCAAACTATGATCAACATCATTCAAGAGTATCCAATCGATGCCAAAAACAACCCAAAGGTTCTGGTATATGTAGTATCAATAATTACATATACATATATAACCAAAATAATCACTTTAACTGGAACAAATTTAAATAGATGATTTTCACTAGCCATGTGTTGTCTCATACCAACACTAAGTTCTTGAAATCCTCTCATAAACATAATCACGCTTTAATAATTTAAACTCAGCAGTTTAATCAAATCAATTCAATTACAACCATTTTGGCACCCCCGATAAAAATGCCCCATATGATCAGCAACCTCTAACCCAGCCTCTCTCATGAATAATAGGGTAAGGGAATTCCCAAAAGCATCCCATAAGGAATAAAATCAATTCAATATGATGAAACATGGATCTCACTCAATACCCAACATTGTGCTAAAAATCTACAACCCCAAAATGACCATGAAAGTAGAAATAAAGGTATGAACCACCTACCTTGTACTAGTATGATGATCCGGCTCTGATATCAACCTTTAATTCAGTCTAAAATATAGTAGATCCATAAAATGGTCATTAACATGCAAACCCCTATAAATCTATTTAGGATTGAAATCAACACCAAAGGCTCAAGGGGAATCAAAGGTTTACTGAGGGTCTTCTAACTCATCTGATGGAGATTGAGACGATGTTCGAACGGACTATCAAGAGAAAAAATGAGGTCGGGTACAACTTGTTTTTGATCAAAGAAGAAACCCTCTTCTCTCTTCTTTAAAATGAGGCTTTTTTCCGAGATAACAAAAATAATGAAAAATACATGGTGTGTATATAAAATTACATGGCATGTAGCTTCTTTAACCATTAATTTGGCCGGAAGCTTTTCCTTATTTACTTGTCGACATGACAACACCGCGTGTACTAGGAAGTACACGGCGTGTAAATGGTCAATTTTTTCTACCCTTGCTGACACCCCTACATGTCATGTATAGCTGCCACATGGTCAAGACCTACATGACATGTACTAGGAAGACACGATGTGTACATGGTAAAATCTATCCCTCACCGACTTCCCCTACATTCTAGGTATGGACCACTCACACAGCTAAGGGTACATAGTGTATACTTGGGAGTACACAGCGTGTAACCCAAAAATTTCCAGAACCTTCCTAGATTCCCTTTTTTCCTCAAAAACAGTTCAGAAACAAGTCAAAAATTAAAAAAAACCCGTAACTCAAAGGAAGAACTGGGTTCGTAAAAACATCCCCCTTAAAGATATTCTTCTCCAATTTTTCCTTCCAAGAGTAGTGAAGAAATATTCTAGAACAACTCTGACCCAAAAATAAAATCCATCATAAGTCCATCAACCATTACCCAAACCCACGGTCCTCCCATGACACATCATCAGCCATGTAGCTCATAAGGTTCTCTCGTGTCACATCCATCAACCATTCCTGTCCCAAAACTCATCGATGTCTGCTTCAACAAGGTCCTTTATCCCATGGATACTAAAACAAAACCTAGTGCATTTCACCTTAAGTAACATGCATCCTTGATGCCCCAATTCCCACGACACCTCAAGTAACCCACATCCTCGATGCTCCTAATTCCCAAGACACGTCAAGTAACCCGCATCCATGATGATCATGATTACATGCATCTCATATATATATATATATAACTATTCACCCAAAATGTTCCCAATCCCACTAATCATCTTCTGATCAGTCCACATAAATCATGTGCACCTTGTTCACTCAATACCTACATTCCTTAACAGGCCATGACCACAAAAAAAATCCATGACTATTCTCACGGCGTACCTCTAACCATAATTGGCTCACCAGCCTTTTCAGCCTTTAGCAGCTTCATGATGTGCACCTGGCTTGAAGTATGACTGCCTGATTCCCGACCTCCCTATAGTGGTTCTCTAGTCACTAGCCATTAACCCCTTAGTTAGGTTCTACTGTATCAACAACATCCTAGGTGTGCAGTTGAGCCTCGACTACCCTCACTTGGTACTGATCCTGAATCAACCTTGGATGCCACTGTTTGTTCTAGTCCTTGCCTTCTGGCTATTTGAAAAGGCTTTCTGTATAACCTCACTAGATTTCCTAACTAACCACAATCCTGGAACACTTTTTGAGGCCTATCGCACTGAGTACAGACTTTTCATAGTAGCCCACACTAAAATAAAGCCACTTATGAACTACCATAAGCTGGTCTAGCTATGTCCATGGCCTTACTGCCCTGTTAAAACTCATCCCGACCTCACTTCCTACTATCTGACCCATCACATGAATCCATCAACTGGCTCAAATGGGATTTTTTTGTCAATTTTCCTTCATATATGAGTTCCCAACTCACCACCTCCAAGAATGAAGTCATCATGAAGATGTTTACCTGCCCCATAATGGTGTGTCATAATCCATCCTCAAATTTCCACACCCTTGAGGTGTCATCACTTACCGTACCTGGTGCGAAGCAAGACAGCTTAGTGAAGGTATCTTCATTGTCCATAACGGACATGTCACCCTACTGGAGGCTCAATAACTCATGATCTCTCTTTTCCCTTATCATCTCTGGGAAAAAGTGCTTGAAAAACCTATCCTTAAATTCCTTCCATGCCAGTCCTTCATGTCTACGAGACTAAACCTGCACATACCTCCAACGCTTCCCCGGTCCTCTCAACATGTACATCACCAGCTTGATCATTCACCCTAGAGGTGTCTCTAGCTTCTCAAAGATCATCTAAATTCTCTCTATCTAGTTCAAAGCTGCCTGTGCACCACCCTCATCCTAGAAAAGTAGGGGGTACAACGACTGGAACTCTCATGTCAAGTATTCCATCGAGGGATCTATTCCATGATCACCTCTACTAATTCTTTGTAAAACATGTACCAGGATAGAACAAAGTTTCTCATAGAGCCATGACCTGAATTCTATCATAACCAGTAGATGACCTACCAAAATTTGATCTTGTACCTCATCCTGTCCTTGAGCCTACTCTTATGTCTCATACTCTACCCATCCCTCAGGTGTCTAACCCTAATCGCGCTCTTACGGCACTGTACCGTCACCTTACTAACACTCCATCAAGACGCATAGGAGGAACCCACTGAATACCATCAATGATCAAACAACCCATATATATATATAAATATATTCAACATAGATAGAAAAGTTAGTAAAAGGAAGTGCATAACTACTACCCTTACTCTCCCCCATAGAAACCATGCACATGGAATCCAGACATCATTGCCTCTTTAACCTCCCTCAATAGAGCCAAGTATCAAAAGTACCTCAGGCCATGCATGTCCTAACAACCATCATTAACTCAATCCGATGACCATGTCACCTAATCCTGGCAGTCAAACTACCACAAACCAATATCCAGGATTCCCGCTATCATAGTACCCGCCTAATCATATACAAGTTAGACTCAAATCTCATGCCACATGCAATTTTATATAAATTAATCATGAAATATTACATTGAAATAAACAAGATATTTTATTAGGAATTTCACATTTTATATTTCTAAAGAATCTATAAAATGAAAATTGATATTATTCACATGGTATTATAACTACACAAAGCAAACGTGTAGATATGAAATTGAAATACCCTAACAATGTGGCTATAAAAATCCAAGAAAACACGTCTTTACATTCTAGGACAAGGTAAAATTCATTATCCCTTACCTTACCAGGTTAAGGGTCACATATCACAACCTTTAATCATTACAAACCAAGTGATCCACCATGGTGGAAATCATATAAACTATAATATAAGAAAAAGAAAAACAACAGATCCCACTGACACGTGCCTGTCATGGGGTTTGAAAAAAACAAATATTACCTAAGTTAAAATGCAGTATAGTGGTTATCCTAGGTTGTCTCTAGAGAGGAGTGCACAAAAATTACGCTGTCACCTTAAAATAATAGAAAGAAGTGAGGATGTTTTTAGAAATTGATTGATTTTGAAAAGACAAGAGTGAAGGAAAGAGGTTTAAGAAAAGGATTGAGAAAAAATTGATAAAACAAGTAATTGAAACTATTATATGATAAGGGTGATTAGGTTAGAGTCGGTTCTCCATTTGTAATTCTATCATAGTTCCAATTTATCCAATTTTCTTCTGCTAAACCGTTAAGAGTGAGAATCCACAATCGTTTCTTCTCACTCCCTTGGTCAATTAAAAATGTTAGAATAAACCTTACTAAAATATTAGGTTGGTCTACTCTCCTTCCAATGTGTAATAGAGTTTTAGAAAATACTCCCAATTATCTTAGGCAATTCCCAATCGGGTCTTGTTTATCCCAAGTAATAAAGAACATTCACTACTCCTCACACACGTACCGGTGATCACCGAGTACTTCACCACTAAGTCCCAGTATATTCCATCGTTTATAAACCAGAACCTAGTGGAGGGAGATATTGATCATTGACCAAATATAAATGAACAACAGAATCTAAAATCATATACAATTGTACATGATAATAAAAACTGTTATAGGAAATTGAAGCTGATTCACATAAGAGAAGAGGATTTTAAAACATTAAGAGAAGGAACTCATGAAATACCACATTGAAAACCTCTCATTCCCCAATCACACAGAAGTTTACCCTACCATGGTAAGGGTGATTGTGACTAAGGGGAAAGAAGAATTCATTACAAAACTAAGAAGAAAAAAATAGAGAAAACAAAGAACAGAAAATTTGGTGCTCCAGATTCTGTTCTCCAGAAGTTTTCCTCTGTTCTGCCCACAATCCGGCAAAAACTCAATAAGGTCCCTTCTTATAAAATGTTGGTAATGACGTTGTCTATCGAACCTCAAAATTCTAGAGACATTGGACAGTTTTAAAGAACGATATGGCCGAAGAAATAACCATTACCTTTATGGCCGTCAAACACTGTTTCACCCACTCCACTTGGACGCGCCCAAAATATTCCTTAATGAGATTCATATTTTATGAAATTTAATATGAACCTCCCCTTGAACGTCCTCTGTCGAAAAAAACTAGAATCACCTCATCATAAAGTCGGATTAATAAGATATTCCATATTTAATGAAGTGGGGTCCATTCTGCCTTCCAAACTGATTTCTCAACTTGATTGAATTTTCTGTACCATTGGGTTTCAAATTGGGTCTGGTCCAGTAGGAACATTTTATGACCAGAAGTATAGAAATACTACAAAAAAATATTCACTTCAATTGGACCCATATTATAAAAGTTATTCTCGAAAAACAGAAGCTATATAAAACTGACAATTTTACAGAATTATCCCATTTTCATATTTAAGCCCAAAATACACCAAAAACACATAAATGATGAAAATACACTCTAATTGAATAATTGGGAGGGATTAAATCATTTTAAAACATATAAATAATAATGAAAATATTAACTCTAAAAATTCCCCCACACTTATCACTTGGACTCCTGGACAAGTCAGAATCAAAATAAATTCAAAGTAAATTCAAAACACATATCCCTAAGATCCTCCAATTTGAAAACAAGAAACAAAATATATCATGCCTCCTCAAACTCTATTATTTAATGTTCTTAATTTAGGATAATTCAATAAATTTACTCTTTATTTCTCCTCTCATGCACACAAAACACTTACCTAACTTTCATTATCTCTCATTACACAAATTTCAATTTTTTATCAATGTCTTTCTCATCCAAACTCATACAAGGGTCACCATTGGATTGATAAATTCATACATCTCCACCCGCTGTGAGTCAAAGACATATGTTTATCATGAGGACTTGTTAAGGATGTTCTTTGGAATTAGGTTTGTAGGATTTATATGTGAAAATTCTGAGGTTGAATGAAGAGGGCTTGGCTCTTTTTGAAGAAAAATTGCATTACTCTAATTTTCACAAAAGTATGGTCTTCTCTTCACTCCCCTTAGAAGAAAATAATCTCCTTCTCCATGGAATATCAAGGAATGTTCTCATAGTTCATCATTTCAGCAGCAAACATCTCAATATTCTCAAATATGATATTTCTTGAAAGCTCCAGAAAAGGAAAATCTTCCTTTTTACATTAGAAGCTCCAGAAAGGCACAGCTTCTCTCATCATGAAAGCTCCAGAAAAGGCACAGCTTTCAGCAGAATGTTTTTTTTTTGTAGCAATAACATCTCTTCAACATTTTTTTCACCCAAATTATCCCCGGAAAAGGTAGTACAATACAATACATATTCCCCCCACACTTATGTTCAAATAGATCATGAAATTTCACTTCAAGAGTAGGTTGGATAGGGAATATTGGCTTGTAATGTGGTTAACCTAACAGGATGTTCATGGCTTCTATGGGCTACAAGGATTAAATGTTCAAGGTAGTCCATTATTAAAGGGATTATCATAAAAGGGGGCTTTCAAACCAAATAAATTCCTCAATCATTTAAAACACAATTACCTAAAACCCTCAAGTTTTGACAGGAATAAATCAAGTTCTGGTTAAATCAAGCATGATTTGGTTCTCTCAAGAAGTGAGGTAAATTTAAGGAATATGAAAATAATATGTTCATAAGCCTCACGGGAATGTGATTTCAAATATAAAGACAGAGATATGTGGCATGGGATTCAAAAAATAAAGTATTTTTCATGAAATTACCAAAGAATTGAACTTGAAACAATATCATTTTCAGCATTCATTTAAGCTCATTTCAAGGAATAAATTATTTCACTCATGGAGATGGGTTTCAAAAATATCATTGATAATCATTTCAGCTCAAAAGTTTCAAAACCCCAAAAAAATTGAAAAATAAACTCAAAAAATTTTAAACACTCACATGTTTTTTTTAAACAAATAGGTAAACAAACAACACATAAAAATCCTACACTACAAAGGTTCCCTCTCCCACACTTAAATTATGTAGTGTCCATAATGCATTAAAATGTATTTAAAATGTAAGAATATTGGAAATTGAATCACAAAAGTCATTAAAATATAAAGGAGAGGTACGACCTGATGGAGTTTATTGATGAACAGGTTGGAGGAGTTTGATCTCATCCATTGGCTCTGATGGCATGGTCCCAAGGAATTTCTTTAATCTGTGCCCATTAATAGTGAATGGATCCTTCACTCCATCCTTCACAATCTACAACGCACAAAAAGGATATACATGAGTAACTATAAATGGACCTTCCAACCTGGAACAAAGATTACCTGGCATCATCTTGAGTCTTGAATTGAAAAATAACACTTTGTCTCCTGGATGGAAGTCCTTTGGTTGGATCAATTTTTCATGAGCCACTCTTGTTCTCTCTTTTTAAATCGTGGAATTTTCAAATTCTTTCATTCGAATTTCTTCAAACTCCAGTAATTGCAATCTTCTCTCTTTCCCAGCACTTTCAAGATCTAGATTCATCTTCCTCACAGCCCAGTATGCCTTATGTTCCAATTCCACAGGTAGGTGACAACTTTTCCCATAAATCAACCTATATGGACTCATTCCAATTGGAGTTTTGTAGGCTGTCCTGTAAGCCCATAATGTCTCTTCTAACCTTTGGCTCTAATCCTTCCTATTTGGATTAACAGTCTTTTCCAAAATTCCTTTGATTTCCCTATTGGACACTTCAGCTAGCCCATTAGTCTGTGGATGATAGGGAGTTGATGTTTTATGATGCACCCCATACTTTTTCAACAAAGCCGCCATTCTCCAATTACAAAATTGAGTCCCATGATCACTAATTATGTCTCTAGGAACTCCAAACCTACAAAATATGTTAGCCCTGACAAAATCACAAACAACTTTAGTATCGTCAGTTCTGGTGGCTTTTGCTTCCACCCATTTGGAAGCATAATCAATAGAAAGAAGAATATAAGAATTTCCAAATGACATTGGGAAAGGGCACATAAAATATATCCCCCAAACTTCAAATATTTCACAAAAATTAAGTGGATTTTGGGGCATTTCTTGTCTCTTTGAAATATTTCCTGTAAACTGACATATTTCACACCGTTTACAAAATTCATGAGAATCTTTGAAAAGTGTTGTCCAATAAAGTCCAGATTCTAAAACCTTCCTCAATGTCCTTTGAGGTCCAAAGTGTCCTACACAAGCTAATGTGTGACAAAACCTAAAGACTGATTCAATTTCATTTTTAGGCAAACATCTTCTGATCATTTGGTCATTGCAAATCTTCCAAAGAAATGGATCATCCCAGATGTAATATTTAGATTCAGATTTCAATTTGTGAATTTGGTGATAATTTAAATGAGATGGGACCTGAGATGTTACCAGATAATTGACCATGTCAGCATACCAAGGTACTTCTCCTTCAATCAAGTACAACTGCTCTCCTGGTAGGCGATCATTTAGTGGTTCAGTGTTTGGAATTTCGTCTTCAGCGGTGTTGGGTAGTCTACTTAAGTGATCAGCCACTTGGTTATCAGGTCCCTTCTTATCATTGATTTCTATGTTGAACTCCTGTAGTTGTAGCATCCATCTCACTAGCCTTGGTTTTTCTTCAGCCTTCTTCATCAAGTACCTAAGATCTGCATGATCTGAAAACACAATAACTTTAGTTCCAAGCAGATACGATCTAAATCTTTCTAAAGCAAAAAAAACTTCTAAAAACTCTTTTTCTATTGTTTTGTAGTTGAATTGGGCCGCATCTAAGGTTTTTGAGCCATATGCAATGAATTTTGGCCTTCCCTCATTTCTCTAAGAAAGGACAGCTCCAACTGCTTGGTTTGAAGCATCACAAAGTATCTTAAATGGTTCTTCCCAATTTAGTGGCTGCATCACTGGTGGTGTAATCAATTTATTCTTCAAATCATCAAATGCTTCCCTACATGAACCGTTGAAATCAAAATCATAATCGTTCAAAAGTAATCTAGAGAGAGGGATAGAAATCTTACTGAAATCTTTTATAAACCTGCTGTAGAATCCTGCATGTCCAAAAAATTATCTAACATGTTTCACACAAGTTGGGTAAGGAAAAGAATTTATCACTTCAAATTTTGATTTATTAACCTCAATGTCTTTCTGTGAAATGACATGCCCAAGGAAAATTCCTCTCTCAACCATAAAATGAAACTTTTCAAAATTCAAAACAAGGTTCTTTTCAATGCAAGTTTTCAAAACTTTTTCCAGATTTTTCAAACAATGGTCAAATGAATTTCCAAAAACTGTGAAGTCATCCAAGAAAACCTCCAAGAAATCATCAATGTGATAAAAAAAATATACTTTCCATACACCTCTGAATTGTACCTGGAGCATTACATAATCCAAATGGGATGGTTTTGTATGCAAAAGTACCGAAAGGACAAGTAAAGGTAGTCTTCTCTTGATCCTCAGGGGAAATGGGTACCTGAAAATAACCTGAAAATCTATCCAAAAAGCAATAATGAGTTCTCCCTGCCAATCTCTCTAACATATAGTCAATGAACGGGATAGGGAAATGATCTTTTCGAGTGACCTGATTTATCTTCCTAAAATCGATGCATACTCTCTAGCTATTCTGAATTCTCACAGGGACTAATTCATTCTTTTCATTCCTCACAATGGTTATGCAAGTTTTCTTTGGGACTACATGGATGTGGCTAACCCATTGTGAATCTGATATGGGATAGATGATCCCAACTTCTAATAACTTATCAATCTCTTTTTTCACAACCTCCATTTGGGTAGGGTTTAGCCTCCTTTCGGGTTATCTGATAGGTTCGGAATCTCCCTCAAGAAAAATTCTATGTGAGCAAATTTTTGGGTTTATTCCTGGTATATCACCTAAGCTCCACCCTATTGCTTGGACATTCTCTCTCAAAATCTCAATCAATGATTTTCTTGAGTTTCAGATAGATTATTAGCAATTATTACTGGTAATTTCTCCCCCTCCATAAGGTAAACATATTTTAAATCAGTGGGGAGTGGTTTTAATTCTAGATCAGGAGGATAATAAAGAGATGAAACTAAATTGAGGTTCTCCACTTCCAATGGTTTGACATCATGCATATAAGGAATCATATCATCTTCATCATCATTTAACAAATTATCAAAGAAATCAAATTTTACCTCTTCTTCCAATAGGAAATCAGAACCTCCAAGAGTTTGGGAATCCATATGTTCAGTGATATCTTTAATGGAAAAATTATCTCCTAGTGATAAAAATTCCTGAAACATACCTGATTCTTTAATTGGTTCTATTTCATCTTCATGGGAGAGTGCGAAGAGTGAATGATCATCTGATGGGTGCCTCATGGATTCAAAAATATTGAAGTGGACAGTGCTATCTTCAAACTCCATGGTAAGTGTACCTTCATGGACATTGATGATGGTTTTGTCCGTATTTAAGAATGGTCTCCCGAAAATGATGGGTGAGTGTGATGGGATCATATCATCTTCCATATTCAACATATAAAAGTCAGCAGGGAATAAAAGATCTTTGACTTTTACCAGGACATCCTCCAGAACTCCTACTGGGAAAACTGTGGATCTATTTTCCAGCTGGATCACCACTGTTGTGGGCTTCGAGTCTCCCATCTGCAAAGAAGTATATACTGAGTGAGGCAATACATTAATTGATGCACCTAAATCGCACAAAGCGTTAGATAAATTTAATGAAACAATGGTTCATGGAATAGAAAACGTCCCTGGATCTTGAAATTTGGTTGGAAATTGTGGTGTGATAAGGGCTGAGACGCTTCTTCCTGAATTGATCATCTCATTCCCTTGAAGTCTCCTTTTCTTGGTGCAAAGATCCATAAAAAATATAGCATACAATGTAATTTGTTTGAGAGTTTCAAGCAGAGGTATGTTTATTTCCACTTTCTAAAAGGTGTCCAGAATTTCTTTTTGCAGTGCTTGTTCTTGTAACCTCTTTTATTCAATCATCCTTGATGGAAATGGTGGTGGTATATCTTTCTTCTCCCTTTGTTTCCTTTAAAATGGTGTTTCTTTTTTCTTCCTTCTTGGCCTATCATTGTCATCCTCCTCTTTCTTATCTTCTTCCCGATGCATTTTCATAGAATTTTCATCATTTATAACTTTATTCTCACCCAGATTAGTTTTTATTGTTTCAGGTTCAATGGTGGATGGTGGTTGGAGTTATTTTAAACTTCTTTTAGTTATAATACTAACATTCTTTTTTGGGTTTGGGATTGTTTTCAAAGGGAGTTTGCCTGGATTTTTTGTCAGAAAGTCCATGAGACTTTCAGACTTGTTGGAAAAATCATTAACAGTGTCGTTCAGTCCTTCAAACTTAGATTTTTGTTGGTTTTGAATTGGATGTTGTGAAAAGGTGGATGGTTTCTCATAGGGTCTTTGGATATTGGTTGGTTTTTGGTAAGAAGGCTTGTTATAAGATGGTTTTTTTTGAAATGGTGGTGGATTCTGGAATTGATTCTGGAATTGAGGTTGGTTTTGAAACTGGTTTTGGTATGGGGGTCTACCTTGATTCTGCTGATTTCCAAATCCATATTGGACTTAGTTAGGCTCTCTCCATCATTGATTTTGCTAGAAATGCCTTGGATGAAAGTTTGCTACACATGTTTCTATTCCCTGTATTTTAGAACATTGGTCAGTAAAATGATCAGGTGATGAGCATAATCCACATACCTTAGCTGGCGCTTATTGGTCACTAACTTGCTTCAAGGCCATCTGTCTCACCAAACTAGTAAGCTCTTCAATCTTAGTTTCTAATACGGGTGATGGATGTGAAGTGTGTACCTCATGAATACCTCTTGTTCCAATACCTCTTGTTCCAAATTGCTGCGAGTTTTGGGAAATATTCTCAATCAAGACCTTGGCTTCTTCTGGTGACTTGTCAATCAAGGCACCTACAGATGATGCATCAAGAAGTTTTCTATCATTTCCCAGTGGTCCTTGATAGAAGAAGACAAGAATGTGGTGTTCCTCAATGGCTTGATGTGGACAGCTGGCACATAGCTTCTTAAATCTCTCCCAGTACTCGTAAAGGATTTCTCCAGATGATTGTCGTATGGCGTAGATTTCCTTCCGAATGGATGTGCTTCTAGAGGTGGTGAAGAATCTTTTCATAAAACATCTTACTAGGTCATTACAGTCATGTACATATCCTGGTTGTAGGCCGTACAACCATTCTTTAGCAGCTCCATCCAATGAAAACAGAAATTCCTTCCACTTTACCTGCTTCTTGGTAATTCCACGGGGTCTAAAAGTTGAGCAAACATCTGTGAACTCTTTAATGTGTTTGTTTGGATCTTCACCTGACAAACCATGAAACTTTGGAAGCAAAGGAATCATGTTAGGTTTCATTTCAAAATCATTCTGTAACACTAGCATGGCAAGTTTATTGTTTTGATTAAGGAATTGTGGTGCACAGAGGTCTCTAAGTGTTTGGTTTTGATTTTCAGCCATGATGACAGGCTCAGAGTGAACACTTGAAGAGAAAAGATGAAAAGAGAGAAAAGAAAAGAAAATAAATGTTGGCGCTACCTCCCCGGAAATGGCGCCAAGTTTTGGAACATGCTTGTCATGGGGTGTGACAAAAACAAATATTACCTAAGTTAAAATGCAGTATAGTGGTTATCCTAGGTTGTCTCCCGAGAGGAGTGCACAACAATTACGCTGTCACCTTAAAATAAGAAAAATAAGTGAGGATGTTTTTAGAAATGGATTGATTTCGAAAAGACAAGAGTGAAGGAAAGAGGTTTAAGAAAAGGATTGAGAACAATTTGATAAAACAATTAATTTAAACTATTATATGATAAGGGTGATTAGGTTAGATTTGGTTCTCTATTTGTAATTCTATCATAGTTCCAATTTATCCAATTCTCTTCTCCTAAACCGTTAAGAGTGAGAATCCACGATCGTTTCTTCTCACTACCTTTGTCAATTAAAAATGTGAGAATCAACCTTACTAAAATCTTAGGTTGGTCTACTCTCCTTCCAATGTGTAATATAGTTTTAGAAAATACTCCCAATTATCTTAGGCAATTACCAATCGGGTCTTGTTTATCGCAAGTAATCAAGAACATTCACTACTCCTCACACACGTACCGGTGATCACTGAGTAATTCACCACTAAGTCCGAGTCAATTCCATCGTTTTTAAACCAGAACCTAGTGGAGGGAGATATTGATCATTGACCAAATATAAATGAACAATAGAATCTAAAATCAGATACAATCGTACATGATAATAAAAACTGTTACAGGAAATTGAAGCTGATTCCCATAAGAGAAGAGAATTTTAAAACATTAAGAGAAGGAACTCATGAAATAAAACATGGAAAACCTCTCCTTCCCCAATCACACAGAAGTTTACCCCACCATGGTAAGGGTAATTGTGACTAAGGGTAAATAAGAATTCATTACAAAACTAAGATGAACAAAAAAGAGAAAACAAAGAACAGAAAATTTGGTGCTCCAAATTCTGTTCTCCAGAAGTTTTCCTCTTTTCTGCCCATAGGCCGGCCGAAACACACTGAGGTCGCTTCTTATAGAATGTTGGTAATGACGTTTTTTATCTACCCTCAAAATTTTAGAGTCATTAGACTGGTGTAAAGAAATATATGGCCAAATCAATGACTATTACTTTTCTGGCCGCCAAACACTGTTTCACCCACTCCACTTGGACGCTCCCAAAAGATGCCTTAATGAGATTCATATTTTATGAAATTTAATATGAACCGTCCCTTGAAAGTCCTATGTCAACACCAGCTGGAATAAGCTCATTATAAGGTCGGATGAATGAGATATTACATATTTAATGAAGGGGGTCCATTCTGCCTTCCAAACTGATTTCTCCACTTGATTGAATTTTCTGTACCATTGGGTTTTGAATTGGGTCTTGGTACAATAGGAACATTTTAATCCCACAAGTATAGGAATCCTAAAAAAAAGATTCACTTCAATTAGACCCATATTATAAAAGTTATGCCTGAAAAATAGAAGCTATATAAAACTGACAATTTTACAGAATTACCCCATTTTCACATTTAAGCCCAAAATACACCAAAAACACATAAATGATGAAAATACACACACATTGAATAATTGGGAGGGATTAAATCATTGAAAACATATAAATAATAATGAAAATATTAACTCTATCACCCACCCAAGGTAATTTGGTCCATCCCTCATACATGGGGCTACAGGCAGCCAAGCACAAACTAGAAACTCAGTTACAATTATAGCCTATCTCCAGTCTACCATATCCCAAATAGTAAAACCATCAGAAAAAAGGTAGTCTTACTCTAATTAGTAGTCAGTCAAATTTTCTACTAAATACTTGTCAAGAACAAACTCCTCTTATACCACTTTGTAATGTCCCAGATCGGAACAACCACCAGAACTGTGTTAAACAGGTTAGGTGTTACTACCTTAGGCGCACCTCCCAAAATACAAAAGGTTTTCGACTAGAAATAAAGGCGTAAAAAATGAATAGTGGAGAGTCTATACCATGTTAGAAGAAAAAAAGGTATTGGTTTGAGTATATTATAAAATAAGAGACTATGTAGACACAAACCAGACCCACATTGCAGAAGCATATCCAATATCAATAAACATCGAAATCAATATAGAAACAACTGCAGAAAAAAGTAAACAGAACGACATGCTGAACACCACTTGTAACTACTAAACAAACCAAGCATGCATCGACAGCCGGTCAGACATGTGAATATAAAAAGGGATCCAATGGAAAACCAACAATAGCTACAATAATAAAGTAAGCATTATGATACATAATGGAAGCTAAAACAAAAGTAAACTCATGATAGGCATGACCTCAAGGTCCATACCTTCTCCATTAAAAACAACACTACGATCCAGATCCTGAGGAAGATCATTTACCTATTCATAAAATCATAATGTCTACACACATCCTGAAGGGACCGTGTAGGGTGTGAGATGAATCTCAGTAGGATACCACCCAATGGTGCATACCTAGAATGAGTGTTTAAGAATGCATTCATCTATAAGGAAAGTAAACAGTATGATGCACAATGTAAACACAGCCTCTATTGGTGCTCAATAGCCACCAGGGAGCATCATCTACTTCGGAAAATGCTGGAATCTCAGTCACGTAACTAGGAACCATGTTCCTCCTAACACCGTGTGTCTCTAGTACCTATGTCCCAAAGGTATGCCCAAGAAAATATAACCTGTCACCATGTGCCTCCTGACACCTCGTGTCTCTAGTACCAACGTTTTGTAGACATGACCAAGTAGTAGTAACCTGACACCTTGTTCCTCCTGACACCTCATGTATCAAGTACCAATGTCCCATAGGCATGCCCAAACGATTTAAAGGCTACTAAACTTCCACAAGGCTTCCACAAAAAACACCCCCCAAACCATAATCACATTACTACAACTACAGAGGCCTCTACCCACACGAGAAGTCAAAAACACATCATCAAAGAGTCTTCTATGTGCACATGACCCAAATCATGGGTGATTAGTAATCACAAAATATAGAACCCAAGATACAAACTCTTTGTCACCTTGTTCCCCTGTGACCATGTTGCTTAGAATCTAATGGCCTTGCCATCAAAGTAACTCAGTCTATGCCCAACCTGATAGTCACATTGTCTCAATCCGATGTCTGTGACACCCAATCCCATAGTCAACCCACCCAAATAATCTGGTCCAATCCCAACATGTGATCAACATCACCCAAGAGTATCTGGGCCATGCCCAACACAACCCAAAGGTTCCAGCATATGAACAATCAAGCATCACGTATATATATATAACCAGAAGAATAACATTAACCTGAAAAACATTTTAAATCATTGAATTTCATTATCCATGTGTTGTCCCATACTAGCACTGAGGTCTTGAAATCCTCTAATAAAATTAATCCAACTTTAACAGTTTAAAAACTACAGTTTAATCAACAAAATTCAATTATAACCATTTTGAACCACCGAAAAAAATCCCCCAAATGAGCAACATCCTCTAAACCATCCAATATCAAGTACAAAAAGGTAAGGGAATTCTTAATAGAATAAATTCAATTCAATATGAAGAAACATGGGTCTCGCTCAATACCCGATGATGCATGAAAAAGCCACAACCCCCAAATGACCATGAAAACACAAAACAAGGTATGTACCAATTACCTCATACTAGTTTGATGATCCTTCTTTGGCACTAGACTATAATTCAGTATTAAACCTAGTTGATCTAAAAAACGAGCTCTAATGCTCAAACTCCTATAACTCGGTTTAGAACAGAAATCAATACGAAAGGGTCAAGGGGAATCATGGGATTACCGAGGGGGTTCTAATGCATCTGACGGTGACCAAAACAGAGTTTGGATAGATGATCGATAGAAAAAATGAACTCCAGCTCCACTTGATTATGAACCTGGACAAAACCCTCTTCCATCTACATAAAAATGAGGCTACTACCTGTGTCAAAGAAAAATAGAAAATGCGCGACATGTATATAAAAGTACACAACATGTGGCATCTTTAACTATTCATTTTGGGGGCATCCTAGAGCATCTTTCTTTTCTAAAATTGATTAAATGGTTAATGAAAACCCCTCAACTTGGAAGGGGAAGAGTCTATCTATGGATGGGGGTTTAATTTTGGTGAAGTCGATAATTGTTTCTAAATTTGTGTACTTGTTCATGGTCTAAAAGTGACCGAGAGGACTTCTAAAGAGTCTTAATATGTTTATCATGAACTTTATTTGGAGTGGAAATATACATGAGAGGAAAATGGTCACAATTCCTTGTAATTATTATTGTCTCCCTTTGCATAATGGTGGCATGGGAATAAAAAATATTTCTCTTTTCAATGATTCCATTAAATCTTATCTTGTTTGGAAGATGCTCCACAGCAATTCTGAATCAATGTTTTTTCTCAATGCTTTATTTACTAGTAAATTGAGGTAGAGAAGGAATGATTACATTGATTATATATTATGGAAATGAATTAAAACTTATTTTCAGGATATTATGTCCTTCTAATGATGGATTTTTAATAGGAACTAGACACTCAAATTTTGGGTTAATAATTGGACTGGTACCACTCTCTCTGATAATTGTCAGCTGGATTTCCTTGATTCGAATGAGCATGTCACTATTAAAGAGTTTTTTTTATGCTCCTCCCTCACCGCTCCCGAATGAGCTTCGGGATTTGGTTTCTCATTATGACTTTATTTTTGGCCCTAATATTCTGGTTTGGGAACCTTCTAGGAATGAACTTCTTACTAGAAAACTTTTCTATCATCATGTCACCAAGGTCCATCATGCTGACTTCAATTGTTTATTTGCTTTCAACAAAAAATGGATTAGGTCATCACGTCTTACTCTTGTTTGGAGGCCTGTTTACAATATGTTACCATCTGATGATGTTATTAAAATGTTTGTTATTAACCTTTTCTCCAGGTGTGCTATATGTCACCAGCATAGGAAGGATGCAAATAATTTCTTTCTCTATTGTGCAAAGGCCTCATCCATTTGGAAGGAGGTCCTGGTGACTTTTGAGCTGGTTGGTCTTTAATTTCCAGGCCTGCAAGCTCTCCTTCGGCTATGCTCTTTCATCCAGTTATCACCCCAGGTACATGCTCTTCTTTGTGTGGCTGTAGCTGAATGTTTGCATGCTATATGGGGGAAAATATATGAATCAATTTTTTTGGGAAAAGGTTGCTATGTGAAGCTGGTCACGAAGCAGATTTTTTTTGCTAAAATAGATATGTGCAGCGCAGGCATGGGGTATTGCGACAACAGTATTCAAGATTTTATTGTGGTGAAAAACCTGGGTGTCTAGGGAAATTTCAGACCTTCATTTGGGACTCTTGAAGTGTTTTGGTTGCCTCCTATTCTGTATTGGATTAAGGTGAATACAGATATTGCAACAAAGGGAAATACGGGACCCGCAGGGTGTGGTACGGTTTTCACGATGCATGATGACTCGGTTAAAGGATGTTTTTATGGAAATTGTGGTGTGACTAGCTCACTTGATGCAGAGATTCATGGAATAATTCATAATGGATAATTGGCAAAAAGGAATGTTTAGAATAATATATGGCTGGAAAGTGACTCTAGCACTCTTGTGCAGAAAATCAGAAATGGTGAGCTTCATATCTCTTGGAAGCTTGCTGTAATGTGGATGGAATGTATGAAGAACCTTATGAGCCTTCACTTCATCATCACTCACATTTATCAGGAGGTGAATATGGTTGTGGATGGTCTCACTGATATGGGAGTTGGTAATCCTTTTACCTGGTTAGATTCGCTTCATGTGGTCCTGCACCCTCATTATGAGGTTGATTGTAATAAGCCCCCACATTTTCGACTCTTGTAACATGATTTTCTCTTATGAATAATAGCCTTGGCCTTTTGTTCATGGGACCTTTTCAAAAACAATGTTCACAAACAACTCAAAAATGAAAAAAATTCCCATACCTCAAAGGAGAAATCGGGTTCTTACATATTTCTCCCACCAATTAATTAGGTAAAGATTTATATCTCATGGGATAGATATGACTAGAATGGTATTAAAATTAGGTTCTGTAATATTTAGCTGGAATGAAAAGTAAATCTAGTTTAGTAATACAAGGCTGGAGTAGAATGTAAACCTAGTTCTGTAATGAAATTTGTTCGCTATGATGTCTTGGTAATGATACTTGGATAATATGAAAATAATTTTATGTTCATGTTTTTACATTCTTAGGATTATGTACTATTTTATATTCTACATGATTACCCTTACTGATCATTTAATCTAACCCTTTTCATATGTCTTATTTTCCCTAGGATATTAATAATGGTTTTTGGTTGGAAAACTATAGGGGAATATCATTATGGGATATCTTGAAGATTTTTCACAAAGTTAGCAAAATGTGTTCCAAGTTTCCAGAGACACTAAACTAATATGGCCTTTGGGATTATGTTTTTGTGATGTATTTCGTATTATGAATAATTAATAAAATTTATATATACATTATTCTTAGGTCACTAAAGTTGGTATCATGGAGATGGATTAGTCAACCTTTGGAAACTAGGACGTGAAAAAATTTAGTGAGATACATAGGGATATTTCTGAGGATATGTCATGGGATGTATTTAGGATAAGTCTAATTATAGGTTAGAGTCATAGAATTTTGGTCGCAATCATGAATAACCTAGTATTAAACATAATATATTAGGGATTGAATGTACCCCCTGATTATATTGTTTTCCTAGTATGATTTTTCCTCTCACATTATTTTTTTAGGGTTTAGATAATGGATGGAATCTAAAGGAACCATGTTAATGATGAATGTAATAGGAAATGCAATGATTTTTATTATGTGAAACCAAATTTTATGGGAGATATAATGAAGAATAGTGTTGGTATGAATACAAAAAATTAACATGTCATGAATCTTTATAGGCTTCCAAATGATCAAAAGAGGGAACAAAGTTCTCTTGAATCTTTCTTAAGGCAACATCCATCTTATTTTAGTTGAATGACAAAAATGCACTAGTTGCTGATAAATGGATTTTTACCATTGAAATGATATTTTTCATTATCTATTGTTCAAAACATGAAAAGGTTAATTTGGGAACCTATCACTTGGAAGGTAAAGAGAATATATGGTGTAAATTTATCAAGAATACGAGTTAAAAAGATAATATTGAATCTATGTATTGGAATGTGTTCAAGGACTTATTTTTTAGTATGTAACTTCCTCGTATTATTCTTACAAAAAAGGAGATTTCATTTTCCCATATATCTCATGGTTATGATATGAAAACAAGGATGTAATTCAATATAAACTCTTAAAATTATGAAAAAAATAAGATTAGATTTTATTTATGCTCAAAGTGTTGAAGGAAATATGGATAAAATTGTATGAAAGGGACTAATAAATGTTTTAAGTGTGGTAGAGAAGGTCATAAATCATTTTTATTTTAAAGTAATGGGAACAAACATAAATATCCAATGAGTAAACCCCACACAAATCAGTGTTTCAAGTACTATGAAATGGAGAATTATGGTAACCAATGCCCTAATATAATGTTTATTGATGATAATCGATGAAAAAACCCTCTTAAAGAGAATATAGAAGGAAAATATCAAGCGACAACTATTGAAAATTTGGAGTATGATAATAAATTTTTAGAATGAGTAATTGTATATATAATGGGATACTATAATAATTTTTTAGAATAACTTTTACGATATTATGGAATAATGAAATATCTATGTTGTGGTCCACTATGGGATTCCAAATGTATTTGAATGTATATTCTTAGTGGTACCAGTAACTATGAAAAGTGATTGAGGTGACAAGGTGATGTTTTAAGGAAACACATGATTAAGGGGAGGATATCACTTAATATGAACATGATGTTGAGATAATGGTATTTAGATAAAGATATGTTGGATATGAATAAGTAAATTGGATGATATTTGTTACCTTGGAACTGGTTATGGATTTATTGATATGTGGGTCTTGGATGAAGTTTATATCTTTTAAAACTTTAGAATAAAGAAACATGCATGTTATCAATAAGGATATAGGATAATTCAGATTAGTACTATGAATCAAGATAATATATGATTAATGTGTTCAAATTTTTGGTAATATTACCAACAAGAGATACCTCATGATATATAAGGGATAAATGTTAAGCCAATTTAGTGATCCTTTTTCTAATGATTTGGATTTTCAACTTTAAGAAGGACTGTAAGGTTATAAATTTAAAGAAAGTTTAGGTTAAACATCAGATGAAGTTTTTTAGAATAATTTATTATTTAACCATTAGTGGAATTATGAATATTTGATTACTTGTACTAGTATTTTTGTTGTGACAACGATATATAGAATAACCTATCATTCTATTTTCAGATCACATTATTTGTTAACACTTCTGGAAAGAAATATTCAACATCATTTCTTTGAATAAGTGATAAAGTGAAAACTGTTCAAGGCATGACCAATGGTGATATTTTACTGAAATCAAGTAATTATATATTCTCATAAAAATTATTCAACATTTAGTAATGGTATTGGGATTTAAAAGGGTGTCCTATTATTATCATTTTTCATTATATGAATGACCACTTTCATGTTCCTTTAGTTTACTGTTTTGTAATTATTAACTTTCTATTGATCAACCACTTTCTTGTGATCAATGATATTTATCAATATCTATGATTATATAATCTTTTCCTCCATACCCAAATCTTCACCTATTTTATCCTTGTCATGATTTACTTTGGGAAACTATTATTTTCCAACAACTCATTTTTAAAAGAATGTTTCTATTCTTTGTTTTTACGATGTATTGTTCTTTATTTTTATAACCCCGTCTAATTTCAAGAGAGAAATTCATTTTATGGGGGGTAGAATATAACACCTTGATATTTTTATAAGATGTATTTTTTATTTCTTTTATGTATTTTTTTGTACGATACACCATGATATGCTTGCATAATACGCAAAACCAACTTAGCTTGTGGTATACCCAAGCCTATTCTTGGATTGTGTTACACAAAATTTCAAGTTATTCTGATAGAATTAATTTAATGAAATACTGATTTTATGTGAAAAACTAAATATTATTATGTTACCTTATAACCTATTCATTATAACGGTGGGTATGAACAATATTAACTTTCCTCTGAAAAACTATTTAAATGAATATAAATGACATTAAAAAGTTATAAAATCACTTTTGAGGGATTTTTTTGATATAATATATATGTAATATATTCACTAAATTGTTCAAAATTCATATTATTTGTTTTCTATACATGGTATAAAAACAAACTCAAATTTTCGGAAAAAAGATGTATTTTTTTAAAAATGTAGTTTTTCCACCTTTTTTATGGTGCAACCATTTTAAATCGTGCTTGTGACAATTTTATATATTATATTTAAAGACATAAACATGTTACTTTAGATATTGATATAAAAATTTAATTTGAATTAATTTTTTATATTTTTTAAATAACTTTCAAGTTCTGATGAATATTAAAAATACCATAAATTTTAATTGAAAACAACTGTTTTCATGAAAATAATTTATATGGTTAAATTATATTGTAGAATGATTTTAAAATATGAATAGTATAGATTTTTATCATTAAGTATAATTTACACCATTTTCATTTATTTTACATTGAATTTTTATGTAAAAACATTTCAATCTTTTACAATGTTTTAACTTTTAAAACTCATTTTTCATTCCAACAATGAGATTAATTTTAAATTAATTACAGAAAATTAAATGTTTTTAATTTTTAAAAATGGATTCCATATTTTTAATCAGTAGGTTCAAATTATGTAAATATGATATTTTCATTTTTATTTATACTTTATGAATAGTAACTTTGGAGATTTTTATTTACCATGGTTAATGTTAAATTGAGTAAATTAGGGTAACAAATAATAAGATATGGACAATAACATTTTCCTAAAACCTGAAAAATATAAATTGGATGTATAATAGTGGACCCTTAACACCTAAGGACATAAATTTTCTCATTTAATGGACTCTTGTCCATGAAAATCATATATATTATTAAAATAAAAAAAGGGACAACATGTCACCCTCTTATTTATTATAAGTACAATATTTTTAATATAATGATAAATATGAGATAAATTAGACACTAAATAGTCTCTAGAAATATAATTAAATTATCTACATCATGGTAATTTATTTATAGTTTTTAGATATTAAATAATTTCCTTAAATTCTTATACAATGAGGATGCAGAAATTATTTAATTATTGAAAAAACAATAAAATAATTTTAAATAAAATGATAATAACCATTCAAAGACAAAAAAACTTGAACAAATATTATTTGTAGATTATATGTTGACCAAAATCATCCAAGGTTCTAGTTATTTACCATTTAGATATATATGAAATATATTATGAAACTTATAATATTTTATTTGAAGGGATGTTAAAGTTGTCACATTCATGTTTTAATAAATATAACATTTTTATTGTATAATTATACAGAAGATACATTCTACTATAAGTATTACTCTGAAATTTATATAATTTTTCATCATCATATTTTTTTTATTTAACAAATAAGTATGTTTAAAAAATTACACAAGATAGATGTAGTAATTATTTTATTAATAGAAATTTGAAATTAGTATGATTACCAATATTAAGATAAATATAAAATTTAAATAATTAATATATCCAAAGAAATATTTAGATTAACTTGAACCCATAGGAATATAATAAAATGTTTTTTTCTATAATAACAGCTTTTCTTGATATTTTTACAAATCCAAGAATTGATTATTTTCAAAATTGACACTATTGTTGTTTCGTCAAAATAATGACATATTGAATTATCCAAAAATCGTATAACATTTTAAAAAATATAGAATAAATATTATATGGTCTAAAATGTTCTAAATTATTTATTTATGATTTAATTAATATCAAATAAGTAAAAATTTCACCCATTTAATATTGAAATATTTCTTACCCTGGTTAAAATGATATATAATAACTAAGTGATAAATTAAAATGATAAGGTTTAGATATACAGGAGAACATATATAATGTTTATTGGTTTATGAGATTACGACCTTATCTCATATAACCTTATAAATTTGGACATTTTGGAGAGGTTTTTATCAGGTTTTATTTTATTATAAATTAATACTTTTGGAAATTCCAAAAGTTCCCCTCACCTCAATTATAAAAGGGAACCTTATCCCTCACCTCATCACATTATATTGAGCCTTATGTCTCGTCCATACCAGGTATATTTCGCTTCCAAACTTACTTATTTACATTCTAGAGTTTTTGGTCTCCTCAAAATACCAACTCTAGGTCCAATAAGAGGAGATTTAAAGGGAGAACGTCGAAGAATAGGTAACCTCATCTACTGATTCTTTCAAATTATTTATTCTTCTACATCATCTTCATGAGTTGTTTCAATTATAAATAAATAAATATAGTATAAATTATATTATGAAATATTATTATGGTTATGTAAGAACCATATTTAACCTTATATCCATCCTATGAAAAAAAATCAGCACGCGTGTTTATGTACGGTTTACCATGTCCATGTCGTGGTGTGATCTATTTTTCAGAACCATCTTTCATGGATGGATAAAATGATGGAAAATATCAATATATGATTATTATAACATGATATAGATTTCGGAAAAAAAATATATACCGTCCACTTCCATATAATTTCATAATTATGGGAATTATAACATCACTTGTGTATAAGTTTGGCATACCGTCTCCACGATGTGATTTGATTCATTATACATGATCTTAATTAAAGAATAATTATATTAATTAATTTAATGATTAAATATGATATATATTATAGTAATATAATTTTATAAATGATATAACTATAATGAAATAATAAGAACTTATCTGGTGAATCATGTGTAAGAAAATAAAGAAGTTAATACCCAATGGATGAGTAATATTGTTACTAAAAAACAGATGATAATATGATAATATATGTTTACTATGATTCTAGAATAATTTAATGACATCACGTAAATAATTAAATAGGAGGTTTGGATATATACAAAGGATATTAGACCTAAGGTAATGGATTATTTTGTCTCATTTTTATTTCTGTGGGATATATGCCTTATACACCACCTATTTCTTAAGAGTTTTGTTCATAATTCCCATGATTTTTTTTATGATTATTATTATGAAGGTTATGAAATTAATATAATTTTGTTTATTTTATGAGTATTATTATTTCACTAATTATAATTTGGTTCGGTATAATTTTTCAATCTCATTATTATTGGAGATTGATTATACGTAATTATTTACTAGGGTATATTTATCTTCCATGTCCATGTTCTCTAAAAATATTTTCATAAAATTTTACTATTATCCTAGGGATGTTTAAAGTATTTTTTACCCATTTTTTACATTTACTACATGGTTTTCAAGGAATCATGAATTTTTTTTTCATATGAGATACTTTTTGACTTTTCTAGAAAAAGTATGAGAAGAATGTATTTTAACTTATATAGCATGAATGGATTTTTACACTTTCATAACGCATAATTTTCATAAAGCTTATATTAACAAATTTTAAGGTTATTTTAAATTAAATTGTTTTACTTTAAACTTTTGGGGTGTTTTAATAATAGAAAATGTTTGTGAAAAAGAAATGATATTTTACTCAAGAATTAATTTCAATTGTTTTATCAAAATTATTTTTCATCAAAGATTAAGGTTATTTTTCAAGTATAATAACCATATTATTCTTATGGTTGATTATTTTTATTATGGAATTCTATTTTGGAAATACATTTGTTTTATATGGATTATGTTATGATTTAATGTTGTTTTAGAAACCCATTTTATTCTTTAGGTTATGTTATGATGACTGATTTATGTTTTTATGGTACTCATATGTTTGTTTTTCATTATGTGATGGGTGGGGACTATATCTCACTCCAATTCATTGGGTAAATATTTATATCTCATGAGATAGACATTAATGGAATGGAAAGTAAATATGGTTCAGTAATACAGGGCTGTAATGGAATATATATTCGATTCAATAATATTTGGCTGAAATAGCAAGTAAACCCAGTTCAGTAATGGACTTTATCCTCTATGATGGTCTTGGTAATGAGCCTTGGATAATATGGAAATGATTTTCTATGCTTATGTTTTATCCATAATTCAATGTTTTATGAAAATTCTTTTTTATCATGGTTCATGTTCCTTCATGATTTATGCCTTATGAACTGCGAAGATTTATTTCATGACTCAATATTTTTTTATTTGTTATAGATTGTGTGATTTTAAAAATTTATGTTCATGTTTTTACATTATTATATTCTTGTTTTGTATAATATTATCACTGTTTACCCTTAATAAACATCTAACCTCAGCCTTTTCATATTTTTTATTTTCCCCAGGTTATAAAGTATGGTTTTATGTATGAAAACTAAAGGGGTAGATCTTTATCGGAGATGCTGAAGATCTTCAACAAAGTTATCAGAATGTGTTGCTAGTTTCTAAAGAAACTAAACTAATACAGTCTTTCAGATTCTATTTGTGTAATTTATTAAGTATTTCACAAAAGTATTGTGATGCCCTTGTACGTCAAGATTGGGACTCTACAATCAAAGTTCTCATGTGGAATTGCATATCCAATCCTAGTTTATAGAAAAAAATGTAAAACAATATTTAAATTGAGGGAATATAAATAGCCAACCGATCACACATGCTGAACCATCCACTCAAGAAAGGTCCAATGAACACATCTCATATCCATTAGTAAAAATGAAATAGGTTATTTGAGGTGGGTATCTCAATATCTAACCACACATACAAGGAATACCATCCCACTTGGGGTAGGTCCCATAGAAAAAGATGAATTTCACCATATATATATATAGGTACCATGACTATATTTATACCCACAACTCAGTAAACAAGTGACTAAATGAGTGAATCCAAATATCTAACCTCTAACAAGAAGTCAAAACTAAAAGTACCAATGTGACCACAAAGATGGTAGGGGTGAATCAATGATATTTATATTTTATAATTTTTTATATCTCATAAAACAACATTCACCTCTTATTAAAGGGATATAATTTTCCTGTGGACAAGAATACAAGCACAACCAAAAGAAAACAAGAATTTATAAGGTATTCTGCTCAACAAGAGTTTCTACTCCTTGGCATAGTTTGTAAATAATCCAATACCACAAAATCCACCAGAAAAATATATTTTTAAGTGGTTAAAATAAGTATATAATATTAATATACATGCATTTCCATATAATCAAACAATAGTGAAACTGATATCCACAAATATAAATATGTAACAATGATTTTCATAATAACTAAAATAAACCTTCACCAATAGAAATCTGTTTTTTCACTATGTTGATTGTATAAACTTCACTCTTACACTTATTAACAGAAATTATTCTTTAATTTCATACCCATTAGCATGTATTAAATCTTTATTAGACTTTATTATAAAACCTATTTCTAGGGGGTTCGTCTGGAAAACTCCAACTGATGGGTTTTTCTGAGATCTCCTTCTCATTTTTGTGCATAAACTAAAACCCTTTATACCATTTTTATTCCACTCATTAATTCATTTTTTTCATCCAATAATTTTGATATGAAAACTTTTTCCGGTACCCTTTGACCAATGAAACTTCCAACTCTTCAATCCCTGCCTCACCAACCTCTTCATCTGATAATTTCTATATATCATCTGACCAATAAATTTTTTTAAAAATCACTATCCAATATATGTGTATCTAATTATTCAATAAAAAATCTATAATATTAGAAATAAAATTATATATTACTTAGAATGTTATTCATTTCACACATGAATAGTGTTAGTATGGTTTATTTATACAACCCATTATATAGGTGTGTTTATAAAAGATAATTTCATAACCCAAATTTATTTTCCTACTTAATGAAAAATAAAATTTGAAATATCCCCCTCGCATGACAAATACTGGATTATTTTTAAAACCTCTTGTTTATTAAACAACATTTGTGAAGCTCCTAGAAAATTCTCACAACAGCAACTAACTTTGACTTTCCTTTACATCAATGTTTATGGAAGTTCCTCACACTTACATATCTTGGAATTAAAGAACATAATCAACCTTTATTAATACATGGAAATAACCACAACCTTACTTCATGATTTTACATACATTAATCGATCAGCTCAACATTTTCACATTTAAAAAATTTATGAAACATTCATAAAAACTTCACTTCACACCAAGCATTTTTTCAGTGGAAATATTTATAAAAAATTACGTCCACTATTTTTATATCAATTTATAAAAATATTTCATAAAAAATTATCCAAAATATTACTATATTTTATGCACTACTTAAGAAAACTTCAACCATTGACTTTTATATAGAACATTATATCTGAAAACATTATGCAAAGAATAAAGGTTTGTCTGATGAAATTCATCTTGTGAGACCTTATCCGATGAAATTATTTAGCAACGTTCTTTTTGTACTTCTAAAACCATTCTTCTACTTGAAAAAATTTATAAAAACTAAAAACAATCTTCATAGTATGAACATTGTATATAAAAATGAATATATTACCCTCTATACTTATGTAAATATCCCCCCTTTCCAATTAAGTTAGAAACATGAGATATTACAATACTTATAATATTTATAACTTAAGAGTTGAAAATCATCATCATATTTAATTCATTGAACATTTCATCCAATGGAACTCGTGATCATCATAGGATAACAATTGAAAACAAAAATATATACCAATAACCTTAGTTCAACAAACATCATCAAATGTACATAGTTAGGAAAACATCTGATGATCTTTTCCATTTGGTCACCTACCTCTATCTGATGTCCTTTCTTGGAAATCATAATAATGTGATGTGATTTATATACATAACAATGTTAATAAAGTATTAACTAATAAACAGAATGAAATATCCCCAAAAATGTTTTTATACACTTAGAATATTTTTAACTTCATTAGTAGCATCAACACAATTTCACCAGCTTGGTCCCAAAAATACACACCTTTGAATTTCCTTGTCAACCAAGGAACTTAAATCACTAAAAAAATAAACCCCATGCAATGTATCATTTATCAAATAATTCTAATCCTACATTGGAGAACTCATTTTAGGAAATAAGAATCACTAATCAACAATACCATGTTAACCATAATCAGTGACTTAATGAAAATTTATCTTAAACTTCAAACTTCCATAACCTTGTCACTTTTTCCTGTAAGAATAATGTTTACCACATCCGCTTCAATGAACTATTAAAAAATTTCAAACATGAGTAAATCATATCTATCACCATTTAAGCACCCACACAAATACATACTCTTATTTAAAAGGTTAAATATATACTAATGGATGTATTTATGTTTGAAATACCCCTGAAAACACTATACAAAGAAAAGATAATGGAGGGGATGGATTAAAATACATTATACTATAAGAGATGGAGGTTTTACCCACATGATCAAACTCATATTTTGAAAAGTTTCCTTCAGAAATGGTTTATTGAATAAATCATAAACATTATATGTTGTATTAATCACTTGATTCAGTTAATTATTCTCCACATTATCTTTGATAATGTGATATTTTATATCAATGTTCCTAGAAAAATAATGTTTCATTGGATTATTCATGAGACTTATAATAATCTGATTACTATAACCTAGAAGAAGGGGTAACATCACATTTACTAAATAATATTCTAAATGAGTATTTATCCACATAATTTTTGTTTTATCATGACTGGTAGAAACCTACTTTTTTTAATTCATGCTGAGAGTTACTGAATTTTTCTTCTTCATATGTCAAATCACAAAAAAATCCCAAGAAGAAAAATCCACTAGATGTGGATATTATATTATTTAAATTTCCTCCCAATCTATATATATATATAATAGAATAGATCAATATTTCTTAAGATTCCATATTTTATTCTAAAATCAGTTGTACCTTTGATATATTGAAGAATTATTTTTCCTTCTATGAGGTGAGATTATTTTAGATCAATTTGATATATGGAATAAAAAGTAACAACATACACAATAGCTGGCCTTAAATCCATGAGATATAATAAACTTTAAACCAAATTTCTAAACACTTTAGGATTTTACACCTTTTCGTCCCCATATTTTGAAAATGTTTCCTATAAAAAATGGCGTGGAAATGAGCTTTGAGTCTTCCATTCCAAACTTCCTCAAAAGTTCTTTAGTATAATCACTATTGAAATTCATTAGGTGTTTTAAACATGGAGTTTCATTATAATACATCTCTTAAAGATTCATGTCAGAATTCATCATATACAAACACTATTTTTGAATATAAAATTATTTATTTTTATATTTTCTTTAAAAATATAGGGAATTTTCATGTTCTGTCAACATTTTTCATTCCATCTCCACCAAACATCTATTTATTCTTTCAGAAATATCATTCTACATACTATGGCATGTTCATTAAATTAAAATATTTAATAATTCCATTATTTTAAATATAATATCTAAACTCTCCACTTGTATATTTTCCACCATTATAAATTATAATCCTCTTCAAAAAATATCCACATTTTTCCTACACGTCTAATGAAACTTTTAAACATTTTAAGATCCTTTAATTTATATTTAAAAAACATAATACAAGTAATTAGAGTAAATTAATCAATACAAGAAATAAATTACATATTCCCATGTGTTAATTGTCTAATCATGGTCCCAAAAATATCAGAATGTATCAACACCAAGGGATGATTTGAATGTATCTAAACTTTCTTATGTTTTGGGTTTGTAATATTACTTTTTTATAAAATGGAACAATAATGATATATTATTCTTATCATATCAGGAATATCAAAAATACATTCACTCTTAATAATATTTTTCATATTATTTTAACACATATTCCCCAAAGTATTATCCCAAAGCTTATTTTCTTTCATTCTGCTCAGATAGCATGAAATTTCCACATTATCAATTTGGAACATGATTACCTTTGTCTATTGGCCTCTTGAAACATCCTTCCCATATTCAGTTCTCTTATTAAAAAAACCTTTTTAAATAAAACTTTTTTACCTTTATAAAAAAAATTGAAAAAATTAACCAGTTTTGTTTCATCCCCTCAACATATACAAGGATTTTCTGAATTTTAACTTTTCTTCTATAATGATAGAAGATCCAAAACCTTTAATTATGAGTGACTCATCATTTTAAAAAATCAATATTCCATATCTAAGTCTTTCACATTATTCAAAATATTCAAATATACTATCTTGGGTAATGAAGACCCACTCTCTTATATCCATGGTCATTCTCATTTTATATCTTTGAGAGTAGTTTCGACATCTAAGTACTTTTCCTTTCATTTTTTTCAAATATCATGAATTTTGGTATTTTTTTACAAAACATTTTTTTAGTAACATGATAATACATACTTTTTAAAGATTTATAGGTCTTTCACATATTTTAAAAAATAGATTCTAAGGGTTGAAATATATTTTTAAGCTTTAGATTAACTTTTTCAAGTTTTATTGTTTGAGTGGGTTGACTCCCACAAAAATGCGGACATAGTTTCTCCTGGGTTCACTATATCATAGATTAATAAATATGAAATGATTTTTTGTATGCCCAAATCCTCCACAATAAAACATGTAACCATAAAATTTATATTTCCCTTTGTAACTTGTATACTTCCCGGAGTTGTATACATGAATTCACTAACTTTATTACCTTCCATTTTAGAACTTTTTTGTACACCAGAGTTTTTTTATCACCTAAGATTTTCTTCCATATATTATACTTATTTTCATCCTCAATAGAATCATAAGTAATGGCTAATTTTTAGTTATAATGTTAATCTAGCTTTATTATAGCAGGTGGAATTAGAGTGATTCTAAATAATTCATTTGACATTAGTGATGGGATGAAAATATTGAAAATTGAAAAAATCATTATTATTTCCAACACATTACTTTTTAAAACCCAAATTTTTTTGTTTGGAGCTCAAGAAATTATACTTATTTCTAAAGACAGGCTGCCTCTCAATCACCTATGGTGGTAATGATGGGATCTTTTCTCTAGTGATAGGATAAGAGGTTGACTCATCTCAAAGGGTATTTTTTACCCAGTCTTCAAATCTCTTAAATAATTAAGACATGTTGATAAATTCCATCAATAAATAGAATTTTTTACCTTTTTAGAGAAAGTGATTGGCCAAAAACAATAATTTTAAAAGGACACTACACATGGATATTGTACTATCTCTCATTTCATCCAAGTATTTGATTATTCTATTGTTTAAATATATATATATATATGACCACTCTTGAATTTATCACCATCTAGTATAGTGTTGAGCCCCCGTGAAATGTGGTGGAATGTGTTTCAATAGATGTATTATGACAATGAAAGGGGATTACTATGTTTCCATATGAATGGAATCAAAATCCATGTATTTTGAGTCTATTTAATGAGGCATTCCAAACATTCTAAATTCATGTGACAATTACAATAGTGGTTCCTTTTAAGGTACTACTTCTATGCAGGTTTCTAATTAGTTTAAAAGTTTACACAATGTTATATTTGGTGAAAGGTATTTAGTAATGGTTTTGGGTGGGACTTACACCAAAGTGACCCTTTATGGTTTTACCTAGAAGAAGAATTATGTGATGATTTTTTTTGGGAACCAAGAGGATAATATCAACTCAAGCCATATTTGGGAACCAATATTAGTATCTAAACTCAAGGAATTTATAGAGAATCCATGAGATGTATCTCAACTCAAGTTATTTCATGAATGAAGAAGAGTATCACTAATCATGGTGTTTTGGAAAACTAAGAGGATAATCTTGACACAATGTATATTTTGGAAACCAAGAGGAATATCACAACATAATGTATTTTGAGGAAACTATAAAGAGTATCTCAAATATAGGTATATATTTATGGGTATTTTGCATGAAATTATTGGATGAGGAATATTTTAAAAAAGAGTTCACATATACCAAATCATATATTAATGAGGGATTTTTCAAAGAAGGAATGATGTTCTAAAAGATTCTAGAATCCTAAGAAATATTTGTTTCATGTGAAAGGATGTTTTATTTTTATATAATGAGGTTTTTATAACCATATAAGAAATAATTTTAAAAGTGTTAATACATAGATGAATCTTATATGAAGATTGATCATTAAGAAGAGGGAAACAAATAATTCAATAAGACTCTAATTTTTATATTATTTGAGTTCTATTTGAGTGTATAGAAATCACAATGAGTATATAAACATTAGATTTTCCACTGTGTAAAATTTATTTGAAGGGTTTTAAAGGTTGAACCCTACTTTAGTTTTTTGTGGTGGAATACCTCCTCAAAATATTTACATGGGGCCCTTTATAATGGTTTTATATAGAAATGGAAATTAAATGTTTTTTAGGGGACACATGGACACAATATTCTTATGTAGAGGTTCCCCTCGCTTCTCAAAAAATATTTGAAGTCTACCCATGGGAGTTATTCCTCCAAGAATACCTTATGAAGGATTTACTCATAAACAAATAAATTTATCAGACTCCATGCTCCAAATATATCCCATTTTGTGGAATGTATACTAGGGGCCTACTTATAAGAAAACCCCATAATTTCTCTTACTATTAATTCCATCCATTTAAAATTCCAACGATCGCCTAAGATATCCACCTTATGATAAAAAAATTATAAACCATTTAATCATTTTATGAACATAAATTTATCCCACCTTTTTATCAAAAATAATGTCCCAACCACTAAATTATTTCATGACTCCAAATAATCATGCCATTACACTCTAAACTGTATTCTAAAAACTTAATTCTTTCATGACAATAAAAGAATCCCATCTCTGCATCGTTGACGGTGGATTTCTGAGCATATTTCTCACACCCTATACATGGACCTTGGTGGTGTGCAGACTTCACTATTAGCAATTTAGGTGAAAGAAAGGGCTTAGTAATCAAAATTTGAGCTGGAGGAATATCTAATATGGTAAGACGGTATAGGGCATAGCCTTAGTCCAAAATTTTATTAATGTATCTATTACATTATTAGTTTTTGGACTACACTTCAATATGATCAACCCTTCAAGAAATCCTACATCTTTATGTATGAGTGTATAGAATTTATATTGGGGTGTTATTTGATTATAGCATGTGATATTCTGTAATAGTTGTATTATCATTGTAATTACTATATTATTCCATTTTATTGAGAATGATTCTTTGATTTTATTTCCTTATTATTATGGAAATACAATAAAGGTTATAGTCTCTCCACATTACTGATAGACCCTCACCACTTGTTTGTAGACTTTTGTATACAATGAGGTGCACTTGAGGACATGTTTTTCCACCTAAATCGGTATTATTTGGGATGAAATGTCCTTAGATATTGTAATAAATATCTCATATTTTGATTCATGAGTATTAGATATCAAATGTGCAACACAACTTTATATGAATTTGAAGGGACTTAGAGTTAAGAGGGAGTTGATGAATGGATAAATATATCAACCTACAAAAATTGATATAAGTGTTTAGGAATTTATAGTGAAGATAGATAATCTACATATACCTCATAGATGACATTAGGAGTAGGTAATCTATTACGTTGCACCAACTAAAAATAAAAATATTATTTTAGTCTATTTTTAGATATGATTGGATTCAATTTTGTAATTGAGAAAAATGTTATTCATTTAATCTAAATAAATCATTTTATGGTCTTTGGTAATTGGTTAATGGATTATACATTTTAAATCCCCACAATATAATTTATGACACACAAAACAAAAATGATAAGGTTAATCATTTAAGTATTGGAAAAAAACATTATCATGATTTTAAACAATAATAATATGCTCTAAACCATGATGATAGCCTTTTAATATGGTTTTAGAAAGTGTCTGTAGCTTCTATGATAATAGATCACTAATAATTGTTTTAAAAATCATAATACTAAATATACCCTTTTTTTAGGGTTTTAATCCATGATAATAGGGGGAAACCTCTTTTGAATTTTGTAAATTGCGATAATAAGTATTTTTAAATTAAAAATTATTAATTTTGAATCAATTATTAACTATTAAATCTTTTGTTATTTATTTATTTTTATTCATTCTTCTTTATTTGATACTCTTACTGCTTATGGCATTCAATTATTTGATATCATGGTTATACCATAATGGCCTTACTAACAACACTCTGATATAACTTATAATATGTAGGTTATAAATATTAATTAATTTTTCAATCAATATAATATATTATTCATATAACTAATAATGACTAATCAATAATTAATAAATTGTAATAACTAATTTTAAAATTAAAATATTTTAACTAAAAAAAATTAAAAAATAGTATTTAGTCATTAAAAATATAAATTAATAATTATTAGTAATGACTAATAATTGTTAGCTAATAGTTATAAATTAATAAAAATAATTAGCAATTAAAAATAAATAATAATTAATAAATAATATGAATTTATAATTAATACATTTTAATAAAAAATCAAATCAATATAAATAAATTAGAATTAACAGAAAATGATAAATTATAATAAGTAATTAATTATTATTACTAATTAGTAAAAAATTGTAAATTAATTTACAATAAATTAATTATTGTTAATACTTAATAAAAATCAACTTCTTATTAAAAACATTAATTAATAGTTAGACATTAATAAATAATAATTAAAAATTAGAGAAAATAAAAAAATAAAAAATTAATTTTTAATTTATAATAAAAATCAGTAATAAATATTTTTTAATTAGTGATTAATAATTAAAAATTAAAAATTTATTAAATAAAAATTATTAATTAATAATATAAAATATTTAATAAAAAAATTAATTATAGAATAAAAATATTAATTAATTAATAATAATAAATAATACACATTTATAAATAATAATTAATAAATGGTAACAACTTGTTAATAATTATAACCAATGACAAATAATTCGAGACTAATAAAGATAAAAAAATTAAAAAAAAATAAGGAATTGACGATAATTAATTTTATATTAGTAAAAAGTAATTAATAACTAATAATTAGTAATAATAAAGGTATAATACCAATAATAATTAATAACTGTTAATTAAATATAAGTAAAAAACTATATTATTAATAATTTTTAATTAAATTAAATAATCAATAATCAATAATTATGTATTATTAATAATTATATTATATTAAGTAGTTAATATTAATTAATTTTTAATTAATTAATATTAATTAATAATTAGTCATTAGTAATTAATAGTTTATTGTTAATTTATAATAAAAATTATTCAAATTCATAGTTTTTAAATATTATGTATTAGTAATTAAATAAAAAATAACAAATAAGAAATAATAAATAAGAAATAACAAATAATGGATAATAAATAATAAATAATAAATGGTAATTAATAAGAATTAATTATAAATTAAAATTCATAATTTGAAAATTTTAAAAAACAATTATTAATTAATAGTAAACAATTATTGATTAATAGTTATTAACAATTAATAATAATTATAATTTTTTATGTAATAAATATGAATATTAATTTTTAATTATTAATAAATAATTAGTATTTATAAATTAATATTTAATAAAAATTATAAAAAATATATTATAAACAATTATTACTTATTTTTTAATTATTTTTTAATTAAAATATGAACTTATTCCTTAGTAAAAATTACAAACTCATTATTACACATTAATTTTACTGAAACCAATTGGGGTCAAGACCCTTTATTAAAAAGAAGAAGGAAAACCCTTATTTTACAAGGATAAGGATCCATAATATGTCAAGCAACCCAAAGGAAATGGAAAGATGGCCTAAAAAAATAAAATCCAACAACATGACCTGAAGTCCCGAATAAAAAACAATCATGACTTAGAGGCTATGTATAGGCCCAAGGATTAAGAAAAACCTAATCAAATTAGTATGAAACACATAAAAAAAATTAGTTCATTGCTTGTCACCCCATTGATGGTAATCCCTTCCGCTAGAGAATTAACCTCCTCGTATGAATGAGTGATGACAAAGTCAATAGAGGATATAGATTCTAAGTATTTAACCCATCGTGCAGTCAATCACCATTCGAGATAGATAGTGTTTATTTTGATGGATTTAACAATAATGGTGGAATTAATTACTATTAATCACCACATAAGATTTATTATATTTATATATATAAATAACTAATAATTATTTAATATTCTCTATAAATTACTAATTTTTAATTACATAATAATTAATAATAAATACCAATTACTAACTAATTATTATTTAAATATGCATACATATTATCAAAGATCTCAAAATTAGAATAATAAGGGTTACTTATTTCTATGATTCTTTAAATTATGTAAATAAGTACCATTGTCATCCGATTATGAATGGATTTTTTTGTTGGATTTGTTGTCAACCACTATGAAATATTTTAAGTATTTATCAACCATGGATTTCCTATCAAAAAAATTTAAAATATAGAATGAAGAAGATGTGTGTGATGGAAAAAATATAAAATGATCTTTGTATTCATGTATGATCTTTACATGGAGTGTTGAAGTCATTAGAGGAAGTTTGAAGATAATATGGCCAAATACTTGGCAAGGATGTCCCATGAATGCCATGGTCAAGAACTCACTATGGAATGCTAATGACCATGAAATTGTGAAAATGCTAAGTGTAGTTGAATTCCTTAGGGAACATTAATGCTACTGGAAACATGGATCCATACAGTACCATGATATGGTATATATAATTTTTGCTAAAAATGATAAGGGGTTCTGCATTGATGGTCATGGTAAAGGTTAAAAAGAGGAATCCTAGGTTGAAATGGATTTCTAATGATAAATGATCATTTTGATGGACATAGATGTTTGAAAGAAATCCTTATAAGAAATGATTATGAAAAAAGTCATACTAGTGGTAGTTTTTCATCAATTTAAGACTCACTAAAATTGAAATTGAGGAAATGTTATTACATGGTGTATAGTGCGTTTCTTATCATGATTTATGGTACTCAAAATGAAAGGTGAAACAAGGTGTGGCACAAGGTTATTTCTTATGGTGTTTCTCATAAAGTGTGATTATTCCATGTTGATGGAGGTGTTTTGTCATGGTCAAGTAAGTCTTAGTCAATTATAAAGTTCAAAATGAAATGATCTATGGGATTATAGATATTTTAAGTATAGACATCATGTTAGGTCCATAAGGGTCTTTTGTGAGTGATACCCTAGTAGGGGGGACTAGGGTATGAAACTTGTTCTAATCTAAATAACTTAATCTTAAACTCCCACCACCCAAAATGATTACTACTACAAAATCGGGTTTATCCAGTTCTTGGGATTTAATAGTTTAAACTAAAAGTACAACACCCCAATATTTAATGGTAAGTCCCTTTTTAATTTAACGTTTTTGATAGCTAATGTTGCATGGAAAACTGAGTTTAAAACGGTGATATGCCATTAGATATTAACATGACTATTGGATTAGTTATGTGACCATTAGGAATAGTAATCTTTTCATTGTAATTAAAAACTCACTTATGAAATTATAAATAATATTTATGTATCTCATAAATGAAGATATGATATATTTATATCAAACAAAAATTAAATAAATGTATTAAAAATGATAAATTATGTGCTGTTATTTCTGTGAAAAATAAATGTATATTTACAGCTTTATAATTAATATAACGATTTAAGGGAAAATTTATTTTCATTAAATATGTCCATAAATTTATATTTGTTTCATTAAAATTATAAGATAATTTTATGTGACCATAATTAATTTTTCAAAGTGTCGCAAAATCGATAATAAAATTAAAATCGGTATTTTTTAAATAAATAATGATTTTATTTAAAAATTAAAATTTTCATATTTATAAAATTAGTTTCATAAAATGGAGTTAAATTTTGAAATATACACATAAAAATGGTTATGGTTAATTTCTTTTCAAAAATAGTTACATTTTTGGTGAATAATGAAATATGAAAATTTACGGTGTTTAACTTTATAAGTAAATAAATGAATTAATTGTTGTGGATGATTCATGGATGAGGTAAACACTCATTATTTAGAACTAAAATTCCCTATTTACTGTATTTAGTCACAATAATTGATGTTATTGATAGTCTTGAGCCAAAATAATAAACTAATGAATAAAATACTAAAAACACACCTCTCTTCCACAATAAATACCTCCTCTCCCCACCACTTCTCCTGACACATTATAAGCCTTTAATATTATATTAATTATAAAAAAATACCTTCCCAAGCCTCTTCCATATGTCCAAGACGAACTAGTATTACCAAAATACCAAAACCATTTGTCTTAAAGAGGTTCCCAATGAGATGATATCCAAGAGGTAAAATCCTCCTTCTTCCCTTTTATTTTACATTATTTTCATATACTCTCCTCACATAACCTATAAAATGTGTAATGGTAACTATAGTATTATATATATACCATAATTTTATTGTTCTAATAGATTATCCATCATCAAATCCTTTATCCTCTACTTTTATTTTAAAAATTAAAATATCATCTATGATGTGTTGATTCACCGCCTACATTGGGGACAAATTTTCATTTTCCATTACCACCTTCAAGTATTGTCATAAAATAATTATTATGGTTAAGAAATATTTTAATATAAATATTATAAGCTATATTGTGTTCTTAAACTAATTCATTAATATAATATTAAATTAAAAAACACAAGTTCATGTTGGTTGCACAAACTTCCAAAATAAATTAAGACATTTTCATCAACATTTTATCTAATGAATCATTCTCATAACATATAACCAAATGATATATGATGTCATATAAACTTATTTAATTTCATTAATACTAATAAATATAACTTATAGAGAATTTATTCTAATTCTATAGGAACTCCCATATTTATACCCAAGGGAATCGATCATAAAACCATGAAACAAATGCTCCCAGAACAAAAAAAAACTAAACATTATAAATATTCTAAATGACTGTAAATGAACTTAATAAAATTATTATAAATAAAATTTATTTTGAAGAGGTTTTGAATTAACTAATTAATGAATATAATTTGATTTTATAGGATATTAAGTATAAGTGAAGAATTCTTTTAGACATAAGGTAAGGGTTTTATAATCTCACTTTTATTTCTGTGAGACATGCCATATTCACCACTTATTCCTTGTGTTCTTTTATGTATACTTCCCTTTTATATATCATATCATGACTCCATTGATTTTCATGTTATTCAATGTTTCTTTAGACAATTTTTACTTTAATGGGGAATACAGTTTGACTTATTACAAAGTATTAAAGGAATTATCAACCCAACTTCCATTCATTGGATTAAATTTATACTCTAATGATTATATAATGTTATGATTATGTGTGAAATTACTTTTTATTATATTATTTTTTCCCAATTTTTTACTTAAATTTAAATCTGATACGCACAACCAATTCATTTGGTTAATGTTCACACATTCTTTTAAAAAATACTCTTTTAAATGTTCATTTTTCCAAAGCTTAAAAGAAATGTTTTTTAATACTTTTACGGAATGATAATGTCTTACCACTTTATAGAATAATAAATTCCTTGAGGAGTACTTTATAATTTTATAATGTCAATTTTAAATAAAAAAATTTCTTTTATGATTTTATGATTTTTGTTTCAAATAAATGATTTAAAAAAAAGTTGTATTTCTCTTAGGAAATTTTCAATGATTTTATTAGAGTATTTTCATCTATCTCAAAACACTTTGTTATATATTTTTCTTAAATGAGTTTTATATCATATGATACCATCTAAAATATTTTATTTAATTTTCTATGATTAGTTTGGCTATGGATAATCTTTTTTGATATCATTCATCGTATTATACTGGATGGTTTATGATTATTTTTATTGTTTGGGGAATATTATTAACATTTCATTTTCTATTTTCAATATGAATGTATATATTGATTTTGTTTAACTTTTTTTATATTTGGAATAAATTAGACTTAGTATGTGAAGGGTGGGTTCATTATAGAAGCATTGGTAGGTCTCATGAGACAAAATAGTTTGGTTATTGGCTGATGCCTTACCCAATTATGTATGGTGTTTTGGTTGAAGCATTTATGGTATGTTTATAATGTCCCACATTATTCATTACCTCATGATGAGATTATTTATAGATAATCCATATGATTATTAGACTAGAATGATATCCATGGTTAACTTTCATTCCCATGGTATTATTATATGACATTATTTTATCATCTTTTATTCCTACCATATTACACCCATGATTATGTTTTAATGTCATGTGTTTTTAGTTATTCAAGTTTCCTTATTGTTTATATTTATTTATGATATATTTTATTGAATTCTTACACTTACTAATCATCTAAACTTACTCTTTTATTTTGTTTTTGTTTTTTTCTTGGATTTCAAGAAGTATATTATGATTAAAATACACAGATAATATCGAAAAAAAGGTATTTCTCCAATGGAGTTTCATTATTGTATTCTATTTTAAGATGTAATGTAAAACATATGATTGTATCTTTTTTTATAAAGCTACTAAACTATTTAGTAATTTGGGATGTGATCACTTGTACTTAGTAACAAATGTAATAATGTAAGGCACCAGATCTGGGCTACTAGGGTTAGGGTATTAATAGTTGGTATCATAGAATGTTTCATACAAACTTTGGAAACTATATTTACAAAAACATAGATTAGGAAAATATAACCCTATAACTGACTTTGAGAATATTCCCATGTAACTAAGATTAATATTTTGAGATTATTTATACATAAATTTTTAAATTACATTAGGTGTTTCACTTTATATAAATTATACATTATGTTTCATAATGTTATGATCTAATATATTTTATTCCATAACTTACGATTGAATACTAATGTAAGGGATATAAACAATATCAATGCACATAATCCATGTAGGTATTTCCATTCTATGAAATATGTTGATGTTGGAGATAGAACTGTAGATGGAGCTGAAAAAATTATAACTGTACTAGGACAACTAACTTAGTTTATGAGTAATAACCTTACCCATATAGAGCATTACGATCCACAATGTGGTGTAAAAATGATAGACCACTTCATGTGATAACAACCTCTATTATTCAGTGGGACACCAAATCCTTTTGTATCTAAGAAATGGATTTGTTTCTTGGAGAAGATATTTCTATCTTTAGAAAGGAACGAAAGGGAGAAGGTTATCAGGGAAGTTTATCATCTCTTAGGAGAAGTAGATCAATGGTGGTCATTAATTCAAAACACAAATAAGGATGAAGAAATTGAAAGAATGTAATGGAAGGATTTTATGGAACATTTTTGGAAAAATATTTTCCTAGAGAACAATAAGAAGACATGGAGAGGAAATTCTTGATCTTGAGACAAAATTAGGAAGAAAATGTTTCTAAGTATGAAGAAAACTTTATAAGGTTATCCAGACATGCTACAAAATACGTACATAATCCAAAGTGTAATATTTACCTTTTATTTGATGGGATTAAACCAATACTTAAAATGGAAACATTTTCCCAAAAATTATCATCGTATGGGTAGATAGTATCATGTACTATCAAGATAGAGATATAATTTTCCAATCTATATGGCTTCTAAGGGAAGAATCGTAAGAATAGGGATACTAAGTACAGCAAAAAAGGAAATACGGAAGAAAAATATGAGGGTAATAATAAAAATTCTAACTTGTAATAAATTTGGAAAGAAACATCACAGAACATGTCTATTGGGAATGGTAATTTTGTAAAAGTGTGGAGAAAAAGGCCACCAGGACCGTGATTTGAAGGGGAAGAAAGAAGTCCATAAAGTTTTATGTTTTAGATATAAGGATATGGGACACTTTGTCCATGATTATCTAATAAATAAATGAAATTTTCCCATAAAAGGAAAAAGGGAACAATGCCATTCTTATGTAGTCACAACAACTAAGTTTTAATTTCATAATGATGTGGTGGTGGGTACTTGAATCATCTCCTCAAATTTATCAAAAAAATTATTTGATTCTAGATTGTGGTATTCTTTTAAATCTTAGCAGTTTTCTATAAAAATTAGATATTTCTAATTCACCTTTATAAGGGAGTTTTCAATCAAAACTCCTAGTGGAAAACTTATTTCATTAAATATGTATCAGTAAGTTCATTGTATGACACATAAATTTACTCTAATTTCTGATTTTATTATCATACCTATAGTAGATTTTTATGTAATTTTGTGTATAGACTAGATTTCAAAATATAATTAATTTTTTTTAATGATAAGGAAATTATTATTCATTATGAATATATGGAATTTATTATCTTTATAGTGAATAATTCATCAGCAACATTATATCTGGATCCACCTCAAGTAGCTATTCTAAATTAAATTATTAGAGAAGAAGATAAAATAAACATACTAATGAAAAATGTGATCTTTATGTTTAGTATATACTTATCGTATAGGAATACATAAATTTATTAATAGAGATATTACCTAAACACCCTCCCATGTGGAAATTTGACTTTTCTATTGATTTAATCTTGAATGAAAGACCTATATAAAATACTCCCTATAGAACAACCATGTTATGGTTAATATATTCAAAGGAACACCTAGAAGAATTGAGTGGTAAGGGATTTATATTCCCTAGTGTTTCACCTTGGGGAGCTTCTGTTCTTTTCGCTAAGAAGAAATATGGATCTATGAGGATGTCCATTAACTATTTTGAGATCAATGCGATTATGATAAAAAATAATTATCCGTTGCCTCACATTGATGACTTAATTGAAAAAATCATGATGCTCTACATCTTTCAAATATTGATCTTCATTTTGGATATCATCAATTTTGTGTAAAGAAGGAATACATTCCCAAGACAGTATTTTGAATAAGGTATGGCCATTATGAGATTACAGTAATTCCATTTGGACTGACTAATTCACCTTCTATTTTTATGAATCTAATGAATAGAGTATTCAAGGAATGTCTGGATAATTTTATTATGGTATTTATTAATGATATATTAGTGTACTCTAAAAGCTATGTGAACCATGAAAACCACATTCATATTGTTCTGGAGACCCTTATAAGAAAATGGTTATATGGGAAGTTTAGAAAGCGTGAATTTTGTCTTCAAAAATTTATTTTCTTGGCCATATTGTATCCAAGTATGGAATCTCATTTGATCCTATAAAGACAATTACAATCCAGGAATGTCCTACACTAACGAACATAACTGAGGTACATAGTTTCAGTGGTTTAGCAGGTTACAATTACAATTTCATTTAGAATTTGGCCTGATTAGCTAACTCTTTTACCAAGATTACTTGTAAAGGGACTAAGCCTATTTGGAAAAAGTAATGTGAAGAATGATTTGAAGAATTGAATATAATATTATTGAATTCTGTGATCTTGAATCTACCATTTAGAAAGGGTTGTTTTGTGATTTATATTGATTTATCAAAGAAATAAATTGTGTGTGTCCTAATTAATAATGATAGAGTTATTTCTTATGAATCAAGGAAGTTAAAAATTGATAATCAGAACTATAAAAATAATGAACTTGATTTTGGAGTTGTAATCATTACTCTAAAGATATAGAGACACTATCTCTATAGAGAAATATATAAGAAATATATAGATCATAAGAGTTTTAAATATATCTTATCATATAAATAACTCAACATGAGCCAATGTTTATGTATTGATCTACTCGAGGACTATGATTTTTCAATACACTACCACCAGGGGAGAAAAATATTGTAGTAGATGCATTATGAAGAAAGGATCGTGGATTTGTGAACAAAATAAGGATTGAAAGGGATCCTATGTATATGGATCTAGAAAATATGGATATGTGAATTATCAAGGAAGGTGAACATCACAAATTTTCTAAATGGTTGATAGAATATATTTATTAGAAAAGATAAAAAGTTCACAGTCTGAGGCTGAGAATTTTCAAAAGAAAATTAAAGATGTGAATAATGATAAATTGGTAGACATAATATATGAATATGGAATTTTGAAATTTGGGAATAGACATTATGTTCCCTGTATACCCAAGCTAAAAACATAATTATTGGATGATTTTCAAAGCTTAAATTTCCTTATACACCTCAGTAACACTAAGATATATAAATATTTGAAGGAATATTTTTAGTGGGATAATATAAAGCTAGAAATTTATGATTATGTATCAAGATGCTTAGTTTTTCAACAGATGAAGGATGAAAGAAGTCATCCTATATGATTCAGGTAACCTTTACCTATTCCTACATGGAAATAGGATGATATTTCTATGGATTTTGTCATTGTATTTCCAAATACACCGAGAAACAATGATGAAATATTGGTAATTATTGATCAACTTACCAAATATTCACATTTCCTCTCTATAAGGGAGGATTTTCCATTGGCGTGCCTTACATGACTCTATATTAATGATGTTTTAAGACTCTATTGTGCACCTCTATCAATTTTTTCTACTCGATATATCTATTTTACATCAAAATTATGGAAGAGTCTTCAAAAGGATTTGGATACTAAGCTTCATTTGAACACTACTAATCCCCTACAAATAATAGGAAGTTTGAAAGGACTATTCAAACAATAGAATCCATGTTGAGATCATTCTCACATGAATTTAAATGTATGTGGGATCATTATTTACCGTTGGTATATTTTTACGATAACATTAGTTTACGTTCAAGTATTCTAATAGAACCATATAAAGTGTTATATGGGAATAGGTTTCATGAAAAAACATGTTAGGATGAAGTTACTGAAAGGAAGATTATAAGCCCAAAAACTGTGGAGGAAACAACATCAAAGTTAAAGACTATTTAAACCAATATCAATGTATCTCAATGTAAGCAAATGAGTTATGTTGATAACCAAAGAATGGATTTAGATTTTGAAGTTAGAGATTTGGTTTTTTTTGAAATTATATCCATTGAAGGGTGTCATAAGGTTAGGTATGAAAGGGAAACTGAGCCTCATGTACATGGAAACTTTTGAAATATTAGAGAGAATTGGAGTTGTGTCTTATCATTTGACAATTTCACCTAGCCTTTCTAAAGTCCACGATGTGTTCCACATCTCTTTGTCAAGGAAGTACATTCCAGAACTAACACATGTTATCACTTATGAAGAAATATTATTGGAACCTAATTTATCATACTTTGAATAGTCTATCTAGATCTTGGACATAAAGAACATGTGTTTAGGAATAGGATGACTCGACTGGAAATGGTACTTTTAGAAAAATCATAAAATTAAAGAGGTGACGTGGGAACCAGAGGGAATTATTGTTAGGAGCTACCCAAATATTTGTATGAGGTGAAATTTTGGAAATTTTGAGGATGTAATCTTTTATTTATGGGATAATTTAACACCCCAAGATTTAATGTTAGGTCTATTTTAATTTTATAATCTTTGATAACTTATGTTTCATGTAATATAGAGTTTAAAACCACAATATACTATTAGATATTAACATGAATGTGGGAATAATAATCTGACCATTAAGAATTTTAATCCAACCATTAGAATAATAACCTCACCTATGAATGTATAAATAAAATTTAGGTATATCATAAATGAAAATATAATATATGTATATCATGTAATAAGTAAATAAATGTTTTATGAATGATAAATTAAGTGTCAGTGTTTTTTTGAAACATAAATATTTTTTTTAAAATTTATAATTAATATAATGATTTAAGTGAAAATTTATTTTCATAAAATATATTCATTAATTAATTTTTTGTTACAATTTAATTATAAGATAATTTTATGATATTATAATTAATTTTTCATAGTGTCGCAAGATCAGTTATAATATTAAAATCAGAAATTTTTGAATAAATAGTGATTTTATTTGAAAAAAATTCATATTGAGAAAATTATTTTCCTAAAATTGAGTTCATTTTTGAAATCTACATGACAAAAAATTATAAGTGTTTTTTTTTGTTATTTTTATAAATAATTGAATTTTTTGAATAGTGAGATACAGTAGTTTATAGTACTAAACATTATAAGTATATAAATGAATTATTGAGTCATGGATTATATAGAGATGGGTTAAGAACTAATTATTTTTAACTCAAATGCTCTATTAACATTATTTAGTCACATTAATAAATATTATTTATAGTATAGAGGAAAAATAATAAACTAATGAATAAAATATTCAAAAAAACACCCTGCTTCTCCAATATAAATATAACCCATCACCACCCTATACCCTCACACCTTATAAGACTTTATGATTTTCTAAATTCTAACTGAAAACCTTCCCAATCCTCTCCCACAAATCCAATATCTTCTAGTATTACCAAAACAAAAAATCCAATAGTCTTAAGGAGGTTCCCAAGGAGACAATATCCAAGAGGTAAAATCCTCATTCTCTTTTATTTTATTTTATTTTCTTATCCTATCCTCATCTCCCATATCATAATATGAATGGTAACTCCAATATCAGATATATACTATAATTTTTTCATGCTAATGGATTATCCATAATCAAATATCTTCTCCTCTCCTATTATTTTAAAAAGGAAAACATTATCTATGATGTGTCGATTCACCAGCTTCATAGACAACGAGTGTTCATTTTCCATTACCACCTTCAATTATAGTCATAAAAACCATTATTATGGTTACATAAGATTTTAATATACATATTATAAGTTATATAATGTTCTAGAATAGATACATAAACACAATATCAAATAAAATAACACAATTTCACGATGGTTGTAAAAAACGCCAAAACAAATTAAGACATTTTCATCAACAATTTTTCTAATGAATCACCCTCATACCATATTAAAACTCATATATGAGATCATATAAAATTATGTAATTTCATTAATAAAAATAATTTCACTTATTAATAATTTATTATTATTTGACTAGAACTCTCATATTTATACTCAGGGGAATCGACCATATAACCACGAAACAAACACTCTTAGAACAATGAAATTAAACATTATAACTCATGTAAATAGAAAAAAATGAACTTAATAAAATTATAATAAATTAAATATACGTTTTATATGTTCTTAATTAATTAATTAATGAATATAATTTTATTATCCATGAAATTAAGTACATGTGAAAAACACTTTAATAAATAAGGTAAGGGTGTTCTCATCTCACATATTTTTATGAGACATGTCTTTTCACCTGTTATTACTTATGTGTGGTTTATGTATAATTAAAATTGACATATAATATCATTAATACATTTATAAACATTAAATTTAATGTTTAATTTGATAATGATTACTTTTATGGGGCATACATTTCAACTGATTACAAATTGGTAAGATAATTCCTAACCCAATTTCCATTATTTAGGTTTAACATCAACTCCTATGATTATGTCATGATATGATTATGTATGAAATTAATTTTGATTATATTTTTTTTATTTGCACATGGTTTATGTGGATTTATAATAGATACATATAATCTAATCATTTGGTTAATGCTTACACTTTCTTCTAAAAAAATACTCTTTTAAATGTTATTTTTTTAAAGCTTAAATGAAATGTTTTTTAAAAAATTATATGGAATGAGCAGATATTAGCACTTTAATGATTCCTTAATTCCATGGGAAATCCTTTAGAAGTTTACAATGTCATTTTCAAATAAAATTTTTTCTCTTATAATTACACAGTTTTTGAAATAAATGATTTCAAAGAAAAATTTGTATTTCACTTCGGAAATTTTCAATGATTTTATGAATATTTTCATAAATGTAAAAACTCTGTGTTGGATATTTTGATTAATTGAGGTTAACCATTTATGATACCATCTACCATATTCTATTTAATTGTTTATGATTATTTTTTCTGTGGATATTCTATTTTGATACCATTCATCATATTATACTAGATAGTTTATGATTATGTTTATTATTTGGGGAATGTTGTTAAAATTTCATTTGATAGATTAAATATGAATATATATGTTGATTATGTTTTACCCATTTTATATAGGGGCTGAATTTAATTTAGTAATTGAAGGTTGAAGCCTGCTATCACCCCTCGATACCTCAGTAGGTCTCATGAGACAAACTAGTATGGATATTGGCAGATGTCTTACATAATTATGTATGGTTTCTTGGGTGAATCCTTGACTGTATGTTTATTATGTCCAATAATTTTCATTCCCTTATTAGAATATTAGTTATTGATAATACAAGTGATTATTTGACCATTTGGATATCGATGGTTAAGATTCATTCTCAAGATATTATTATATGGAATTATTTGATTATATTTTATTTCTACTATATTTTTTAAAACATTATGTTTTAATAAAATGTGTTTTTAGTTATTCACCTCGCCTTATTATTTATGTTTATTTATTATAGCTTCGACTACATTTTTACCCTTACTGAGAATCTGATCTCACGCCTTTACTGTATTTTATTTTTTCCTCATGATGCCAAGAAGTATATTATGATTGACATGCATAGATAATATAGAATAATGGTGATTCTTACAATGTTTTTTTGTTATATTCCATTTCAATTTATAATAAAAAACATATATTTATATATAGTTTTCCAAAGCTAAGAAATTATTTGATCATTTGGGATGTAATCACTTGTACTTAGTTCCAAATGTAATAAAGGTGTCGGATATTTGATATTGTGGTCATGGTATTTACAAAAATATTGATGTTAAATACCCCCTTTTCCAGTGATGAAAAAATAACTATTAAATGGGGTCTTTAAGAGTGAAAAAAAACATTGTTAAAGGGGGTCCTTTATCTATGATTTTAAAATAGAGCTAATAAATGGTGGTCATTTATTAGTTTTCCTAAAATAGTGTTGATAAATGATGGCCTTTATCAGGGTTAGAAAAAAGTGCAAACAAAGGGGGGCCTTTTTTAGCACATTTTTAGAGGCACTAATAAAGACCCCCTATTAACGCATTTTTAGTAGCACTGATAAATGGTATATTTCAAAAAAATCATTGAAAATAATATATATGTATATAAGTTTATTTATATTGATATGAATATTATATATATATATATATATTTATATTTATATTAAATATATTTTCGATAAGTCTAAATAGATATTATCACTTAATATATAAAATATTGAGTGAAAATGGAATATAAAATAAATATTTTTTTATTAATTAATAATTTCCTAATTATTATCTTAAAAGTGTCATTTAATAAAATTTGGTTGACATAAAAATTAAATTAATTAATGAATGTGGTAATATAATTTGAAAACATGACTTGAACATCAAAAAACCATAATTTTTGATCAGGGTGTCTGTTTAGACTCTACCACATATCAAATCAAATCATGTGATGAGCTCTACGCACTAGATATTAGAAGAAACCCCTAGTCACATTTTTTTAGGCTAAAAAGGCCAATAAGACCACCAAAACTGATTTTTTAGTCGAGGTATCCCAACATTATAACATTAGATGGAATTTCAGCCTTGTTTAGGGGGGGTATTTTTTCCTTTTTTAGTGGTGATTGAATTTATTACATGGTATTACATTCATATTGATATTATGGTTTTAAAATTTTATCATTTTTCTTAATGTAGTTTTATTTATAATTTAATGTATTCGTATTTTCATATATTTATATTTAATAAATCACAAATTTCAATACATAAATCAACATATTTATCTAAAAATTTATTTATAAATATATAAAATAAATAACTATTAGTAATTTTATTTAAATTAAAAAATTATTTATTTTATTTACTTTATAAATATGAATTAATATGTATATATATACCTATACAAGTAGTGTTTATATATAAACATGTTTTTGTCAACAAATAAATTTATATCTGTATATATATTCTAATATATGTAAATAAATGCATATTCTAAAAATGTATTTAAAACAATATCTAACCATTTTTTACATTATAGAAATATATGAATTCATATATCTTTATACATATAAAAATATATATATAATGTTTATATATATATAAATCTATGTATTAATAAAAAAATATATATTTATGTAATATTTTATTGTATACGAAAATGAATATAATACATAATATATAATACTTAATAGGTAATATATAATTTATAATTTATAATTTATAATTTATAATTTATAATATATTTAAATTAATATAAGTTTATATATATATATTAATAGAAATATTATAAAATAGAGAATAAAACATCTTGGTGGAGTGGTAAAGGCATTCGAGTTTCAAAGGAGAGGTGCATGGATCAAATCCTGGCGTACATAGAAGACACTACAATTACACAAAGCGCTAATAAATGGGGTGGGGAAGCACTGATAGGGGGCTCAGATTGGCCCAAAAAAATTCCTCACTTATCATTGCTACAAAGAAACTGATAATGTCCCCCTTTATAAACACTTTTTAAGTGCTATTAAAGGGGGCCTTTATCAAAACGTTTTGAATGAAATGATAAAGCCCAACCATTTACATCACGTGGGTAGCCTGTTATTTTTAAGTGGTTATAAAGGCCCTTTAATATCACTATTAAAGTCCAATTTTGTAGTAGTGGATCTTGACCACATTTTTACCTGAGTCACTCTTTAGTTCTTTTGATAATGACTAGATTGAAATTTCACTTACCTTTTCCTTAATCCAATTTATTCAATGGTTTCTTATACCAAAATCAATGATTTATTATTTTATTAATGTAATTCAATCATACACTCAAGACAAATAAATTTTACTTGATTCACCCACACAAAGATATTTCATGGAGAATCTAACCAACATTGTACTGATGTACCAAAAATACACTAAACACGCTTTTAATTCATATCAACCTATGTATCATACACATATTATTACATGTTTTTTAATATAAATATCTAAAAAACAAAACCCATAAATATCAAGGTCTAGTGTATTTAGAATATTAGGTATATAAAACATCAACTTTAGAATAAGCTACATCAACTTTATTTTAATCTCTAAAATGTGATCTAAAATCCCTTAAAAAATTTATTACTTTATAAGATACCTTTGGGATATATAAATTTACAATACTAGTAATGGAACGATCATGATAATGAAGTATTACATATGAGTTAAGAGGCAAAAAAATGTATCATAAAAGTGGAGAGTCATATATAATCAAATATAATAATAGAATAAATAAGAATATATCACAATAACATGTCATAATAAAAATGTGACAATAGCATAAATCATGAAATCATGTGCATAAGTCAAAGCTCACTAACAAGACAACATAACATAGTGTACTAGGCTTATTTCCCATGCATCATACATGGTATCTTATGAGATGAAATCACTACCCAATGTTTTAAGGTGATATATAATTCTAGGCCCACCAACCACATTATAATATATACATTTATTTGTGTTACAAATAAGGAAAACATGTATAAAGAATAAGTATAAGAAGAACCCATGAAAAAGGAATGGGTTGCATAATCATGTCACAAATAATAACCAAATGATATATCATAAATATTCAAAATACATGGAGAAATTAAATACTAAGAGACATTACTATTTGAATAAATAAACATTGGTTTTAAATATGAAGTTCAAGTTAATTAATGTTCTTATTAATGTAATGGATTGGTAGGTATAGAAAGAAACCTCTTAAGCGATGATTTAAGAAATGAGTAAAGAACCTTTAGAGAAAGTAGGAACATAGTGTTTTTAATAAAAATAGAAATAAACCAAAATAGGTTTCCATAAAATAATCATTTTTTATAACTATTGTTATATTGAATCATTTAATAAACAGGTACATGAAATGAAATATTAAATAGAGAAGTTCCCTTTAATCAGGTATTCCTAGACAATGAAATAAAAAGGTAATTTGAAAATCATGAATATCCACTGAAAATAATTGAAAAATGAACTAGGTATATATGTAAAAAATATATATGAAATATATAAAATTTTATAAAATATATATAAATATAGATATATAAAGTTAAATCATAACTCAAATGAAAAAAGGGTGGTTTGGGAGTGCCCTTACCATGAGTAATAACATGCTTGGATCATATATCTAACCTCATGAATAATCCTATTAAATTTATTAAATACTTAATTTATAACATTTATCATGTTTATTTTATCTATAATTGGTCTTCTGTATTCATTTAAAATCATTTTATTAGGATATTATGTTCATGTTCACCGTTTTGAAGATGTTTGTTTCATAGTTCTGAGGTCACATCAGTTTATTGGTAATTATGAATGTTCTTGTGAGATGATTGCATAACTCCATATGTGAAATTTTATGAATTTAATACATGTTCATAAGACCAAAATTTTCTAAATATAAAATAATCTTAAAAAATCATGGTTCATAGAGCGAAAATATTATAGTTTACTGGAAGTTCATTTTGGTGGTTTTCTCGAACATGATGATCATAATTAGAATAATTTAATAATTATTATTAATATACCCAATATAAAATATGAAATAAAATATAATATACCTAATAAATCATATTTAACTATAAAATTTTTATTAGAACCTTCCGTGAAGGCAGTGAACTTCCCATAATAGGAGTGATGTTTTCATGATTGAATAAATGAGATTGAGGTAAATGATTGTTATTAAACTAATATAACAACATTTTAGTATAATTATGATATTGATGTAATAATATCAAGATTTATAGAATAAATTTATTGGATGATGAAGAAGAAAAAACATAAAAGAGTTTAGTTTAGGTATTTACATATTTATTTGGATTACCTCCATTGAGGACCTACTTCGGAATAAAGAATGGTCTTTTATGAATAAAAAACCTCTAAATCATAGATATTGATTTTTAGAATGTATTTATATATATTTTTTCAAGTTTAAGAAAAAATGATTCATTGGGAGGTGGGGTGGTGAAGGTTGATATTTTTATGGAGAGGAGAGCGATGTGTTTTGAGTAAAATATTCATTAGTTTATTTTTTTCTTAATACTAAAAATAGTAATTATTTTTGTGAAAATGAAGAGTAATTTTTGCATGTGAGGATGGGGTAATGGTTTCTTACAATATGAAATATGAAATTAATCTTTTATTTAGATTATAATATAAAATACTATATTTTTTGTATTTCACAATTCACAAAAACATCAACTTTTTCAGAAAATTAAAATTTACCATAAGATAATTTTAATAGGATAATTATAAAAATGTTATTCATTTTTAAATATAATGTACTAAATATCATTTAAAAAAATTATTTTATGAAAAATAATAATGTTTCATGACACAACTACATTTCTAACATTTAGAAAAACTAATTATTATTTAAACAATTATTATATATTTTATATAAAAATAAATTGTTTTGATTAATTGTTTTATGAAAATAATATTTTATTCCAGAAAATTAAATTTCATAAAAATATATTTTAAAAAATTTAAAAAATATAAGTTTTCCCAAAAAATAATTATGGTATATTTGTGTTAAATATTTATTTTATCATATTTGACAGTTTTATTGATATTTCTTATGATATAAATTCATTATATTTTATTTTATATGATTCCAAAATATTGTTTTAAAAAACTAAAATTATGATTACTATTACAACAGTCATGTTAATATTTATAATTATATGATTTCTATTTTAATGGTAAAGTTTTTAGAAGTCATATAGGGTTTCTACTTCCTATAAATACCTCATAGTTCCTTAATTAACCATTAGTTTCAATTCCTCTCAAATTTATATATTCTTTATTTTTAAAAATATTAATTATATTACTAATTTATTTTTTTTCTTTTTATAGTATTGTTCATGAGTGTTATTATTCTTGGATACCAAGATGGTATAAATTTTCCTATATTAGTTATTTTATGTTCTCATCTTTATTATCATGTTATACTACTTTCATTCCAATTATGTATATTTAAACTCTAAATGTGGTGTTCTATAATAAAATTTTGTTCGTTTTAATTATTTGTTTTGTCAGTTTTATTATGTACAACATTAATAAATATGAAACTTTCTTATTTATAAGGAAAATTAAATATATAAAAGTCTAGGTAATTATATTCTTTGTACTCTAGATATTTTTCCATAAAAATTTAATTTATTAAACTAAGATGAAAATAGTTAAGGTTACTTCTCTTTCATTTCATCTTCAGGTTCCCATGATTCTTCTTTTCTACTTATCATTTTTCCAAAATTCTTTAACAAGGTGATTTTTATTATTTAATATATATTTGTCTATATGGTCCAAGATCTTTTCCAAATGCTCCTCGTAAGAGGGATCAGGATTTTATTGTACCACCTTTGAAGTTATTACTTATGAGAAATCTAATATGTACTTCTTCAAGAGGGATATGTGGAACACATCACACACATTCAACATATTTAGTTTTAGTTCATGTAGATAGTCTATATCACTAGTGTGATAAAAATATAAAAGGGGAAAATAAATATAGTACATAGATTTCAATTTTTTCAAACTTCATGTATCTCATCTATGAGGTAATACAAATGAATGCTTTATATCTATACTCAAACTCTAAGTTTCATTGATAATTGTAAACATAGCTATTTTTTGACTCTTTTATTGGACATATGTATTGAAAAATGGATTTGTCCTTATCTGAAATTTATTAAACCATTTTAGGTCCCAATAGATCACATTCCCTAATTTTATCCCAAAATGTTGGATTTTTATATTTTCATTCCCGTAGAGGGATTCATAAGAATCCATCAGAATGATTTAGTGTAATTTATTATTGTATGAGAACACAACCAAAGGATTATGTTGACCTAAAACTCATTTAGAGTCTATAGATTAATATCTATATATGTCCTCAAGTTTATATAACATCTATTTATAATGTACATCAGTCTATAAAAGATTGGACATACTAATGATCAACTCTGTGTTCAAGGATTACTAAATATTTTTCCTAAAAATTGAGGTGAACCTCATTTCTCAATCAGATACAATCGATAATAATGTTACATATAGTTTCACTAGTTCTCTATTTTCTAACCTTGAAATTCGATTGAGTTATATATTCTATATAATTGAGATTATGTGATTAATATTTTTAAGATGATCTACTACAAACAATATAGCATTATTTCCTATGGCTATATATAGAAGATTGGTGAGAAAATATTTTGTTCTGTTATCCCATTTCTATATAGTTATGGGAAACAGTTCCACAATCCTTTGTACTTTTGATTTTCTCCCTTCACTTGTTTTTATACATAACACTTTCATATATGTTCAATAATATTATTCTTTATATTATCCTTCCATAAGTGCTCTGGGAGATTTCTATACATGTTTCTTCTTAGAGGGTGGATAAAGAATGTTGAGATATATGCATTATTCAATAGCTCTATATTTATCTCATGATTTTATGATATTAATAATTTTATTCTAAATATCACAACTCTTTCTTTATCAATGTTTAACTCTATGGATTTCTCCTTTCATATAGCATCCACATTCTTTTATATCTTGATAACGTCTCTTTTTTTCTTTCTTTATCTACTATAGAATTGATGGTTGAGTAATCATTTGAGCAATTAAGTATGTGGTATATTCCTTTGTAATTTCCATTCCCATCGTTTGTATGTCTAATATGATTAGATCCTTCACAATCATCATCCTGGATAAGGTTACATGATCTTTTCTACTTAAATACTCTACTACTTTATTCACCTTCATATGATGGTAATGGACTATGTATTTATAGTCCTTTATCATCTCTAATAATATTAATTGTAAAATGTTAATATCATTCAATGTGAATATATACTTGATAATCTATTTATCTATATATTTGTAACAAATTTATCCAAAAAATATAACACCTTCAAATATTCAATGGAAATATTACTACAACAAACTCTAGATCTTGTGTTGGATAATTTTTATAAATAACCTTCAACTATCTTGAGGAAAATGCTATAACTTTATATTTTTTCATGAGAACACAAACTAATCCCTTCTTTGAAGTAACATTTTAGATAAAAAATACTCTCACACTTTTGGGTAGTGTAATTAGAGGTTTTGTATATATTATTCCCTTTAACTCCTTGATGCTCTCTTTATAGTCAACAATCTATAAAACAATTACATCCATTTATGTTAAATTGGTAAGTGGGATTGAAAATCAAGATAAGGTTCTCCAAATAATCAATTGTACCCATAAAATCCAATTAAATTGAGAGTCCCAAAGGATAATGCAGTCACCCGTAGAGGGAGGGTGAATCTGGGGTTCCCAACTTTAACTAATTTAGTTCAAATTAAAAAAATCCCTTTAAGTTGATCAAACATGTGTCATCAGTTAGGATATATGGATATTCAGTATAATAATTCACAACTTTTCCATTATGTCATGAAGATAATATAATTTTAAAAATATGCGTGGATTTTTATAAGTTTCAACCACAATTTGATAACCTAATCTTAATTATGTTGTCTCCCATTGTTTAAAATATTTTCAACAAATATTACAATTAAAAATTATAATTATTCTGAGAATTTTTTATCCTTAACCCATAATATACACCCCTCATATAAAGACTACTGACTTAAAAAAAATATCCCAAATTTATATTATGCTAACTCTCATCTTTTTACAATGATCAAGAAAATTGAATAGGTCATTATATATAACTTATTATACTAGAGTACTTGTACATTAGACATGTTATGCTTGTTATAAAATTAATTCTTGAGCACTCACTTATTCATAATCTAATCTTATAGGCTTCTCAAAAACATCGACTTGACTAAATCTCTCTTGAAATCACTTGTAAGAAACTTACTCACTAAAATCTTTCTTCATATCAGCACCAACATGCTTTGATGGAGATCATCTATTTTTATAGGCTCAAAATTCTTGATAATTTTGGGGAATCATAACTCCTGAACATTGATATTTTTGGGCTTTAAAATATTTTATTGAATGACTTTAATAATTATAATAAAATTTAATGGAAATAATCTTCATAAAATCTAAGAACAACCCAAGAATCAATATATTTCTAAAAACAAATAGAGAATCATATAATTTATTTTATGAATATTGTATCATTTACTATCTAGCTTAGAATATTAATAATTTTGACTTCACATTAATGTAAAATCCTTCATCATTATCCAGTGTACTTTCTTCTATAGACCTTAAAAAATAAATCATAAAATTGTATTCTATATTATGTATTTTCAACATGAATTCTTCTTCTCATTCACTCACACATGTAATTTTTGAATTCTTTTGAATGTGTGTGTAAAATTTTTATCATTTAATTACAAAAACTCCACCATGCATTGAATCTCATTTTTATTCATCTTATATATTTATTCTTATGAATTTATACAAACACATAACATCTAATTTTGATATTATTTGTAGTATTCATAGTTATATTTATTGAAAATATAGGTGTGTCATTACATAGATATAATCTGCATACTCTTTAGTGAAACAACCATTCTAATAATCCAGAAAATCACCGTTTATAACTTCATCTCATTCACAGTTTAGTGAAAATGACATTACACTTCTCCAAAAGTAGCATTGGTAGTGAAAAGGACGTCATTAGTTGGTATTTCTAACTCATAATATCATTTTGGTTCACATATAAAATATGGAATGTGCTCAGAACTCAAGTGTATAGAACCAATTATTTTAGTGGATTCTCACTATTTAATCTTTTAGACCATGAAACTTCATTTGTTTATTTCTTTTAGTAGTTAGAACATCCACATACCTACACTGTTGATCCTATAATATTCTAAAATAATATTTTCCATTGTAACATAGGTTATCATCAGTATAACTCCAATTATCTTCATAATTATAAAGATTATATAGTTAGTTCATTCAATATATCAACACCACCATTTTCATCAAAAGATCATATTAATTAGTCAACTAACTTTTATCTTTTGGGAATTTATAAATGGGTAACTTATTAAATATAAAATTTCTTTTGAATTGATTCTACATCAATTATTTTCACTACGTTAAATCATAATTTATTTATGATAGCTTCTGGATATAATTATTTACATGAATTTCTCTGCTATCCATCAGTAGCATGTATTTCACTTTCATTCATCTACTATTGTTCTTTCTTTCGATGGGTTTAACCTTTTAAAATCTATAATTACAAAGATTTTACATTTTACATACCCATAATAATGTTCATTTTAATTCCACTTACTCATTGACTATTCTATAATCCATTGAAATTAAATACAACAGTTCATTATCATCATCCAATGGTTACTTCAATCTCCCCATTTGTATTTATTATCAATACAAAATTCTTTTTAAATTCAATGAGTTTTTTCTCCCCCTCATGGAAGATAAATAAAAATTTTCCCATGTGATCGATTAGTTTCTTCACATTTCTTTTCACTTTACCAACCAGAATTCAAATCTCTCTTTTCGGCATTTTGGGGTGAGGAAAAAATTTTATTCAAAATTTTTCCTCTTCTCAAATTTTATTCCATTGAATTAAATGTAAACCATAATTTTTTTAGAGAAGTATAACCATAATTTTCTTAAATAAATATTATATAAATCAAGAAAATATTAGTTTATATGATACATTCTTGGTATATAAAATAAGAGTGATAAATATAGACATTAATAATGTCTATAAAATTTACAAAGTGATGCCAAATTTTATGATATCGTATTTTTTGAGGTATGTTCATTAGATTTTCATTCAACTTAATTTCATGCATCTATATCAAAACCATTAAAACAAACAATTTCATGTTTTCCTATTTTTAAAAATATTGTTTTCATCAACAATTATATTTCCCCTATAAATTAATACTTCATTTTTCATATAAGAATGGGAAATTATAAAAAATTCCTTAAAAAGATAGAAAATTAAATTCTATAAATTTTTTATATATGAAACTTATTTATCATCATATAGAGCTTCATTATATATGTACTTCAATGTTATCTTTACTATAACATCAGAATCCAATTTAAAAAAATTTAGTTGTCTAGAATTTTTCTCTTTATTTTAACTTCATTAAGTTAAAAGAACTACAAGCCTTATTTTTAAGAGAAAACACATGATATATTGAATCACCTAAAATTCCCATTTTTATTAAACTTCATTATAACTTATCCAAAAATAATTTTCATATTTCTTTCTTTTTCAAATATAACAATAAGGCTGATAATATTTTCTTTACTCATAAAATCCATTCAATCTAATTTTAGTTTTCTTCACATAGTCCCCCTTGAATTTCTAAGTATTTATATTCCTAGATGACATTGATTAACTTATGCTAGCATTATACATAAACTTTCATTTGTATTTTCTTCCAATCTCCTTTCTTTATTCAATTTTTCTATCTAAAAAGTCATAAAAACTTCTGTAATATGTTTATCTTTCTTCTTACACTTGGATTTTTATATTAAATAAACCACTATATCCTTCAAATACTACTTCTATTGATTTATCAGTTTTTATATCCAAGTAAACATGTCCTGAATTTTCCAAAAGTGTATCCAAAATTATTAAATCTTCAATATATAGTATTTTATTCTATTAAGTTACCCTTATATGGTAAATCCCTATAAAATTTAACTTCTTTATCATCTATGTATTCCAATATTCCAAACCACTTGTGTCTCTCATAGCCTAATTCAATGTGCTTCCTAGAATTTCTTCCATTAACATGAATATTCATGGATTTCATATATCTTTCCATGAGGCGGCCATTCCTACCATAAAATAAACATCTTTTCATCAGTGTGACATCTTCTGTTAATTTCATCTTTGGTGTAACTTTCTTTGAAACATCATTTTCTTTACTCACCAAGGTAAACCTACCATATATATTCCTTTTATTTTTATTTAGTTATTATGCACATCTTTTATTATTTTTATAAGAGATTTTCCGGGATGTTTTTACCCATTACTCACCATCACCATGACCACTTAATCAACTATTTCAATAGAAATTTTCATGATATTAAAATATATGGGGTTTCAATAATTTTTCCCTTTTCTATGAGGTTTGATTGTTTTTATATTAATTTATTTACCTCTTAAATTACCACCCACCCCCTTAATGTAGGACTTCATTCTATTCTATATCTTTTTATGTTTTTTCAAAAACCGATAGCCATGGGTACAAACTTTTCACATCACCTATAGTAGCCAATAAACCTTGAATTTTTATTTTGTGTTGAATCATGGATGGTCTAAGTATCTTCATTTATTATAGTATTTACACCTTCCTTTGAGATGATTTGTGGGGAACCAAATATAATTTCTTCCTTTCTTAAACATTTAATGGTGTGGAAGGTATCATCATATTTTTATTCACCCATTTTTTTCATGTACTTGTATTATAACCTGTATTATTAAAATATTCAGAATTAGTGCAAATAGTTTTTCTAGAATTTGATGTAACCTTTTTCTTCAACATATCAGAAGATTTAACTTCTAATATTTTTCACGTTCTTCTTACTACTAGATTGAGTCTTATGATAACAAATACTCTCCCTCGAAATTTTGACAACAACCCTTCTTTTTGACATTATGTAAATATTCAGCTTGAGTGGAATTCAATTTTCTCAAAATGATTTCTAATTTAAGACACTTTTTAATTAATGTTGTTTTCATATCTTTAAAGAATTTTACATTATATTCACATTGATCATTAAAATTATTAATCACTTCATCGTGCTTATTTCGTTCATTTAATATATATTTTTCTATATCTTTTAATTTCCTGGATATGACCTCCAATTGAGAGTTCACGATTTCAAAAAAAGCTTCGGATTCAAGGAGTAGTTCTTCAAAAAAAATCTATAATATAACTTTATCAAAATAAATCCTTTTCAATTGTTACTTTATAAGAAATAACTTTTCATTGAAAAGTGAAACTAGTTGATATGTTACTTCAATGAATTTTGTGATAGTATCATGCATATGTACTTTCTTAGCCAATGCATTTTCCATTTCACCAGCTTCTATATCAAGCTATTATTTTTATTCATATAGTACATTAATGAATGAAAATATATAAGGGATAACTTCACATGGTAATTTCTTTGAGAATTCCTTAAAAACAACTTAGATTTCATAAATAGATCAAATCCACTAAAACCCATTATAGAATGAACATGAAGTTTGTTCAGATAATTTATTCTATCAGTTTTAATAGAATATCTCCCACTCACCTTTAATTATGGGTTGATGGATCCTTATTCTACCAATATCAAGAGGATAAATTTAGTAAATTATGATCCTTGTCCTCCTGCTTCTAATTTCAAAAAAATTTTATTGGTATATCAATTTTTATTCTAACCTAATTTTTTTGTATTTTCAACTCCGGGACAATTTTCTAAAATTATAAAATTTCCATCTTTGTAACTTCCAAAGAAACTATATCTGCAAATTTATTATCCTCTTAAAGACTTACTTTTCCAAAGTTTATAAATTTTTAATACATAAATATCAGTTATAACAATTGGGATAAAATATCATAGATCAAATCATAGGGAACCTGTCTTTTATACCCATTGAGAGTCTTAGTGGATCGTGTATTCACCATGGGGGTGAATCAGTGAAGACCAAATTTTACCAATTATGTTCAATTTAATAAATTGTTTACATTCAGTTGATGAAACCTATATCATTGTTTATGATGTATGGATATTAAGTATCACCACATACAAATTTTCCCTTATGTAATGCATAAAATATAAAGTAAACCACACACATGTATTTTACAAGGTTCAATATCAATGTGAGAACCCGCTCCTTTCTATGTTAACTTTCGTTGTGTCATGGATTTTCCACCAATAATATTATAGTCAATTATAAGTGGTATGAGATGTTTTTATGATTAACCCACAGTATGCATCCCAAACACGATGTCTCCTGAATATAAAAAATTTGATGACTTTAGATTATATTAAATCCCATTAGTTACAATGTTCTGCAAAATTTAGTAGGTCTTTAAATGAAATTTCTTCTTCTACTAGAGTACTTTAATGATGAATTTATTTTATTTTATTGTAAAATTAATTATAGAAAAATCACTTCTTCTGAACTAGATGTTCAAGAATTCTCAAACTTCCTTGGAACCTAATGTTTTGTTTTTCCCAAATTTCTTTAGAGCATGATGGTTCGGTCTTCTCAAAACCTTTTACTCAACCAGTACTATATATAGGCCCTTAATAAGTTAAAAAGGACATTAATAGTGCTAAAAAGGATTTTTTGTCCTCAGTGCCGCTAAAGGGGGTCCCCTTTATCAGCTCTAATTTAGAGATGATAAAGTTTACCCTTTATCAAAATTTTAATTAGCATTGAAAAATATCCCTCCTTATCATCACTTGAAATATCACAAATAAAGACCCAACCTGATGTAGTGTGTTGTTTCAATAAAAGTACATTGCAGAAAATACCTTTAACCTATATAAAAATATATAATTTAATTGAAATAAATTTTACATAATGAATAAAAAACACTACTATATACATTTCCAACATTGTTTTGTTTAATTACATTTACATTTACTATTTAAAAACATTAATGATCAATTGTCTTTGGCACCCACGATCCCCTATCAAAAAGGCCAGCAATGGTATCAATTACTGAACAAATCATCTCAACATGTGAAAAATAATCCACCTATATAAGAAAACAACTCTTATGATAGTAGTACAATAATGAAATAAATTAAACATTAACATGAAGGAATACATTAATAAAATGTCAGTTTAAAATAAAAAGACACACATGGAGTTATATTAATCTGTGTGCATTTTATTGAGGTAAAATTGACTCATACACATCAAAAAAGACTTATGGATCATTTTACTCATGTATAAAAACAATACAAATGTGTTTTAGTAGTTTTCAGTATGTCACTTGTTCTTTTTACTAAAATTAATGTTAATTTTAAATAAATTGACACAATTGGAATTATACCGGTAAAATCGTGCATCAGATTTAGGTGAGGTTGATTCCTACATATCACAAATGGCTTATGAATCATTTTTTTAAAGTATTAAAACATTTAGAAAGAGTTTCCTTATTGTTTAGTATGTCACTTATTTTTTTTATTAAAATGTCATTTGAAACAGGAAACACACACTTTGAGTCATACTTATCATATCATGTCTCAGATTGATGTGAGACTACTACCTACACATCAAAAATGAATTATGAATTAATTTAATAAATTATAAAAGTAATCAAAGTGTTTTTGATTGGTTTTCAGTGTTTGACATGTGTTTTGAACTAAAATATCAATTCTAAAATGACAATGAAGAATTTGAGTCATACCGGTCACACCATGAATCTTATTTTGGTCTGATTGATTCATACATGTCACAAATGAAATATAGATATTTTTTTCAAAAGTATTAAAACAATATGATTTTTTCTTTGTTTTAAGTATTTTACTTATTCTTTTTACTAGAATTAGTGTCAATTTTAAATAAAACGACACAGTTTGAGTCATATCGGTCACACCATCCATCAGATTAAGTTGAAGTTGATTCCTAAATGTCAAAAATAACTTTTGGATCATTTTACTAATGTATCATAACAATATGAATATTTTTTCTTGGTTTTCAGTTTGTTACTATTTCTTTTTACTAAAATTAATGTTAATTTTATGTAAAAATACACACTGTGCATTATATTGAGGTTTTATTGACTCCTACAAATCAAAAATGAAATATGAATTGTTTTATTAAATTATAAAAATAATCCAAATGTGTTTTCTTTATTTTCATTATGTCACTTGTTCTTTTTACTATAATTAATGTGAATTTTAAATAAATAGTCACACTTGGAATTATACCAGTCACAATGTGTGTAGTATTGAGGTGAATATGATTCCAACATATTAAAAATGACCAATATATTGTTTTACGAAAGTATCAAAATAATCTGAATACAGTTTTTTGGTTTTGAGTATGTCACTTTTTTATATTAAAATGTAATTTAAAATAGAAAACACACACTTTGAGTAATACTGGTCACATAGTGTGTTTTTTTGACATGAGATTACTTCCTACACATGAAAAAGAACTTATGATTCACTATAGTAATTTATCAAGATAATTATAGTTTATTTTCTTAATTTTTACTGAGGGACACATGTTTTGAACAAAAATATCAATTTTAAACTAATAACGGACACTTTGAGTTATACCAGTCACATCATGTATTTGATTGAGGTAATTTTTTTTACTACATATCAAAAATAACTTATGTATTGTTTTCCTTAATTATGAAAATAATCTGAATGCATTTTATTAGTTTTAAGTATGTTAGTTATTCATTTTTCCAAAATTAATTTGATTTTTAAATAAAAATACACACTTGGAGTCATATCATTACCATCGATAATTTTATTAAGGTGATGTTGATTCCTATATATATAAAAAATGACTTATGGATAATTTTAAAAAGTATAAAAATTATATGAATATGTTTTCTTAGTTTTCAGTATGTCACTTTTTGTTTTTACAAAATTTAATGTGAATTTTAAACAAAAAGAAACACTTGGAGTTATATCGGTCACACCATGCATAATATTGAAGTTATAATGATTTTTACTCCTAAAAAATGACATATGGATCATTTTACTAAAGTATCAAAATAGTACAAATTCATTTTATTGCTTTTTAGTATGTCACCTGTTCTTTTTTACTAATGTAAATTTTAAATAATCAAAAAAATATAGAATTGGAGAAACATTTATAGTTACCATCAACTCAGGCGTGATCCCTTTGATGGATCTCCTTGGTAGGTTATGGCGACGACCACCGTGCCGGTCCCTCCCCCTCTGATGGGGGAGGGAGAATCATCGTCCCATGGGAGAGCAGGGACCTTCCGTCGTTTCTCCAATCCTGATTTTCTCCCTCCCTTTTTGAAAGTTCCGTTAAACCCTAAATTCCTAGATTTGGTTGATGGGGTGCCGAATCTACCATTATCATTGTCTGAGTTTTCGTAATATGCTAACTTGTTGAACCTTACTCTAGTTGCTCGTTTCTAGGATAAGAGGCCTTCTGTGGATGAGTTTTACCATTTAATTTTTGGATCATGGGATGGTAGGTTTGCTCGACCACAGGCAGATAATGATTCACTTTGAGTCGGAGACTGACCTTATTCAAGCATGGTTGAGGGATCCTCGACTCTACAAGGGATCTCTCTTTCTTCTCCTCCGATTATCCTTTGACCTACACATAAAGTGGGATCCTCCTTTAATTTCGGTTTGGGAAAGTTTCCCTAAACTCCCATATCTGTTTCATAACCCTTAAATTATTAGGATGCTTGGCAACATGGTCGGCCGTTATTTGTGTTCTGATAGTAGAACGAAGGCACTTTGTCACCCTGTGAATCCCAGAGTGTGTGTGGAGATTAATGCATCTCGTGTTCCTTTTGATTTTTTTTTATTACTATTGGGGAAGAGTATTGATGTAAACAGCATGTTGTTTATGAGGATTGGATAGACTTTTACGGTTCTTGCAGAAGGCTAGGGAATTCGGTTGAGAACTGCCACATGAGACTTCCTCCAAGACCGAGGGAGGTCACTGGTAAGGGGAAGAATATCCCTTTGCACAGGGATATGAATTCTTGTTCAGAGGCAGAGGGGGGTCCTGAACTGAGAACGAGGGATTCTAAGGTTAGAGGAAGGCACTCTGAGGGGGCTAACTCTACTGTGGATGGTGTTTCAAATCAGGCATGTAAGGTGACTGGTGAGAATAATATTGGTACTAGTACTCCGGTGGAGAAAGAGGTTGAGACTATCCTGAACATGGATAGTGATAAGGAGCCCAAGGGTTTGGATCCTCTGGATCCTCCTTTTATATCTTTGAGTAATAGATTTGAGAACTTGAATGAGGCTGGAATGAATTATTTCCTGGAAGAGGGTGGTATTTCAGGTGAGATGATTGGTGAAGAAGGCTCAGAGGCTCAGCCGGTTGGATGTTTGGAGTCCGGAGATGATTTAGTCAGAGAGGAGACTATGGAGGCTCTCCAGGAGGAAGATAGAGTTCAAGAAACTGCTGACTTACTCTTGGCTGTCAAATGTCCTGAGGGTAGGAGCTCTAATCAGGTGGAAGTTGTTACGATACAGAAGGAGAAGGCTACTGGTGAATTGATAAAGGTTTCGATGAGCCTGTGGTCAATGCTGTCCCTGTGGGGGTGCTGCTTCCTTTGAGGGAGAACACTACTCTGAAGGTGGTCTTGTGGGATCAAGCTGGCAAAGAAGAGAGATCCCCGAGGGCGGTAAAGATAATGTAAGTGGACTTTCTGGTCGGTCCTTCAGTGATGTTGTGCAGAATGGGAAGCAAGATCTGGTGGATGTGGAAAGTCCTGTTCCTGCAACCCCAAGACGTCGGCCAAGGAAGATTTACTAATGTCTTCTGCGGCCGATGAAGACCCGTTCTGTCTCTAAGAGGAAAGATAAGGTGACAGTGTCTTTTGCGAAGAATATAGTGACAGAAAAAGCATCGCCAGACCTTCCAGTACTGGAGCAGCTCAGTGACCAGGTTCAGAGTGCTCACTACTGGAGGCCTACAGGTTGGGAAACGGCCTCTACCATGGGATAAGAAGAGTCCGACTGGGGAGGCAGAGAGGATCTTGGATTTGAGGACATGTAAGTTGTGTTTTTGGGTTGTTCTTGTCTGTTTATTGGTGTTCTTGAGGTTTTATTCTTTGGTACCGGATCCCTTTAAACCGGCTTATGAAAATCAAAAAAACACAATTGTCCGGTTAAACAAATTTAGAATTATACCAATCAAATCAAGCATTGGATTGAGCTGACTTTGATTCCTATACATCAAAAATGACTTATGGGACATTTTTCTAAAGTATCAAAACAATAAAATATTTTTTCTCAGATTTGAGTATGTAACTTTTTTTATTAAAATGTCATTTGAAACTAGAAACACAAAATTTGAATCATACAAGTCACATCTTCTGTTGGATTTACCCAATACTTATTCTTAAAAATCGCAAATGACTTCTAAATAATTTTACTAAATTATCAAGAAAATTAGATCATGTTTTCTTGATTTTTATTGAGTGACACTATTTGAATTAAAATGTCAATTTTTAACTGATAGCGAACATTTTGAGTCATACCGATGACACTGTGAATCAGATAGAGGTTTTATTGATTCTAAAACATCAAAAATGAATTGTGAATCATTTTTATAAAGTATTAAAACAGCCTAAATGTGTTTTATTAGTTTTTATTTTTTTCATTTGTTCTTTTTACTAAAATTAATATCAATTTTAAATAAAAATACACACATGGAGTTATACTGGTCACACTGTGTGTCATATTGATATGGTGTTGATTCAAACATTTCAAAAATGACTTATGGATCATTTTCTGATAGTGTCAAAATAATATGAATGAATTTGATTGGTTTTCATTATGTCACTCATTCATTTTACTAATATGTCATTCGAAACTAGAAACACACACTTTGAGTCATATCGTTCACCTCATATGTCTTTTTATCATGATATTTATTTGTACACATAAAAAAATAACTTATAAATCATTGTACTAAATTATAAATACAATAAAAGTGTCTTTAGTTGGTTTTCAATGAGTGATGAATGTTTTGAACTAAAATTAAAATTGTAAATTAATACCATACACATTGAGATATATAGGTCACACCATGTATCAGATTGGGGTTTGGTTGATTCGTACTCTTCAAAAATGACTTATGGAACATTTGAATAAGGTATCAAAAAAATTTGAATGTTTTTCTTGGTTTTCAGTATGTCACTTGTTCTTTTTACTAAAATTAATGTTAATTTTAAATAAAAATACACACTTGGAGTCATACAAGTCACACCGTGTGTCAGGTGGAGTTTTGGTTGATTCATACATGTCAAAAATGACTTATAGATCATTTTCCTAAAGCATTAAAATAATAATAATGTGTTTCCTCTATTTTTAGTATGTCACTTGATCTTTCTACTAATATTAATTTCAATTTAAAATAAAGACCCACTTTGAGTCATATCAGTCACATCGTGCATTAGATTGAGGTGAACATGATTCCTACCTTTCAAAAATTACATGTGGATCATTTTTATAAAGTATAAAAATGATTTGAAATTTTTTTCTTGGTTTTTAGTATGTTACCTTTTCTTTTTAATAAAATTAATCTCAATATTAAATAAAAAGACATTATTGGAGTTATACTAGTCACATTATGCATTAGATTGAGGTTGGGTATTTTCATACACATCAAAAATGAATTATGGATTGTTTTCATGTTGTATAAAAATAATATGAATGTGTTTTATTGGTTTTCAGTATGTCACTTGTCCTTTTTAATAAAATTAATGTCAATATTAAAATAAAACACACACTTGAGTATGTGATTTGTGTTTTCAACTAAAATATAAATTATAAACAAAAAATGTGTAGTAATATTAAGACTAAGAACACTATTTATCATATTGATGTGTGACTGATTGAGTATGTGATATCTGTTTTTCTTTCAATTATCTACAGAAAGTCAGAAAAGAGAGAACATGTTCCATTCTAAGTGAATAGAAACTCCACGATACCTGAAACACTTACATTTCAAGTAGTATATAGTTTCCCTCTCCATCAAATAAGAACATGTTCTATCTTTTCTGACACATTATAGATAGTTTAATGAAAATTTGACTTCCAAAAATATTTATGAAAAATATAAATAATTTTTAGATAAAAATTATAAGAAAATTAACTTACAAATAGTAGATGAAATTAGGAAAAAATTAATTAAATAAGTTTTATTAATACAAATTTTCTTGATAGTTTTTTTACATTATTGACCCATTTCCTTATTGTCGTTATCTCGGTTGTAGCCTCGAAGACCAATCTCTCACGAGCATGAGCAGCTTCGAACAAACCACCCCAACTCAAAAAAAATATTATCCACCTGTATAAGAAAACAATTCTTATGTGAGTAATACTAATACTAAATAAATAAAACATAAATATGAATTAATTAATTAATTCTATGTAAAATGATTTTACTATAAGAAAATCTATATTACCTCTATGATTGAGAAAATGCATGGTACTTTATCTTCCTTCAAAGGTAGTAGAGGTAAATTGAAGGAAAGTAGAAAATTCCAACACTATAGGGGTGAAAATATTTCGAGGGAGAAGAATTCAATGGATTTTTTGGTGTAGAAAGGCATGAAATATAGACAAAATTTTTCTAAAATAAATTAACTCTATAAAGAATAATGAAAATAAAATCAATGATTCATTCTATAATTCTTCTGTAAAATAGAAAAATTATATCGTAATATTACCTTTACATATTCCCAAAGGGTATACTTTGTTAAAGTTTGTTCTTCAATAGGATTGGTAACATCATTATGTGTAGAAGACATTGTCTGCATGAGTAGTTAAAATTTTACTTTAGATTATGTTAATGTAGTAGAGAATATATTATATTATAAGGAAACACATAGTATATTAAAAAACACTTTAACCTCCTCATTCAACTCTCTTTATTTTTTTAAAGTTAGTATGAATTCAAATTTTCGTGGTGGTTTTATATATTCTTGACCAATTTCCTTATTTCCATTATTTAATTTTTAGACTCGAAGACCAATCTCAAACGAGCTCATTTTTCTATAATCTCCTTGAAAATTAAAAAAAATAAGTATAAGATAGAAATACTTAGGAAATTAACTAAAATTTTGATAAAATGATGATAAAATAAACTAAATAAGATGTAGGAAGTCATAAATTCATGATATATGTGTACATTCTACCATCATGTATGCTACCTATTCATTTCTAAACAATTCTATATTGTCTTATGAATATGAGGATTTTTAACAATCATAGTCGTACTGGAAAAATATAAATGCACAAATGATTAATAAATATTTTAAATTAAATATTAATTATCTTAAAAAATACCTCTTTTGGGATTCTAGTTTGATGATGGTATATGATATCTCTGATCAATTTACAAACATAATAACCACAATGATTTTTATTTTTTGTTTCGGACACAGCAGAAACATTGATAAAAATAAGTAACTTATTTTGATATGCGTTTGGATAGTGAAATATTATTATATATACCTTGATGGTTGTCCACTTGTAGAACTTTTTAGGTTCCTTGTGTCCATGTAATTCCCTCATTCCATGATTTTAACTATATTTAAAAACACCATATCATAACCTAATTCTCATTAAAAAAAATATAAAATATATAAATTGAATTTTAGTTCAAAAACATTAGATGTAGTGTATTACAAATTGATAAACATCATCATGTGTGGCTGGTTTGTTGGTTATCTATAGGGTGAATCCATTAAACAAATCTTTGGAGTATCAAAATTGACTGCAATGAGTACCCAATGTTTCCTAAAAACATATAACGAAATATGCAATAAAAGGAATGAAAATATATTTTATATAATTAAATTCTATATTTTTACCCATTCAACATCGGTATTAATAAGATTTTGTCATCCTTAAGTTTGATTTCAAACTATTTTTCCAGTTTTCCCAATATTTCATCAATTTTTTAATCCTTTTTTTGTCTGTAGAAGTGATTTGAGGACTAATGAGTCCACATTAATATTCATGGGTTAATCCATTCAATTGGTATTATATATATTCCTACAAAAAATATGAAATGTATTTAGTCATAATTAATATAATATATCATCTTTTAGAAAAAAAATCATGAAAACACAGCCCATTTATACATTTATAACTGAGACTCCTAGAAATTCATACTTAAGGATTTCATTTACATTCTAAAGAGAAATATAGTATATAATGTCCCCTTCATACATTTTTTTCTTAAAATTTTACTATGTGATTACTACCAATTCGTAACTTTGAATCTGCATGTACCTTCAATGTTATTAAATATAGATATTGAACGTGTAGGGTAAATGTTCTTTCTGAAGATTTTTTTTATCAGTCGGTTAATCATTTAGATGGTTTTTACTCTACCTTTCATTTCATACCCTTCCATTTTTCTTTCAGTAATAGCATTCATTGGTTTAGACCTTTTTCATTAATTGTTAAATGTATATCATGAAAAATAAATTAGAAATGAATACCACCTTGTCGACTTGTTTTTTTACAAGATATGACGGCCCAACTATGAATGTTTCAATAGTTTGTTTGACCATATTAATATATACATAATCAATTGGAACATGTAGCTTAGTACTCAACTCAAGAGCTATGATAATCCTCACTATTGCATTAATTATTGGAAGTGATCTGTTGTGTATATTATCTTCTTAGATATTGAACATGGTAGGACTCATAATAAGGTGATGAGTGGTTGTTGATAAATATAAATCACATTAATTTTTACCTTATAGAATATCAGTACAGAAAAGGTATGAGTGTCTATATAATTCACATTTCATCGAAATAATAATGATAATACTGATTACCTCATCGAATTCATCTCTTTGAGGGGAATGTCTCGCCTCAATGTTTGTGAGGTGGGGAGGTATTTTTAAAAAGTGGTTGTTCTTATGTTTTTTCTACTCTATTCTTCCCCCATAATATTTTCTATCAACTCTAAAATCCAATGAGATTTTTCTTCATGGGTATCTAATCTTTCTTTCATCTATTCCATTTATTTATCTTTATCATCATATTGTTTTATTTTCTCAAAATATGTTTGGGGTTTCACCCCATAACACCCATCTCTAATGCATCCATACTATTCTAGTAGCTTCTAGTCCACCGATAATTAGTGTCCATCCAATATAGGGGTTGATGATTCCTATGACTACGTGATGTAGAAGATATAAGAAAATAAGTAATCACTGTTATGTAATATGTATTTAAAGAAAAAAATTATCATGTCATACTTATACACACTTCCCACACATTTTGAGTGTTTTAATCTATTAGTATCCTATTATTATTAACTTGTTCCTCCTTTTAAAGCACATGATGTTTGATGGATGTGGCATTGGATTTGGATTCATCAATCTACATATAAACATCAGAACATAATTATGTTTTTTTTATATCACATAAAAATAATTATGATATATTTATAATATATACCAATTTTATTTCAAGTGATGAATACCCTATCCGTTCATTACTATATGGGTACATTGTTTTTTCTACCTAATCCTTATTTTCAGTACTCATTTTTTATTTCAAAAATTAGATATTCTCAATCAAAGTGAGTATTAAAAATATTTTAAAACAATTTATACCAGACATAATTTAACTGAAAATATATCTCCCCTTGATGGATAATAAATACATTTCATACTGCTATCATATCAGGAGTTCATACATATGTTGTGGGTACAGTTTTATTTTCCCTTCGGCATATTTAAGTTGAATTTCAGTATAATTCGGATAACGTCTATGTGATCTCTTCTAGTAAGTATTAATACATATTTCTTGTGTGAATCGTCTACTATAAATTCACTCAACAAGTAATGATGAATAGTGGGTCAACGTTTCTTTATTTTTTTATTAAAATAAAGAAAGGATGTCATAATGTTACCTTAATTTATTCCCAAAGTAGTGTCTTATTCATGTTCACAATGTGGTTCCAAGAATCTAAATTATTCATCATGCACATTTGAGTGATGATCTCAATGAAATTTCTAAACATAGCCTTTTGGGGGTTAACAAGCTAGTCATGTTCATTCCGATTGACCTTGAATTTAATTCATTTTCTTTTCACCTTAATATTTTTTTCAAACACAATCATTCTATGGTGCTCTTATTTTTTGTGACATCAGTTATTCACTATATACCATTTCATTTTGTTCCACAACATCAATATGATGTTCCTCTAGATTGGTAGCATCAGCATATGCATAAGTTTATTGTTCATCTACACTAGGAGCAAAAATAGGTTTAGAAACATATTGTTTATATAAATTGGTAGCATCAAGAAACAAATAAGTTCAATGTTCCTCTATATTGGGAGAAGCAACAGGTTGAGAAACATTTTGCTTCCCCATATTGGGAGAATCTGTAAATTCAAAATGCATTATATATAGAAGTGGTTCAACATTTAATTTAGTTTATATATCGATAGTAGTGAACAAATAATAACAAGAGGTAACACAATGTATATTACAAAAAATATATACCTTGATTGTCAAACTCTTTTTTTAAAGGTCGAACGTATTTGAATACTCTATAAATTATTCAAATCCCTTTATTATGATCTCATCTAAAATACAAAACCCCATCAACATTGGGACTACTTCAAAAAATTCACCATATCCCATTCAAAGGGTCATACCTAGTTGAATTTTCATCTAAACTTTCGGTGATTTTGATTGATAACAAAATAAATGACTACTTTTGATTTATAGGATTTGGAATATAAAATTCATGTACTGCCTATGCTTCCATTATAAATGATTCATCTTTGAACCCTTCCTTGCTAAAATCTACTTTAATGAATCCCAATTCATATTCTTTAACAACATTTCTATTATCGACCCACTTTTATTTAAAAATCTACACTTGGAATGTTATATAATCAAAATCCCATATTGTTTTATGATTCTAAAATATGAAATATTCACATAAATAGTATTTTTATCCTTGGAACCAGAAACATGCATCACTTTCTCCATAAGTGTAACTCCTCTATTTTTCATGGTACTTATTTCATTATGTTCATTTTTATAGAATATATAACCATTAATTATATAACCATTATAATATAATACATGAAAACATGGTCCTCTGGATAGCCATCAAAGTCATTCAAAATTGAATCTGGATTTTTATCTGACTCTTTAAAAATATTTTCTGAATACCATCTTATAAACTATTGATTATATGTATTGGATATGCAAATTTTAGACCTTGTTGGATTCATATTCCTAAGAATTTCTTTATGGGGTTCAACATATGGGGAAACCTATAGACTTTAATGAAAAATGTAAAGGTTATCCTACTCTAGATCTATAATATTGATTATAAAAACATATATTCTATAAATTACATCACCAACAAGCTACCTAGTGTAGTGAGATTTTTATAGACAAATTCTTTCCATATTGTACAAGTAGTCAGTAAAGAATAAAAAGGCTTCCCAAAAAATATATCACTCTGTAATACAACCATCTGGACAACATTGATTTTTTCATACCATTAAAAATCATTATATATCATTCAATGGGGTATATCCATCTATAATGTATAAGACCACATATTCGAATCTCTATCACTAGGTGAACCGTCATATCAAATAATGCTAAAGGGAAGACTATTTACAATTCACACAATATGAAGTAAACTTCCTTTTCCATAGATTTCAATTTCAGTGGGTCTATAACTTTGCTATATATAGATTTCAAAAAGAAACATAGTTTAGTTAATGTATAAAGGAAATTCTTAGGGAAAATGAAATGTAAATCTACAGGAATTGGATCATTCAACAAAACATAATATTCAGGTGATTTTAGACCCTTTAACATTAAATAATTCATTGACATGATATTATTAATATTCATTGAATACCGCTACGGAACCTTCACATCATTCATGAAGTTGACAGTTTTATATCACTCCTTTCCAGAAAAAGTGTAAGTAATTTGAGGAATAAAAGTCTATTTTCACCCTTCACTAGAACCAAATCTTCATGTATTCCCATTTTAATCATGTCCAACCTATCCTTAATTACATCGTTTATTTTTACAATTTAAATTAGTTAAGTTCTAATGACACGATCACATACATTTTGTTCATCATGTATAACTTCAAGAAAATTTTTGTCATACAAACAATTCCAGAATGGTAATTCAAAAAACAACAGATCACATTTTTCAACTAATTTTCCTAAGCTTTTTTAAAAAAAGGTTTTCCAAAAGTAGATTCCATATATTTTACTTTCTCAAAATATTTGACCCTCGGTTAGTAGATATTGTGTTGTACATTATTATGAATGTCCATTTATTGATTTCATCTAAGTTCGTTACTTATATCATTGGGGTAGAAATATATGATGTCCTAGATACACAGACATTGATGAATGCTTCAACCCAATTGATTGTGTACCTTTTTAACAAATGGTATAACCTTGAGTTTCTTTAATGTTTTATCCCAAAAAAATTCCATAATCATGAATTTAATTTTTCATTCAATACATTGTGGATCTCAACATGAAATATTAATTTTTTTAACCATCATACAATTTAATACATAAATCCCACAATAATTTCAAATCATTGATCAATATATCCAAATAAACATAAATTCAATTACATGGTTTCTTTAGTCCTTGTATAAGCATAGATAACATAATGTATTTTAATTTTATGCATATCCATAGTGAAAAGTAAAAATTTACCAACATAATGGGCAATGAACTATGAGTGATGCTTTGAAAACCAAAAGAATTCACTCCATCTATAGATAACATAAGATGAACTTTTCTCATATCATTATCAAATTCAGGATACTCTTGATTAATTCTCTTCTACTAATGAGAGTTTGTTAGGTGAGAAATTTTACCATATTTATTCCTTATATATACATGCAACTTTAATTACCTTATATTATCCTTGCTTTCGTATATGTTCATAAAACTTGGAATGATTGGAAAGTACCACACAACTTTTTTTTGGACTCGATTCATCTTTCTTGTATCAAGAATATCCACAATTTGGGAATTATTGAAGTTATTTTTGGTCATTGAGAAATAGAATATAGTCATTAGGACAAGAATTTTTTCATCCAGAGATCATACCCATCGAATGTTGCATTTTTTTAATGTTATATGTTAGAATAGTGATCACAATATATTCTTTGAGTATATCATTCAAGAGACCAAGTGGTTCAGTAAAACTAGTATCACTCAATCCATTTCCATATTTTAAATTATACAGGTTTAGTATAGTTGGAAATGTTGTATATTTAGTGAAAACAACAAACAATGACATCTTTTCACAACTCTTTAACATATTAAACAATTTTGTACAATCACGAAGTTCATCTTCAACTGTCAATTTAATTTCCTCGATATGATTCCCATCACCATCCACACCTGTAATCACATCCTTGATAGACTCTTCTTTATTTTTCACAGTTCTAATCATATCATGTGATCCATAAATGTATATGTATCATATTCAATAGCTACATTCCTTTTTCTCATGTTTATTCAAACATTTATAACATAGATATATTAAGTGATAGAACAAGTGTTCTTACAAATCCTATGGAAAAATTATCTTTGAATAGATGTTATGTAAATATGGAAAAAGTATGTGACTAGGTTCATATGTATAATCTTTTGAAAACATTACGAACTCTTTCACCCCATATTCAAACTCTTTTTTCGTACGATTTTCATCCACTCATTTTCTATTCATATCCATACTATTTGATTTGGTAATTTTAATATTCTAATAAATAAATAAATATACAAAAGGGGAATTTCCAATAAGGGAACTAAAAATTTGAATGTTTCAAATAATTTCATCATGCTTTGAAAGAAATGAGTAATTGAATTTAGGAAAATAATTTCTTTACTGCTATGGGATGAATAATTCTTAGAGTAGTTCAATAAATATAGGTGCATTTCTAGAATATATGGGGGATGATTCATAGGAAATAAAATATAATAACAACTCTTCAAGAAATGACGTTTGTGAAGAAAGTATTTATTATTACATTTTTTCCATAAGACTCATCCCCTTAGAATCTAAAACCAAATCAAATAGAATGAATTAATGAATAGGACAGTGAAAAAAAACTCCAATTTATGTTCCATTGAAGATGGAGATCATGAATTCCTTGAAATAAAATGGAATTCATGAATGGGATAAATAGTCTTTAAAAAAAGATAATGAATCATTAAATAAATCTCTTTATAAATTAAATGTCAAATACATTATAGATATAAAATTGAATTTCAAAAGGAAAATAGATTATCACAATGAAATACTTAAATAAAGATGGATTATTCATGATATTACTATAGAAAACTTTTTTTATGATTACGGAGTCAAAATTCCTTGAGGAAATATTTATTGATGTTGAAAATTCATTTAATAAATTTTAGCTTGAGATTATAAATTTAGTCAATTATAATAGAGAACATTCTGGATCTAAGAAAAATAAGGGTGTTTCCCCCAAAAAACATGATTATTATCCAAATTAGTGTTGGACACTTATCATGGATACTCAATAATGAAAAACAATTAGTGGTAGAAAGGAAAATAATAGGAAAAAAGTAACAAAAATAGATAAATAAAGGTGATACACCCATTTATAAATAATGTGATTGTTTTAAATATCCAAAATTCAATAATATGATTAAAAATAAGGAATATGATGCGAAGATTGAGAGATAATTTTTTGTTAAATATAGAACGTATAATAATGGAGAAATTAAAGAAAATATATGGAGTTCAAATCTAAGGAAAATACAATGAGAAGACTTTGAGAATCCAAAATCCAAAATGACATGGATATTTCTATTTAAAAGAAGATGTTGGTAATAAGGAGTATGAAAACTCAATGAATATACATGTTAGTGAAATATGACTTTTCCCCAGTTAAATAGAAGCTAAAATTTTAAGGGGGATATAATTTAAATTTATAAGGATCTAACTCTGATATCATCTAAGAAGAAAGGTGATATTGAAAATCCCTTTTGAAGCATTTGGGAAACTTATAGAAGGTGTGATCAACTCAAAAATACCTAAAACAATTATTTAACATCAATACTAGATAAACTAAAACAAAATTAAATCATCAAATAAATCAATACATTGATTGATAAAGCGTAAACAATGGGAATTAAGGAGGAATAAAAAATAAAAGGAAAAAAATCCTTGGATTTTGAAAAATGGATGGTTATCCCACATGATCAAAAAGAAATTTAAGGAAATTCATATATATAATAAAGATATTTCAATTTTAAAAACTATTTTTCACTTGAATTGAATGTTGTAAGAATCATTAAAATTATAGTGAATAATTTTTGATCAAATTATGTTCCCTTTGTTGATGGATTGAGGCACAATCCCATCAGAACTTCTCAAATTTTTAATAATGGGAATGAAACTATTTTAATGTAGAATAAATGATCTATTAAATGATTAAATTATTGAACTATCATCATAAAGGATTAACGGTAATTCAAAAATGTATTTCAAATTTTTAAAGATAAAAACACTTTTATGTGAGTATAAATGATGTATAAAATCACATTTATATTATAAATAACCAATGAAAATACGGCTATTTGTTTATTAATGGAAGTAAAACCAATTAAAAGATATATTATTTAAAACCAATTTTCATGATATTAAATATGGATATTGAATATAATAATAGTTTAAAAAATTAAAAAATTATTATATTTTTTAAATTATTTTCAACACTGACAGTGAATTTGTGAATGTATAAATTATTAAACTATTGATAAATTGAGAAAAGTGTATAGGTATAAAATTATAAATTAGAAATATATATACGTATTATTATATAAAATTATAGGCATATATAAAAGTATAAAATTATATATCATTTATAAAAGAATATATATTTTAAAGAAATAAACATAATTTAAAATTGTATATAAATTTATAAGACAATATAAAAGTAAATATATGTTATAAAAGCATACATAATTTTTTGAAGTATTAGTTTTAAAAATTTATATAAGTATAAAATTATAATATATTAAAGTTAAATTTATGAATGTATGAAAGTATAAAAAATTATAATGAATTAAATTATAATTTTATATTAATTTATAAATCTAGAAAACTATAAAAGTATAAATAATTAATAAAAAATTTTATTTATACTATATATGTATAATATTATATACTATTAAATTCATAAAATTTTATAAAATTATAAATTAATAAAACTATAAAAGTATAAATAGTTAACAAAAAAATATTGTTAAATTTTATTAGTATAATATGATATACTATAAAGTTTATAAACTTATAAAAATTTAAAAATTTATAAAACTATAATATTATAATTATTTATCAAAAGTTTATATACAAATTATATAAGTATAATAAGATATATGATTTAAATTATATATGTATATAAAAGTATTAAACATTAAATCTAGAAGTATAAATATAACAGATAATAATTATAAAAAATTATAAATTTGAAATGATTATTATTTATAAATTTATAAAAGTAATAGTTGATGTAAAAACAACTATAAATTTCAATTGGTGTTAGGTATTAGTTATTTGTGAGTGAGTGTGACGTTGTTGTGGAGAATATGAAGAATGAATTTTTCTGGGATTGAAACTCACTACAAATACAGATCTTGAAAAATTGCCAGCTCATTGTGTTGCATGTGTATCAAATAATGATGGAGGGGACCAATTTTGGTTAGTGCGTCATGCCTGCAAGTTGAGCCTAGTGTGTAAGAGAGTGGAAACGAGGCGACATTAGGCTCTAATGAAGTAGAGAAAACAAAGAGAAGGGTTGTTGGGTTGGACCACAACTAGGTGGAGGGAGGGCAACCGATCCATAGGGGAGCTTGATGAAGTCAGTGCATTGCACATGAAGAGGATTGACATGCTGGGGTAGTGCATTGTAATGATGATGCATCATTATTGGACTACTACATGGAGGTGGATCAGTGATGAGGCTATTTGTTCGATTCATTGAGAAGAAGTGAAGACACACGCAATAGGTTTCATCGAGGTGTGACTGATGAAATTGAGGCACTAACAAGACAAACCAAAGCACATACCTTAGATTTGTAGAGATCAATTCATTGTAAAGATGACTAACAACAACAGTAGGGTCTCGTGATAATGACAACAACACTGTTTCTCTGAAAACTTGAAGGCAAAGGAGGCCACAACCGTCAGTTAGGGTTCTTTTTATAAGAAACCTTAATGTTTTTATCAGTTATTTTGAAAAAGCATTGATAAATAGTAGTTTTATCAATAATAATATAAAAAATGTTGATAAATACAAACCTTTATCAGTGCTAAAAATGTGATTATAAAACTTGTCTTTGTCAGTGCCAAAATTCTGTTTCTAATAAAGATCTAATCTTAATAATTTATTTATATTATTGTATATATTTATTTATAAATAAAATTATAAAAAAATATATTTACAAATGATTGTATATATTTAAAAATATATTTATATAGTTATATATATAAATATTTCTATATAATTATAGATACAATAAATATATTTTTTATCAGTTTATAAATATTTAAATATATAAAAATATATTTTTAATCATAATTATAATTATAAATAAATATATTTATAAATATTTGTAGATAATTATAAATAAATATATTTAAAAAGTATTTAGTATAATTATAAATATTTAAAATATATTTACTATTTAAATATATTTATTATAATTTTATAATTATTTAAAAATGTATTTATTTGTTTATAAATATAATTATAAATAAATATATTTAAAAATTAATTATAAATAATTATATATATAATAAATATATTTATTTTTTAAATATATTTATTGTAAATTTATATTTATTTAAATATGTATTTATTTATTTACAATTATAATTATAAGTAGATATATTTAAAAGCACTCACCGGAATCATGTGTGGGACTCACGTTAGGGATGGGGTAGTTGTCGACATGCCTTCTCATGATGGACGATTTGGTGGGGTTTTATGTCTATTATGGTACTTAGTATTGTTGGTGTATTGTTGGGTGGCCCATAGGTTGTTTTGTAGTGTTCACATTGTGGGTCTTCGGACCTTGTTTCATTGTTGTTGGAGATTTTGGTGTGGTTATCTTATGGGAGGCGTTGGATTACCTCATTGTGTTTGGTGGCACTTATGTCTCATTATTGCATTTTACTTTCTTTTTCCATGATAAATTTTTATGACCGAGCACGCTCGGATCCTGATTCTTTTAAGAAAATATATTTAAATTATTTATATATAATTATAAATAAATATATATATATTAATATATAATTATAAAAATAATAAATTATTTATTTATTTAAATATATTTATTATAATTATATATATATAATTTCATAAATACTTTTTAAAAAATCACATATATATATATGTGTGTGAATAATTAAATATTAAAATTACAAAATTATTAAAAAAATCATGTAAATTGGTTAATTATTTAAATTTCATACATATATTAAATTTTAAAACATAATAAATAAGAATAAATAAAAAATATTCATATATTTGGTAGGTATTTGGGTGTAAAATTACATCAAGCATTCCCACACTCACACATCAGGATCAAACCCAGTTTATAGTCCCCCTAGGGATAAATGAGGAATGACTTGAACTTATTTATACATATACATATATATATATATATATATATATTGGGGGACCTATGTGAAACCTCACAAATCACCCTCATGGTTGGGTGGGGCATCACCGCATGCCAGTGGTCGTTGATGCTGGATGGCCACATCTGTTAAACGCCGGCCATGAAGGGCCAGCTCGTTACCCCCCACCATCAGGCAGGGCTTCCTTAAAATGCTGGTCTATCTGGGTCCATCACCCATCGTGAGGTGACCCTATTTCATCAAACAACCAACCACCATCATTGGATAGGGGAACCAACAGTTAGAGGATACCAAGACCCGCCCACAACATCGACACCTCTTCAGTGGAGACCTGCATTGCCCCCACACGATGCTGCAATTGCATCACCAGCCATGGATTTCACTAGAAGAGACAAGATCCACCACTATTGAGGATATTGGGTCCATCATCGCCACACACATACACCTACATGGGAAAAAATCATGATTCCACCAAATGACACAATCCCATAACCACCCCCCAAATAATGGGGGGACATTTCATAGTGGGTGAGGTCACTGCATGCCTTAAGAATAAATGAAAATAAATTTTCAAAATTTCTCTAATGAAACTGATTTAGAAAGCCTCAAATTAATGGACACAAGTGCCAAAATATTGTTTAGAATAAGGCAATGAATATTATTGATAGAGATGATGATGTTGGACATGAAAAATCTCAATCTGTAAGGCAATTAAGTAATGAGCAGAAACACTCTAATGATGTTATTGTTCAGACCAATGGAACACTACTGATGGATGTTGTTCCTATAGAGGAACTTATTTCTTCTGATGTGATGGACACATATGGAAATATAAATAATAAGGAAATAAAATAAGAAAATGTTAATAAGACCTCCTAATGTAATCAGAAAACATGGGATGGCATATTGGTTGAAAAAGAAAATACACATGATGTCGGTGACACTTCAATTAGAATGAATTATAATGCTAAACAAGAACATGTGGTGGTTTCCAAGGCTCTTAAAAATAATATAGGGGGTGAGAAAAATATTCTGTATGAGCATGATAATCAAGTAGATTTTTATCAACAATTCTTGTATAAATAAGTGATTGATTCTAGCATCTGTAAAGGTAAGCACAATTTACGTGTCGATTCTCCTGTGAAGGTAAAAATCACAAAAACAGAAAATGTTATCCAACCAAATATTGTACAATCTAGTGTTTTGGATTTTCAATAGTTGAATGAGGGTATAATCTCAGTGGATGGTGGAAGCTTTATCTATTATAATCAATTTATTAAAGTGTAGGTGACAAATTCAAATCCTCTTGATGTGATTGAATCACACAAGCTATTTGAAGGGAATGATGAAGGATTTTTTAATGATTTTAACCCACCTAGGGTGGTCAGTACACTATATACATAGGTAGATATGGCTGCTGACCTACCAGAGGAGACCTATCCAACAAAGAAGTTACAATCAACGTTGTTAGTTGAGGGGGAAATTTTCAATCCTTCTAAATCAATTTTTTCTACGGGAAATTCAAATATGGTTGATGAATCTTTATTAGACATGTCAGATGTTAATAATAAGTATTTGAATCCAAAGTAGAGGAGAAAATAAGACATAAATGATGATAAAATAAAAGGAACATGGAAACAAGTCAAGTCATGAAAGCAGGTTCGTCATAAAAAAATTAGAGGTAAAAGACGTGGCCGTGTTGGTTGGGCTGCTAAGGTGGAAATATAACCAGAGGATCCCGATTCAGATGACATTGATATTGAACATTTTCTAAAGAAAGCAAGAGGATTAACATAGCATTATTCTAGAGGACGTAGTAATAAATGAGGTCAAGTAATTTATTGGAATTTTTTTGCGGGAAGGAGAATGTAGAATTGGGATAATGATTATGAAAAAACTTGGACTTTGACTGTTTGATGAGAGAAATGATGTTTTTTATGACTCCATATTTTCCATTTCATTGTTTTTTCAATTCAAAAAAGGACTTCGTCCCTACCTTAATGAATCATATTTATATTAATTATAAATATGCACTTTTAAATTATTGTATATATATATAAATTAATTTTTTTGAATATAATTATAATAATTGTATATATACTAATAATATTATTTGTTTAAAAAAATTATAACCACTAACAATAGCCCTAATAATGATCAACATTTATTAGCAATAAAAAACATTGATAAAGGGTACACCTTTATCGTCACTTTTTTTAGCCTTGATAAATGTTATCTTTATCATCATTTTTTGCTAGTTCTTGTAAAGGTGATCCTTTTATCAATGCTTTCTATTTAGCACTAATAAAATATGGCAATGTGCCTACACTGATCTCTGGTAGAGAACTAAATATCTATTGAAATATATGGTTGAAAACATCCTCATTCAAATATTTATTATTATCAACATAAACTTGCTCTAAATGAGGTTTTCCCCTTTTTATAGGATCAAACTTCCTGATAATTATTGGTGGATCATAACTCCAAAACTCTATGAATTTTTTCACATTAAAATATTTTATTAAACACCTTCTAGAATTCTCCATAAATTTAATATCCAACTATCTTCATCAGATATTACCGAAATATTGGCATCATCAACATCCTTAAAACTCAGCTAGAATCACGAACAGTTTTTCATGAATATTGTAACATTAACCATCCAACTCAGCATCATCAAAAATTTTTCCTCACATAAATGTAAAATCCCTCACCATTTTTTCGTACTTTCTTTGAAAAACACTAAACATTTTATTATAATTTTTTACCAATTAATTATTTCTATCATGACTTCATCCTCTACATTACTCAAACTAACAATTCTAGAATACTCCTACATGTGCGTGAAAAATTTTTATCGATCGATTACAAAAATCCACCATGCATGGAATCTCATTTTTATTCATGTGATGTATTTATCGTGATAAAAACAAAAAACCTCATCACATTCTCCTGTAAAATTATATATGGTATTCTCACTCATCATCAGGAAATAATAAAATCATTGTTTAACCTGAAAATATTTTCTTGAGTAATTCATGCAGCTTATTTTGATGAATTGAACCGACAAAAAAATATTCTTTTGAAGTCCTTCTTCCAAAACATGGCTACATCATTCAATAATTTCAATGATTAGTCTTGTAAAAAATGAATATCAAATGAATTTAATACATCTTCTTCCACCATTCATTTCTTCAATCATCTACTATACACAACACACAAAATCTATTTTTGAAATCGTCATGTAGATCTCGTCTCCACAAACATCTATACTGCAAAAATCCACAAAGGATTTTTTATTTTTTATTTATTTTTGGATAGTCCCCTTTCTAATTGTGTTGAGAGGGAACCCTTACCTGGACCGTAAGACCAATGGAACAAGGCCTAATATATGTCCCAAAGGCCCAAATACCTGACACACTGGTACTCCCCTTCCCCAGTATCTGATTCATTGATAGAGCCTAGCTCCCCACCACGTATGGATGATCATATAGAATTTCCCCATGTAGAACTGCATAGTTCCTAGTACCAATGATGGGTTACATACCCTCTCATTATTCCAATGTAGCTAACTTTGCTGGTGTCTACTACATTCACTAATTCATTATCTAGGGTTTTCTCTTGTGTGGTCTCATCTGATTCCATAGATTGGTGGCCCAATTGCCCAAAACCATGATAAACCGAAGGCCTTGATTCATCACCATGTCGAGGGACTGCACCCCTGCATGCATCAAGCATGTATCATCACTTGCCTTCTTTATGCCTATGTTACTACCACTAGTAATGCGAAATGGGTGAGTCAGGGTGGGGTGGGAGAAGCACGCATGAGTTTCAGCCCATGTGAGGTTTTCTGAAAATGCCTTCATATAATGAGAACAAAAAAATTCAAGCCTTCGCCGCCATGCAATATCCCACAAGTAGCCTATGGTCTTGCTCACATTTACTAAAAAATATAATATTTATAATCATTTAAATATCGCATTTTTTCTTATTATTAATGTTAGTTTGGGGGAGAAGTATGGATAGAAAATAGATAGAGTTTTAAGGGATGCGATAAAACATTTTTATATGTGTTAGTGGTGGCATGTGGCGACATCGATGTGGTGGGAAACTACTGTGATGCAAAGTAGGTGAGTAATAAGTGAGGGGTGATGAGTGATGATGTTGGTTTTGTGGTGATGTGAATAGATAAACCTGTGAATGAATGAAGAGTATTCAGGTAATGACTGATTTCATAGGGCACTATTAGGGTTTCCATGAGGTTCTATCATATTTTATTAATAAAAAAATAAAATAAAATAAAAATAAAAATGAATTAAAAATATTAGGATAATAATAACCGTTTTAGAATTTAAACCATGTGCATGGGAGATGAGACCCATTTTTTCAAAGATGGCCTAACACCATGTGAATATGGTTAATAATTACTATATAGATATTATAATATTATTTTAAAACAATGCATATATACCTATTTAAAATTCACATGTGAGTGAATAGTGAATTCGTATGACCATTATAGTGAGAAATCATATGTTATTTGTAACACCCCAAGATTTAATAGTGTGTTATTTCTTCAAAATAATTCAATAACTTGTACTACACGCAACACCGAGTTAAAGCTCACGATGACTTACCAAAAAAGCCGTTCAAAAGAGGTTATGAATAGTATTAACTAAATTTTAAACATTATAAAATCCTTATAATTTTAGAATCCATATTATGAGTTTCTTAGACATAATGTAAGAACAAATTCCTTTTTTTCAGATAAAAGAAGTATTTTCCAAAAATGCACTTTTACCAACTTTAATAGTGAACCCTTTTTAAATCCAATATTTTAAACTTTTATATATTCAATTTGACTAAATAAATTTATTCGATATAATGGGGACATAAAAAAATTTACAATGTAACACCCCAATCTTCCATGGTATGCTTCTCTTTGAATAATACAGTAGCGTGTGTTGTACGCAACTTCGAGTTCTAACACACACTAAAACCAATCAAACTAGTCGTAATGAATATTAATAAATACTTTTTTAAAATTTTATAAATTTTATCTCTCAAAATGGACTTTATTTTTGGATTTGGAGTATCTAATTTAGCCTAAGGTGAAATTTTGGTACTTTTCGGTTAAATTTAATATTTTGATGAATAGTGAAAATTACTAAATTTTAATTAAAAACAAATTTTTTAATCAAAATAATTAATAGTGAGAAATTATGAATTTTACTGTTTTCAAATTATAATTAGAATATATTTTTACCATTTTATCCATTGATGTTCATTAGAATTAATTTCACTTTGAAATTGGACATAAACAATTGCAATCTTTTGATATATATTATTTCTTAAAAACACGCTATTTGTTGTGACAACGGGAATTAATTATAAAATTAATTAATGCAACTTATATGTTTGGAATTTTGTAAAATAGACATCATTTTTGAATTCGGAATATCAATTATAGCTTATGGTGAAATTTTGGCATTGTTCTGAAAAATTTAAATTTTTGATGAATAGTGAAACTACTAAGTGGTAGTTAAAAAACTGAATTTTTCATAAAACATAATTTTACCGCATCTGTGATTAAAATTTAGAAAATATGAGACACACGGTTAATATCAAGGAGTAAAATGCGGTTCAATGAGATGAAAATAATTTTTGGTGAATAGTAACTTTTTACTTTTATTTACTACGGTTAAAAGTAAATAAGGTAATTAAGGGTAAAAATGATAATAATATTACCCTAACACATGTACTATTTCTATTGGAAAACTTTATCTCGACCAAAAAAAACCTTAGGAATATAATATTATCATTTAGTTCCACTTGGATAAGATTAGGACATTTATTATTATTTAATTCAAAGATGAGTAAAAAGAGTTAAAAGAAATGTTTATTTACTAAAACATTTTTAATATAGGGTTATACATAAGATAAATTAGATTGTAAATATTAATTAGAAATATAAAAAGATTTACTACATAATTATATTTTATTTATAATTTTTAGACTTTAAAAATGTTAATTTATTTATGACACAATGATGATGCAGTAATTACCTAATTAATGAAAACATGGAATAATTGATATTATTAATACCCAAATAAATATAATTTGAGACTTTTTATAAATAAAAATAATTTTCAAGGATAATATGACATTTTAGGATTGATTTAATTAACTTTTTTCGAAGTAATCAGTCTCTTATGATTTTTAAAAAAATCAATTATTGAATAGTGTCAAAATTGACAAAAAAGAGTTTTTAAAACAAATATTATATTATTAATTGATATTAAATTCCTAAAAATATAATGTTAGGCCATGAAACTTATATCATGATAGGTGTATCATTAATGGACCACTTGGGGGGTTTGTTGGATGTATATAGTAGGTTTATTAACCATATAATATAAAAATACAAAGAGACATTGTAAAAGTGAAACTAATTAACTAAGAGTTAATACTTAAAGATAAGGTTAATATAATGACCCAAACCTGTCTAAATTCTATTGGTTGAGTGTTTTTAGACCCATCCCCACCTTAAACTTTAAATAATCCACTTTGGATACATTAGAAACTGAATATGAATTTATTATAAAATAATATTTCTAGCTTTTCCAAAGGTTCCCCTCACCCCTCTTATAAAAGGGCACTCTCCCTTATCATTAACTCACACCTTCAAAGCCTTTTTCTTCGGCCAACCTCTGCCCAGATACTCTCTCAACTTACCTCACTTCATCCTAGAAGGCCTTCATTTAGTCATAAAGCCAACTTAAGGAGCCCTTTTGATCAAATCAAAAGGAAGAACCCGAAGAAGAGGAGGTTAAACGTACCCTCGACTAAATGAAAGTGCAAGGTAAGGGGTTTTCATCTCACTGCTTATTCCCATGAGAATCATGCCATATTTCCACTATTACCTTTTTTCTACTGTATGTACTTCCCATAATTATATTCTTTGTGTAATACACTTTAATTCATGTGTATTTACATATTCATTGTATGATACCTCTTTCATGGGTTGTATGTTTCGTAAGTTACCAAACTGGTAAGGGTTAATTTCACAATCTATTTATTATCCGAGGTTGTTTTTACAAAAGTATATAATGGGACATATTTATTATCCATGTACATGTTTTATGATAGAGTTTTCAACGGGATTATTTTAAGGTACTTTTTACTAAAACATCATTTCAAATGTTTTAAATATTTATTCTTCTAAATAATTCTCATTAATGTCCATGTCTTCAAAATGGTTTTTAAGGATTTATTTATATAGACATGAATTTTTTTTTAAATGTTATTTCCTTTCAAAAGTTTCAAAGTGGTATGGGACACTTTGATTCAAAAATGTCCTTAAATGACTTCTTTTCTCAATTGTGTGACTTTTAAATGTTTTCATGAAAAGGGGTATTTCTCTCAAAGTGTTTTACAAATCAATATCTTCTATGTCAAAATCCTTTAATGTATTTTAAACTTGTTTTGAAGTTGATTTATCATGATACAAATCTTCCATATTGTGTTGAAGGTTTTGTGATATATTTGACTGTGGATGTGTTATTTTTATACCATTCATGGTTTATGGGTAAAGTGTTGACATTTCTCATGCTAGTTTTAATACAAATTTTTATGTTATATTTTATCCTATTCTTAAGATGAATGTGTTGGACTAGTATGTTCCGGGTTTGAGATTGGTAAAAGTAATCCCTCCGGGTTGGTGTCCGGTTATTAGAGGCACTCCGGGTTGGTGTCCGGTTATTAGAGGCACTCTGGGTTGATGTCCGGTTATTAGAGGCACTCCGGGTTTGTGTCTGGTTATTAGAGGCACTTCAGGTTGGGGTCCGGTTATTAGATGCACTCTAGGTTGGGTTCCGGTTATAGTTAGCTACTAGGCCTTGTCACGGGGCCTTGATAAAGAAATTAATGTTCAACATTATGCATTCCATCATTATGAAAGTGGTTAGTGATATTGCATGTGATCATTCTATTAGTATAATATCCATGTGAATAAGTAAATGACATTATTTCATTTTATTTCTGCTATATTATGCTGAATTTAAGGATTAAAAGGATTTAGTTTTAGTTTTATACATTTCCTTAAATGTTTATGCTTATTTTTGAATGTTTCCGTTGTATTGCTTACCCTTACTGAGCATTTGAGCTCACCCCTTTCTATGTTTTATTTTTTCCAGGATTCCAAGAAGTGTAATGTGATCGATATGAAGGGTTAAGACAAGGGAATAATGGCACTCATAAAGGATTATTTATGTTGTTTTTGTATGTTATGAAGTGTAATGTAACATTCATGTATGTAATCTACTTTACAAGACTGCTAAACTGATCAGTTCTTCGGGACTTGGTTCCTTGTAATCATGCCAATGTATTAAAATAATGCACCGAATCTGGGTCACTGGGGTCTGGGCATTACAGTTGGTATCAGAGAAAGTTTAGAAATAACCTTGGAAACTAGATTTAAATAAACTCTGATTAGAGCAAATAGCCCTAAGATAGACTTTGAGAATTAGTATAGAGGAACTTCCTAAAATTTTGGTATTGTAGAGATTTTGTGAGTTTTCCGAGCAATACATCCCTATCTGGATACGAGTAGGTAGAGGCGGCTCTGGAACAGATGTACCTAGGATTAAAACCTGAAAACACCGCTTTGAGCTAGACTCGAATGGGAACTGGTGCACGACAACGGGGCTTGCTGCACTCTTGGTTACGACACTCCCGGGGGATATTCTTTGGACAATTCTCATTTTATTTACAAACCATTATGAAGGGATAATTAGTATATACTTACTCAAAGGAAACATTTTTTTTGATCATGGATTATATCCATAAACTGTTCAATTTTCATTAGGAATTATTTATTTCAATTCATAAACTGACCTAGTTTATGCTATTGTATAGAAATGGAGCCCAGTAGAAGGAATGTGAAATCCAGTAATACGTATGATCCAAAGAGTAAGAAGGATCGTATCTTTCATGGTATTAAGACATCATTTAGAAGGGAAATAGTATCCCACGTATTATCATCATATTAAGAAATAATATCATGTGTGGATAAGATAACTAAAGAGTTTACTGAGTCCTATGGCTTTGAAGGGAAGCAAGAGAAGAAAAGTATGGAAGAGAGGAAGATGGATAAAGGGAAGAGGGAAAAGAAGAATTTCTTCATATGTGATATCTGTGGGAAGAAACACCCTGGAACTTGCCTGAAAGGAATGGGAGTTTGTTATAAGTGTGGAGGAGAAGGGCACAAGGTATGTGACTGCAAGGGTAAGAAAATGGTTTCAAATGTACAATGCTTCATTTGAAAGGATTTTGGACACTACGCGAACCTATGTCCCAGTCATCAGACTATGCCGCAAATGATGCTATTGGATAATAATAAAGTTATGATACTACCATAGATGAAGAGGAATGATTAGATTTCTTATGTTGATTATGTCATTTGAGTATTGTATCAACAATGTACTTGTTATAATAACTATGGAGTATATAAGGATTGTAATGCAGTACTATTTCATTAAGGACTTGATATTGTGTGGAACAAAGAAAAGTGACTCAATAGTAGGATAAATTTTTGGAAAATATATGGTTGAGAGAATGATAAACCATAATATAGTTCTGATACCGAGGTAGTGATTTTAGAATAATACATGATTGATTTGGATAAATTATATTGGATATTCTTGACTACCTTTAAACTGATTAATGATTTGTATATTCCATCATTGTTGGAGTTTACAACATTTTTGGATTGAAGGAGTATATCCATTATTATTTAAGGAATAAGGGATCATGAATGTAATCAATAAGGTTTTATGGTAATTCAGGATGTTGTAGTGTTTTAATAGAATACATGATGAAGGTGTTCACATGTTATTACGCAGAAAAAAGGATCTTCATTTTTGGATTAATCATTTGGATAGTTCTAGTTTGGATTATTTTTGGATTTCCATAAAAGTACAACCCAGAGGTTGGGTGGCAACCTGTCACGTCTGGCAAGGCCGCGAGACTTGAACACACAACTGAAGGGCGACAAGGGTGTATCACCTACCACTGAACCACGTAATGTCCAGGAATAAATAATGTTGTTTTTTTTAAGATCTGGTAGATGAATTATAAATTCTTTTTTTTGAACCCTATACGAATAGGATAAATAGAATATTTTTTACGTTCAATTATCTTTTAGAGTGAAAGGTGAGTTTGTGGTAGAAATTATTTAAATGATGGAACTCTACTTGTCAAGAATATATTTTTCTTCTTCTCTTATTCTATGAATAAATTAATTATTAAACTTTATTTAAGGAATCCTAAAACCAAAAATGTTTTATCCTAATACCCTATGTTTTGTTGAACCGATGGTATTTCAAATCATCATAGATTGATGAATTTAAGGACCTCAATTTTACACTTGTTTTTGATTGATGACCTCAATAAATACCTATAAATATTTATGTATTTCCTCTAATTATGTGTCTCTAATTTCCACTAATTTTCTCCTAATTGAGATCATAATTTGGTGGTGACCCTTTCATTTCTCTTTTCCTCATATTAAGACTAAATTTTAGTAACCCAATTTCTGATGTGGGTTTTCCCACAAAGATATTTTCTATTTTCAACCTTTTATTTTCGAAGAACAATTTCAAATTTCGAGGACTCAATTTATTGAAGGAGGGGAGAATGTAACACCCCAAGATTTCATAGTGTGTTATTTCTTCAAAATAATTCAATAACTTGCACTACACGCAACACTGAGTTAAAGCACACCATGACTTACCAAACAAGCCTTTCAAAAGAGGTTATGAATAGTATTAACTAAATTTTAAACTTTATATAATCCTTATAATTTTAGAATCCATATTATGAGTTTCTTAGACATAATGTAAGAACAAATTCCTTTTTTCAGATAAAAGAAGTATTTTTCAAAAATGCACTTTTACAAACTTTAATAGTGAACCCTTTTTAAATCCAATATTTTAAACTTTTATATATTCAATTTGACTAAATAAATTTATTCTTTATAATGGGGATATAAAACAAATTTACAATGTAACACCCCAAGCTTCCACGGTACGCTTCTCTTTGAATAAAACAGTAGCGTGTGTTGTACGCAACTTCGAGTTCTAACACACACTACAACCAATTAAACTAGCCATAATGAATATTAATATCTACTTTTTTAAAATTTTATAAATTTTATCTCTCAAAATAGACTTCATTTTTGGATTCGGAGTATCGAATTTAGCCTAAGGTGAAATTTTGGTACTTTTCAAATAACTTTAATATTTTGATGAATAGTGAAAATTACATAATTTTAATTAAAAACAACTTTTTTAATCAAAATAATTAATATTGAGAAATTATGAATTTGAGTGGTTTTAAAGTATAATTAGAATATATTTTCACCATTTTATCCAATGATGTTCATTAGAATTAATTTCACTTTGAAATTGGACATAAACAATTGTCAATCTTTTGATATATATTGTTTCTTAAAAACACGCTATTTGTTGTGACAGTGGGAATTAATTATAAAATTAATTAATGCAACTTATATGTTTTGAATTTTGTAAAATAGACATCATTTTTGAATTCCGAATATCAATTATAGCTTAGGGTAAAATTTTGGCATTGTTCTGAAAAACTTCAATTTTTGATGAATAGTGAAACTACTAAGTGGTAGTTAAAAAACTGAATTTTTCGTAAAACATAATTTTACCGCTTCTGTGATTGGAATTCCAAAAATCCGAGAGACACGGTTAATATCAAGGAGTAAAATGCGGTTCAATGAGATGAAAATAATTTTTGGTGAATAGTAACTTTTTACTTTTATTTACCACGGTTAAAAGTAAATATGGTAATTAAGGGTAAAAATGATATTAATATTACCCTAACACATGTCCTATTTCTATTGGACAAGTTTATCTTGACCCAAAACAACCTTAGGAATAACATATTATCATTTAGGTCCACTTGGATAAGATTAGGATATTTATTATTATTTAATTCAAAGAAGATTTAAAAGAGTTAAAATCAATGTTTATTTACTAAAACATTTTTAATATAGGGTTATACATAAGATAAATTATATTGTAATTATTAATTAGAAATATAAAAAGATTTCCTACATAATGATATTTTATTTATAATTTTTAGACATTAAAAAAGTTAATTTATTTATGACACAATGATGATGTAGTAATTAACTAATTAATGAAAAATTGGAATACTTGGTATTATAAATACCCAAATAAATGTAATTTGAGACTTTTTATAAATACCAATAATTTTCTAGGATAATATTACATGTTAGGAATGAGTCAATTAACTTTTTTCGAAGTAATCATTCTGTTATGATTTTTACAAAATTCAATTATTGAATAGTGTCAAAATTGACATAAAAGAGTTTTTAAAACAAATATTATATTATTAATTGATATTAAATTCCTAAAAATCTATGGTTTGGCCAAGAGACTTATATCATGATAGGTGTATCATTAATGGACCACTTGGGGGTCTGATGGATGTATATAGTATGTTCATTAACCATATAATGTAAAAATACAAAGAGACATTGTAAAAGTGAAACTAATTAACTAAGAGTTAATACTTAAAGATAAGGTTAATATAATGACCCAAACCTATCTCAATTCTATTGGTTGAGTGTTTTTCGACCCATACCCACCATAAACTTTAAATAATCCACTTTGTATCCATTATAAACTGAATATGAATTTATTATAAAATAATATTTCTAGCTCTGGCAAAGGTGCCCCTCACCCCTCTTATAAAAGGGCACTCTCCCTTATCATTAACTCACACCTTCAATGCCTTTTGGTTTGGCCATACTCGGCCAAAATACTCTCTCAACTTCCCTCAATTCATCCTAGAGGCCTTCCTTTAGTCATAAATCCAACTTAAGGATCCCTTTTGATCAAATCAATAGGAAGAACCTGAAGAAGAGGAGGTTAAACATACCCTCGACTAAAGGAAAGTGCAAGGTAAGGTGTTTTCATCTCACTACTTATTCCCATGAGATTCATACCATATTGCCACTATTACATTTTGTGTGGTTTATGTACTGCCCATAATTATATTCTTTGTGTAATACACTTTAATTCATGTGTATTTACATATTCATTGTATGATACCTCTTTCATGGGTTGTATGATTCGTAAGTTACCAAACTGGTAAGGGTTAATTTCACAATCTCTTTAGTATCCGATGTTGTTTTTACATAAGTATCTACTGGGACATATTTATTATCCATGTACATATTTTATGAAAGAGTTTTCAAAGGGATTATTTTAAGGTACATTTTACTAAAACATCATTTCAAATGTTTTAAATATTTATTCTTCTAAATATTGCTCATTAATGTCCATGTCTTATAAATGGTTTTTAAGGATTTATATATATGGACATGAATAATTTTTTTAAATGTTAATTCCTTTCAAAAGTTTAAAAGTGTTATGGGACACTTTGATTCAAAAATTTCTTTAAATGACTTCTTTTCTAAATTGTGCGACTTTTAAATGTTTTCATGAAAAAGGGGTATTTCTCTCAAAGAGTTTTACAAATCAATCTCTTCTATGTCAAAATCCTTTAATGGATTTTAAACTTGTTTTGAAGTTGATTTATCCTGATACAAATCTTCCATATTGTGTTGAAGGTTTTGTGATATATTTGACTGTGGATGTGTTATTTTTATACCATTCATGGTTTATGGGTAAAGTATTGACATTTCTCATGCTAGTTTTAATACAAATTTTTATGTTATATTTCATCCTCTTATTAAGATGAATGTGTTGGACTAGTATGTTCCGGGTTGGGGACCGGTAAAAGTAAGCCCTCCGGGTTGGTGTCCGGTTATTAGAGGCACTCCGGGTTGCTGTCTGGTTATTAGAGGCACTCCGGCTTGGTGTCCGATTATTAGAAACACTCCGGGTTGGTGGCCGGTTATTAGAGGAACTCTAGGTTGGTGTCAGGTTATTAGATGCACTCCGGGTTGGGTTCCGGTTATAGTTCGCCCCTAGGCCTTCGCACGAGGCCTTGATAAAGAAATTAAAGTTTAGCATTATGCATTCCATCATTACGAAAGCGGTTGGTGATATTGCATGTGATTATTCGATTAGTATAATATCCATGTGAATAATTAAATGACATTATTTAATTTTATTTCTGCCATATTATTCTGAAGTTCAAGTTTAAAAGGATTTTTTTTTAGTTCTATACATTGCCTTAAATTTTCATGCTTTTTTTTAAAGTTTCCGTTGTATTGCTTACCCTTACTGAGCATTTGATATCACCCCTTTCTATGTTTTATTTTTCCCAGGATTCCAAGAAGTGTAATGTGATTGATATGCAGGGTTAAGACAATGAAATAATGGCATTCATAAAGGATTATTTATGTTGTTTTGTATGTTATGAAGTGTAATGTAATATTAATGTATGTATTCTATTTTCCAGGACTGCTAAACTGATCATTTCTTCGGGAATTGGTTCATTGTAATCATGTCAATGTATTAAAATAATGCACCAACTCTGGGTCACTGGGGTCAGGGCCTTACATTTTGGTTTAATAATGATTTATTATTAAAAAAACTAAAATGTAAAAGAATCATATATTTTAAATAATTATAATTTTTTTAATGTTGGCCTATGGGATAGCATGAACCCTTATGGGCTCAACCTTCATCAGCCTGCACCCATGTAGGCTAAACCCACATTGTCCTGAGCTATAAACGGTCAAAATTGTTAGGCCCACCCCACCCTGCATATTCTCCATACCCACGAATCATGTGGGTCATGGGACTATTTTTATCACTAACTTCCACATCATAAATCTCTTAATGGGGCCTTCTAGGATTTTAAACCTTGTCTTTTGGATTCCAAGAAGGAGTTTTTACCACTCAGGTACATGCTCATCTTCCTACACATACTTTTTTCAGACAACCATTCTAAGATTCCAATAACATTTATTTCGAAACATCTCCAAAACTTATCCATGAATATTTTTCTTCTTGTGAAATCCCATCAACCTATCTCTTTCAGATTAACTATTTCTGATACTGCTGAGATATTTCCTGTGCATATAGATTTCATTCGTAGAAATATTAGCATATCACTGTATTGGTTTCGATAATATTAGCATAAAAATCATCGAGTGTTTGGTTCCTTTATCATAAGGCTTCCTCAACTTTGCACTACTATTATTTCTTATAATATCATTATAGATAAATACTAATTTGGATAATCTTCAGGCATAATGTGGGTAGGTGGTGATGTAGGAATGATGCAAGAAGGGTCGTTGGTCCATACAATGGTGAGCCTACATTCCATGTACTAAGGGTCTTTGGAACATATAATGGGATTCATGACCACTTGGAATTCAGGTAATAATTTATAATATAATAAAGTAAAAGGTAGGGTGGGTTATCCCTTGGGGGGCTATGACCTACATTTCCGGTTTGTGTATGCGCGGTGTGTGTGTTTGAGTAAAATTATACCCCCAAGAACTTAATATATATATATATATTAAATTTATAAGTAAATATATTTTAAAATATTTATAAAAATATAATTAATATTTTTAAATATTATATATTTATTATATTTATAATTATATATTCTTATATATTAATAAATACATATGATTGTATGTCTATATATAATGATATAAATAATATAAATTATATAAATATATTTATAATTATATAAAAATATTTATAAAAATATTATTATATTATGTGTTAGGGGTACAATTACATTCAAATCCAGACACACTGAACACACAAAAGCTTGAAAGTCAGGTCATAGCTCCCCTAAGGAATAACCCACCCAACCAGCTACTTTATTACATTATATTTTTTTTGAATGAAGGCCCAGTGGACATGAATCCCATTACATGTATCATAGGCCCACTATTGGATGGATCAAATGACCTTCTTGTATCATGTCTATGTCACCACCAGCACGTCATGCCTACGTCACCACAACCATGATGGCTTGAAGGTCTAGTGACCTGAAATCCAATTTTGGATGAATAATACTGTTGTTATTGTACCCTGCTATCGTACCTGCTACAATACCCACACAACTACAATGCTAAAGTGCCCCACGATGCCTACTACAGATTTTCTACAGTAACTAAGTTAATTCACTCTCATCTAGATTTTATATATAAACAATCATCAAATTTCTATTAGAAAAATGTATAATAGTTTATTAATATACATTGATTACCAAATTTGTATATAATTAAAATAAATATAATATATTAAAATTTTATTTAATCAATTATATTACATATAAATGAATATATTTATTTAGATATATATTTTTATTGATATTAAATTATATAAAATATATATACTTGTATAAATACTTGTATGTATGTGTATGTGTGTATATACATGTGTGTGTAGATGTTAATGTAAACATATGAATGTTTTTAATTGACATAAATTTTAAAAATTCATTTTTTCTAATTTTCGTGTATATTATTTAATTTAATTTATCCATTTATTATTATACATTTATTAATAATGTTAAAAATACATTTAATAATTCTGTAATATCAAATCAGGTTAGGCGATCCCATTTATTAAAAAGGAGAAAAATTGAAACTCCTTTCGAACTAGGTGAAGGGGGAACTCATTACAAACATGAAGATCAAAGGCACATAGCATTAAATATTAGTGGTATGAGAGCCCAAAATAAAAAAAAAACAAGAAGCTGACCCAAAAGCCCAGAAACTCAATTAAACTTTAATGGAGGAATCTTTCAATCCCTCCATCACACTAGAGGAGAAACCTGATCCCACCACCGCCTAAAGCAACGCAAATGTGTATGCCATCAGAGCTTGCCTGCTGCTGCCACTAATGACACTGAAGCAACCCACAAGCCATATCTGATACACAAAAGACCTCCAGATCTGAGTCAGGAGATGCTATGAAGCCATGATACAAAAATCTATGTGAGGTCTAAGCCTATTGAATGATGTAATTAGACATAATAGAGATCATCATTATGCCATGATGTCACCTATCTTGATAAAGAGTGACACACCGATGATCAAAATCGTAGCTGACTACCAGATCTAATCGAGGATATGTGGTGGAACAAGCTATGCTAGATCAGCTTAGGGTTAGAGATTGTCGATCGGTTGTAGATGGTTATGATCAAGATTGCCACTATTTCTCGAAAAACCCTCTCCCAACCATGAGCAACACCATCGAGAAACATCGCATTTGGCTACCAACACTACATCTCTACACAAAAGCCATCCACTAAACTCAAAGATCATTTTCACATCCTCACCAAGCTTTAGGGATCACTAATGATAAGTGAATCTATTATCACCACGCTGCCATGATGCCACCATAGGAAACAGCCATGGATCCGTAGGAGGTGCCAGCAATCCCATTATCCGCATAAGAAACCCGATGTTGGGTGCTCCTAAGAGCGACAATTAATTATTCTATAATATTTATTTACACATATATTTATTTAATATATATACATGTAATAGTTTTAATATAATTTATGTGAATAATATTTATTCATTTTTACTTTTGAGTTTTAACATTTCAAATATGTTTGAAATTTATAAAATTAACCCATTTGAATGACTTTTTAATGATTTTCTAATTTAAATATTAAATTATACAATTATAAATATATATAATTTTTTATAAAATATTTATTAATTTGTAAATATATATATTTACATAATTATAAAATTATAATAAATTTATTTAAATAATAATTATACTTATAATTATATATTAATATATATATATATATATTAAATTATAATTATATATAAATACTTATTAAATATATATAATTATAATTATAAATATAAATAAATAAATATATTTTTACATAATTTTAACATTATAATAAATATATTTAAATAATAAATATTTTTATCATATTTATAATTACATTTTTATAATTATAAATTTATTATTATATATAAATACTTTTTAAAAATATTTATTTATAATTGTAATTATAAAAATATATATATATATTTAGATAATTATAAAATTAAAAAATATACTTTTTTATAATTTTATATATATAAGTTTATATAATTATATACATATATATATATGTATATATTAGGTTCTTGGGGTACAATTACATTAAATGAACACACGACAAATATATATAATTATTATAAAAATAAATTATTATAAAAATAAATCATTATGTGAATATATTAATAAATATATATTTATATTTTTACAATATTATATTATATTTGGTGTTTGGTTATACAATTACATTCAAAAACACACACAGGCCTAAAAGGTAGGTCATGGCCCCCCAAGGGATAGCCCACCCAACCAGTCGCTTTGTTACATTATATATATTTTGGCCAAAAGGCCCAGTGGTCATGAAGTGAAATAGAAGATCCCTAATAAGATGTCTTCTCTCTTGTACACCTTAACCTCTCATGAAACCCCACTATCAATGTGCCGCCACTCTACTGAGCCCTACTCCCACCACCTCAACCACTCTCGTTGAACCTCACTATCGTCACGTCTCCGCTCTCGTCGAACCCTACTCTCACTGTCGTTGTTTCTCTCGCAAAACTCCACTTCTTTCACACCACCACTCTCTATGAACACTAATCCCTATCCTATCTTGGATATCATTATAAATATATGTTATTTGATGAATCATTTCACCCCATCTCACCCCTGCACCAAATTGCACCACCTCTACACCAAATCGCACCATAACTGCTTGCCTATTTCTCGTATGAAAACCATATTGTGAGGAAATGAGGTGTGGTAAGGTTTGTTCATAGAGTTTTTTGTTAAATAATATCTATATAGAAGAATAAAACTTTTATTCTGATTAAATATTTAGTATTATCTCAAGATTTATAGTAGATTATCTTCTAGGTATTAGTTAGCACACCTTTTTTTATCCATTTAGTGTAATACAGAGTGCATATTTGTTTTCTCTTATAAATAAAATCATAACCAATATCATGAACTCATGGGACCCCTTCATACATTTATAATTTCCTCCTTTTGGAATTATCAATGGAAAAATACATACTATTTCTCTTCCTCGGATTTCATTTTATTTAAATTATCTATCTCTCCTAATTCTCATAATAAATTTCATTTAATGTGTACCATTGACTATTAAAAAGTATTTAATATAAATCCATTGAAAAATGGGTAGGGGTGTAATTAATATTATAATAGGGAGTAATAAAATATATCCTCTTTATCACATTAAATAACTGATACATTAAATGTATATAATTTTGAATAAGAGTAGTCTATCAATTAAGGTCTTACATATATACCTAGACGTCAATTTTTTTATAATTTTTCCAATCGTATACACATAGAAAACTCAGTTCTTATAATATAGAGTTATATTAGGAATTCCTAAATCTCACCTCAAAACAATTATTGATTATATGTGTTTGTTTTAATATCAAATTGAACCCCTATTTCTTGAAAAAAACTTGATTAACTATTGATGTTAGAAAAACTGTCTTGTAATTTCTATATCAATCATTGTACCACAGGTAAGAATCATTGTATATACTATGGAAGTATTATTATTCATTTATATATTAGAATGATTCTATATATTATGAATAGTGTAATCCATCTTCTTTATTAACATGCTATGAGTGAATTTTACTTCAGATATCCATTTAAATGTCATCTGCATGATCGGTACACTAGGATCATATACATAGAATTTTGAAGAAAACATGATATGAGGTACTATCTCAATATGAGTTGGATATATTAGAGGATGTAGAGATCTTTCAAGTTGTCTCTATTTGTTAGAAATGTCCCTCTAAACATTAGCTATGTTTTTCTATACATCATCCAACATCATGGTCCCTAAATATATTTTTTGAAATACATTGGGTTTCATGTGAGTTACAATAACATTGATTTCCATAGTGTTTTATTATACCATTAAAAATTAGTAAAAATTAATGAATTAATTAAACTAATATTAAATATATTTCACATCTCTTATTTTAAACCATTCAGGTCTTTTTGAGTACCAATTAAACTTAAATTATTATATCTATTTGTAAACACATTGGTCATATAAATTATCATTTTATCTTCAGTCAAAATTATACAAAGAGAATCATCTAAGACTTCTCTAATTATGGGTTATTCATGAATTATATAATATAGATCTCTATATCTATTATATTTATAAGTAAAAGTAGTGTAGTATTAATGCCTTCTTTAAAGGGTATTCTGTATCATTAGATTTCATAACTTTAACACCTTTTGTTGTTAACTCAAACGCATCTACATAAACTATATCCACACCATCCATAATATGATTATTTAATATGTACTTGTTAATGATAATATAAGTAATTAAATCAATTGTATTATAATTTTTGTGAATAATAGTATCAACTAGTACTAATTAAAATTAAATAATAACTTGGACAGGTGGTTCAATCATCCCTTCAATATCAATATCTTTTACGTGTATTTTTTAATATAAATTTTCTAAAAAAAATACAAACTAAAATTGATATAGGTGGTTATCTTTGATATAAGGAAATTACAATCCTCAATGAAGTATTAGGATCTCCAAATGAGGGAAATATGGAATAATTCCCCCCAAAGTTGCTTCTATTCCATCAATCCGAACCAGTGTATCTTCAACCAAACATTTATTCTGTGAATTTCCTCTACATAAATTACATAGTATGTTTGTTTCCATACTCATTAAATTTAATACCCATAGTATAGTCCTCCTCTATAGGTGTATATCTACTACCATTCTGGTCTCTGTGTGTGTGGTGTGTGTGTTTGAGTATAATTGTACCCCAAAGCACCTATTTATAAATATAAATATATATATATTAATTTTATAAATAAATATATTTTAAAATATTTATAAAAATACAATGAATATTTTTAAATATAAAATATTTATAATATTTATAATTATATATACTTATATATTAATAAATAAAGATGTTTATATATATATAATTATATAATTATATAAATTATATAAAGTATATGAATTATATAATTATAATTATAATTATATATAAATATTTATAAATATATTATTATATTAGGTTTTAGGGGGCACAATTGCATTAAAACATAGACACACAACACACACACAAGCCTGAAAGGCAAGTCCTAGCCCCCCTAAGGGATAACCCACCTAACCAGCTACTTTATTACATTATAGTTTTTTCCTGAAGGCCTAGTGTACATGAATCCCATTACATGTCCCATAGGCCCACCATTGGATGGCCCAATGGACCTTCTTGTATCATTTCTGTGTTACCACCTGCACGTCAATGCCTACGTCACCAACCTCCTGATAGACCTAAGTTCTAGTGACCCAAAATCCTATTTGGGATGAATAATATTTCTACTGTTGTACCCCACTATAGTACCTCCTACAGTACCCGCACTACAACAATGCAACAGTGCGCCATGATGCCTACTACATTAATTCTACAGTAGCTGAGTTAATTCACTCCCACTCGGATTTTATATATAAAAATTTATCAAATTTCTATTAGACAAATGTATAATAGTTTATTAATATATATTGATTACAAAATATGTATATAATTAAAATAAATATAATATATTAATATTTTATTTAAACAAATATATAATATATAAATTAATATATTTATTTAGATATATATTTATATTGAAATTAAATTATTTAAAGTATATGTTCATTATAAATACATGTATGTATGTGTATGTGTGTATTTACTTTTGTGTGTGTAGATGTGTATGAGAACATATGAATTTTTTAAATTGACATAATGTTACAAATTCATTTTTTAATATTTTTGTATAGTATTTAATTTAATTTATCCATTTATTATTATACATTCATTAATAAAGTAAAAAATACATTTAATTATTCTGTAATATCCAATCAGGTTACGGAATCCCCTTTATTAAAAAAGACAAAAAGTGAAACCCCTTTGGAATTAGGTTATGGGAGAACTCATTACAAACCTAAATCCCAAAAAAACATAGCCTTAAATATTATTAGACGAATATCAAAAAAGAAAAAAACCTAGAAGATGACCCCAAAGCCCAGAAACTCAATTAAACCAAAATAGATAAATCTCCCAAACCATCCATCACACTCGATGAGATACCCGATCCAACCGCAGCCTGAAGCAATGCAATAGTGAGCACTATCAGAGCTTTCCTGCCACCTCCTCTGATGACATAGAAGCAACCCCCAAGCCACCTTTGATGCACAAAAGACATCCAAATTTGAGCCAGGATATTCTATAGATCCATGCTACCCAAATCTATGTGAGTTTTAATCCTATTGACTAAAGTAATTAGACATCATAGAGATCACCATTGTGCCTCGATGTCACCTCTCCCAGTCATGAGTGACACACCAATGATCAAAATCGTAGTCGACTACCAGATCTAATATAGGAGATGTGGTGGACCAAGTTATGCTAGATCAGCTCGGGGATAGAGAATGTCGACCGATTATAGCTGGTTATGATCAAGATTTCCACTACGTCCCAACAACCCCTTTCCTAACCACAAGCAACACCATCGAGAAACATCACAATTGGCTACCAAAACTGCATCTTTACAACAAAGCCATCCATTAAACTCAAAGATCATTTTCACATCTTCACTAATCTTTTAGGGATCACCGATGATAATAGAATCTTTTATCACCGCACTTCCATGAAGCCACCATAATAAACGACCATGGATTAGTAGGAGAATCCAGAGATCCCATTATCCGCATAAGAAACCTGATTTTGGGAGCTCCCAGGAGCGACCATTAATTATTCTACAATATTTATTTATACTTGTATTTATTTATTATATATACATGTAATAGTTTCAATATAATTTATGTTATTAATATTTATTCAATTTTTACTTTTGAGTCTTAAATTTTCAAATATGTTCGAAATTTATATAATTAACACATTTGAATGACTTTTTTATAAATTTTTAATTTAAATATTTAATTATACAATTATTTATATATATTTATTTATATATTTATAAAAACATAATAATTTTATTTCAATAATAATTATATTTATTATATTTATTATATTTATAATTAAATTTTAATATTTTTATTTTTATTTTTATTTTTATAATTATATATAAAGACTTAATATATATATATATTTATAATTATAATTATAAATAAATAAATACATTTTTAAATAATTATAAAATTACCTTAAATATATTTAAATAATAAATATTTATATTATATTTATAATTATATATTTATTATTTTATATAAATAATTTTTAAATATATTTATTTATAATTATAATTACAAATAAATATATTTATTTATTTATTTAGATAATTAAAAAATTACACAAAATATATTTATTATAATTTTATAAATATATATATGTTTATATAATTATAAACACACACACATATATATATATATTAGTTTCTTGGGGTACAATTACATTAAACAAACACACACGACAAATATATATAATTCTTATAAATATAAAGAATTATATAGATATATTTATAAATATGTACATTTATTTAAAAATCTATTTATTTATAATTATAATTATATATATGTATGTATGTATAATTATTATAAATATTTATAATAATAGAAATTAATTTTTAAGATTACATATTTATTAGAGCTAGAATTATAGCCCTGATAAAGACACTTTTTATCAGTGGTTTTTTAGCACCGATAAAAGGACGTATTTATATTATATCATATTAGGTATTTGGTGGTACAATTACATTCCAAAACACTCACAGGCCTAAAAGCCAGGTCATAGCCCACAAATGGATAATCCACCCAACCATCCGCTTTATTACATTATATATTTTTTGGCCCGAAGGCCCATTAGACATGAAGCACAATAAAAGAACCCAAATAATATGTCTTCTCTCTTGAACAACATAACCTATCATGAAACCCCATTATTAGTGTTCCTCCACTCTACTAAACCCTACTCCCACCACCTCAAATGCTCTTACCGAACCTCACTATCGTCATGTCTCCGCTCTCGTCGAACCCTACTCCCGTTGTCGTCGCTGCTCTCGCCAAACTCCACTTCTTTCGCACCAAAGCTATGTATGAACACTAATCCCTCTCCTATCATGGATCTCATTCCAAATAAATGTTATTTTATGAACCAATTCACCTCATCTCACCCCTGCACCACATTTCACCACCTCTACACCAAATCGCACCACCCCTGGATTCCTATTTCTCGCATGAGAACCATATTGTGAGGGAATGAGGTTTAATAAGTACTGTTCATAGTGTTTTTTGTTAAATAGTATCTATATTTAAGAATAAAACTTATATTCTAATTAATAATATAGTATTATCTCAAGATTCATAGTAGATGATCATCTTGGTATTAGTTAGCACTCATTTTTTATTTGATTTAGTGTATTACAGAATGCATATTTTATCACTTAAAAATGAAAACTTAACCAATATCATGACCTAATGGGAGTCCTTATTACATTTATAATTTCTCATTTTTGAAATTATGAATTAAAAAATACTTATTTTTTTCCTTAGATTTCATTGTATTTAAATTATACATCTCTCCAAATTCTCATAATAAATATCATTTAATGTGTACCGTTGACTATTAAAAAGTATTTAATATAAATCCATTAAAAATGAATAGGGTTATAATTAATATTATAATAGGGAGTAATACAATATATCCTTTGTATCAGTCTTAATAATTCTTACATTAAATGTATATAATTTTGAATAATAGTAGTGTATCAATCAATTAAGGTCTTACATAGATACCTAGATTTGAATTTTATTTATAATTTTTACAATCGTATCTATATTGAAAACTCAGTTCTTATAATATGGATCTACTTTAGGAATTCCTAAATCTCACCTAAAAACATTTATTGATTATATGTGTTTGTTTTAATATCATATTGATCCCCTTTTTCTTGAAGAAACATGATTAACTATTGAAGTTGGAAAAAATTCCTGGTAATTTCTAAATCAATAATTTTACCACAGGTAAGAATCATTGTATATACTATTGAAGTATGATTATTCATATCTGTATTAGCATGATTCTAAATATTATGAATAGTGTATTACATCTCCTTTATTAACATACTAAGAGTGAATTTTAGTTCAAATGTTAATTTTAATGTCATCTGCATGCTCTGTACACTAGGATCATATACATCCAATTTTGGAGAAAACATGATATGAGGTACTATCTCAATCTGAGTTAGTTATATTAGAGGATCTGGGTATTTTTGATGTTTTCTCTCTTTGTTAGCAATTTACCCTGAAACATTAGATATGTCTTTATAAATCATCCAACATCATCGTAGCTAAATATATTTTTTTAAATACTTTGGGTTTCATGTGAGTTACAATAACATTGATTTACATGGTGTTTTATTATACCATTTCAAATTTATAAAATTCAATAAATTCAATAAACTAATATTAAATTGATGTCACATATTTTATTTTAAACCATTCTGGTCTTTATGAGTATCAATTAAACTAAACTTATTATATCTCATTATGAACACATTGGTCTTATAAATTTTCATTTTATCATCACTCAATATTATACCAAGAGATTCATCTAAAACATATCTAATTATGGGATATTCATTAATTAGATAATATATATCTCTATAATTGTAATATTAATATTTAAAAGTAGTGTAGTATCAATTCCTTTTTTAAAGGGTATTCTGTATCATTATATTTTATAACTTCAACACCTTTTGTTGTTATATCATACACATCTACAGAAACTATATCCAAAACATCCATAATATAATTATATAATATTTCCTTATTAATGAAAATATTTGTAATTAAATCAATTGTATTACCATATTTGTGAATAATATTATCAACTAGTACTAATTCCATTTAAATAATAACTTGAACAAGTGGTTCAATCATTCATTCAATATCAATATATTTTACATGTATTTTTTAATATAAATTTTATAGAAAAAAATACAAACTATAATTGATATTGGTGGTTATCTTTGATTTAATGAAATTACCATTATCTATGAAGTATTAGGATCTACCAAAGAGGGAAATATGGAATAATTCCATCTATGTGGTTTCTTTTCCATCATTCGGAACCAATTTACCTTTAACAAAAAATTTATTTTGTCAATTTTTTATACATAAATTACATAGGATGTTAGTCTCCATACTCATTAAATCTAATACCAATAGTAGAGTCCTCACCCTTATGTGTATATCCACTTAATTCTCCTTGAAACTCAATTTATTTCTCTTATTATTCATCTACATAAAAACTTTATGTTTATTCTATAATAACTTCTTATGTCGTCTCATAAATAACATTGGAATCCAAATAATTTCCATCACATATGTTTATATCCATAAGTTCTTTAAGTTTCTCACATTATTTATTTTTTACATATCCTTCTCTCAAGCCAAATATCCTATATATTATTATGGATAAGGAATCATTATAGGTGTGAAATAATAGTAAATTGAAAAGTTATCTCTTCCAAAAAATCTATTCTAAGGGTTCTATCCAACCGCAATATTATAGATATATATATATATATATTATGACAGCTTGTAGTTTAATGTATTCTATTAATTGAGTGTTGAATGAGTTTCTAAATTACTTTTTTTGGATTTCATGTTCCACAATGTATCTAAGGGGGAATTTATTCGATTCCTTTTTGTAATTGCATTGATAAACAATTGTTTACTCATAAAGGGTGATGTATATATTTATAAGATCATATTAACTTTAAAATACCTCCTAGATAAAAAAAATCTCACCTCCAACATAATATATATTGATAATAATACCATGTCAATAGAATATCACTAACTCAATCCAACCCACAAAATATCCGTCATGTCCCCAGCTCTGAAAAAGGTGAATTAATTTTTAACCCCATTAAAACTAATAAACGTACATTGCATCCAACATCACCTTCATGGTTTAAATTAGGGGATTCTTCCACAACTATATCTTTTCTATAATTTGGTGTTTTTTTATAATGGGATGAGTCTTAGGAAAAAATATCAATAATAAATATCATCCTTATCATTTTTACCTCTTGAGGAGTTATTATTGTATTTGTGGCCTAAGATTCATAACCCATCTCTTTTGAATGAACTCAAAGGATAAGACCTATCACCAATGGAGTAATTATTTTATTAAATTCAATTAAACATTTCCTTCAATGCATGATGAAATTATTTGAAACATTGAAATGTTTGGTTCCCCTTATTTGAAAGAACCTTTTTTTGTGTTTATTTATTTCATTAAATATTAATATTACCAAATCAAAATGGATGGTATGAATAGGGAATGGATGGATTCAAATAATATGAAAAAATAGTATGAAGATGGGGTGAAAGAGTTCATAAAGTTTGAAAAAGGTCATGTAGATGACCCTTATCAAATCCTTTGTCCATGTTTACGTTGTCTTTATTCAAGAATAAATAGTATAGAGGAGTTGGAGTAATAGTTGTCCTATAAGAAAATACATTTATGTTATACATGTAGGAATAGACATGGTAAAAAATGAATGTAGCTAGTGAATGTTATGACACCATGTTTTATGAATCACATGAAATGATTATGAGTGTGTAAAATTAAGAATAATGTATCAAGGATGTGATTATAGGTGTGAATATTGGTGAAGATAGTATTGAGGAAATGATAGTGAATGTTGAATATGAACTTTGTGACTGTACAAAATTGTTTGAGAATTTAAAGAGTAGTGAAAAAATTGAATGTATACAGGTTGCCCTAAATATGAAACATTTTCAGCCATAATAATACTAAATAATTTAAAATATGGGAATAGATGGAGTAATGAATGTTTTACTGAACAACTTTCTTTATTTAATGATTTTCCCATGAAGGATAATAAGATCCCTAGACGAACATATGACTCTAAACGAATTTTGCGTTCGATGATCATGATATCTATAGGAATACATAATTTTCTAAATGAATGTATACTATTTTACAAGGGCCAAAAATCACATAAATAATTACCAACGTGTGGTTCTTCTTGATATAATAAAGATGAAATAGGTCCTACAAAATTTCAATGGTAATTTTCATTCATTACATGGTTTAAGAACCTATATAGACATGAGGAGACTACAAGGAAATTGATGTGGCATGTAGATATATGAAATAAAGATAAGAAACTTTTTCACTTGATAAACTCTCATCAGGGTAATATAATTGATCATGAGTATCCTGAATTTGGAAACAAGCCAAGAAACCTTCTTCTTGTGTTTTCTACAAATGGAGTGAATATTTTGGATTTTCAAAGAATAACTCACAGTACATGGCTAGTTATGTTGGTAAACTATAAGTCTCCATCATGGTTATGCATGAAATAGAAATACATTATGTTATATATTCTTATATTAAGACCAATAAATTAAGGTTATGATATTGATACTTATTTAGATCCATTGATTGATGATTTGAAATTATTGTGGTGTTCGTGTGTTACGTCATATGATGCTTACCAAAATGAAAATTTGATGTTGAGAACCATGTTATATGGGATGTTAAATTACTTTCCTTCATATTAAAACTTGTTAGGATATAACATTAATGGAACTCAAGGGTGTACCATTTGGGAACAAGGTACATAGTTAATTATCCTGCAACATTCATCAAAGAGTGTTTTTCTAGGACATCACAAATTAATACCCCAATGAAATAAGTACCGATCTTTGATGACATTATTTTATGGGAGTTCATAAGAAAATACAACACCATCTCTACTAACGAGTGATCAAATATTTGAGAAACTAAAATATATGGAATCTTTTTTTTGGTAAACCTTTTTCGAAAAAAAATATGATAAATGTTTGAAAAAAGTGATTAGTTTTTTTGAACTATCATACCGGAATAATCTATATGTCATAAAGCTTTGTAATGTTATGCATGTTGAAAAAAATGTATACGATAATGTAATTGTAATGTTACTAAATGAACCCAATAAAACAAAGGATGGAATTATGGATAGGTTGGACATTATTGACATGAGAATATGGGAAGAGTTGGTGCTGGTGATGGGTAAAAAATGGACTTTTCTTCCTCTGGATGCTTATACTATTTCCGAGAAGGTGAGATATTAGTTTTGAAACATATTGAATGATGTAAGGGTTATATAGGGATATTCATCTAATATAAGGAGTACGATTTCAATAAAGTATTTAAAGTTAAAGGGTCTGAAATAACATGACTGTCCTGTTTTGACATATGATCTTATTCCTACAGATTTACACTGTATTTTTTCAAAGAATTTCTATTATACATTAACCAGGCTCTGTTTTTTTTCAAAGCTATATATAATAAACTTATAGACCCGATGAATTTTTTAACTATGGAAAACTAAATTGGAATCATAATATGTAAATTGTTAATGTTCTTCTCGCATTAATTCTTTTACATGATGGTTCACTTGAAAGTTCACTTTGTGAGAGATATTTGACTATGTGTTCTTGTACATTATAGATGGATATAGCCCATTGAATGGTATATGAATATTTTGAAAGGGTGTGTCAAAATAGAATTTGTAAGAAGGGTTGTATAGTAGAGTGATATATTGTTGGGGAATCCATTGAATTCTATACTGACTACCTGTCCAGTGGGGAAATCATTGGTGTTTTAAAATCTCATCACACTAGGTGTCTTGTGGGTGAATGATTTTCTGGAATAGATGTTGTCACAATAAATATTACATATTATGATTAGGAATTCCTTTACATTTTTCATAATAGTTTATAGTTTTTTCTATATTTTTAATCCCATAAATAAACTATATGACATTTTAATCCCTTAAGGGATGATATATGTATATCAAATACACATAATAAAAAATTTATACGATGGTTTCAAGACCAAATTTTTAACGAGTCAGATGAAAATATGAATTCAATTTCACAATTAATTCATTTTCTAGCTAAAAGAATAAATGTGTATGTATTATATTACAATGGTTATGTAATTAATGGTTATATGTTCTATAAAAATGAACATGATGAAGTCAGTACCATGAAATATAGAGGAGTTACACTTTTGGCTGAAATAATGCATGTTTCTAGTACTAAGGAAACAAATTCAATTTATACAAATATAACATTCTTTTGAACCATAAAAAACAAGGTATTGGTATTATGCAACATTCCAAGTGGTGATTTTTCACTGAAATTCGGTTTATAATAGGAGTGTTGTTAAAATAGCTGAATTGGGATTTGTGAAAGTGGATTTTAGTAGGGAAGGGTACAAAGAAGAACCATTTATAATAGAATCAAAAGCAGTGAAAGTATTTTATGTTTTAGATCCAACAAACCAAAAGTGTTCAATTGGTCTTTTATCATTAAACACCATTGATGGGTTAGATGAAAATTCAACTAAGGAGGACCCTTTCATTAGGACATCACAATCATTTCGCAGTGGTACCGATATAGATAGGTTTTTTTATGTCAGAGGATACCACAATAGAGGGATTTAGATACTCGATGTAGGGGTGAAATCCCATCATCATTTATTTAGAAAAGACAGTTCCAAAACCAGGTTATATATTTTTTGTAATATACATTATGTTACCTCATATTATTATTTGTTCACTTATGTATTAATATAATATAAATTAAATTTTAAACCAATTATGAATATATTGACTTATAAATGTGTTGATACTCCAAATCACTAAGAATAATAGGTTTCTAAACATAGTTATTATTCTATTGTAGAGGAAAAATGACCTTCTGTGTATTCATAAGCTACCAATCCATAGAAATAATAGGTTTCTCAACCTACTGATGCTCCAAATGCAAGGGAATAATGAACTTCTGCACATGATGATGCTAAAAATCAAGAGGAACAACATATTGAAGATGTTGAACCCAAGGAAATAGTATATGTAAAGGAATCAATTTCACAGAAAAAATAGGAGCGTCGTAGCATGATCATGTTAGAAAAAGTTATTAAGTAAAAAAATAAAGTTATCAAATTTGATGTCGAATGGAATGAGCATAGCTAGATAGGATTTCTAGAAATGATCATAGAGGATCTGGAACAATTGTAACTAAATTTCATCTTAAATATTTTGATGGGAAAATAATCCCACTTCTACTACTTATGTATGAACACTTGATAATAAAAGTAGAATGAGATGTGTATACTAGTTGTCATATAGAGATATATTTGTAGGTATATTGTGGATGGTAAGAAATTGTTTGAAAATACATATATTAATAACATCTATTGAGATTTTTTTGTTTATGAAACAATAGATAAGGGATGAAAATAGGAAAAATGAAGAAAAACTAACACACCCCTACCATAAAGAAAGGATGTGGTATGCTTTACTTGAAAAAAAATTGGTATATATTATCAATGTACCATAATAATTTTTTTGTGGCATAAAAAAACATAATTATGTTCCCCGGTTTATATAAATATTTATGAATCCAAATCAAAAGGATCTTCCATCCAACATCATGTGATATGGAAGGAGTCATGTGTAAATAATGATGGGATACTAATAGATGAAAACACACAAAAAGTATTGGAATCATGTGTATATATGAAATAATAAAAAATTGTTTTTCTTTAAATCACTATTACAAAACAATGATTACTTATTTTTAAATATTTTCCATCTGACCTAGTCATAGTAATCATCAACACCTCTTACAGATGAACACCTAATATCGGTGGCCCTGAAGTGACCAGAATAGTATGGTCGTGTCATAGGTGTGGGTTTTATGGGGACACCCTAAACATATTTCGAGAAAATAAAAGAACAAGAGGATAAACATAAGAAAATGAAACAGAGGAATGAAAGATTATCTACCCCTAAAGAAAGATTTCATTAGAAGTATGAGTTTCTAGAAAATGTTATTGGTTGAAGAAAATATGAGAAACAATTAAATAACAATCAATACATGAATTTCCCTCCCCATCTCCCACCATCATTGAGGTGATCCATTCCCCTCAAATAGTTTTCTTAGATGAGGTAATCCATATTCTCATAATTATTTCTGTGAAATTTTAATATTAAAAATGAAAATACATTTCCTGTACTAATATTATATAGGGTGAAAAGGACTATGATTAGTATCTATCGACACCAACCCATCACCTTGTTGTGATGGATACTGTGTTCAATGATCAAGAAGACAATCTAAATAACTGACCACTTTCAAATATTCATGTAAGAGTGGTGATTACCATAGCTCATGGGTAGATCACAAAACTACCTATTCCACTTGAGAATCCATATATCCATATGATAGAGAAAGCTATTGAAACATTCATATCATGGACATCAGATCCTATAAAAAACATTTCAACCACGAGGTATTCATTTCTAATTTATTTTTCATGCTAAACATTTAATAATTAAGGAAAGATGGTTTGAATCGATGAATGTTATAAGAAATGAAAAAATGGAAGGGGTAAAATGAAAGGTCAAATCAAAACCATATAAAGGATCGACCATCTAATCTAAAATATATTCAGAAAGAACCTTTACACCACCTATTCAGTATTCATATTTCCTAACATTGAAGGTTCATGTAGATACAATGTTACAAAGTGATAGTAGTCCCATAGTTTATTTTAAAGAACAAATGTATGGAGAGGCTAGTACAGACTAAATTTCTCATGATAGTGAAAATGAAATCCTCAAGTATGGATGGCTAGGAGTCTCAGTTGTAAATTTATACACGGGGTCTGTTTTCATGATTTTTTCCTATAGCTAATACACTATGTTTACTATGAATAAATAAATTTCATATTTCAGGCATATATATGGTTACCAATTGATGGTATTACCCCATGAAAATAAATATGGATTCATTATTCCCCATATCACTTTTATAGACCAAAAATAAATAGAATAAAAAATAGATGAAATAGTGGAAACTAGTCAAATTGTTAGAAAGAAAACTTACAAATGAAAGAATCTTGTTAATACCAATGATGTAGGGGTAAAACTCTACAATATAATCATATAAAATATATTTTCATTCCTATCATTACTTACTCCTTTTTGTGTTTTTATGCGACATTAGATACTCATTGAAATTTTTTTGGATAATTCAAATATTTTTTATGGATTCACCACACGAATATGCAGTAAACCATCCCCACGTGATGATGTTTGTTAATTTTTAATACACTACATCCCAAATTTTAGAAATAAAATGAATGTTACATATTTTATATTATATTTTAATGATAATTATTTTATTATGAGGTGGTGTTTAAATATAATAAAAAACATGGCATGAGGATACTTCATGCGCACAAGGATGGTAAAAAGTTCTTTAAGTGGAAAAGTATCAAGGTATATATAATAAGATTTCACTATCCAAAAAAATATAAAAAAATTACTTAATTTTATCAATGTTTTTGAAATGTTCAAAACAAACAAATGGAAAATATTGTGGTTATTATGTATATAAATTTATGAGAGATATCAAATATCATAAACAAACTAACATCCCCAAAAGGTATTTTCAAAGATAATTATTATTTAGTTTAAAATATTTATTAATCTTTCATGTATTTATATTTTTTCAGTACTACTATGACTATTGAAAATACTCATATTCACAATAATACATATATTCATTAAGAAATGATTGGGTAGCATACTTGATGGCAGAATGTATGCATATATCATGAAGATGTGACTTCCTATATCTTTTTAGTTGATTTTATCACCATTTTATCTATTTTTAGTTAATTTCTTTAGAATTTATATATAATACTTATATTTTTAATTTCAACAAAGATCATAAAGAAATAAACTCATGTGATATTGGACTTCATGGCTGCAACTAAAATAATGAAAATAATGAAATAGGTCATTAATGTATACAGCTGTCATGAAAAGGTGAATTACAACTAACTTTGAAATGAGAGAGAGAGAGAGAGTTCAATGTCAAGTTTAAAGTGTTTTTAATATGATATGTTTTCCTCATAATATTATATATTATCTACTATATTAACATAATCTAAATTAAATGTTTGACTAATCATGAAGAAAATGTCTTCTATACATGATGATGTTACCAATCCCATGGAAGAATAGACTATAATGAACGAAACCCTTTAAGAATATGTAAAGGTAATATTATGATTTACTTTCACTATTTTACTGAAAATTATATATAGAAACATTTATTTAATTTTAATTTTTCCTTGATGTGTTCATTAATTTTATAAGATTTATGTTCATATTTCATGCCTTTCTAAACCAAAACATCTATATACATATTCTCCCTCAAAACCGTTTCACCCCTATAGTGTTTCCATTTATAACTTTCCTTAAAGTTCCATCCATTACCTTTATAGTAAGAGAAATGATGTTGTCTCTACTCAATGACAGAGGTAATCTTGATGTTTTCACGGTAATATTAGTGTCTATATAAGTAATGCATTTTTTCATATTTATGTTTTATTTATTTATTTTTGTTATTAATCACATAAAAGTTATTTTATTATATATGTGGATTATGTTTCTCTATTTTTGGTCATTTTTTTGAAGCTACTCATGCTCATGAGAGATTAGACTTTAAGGTTGATACTAAGACAACAACAACAAGAGACTTGGTCAAGAATTTGTATAACTATCATGAAAATTTTAATTCATAGTACTTATTTATTTAATATTATCACCATTTATCTACTATTTTTAAATTAATTTCCTTCACATTTTTATCTAATTATTAATATTATTATGTTCATAAATCTTATGGGAAGTTGTATTTTTTCTTCAATCGTCTGTAGTAAGCTAAAGGAGAGAGAACATGTTACTTTTGGATGAGAAGTTTTTGATAGAATGGGGTTTATTCTTCCATCCAAACGGACCATTTTTTTTTCCTTTGATCATATGGTTTAAATATAAACACACATCACATAATCAATCACCTGCACCTCAATCTGATTCATGGTGTGACCTGTATGACTCAAACTATATGTTTTTTGTTTATAATTTATATTTTCATCCAAAACACAGATCACATACTCAAAAAAAATACATTACAATTGTATTTATACCTTAGTGAAATTATAAATCATTCATTTTTTATGTGTAGGAATAAGCCTCACCTCAATCTGATGCATAGTGTGCTCGGTATGACTCTGATTGTGACTTTTTATTTAAATTTGACATTAATTTTACTAACAAAGTAATGTAACATGATAAAAACAAATAAAACATTATTTTATTGTCTTTATAATTTGTAAAAATGAATAATAATTCATTTTTGATGCGTATGAATCAGTATCACGTCATGTTAACACATGATATGATCGTATGACTCAAAGTGAGTGTTTGTTATTTAAAATGATATTTTAGTAAAACACACATGTGATGCACAAAAAAATGATAGAAACATTATTATTGTTTTGATACTTTATTAAAATGATACATAAATAATTTGGGACATATAGTAATCAGCCTCACCACAATCGAACACACAATGTGACTGGTATGACTCTAAGTGTGTTTTTTATTGAAAATTAACATTAATTTCAGTAAAAAAGAAAACTGACATACTCAAAACATAGGAAATAAATTCAAATTAAATTCATAATTTATTAAAATGACCCATATTTCATTTTTGACATTTAATATTTAGTCACTCCATAATCTGACACATGATGTGCCTAATATGACTCAAAGTGTCCAATATCAGTTCAAAATTGACATTTTAGTTCAAAGAGTGTCACACATTGAAATTCATGAAAACACACTCAAGTTATATTGATAAATTATTATAATCACCAATAATTAATTTTTTACATGTATTAATAAGTCTCAGATCAAACCAACAACTGAAGTGACTGGTATTACTCAATGTACTTTTTTCCATATTAAAATATAATTTTAGTAAAAAACACAAGTGATATAATAAAAAAAATTGTTGATACTTAATTAAAATATAAATAATCCATTTAGTACTTTTAAGAATCATCCTCACCTCATTCTGATGCACGGTGTGACAAGTATGACTTTAAGTGTGACTTTTTTTAAAAATTAAGATTAAGTTTAGTAAAAAATACATCTAACATACATAAAACCAAGAAAACGTATTCATATTGTTTTTATAATTTATGAATAAAATCATAAGTCATTTTTGATGTCAAGGAATCTATCTAAAATATGTAAGATGCATGTTGTGATCATTATGACTGCAAGTGTGTCTTTTTATTTAAAAATGACATTAATTTATTTAAAAAAGAAAAAATGACATGCTGAAAATAGATGAAATGAATATATAATGTTTTTATAATTTAATAAAATTATCAATAATTTATTATAATTAATATAAATCAACCTCACCTCAATCTAATGAATGATAAAACCGGTATGACTCAAAGTGTCCATTATGAGTTAAAAATTGACATTATTGTTCAAAACATGTGTCACTACCTAAAAACCAACCAAACATGATCTTATCGTCTTGATTATAACATACCTAGTATGTAGAGAATTATTTGTTTTCATATCTATGTCTATTTATGAATTATATAGTGTTTTAGAGGCTTAAAATGTGAATAAATCCAATTTTAAGCATAGAATTCTCAAATATTTTTAAAAGATTGTTTTACAGCCTTTTGATGGTGAACCATTTTTAAATATATATTTTTTCAATTTTATAAGCTATATTTTTCAAAATAAACTTATTATTTTGGATTGGGACATTTAAATTTACTTTGGATAAATTTTTGGTATTTTTATGACAATGTTCATTTTTAATGAATAGTGAAAAATACTGCATTTTACTTCAAAACTGCTTTTTCGTCTAATTTAATTATATGGATATATTATCTTTTTAATTGGTTTTAAAACTTTTAATAGAATATATTTTTACCATTTAATCCAATGTTGGTCGTTGGGATTAATTTCACTTTGAAATTGGGCATAAACAATTGTCAAACTTTTGATAGATAATGTTTCTAAAAAACCCGCTATTTGTTTTGACAACGAGAATTATTTTTAAATTAATTACTATAATTTCGGTGTTTGTAGTTTGGTAAAATGTATTCCATATTTGGAATCATAATGTCCAAATTATGTAATTAAGAATCTTTTGTTTTTGGACATTATGAATAGTAACGACGGTAATTATCTTTAATTATCGTGATTAATTAATAATCGGGTAGTTAAGGTTAATAAAACAATATCATAATAAAAAAATGACCTAGACATGTGTCCTAATGCTACTGGATGTGTGATGTCCAACCATGGGATGCCCTCTGCCAAACTTTGGGACCCCATGGAATCACTTTTGGGTGATAGTGACATTTTATTATATTATTTTTTTAAAGGGAATGTATAACCAAAGTATGTATCACCCAAGTAAAACATTTTTAGTTTTGTCTAAATAAATGATCTCTTAGACTATAAATATTCATTGGAAATATAAAAAATTTTCCTACATAATGATGTTTTTTTATAATTTTGAGACATTAAATTAATTAATTTTTTTATGATACCATGATGATGCAGCGATTACCTCATTAAATAACGATTTAAATAAAATGAAAAGATAATATAAAATCTTGGATTAAACTTGTCAAAGACCTATTGTATGGGTGGATTTCTAACCCTTATCACCTTATCCTAGAAATATATATTTTTGGGACCTTTAAAATCCAAAACTCTTTATATAATAATGTAACAATTATTGACTTTCCAAGAGTGCCCCTCCTCCCTCTTATTAAAGGCCCCCACCTCTACCACCTTACCCACACCTCTCAAGCCATTGGCTCAGCAAATATCTGCTAATTTTATCTCTCTATATCCCTATCTTCATCCTAGAACCCTTACCTTAGGCTGAAAGCTCTTCAAGAAACCCTTTTGGTTCAAACCAAGAGGAGTTACCCGATTTAAAGGTAATGTCTTCACTTGTGTTCTTTTGTTTTATTTTGCTTCTCCAACCCCATAAACTCTTTTTATTCCTATATTTTGTAACCACACAAGTATCTCCAATATACTACGTTTCTGTTATGAGATATATTTGATTTACAATCACATACACCTCCATCTAATGGTTAAAGAACATACTGTTTCTGTGGATGGCGAATTTCTGCCTCACGAAATGATGATTGTTCAATATTATTTTAACACCTTTCATGGTGGACATTATGATTTCACCCTATTTATATATGATATATATTATGTCTATGTTTTCCTTATGATTCTGTATTTTTCATTTATGGTATACCTTATGGTTTCCATTATGGGTAAACGTGATATCTTTATTTTAGGAAGTGCGGGATACCGCCCCCTCAAAGTGATTTGATTCGTTAATGTCATATCTGGGATGTATAAAGGATGGAGTTAATGATATTATTTATAATATTTTATTGTAATTATAATATAACTTTATATAATTATGATTTCACTCCATTAAATATGAAATATAAATGAAAGTAGCGTTCATGCGTACGTACGGCTTACCGTCTCCATGAACGGTGCATTTCATTTCCTACCTCTAAATTTTATGTAATATTATAAATGCATGTATATAATGGATATATATTATATATATTATATCTACATCATGAATATAATTCTGGATATAATGGATATTTTACCACATGAACAACTTGTAATAATAAGAAGTTTATTTTTGAATCAAGTACCAAGGGTTGACAAAACGACCATTATTAACTTAAATAATTACATAATGTTAATAACATAGTAATAAGTGATATAAAAGGAATAATGAATTTGGAAAATGTTCTTAACCAAGTATAAATTAACTCTATCTTATTATTCTGGAGATTAAAGAACGATCGAGTCAAGTCGGACACGAGGTATGGGATTTCATCTCAGTCTCCTTTCATTGAGGAATATTTTGTTTTATACACAAATTTCTTTTATAAGGTGTATAAACCCCTTTGAATTTTACTTTTATTCAAAAGGAATATTTTTTATATGAATTGTTTTACTAAATGACAAAAGGGAATGTTTTTGTTGTACGTATGCGGCGACAACGAATTCTCCACTGTCGTGACCATTATTTGATTTTTGGATTCCTCTACAAGCCATAACTCTTTTTTGAAAAATAAATACCATGTTTTCCTTTTCATTTATTCTGGTATTGAAAATGGTTTTGATAATGTTTTTATTATATAAATGTGTTGTATTGATATCTTGTGATTGAAATGTGGAAATATTATGTTTCCTTTATTCATGTTTTATGTGATATGATTATGTTATGGTTCTTGGGCATTGTTTATGAAGACAGGTGGTTCCATGATAAACTAAGGGTGGGTGAGCCTGTGATATCTCTCCAATGAAATGGGTAACGCAAAGGAGTTAAACTCTAAGGTTCCTCTGAAGATATTTAGGGAATATACTGTAATGGGTATTCCAAATGTAACCATGAGGGTTACTCCCTACGTAATAATGTTATGAATGCCTCAAGTTACCTTTATATCGTATGTTTTCTATGAGTTATTCATAATTATTATGATTTCATGAGGTATTTTAAAGTGCTTATATTCGATGAATAAAGTATGATTTCATTGATTCTTATGTATACATGGACTACTGTTTACTTTCCGTACTTTTATATCCCCTGCTGAGCTTTTTATGCTCATCCCATGTTTTTGAAATGTTTTTCACAAGTCAAGGGAAAAGTACCTGATGTGATGATAGTGTCGAGGAAGTGTCAAGAAAAAATCCATGTTTTATTTAAAATATATTTCCTTTGATGGGAAAAGTTAATATTGACTTTTATGTAACCACCTTGTTTAAATGTGGAATGTAATGCATGATTTAAGATCTAATTCTCTAAAACTCTAAACCTGAAAAGATCCTCAATGTGTATTCTTGTAATAACTCAAGATTAAGTAATGTTTAATGCTAGGGCTTTATAGTTGGTATCAATGGTCGGTTTAGATAACTTTAAGAGTTAGAATTCTATTAAATGATTATCCAAAAGTATTTTTTTATGGTCAAATTGAAATTATATAGAATTTGAAGATTACCATGTTGCTTCATCTAAGACATGTTTGTTCAGAATGGTTTTCCATAGAGGAAACAGGGAAGCAATGATAGGAAGGAATATAGAAGGAAATGACCTTCCGAATTAGCATCGTAAGATGGTCAGAAATCGAACTGAACAGTGTGTCGCAGTAATGGAGCAGTTGACTCAATAGATAAATGTTGGTGGTATCCATGCACGAGATCATTCAGATCAACCGCAGAGGAACATGTCAGTGGTGGACCATTTCATGAGTCAACACCCCCATCATTTAGTGGATCATCTGACACTGTTCTAGGTGAAGGGTGGATTAAAGAACTGGAGAATATTTTCGATGTCATGGGGTGTCCAGACAATCAAAAGGTTTATCTTACTGTTTATCGTTTGGAGGGTGAAGCAGATCAGTGGTGGTCGATGGTTAAAAATATTAGGTACTCTATTGAGATTGATGCTCTTGACTGGGATGAATTCAAAGGTATGATTCTTGAGAAATATTTTCCTAAGTCTGTTCGACTTAGGATGGAAATACAATTCTTGTAATTGAGGCAATAGGACGACTCAGTGGCTGCTTATGAAGAAAGGTTCACACGATTGGCAAGGTATGCTCCAAATTTTATCTGAGACCTTGATAGTAAAATCAATCATTTTCACTTAGTATTAAAGACAAAATATCGAATGGATTTATCTTCTCGTGAGTTCAAAAGTTATTAAAATCTTGTTTGATGTGCTGAGAAGGTGAAAATGGAGTTTTTCGATGATCAAGTGTTCTATAAAAACCAACAGAAGAAGAGAATAAGGTGGTCGGAGAAAGTGAAGAATCCTTCAAAAAGGTCTGATTGTAAGAAAACTAAGTTTTCAGTTTGTGATAAATGTGGTAAAAGGAATGATGGGGAATGTCTTATGAATTCTATACAGTGCTACTGATGTGGTAATATGGGACATAAGGCTCGTTATTGCACTGAAAAAGATCAGGGTTATGGTAAGAACCAATTTTATTTATAGTTAGTGAAATGTTTCATGTGAAATGAGATGGGTCATTATGCAAACCAGTGTTCTACAAAGAGCTCAAATGATGGGAAGCTATCAGACTACGAGCAGAAAGGTGTGGTGAAATCTTTTGCAAATACTTCAGTAGATGTTGGGCCATAAAATGAAGTGGTATCAGGTACTTTGTTTGTTCTTTCAGATTATGCCAGTGTGTTTTTTGATTTGGTTTCTACACATTATTTTATCTCTGAAAAATTTTCTAGTAAATTAGGAATTCCATCTCAAGAAATGAAAACTTAACTTGTGGTTAAAACACCTAGGAGAAATGTGGTGGTAAAAAGAATTTATAATAATCATCTTATCCTTATCCATGGAAAGAACCTAGTTGAAAACCTTACTGTTTTACCTTTAATAGAGTTTGATTTTATCCTGGGTATGGATTGGATCTCTGTTTACCATGCTAAGATTGATTGTAGAGCTAAAGAAGTTTCTTTTCAGAAAGTCATTCAGTTTATGAACAAGAATGAACCCATACTATTGATAACATATCAAGAGTCTGAGAAACATGTAAAAGATGGAAATGAATGTTACCTTGCACATATTGTTGAAAACAAAGGAACCATTCAGATTAATGATGTGCCAGTGGTAATTGAGTATCCTGATGTTTTTCCTGATGCGTTAACTGGAATAATACCAGATTGGGAAGTTGAATTTACTGTTGACTTAGTTCCTGATGCTAAGCCAATTTCAAAACACACTTATCGAATGGCTCAAATTGAACTTTTAGAGTTGAAGGAGCAATTTCAAGATTTATTAAAGAAAGGTTTCATTTTACCTAGCACATCACCATGGGGTGCTCTTGTCTTATTTGATAAAAAGAAATATGGTTCTATGAGACTTTTCATTGATTATAGAGCCTTGAATAACATCACTATTATGAACAAATATCCTTTTCCTCATATTGATGATTTGTTTGATAAGATCTAGGGAGCTCAGTATTTTTCAAAGATTGACCTGAGATCAGGGTACCATCAGTTGAAGGTAAAGGAAGCAGATATTCCGAAGACCACGTTTCGTACAAGATATGGCCATTATGAATTTTTAGTAATGCCTTTTGGGTTGACCAACACACCTGTGTATTCATCGACCTTATGTATAGAATTTTCCATGAGTTTTTGGATAAGTTTTTTGTTGTTTTCATAGATGATATTTTGGTGTTTTCTAAAATAAAAGAGGAGCCTGAAAGTCATTTAAGGGTTATTTTGAAAACATTAAAAGAAAAGAAATTGTATGGTAAATTCAGAAAGTGTTTTTTTTTGTTACAAAAAATTTCTTTCCTTTGTCAAATTATTTCTAAAGATGGAATAAGTGTTGATCCTGCAAAAACAATGGTTTTTGAAGAATGGCCAAGACCCACAAATGTAACCGAGATTCTTAGTTTTATTGGTTTGGAAGGCTATTACTGATGGTTTGTTAAAAACATTTCACGGTTATCTAGTACAATGACTAATCTAACTCGGAAGGGTTTAAAGTTTATCTGGAAAAAAGAATGTGATGATTTTTTTCAGGATTTGAAAAGAGGATTGGTGAATGCTCCAGTTTTGGCACTACCCTCCAGGAATGGTGAGTTTGTTATCTACATCAATTCTTCATTGAAAGGACTTCATTGAGTCCTAATGCAGAATGATCAGGTAATTTCTTATGCTTCACGTCAGTTGAAAACTCATGAGGTAAATTACCTTACACATGATTTTGGAATTAGCTACTGTTGTTTTTGCTTTATAAATTTGGAGGCATCATTTTTATAGAGTAAAGTGTAAAATATATACCAATCACAAAAGTTTAAAGTATATATTCACTTAGAAAGAATTGAACATGAGATAAAGGAGATGGATATAATTAATCAAGGATTATGATTGTACAATTCACTACCATCTGGGAAAATAAAATAAAGTGAATGATGACTTGAGTCGAAAAAGTAATGCTTCATTAACCATATTATGTTTGGAACATGATCCTTTGGATAAGGATATGATAAACTTTGGCATAGAAGTTTTTGGTGAAGGATGTTCTTCTGTTTTGTTTTAGGTATCAGTGAAATATTCTCTATCAGACAGAATTAAGAAAGCACGGAATCAAGATAGTGAGTTGCAGCAAAAGGTAGAGCTGGTTCAGAAGGGTAAGTTATCTGAATTCAACATTGATAATGATTGTGTTTTGAGATTTGGGAAGAGATTGTGTGTGCCATGTGATTCAAAGTTGAAGAGAGAGTTGTTCTGTGAAGCTCATAGTTCTCCGTTTTTAGTTCATCCAAGAAGTACTAATATGTATAGACATCTTCGGGAGTATTAATTGTGGGATGGAATGAAAAGAGATATTGTTGATTTTACTATGAAGTGATTGACTTGTCAATAGGTTAAAGCATAGTGGCAGTTACTGAAAGGGAAGCTTCAGCCTTTACTAGTTCCAGAGTGGAAATGGGAGAATATATCCATGGACTTCGTTGTGGGATTGTCGAAGACACCTCGAGGTAATAATACAATCTAGGTTATTGTTGATCTCTTGACTAAATCTTCTCATTTTCTTGCTATACGAGAAAAGTTTTCTCTAGATCAACTTTCTCGTTTGCATCTTAAAGAAATATTCAGGTTATATAGAGTTCTTGTCTCCATTGTATCTGATCGTGATCCTAGGTTTACTAATAACTTTTGGAAAGGCCTTCAAAAGTCGTTGGGTATTGAATTAAATTTTTGTATAGATTTTCATCCTCAATTAGATGGGTAGTCAGAACGAACAATTCAGACATTGGAGGATATGATACGTGCTTATTCTATGGATTATCAGGGAATTTGGGACCAACATCTTTCTTTGGGTGAGTTTTCTTATAATAACAGTTTTCATTTCAGTATACAGATGGCACCATTTGAGGCATTATATGGGAAGCGGTGTCGAACTCCATATTTTTGGGATGAAGTGGGTGAAAGGAATTTGATGGGACCAGAATTGGTAGAAGAGTTGGCAGAAAAGTTTTAGCTGATACAGAAACACATGAGAACAGTTTAGTGCAGGCAGAAAAGTTATGTGGACAACAGGAGGAAGGATCTCTCTTTTGAGGTAGGTGATCATGTCTTCCTCAAAGTTTTACCATGGAAAAGTGTGATGTGATTTGGTAATAAAGGAAAGCTAAGTCCAAGGATCATTTAACCATATGAAATTATGGAGAGAGTTGGATCAGTTTCATACCAGGTGGATTTACCTCTGATTTTATCTCAGCTACACAATGTTTTTCATGTTTCAATGTTAATAAAGTACATGCCAGATCCATCTCATTTTTTGAGTCCAGAGGTAGTTCAGATGGAAGAGAATCTATCTTATTAGGAAAAAGTGGTCCAAATTCTTGACCATAGGGAAAAAGTATTGTGGAATAAGGTGAATCATCAAGTAAATATTTTTTAGAAAAACCACATGATTCAAGAGGCAACATGGGAATCTGAAAATGCAATAAGGGATAAATACACCGACTTATTTGATAAGTAAATAAATTGTGGGGATGCAATTTTCAAAAGGGGGAAGGATGTAATATAAGAAGTAAGTAAAGAATTATGGGTTTTCATATCTATGTCCATTTATTAATTAGATAGTGTTTTAGAGGCTTAAAATGAGAATAAATCCAATCTTAAGCATATAATTCTCTAATATTTTTAAAAGATTGTTTTAACGCCTTTTGATGGTGAAAAATTTTTAAATCTATATTTTGACAATTTTATAAGCTCTATTTGACAAAATAAATTTATTATTTAGGATTGGGACATTTAATTTTACTGTGGATAAATTTTTGGTATTTTTCTGAAAATGTTCATTTTTTAATGAATATTGAATAATACTGCATTTTACTTCAAAACTACTTTTTCATCTAATTTAATTATATGGATATATTATCTTTTTAATTGGTTTTAAAGGTTTAAATATAATATAATTTTACCATTTAATTCAATTGCGGTCATTGGGATTAATTTAACTTTGAAATTGGACATAAACAATTGTCAAACTTTTGATAGATATTGTTTCTAAAAAACCCATTATTTGTTTTGACAACAGGAATTATTTTTAAATTAATTACTACAATTTCTGTGTTTCGAATTTGGTAAAATGGATTCCATATTTGGAATCATATGGTCCAAATTATTTAATTAAGATGCTTTTGTTTTTGGACATTATGATTAGTAATGACGGTAATTATCATTAATTATCGTGATTAATTAGTAATCGGGTAGTTAAGGGTATTAAAATAATATCATAATAATAAAAAATTACCCCTAAATGTGTCCTAATTCTACTTTTTTTGTCATTACTGACCATTTAATGACTTGTTCCAAACATTGGGACCCCATGGAATCACTTTTGGGTGATAGTGACATTTTATTATATTATTTTTTTCAAAGGGAAAGTATAACCAAAGTGTGTATCACCCAAGAAAAAAAAATTATTTTTTCTACAAAAATGATCTCTTAGACTATAAATAGTCATTATAAATCTAAAGAGTTTTCCTACATCATGATGTTTTTTTATAATTTTTATACATTAAATAAATTAAATTTTTTATGACACCATGATGATGTAGTGATTACCACATTAATTAACGATTTAAATAAAATGAAAAGATAATGTTAAATCTAGGACTTACACTTGTCAAAGACATATTTTATGGATGTATTTTGAACCCTTATCACCTTATCCTCAAAATATATAATTGTGGGGCCTTTAAAATACGAAAATCGTTATATAATAACGTAACATTTCTTGACTTTCCAAGAGTGCCCCTCCTCCCTCTTATAAAAGGCCCGCACCTCTACCACCTTACCCACACCTCTCAAGCCATTGGGTCGTCCAAGCTCTGATCATTTTATCTATACACATCCCTCTATTAATCCTAGAATCCTTACCTTAGGCAGAAATCTCTTCAAGAAACCCTTTTGGTTCAAACCAAGAGAAGTTACCCGATTTAAAGGTTATGTCTTCACTTGTGTTCTTTTGATTTATTTCTCTTCTCCAACCCACTAAACTCTTTTTATTCCTATCATTTGTAACAACACCAGTATATTAAATATTCTAGGTTGATATTATGAGATATATTTTATTTACAATTACACACACCTCCATCTCATGGTTAAAGAACATATTGTTTCTGTGGATGGCGAATTTATACCTCACGAAACGATGATTGTTCAATATTATTTTATCACCTTTCATGGTGGAAATTAAGATGTCACTATATTTATATATGATATATATTATTTTTATGTTTTCCTTATGATTTTGTATTTTTCATTTATGACATACCTTATGGTTTCCATTATGGGTAAACACGATATCTTCATTTTAGGAAGTGCGGACTACCACCTCCTCAAAGTGATTTGATTTGTTAATGGCATATGTGGGATTTATAAATGATGGAGTTAATGATATTATATTTGATATTATACTGGAATTATAATATACCATTATATCATTATGATTTCACTCCATTAAATACAAAATAGGAATTAAAGTAGCGTTCATGCATACGTACGGCTTACCGTCTCCATGAACGGTGCATTTCATTTCATACCTCTAAATGTTATGTAATATTATAAATGCATGTATATACTGGATATATATGATATATATGATATCTAAATCATGAATATAATTCTGTATATAATGTATATTTTACCACATGTACAACTTGTAATAATAAGAAGCTTATTTTTGGCTCATTTACCAAGGGTCGACAAAACGACCATTATTAACTTAAATAATTACCTAATGTTAATAACATGGTAATAAGTGATATAAAAGGAATAATGAAATTGTAAAAGGTTCTTAAAAAATTATAAATTAACTCTAGTTTAATATTCAGGATATTAAAGAATGATCGAGTCAAGTCGGACACGAGGTATGGGACTTCTTCTCAATCTCCTTTCATTGAGGAATATTTTATTTTATACACAACATTCTTTTATACGGTGTATAATACCCTCTGACTTTTACTTTTATTCAAAAGGAATCTTTTTTATATGAATCGTTTTACTAAACGACAAAAGCGAATGTTTTTGTCGTACGTATGCGCCGATAACGACTTCTCCACCACCGTGACCATTATTGGAGTTTCGGCTTCCTCTACACGCCATAATTTTTTTTGAAAAATAAATACCATGTTTTACTTTTCTTTTAATTTGGTATTGAAAATTTTTTTGATAATGTTTTTATTATATCAATGTATTGTATTGATATCTTGTGATTGAAATGTGGAAATGTTATGTTTCCTTTATGCATGTTTTATGTGATACAATTATGTTATGGTTCTTGGGAATTGTTTATGAAGATGGGTGGTTCCGTGATAATATAAGGGTGGGTGAGCCCGTGATAGCTCTCAAATTAATTGGGTAACGTGAAGGAGTTAAATTCTAACCTTTCTCCGAAGAGATTTAGGGAATATACTGTAATGGATATTCCAAACGTAACCATGAGGGTTACTCCCTATGTAAGAATGTTATGAATTCCTCAAGTTACCTTTATGTCTTATGTTTTCTATGAGTTATTCATAATTCATATGATTTCATGAGGTATGTTAAAGTGCTTATATTCTATGAATAATGTATGATTTCATTGATTCTTATGTATTCATGGACTAATTTTTACTTTCCGTACTTTTATATCCCCTACTGAGCTTTTTATGCTCATCCCAAGTTTTTGAAATGTTTTTCATAGGTCAAGGGAAAAGTACATGATGTGATGATAGTTTCGAGGATGTTTTAAGAAAGAATCCATGTTTTATTTTAAATATGTTTCCTTTCATGGGAAAAGTGAATATTGTCTTTTATGTAACCACCTTGTTTAAATGTGGAATGTAATGCATGATTTATGATCTAATTCACTATAATTATATACCTGAAAAGATCCTCAATGTGTATTCTTGTAATAAGTCAAGATTAAGTAATGCTTAAGGCTGGGGCCTTATATTGATAATTTAGTAAACTGATTCATAAGTCATTTTTGAGGTGTATGATGTTTTATGTTGTCAAACCAACACATGATGTGACCAGAATGACTCAAAGTGGGTGTTTCCAATTTCTCATTAAATTTTTGTAAAAAGAAAAATTGACATACTAAAAACCAAGAAAACACATTCACATTTTTTTATACTTTAGGGGAAAAATCTATAAGTCATTTAATACATATAGGAATCAACCTTGCTTCAATCCAATGCATGGTAAGACCAGTATAACTCCATGTGCATCTTTTTTTTTAAAATTGACATTAATTCTAGTAAAACAAACAAGTGACATACTGAAAAATGATCAAAAACATTCATATTGTTTTTATAATTTAATAAAGTGACGCATAAGTCATTTTTGATGTGTATAAATCAATTGAACCTCAATCTGATGCATGGTGTGTCCGATATGACTCAAAATTTCTGCTATCAGTTTAAAACTGATGTTTTAGTTCATAACATATCACTCACTAAAAACCATGAAAACACACTCTGATTATCTTAGTAATTTATGAAAATGATTAATAATTCAGTTATAACATGTAAGAAGTAGTCTCACATCAAAATAACACAGTTTGTGACCAATATGAATCAAGGTGTTTGTTTTGAGTTTAAAATGGAATTTTAATAAATAACAAAATTGAAATACCAAAAACAAATAAACAAATACATATTGTATTGATACTTAAGTAAAATGATCAATAAGGCATTTTTGACATGTATTAATTAGACTCACATCAAATCAAATAACATTATGACTACTAGAAATACAAGTGTGTCTATTTATTTATAATTGATAATAATTTTAGTAAAAAAGCACAAGTGACATACTGAAAACTAATAAAACACATTAGAATTGTTTTGATACTTTAGGAAAATTATCCATAAGTTATATTTGATGTTTTGAAATCAACCAAACCACAATATGATTCATTGTGGGACTGATATAACTAAAAGTGTGTCTTTTTCTTTAAAACTGACATTAATTTGAGTAGAAAGAACAAGTGAATTAATGAAAATTGAGAAAATGTATTATGATTGTTTTGATAATTTATGAAAATGATAAATATTTCATTTAGGACATATAGGAATCAACTAATCCTTAATCTAACACATGGTGTGACCGATATGACTCAAAGTGTATTCTTATTTAAAATTATTATTAATTTCAGTAAAAATAACAATTGATATACTAAAATCTGATCAAACACATTCATATTGTTTTCATACTTTATGAAAATGATCCATAAGACATTTTTACATTTAGGAATCATCTTCACCTCAATCCGATGCATGGTGTGACCAATATGACTCAAATTATCCGTTGTCAGTTTAAAATTAACATTTTAGTTCAAAATGTGTGTCACTAATTGAAAACTAAGAAAAAACACTATTATTATATTGATAATTTTGGAAAATGCTTCATAAGTAATTTTTGGCATGTATTAAGAAGTATCACATCAAACTGAAATACAACTTGTCCAGTGTGACTCAAAGTGTCTGTTTTCAGTTTGGAAGGAATTTTATGTAAAAAAACAAATGACATACTCAAAACTAATAAAACATATTTGGTTTGTTTTGATACATTATGAAAACTATGCATTGTTAATTCGCGACATGAAGGAGTCATCCCCACCCCAATTCGATGCACGATGTCATCGATATAACTCAAAGTGTGTCTTTTTTATTTAAAATTGACAGTATTTTTTGTAAAAATAAAAATTGACATACTAAAAACTGATAAAACACATTCATATTATTTTGATAATTTAGAAGAATGATCCATAAATCATTTGTGACATGTAATAATCAACTGCACCTCAATATGATTCATGGTGTGGCTGATATAACTCCAAGTGTGTATTTTTATTTGAAATTGAATTTTTATTAATTTATTCCTTTATATTAATGTTTATTTTATGTCTTTATTGTATTAGTAACATAATATTTATTTTCTTATATAGGTGGATTATTTTTCTCCGGTTGAGGTGATTTTTTCAGAAACTGATACAATGGTCATACTTTTTTGAGAGGGGATTACGGGTGCCAAAGAGGATGAAAATTTAATGTTTTTAAATGTTTGTAGATAGTAATTATAAATGTAATTATGAAAAACATCATTTGAAATGTATATACTAGTTTTTTAATTCATGATGTAAAATTTATTTCAATTAATTTATATATTTCTATATTGGTTACATGTATTTTCTATAGTGTTCTATTATTCAAATAGCACACTGCAGTATGTTGAGACATCATCAGCACTATTCCTATCATTTATAAAAGGGTCCATTATTAGTTACTTTGAATGTTCATATAAAGGGGGTACATTATAAGTCATAATAAAAGCAATGATAATGGATACCCCTACACCATTAACGGTGACGAGGACAATAACACTTTTTTAGCATTGTTGAAGTCGTTTTTGTGTGCTATTAAACGACCTATCTATAACAGTCTATCTTTAAGGTGCATATGTTAGATCTAGATTATACTTGGAACTCAAGTGTCTAGAACTGGTTTTTCTTCTAGTGGCTTCACCATGTTCAAATTTCCAAAACCCTGTAGATTCATTTTATTATTATTTATGTTGTTATACCTAATATATTCCAAAATTTTGATCTTTTGATGAACTCACTCAATAATTTCCACTACAATATAGGCTTCTATGATCAATATAAATATAATTTTTTTCATAATTGAGAATATTTTATAGTTACTGAATTCAAAAAATCACCACTAAACATTTTTTCATTAAAGATTAATTCAATTAATCAATTTATTTTTTATCTTCTAGATTTCCACATTTGGAAAACTTATTCAGTATAAATTATAATTTAAGGTGAATATTAATTAATGAGGTTCATTTTAGTCAATAATAAAATATTTATAACTAATTCCATATATAATTATTTTCATGAATTTCTCATCCATCTATTTGCAACATGTATTATTCTGTCCTTTATCTACTAGTGTTCCTATTTCCAATTGTTTTCTCCATTCAAAGTATGTACTTATAAAGCTTTTACATTGGAAACTCCTATATCAAACTTCATTTTACTTCAAATTATTAATTTATTTTTCTATAATCCATTGATGATAAAACAATACTTAACCATCATCATCTAATGGGTACTTCAGAAACTTTGGGTTTTTTTTTGCATGTCGATCCAAGTCATTCTTGAATATTCTTTTTCTTCAAAGGATCCTTATATATCCACTTTATTGTGATAAAATGCCTATAAATATTAATTTATTCATCTAAAATTCGTGTTTACTATACTTTTTATATAACTTCTCATTTCTAAAATTATTTATCATAATACACAAATTTTCCTCATTTTTTCCCTTATTTATTGTATAGGATTATATAATTTATAAAGGTAACCACAATTTCATATTAGGTAAAATATGAATACTATATTGATAAGTTCTATGAAAATTACTAGATGATTCTTGTGTTTTAATAACATCATTATGAACTCATAGTGTCCATACCTTTTTTGAAAGATAGTCTTGGGAATATCCTCCATATTCACCAAAATTAATTATAGACTGACCGAAGGTCTAATTTATTGAAGTATTAGGCCCCATGTATCTGATCAAACAATTCATCGATTTATAATAGGGGTACTTGTTCATAATTATAATTTTTTTGAGTTCATGATAATCAATGAATAGACTCAGTGACCATCCTTCTTATTGGAAAAGTGGATCAGTGAACCCCATGGAAACAGACTTGGGTGTATAAAACCCTTTATATATTCTCTTATAGTTTCTTATTTAGTTCTTATAGTTTAATGAGGTTTATTATATAAGTACTTTTGGATATAGTCAGAGTTCTGGGTTGAAGTTTTATTGAGAACTCAACCTCTCATTCAGGTGGAAGACTGTGAAACTCTTTAGGAAATACATCATTGTATTCCCAACAAATGATAATGTATTCAATAATGATCTTCTCTGTCACCTCAATCATTTGAACTAGATATGACTTATAATAAAAAAATATCTATTCTTGAAATGGATTCTCCAAATGATATCCATCAACCTCTGTACACTTTTATATAATGGAAGGATGGTTTAGGATCAAGATTGTTATTTACTTCTCCAGAAAATAGATCTGGGGTCAATATAAATATATCCAATACATTCCAAGTATGACATAATATTCTAGTAAAGAGAGTATAACAAGTTTATTTTGGGATATTATTCCCAAAAATATTATTTATATAAGTTTTATAAACTTGGGATGAAAAAAATTCACCACTTGGTTATTTCACTGATAACTCAACTTTCATGTCTTGAGGTGGTGTGTATGTATTTCTACTGAACTTGCATGATATAAAACAATTTATACAACTGAAATAAAATAGAAAATTTATTTTTTTGAATGAATAATAAGTGTACCTTTCACCCCTTTATATTTATAAAGGACCTCAATAGTAGTGATAAAATAGCTCATACTTTATCATTTGTCCTTGAAGATTATTATGGCCAATTATGACTAATAACCCTTTTTTAGTAAAATTACTTGGATAGTGTCCTTATACCTTGAAGTTGAAACATTATACCACAGGTATAGGATTGATTGGAACCTTACATTACATCATTATATTAGTTAGATTATTCATCTCCCTTTAATATTAATTATATTGATTCTCATCCTTTCTACACTTGAATCATATTCTTATTCCCTTTAGGTAGTTTCCTGGATCCTTTATCCTAGACTGGTGACTTATGTCTAGTTGGATTTTCTTTACTCTATGAGATTTATGTGTTGGTCCTCTATAATTAGAATTCATTCTTCTATTTTTATATCAAACCTCATTAGAACATTGAGAATCACTAATCTTTATCTCAACATTAAGTTCACATTCAACTATTTAATTTTACATTTCAAAGTCTTGAATTTATGAATCTTTTTGAAGACTCAGATTTAGTACACTAAAGAACCGATCAATCTTAATTTTGAGTTCAATAAAAAAGAATTTAGTGTACCTTACAAGAAATGTGATGTTTTCATTTTAAGAACTAATAGATTTTTTCCCTTTTCAATAGGATAAGAAACTCCCTCTCCATTTTACTATGAAGAGCGTGACATGACCACTTCAGGGAATATTCATCACTGATAGGTGGATAATCAATGTTTGTAATTTTTAACAAATTATAACTTTTTGTTCCTTTACCTATAAGACATATTTGGTTCATAATTATCTTATTCTATTTTACTTATTGTATTAAAGTATATAAAATAATGTAAAAGTTTGAACATGATATTTTTACAAGGTCTACTACTCAGTACGAGTAGCTAGTCCTTATCATGTAAGGTGATGACTAGTATAGAAATTATATACTATAATATGATATCTGCTTACAATGGTTTGGATAGAAAATAATCCTCAGCCTAAGTGTCATTTTATAAACAGTATGAGGGAGATAAGAATTCACTCATGAATTCCTAGAATGGTGATGACCTCATCTAACTTGCAGATCCTTGCTGGTTATTGATACTCCCTGTATAGATAATCTCCATCTTCCTCAGTTACTTTGTAACACCAATAAAGTCTTCCACCTGTTGAATTTTTTTTGGAGTTAGAGTGGTTCTTTTTAATTTTTCATGAATAAATGTTACTTGCAGTGTAGTGAGAAAACAATTATCCTTCTCCATTAAAGAAAACTTAATGCCGCTCTTTTTTTTCTGGAACTTATACATCTGATATTTTTGTCTAAACCTATCCATTAAATATATTTTCATTCGATGCCAGTCCATACAATCTCTTCTTTTTATCTTCCTTATGTACCTATTTTTATGGTTCTCATGTTCCCTGTGATCTCGTCTACTTATCTTCTTTCAGTACCTATTCATTTTATTAACATGCTCTATCCAATCCCTTATACTTCATATGAAACCTATTCATCCAATAACATATACCCTTCTTTGTTCGATGCTCAACTCCCCCATCCAGTGAATCTGTTCTATCCGGTTCCCTCAGCTCTATTTATTACTCTTATTCTGATTCTTCGACCCAAATTATAATTAAACTCAAGATTCTTGGTCAGTACTTCCTCACGATGCTTTAATTATTCATCATCACACACATCTAGAATATCTCTCATAATACACAACATGAGAAGAAAGCCTTGAAAAAAAGCTTCTCATTCCACTAACTCTCAATTAAATAGTCATAGTTTCTCAAAAATGTAAGGAAATAATCAAACTTTAATTTGAACTTCATGATTCCAAATTTTAGTCTCTTTCATAATTTTTCCTTCATAATTCTTATATAAAACATCCTAAAAGATATAAGTCAACCAGTCTTCATAGGATACTTCCTTAGATCTCAATATCACTATTCTTCTTCAACATTCTTAAAATCTCATCTAGAATCACAATCTCTATTTTTGATTATTGAAACATTGAATGTACAATTCAGTATCTCCATAAGGAATGTATTTAAATAAACTTTTTAAAGTTCTTTAAACCTTACATTTTTTAAAACTTCATAACACATATTTTAATCAGTGAAACATTTTATAGTGTTCTTTCAAAACTTTATAGCAACATCATAGAATTATTTCAAACGCCTCTTCCTATAATCAATGATAAAATTCATAAATCATTCATCAGATAACTTCTTGTTCTCAAAAATCTTTTTATTTCCCCTTTAATGTTCATTTAGAATACTTTCATAGGGATATTCCTCCATCCAATGGGTTCTCATATGTTTATTAGTTGTTCAATGTTTGAAAACCCTTAGATAATTTCTATACTCCTTTTATCTAATGACTTTATAGAACTATGTCAAATGACATTGTAATATTCATCTAAATTTATTTAAAACACTTTTTCTGATGACATTATTCAATGAATTTTTTCCAATAATTTTTTTAGAAACTCCAATAGCATCTGTATGATGATCTTTCATGGAGAATGTATTCTAATGAACATCACCCATAAACTACTATCCAATGGCTCCATATGGATACTTCTTCATTTTAAGATCTTTACTTGTTTCCTCTAACTATTTACATCATTGGTAAATATTTACTTAATCATTATATAATTTCTATCTGATATAGTATGTTTGATGTTTCACCAAGTTTTTAAGATAGACTTCAAACTTTCTTTCATCAGCTATAACCTCATTGAAACTTGTTTCTCTCACTAACAAAAAATTATTAACTTCGATTGTTTATCTTTGAAAAAGTCCATATAAGGAACATTCTATAGTTGTTTTTTAAAAATTAACTTCAACCATATTTTACTTCATTTTGGAACCATCATGTTCTTCTAACTTCTTACATCATCAAAATTTATATAGATCCATGATTCCCTTAGAACCATCATGATGTTTAATAATTTAATAACATAAATTAATCTTCTAATTTAGTTTGACTGATAATTATCATTCTAACATAACTATTAATGAGATTTTTCAAACATTTATTTACACTGGTCATCTTATTAACATAGTTCATTCACATCATTCAACTATCATTGTGAGTGTTTCTTTAGTGATATTCCAAACTAATTAACATCAATTATTGGTCTAAAAATGGAATATATAATGAAGAATTCATAAAATCACATCCATTGGGAACTCATTCTAATGGAATAATTTATAAACCTATGTTCTATGGAGCTACTAGAAAACCTTCATTTGATGACCTTGGTTTGATCGACTCTATCTGATCACCTTGGTACATTGTCCTCTACCATCATTACCTTTAGGCTCAAATTTCTCCTTTTGTTCATCTTATTTTTCTCCTCCCATTTGGCTCCACCTTCTCTGTTTGGTAATAATTTATTTGAAAAATTATTAAGAATCATATTAAGGAAATTAAATAATTTTTTTAACATGGATTCTTGTCCAAACATATATCATATATTTGAGAAATTAATATTAGCTACCAAATTTTTATAAGTAAACTAAAAGTCTTAAAATAAATTTCACCTTTCATGTAATGAATATTTTACATCCATTTTATATGCATGAAAACCATTTATATGATTCTTAAGATAATATGTCTGGATTACTTCCTTTCTTATTCATCCATTGATCCATGGTACATCAACTTTATTACCAATCTTGGATAGTTCAATCAAACTTATCAATGAATTATTATTTATAAATTATTCAATATATTGTGATCGATGAAATATTTCTATCTCATTGAATATTATTGATAACTAATGATAACCATTAATAATAAATACAGCCCACACATAAAGTGGGATCTTCAATATCCCCCTTTTTATTTTTTGGAAATGACATTAATGTGCTTTCAAAATGAATATGTTAATATGTGAAACATTTTCCCCTTTATTCTAAAAATTTATCTCCCCGTTAATTTTCTAAAATTGCATTAATTTCAATTTATCTCCACCTTATTAACAAGAAATACAATGTTAATGTGAAAAGCAAATTAATTCATTCTTATGAAAATTTCCCCCAAGACTAAAGTCCATTAATTTTTTATTTATTTTCCCCCATTTTAAAATAGGATGAGGGGTAACCTATATGGATCGTAATCCCAGAAGAACTTAAACCAAATGTATGACCCATAGGCCTAGTAAGTCTATAGATTAATGAATACATGACCCTGAGGGCCCCAAATATCTAACACTATAAGAGAATACCCACCAAATATATATAAATTTTTTTAAACCTTTAATATTTTCAAATATTCATATCTAAAATAGGTCTGTATAGATATGCATGGTGCAAAGTCCTGATTGAAAATGTTATACCCTCTCATTCACCCTAATATGTAAGTTATGTGACTATGAAAGAACTAACCTATGCCTTATCTGGATCTTGAAACAGTGGAGAGAAATTATTTTCCTACCATTTTAATAAGGTTGACCCCACCATCACTTATACATGGATAGTGTCGCTACCACCTGAGATGAGAAGCTCTCCGTCATCCTTATTCTACCATCGATCTTATCACATCGTCTCTCATACTAAGAAAACCATAGAAAACATAGCTGACACTAATTACCATCCCTCTCATCATCCTTTGTCACATCAACACCCTCCACAGCCAGATTCGGCCGCTAGTGTCACCGCTGAGGGACACCATAGGGTTGACCCGAAAATTTTTTCAGAGAACCAACTCATGCCTCCACCATATGTGTGATAGACAAAAAAGACCCACCACTATCACCATTGAGGCATACCGCTACAGAGGACGCTAGATTGATGACCGAATATCAACATTTTCCCCACCAACGGACCCATGAAACCACACCAGGCCAACATGAAATCTAGCGTGACTGAGAATATCACCTGCCTCACTCTGGTAAAAGGGAAACACCAACTACACTAAGAATAAACTTCACCAACAGAGATGCCTTGGGAAAATTCTAGATGGTGTTCCCCCAGTAGATGATATCTTCAGAGCACCACATATTCTTAAGAAAAGTTTCATCCATCATTTCACACTAAGTCTATGTGAGTAATTCTTAATGAATAAAAAAAGAAAATTTGACTTAGACAACAATGTTTTTCTTGGACAACTGATCTTAATACCACATGGAATGAGAATTCATAAACTTATCTTTAAGGGATATCCATTTTTTAATTTAGAATAAATATAATAATTATGATGTGAAACACTTTTATTATGGGTCAACCTAAAAATTCCTCACTCATATCAACAAATAAATTAAAAAAATTAAAGTATAAAAAAACATTATAATTTTCCTTAGAGTACTTTTCATATTTTTTATTTTCTTATGTCATTGATTAAATCAATTTCTCCACCATTGTGTTATGATTTTTTTTATAACCAAGGATGAGAGATAAAAAAAACTTATCTTTTCCGAGGACATTTCTATAATTTCACTCCCAATTAACTATATTTATATAAAGTAATGATTCTTATAATAAAATTATCATACTTCAATTTTATCCCCCACAAAGAGACCTTTAATATGATTATCATAAAGATGAATCTATTCGATAGATATTCTTTAGGAACTTTATATTTAGAAAGTACTAAAATGTATCTTTCTTATGTGGCTATCAAGTCTTTTGGAAATTTTCACATCTTTTTTAAGGATGATATTTTTTAATGTATTACTTTAGAATTAAAAGAATAAGATCAAATACAGATGATATCTTTGTTAAATTTACTATAATTTATTAAAAGTGAATATTTTAATTTATTCAATGATATTCCTATTATAATTTTTATAGTAAACCAACTTAAGAAACATTCAAAGATGAAAGCTTCCATAATTAATGTTTTCTACGGTTGAGAGCCATTTCACTATTTCAGGTCCCCCCCTAAGATCATGTGTCACCTTCAACTCCCTATTATTAAAGTATAAATAAAATGAAAAAATATTAATTGAATAATGTGGATTTTACATGATTCATTAATTTGAAAAGAAATTGAGATATTTTTCTCAAAAAAATTCTTCATCCCCTCTAGTCGTTATGATGGCATATTTGAAAATTAGTTCTGAATTATCTTAGGGAATCATTGTTCTTCACACATTTTATTCTACTTTGTGTGGAGAAATTTTATTCTTAACAACCTTCATCGATGATGCATTATTAATCCTTTAACGACTACTTCTTATTATGGTAGATTGTTAAAAAAAACCTTTTTCACCATGTATATCTTTCTTAAATATCTCACACAAAACTAATTTAACACAATATTTGTCATTTGTTAAGAATCACTCATGTAATTCATATTCATTATGTTTAATATTTTTTTTTCTATTTTAAGAACCATTTTATATTCTTATTATTTTTTACTCATTCTCTATAAAACATTTTTCCATATAACTAACATATCATTAGGAACATTGGCAGTATGTTTGGGTTAACCACAAGTATTCTTCTCTGTTCCTTTATTCTTAATAGTTATTTTGGATGATGCACTTCTCTTAAAATTATTTAGTTTGGAATCCAAGGTCTCCTCACCTCTCATACTTGAAATATTCTTCAGATAAATTTAATTTATAACAATATTATTTTTACATCCCAATGTTTATTATTCTTTAATAAGCATTTTTTATTTTTTTTCTTAATATCTTTAGATACATGTCATGGTGAGTATGAACCATTCTTGTGACCACCATATTTTACAACATCATAGGTATTTTTAGTCATTCAAAATCTATTAAATTTTGTCTCACTATGTGAATGTTACTTCTTCATATCATGATTTCCTCAATAATGGTATTCTTTATGACTTTTTCATTTATATTATTATACCAACAATCTAATTCACAATGATAAAATCTGCTATCGGAGAAACATTGAGCCACAAAACATTTTATTTTTATTTTTTTTATGTTTTTATGTATTCTTGATAACATGTTTGATTTTTCATGAAGAATCAAATTCCACACCATTTTTAATATCCTCGTTATTCATGGTTTTAGGGTTCTTATAACGCTTATTCATATACACTTGTATATATTTTGTTTTATAACCTGAAATTTTTGTGAAAATAGATTTAGAGACATTATTACATGATAGTATGAATGATTTCTCTTTATTCACAACTTCTTGAGAGAGATCATTGAATAAAGTCATGATCTTATTGTTACATGTTTGAGTAATTTTAATATTATAATCCTCCAGTGATAATTTTTTTGCAAAAAAAAATTTATCCTTCTCTTGTGAAGACTGAATATATAACTTCTCAATATTAAAAAATTGAATTCTATTTCTAGACATCGTATATTGAGGTTGTTTTTCTAATCATCAATCATAATAACCTTTTATACACAATCCTCATTCATTATTTCAACATCATATTCATCAAACATAACTTTTTTTTATAATAAAGAGTAAAGATTCTTTATCTTCAAGGATTTTACTTCTAATTTCAAATCATTAACCTCAATGCTATTTTTCAATTTTTCTTCAAGTTCATGAATATTTTTTTCTAGATTCTTATTGACTCCATATTTTAATTCAAATTATTTGATCCATGAATATTTAATCTTTTAGGAACTTATTTCAAGATCCACCTTTATTTATTCTAAGTATCCAACCTATTTAATGAAATTTACAAATTCTAAATGTTTTCCCTTTCAAATAATTCTGTATGATATCTTCTTCTTCTTACATATGGGTAATCTATTATTCCATACATTAAAATAAAAAAAAATGGTAATGTAATGTATAATATCTTTCAATATACTTAATGATATATCTTGAGATGTTGTAGATATACAATCATCACTAATTAGTCTAGGATCGTTTTCTTGAGGATAGTTTCTACATGAATTTTGACATACCTTATGATCACTTAAAATTTTTGTTTCAATTGAGGCCGGAATATTTTCTTTCTTCTTGGTGGTAAGTTTAACCACATTTTATTTACTTTACAATCCTGATATATCTTAATTTTTAGAAAGTAATGAATAATATAATACTTCCTCTTCTTTAGATAAGAGTAATATCTTCCTCAGTTTACTTTTTTCTTTATTTTTATTATTATCATGGTCTTGGTAGAAATATAATTCCACTTAGAGATAATTGAATATTCAATAAAAATACACTACAATATTAATATAGGAAAGAAAATAAATTATTTAATATAGAAATAATTAAAAGTAGAGAATCCAGTATAGGTGAACAAAACCATTAATACAAACTAAGAGGACAACTTCATGATATACATAACACTGGGAGGGGAGTGGGTGAATCAATATTTGTAACTTTTTAAAAAATGATAACTTTTAATGCCTTTATCTTTAAGACCTGTTAGGATCTCAATTCTAATATTATCTTTTCTGTATCATATTCAAGTATATGAAGAAAAGTAAAATATGGAATATAATTATTTTACAAGGTTCACTACCCAATAAGAGTAGCTAGTCCTTTGTAAGGTGATGACCATAACACATATTATTCACTATCATGATATACCTATTTATAGTTTCATTTCTAGAAAATAATCCTAATCCTAAGTATGGATCACTACATTTTAGAGGGGGATATAAAGAAAATCCAGAATCCCTATACTAGTGATGACCTCATCCAAATTGTATCTCCTTGGTTGTTCTTTATACTACATACATAGATAGTCTCTATCTTCTTCAATTACATCACAACTCCAATAAATTATTATACCCATTAAGACTTATGTTAGATGTCACAATTTTTTTTGTTCATATTCTTTGGTCAATATTACATGCACGTCAGCATTCCAACCACTCTCCATCATCTTCTTCACAGAAGAAAACCATAAGATTAGCTTTCTTTATTTTTTATTTTGAACTTTTCTATCCATTATTTCCATACAATTATGTCCATATGATACAAATTCATCAGGTAAAAGTCTCTATGATCTATTCTTGTTATCCTTTTTCAGTATCTATTCATTTTGTTCTCACGCTTTATCTAATACCTTATACTTATTTTCCCTCAATACTTGTTTGTTCAATTCACATGCTCCATCTGTATAGAGACCCAGGCTTTTCATAAATGGATATTACATCATTTTAGATTAATATTAATTATATTACACAAAAAATTCTTTATAACCATAATAGTTTAAAACCTCTGAAAACATGGAACAATATATTCTAACCTCTTTAAAGATCATCAATGTATTCCATAATTTTATTCCCCATTAATACTCCTACTTAAAAACCATTCTTTATAACCTAGGGAAAGGAAACATAATAAAGGGTGAGATTAGATTCTCAGTATGGGTAAACAAGGGAGACACATAATCATAGCAGGATCATAAGGGTATGAGAACATGAGCATAAAATTGGAAAACCATACACTGTATATAAAATATCCTAATCTTGAGTTATGGAATAAATATTGGTAGTTAATAATACATTAATCAAAACTGGATCAGAGAACATAATCTAGAAGATAATGGGATTGACATAAGAAATAGAATTATGGAATTCAAATAAGAATAAAAAATCATTCCAATATTAGTCAAGGATCATTTCCAATTATATCATATTGGAATGGGTTCTGTCCCTCAACCGTCATAGTAGTCAAGGTTCAATTTCAAGACCATCATAGTAGACAAAGTACCTTACTGAATTGGGTTCACTCCCCATTCTAGCCATGTTTTACTGAACCAGTTTCACTCCCCATTCCAATCCTATCTATCTCATGATATATAAATATTTACCCAATGCATTGGATGGATATAAAGGTCCCACTATCCATATAATGAAAACAATGTTTATGTAATCCATAATATCATAAAAATTCATCATATCACAACCCATAAAGTGAAATGGGTATCATAAACATTTCATCTTATCATAGTCTATGGAAAATATACCGGTTTCATAATTATTTCACCATAAAATAACCCATTAAATGAATCAATTTTCATAAGAAATTTGTTATTCTATAACTCATGGAAGAGAAACGGTTTTCATGAACATGATTTCATCATAAACATAAACCGTTCTGAGGTATAATAAGAATGATATCCTTAGATCTTATCACCAGTAAGGTATATGTAACACCAACAGATGTCATCTTATATGGAAAATAATTTTGAAAAATAATTTAAAACATTTCTTGAAAAAAATATCATTTCCTATTTGAAAAATGATTTTTAAAAAATAAAACGTTTTAAAACCTTTTTTATTTGAAAATTACTGTTGGACTCCTCATGTAGTAATCATTTTTTAATGATCACAAATCCTATTCAATCTAGTGAAATCCTATAAATTATATCAAATAATTTTTATTTTTGTTTAAGTATTCTAATGCTTTAAGAAGAGCCATTAAAGATCTTAATTGCTCTACATTCAGTTTAGTTACTTTATACTATCCTTGATTTACTTTTATAATACCTTATTTAACAAATAATTAAGTCTAATCCATTCAATGATCATCATTGGTTAAGTCCGAATGCCATTATTTTGAAAAGTCTGAGACATCGTGAGTCTACCACTGGTTATGTCAATCTGGAAAAGTAAATCAGACACCATGATCATCAGACATTGTGAAGGATCAGACACTGTGAACAAGCAGACATCACCAACAAGACACCATGGCATCTAGAAGTTGTGACCATGACACACCATAAACAAGACACTGTGATATCCATATACCGTGACTATGAGACACCGTGAATAAGACACTGTGACATCCAAAACTTGAACAAGACACCATGACCAATCCAGAATCCGTGTCAAGAAGACATTGTTTCTATGACATACTGTGACACCGTTTTTCTAAAATATTTTATCGTATTTCAATTTAATCTCTAATGGTCATATTTGAAGATTTTAATGCACTGACATAATTAATGTTTCTTTTTAGACATATCATCAGACAGTACGATGTACGAGGTGAAGAATACATGCAACCTATCGACTCCAACACTTGTACTCCATGATAAAAAGAGTAGTGCGGCCCAGAAACAAAATGAAAAAATCTTATAGTAAAAACATGATACAAACGAACAAGCTGGTGGGCATGAGAGATATAACAGAATACAATTTTGTGAATTGGCTCATGCAACCCGATTCTGGTGAAGAACGCACAAAGCATACTAGAATACCAAGAACATCTTCTTGCTATAAAACACAACGAAGAACACAATCCAAATCTATCTAACTTGTGACACTATGTTTTCCATATAAGGACTTGAGTTCTGCATATGCCTCATTTCAGAAGTCCAGAGCTACGAAGATAAACACTCAGAGAATTTTTAACCCTATCTGAACATTACTTCTCTATTGTGTATCATTTTATTAATTTTTGTGCATAGTGTGAGTCTGTATAGAAACACACTATGTCTCCTGAATTAAACTGAATGATACAAGATATCCTTACTCAAAAACTCATTTAATCTTGTGTATATCCATAGATAAGTGTAGAAGAGGTCCTTGTGTGGTCTAGTGGTTTATACTCACGAAGAACTACAGAAGAGGTCCTTATGTGACCTGGACAGTCCTGTGTACTATTTTTTAACCCTAATACAAGGTGTGGATCAAGTTTATATATATAATATTATTGGTGGCAGGTGATCACCAAGTAGAGTGGATTAGATATCAGCTTGAGACTGAACCACTTGTTGTATATCCGTTGTGTGGCTTACTTTAGTTTTCTCTGTTTTACTGCTCTACTATATAATTCGGAAATCACTAAAATTATGGTGATATTTAATCTTGGAAAGAAGTTATAATTGCTTTTTATTAGTAAAATAGTTTCAAAAGTAATATTAATAACTATTATTATTACTGAGAAATAATCAATCATCTAAGAAGTTATTTAAACAATAAAACATTTATAGATGTATTACTTTGATAAATAGGGTTGTATTTAACTTGAAGGTGAAATCATTTCAAGAACAATTTTTAAACATATATTTTATATAGATACTCAATTCACCCCCCCCCCCCCATATTGAGTATTCTACTCCTACAAACATTTGGTATCAAAGGATATTTTATAAGGACATTGTTTATTATCATGAAACTGTTATTGTATTTGTACTTTAAAGATCTTTAAATTTCTGTCAATTCTAAATTACTAGATCTATAAACTTATTCTGTTATTATTGATAATAGATTAGAATGTATTTCATCCAACAGATCACCATTCTGTAATGGACCCAACTATGCTCAATGGGAAATTAAAATGAAAATTCACTTATAGAGTATGGGCTTTGAGATTTGGTCATTCACTATAAATGAATACAAGATTTCTGAAACTGATAGAATTACATCAGATGAACCTATCAAAACTGCCTACAATAACAATTTCAAATCTATGAATTCATTATACTGCTGTTTAGAAGATGATGAATTCTGTAGAATTTTTTCTTGTAAAAATGCCCATGAAATTTGGGATACCCTGTCTGTTTCACATGAAGGAACATCTTGTGTAAAAGAAATGAGACTTAATACTTATACTATTAAATATGATATCTTTAAAATGAAACCTGATGAACCAATCTCTAAAATGTATCTTAGGTTCAATGAGATTTTCAATAAAATGATTTCTCTTGGAAGAGAAGTCACTTCCAAGGAACAGATCCTGAGAATTATCAAGATGTCTGCCTGATAGATGGAGGGGAACCTTTGTCTCTATTAGATAATCATGAGACATCAGTAAGCTACCTATAAAAGAACTCATTAAAAAACTGATGATGTGTGAAGAAGAGCTAAAACTAAACAAGGAGGAGGAGGATGTACCAAAAAGGATATATGTTTTATTCAAGACCACCACCTCTAAACAAAATGAAAAAGGGAAATTGGAAGCTTCTGTAGAATGTTCCAGTAGTGAAAAATCATCACCTGATAGTGATGAGGAGATGGATCATCTATTCAGACGATTAAAAATATTTTACAATAAGAAGAAATTTTTCCAAAATCCTAACTTCAAGGGAAAATATGGCCAAAAAGGAAGTCGGATGAAGTAAAGGAAAATAATTGACAAGACTGATGAGATTGTCTACTATGAATGTAACTTCAAGGGACATATCACGGGTGACTGTCCAAAGCTCAAGTACAAAAGGAGATATGAGGACAAGGATAGGAAGTATAAAAAAGCATTGAAAGAAACCTGGTGTGCCTTTGAAGATAGTTTAAGCGACTGAGAAACATCACATGATGAATACACTAACAAAGACAATATGTGTTTTATGACAAACACATCTGAGGTAACACTGGACTCTCATGTACATAATTCATACTATTCTGAAAATGAGAGTGACTCTAAAAAATGACCAATGAAGAAATGTTTTAATACTGTAACATGATTGAAGAAGCATGCAATGAACTAAAAGACAAATATAAATCATTGAAGAAAAAACATGCTCTTACTATGACTATTAAATATGAAATCACAACTGAAAAGGAGAAAAATGCCCAACTGCTCAAAGAGAACAATGAATTAAAAATGACTAATGAGCAATTGAAGAATTATCTAGAAAATTTTACCAATTGGAAAAATACTCTTACCCAAATTCTTGGAAAACAAATTGCCCTGAAATACAACACTGGAATTGGTTATCAACCAGGAAAAATAATCCTTGGTAGAATAAAGTTTGTTTCTAAATCTAGGACATACAGTTTTACTTTCAATTCTAGACATAAATCATATAATTCAAGTTATGATACACTGTCTATTGTTTCATGTTTTTTTGGACCAAATAGTGTTTATTTTTTCATTAATTTACTTAATGCATATATAAAACCTATGAGATAGATATGGGTTCCTCAAGAAATTATTACTAATATTACTCGACCCAAACGAGTAGGGGTACCAAAATCTATTTTTTGCTGGAAAATTTTGTTGGAAAGATGCTTAAAGAGTTCCTATAAAAGTATATGTTTCTTGGACTATGGATGTTCATGGCACATGACAGCAGAATACTCTTACTTCAAGAACCTAATCAAAATAAATGGAGGACATGCCACATTTGGTGACAATGCCCAAGGAAATTTTATTGGACATGGACAAATCTGTAACTCCAATTTAGTAATGATTTCTAAAGTACTATTTGTGGATGCATTAAAATATAATCTACTTAGTGTCTCACAGTTATGTGATGATGGATTTCATGTTATATTTGAAGATGATGCTTGCTATGTCTTTAATTCTAAGGAAGAATTAGTATTTTATGCATTATGAAATGAAAATGTACACTCTGTTAATGTAGATTTTTTATCTTCCCAGAATGTTTCATACATAAGTGTATTTCATAATGAGTCTTGGCTTTGGCATAGGAGACTAGGACACTATAATGTTCTCTCCCTTAGATAGCTAACTAGAAAAGGCCTCGTTAAAGACTTACCCTAACTTTAGTTTCCAAATGACAAAGTATGTAATCCCTATCATAAGGGAAAACAACACAATGTTTCCTTCCACCCAAAGAAAGAAGTGTCAACTTCTCAACATCTCGAACTGGTTCATATGGATTTTTTTGCACCATCTAGAGTTTCTAGTTTAAATGGTAAGCACTATGTTTATGTTCTTATAGTTTACTTTTCTACATATACTTGGACCTTCTTTATGGCTCACAAGATTGAACCCTGCTCTTATTTTAATAAATATTCCAAGTATGTAGAAAATATTAGTGGACTTAGAATTAAATATTTAAGAATTGATCATGGCCATGAGTTTGAAAATCAAGAGTTTGAATCCTTTTTCTCACAAAATGGTTATAATCACAATTTATCTGCCCCTAGAACACCTCAACAAAATGGAGTTGTAGAGAGAAGAAATAGAACACTGAAAGAGATTTCTAGAACAATGCTCTGTGAATATGACCTGCCTATTTATTTATGGGATGAAGATGTCAATACAGCATGTTACATAATCAATAGAGTGTTGATCAGACCTATTCTTAAAAGGAATCCTTATGAGTTATGGAACAATCAAAAACCCAAGGTTAACTACTTCAAAGTGTATGGTTGCAAAGTCTATATGCTTAATACTAAGGAAAATCTTGGAAAATTTTCATCCAAAAGTGATGAAGGTATCTTTTTAGGATATTCAATGTCTAGTAAAGCCTATTGAGTGTTCAATAAATGAACTAAATGTGGGGAAGAATATGTCCATGTAAAATTTTATGAAATAGATCCACATGAGCCTAAAACAATTCTAGAGAACGTGGAGGATGATCTGTTGAATCTTAATATTAATCCAAAATCCTCAAATCAGTCTGTGAAAGAATCAGTCAAAATATCTAGTTCTGAAAATTCTTTAGAACCTTAACCTGTTAATGAACCTGAAATCACTAGTCCCTATTTTACTAGAGCTTTTAGAATTCTTAAGAACCATCCCTTAGATGCTGTTGTAGGATACCTAGACAAAATAACTCAAACTAGAGCTTCTCTTAGAATTATTGTTGAACATCAAGTATTCTTGTCACAACTTAAACCTAAAAACATAAATCATGCTATCAATGATGAATTTTGGATAATGGCTATGCATGAAGAAATTAATCGGTTTGAAAGGAATCATCTTTAGAAACTTTTTAAAAGACCTAAGGACACAGTCACCATAGGCACTAATTGGGTGTTTAGAAATAAGGTAGATGAAGCTGGTAACATATCTAAAAACAACACAAGATTGGTTGCACAAGGCTATAGTCAATAAGAAGGAATTGACTATGAGGAGACCTTTTCAATAGTAACTAGAATTGAAGCCATCAGAATCCATCTTGTTTATGATCCACATATGAATTTCAAACTATATCAAATGGATGTTAAGAGTGCATTCTTAAACGGGTATATTACTGAGGATGTCTTTGTTGAACAACCCCCTTGTTTTACAAACCCCCATTTTCCAAATCATATTTTCAAATTATCAATATATTTATATGTTTTAAAACAAGATCCAAGAGCTTGGTATAATAGATTAAGTACTTTTCTTATTTCCAAAGGTTTTACAGAAGGAATAACTAATCTTCCCTTTTTTTTTAAAAAATCTAATGATGTTTTAGTTATTCAAATCTATGTATATGACATTATCATTGGATCTTCAGGAAATTATTTATGTGTAGATTTTTATAAAATGATGAAAAATGAATTTGAAATGAGTTTAATGGGTGAACTAAAATTCTTTCTTGGATTTCAAATCATTCAAAATAATGATGGTGTTATTTTAACTCAATGTAAATATACTAGAGATCTTCTAAAATGTTTTGGATTGGATAGAACTAAAAGTAGTAACACTCTCATGATTACCACTTGTAAGTTGGATCTTAGTGAAGATGGAAAATATGTTGATCAAACCACTTATAGAGGAATGATTGGAAGTTTACTCTAATTAACTTCTAGTTGACCTGACATTATGTTTAGTTTGTGTATGTGTTCTCATTTTCATGAAAATCCTATGGAATCTCATTTAAATGTTGTAAAGAGAATTTTCAAATACCTCAAGCATACACTTAGTCTAGGATTATTCTATCCTAGAGGAAAGTCGTTTGAATTAGTTAGTTAATATGATGCTGAATTTTTTGGCTGTAAGTTAGATAGAAAAAGCACCTCTAGAACATGTCACTTTTTAGGTAAGTAACTAGTATCATGGTTTAGTAAGAAACAAGATTCTGTTGCATTGTCTACTGTAGAAGCTGAATACATAGCTTCTGGTAGTTGTTGTGAACAAATGTTGTCGATGAATCACACATTACTAGATTATGGATATCAATTCATGAATGTACATATAAATTGTGACAACACAAGTTCTATTAACATCTCAAAAAATCATGTTTCACATTTTATGAAAAATTATATTGATGTAAGACATCACTTTTTGATAGATCATTATCAAAATGGAGATATTACTTTGGAATTCATTGGTACTGATTATCAGCTTACTGATATATTTACCAAACCAATAAATTCGGAAATAATAGACTACATCATACATGAATTAGGCAAGATAAATCTTATGTAAATGTATTATTATTGTATATCTTACTGTTTCATGATTACAGTCTCACAGTTAGTGTTTCATGACTATTGTCTAACATTTATTTCTCACCATATTAATATCGCACTATAATGATCAGTTATTGTCTCACCGTATTACTGTCTCACTGTAATGCTCAGTTACTGTCTCACCATAACATTAATTCTCTGTCTCACTGTAAATATCTGATATGGTCTCACCATAAATCTTCTCTTTAATGTTTAGTTATTAATTAAAAAATGTATCATGGAAATTTTTCATTTCACCCTTTTTTATTACTGCGTTTTTACTTTTGCGACATTTGGTATTCCTAAATGATAAAATAAAGAAAGTATCACTCGATTATTCACTTGGGATTTCATCTATTCACTCATTTCGAATCCTTCTTCAACCCTGTAACCCTTTTCTCTCTCTTGAACCTTCAGTAGATGCCCTGGATGAGACGCTCTTCATCGTCGACTCATAAGAAGAACATCTCAAAGAAGAAGAAGAAGATTTCTCCTATGTTAGCACCCAAAGGACATCTAAATCCAAATCTAGTAAACCGAGTTGTAGTACCTGAGAAAGAGGTTTTCCCCAAGTGGTTTCTGTCTAGAATGTCTTTAGTTTTGAAAGTTTAAAATAGAAAGTCAGGTTAGATTGGTTTTCGATGGAATATAGACCTATATACCCTAATTTAGTGGCTTAGTTTTACCGTTTTGTATAGTTCTATTTTGATTCGGGTGATAGTTATGTTGTGAGAAGCTGGATAAATGGATAGAAATGCTAATTATCTTCGAGTTTATGGGCTTCATGCCTTAGGAAACCTCGTGAAGGAATCTATGAATATTATCAGAGAGGACCTCCACCTTCAACTAAATTCTTTGATATGGAGGATGATTTGAAATCCTTATCTGGAAATGGAAGCATGAGGAGAGCCATTTCTGCTGAACTAGATGGAGAATCAAGGCTTTTGTTCAAGTTAATTCAAAATTTGGTTAGCCCTAGAAAAGGTGATTTTGCTGTTTTGAAATATCGAGATGTGTTTATGATCCACCTTATGAAAAATGGGCATAATATCAACCTTTGCAAGTATATCATTCACTACAAGTGTGAACTGATCAAATCCACATCCAAGTCATCCTCTTTGTTTTACTCTCAGCTTATCTCATCCATGATTCTTTCCAAAGGTATGGTTATACCTAATGAGGAAGATATAATGGATTGTGAGTTGTGCATTTCAAAAGTCACTATCAAGAGGATGAAGATAAATTGGAATCCTTGGAAAAAGGTATGGGTGGAAGACAATGATAGAATTTATGAAAAATTTAATCATGTAGAATATCCCTCAAGACCAAGAGATATATCTGATCCTAGTTTTGAACCAGATGAGGTTGTTGATTATTCTTTTGAAGAGAAAGAAGAGGCTAATGTGCCCCCTGGGGAAACTCTTTCTGTAGATGAATACAACACTCATATCTCTCTTTTGGTAAGTGAAAAAGAAGTCCCTGCATCTACAAGAGTTGTTACTCTGGAAGCTTAACCTGAAGATGAAACAAAATCAGTTGTACAAGAAATCAAGAAGAATGTTATAGAAGAACTTACAGAGGAAGAATTACCTGCTATGAAAGGAGTTGACCTTGAAGAACTCCCAGTGGAACAATCTATTCCTAAAGTCATTCCTTTAGATAAGGAAAGGATAGAGATGGCCATTCAGCCGGCTAGGAAGGAAATGAGAGAAGAAATACGAGATGAGTTTGTGGAATTATATTAAGATCTTAAGCCTCTCAGTCCTAAGAAGGATTCAACTATTGAGGGGGAGAAACCCCAAAATATAATATCTATTGAAGTACCAAATTTGGTAGATCCAAGCCTAGTAAGCACTCGGTATAAGTTCCCCTGTTTCTATGATGTGGATGACTCTCAGCAAGTTTCAGTAAAAGGACATGACCTTTCTTCTATGTTCTAACTGAAATATGTCTCTAATTTTGATCTTGAGAAAGAACCTGAGCCTATATCAATCCTTATTTCTGAACCTTCATCAGAACAACCATCCTTTGGGAGTAAGGATGATCTAATGGAATTTGGTGCTACCCTTTTGTCTGGTGTTTAAAAAGTTATGAATTCCCAACCTGCCCTTGTGACACATCTAAGTGAGAATGATGCCTCACTGTCGTTGGAGAAAGTTATTTTGAAAATACAACCCAAAATGATTCATGAGATTCAAGAAGTAAGATTTTCAGAACAGACTGCTTAGTGATGAAGTGAAGACCCCAAGAAGTATGATTGAAAACATGAAAAAAGAGATGAATTCGAGATTAGAGCTTATTTCTCATCATGTGGATCCTATTTTTCCTCAAACCCCACAAAAATTTTTCTATGAGATTCATCCACATTTAGATTCCTTAGCCGAAAAGGCCATAGAGAGGAACAAATAGATTGTGAAATAAATGTGAGAGCTTGTGGCTAATCCAACAAACTCACTGATGAGTATATGGGGTGTCTTCAGAAAGTGTTGAATCAACAGAAATCTCTCACCACCACTGTTAATTCTATTAAAACCTCTGTTCAATCCTCTCAACCCTCTTTAGATAGTGATCTGCTCAGAACAGTGGTCAAAGAAGAGCTTCAGACTGTACTTAGTGGCTTCATTAAATAGTCTCTCTCTAAATTTATCAAGAATAGTAATAGAGTTCTTGACTTGGTCCAAATCCATAATAAAATTTCTAATGATGCACATCAAGATATTTCAAATAATGTGGATTTCTACTTCAACAGAATCTTCTCCATGACTCAAATGAATAATAATTTCATGTATCTTCTGGATAATCTGCAGATTCTATCTATTAATCAAGATTTCAAGACTGGAGTCTAAAAGCTCATAGAGTCCACTCGATTGTAGCATAAGTCTATGGAAAACAAGGATGATTTTGATAAATCCATGCAGTATGGGGGAGAGATCATTGCGGATTTCATTAAGCTTCTAAGACCTTACCTTCATGTACAGAGTACAACCATTGTTGCTCCTACAACTACACCTCTAAGACCTGGATTTCCTACCTTCACCTCTGCCTGAGCCTCCACTACTATGTCTGTCATCCAAGCTATGAGTTAGATTAGGCTTGTGATCCTTGATAAACACCTACCTCGATCTTATACTACTTCTACTCTAGATCCTTCAGTCATTGAAGGCCTTACTTTACCTTCTTTATCAACCACCTCACATCTTTCTTCTACCTAGACCTTTGATTTGTTGGCTTCCTCTTCTGATACTGCTATTAAAGTAAAAGAGAAATCCAGCCCATGAAGAAGAATAGTTATTACTCCTTTTTGATAGGAATACTGTTTCTTTTTTTTCTCACTCCTATTTGTTCTGGATCTTATTTTCATTAATGATATGTGCACTTTTTCATGACTTCTCTTATTCCATATTTTTTATAATCCCAAAATGTGGAGAAATATCTATATGTTAGACATTTATCTCTATATCTATAGTTGAATAAAATATAACCATTAAATATAAATGAATTTTGATCATCAAAAAGTGTTACATTGTTGGACTCCTCATATACTAATCATGTTTTAATGATCACAAATCTTATTCAACCTAGTTATATCCTATAAATTATATCAAATCATGTTTATTATTGTTTAATTATTCTCATTCTTTATGAAGAGCCATTCAAGATCTTAATTTCTCTACATTCGGTTTAATTACTCTATACTGTCCTTGATTTACTTTTATAATACCTTCCCAGACAAATGATTAAGTCTAATCCATTCTATGATCATCATTACTTAAGTCTGAATACAATTATTTTGAAAAAGTTTGAGACACCATGAGTCTACCACTAGTTATGTCTTTCTGGAAAAGTAAATCAGACACCGTGACCATCAGACACCGTGAAGGATCAGACACCGTGAACAAGTAGACACCGTCAACAAGACACCATGAGATCTCGAAATTGTGACCATGAGACACCTTGAACAAGACACTGGGACATCTAGACCCCATGACTATCAGACACCATGAACAAGACACCATGACATCCAAACTGTGCACAACACACCATGACCAATCCATACACCGTGTGAAGGAGACACCATTTCCATGACGTACTGTCACATCGTTTCCTAATATATTTTTTGGTCTTTAAATTTAATCTATATCTATCATATTTAAATATTTTAATACAATGAAATAATTAATGTTTCTTTATAGACATATCATCAGACAGTACGAGGTACGAGGTGAAGAATACATGCAACTAGTTGGCTCCACACATGCACTCTAAGATAAAAAGAGTAGTGCAGCCCAGAAAAAAATGTGAAAAGATTTTAGAAAAAACACGATACAAATGAACAAGCTGTTGTCCATGAGTGATATAAAAGAATTCATTTTTTCGAATTGGTTCATGCAACCCGATTCTACTGAAGAACACACGAAGCATACCAGAATCCTGAGAACATCTTTGTACTATAAAATACCACGAAAAACACAAACCGAATCTGTCTAACTTGCAACACTCTATTTTCCATACAAGGACATGAGTTCTGCATCTGCCTCGTTTCATAATTCCAGATATGTGATGATCAACACTCAGAGCATTTCTAAACATATCTCAACATTAATTCTTTGTTGTGTATCATTTTATTAATTTTCGAGTAGAGTTTGTATCTGTAAAGAAACACACTCTATATCCTACATTAAAATGAAGGATACAAGAAATCCTTATTCAAACACTCATTTACTCTTGTGTATACCCACAGATAAGTGTGGAAGAGGTCCCTTTGTGGCTTGGTAGTTTGTACCCATGAATAACTATGGATGAGGTCCTTGTGCGACCTGGACAGTCTAGTGTACTGTTGTTTAACCCTGATCCAGTGTGTGGATCATGTTTATTTATATAAAAATCTTGGTGGAAGGTGATCACCAAGTGGAGTGGATTAGGTCTTGGCTTGAGACTGAACCACTTTTTGTATATCTGTTGTGCCTCTTACTTTAGTTTTCTCTATTTTACTTCTCTATTGTAAAACTTAGAAATCACTAAACTTACTTTGATAGTTAATCATGGAATGAAGTTATAATTGATTCATCTTAGTAAAATACTTTCAGAATTAATATTAATAACTATAATTATTACTGAGAAATAATAAATCTTCTAATAAGTTATTTAAACAGTCAAACCTTTAAAACCATATTACATTGATTAACTGGGTTGTATTTAACTTGAAGGGGAAATCCTTTTAAGAACACTTTTCAAAAATTATTTTTTATAGATACTCAATTCACCCCCCTCGTGATTATTCTACTCCAACCAACAATTACCTTGAAAATATATAATGTAAACTTCTAAAAAATGATTTCTCGTAATGTTAAAAATTTCAATTCATGGTCTATACGTTAAAAAAATGCTCTTTTTACATTTTCAGTAAAAGAGAAACATGCATTGTTTAGAAAATGAAATGAAAAATCATTTAATTTTTTTTATTCAAACATTCATGGGAATTTATTTTAAAAAACATAAGAGAGTAATAAAACATTTTAAAACCCCTTTTATAAAACAAGGTTTTGGAAGAAAATTGATCTCCCACTAAAGAGAGAAATAATGTCATATTTTTTATAAACATTTTATCAACTATATTAATTAACAAAGAGTGGGAAATTGTAATATTAATTGAATATGTAATGAATAAATATATTCAAATGAAATTCATTAAAAAAATTAAGTGGTAGATCATAATATTTCATCATTCGAAGAATAATCATAAAAATTCTCGATAAGTGATGATATTTTAACATAAAACTCTTACCACATTGGAAACCATGAATAGTAATCCCCATAAAGTAATAACATAAAATGAATCTTAAAATATCATTAGGATAAATAAATTCATGACATTACATGTCAAATTGGTTGTATATAAATCTTATTAATTAATATAGGTGCATAACATAACAAATGTCTCAAAGAATGAAAATTGATAAAAAAAACCTTAAGTTTTGAGTAACTATTGAATCATAAGAGACATGAAATAATAACATCAATAAAAAATTAATTATCATGAAATTAGGTATATTCATGATATATAATGTCATAAGTTAGGTTAAACACCACAAAAAAAACAAGTGGAGAGTAAGACAATAGTCTCTCAGAAATAAAGTGAGAGTAGAAATCTCATTACTAAAAGTATCGACTTCCTTAGGAATATTATTAACCTCCTATATAATAAATATAATTATATTATAAATTTATTAAAAATCCATACTAATATATATCATACCATTTATTATTAAATTAATTCATTTTATTACCCACTTATTAACAAGTTTATGTTCACATTTCTGGTAATAACCGATTTTTTTCATATATGTTTTTATTTTTCATTTTCAGTCCAATAAATTTGATAATGGTTAAATAAAAATATATACTAATAATAACATAATTATAAAATTTATAAATCAATTAATATTTTAATACTAACCATTAAATATTTTTTGGTAATGTATGTATGTTACCGTTATGGAGACGGTAGGTCATACGTACACATGAGTAACGTTTCCATTTTTCAATGATAGTTATAGAAAGGAGGTAAATGATATATTTTCTTTAAATAATTACTATAATATCATAAAAATATTATTATGTATTTAAATATATTTATTAATATCATACATGTGGTGTGGTGATGAAAAGAGGGTCACATCACATCATGAAGGCAGTAGTCCACACGTACATGATCGACGTTAACATATTTCATTGACTGAAAATGTACGATAGAAAATAATATATATTAGATTTTCAGAATTATAAATATGTCATTATTATTATAATTATTTCATTTATATTACATATAATCATTAAATTTACCCTTATAACCTTCCATGTAATGTGTGAATAAATCGCATCGCTTCGCGGAGTGGTAGTCCTCTATACACACGAGTGATGTTGTCATATTCAAAAAAAATGAAAAGAAAAAATATATTTGTAATATAATAATTCAAAAAAAATCATAAATAAAATATATAAATAGTAAATTCATCATTATTTTCAATCATTATAGGTTGTAATGGAAAAAAAATTACATTGTTTCGTGAGGTATTAGTCCACCGTACACAAGAATAATGATTTCATAACCCATTTTTTGGAAGTGGATAAGGTTTTCGGTCATGAAATTATTATAAAAATAACCCAATATATTTAATATAATAATTTTTTTATGTCATTGTTAATTAAAAATAATTAATGTAGGTGGGGAATGAAATAAAATAGAAGCTCGTTGAAGAACATTAACTAATCTTCGGGTATCCTACTTAGGTTTGAAGTAAATACTTCCTTAGTTGGATTTTTATCCAAAATAAGGATTCTAGGATAAGAGGAGGTAACTTATGAGATTATTTTAGTTTCTATTGTCTAAACCAAATAGGTTTTAAGTTATTAAGAAGAGTGGATAGGGGTTAACTTTTTTATGTGGGAGAAAGGACGCACTTGGTATTTTTGAAAAGAAATAAGTGCTCCCACATTTTTCATATGTCAAAAGGTTAAAAATTATGCCATTATAGAAACTTAAAAGTTTAGTGGTAAAACTATGGCCAGGAAATATTTTAAAAACAAGTGTATATTTCACTTTTACACTTATATTTTTAGTTTAACCCCCGGTAAACCCATTTTTACCTTAACCACAATAATTAATAATTACCTATTTCATTATTCATTTTGGTAAAAAATCGATTTGAAAATATTTGAAATTAAAAAATATTATAATTTAAAACATTTAATCCATTTTTCAAAATTCTATTAAAATAAGTGGTAAAGTTTAATTTAAAATTAATTAGGCAGACACAATGAGCAAACATGTTTTTAAACAGAAAAAGATCAAAAGTATGAAGTATTTTTAAATAAACATTAAAAATTAATTCTATTAAAATGAACTAAATTTAATTAATAGATATAAAATTTTAGTAATTTTATTTTAAACCCAATTCAATATATAATCGAACATTTTAAATAATTTAAAGGAAATGGTAATTTTCAATAAAAATTCAAATTTTTTATTTTTTTCAACAAAAAAACTTTTCATAATAATCCTACAAATTAACCCTTGGAAAAATTTAAAATTATTATTTAAAGTTTTAAATTTATTTTATAAAATTCATTCTATAAAATTTTTAAAAATTAATTTGATTATAATTTCACAAAAAGGAGATAAACTTATTTTTTTAGAAAAATATATGTTTAAGTGTAATATTGGATTTATGAGTATTTATTGTATATATTACACATAATATTAATTTTAAATATTTTATTGAATATATAATATATTAATTTCATTAAAATAATTCATCACAGGTTATTCATTTAACTTATTGAGGTAAATTGCATTTATGTGTATAAAAATATTTTTTTTTGAAAATATTTTTTTTTATTTTAAGAAGGTTTTTATTTTAATTTATAATTAATTAGTCACTACATAATAAATTATATATACATGTGTAAAACATATATTTTCATAATTTATTTAATCTTATTCATTCCTTTTATTACAACATCAATGGGATAACTATCATATTAAATAATAATACTTTAATAGTATGTCATTATTTGCTTAAACAAAGTGTTTCCTGTAATGAAAGCTAGATTCAGTATTGTGTGTAACAAAATCCAAAATTAGTGTTGTGTATAACATAATCTAAACTAAATATTTTTCATAAAATAAGGAAAACTTACTTTGGTGTATAATTAAATCTAAACTCAATGTTCTGTGTTATGAAAAATATCAAAATGATTAGATTCATTTGAAAAAAAATTATAAAATCAAGGGGGGTTATATTCTACCACCATAAAATGAATTCTGAATTTAAATTCATCTCAGTCATCAAAGGTTTAAAAATTGAGAATTAATTCATATAAACCCACATCATAAAAAAGAATTATTAACACATCCCCTTAAAAAAGGGAAAGGGATGTAAGAAATTCATCTAGAATAACATGCAGTTTGTTTCCAAATTGGAGAACATAGCAGGGAATTGAAGATTTAGAAATGAAAGAAAAGTATAAATAATTATAGAAAGTGATAAATGAAACTAATCATAAGAAGTTGGTTATCCAGAGATAGATACCAACCACACAACCACAAAATAAAGGGGCATGAAAAAGGTCATTGATGTCATCAAAATGATGATGATAGGAAAACAATTTATTGAAAAATCCTTTTCTTAAAGTTGAATAATTTTAATGAGAATATATACTTACTTGATTTCAGTCCATTTCATAATAAAAATATCACCCTTGGTTTGTTCCTTGATAAATTTACACATTATGTCTTACTCTGAGAAATAAAAGTGGATTTGTTATGCCTGAAGAACTAATAAATCAAAAGATTCATAAATAGAGTGATAATTCATTTGGTCTATCTTTAGTTATCATCACAACAAAATGGTTATCATAGGTTATCCAATATATATAAATCCTCATATGGTAAATTAATATATTAATATCTAAATCGTTAACTAAAGTTCAGCTTAAACCATTCTATAAATGGTTAACCCTATAAACCTTCCACAATTCAAAATTTATAAATAAGGTCACTAAATTTATCAAAATAAACATAACATTAATCCCTAATATATCATAATGTGAATCTTGATTTTCACATACCTAACATGTGAATACATTTTTCATTAATTCTATTCAAACATGGTAATAACCAAAATTATCATATAACCTTAATGAAATCAATTATTATTCCTCATTCCTTGAATAAAACCATATATTATTGAATATATTCCCTAGATCATATAATGTTGTAAACTCCATTAATGAAAACATACCCCACTTTTTCAAAAAATCCTTTATCAAGTATGATGTCATAAATACTATCTAATTTACTTTATCCATATAAATCTTCTATTTATGTAAACTAAACGACATTTTCATAACATTCATAACATATTACGGCATAACATCCCATAAGAAAAATATCACCATTCCCTTAAATAACCTTCCCATTCCATTAGCATCATTCAACATATTCTCTTAAATCCTAAATGAAAATTTTATATTAAGCAATACTTATATATTACAGAATTTATATAACATAATCATTGATTCCTTATACATAAATACTTCATTCATCTGAATTCCTTCTCAAACCATTCATTATGATTCATCAACATATTACCTAATATCACTTTCATTTCATATGTAATTTGTAGTCTCTTAATAATCGGAAATTAAACCATTACGCATATAACCATTCTGATTTTCTTCATGATCTTTCCCCTAAGGACATTGATTTTCATAATGCTGATAAATTTCACATTTAAATCATTCAAAAATCAACGATATCTTAAGGAGACCATTATTACCATCCATTATTCTAACTGAACTTCATATTTTCCCTTTAAAAGTACATGCATTGTGTCTTTCTTTTTATAGTTAAAACATCTTTGTGTTCTTCTAGGACATGAACTTGGGTGTTTTTTCAAAAATTATCAATAAATATTAAACTAGATCTTCTTTCCTCCACAATCTTCACTACCCAGACTCTCAGTGAAATATTTTTTTCTATTATTTTGTGAATATGCGTTTTTGTTAAGGTACATGTTACCAATGATGTTCCTTGAAAACTAGCTAGATGTAATCCCAATGTCCTTTATTCCAATCATCATCACATTTTACTACGCATTAAAAATATTTCTATCACACTCAACATTAACATGGATCATTTTGGCTCAAGCTATTAACTAAATCCAAAATCATAGTGTGAGAGACACTAATCATAGTGTGGAACCACATAATCATGAAAAGTCACTTATAAGAAGTCTAAATAATGACACATTCTTTAATCATTGATATAGTTGGTCATTCATATTCATCATTTATTTAAATCCACCAGGATGGTTTGCAGAGAGTTTGTGAATTTCAAAATCATATAAAATAAGAGTGTCAAACCAAGTGTGCAACACAACTTGTTGTCATGAACCAGTTCCCAATTGAGACTAGCTCAATATTGTATTTTAATGGTTTTTACCCCTATGTACATTTGTGTCATATCCACATCCACATGTTGTATCCAGATAGGTATGTGTTTCTTGGAAACTACTCAATATATCATTCACTAAATTTCTGGGACATTTTTCTATATATTAACTCATCCTTAGACTTATCATTAGAAATATTTATTTAGAGATATCCTTATAAATATCCTCAAAAAAATCCCTATGGATCTCAATAAAGTTTTCTCATCCTATTTTCAAAAGGTTAACTAAACCTATCTGTTGATACCAACTTCAGCGACCCAAGCTTCTCATACATGGATATTACATCTTTGTAGATTAATATTCAATACATTACACAATCACATGCCTAAATACTAAAATATTTTAGTGCCATTGTAATCTTGGAACACATTATTCTTAATTATTGATATATCTTAAATGTAACCCACGAATACTTGACCCTTTATTACTCCTACTTAAAAACTGTCTTCATACATTGGGGAAAGGAAAAATAAGAATGGGTGAGCTTAGATGCATAGTATGGTTAAATATGGGAGATATATATGCATAACATTAACATAATGGTATGTGAATTTGAGCATAACATTTGAAAGCCATGCCATATAAATCAAAGATCATAATCTTGAGTCATTAAATAAATATTGACATCTCAAAAGACACAAATCATATGTGAATCAAATTACATGATCTATGAGAGAATGGTAATGGAATAATAAATATTATTGTTTCATACAAATAAGTATACAAATCATTTCTATATTATCCAAGGCTCATTAAAAATCTTATCATATTTGAATGGGTTCACTCCCCAAACCAAAATAATTGTTAAAGTTCACCCCAAATACCATCATAGTGCATAAAGTCCATTACGAAACCATGTTCACTCCCTATTCTATCCATATCTTATAAAACCAGTTTCACTCTATATTCCAGTCATGTCTATATAATGAGATATAATTATTTACCAAATGCATTAGAGGGATATATGGGCCCCCCCATTCTTAAAATGAAAATCATATTTATGTGTTCCACAAGATCATAAACATTCATTATATCATAACATATGAAATGAAATGGGTATCATAAAAATTTAATCATATTATATCCTATGTAAAAGATACAGGGTTAATAATTAGTTCACTGTAGAATAACCAATTAAAAGAAGTGGTTTTCTTAAGTATTTCCTCACGGTATAACCCATGGAATAGAAATGGGTCTCCTAATGATTATTCCATCATAAATATAAAACATCCCAAAAAAATGATATAATTAGATCATATCTATAGAAAGGAATAGGTAACACCAATATATTTCATCTTATATGGAAACGAATTTTGAAATATCAGTTAAAATATTTATTGAGGAAAATATCCTCTATGATTTGAGAAATGATTTATAAAACATAAAACATTATGAATTTTTTTCTTTTAAAATAATCTTGGATATTTATAAAGGAATATTCTATGAAATTATTGTTCCTAACATCATAAAATTTTGTTCATATCAAACATATTAAATGAAGGTTTCTTTCACATATTTATTAAAATCCAAATGATAATTTTTTGGAAAATGAAATGAATATTACATTAATTTTTTTTGTAAAAATTGAAACATGGGTAAAATTTTCTTTTAAAAATAATAAAATAGTAATAAAACATTTTAAATTTTTTTTATAAAACATGATTTTGGAAGAAAACAGATATTTGAATGAAGAGTTAAATAAATTCCAATTTTGTTAAAATAATTTTTTTAATTATATTATGTATCAATGAATGTAAAAATGGTACTATTAATTTAATATATCATTAACAGCCATGTTGGAAGAAAATTCATGGTAACCTTGAATCATAAGCCCCATGAAAAAGTAACATAAAATGAAACATAAGATATCATCATTATAAATAAATTCATTATAATAAATGTAAAAGGGGATGTATATAAACTTTCTTAAAGAATAGAGGTGCATAACATAATGTATGTCTCAAATAAGGGAAATTGAGACAAAACTCTGTTAGAGTTAGAGTAACATTTGAATCATAATACCCATGAAAAAATAACAACAATAGAAACATTAATTATAATGAAATGAGGTAAATTCCTTATATATCATTTCACAAGGAAATATATACACCAAAAAAATAAATGAGTGGTTAATATGGCATAAGTCTCTCAGAAATAAATGTGAGACTAGAAATAACCTTTTTAAAAGTCTTGACTTCCTTCACACTCATTTGATCCTCCCATGTAATAAATATAATATTATTATAAATTTATTAAATAATAATACATATATATATAATACCATATATTATTTACTAAAGTCCTTTTATTACCCATTTATTTACAATTATATGTTAAAGTTTCATTTCAGGTAATAACTGCATTTTTTTCATATATGTTATGATTTATTATTTTTGGACCTCTTACTTTGATCATGGTTACATAACTTATAAAAAATAATCATGAAATAATTATCATATTTATACATAAAATATTATTTTAATACAAATCAATAAATATGGTTTTTGGAAATGAAGTATGTTATGATCCTGGAGATAGTAGGTCGTACGTACGCATGAGTAATGTTTCCGTTTTTTAATGATCATTATTGAATTATGGTAAGTAATATATTTTATTTAAATAATGAATTTAATATCATAAATAATTTATTTATTTAGATATAGATATACATATCATGCATGTGGTATGGTGATTAAGAAAGGATCACACCACTTCGTGAAGATGGTAGTCTATATATTCATGATCAGCGTTATCATCTTTCATTGATAGAAAAGGTATAAAATAAAATGATATCTAATATATTTTCATAATGATAAGTATATGATGAATATAATAATTATTCCATGTATATCACAAATATTCATTAAATTTACCATTATCACCTTCCATGTAAAGCATGAACAGATCACGTCACTTCTAGATATGGTAGTTCGCCATGCACACGAGCGACGTTATCATATTCCCAAAAAATTGAAATAATATACACATATATGATATAATAATTTCATAAGCATAATAATATCATAAATATTATATATAAATAATTAATCCAACATTATGACCAACCATTTGAGGTGTTAATGGAAAAACAAATGACATCAGTTTGCGAGATGGTAGTCTACCATACTCACGAACGATGATTTCGTAAACAATTTAACGGATGTGGAGAAAGTTGTAGGCCATTAAATTATTATAAAAATTTCACATTATATAGAATATATTGTGGTTAATATAACATCATTGGGTAAAAATAATATAAGGAGGTGGGGAAAGAAATAAATTAAAGACGCTTGTTGAAGAACATGACCTCTTCTTCAGGTATTCTTCTTAGGTTTGAACTAATGCCTTTCTAGGTTATATTTATATAAAAAAATAATATTTATATGATGAGAGTATGTAATTTGGTAATTTATTTGGATAAGTAATATCTAATACAAAGAGCTTTTATGGTGCGAATAAGAGAGGAGAGAAGATGGCCATTTATAAGTCGGGGAGAGGATACCCATGTTATTTTTTAAAAAAAATAAGTTCTCTCATGTTTTACATATATCAAAAGAGACCAAATTAGGACATTATCAAGAAATATATGTTTCATGATCAAAATATGTCCAAAAAATAGTTTTAATATAAGTTTACAATTCTATTTTACCATTATCATTTTAGTTTAACCCCATGTAAATGAAATTTTTCTTTAACCATGGTAATTAATTTTTACTGCATTCACTATTCATTTTAGTCAAAATTGATTTAAACATATTATAAATTTTAATTAATTATGATTTAAAATATTTAATACATTTCTATAAATTTAATTCACATAATTGAAAATTTTTAATTTGATATAAATCTCACAAATGTGATGATAAAGTGGGGTTTTAATGTTTAAAAGTACCAAAGTTAAAAAAAATTATATAAAATTTTAATATAAAATTTATTTCAATGACCTAAATTGGATTAATTGATATAAAATTGAAAAAATTACTTTAAAAATATTTCAAAATATAATTTAACATTATGAATTATTTAAATTAAAAGTCACTTTTCAATTGAAATTCATTATTTTTCAATATTCATCAAAGAATGAAACCTTTTAGAAATATTAAAAACATTCACCCAAAGATAATTTTTAAATTTTAATTTTAGAAAATTATGTTTATTTTATAAAAATAATTTCGTTAAATTTTAAAAAATTAATTTTATTATATTTTCACAAAAAGGAAAAACCCCACTTTTTAGAAAAATATAGTTTTATGTGTAAAATTAGATTTATTATTATTTATTGTCAAAAAACAAATAAAATGAATGTAAAATATTTTATTTAATTTATAATATATAAATTTCATTAAAATAATTCACCAAAAGTGATTCATTTAATTTATTTAGGTAAAACATGTTTATTTTTATAATTTTTTTTAAAAATGATTTTGTTTATTTTGAAACGGTTTTTATTTTCATTTTTAGTTAAATTGGTCACAAAATAATTAATTATATATACATGTTTAAAACATATATTTTTTAATTTAGCCAATTCTATTTATATATTAAATTCTAATGGCTATTTGATAATAATAATATTTTAATATTATGTCATGTTTCGTTTAAACTCAATGTTGTATATAATAAAAGAGAAATTCTATATTCTGTGTAGCACAACCCAAACTAAGAGTTTCATATAACACAAGATAAACTTATTATTTTTGTGTAACCTAATCTTAACTAAGTGTTCTATATAATTTATTCTAAACTCAGTGATTCAGGTTACAAAAAAATTTGAAATTATTAAATTCATTTGAAAATTTTTACATAACCACAGGGTGTTATATTCCACCCCCCTTAAAATGAATTTTACCCTCAAAATTTATCACCTTCATAAAAGGTTTAACATTTTAAAATTCATTCATAGAAACCCACTTCATAAAAAGGCTTGATAAAACATCATCTTGAAAATGAGAAAGGGGTGTGGTAAAGTTATCCAGAATAAAACATTTTAGGTTTCCAAAAAGGATAACATTAGTGAATTTTGAAGATTTCTACGTAAAAGAAAATCATAAATAATTATAAATAGTGATAAATATCAATGATCACAAGAATGTTAGTGATTGAGATAAATTTAACAACCATAAAACTGTAAATTAAAGAGGTGTATAAAAGGTCACTGATATCATCAAAATAATAATAACAAGACAAATTTTTTCCAAGATACTTTTCTAAAAGTTAAGGAATTTTCAAAATAATATATACTTTCTTTATTTTAATGCATTTATAAGAAAAATCTCACCATTGGGTTATTCCTTGGTCGATTTCCACTTTATATCTTACTCTAATAAATATAGGTAGACTTGTTTTTCCTGAAGAACGAACATATCATAAGATCTATAAATAGAATTATAAGCCATTTTGTCTATCTTTATTATTAATCAAAAAAAATGGTTAGCACAGGTTATCCAGTATGAATAAATTCTTAAATAGTAAATTAATAAATTAATTTCTAAAACCTCAACCAATGTTAATCTTATAACATTCCATAAATGGTAAACCTTATAACCCTTACAAAATTCAACTTTTATAAATAAGGTCACTAAATTTCTCAAAATCAACTTAGCATTAATCCCCCATATATCATAAAGTATCTATTGAGTGTCACATACCCAATATGTGAATACATGGATCATGTATTCTATTAAAACATGGTAATAACCTGAATCACCATAAAACCTTAATGAAAACAAGAATTCTTCATCATTACCTTAAATAAAACAACATGTTATTGAATATATTCCATTGATACAGTAATGTTTTGTACACCATAAATGATAACATAAAACTATTTTTCAACAAATCCTTTATCAATTCTTAGGTTATAAAGACTATCTAATTTAATTTATCCACATCAATCATCACTTTACCTGAATTAAAATTTTTTCTCAACATCTGGGAAATATTTAGGGGTACCTTCCCATAATAAAAATATCAAACTTCCATTAAATCACTTCTCCAATCCATCGATATCATTCAAAATATTCTCTTAAATCCATAATGAAAAAGTTATAAAAAAATTATATAATTCATGATATATATAACATAATATTTGAATTTCAATACATCAATATTCCATTAATCACACTTACTTCTCAAAACAGTAACCATGGTTCATCATCTTATTCCTCAATACCTCTTTATATCCATATTCCTCTTAAAATATCCTAATCATCAGCAATATAACCATTACCCATAAAAACTTTTTAATTTTCTTCAAAATCATTCCCCTTAGGAATTAAATTTTTATAATTCCTATACAATCTACATTTAAATCATTAAAAATTCAATGATATAATTGATAGAGAATTATTTTTATAATTTAATAAACCAAAATTTTCATTTTCTCATTGTATTTACTTGATTTATGTCTTTATCTTGCACAGTCAAAACATCTTCCCATTCCTCTAAAACATTCACTTAGGTATTTTTTCCCACATTATCAAAACATAGTAAACTGAATCTCATTTCCTCTATAGTCTCCACTACTCTAATACTAGGTGAACTTTTTTATTTCACTTCTTTGGTGAGTCTGAGAATTTTCTAAGGTACTCATTATTAATCATGTTTTGTGAAAACTAATTAGGAAAAATCATAATTTCCTTTACTATAGTCATCATCCCATTTAATTTCTCATAAAAAAATTTCCATCACACTCAACATTAATATTTTTTTTAGGGTTTAAGCCATCTATTAAATCAAAAATCATAGTGTGAGAAACACTAATCATTGTGGAGAACCATATAATCATGAAATATAACTTATAGGAAGACTAAATCATGACACCTTATTTAATATATGATACCGTTGAACATTAATTTTCAACTTCTATTTAAGTCCATCATTATGGTTCATAGAGAATTTTGGAATTTCCAAATAATATACACTGGGAGTTTCAAACTGTATGTGCAGTAAGGCCCATTGTCATGCACCCGTTTTTTGATCGAGTCAAGCTCAATATGGTTTTTTTGAGGTTTTTACACATGGTTTGTCCATTTTAGAACAATATACACTTGTAATACCCAAAAAGGGACGTGTTTCTAGGAAACCACATTTTCTATCCTTTACCAAAATTCCAAGAAAATTTCTTATATACTAACTCATATTTGGATTTATCCTTAGATAGTTGTCCTTAAATATATCACTAGACATATCCTTATAAATATCCCTAGGGATCTTACTAAAGTTTCATCATTATAGTTTCAAAAGGTTAATGAAACATTTTTGTTGATACCAACTATATAGACCTAATATTATCATTCATGGATATTACATTTCTTTTATGAATATTCATTTCATTACATAAACACATCCCTAGGGACTATAATAGTTTTGTGAATTTGGAATCATGGAACATAATATTCTTAATTCTTCAAATATCTTCAATGTATCCCACAAATATATTACCATTTAGTAATCCTACATAAAAAAATTTCATTATAACCTAAGGAAAGAAAACATAAGAAATAATGAGCTAAAATACATAGTAAGGGTAAATAAGGGAGATATATTAGCCTAACATGGGCATTAGAGTATGAGAACATGAAAATAACATTTGAAACCCATACCTTGCATATTAAAGATCATAATATTGAGTCTTGAAATAAATATTGGAAGTTCATAAGACATGAATCATAAGTTAATAAAAGAACATGAGCTACAAGACCATTGAATTGGAAAAAGACAGAGAATTGTAGAATACACATAAGTATAGAAAAAACATTCCATATTAGACTAGGAATAATGTCAAGGCTATCATATTGGAAGGGATTACTCCCCAAACCATCATAGTAGTCCCTGTTCACTTCCAATAACATCTTAGTAGTCAAAGTCTCTTACTGAATTGGGTTCACTACCTGTTCCATCCCTCTCTTATAGAATCGGTTTCACTCCCTATTCATTTCCTATCAATCTCATTAGATATAAATCTTTACCCAATGCATTAGAGGGAGATGTATGTATCACCCATCACATACTAAAACCCATATTTATGTGTTTACAATGATTAGAAAATTCATCATATCAAATAACATCAAATGAAATCAGTATCATAAACATTTCATCATATTTTATCCAATGGAAAAGAAGCAGGTTTCATAATCATTAAACCATTAGACCCATAAAAATTAGTATATTTCATAAGAATTTAGTTATAGTATAACCCATGTAAAAGAAATGGGTTTCATAAACATCATAACATCACAAAAATAAACCATTACATGGAATAATAATAATGGTATAAATGGATTTTATCCTCAATAAAACATAATTAAACCAAAGTATATCATCTTAGATGTAAAATAATTTTGAAATATCATTTAAATCATTTATTTAAAAAAACATTATTTCCTCTTTGAAAAGTTATTTTTAAAACACAAAAACTTTTTCAAACCATTTATATTTGAAAATAACCTCAAAAAAATATAAAATTAATCTTTGAATCAATGATTGGTCATGATGTTGGGAAACAAATTTCATGTCATGCACGTTAAAACAAAGGCTCCTATCACATTTTTGTTAAATTCCAATCTGGCATTTTTTGGAAAATGAAATGAAAATTCCATTAATTTTCTATAAAAAGTAAAACATGGATAAACATGTATTTTCAAAATCATTAGATATTAATAAAACATTTTTGAAAACATTTTAATAAAACATGGTTTTGAAAGAAAACAAATCTTCAACTAAAGATAGAAATAAAGTTAAATTTTATTAAATTTTTTTATTAATTATATTAAGTACCAGAGAGTAAAAAATGTTAATATTAATTGAATATATTATTAATAAATAAATATTAATAAAATTAATGTTAGTTATCTAGTGGTAGATTATAATATTTCATCATTTCAATCATAATCACAAAAAACCCCAATAATGGAAGAGATTGTAACATAAAACTCTTGCCACTTTGGTGTCCTTGAATTGTAATATATAGAAATGATTAACACAATATGAATCTTAAAATATAATGAGGAAAAACATCCATGATATTACATGTTAATGGGGCCATATATACACCTTGTGAAAGAATATAAATGCAAAACATAACATAATATATGTCTCAAATAAAGAAAACTGAGACAAAAATCTCTTACTACTTGAGTAAAATTTCATTCATAAGACACATGAAAGAATATGATCAATAGAAGAAATAATTATAATTCAATGAGTAATATTAATTAAAAATCATGTAATAGGGTAGTATATACACCACACAAAATAAATGAGTGGTGAATATGAAATAAGTCTCTCAAAAATACAAGTGAGACTTGAAATCCACTTACTGAATGTCTCAACATCCTTTGAAATCATTTGAAACTCATGTATAATAAATATAAGTTTATTATAAATTTATTATAGAAAAATATATATATATATATATATATCATACCATATATTATTTACTTAAGTCTTTTTATTACTCATTTATTTACAATTCTATTTTATATTCACATTTCGGGTAATAACTATTTTGTTTTCTGTATATGTTTTGATTTTTTATTTTCAATCTTATTACTTTGATCATCGTTCCATCACCTCCAGAATAATAATAATGAAATTTTTATCATATTTATACATTTAATATAATTTTAATACTAATAATTAAATTTGGTTTTGAGAAATGATTCACATTACAATTATGGAGACAGTAGGTCATACGTACGCATGAGTAACATTTCCATTTTTCAATGATCCTTATAGACAAGAGTTAAGTGATATATTATATTTATATAATAATGATAAAATAAAAAAAATATTATTTATTTAAATTTATTTATAAATATTATACATGTGGTTTGGTGATGAAAAAAGGGTCACACCGCTTCATGATGGTGGTAGTCCACACATACATGAGGGGTGTTATCATCTTTCATTGTGTGAAAAGATAAGAAAGAAAATGATATATATATATATATATATATATTATCCATTAAAAATGATAAATATATCATTAATATCATAATTATTTCATTTATATCACACATAATAATTAAATTTACCCTTATCACCTTCCATGTAAAGAGTGAGCAAATTACATCTCTTCGTGAGATGGTAGTCGTCTATACACATAAGCAACGTCTTCATATCCCAAAATATGGAAAGAATAAAGGTATGTGTGATATAATAATTCCGTAATAATAATAATATCATATATATAATATATAAACAATAAATTCACCAATATTTTTATCCTTTATTGGTGGAAATGGAAAAATTATTGACATCTGTTTGCAAGGTGGAAGTTTGTCGTACACACAAATGATGATTTTTTAACCAATTTCATTGAAGTAGAGATGGATTTAGGTAATAAAATTATACTAAAAACATTATAGTTAATTAAATATACAGATTTAATTATATAATCATGGTTTAAAATTTATTTAAGTAGGTGGGGAAATAAATAAACTAAAGACTCTTGTTGAAGATCATTACATATTCTTTGGGTATCCCCATTAAGTTTTCAATAAATCCTTCCAAAATTAGATTAATGTCAAAAAAAATAATTCTAGTATGATATGATGGAATTTTAGAAGTTATTTGGGCTATTTTTGGACATAAAAATAGGTTTTAAGTTTTGAATAATATAGGAGAGATGGAGTCCTTTTCTAAGTGGAAGAGTGGAAACACTTTTTTTTGAATGTAAATAAGTGCTCCCAATTTTTTTATTAGTAAAAGGGTAAAACATAATACATTATAGAATACTATAGGTATAAGGGTATAAATACTTCTGTAAAATTTTCATAATAAATTTTTATATGTAATTTTTATCATTATCATTTTTTTAATCCCTGGTAAACCCATTTTTACCTTAAATGCAGTAATTAATTTTTACTGAATTCACTATTAATTTTGGTAAATAATTAATTTTAAATTAAGATAAATTATAAATTATTATTAATCTAAATATTTAATTTATTTTTCTAAATTTCATTCCCATAAGTGAAAATTTTTAATTTAAAATTAATCACGCATACGCAATGATAAAGGGTGTTTTTAAAGAGGAAAAGTTCAAGTTTTTGAAATATGTTTATAAAACAATTCAATATTAAATTGATTTAAATGACATAAATTTGATTAATAGATATAAAATTGAACTAATTTTACTTTAAAGAAAATATAAATATAAATCTTTCATCATAAATAATTTAAACGAAAAGGAAGTTTTCAGTTAAATTTTAGTATATTTCCACTATTCATCACAAAATAAAACTTTTCAGAAAAAATGACAACAAATCACTCTAAATAATTTTTAAATTATTATTTAAGAAATTTATTTTATTTTATAAATTCTATTTTGTAAACTTGTAAAAAAATAATTTTATTTTAAGTTCACAAAAATACGACAAAACTATTTTTTAGAAGAATACATTTTTATATGTAGAATTGGAATTATTATTATTTCTTATCTAGGAAGCACACAAGATGAATGTTAAATATTTGATTGAATATATAATATATAAATTTCATTAAAATAATTACCCATAATTGAATCATTTAATTTATTTTGGTAAAACATGTTTATTTTTATTAAAATAGTTAAATAGAAAAAGATTTTATTTATTTTAAGAAGGTTTTTATTTTATTTTATAATTAATTGAGGACCAAAGATTTTATTATATATAAATGATTAAATAATATATTTTCATAATTTTCCTAATCCTATTTATATTGACCATTTCAATGGCTAGGGGATAATAATCATATTAAATAATAATATTTTAATAGTATGTCCAGTTTCGTTTAAACTCAGTGTTACGTGTAAAGAATGATAAATTCAGTATTGTGTATAACATAATCTAAACTATGTTTTTCATAAAACACAAGATAAACTTATTGTTTTCGTTTAACAAAATAAAAACATATTTTTGTGTTTAATTCAAGATAAACTCATTATTTCATGTTATAAAAAATATTGAAATGATTAAATTCATTTGAAAAAAATCATAAAATATCAGGGTGTTGAAGTGCAACCATTTTTATCCATCTAAAACATATTATTCCAATCACTTATATCATTAATTGTTTTGTTATAGATTCTTTTGTCTAACACTTTCTCTCTATTTGATACCCCTTTATCTATCTCATACCCCTTCTTCTGATTCTTCGAATCAAATAATAATTACTCTAAAGATTCATGGTTGATAGTTCCTTATGATGCTCTAATTATTCAGTACTTCGCATAACCACAAAATCACTCATAACACAAAAATCGCACAAAAAACCATTATAAACAACCCCTATCACTACACCAACTCCTCTTTATATAGGCATATTTTCCACAAAAACTTTGGGAAATGTGCAAACTCAAATTTTAACTTCTAATTTTCAAATTTGAATCTATCGCTCAATAAGACCTTCACATTACCACCTTCAAACATCGTAAAGTTAAGAGTCAACTAATATTCAGAGGAAACTTCCTTATATCTTTATGTCATCAATATTTTAATATTTTCAAAAATATCACCTAGAATCATAATTTCCCTTTTAGATTATCGAAACGTTGAACGTCCATCTCAACATCACCATAATTAATCACATTATGAAAACTTTGTGATGTTATTTGAACCATTAATTCGGTTCAACTTCATATAACTACTTAAATTTGTTGAAAAATTATTTGGTGTCCCTTCACAACATCATAGTAACATCAGTATATTGGTTTTCAATAATCTTCCTCTAACTAATGATATTCTTTAAAAAATATTAATCTGATAACTAATTTTTATGAAAACTCTATTAAATTTTACTTTTGAAAGTGTATTCAACATAATTTCAAAGGGTTATTACATTGTATGATGGGTTCTTATATGTTTTTTAGTTTTTCTCCATACTATGAAACTTCATAGATCTTTTCTACTCCATCTCTCAGATGAATTCATAGAACTCTATTAGATTAATTTGTAATACTCTACTCGACGTATTTATAACACTTTTTATAATGACATCATTTGATGAATTTTATTTGATGAATATTTTTGGAAACCCCAACAACCACTATTTGATGATATTTTATTGAAACTTCAGTCTAATTAAATTCACTTAGAATCCTCTATCTAATGACTTCATATGTATACTTCATTATTCAATGATCTTTATATGTTTCATCTAACTCATGACTTCATTAGGAAACTTATTCTTGATCATTTGAGAATTTTTTTCTAACAGATCATATCTAATGACTCTCAATTTGTTTTTACATTAGACTCTATAATTCCTTTCATCATCTACAATCTTGTCAACACTTACTTCACTCCTACATCAAAACATCTTAACTTTTAATTTTTATCTGTGTACAATTTTGTCTAAAAGACTTTTTATAGTTATTCTTTCATCATTAACTTCAACAAAAGTTTACCTTATTTAGGAACCATCAAGTTATTCCAACATATTTCATTATCTAAATTTGGATAAAATCATGAGTCCAATATAATGGTTATGATTTTTGATACATTAAGAATATAAACACATTTCCTAATATAGTTTTTTATCATTATTTATCTGATATAACTATGAGTTTAAATTATCAAAAAAAAATTTCCATCTATCATCTGATTGAATCAGTTTGTTGACATTAGTTTTCTATTATTTTGAACATTCCTTTAGTGATATTACAATATTTCCTTTTACTAATGAACATTAAATCTTGGTCTGACCAATGGATTATGTAATTAAAACATTATAAAATCCTTTTTATTAGAAACTTTATCAAATGGAACAATTTTGAAACCTCCATATGATAAAGATACTTAGAATCCTTCATATAATGGCCTTGTTCTGATGGACTCTATTTTATCAACTTAGTATGCTTCCCTCTACCTTTATTTCCAATGATCACATATTTCTCCATTCATTCATCATATGAATCCCCATCTATTCGGCCCTATCTTCTCTTCCTTATAACAATCTATTTGAAAAAATATAATGGAAGCTCCTTAAGAAAACTTCATAATGTTGTTAGTACTCATGATTCTTTAAACATAAATCACGTGTCTAAGACATTAAGATTAGATAACTAATCATCATAAGTAAAATAAAAGTATTCAAACAACATTTAGCATTAAATTAATGAAAAATATCAATCTCTAATAAATCCAAGAACACCATTTATATGTTTCGTAATATAATAAGAATTGAAAACTTCCTTTCTTTCTCATCCATTCATCCAAGTAACATAAAATTTATTACTAATCATGTATAATTTAAATAAATATTATTGAAGCTTATTTTTTATAACTTATTCAACATATTTAAAATAATGATATGTTTCCATTTCATTGATAATCATTTAAAACAAATGAAAATCATTGAAAACAAATACAACTCACAAGAAAAGTGGTATTTCAGAGTGTGAGGAAAATATTCATTGGAAAATATTTTCTTAAATAAATATCACACCATTGATTTAATTTCATCCATGGGATTTTTATTCTTGATTTGTGTCAATGCATTATATGATTGTCTATTTAAATTATTAATGAGAAATATTAATTTTAATTTCTTGGAGCACTGGATAACATGGAATATCTTCTCAATAGAATTAATCCCGTATTTTACGACCATGGGATCATAGGATCTTTTAAAAGTGGGAGGCCTTTATTACATACTCGACTCAACTGTAACTTTTTATCTCTTTATAGAGGGATTTAATTCCACATGATTCATGATATTACACATAATTTGAGCCAATTGTGCATGTACCTCCATGAGGTTCTCAACTCCCCCTCCTGTCATATTTGGAATCTCAATTTAGAAATAATTACTTGGAATGCCTCATCAGATGTTGAGATGATTTATCCTATTTTCATCCATTTAATAGAAAATATGTAAATTATGGATGATAATACTCAATTTAATAATCAAATGAAAGGTAAACCTTGAACTTAAAAGGAATAACTCCGAAATGACATATATATAATAACATATAAATTTCTTGGATTCAATCATGCTTATTAGTTTTCTATTAACAATTTATATTCTCTAACCTAATACCTAAAAGTAACTAGACCATTTTTAGATACCAACTATTGAAACCTTATTCTCATACGAATATTATTACATGATTTTTTAGATAAAGATCCTTAAAACACAACCCATAAATATTGATGCAAGGAGCCTTTAGGAGATTAGATATATAAAATATCCAATTGAAAGTAAACTATGTTGTATTTATTCTATTATCCATAATGTTCTCCTAAATTATGCTGCAATTATATTAATGCATAAGATACATTGGGGACATATAAAATGATAAAGGGTGAGCATAAATCCCAATAAGAGAACAAACATGATAATGAAGTATTACATATGATTCAAGGGTCATACCATGATATAATAAAAGAGGAGGATCATATATAATTACATAAAATAATGGAATAGAGAAAAAAACATAATATGAAGGATTTATAATAATAAGGAATATAAATTAAATATGAAATCATAATCATAAGACATGCCTCACTATTAAGACCATATAATGTAGTGTAATAGGCTTATTTCATGTGCACCATACATGGTATCTCATGAGCTGAAAACATTACCTATTTCATTGGGCGGATATATAATTATAATCCCACCAATCACATCATAATATTTACACATATATGTTTTCCACATAAGGAAATCATATGTATGGCATAAGCATAAAAAGAACACATTAACAAAAATGGTTTACATAATCTTATCTCAAAGAATAACCAAATAAAATATCATAGTGATTCCCAATAGAAGAAAAAATTAACAATTTATGATTGTTAATATTTTATTAAATAAGAATATATATTAAATATAGAGTTTTGGTGATGAAAATTTCATATGAAAGGAGTGAAGAATTTAGTATTGAAATTAACCTCTTTAGTATTGTTTTATGAAATGAAATAAGATCCATTAGAGAATGTAAGTACATAGAGTTTTTATTAAAACAAAAAAACTATTTTTAATAAAAAAAAGATGGGTTTTTAAATTCAAATAATATTAAAACATTTAATATACATCTCTATGAAATAAAATAATAAATAGACATTTTTTAAATTGGGTTTCTTTAAAATAAAGAATTGAGATGGGAAGTTGAAAAATATCCCTAGAAATAAATGGGAAAAAACATGGTATGTATTTAAATAAAAAATATATAGAATATAAAATTATTAAATGTGATAAAAATATTGATAAATATAGGTAATGATAGAGAAATATTAACTCAAAATAAAAATGGTGGTTTAAGGGTTCCCTTAGCTCAGTAACCGACTCACTTGGTACATGTATCTAATCATAGGAATAATAGAATTAAGTGATTAAATTACTTATTAAGAAAAATTTTATGCATATTTGATGTATTATTATTATTTTACATTTATTTATGATCATTTTATTTGGAAATTATGTTCTTGTTTTACATATTAAGGGTGTTAGTTTCATGGTTTTGAAGTTGCATCGATTTACTAGTAATTATAAATGTTCTTGTAAAATTATTATAGGACTGAAAATGTGAAATGGTATGGAATTCATTTATTTAAAAAAGTTATAAATGTTTTAAAAATCAAACAGTCTTAAAAAAATTATCATGGTTCATAATGTATCTGTGTTATCTTTTAGTGGTTAGTTTATTTAAGTGGTTTTTGCAACCATAATGAACTTAATAAGTTTCATTTAATAATTATATTAATTTTCCAAATTGATGAAAATGAAATGAAATGAAATATTATTATTAATATTATATTTTACTATAAAATTATTATTATAACCAACCATGAATGTGGTGATGAAAAATGAAATATGTCTTCCATGGTAGTGGTGAACAGACCATAATATGGGTGATATTTTCATTTAATAATAAATGAAAGGAAGGTAGAAAATGGTTACTCCATTAATATTACAATATTTTCAGTATAATTATGATACTAATTTCATAATATTTATATGTATATAAATGATTTAGTTTAGGTATAAAAATACAATAACTTAAAAGTGCTCAGTTTTGATAGTTACCACTTCCTTTAGATATCCTACTTTGAGACACTACTTGGGATTAGCGAATTGTAAGAAATATGGTTTTTATGATGTATTGTTTTTTTATTTTCGGTTCAATTGAATTTTTTGGCCTTTTGTGAATCCTTCACTTGATCATGGGTGTTTTGGAGGTGTCTGGGGCTTCTTCAGAGGCCAGAACCACGTTTTGGGCTGAAAATGACCTGGCGCACGGTTTGCGCACAAATTGCACACGGTTAAGAAAACTATGAGAGATTTATAAAAAGTTTCAGGTTATTATCAAAACACTTTTTCATGGTTACTGCATAGTTAGTAAACTATGTGGGGTAACCATGTGAAGGGCCCCTTGTTTGATAGTGAGGTGTGCACGATTTGGGAAACCAGGCCGGTAAACCATGCGACCCTGATATGTTGTTTTTTTTAATTTCTTAAATATGAAACTTAAATTTATTTTTAAACCCAACTGGGTTTTCCTCCTCCATCGCACAACAGCTCCCGGAGCTCTCCCTTGAGGTGATTAACCTAGGATTTGAGAAAGTTCCTCTGTCCGACCTTCATTTCAATCACCAATTGTCTCATAGGATCTGTAACAGTAAGTCCTCAAGTCCTTTTTATTCATTCTTGATTCTTCAAAACAATGACTGCACTATTTAGATTTATTATCGCATGCCCTAATAGCTTGTTCTTCTTCCATTCTTCACATTTCTTCTAAACTAGGATGAATCATGAGTTGATACTAGACGAGCTGTCCACTACCGAGGTGAGGTAGGTGGTCAATATTGGAACTAGGCAGGCAGTTGAAGCCTCAAATAGTTGGGTTTTAAAAAATTTCCACTGAAAATCGACGTAAACTTGTCGACGTCGGTGAAGAAAAGCTTGATTAAATCCGAGGATCTTGTCTAAAGGGTTTTAAGCACAAAAATAAAACATAATAATACCTAGTTTAATTCTGAAGACATGCACGACGTCTCATCATTGTTGGCGATCTCTGCTCAAAGAATCCAATGTCAAATTCCTCTAGATCATCCACACATGCTTCAAGGAATCTATAAGAGTGTTGTTTGTTGTAATCAGTGTGCTAGCGCGGAATTGCGATGATACCTTCGACGCTCCAACGATCACGACATCGCTTCACTAGGGATGCATGAGAGAGAGATCCATCTAAGCTCCTTGTATCTAGAGCCTCTCTCTCTATATTATGGGAGAGAAGAGAAGATATAGAAGTGTCATGAATAGTGATTGGAAAAATCCCCTCCTCTTATATTTATAGTGCTCAATTAAAATACCTGGTATCACCTCGCCGACCTCAAATATTTAATGCACTATCGACGACATTTTATGACTACTAAACTTAGCCATAAATATTATTATCACTTACATGTAATATATTAAAATATATTACATGATAATAATTAAGTCATTAATTCAACTTGTCACTCCCATAAATATTAATTGAACCTTGAATAATTTAATATTCGTCAATTAATATTTTTCATGTATTTGCTAAAACTCGTAAATATATTTAATAAATAAATCCAATACTCATTAGTCTAAACTCTAATAATATGAATTTATTTATTTCATTGGTGATCATTTGAAATTGGAAAAATCTCGGACCCCTATGGCAGGGCCCACTGTGTCCAAAACTTCTATTCAATTGAATAGGGGAGATTTTTGAATATGCTATTGTGTGTGACCCTCTAGGCCTCTATTTTGACAGTAGTGAATAGTATTCATAGACTAAGAGCGTGATCTAGAAACCCATCATGGCCCCTAATGAAATAAGGATTGTCATAGCAGCGACAACCAACCTACAAACACGCACTGTGTAATATAATCTCTTTGTCTGTAATATCTCATAAAGAAGGACGCACTCATGTGTCCTCACCCTTTTCTTGCATTATAGTTTATTGATTTAGCTGGAAGGATTTACACTTTACTTCCATGTTCATGGTCTTATAAAGGTACAACCATCCATATAAACATGGCCTGAGATATATTACTTCCATAACCTGAAATAGAAAAATCCTTTCTTGACCATTCAACCAATGCCATGCCACCAATGATGCACTCGGCACAATCTACATATCCATTGCTTCATTGCCATGGTCTTCTTCTTGCATCAATTTACGCAATCAGATGACACACATTCGTAATGATCTCAAGTCAGGAGACCATCCCACATGATCGTAGATAGGAACATCCAATGAAACCTGAAACATGTGGTGTTCCTATTGGCGGGTTAGTTCTCATGATCTCTCTACTAGAGATCACCAAGTGTGAACTTCATGAGAATATGTCTCAATGCTTATGATCCCACAACTCCTGATATTCAAACATCCACTGTATCCAATTTGTAAGATGTATCTAGACCATAGAACCTATATTTAAGATTAATGGAATAGTATCTAGAGGTTCTCATTATATCCTGGGAACTGCTATATCGTTTCAATACGACAATTAACCTTTGTACATTACCATTTCAATAGTGGGTGCATGAAAAGTATACAATATAATGATAATATGACATCATGCATAGCTAAATGTATACATGATATGGTAACCAAAATCACTGAATAGATAGATCTAGGGAACTCACAATTTCAACACTCTCACTTTCAATAGAGACAACTTGCTAACCAAACTTGTTAGCCACTGACATGATGAAAATCATGTTCGTACTAAGTAATGGATTTAGATACTGGGTCCACCACAGTTCCGCCACGTGTCTATTCATCTATAAAAACCTCATCTTTTTGTGTGAAACTACTCAAGGGATGGTATCCTGAGTATATCTCACTTTTTTTCCACTGTCATAACTTGACATCCTAGATAGTAAGAATATCATAATCTACATTATGATAATACTTTTCTCACCAGGTGCGATTCTAAGAACTGGAACAAATTGTTGCATTTCTGCTTCTTAGCTGACTTAGAAGCTATAAGATACTCGGTCTTTGTAGGTATGGCTACCACTGGATTATATGAGCTTTTCCCTCTTATCGTCTCTAACTGCAATAGTATATCTCTTGATCTATGGAAGACTAGTTTGTATCCCCAAAAACTAGTATCCTTTCTTCTCTACATCTGAGGTACATATCTTTTGTAATTTCTGAATTATAATTATATTGTTCTGACTACATCCCTTGTCGTGCTCCTGGATATAACTAATATTTTTCTTTTTTAAAATATACCTTGGAAATATCAGTTCTTTTACATATCATGGAATAAGTGATTTATCCATTTTTCTAATTTATGGATTCCAACTCACCACATTTATCTCTTACCATGTCATAGACACGTCAACATGGAGAGATTATTCCCTAGGACATAGGCAACAATTCATCTCTTGAATTATTCCATCATGTATTTTCAATACAATGTCACTATATGTATGATTGACTAGGACCAAACAACCTATAGATCTACTTTAGTAGATCATGTTCCCTTGAACTTAGGTTGCTACTTTAAGTCAATAATTGGAGAGTAAATTTCATTTTGGTCTTTACTAACTGTGAGACCAATGCCTGTTTTCCATATGTTTCAGAACATATTTTTTTTAGAAACATTGATTCTCCCACTAAGCTCACAAAGACACATGGAATTTTTTTTGAAAATGTATTTTCTATTAACACGTTGCTTACATTAATTCAAAACCAAATTTTAGTAACTTGAAACCGTTGTTAGCATTCTGTAATGTGACCATCCCTTTTTTGTTGTGTTGTGTAGACACAATCCATGATTGGTAGTCATGGTAACCAATGCTAAGTATTTTGGTCATAGATATTAGCTATGATAAGTATTTTCTAATAGATTTAAGCATAATGACTTGGTGAAACCAATCGAGCCTTGTTGGTACTATGCTTGTACTATCCACGTATCATCTCATTTGAATACCCACCGCAGTATTCATAATAATATCCCATTTTCACTTCAATACATGGAATCCATTAATTTAATTTTAGTTTGTCTTATCAATTTTAGCTAATTTCCATATACTGCTTAATTGTAAGAAATATTATTCACATTGAATAATAAATCACCGACTACAGTGAATATAAAAACCATCACCATGGTTTTATCTTTCCTAGGTAGTATGTGTCTCTGGAACATACTATGTTCCACATGCACTTGTGGAACTAGTTCTTATGCCAACTATTTTGTGCATCTTGATAATTGACTAAACACAACACAATATATATCCCACTATCTCTAATAGATATGTACACCCTTATATAGATATGTAGTCCCTTACTTGACTACAACTTTTCTATATTAGGGATTTATGCAATATCCTAAGCAATCATTAGGATAAGTACCTTAGACGTACAATGTGTTTATCATGATGCCAGTTTGTTTGTATCCGAACAAACTATTTGCATCTAAACTCATGTCCTTATGACATAATGGATTTCTATCATTCTATGACTCATATGATATCTATTTTTCATTATAGATGGCATATGGTTGTGGGATATCATTGTTATTTTCAAAGCATTTCATGAAATATAATTGATGTTTCTGGTAGCTGCAACATTGATTATACTTTCATCAAAACTTTGATGTAAACATAAGAGTTTAGGAATTTCTCCAAGCTATATGTTTATTGATCAGTGTTGATATGTTAGACTTGATCATCAATCATCCTCATAAAATCAATGTCTTGATGTCGATATGTTAATGTGCATTCAAGATTTACTCCACGGTACTTTATCATGATTGATGAATGCTTGGTCGAGATATTCTTTGGTATCCCAACCTAAAGAAACTCATATCTCCTGACCATGCATATACTTCACTTTGTTATTCCTTAATTAAAGGAATCTTATGAAGTATGTAAACCTCTAGCTTAAACATGGAATAGTTCACGCTTACTAGTTGAACTATTTCCAAATGCTTTGTGACATACCTTTATTTATAATGGCTCCTTTGTCCAAACTAAAGACGTCGATAATACCAAAATCATTTAGCTGTGTCGAGCCTAAATACCATACTTGTTATATTCATGATGTACACTTTTAGTATTACATGATGAGGAATTATATTGTCACAACTCTGTATTGGTCTTACATTTATATTCATCACTAATTGTATATGACTCATGTATTACTAAACTCGTGATTGAGTATACCAAAAACAACATTCCTTCCATAACATGAAAGAATGTCTCCTTGCGTCTAAGGACACATGATATTAATGTTTATGGTTATACTCAATAATAGTTCAACATGAATCTTTCACATGGAAATTAAAAAGTCGTGTACTTCTCATCACTGGCCTAGGTGTCACCCTTTCACAGCCATTTGGAGAATACACCTGACTTCTAGTAAGGTTTCTATATTTACTTATTAACTGTATACATATACATAAAAATCATATAGTATTAAATATACAAGTAGTAAAACAAAAATTACAATGATGAATATGTCTGATGTAAAAGCGACAACTAGCTTAATTAAATCAGTTTATTGCAATTAAACTTCCATTGTTCATTTTATAATATACAATGCAATAACCTTTGTTAATACTACTTTATTTGAAGGACATCGTGAATGTGTTAGTAGAATTAAACTCTATTGACCTTTTCACATTGTCTTTCAATTTATTCTCCATAATAATTAAATCATTATGGTCTTTTATTCTTATTCACTTGGTGAACCTTACCTTAATTGGTAATGTAACATTTACTCATTACTTGTTACTTTTATTACATAAAATGAGACTTGAGTAATAGTTGTTAAAATCATATGAGATAGCGATCCATATAAAGAACATGATCAATATTTCAATTTACACATGTCAGTGTAACCATCGCTTTATTCATATCATTGCTTCATTTTCTCCATGAAAACATCTCATAGATGAGACTTTATGTTATATCATCTATGTATTTTTGTAACGACCATGACTAACAACGGATGTTGATGAATGCATAATGATATAACTATAATATTTTTTGTACATTAGTCTCCTGTAAGCAATTTTCACTCTTGCTTCTTGAGGTAGTTAAAAAGTTTTGGGGACACAAACACCCTGAGTTTGCTATATCATAGTACTATGTACACGTGCATGTACTATTCATGGATAATCATGTCAGTTTGGAAATTTGTCAAATATTTATCGCAGTTTAAATTTGTGGTAGAACTTTCCATTTGTCTACAAAAATAAATTTTAGCAGATGAGTGTCTTTTATATGGATTAGAATTTAGACATTTTTTTGATTAATTACTTAAATCATTTTATGTCTCTCACTATTTTATCAGATTTTAGGAACCCTCTATGCTAGAATCGGAATAATCTGTCACTTGAGTATTCTAGTGGAATGGATCTCAAAACCGCCCCTCATAATATACAAGCTATGGCTACTCCACTACTTGGAGGGTTCTAGGTTGGCTTTTGGATGGACAAGCGCTTTAACTTGCAACTCCTCGATCTGTTGAGTGAAGTCTCAGCTTCTTAAAATCAGATCTTGATTTACTCAACACATGCCTCTAAAATTACAACAAGCTAGCTATGGATATTTCTTTACTGCAATTTTAGTTAAGTCAACTCATTGTTCTTATAAGGACTCCCCGACAGTAAGATGCACCCTCATCTATGGCATGACCGGCACCTCAAACAGCTGGTTTTTTCCAAACATGAATGACGAAAGTCAGTTATGGCTTAATATATTATTGAGGGTTTTATTATTCTTAATGTAATTAATGAAATCATTTTCTATTTTTATACGCATGTACTATGTGATCGCACTCACAACTGACCGTACAAGAAATAGAAATTTCATCGCATCACATGTTCATTTTATCTTGCATGCTTCTTTATTATTGTACTATGTGTTCGCGAAATAAATTACAAATGAAAAAAAAAATAAACCATGAAAAATAAAATGAACTCCTGATCATGAGGCGGTACTATTGGTTGATCCGTTGAGTGAATAACGGACAAACCGAAACCCTAGGGGGTAAGTACCTTTTAGTCTAGTGGCTTGCAACGTGCATCACCATCACTTGGAAAGAAGTGTGTCATGCCTCATCTCGTCATTATACAACTGTACTTGCACACATATGCGGGGGTCTCGGGGTGTAAAAATTACAACTCATAGAAGTGGACATGCAGGTCCTTATACATATAATGACACTGAGACGATACACAGATCGCCTTTAAATTAATTAAACTAATTATTATAAAACCATTGCTATAAATAAATAATTAAACAAGTAATTAAATAAAATGCACCAAACATGCATTGGTCGGACTCAGCTCATGATCATCATACGCATTAACTCACGTACAAAAATAAATGCATAATAAAATTAAATTTTCATTAAAATTAAACATAAGGAAATTTTAATTGAATTAAAAATTTCACTCTAATTTTTAATCAAATATTAATGTTGTTCGGTCCCAATTTAATTAATTTAATTTTAAAACTAAAATTTAATTAATTAACTAATTTAATATATCACCAATTAAATTAATTACACCGCTTTAGTTATAAACCAAGGATAATATTTAATTAATTTAATTCTAAACTAAAATTAAATTTATTAATTTAATTAACCATTTGTATTCAAATAAAACCACCTAAGCCCCATAAACCTCAGGCAGGGCCTGTACAGGTCGTGGTGAACCTGTGCAAGCCCATCCTGGGCAGCGCCAACCCCTTACGGGGATGCTCTAGACCGAGCAGGCTTTCCCACGCTTGTTTCTGGCTGAGCAGACCCACCAGATTACCTGGCGAGGCAAATTCACTTATTGCAGACCAAAATGAACCCGAAAAGGTACCTCACGGTGGTGTGTGCTGCACTGCGGGTTTTGGTGGTCGAGGTTTCCCATACGACGGTATAGGTAGTCCATCTCACTGGTATCCGGGTAGTGGAGTAGGCCGACAGTGGCCGAGGAGTGCTAGAGGGGAGGCTGCCCGGCCTATTAAGGGTGGCCAAGGTGGTCTCAGGTTGCTGCTGGTAAGGTGATGACTCGGTGCCAGCCAGCCATAGCATGGCGGGTTGAGAGTGGCAGGATGATCATTCCTGGTGCGGGCTGGATGGCCGGCATCCGGTTGTAGCCACCTGGAGCATGGAGGAGCCAGCCCGGGCTGTTGTGGCGTCGTCTCTGCGGGAAGAGAACCCGATGAATCGGGGTGGGGGGGGGGGGGGCAGGAGGACAGCGTAGACCTGGCCATCTGAGTCCAGAACCTAGGGAGATCTGGGGTGCCGGAGGTATGTCGCAGCACGACGGGAGGTGCCGAGGCCTGACCGAAGAGGCTAGGGCGGCCAAGGTCAAAGCGGGCTGGTTGGCTTGGATGGGCGCGATGCATGGGAGGAACTGTAGTTGTTGGTCTGTGCCACTGCACTACAGGAGTAGCGCTACTTCTGCATGTGTTGCTGCACAAGAGAGAGCTGGTGGGCCGCCACTGCACCGAACTAGGAGGAGGCTCAGGTGAACACCATGTGGTTTGGCGGCCTTAGATGACTGGAGGGCGAGGCGCTGCCTGGCACTGTGCGCTGCACTACCTAGTTATAGCAGAATCGCGATGTGGGGTTCTTGGGTTCCTGGGGTGGAACATGGAGGCGAGAGGGTGGGCTCTGCCTGTGCGGCTTCGGTGCAGCCTACACCTGCAGGAAAGGCTGACGGGGGAAAGGGGTGTGGGCCGCTCGCCCCCGCCCTCGCAAAATAGTTTTTTTCGTTTTTTCTTTCTTGCATGACCTGTTATGCAGGTCGTGGGACCATTGCAATCCTTTTTTTGACCTACAAAGGCAGGTCCGGACACCTCATTCATCTAAAAAAAAATTCACGGCGTGCACATGTAGGTCATCGGCCCATTCCATTATTCTTTTAAAATAGACTTGCTTTTCCAAGTCTTTATTCTCCCCCTTTTTTCAAACAAAGACTTAAACCCATTAAAATTTCTAAATCCTATTTAGGATTTAGAAGTTATAAATAATATTAAAATTTATTATAATAAAAATTATAATAATCAAATTAATATTATGATATAAAACCATTATTATTATTATAATATAATTATTATAATTATAAAAATTATTTGAATCACCGGAAAATACTATTCTTGTTACCAGCAATTTTTTCAATCTGAATTCATATCTTTGGATGTCCGCAGACTGGACATCCAAAATCTGATTCAGATTCTGTTTGGGGTATTGAGACCGTATCGATGACCAATTTATATTTTAATACAAATTAAATTTATCTTGACTTAAAATCAACATCGGGATCCCTTTGATACTACTTTTTGGAACCGGGCGTGCAACTGAATCCCCAAACAACTGGGTTTTAAAAAAATCCCATCAACGATTGACGTAAACCTGTCAAAGTCAGTGAAGAGCATCCCGATTAAATTTAGGGAACTTTCGTAAAGGGTTTCAAGAAGAAAAATAAACAGTAAAAATACGTAGTTTAATTCTGATGTTGCGCACGACGTCTGCTCGTTGTTGGCGATCGCTGCTCGATGAATCCAAAGTTCAATTCCTCTAGATCATCCAAACACACTACAAGGAATCTGCGGGAGCACCGTTCATCGTAATCTGGGTGCTAGCGCGTAATTGTGATGATGTATTTGACACTCCAACGATCACCGCATCGCTTCGCTAGCAATGCACGAGAGAGATCTTCATCTGAACTCCTTAGATCCAAAGCCTCTCTCTCTAGATTATGGGAGAGAAGAGAAAAGAGAGAAGTGTCATGAATAGTGATTGGACAAATCCCCTCTTATATTTATAGTGATCAACTAAAATACCCAGTATCGCCACACTGGCCCCGAATATTTAACGCACTATCAAAAACATTTTATGACTACTAAACTAAGCCATAAATATTATTATCACTTACTTTTAATATATTAAAATATATTACATGATAATAATTAAGTCATTAATTCGACTCGTCGCTCCCATAAATATTAATTGAACCTTGAATAATTTAATATTCGTCAATTATTATTTTTCTTATATTTACTAAAACTCGTAAATACATTTAATAAATAAATTCAATAACCATTATTCTAAACTCGAATAATATGATTTTATTTATTGCATTGGTGATCTTTTAACTTTGGAAAAATCCCAGACCCCTGTGGTGGTGCCCACTATGTCCAAAACTTCTATTCAACAGAATAGGGAAAATTATTGAATACGCTATTGTGTGTGACCCTCTAGGCTCTTATTTCGATAGTAGTGAATAGTATTCACAGACCAAGAGCGGGATCTAGAAACCCATCATGGCCCCTGAACAAATAAGGATTGTCAAAGCAACGATAACCAACCTATGAACACACACTCTATAATATAATCTCATTGTCTGTAATAACTCATGAAGCAGGACGCACTCACGTGTCATCGCCCTTTTCTTGCTTTATAGTTTGTTGATTTAACTAGATGGATTTACCCTTGACTGCCATGACCATGGTCTTATAAAGTTACTACCATCTATATCAACATGGCATGAGATATATTAGTTCCATAACCCAGAAGAAACAAATCATTTCTTGACCATTCAACCAATGTCATGCCACCAATGATGCACCCGACACAAACTACCTCACCACGGCTTCATTGCCATGGTTTTCGCCTTGCATCAAAGTACACGATGAAATGACAGACATTGGTAATGATCTCAAGTCAGGAGACCATCACACATGATTGTAGATAAGAACATCCAATGACACTTGAAACTTTTGGTGTTCCTATTGGTAGTTCAGTCTTCATGATCTCGCTACTAGAGATCACCAAGTGCGAACTTCATGAGAAGAAGTCTCAATGCTTATGAGCCCCCAGCACCTGATAGTCAAACATCTACTGTGTCCAATCAGTAAGATGTATCTATCCCATAAAACATATATTTATGATTAATGTTATAGTATCTAGAGGTTCTCATTATTTCCTAGGAACTGCTATAGCCTTTCGATAGGACAATTAATCTTTGGACATTACCATTTCAATAGTGGACGTAGAAAAGTCTACACTATAATTGTAAGATGACATCATGAATAACTAACTGTATACATGTTATGTTAATCAAAAGCACTGAATAGTTGGATCTAGGGCACCCACTATTTCAATAGTCTAAACATTCTTTCAGATTTTTGGGTGCTTTCAAGTGTTCATCCATTTCTCCATCCATCATACTTTCTGGTGAGGCCTCATTTTTTTTAGAGAATTGCTTGATGTAACTATATCAGACCTAGTGATGATGCCTCTAGGTTCCTTTTAGGTGTGTTGACACCCGTTTATCATTTTAAGGTCACCCAAGGAGTGCGCCTTAAAGAAATATGCTACTTATGCATGTTTAAACCACCCAAGTGGTGTTTTCTTGTGATTTCGTAGTTCGAATAAGCTTGTTGATGTCTTGAGAGCTTGAGTAGATTGTTTAGAATATTTACTGTGTAATGACCCAGACCTGAATAACCACTTGAACATTGCTAAATGTGTCGGTGTTACTACCTTAGGCATACTTCCCTGAATGCCAAAGGCTGGCGATTAACAGCGAGGGTCTGATAGGTATAGTGTGGAGGATATACCCTCTCAGAGGAGAAAAAATAATGGTACTGGTCTGAATAATAATATATAACATGAAGCATAAATAAATGACTCAGCAGACTCGAATGTAACCCGGGCCATGCCCATCTGTGATCAGCATAACTCAAGAATATCCGAGCCATGCCCAACACAATTTGAAAGTTCTAGTATATGCAATATCACACATCACATATATATTTAATCAAATTAAATACTCAAAATAGGAAAACAAACTAAACAACTGAATTTCACTATGTGTTGTCACATACCAACACTACGGTCTTTAAGGCCTCTAACAATTCATATCATAACATAACAAGTAAAACATAGTAGTTTAATCAAAACGTTTCATTTTAACTCATTTTGGCATACTCATCCAAAATGCCCAAATTGAGAAATTACCCCTCGCTCAACCCTGCTCATGAAAAACAGGTGTAGGGCATTCCCAAAGGCATCCCACGTGTCTAATAAGAAATTTAATATGCAAGAGCAGATAAAACAGGGTCTCGCTCAAAACAGCCAAATATGCATTTTAAGCCGCGCAACCCAAAGGTCTGCAAAAACACAAAAGAAGGTTTGAACCACCTACATGAGACTTTTAGATGTATGCATGTTTGATATTGAACATAAATTCTAAGTCAATCTTCATAGATCTACGTTTCCATCAAATCCTGGCAATTCTACTCGGATGGAAACTGCGGTGTGTGAGGTAACGAAACTAGAACGAAAGAGGGTGCACGAGTTTAGCCTTCCTGATGTCATCCTACAACCACTGATATATTAAAGAATGAACTTAAGATGAAGAATCTAGGAGAAGAACCTTTTTAAGCCTCCCAGAGCGTCAAGGTTCAAAAATGGAGAAGAAGAAGGTATTTTCTAGAATAAGACACGACACTCTTTCATTTAAGAAAATAAAAATAAAAAATACACAGTGTATATAAAGGGCTACACACCGTGTTGTTTCCTTTTCCATACTCCAAATTAAGAATAGGTAGCCACATGGCTTGGACGTGCCACATGGGTTAACACATGGCTAGAACTCGACTGGTACACGAAAATAATAATACATGATGCGTCAAGAAACACTACACATCGTGTAGTAGAGAATTCTTACACAATCATCACATGAAAGTACTCAATGAGAAAGATGCCGGTACACACCTAACCCATACACGGCGTGTACTTTAGAGTACATAGCCTGTAGTTTGGAAATTTCTAGAATTTCCCATAATTTCCCAGTTTTCTCAGAAACAAGTCAAACATTTAAATAGGGTTAGGATTTTGACCCATTCTAATAACCTGGGTTTTTACTATCTCCCCACCTTAACATAGCTAGTCCCCAAGCTATAAAATAAAACCCAGATACGGCACCGAACATACCACCCTAATCCATGTAACTTAGACTACCCCAGTCTTAAATTTTCTGGCTAAATTCTTCAAGGGGCTCCCCACCATATGATTTTTTAACTTGGTCTCAACCCAACAAAACTCAAATCAAGCAATGGTTCACTAACCTATTTCCGGAACCATGGTCCTATCATGACGCATTGTCACCCCTATGCCTCATTGGTGCTCCCATGTCATTTCTGACACCCAAACATATCTTGCACCGCATCGGTGTTCGCCTCCTTGAGGTCCTGCATTTCATGGATGCTCAAAACAAACCTAGTGCATAGCACCTCAAGTAACTCGCATCATTGATGCCTTGATGCCCACGGTACCTCATGTAACTCACATCCTCGATGCTCATGATGCTACTCATCTCATATATATATATATATATATATATATCACACACCTATATGGAGCCAATCCCACTAACCAACATCTAGTATGTCCACATAATTCCTATACACCTCGTGCACTCAAAGAATACATGTCCCAACAGGCCATGACAAAATAAAAAATAGAAAGTCACGGCCACACTCGTAGTGTACCACATTTCATCGTCAGCTCTCCAGCTTGCTCAGCCTCTGGCAGCTCCACGACATGCACCTTGACTGATGTACGACTGCCTGATTCCTGACCTCCCTGCAGTGCTACTCCAGTCACTGTCCACTAACCCCTCAGGTGGGTGACACTGCCTCTGCTGTGTCTTCCACGTGTAGCTAAAACTTGGACAACCTCTCCTAGTATAGAAACTTAACCAACTCCAGATTTCACCGTCTGTCCTATTTCCTACCTACTAGCTGTTTAAGAAGGCTGCCGACAGAACCTCTCAAGATGCCCAACCACTCCACATGCCTGGCACTCCTTTGGAGGTCTATCGCATTGAGTTAAAAAATGTCGTGGCTGTCCACACTAAAAGAAAACCACTGAAGAACTTCTATGTGGTCGTCTAGCTGAGTCCTTATACTGACTACCCTGCTGGAACTCATCATGTCCTCGCATCCTGCTATCCAAACCATCACCTGAAGCTATTAGCTGGCTAACCTGGGGCCTATACCTCTGGTTTTCCTCTACTATGTATACCTAATTCCCCACCTCTAAGAAGGATCACAGCTGGAAGATATTTACCTGGATCCGAATGATGTGTCTCAATCCATCCTCGAAGTAGCTCACCCTTGTTGAGTCATCACTTACCATACCATGTGAAAAATGAGATAGCTCAGTAAAAGTTGTTGTGTAGTCCATGACAGACACGTCTCTTTGCTTAAGGCTCAAGAACTCCTGAGATCTCTCGGTCCTCAGTGTCCCTATGAAAAAGTGCTTGAAGAACCTGTCCTCGAAGTCCTTTCATGCCAATCCTTCATGCCTGTTAACATGAACCTGCACATCCCACCAACGCTTCATCGGTCTTCACAACATGTACGTCTCCAGCTGGACAATCCTCCCTAGAGGTGTCTTGAGCAACTCAAATATCATCTTCATGCTCTCTATCCAGTTCTCAACCACCTCTTGACCACCCTCACCCTGAAAAAGAAGAAGGTGTTGTGACTGGAACTCTCGTGTTGGATATTCCATAGATGGCTTTGTACCATGCGTGCTTCTATCAATCCCCTGTAAGACATGTACTAGACTAGACCGGAGCTACTCGTCGAGCCACAGCCTGAACGCTGCCAAACCCGGATGCTGCCTAGCCTGCACTGGTTCCTGAACCTGATCTTGTCCTAGAGCCTATACCTACAACTCATGCTCTTCTTATCCCTCAAGTGTCAGAACCTGATTATTCACCTGTGTCAGGGCACCATCACCCGCCTGATGCTCCATTTGAATCATCTAGGAGGAACCTACTGAATACCATAATGGTCTGACAGCCCACATATATAGAAATATATATATAGATATACATATATATCACACAGATAAGGGAAAAAGCAAAGAGGTAGCATATAACAACAACCCTTAGTCTCCCCCTATCGTAACCCATGACCATGACATCCCGTCCTCATGGCCTCCTTACCTACCCTTAATAGAGCCAAGTATCAAAGTGCCTCAGGCCATGCCCATCCTGAAAAAAAATGTTGTCTCAAATTGACCATCAAGTCGCCCACTCCTGATAGTCAAACTACCGCAAACCGACGTCCATGATGCCCAATCCTAGTGATAAAATTCTCCTCAACCATAATACCCACCTGCTCATATAAGAGCCAAGCCCAAAATCTCTTGCCTCAAGCAATTCACAATATATAATAAGTATGGCATAGTACAATGCAATAAACTAGCAATTTTATCAGGAACTTCACCTTTTTTACATTTCAAATCATATAAATTATGGCAATTGATATTATTCACATGGAATTATCACATCAAGAAGAATATGTGCAGTTTTGAGATTGAAATAACCTAAAAATGTGCTAATCAAAAGACAAAAAATCACTCCTTGACATACCGGGCCAAGGTCTAATTCTCCCTTACTACACTGGGTCAGGGGTTACATATCACATCAATAAAATCACACAACAAGTGATCCACCGATGTAAAAAACATATAAACTATAATATGAGAAAAAGAAAATAGCAATTCCCACCCATGGAAACTTGGTCCGTCCATCATACATGGGGAAGCAGGCACCCAAGAACAAGCTAGAAACCCAGTTCCACTAACAACCTATCTCTAGTATACCATATCCCAAAAAGTAAACCAACAGAAATAAAAAAGAGAAGTCTCAATATCATTTTTATCCAAAAAACACTACTACTAAATCCCTATCAATAACCCCTCTGATACCACTTGGTAAAGACCTGGACCCGAACAACCACCCGAATAGTGCTAAACAGGTTGGGTGTTACTACCTCAGGTGAACCTCCCCGAACTACAAAGTATACCAACTAGAAAAAAGGGTCTGATAGGTATAATGGATAGGTTATACCCTCTCAGAGGAGGCAAAATAATGGTACAAGTCCATGTAATAATATATAACATGCAGCGGAAATAAACGACTCAGCAGACTCGAACCAGCCCCATATAGAGGAAGCACAATCAATAGCAATAAATAGTGGAGGCAATATATAAGAAAGTTGAGGGGAGAGTTACATATTAACATTATTAAAACCTGTAATAACTACTAGAACAGACAAGTCATGCATCCATAGCAAGTCAATATATAAAAGGGGTGCCAATGTCGAACCAATAGTAGCTACGAAAACAAGTAAGCATCCTGATAAAGAATGGAAACTAAACAAATTAAACTCTAGCCAAGAATGAAATCATGTTCCATACCGTCCTTATGAAATAGCTAATACAGTCCAGCTCTGGATGCTAACCTCTTTCCTGCACATAAATCCATAAAGTCAACATGCGTCTCGAAGGGCCTGTCCAGGGTGTGAAACGAATCTCAGTAGGAAACCACTCAATGGTGCATACCTAATATAATTGTTTAAGCAGACATGCATTTATAAGGAACACAGTAAATAGTATGATGCACAAATAAACATAAAGTCCACAGGTGCTCAGAAGCCACCATGGAGTTTCACTTTCTTCGGTCAACGACAAAATCTCAGTCAAGTAACCTATCACCATGTGCCTCCTGACACTATGTGTCTCAAGTAACAACATCCCGAAGGCATTCCCCAGAAGTAGTAACTTGGAGGAACAACAATTTGTATTCTCAAATAAGTAACTGGAGGGATAGCAATGTCTTCCCTGTATAAAGTAACTGGAGGGATAGTGATGTCTTCACTCAAATTAGTAACCGGTGGGACTGCGATGTCTACTCTCATATCACAGAAAGCCTCTTCCCCCAACCTGATATCCTCAACACTCTCCCCTAAAGGCTCCTCACCTTCCACGTGGCTTCCTAAGGAAAGAACACCCAAACCAATAGTACCTAAACTGTAACTAATGGGGGCCTATACCACACAAGTTGTCAAAACCAATTCATCACGAAGTTTCTCTGTGTCCACACTAATCAATGTTTCTGGGTGAGTAGTAATCACCAAAATAGTACCCAAGCCACATCATCTCTGACACCTCGTGTCCTTGCGACCACGTCTCTCAAGTCTGATGGCCTCTCCATCCATGTAACCCGGTCCATGACCAACCTGACAGTCACACTACCTCAAGCCGACATCCATGATGCCCAATCCCATGGTCAGAACCACCCAATGTAACTTAGGCCAAGTCCAACATGTGATCAACATCACTCAAGAATATCCAGGCCATTCCCAACACAACCTAAAGGTTCCAACATATGCAATATCATACATCACAAATATATTTAATCAAAAGAAATACATAAAACAGGAAAACAAACAAAACAGTTTAATTGCACTAACTATGTGTTGTCTCGTACCAGCATTGAGGTCTTTAAGGCCTCTAACAATTCATATCATAACTTAACAATTTAAACTCAGCAGTTTAATCCAAACTATTTATTTTCACACATTCTGGCATACCCGACCAAAATACCCCAATTGACCAATGACCCATCACTCGACCCTACTCATGCAAAAATAGGTTCAAGGCATGCCCAAATGCATCCCACAGGTCTAAAAAGAAATTTAATATGCAATAGTAGATAAAACAGGGTCTTTATCAAAATACCCAAATACACGCTTTAAGACGCGCCACCCAAAGGTCTATGAAAACACAAAAGAAGGTATGCACCACCTACTTGAGACTTGTAAATGTAGGAACATCGGATATCGATCTCCAATTCAAAGAAGATCTTCGTAGATTTACATTTTTGTCAAATGCTAACAATTCTGGTTAGATGGAAACTATAGAGTGTGATGCAAAGAAATTATAATGAAAGAGGGTGCACAGGTTTAGCCTTCTCGGTGTGATCCCGCAGCCACCGACAGATTGAAGTATGTACTTCAGATGATAATCAAGGAGAAGAAATGTTTCTGGCCACTCGGAGCATCAAGGTTCGAAGACAGGGAAGAAGAATGTATTTTATGGAATAAGATGCGACGCTCTTTCATTTACACATATAAAAATAAAAAATACACTGTGTTTATAATGAACTACATGCTGTGTAGTTTCCTTGTCTCTACTCTGACATAAGTGGAGGTAGCCACATGGCTTGGATGCACCACACAGGTCGACATACGGCTAGAACTCAGCTAGTACGTGGAATGAATAATACAGGGTGTGTCAAGAAACACTACACACTATGTAGTAGGAAATTCTTACATGGTCATCACACGACATGTACTCAGAAAGCATGCGGCCAGTATATGCTTAACTCGTACACGGAGTGTACTTTAGAGTACGTGGCGTGTAGTCTAGAAATTTCCAAAATTTCCTAAAAGTTACTAGTTTTCTCAGAAGCAAGTCAAAATTTTAAATAGGGTCGGGATTTTAACCCATTCTAAAAACCTGGGTTCTTAAATAATGCATCCGTTATTAATGAATATCATGTTATGCCATGCCTGTTTTGATATTTTGACATGTTAAATGGATAATATGCTTGGGTATACTTATATATAAATGACTAATGGCATGTTTAATGGTTTATATGGGAGTGTAGGACCATATGATTGTTTCGAAAGTGGTTTTCATGAGTGGGTATACTCATGGCTTGTGCAGGTTGATGTGAGTGGTTATACTAACACAAAAATATTTTTTAAAATTGAATGTTCGAATTGAATGTTTGAATGAATTGATATGGAATGTGGTAGTGGAATCATTAGGTTGACTCTTCCCCTCGAGTCTTGATTCTGTGGTATGACTCGGGCCTTGCTACCCCTTGGATCTGTCTTGCTTGGGCTCATGTAGGACTTGCTATTGCCATGCTCCTAGGAACCCAACCAGTGCCTAACCATGTTTCCACCAGGGAAGCCCATGGGAATGGATGGGATACCTTGGAAAACCTCCTTGGATCAGACCCTATGTGGTCCAGATGTTTTACATGGATGCCTTGTAAATGACATCTTAGATCTAGCCCTTGTGGTCTACACATCACTATACGGCATGACCATGGAATACTTAACTTCTTTATACAACATGGTTGTGGTATACAAGATACAGATGGATGTAAAGCATGGTTGTATGACCTGCTTTTTTATTTTTCTTATTGTTTCTTTGTTAGGAGCTGACAATTTTGTAGGTAGCATTGAGGGATAGTTGGTTTTACTTAGTACAGTAGACATTTTCCATGGGAATTTACTTCACTTTACTACTTTCTTACACCTGCTCACACTTTAGTATAATTTTTGTTAGAACTATATAGACCTTGGTGGTTGCCAAATGGGATGCTTATCTCATACAATATTTGGTCCTCTTTGGGGACCCAAACGGATTATACATTTTCATGTGATGATAGGTGTCACGACCCATCTATCGGGGCCCGTGCCATGACTACCCCAAGCCTGCCTTCCATAGGCCAGGGGATGGAGACTAGAACCAAAGGCTTAAATCCCGATAAAAATGGAAGGCATTGCATTTATATAAGTAAACAACACAACATAGTACAAAAGTGAAGTAAGCACTAAGTAAAACTGAGTACAAAAGTAATTTTTGAATAGTAAATGGGCCAGTATACAAAACCAACTAAAAGTACAGTACAAATGGAAAGAAAAGTACAACAGCAGTAAAGTAAAGCAGCAACCACTGAGTCGTCTTCCGGGAATCCCACCTGAAGGGTGGGTACAGATGGCCTCCACATCACCTCTGGTCAACCGTCTACTCCATGAATGTCTCTCCAAGTGGTCCACCTCTGGGTATCGTCCAACTCTAAAAGCCTCTACCTCGATCAATGTTGTCCGTCTTCTACAACCAAGACAATGTAGTGCGGGCAAGCTCGTGCATGGGTGAGTATACAATACTCAGTAGGGACCCCGAGACCCCCTAAGGTCTCCTCGAATACACAAAGGATAAACCACAAAGGAAAGATACAATCAAGAAGTATCAACTAACTCTAATTAGGTATATGCCCATACATATACCTAAGTTATCAATCATAGTTTGGCTCCGGCTCCCGAGCCCAAGTACAACCCAGTCCACATAGGAAAGAAGTCAATCACATCGATGATGGTGATTGAAAGTCAAGAATCAGCTCACACAGGTATACATCTTTCATATAGTGATAGATATGATCAGATGTAGTAACTGTTTCATTTAAGCTATCATACCCAAAGAGGATACAAGTCCAGCTAAGTTATCAGATGCACACAGAATACAAGACCAGCTACTCTGCCGGACCCACACAGGATACAAGTATAGAGGTCAATAATGCCGGAACCACGCAGGATACAAGAATAGCAGTCATCGTCATTGAACCTATGGAGGATCCCAGTATGGTAGTCGTCGCTGTCGAACCCACAGATGATCCCAGTACAGTAGTCGATGCAGTCACAGCCAGCTCTAGGGTTCCCGCACACAGCACGCTTGATTCCGGGAGGGTCCGCTCCTCGAGCAAGAGATTTGATACATCAACTATCACAAAGTCCATAGTTTATGTATCACAATGCTCCGTCTCGTCAAAAGAAACCCAACGCGATAGACAGTGCGTCAATCGGACGCCCGGTCTGAGAGTTATTGACTTTTCCATTTTAGGGGCCTGATTGGTTTTTAACTTAAAACCAACCGGACTGTACTCCAGCTATGTCCAAACCTCAAGTGGAGTATTCAAAAATAACCTTCTCATCAAAATTAATTCAATGTAGTTGACGACACGTCAAACAGACGTACGTTCCTTAAGTTATAAGCGTTTCTGCTCATAGGGCCCAGTTGGTTTCGGTTTCGAATCAACCCAACCATACACAAATGTTGCCAAAACCTCGAGTGTAATATACTGAAACGACCGTCTCGATCCAAGGATTCCTACGCAACTAACGGTGCATCGATCGGAGGTACATAAATCATGTTATGGGAAAAAGACCGAAAAATGGTCCGAAGTGTGGGGTCTGGACCCGGTCTGACCCGACCCAACCCACCCTGGGTCGGGCCGAACCGGTTCGACCCGACCCGACTCCGGGTCCGGCCCGGTAGGGCGCGGCCTGGCCTGGCTGGGCGCGGCCCGGTCCGCGTGACCCGCCCCAGCCCGCCCGGGGGGGAGGGGGGGTGCGCGAGCTCGGCCAGCTAGCCGAGCAGGCGGCGCGACCCCCTATTCCGCGAACGCGATGCCAAGCTAGTGTCGCTGTCTCCCCCAAATCCCACGCGACCGCGGAATCCTCCCCTCGCCACCAAGTCCGATGTCACGGCGGGCTTCTGCCGACGGCGTGCCGGGGCGCCGTGGCCTCCAGGAGGCCGGCCGCCGGCACCGCCGCTCCGGCGACCTGTGCCTCTGGGGTCTTCCGCGGGCCACCGAAGACATTCCGGTGGTCCGTTTTTGCTTCCGACTGCGCCTGTGGTCGTTTCGGGTTCTGTACTTCATTGCGAAATCCCCAAATCGCCGTTGCGTCCCATTTCGTCATCTCCAAACACCCCGCGCATCAAGAACAAAATAGCGGGGTGTACGGACTTGTTCATTAGTCCATACCCACCGCGTTAGTGGTTCAAATCATCACCCAACAATTTAAATGCCATATTTGAGAGTATAAAACACGTATATGAAATATACAAAATTCCCCATACCTCGAAGTTGTTTTCGTACGTCGTTGATCCATGGAAGATGGGGGTCGCGGTAGATGGGCATCGCGGGAGAACGGTGTCATTCCATAAACGATGGAGAAAGGGTCATTGTCGTAGGCGACGTAGGCTCCTTGACGTTGAGGAGTGTCTGAGGAAGAAGTTCTTCGCGGTCTTCGACGGGGGAGTTCTTCGTTGAAGAACAGTGTTCTTCGTCGATGAAGGATCTCCTCTGCTTAATTCTCTAGATCCCTTTCTCAAATGTGATGTGCCAATGCAAGGACAAAGAGGCTCTCCAATTAAAAGAATTTCCAGGCCATTCTTATTAATTCCAACACGGTGCCAAATAAATTAACGCTGACATTAATTATTAGATTTGGCACAATTAATGGGAAGAGGGAGGTGGGAAGGCTCCACCATAATAAATGCGTGGAGTTGTCAAAGTAAACAGTAGGAAATGAATAGGGAGTTAAAAGTTTGGGCTCGTGTGGGCCCCACCTCACAAAATAAAATTTGTGCACCACCAAATTTTATTTAATTTTAGGAATAAACCCCCCAAAAAATTAACTTCCAACCCGCACAAAAAGCAACTGCGGTAAAGGTACTCTTAAGGAAATACCGGCACTACAAGTTCATCGGTGCCCTCAGATTTCAATTCCGAGCACCGGTTCAAAAGATAGAAAAACCCGCTCATTCGTTTACTGAACGTACCCGAGCTAAACTTTAGAAAATTATTCTGGGCACACCGGGCCTCAAAATCTGGTTCCGTCAGAAACTGCGTACTCGTAAAATTCCAAAGAATTCAAAACAATATTTCCTTGAAATTTATGGTCTTTACATTACCCCCAAATCAGGTCCTTACGTCCCCATTAAGCTACAACATAAACTAGGGAAACAAATAAGGGTATTATGCACGCATCTGAGCCTCCCTCTCCCATGTGCTCTCCTGAAGGTTCCCGTACTTCCAGTAAACGCACACTAGAGGAATCAACCTCCCACAAAGGACCCACTCCTGTCGATCCTCGATCTCCACCGGAACCTCCGAGAATGTCGCCCCGTCGTCGATGTCCAGCTCTCCATGATCAATGATGTGGGCTGGGTCGTGCACGTATCTCCTATGCTGAGATACGTGGAAGACATCATGCACTTGATGCAACTGAGGTGGAAGGACCAGGCGGTAAGGCACCTCGCCTACTCTGCTGAGGACTTGGAATAGTCCAATGAATCGAGGAGATAACTTGCCACCCCAGCCAAATCTCCATAGTACTCGTCTAGGTGAGACCCTTAAGAAAACGTGGTCTCCATCCTCGAACTCCAGTGGTCTCCATCTCCTATCAGCATAGGACTTCTGTCTGCTCTGTGCAGTCTTCATCCGCTCCTGGATGATCTGCACCTTCTCCGTCATAGCCTGAACCATATCTGGCCCTACAAGTACTGACACCCTCGGGTCAGTCCAGCACAAAGGGGATCTGCAAGGTCAGCCGTATAGTGCCTCGTATGGTGCCATCCCGATGGTGGAGTGGTAGATGTTGTTGTACTCAAACTACATCAATGGAAAATGATCCTCCCAGTTGCGACCAAAGTTGAGGACACATGCTCAGATCATGTCCTCGAGATTCTGAATGGTCCTCTCCATCTGGACAACCATCTAAGGATGAAAGGCAGTGCTCAGATGTAGCTACATCCCAAAATCCTCCTGCAACCCCTTCCAAAGCAGGGAAGTAAAGTGTGCGTCCTGATCAGAAATGATCGTTGATGGCACACCATGAAGTCGTATGATCTCCTAGACGTAGAGGTGTCCCAATATATCTACTGATCCCTGCTCCCTGATCGGTAGGAAGTGGGCCGACTTGGTGAGTCGGTCGACAATCACCTAGATAGAGTCGTTCCCTCTAGAAGTACGTGGAAGCCCTATCACGAAATCTATGGATATCCCATCCCACTTTCACTCTGTGACCTCTAAGGTATGTACCCAGCCTGCTGGTACCTGGTGCTCTGCCTTCACTTTCTGAAAAGTGAGGCATCGTGAAACGAACTCTGCTACAACCTTCTTCATACCCGGCCACCAGTACTATCGTCTGAGGTCCTGATACGTCTTTTCCACTACTCGATGTACCGCTAGAGGGGATATAACGACCTAAAGATTCATTAATGGAAATTCCTCTTTATCTTTCTAAATGTCTCTTTATGTAAAACGTTTATATAAAATGTCAACTTTTTTGGTTTTATGTTATGAATTGTGACCGTTACTTTTATATCCATTGAACAATGATCACATGATTAGTATAAATATAAGGCTTTAACGAGCCCAATTTACTCAGAAAAAAGAAGTGATGGCCTCATCTAGTATAATTGATCCATAAGAAGCCCATTTCTCAGAGCTCGGAAAAGAGGTGGCATCTTTGGGCTTCGCTCTTGACCAAGCCCAAGCTGAGCTTCACTATGTCAATCTCGAACGAGACCGTCTACGGGAAAAGTGGAAGTTGATAGAGATTACCACTCGAGCGATCTTATCCGAGCCACCCCAAGAGTCTGTCCCCATTGCACACCTTACCCTTAGGTCTTATGCGGCTGTTTTAAGGGGTTATATAAAAAATCCCTAGTACTATGTTCATTACATTATTTTTGTATATAATAATGAATATACATTCTTGTCTTTATTGATATATTGTAAATAGTTTTTAAAGTACAATTAGTGTTTTTAGTTATTATTTAATTAAGAATTATATTTTATTAAATTAAGGGATTTTTGAATTAAATAATATTTTAATAAAATAATAATAATATTATTAAATTAATTTTTATTAAAAATAAATAATCTTATAATCTTATGAATGCAATTATAATTTTTATTAAGGTTTGAAAGCCGTTTTTGTCAAAACCCGTGAATTTTCGATAAATGTAATTTTTTATTTTAAAAGTGAAAATTAACATATTTAGAAAATTATTTAGATAAAATAAATGTTATTTCTGGAATCAGGACATAGAAATTATCCAATGGTGAATTTTTCATAATTTTCCGAGACAGTCAAATTTTTTGCGTAAAAATTAAATACCGTTTACATATATAATGTGTTTTATGACATCATAATGACCCAATAGTGATGTAATAAAATACTATAAGTTTCATGTTCGGACAATATATGTTTTACCATTAAAATAATATGATTTTAGGTTTTTTTGACTTATTTTACAAAGCAATAATGGACCCCTCAAGACTTATTAAACATCCTGTCTTTTTAAATTATTTTCCACGGGAGTGTGACTCACCTCCACATAAGCAACCCCATTATTTTAAGAAGTTCTGAATTTGGCCTTATAAAATATCATTTGCCTCTACCCTTTTCCAAAAACCATGGGAAAAAACCATGAGCTGAATTTTGGTTTGGATTAGTTTAATGTAAGGGGTCCCAAACCTAAATAATAAAGAATTCACTCACCTTTCCTATATAAACCCACCCAAGCTCCCACTTCCTCCTCACTCAAAGTCTTTGGAGTTCGTCCAACGTCTTTCCTACTCTCTATAGAATCCTCCCAATGTGACCCAAGCTCCCAATAAGCCTCTCTCAAGCCTCTCTTAATCCTTTGGAAGCACACTTCCAAGTAAGGGTTTTTTCTTCCTTTCTCATTTTTGTCCAATTTTCTTTAAGTTGTTTTGCCATTTTAATTTCAATTATGAATGTTGGGGTATGGTTTCTCACCTCCCTCATACTTCCCTCTTTATGTTTGAATGATGGGAGATTCTTTCTCTATCATTAAATGCCTCCCATGTACACCTGTTGCTATGCCAAAATTCCTAAAAGAACTTCTCTTTCCTCATTTACATTCAAGAAATAATTTTGTATCATGAATCTAAATTCCATTAAAATTGTTGGGACATGTATCTATATGACTTCCTTGCTTTCCATTACTTGTAAATATGATGAGTAACCCATTTCTCTGTCATCAACTATTTTTATGAATTCTTATGTCACGCCGTTACGCTGCCAAAATCGCACCGATTTTCTAAACCAATGCCATTGTGTAGTGAGTACAATGCCCATTTCTACATCAAGGGTATTAACCTTTATGCACATTTACTTATTTATTATAAAGTCTAATATATTAATTCCACATTCTTTTATCGTGTAATAAATGATTATGTTTTATGAATCCATGTTTTATGATCCACGTGGCACACTTATGGATGAAATGAAATGTTTAAGAAGGGTGCACCCTTATAGCGCTCCAATTCATTGGGTAAAGTATAGTATCATGATACGTCATGTGCAATGAGTGTTGAATCATGCTAATTAAAGTGCAATGAGGTTTTAATCGTGTTTCATTTGCAATGAGAATTTACTCATGCTCCATGTGCAATGAGCCTTGGCTCATGCTAATTCCATGTTAAGTGTTGTTGCCACATTTCCATGTTATGATTATCATGCTTTATCATGCCTTTATGTTCATGTTTCTCTTGTTCTCTATTGATATGCCTATTTTATAACATGTATTTTACTCCTTATGTATTCCGTTTTTATTCCCTTATTGGGTTTTATAGCTCACCCTTTTCTTATGCATGTCCTTAGGTTATCCCATGCAAGGCTAAGTATGAGGGAATCTAGTGGTCATGTAATGGAAGTTTTCAATAAAGATGTTGTATTTCATGTTTTAAGTTGTTATGTAATGATCCTAATCCCCAAAGACACTAGACCTCTCGATCTTCCATGTTGTATCAAGTGAATAGTTTATGTAATAAATCATGTTTAAGTTTGTAATAAATGCAGGGTTGTCATAGTCGGTATCATAGGATAGGTTTAGTTATTTTTGGGATTAGGATTAGAAAATGCTAGTAAATCCTCAGATACACGGCTAAGTATAATAAGAGCATCCCTAATTTTTGGTAAGTATTGATTTAGTGGTTTATCAAACAAATACATCCATGTATGGATACGAGTAGGTAGAGGCAGCTCTGGGACAGATATATCCTAGGGGTAAAACCCAAAAACACCGCTTTGAGCTAGACTCGAATGGGAACTGGTGCACGAAAACGGGCCTTGCTGCACTCTTGGTTATGAAACTCCTGGGGGATACATTTTTATAAATTCACAATCTTAGTATGAACCCTTATTAAGGGAATTAAAAAAATACCCCTAAGAATATATGTTAGAAAGTTGATCATGAAAAGCCTATATTGAAGCCTATAGACTCATGAGTTAAGGAAATAAAAGTTTATTTGTAAGTCATCAACTTTTTTTATTGGATTACCCTTTATGTGTTACCCCCTAACTTTCCTTTTATTCCAGAAAATGGCCGGTAACATGAGGACTCGGGCTAACAACCGATGTGAAGATTAGTGTGATGACTGTACTAATGAGATTCCCAATCCATTGGGAGTAGGAATCACAAAATTTGTCACGATTCTCTCTCAGCTAACTCAAGAATTGAATAGAAACACAAGTCAAGAGGAACGTCCAAACCCCCCTAAGAGGGAAAAAGTTGCTATCGAGAGATTCATGAGACAAAGGCCTCCTACTTTTAGTGGATCATCCGATCCCACGATCGCTGAACAATGGATCAACTCCATTGAAAATATATTCTCTATCCATCAATGTTCTGAACAAGAGAAGGTTCTACTGGCGGCTTATCGTATGTAGGGTGAAGTTGATCAATGGTGGACATTGATCAAATATACAAAGCCTGAGGAGGTGATTGAGGTGTAGGAATGGAAGGATTTCCGGAAGATGTTTTTCGATAAATATTTTCCACGCACCCTCCGACTTAAGATGGAAAGGGACTTCCTTTCCCTCAAGAAAAAAGACGAAGAATCTGTTGGTGCGTATGAGGAAAACATCACAAGTCTTGCACGATACGCTTTCGGCTTTGTCGTTACCCCCAAATTCATGCTTGGCCACTTCTTTGGTAGGATGAATCCTATATTGCGGAAAGCATTAGCGATTCATGACTTTGACAACTATGAGGAAATTGTATGTTGTTCCCTCAAGGTAGAAATGGAGATCGAGGAATCATAGGGGTATCATGGGGACAAGAAACGTAAGGTAGACTTCAATGATGGCGGTCTGATGGATAAATACAACGGTGATAAGAATATCCAGCACCCCACTTGCCAAAAGTGCGGAAAGAAGCACCCTGGAAATTGCCTCAATGCGTTGTTTATTGCTAAAAATGCAAAGAACCGGTGCATTTTTCAAATCAGTGCCCTAATACAAGGGTTTTCGGAGGCATCCAACAACCTCCAAGGCAGCAAGGAATAGCTTTTTCCATCACTTTTGCCAAAGTGAACCCCAACAACGAAGTGGTGAAAAATACGCTAGTTATTCATTCATGAATAGTGAACGTACTTTTTTATTCAGGTTCTATGCATTCTTTTATATCTCTAAAGTTTAGTAGAACAATCCCAGCACCACCAAAAATCATGGAAGTGATGATGTCAGTGAATACAACAAATGGGGAAATCATTGCATCCCATGAATATAAGTCCTCCTCTATTATAATATGTGGATTGAATTTCCCAGAGAACCTCATCATACTCCCTCTGGTGGAATTTTATGTAATTCCTGGCATGGATTGTCTTTCCTTATATAGATCCAATATAAATTGTTGGGAGAGGGAAATCACACTCCATATGGGGAATCGACCCCCGATTCTTTACAAGTGTAAGGAGGAGATGAATCTCTTTTAGCTCCATCATCTTGAGCATGAATATTACTACCCTATGAGCACGCGTATCTGGATCAGATGATTGAGTCCAAGGAGGAAACCATCCTTGGAGAAATGCCTATTGTGAGGGAATTTGCTGAAGTGTTTCCCGAGGAACTGCCTGGTATTCCTCCCAAAAGATACGTTGAATTCTCAATTGAACTTATACCAAGGGCTCTACCAATATCTAAGACTCTATATAGAATGGCTGTCGTGAAGTTGAAGAACTTAAGAAACAACTACAGGAAAATATGGATAAAGGGTTTATATGCCCAAGTGCTTCACCATGGGGTGCACCAGTCCTCTTCGTCAAGAAGAAGGATGGTACAATGCAGTTTTACATCAATTATCATGAACTTAACAAAATCAAGATAAAGAAAAAGTATCATTTTTCCACGGATCGATTACTTTTTCGATCAGCTATGCGGAGCACAATACTTCTCCAAGGTAGATTTGCGGTTGGGATATGATCAAGTAAGGTTGAAGAAGGAAGATGTCCCCAAGACTGATTTTCATACAAGATATGGGCACTATGAATTCATAGTAATGCCTTTCAGACTCACTAATTATCCAGCAATCTTCATGGACTTGATGAATATAGTCTTTAGAGATTACCTTGACAAATTTGTGGTAGTCTTTATAGATGATATTCTAATATAATCCAAAACCAAGGATGGTCATGAGGAGACTTTAAGAACTATACTAGAGAATTTGCGCAAGGATAATCTCTATGAAAATTATAGCAAGTGTGAGTTCTAGTTGAAGGAGGTCTCATTCTTGGGACATATCATCACAAGTAAAGAGATATCTGTGGATCCCTCCAAAACATATGCAATTGAGGGATGGATGAGGCCAACATCAGTAACGGATATCCGTAGCTTCTTGGGGTTAGCTGGATATTATCGACGATTTGTGAGAAATTTCTCATGATTTTACAACTCTCTTACCAAGCTAACTCAAAAGGGAGTAAAGTTTTCTTGGAGTTATGAATGTGAAGAAAGCTTCAAGGAGTTGAAAAGGAGGCTTATCACTATGCCCGTGCTCACTTTACCCACAAGTTGGGAACTTTTTGTGGTATTCAGTGATGCTTCAAAGAAGGTATTAGGCTATGTGCTGATGCAGAATGATAAAGTTATATCCTATGCCTCAAGGCAGTTGAAAATTCATGAGCGAAACTATCCAACGCATGAGCTGGAGTTGGCGGCTGTGATCTTTTCCTTTAAAATCTGGCAAAATTATCTCTATGGGGAGAAATGTGAGATGCATACTGACCACAAGAGGCTTAAATATATATTCACACAGAAAGAGATTAATATGTTCCAGAGAAGATGGATAGAGCTCCTCAAGGATTATGACTATTCAATACATTACCATCCTGGGAAAGAAAACAAGGTGGAAGATGCCCTAAGTAGGAAGGACCCAGCGATTCTATCAATGATGAGAATTGAGAAGGATAAAATCCTCTTAGACTTGATGAAGATGGACCTGGGAATCATAAATAAGGGAACATCATCAATCCTTTCACAAATGATTGCTCAAGAATCTCTTTTGGAAAGGTTAAAGGATGCCCAAAAGGATGATGTGGGAATTTAGGAAAAATTGGAAGCTATCGAAAAATGGAAATCCTATGAGTTTAATGTTAATGAAGAAGGAATTGTGCGATTTAGGAAAATACTATGTGTTCCATCAAGTTCGGAGCTGAAGAAGAAGCTTTTGGATGATGCACATAGTTCAAAATTCCCTATTAACCCAGGGAGCACAAAGGTGTATCGAGATCTCCGAGAAAACATTTTGTGGGATAATATGAAGAAGGAGATCGCTGAACATACATCAAAGTGCCTGGTGTGCCAACAAGTGAAGGAATAGAGGTAGAAGTACAAGGGGATGATGCAATCATTTCCCATACCCGAATGGAAATGGGAGAACACCACCATGGACTTTGTCACCAGACTTCCGAGGACAGCCAAAGACAACAATGAAATCTGGGTTGTGGTGGATCGTCTTACAAAGATTGCACACTTCATTTCTATTTAGGATGATTTCTCATTGGATCAACTGGAATAGATATATATTAGGGAAGTGGTAAGGCTGCATGGAGTACCACTATCTATTGTGTCTGACTGAGATCCAAGATTCACCTCTAAGTTTTGGAAGAGTCTTCAACATGCTCTGAATACTGAACTGAACTTCAATACAGCCTATCATCCTCAAACTGATGGCTAATCCGAGCGGACTATCCAAACACTTGAGGACATGTTGAGAGCGTGCTCAATAGACTTTAAAGGGAGATGAGATCAACATCTTCCTCTGGTTAAGTTCTCTTATAATAACTATTTCCACTCGAGCATCCAAATGACACCTTATGAAGCCCTGTATGGGAAAAGGTGCAGAACACCAACATGTTGGGATGAGGTCGGTGAACGTAAGCTGCTTGGACCAGAAATGATAGAAGAAATGGTGGGGAAGGTGAAAACCGTTCAGCAGCATATCAAGGCAGCCCAGAGTCGATAGAAGAGTTATACAGACAATCATCGACGAGACCTTGAGTTTAAAGTTGGAGACATGATTTTTCTACGCATATCTCCGTGGAAGAAGGTCATGGGGTTTAGAAAGAAAGGGACGTTAAGTCCAAGGTACATCGGTCCCTTTGAGATTCTTGATCGTGTCGGGGCTGTGGCCTATCGACTAGCACATCCACCTACCATGGCCAAAGTACATGATGGGTTTCATGCATCCCTCTTAAGGAAGTAAATACCAGACCCTTCACATGTACTCTCTTTTGAGCTGGTACAGTCAGAGGATGATCATTCTTATGAGGAGAAACTAGTGAAGATCTTAGATCGTCGAGAAAAATTTCTACAAAATAAGACAATGCCCCTCATCAAGGTGTTGTGGTGAAAACACAAGTTTGAAGAAGCGACTTGGGAATCGGAGGAAATGATGAATATGGGTTACCCACATCTGTTTTAGTGTGGGAAAAGGAAATTTCGAGGGCGAAATTTCTTAAGGGGGGAATATTGTAATGACCCAAAGTTTCATTAATGGAAATTCCTCTTGATCTAGTTAAATGTATCTTTATGTAAAAGTTTAAATAAAATGTAAACTTCTTTGGTTTTATGTTAAGAATTGTGACCGTTACTTTTATAGCCATTGAACAGTGATCACATGATTAGTATAAATATAATTCTTTAACGAACCCAATTTACTCAGAAAAAAGAAGTGATGGCCTCATCCAGTAGAATTTCTCCATATAAAGCCCATTTTTCGGAGCTCAAAAAAGATGTGTTGTATTTGGGCTTCGCTCTTGACCAAGCCCAATATGAGCTTCACCATGTGAATCTCGAACGAGACCATCTACGCGAAAAGTGGAAGTTGATAGAGATTACCACTCGAGCGATGTTATCCGAGCCACCCCAAGAGTCTGTCACCATCGCACACCTTACCCTTTGGTCTTATGCGGTTGTTTTAAGGGGTTATTTAACAAATCAGTAGTACTATGTTCATGTACATTATTTTTGTATATAATAATGAATATACTTTCTTGTCATTATTGATACATTGTAAATAGTTTTTAAAGTACAAATAGTGTTTTTAGTTATTATTTAATTAAGAATTATAATTTATTAAATTAAGGGACATTTGACTTAAATAATATTTTAATAAAATATTATTATTATTATTAAATTAATTTTTATGAAAAATAAATAATCTTATAATATTATGAATGCAATTGTAATTTTTATTAAGGTTTGAAAGCCATTTTGTCAAAACCTGTGAATTTTTGATAAATGTCGGTTTTTATTTTAAAAGTGAAAATTAACATATTTAGAAAATTATTTAGATAAAAGAAATGCTATTTCTGGAATTAGGATGTCGAAATTATCCAACGGTGAATGTTTCATAATTTTTTGAGATAGTCAAATTTTTGGGTAAAAACTAAATACAGTTTAAATATATAATGTGTTTTATGACATCATAATGAACCAATAGTGATGTAATAAAATACTATAAGATTTATGTTCTGCAAATATATGTTTTAACATTAAAATAATGCGCTATTGGGTTTGTTTGACTTCTTTTACAAAGCATTAATGGACCCCTCAAGACTTATTAAACATCTTGTGTTTTTAAATTATTTTCCATGGGAGTGTGACTCACCTCCACATAAGCAACCCAATTATTTTAAGAATATAGGACTTTGGCCTTATAAAATATCTTTTTCCTCTCCCCTTTTCCAAAAACCATGGGCAAAAACCATGTGCTGATTTGAGTTTTGGATTAGTTTAATGTAAGGGCTACCAAACCTAAATAATAAAGAATTCACTCACCTTTCCTATATAAACCCACCAAATCTCACACTTCCTCCTCACTCAAAGCCTTTGGAGTTCGTCCAACCTCTGCCCTACTCTCTCTATAATCCTCCCAAGGTTCCCCAAGCTCCCAAGAAGCCTCTCTCAAGCCTTTGGAAGCACACTTCCATGTAAGGGTTTTTTCTTCCTTTCTCATTTTTGTCCAATTTTATTTAAGTTGTTTTTCCCTTTTTTATTTCAATTATTAATGTTGGGGTATGGTTTCAAACCTCTCTCATACTGCCCTCTTTATGTTTTAATGATGGAAGAACCTTTCTCTCTCATTAAATGCCTCCCATTTACACCTGTTACTATGCCGAAATTCTGAAAGGAACTTCTCTCTCCCCATTTACATTCAAGAAATAATTTTGTATCATGAATCTAAATTGCATTACAATTGTTGGGACATGTATCTATATGATATCCTTACTTTCCATTACATGTAAATATGATGAGGAACCCATTTCTCTCTCATGAACCATTTTTATGAATTCTTATGTCACGCTGTTACGCTGCCGAAATCGCACCGATTTTATAAGCCAATGCCATTGTGTAGTGAATACCATGCACATTTCTACCTCAAGGTATTCACCTTTATGCACATTTACTTTTTTATTATAATGTTTCATGTATGAATTCCACATTCCATTATCATGGAATAAATTATTATGTTTTATGAATCCATGTTTTATGATCCATGTAGCACACTTATGCATGAAATGAAATGTTTAAGAAGGGTGCACCCTTATAGCACTCCAATGCATTGGGTAAAGTATAGTATTATCATATGTCATGTGCAATGAGTGTTGACTAATTCTAATTGAAGTGTAACAAGGGTTTACTCATACTTCATGTGCAATGAGAATTTACTCATGCTCCATGTGCAATGAGCCTTGGATCATGCTAATTCCATGTTAAGTGTTGTTGCCACATTTCCATGTTATGATTATCATGATTTATCATGCCTTTATGTTAATGTTTCTCTTGTTCTATATTGATATGACTATTGTATAACATGTATTCTAATCCTCATTTATTCCATGTTTATTCACTTACTGGGCTTCATAGCTCACCCTTTTCTTATGCATGTCCTCAGGTTATCCCATGCAATGCGAAGTATGAGGGAATGTAGTGGTCATGTAAAAGAAGTTTTCAATAAAGATGTTTTATTTAATGTTTTAAGTTGTTATGTAATGATTCTAAGCCCCAAAGACACTAGACCTCTCGATCTTCCATGTTGTATTAAGTGAATAGTTTATGTAATAAATCATGTTTATGTTTGTAATAAAAGTAGGGTTGTCATAGGGGAAGTGCGGAACTCAATCAGAACCACCTCTTACAGTGCAACTGGTACCATGGTACGTCCTCTGAAGAGGATGACATGCTCCCCACCTTCAGAAAATCCATCGGGTGCCAGCCCTGAGGATATCTGAGCACGTCGCGCCTCACAGTCAACATCCCCACGTTGTGCCTCTCTGACCCGCTGAAGTAGTAGAGGAGTGACTGTGAGGGACTATAGAAAGGCTGCCCCATATCTATCCATGAAGGAGATCTGCAAAGCGGCTAACTACTCTATCGCCTCTCCAAGTTTCTGAATGCCCGATCTCTTGCTGAGAGCATCAACCACAAAGTTTCCCTTCCCAGGAGTATAGACTATATCAAAGTCATAGTCTTGAAGGAACTCAAACCATCGCCATTGTCTCAGGTTTAGGTCCATTTATGAGAAGATTAACCTGAGACTCTGGTGGTTAGAGTATACTTTAAAGTTCTCGCCCATCAGATAGTGCTTCCACATCTTCAGGGCAAAGATCATAGCTGCTAACCCTAGGTCATGGGTAGCGTAGTTATTCTTGTGCTACCTCAAATGCCGTGAACCTTAAGTGATCATTGCTCACTCCTACATCAGGACACACCCGAGTCTGGTCCCTGATGCATCACTATAAACTACATACCCTACGCCCTCCTCCAGTAGCCTCAAGATGGGCGCACTGGTCAATCTCCTCCTCAGCTCCTGAAAGCTCTACTGACATCTGTATGACCACACGAAGGGTCTCCCTTTCTTCGTCAAAGTTTTATGTGGTGATGAAAATTTGGAGAAGTCTGGAACAAATCTCCGATAGTACCCAGCCGAACCTAGGAAACTTCGCACCTCTGTCACGCTCCTGGGTGGCTCCCAATCAAGTACTGCCTCAATCTTCGCAGGATCCACTACAACTCCCGCCTCCGAGATGACGTGCCCCAAGTAGTGAACGTCTAGAATCCAGAACTAGAACTTAGAGAGCTTACCATAAATTTGGTGCTCTCGGAGTGTATCCCGTACAACCCGCAAGTGGTAGGCGTGCTCCTCCTCAGTGGTCGAGTAAATCAGTATGTTGTCAATGAATACTATAACAAAACAATCGAGGTAAGGCTGGAAGATCCTGTTCATGAGACTCATGAACACTGCTGGAGCATTGGTCACGCTGAAGGGCATGACCAAGAACTCGTAGTGGCCATACCGACACCTGAATTCCGTCTTCTGCACATCCTCATATCGAAATCTGAGCTGGTGATATCCTGACCTAAGGTCTATCTTTGAGAACCATCGTGCTCCCTTAAGCTGATCGAATATATCGTCAATCCTCAGAAGGGGGTACTTGTTCCTAACGGTCACCTGGTTCAGGCGACGGTTGTCGAAACACAGTCGCAAGCTCCCATACTCCTTCTTGGTGAACAAAATCGGAGAATCCCAGGGTGAAACACTGGGTCAGATAAATCCTTTCCCTTGCAAGTCCTCCAGCAGTACCTGCAGCTCATGAAGCTCAGTGGGAGCCATCCGATATGTTTGAGTAGATATCAGGGATGTCCCGTGGTACAGGTCTATGTATAAATCTATATCTCTTCGAGGAGGTATCCCTGGAACGTCGTCAGGGAAAACATCTGCATACTGATCCAACAGAACAGGAAAACTCGGACTCCGCACTTCAACTGCTCCGAGGATGAGACTAGCCAACTGATGTGTGATCGGCTCCCCTCTCCCCTATGTAAGTCCATCCTGTGCTGTGAAGGTTCCCTTCTCACCGGTGAAGGTGAACTTGGTCCCATCTGTGCGGACACACCGCACTTTGCGCCTAATACAGTCGATCTGGGCATGAACTATAGATAACCAGTCCATACCCAAGATGATTTCATAAGGCCTCGACACCGCTAAAAGAAGATCCCAACTGAAGCTCTCGCCTCCTAGAGTTAGGTCACACTACCGGCACCAGTGCGTAATCATCGAGTCTTCTCCCGTAGAAGTCTCTAGCTGTAAAGATCAAGCCAACGGCTCCATCGGAATTTCCGAGCTCCGAACAAGGGCAACGACAATAAAAGAATGAATCCAACCTGTATCTATAAGAACTGCAGCAAGGGTGGAGTAGACCAAGATAATACCTCAAATCATCTTAGGTGCGCCGTGGTCGTAAGCCTCCGCTGCCTAGAGCTGAGCCTGTCTCTGTCCGCCAGCTCCTTGTGGTCGGGGTGGACCTCCTGGGGGTGGGGGTGGTGGTGGAACCTTGAAACATTGTCCACCACCCGTTTCTCGGCCAACTCTTATGCCTCGTTCTCCTGCTCCCTGCGGACCGCCACTTTCGAACCTCTGCCTCTACCTGGGAGGTCCCTCCACTGTCTGCTGTTCATCTGCATGGTGGGTCGGGCAGTCACGAGCCATGTGGCCCTGCCCGCCGCATGCATAGAACTGTCTGCTCCTTATAAGGCTGGCTATGTGTCGTGTTCCTTGAACAACCTAACCTGTATCCTGAGGTCACCCACCTGATGGTATGGTCTTTTTGGACCCCTGCGACATCTGTTGGCTGCCGGCTATAGAAGACTTTGCTCCGTGATGTCCTGCGGTGGTTCTCGCTGCTGGTGGCTGCTCAGTGAGAAAGATCTACACTAAAAGGGCTCACTCCAGCACCCCTGCCTACATCGGGATGCTAAGGGGAATCATCAAAGCTTTGGTCTCGTGCCTCAGTCCCTGCTCGAAGGTCCAGTCCCTGATGAACAGGTCCCGTACCATATCCGTGGAGTAGCGTGAGAGGTCAATAAATCTTTCCAAGTACTGAGCTACTGTCATACTACCCTACCGCAGATGAAGTAACTCCTGGATGCACACCGCACAGAGGGTGGCTGGGACAAACTATGAGCGGAAGACTCTGACGATAGCCTCCAGCCAATCCTCGACTGCCTGAGGGTTTTTCTCTCTATGGAACCTGTGTGGACTCTGTCGCTGAAACTCATGCAACGCGCTAAGGCGGTGTGCACTCTCTGCTACTAGGACTGGTAGCATCGGTGGCTCAACGGGTAGTGGTACTGCTGGTGCCTCTGCTGTAAAGGGGACCTGCACTGAGGCCTCGTCACTCGGCGGGATACCATCTCTCACGTAACTAGGAACCCTGGCTAGCTGCCTTTGTGGGGCCATCCTGAAAAAAAAAAACAGGTGTGCCACGCTCAGACAATATACCTGGTGAGCTGAAACAAATTAATCACAAAGAAAACCTTTGAAATAAAACACACACGCAATCAGTGTTTTCATGCACTGAATTTGAAATATGAGATCAGGGTCATGGTGTATGGATACGTCGACCTCCGCACAAACACTGGACTCCCTGGACTGAAAACCACACTCAATACTCTTAACACTGTTACTTCACAGAAAGGAAAGATCAGAGTCCTAAGTTATATGGTAGAACTAACTCCTCTGATATCAATTTGTCACGACCCATCCATCGAGGCCCGTTCCATGACTACCCCAAGCCCGACTTCCATAGGCCAGGGTTTAGAGACTAGAACCAAATGCGTAAATCCTGATAAAAAGGGAAGACATTGCCTTTATATAAGTAAACAACACAACAGAGTACACAAGTGAAGTAAGCACTAAGTAAAACTGAGTGCAAAAGTAACTGTTGAATAGTAAATGGGCTAGTATACAAACCCAAATGGAAGTACAGTACAACTGGAAAGTAAAGTACAACAGCAGTAAAGTAAAGTAGCAACCACTGAGTCGTCTTCTAGGAATCCCACCTGAAGGGTGGGTACAGATGGCCTCCACAACACCTCTAGTCCAACCGTCTGCTCCGTGAACGTCTCACCAAGTGGTCCACCTCCGGGTACCGTCCAGCTCTACAAGACTCTACCTCGATCAGTGTTTTCTGTTGTCTGCAACCAAGACAACGTAGTGCGGGAAAGCCCGTGCAGGGGTGAGTATACGATACTCAGTAGGGACTCCGAGACCCCCGAAGGTCTCCTCGAATCCACAAAGGATAAACCACAAAGGAAAGATACAATCATGAAGTATCAACGAACTCTAATTAGGTATATGCCCATACATATACCTAAGTTATCAATCACAGTTCGGCTCTGGATCCCAAGCCCAAGTACAACCCAGTCTATAGAGGAAAGAAGTCAATCACATCGATGATGGTGATTGAAAGTCAAGACTCAGCTCACACAGGTATACATCTTTCATAAAGCGATAGAGATAATCAGATGTAGTCACTATTTCATCTAAGCTATCGTACCCAAACAGGATACAAGTCCAGCTAAGTTGTCGGACGCACACTGGATACAAGACCAACTACTCTGCCAGACCCACACATGATACAAGTAAAGAGGTCAATACTGCCAGACCCACACATGATAAAAGAATAGTAGTCATCATCGTCAAACCCATGGAGGATCCCAGTTTGTTAGTCATCGCTGTCGAACCCACGAAGGATCCCAATACAATAGTCGATGCAGTCGCAGCCAGCTCTAGGGTTCCCGCACACAACATGCTCGATTCCGGGAGGGTCCGCTCCTAGAGCAAGAGAGTTGATACATCAACTGTCACGAAGTCTATAGTTGATGTATCACAAAGCTATGTATTTTCAAAAGAAACCCAATGCAATAGACGGTGCATCAATCGGACGCCCGGTCTGAGAGTTATTGGCTTTTCCATTTCAGGGGCCCGATTGGTTTTTAACCTAAAACCAACCTGACCGTACTCCATCTGCATCCAAACCTCAAGTGGAGTATTCCAAAAGAACCTTATCATCAAAAGTAATTCAATGTAGTTGATGGAATGTCAAACGGATGTCCGGTCCTTAAGTTATAAGCGTTTCTTCTCTAAGGGCCCAGTTGGTTTCGGTTTTGAACCAACCCAACCGTACACAAATGTCACAAAACCTCGAGTGTAATATACTGAAACGACCGTCTCGATCCAAGGATTCTTATACAATAGATGACGCGTTTATCGGAGGTCCGTAGATAATGTTATGGGAAAAAGAGAGAAAAACAGTCCGATGTGGGGGGTCTAGGCCCAGTCTGACCTAGCCCAACCCACCCTGGGTCGGCCCGAATCGGGTGGACCCGACCCGAGTCTGGGTCCAGCCCGGTAGGGCGCGAACCGGTCAATGTGACCCACCCCGGCTCGCCCGGGTGGGTGTGCTGGCTCGGCCAGCTGGCCGAGCAGGGGGCGTGGCCCCTTGTTCCGTGAACGCGTTGCCAGGCTGGCGCCTCTGTCTTCCCCAAATCTTGAGCGGCTGCGGGATCTTCCCCTCGCTGCCACGACCGATGCTGCAACAGGCTTCTGCCAGCGGCGCGCCGGGGCACTGACCCTCTAGGCGGTCGGCCGGTGCCAGACACTGCCTCCGACTGCCGGTGCCCCATGCCACTAGGGTCTTCCGTGGGCCACCAGAGTCATTCTGGTGGTTCATTTTTTCTTACGACTGCGCCTGCAGTCGTTTCGGGGTCCGTACTTCACTGCGATGGCCCCAAATCACCATTGCGGTCCCGTTTCGTCGTCAACAAACACCCCATGAATCACGAACAAAATAGAGGGGTGTATGGACTTGTTCGTTAGTCCGTACCCACCGCGTTAGTGGTTCGAATCATCACCCAACAATTTAAACGCCATATTTGTGAGTATAAAACATGTATATGAAATATACAAAATTCCCCCTACCTCAAAGTTGTTGTAATACGTCGTCGATCCATGGAAGACAAGCGTATCGGTAGATGGGAGTCACGGGAGAACGATGTCGTTCCATCAACAATAAAGGAAGGGTTGTTGTCGTAGGCGACGTAGGCTCCTTGACGTCGATCTGCGTGTGAGGAAGAAGTTTTCGCGTTCTACACCGGGGGTGTTCTTAATTAAAGAATGGTCTTCTTCATCGATGAAGGATCTCCTCTTCTTAATTCTCCAGATCCCTTTCTCATATGTGATGTGCCAAAGCAGAGAAAAAGGGGATCTCCAATTAAAATAATTGCCAGGCCATTCTTATTAATTCCAACGCGGTGCCAAATAAATTAATGATGACATTAATTATTAGATTTGGAAAAATTAATGGGAAGAGGGAGGTGGGAAGGCTCCACCATAATAAATGCGTGGAGTTTTCAATGTAAACAGTAGGGAATTAATGGGGAGTTAAAAGGTTGGGCTCTTGTGGGCCCCACCTCCCAAAATAAAATTTGCGCACCACCAAATTTTATTTAATTTTAGGAATAAACCCCCAAAAAAATTAACTTCCATCCCGCACAAAATGCAACTGTGGTAAAGGTCCCCTTAAAAAAATATCGGCGCTTCGAGTTCATCAATGCCCTCAGAATTCAATTCCGAGCACCGGTTCAAAAGATTGAAACCCCTTCTTGTTCGTTTACTGAACGTACCCAAGCTAAACTTTAGAAAATTATTCCGGGCACACCGGGCCTCAGAATCTAGTTCCATCAGAAACTACGTACTCGTAAAATTACAAATATTTCAAAAAAACAAATTTCCTTGAAATTTACGGGTCTTTACAATAGGGGAAAGAACACTAGTATAGGTTTTTGACTATGGATTTGGGGTAGGGGAGCATAAGACCAAGTTGAGGCTTGCGATGCTGGGATACCTTTTTGGTCTTTTATTTTTTTAGATACTTGTATTGCATTGTATTTACAAGTAATATTCTGACTGATTTCTTTATGCTTGTACCATATTCATCATTTTTGTATATGAGACACTTCTGATTATTATTATGTATTCCAATCTTGTTTGTCTTACTTTTAGTTTTCTGTTGTTTATTTTTCTTCCTCTATTTATTGTATGTTTTAATTTCACTGTGAAACTATGGAAAAGAGGGAATAGTCTCCCCACTGAATCACTTAAGCCCTTGATTCTATTCGATAGCCTCTGGCATTTGGGGAGATGTGCTTGGGGTGATGTGGCCAACCGGGCTCAGGGCACTGTTTTGGGTGGCATCTGGGTCCTTGATGTTACAAAGTGGTATGAGAGGATTTTCTTTTCTGGTTTGACTTATTGTTTAGTGACATTATATAGGGATAAGAATTAAATGGAGATTAGTAAAAAACCATGATCAGGAGTAGCTACTATGCGTACAATGAAAATCCAAATTTCCTTAAATTGAGTTCTGATTTTCTAGATTTTGACTATTACAATTGATTTGATTTCACAATTCGGTGACAAACATGAAATCTACTATTACTATTGATGCAATTGTGGGTTCAATTTTAGTTTCGACCTAATTATATGAGGGTGTGGCATCTCTTTCATCATATAGACACTTGTTAGAATCACATTCCATGCATTATGCCATGCCATCTAGGATGCATTAGAGATTGCATGTTGTTGTGATAGTTTAGGTGATATTTGTGCCTATTGTTGTATTATTTGGGTACAATATATAAAGGTGTGATGTCATCTTTTATTGCATAAGGATTATGGGACTTTATGAATTGGGAAATGATCCACCAATGAAATGTAAATTTTGAATGAACATGTTACATGTATTGTTTGAATGGGAGACATGTTTTGGGTTCATGAGGTGTTATGGTCCCTCATAGGCTCCGAAATTGGTAAAACCTTGGTTTAATTTCCTAAATAACTTAATGTGAAATGGAAATGGAAACTTGAAATGATGTATAAAGACTTGACCTAGACCCGGATTTTGAGTTCCAAGAGTCATAGGTTCTAGTGGATCATTGTATTTTCATTGTACAGTCCTAGCTTGAGGAGAAGACTGTTGGTTTGGCTTGGTTTCTAGGAAGATTTTGAATTTTCCTACACTTTTTGAGCTTTGTGCTTTGATTTTTTTCTTTCTTGAGGCATATTTTTGGCATTTTAGAGACATTCCACCATGACGACCTCTAGTGGTACGCCGCGATGGATGCGACGACCATAATTTAGAGACGGTGGGCCATGGGCTACCAGTTTATCCTCCTATAGTGCCAACTATTGAACCTAAGGCTATTCAGGACACAAGTGTTGAGGAACAGTTCCTCATGGGCTTCTTTCAATATATGCAAACTTTCATGGAGCACACCATCCATCCTTGACTGTGGTTGAGCTGACACGGGTGTTCTAGTAGTAGCAGCCTCCTACATTTTAAAGGAATGGAAGACCACAAGTTGTAGAAATATGGATAGAGACCACATTAGCAATTTTTGATCATCTAGAGACATCTCCAGAGTGGAGGGTCAAGCTCACGACTTACATGCTACGTGGAGCGGCAAAGAGATAGTGTGGAATTTTGAACCAGGATGATGGGATGTGGAATATGGGTTGGGCTGAATTCCAAACCTGCTTCTATGAGTATATTTACCCTACTACTCTGCAAGAAAAGAGGTCTAGTGACTTCATTCGTCTAGAGTAGGGCACGATGATGGTTATGGAATACTCATCAGGCTTTACAGAGCTACATCATTTTGCAATGATGTATCTTATAGAGGAGCTATTGAGGGTGAGATGCTTCGAGGAAGGTCTCATACATGCTATCAAATATTTGTTCAATGTGTTCATGTTTCCTTATATCAATGAGATTGTTAATAACGCATTGATTATAGAGAGGAACCTGAGGAAAGCTTTGGGTATAGAATAGGGGATTGTTGTTTCTCACCCTAGGGGATCCAAATATATATGAAGGAAGCGCTGTTTTGATGCTTCTTGATACGTGAGTGCTATTCAGTCTGTGGGTTCATGTATCTTGGTATATTTCTATCAGTGTGGTCGGAAAGGAAACGTAAAAAATTAGCATTACCATGACCTAGTTGAGTTTCCATCTTGTAGTAGAATGGGGAACATGCAGCGGTTTTTCAGGACATTCCATCCAGTTGTGAGTGGTAGGGGGTCAGCTCTGACATTAGTTTTAGGAGCAGGTTCATCAACTCCATGTTATGCTGGGAGTCAAAGTAGTATAGGCTGGTCATTCCAGAGTAGTGTTGGTCGTGGCCGGGGTAGCCAGACATAGGGTTCTCAGAGACAACAGGGCGGATCAACTCAGGGTAGCTAGGTAGGGTCACAGGGCCACGGTAAATTCCAGACTTATGCAGTGCAACAGAACCAACCAGAGTTGGATCCTGGACCATATATAGAACTATGTATGATCTTATTAGGTTCTAATATTGAATATTCTCTTTTCAATACAGGTGCCTCTCACATTTTTATCTCTGCACAAGTGGTTAAAATCATGGGGATTCTGGTTATGCTTTCTAAGGGTGTTTTGACACTAGACACACCATTGGGAGTTAGAATGGGTGATGTATTACAGTGTATAGAATGTCCCCTTGAAGTTGGTGGGTGACACTTCTTATAGAGTTTATATGTCCTCGAGATGATCTAGTTTTACATCATTCTCCGAATGTACTATAACATCGATTATCAAGCGTGCATTGACTGCTATCACTGGAGGGTGATTTTCACATCACTAGAGGGTTAAGTGTTTATTCACAAGGGTGAATGTGATGTCTAGGAATGAATAGATAGACCCAAACACTATGGGATTGGTTAGATGAAATCACAAATTTCTAGTTTGTTTTTGGATGATCAAGGAGTGAGTCAGGAAGAATTTTCTCTAGTGGTTGAGCATTTTCGGGACATTATTCCCTATGAATTTTTAGGTTTACCTCCAGAGATATAGGTGGATTTCTTCATCATACTAGTGCCAGGAGCTATGCCAGTATCTATTCCTCCTTACAGGATGGCTATGACGGAGTTGAAGGATATGAAATGTATGTTAGATGATTTTTATGGGAAGGGATTTATCAGACCCAATACTTCTCCATGGTGTTTTTCTGTCCTTTTTGCGAAAAAGGAAGAAAAAACTCTTAGGATATGCGTGTATTATTGAAAACTGAACCATCTGATTGTTAAAAATCGATATCCTTTGACACAAATAGATGACATGTTTGATCAGATTTGAGGAAATTGAGTGTTCTCAAAGATTTAATTGAGGCCAAGATATCATCAGGTGTGTGTTCAAATTGTGGACATACCTCATACAAACATTCTTAGCAAGTATGGGTTATAAAAGTATTTGATTATGTCATTTATTCTCATGAATGTGCCAGTGTTTTTCATGTCATTGATGAAATGAGTTTTCCATCCTTACTTGGATGATTTTTTGTGAGTTTTGTTGATGATATCTTGGTGTATTCTCACAATCAATACGACCATGCCAATGATCTTGATATCATTATGAATACACTGAGAGAGCATCAATTATATGATAAGATCCCAAAGTTCTGCTTTTGGATGGATCAGATTCTCTTACATGGTCACATCATCTTAGTGACAAGAGTATCAGTTGACCCAGAGAAGGCAAGAGCTATAATTTCATGGGAACAACCCAAGAATGTGTTTGAAATATAGAGTTTCTTGGGGATGGATGGGTACTACATTAATTTTATACTGGACTTATCACACTTATCATCACTATTTACAGGCTTGAATGAGAAGGTTGTGAGGTTTTTGTGGTTAAAATCTTCTAACACAACCTTCTAGGAGCTGAAAGGGAGGCTAGCATTAGCACAAATCCTGATACTTCTAGAGTAGGGAAAGAGCTAAACGGTGCACTGTGAAGCTCAGAGTATTGGGCTGAGGGAATTAATGATGTAGGGAGATTGAGTTGTGACATATGGGTCATGGTAGTTGAGGTCTCATGAGAAGAACTAGCCTACATATGATCTCGAGTTAGCTGCAGTTATTCATGCATTTCGTTGTTGGAGTCACTATTTTCTGGGAGATAGTTTTGTGTTGTACAAGGATCAAAAAATCCCTAAGTATATTTTTACATAGCGTGATCTGAATTTGAGGCAGTGACGGTGGGTCAATTACCTACAATCCTTTGACTTCAAGCTTGCCTACATGCCTGGCAAGGGCAATGTAGTGGCCGATGCACTGAGCAAGAGGAATCAGATATTGGCAGTGCAGTAGGCCAGTAGTGAGTGAAATCTTAGGGATTTGTTTTCTAATATGCATCTAGAGGTGTACGATAGATAGAGTAGTACTTTTCTATCATCCTTACCTACGACCTCTACCCTTATAGAGTGAGTTAGGATGAGGCATCTATCAGATTCAGAAGGCCTAGTTCTACGGGAAGGTGTGGCACGCCAGGACCCTCCTCCTGATTGGATGGTAGGCGATGATGAGATTCTACGTATCCATGGACGTGTTTGGATTCCAATGGATATACGCAAGGAGTTAATGTAGGAGTTTCATGCTATATATTGGGTTGTACATCCCGGGGTCACCAAGATATATTGTGACTTGCGACGAATGCACTGGTGGCCGGGAATGAATAGGGAGGTAGCTGGTTTTTTACTAGGTATTCCACCTATCAGTAGGTGAAGGCAGAACAACAATGGCCATCTGGGATTTTACAATAGTTACCTATCCTAGAGTGGAATTGGGATGAATTTGTTGATGGATTTTGTGATAGGTCTGCTGAGGTATCCTTGAGGTAATGATTCAATGTGGGTTATTGTTGACAGGGTTACGTAGGTCGCAAATTTCTAACCAATCACGGAGACCTTCAGTGTAGATGATCTTGGAAAGTTTTACATCATAGAGGTGGTAAGACTATATGGGGTCTCGTGCACTATCATTTCAGATAAGCACATTCCATTTTATGTATCGTTTTTGGAATATTTATTCAGAGAACACGGGGTAAACATGTGCTTCTAAGAACATCATACCACCCTCAGACAGATGGCCAGTCAGAGCGTATGATACAGGTGCTAGAGGACATGCTTTGAGCATGCATCATAGATTTTGGGGGATCTGGGGAGAGGCACATTCCCCTAGTTTAGTTCACCTACAATAATAGTTATCAGGGGATGATACAAATGGAACTTTACTAGGATTTATACAGTAGTCCATGTTGTTCTCCCCTATGCTGGTTAGAGGTAGGAGAGGTAGCTTTACTAGGACCATGTCTTGTGCAGGAGACTTCTAAGAAGGTCCAATTGATTCAGAAGTAGATGGTTGCTACATAGTCTTATTAAAAATCATACGCCAATCACTAAATATGACCTCTATAGTTTTAGTTTGGGAATCATGTTGTCTTACATTTTTTATTGAGGCTGGGACACAGGCAGATCATGAGATAATGTAAACTTTCACCAAGATATGTTGGGCTGTTTGACATTCTAGAGAGAGTCATGTTGTTTTCTTATTCATTGTAGTTATCTTAGAGGTATCAATCCATGCACGACGTCTTCCAGGTATCTCAGTTGTGATACTATCACTCAGTCTCGTCTCACGTTTTTCAGCCCAAGTAGGTTGAGTTGTAGGTTAATGTGTCCTTTGAAGAGCATCTGATTTTTATAGTTAATAGGAGCACAATGGTTCTCTGAGATTGGTTAGTTCCTCTAGTGCAAGTGCTATGGAAGCATGGTCATTTATAGGATGTGACTTGGGAGAGAGATTCTGACGTACGTGCTCAGTGGCCAGAGTTGTTCTCATACAAATCTTGACCACCCTTCAGAGAGAAATTTAGAGATGAATTGCTATAATTGGGGATGATTGTTGGATCTTGGGTTTTCATAAGAGGTATTGTCTCTCTTATTTTTAGTTAAATTGCCTTTTTATGGCCTTATTTGAATTCTTGACTTGATCACGGGTTTTCTGGAGGTGTTTGGGGCTTGTTCGGAGGCTCGAACCAAGTTTTGGGCTGAAAATGACCTTGAGCACAGTTTGTGCATGGTTAGAAAAACTGTGCGATAGCTCTGAAAAGTTTAAGGTTTTTAGTAAAACTTATTTACATTGTTTCCACATGTTTAATCAACTGTGTGGGGTAACTGTGCAAAGGGACCCTTGATAGATAGTGAGGTGTGCACGGTTTCCCTATGGTTTTAGAAACCGTGGGGTTAAACCTTGTGACCCTAATGTGTTTTTTTAAAACTTCATAAATTAAAAACTGAGTTTTTCAAAACCTAATTGTATTTTCCTCCCTCACACAGTAGCTCCCGGAGCTCTCCCTTGAGGATCTTAACCTAGGATTTGATCTAGTTCATCTGTCCTACCTCTGTTTCGATCAATGGTTGTCTTGTCAGATCCACAACAGTAAGTCCTCAATTCCTTTTTAGTCATTATTGATTCTTTAGAACAACGACTGCACTATTTGGATTTATTCTCATATGACCTAATATCATATTCTTCTTCTGTTATTAAGATTTCTTCCAAACAATGAAGAATAAGGAAATCCTACTAGAAGAGCTGTCTACTACTGAGCTGAGGTAGGTGGGCTATACTTTATTTTATCTTTTTGAGTGCTTTCTGGGTGTTAAGTCATTTCTCCGCCCATAGGACCTTCCAGAGAGGCCACATTTTTTTAGTCAATTTCTTTTTATAGTTGTATTCAAACCTAGTGGGGATATTACTATATGTTTTATTTGGGTCCGTTAACACCCTTTTCTCATTTCATGGTCACCCAAGGGGTGGACCTTAAGGAAATATGATACTTATGCATATTTAAACCACCCATGGGATGTTTTCTTGTGCTTTACTAGTTAGTGGAAGCCTGTTAATGTCTTGAGAGCTTGAGTATTTTTTTAAGGATATGTACTGCTTCCTTGATTAATGAATATCATGTTAGGACTTGTCTATTTTGATAGTTTAGCTTATTAAATGGATAATATGAGTGGATATTGCTATATGTTAATGACTAATTAAATGTTTAAAGGTTTATATGGGAAGGTAGGCCCATATTATTGTTTTGATAAGTGGTTTACATGAGTGGGTATACTCATGGATTGTGCGGGTTGATGTGAGTTGGTATACTCACATGGAATGTTTGTTTACATTGAATGTTTGAATGAATGGATATGGAACACTGTAGTGGATGCCTTGGTTTGACTCTACCCCTTGGGTCTTGAATCTATGGGATAACTCAAGCCTTACTACCCCTTGGATCTGGCTTTCTTCGGCTCTCATATGACTTTCTATTTTCATGCTCCTAGGACCCCCATCAATGATTAAACGAGTTTCCACAAGGGATTCCCATGGGACTTGATGGGATGCCATGGACAATCTTCTTAGATCCAGCCCTCTGTGGCCTAGATGTTTTACATGGATTCCTTGGTACATGAAAATTTGGATCTAGCCCTAGTAGTCTACACTTCACTATATAGCATGGTTGGAGAATACTTAACTTATTTATATAGCAGGGTTGTGCGATACAAGATACAGATGGATGTACGGTGTGGCTGTGTGACTTGATTGTTTATTTTACTTAAAGCTGCCTTGTTAAAAGATGACTCTTATATAGGTATCCATGAGGGCTGATTGGTTTTACTTAGTGGGGTATACATATTCCATGGGCATTCACTTCACTTTGCTTCTTGTTTACACTTGATAGCACTTTTGTAGAATTGTTGTTAGAACTGTATATACCTTAGTGGTTGCCTACTGGTATGTTTATCTCACACCCTATTTGGGATACCTTGGGGACCCAAACGGATTATATATTTTTAACTGATGATAGGGGACAACGCCCCCTATGGGTTGTTGACTGTGGATTTAATGTTGGGGAGCATAGGACCAAGCTGAGGCTTGTGATGCTGGGATACCTTTTTGTTCTTTTTTTATATACTTGTATTGCATTGAATTTCCATGTACTATTCTAGCTAATTTCTTGATTCTTGTACCATATGCATAATTTTTGTATGTGATACACTTCTAGTTATTATTATGTATTCTTATCATGCTTGTCTTACTTTTAGTTTTTTGATGTTTATTTTGCTTCTACTATTTATTTTATGTTTTACTTCTATTGTGATACTCTGGTAATGAGAGTATAGTCTCCCCACTAACTCACCTAGACCCTCACTGCTAGTTGAAAGCCTCTCGTGTTTGGAGAGATGTGCCTGAGGCCATGTGGCCAACCGAGCTCATGTCACCGTTTTGAGTGGCATCCGGGTCCAACACATTACATGAATGGTCTTTCATGGAGAAACAATCCTCTATAATGTAGATATAGTTTTTGAGAATTTATTTTTATAGGTTATTGGTAATATTAGTAAGTTATTGTGTGAGGTTATATTGACTGGTTAAGGGTAGAATTTATAGGGGTATTTTTGAATAAAATATTCATTAGTTCATTATTTTTTCTCAAGACTACCAATAATGATGTTTATTATGCCTGTAAATAATAATTGGTGCATGATAGGGTGAAATAATTATTTCTTATATTATCTAATATGAAAATAATTATTTATTTAACTTATAATAAAAATATCATATTTTATTGTCTTCCACTATTCACTTAAAATCGTCTTTTTTCAAAAAATACCAAAAATAACTATAAGATGATTTTAGTACGATGATTTAAAAAATATATCCCTTTTATCAAAATAATTTACTAAATTTGATATTTTTAGTTTTTAAATAAAATACTATTTTTTGGAAAATAAAATTTATTATGAAACGAGAAAATATCTAACCCATAGAAATATTAATTACAATTTAAAATTTTAATATAGTTTTTATGTAAAAATAAATATTTTTGTTTAATTTTTTTATGAATGTAAAATTTTATTTCAAGAATTTAAATTTATAAAAAAAATATTTTCATAAAAATAAAACATCTATGTTTTAATAGAAATACAATTATGGTTAATTTATGTCAAATATTTATTTTATCTATTTTTAACACATCTATTTAATTATCTTATGGCATAAATTATTTATATTTATATTTAATAATATACCTAAATAATATTTTAAAAATATAAAAATATGATTATTATTCAACCATTCAGGTTAATATTCCAAATGGCTAGGTTACAATTCCAATGGTTATATAGGTCTTATACTTTATATAAATAGCCTTCAATTACATTATTCATCATTTTATTTAATTCCTATAAAGGTTATATATTCTTAATTTTCAAAATGTTGATTACATTACTAATGTTTTTTATAGCATTGTTTACGAGTGTGATTATTTTGGGTGACTAGGATTACCCAAATTTCCCTATTTTAGTTATTTTCTTTTCTTGTGCTTATTTTCACATTGTACTTATTTCAATTTTATTTGGTATATTTATTATCTAAATGAAATTATTTATAATAAAGTGTTTTTTGTTTTAATTATGTGGTGTATGTGTTTAACAATATACTATAATATAAAATATGAAACTTTTGTATTCAGAAGGAAAATTCCATATATAAAAGTCTAGGTCATTAGATCAATGGTGGGTCTAGGAAAGGTCACTCTAATCCTTGGGTCACACCCCATTATAAGAGTTAGGGATAGTGAACTACCTCCCTAGGGTCAGTCCCTCACACATCTGCTTTTGATCACTACTCATGAAAAGAAAAATCATTGGAATGCAAGACAATAAATTAAAAACATCATCATTAATATGTTTCACTAAATGTAGATAGACGATCGTTTAACTTTATGTATTTGTTGCACCTCATAATCATGTTGTAAATACCACCTTAGTCACAACTTTACCTTTCATGAGATATCATGGGAACTCATCCTTCATTCATTGGTAATATCTTCAATGAGTTTCAAACATCCTTCTATCCTTTTCCTTTATTTTTAATAATTCATCAATTTCTTTGATAATTTTTCATATCTCTAATTCCAACTCCTTTTTTAAAAATAAAAATTATCATAATTTATGAAGATATATATCTCTATAATTCCATAAATATGTAATCTTGATTTATGGATAAAATAGAGTTTCTCTATGTTTCCCTAATATCTCTGTATAGATTCAAGTATGATGGAAAACTCTTCCAAAAATACTTATTAAATTGAAGTCATATTTATCCCCCAAAATTACATATTTCCTTCTTGAAAGATAAGATACTCAAAATTTATAATACAAAACACACATTATTTCTCCAAACTCTATGATTATGCCAAGTGTACAAGATATTAAATGTGTAAAAAAACCTATTTTACTGTTTGATTTAATAATCCGTATATTTCTATACTATATATAGAATTTAATTAAAATCCTATCTTAAATTTTCCCAAAATTAGTCCACCATGGTGTGTTACTCATCAGAACACCCATTTTGAACCTCTAGGGTATGTATGAATGCCTCAATTACTATTTCAAGGTCAAGGTAAACCTTTGATTCTATGATATTCTGGATGCTAAACATTTTATATATGAAAATATTAGATTTAATGATTGGCTATTACTATATAATGGGAATTGATGAATTCACACATTCCATGGAATTATACAATGAATGATTTTAGAACAACACACTTTGGTGGTTTGATATGAAAATAAAATATTTAAATGAAGTTTTCCATATTTGTGGATATATTCTGTCGATCATGTTTTTTTACTTTCACCTGGATTTAGAAGTCTTATTTATGAGTGAATTAATGGTGCATCTACTTATAGAAAATCAAGGAATATTACTAAATAATATATTGCATACTTTTTATAAAAATTAATAGGAATCCATTTAATGAAGTCAAAAGTTATATTTTTGAAACTGTGGAAATTAATTTTGGGGAATAATTCATGTAATATGTATATAGTGGATATTTTGATATTATAAGTCTTTTATTATGTTGGATATTAGACCGATATAGATATTTGAATTTATGGAATTATATAAAGAAAATATAGATTCATATTTTGTGGATATATATTGGAAAATATTTATTGGGTGAAATATAGAAAGTCATGGCTATTATTTTGCATGAATTTAATTGATAGTGAATGTTTCCATCATTTGTATTTACATGGACTCTATTTATAATGAAATATTTGAGTAGATATTTTTTGAAAAATTAATAGAGGATCCATATAAGTAATTATGAAGATTGATGAGATATCTTTGACCATTAAATAAGGATATATTTTTGGAATATCTAAAACATTACGGTGATGAATTGTGAATTGAATAAATTTACTCAAATTTGAAGAAGATTAATGGAAACATTTTCCCATTATGATCATGGTAAATTGAATATCGAAAATGAGGGAAACATGGAGATTATCTTAAAGATATAGAAATATATTTCACTAAAAAATAGAGAAGAATCATGGAGTAAATAGTTTAAATTATAGATATGTAATAGAAATAAAAAGATGAAGAAATAAATATTTCTCATTGAATATATGTTCAAGGGATAAGAACAAGAAGTTTATCCTTTAAATCTCATTCAATATTATCATGTAAAAAATATTGTGATCATGGTTATTTTAAAAAATTTCTTATAAAGAGAAGGAGTGATGTGGTGATATGTTAAAACTAATCTATAATTAGTACGTCAATATTGACAATTTTTTTCTCTTTTTTCAACTTACACGCCAAAGTGTTTTCATTTCTCAAGTAGTGAGAAAATAACGAGACTAGGGGAGTGGCCCTTGGTAGGTTAAGAATAATCCTTAAATGTTAAAGGGGAGTGATCATAATATTGGATTGAACTTGCTGAAAACTACTATTTGACAATGTGTTTAGTAGATCTTGGTACATTGAAACACTATTGTTGTATTCTCTTTAGATTATACCAAAGTGGGAGAACCATGTAAAATTTTTATGTCATGTTTAAATGATTTACATACTTTTTTACAAGTCACAAATTAATATGTGTGGATTATTTAATCATTGATAAAATTGGATTAAAGAAAATATAATAAAAATAACAATTGTATCATTATTGAAAGAATAAATTTGGATTTACCCTACTAATAATGAGGTAAATTTCATTTGGGGGAGCGGTATTTTGAGGATTAACTGTTTAAATTAGAACAAGCTTCCTAGACGAATTCACCCCCTCTCAGGGTATCTCTCACAAAATAAAAGTTTGGAACTAATATTTGGTATTAGAGCACTAATATTTCTTATTCTATTTTTTTGAATTGTTCTAATTATTTATTTGAGTTAAATTTTACATGCTGTTATTCTACCTATAAAATATTTTAATAACAGGTAAAATTAAATGAATATGATGAAGAAATATAGTTGAAAGTGATTTATGTATAACATAAATTTTTTTGGTTCTAGTGTGGATTAGTTGAAAAATTCTAATATATTTAAAATGGACTAAAATAATAAACTAATTATGAATCTATTAATTAATTCAATGGTGTATTAACATTAGCTTATGAGCTTGATTTCATGAATTCTGTTGAATATACTAATGATGAATATATATCAATAAATTTTAAGGTGAAATCTATTGAATTATTAGAGGATTTATATCCAAGAATATAAGAATATATCATGAATATAAATAAAGAGGATGAGGTTCTTGGGATCCATGTTAGAGGAATAAATATTTAGATAGAAATGTTAAAGTGAATAAAAAAAGATTGGTTGAATTTTCTAGCAACCTAAGGTAAAATAATTATATCCAAGACAATTAATTAAAATAAATGTCATCAAAGACATGAAAGATTAAATTTAGTTCCATGGTGAATTTCCTTATCTCAAAATAATTTTAAAATTTTAAGGCCTGAAAGGATTTAATTTTTTTCACGCATGAAAGAATTGGTCAAAGAGAATCAAAGTCAGAAACAAAAGAAGGTGATCCTTAAGGATTATATTACTTAGATGAGAACCAACATAAAGGAACTAAGTGACACATTTGATGTGATATCCCATGAATTAGAGGATTAAATTTCTAAGGCGAAAAATTCTCAAGGAAGACACAAATCCTCAACTTGAAGCTATAAGTAAAAATGTCCCACTACATAAAGAGGAATTGATCTTAGTTAGAAAATAAGTAGAGCATACAGATATTTGGGGTAATACTATTATAAAAGTGTATTTAAATTTTAAATTTTATTATCCCTTAAAATTGATAGATAGATGAAGAAAAAGTTTGCTAAATTGAAGAAGGATTATAAAAAATCATGATGACACAAAGGTTGTATTTCATGGGAAAACTCAATATTGGCCATGATAGAAACCCTTTCAAGTGTGAGATGAAGGAAACCATGGGTGTTACCAATAAAAGGAAAAATTATGGATATAATGAAAACACTTACAAAAAGTTCTTTAAAATAGGTAATTACCAAGGAAGAGTTTCCAAAAGAGGTATGAAGATAGCCGATTTTATTATATATTCATATTTATAGTTTTCCTATGAATTGTTTGAATATATTTCTTTCGGTATATTTCATGGAAGATTTCTAAAACAATTTTACCAATAAAAAATTTATGTATTTTATTATAGTAATTATTGCAATTATTATCATGTCTTCAGTAGATATCTCATAAGAACATTGGCTATAATGAATAGAGAGAAGTCGAATGCATTCAATGTCTGGTCTATTCTTTCAAGAAATAAATTTATTTGGTTGGTTAAAAATATTACTCAACTAAAAGTGATTTGAAGAGGAGTTCCAAATTTAGTGACCAATTAATGGTTTCTTGGAAAGAAAAGAAGACTATTTGGAAAATATAAAGGATTAAGAAGGTTGCTAATGTAGAATAATTATCCCAAAACAGGGTATTTATTTAGAAGGAAAATGATTTATATAGGAAAAAACAAGGCACCATGATGGTTTAGAAAAGATAAGTGTAATCAGAGACATGTCAATAGATATGTAGTGGAAAGAGAACCCAAGGAATAAAAACTTATGATTCAATACATGAATAAAAGAAAATTTATTTGAAAAATAAATAGATGTTTTATTCTATAAAAAATATTTTTTATATTAATATCAAAATCCAATGATAAAGGAAAATTAGTGGTCCATGGTGACTCACTATCTTCCTCAACTTGAAGAAATTGGAAGATCCCCTCTCCCTTGTATTGAAATTCTATAATCATTATTGATGTATTACAATATTTATGGGAGATATGATCCATATGGAAATTGAAATGAAAAAAATAAAGTTGTATCAAGAATTGATCAATAATTACAAATATTGTTGGTGTCCTGCTAAATCTAGAATTATAGTATAAAGGTGAAATAAGTGGAATCAATGGAATCATAATTCAAATCATGTTATAATTAAAGTATTTATGTCATGATAATATATTAATCAATTGGAATCAAATATTGATTAATTAAGAGGATAGTTTGATAGAGAAGCTGTAAAAAAGGAAATACTATATCTTTTTGATTTTACCTAACAAATTATTCACCTAATTATTCTTAGGATAAAAAAATATACTAAAGATATATGACTATCATACTTAATATCAATGATCTACTTTATTTTAGAGCGATGGATTTTAAGGATATTTTTTATCCAATGAATATGATAGTGTTTCCCCCATCAACCAAGAATGATATATAGTAGAGTAAAGAAGAAATTAATTTTACAAAATTTATTTCTATAACTAATCCTTTGAATGGAAAACTAGTATGACATACACACTTAGTTGTTCATGAATTTTTACTGTTGGTTTTTTGAATGTGTGATTTAGAAAACATGGGAGTTTCTTGGTTGGATTTAATTTTTATAGTTTCTTGAATGTTATAAAATCAAGAGAGTGAAATGAAAAGAATGATGTCAGTGAATTATACTATTTTTTTCTATATTGAGTTCTGAATCAATAGGATTCGAGGTTTTTTTGATGAATCCTTAACAACTGGTATGTTCACTCACTTCAAATATTTGAGAATTTATTAATAATTAGAAATAGTTTTTATGATTGAAATTAAAATATGAAATCATAGTGAACAAGTGAATATTGAGATTTAATTTGAAGGCGACTGTATTTAAAAAGGGGATCCATGTCTCTTAAAATTTAATTCATGGAATATAATGATAAAGGGGGAGAATATTTATTTAATATTCCCCTATTATCTTCATAGATAAAGATGGATATTTTCATTCTTATATTGATAGCAGAGTATTCGAGCTTGTGTTGGGGGAATTTAATAATAAGAGTTGAATTTATTTTCTATTTCTCTTAAGGTAATAGTTTTCCAAATATACTACATTTTTTAATTTTGGTTGAAGTTATTCTTTGTATTTGATGGAAAAGGGGGAGAAATAGAAACATCATGATTCTACGTAGTAGATTAAAATTCTTATTAGAGTTTTATTAATATCAAAGAAATAAATATCATTCTATTTGATTCAAGATTAGTGTTTCTAAGAGTTCTAATTGTGGATTGTTTGGTTATCTAATTTTGAATGGATGTTAGAGTTTTACATTTCATCAACCACAATAAATGATCATAAGTGTTTATTAACCATGAAGTTTATGTCAAACACCTTAAGAAGATAAAATAATTTTGGTTATATCAATACTATAAAAAGATCTATTAATTCATGAAGGATTTTTACTTTGAGTGTCGAATGATTTGGAAGAATTTTGGTGGTAATATGCTTAATTACATGGCATGGAAGTTCCATTCATTATATTATTAGGAGTTCACTATGGTTTGTTGATGATCATGACTTAGTGAAATGGGTAGAGTGGAGTTGAATTTATCATGGAACATTAATGTTATAGGAAATGAGCATACATGTAGTACCATGATGTGTTACATGAAATTTTATCCAAAGTAAATGATAAGTGGTGTCATTTTGATGGTCATGTTGATGGTCAATAAGAGGAAGCCTAGGTGGAAATTAATTTATGATGAAAAAATAAGATTTTTTTATGGATATGGTAGTTTGGAAGCATACCAATGAGAAACAAATATATCCAAAACATGTGTATTTAGGTTCATTGATCTTTCATATAAAAGTAGATAAAATGGGAATTAAGAAAATGATACAACGTGGTAGATGACATTTTGTCTGTCTCAAGTTATAGTACTCAACACAAAATGGGAAATAAGTCACGAAATAGGTTTCTTCATATGGTGTTTTTATTATAACATTACTATCCTTGATGATTAATGTTTTTCTATATAGTTGAGTAAGGCTTAGTCAAGGTTTAAATTTAAAATGGTTATATTTATTAGAGGTTGAATATTTGAAGGCACAAAATCATAGAGACAACATTTGAACATGTATAAAAATGGGTATGTATGAATTAATACATTTTGGGGTGGTTTGAAATTGGTGTTTTATAGAATACGACATTGCGGTTTTTTTATCTAGAAATAAAATCATGAATTTTTTATTCTTATTTTTTGGAATATCTTTTGTTGATGAAGTTATTTGACATTTAATTGCATTTTAAAGACTATTTTATGAGTGAGTTCATGGTAGTATAACATGAATAATGTCAAGGAATATTCAAATAGAATATCTTGATTACTTTTTACTAAAATTGAGAGGAATTTATTGTATCAAGTTGAAGGTGATATTTTGGAATGTGTGTGCCTTAATTATGTTGAATAATTCATTGGATAGTTATAGAGAGGATGTTTGTCTATTATAGAGCATTGATTATGGTTGATCATTGACTAATATGAACATTTTAATGGTTGGAATAGAAAAGATACAATATAGATTCATGTTTTATGGATATATCTTTGGAACAAATTTAATGGTTCAGATATGGGATGTCCAAGATATTTGTTGGTATGTATTTAATGGAGAGATAATGTTTCCATCATTGGGATTTGCATGATATATATTCATAATGAAATATTTGACAAGATATTTTTTGAAACATTAATAGAGTATCCCTGGAAGAAAATATGAATATTTAACTAAGACATGTTTGATCATTAAATAAATATATATTTTTAGAATATCAATATCATTATGTAAATGACATATGTCTTAAATACTTTGAATCAAATTTTAATAAGATGAATAATAGAATTTTATAATTATGCTCATGAATAATTGAAGATCTAAAATGAGGAAAAATTTTAGATTCAATCAAGGTTGGATAAATATCATTCTCTACCAAAGTTAAAGAGTACAATGGATTAAATATTTAGAATTATAGATCTATTATGGAAGAAAAAATAAGAATAAAGAATTTTCACTCGTTGAATTTCATTCAAATGGGAAAAAATAAAGAGTTTTCCATTGAATACTCATTTAGGATCATTATGAAAAGAAAATGTGTGATCATGGTGATGTTATAAACTTAATTGTTAATAAGAGAAATATCATGAAGATAAACAAGCACATATCTATACTCAGTGCATTGATAAATAGTGATTTGTTCATATGTTGAATTTCATTCTAAAATATTTGCATTCTTGAGTAGTGAGTATAGAGAGATGTGAGAGAGTGAACATCGGAAGGATGTTCATCATCCCTAAATATTTTAAAGAGGAGTGACCCCTATCTTAGAGTGAGATTTTCTAAACCTACGAATTAATAGTTCATTTAATTTATTCTCATACAAGGATACATAATCTATGTATACTCCTTGGAATATCCTAGTGTGGGAAAACCAAGTAAAATTATTGTGTCGTATTTGAATTATTTACTTATTTTATATAATACATAATTCAGTGTGTGTGGGTTATGTAATAATTAATTCAATTGGATTAAAAAAAGATAATAATAAAAAATATTAGATAATAATCAAAATAAGAACATGAGAGTGCTCAAAGTACAATGAGCTCCTAAAAATTTAATCCAATTAAATTTTAGAGATTAAGTATTTAAATTAAAACCTGTTTCTTTACTCGATTATCCTCCATTATAAAGGTATATCTCACTGAAGATCATTTGGACCTAATGGGTACCAAACTATAACTATTCTTCAAAAAATGGAAAAAACCTATGTAGATGCTTGAAATTCTAGTAGTATTTGAATAATATTTATCTTTTAAATTTCTAATATGGAAATATAAATAACACTTTTTTCCAAACACTCCATAAGGATGAGTTATTAGAGTTTCTTGATTAAAAACATTCAATACACTCAATTATTGTTATTTTGAAATATAATTAAAGATAATTTAATGGAAAATGAAGAATAAAATATTGAATTTTTTGTCCTATTACAAACTAATGCATGTTATAAAATTAACACACATAAATATTGTGGTTATAGATACTCTATAATATTTACTGATGTTTTTAGAAGACATGGTTATGTACTTATAAAAAGTCACATGTTTTAAAACTTTGGAATATTGAAGTTATTAAATAAATTATAGATTATGTTTGGTAAAAGTATTATGGAACTTTGATTAGATCAAAGTAATGAATATTTTAGTCTAATAATTCATTTATCATACAATAGTGTGTGACATTATATCATATCATACACCTTCACGATAATTATAATAGAACTATGTATTTAGAAGGATGATTCATAATTTTTTAGCTGTACTTCTATTAGAAAAAATATCTCTTAATCTTTGTTGGGTTGTGTTTTTTTACAATATTGATGAAGGGTGTTTGTAAGGAAGTAAAAAGAAGGTGGTTCCCATGCTTGGTGAAGTAAAGGTTCACCATGACCATAATTACACCCATAAAATTAGGAATGTTGATAAGGAACTTCCCACGATGAGAAATTGAAATGGGACCATGCCTATAATGGTCCCCATGGTGGAATCACAATTTTCTTGTCCAAAATAGGAAATGCAGGTGACCATGCATGTTTTGGAGGTGGTTGTGGTCAACAAGAAGAGTTATAGGCCAATGTTTCCAAGATGAATGTGGTTAATTACATGGTTCTTGTAATGTTAGAGTAAAATAACTTACTAGTTTTCACTAAGCCATGGAGAGGAATTCATTGTTGAAGCCTATAGTTGAAGGAAATGTACATGAGTTAGACTATTCCATTTCACTAGGAGTGGTGAATATTAGTTCATCATGTGAACCAGGGGGTGATACTCTATGGTTTTTTTAGACATCGTGGCCCATGGGAATGGGTCCTATTAAAAACAACTTGAAGTAGGGGGAAGCATCCATAGTAATGGGAATTTGAAGTAAAAATATACATGTTCATTACACTAGGGATTGGTTCATGATGTTTATGTACTCAAGATTTTAAATCTTTAAAATTTCATATTGTTGACTCTTGGCTTTGATGGAAGTTGTAATTTCCACTTAATTAATGGTTTCAATTCATTTTTTAGGTATTTTTAATATATTCATTCAAGGAATGGTTCCAATTCACATTAAGAGTATAATGATATAGTTTTTTCAAAAATGAATTTTTTGTAAAAAGTTGAATTTATTGCTTTTAGAATCTTATAAGGAGTTAAATGGTCATTTTCCCTTAGAATATGACGTCGTATAATTTTTATGATCACTATTTTCATCCTGGAATCGGCTTTTTACCCTAAGAAAAGTGTTTAGTGTAATTCCAATCCATTCAAATTTTCAAGGAAGAATTAAAAATTAAAAATTATTTAATTAAATATTAATTTATTTTCACTTGTTCGTTCAAATATATCTTTTTAATGGGGAGTTTAATTCAGATTCTATGTCTTACATTAGTTCTGGAATGGAGTAATTTTTTAGGCAAGTCATAAACTCATATCCACTACTAGGGCTGGGCCCAGACCCCCTTTTATTTTTCATTTATTTTTTCCTTTTTCTTTTCTTCTTTATCACATGACTTATCACGTACTAACCATGTGCGATTGATTCACTATGACTAAGATATGATAGGTGTTGGGTCGGAGGTGATGGCAAGAGGGGGGGGGGGTGAATTGCCTTTTTAAAATTAATTAACAATTTAAACCAAATTTAAATGCAGCGGAAAGTAAAATGGCAAGACACAATTGATAACGGAGTTCGGCTTTAAACTCAAGCCTACGTCTCCGCTCCCAACTCAACCGTTGGGAGATTTATACGACCGCTTGCTTTTTAATGGTTATAGCAAGAAACCCACTAGCCGTTTTAAGGTAGGCTAGATCACCCTCTTACAGCTTGCTTTTTTATATTGGTTGTAGCAAGAAACCCAAATTGAAAGAAGAAAGAAAACGGGTGGTTTGTTTTAATACAAACCCAATTAAGAACTAAACAATTGAAGTAAATAAGTTAGAACAAACTAGAGGAAGCCTTGAGCGCCAAGAAGTGAGTGTAGTTGATGTAGAGGCAGCCCAAGCTTCAAGGGTGGCAATTGGATCCCAAGTGGCCTTTGAGAATTGTCGTAGGAGCCTCAAATGATCAAAATAGCTTTGGTATGCTTTGGTATATAATCGGTAGACTTCCCGGCATCCATGGACGTCTATTTATAGGAGATATACTCCCAAATACTTCAATATGGCCGTTGGAGGGCTTTCGGAGCCGTTGGGGATCAAATAGACAAGTCTGGTCAAGCTCCAACGGCTAGTTTGACTTTGCTCACCGGCTGGCCGGTGCTTGTCCACCGGCTGGCCGGTGCCTTGGAAGGTGGAGAGAGCTACTGCCCAGCAGCCACCGGCTGGCCGGTGAGAAGCCCACCGGCTGGCCGGTGGTGAGACAGTAGGTCTCACTATTCCAAGGGGTTCCACCGGCTGGCCGGTGAGGAGTCCACCGGCTGGCCGGTGGTCTGGACAGAAGGCTTCCCATTCTGTCTGGACCCACCGGTTGGCCGGTGGCCAGGCACCGGCTGACCGGTGGCACCTGGCAGAGGGCAAGCCCTTCTGCCTTGTCCACCGGCTGGCCGATGGGCTGGATCCGGCTGGCCGGTGCCCTTACCGGCTGGCCGGTGGTCCTACACCGGCTGGCCGGTGGTCTTGAAATCAGTCCACTTTTCCTTTTTTTTGCCACTTCTTGCTCCTGAAATCATGCCTATTAACAAGAACACTTGAAACATCATTAGATCACGATGAGAGTGATTGTGATCATTAAAATCCAAGAGAGTGGGGTACAACAATCTCCCCCTATTTTGATGATCACAATCACAAAAAAAATCTTTAAAAAAGGGTATGAAAGCCTTTTAAAAAAAAGGTATGTCAATTGAAAACGTTAAATAAACAATTTGAACTTGGAAAACTTAGAGACGTGCCAAATATAATGATCTTGAAGTACTGAGAAAGGAGCCTTTTTGAAATTGCAACCAAATGCCATTTTTTAAAGAAATCAATTGAAAACAATAGCTTAACCATTTAAAACAGATTTTGATGACATCAATAATTGAAAATGGAACTTGAAAAAAGAGCATTTTAATAAAAAACTATGTAATAGAGAGGTTTTCTCCCCCTTTGGGATTATCAAAATAGGAGAAAAAATTATGAAAGAAAAATACTAATAAGTAATGACAAAGAAGGATGGAAAGATAAGATAACTTGAATTCCATAAAAGATGAAACGATACAAAGGAAGTTCAAAAAAACAAATACAAATACAAATACAAGCCAAAAAAGGAGGAACGGCTCTATTCACTCCTAGAGGGCCGAGAGTGACGGCGGCGCCTGAAGGTCGGAGGAGCCGGAGGAGCCTGGACCGCCTCAAAGCGACGATCTAGAGAATCAATCCGTGAGTGAAGCTGATCAAACTGAGAGCTGATGTAGGAGAACTGTAAGTCCAGCCGGTTCTCAATCTGATCCTGGAAGCGTAGGAACTGGTCAGCCGTCACCGGCAAGCCACCAGTATCAGCAGGAGGGGGCACAGCCTCAGCAGGCTCAGGTGCATCATCACCCTCTCCAGCCTCCTCATCAGCAGCAGCATCAGCCTCATCTTCGCTGTCACCACTGCCTTCCTCTTCAGCATCATCACTATCCTCACTGTCTGAAAGGGGATAGGCAGCAGCGATAGCAGGAGGCATGGCATTGGCAGGAGGATGGGAATGAGTTTGAGGAGAATAGGCCTTGAGAAGACCGTCCTTGTCCACAATCCATTCCTGACGCCAAGGGTGCCAACGGATGTTCATCCGTTGCACCATCATAAAATTCACTATGCTATCCTTCGTTGGCTGCTCGAAGGAAGTAGCATGTAGAGGCACATCAAGAAAGGAAAAGATTTTAGTCAAGAAGCGTCCGTAGGGTAGAGTTTTGGACCGGCGCGGGTGCTCAGCCACATAAGTCATTGCCCGGAACAGAAACCGGACCAAATTGAAGTGTATGCCTCGGGTGATAAATGAGAGAAGATAAATGTCAATGAATTTGACATTATCATGATCCCTGATACGGGGCGCAAGGGAAGTTTGGATGAGGCGCTCAACAATACGATGATTAGGAGAAAGCTGGGAGAGCTTGACAATGGGATTTGTGGGCTGCCCTGTGAGATGCTCAAGGGCTTCAGCTACATCAAACTCACGGTCCCGTGGAAACTCCCCCTGAGCAAAAGCATGGGGTCCAACATGAGGAACCCCCAACATCCGGGCAATCTCCAACGAAGTGATAGTGATGGGTTGCCCAAGAGCAGTGGAGGAGATGGTATCAATGTCATCAGAAACGGACCACGTCAAATGAGCATAGAACTCTTTGACTAGAAGAGGATAAATGACATCCTTCTCAGGGGGTTCAAAGAAAGAATGCCAATGTTGATACTCAATAATCGAGAAAAGCTCAAGACGAGCAGTAGACAGCCAAGAATAATCAATAATTCTACCCGGCAAAATGACTTTGTCATGCCAAATGTCCGGGAGTTGAGGGATTGAAGGAGGAGGAGGAGCTTCTTGAGCGATTCCCTTCCCTTTACGTGTAGAGCGAGGACCCATGATGGCAAAAGAAAGAAAAAGAGAGAGATTGAGAGAAGAAATGAGGTTTGAGAGGTCAAAAATCAAGAAAGGAGGCTAGGGTTTGGAGGACCTTCGGTTTTAGGAGGAGCAGCCCGAGAGAGAAGAGAGAAATGAGGGAGGAAGGGTTTTAAAATTGATTTTAACCCTTCCTCGGGTCGGCCCAAAAAGCAAAACCCGACACCACCGGTTAACCGGTGGTGTACCACCGGTTGACCGGTGGTGCCAAAAGTCATAAAATATAAAAAAAACAGAATTAAAAAAAATTTAAAAAAAAATTCTAATAAAAATAAAATATAGGCAAGCCAAGAAAGTCAAATATTTAATAGTGCTCATTGACGAATCATTCCTAACTCCCCTTTAATAAAGTCAAAACGATCAACTGGGAGCGGTTTGGTAAAGATATCAGCTAGTTGGAAATCAGTGGAAATGAAGTCCAAAGTGATATCCCCTTTTTGAAAATGGTCACGAAGAAAATGATGTCTTAAGTCTATATGCTTTGTCCTAGAATGTTGTATTGGATTCTTAGAGATACTAATGGCACTAGTGTTGTCACACCGAATTGGGACATGATCATAGGAAAGACCATAATCCAAGAGAGTGTGTTGCATCCAAATAATTTGGGCACAACAATTGCCAGCGGCTACATACTCGGCCTCGGCAGTAGAAAGAGCAACACAATTTTGCTTCTTGCTACTCCACGAAACAAGGGACTTGCCTAGCAGATGACAGGTTCCACTAGTACTCTTACGATCTAATTGACATCCACCAAAATCAGCATCCGAATAAGAAGATAGTTCAAAAGAAGTATTTGAGGGATAAAATAAACCAAGATTTTTGGATCCTTTTAAATACTTGAAAATTCTTTTGACCGATTTAAGATGGGATTCTTTAGGATTGGCTTGAAAACGAGCACAAAGGCAAACACTAAACATGATGTCTGGACGGGTCGCAGTTAGGTAAAGTAGACTCCCGATCATACTCCTATAAAGCTTGTTATCCACCGGTTTCCCGGCTTCGTCTAACGTAAGCTTACATGAAGTACTCATGGGTGTACTAATTTCCTTTACTTGATCCATACCAAAACGACTTAGAAGCTCGTTTGTGTATTTGCTTTGGCTTAGAGAAATACCATTTGAATTTTGAAAGATTTGAAAACCAAGAAAAAATTTCAATTCTCCCATAAAACTCATTTCAAATTCTTTTCTCATTAAATCTGAAAAATCAGTACAAAGAGATTCTTTGGTAGAACCAAAGATAACATCATCAACATAAATTTGGACTATTAAAAGATCTTTTGAAGTGCGTTTTAAAAAGAGGGTACAATCGGCTTGACCCATTTTAAAATCATTTTCTAAAAGAAATTTTGTTAACCGCTCATACCAAGCCCGAGGGGCTTGCTTTAAGCCATAAAGAGCCTTGGTTAACTTAAAAACATGATTTGGAAATTTTGGATCTTCAAAACCGGGAGGTTGTTCAACAAATATTTTTTCAGAAATAAAACCATTTAAAAAAGCACTTTTAACATCCATTTGAAAAAGCTTAAAATTTAAGTGGGCGGCGAATGCCAACAAGATCCTAATGGATTCTAACCTAGCAACGGGGGCAAAGGTTTCACCATAATCGATTCCTTCTTCTTGATTATAGCCCTTAGCTACTAGGCGAGCCTTGTTCCGGGTTATGTTCCCTTGATCATCAAGTTTGTTCCTAAAAACCCATTTAGTGCCAATAATTGGATGATCATTGGGTCTTTCAACAAGAGTCCAAACATCATTTCTAGATAATTGATTTAGTTCCTCTTGCATTGCAAGAACCCAATTCTCATCATTAATGGCATCATTAACGGTTTGAGGTTCTAGGTGAGAAAGGAAGGCTTGATGTTCAACTTCATTGAGGATAGATCTTCTAGTTCGAGTACCGGCTTGAAGATCACCTATGACATTTTCTAAAGGATGGTCTCTAGAAGGTTTCCAAACCTTAGGCAAGGTGGAAGGCGAAGAGGGTGAAGAGGGTTCTTGATGGTCATCCTCCTTGGGAGGAGAAGAGGAATCATTCAAATGAAGCTTATCAAGCTTATCTTCAACATCCTCAATGACCGGGTGAGGTTTTGGAAGAGTTTCATCAAATTTGACATGAGATGATTCTTCGATGGTTTTTGAACGTTTATTGAAGACACGATAGGCTTTGCTTGAGTTGGAGTACCCAAGAAAAATACCTTCATCGGATTTGGCATCAAATTTCCCTAGGTTATCTTTTGTGTTAAGGATAAAACATTTACACCCAAACACTTTAAAATAACCAACTTTGGGCAATTTGCCTTTCCAAAGTTCATAGGGGGTTTTCTTAAGAAGGGGTCTTACAAGGACTCTATTAATAGTATAACAAGCAGTGTTTACCGCCTCGGCCCAAAAATATTGAGGGAGGTCGAATTCACTAAGGAGGGTTCGAGCGATTTCTTGGAGAGTTCGGTTTCTCCTTTCAACCACTCCATTTTGTTGAGGAGTCCTAGGGGCTGAGAAGGTGTGATTGTATCCTTGAGAGGAACACAATTCATCGAATTCTTTGTTCTCGAATTCACCACCATGATCACTACGAAGAGATATGATTTTATATCCTTTTTCGTTTTCTACTTTCCTAGAGAATTTCAAAAAGGTTTTACAAGCATCATTCTTATGGGCTAAAAAGAAAACCCAAGTAAAACGAGAAAAGTCATCAACAATAACTAAGGTATAGGATTTTCCACCTAAGCTTGCTACGGGAGTAGGACCAAAAAGATCAAGATGAAGGAGTTCAAGAGATTTTGAGGTGGACACTTCCTTCTTAGATTTGAAAGAAGACTTGTGTTGCTTACCAAGTTGGCATGGCTCACAAATCAAATCTTTCTTAAATTTAAGTTTAGGAAGGTCACGAATGAGCTTGTTCTTATTAAGCTTTAGAAGTGAATGAGAGCTACAATGCCCCAATCTTCTATGCCAAAGCCAAGACTCATTGTCAAGAGCACTTAAACATTTAACATTTTGGCTAGCTAGAGATTTTAAATCAATAATGTAAACATTTTGAAAACGGGAAGCAGAAAATATCAACTTGTTTTGAAAATCTAACACATTGCATAAATCATTTTGAAAATTGACTGAAAAACCACTATCACAAAGTTGACTAATACTAATTAAATTATGCTTTAAACCTTTAACTAATAAAACATCTTTAATAAAAGAGGAGCTACCAAAACCAATGGTACCTATTCCGACGATCTTGCTTTTTGAGTTATCACCAAAGGTGACATATCCTCCATCGAATTCTTCAAGTGAGTTGAATTCGGAGGGATCGCCACACATGTGCCTTGAGCAACCGCTGTCGAGATACCATGAGCCTTTAGAGGTCCTGCTCTTTTGGCGTTTATCCTACAAAATCAAGAAAGAAGAGATTTTGGTACCCATATAAGTTTGGGTCCGGAAAGATTAGCAAAAAGAGACTTTTGAACCCATAATGTTCTAGAGGGATTCCTTCTATGATACTCATCCGAGTAGGTAATGGATTTGGGTCTTCCATACCTAGAATTTTTACAATCACATTCATAAATCATGTGACCGGTCTTTTTACAATAATTACAAAATTTGTATTGAGAGCACCCCCTTACAAAAGTAGTGGGTGCCCTAGAAAAAGTGGATTGCTTGTTATAGCCAAGTCCATGTGAGGTTCTAGCCGAACGCTGAGAACCTAGCAATTTAGTTAAGTTTTGTTCACCTTGGGTGAACTTGGCAAGAGATTCCTTCAAATCCTTAATAGTAGAATTTAAAGAATCTACATTTGGAATATTTTTGACTTTAAGGGCAAGCTCCTCATTCTCTTTGAGAAGTTTGTCTTTTTCGGAAATAAGAGTTTTGTTTTTCTTTTTCAGGGTCAAAAATTTAGAGGTAAGTTCGTGAAAACCTTCCTCTAATTGATCTCTTGCATTTTGGAGTTCTTCATAAGACATATTATTATCAAAAGAAGAAGATGAGGAAGAAGAGTGAGAAGAAGAGTGAGAAGAGGATACCTCATCAAATGCCATTAGGCATTTTCCATCTTCATCGCTTGAGTCGCTTGAAGACATGGAGTCATCACTTGCACTCCATGTTGATGCTTTGAAGGCCTTCTTGTTTTTCTTTTCTTTTAACCTTTTCTTGAAAATGGGGCACTCAGGTTTGATGTGGCCTCTCTTTCCACATTCAAAGCAGGTGATTTCTTTCTCCGCCTTTGGCTCTTCCTTTCGTGCCTTTTGAAATTTCTTCTTCTTCTTCATGAACTTACTCATTTTCCTTGCTAGTTGAGCCATCTCGGATTCACTATCATCGGAGGAGCTTTCTTCCTTTGCCTTGAAAGCAATGTTCTTTTTCTCCTTGAAGATCTTTCCTTCTTTATCGGCTTGTCTTTTCATGGTAATCTCATAAGTCATGAGTGACCCTATGAGTTCTTCAACCGGCATCTTCTTGACATCTTTCGCTTCTTGGATTGCCGTCACCTTTGGTGCCCAAGAGCTTGGTAGGACCCAAAGAATTTTCTTCACCATTGTTTCTGCTGAAACATCATCACCAAGGGACTTTCTCCCATTGCAAACATCAGTAAAACGAGTAAACATTTCGGTGATTGACTCGTGTGGGTGCATTGTGAAACTCTCAAAGTCTTGACGATACATATCTAACCTAGTGTCTTTGACTTTGTTAGTGCCCTCATGGGTCACTTCCAAAAGTTTCCAAATTTCGTGTGAGGTGGTGCAAGTAGAAATACGATTAAACTCATTACGGTCTAACCCACAATGAAGAGCATTCATGGCTTTTCCATCAAGCTCAAAATTGGCAATATCTTCGGGGGTCCAATTAGATTCATCCTTACTAGAAAGAGTGTAGCCTTGCATAACAATTCTATATATAGGATAGCCAATACTCCTAAGAAAAGTAATCATTCGTGTTTTCCAATATGTGTAATCGGTTCCATCGAAGTATGGAGCCCGAGTCATGGAATACCCTTCGGGTGCTTGTGAGGAAGAAGCCATCACTATGGATTTTTCGTTTGTAACCGGTTAAGGTATTACACAAACGCTCCCTCTGATACCAAATGTTGGGTCGGAGGTGATGGCAAGAGGGGGGGGTGAATTGCCTTTTTAAAATTAATTAACAATTTAAACCAAATTTAAATGCAGCGGAAAGTAAAATGGCAAGACACAATTGATAACGGAGTTCGGCTTTAAACTCAAGCCTACGTCTCCGCTCCCAACTCAACCGTTGGGAGATTTATACGACCGCTTGCTTTTTAATGGTTATAGCAAGAAACCCACTAGCCGTTTTAAGGTAGGCTAGATCACCCTCTTACAGCTTGCTTTTTTATATTGGTTGTAGCAAGAAACCCAAATTGAAAGAAGAAAGAAAACGGGTGGTTTGTTTTAATACAAACCCAATTAAGAACTAAACAATTGAAGTAAATAAGTTAGAACAAACTAGAGGAAGCCTTGAGCGCCAAGAAGTGAGTGTAGTTGATGTAGAGGCAGCCCAAGCTTCAAGGGTGGCAATTGGATCCCAAGTGGCCTTTGAGAATTGTCGTAGGAGCCTCAAATGATCAAAATAGCTTTGGTATGCTTTGGTATATAATCGGTAGACTTCCCGGCATCCATGGACGTCTATTTATAGGAGATATACTCCCAAATACTTCAATATGGCCGTTGGAGGGCTTTCGGAGCCGTTGGGGATCAAATAGACAAGTCTGGTCAAGCTCCAACGGCTAGTTTGACTTTGCTCACCGGCTGGCCGGTGCTTGTCCACCGGCTGGCCGGTGCCTTGGAAGGTGGAGAGAGCTACTGCCCAGTAGCCACCGGCTGGCCGGTGAGAAGCCCACCGGCTGGCCGGTGGTGAGACAGTAGGTCTCACTATTCCAAGGGGTTCCACCGGCTGGCCGGTGAGGAGTCCACCGGCTGGCCGGTGGTCTGGACAGAAGGCTTCCCATTCTGTCTGGACCCACCGGTTGGCCGGTGGCCAGGCACCGGCTGACCGGTGGCACCTGGCAGAGGGCAAGCCCTTCTGCCTTGTCCACCGGCTGGCCGATGGGCTGGATCCGGCTGGCCGGTGCCCTTACCGGCTGGCCGGTGGTCCTACACCGGCTGGCCGGTGGTCTTGAAATCAGTCCACTTTTCCTTTTTTTTGCCACTTCTTGCTCCTGAAATCATGCCTATTAACAAGAACACTTGAAACAACATTAGATCACGATGAGAGTGATTGTGATCATTAAAATCCAAGAGAGTGGGGTACAACAATAGGGATAAAGAGTGATATAAATATGGGGAGAGGAAGGGAGGTACCTCTATGGATCTAGGGAGGAGTTAGATCATCGTGCAGCACTCATGGAGCATGTATATGGGCGAAGCTTCAATGGATTCTTCCCAAAGGTAGGTCATTTATATGTTCATATTGTATATCCACATAGATTTACCACTTTATTGTTTTAAGGCCTTATTATTACTACTTAGGGCCCATTTAGGGTTGATCTATATATTTTTGGTAGAAAATAGGGTTTCATGCTGATTTAAGGGGTTTCTCATTCGAAAATCCCAATTACATGACATGTAGTTCATGAACACACACCATGTGTTCCACTCATTCAGGGAAGATAATATTTTAGTAGTACACGCTGTGTATATGGTATGCATTCCATATACTATTACTCGACCATGTAGTCGAGTACCTAGCCAGACAACCTGTGTAGGGTCACTTGGTCATGTGAAGTACACATGTAGACCCCAGGTGGGATGCACGCCATGTGGAAGTTCGTGACAAGGTAGAATAAATTTTCAGACCATGTGAGGTACATAGGTAGGTACCCCATGTATGGTACACCCAATGTACATGTTATACACATTATACATGGGAATACATGCCATGTTTGGCTAAAGTACACCCCTATAGGAGGCTTCGATGGTACATGTTGTGTACTAGGGTATACACATCAGGTAGTCCTCCTCTTATACCCTTTGTAGGAATTTTCCCATTTTAGACCACAAATTCATAATTGGAAACATTAGTACTCTAGTTTGAGTATCTTTCCATGTAGATCACAATGGAAAACCCCTTGAGGTAATTCAAGGACTCTAAGGTGGAATTTTGAGTATTTTATTAAATGGATAGGTTCTTCCTATGGTAATTGAATCCAACTATCTCCAGAGATCGAGGACCTTAATCTGAGGTGGGACATGAGATATATCTATAAAATAGTAATCAAGGAATCTATCTTTTGGTAAAAGTAGTCTTCCTGTCTTTTGACATAGAGGATCCTATATAGGATGTGACATCTTACGTATACTAATTAAAAGATTCCATGCAAGGTTACTATGCTTATTTTCATCCTAGAAGATCCCATGTATGATGCCTCAGTTTACTTACTCTTTATAAGGACCCCATGTAGGATCCCTTTTGTATCTTTCTATTTATAAGGTTCCCAAGAGCGATTTTTTCACTTATGTATAAACTCCTAGGATCCCATGTAGGGTGTCTCTCCAATTATTGACATGAGGTACCCAATGGGTGCCCTGATGTTTGACCATCCCTAACTAAGTGCGTCATGGGTATGATTAGAGATGGTAGTGGGTGTCACCTTAGAACCCATTACAAATGTTTAAACCCAAGGGTCTTTTAATTTTGGTGTGGATTTAGGCATTTGACCACCCTCACTCTTTATTATGCATTCACTTGATTATTGTGGATGCAAATATTATTACCAGAGGTACTTCTGGTTATTTGGATAATTTTCCTAATGTGATGCAGTATATGAAAGGGTTATCCTAAGGTAGATCCTAGGATTCAAATTTAGAGCCTTATGATTAATGTATTTTTATTCCCAGATATACTTACTGGGACCCAACTACTGATCAACATGATGGATTATGGGAATTAGGATATGGAACTGATGATGAGAATTTCAGTATGACACTGAAAATGTATGCCAGTATGGAACCATTTACTGAGTTTTCTATGGATATGATCTATGGAATTTAGGAGGATGATTTATTCAATGGACTTGGTTGCTTGCCAATGTATGCCTATATTATATTGAGTTTTCTATGGATGATTTTTGTGGACCGAAGGAGGATGCCTTTGTCAATGGCCATGGGTCCTGGCCCTTGTAGTTCTATACTATACTGATTTTACTATCGATGAGATCCATGGAATTGAATAGGTTGACTTGGTCAATGACCCTAGGTCCTGGTCTTCATAGGTATAATACTTGATATAAAAATTTTATGTTGTATTTGAAACGATTCAATATTTATAGGGTTGTCCATCGATACATGGAATCCTTTGTTATAGTGATTGGAGGTGAGTATGGGTAATCCTAGGGCTAGCACATGCATCCCTCTATGGTGACATAGCTTGCTCAAATAAAATTCTCATGCTGGTTGAATTAGTATTATTGATCGGGACTACTAACCCAAGAATGGAATTAATTTTACATGGATTGAGTGGTATGACATCTATCTTAATTCCCTTTTCATAGGATGTCTAGAAAATTGGGATTACAGATCCAAGGATTGAATACTATCGATTTAGGTTATTTTTTACCTTACTCATGTATATATATATATATGTGTGGGTGTGGGTGTGTGTATCTATATGGGAATATATATATACATATATATAAATTTATATATATACATTATGGCACATTTCCCAGTCGACCGGGATCACAGACCCATGGATCGACTATGGTTTCACTTAATTTATTTTATTGATCATTTTTTTAGTTATGTCTCACTTAATTTGATCACATTTCATGAGAAATCAATTATGAAAACCGATTTAAAGGTTCATTATTGGGGTGGTCTACTGAGTTTATTTCTCATCCCTATACATGAACCTTATTGTGTGTGATAACCTTATCTTTGATCATCAAGATGAGAACATATTTCATGATGGGTAGGGATAAGGCTGAGGGTTATATGATCAAGCATAGCTACTTTTGTGGATTCTTAGGATCAGGCTGGAGCGGCTCGATCATGTTTTGGAAACTGATTATGTGGTTTGGATTAGAGTAGGTAAGAGGGACATGTAATATTACTTAAGTTTCCTTTATATACTCATACATTTTTGTTTGGGCCTATGGTGACCAATTTGTTAGGTATGAAATGGCTATTTAGAATTTTATAACATTTCAATTATTACGAAAACATTCTTCTATTTTAGTTTACTTACTACTTCTGCACTCTATTTTCTTACTACTATGCAAGATGATTAGTTATTTATTCTATTGTTTACTCTGATATAAGGGAATATTCTCCCCACTATCACACCCTATTCCCTTAATTGTATTTTAAAACATCTAGAATACAAGGAGGAATGCTTGGGGACTCAAGGAAAACTAATTCATATCACCTATTTGGTGGAATTTGGGTTAGGATGTTACAAATATACTATTTTCAAATAGGATAATATCCAAGGAAAGATAGTGATATCCTACATTACATGAATATTTTAAAGGGTATAATGATATTATATTATTCCAAAATTGATCTGGAATATTGGAGGTTGAAGGAGGTGTTATTTTGGGAGTTCCTTTCTCTTATTATATGTTTAAATTTTATGTGCTGAAGAGAAACACCATTCTTGGTGTACATTTTCATCATCATCATATAGAGAAGAAAAGTTGAAAAAAATGAAGCAATGGGTTCTTTGTTGAAGGAGGGTAGTGAGATATCCAATTGTTCATGGTAGTGAACTAGGAGGGTCTGTGAGACTTCTCCAAATTATACTTGTAAAGATGTGAGATTTTAGTAAATTTTGGTAATAGCCACATTTTCATGATTTCTCCTTGGATGTAACCCATTATAGGTGAATCAATTAAAATCCATCATGCCATTTAATTATTGCACTGCTCATTGAGAGGAAAGAGAGAAAAATCAACGTGTTCCTCATAGTGAGAGAATGAGATCCATAATTGAGGAAGAGTCATTTTTTATCATTCATACCCTATGTAACACACACGATTTCATGTCTGTTCCACGTTTATTATTTATTTATAACTTACGTAATACTTTTTTTGAGTTTTGGAAACATATAGATGGTTTTGGAGTGTTATTTAAGCATACCCCATCCTTACTTTATAGTGAGAGAACTCTGGTTTTGTGGCTCATTCCTTATTTCTAGCACTTAGTTATTATTTCCTAAATAAAAATTTTTGAATCAAAGTGATGAATACACATATCTTAAAAAATATTTTACTAGACACAATATACATAAAAAGACACCACTACATGATGCCTAGTAAACGCATCCCACACTTCATGGGTAATCAGGTGTGCATAGATAAGTGGTGGGTGAAGGTATATTTTCCCTTTAGCATCTTTAATATGAAGTCTTGTTAGAATTGTGTTAAATCCTCTGTGAGTACTTCTAGTAAGAATTAATACATATTTCTTGTGAGATTAATCTACTATAAATGCACTCTATAATTTATCCTAAATATTATGTCAAGGTGTTATTAATTTATTTTTTGGTAAAATAAATAAATTATATCATAATGTTATCATAATCTCTTCCCACAACAATGTCTTAAGTGCAAGAACAACATTGTCCCATGAATCTATATCAAACAAAACACATTGCTCAGTGATAATTCCAATGTAACTACTAAACATGGACTTGTTCGGGTTAACATACTGGGCCAACACATTCCATATGACCTCAAATTTGATGAATTTGACTTTCTCCTTAATGATTTTTTCTAGTATTATCAAACTACGATGCTCCTATTATTTCTACATCATCGGTCCTTTATCACCTATAATTTTCTCAAATTCAACATCATAAATATTTTTTTCTGGAGTGGTAGCATCTACATGTGTATATGGTCATTGTACCTCTATACTAGGAGAAACAATTAGTTAAGAAACATGTTGTCCCATAGGAGTGGGAGCACCAAAACATGAAGAAGTTCAATGTTCCTTTACACTGTGAGAAGTAGTAGTTTGGGAGAATATTTGTGCCTTGAGGTTGGGAGCACCAACCTATGCAGAAGGTCATTTTTACTCTGCACTGCGAGCATCAACAGGTTGGGAGACCTATTGTTCCTCAAGATTGGGAGCACCAATATGTGTGGAAGTCATTATCTGCAGAAGTGGTTTAACATTTAATTTGGATCATATAATTGTAGCATCAAATAGATAATAACATGAGGTAACATGATGTATATTGAAAAAAATACTTGATTATTGGAATATCTTTTTTAAGAATGAACGTATTTGACCCATATATAGACTATCCAAATCCCTTCATTGTGGTATCCTCTAACTTAAAAAACTCCATCCACATTGGGACCACTATGAAATGATTAGGATATCCCAATAAAAGGATCATCCTTAGTTTAATTTTCATCTGACACTTCTGTGGTTTTGGTCGATAACAAAACAATTGACCACTTTTGGTTTATGGGATCTGGAACATAAAATACTTGTATTGTCTATGATTCCATTATAAATGGCTCTTCTTTGTAACCATTCTTACTAAAATCAACTTTCATGAATCTCAGTTCATCTATTTTAATATCAATCCTATTATCAACCCCCTTGTATTGAAATATCAGAACTTTAATTTTTTTATAATCTAACTCCCATATTTGATTGATGATGCCAAAGTATGATATATTCACGTAAATTGGATTTCTAGCCGTAGTATTAAAATATGCATTGCTTCAGCCACAAGTGTAACTCCACTATTTTTTGTGGAACTATCTTCATAATTCTCATTTCTAAAGAACATGTAACCATTAATTACATAACCATTGTAGGATAATACATATACATTTGGTCCTCCAACTAGCCATCAAAGTTGTTATGAAATTGAATCCATATTTTCCCCATGTTTATTCCAACATTTATAACATTGATTTATTACATGATAGATCAAGTGCTCTTTCAATTCTTATGAACTCATTTTTCATGAATAAAAATATAATAAACATAGAAAAAGGATTTGAGAAGTGTCATATGCATGATATTTTTCAAATTTGATGAACTATTTTGCGCTATCTTTATACTCTTTCATTAGATGATTGACATCCATCCATTCTTTATTCTTATTAATCCTATTTTATTTAGTAATATTAATATTTAACAAATTAAATACACAATACGTTGATAAAAAAATTAACAAAGGCTAAAAAAGTTATATAATTTATGTCTCTTTCAATATTTATCTCCAATATCCACTTTCCATAACCAAGGTTCTTCATTTGGGATATTCTAGACAAATCAATCTTTAGATCTTCTAGCCTTTCCTTCATTGGTATAATTAATATAAATTAATCCACATTAATAAGTGAAATAGAAAAGATCCCATCATAATAAACCTTCATATAGTAGTAATTATTTATATTACACTATACGAACAATAATTATACCATGAAAGCATTGAAATTCTAGTTACATTGTCTTGGTTCCTACTTATGCCCACAAAATATTCATTTGAGACTGGAACCAAACCTTCTATTCCATTTAGCATGAAACCTTATAGTTGATCTATGTAGATATCTTCCACCAAATATCCATGAAGGAATAGAATCATGACATCCTTTTGTTTCTAGAAATAATATTTTAATGGAAACCAAGCCGAGAACAATCTGAATTATTATATGCTTCACAGCAGGAGGGAAAATCTAACCGAAATCTAATCCTTCTAATTATTCAAATACATTTACAACTAGATATGACCTTCAATATTTCATGTCATCCACTTTATCCTTTAGATGATAAATCTAATTGTTCTATAAATAAATATTTCCTGGTTCCAATTATATTATCTAAAATATATCAAAATCATAGAGGGAATTCAATTATTTCTTAATTTTGTATTCAAACTATAATGAGGCCAACAGTAGGCCAATGTTGAATCATAAGAAAATAAAAATTCCACCCGACTTACCCACACATTACTTATTAGGGACACTCCTATAGACTAAGCAAACAACACAACTAGGGGAAACTAAATAGTGTGTTATGTAACTAGTGTAATATACATCTAGACTTAATTTATTAATTCATTGGGTTCCCATGCAGCCAAACAAGTGGAAGTGAGAACCAACTAGCCAATGATCATCATGTGAAAAAATATAATATATGTAGTAAATCACATGTCAACTCTAAAACTCTCACAAGAAAGAGACCATTTTCACATCCATAAATAAGCATCAATCATTTCATATTAATAATCAATTGCATACCTATGAGGAAAAATGCCTAAATATACATATAAAAAAAGGGCCCCCTTAATTTAAACCATGAAGGTTATGTTGGATGCAAAGTAGGTTTAGGAGTTGCAATGGGGTTAAACAATAATTCACCATTTGTGGGAGTGATGTCGTGATGGATATCATATGGGTTGGAGAGATTTAGTGACATACCATTACCATGGTTTTATAATCAATCTACTTGACTTACCTATATAATTTATTGGTTTTCCTAATTCTACAAAAATATAAACATAAAAGATAATAAAAAAACTATATTTCATTTTTCCTTTGAAAACAATTTATAAAATCACCTTTGAAGTCCCATTAAAAAAACAAATCATTTACACAAATTCCTCTTTAATATAAAATAACATTTTTAAAATAAACCAATCAATTCTAGGTACTCTTTCACAAAACCACAATTATTTTTTTAATCATTCAAGGGAACTTCACGAGCCAGCAGTCTTAATCATTTAAAATGAGCTACAACCCTCTATACTATACAAATTTTCATTTAAAACTTCACACACCCCTTGTTAAAATGAAACCAGTATTAAACACACTTTCAAAACATTTACAATCCTTTATGAAAGCTAATCGGGTGAGTTGAAAAACACTTAGCATGCAACCTAAGTTCGTGCCAAGTGTTTAAATCATTTTAAATAAATTTAAAACCAAAAAAAGGTATGTTGAACACATATAATTTTTTAAGAAACATTTCAAAAAACATTAATCATTTTAAAAGATCCACTTAGGCATTTTCACAAAAAATAAATCCCTAGAGAGACACTTTATAAAAGATACATGAATAAAAAATGACCAAAATTTTATAAAATATAATACTATAAAAGGTTCACACATGATCCAAAATATATAGGTAAACCAAAAATAAATTTATTTCTAAGAGAGAAACTTTATCATAAATATCTTAAAATAACATAAAATTAATATTGTCTCTTTATTTCATATGGTTACCTCTACATCCCATTATCATTATATGGTTAACAAGTGATTATAAAACACCACTATAAAAGTGTGACCCTTTCCTATAAAAGTGTGAACTTCATTAGAAGATGTATCAATTTCCTATGAGACTCCATCACCTGATAGTCAACCATCATCTATGTCATGTAAGATAGATGTATGTAGACTATATGATATATTGATTTAACAATATCTTTATAGAATATCTAGGTTCTCACTATATCGAGGAACTATTATAACCTATTAATGTGAATTATATTATATGTAAATTAAAAAATTAATGTTAAATAGAATAATAATAATTATATGATATAAATAAATAAATATATATATATATATATATATATTGGAAATTGAAAGTACAGTGTCAGTTGGATCTATAATACCAGCTCAAACAATTTATGCTAAATGACACAAATAGCCTTTAAAAAAATATATTTTTATTACATTTTTATAACAAATAAAAACACATTATTTTTGATTTTAATCAATCAGTATGTTTCATATCACCAAAATTAGGTAAAAATAAAACTATGAACAAGTATTAATATAAATTTTAAAATTTTAAAAAAATTAATTAAAAATAATCAAAATTATTTATATAATTTATTAATTAAAAATTATTAATTCAAGATAATCAAACCAATAAATTTAAAATAATTATTAATTAAAAATAATTATTAATTACAAACATTTATTAATTCAAAAGTATTAATTCAAAAAAATTATTAATTAAAAATTATTTATAAATTATTTATATAGACTATTAATTTAAGATAATCATAACTATTTATATACACATAATTAGTTATAATAAAAACTCTTTGTATGCACATTATCAAAATTATTTATATTTGATTATTATAATTCTTTAAAAATTATGTTAAAGATAGAAAAAATCATTATTTATAAATTATGTTGAACAAAATATATAGATACCCATGAAAATATTTTTTCTTGTTATTATAAATAATTAATATTATGTTCATTTATATAAATATTAATTCAACAAAATAGTATGGCCATGAATAAAGAAAACATTTATCATTTTTTATGAAACTAAAGGCACCAAAACTTTGAATTTATCAACTAAATACATTTATTTTCCCATTAAAATGGGCATATATAAATTATCAAGGACAATATTATAACCATGCATGTTATCCACAAGGTATATCATTACTACCGCAAACATTTTTGAGATTCACACATACTTAAAAAACTACTCAACATGGCCAAATAACATTCAAACTGAAAACCTAAAATACTCATAATGTAACAAATTAAATGATGAAAACTATAAAAGGGGGTGACGTAACAACTTTAAGAAAAACCATTAGGAATTTTATGCATATTAAATGTAATGTAAGAACATTCCAAAGCCAAGACAAAATTTATCTATATTTTAGGAATTCATATTAATGTAAAAAAATGTCATACCCTTATGTACAAAAGTAGTAGGGTTAGGTGGCGGTGGAGTCTGAGTAGGTAGCAGTGATAGCAGTAGAGCAGGGGTTCACAGTGGCGGGGGGGGGGGGGGGTGGTTCGCTACAAAGGAGCAGTGGATGGGGGTTTGTGGTGGAGGAGCAGAGGATGAGGCTTCATTTCGGAGGAGCAGCAGATGAGGGGTTTGTAGCAATGGAGGAGGTGGTGGAGGAGGAGGGGTCGGTAGTAGAGGAGGGGTCAATGAGGACAGAGGTGAGGTCGGGGCAGAGGAGGGGTTGGTGGTGCACGGGTCAGCTTCCATGAGAGTTTGAGGTGTGCAAAGAAGAAGGTGACAATTATGTTTTATTTATAAAATTGAGTGAATCTTTCATCAAGACTAGTTAAAAAGTGCTAATAAAGGCATGTTTAAATAGCGCTGAAAACATGCATTTATCATTGCTTTTTTAGCATTGATAATGACATGCCTTTATCAATTGTAAAAAAGAATTGATAAAAGGGATCTTTATAAAAAAATTATATCGTTTATAAAGGCCTATCTTTAGGAGTGCTAAACAAGCACTGATAAAGATATAATGTTTATTGTTTATTTATATTATTATATATATTTATAAAATAAAATAATATATATATATATATATAATTATAACTATAAATAAATATTTTTTTTAAAGTTATAATTATAAATATTTGTATTTATTTATCAATATTTGAATATATTTTATAAATATATTTATTTAATTATATATATTTACAACATTATAAGAATCATACATACATTTTTTTATAATTTTATAATAATTTAAATAAATATAAATTTATTTATAATTATAACTAAAAAATAAATAAATATTTTAATTTTTAACTAAGAAATATAATAAATATTTATTTATATTTATAATTATAATTATAAATATATATGAATATATTTAAATAATTATAAAATTATAAAAAATATTTTTATAATTTTATAAATATATATAATTAATAGGTTTATTATACTTTTATGATTATTTAAATATATATATTGATTTATAATTATAATTATAACTAATTTGATTTGTTTATAAATATTTGTATATAAATTTATATAATTAATATATTATTATAATTTTATAATTATGTAAATATATCTATATTTAATTAGAATTATAATTTTAACTATTTTTATTTATTTGTAAATTAATTTATATATTTTTAAATATATTTATTTAATTATATATATATAACATCATAAGTATAATAAATATCTTTATTATAATTTTGTAATTATATATATATATATATATATATATATATATAAAATTATAACTATAAATAAATATATTTATAAAAATTTGTATATGGTTATAAATATAATTTTATATATATTTTTATTAAATTATAATAGGTGTATTTATTTTGATTTTATAATTATTCAAATAAATTTATATATATATAATTATAATTATAATTAAAATGAATATATTTAAAAAATATTTATATATAATTAAAATTTTATAATTATAAATATAACAGATATATTTATTATTTAAATATATTTATTGTAATTTTATAAGTATTTGTTAGAACATAATAGATTCTTATGTAACATGAATGAATCATATACCGAGTGAACTATAGATAATAAAAAAGAGTCCTCACATATGGACAACATGAATAATAAGAGGTGTGTAATTTATAAATGAGCATTCATGATGAATACATAATAGAAATGCACGTTAATTATAATCACACGCATCGATATATTTATTGATCAAATTCATTAAAAACATATATTTAATTATTTATAATTATAATTATATATATAAATTAAGAGAGTATATATATATAATTACAAATATAATAAATATAATAAATATATTAATTATTTAATGAAATTTATTATAATCATTTAAATATTTAAATATATATTTATTAAACTATAATCTTAGAAATAATTTTTTTAAAACATTATATATACATTTGAATTATTATAAAATATACATTAATTATAGACCTGTGTTTTTTATTTAATGTATACAAATAAAAATTATTTTTTAATTTAAATATAATAATTTTATATAAATTAATAATATTTGTTATTAAAAACTTTTATCAGGACTAATAATAGTGCTGATAAAGACCCCCCTTTTATCAGCACTTTCTGTTTAACGCTGATAAAATCTGGGGCATCCCTTGCCCAAATCTGTGGTAGTTAATAATTCTGATAACCTATATTTGATTACTTGCCTTAGTGCAACAAATGTTCAGTCTATTCTTCATTATGACTGATATCCCATCCTTAATGTGCGAAATTGGTGAACACAAATTAATCTATATTATTTTATCCATGAATTATACTTGCACAAATCAATTTTATTCTCTTCTTTAAATCCAAACACATGTCATATATTTCTTTCTTATTTTATGTGCATCTCAAATCTAATTTATGTAATTCAGGTTTCTCAATTAGAAAGGATTTCATAAAATATCAATATCCATGTAAGTGTGTGCAAGACTTTCTTCATGCCTCATACTGTCTAAGTGTTTATTTATGTATGAATGAAAGCATGCATGCGCTGTTTGTCTCATGCAAACATGAATATATATATGTGGGTTCTTTTTCTTCTTCAAAAATACATGTATTATCACTATCTTCATCACACAATATATATCAAATTAGTGTATGTGATATCTTCTTCATGCAGTTGTGTCAAGCGTGGGTTTCTTCTCTGAAAAACAGTACCATTCATGGAAGCTCTATTTTTCTTGAAACCCAGAACTCTCTCAATATTTTCAGTAGCATTCTCAACATAGGTTTTTCTTTATTTATAGGTTATCCTCCACCACATTTACTCTAATAAAATAGCTTCATAAATTATAAAATGTATCTCTGTAAAATATATCATATCATATATTTTTATACACACCAAAAATCATGGTATATAAATTATTTGAATTCAAGTTAACAATTTAGACGATGCTGAGATTCATGGATTATATTCCCTCACACAGAACTCCTTATGAGCATGTGATAAAGATCTCCTGCTTCCTTTTAAATATTTAACTCATCTATACATGTGGTATGACATTATGAAAATTCTTTTGTATTCAGTCATATATTGTTCCTCGACCTCCTAAATACATGCACATATCATACATTCATTAATGTTAATAATCCTTGAATCTCACAATCTTGGCCATAGAAGGATCATTACAACCTCAGTATCAATCAATAAAGTTTCAACCTAAACTCCTATATAATGGAACAGTTGGACAAGGCATGATGATAAATACAATGAGCTCGACAGTTTAGATGGATTAGATCAATACAATCAGATGGTGGCTGTTATGTCCTTATATTTTTAAATATAGAGATATAACAATCCTTATGCCACAACCCACCTAAAAGTTCATTGTTGATTCATGATTCTATATATTACAAGTTGATCATACATAAAACTTGATCCAATACTGGGGTCGGTACCTAAACACACTTCACACACCTACCTCACGGGTCGCAGCTCCATGGATCAGCCCATCTACCCACCTGTGCACACTTACCCATGAAGTCCCTATGGGCCCAATGTGGCCTACGAATACAAAATTCACTCCCTGTGGTTTCTCTACACCTCTTATCACCATGAATACAGATCTAAGGTATGGATCTTATATGATTGATCCTTATTCCCATGTGTGGTTGTGTTAGCCACCTTGGGTTTCCATGGTTGGTCTCTTTTTTTTAACACATAGAAAATTTCTAAGTGAAACATTCCATATAAAATATAGAAGCTAAAATATAATATCAATACTTTCAATTTCTATTTTAATACTCATGTAAAAAATTATTTTTCATGAACCTATTTAATTACACATAAAAATAAATTTTTTCACGATCTTCACTTATTTCTCTACTATTGTAAACAATGTATCATCCTTGACACAAATCTTTTACATGAAGAATAGTTTATTAAATAATCAAATTTTTTATGGAGAATTTCTTGAGAATGACACCCAATTTTATCAAGTGAATCCATAATAATTCTTCAAGTTCCATCACTTCATCCAGAAACATCTCACCAAACACATATTGATATATCATTGAAAAAAACTACAACATTGGTCTCAACAATCTCTTGTATGTAGTTTTCAATATATCTTCACATATTTAAAAGTAAATGTGTTCTCAAAAAGTTCTCCCCCCTAATTAGAAATCAAATTTAAATGTTATGTGTGGTCATCTCATCTCATATTTCTTCTCAAAAAAATGTTCTCCGTTTTAAGTTTATTTATCAAACACTTCTGAGACAATGATGATATCACATGGTTCTCTTAGCAAATATCTTTTAGTTAATCAACTCTAAGTCTATGTGGGCTAACTCGATGTAAAAAAAATAATAGAGATATAACCAAGGATGTATATGATATCCATAAAATACTATTTATGTGAAATCTTGATCATAAATTCTCAAACCTCATTAAATGGGATATAAGTAATCATATTTATCAATAAAATGTTAAATCCTGCACACTCTAATAAACAAATCAATAAGTTTTTGTGAAAAATTTATTGCTTCCAGTTTGTATCATTTTTTCATCAACCAAACCCACTTAATTGATATTATTAATACAGTAAATAATTAGGTATGGAAGTGTGATTTTAACACATCATATTACAAATTTGTAAAGTTGTTTAGAAGATCAAAATTCACTATATAGTGAAGATTTAATAGCTTCATCTCATCAATGATCCCCCTAGATAGATTCATCCATGTCCTTAAATTCCATTAATTCTAATAAAAAATAATATATATATATAAGGGATTAAGGAGGGAACTCTTATTCTTTTGGAGTAACATTCAAACTGAGAAATTCCTCTCATCCTAAGTAGTTCTTTTCTTCAAATATCAGTCAACTTCTCATCAACTTTGTGTAGAATACCATTCTCCACCTCATTTTCAATAGCTACTTACTTTCATTTATATTTATAATGTTTTTCATCTTTCTCCAAACTATTAACCAATTTCAGTTGATTTGTAAAAACAACTAGGTATTCATTCTTAACAATCTTTGTCTTCTTATAATTTTAATCTGTCTTACCATGATTTTTCTATTGATGTAGATTTCCTTTAACACAGAAAATATCTCCTAGTATTCTTGTCATAAATTTACCATTATGTGACCCTCCTTCATATATCTACGAAAAATATTCTAATAATTCATATTCCTTATCAATTGGTATCTTGGATGGATTTTTCATCACAATATATTTCCTTTTGGTGAAATTTTAATTAACAGTATTATTTTTTTGTTGACATCTCAAGAATAAATTTTTACCTTAATTTTTTACATTCTACCCCTTTTGTTGTGGTATTATCTTCATATTATTATACTATTTGTGCATGATTTGTATACACCATCACTCATCATGATAATGAGCACTTCTGTTTCAAAAAAAAAATGCAGAAATCTTAAAAGAATTAAAATTTTTTCATTATAGAAAAATTCATTTTATATGGATTTATATTATCTATTGTATGTATTATCTTTTATTCATATTTTTCCCAAAAAATTTAGGCCTTATGTTATTTTCATGAATTTTCGTGTTATTCAAAAATTCAAGTGCTTTATGTCCAAGCTTCCAGCAACACCAACTATAGCCTATAAAATCCTTATTTTATTTTCTAGTGTAGTCTGTCTGGATGTCACAGATTATTAAAAATTATAATTTTGAGTTGATCCGCCACTCATTTTAAAAATTATTGGGGAATAACTCGTTATAGATTTTTTCTCATCCACCCTTGTAGTGATTTGTTTATCAATATTTTTCACCATACATACATTCCTAGAGTTTGGTTTAGAACCTGTACCAGAACTCGAAACTACATTAGTACATAAAATAGTTTTTGGGTAATGGGATACCTTCTTCTTGGAGGATATTTACATTTTATTATATGATGATCTCTTGATATTATTGGAGTCATGGACCTCAATGTAAAAATTTACAAAAATATCTCTTTTCTAGCAATATGGGTAGTTGTAGCTTATAATGATTACTGATTCATAGGAATAACTTCATTTTTGTGCATCTGATAGACCTTAATTATTTATTAAAATATATAATTCATAATGAATCGTTTTGATCTTTATAGTCAACCTAGACTCTGATACGAATTATAGATCCTTAATCAAGATTATGTTCCAATGAGATGGGGGGTGAATCAGTTGTTCACTTGTTTTATGAATTATTTTACTTTTTAATTCAATCTCTCAAACTTGTTAAGGTTCTCAATCAACATAGTGATTATAATAGGATCACCTCATATATAGAAATGATAAGAGATTGTACAATACCTGATATTTACAATATTTTGTACAAAAACCATCTATTTTCTATGTTGGTTATACCCCACAATATAGATTCTCCACTATAATATTATTATCAATTACAAAGTGTTGGGAACAAACTGGTTATACCACCCATTAATCAATATTTTAGTTGATTTTGGTTATACCCCATATAAATAAAACTCTTCTACCTTAGTTTGTTATACACCACAAGCATCTTCTCCTACTCCCGACTCTAACTATGAGGGTTCAACTTCCAGCTTCAACTGAAAGACCTCTTCTACTGATAGCTAAAATCGAGTGACTTCATACATTTCTTTAAGGCTTGATACAGTATAGGATTATATTTTGATATTTCTATACATGATTTTTGATTCAAAATTTCTTGTGTACATTTCGAGTAACTTCAACAAACACTAAAAAAAATTCAGTCTTCCTTAGTAATTATGATAACCTATATTTGATCAGTTTCCTCAGTATAACAAATGATCGAGCTATTATTACTTCTAATTGAAGTCCCAAACTCACTTAATTTGTGTATGTGGTCCAAAAAAATTAATCTATATTATTTTATCCAAGAAAAATACTTACACAACTCAATTATTTTATCTTCTTGAAAACCTATCTCATATCATATATTTATTTCTTATTTTATGTGCTTCTAAAATATATTTTAATCAATTTTGGTATCTCTATTTTCAAGGCCTTTATATAGAGTATTTTTTTATGTATGTTTATGGGAGAATTTCTTTATGCCTCATACTATCCAAGTGATTCATTATTTATGTATGCATTAAACCATGCATGTGATGTATGTCTCATAAAAACCCAAATAGATATGTGGGTTCATTTTATTCATCATGAAAGATGTATCATAGCTTAAGATTCGTACAAACTAGAAAGGTTTCATGCAAGTAAATGTGAAATATATCATGTCTTCTACATGTTCAATATCCTCAAATAAGAGTACGTGGTTTCTCAAGTCCTCATAAAAACCAGAATGTATTGAGAAAAATACTTCATGAATGCATGATTGCTTTATGATATGTCTCAATTTCCTTCATGTAAGACTGGATGTGTAAAACATAAGTAGTGAACTCGAGATATTCTTCTTCACATGAATGGGTCAAGAGCATGTTTCTTCTTAACAAAAATTACCATTTTCAGATGTTTTTTCTTTGAAACTAAGAGATCAATCAATATTTTCAGTAGCCTTCTCAGGATTGGTTATTCTTATTTTATAGGTGAGACTCGACCAGATTTCCTCTAATAAAATAGCTACATCAAGGCTTTCAAATATCTTCAAAAAATATGTCATGTCATATCTTTTTATACACACTAAAGATCTTATTATTTAAATGATTCAAATACGGGTTATCAATTCAAAAGATTAAAAAATTCATAGAGTTTATTCCTTCATATAGAAATACCCATGAGTGTGTGATAAAGAATGCAATATTTCTTTTAAATCTTAAACTCAACCGTACACATGATACAATCTTCTGCAAATTAATTTTCATTTGGACGAAGCTTGTTCCTTGAACTCCTAATTCCAAGAAAATAATATCATGTGTGAATTAACATACATCATATAAATAACTCAAGATCTCTACCATAAAAGGATCAGGGAAACCTCAGGGTCAATCAATTGAGGTTTGTCCTGAACATTGGCAAACTACAACACTCAGATGAGACTTGAGGATGAAGACAATGAGCTCGAAATGTTAGATTACTTAGGTCAATGAAATTAGATGGTGGGTTTTATATTCATATCTTTTTAAAGAATGATATAAAGATGTAACAAATTTTATTTTTTCATGGATTATTTTTGAATATTATATGGATTGTTTTCAAAGCCATACACTGAGATGACATGAGATTCTAAGGCTCATTGAGCCTGCAATTCATATTTGAAAACTAATAAAAATATTATTATCATAAGCACATAGTTTTCTTTAAAAAGGGGAATAAATCCCAAATGGGGGATCATATTAGAAATATGAGGCTTATTTTGAGTTCAAAGAACAATATTTTCCCTAGGTGGAATAGAATCTATATCGACATTTGGTGGTTGGTTAAAATCCATCATTGGTGGAAATAATAAATAAATAAATAATATTTATTTATTTTATTATGTTGAAATTGAAATATATTTTAATCTATAAATTTATGTATTTGATGATGTCTCAGGGTTATCTAGATAACTTTAGAGATCTATAGGACTATTGGAGGAGGTACTTATTAGTGTTAACAATTTATTAGATCGAGATCGAGGATTATAGTGCCATCAGAGTTCATGGATCTCACCAATGTTGGAAATGAAGGACCATTATTCATTAGTGATCAATCCAAACTCTAGGTCGGATTTCTTAATTTTGTGATTCCATCACATTTCTTATCCCATGTATAATGCATATAAATTCCACAAACAAGATTTGATTTGTGCATCAATAGTGGATTTATTTACATTTTATTTATTTTTTCCTATTTATTATTACATCTTTATTCATATCTTATTCAATAATTTATCGATGATAAAAATGAAAAAGGATGAGGATATTTCCTTACATTTATAGTTTATTGTTTTCTCTCTTATTTATTTTCACATTTATCATTGGTATTTTCTTATTCCAGTGGTTTGACAAGTACATGGTATATGATAATATCCCAACCATTAATCAATGAAAATGATCAATAATGTGGGTGAAATATGTGATGAAGGGTGTGATCTAGAAGTAATGATCTAAGAGGATGATAATAGGTATATTGAAATAGACTTATGGTTATCATTTTTCTTGGTTTAACATGTGGATATGATGGTGTGGCTCAACTGTGGTGTTTTCTGATTGGATTTAAAGACCAGATTCATATCTCTATTGATGGGAGAGTCAGATGACCTCAGATCCACAATTACTAACTAGAATCCCTATGGTGGAAATGTTCATGGATGACATGGAGGGAAAACCAAGGGTTTTAGAAATTTATGGGTTACATGGCATGTCATATGGGATCACATGCCATATGGGTCTATAGTTGTGGTTATAGGGGTTTCATGGATCAGAAAATATCATGTGTCATGTTACACTTTTCACACACTGTGTGACCCATGCTGGTGGCTCAATGTGAATCTTAGAGAGAACACATGCATTGGTAGTCCATGGTATACAGACATATCCAAGTGTACTGGACATGACCAGGTGTACATGAGAAAGACTAGGTATATACAGGTTGTTACCCGGGCACATCCAGAAGTACATTGGAATGTATCTATGAAACAATCTGGGTTTTGAAAGATCTTTATATGCCATGTATCCTTACTTACAAACTATGTATATGTATATATACATTACATCTGAGATGTAAGTACACAAGAAGACCAGGTGTTGGCTAGACAAATTGTGTACCCCTGTACATGTTGTGTACCCCTTTTGAGGGTGTTTGGATCCCTTCATTATTTTGTTTGGAAAATTATTGGTTGATTGTATTCCATTGGTCCATCCACTTGAGGGTATAGTGTGACATTGTATCCATAGCTCTGGATTGTGGTCCCATATAGAGGATGATTCTCATATAATTTTTTTGTTTCTTCCGTGAGAACGAAGCATGATCCTATATCATTCTTTCTTATACCCTAGGTGGGGTTTTTTGAATTGGTGTGACCTCCTTGCATAATGAATTGATCCACCATCTAATGCCATTTTAGTAGGGTTCATAGTATCATTGGAATATGATCCTCTACATAGAGGGTGGATCTAGATTGAGTTGTTGGTATCCCTCAACAGTCTTGGGAGTGATCCCTTATCAATGTATCGAGATCTTCATAAACCAATGAGTTTTATTTATATGGGGTCCAACTATCTTGACCACTTGGTTGAGTTTAATTAGTGATAGCGTGACTCATGAAGTGGGTTCTCTTTGAATATAATTTTTAGGAAACTTCAAACATAATCTCATGGCCTGCATTTTGGTTGACACCACCTGGAGGCATAGTGTCCTTCTTCATTATATTTGGGTTTTTTTGGTTTCTATATTCTTATTATGAGATGAATACTATTGATGTAGTGTTTTTAATGTTTTTGGCATGTACTGTTGGAAATTATTATAATCATATCTTCATGGGATCTACCTTCACATGCTGAGTCTCATGTTGATGATGGACCTTTTGATGATGTCCTGGGAGGATAGGGAGTCGGTGGAGCATCATTTGGGATAGATAGACCAAGGTGTTTTCAGGTGGTTTCATTTGAGTTCTTCCCTTCCTATGTGTATTTTATAATATATAAAATTATTTTTTTGGGTTTTTATTTTGCCTCTTTATCAATTTCATTACATTATTTATGTACTCAGATTTTGGGATTATAGATATATACATTCATTGGTTTCAGTTTTTTAGATTTTAGAATTGTATGTGATTTGATATATATGTGTGTATAAAGTTACATTAGGATAATTCTTCCCATGTGTGGGATATTCCAACTCAGTTCAAGTCTCCAACCCCTAGAATATTAGATATGGGCTTAGGGTAGTCGCAGATTGAGCCCCAGAGGGTTGGGTCATGATTGAGTGGTATCAGAGAAGTCAGTTATTCCTTAGAAACATACTCTTTGAGATTGGTTTGATATCTTTTTTAGTAGTGTTTAAGTGGTTCAAGTTTGACTATCAGGTTAGGAACTCTATTGTTTGTGTGGTGGTTGACGTATCCATTCACTAGGACTCTAGAAACCTGCTCATTAACTCGGTACATATAGACACTAGTTTCAAGGAAAAAATTTGTTACATATATCCTGTAAGAATGAGTTGTGATTTCTATGTCCTTCATGAGTCATATAACCAAATAAACTCTTTAACCATTATATATTTTTTAGGGTGCCTCTTTGAAGATAGAAAACTATGATTCCGCTGCATTATTACAAGGATGATCCTTTAAGTGAAGAGGCTTTAGTAGAGGGGAATTTATATGATATAGTTTCTCTATATGGTTTACCAGCTATACCACTACCCATTGAGCAGTATTTTGCATTGGTAGTATTGGATAAGGATGCACATAAGATGAGTGAGATGCATGAGTTCTAGAGGTAGTGACCTCTTATGTTTTGAGGATAGATATAACTCTAGATGGCTACAGACTATCAAGAAGGAGTCACTAAAGGATTCCACCTTTTGAGGATGCTTGAAAATCATATGTAAGCCCTTGAAATGAGTCTTCTTCAAGGCTATGTTGTACAATGTCGGAGCTTGGTGAAAAAAATACTTGATGAAATATCTCTCTCCTAGTTAGAATTTATGAATCTCTTAAGGGAGGAGTTTTATCCAACAATGTTTCGATCAGTGAACATCTTGGAAATTCTACATATAAATTAGAGAAGTATGAATATAGTAGAGTATTTAGTGAGGTTTACTGATCTTTCATGATAATCCATAGATAGGGGGAAAGATCCATTCTTCATAGTATATAATTTTGATCATTACATTATATAAGATATCAGGTATTTAGTGATATATCTTTGCATTACAAACTATATTGGAGTGCTTGAGAAGGCCTTAGTGGTGGAGAGATTATTCAAAGAGCAGACGCTGATAGTGGGTGAAGGTAATGGGAACCCAGTAACTGAGACCTTGATAATAGGTATCTAATAGAAATAATAGGGATTCATAATTTTCATATGATTAATAATATGATCACAAGATATAGGATCATTAGTTCAGGGATCTCATGATGGATCGAGTCATCTAAGGGAGATGTGGTGTGTCAACTGCAATGGTTTGGAACATCTTGCATCAGATTTTCCAACCCATTGTATAAATGTTTGAGATATGATCAAGGGATTTACTAGGAAGAGATAGAGGTAGTATCAAGGAGGTCTGTAGGGTGGAAGAAAAGGAAGAGGTCTTGGTAGAGCATCCTGAGGCGGTCATAGTTTTGACCCACTGCCACCACCACCCCCAACTGATCCACACCAGGCTCAAGGAGATGGTGTTCAGGGATGAGGACAACTGTAGTCTATAGAGTCCCATACCCCTAAGTCTACAGGAATCATATGAGATATGATCTATGTATTATCTACCTTATCTAGAGTATTTATTGGCATAAGTGTGATTTAATCCTTTCTTTTCACTTCTCTAGTTCGAGACATAGAGATTCAGTTTGATCCTTCTTCTCAACAATTGTGGTTAGAGATTTTTAAATGAGTTGGCTCGATGATTTCACAGTTCTTTTGATAGTGTGATTTGAAACGTATAGGTGAGAAATTTGTATGTGATATCTTTGTAGATACACTATGGCCTTATAAAATCATCTTATGTGTGAACTGAATATACATTGTTCATGCCTAGATTGATTATTTTAGGCATATGATGTGGTGTGTTCATAGTGATGGGACAAGATTTTCTTTTTTTGGGGTCAAAATATAACCCTACAAGATCATAATGGGATCATACATAGGAGAGTGTAGCTGATTACTCACCAATTTTAATGCATGACTCTTGGAGGATCGAATGCTATGGGCTACCTGTTTCATGTGATGGTGGAAGAGTATGAAGAGGTATTTCCAGAGGATGTTCTAGTCTTTCGTTATTAATGATATTTATACTTATACATTTTCTTATACTGAGGTACAACCCATATATCTACACCATTAAATATGATGGATCTCATGGATTTTCATCATCTGACGGTGAGGTTGTAGGACTTAAAAATAAGGGATTCCTGAGACCTATTGTTCCCCCCGAAGTTTCTTCAGTGTTGTTTTCCCATAAGGTAGATGAGATCTTGAGGTTATTTGTGGATTATCGATGCTTTAAATAAGTGACCATGAATCCACTAATGAGTATTGATGAACTCTTTGATCAAGTAAGAGTGGGTGTAATGGTTCTAGAAGAATGACCTCAGATAGAGCTATCATCAACTACAATTAAGGGACAAGTATATAATAAACATGGAATAAAAATGTCTCTACGGTCACTATGAGTACTTAATAGTGCCTTTGGGAATGATGAATTCCCCATAAAAAATCAAGGGACTCATGAACATGATATTTTTTCCTTTATTAGACCATTTTATGTGGTATTCATTGACAATATCCTTGTGGATGGTCTTAGAAATACTGTGAGATCTCCATCTTTATGTGAAGCTCTCAAAGTGTCAATTTGGGATTCAAGAGTACACTTCCCAAGACATGTAATCTCAGAGGAGATAGTTTAAATGGATATAGTATAGGTTGGGTCAGTTCTATATTGGTAACCACCCAAGAGTGTTACTATGATGTAGAGTTTACTTGGGTTGGAAGATTAATATCAAATGATTGTACACAGTTTCCCCTGAGTTTTCGTAAATTTAAAATCTTTTTCTTTAAAGGGGTATCCTTTTATGTGGATGAAAAGGTACCTACAATTTTTTTAGGAGTGAAGGTAGGGGTTGATGATCACCCCCATCTTGTGATTGTAGGAGAAGGGTGTCAAGTACATTTTGTTCTTTGAATCCTTAGGGATAGGACTTGGTTATGTTATGATGTAGAGGTAGGAAATGGTTTCCATTGGTTCTAGCCAGTCGGGGGGGGGGTATTTATTTTCGCTTTGAAATTATAACTACATGACCCCTGATCATGAGATATCTATGGTAGTATTTACCATGAAGATGTGGAGATACTACCATATGGGTGAGTGTTTTATCATATAATATAACCACAAGAGTCTAAAGTATATCTTATCTCATAAGGATATTAACTTGAGATAGAGGTGATGGATAGAGTTCCTCTAGGAGTATGAATTTGAGATAGTTTATAGTATTTGGAAGGTGAATGTGGTCGTAGACACTCTCAGTAGGAGATCTTGTCATCTTTCGTTGGATGAGGTGTTAGAGTAGTTATCCCCGTTATATTTTTACTTAGTAGAAAAGGATAGTGCTTCATATCATTAGTCGATGGTTGATACCCTCCCCACTTTTACAGCATGTTAGGGAATCTCAACATGGTGATACTAACTCTGAGACCTTATGTGCTTAGATATCCATTGTATGTGCTTCTAATGTATTATTTTGAAGGTGGGTAGAAAGTTATCATTTTCAAAGGACGAATGATGATACTAGTGATGTTTTCAGAGAAGTTTATAAGGTATTTTTATGCATACCCTTTGAATGTACATCATGGTGTGGTGAAGATGTACCAAGAACTCTGATGTTAGTTTTGGTGGCTAGTATTAAAGAGATGTTTTACAAATATTGTCTCTTTATATCTCACTTGTTAGTAGGTGAAGGCTATGAATTAGGTTTTAGTAGGTTTACCTCAACCTTTTGAGGAACCAGAGTGGAAGTGTGATGGGATATTCATGTACTTTATGATGGCGTTACCACATATAACTATAGGAAACAATTCAAGGTGGGTGATGATATAATAAATCACTAAGTCACCCCCACTTACTAACTATTATAGATAAGAGTAAAATAGAGAGATTGGGATTGTTTTATATGTAAGAGGTAGTCTGAATCCATGGAGTTCCCTTGATGACCATTTCCGACTGTGATGGTAACTTCAAATAAAAATTATGGAGAGTATTTTAGGAGGCATTTGGCACTTAGTTGTGTTTGAGCATGGTGTTTCACCCCATAGAATGAAAACTATACTAAGAAAACTATTCAGATCTTGGAGGATATGTTATAGACTTGCATGATGAATTTTTTCTACAGTTGGGAATACCACCTACCCTTGGTGGAGTTTATGTCCAAAAAACTCTACAATTTGACCATTGGTATGACACCATTCAAGGCCATGTATGGGTGATCCTATATATCCCCATTCTATTAGAATGATCCATGTGACCCAACACTCATGGTCCTTGAGTTGGTGTGAACTATGATGGTGAAGGTAAATATTATCTAGGGGTGGTTAAGGACAAAAAAGATCCACCATAAGTCCAATGTTGAAAGATGATAGAGTATTTTGGAGTTTAAAGAGGAAAAACATGTATTCTCAAGGGGCTCAAGTCAATATGGATTGTGAATATTTGGATGGGGAGAAAGATATAGTTGAGATTGATTGGACCTTTCCAGATACTATGTTGTGTTGGAGAGGTGGTGTACTACTTAGCTTTATTGCATTAGTTGGAACTTATACATTGTTTATTCCATGTTTCAAAACTAAGGAGGTACATGCATGAATCTTCACATGTTATCAGTTGGGGTGAGCTAAAAATCAAGGATGGGGAAACCTTTTATGAGTACTCAATGGATATCAAGGATTAGTAGGAGAAAATCCTTCATGGGTGATTTATTTCCCTAGCGCATTTCTAGTTGAAGCATGAGAATCTTTAAAAGATCACCTAGGAGTGGGAGACCTATATGTGAACTCAGTACCCACAAATTTTTGAGTATTTTCTTCACTTTTTGGGATAAAAATACATAATTTGGGGAGAATGTAACAACTCTTATTTTTTCTATGTATTATTTTAGAAAATTATATGGATTATTTTCAAAGCTAGGTGCTGAGACGATATGATATTTTGAGGCCCGGTGAGAAGAAATTTTATATTTGAAGAATATTAAAAATAATAATATCACACACATGTAGTTTCCCTGAATGAGTGGAATAAATCTAGAATGGAGGATTGTATCATAAATCTACAATTTTAGTTGATTTTAGAGTGTGTGATTTACCCTACGTGTGATATAATCTATATCTTCATCTGATGATTGGTTAAAATTTATCGTGGCTGTAAATAATAAAATTAATTATTTAGATTTATTTATTTTATTATGTTAATGTAGTGAACTATTTTACTATATAAATATATAGTTATGATGTGGCCTTAGGTTTACCCTCATAACCCTGGTGTACTAGAGGACCATTAAGGGAGATAATTCCTAGGGCACAACATTCGATCAAATCGATATCGAGGATTGTTGCACCATCGAAGTTCATATATCTCTCCAATGATAGTAATGAAAGACCATTCTTCATTAGTGAATGATCTAAACTCATGTTAGAATGTTTGATTTATGTTATTTAATCCTTTTATTTATCTTATCTCAAACGCATATCAATAACATAAACTAAAATTGATTCATGTATCGACGATTGATTTATTTATGATTTATTTATTTTTTAATATTGATTATTACCCCTTCATTAATATATTATTTGACAATATAATGAGGTTAAAAATTAATAAGGTCAAGGTTCCTTCTTTACATTTATAGTTTAATGTTTTCTCCCTCATTTCTTCACACGTTAATCATTGTTATTTTATTTGGATAATGGTTTAACGAATACCAATTATATGATCATTATGAAACTGATATTCAGTGCAACATGTCAATATTGTTGGTGAGGTTTGTGAATGAAGCTAAGATTGATGAGAAAAAATTGAGGAGAACGATCAGAGTTAGATAAAAATATAATGATGGTTTTCTTTCGTGTCGGTTTGACATGCATTTGTGATAGCGTGGATTAACAGTGGTGTTTTTGAGAATATTTGAATCCCAGATTTAGATATCTAGTGATGGGATAGTAAGATTACCATAGATCAGTGATTCAAAACTAGAATCATGGTGGTGACAGTGTGGATGGATGATGTAGAGTATAACCTGAGGGATCTAGAAATTTTTTGGGTTATACGATATGTAAACCGGGATCACATGTTGTTTGGGGACCTAGCTACGGTGTTAGGGTTTTCACGGAGAAGAAAATATCACATGCTTTGTGACACTGGTCACACATCATGTGACCCGTGTTTCCAGCACAACATGTATCTCGGAGGATACATGGGCACATGAGATCTAGGGTATACATACATGGCCATATGTACTCGGAAATGGATAGGTGTACACCGGTTGGTTCATGGGAATGACCAGAATTAAATGATCATAGACAACTGACATGGGAATGGTTCTGAAATACCTCTTTATACTGTGTATCCTTACTTAAAAACCATGTATATGGAGATCTTTATTCTATGTGATGAATATCACACAGACCAAACACGGGATGGCTAGACATTCCATGTACCCCCAGTACACACCATGTACATACATTGTGGGTGTTTGGAGCCCTTTATTTCTTCAGTTTGGACTAATATCAGTTGATTGTGTTCCCTTGGTCTATCCCCTCAAGGGTACAATGTATAGTTGTATCCAAAAATCTGGATTGTGATCCCCACTGGAGGATGAGTCTCAAGTTTAGTTTTTGGTGTCCCTCGATGAGATCAAAGTGTGATACTCTATCATTCATTCTTATACCCTTAGTGGGGTTCATGAAATCAATGTTACCTCTTGGCACTAGTCATTGATCCTTCATATAGTAGGAAATGTTAGTAGGGTTCATGGTATTATTGGCATACGATCCCATATGTAGCGGGTTGATCTATATTTGGTTTGTGGTGCCCCTTAACATTCATGGGTGTGATTACCTATTTATGTATCGAGATCTTTAGAGACAAGTGAGATTTCATTGGTGGGTCCGAATGATCATGACCTCTTGGATGAATTTTGCTGACGATAACATAGCTTGTGGAATGGGTTCTCTAAAAATTATCTTTTCTTATAAGCTTGAAGGATAATCATTAGGCTGCCAGTTTGGTTGTGACCGCCTGGAGGTGCAATGTCCTTCTCAAGTATAACTGGTGTTTTATTTGGTTTTTATATACATATTATGATATGACTACTCTTGATGCCTTTTTAGTGTTTTTTTCATGTCATGTTAGGTATTGTTATACTCACACCTTCATAGTATTTTTCCTCATTTGTGGTGTCATATATAGATGAGGACCCTTTTGACGGTGTCTTGTGAGAATAGAGAGTAGGTAGATAATAGTGTGGGATAGACAAACTGATGTGAGTTTTGTGTTGTTTAATTTGGCAGAAATACCCTCCTTATGATAATGTTATACTCTACTTTTTTTGGTTTTTCTTTTGTTAGGAACCTTATAGATTTCACTACATTACTGATGTACTTTGATTGTGGGATTATAAATGTACTCTTACATTGGTTTTAGTTGTTTTACATTTCATCATTGTATAAAATTAAAGATGTGTTCATGTGTACAGACATGTTAGTATAATGCCTCTAATGTGTAGGATATACTTACTCAGCACTAGTCTCTATCCCCCATCCTATTAGAGGCAATATTGGGGTAATCGCAACTCGGGACCCGATGGGTCAGGTCATGACAATAGTAACTGTTTTTCCACATCCCATATCAAATTTCATCACAGATTCACAAATTCATATATTACAAACTATTTTCACTTCACATTTGTGTTTACACCATGTTAGTCACTTGAAAACACTTCAAACACCTTCATCATGGGCCTCACATCCATGTACTAGCCCATCAACCTGCATTTGTTCACTCACCCATGCGCACCCCTGTGGGCCCAATACATCCTACTAAGGTAACTTGTTCACCCTATACATGCGCTACACCAATCTAAACCATGGATTCCCATGATAAGGTGAGATCCCATGTGGTTGACCTAGACTCCTTATATGGCCATGGATGGTCTCATTTTTTTGTCAACGCTTTGAAAATTCTTATGTTCAACATTCCATATAAAATAAATATTCCAAACCAGATTCTCAATAATTCAAATTTCAATTTTAATAATCCTCACAAAAAATAATATTTTTCATGGACCTCTTTAATTCTCCATGAAAATTTAAATTTTCATGGCCATCTATTATTTCTCCATAGTTGTAAATAATGTGTCATCCTTGACACAAATATTTTTCATGAAGAACAATTAAATCAATTTTCACATTTATCATGGATAATTTATTAAGCATGACATCGAATGTTATCAAGTGAATTTATATAAATTCTAGAAGCATCATATCTTCATCGACCAATAACTTACTAAAAATTTATTGACACATCATTGAAAATAAATTAAATGCTTGGAACAAAAACATTATATATTATCCCTCAACTCTAGTTTCAATTCTCCAGCAATTAGGGGAGTTCTCTTAAGGGTATGTGGAAATCCAGCACAGGTATCATGATTTGGGTATCTAAGACTGGTCATTAAAAAATGTTATCATAGCATGGGTTTTAAGTTTAGAATTGGTGTGCTATGTATAAAAAGGTGGATAAGATGGTTGGAACAAGAAAGATACCCATAAAATGGAATAATCATCCTCTTAATGGAAACATAGATAAATAGAGATATTTGGGTAGAATGGGTGGTTTATCATGACCTTGTAAGATATTATTATTTGTACCAAGTTAACCTATGATGTATTGATAAAATAAAGAGTTCATGAATTTTGATAGGTATTGTATGGATTATATCACATGAACATAATTTTAAGGAATGTTTTTTCTTGATTAAAAATGAAATTTCAATGAATTGATGATTTTTAATGTGTATTTGAAAGGTATTTATGCATTTTTTAATTATTGTGAAAAATCGGTTGGAAATGTGGTTATAAAAAAGAAATAAATATGAATCCGCCTTTATATAGTGTAGAGGATAATATTTTAATATTTTAATATTGATATATTTTGTGAATTTAATTAGTTTCTTTCATGAGTTATAGATTTATTATACCTATAATAGTTTTAGTAAGTCAAATATTTAGAGCGGTCATCGTTTCTTCTATAGATCCTTATCTTATTATCATGAATGTTCAATTTATCTAAGTAATAAATATGGAAGAGAAACATGTTTTTCCAAGGGGGGTGGATCTAGTTTCATTGTTTTAGAAACAATATCCACCATCATTTAGATGTGATTATAGACCCAAGTAGGAGGAAGCATGGTTGGTGAATATCAATCACATATTTTGGGTTTTACATACTTGAGATCTTGAAGGTTATGTTTGGGTCTTATTTTCACGAATAATTGTCTTGGATGCAGTGAGATTTGATAATGGAAGCAAATATTCATAAGGATATTGATTGGAATGGACTTAATAAAATCTATAATTATTAATATTTTCTAGATGAGATGATTTTTTTCAAGAGATATTGATTTTTTGAATTTTTATAAAATTAATTTTTCCAATGTAGAGTATTTTTTACAAATTACTAAGATTGTATGATATGTATAAGAGTTGATTATTAATTAAAAACTTAATACATAGAGGATTGATACGTAGTTATGGCCAGAGATACTATCAAGGATTATATTGGTGAAGTTTCCCACTTAAATGGTGGTTGTTAGTAGGGTGACTTTAGGTAAAGTAGATGTGAAATTTACTTAAAGAATAACTACCTTTATTTATTAGTTTTGTAGAGGAAGAAAGACTTTCAGTGGCCAAAATAAGAATAAGATATCAGAGGGAAGTTAGTGGATTTATCTTCTCAGTTTTCTGAATTAATGAATTTATTGGAGTGATTTTAGTATAGTGGTGTTGGATATCTAAACTAATATATTCTAAACCCCCATGTTCATGCATCCAAAATAGTTAGGTTGTCCACTTAAAGAATTATTATGATTATTTCTTGGGGGTAATAAATGGTGGTGCATGCAACTTAGTCTAGAGGTTGAGGACCTAGGTTGATAGACTAAATTATAATGATATGGGGACTCACAAAATAGTAGGGAGACCACATCACAAAGATAATTTATCACCTTAAAAGATATATAGGGAACCTTTTAATGTTATGCTGATATTAGAGGAAGTTGAAACTGATGATGGACCCTCCATGGCATGAGGTACCATTCATATAGCTTCAATGATTATTTCTATATTGTTTGACACTAAAACACCACATTCATTTATCTCTTTATGATTGGTTAATAAACTGATATTATCAATGGAGTTAATGAGATATCCATTGATAATAGATACTGTACTGGGTGAAAGGAATGAAAAATGGTTTAAATTTTCATCTTGATTGATTATCATTACCAACATGGAAATCTCACGAGACGTCCTAGTTCTTGGGCTGAAAACGTGTGGTCTAATTATTCAGATATACTGGATATAAAGATTCAAGTATTAAATAGACTATTATAGTTAAAGTGTTCACTTCATGATGTAGGATATAATTATACATATTTTCAAAGGAGAGTGTTATATTCAAGTTAGTAGAGTGGGTTTAATTTCAAGTGATTCTAGATACATATCTTGTTACTTTTTAGGCTAATTATTCAATTTTAAAAATGAAAGGATTAGCCTCCACTTCCAAAAAATGGTGGTTTAGTTTCAATATTATTTCATAGAGTATTTTTCTAGATTATAACTAAGTATGGATATGGAATTTTAAATGGAAATAGTGTCATAAATGAGATGTATTTATCTAGCCTCATAGCACATTACACCAATAAAATTATGATATATAAAGGTACAACTTGACATGATTGAGAAGAAGGGGTTCATTTGAATTAGTGTTTTGACATTTGGAAAACTAATTTAATTTTACAAGAAGGATGAAAATATCTTAAGATTATATATCAACTATCAAAAGATGAACTAGGTAGTGGTGAAAAAAATCCCTTCCTCAAAATGGACGATTATCTTGTTCTAACCATGGTTCGAGTATTATAATTTATGGTTAAAGGAAAATGTTAAACTAAAAAATTCATTTTTGATATTGTTATAGAAATTTAATGTATCAAGTAATGGATTATTGGGTTTCCAATTCACTTGTGTCATTCATTTAATTAATGAACCAGATCATCCATAAGTACATAGACACCTTTGTAATGGTATTTTTAAAAGATATGCTTGTATAATCAAGGATAAATTCATTCCATGGGAGGAACATAGATATTTTTTAAAAATTTTATGTGATCATTAGTAGTATGAAAAAAATTATTTTATATTTTCTTATGGATTTGATAAGTTAAGTTCCTTTCCCATATTTTTTATGATAGGGGAATCTTTGTCGATTGTAAGAAGTGAGATAAGTGATGTCTTTAGAATGATCCAAGAATGTATTTGGAATACAATGTTTTCTGGGTTTTTTCTGGTATTAATAGATATTCATTAATGATTTTTCAAAATTGGTTTCTCCCTACAAAACTTTGACACAGAGGGGAATTAAATTAATTTAGAATATGATGTTTTTGAAGGTATATGAGGAACTCAAGAAATGACTTACTTTAAATCTTTTTTTGAATCTTCTTGAATTTGGTGATGGTTATGAAGTGTATTGTAACACATTGGTATCATGATCAAGTTGTGTTTTAATTCAAGGGAGAATGGTTATGTTAAATGGATCTAGGAAGTTTATATTTCATGAAAATAATTATTTTATGAATGATTTTGATATGATATAATTTATGTACTAAAGAGTTTATCTACACACTGTTATAGAATAACACTTTAACATAGCTAGAAAAATTTCTTTTTATCACTAAAAAAGAGTTATTGATCTAAGCGCTTCTAAACATGGTCTCCTTTTTTAGTGATAAATTAGCACTGATAAAGCTATTGGCTGTATTAGTGCTATATGTAGCACTGATAAAGCCCATAATGTGACATTATGCTGTTAAAATTACATCACACTGGTATAATAAATACGTTAAAATAAAATCAAATATAAGATATGGAAAATTTATAATTTAGTCGAAATAAAAAAAATATATCAAAAATATAAGAAAAAAGACACTATTATAGAAATTTCAAACATTTTTTTTGTAAAATTACATTAGAACATTCAATTTATTATAAACATTAAAAAAAATCAATGGTTTCATTGTCTTTAACACCCTACCCCCTCTCAAAAAAGCCTGATCCTGGTATCAGTTATCAAAAAAACCACCCCATGTATAGAAAAATAATCCACTTGTATAAGAAAACAATTATTATGTTACTAATAGTATAAAAAAATAGGTAAACATAAATATAAAATAATTTTTATAATAGTGGGTTCTATAGGCCCAAATAAATAGTACTTTTCGATTACTATTTCATGTATACACTTAGATATACATGATTTACTCTTACTGTTATAGTGTATACATTTTTAATCCACTATTTAATGGTAATTTCCATATATTATTTTTCATATCAAAGGGTTATAGAAAATCCAATGCTATAATGAGAACATCAAGATAATGTGACATTAATCTTAAAAAATATCCAGTGGTCTTGATATATCATTTGGATTGGAAACAGATGATGTATAACTATCAGGTGCTGGGAGATCATAAGCATTACGAATTCTTCTTATAAATATTACACTTAGTGATCTTTGGTAGGTGATATTTTGATGATAGATTCTCCAATAAGAATACCACATTTTTCAGATGTCCTCAATTTTTTCCTATATAGGGACATATATATTGGTCTCCTAACTTGATATCATTATCAATGTGTTCAATTTGATCACGTAGATTGATGTAATGTAAAATCCATTATAATGAAATCATGGAGAGGTAGCATGTGTTTGTTGTTTCATTGGTGATATGGAATTGGTTGAATGGTCAAGATAGAATTTGTCGCTTCGGAGTTGAGGAAGTAATATATACGAATCCAAGTTGATCAGTAGATTAGTACCTTCATAAATCTTTAGCCATGGTAGATGGAGGAAAATAATTTCATATAAATAAATAAATAATAAATCTAGAATGGACGACGACACAAGTGTGTGTCCCACATTATGATATCTTTAAAGAAAAATACATTATATTTTACAGTGTGTGATCGTAGGTTGGTTATCATTTCTATGAAAATTTCTCATTTCTATAAAGACCTTGATGGGTTTCTAGACTCCACTCTTGGTCCATGACTACTATTAAATTTTATTGATATAAGGGCCTTGAGGGTTACACATAATAGCATATTCAAGAATCTATACTATTATGGGGAATAGGTAAATAGGACATGGTGGGCCCCACTACGAGGTCTAAGAGTTGTCCAAGTTATCAATCACTGATAAATAAATAAATTCATTATTATTCAAGTAAATAATAATTGGATTGAATTTATTTATTAAAGAGTATCCACAAGGTATTTACTGAATATGAGAAAAATATTATACAAATGAATATTATTTTAATATTCCAAGATTGTTTAATATTATGAGGAATTATGAGTCGATTTAAATGACCCAATTTTATCACATAATATATTTAATATATATATATATATATATATAATATATATATATATATATATTATGTTTTTGATAAAATAAAAACAATATTTGCGATACGGTTTAGTTCATCGTAACTATTTATTTATGGCATATTTATAGGGTGTTTCACTTCTAGGGGTTGGGGAACCCTTTTCAGGTAATAGAAACATCCACTATATAAACAGGAGAGGAAAAGCTCATTAATTCACTGTTCATTCCATCCAAAATTATATCTTCTATATCCTTCTTCCTAAATTCACTCTCTAATCATAGATCCTGGCATTCCTTTAACGGATCAAAGGATAGGGATTGAGGTGATTGTTGCGACACCGAAGGATTCATTAGGGCTCCATGATAGCACAAAAATTTTGACGAATTACCAGTGCACAGATTCTTGGAGTGTGTGTGGACGATCAAGAGGGATTCTGTTTTGGATCATTTAAGCAATGGTAAACGGGAAATTAGTGACAAATGAGATCTCTTTTATTTGAAATAGTTACACATTCAATTTAATTTCTTTGATATGTTTAATTCATGAAAGATCCATAGAACTCTATCAGGGCTCAGATTAAAGAAGTCAACATGTTTGGTCACCCAATGATGATAATTTTTAAATCCTCATCCCACTAGCTTCTTCAACAATCCCATGTACCTTAAATTGGTATCATAAATATTGATTGAATTTTGTGATCCAAGGAAATTAAATTAGCTTCAAATTTAAGTAGAGGGATTTGATTTGGCCGTAACAAAAATATGTGTTTCAATCTGATCTCATTTGACCAATAAATGACCATCCAAAGTTTTTGATATGAATCATTTTTGCGGTTTATGAGTATTAATATTAAAAGAACATATTTTTAAAATATATGTTATTTGTATCCATTTCAATTTCTAGAACCTATTACGATGATAATTCTAGTAATCTCAAAAACCATCCAATATCAGGTTGGATTCCAGTAACCAAAAATCATTCTGACCGGTGATATTATTTCCATCATTGATTTAATTACATTAATAATATAATTTTTATTAAGTTCATCAAAATAATAAGTTAAGGCTTTATGATTTTTTGGGTGGTGTCTTATGTGTCAAATAGAGGGGTGTAAAGGTTCATTTGATCCAAAAAATATAAAAAAATCCTTTTGAAAAATTGAGTTGTGGGATTCCACAAGAATCCAAGACAATAAAAACGGGGATAGAATTTTTTTAAAATGGGGCTACCAGACTATTGCACGACCGCCCTCTACCTCACAATAGATGACTCCCGAAGTTCCCTTCTTGACAATGCCTCACTTGCAGAATCAGGAGGCACGTTCTCTACCTACGAATCCATAGCTGTTGAAGCTGCCTCTCCCCAGCGCCTCCTGACCACCACCTGGACCACGCAGCCATGGCGGACGAATCCTCGAAGCTGGCTCCCTATGTCATGACCTGCAACTTGATCCAGTCCACAATGATGCCATATGCCCCTATCACTATCATTGGCCACAGTCATGGGGTCCCTAGCCAAAACCCTATTCCTAATCTGACCAGACCAAAAACCAACTATGTCGCCTACCCCACCAGAGAGGTAAACCCATTAAATTTCATTAATTCCCTCAAACATAAATTATTTCAATTTAATTTCATCACGCATTTTATATAATACCAGTTGGTCTTGAGTTACTGATCCTACCAGTGTATGTATGGATTTATTTAATTATTTATTTATCATCATGGGATGATTGTAAATAATTTATTGGTCGTATTGACGGTATGCACATCATCTTATTCCTGGTCAATATGTGTAAGGGTATATATGTCCAATTTTATCAGTCTATAATTTTTACTCCCTTGACCCACTCACATTCATGCGAATATTTTTGTACTACAATGAGGAAAGAGTAAGTCGTGGACCATTACATGTTAAGTTGAAATCCATATGAGAAAATGACACATTGGACGCATGGATGAACTTCATCATGAGTCATGATATGACTCAGGTATGATAAACCTAGGCTGTGGTCGGTCTATTTAGTGTAAATGGATCAATATGTTTTATATGCTCAAGACCGGTAAGGTTGTTTATTTACTTTATGCGTTAGTTTATTATTTTATAAATTTTCATTACATCAGAAAATATATAAAATAATAAACAAGAAAAATACATAATGAAGTGATGAATGTCTTTCTATTAATGTCTAATTGTGTGTGAGGAAAAATAGTATAAACTAGATTAATAAAAAGGTATTACATTCATAGATAAAATATAAAACCCTCAAATAAATATTAAGTCAAAAATGACTTCCATCATTTTAATTTTAACAAAACTAGGTGCTCGGGGTGCTCATTCAATTATTGTTGATGTTGTTTCCTACCATTGGGGAGTTCTTCGGGGAACAATGGGTATAAATCTTGTAGTTACATCAAAGGAAAGCATTGAGTAAATCATTTTTATTATTTTAGAAGATGAGAATTTACTCAACTAATCAAGGAGCCATGATTTAATGTGGTTAGCTTGTCAAACACCTTCCTTGAACTATATGAGTAGTGTCATAGCCATAGCTGGTAGACTATGAGTGGAAGTTCAAGGATCTATTCCACTAGAATACTTAATAGAAAAATTATTTTTATTATAGTATAGAGGGTTCATTGAATTTGATTAAATAGTGGGATATATTTAATTATTAAACTAATTGGTAATTCCTAATTTAGTAATAAAAATAAAAGTTCAATCTTCTAGATTTTATTTTTGAAGGAAATGGCTAGTAATATAACAAAATACACTGTGATAGTCATGAAAAAATGTAAATATCCCAACTATCATTAATTTTAAAAATTATTTTAGATGTTTTTTCATAATAATTACATATCAGAAATTCAAGGTGTTGGATTCCCAAATTCCTATTGAGATGACACAGGAAGTGATGGTGAGAAAAATACTTACAAGAGACTCTTGTATGATGTATATGCTAGTTACATAATAATTCCATCATCAACATTCTATGTGAGTTGTGGATATTAAATTGGGACATGGATGATGTCACATGTTGTCTCATCTCTGAGAATCTTTCAAGGTCAATAATATGGAAGATATGAATTAGTGAAAATTACATTGGATACATGTAAATATGAAAGGCAGATCACTATCTTTCAAGACATACCATTCTTACATCCTTTTAACCGATTTACACCAGTTTACATTAAGATTAAAAAACTAACAGGATGTATTAAACACTTCATTAACTTTTTAGTAAGTTTCTCCAAGTAAATAATAATATTTAAAAAATATTAATATTTAATTCTTATAGTGAACAAATTGAAATAAAAGTTGAAAAATCCAATGTTAAGAACGATTCCAAAGGATCCTTTGCAATGTCCTTCAAAGAAATAGGTAGTAAACATGATTTTTTTTCATAATGTGAAATAAATCTATGTAAGTTTAAATGAAATGAACTAAATCGAAGAATCTAGTGGTCTCTTATTCTTTAGGAATATTCATCAATTACAAGTAATTTTTCTATCATAATTCATGGGTATTAAATACAATATTCCAATCAAAAATTTGTAGTGAAATAAAGTAACCATTTAAGTAATATAAACATTACAAGAAGTAAGGTGTATTCTATAAGCATCTAAGAAATGGTGGTTCCTAAGTCATGGGTGAGAAACACACAACTTAAAATTTCAATGTGAATGATTCTAGTAAAAATTATCTTAAGTATAACTAATAAGGTTCTCTCACGTGTCCTGTGGACATAAGGATTCATTATTCCAATTTAGGAATGAATGTTGTTTGTAATGGTTCATACTCAACCAATAGTTCAGTGATGCATAATTCATAGGCAATACATAATGAATATAAAATGTAAGACTTATATACCTGGTTTTGGAAATATATTATTTGTCATGTAAAAATAAAAGTAGATGTCCAGGATATACTTGGTATAGTATTTATATTCAGGGTCACTAAACACATTTGGTATTATTGATGTATATACTTATTTAGTTTGGACAAATAAACCATAAAAAATAAAGGCAATACACAAAGCTTTTAGAAATAGTTCAGCTAGAGAGCATGGAATATTCTAAGGGTAATCTAGTAGTAAGTATACTTTATAAATATTCCTTTAAGTGTTTAAGGAATGTGAAAATTATGTATGTTATATACATGATCATAAGATATCAATTTATATTGGTTGGTTTAATGAATAATATATTGACCAAGCATTCATTGATAAATATAATATTGCATGGAGTAATTATTAAACACGCATTACCTTATCCATATCGGCGATATGATGCTAATAAGAAGGATTAATGATAATTAATACGTGTTAACATTGATAAAAAAAATGTAGCATGGAGTAATTCCTAAATGAATATTTTCTTGTACACATCAGATTCATTTTGTAAATAAATGGAGTATCAATGTTGCAACTTATATTAATTTCATATACATTAATTTTTTTTAGGACATGCATCACAAATAATGGAATTATCCCATAACCAAATTCCCATTATCATGACTAATGGATATCATATGAGTTATAGAATGATGGAAATCTATTATGTCATAAGATCATATATTTAGATAAAAATATTTTGGTTAAGATATAAACAAAATTGCATTTGGATAAAATCATAAAATGAATCTAATATAATCATCCTAAAAATTACATAAGATATTACATAAATCCCCATAATAGAAAAAGTTTAGTCAACGGATAAAATACATTTATATATAAGGGTTATAATATCTACTTGAGAGAGTGGGACAAATATTGGATTGGGTTTAGTAAATAATAATGATTTACAAATAGTTTACATAGGAACAAGTTTTACAAGAGCTCGTGTAAGAGGCATGTTCCAGAGACACATACTGTATTGGAAGGATAAAACCATGGAGGTGGTTTTATATTCTCCATAGATGGTGATACATTATTCATTGAGAATAATTATTTCTATAAGTAGGAATTATATGGAAATTAACTAAAATTGACAAGATTGGTTAACATTCAATAATGGATTCTATGTAGCAAAGTAAAGGGGGATTATAATTTTTAATACTATAGTGGGTATTCAAGTGATACTATACATGGGTGATACAAGAATAGTACCAACAAGGCATGATTAGTAACAACAAGTTATTATACCCAAATCCATTAGAATTTAACATTTCATAGATAATTTCAATGATCATTTTAGAGAGAATTGGATGTCAAGACCGCCAATCATGGAAGGTTTATATACGGCGCAACTAGAAAGGGATGGTGACATCCTAGAATTCCAATAAGGGTAAAAGTTACTGAAATCCAATTTATGATTGAAGTAAGAAAAATATCATAGAATATTCATTTGAAATGAATATTTTCCATGGGTATATAAGAGGTTAGTGGAAGATCCATTATTTTCCACGTGGAATATGTTTGGTAACATATGGAAAATAATTATTAGTATTATAATTTGCTAAGACTTGAATCAATTTAATTCTCTAATGATTTACTTCATGTAGAAACTGAACATATAGGTAATAGGATCTACTGAGGTAGATAAAATAGTTTCTTAGACTTCTTTAATCATATATATACTGACATGGTATTAAAAAAATACAATTTGGAACAATTAGAGGGAGAATTGTTTCCAGTGTCACATGGTATAAATCTATCCAAGAAGACATGAATAAGCATAAGAAGAGATTAATATAGTGATTTGAATTCAATATTCTTTAGTGATGGATCAGTAATGTATTCCAGGACATGTAGAATATATGATATTTATAACGTAAACTTTATAGTAGGTAGATATTAGTTATATCTAGGAGAACTGCAGGGGAATAAGTCAAAACTATCCAATTATACCTGATAAAGTAAGAAAGTTATATGTGCCTAGAATGTGGAGAAGAAGGGATACTAGTTTTTATGGGACAAAAAATAGTCTTCTTTAGATCAATGTGATCTAATATCATAGATAGTCTAAGTTAATAAGCAAGGCAAGCTCATACAAGCCTATGGTAGACATATATAAAAATATCAAGTATGTCGCAACTTATAAAATAGTTAATAAGTATATATTAAACACAACTATTTTTTCAAGTTCTTGGAATCACACCCAGTATGTAAATTTTTATCATTATGATAACTATATTACTAGTACCAGCCAACATGTCATGTTATGATTGAAGACAAAAGGAATATATTCGGGGATAACATATCTTGATAATTTTTACTCAAGGATGTGTGGTTGCACATAATAGAATATCCATATAGTGAAAACATGGTAGAAAAAAACAACTAAAGCCCCGACTCAGTAGAAACATGATATTAATCATGTGGGAGGTAACAAGAATGGTTAGTAAGTTGGATCTAGTGCAAGTGGGAGTGTTGAAATAGTGGGTACCCTAGACCCAAATAAACAATACTTTTTGGATTACCATTTAGTGTTCATAGTAAGATATACATGAAATACTCATACCATTATAGTGTAGAAATTTCTGCATCCACTATTTAATAGAAATTTCCATTTATTCTTTTTCATAACAAAAGGTTATAGTAGATCCCAGGATATAATGAGAACCTCAAGATAATACGACATTAATCTGAAAAAACATTTCTATATTCTAGATAAATTTTTATGGCTGGATACAAACGAGGTTTGACTATTAGGTGATGGGGGCTCATAAGTATTGAGACTTCCTCTCATTAAGATCAAACATGGTGATCTCTGGTTGGTCCAATCCCAGGGACTTACCATCCAATAGAAACACTATATGTTTCAAGTGTCATTGGTTGTTCCTATCAATATATATGTGTACTGGTATCCTGAATTAATATCATTATCAATTTGTTCCATTGAATCATGTACATTGAATTAAGGAAAAAACCATGATAATGAAATTGTGGTGAGGTAGCTTATATTGGGTGTGTCATTGGTGGTATGACATTGGTTGAATTGAAAATATAGAATTTTTCTCTTCTGGTTGATCAAATTGGTAGTACCTTCATAAATCCCTGGACAAGATAGTCAGAGATAAATCTATAATGATAGATCTACAAACAATAAAGCAAGAGTGGATGATGACATAAGTGTGTGTTCTTCTTTATGAGATATTTAAAGACAATGAGATTATATTACACAGTTCTTATACTATTAGTGTTCACACTTGGTATGTGACTACTATTCAATATTATTAAGATAAGGGCCTAGACTGTGACTCATAATAGAATATTCTATAATCTTCCATATTCTGAAGAATATTTAAATAGGACATGGTGGGCCCCACCATGGGGTCTAAGAGTTGTCCATAATTTTGATCAATAATAAATAAATAAATTCATTATTATATATGTACTGAATAATTGAGTTGAATTTATTTATTAAATATTATTCACAAGGAATTTAGTGAATATAGGAAACATATTATATGAATAAATATTATTTTAATATTCTAGGTCAGTTTAAAATTAGTGGGAATTACAAGTCCAGTTAAATGAATCAGTTTTATCATATAATATATTTAATATACATTAAAGGTATGTGATAAAATATAACTAATATTTATTATGCAATTTACTTATTCATAATTATTTATTTATATCTTATTTAGTGGGAGTTTCATTTCGGGGGGGTCGGGGAATCATTTCTGGGTATTCAACAAATCTACTATATAAGTAGGAGGGGATAAGCTCATTGGTGTACTGTTCATTCATATTGAATGATAGATTCTCCCTCCTCCCAAATTATAGAGATTGAAATTCACTCTTTGAGTTTCGATCCAAGAATTTCTTCGATGGGTCGAAGGCTAGGTATCAAGGTGATCATCATGATGCAGAAGGATTCATCGAAGCTTCATGCTAGCACCTGAATTTCGATGAATGTAGAGAAAGAAGATTGCTGGATTGTGTGTGGTTGGTATAGAGGTATTATGTTTTAGAAACTTTGAGAAACAGTTTTAACATCCCGCCCCATCCCATTGTCTTGAGAGGGTGGGGGAATGCTACTTGTCCTTAAGCGATGCTCCCAAGGCACCAAAGGCTGGAAATAAATGTTGAGGGCTTCGAGAACAAATTGGGAACAATTTTCCCTTAATAAAAAACCAACCAAACAATCCACTAAAAAATATTATATGATTCATTTCAATAAAAAAATTAAAGTATGTATTTCCAAAAGACAACCAAGTTGTTTCACAATGAAACCGAAAACCAATACAATCCAACACAATATCAGTGTACTATGAGAAAGACTAAACAATAGACCCCAATATAAACCAAGACACACTACAAAACTCCACACCAAGCTCCATGCTCCAAGCAACAACACATCTCCCAAGCATCACCACAAGACACTAGCTATGAGATTCTTTACCTTTTCCCATGTCCCTGAATACGACATCTGCAAAAAAACCCAAGTGCCAAAGTAGGGGGTGAGTACTAATACTCAGTAGGTTTTCCTTAAATGAATTCCCTACACACACAACTAGGATAAAACAGTTAGCACATTTATATAAAGCAGTTTATATAAAATAATCACAAGTGAAACCATTACCATAATCCAAACATAACCTTACCAATCTACCTCAACCAAACCAAGAAACCAAGGGAAATCCAAACAAACATTCCACAAGCCATTTCATCTTTTACACATTAGCACAACAATTTCCATCTTGCAAAGCAATGCACAACAAGGCAACCAAAACCGTGGAGCTTCTTTCCAACCTGTTCCCCCATTCCTACTTGGGGTTCTTCCTACCCACTTATCCTTTGATAGTGTCCATTCTGTCCACTAACCATCCCCTTATTATAGTGGTACTTCTAGCCCACTTCCACACAACCTTTCAAAAAGGCCATAACCAGGCATAGGACCCACCAAGTCCACAAAAATATGAAATCAATCATTTCCATTACATGTCAATCCACCTAAATAAATCCAACATTTATTGAAAACACCATTTAATCATTTTACACACCAAAATACATTTCAATAAAAGAAAATCTTTATTGAAAACCTTTTTCCATCAACCATTTTCAAAAATCTGGTGAACACACCACCAAAACTGGTCTAGATCCCTTTCCCTAACTTCCAAAATCCATAAAATCAACACATAAGGAAACCAAAAATCTATATATACATGAAATGAATGTATATCTAGAACACCAAGGAAGGGAGAAGAGTAGATCTATAGGGAACCAAAGAGAAACCAAGAGAAAAGACTTACCTAGGAGAAACCACCTTCAAACCGCCTTGAAACCCCTTTGAAACGCTTCAAAATCGAGTGGAATAGAACCTCCAACCATTGAGAACACAAAATCCAGAGTAATTCTCGAGTGAGAGAGGATTTGGGGTGAAAAAAGTTAATCCTGAAGGAGTTGGGATTTAAAAATGCTCATTTTATGTGGCCGCACGGTTAACCCTCACAGTTTGGAAAACCGTGTGCAAGCCACTGCCTTGAGAGGGGGGGGGGTCTTCATGGTTGCCTCGCATGGTTTGGAAAACCATGTGTAGGTTATGTGAAGGCTATTGTCTCCCCATGCATGGTTTCTTAGAGAACCTGCATGGTTTACCCCTTAATGTGCTCAAACCGTGCGCCCTTAGAAAAGCCTCCAATCTTATTAAAAACTATTCCAAACTCTCCCAACCTCTTTCCAACTCATCCAAATCCCATTAAACACATAAAAAGTCATAAAAAGGATACATAACTCAAAATGGGGGTTCTAAAATAGTCGTCAGTGATAAGCAATGGACGAGAACCCTTCAATTTCAATGAGGTACATGTTAAATTTAATTTTTATGATCTGTTTAATTCACATGAGATCCTTGTAACTATATTGGGGCTTGTATTACAATAATCAATAAGTTATGTCATCCTAGTGATGAAATTTTTTAAATTCCCAGCCCACTGGTTTCTGCTGTGCAACCAGGTACCTCTAATAATGCAGTAATAAAATGTCTTTTTTAAACCAAAACCACACAATTTGAGTATTAACATGCACAACATGTGTCAGATTGTGGTGAGAATAATTCTAGAATATAAAAAATTACTTATTGATCATTGTAATAATATTTTTAAAAAATCCAATTTTTTTGGGTTTTGATTATGTCACTTATTTTTCTACTAAAATGTCATTTTAAATTAAAAATATGCACTTTGAGTCATACAGCCCTCATCAAGTGTCAATTACATGCGATACTGATTCCTACACTTCAAAAATAACTTACAAATAAATTTCCAAAATTATCAATACAATATGAGCAAATTTTCTTGATATTTAGTCAGTGATACACATTTTGAACTAAAATGTCACTTTTAAATTGGTAACAAACACTTTGAGTCATATCAGGAACACTATGTATCAAATTGATGTGAGGATAATTCATAAATGTCAAAAATGACTTATAGATAACTTTTATAAAGAATCAAAATATTCTGAATTTTTTTTATTGATTTTGTGTATGCAACTTGTATTTTTTTACAAAAATGTAAATTTTAAATAAAAATACACACTTTGAGTAATACCCATCATACCATATGTCATATTGAGGTGAAGATGATTCCTATATGTTCTAAATGAATTATGGATAATTATAGTAAAGTATGAAAACAATATTAATGCGTTTTCTTAGTTTTTAATATGTCACTTTTTTTTACTAAAATGTCATTTTAAATTTAAACCAAACACTTTTAGTCATATCGGTCACATTGTGTGTCATTTTTATGTGAGACTGATTCCTACACATCAAAAATGTCTTATGAATCATTTTACTAAATTATCAACACAATTAGAGTGTGTTTTCTTGGTTCTCAATGAGTGACACTAGTTTTGAACTAAAATGTCGATTTTAATCTAATAACAAATATTTGGAGTCACATTAGGAACACTGTGTATATGATTGAGGTGTAGATGATTCCTACATGTCACAAATGACGTATGGATCATTTTCCTAAATTATCAAAATAATCTATTTTATCTCACTTTTGAGTATGTCATTATCTTTTTTACCAAAAAGGTAATTTTAAATAAAAAGACACACTTGGAGTTATACTAACCAGATCATGCATCATATTGAGGTGAAAATGATTCCTAAATGTCATAAATGTCTTATAGATCACTGTATAAAGTATCAAAATGATCCAAATGTGTTTTCTTGATTTGGAATATATACTTTTGGTTTTTACTAAAATGTAATTTTGAACTGAAAACACACACTTTGAGACATAACAGCAACACCATATGTTAGATTGAGGTAGGGATGATTCTCATACATCACAAATGAATTATGAATCATTGTGATAAAATAAAAATATAACCAAAATACATTTTTTTTCATTTTTATGTGTTTCATTTGTTTTTTTACAAAAAATTTTATTTTAAATAGAAAACACGCACTTCAAGTAATACTAGTCACATCATGTGTTATTTATGAGTGAAACTAATTCTTACATTTTACCAATGAATTATGAATCATTTTAATATAGTATCATGAAAATATTATTGTGTCTTCTTATTTTTTAGTGAGTGAGATATGTTTTGAATTAAAATATTAATTTTAAATTGATAACAGACACTTTAAGTCATATCAGGAACAATGTGTATTATATTTAGTTAAAGATAATTACCACACATTAAAAATTACATATAAATTATCAAAACAATCCAAATGTGTTTTCATAATTTTGAATATGTCACAGGTTTTTTTACAAAATTTCCATTTTTAAATAAAAAGTAACACTTGGATTCAAATCAGTCACACTATGCATAATATTAAGGCGAGTGTGATTCTTACACATCAAAAATGACATATGAATTATTTTCCTAATGTATCAAAAAAAATCAAAAAGAATTTTCTAAATTTTGAGTATATACCTTGTTTTTTTACTAAAATGTTATTTTAAACTAAAAACATGCACTTTGAGTCATACCGATCACACAAGGTGTTAGTTTGATTTAAGACTAATTCCTATATGTCAAAAATGAATTATATATAATTTTACTAAATTATCAAGATATGTTTAGTTCATTTTCTTGACTTTTAGTGAGTGACACTTATTTTGAACTAAAATGTCAATTTTAAACTGATAATAGAAAATTTAATTCATACTGGGAACACGTTGTGTTGTATTGAGGTTCATATGATTCCTAAAAGTAAAAAATGATTTATGGTTCATTTTCCCAATGTATATACATAATCCAAATCTTTTTTCTTAGTTTTGAGTATTTATCTCTTCTTTTTTACCGGAATCCAAATTTCAAATAAAAAGAGACAGTTGGATTCATACTGGTCACACCATTCATTGGATTGTGGTGCGACTAATTATTACATGTTAAAAATGACTTATGGATTTTTCTTATAAAGTATCAAAACAATATGAATTTTTTTGTTTAGTTTTGAGTATGTCACATCTGGTTTTTACTAAAATGTCATATGAAACTGAAAACATGCACTTTGAGTCATACTGATCACACCGTGTGTCAAATTGATGTGAGAATGATTACTATATGTCACAAATGACTTATGGATTTTTTTCATAAATTATCAAGACAATCCAAATGTGTTTTATTAGCTTTGAGTATGTCACTTATTTTTTTACCAAAATATAATTTTAAATTAAAAACATGCACTTGGAGTCATAACGGCCATATCATGTTTCTGTTTGAAATGAGAATGATTAGTACTCATAAATATGGATTATGAATCATTTTAATAAATCATCCAGACAATATGAGTGAATTTTCTTAGTTTCTAGTGAGTGACACATTTTGAACTCTATGGTCAATTTGAAATTGATAAATGAAACATAGAGTAGTATTAGGAACACTTTATATCATGATGAGGTGAATCAAATTCCTATAAATAAAAAATGACTTATGGATAATTTTCTTAACGTTTTGAAGAAATCCAATTTTTTTTTCTCAATTTTGAGTATGCCTCTAGAAGTTTTTACTAAAATTTCAATTTTATATAAAAAGACACACTTTGAGTCATACCAATCATAACATTAGTCAGATTAAGGTGAGAATAATTCCAAAAAATTTCAAATGGCTTATAATTATTTTTAATAAATTATTAAAAAAATATCAATGTCTTTTCGTGGTTTTGAGTATGTCACTTGATTTTTTAATTAAAAATCAATTTTAAACTTAAATTATTCACTTTGAGTCATACCAGTTACATCGTGTGTCAGTTTGACATGAGACAAATTCATGCACATAAAAAATGTCATGTAAATCATTTTTGTAATTTATAAAGACAATCCAAGAATTTTTTGGTTTTCAGTGAGTAACACATGTTTTGAACTAAAATTTCATTTTTAAACTGATAACAACCACTTTGAGTCATAGCGGGAAAACCATTTATTGGACTGATATGTGGCTGATTCATACAAATAAAAACTAACTTATGGATAATTTTCCTAAAATTTTGATAGAATCTAATTGATTTTATCAATTTCGAGAATGTCACTTATCATTTTTACTAAAATGTCAATGTTAAATAAAAAAGATGCACTTTGATTCATACCAGTCACTTCATGAATTAGATTAAGGTGATGTTAATTCCTTCATGTCAAAAATGACTTATGGATCATTGCTCTAAATTATTAAAACAATTAAAATTCATTTTCTTGTTTTTGAGTATGTAACTTGTGGTTTTTGCTAAAATTTCTTTTTAAAGTGAAAACCCACACTTTGAGTCACACCATTCATAATATGCATCATATTGACATGTGGATAATTATGACCCATCAAAAATGAATTTTGTATCATTTTAATAATTTATCAAGACAATCCAAATGTGTTTTCGGATATTTTATTATCTCACTTGTTTTATAACGAAAATTTCATTTTAAACTGAAATCACACACTTTGAGTCATACCAGTCACATAATGTTTCATATTTATGTGATACTGATTCCTAGATGTCAAGAATGACTTATGTATTATTTTCTTAAATGTAATTTCAATTCAAGAATGTTATGTTTTTAGTGACTGGCGTGTGTTTTTAGCTAAATTTTTATTTTTAAATAGATAATAGACACTTTGAGTCATACCAGGCACACCATGCATCATATTGAGGTGTGGATGATTACTACAAATAAAAAATGACTTTTAGATCACTTTCTGAAAGTATTAAAATAATTAAAATATTTTTTTTTCGGTTTTGAGTATGGGACAAGTGTTTTGAACTAAAATATAAATTTTAAACTAAAAAACACACTTTGAGTCATACTGGACTCACCGTGTATCAGATTGAGGTATGGTCGATTACTACATGTCATGAATGACTTATGGATAATTATACTAATTTATTGGATTAAAATTATAAGGAAATGAAATAAAAAATTAGCTAAACGATAATAAAATCAACGAAATAAGTACTAGGAATTCCCCTATTCATGATGTGTGTATACATTTTGACACTAGGTATATTTCACATTTGTTTCGAAACAAATATATTTACTATTTAAAATATGATGAATTTTGACAGTCCAAGTAGTTCTGAAAAAATATAAATAAAAAAAGTATTAATATATATTTTTAATGAAATTGTAATTATCTTAAAAAATACCGCTTTAGGGAAGCTAATTTGTTGATGGTATATGATATTTATCATTAATTATATTACTTAATAACCAAAATATTTTCCATTAGTTTTCTTCATACATTGTAGAAACAGTTTAAAAATAATTAAATTTTTTATATATGTTTTGATAGTGAAATATTATTATATATAAACTCTAATACATATCCACTTTTATAAGTTGATAGGCTCTTTGCACTCATGAGATATCCTCATGCAATGATTGTGATGATATTTAAACATCACACTATCATAATTTTTTTTTGTTAAAACATAATATAAATTTTCTAAGTTGATTTTTAGTTGTAAAATGTTGCACATAGTGCACTAAAAATTGATAAAAGTCATAATCTATGGTTAGTTTGTTGGGTATCTATGCATTAAATCTAGGAAATAAATCTTTGGAGTATCCAAATTGAATGAAACAAGTAATCAATACCACCTGAAAAAAGGAATACATAATGAAATAAATGAAAGTATATTTGATATGATCAAATTGTATATTTCTACCACTACATCATGGGTATTAAGAAGATTCTATATTCTGTATGTTTTCTTTCAAACATTATGGCCATTTTGCCCCTTATTCCTTCATATTGGTTTAGAGTATTCTTTTTTAGATGTGATGTGAGAACTAATGAGTCCAATTTTTTTCTCATTGGTGTTTCCCTTAAAATAGTAATGATATATACGTATGCAAAAATTATGAATAGTATTTAGTCATAATTAACATAGTAGATCAGCTATTGGACAAACAAATCATGAAATCACACCTCATGTATACATTTACAACTAAGACTCAAAGCCATTCTTGAGCGAGGATATCATTTACGTTCTCAATACCAATATAGTCTTTAATGGCCTCTCCATGCATTTTTTCATCAAAATAAATTGTAGTTGTATCACCACTTGCAAATATTGTATCTACATAAACCTTTATTATTAGTAAATGATGAAGTTGAATGGGAAATGTAAAAGTACTTTGTGAATATCTTCTAGATGGATTGGTTGGTTATATAGGCAATTTTTATTTTACTTTTTTATTAACTACCTTCTCTTTGTCTATCTATAATAACATTCTTTGTTTTATGCCTTTTTTTCATTAATTATTAAAGGTTTTTCATGAAAAAAATTGTAAATGAATGAATCCTTATTGAACTGTTTTTTACAAGATATATCGTCCATTCTAGGACATTTATAATATCTTTATCGACTGTATGAATATATTCATCATCAAGTGGAATAGGTATCTTGTCACTCGGCTCAAGAGCTATGTGAATCCACACTCTCACATGACCTGCTAGAAGTTGTTTATTGTTTAGAATATCACCTTGGATATTGTACATGATACCCCAAACAACAAGGCGATGAGTGGGTGTTGATAGATACAAATCATGATCATTTTCACATTATAGAATATCAGAATAACAAAGGTATCAGTGTCTTTATAATTCACATTTCACAGGAACAATTACAAAAATATTGATGAGCTCTTCTAAGATAGAACTTTGAGGTTAATGACTCACCCAAAAGCTGATGGGGTGTGTGTGTGTGGGGGGGGGGGGGGGTCTTTACATAGTGGTTGTCCTTGTGTTGTTTCTTCACTTTGATTCCTTTAATAAAATTTTATAAAAAATATAACTACTAATTAAGTATTTATTTTAGAGTATCTAATCATTTTTAAACTCTTCTATTTTCTTATCTTTATCCACCTGATCATTTCTTTTCTCAAAATATGTTCAGGGTGACACCCCAAAACCCACACCTCTAACACGACCATACTGTTCTAGCCACTTCAAGGCCATTGATATTAGTTTTCGAACTGGTACCATAGATGAAGATTCTTAAATCTAATTTGAAAAAATATAGGAAAATTAGTAATCATTATTATGCAATACCAATTTAAAGAAAGGCAAATTTTTATTATGTCATTCTTACACATACTTCCCACACTTTTGGTGTGTTTTCAACTATTAGAATCCCTTATTTATTTACACATTCCTCCTTCTATAGCACATGATGTGGGATGGAATAACTACTTCAAAACAGACCTTTAACAATGTTGACCTGTATCAGCTCTAGAAAAAAGCACAGATAAAGGTAACCATTATCAGCACATTTGTGTAGCTCTAATAAATGACACCCTTTATAAGTGATTTATTTTTAAAACTGATAAAGGGTACCCTTTATCAACACTTTATTTTTATCATTGATAAAGGCCTAGAAGAAATTGAAATAATTAAACAAATATTTTCTTTAAAAAATATTAACAACTATTTTAATTAAATAATTATTGATAAAAAATTGAATAGACATATATATAAATTATAAATATTCATAAATAGTATATATCAAATATATAGACAAGTAAACATAAAAAAAATTCATAAATTAAATAAATAAAAATTAAAAATAAGTTGATTAAGAAATATATTAAACATTTTATTAATTAAATAATTATTGATAAGAATGAATAAATTTAATATACATATATATAGATTAAAAATATTAAAAAATATTATTTTTTAAATATTGATATATAAAATGACTAAATTTTAATAATTAAACAAACAAATTTAAAATGAATAAATTAAAACAAATAATTAATGAAACAATTATTATTAAAAATGAATATTTTTAATATATATATATTAACAATAATATTAATAAATAATATATATTAAATATAAATATATAGAAAATGAATAAACCAAAATTATTAAAAACATATTAATGTCTTATTTATTTTTAATGATGTTTTTTTTCAATTTAACATACATCAAACATGTGTTACATTGATTTCACATACATATGTGTAATTAATGAATTTTTATGTACAACACACACACACAAATATTTATGCCTTTATTGAAATCTTATATTGAAACACATACACCTAATATTTAGGTATTATTTATTAATTTTCAATATTTTTTTATTTCTTGAATTTAATCATTTTCTATTCTTTTTATGTATATATTTATTTACTATATTTTAGTATTTTCAATATGTATTTTTCTTTAATTAAATATATATCCAAATTTTTTAATAATTTATATTAAATTAATAAAACTTATCCACTTTTTAAATATTTTTAATGGGTACTCATTTTTAATTATTCAATTTTAGTCATTTTTAAAATGCATGTATTTAAGATTATATATTCATTAATAATGTTAAAATATATTTGTAAATTAAAATTTCTAAATAAATACACATGTATAAATATATTTATTATATTTATAAATTTATAATTATTATAACAAAATAAAATTATTTTTCAAAAATTATTTATATAATTATAAATAAATAATCATATATATATAAAAAATTATAAAATTATAATAATTTTTTTAAATAATTAATTATTTATATTTATATTTATATCTCTATTTATTTAATATAAATATATAATTATATAAATATATATATAATGATATAAATATATAAATATTATTTTTTAAAAAGTAATCATATATTTATAATGATTTAATTATATATTTAAATAATTAATATAATTGTAATATTTATAATTATTTATATTTATGATATATATATATAATTATACAAATATATTTATAATTATAAAATAATAGTATATGAATTTATACAATGAATGTATTGACTATATCTATATTTATATATATTTATTATATATATATATATATATAATTGTATAAATATTTATAATTATAAAGAAATAATTATAAATATATTTATAAATGTATATTCACTATATTTATAAAATTATATATTTATAATTATAAATAAAAAATATAATTGTTTTAAAAAGTTTGTATATATATTTAAATAAATAATTATATATTTAAATAATTATATATTTAAATAAATATAAAATTATAAAAAATAAATACATAATTATATAAATATATTATATTTTCTATTTTTAATTATAATTATAAATCCTTTATCAGCACTAGATTTTTAGCACTGATAAAGATAGTGATTTTTCAGTGCTAAAAAATCACTGATAAGGATTCTTTTTTTAGCGGTTATTAATTTAGTATTGATAAAAGGTTTATTTATCATCATTTTTTTGCAAATATTGATAAAAGTGTCCTTGATCTATTTAAAATAACCCAAATCACTACCAATTTAGTCGCGATTCTCAATCTCTTTCGGAACTCCCCTACTAATAGTGCTCCTCCTCTATGTTCTCTTAGACAAATCATGGTTTCAATCGAAGGTATGTTATTTTCTCCTTTTCAACTCTCATTAATTGCTTATTTGAGTACCGTGGTTTTCCTTTTTGCGCTATTCTTAACCATGAAGAACCCTACTTCTCTTCTCCCATAACTCTATTCATGATTGGTCTCTCTAATTCATCTTCATTGTTTCCATTATTATCTCCAGCTTCACTCATGGATATGTCCATAATTTTGGGGACTTGTTCTTTCCAATATTACAGTCTTTGTGTATTCCCCTAGAGCAAGACATTTTGTTATAGAGTAATTAAAGGATGTATGGTTCAGAGTATTATTATGCATATATAAGGGTTTCATAACAGTAATTGATGTAATTTACTCTTCATTTTTCCAAACACGTTCCTATCGCAAACTAAAACCAATTGGCTAATTACAAACATAATATGTATCAGTGGTATTTCTTATAATCATTTGAGTTTCCCTAAAAAATATTATAGAAAAAAATATGGATTCAGATATGATATCTTTAGTTGGAAGGACCATGGTCTCCATGTATATTTTCCATGGCTTCAGGTCTCTGCGTGATGTTGGTTAATGATACAAGAGTCCCAATTCCCTAAAACTACACTATTATAGGCCACCATTATTTTTATTTCACATGTTCCTTACTTTTTTCCAAATAATGCTACATTGATAGGTATATTTATTTATATACATATGTTAATATTATATTCATTTAAATTAAATTTAATGTTTCTAATGAAAATATAGTTCAAAATATTTATGATAACCTTCTATAATTTTATTTTATGGTATTTTCTAATATATATATAATTTGTTAAATTCAAAAAACAATTCAACACCAATGTTTAGAGAATTTTATTTTTGAAATGTTATATGTTATAATCCATAATTTTTATTGCATTTAGGTTATTTTTTAATGAATATTAGTGGGTTTAGAGCATACATGGGATAAATAAATTTTTAGAAAATAATAAGTGATAGGTTGTATTTTTTTTTTTGTAAAAAATGTTTCTTTAGATTTTTGTTCTAATTAGATGTAACAAATAGTTTCTCATTAAATATATAAATTATGTCATTATTTCCTCTAATGATAAGATTATCTATATTAATTTTCCAATATTTAGATTATATAGGATATGTAATAGTTTACAATGTATGAATTTTAGAGTAGTTTTTGAAAATAGGGAATTTATTGTTTATTATACATTAAAATTTCTTATCCATGATTTAAATTATTTAACACTAATTAAATAACTCCATGGATAGGGGTTTTATATTGGTTTTGATCATAATAAATGACAGTTAATGGTTTTAATTATGTTATGTTTGATAAAACGTGGGTTATATATAATCTTGATCAATTATAATGTATTACACATTCTATAATAGAAATACTTAAGCGATTATCAGGTTTTATTATTCGATTAATGAATTTGATTTTTACGATACCATATTTTTTATATTTTTTATATATGTGTTTAATATTTTATTTTTTAGATAAAATGGTTCATAATATATATATATATATATATATATTGATATGATAAATATATTCTTCAAAATATTTTATTGTAATCATACAAAAATATGGTTATAATAATATTTATATTGTAAAATGAACCAATAATTATTTATAAATAATTTTTTTCACTGTAGTAACTATATAAGTTATTAGAAAATGTTACATGATTTTATTATATATCATATTTTTAAGAAATGGGAAATTTGTGTGACTTTCATTTAGTAAGCCTTGATTTTTATCTTTGTATAAAATTTTTAATGATTTTTTAACTAATGATTTTTTTACTTGTCTAATAATTAGTTCTCTAGAGTAATTTTTTTTTGAAAATTAGTGTATTAAATGTAATATGTAACTAATTTTTTTTAATATTTTATAAATATTCCATTATAATATTTTTTTAACAATCACATGATATTATTTGAAATATTATTTAACATACCTCTCAGTGTATGGTCATATTATTTTTCTACAAGAAACACATATGTGGATATGATAAAAATAAATTTTAGAGTATATTAGAATGTGATAGGTATTATGTATGGGTTAGGTATGATATGTTAGAATTTGAGTTACTATATACATTTTATCTATTCATCAAGGGATACGGTGAGGGTGATGTGAAATTTTTGTTTTTGATTGTTCTTCATTATGATTTTTTGAAGTTAGGTTTAACTAATGTATTGTGGCACTTATTGCGTGGTTATTTTATAATGGAACCCATTATGTTATGACTTCCCCATATTTAAAGTGAACTTATTAAAAAATGGCTATGTTATACCCATTTCATGATTTAGATTTAATAAGTACATGTGATGGTTATCCCTGTGGGATAGTGGATGCTAGGGGTCTGAGGTAAAATCACATGGTACTTGTGATGTGGTTATTTCTAAAGGGAGATAAATAATTTTTACCCCTCTTATGATTCAAATGTTAACCTCTTATTAGTGAAATGATTTGAATGTTATAGAAAAATCATTTTATAAGATTATTGTATGATTAATATAATTCTCTAGTATGAAATGGATTTTATATATTTTATTATCATGGTGTATTGGTTAGTACATAATGACTTGACATAAATGTGTATTTTGAGTGTTATTACTTTGAACATATACTCAAATTTATGCATTATTGTATATTGTGGAGGACCTATTCGTATTTAATTGTTTATTTTTATATTCAAACCCTACACATGAACCTCAATGGATATATATCTCTTATATTTCAGATACATGTGGGGGAAAATGACTAGTAACATAGATTAGAGTCAGTGCAACTAAGTGGGGATGAGTTGATGTTCTCATGGTAGTGTCAGAGACCCTTTAGTATATTGATAATAGATTTGAAATTTTAAATTATTATGTGGTAATTTAAAATATTTTAAGGTGAAAATTTTCATCCTCACCTAATTCATATTTCAAATAGTTATTAATTCATTTTGTTTCATTAGACTCATCCCCCATATCTTATACGTTTCATGAGCTACATTGAACAGTAGTCATCCAAAATGGTCACCGATACCCGATATGGGATGAATATTACTCATAGTAGTTCATGAAACATAGGTTCATATCTAGAAGAGATGGAGTATGAGCCTCAAGAAACAAAATTATATAATTACTATTTGGGAAATGAATCCAATTAGGATGATAATTATTTATAACTTTAGCATGTGGATGGATTCAATGGATAAAACCTACCATAGTGGAGTAATTATTTGGTTAAATTAAATTACCCATTTCTTTAAAAATAGATTCACACTAATAATTTGAGAAAATATTATGAATATGGAGGTCAAAATTTTATCAAATTTGCAATAGAGCATGCATATGACCCTTCTCAAATCCTTTGTATGTGTTTACATTGTTATTATTCAAGAAAAATTAAATTTTTGACTACTAATGCAAATAATATCTTCTATACATGATCATGATAACAATATCATTGAATAATAGACTATCCATGATGAAATTACAAAATTATTAGGGGATAAATATCATGATGATGAAAAAATAACAATGACCCAACATCACAGTGTTGAAAAAAATTATCAAGGAAAGATTCAAGGTATAAAATTTGAGGTTGGTTGCAATCAACACAACCAACCTATTGACTTCAAAAAGTCAATGATCATTAGTTATGTTGTAGTCACACCAAGGATGAATTTAAAAATTTAAATTGATTCATGGTGTCACATACAAATTATAATGAAGAGAACCCTTTGTAATGATATAACGATAATTTTATTGTATACTTTCTCTATTTTACTAAAAAATTATATAATTAAATGTTGATTTAATTTTCATTATTCCTTGAAAAGTTTGTTTATTTTATAATATTTACATATTAATTTTTTCTTAATGTCTACTGGAAAATCCCATAAAGTATTTTAAACTCTTCTTACCAAGTTATATCTTAGGTATACTGAAGAGAAAGTAAATCACCACCCACCAGTTAGGTATGTACACATTACAATGCCGGAAAAATGGATTACTTTCATCAATATTTTCAATGAGAAATACTTTTAAGTCCATTGTAGTGGAAAATATATTATTTGACATTATTTTTGTATCCAATTTGATTCAAAATTTTTAATTTATGAAAATTAAAAGGAGTGCTAAAAATAAATAATATGCATCAAAACCAATGTACCCTTGTTGAAAAGTAGGTATGGGGTGTACCGAACTAGAGAAGAAATTTGTTTGTATTTTATATCAACAATAACAGTTTAATGTGATATAAAAAAAATTTATTTTCCTTTATTTATATGTAGATTGATGATTCAAAATCCAAACCCACTTTCATCCCATGTTGTGTGCTATGGAATGAGACTCGTGTAAATAGGGAGGATAAAATATTTGATGAAAACAAAAAAAATAGTATGGGAAACATGCATAAGTATGACATAATAGAAATTCAATATTATTTATAATAATATTACATAAAAATATCTATTTATGTTAATATTTTTACGATTTAGATACAAGATTTGGAAGCGACCGTACCAGAAGATAAACTACTTTCAGTAGCTTTAAAGCAGCTAGAACAATATTGTCGTGTTATAGGATTATGTTTTGGAGTGTCTCCTAGAACATATGTAGAGAAGATAAATCCACATGAAGATAAATATAATATGGTGAATGGATTGTAGAAACAAATAGATTCGTTTCAAGATATTATCGACCTACCTGTTTTGGCAGACCAATGTATGAGAAAGGATCAAAGGGAACCGATGGTGGAACAAAGATATGCACACAAACCAAATAATCTCACTATATTTGAGGCTAGTCATTCCCCTCAACCACATAACTTACCAAAGGTAATAATTTTTGTCATTACTCCTTCTCATACATGTGAATAAAATAACATATGATAACCTTATATTACTATAATTCTACAGGGTACGGTTGTATGTGATTTGTAGCTGTCAACACCCACACACCTTCTTGTTGTGAGGATTATGGTGTATACTATCCTAGGAGACAAGACACAACAGAAAGACCTACCAAAAGATAACATGAGAGTGGGGATTTAGGTAGCTCTTGAGATAAATTCTTAGTTTTATATTCCACTTGATGATCCATATATTACAATGGTCAAAAATTATATTGGAACTTTTATTTCATGGCCATGTAATATTATAAAGATACCCGAGGTATGCCTTTAACAAAAATTTTCATACGAAAAACCTGTAATGATTGTTAAAAAAGGTCTATAGTGAGGTATGATATTTTATATGGACAAAGTGAAGTTGAAATAGAATTTTGGGTCAAGAAAATCCAGTGAATCAACCAAGAAATCAAAAATAATTTTTGCGAGTACATTCTCCTTGCCAGTTTCTAGAGAAACATTTATTATCATTATAAATTCATTTACATAAGATATTTAAATATGAAAAAATGTATTATAGTACATATACAAAATATATATAAGTAACTTTAATGATAGACATAATTGTTCTCAAGACTATAAATGGGATTCTCAAGCATGAATGGCTGGGAGTATCAGTTGTGAATAAATATATAAGGTACATTTTGATAATACTTATATCCAAATAGTTTGATAATATATTCATTAAAGTTAATAAATTTTCATATTTTCTATAGGTGTTTATATTACTAATATATAAATGGAAAACCATGAAAATCACTATTTTGATTTATTAATCCCTATATCATTTCTATGGAAAAGATTACATTGGGAATGAATGAAATTTAGAAGAAAAGAGATGAGCTACCTAAACCATTTGAGAAACAAATATCAGAAGATAGAAAATTTTTGATTCCTACAACAAAAAAGTAAAATTCTATAGTCTAATCACATAAAATATTTTTTTTTAATTTTTGGATTACTTTTTTATGTAGTACTGGATGCTGATAACAGTTAATCTAGGTAATAAATATTTATTTTTTCGACCAAATTCATTGATATCCAACAAACCAACCACACATGTTGTGTATTGTAAATTTTCAATGCACTGAAATAAATATTATATAGTAAAACTTTGAATTATATTTTTTAGTATATGTTTTAACAATAATTTTTTTTATGTTTGATAAATCACTAAATGTAGGCTAAATCATGGCATGACGCTAGTGTCTGAGCAGATAAATACTATGTATTACTAGAAATGGAAAAAAAATAATTTATATATAGAAATAATTTACTATCAAAATATATTTCTAAAAAATTTACATAATTTGGTTAATGTTTCTTTAGTGTCTAAATCAAGATAATGGAAAAAATTGTAGATATTATGTTTTCAAATTTATGAGAGAGATTATAAAGCATTAAAAGGTCAGAATCCCCCAATAGGAAATTTCTGAAGTTAATTACAATTTCATTAAATATATTTCTTAATCATTTGTTTTTATATATTTTCTAATTACTATAAAGATTGTATATAACCTTTATACTTAAGAGAAGAAGTAATTTTTTTAAAGATGACTGGGGAACATACATGTTTTCAAAAAAAAATCAACAATATTTTTTGGTGATTACTTACTATTTTTGTGATCTAGTGTGAGTTATGACCTCAAAAATATATTTGGGGTGTGAATTATTAGTGTCATAATGATTATATTTTAATTTTTAAATATTTATTGAGAACAAATATAGTGGATGAAATCAATTATTTTAGAAGCGCTGACTGGAAAACAAAAAACTTGTTGGAAATTCATGGTGGTATAGGTGGAGGTTGTGTTAGAGGTAGAGGAGAGGTGGAGACAAATGTGGTGTCAGAGTTAGATATTAAGGTAGAGGATGAGGTAGAGATGGAGATTGAGGCAGAGGAGGATATGAAGCATTGTCTTGTAAATAATATAATTATTGGGCAATGGAGTATAATTGGGGTCATACCAAGGTTGTTTTTGAGAAAAATTGTTGAAAAATGAACATAACATATTTCACTTAAGATAACATACATTCTTCAAGTGTGTCTGGTGTCTTAATGAAAACATTTATTTCACCACTTGTTTATGTGATTTTATACAAGAGTTTATGTGGGATATTTTTTTCAGAAACAAAACAAACACCACATATTTTTTCAAATTTATTATCATAAGCTATAATTTCTATTAGAACATTCCATTAAATATAAAATATTACTGATTTGTGAAAAAAACCCTCACCAATAAAAACTAAAAAAATAGATGTAGTTTCCTTCCCATGACTTCTCTACAATATAAAGAAGGGGTTTTAGTAGTGGATCCAATAGTCACTTGAGAGTCATACAATACCAATCAAATCATCATGATGTATATTACTCAAATAAAATGTTTGAATAAATATGTGTGTAATCATCTAATGAAGACAACATGTGTATGGGAGAACTATTTGAGGAAAACCAGCATTCAGAGATCATGGTTATTGAAAAGGGATGGTGTAATAGGAAACAAGACATCAAATGAAAACAAACTTCCTTATGAAGAAATCCCAAAAAATAAAAAACCCTCTTGAAATGAAATTGTGAAACACTGAAAATCTATACGAAGTCCCATTTAGAAAATAATATAGCATCTAGATCCAAACCCCATACAAAAATAAATAAATAAAAAGTTTCATCGACTGAATAATGAATTTTAATAAAATAACAATATAGTGGATTCACATTGGTGGGTGGTGGAATTATTTTGGATATTCAATCATCAATTAGATGCATGATATAATATAAAAAATTATTATGAAATCCATACAAGTGTAACGTACCAGTTCCGGGTGCCACTCAATGGGTGACCCGAACTCGGTTCACCACATGACCTCAAGCGCATTTCCCCAAATGCCAGAGGCTACCGACTAGCAGCGAGTGCCCAGGTCTGAGAGTGGGGAAACTATGCCCTCATTTGTCAAAGTGTAGCGCAACATAATATAATAAAAAAGAATATAACAACAACGGAAGCTATAAACTATACACATTTAATATTAAAACTGCAGTAAAGGATAACCATCCATATATATATATATATATATATATATATATATATATATATATATGATACAACATGCCAAAAGTTCTAAGAAAATAGATAGAACATGTTACATAGCAGTGGAATACAATACAACGTACAACAAAACAGAACAAAGAAACCGATAGCATCACAAGCCTATGCCCGGTCCCATGATCCCCTACTCCTCAGCAGCAATCAAGTACATGTATAAGGACCCTTTCCCTTATCAACACCTATAGAAACGTGATCTGTTTGGGCCGAAAAGCATGACCCAAACAGGGTGTGAGAAATAATTCCCAGTAGGCACCCACCAAAGGCACGTGCTCAACTGTGTGTAAACATGCAACAACAGCATGCAAGAGTAAAATGCAATAAAATAAGTAGTACTCAAAGTAATGAACTTATCAGTTATATTTCCATTTAACATTAATTTCTGTATTTATTATTAAGAAACCACCACAGTGAATTTCTATGTAGACAGTCAGTGTACTCAGACGCGTAATCCCTTACCCTCAGGTAAAGAGAATCCAAAAACAAGAAATCTGCCCACAGGCATATCGAACATTTCGCACAGCTGTATGAGGTGTTGCCCATAGGGACAGAATCAACTACCCATAGGCACGGAAGAAGTTTCCCACAGGCTAAGTAGTACACTTCCCACAGGCTAATCACAACACTGCCCTCAGGTGAAACAAGTAACCGGGCCACGCCCAACATGTAACCAGAAATATACAAGAAATTATTCTCAAGGAAATTCTACCATCTTCACTTTAAAGGCATAATATAAACAAGTCATACCCTCTGGTATCCCGACCCAATGGCTAAACAGAGGAACACACCCCCGGGGTGGTCATGGATCTAAGCAGCGATCCGAAAAAGCATTTTAATACCACATTTAATTACCTATACAATTATAGGTACTTAAAATAGCCACGACCTCAACCACACGACACACCAACTTGGGTTCATGGCACAACAGTACACAAAAACGCACAATAGTTGGGAAATAAATACCAAGACACCTTCCTTTAAAACCCACGATTGATATACGCAAACGACGATCCTTGATTATTCCTAGAACGACGTAGATATGAGGTGAAAGAAAACTCATTAAAACCCAAATTACATCCATTAGAGGAAGAATTGGAAAGAAATATTCCTAGAGATGAGAGGGCTTACCCACACGGTTCCAACGAGATCGACGGAGGCGGAATCGGATTCCTGATTCGCGATCGACAGATCCTTGAAGATTCAACCATCCCCTCCTGAGCTCCTGTCAGGTTCTAAGACTTCCCTGTGAACAGGGGAGACTACTACCCATTTTATGTGAAAAAAAAACAAAGTACACGACGTGTACTTCCGAGTACACGTCGTGTAATTTCCATTTATTAACTGTTCCTCTGGAGGCTTCCTGCTAGCGTGGCACTGTTCACCTGCCGACATGACTACACGGCATGTCTGTAAGAGTACACAGCGTGTGTTGTCGCACAGCTGGCCACCACCTTACTATTCACCTACCGACTGACTACATGGCTTGTAAAGGACCACTACACGATGTGTAGTCAGTATTTACACCCTTTATTGCTGACATGGCTACACGCCATATGTACTCTTCCCACACGGCCAAAAGTACATGGCATGTGGAAAAGTACACGGTGTGTACATTCCAAAAGAAACCCATACCTCAGAACTAAGAACCAGTTTCTTACAAACTTCCCCCCTTAAAGCAATTCGTCCCCAAATTTCCCTTCCAAGGGTGGGGAAGATATAACTGTAAATAACTTCAGCCACTGAGCACGTACGTCGGTTTCCCGCTCCCAGGTTTCATCCTGCACTCGGCCATGCTACCATAGCACCCGTACGAGAGGAACTGACCGACCTAGTAGAACCTCCATGCTCCTGTAAACAATACGGATCAGATGCTCCTCAAAGGATGCATCTAACTCAAGCTCAACCTCCTCAGGCTGAAAAATGTGAGACGGGTCTGAGTGATAACGACACAACTGAGATACATGGAAGACATCGTGCATGGACCGGTACCTCTATTGTAACTGCAACCGATAGGCAACCGGCCCAACTCTCTCCAGAATCTCAAATGGCCCCACATACCTCGGTGAAAGTTTACCCTATTTCCTGATCCTCATGTGTCCCATCCTCGGTGAAACACACAAGAAAACCGGACCCCTGACCACGAACTCCAAGGGCCGTCTGTGATGATCAACAAAAGATTTCTGATGAGACTGCACGGTATCCATCCGCTTCTGAATCAACTAGACCTGCTCAGAAGTCTCCTGTATGAGACGTGGTCCCAGTAAAGTTGCCTCACCTACCTCTAACCATCACAAAGGTGATCGGCATGGACTACATTATAAAGCCTTGTATGGTTCCATCTCAATAGTTTCCTAGAAATTGTTATTATGGGAAAACTTGACTAGGGGTATATGCTTCTCCCAAGAGCCCCCAAAGTCTAGGAAGCATGCATGCAAAATGTCCTCAAGCACCTGTATCATATGCTCTGACTGGCCATCTGTCTGAGGGTGGTAAGCCGTGATAAGAAGCACCTATGTACCTAGTGCCCTCTGAAAACTCTTCCAGAAATGTGATGTAAAATGGGCATCCCTTTCTAAAATGATAGAATGAGGAACCCCATGAAGATGTATGACCTCTCGGATATAAAGATTTCTGAGCTCGTCAACACCGAAGGTTTCCTTGATCGGAAAAAAGTGAGCTACCTTCGTGAGTCTGTCAACAAAAACCCACATGACATCATTTCCTTGAGGGGACCTCGACAAACAAGTCAAGAAATCCATCACTACATCATCCCATTTCCACTCCGGGATGGGTGACTGTTGTAACAGTTCGACTGGCCTCTGATGTTCTGCCTTCACCTGCTAACAGGTGGAACACCGTGTAACTAAACCAACTACATCTCTCTTCATACCCAACCATCATTTCTGACGTCTCAAGTATCGGTACATCTTGGTAACCCCAAGATGAACTTCCCAAGCTGAAGGACGAAACTCCCACATCATCTCCTCACATATATCCCCTGGAACCCACACTCGTCCATGGAAATGAAAAACTTCATCATCGCCTATCGTCCAACCAGGAGGAGGGTCCTCACTTGCCACCGACTCCTGTAGAACTAGGCCTTCTGAATCAGATTGTTGTATCATCCTCACTCTATCTATGAGGGTAGAATTCACAGCTAAAGATGAAAGATAAGTCTACCCCTGACTATTGTGCACCTCCAGATGCATCTCAGAGAACAAAGCTATAAGCTGGAATTCACCATTGGCCTCCCGCACTGCCTGTATCTGAGTCTTCCTGCTCAGTGCATCATCTACCGCATTACCTTTACCAGGTGTATAGGTAAGCTCGAAGTCGAAGGACTGAAGGTATTCAACCCACCTTCATTATCTCAGATTCATGTAATGATGAGTAAAGATATACATGAGACTTTTATGGTCGGTGAAAACCAAAAAATACTCTCCTAAGAGATAATGTCTCCAATAGTTCAATGGATACACAACATAAGCCAACTAGAGATCTTGCGTCAGGTAATTCCTCTCATGTGGCCTGAACTGCTAAGACCCGTACGCAACTACTTGATCACCCAGCATCAACATTCCACCTATTCCAATACCTAATGCATCAAAATAAACTGTATAGATCTTCCCTTTCTCTAGGAGTATCAGGAAAGGTGCTGATGTCAACATTCCCTCCAGGTCTTGAATGGCTGTCTTGCAAGCTTCCGACCATAAGAACTTCACACCCTTCTTAGTAAAACCCATCAACGGTGCTGCTAAGCGGGCTAAGTCCTGTATGAAACGTCTGTAGTAACCAGCCAGCCCCAAGAAACTCCGTATCTCAAACATGTTCTTAGGCTGCTCCCAAGAAACTACTGCTCTTAACTTCACTGGGTCTACTGCAACTCTTACCTATGAGATTATATAACCCAGGAAGTGAATCTGGTCCATCCAAAAGTGGCACTTTGAGAGCTTAGCATATAGCAGATTCCCTCTCAGTGTAGTCAATAAGATCTCAAGATGGGTGGCATGGTCGTGTCGAGTGTGAGAGTACACCAAGATATCGTCCACGAATACTACCACAAAAGAGTCCAGATAAGGATGGAACACACAATTCATCAGCACCATGAAAACTGATGGCGCGTTCGTGAGTCCGAACGGTATAACCGTATACTCGTATAGACCATACATGCTCCTGAAAGCTGTGAGAGGTATATCAGATTGTCTAACATGCAGCTGATGATATTTTGATCTCAAGTAAATCTTTGAGAAAACTCGTTCTCCATGAAGTTGATCAAAAAGATCATCAATCCTTGGCAAGGGATATCGGTTCTTAACCGTCAACTGGTTCTGCTTCCGATAATCCACACAGATTCTGAGGGTACCATCCGCCTTCTTCGTAAAAAGGACCGAAGAACCCCATAGAGAAGTACTAGGTCGAAAGAAACCATTTGCCTGTAACTCCACTAACTGACTCTTAAGCTCCTGAAACTCAGGTGTAGCCATCCTATATGGAGGAATGTACACCGGTGCTACTCCCAACACAATCTCAATAGAGAAATACACCTCACACTCTGGAGGAAGTCCTGAAAATTCATCCGGGAAGACATCCCTGAAATGATCAACCAATGGAGGGAAATCCTTCTAACAAGTCTCCTGGTCGTCCAGATATAAGCTAGCAATCAGGTCTCTGATACCACCTCGCCCACAATGCTCTGGTCTAGCTTGACTCGCCTAAACATCCCATTCTCCTTTGTATAGATACTCTCCGCCCTCTGGTGACGTGAAACTTACCCTAAGATGGTAGCTGTCTACAAAGGCTCGAAAGGGAACCAACCAGTCCATCTTGAGAATGATGTCATAAACTGTCATCACTAAGACATAGTGGTCCCAAAGTAAGTGACACCCACGAACCTTAAGGGGGGAACTCTTTTCACTGACGCACACCAGCCATTCTAGTCCGCAACAGAGTGTCTAGCGTCCTGATATCAGAAGAAGTAGAAACACCGAGCCCAAGGCTCTCCACAATGGGAACAGATATAAAACTATGTGTATCACCCATATCAAAATGTACTGAAGATAAGACAGAAGCTACTAGAATAGTACCTATGACTGTAGAAGGTCCAGGATCCAGCTCATGCTGGGTCTATCACACTGCATATGTCTGCCCAGTGCCGCGGCTCTACGACACAGCCTGACTACCCTGAGCTGTCCCGCCCTGCTGCCTCTGAGATCCTGGTGTCTGGCTACCATGACCACGACCACCATCTCTGCCTGCACGACCTGGCATATTCCAGTTCCCTAACTAGTAAGAAGACACTAGTCCTGCTCCAGCGCGCAGAGTCTACATAGAACCCCTCTCACTAGCCACTAGTGGAAACGACCTACAAAAGCATTGCATATGACCCATCCTGACACAAGCTCGGCACTCCACTAGGTATCGTGGACACTGTGGCCTCTTGTGCCCCTCTCTACCACACTGGTAGCACATGACCTGGACACTAGAAGCATTCTTCTGGCTGGTACTTCCACCCTAAGAGAAGTCCATCTGTCTCCTCCTCTTACCAGTATAAATAGTACTAGAAACAGGTGCTAAATCTCCCTAGACCACACCACTAGCTTCTCTTAGGTTCCTCTCTATAATCAGCGCCTAGTTCACAATAGCATGTACTGAAGGAAACCTAAAAACATTCACCAGCGCTCAGATGTCATACGTAAGACCATACTCAAAGCGCCTGGCTCTCAACGTCACATCTCCCTCCAGAACGGGTGCAAAACACTGAAGCTCAGAAAAGCGAGAAGAATAGTCCATCACCAACATAGAGCCCTGCTGCTGATTCATGAACTCTAGAGCTCTATCTTCCTTCAGCGTCTCTGGGAAGAAAAAGTCATAAAATCCTATCTGGAAACCTTCCCATGCCATGTCCCTGTGATGCTCTGATTGGGTGGTAACATCCCACCACCTCTTGGAAGAATCGCGTAGCATGTAAGTCGCGAGCTTGACCCTCCTCCCTGGTGGCATCTCTAGATACTCAAAAATAGTCTACATCAATCCCAGCCAAGACTCCGCAGCCTGTGGTCCTCCATCCCCTATAAACGTAGGTGGATGCTGCTACTAAAATATATGATTCATCTTGGCCATAGATGTGGCAGCCTGCGGTGCTCCCTGAAAGGTCTGTATGAACCACATGAAGCCTTCACAGAACTGCACATCTGCACCTGTGTCTGGTATAATGGATGGCGCCGCATCTAGCTCTGCTGGAGGATCAACTGGTAGCACATGGCTCACTATTTCTGGAGTATGTCGTCGCCACTCTCCTGAAGAACAACGCGCGTTCATCTAGGAGGAATGACACTACAAGGTCAAATGCACACCTTTAGAACAAGATTAACAATGACCGAAAATGAAGAAACCCAAAAGGGAATAGGAGGAGGAAGGCATTCAAAAATTGAAAAACAAGATTACATGGTGTGTATACTGACTACACAACGTGTACTTGACTTCTCTTCCCCTGCCCGGGTCCCTCTACACGGCTAAGCCGCACGTATCCCGTTAAACAAAAACTAAACAGTGTGTATATAACCTACACAGTGTGTATGGTGAAATTTTCCAACTGCCCGTGTCATTTGTGACACGACCGACTACTCGGCTTGACACTACACGACGTGTGACACCCGAACACGGCGTGCACTCCCCCCCGTTTTCAGCCACATGGCTAAGTACACACGGTCTATCCTCGGACAAGACTACACGCCGTGTCCCACAGGTACACGACGTGTTCTAGGAGAGGTGACACCGACCCGTGTTGTTAGTTACACGGCCGAGTCCCCAGGTCACCCTACACTGCATGTTCATCAGTGACACAACATGAAAGTCTTAAGTCTCCTTCGTCTGTGTTGTTAGTTACACAGGCGGACTCTGGGTCAAAACTACACGGCGTGTCCATATGGTACACGTCGTGTTCTCCCCAAGCATTTCCCTTCCCCGTGTCCCTGCCCATGCTGTCTATGAAACAGGAAGAGACTACATGGCGTGTACTTTGGGTACTCGGAGTGTACTCAAAAAGTTTATTTTTCTTCCCGAACAGAAGGACATACACGACGTGTCTAAAGTACTACACGATGTGTATACTGGGTTTTCCGGATACTATGCCTCAAAAACTTCCCTGGAACCCAGAAAACACTGAAAAACAACACTTAAGTGTCAAATTCCAATACGTGAGGGCCCATACTCCCCCTAAATCAATGTTTGACATCTTATCTGCGTTATAACTGGATAAACAGTCAATGATCCGCAAAATTATGGTCAATGGGGGCCCATACTCCCCAAAAACCAAAGTTTGGCGTCCATTCTATAAACAAAATCACACCAAAATACCCTATCACATATTAGGTATTTATCAAAGCAGCTATCACAACAGCATGCCTTTACTAGCACAACATCTATCACAAGAACATGCAATTTATAATGAACCTACATGGCATGGAAACTATGCATGGCATGTGATTTCTAGCATCTGCCTAAATGATGAATTAGATGGCATACCCTCATCTCATCGGGTTGCAACTAAATAGAACCCATGAATAAAATATAAACAGCACAATACAAGTGTGTCACCCTTCGGTACACATCAATTCAACTGTCAAATTTCAAAATAAGAAAAATTGCAACACGAGGTAAATTGGATTTTCCCTAGACACAGGTTAGCTACGCCCGGGCACAACTTATTACCAACTACCGCTCATTTCCTATCCCTGACTATAGCTCCAAATAGTAAGTCAAAGAAAAGAACCCCTCTAATAACACTTTGTAACGTCCCGATTCTGGGTGCCACTCAACGGGTGCCCCGAACTCATTTCACCACATGACCTCAAGAGAATTTCCCCAAATGCCAAAGGCTGCTGACTAGCAGCGAGGACCCAGGTCTGAGAGTGGGGAAACTATGCCCTAATTTGTCAAAGTGTAGCATAGAGGAATATAATAAAAAGGCATACAACAACAATAGAAGCTATAAACCATACACATTTAATATAAAAAATGCAGTAAAGGATAACCATCCATATATATATATATATATATATATATATATGATTCAACATGCCTCATGTTCTAAGAAAACAGCTAGAACATGTTACATAGCAGTGCAATACAATACAACGTACAACAAAACAGAATAAAGCAACTGGTAGCATCATGAGCCTAAGCCTGGTCCCATGCTACCATACTCCTTAGCAGAAATCAAGTACCTCTATAGGGACCCTTTCCCATATCTACACCTATAGAAACATAATCTGTTTGGGCAGAAAAGCATGACCCAAACAGGGTGTGACAAATAAATCCCAGTAGGCACCCACCAAATGATCGTTCTCAACTGTGTGTAAACATGCAACAAAAGCGTGCAAGAGTAAAATGCAATAAACAAAGAAGTACTCAAGGTAACGAACTTATCAGTTATATTGTCATTTAACATTCATTCATTTATTTATTATTAACAAACAACCACAGTGAATTTAAAAATTCAGTGTCCTTAGATGCGTAATCCCTTACCCTCAGGTAAATATAATCCAAACACAGGAAATTTTCCCACATGCATATCGAACATGGACTACAGGCGTACGAGGTGTCGCCCATAGGCACAGAATCAACTACGCACATCCACGGAAGAAGTTTCCCACAAGCTAAGTAGTACACTGCCCACAGGCTAATCACAACACTTCCCTCAGGCGAAACAAGTAACTAGGCCATGCCCAACATGTAACTAGAAATATACAAGGAATTTATCTCCAGTAAATTCTAAAATTCTCACATTAAAGGCTTAATATAAACAAGGCATACCCTTGGGTATCTTGTCCAAACAGCTAAATAGAGGAACACACCCCCGGGGAGGTCCTGGATCCAAGCATCAATCCCAAACAACATTTTAATATCACATTTAATTACCTATACAACTCTAGGTATTTAAAATATCCACGGCCTCATCCACACGACACCCCAACATGGGTTCGTGGCACAACGGTACACAAAAACGCACAACAGTTGGAAAATTAACACCAAGACACCTAACATTAACACCCACGAATGATATACATGAACGCCGATCCTCGATTCGTCCTAGAACGACGTAGATATGAGGTGAAAGAAAACTCGTTCAAACCCAAATAACATCCATTAGAAGAATAATTGGAAAGAACTACGCCAGGAGATGAGAGGGCTTACCCTCGCGGTTCTAACAAGATCGACGAAGGCGGAATCAGATTCCCAGTTCGTGATCGACGAATCCTTGAATATTTGGTCATCCCCTCCCGAGCTCCCGTCCGGTTCTAAGCCTTCCCTGTGAACAGGGGAGGCTACTACCCATTTTAAGCGAAAAAAACAAAGTAAACAGCGTGTACTTCCAAGTACACATCGTGTACTTTCCATTTTTTAACTGTTCCTCTAGCGGCTTCCTGCCAGCGTGACACTATTCACCTGCCGACATGACTACACGGCGTTTCTACATGAGTACACGGTGTGTGCTGTCGCACAGCTAGCCACTGCCTTACTATTTGCCTGCCAACTGACTATACAGTGTGTAAGGGACCACTACACGGTGTGTAGTCGGTCTTTACACCCTTCATTGCTGACATGGCTTCACGCCCTGTGTACTCTTCCCACACGGCCAAAAGTACATGACGTGTGGAAAAGTACACAGTCTGTACTTTCCAAAATTTAGGATTTTCCCCCATTTTCCTTATTTTCTCAAAAACACTAAGGAAAAGAGAAAAAAAGAAACCCATATCTCATAACTAAGAACTGGGTTCTTACAACAAGTAACATTCATAATGAATGTGAAAAATTATTTTGTAAAATGATCCATGTACAACATCTCATTTATAAAAAAATCATCATCATTCTCAAAAAAATACATGAGAATAGGGATATTATCATTTTAATGAACAAATAATTACGGTTTTATTTTATATTTTGTCATCACCAAAAATACAGAAAAGTATACACAAATATATTTCATAATTTAAGAAAACTTAATGGATACACTAGTGTTTATTGTCATTTGGATCCTATAAAGGGCTATATTGATGTTTAATACTTTCAAAAATGGGTAAATAATTAATAATGTGGATTAGGGTCTTCTGAAAATACATAATGGGTCACACTAAAGTTTTTTTCCATCAAATAAGGTAAATGGATTATTATGGATTTTGTACTCTATATAATGGTTAAAGGGTAAGATGAAATTTATTATGTTTCATAAAAACTCATATGTAAATGTTTATTTTATCTCAATCAATGAATGCTAATAGGTTTATAATAATGTTTAATGTTTTCTAGGAATAAATTACTTCATCAACAATGATCATTTATTTATTTTATATCTTGGAACATATAGTTGAAAGAAAAACACACATCACACACTCAATCAGCCACACCTCAATCCAATGCACGGTGTGACCGATATGTATTGAACGATATTTTTTTAGTTTATAATTTACATTTTATTTTAAAACACACATAAAATAACCAAAACTAATAAAACACGTTAACATTTTTTTCATAAATTTTTAAAACATTATATATTTAATTTTTTATGTGTACGAATAAATGACACCTCAATCTGATACACTATATGCTCGGTATGAATCAAAGTGTTAGCTATCAGTTTAAAATTGAAATTTAAGTTCACAAAACATCACACTCTAAAAACCAAAGAAACACACTAATATTGTCTTAATAATTTAATAAAACAATTTGTAATTAATTTTAGATGTGTTGGAATTATTTTCACATCAAACCAGCACATGACGTGATCGATATGACACAATGTGCTGTTTTTAGTTTAGAATGAAATTTTAGAAAAAAAGACAAGTGACATACTCAAAACTAAGATAACAAATTCATATTATTTTTGATAATTTAGTAAAATTAATCACGAATCATTTGGTATGTGTAGGAACCATACTCATCTCAATATGATGTTTTATGTGACTGGTATTACTCCAAGTGCGTCATTTTATTTAAAATTGACATTAATTTTACTAAAAAAGACAATAGACAAACTTAAAACAAAGAATAAAATCGAGTTTTTTTGAAACATTATAAAAATGATCCATAATTAATTTTTTATTTTTATAAGTCATTTAATATTAAATCTGATACACTATGTGGCCGTTATAATTCAAAGTGTCCATTATCAGTTTAAAATTGAAATTTTAGTACAAAAAAAATTAGCACTCACTAACTACCTATATTTGTTTTTATTTTCTTGATAATTTAGGAAAATTATTCATAATTAATTTTTGACATGTATGAATTATTCTCCCTTTAAATCCACACACGATGTGACCGGTAAGATTCAAAGTGTGTGATTCCAATTCAAAATGACATTTTAGTGAAACAAACAGGTGGAACACTCAAAACCAAAAAAAAACATTCAGTTTATCTTTATAATTTTGAAAAATTATCCATAATTAATTTTGCATGTTTATAAATAAAAAACACATCAATCTAATGCACGGTGTGACCGACATGACTCTAAGCGCATATTTTTATTGAAAATTGATATTAATTTTTTAAAAGACATACGACTAACTAAAAACCAATAAAAATAATTTTCATTATTTTTATACATTATGAAAATTATCCATAACTCTTTATGACATGTATGAATCAACCACAACTCAATATGATACATGATGTTCTCTGTATGACTCAACGAATCCATTATCAATTTAAAATTGACATTTTATTTCCAAAGTATCACTCACTGAAAAATGAAAAAACACGCTACAATTTTCTTGATAAGTTAGAAAATTGATTTTTAATTCATTTTTTATGTATAGGAAGCAGTCTCACATCAAACCCACAGATGATTTGACTAGTATGATTAAAATTGCATGTTTCCAGTTCGAAAATGTCATTTTTCTAAAAAACAAAAGTGACATACTGAAAATAGAAGAAATGAATTTGTATTGTTATGATACTTCAGGAAAATGATCCGTAAATCATTTAGAACATGTTGAAATTATACAAACATCACTCAGATGCACAATTTTGCTAGTATGAATCATATTGAGTATTTTCAATATATAAGTTTCATTTTAGTTTAAAACACGCATCACATCACCAAAACTGAGCAACAATACATAGATTGTTTTATCATCATTTTATATGATATTAATTAAATAATTTCTATATCACTTCTATTTGATACTTATTTAGTTAATTTTTGTAGAGATAATTCTATAATATGACCAATATATGGTGTGACATGCAAGAATCAACCACTGCTCAATTCGATAAACTGTGTTATTGATATGACTCAAAGATTACGTTAAAATTAGAACTTTCTATTTAATTTATTTCTTTATATTATTACTCACATAAGATTTTTTTTCTTTTATAGGTGTGTTATTTTGATCATGTAGGGGTGGTTTGTTCATTTATACAGGTGTATTCTTTTTATCTATAATAGTTTTTTTCTCGTATATGTGTTATAAATTTTACCTCACTTAAATTTTGTATATGTATCAGATTTTTCTAATTTTTAGTGTAGTTTCTGGTGTTTAAGTGTACTGGTACAACACATTGTAGTATACCTTGTTTTTGGTACTACAATGTGCTATAACAACACACTGCAGTATACCCCTTATCAGTGCTACTAAATGTTTTGGTAAATGCATCCTTTATAATTGATTTAAATAGAATTTATAAATTGACCATTTATCAGTTCTTTTAGAAGCACTGATAAAGGGTCCCTTTATGAGTGATAAATATAGGCCCTAAAAAGCATAGGGATTTTAACCATTATCTAACAGTCAACACTTTTTTAGTGTTAATATAGGCCTATTATATAGGTACTAAAGGAATTTTTATAGTAGTGAATAGGATTTGGGTTTTGATTCATCATTATATATATAAATAGTGGAACATAATTATGATTTATTTTCACGTCACATAAAATTATTGTAGAATATTTAAAATATATATCCTTTTTTTTCAAGTGAAGCATACCCTATCATTGCTTTGTGGCAGGGGTAGGTTGGTTTTGTTACTCATTGATTATTTTTATCACTCATTATTTTTCATAAATTAAAAATTATTAATCATAGTGATTAATACAATTATATTCAATAAATGTATTACTGATCACAATATACCCGAAAATATTTCACCCCACAATGACTAATAAATTCATCCCAATATTTTTTGTTTATTAGGTGTGCATACATCAATGGTGGGTGCATGTTTATTTTCCCTTCATTATATTTGAGATGATACTTCATAAGATTTTTTTGATAACATCTAAAATCCTTTCTAGTGATCATTAATTCAAATTTCACTCAGGATTTATCTATTATAAATTCACTCTGAAAGGGATAATGAAGAGAAATTCAACAATTCATTATTTTGTTTCTTAGTAAAGTAAATAAATTTTATCATAATTTAACCCTAATATCTTACCAAATTAATTTCTTAAGTGAGATTACAACATTGTTCCATCAATATAAATCATCAGTATGTTCATGAGAGTGGTGAGACTTATGTTACTACTAAACATGGATTTTTTGGGGTTAATAGGATGGTCATGTGCATTCCATCCAACTACAAATTTAAAGAATTTATTTAACACCTTACTAATTTTTTCTAACATAACCATGCTAAGGTTCTCTTGATTTTTATAAGATATAGGTCTTTCACCATCTTCCATTTCCTTCTTTTCAAAATCATCAGTATGTTGTTCCTATACATTGGTAGCATCAACATGTTCATAAGGTTGTTGTTCCTTCGTATTGTGAACACCAACATATTGAGAAACCTATTGTTCCTTTGGGTTGATAGAATCATAATGTTTAGAAGTAATTATTTATAGAGGTGGTTGGACATTTGAATTTGATTACATAAATGAAACAATAAAATAATAACAATATGAGGTAACACAATGTATATTACTAAAAAATAACATGATTATTGAGCACTATTTTTTTAAAAGGTTGAAGGGGTTTGACCCCTATATCGAGTATCCAAATCCCTTAAATGTTGTTTCCTTTGACATACTAGACCTCATTTTTATTAGGACCACTAAAAATGATTTTGACATCCCTATGAAAGGGACATCCTCATTTGAATTGATATCTGACCCTTTAGTGGTTTTGGTTGATAACAAAACAATTTACAACCTTCAGTTTTTAGGATCTGGAACATAAAATACTTGTATTGTCTATGATTTCGTTATAAATGATTCAGATATGTACCCTTCCTTTTTTGAATCCACATTCAAAAATCCCAATTCATCTATTATAACATCACTCATGTTATCAACCCACTTGTATTAAAAATTCAACACAGGGAATGTTGTATAAACCAACTCCCATATTTTTTTGATGGTGAAAAAGTATAAAATATTCATAAAAATTGTATTTTTTTCATTGGTACATGATACATGCATTGCTCCAGCCACAAGTGTAAGTCCACAATTTTTCATTCTAATTCATTAATCATGTTCATTTGTATAGAATGTATAACCATTAATTACATAACCATTATAAGTTAATATGTGCACACTTGATCCTCTATCTAGACATCAATTTTTTTCTAAAATCGAATCTAGATTTTCAATTTACACCTTAAAAATATGGTCTCAAAATTATCCTATAAACTATTGATTATGTGAATTTTATATCTAACTATCATGTCTTAATGGATTCAAATTTCTAAGAATTACATTATGGGTTTTAGGATATGAGAAAACCTATGAACTATTATGAAAAACATAAATGTGGTCACACTTCCAATCTATAATAGTAGTTGTGAAAATATTTATTCAATAAATTCCTTCACCCACAAGCTGCCCGGTGTGACAAGATTTTAGTAGACGAACGATTTCCACATCAGAAAAGTAGTCGGTATTGAATTCAGGAGTTCCTCAATAAAATATCTCTCCACAATACAACCTTTTTGCTAACTTTGATTTTTTTCATACCCTTTGAAATGTGAAAGTATTACAATTCTTTTAACCCAAAGAGAAGGGTTATCCTTTCACCTAGGATAAAAGGTCTGTCTCACCAACACCTTGGTGAGCCCTCGATACGATGATCGGCACGTCTGTCTGCCTATCCCTGGCAGCCCTCGATACGATGATTGGAATGTCTATCTTCCTATCCCTGGCAGCCCTCGATTTTGTAGGTAATCGGCACCTCTGTCTTTCAATTACTTGAAAGCCCTCAATACGATGATCGGACGCACAAGGCAGATGAGAGAAGTCACAGTGTCTCTCTCTAGAATCTTGGTAATTCACAGAGTCTCTTTATTCGTTCTCTTTGTTCATCATTCGAGCAAGATTGGCTAACTCATTATCCGGAAGATTACAGTCACTTGAATCAGATATAACAACTTTCTTGGATTTAGACCTTGTAAGCCTTTCAGGTGTTTTAGCTTTAGATGCAAAAGCTACACTTCCATTCCCATTCTTCTTCTTATTGAAATCAGCATCTCTCTTTATTCTTGTCTCATGTTGTAGAAGAGTTCCAAATAGTTCATCAAGTGTAATCTGGGAGACTTTTCTATTTTCATCAATAGCTGTCCTTTTTGACTCCCATTCATTTGGCATAATATCTATAATCTTATCAACAAGAGCTTTATCATCAAGAACTTTTTCTCCCATAGATTGTAAGCTGTTGACAATTGTCATAAACCTTTGTTGTACTTTACATACTGGCCCTCCATAAGGAAAAACAAATCCATGATACTCTGCTCGAAGCATTGCTCTCCTTGTTTCTATAACCTTGGATGTACCAAAATGAGTAACTTCTAATTTCTTCCAAATACAGTTGGCTGCTTCACATGAAGATATCTAACTATATATATTCCTGGTCATAGAGCATAATAAAGTATTGCGTACCTTGTAATTCAGTTGATATTCTTGCTTCTCTTAGCTGGTGAAAGTACTAACTTCTTTGTCAGGAATTTTGTAACCCCCAGTAAGCATAATAAAATTGTCTACACCAGTATTGATAACGAAAGTCTTCATACGATCTCTCCAATACTCATAATCATTCCCATCAAAGATTGGTGGTCTAGGTAATATTGTTTTTCTTGGAAAAGTTCTTATTTCAAATGTTTTGTTTGTTAAAGGTCTTAGGCACAATCTCATCAGCATAAGTCAATTATGTGATGAAGGTTACCTTGTGAATTTTAGAAATGATAAGTGTCTAGTTCACAATTCCAAGGATGAGTTCATTCTATCTGCCCATAGGCAAGAGAATGTTTACACTATTAACTTAGAAGACCTTAAGAACCAAAACTCACCTTGCTTAAGTGTAATAGAAGACCAATCGTGGCTATGGCATAGGAGACTAGGACACTGTAATATGAGAAACCTAAGAAAACTCTCAAAGAAAGGACTTGTAAAAGGGCTACCAGACCTTATATACGATTCTTCAAAAGTATGTGATCCTTGTCAATTTGGCAAGAAACATAAAACTAGCTTTAAATCAATTAATGAAGTTTCAACTTCTAATGTATTACAGCTTGTGCATATGGATCTGTTTGGTCCTTCACAATCTGGAAGCATTGGAGGCAAATACTATGTATTTGTTTTAGTTGATGACTTTACTATATTTACATGGGTCTACTTTCTCACAAATAAATCTGAAGCCTTTTCCTATTTCAAAACTTTTAGAGCCCGAGTTAAAAATGAGAAAAACCTACCATTGATAACTATTCACAATGATCATGGTGGTGAATTTCAAAATTCAGATTTTGAAACGTTTTGTAGTAAGAAAGGTATTACTCAAAATTTCTCAGCTCCAAGAACTCCTCAGCAAAATGGTGTTGTTGAAAGAAGAAATCGTATTCTTCAGGAAATGACTCGAACCATGTTGAGTGAATACTCAATTGCTAAGCACTTTTGGGCTGAAGCTGTTAGTACTGCCTGTTATACTATAAATCGTGTTTTAACTAGACCATTTCTTAATAAAACCCCTTATGAGTTATGGACTGGCCGAAAACCTAAAGATTCATACTTCAAAGTTTTTGGATGAAAAGTATTCATTTTGAATACAAAAGATAATCTACACAAATTTGCACCAAAATCTGATGAAGGAATATTTCTAGGCTATTCTACAACCTCTAAGGCTTATAGAGTTTTCAATAAAAACACTTGTACTGTAGAGGAAACAGTACATGTAAAATTCGATGAAACTGATCCTTTTGTTTTCAACCAACCCAATCCTACATCCTCGGATGTGTTTTCTAAAAATGTTTATCAACCTTTATTAGAAGAGCATTCAGATAAGGAAAATTTTCAAGAAAGTATTCCTGAAACATTTACTACAGAAGATTTTCAATCATACGTTGATGAACAGGTTTTACAAAACCCAAATCAATTGTTTCTTAGGAATCATCCCAGTGATAACATCATTGGTGATATAAATCAACCTGTAAGGACCAGAAATTCCTTAAGAAATGAAATAGAACATCTTGCTTTTCTTTCCCAATTTGAACCTAAAAGTCCAAGTGAGGCCTTAGGTGATGATGATTGGATCAAAGCAATGCAAGATGAACTAAATGAATTTGAAAGGAATCAAGTCTGGACTTTAGTTGAAAGACCTAAAGAAACAACTGTGATTGGTGTAAAATGGGTGTTCAGAAACAAGTGTGATGAAAATGGAATCATTGTAAGAAATAAAGCAAGACTTGTTGCTAAAGGCTATAATCAACAAGAGGGAATAGACTATGAAGAAACATATGCTCCTGTAGCTAGACTTGAATCTATTCGTATTCTATTAGCCTTCGCAGCATATTTCAATTTCAAACTATTTCAAATGGATGTAAAATGTTCTTTTCTAAATGGTTTTGTTCAAGAAGAATTTTCTGTAGAAGAACCTCCTGGTTTTCAAGACCCAAAACATCCTGATCATGTTTTTAAACTTACCAAGGCTCTATATGGTCTTAAACAAGCCCCTAGAGCATGGTATGATAGACTTATAGGATTTCTTTTACAAAACAATTATACAAAAGGTACAGCAGATCCAACTCTTTTTATCAAAATGGAAAACAAAAATGTTTTGATTGTCCAAATCTATGTTGATGACATCATATTTGTATCAACTCAGAAATCTTTAACTGATTCTTTTGCAAAATTAATGAAATATGAGTTTGAAATGAGTATGATGGGTGAGTTAACATTCTTTATAGGTTTTCAAATTTCTCAAAAAGCAGAAGGAACTTATATATCTCAACATAAGTATATTAAAGACTTACTCAAAAAGTATGGATTTGACAAAACTAAAAGTATTAGCACCCCAATTGGTACCTCAAATACTCTTGATCTTGATGAAACTGGGAAACCAGTAGATCAAACAAAATTTAGAGGTATGATAGGGAGTTTTCTATACTTGACAGCTAGTCGACCCGACTTGATGTTTTCTGTATGCTTATGTGAAAGATATCAATCTAATCCAAAAGAGTCTCACTTAAAATCCGTAAATAGAATCTTTCAGTATTTAAAAGGCACTATGGATTTAGGTCTTTTCTACTCTTCTGGAAATGATTTTTTTTAAAAAGTTTTTCAGATGCTGACTTTGGTGGTTGTAGAATGGATAGAAAAAGTACATCTGGAACATGTCATTTTTTAGGAGATTCTTTGGTTTCTTGGTCCTGCAAGAAACAACACTCAGTAGCACTCTCCACTGCTGAAGCTGAATATGTAGCAACTGGAAGTTGCTGTGCTCAAGTATTGTGGATGCAACACACTCTCACTGACTATGGTTTGAATTTCTCCAAAACTCAAATTCTTTGTGATAATACAAGTGCCATATCTCTTAGTAAAAACCCATCACATCACTCACGTGAAAAACACATAGATGTTAGGCATCACTTTCTTAGGGATCACACACAAAAAGGAGATATTGTTTTATAATTCACCGGAACGCAAGAACAACTTGCTGACATTTTTACAAAACCTTTACCTTATGATAGATTTGAATATATAAAACAGAAGCTAGGAATGATTACATTAAAATAATCATTCATATCTACTTCCTGTTTTACATCTCTCCTATTAGTAAGAAACTCCTCGTAGAAAGGGGGAGGACATTTCTTTCTATCTTTATGTTTCTTTTTATCTTATGTTCTTTAACTATTTACTCTTTGGATTGTGTATTTTTCCCTTTTTATCGTATTGACAGTTTTTATCGTATCATTCATTTTTCCCTTCTGTTTATCGTATTGACAGTTTTATCGTTTCATTCATTTTTTCCTGTTTATCGTATTGACAGTTTTATAGTATCATTTACTATCGACCGATGATGGTAATCAAATTCTTTTCCATCGTATCGACCGATGATGGTAATCAAATTCTTTTCCATCATATCGACCGATGATGGTAATCAAATTCTTTTCCATCGTATCGACCGATGATGGTAATCAATTTCTTTTCCATCGTATCAATCAATCTTGGTATTGAATCGACCGATGATGGTATTGAAATTCTTTTCCATCGTATCAATCAATCTTGGTATTGAATCGACCGATGATGGTATTGAAATTCTTTTCCATCGTATCCATCAATCATGGGATTGAATCAACCGATGATGGTATTGAAATTCTATTCCATCGTATCAATCAATCTTGGTATTGAATCGACCGATGATGGTATTGAAATTCTTTTCCATCGTATCAATCAATCTTGGTATTAATCGACCGATGATGGTATTGAAATTCTTTTCCATCGTATCAATCAATCATGATATTGAATCGGCCGATGATAGTATTGAATTTGTTTTCCATCGGAATGTCGTCTAATAATTCTATTGTACTTTATTTCGTACGTTTGTTTTTTCTTTTGAAATATATCGAAACCAACAATTACCTTACATTCTCCAACAGGTTTTTTTTCTTTTTTTAAAAAAAAAATTTTATTCTCTTTGTTTTAATCCTAACCATTGATCTGGTTTTCTCTAATCTTGACCGTAGAAGATCAATGGTCACCTTTTTTCGACCGTAGAAGATCAACGGTCACCCCTTTATCGCCTATAAATAGCCCCCCTCCCCTCCCCAAACCCACATTGAATTTTCAGGATTTGAGGCGAAGCTCTGCTCCACCAGCTATAAATCATCGTACGATCTTCTCATCGGCATCACCTTTATGTCTCAATCCTCTGCTAATACTCCCACCGAAATGTCTTCAAAGACTTTTACAGAGAAAGACTTTAACAAAGAAAGGTTAGTATCTCGAGATTTTTTCGATATGTACGATTCTACAATCAGGAGGATCATTTGGTTTCAAGGATGGGAACATCTGTGTGTTGAAAAGCCTGATGTTCAAGATCCGGTTCTTTTTGATGAAGTTTGTCAGTTTTACAAAACCGTTTCTTTCGACAAAGACATGACTATAAACTTCGATGTGTACGATAGAAAATTGTCTATGTCGGTGAAAAAAGCGGCACATTTTCTGAATGTTTCTGTAGAAGGGGATTCTTTCTGTCCATCGCACAAACTACCAGAGGAAGTTGGTACATTTAATAGAGAAAGTGCTGAAAAGAATTTGTTTGTTATTAATGAAGAAAAGAGAAAAGTTTCTCATCTTTCTCCGGACAATCGTTTTGTCACTTTATGGATGCAAGGTTTTCTTATCCCAAGGAAAGGGGATAGAGAAACTCTGAAAGTTTCTGATATCTTTATGCTTGACTATCTTGTGAATATGAGAAAAGTAAATCTCATGGGATATGTTTTTGAAACCATTAAGAATGTCAAGACAGGAGGGATTAAGTCCCAGATGATTATGTATCCAGCTATCCTTACGAAGTTCATTCTTGAAAGTATGAAGTTTTGTAACATTCCTTTGAAAGGAAACCCCATGTATTTTAAGCCCTCATGGATTAGTAAGAGTATGATGAAAAAGCTGAATGTTTGTTTTGATCCGAATTCAAAACTTTTTGTCAGAGATGTAGAAGCTGAATTGGCTCAGAATCAATCGGCACCTATGCCAGCCAAAGACATTCAATCTACCGGTGTTACTCAAAAGTCTGATCTGCAAACTAGTTCAAAGCCGAAGAAGAAGCCAAGGTACAGTAAGGAGGTTGTAGCAAAATGGAGAAAGGATAAGGAACAGAGAAAGGAAGGTGATCCGAAGTTTTGTCTTGACCCTGCTGAGGCTTTTGCAGAAAGAGTAAGGGTAGAAGAAATCTTTCAGGCTGAAAAGAAGAAGAAGGTTCTTTTAAAAATAAAGGCTCAGGACTTTTATGTCTCTAAAGTCTTGAAAGCGGTTGAGGATGATAATGCCCAACTAACAGAAGAAGTGCATCAAGAGCCCATCGTACAGAATCTCCCTGAGAAAGGAAAACAAAAACAAGTGATGGATGAGATAGAAGAAGTGGAAGAAGAAGAAGAAGGATAATTTCTTTTATAATTTCTTCAAAGTTCAAAGAAGAGTAGAGAGGAATCAGTTCAAAATATGAGTGAAGGTGTTCAACAAACTCCTCATACCGATCAGGCACGATATCCGGACATAATGTCATCTCAAGAAAAGCAAGGTGCTCAATCCTCTCACTCTGATAAAGTTGTTGTCATTAGTGACAAAGTGGTAGAAGAAAGAAATCAGAAAGAAAAAGAAAAAGGAAAACATCCACTTGTTGACTCAATCCGATCGTATGAACTAGCATCGTACGATGAAGATACTGATTCAGAATATACAATATCTCTCAAGAAGAGTGATTACATTGTTCATGTTTTAAGAAGGGTTGAGAATACCATTCCTTATTTCCCGAGGCTGGAAGGGAAGATTGATTTTATTACTAAAAATCAAAAGAAGAAGTTTGGATCTGTAAAAGAATTGAGGAAGAAAGTTTTGTCAGTAGAATCCGATTTGAAAGTTCTATCAGAAAGTTCGGTTGCTCATAAAAAGGCATGCAATAAGATGACCAAGTGGTCGTACAAAATAGAGATCTCAATCAATGATCATGAAATAGCTATTGAAGATATAAGAAGGTTATCAAATGAGCTTGCAATTGCTTTCAACAAGCTTGATAGAGAAACAGTTGAAAGGTTGAATCTTTTGTCTTCTCAAAGAGCCGATGTTCCTTCAGTGAAAGATTTGCAAGAGAGAATGAATGTTTTTCAATCTGAATTCTCGAAGGTTTCATCTTTCAAAGATGAAATGGTTTTGCTGAAGAATCAAAATTCTGTGTTATCCAAAGATAACAAGAATTTGCAAAACAGAATTGATACACTTGAAGAAGTAATCAGATTCCAGGAGGAGACTATCAGAAATCAAGATCAGATTTTTGCGGACCAACAAGAGCTTCTCAAAACTCAGGGTGAATCAATTTCTGAAGACAAGAAGGAGATCAAGAAGATGAAATCTGTTCTTCATGAGCTTATAATGAAGGAGAAGGAAAGAGAAAACAAATGATTGTTGTATTTGTTTTCCTTTGGAACTTGTCTTTGTTTTGTAATGACTTTTATGATCCTTTTCTTTTATCCATTGTCTTGTATTGCTTTACTAACTTTTTCAGACAATTCAAGATTACTCCTTTCTTTTTGTAAATCACAAAGGGGGAGAATGTTTACAAAGGGGAGAATGTTTTATAAAGGGGAATAATTCTTTACAACACTCTTAAGGAAAATCTACGAATACAATCCTTAGGAAAGTCCATACCTAAGGGGGAGTTAGTTGTATTCAATTTCTTATTCAGAAGAGTTTTCAATAACTCAGGGGGAGATAAGTATTTCTTGTTACATTTACTTTGTGTGTTGTGCTTTCCAAAAAGGGGGAGATTGTTAAGTCAAAAGTCTTCTTTTTTACTTCTATATCATGTTTTGGAAATCACAAATGCATTCTATCATATTTTGGAAATTAGATTTGTCTTCTATCATGTTTATCGTATCGTACAATACTGATCGTACTGACTCTATCGTACTGACTCTGTCAATCATACCATACTGACTCTGTCAATCGTATCGTACTGACTCTGTCAATCGTACCATACTGACTCTGTCAATCGTATCATACTGACTCTGCTATTCAGATGTTCATTATTTGTTTTGGTACTTAGTCAAAAACAATCATTGCATATGAATCGTACTCATGTTTTTCATTTCTTTATATCTCTTGTCCTAACAAAACAATGTCGTTGAGTTAGTTACAAACTAATCAAAACGATGTCGTGCTTTCTATTTCAATATGACCTTTGGAGGCAATATGACCGTTGGAACCCGAGGCCTATAAATAGGAGGTCATTTGAAGCTGAGAGTACAACGATGAACGAAGAGAACGAATGAAGAGACTCTGTGAACTACAAAGATTCTAGAGAGAGACACTGTGACTTCTCTCATCTGCCTTGTGCGTCCGATCTTCGTATCGAGGGCTTTCAAGTAATTGAAAGACAGAGGTGCCGATTACCTACAAAATCGAGGGCTGCCGGGGATAGGCAGACAGACGTGCCGATCATCTTATCGAGGGCTGCCAGGGATAGGCAGACAGACGTGCCGATCATCGTATCGAGGGCTTCCAGGGATAGGCAGACAGACGTTTCGATCATCGTATCGAGGGCTCACCAAGGTGTTGGTGAGAGAGACCTTTTATCCTAGGTGAAAGGATAACCCTTCTCTTTGGGTTAAAAGAATTGTAATACTTTTACATTTCCGCTGTTACTTGTATTAGAAAGGGATTTGTATTGTTTCCTTTCTTCTTTACATATTCAATTGTAATTGTTTCAATTACAATCATTCTATTACATTTTGTATTGATTGATTCTATACGCTTTAAGGTAGAATCATTCATCTTTGTATTACTCTGATTATTGTGTTCACCTTGAATATAATTGTTTTACATTACATGAGTATTACAATACATCATACCTTTTATATTCAATACAATTGTGGGTGTTTGTATTTGTATTAGTTTAAGATCATTTAAACTAATCTCTTTGTTGCTAAAACTCAAAGGTTTATAAACCTACAATTCACCCCCCCTCTTGTATTGTTCCATCTAATAGATATATATATCTACTATTCGATCCAACAATAGAGTGTATAACAAAGATTTACATAAAAAAATTACATGGATCATATAGTGTGGCCTTTAAAGAATTATTGATGGAAAATGGTTACAGACAAATTCATGGTATTGAAAATAAAGAAACATTTTCACCTATTTTTTTGATATTGTCGGTTTATATTTTTTTTGTATAGTAGCTCAATATGATTATGAGATATATAAAATGGATTTCAAAACCACTTTCCATGATGAGAATTTATCTTAGGATGTGTGTATGATATGAATTGAGGATTTTATGTTTTAAATGAGTACTTTAAGATATGAAAGTTATATAATTCATTTATGGACTGAAGAAATGTTTTTAGAGTTTGAATATTTGGTTTGATGATGAAATCAAAGATTTGTTTTCATAAAAAATATACATTATTTCTATGTATATAAGTATGTTAGCGGGAGTATATTATTATTTCATATGTTTCATTTATATGAAAAATTTCTTATCATAAATGAAATCAGGGAACTACATTTTTTAAATGTGTTGTTGGGTGTATATTTATTAATGAAATAATTCAGTGAAGCAGCCTATGTACTATGTTTGAAGATCTATATTGATATATATAAGATGTTACTTGGATAGAGTCAAAAACAAATATTTTCCAATTTATAAAGTAGTTTATTATGTAGAACTCCATAAAGAGGTATTTACTAATGATTCATGGAATAAATCATAGGAATATTCATGATTTTTTAAAAGGGTTAGAAATGAGGGATATGATTCCATAGGAATATTCCATATAATCTATCATGTATTTTGTGTTGTGTACTAAACATGATAACTAGTACTCATTGAGTCTAACAAGTAGATACCAATTCAATCCTGGTGAGAGTCACTAGATTTCCATATAGAACATCATATATAATTTAGAATGACTAAGGATATGTTCATTGTCTTTTGATGAGAGTATGGACTTTGTTTAAAGGGTTGCAATGATGCTAGTTTAAAATCCTAAAAATATGATATGAGATCTCAATATGTATTCATGTTTTTCGTAAATGGTAGAGCTATCAGTTAGAAGGATATCTTGAAATCCAATGTAGAAGACTTGATAGTAGAGGCATGCTCCATTACTTTATCAGATATTGTTAGGCCCAAAAGAGGATTAGATACCATGAGGCGGTGAATCAGGGTATGGATATTCGTTTCAAAAAAATTCATACCACACTGGATCTTGACCTCATTATTATAAAGGTGAATTTATTTTCTCTTCAGTGTTTATTATGATCTAATTATTTTCTTATTTATATAATGATGATGCATTGAAAGTAATAATGAATAAGGAAAAACATATTTTTACTTGGTTCACCCTCACTGGGACACATTCAAGGAGCATACAAGAACAATGTGCCGATCTCCCAAATTTATTATGGCTAACTACCAATTCAAGGTTGAGGATAGATCAATTCAATGTCCAGGATCACTGCCTTTATAATGTTCTGGGATATATCACTACTTCATAAGGTTCACTCCACCAATCATCATTATATGCCTCACTACTAGTGGAAAGGATCACCTTCTTCCTATTATTTTCCTCATGACTCTAGAATAGATTCAAACACAATTAATAGAAATGTATGTCCCTTCATTAGCTATAATGAATGAATCCTCAACTATTTGTAGATGCTATGTTGAATTATAACTTTAATCCAATTCATTTATATCACTTTAAAAAACATGGAAATCCCATTTTAATAGTTTTTTAGTTCCCACAACCTTCATGAATCTCACCTCTTTCTCCTAACTCGAATAGCCTTCGTGAATCATCCTACTTTAGAGAATCTAAAATAGCCTTCATAAAGAACCTTCCTTTCAAAAATATCACTTATCCTTCATGAATTTCACTTATCCTCTGTGAATCCCTATAAATTTGTGAAGATCATAAATTTTGGTCAACTTATACATCATTCATGAAGGTCAGCTCTTTCTATCAGCTTTTATAGCATTCGTAAACATCATTTATTCATGAAAATTTTCACAAGAAAGACCGTAGAGAATCACCTTCATGAATCCATGTACTTATAATGTTTTTAAGTCGTTATATTATTTTCTAAGTGGGTAAATGCCAATTTATAGGCAATTCCACCCATTCTAATATATTTCATCCCCGTCATCACCTTTTCTCAAATCTCTCCAATTTTGTTCATGAATTTCTCTATTTTGCAAAGCACAAGAGAAATTTACCCATTTTTCAAGATTCTCATAGTCAAGAAAATTTCCATCAACCATTCATGCATTTGTGATGCTCCACATATCGTAAGGGTGGAGATTATATTAAACCATTCATGTTTTCAAAATGATCCACTTATCATAGTTGTGGAGATTATCATCAACCCTTCACAAAACCTAGCCTTCACGATACCAAATTCCATTGAAAATCTTCCTACAACCACGAAACTATAATCTTTGAAAAACTCATGCCTTTTAAATATTTTTATGAATAAATAAATTAACTCAAACTTTCATGAAGATTTATCCAACCTTCAAACTTTTTACCCCATAAATTTGGAAAACACATGGAAAAAACACCACCTTGTATATGTAATTTTATGTATTACCTCCAGGAAATCCATTCCATTTTAATGGATATTTTAAAACATAACATGTCAAAAATATATATGGAAGTCCAAAAATGACCTTGGAAACCTACTTTTTCCACAAACACAATCAACCCAAAACACTATAATGTTACCTTGAGGTATTTTTCCCAATAACCTCCCCCTTTGGGTTTGTTGACAACTCTTCTCATTTTAATACATCATTAATGTTTATTTAATCTTCTTTATAAATTCACTTCTTGTAATTAAAAAATAGATCAACAGTTTACTCAACACTTATGTTAATCCCACATGATCCATGCTTTTTTTGAGATACATGATTAATATGAAAACTTCACCAATGAGTCACTTAATTCCAAAACCACTCCACTTTATTCATCATAAACCTCATATAATATGATATTTAAACTTTAATCAATAATATTTAGAATAATCAGATATAAAACCCCCACTAATTCAATTCTACCCCTATCATATTCTCTTCTTATCTTGATAAATTAATTTCTCCCCTTTTATAGGCACAATTTGTCCCCCTTTTTCAACAAAATTGAAGGTCACATTATTGTGGTCTACAATAGTGTAAAGAACATAGATCAACACATTATGGAAAAATCACATTAGACCTCTTAGACATGGGGTCCCACATCTATAATTTTTCATGTGTGGAGAGTCAAATGAACTTTAAGAGAAATTAATTCCTCTCAAACACCACCATGTGTAAGTCCTTCATCAAAATTTATACAACTTGTACTTCTGTAAGAATATAATTCAACTTCACAATACACTTATCATCCTTCTCCTTAATAAAATGATACATGATTTCAATGTGCTTTTACCTTGAGTGATGGATTTTATTTTTTATAAAATCTATTTTGTTGTAATTGTCACGATGTATAATGATCAAATAATTTACCATAACATCTATATCATTAATCTAATACTTCATCCATGATAATTTCTTACAAGATTGAGTTTCCATAACATATTCATCTTCTATAGTTCTCAATTAAATGAAATACTATTTCTTTCTTATCCAACAAATGAATAGCCCTCCAATATAGAATTTACCACCTAATGTTGATTTTAAATCATCTATTGAACCATAATAATCTATATCTATATATCCCAATAACTTATGTAGATATCTTTTTTGTATATACAACTGAAATCAATTGTACCCTTGATATACCAAAGTATTCTCTTAATTTCATGAAAGTATAATTCTTTGGGATTTCATTGATATCTTACTACATGGAATGTGGTAAAAAATATCAGGTCTTGTCACTATTAATCATAATAGACTTCCAATGATTTTCCCATATTTCGTTATATTAAATTTATTTCCTTCATCATCACATGGTATTTTTATCTGGTTAGAAACTGGATTCGTTATCTCCTTGGAATTATTTATTCCAAATCTTATCAAAACCTCCATGTATAATTTATATTTAGAAAAGAATGTTCCATTATTTACTTGTGTCATGTTGGGATTCATATGATCCCCCAAAGAATATTCCATCTATATACACAAGCACTATCATCATTTTATTACTATCATTGTTGAAATATTGATTGTAATAAACTCTACTATGCTAAAAACTGATCTTCTTTATTAACTAAAATAGACTTAAATACATGATATTAGTTATTACTTCATACCGTAGAGTGCCTTATTTATCTGAAAACTGTATTATCATCTCCATGAATGAGAAAAACATCTATTTGATCAATATAACCCTCTGATTCTAGAACCACATTCATAAATGAAGACTTTATATTCATATATAAAACATTGAACCTTATTCATAATGTTATCGACAAGAATAATCTTATTTTCTATAGCATCATAATAGGATAAAATGTTTCATCAGCATCAATATATTCTATCTAGAATTACCCTTTTCATACTAATTGTGATTTATTTGGATAATTATTCCATATTCAATCATCTTGTTGTGAAAGACCCATTTGTTCCTAATAGCATTCTTTTTTATCCATATCAAAATAATATCATAGAAAACCTCCAACATTAGACTAATATAAATCATTAATACTAATTTTTTCCAATTTTATATGTTTAATTACTCTTCAGTGTGGGGAGACCACTTTTTGGAAACACTATAAATCTTCTTTTACAGCTTCTTAGTATCCTAAAAATACTTTGTGGATACCATATTGTTAGAACAAAATAGATAATCATGAAATAGATTAATGTTGTTGCTTCTACACCAATTGGTATTCTTTATGTCATACAATATAAAATTTCATACTTTTTAAACCATCGATACCTTTCATACAATTATGAGATATAATTATCCCCCTATGAATTGAAACTCTTCTTATTATTAGGGTCATTGTTTGGACCCAAAAAAATTATTTGTATCCAATATCATTTCTTTACATGTGACTATAGGTTTGTAAAACTTATCTATCTCAATAATATTTTATAGTTTTAGTTACCTTCAATAAGTTTTTTAGTGGGTTAACTTACCACTTAACAATCATCCATCAGTAAAACCACTAGGCCTACTGAGTCAAAACATCATGTAGGAAAAAATAGTTAATGTTAATAACATCATCATTGCCCATTTCACTCAATTACCTCCATACATGAAAATTTAACACAGGCCGTTAGCACCATTCAAGGAATTATTTTATGTTTTTTATTCAACCCTAGTAACTGATTTGAATAATTTGAAATTATGAATCATATCACATCACCACTTTGTATCTTTTAATGAAACATCTCTTAGATTGTATCTCCCCTAAAATATGAAACACTTGAACATCAGTTAATAGATTTTAACACATAAGGATATGGGAACCTTTGGAATCATCAAGAAGAGTATTGTGGTCAAATATGAATGGATCAACCCCTTGATACTTTCATACAAATCATAGTTTTCTATTTCTTCTTGTTCTGATTTCCTAGAAAAATTTTACTGCTCTATCCATATAACTAGACATTATTTACCCACATGATCAGTATTCTTATAATATTTAGATTTTTTATTCTTGGTATTTTTCACAATTTTGTGTTTAAACCCACTAGCACAAACTTCCTTCATTGATGTTCCACCAATGTGTAATTTTTCATGATTCTTTCTTGGAGTAGGAATCTCTCCATCAGTTTTCTTCTCTCGTTTCATCCTCTATTAGAGGGATCTTTCTCCTTCCATCACTTCTTGCATTATGAAAATAAATGTGAGTTTGATGAGACATTTTTTTTATTATCAATTATCAAATTCTCCACACTTTTTCTTCCTCATGGTTGTTTCTTCACTGTATGTACAGTCTTCTTACACACAACTGAACTATCTCCTCTATTTTTTTCTTCTAGGTCTATTCAAATTTGATTTAAGGTAAAGGTTGTGAGTGTAGCGTAGGAGGTTCTTGAGACGCAATTATTTTATCTAATTATGTTTTTTTCATGACTTTAAACCTAGTTTTTAACAAATTATTGTTTGTTTTAGTATAGGATTTCCTGTTATACACCACTGGAGTTGGGGATCTCCTTTTGAGTTCTTTTTCCTACCATAATTTCATCTAGGATCAATATATTTCAAAATTACCATGATTAGAACACATAAAGAATCTCTCATTAAAAAAATATGTCAACACTTATAAGTTTAGATATTCATATGCCAGGAGTTCTTCTTCTAACATTAATCTCATGGGTTTTTTGACACTTGCACAAGGTGCATCCCACACTTCCACAATAGTATAATTTCATGTCTACTTTTTGAGAGAAACATATTTATTATTTCTAAATATGTTACTAAATATTCTCGAATTGAGAGATATTTTTATATTCACAACCAGAAATATTATTCCAAAACATCAATATAGAAACTTGATGTACGACCATGCATCTCATGGAAATAGAACATGTTGTCATTACTTATTTAAATCCATTTTTAGTTATGTCTTCTGTGCCGACATTATTTTTCCGATTTAGGGATATATTTGTAGAACACTTCCTATCATACTTAATTGAAGGTACATCATATCCAACACAGGTTTTTCCAAAACTGTATGGCCTTTGGGATGAGACAATATTTTTTTTTACTCTGAAATTACTTATTTTATTATCACTTAATCGGTACCTTATGAATGATAGACAAATGATAAATTCAAGCAATCCTTCAATTTTGGCTTTCCTTTGGAATTATATTTCTCCACTTCTTTCTTTATTGTTTCAAATTGTTCTCCCAATTGTTAAATCATCTTGTCCCTTGATTCATTTTGATCATTATTTTCTCTTATTAGAGTATCCCCACTTGTTATCTCATCTTCCTATTTTTGGGAGATATTATCTATAATGTCATCTTACTGATTTATTTTATAATTTTCTATGAAATAGAATCATTAAAGCATACACTATCTTTCTATTACCTTTATTCTACTAAAATAGTTCTGATAGCTATGTATCAAGATCATCATTTCTGGCTTCTATATTCTAAATTTCTTATGAGTAAAAATTCTTTCCCTTATCATCATCTTTGAGTTTTTCTATCATTTTAGACATAATTTTTATTTCTTAGAAATTATAATCATTCTTATTCCTCAGATCAGTGACCACATCAATAATCCTTTTATTTATTATTTTTAGCTTGTTGACCTCAATTTTTTAACTCATATCTAAATATATTGAGATTTATTTTCATTTTTTTAATTTTTGATCCACTTTCGTTATTTTGATAATAAAATCTAATATATGACTTCGAGAATTTATTCATAATCAGTAATTGTAACATCCCTTGGAATTTTGGTTTATTCATTCATCCCTACAGTAATATTGAATGAAGAAATATTCTCAAAATATAATAATTTATGGGTTTCATTTTACTAAATCACATTCTTTCCTTAGACACATCTACATTGATGAATTCCAGAAGACAACTTCTTATTCTTTGTAGTTCTATTTCTTCCATTTCATAATGAGATAAGAGAAGACTAAAACTTTAATTTCAATAATTGACTAAACCATGTGATAAAAAACAAATACGATAAGAGAAACAGTCACTATGATACTAATTGTTAGGCCTAAATGGGTCCTAGATACCATTATAAGGGGTTGAATCATGGTATAGATATTATTTTTAAAATTATTCACACCCCACATGTTGGGAAGAAATACATCAAGGATTCATTGAAGCATTTTTTGAGGTGATTCTGTTTGTTGAAAAAGTGGGCCTCCATGTTGTGTTTGTTGACAAAGCAGACCATGTTTTATGAGTATGTTGAAAAAGGGGGTTTACCTGGTGATTTTCAGGATTATAGGGATGCTTTCAAAAATCCACGATTGATTTAAGAACCTCGACAATGGAATGGATGATTTGGAGGTGGTACGAAAAAAGAAGATACAAGGTGCCACCGTTTTCCTGTGTTTGTGAAATTTTTGGGCCTGAAAATCCGAAGATGGAGAGATGTGTTTTTGGAAAAGGGTGTGGCGTGAAAAAGGAAAGAGGTGCATGAAAAATTAGGTGTGGCATGAAATATGTGCGTGATGGATGAAATAATCGCGCAGTGCATGAAATATGTGCGGGATGCATGAAATAGAGAGATGAAGTTTTTCATGCAAGAGGTGTTTCGAGGTCTGAAGCTAGAAAATTGGAAAAGGCATGAGGTGCATGAAATATTGGAGCAGTGCACGAAAAATGGTGTTTCACAGTTGATTTTTTTTGCGCTCAATGAGGATTACACGCTCAAGGAGAGTTTTTCATGCAGGCTCGATTTTTCCTATAAATATGATGTGACCCCCCTCCACTCAATACTGTTGAAGACTTAGAGAATAACCGACCAGTGGTGCGTGAAATTGAAGATCACAATGTGGTTGCGTGTAAACATTAAGTTTGCACATAAAGTGCAGTGTTGCCCGCAAAAGATTAGTTGCGCGAAAAGTGGATTTCTCACAAGGCAGGAAAATTATGCGCAAGGCAGTTTTGAGGCTGCACATAAAATTTGTGGTGTTTCGCGTAAAATATGAGTTTCGTGAAAATTGAAATTTGTGCAAGGAAAGGCAATTACGCGCAAGGTGTCATAAGGGCCACGTGTAAAAATTGCAGTTGCCCGATACACTCGGTGCAAAGTGAGATTCATATGCGGGTGAAAGCTGGACATCAATAGAGCATCTATCAATAGTAAAGATGCATATTTTTTTAGTGATAATGAAGAGACCTACAAGTCTATAAACTGTGAGTGGATATTCTGATGTAGCAGTGAGCACACATCAGTTGATAGAGTAGTGAGATTTCATATTGCGAGTGGTTGTATACTAGGAGGGACAGTGAGTCCGCTTCAAACTTGTAAATAACAGTGCACTTATAGTGAATTTGGTACATCGACACATTGTTGGTGTATTCAACTTGGACATATCCCAGCGAGGGTGAACCAAGTAAAAATATCTATGTCCCGTGCATGATTTAATTTCTTTCTATACTTTTCTATGGGAAAGAGAGAGAAAATAGTCTTTATTAACAGCGAAACAAGATCAATAGGGGAAGTTACTTTAATCTATCGCACCTTGATTCACCCCCCCCTCTCAGAGTATTTAACCTTGTAAACCTAACACCACATGATCTTTAACTAATTAATTTAAGGCTCACTTTATTTTCTATTCATTGTTTGTGTTGATATTATTCATTCCTTATTTACTTCATGATGATTCATTGAAATAAAGAATGAAAAAGGACACACCAATTATTACATGGTTCACCCTCACTAGGATACATCCAAGGAACATAGAATGAAAAAGTTTGGATGTACCAAATTTACTATGTATTACTACCAATTCATGGTTCGGGATAGATCACATCTATATCCAGGTTCACTGCCTTTAAAATGTATAGGGATTGATCACTACTTCCGATGGGGAACCCCCGCAATATTGCTTATATGGCTCACTATTAGTGGAAAGGATTGTCTTATTTCTATTTCTTTTCTCACTAATTTGGAAAGGATTCAAACCCAAATTATGGACATATAAGTCCCTTTATTAGCAATGATGAATTTGTCCTCAACTGTTGGTAGATTCTCTATTGAAGTCCCACTTTTATCCAAATGATAAATATCAATTTACTATAGATTTAATGGTAAATGCCATTTTAATACTTTCATGATTCTTGTTACCTTTTTTAAGATCACCTATTTCACAAAGGAAAATATCCTTCATGAATAATCCTACTTAAGTGAATCTCAAATAGTCTTCTTGAAGAACCTACCTTTCTTGAAGCTCTTTTAGCCTTCTCTAAGACCCAACCTTTTGTAAAGCTCACTTATCATTCATGAAGAACCACACTTTTGTGAAGAAGAAAATATTTTAGTCAGTTTATATAGCCTTCATGAACATCAACACTTTCGGTCAGCTTTTATAGCCTTCACAAACAACATTTATTTATGAACATTTTCAAAAGAACAAACTTATTGAATTACCTTTGTGAATCCAGAGCTTTATAATATTCGTTAAGACATGATCTTATTTTTTTATGGGGGTAGAGGCCTATTTATAGCTTTTTCCTCATATTCTAGAATCTTCTATCCATGTTATCACCTTTTAATGATGCTCTATAAATTTGTTAAAAAATCTCTCTATTTCACGAAGCACCAGGGAAATTTAATTGTTCATGAATATTATCTTATTAATGGAGATTATCATCAACCCTTCATACATTCTTGATGATATACATCTCATAGTATAGGATATTACTTGTAAACCCTTTATGAATTTGTAATTCTCCACTTCTCATAGTCATGATGATTGTTATCAAACCTTCATGAAACCCAACCTTTGCGACACCTAATCCTCTACAATGCCCCTTACCTTTTTGAATCTTCAATATTCTTAAAACTCATTCATATTTAATATTTTTATGATCAATTAATAGAAATAAAACTTTCAAGATTATTAATCCAACCTCTAAATTTTGGACCCCAAAATTTTTTCAAAACTAGTAAATGAGACCTCTTGGTCTTTGTAATTCTGTGTACCACCTCCACAAAATTAATTCCTCTATATTGGATATTTTACAACATTCCTTATAAAAAATATCTCTATAAGTCCAAAAATGACCATCAAACCCTTCTTTTTCAACAAAGACAACCAAACCAAAAACACTAAAATGTTACCTTGAGTGATTTTTTCCAACATATACTATAAATGATAGTGTTTGGATCATGAAATAAATTACAAAACATATATTGGATCCCAACATTGAGGGTCTAATTGAGATATATTATGACAATATTGTGGTTGTTTCTTAGGATAATAAACCTAGGTCACACCAAATGACCAAACACATACTTAAAAAAACCATCTCATATTAGATATTGTTGTGAGGGGAAATTTAAAGATCAGTTCGGTGGATACACAAGAGAATTCCGTATATCCATTGATGAAATAATTACTACAGAAACAACAAGAGGATCATATAGAATATTTGGGTGTTATATAAATGAGATATTGGTTGTAGTGGTTGTAAAATTTTTCATGTAATTATAATAATATTAATATCTATTTATCATTCATACATGTGTGCACTAATCTATTTTGTATGAATGATTGAATGATAATTCCCCTTAATGTGTGAATTTGAGTTCTCCCTAATAGATGATCATCATATATTACAATAGATTCAATGATATATTAAGATAAATATGATTATAATCTTACAATAATTGTAAGGAGTTGTATATAAGATACAAAAAAGTATATTCATATGGTAATAAGTAGAAACTTATTACTTAGACTAACCCAGCAAAGTATGTCTCAAAAAATTTCATATAGTCATCGATATTCTTATGTGTGTATACTTATTATAAATAATTATTATCTATGTTTATAGAGATACCTATTACAAGAACCTTCATATTTTTATACCCTACTCACTCATGTTTCAAAATAACTTAGCTTACATGGGGGTGTTCGAGTATGTTGTTTGTCATGTCATTGGTTGGAGAATAACCAAGATGGGATTTTTCAACTTGTATGAAAAGTAAAGATACCTGAACTTTGTTTTAATTTGAATTAAAAAATTCATGGTCATTTTTAGTTTAGTCACACATATTTTTTTCAATTACTTATATGAGAAACCTGAGGTTTTCTTATATGTAACATGAATTAAATGTGATGCATTTATCGACATGGTATGTCTTTTTAGGAAAATCAAGAAAATATGAGTTGGCAATACATTCTTGACATGTTCCATGTATATGTTTCACATGATGTCCTAGAAAAAGGTATTATATAGTTATAAATATGATAAATATGATACATATTATTATTTACATGTTCATATAGAGATATGAGTATGTATGATGATGATCGCACCAAACCCCTAAGTAGAATGATTAGAACCGATTATTTGATAAAGGCCACTCTATGATTATATATATAAAATATGGATTTCTTACTTTTTTTTCATTGCTACCAAGGCCTTCAAGGTTACATAGATAGGCCTTTGGATAAGGATTATGTTTTAGAAAAGTGTTTGTTCTAAAATAAATATACATTGATGAAACTGTATCCAAAAGAGTTTTGATGGATTCATAAAGAGTATTTATCTTCCAAAAAGTGGGATTTTAGTGATGGTGGTAGATTTTTAGAAGTGAATTTATAATCCATTCATGAAATGAAATTTGAATACATGTATTTGATATATTTTACACGCATGTTATAGCACAATTCCATGAAATCTCACATAAAGTTTCACTAGTTATGAACCAATGGATTGGTTCATTTATAGTATGTGATAAATATTTATTGATGTTTTCAATGAATGAACAATCCAATATGTAACTCTTGGGTACAATGATATAGAATCAAATCCATTCCAATATATCTTATGCTCTTTATGAAATGAATATCATCAATGATGTTTATAAAATAGGTTGTGATCCTCGCCTATTGGGTATGAGATTCTTCTAATCCATAGTCAACACTCTCTTCTACATGAAAATTATTTTTTCACTCATTGAAAATGTTATCACTCCTTCATAAATTGAGAATCATCTAAGAAAGTGTTTTGATTCATTGTCCAATGTAAACCCCTTATAGGTTGGAAGTTTACATTTTCTTCTTAAGTGATTCTCATCAAATATACTCTATCCACATAAGAGTATAGAATCTACTGAATCATCAAAAGAGAAGTTTTAGTTCCATCTATATTTTACCTATAATTAACACATTTGAATTCTTAGAGATATATCTATCTATTTTTGGGTTTTTTACACTTTCATTCATAATTATATGATTAAAATAAACCCATCACTATCTTATTATGTTAGGAAATTCAGTGTTATGTTATAATCTATAAAACCGAGACACGGTCATCTTATGGTAATCTCCGTTAATCCATTAGAATTTTCTCCTTAAACCTAATAAAAATCATTTCCTTTCAATGTGACATGATACATACATAAGAGTGACGTTTTAAAAACTTAAAAAGTCAATATGGTATAATCGATATGAATTATGGTATTATTTTCATGTATGATAAATACTCCTTTTACCTTCAGATCATTATGATGTAATGAACACCTCATCATGAAATATTTTTTTAACCTAATAAATATGCATTCGAATTCTTAATAAAAAATTCAGTCATGTTGAAAATAAATATAACATGAAACCATCATAAAAAATTATAAAGATTCATGTTAAGTGAAAATACATATCACACACCTACTGAAAGAGTTATCTAAACACCACATCATTGAAATGAATGATATTGTTTAGAGTTACCTAAATCATAGTATAAATATCAATACTATATTTACCATGTATCACTACAATGTATTCATTGTTTATTGATGGGTTTTTAGCTACAGTTTACTAAACTGATGCTAAAAAACAACTTATTTCTAGGGGATTCTTTATAAACGGACACTAATTTTTTTTTAAAACAAAATTTTTCCTCCCCAAACCCTTCTCCCTCCCCTGATATCTCCTTTTCCCCCAACCTACCCTTTTATACTGGTGCTACCGAGCACTCCGTCACACCCCACCTTATCCTCGAGCTCCCCTTGCCCCTCAATCTCGAACCCTAACACCACACCCATTTCCAGAATTCCTAATGCCTCCTTCGCCCCACCCCTAACGATGATCCCAATCCCTAAATCACTCCCAACACTTCTCTCTTGATCTCTCCATCCCCATATACCTTGAACCTTAGCACCATTATGCATCCCCACTCTATTGTTCTCGTGAATCTCCCAATCCCTCTGATATCATACCCCAAGCCCTTGTTGGCATTATGGTCATAGATGTATACCCCCTGTTCCCTTTTCAGTGTGATATTCACATCCATATTCCACATGATGCCTTACCGGTGCTATGGTCACATCTTCATTCCCCATAATCCCATTTTTGGTGCTTCTGTCACATCCCCATGCCCCTCGAGTTGTTGTCGGTGCTACAGTCACATCCCCCCCACCCTTATTGTCTCCCAATTCATCATACTTTCTTGAGCCCTCTCCTTATCATTGCCTTCATTTGATCCCACACAAGAGGTGAGGTCATATATGTTTTATTTCTCTATTTATTGATAATTTGACACTGTGTCATTAGATTTGTAGGCTTATGTATTGTATTGTTTTCTACTGTGACACTGATTGTGCTATTATTAATTTCTATTGGATTGTTTGATTTTATATCACGCATCATATTTATTCATTGTATTATTTTTTGTTTTCTACTTCTAGTTGGTTCATATATGAGGTTAAATAATCTTAAATTGATATTATAAACCTTCAGAATTTATTTTCAACTTTTTATGTCTGGTGGATGCACCTATGGTTAGTGTTATTTAGGACCATCCCAAAAAATGGGTCACTTATGGGATGATGTTTAAGAAGATATGATGGTTTAAGTTTGTAAATTCATAGTATAATAATTTGTAGATAAACTCAAGTATGAAATATTTTTCTAATAATATTTAACGATATATCAATGTCATCATCATGGGTTTAACTAGTGATAGATTTGAATCATGCTTTAATAAATTGACTTCACACTATGATTATAACATTCATGTGGTGTTATATTTCATATGTATTAGTAAATGATGACATGATTTTTTTATAGAAATTTATTGAACTACTTGTGGATGAAACCAATAGTTCCTAATGAATAGTTTCATGAACATGGTAAAAATGATTTATGATGTGTACTGAATCATGCCTGATTTTTTTTGTCTATCCATTAAATTTAATTTATATATTACTAGAACATGAAGATATTATGGAACTAGATGATAAACTAGTAATTTCTATAATTTGAATTAACAAAGTAACTGTAAATCAGAATCCAATCTATTTTTAAAAAATATTATGAATTTTAGAATGGTACTAAAAATCATAATTATATTTTTACTCCATTACTTTCTTAATGGTAGTTTTCGTATATATACTATAGAGGAACCATTAAAAGGATATAATATGTTTTCTCCCCATATCATTGATATTTTTGAGGACATGTCATGCCTTTACTTAAATTACATGATTTAGAATTATGATTGATAATTAATATTATTATAAAAAATAATTATATAAGGTGAAATACTTTTCTGTTTATTTAAAAACATAACAAACAATTATATTTTTAATTCTAGTTTATGTACATAGTTAAAAAATTAATTCTAAAATAATGAGTATAAAATTAAATAAAATAGAACAATGTTACAATAGATAACTGGATTTAATTTTTATGCTATTTGGTCTTCTCCCAGTTATTATATTATAAACCTTTTTGTATTTTTAATACATGATTTAATTGAGATTGATTTTTTGAAAAAAAAAATATTTTTGGGAAGAGGTATAAGCATTGAGAATATTGACAAAGAATATGACTGTAAATGATAGATCATAAAAAAAATTCTTCTCCCAAGTAAAAAATAATTGAATTTTTTTTAAATTTAATTAGAACACGATGAAATTATTATTTTTACTAAACTAGTTTATTGATATGTGGTGTTGATGAATTTAATGACATTATATGTCAATGAAATGATCAGTGAAATTTTCCAATTGAGTTTTACTGATGGTTACATATTCTTTACTAATGTTTATGTGACCAACATTGATGAGACATATTTATTTTGATAATGACTTATTTAAATTAAATAATATTATTGGATGGTTTTTTTAATGTTTATACGAATTTATTAGAATTTTTACAAAATTTATTATAATGGATTTTTAATAATATATTTTTTTGTATTTATAACTGATGAAATATTTAACGAGTTCTCATTTAATGGTCAATTAGAGAAATATTTTATAAAAGGAATCCTATTATTTATTTTAAATATAAAATTTTATAGTTTTTAATATATTTTTTATAATGGTGTCATTTTTTCAAACTAGTTTTAAAGGGATGTTATAAAAAAAATTCTCTAAAAAAATAATAGTTTACCTATGATTGATTTGAAATATTAATTTTATTAGGGTTTTTTTGTATTATGTGTTTCTGGTTATGAAGATATAGATCAAGGTGTGATTTGATCCATAAATTTGTTTTCTATAGTATCTTTTACCAGAAACCAAACCCAATATAAATTTAAGTTTTTGATTATTCTTTTTTAACACCTGTTATTGTATTTCTTAATTCTAGGAAACTACACACTATCCAACACCCCTTTAAATTCCATTATATTTCATATTCATTTACTGAATTTAAATTTCAATTAAAGATTTAATCTATTTAATTCTAACTAATTCCACTTTACAATATTTTACCATTATCTCTTTTCCTACATAGTAATACTTATGTGTTTTGATTTTTTTTAAATAATATGTAGGCACATTGTGATATATATATATATATATATATATATATATAATATTTGGATCACATTATAAAGGAACACGCCTTGTTATGCTAAGGGTTTGGAAGAATTTTTAGATTTTCCAATTTCCAATCGATCTGTTGATGGGATAAGAAGATGTTTGCATCCTAAATGTAAATTTAGAATAGTATTCAAGAGATGTGAAGTTTATTAACAAATTATATTGAATTAATTCCTTACTCAATATTTTTGTAGGATTTGGAAAGAGAATTTAACGTTAAAAAACAGTTTGAAAACTATTATAAATCGGTAGAATAAGCTCCCAAATTCATCGATAATGGACAATGAAATGAAAACCCTTATAAAGGATGAATTCAGTTTTGAATGACACCAACATCAACATAAAAACCTCACTATGTATACAAATGTGTTTCATGGTTTAGTTGATGATGTAAATCAAGAGTTTTATAGTGGATGTTTGAAATATTCAAAACTTTTTTTCTACTAATGTTGTACTATATAAAATGCATATGTTGAATTAAAAATAAGGTGATGTCCACAATATTGGAATTATAGTGTGATTAATTTCCTGAAGAAAATATATCTGAGTATTTTTATGATATGAAAAAAGTTGAAAATCATTTCTCTTTTTAGATGGTTGTCAAGGAGTGATGTTGGAAGTCAGAATCAATATACAACTATGAAGAAGCAGAAATGGACTACACCTTCAAAGGTTTTGTGTTACTTTCTTTTAAATCCCAGAATGGAAATATTATTCATGTCATCGAAAAATGTTGAGAAAATGAAGTGTAATTATTTGGAAAATAACAATGATGGTTTAATGAGACATCCAAGAGATTCAAAATCATGAAATAAATTTGATTCATTAAATATAAATTTCATATATGATCCTATGAATGTAATATTAGGATTATCTGTTGATGGATTCAACCCATTTTAGACTTTGAGAACCAGTTATAGCAATTAACCGGTTATTTTGATCCCTTAAAACCTGCCTTTATGGAATTGTATGCAATAAATATATTTTATCATTTTGATGATTATTCCTAGAAAGTAAATTTATGGAAATGATATTGATGTGTATTTTTAGCCTCTAATTGTATAATTATAAGATTTATGGAGCAACGGTGTTGAGACATATGACACATCTTCTACAACAATGTTCAAAATCAAATATACTCTAATGTGGACAATTGGTGACCTCCCTGGACTTGGTAATTTTGCTATTTGGAACAATTACAAAAAAATTACTTATCCTGTTTGTAACTTTTATTTTTATCCCAAATGACTTCCTCATAGTAAAAATGATTCTTCATGTGTCATGAAAGATTTCTCGATGCATATCATATATTTTGGTAAAACAATCCAAAATTCAAGGGTTCTATTGATCGTAGAACACCTCCAAAGTTTTTTATAGGTTCTAAAATATTCGAACAACATGAAAATGTTGGAATAGAATTTGAGAAACTGAATCATTTTAGTGATAGTGGGAAACAAGCTTGTAGTGCATCGTTAAGTAAATTTGGAACAAAATAATGGATAAGAAAAAAGTATATTCTTCAAACATACATATTGGGAATTTATTTTTTTTAGCATAATCTTGATGTTATTAATATTGAGAAGAATTTTTGTGATAATTAAATTTTAACATTTCTTAATGAGAATGGAAAATCAAAGGACCATATCAATGCTCAGAAAGACTTACAAACAATGAACATAAAGCATGATCTCTGGCCAGATGAAAATGGAAAATATACTCTATAATTTATTGCAATTGAAAATAGAGATAAAAATACATTCTATATAATTTTAAAACATATGAAGGTATATGATGGGTATTCAAGTAATATATCAATTTGTTTTTACTAATATCCTTCTAGGTTACATGTATTGAAAAGTCACGATTTATAAATATTGTAACAACAATTACAACTATTTTCATTGTGTACATTATTACCAAAAAAATTTACTACTATTTTACTCTAATTTTTCACATTCTTCATTAAACTATATGATAAAAATCTACAACCATTTGATCTTTTATACCTTTAGGAGATATTTTTAATGACACTTTTTGCAATGGAGGTTATCACTACTCCTTCATTGTTTACTTTCATTATGTATTTAACTATTAATTTGGTCGAGGAAGCAAAATTAGAAGACCCCATGTAGTATCGATAAATGTATCCAACTGAGAGGTACATTATTTATTTGTTTTTCATTTCAGTAAAAAATTCTTGGCACATCATTAAATTAAAAATTAGGTTTTCTAATCATAATTCATAGATATCTTTGTAATTTTAAATCATACATAAAAAAAATCTCAACCTAAAGGCTCTATTTCTAAAGGCTAATTTATATAGGAGTGTCATAACTCATTTTCTAGATACTTGAATTATATTGAGATAGTATTTAATCGAGTTGGATGTTTTGATGAAACAATGAATCATTATCCACTACATGGGAAATCAAAAATCTTTTTTTATTGGATGATCTGTTGGGAGGAGCTCAAATGTTACACTGACCTAAATTGAATTATTACAGGCATATAGATATGTGATATTGAATAGTGAAAGTGTAGATAAATTTATTGAAGATTTGAGGATACCAGGAAATAGATGGATGAGAGGCTTAACATGAAATGATAATTATATAAAAAAATATGTTCATAAAGATCTTATAGAATAGTTTTCATGACATGAAAGTTCATAAATATTTCAATAAATATGGATATTAGGTTGAAAAAATATATTTGTTAAATATAATAATGTATATTACTTTTTATAGATCACTAATTCTTATAATCTAGATGATTTTTCAGAATATTTGATGTTTCTTGCTCAAGGTCCTCCAAGAGAGGATAGAAATTTCGATGCTTACAATGTAAATAACTTTGAATTTCATACATTAAATCATAAAGTGGGTTTGAAAACATATAAGAGGTAGATATTTAGGTTTTTTGAAGTGGGATGCTATGGAAATTTGACTGATATTATCAAATTAATCAAATATATGAATTTTTCAATTGTTTTATTCAAATGTAATTGGGTTGATATTATCAGGGGTGTTAAACGATGTTCCTTGAAATTTAATTCTATGAACATATAACATTTGATGGATTCCAATGACTATGAATTACATGATATGTATATCTTATCATCATAAGTGAAAATGTTATATTATATGGATGATGTCCTTGATGAAGGGTGGAGTGTATTTTCTCACATAAAACAAAGAGACCTGTATGATATGGGTGATGAAGTGGAAGATTTGACTTTTGACATTTAATCCCATCAATATCAAGAAGAGAAATTATTTTTCCATCATCATATAGAAAATGTTTGTCTTTCATGGGTGTATTAAGTTGAAGAAGCAATAAAAAAGTAGTAAAATGACATGATCAAAGATAAAAATGATTTTATGTGCAGTCATCGATTCATTTAAAATCCACTTATTTTATTTGTGAAGTCATTCATTATCATAGCTATGTATATTTTTTCAGTACAATTAATCTTTTATCATTTATATTTTTTTCAACATGAATTTTTTGAAATATATGTTCTGATGTTATTTTTATTTTATTAAATGATAGGAATGGCAAGGAGGAAGCATTTTACTGATCCCAGTAGACTCTCAGTAGACATTCCCCCAACCATACTGACATATGATTATCCATCGGTCCCCCCCTAAAACATTAGAGACACCCTATGATTACTCTCATACACCATCTCTCACACCCTTCATTCTATCATCTTCTAGGACACCCTTAGTTAGCATCCCATGCACATGTCAACCAATCCCTACCAATTCCATAGCCTCAGTAAAAATTTATTAGGTCGTCAATCATATTTATTCATAGGGATACAGGATGGAGACTGATATAGGTTCAAATATTAATTTTAATAAATTTATTTCCATTTTTTATACTACTAATTTTATTTCATAAAATATGTAAAAAAATTATACTACTCAAAGAAATATGAAATGTTTATAGGTCTAGAATCTAAATGGACTAATGATTGTAGTACTATTTGACTCATATGAGGTACCTATAGATGATGACATCTGATTATATGGACAGATTCTAGGCTAACTAGTAGAGGAGATGGTTACCCTTTTAATTACATATACGGATTGGAGGCATATGCCTCCATCCTGGAAAAATATATTTTTTTGATTTAGAGATAATCGAAATTTTAATACATTATGGTGTAATTAAAGGTCATTATGTTATTATATTCTAATATTTTAAAAATGAATTTCTGTGTACAAATATTTTTTCACTTTTTCGTTACTAGTCTTATAACATGAAAGTGGACATTGAAAATTTTAGGTAAGCAATAGAATGATTTTAAATGGATATTATATAACAAATTAAACAATAATTCATTAAGTACCCAACAACTGTATGATAAGGTACCCAATGGTGTGATTAGAGAGAAATGGAATGTTTTTTGTTTATAGCTATCATAATGGGAAGCACATGGTAATTAAATATATATTTTTATATTAATCTCATTTTAAATGTATACATGTATATTACAAGGAGATGAAATTTTATATATTTCTATTTAATTACTTGTTATTTATTTTCAGGATGTTTCAATGGAGAATGCATTGATTCGAGCTAAGAAAATCATCCCTCACATTATCGAATCAATGCTTTTTTACAGAAACTGGTCGACTCAGATAATCATTTCATTAGTGTAACTATTTATAAGACAATATTATATGTTTATTATATAAAGTTATTGATTTATCTTTGTTTAATGCATTCATATAATTTAGGGTACTAATTATCCCAAACAGAAATGTGGTAAGATATTCATAAAAAATATGATGGGTGTTATGCTAATGATCCTTCCAAATAAGATGAGGTATTAATTCATTTTTAAATAAATTAACTTATTGTCAGTTGTTACTATGTTAATATATATTGCTTCAAATATTACTGATATTTGATTGATAGGTAAAAATTAAAGAACTATAGGATGTCAATCCTGTGTAGTCCTTCTCAGTCTCCCAAGATGACCCAGTTGGTAAATTCCTTGGGAAAGAGTGTCTCAGTTATGTGTGTAAGATGGGCTTTAGACCATTACCATATGAGGTCTTTGGAAGGACATATAAAAATAAAACATCATCTACTCCTAGTTTTTGTAACTCTCTACCCCATGATGCTCAGAGAGAGTTTGATTCTTTGCAATGCACTAATCATGAATATGGGGCTTAAATATCCTCTTTGTATAAATCGTTGGTTGATTTATATCAGAAGATGACTGGATATTTCTCCATTGATATTGCATCAATGATTGGTGGTGCATAGGTAAATAACACAACTTTAAAATCATTTAGTTCACAAACTTTTACCAGTTTTAAGTTTAAATATAAATATACAACACTGTATAATTATCAATGTAATTTTCTTGCAGGTGTCAATAGGAGGAAGTATAGATGGATATGGAGAGGGTTTAGCACCACAAGACATCATAGTACATTATATTTTTAAATAAACTCAATATATTATATTTCATGCAATGCCGACTTGGCTTGTGTTACATGAAAGATTGAGTTTCTATGATACCAAACTTTAGTATTATAATTATTTAGAGGTTATATTTATAAATTAACCATTAAATATAACAATATAAATAGTAATAAATAATTTTTAAATATTATTTATAATGCATTCACATAAAAAAACATATTTATAATGAAATTTATAACTTTGGGTAAAATAGTTATATTATTAGAAATAATAATTTCTTAAAGAAACTACTTTTTATATCCTTTTTTGAACAATAATAGAATTAATTTTAGACACTCATAGAAATTTAATTTCATAAAATATACATCATTTTTGAATTAATAGTATCAAAATTATCTTAGAGTGATTTTTTTTGTATTTTTTGAAGTGTTAGTTTTTGATAAATAGTGTTATTACTACATTAATGTTAAAAATCAACTATTTCATTTAAATAATTATTTTAATTTAAAATTATTTTAAATTAAAAATTGATAAATAATAAATATATTAATCTGATATAGTTCATTGGAATCATTTAATAACAGAATTAGATATAAAAATTTATTTAAATTTTGAACGTCACATTTACCCACCTTCTAACTAAATATACATATTTGCGTTAAATGTAATTTTACCACTTTTATGATTTGAATTTAGAAAAATATACATACATGGTTGCAATTAGTTTGAAATTTTTTGTCAAATATGATTAAAATAATTTTTTTTGATTAATAAATTTAAAATTTTATTTACCACCATGAATGTTAAATCGGGTAATTAATGGTAAAACTAATATTATAATAATATAAAATTTCCCTAATACTTGTCTTAATTTCATTGGATATGTGTTATTAATACAAAATAATCCTTCTTAAGAAAATATTATCCATTTTGAGACACTTTGTTTAGATTAGGACATTTATTATATTTTATTTAAAGAGGAGTTACAAATGTTAGATTCAAATTTTAATAACTAAATCATTTTTAATATTGGTTTGTACATAAGATAAATTAAGAAATAATTATTAATTTTTAAAATATTATATTAATATTCATCATTATACTTTATTTTTAATTATCATGGAATAAATAACATAATTAAAGGCTTGTATAATAATGATGCAATAATTGTTTAATTAATTGAGATATCAAATAAATGATATTAAAAATATTAAAATAAATATAAATTTCCTTAATTAATTATGTAAAATAATTTTATGGATAACATAGATATGAAAGTAACATATTTTAAATATTGTTTCAAAGTTATCATGTTGGTTTTATATTTCTAGAAATTAATATATTAGATTGTATCAAAATTGAAATACATGATACTTTAAAATAAATTCTATTTTATCAAATGATATAAAATTCATAAGAATATTAGTTTTATCCTCATAACTTGGATAGTTTTAAATATTTCATAAATTATCCAATTGGGGTTTGTTTGGAATTTTATAGTAACTATATTAATCTTATAGTATAAAAAGACAAGTAGACACGGTTAGAGTAAAACTGTTTAACTAAGGGTTAAATCCAAAAGATATAGTTAATTTTGTTACCTAAACTTGTCTAAAAATAATTTTTTGAAATTATTTTGTTCCATACTCATATTAACATAGGAATAAATATATTTGGAAATATTTAAAGTTGAAAATCAATTTATAATAAATTAATAGTTTTGGAGTTTCCAAAAGTGCCCCTTCCCACCCTTATAAAAGGGAACATCTCCTTCTCTTTTATTCACACATCTAAATCCATTTGGATAAGAATAAACATGCCTATTTATACTCTCAATTTCCCTAACATAATATTTGAGGCCATACTTTGCGCAAAAATCCAACCTAAGGAGTCCTTTTTTTCAAATCAAAAATAGATAACCGAAAAAAGGTAATTGTTTTATCAACTATTTCAAAGTTATTTTCTTTTTATACTTCATATTCATATGTTTATCCATACCAAATAAATAAATAAAATATCATAAATATGATTATATGTTTTTATAATTATTGTAAAACCATATTCCTCTTTTCATACATCCTATGAATAATAATATCACCATGCATGTGTACGTACGACTTACCATCTCCACACCGTTGGGTAATTTTTTATTCAACTCTACTTAATTTAAAAGGGTATAATGATGAGTGTAATTGATATAAATAATTAATATAAAATGGTAATTATTTTTTATTATTAATATATCATCCAATTATGTACCATTTAATCATTTATGGAACGATACCATCATTTGTATGTACTAATGGATTATCATCTCCACAATGCGATGAGATTAATCCTACATTACAATGATTTCAGAATGATTATAAAAATGTATATGTAGAATAAATATGACATATATAAAATAATAATGCTACTAGAATAATATATATATATATATATCATTTACTTTTTCCAATCAATAGTATAGGAAAACAAAAAACAACGTTAATAATATTTTTAAAACCACTGTACAGGAGTTTCAGAAAAGTAAAGAGGGAATCAAACCTATAGTAATGGTTAATTTCGCATACTCATTATTATTCAAGATTGTTTATATGTAAGTATTTAATGGTATATATTCATCATCAATGTCCATTTCTCTTGAAAAAAATTCCAAATTAATCTCTTTAAGGTTTTATGTAAGGTAATCATTAACTAAAACATCATTTTAAATGTTTTAAAGATTTATCATTATACATCTTTCACATTGATGTCCATGTTTTCAAAATGAATTTAAGGATTTATTTCTATGGACGTAAATGTTCTAAACTGTTAATTCTATTAACAATTTTCAAAGTGGTGTGGGAAAAGTTGATTCAAAAATAACATTTTAAATTTTTTTATAGGTGTGTGGATTTTGATAAATGATTTCAAATAAAAGAGATATTTTTATCAAGATATTTTTAATAACTTTATTAGATTATATTCATCTATGTGAATATCTTTTGTTGGATCTTATGCTTAATTGAGGTTGATTTATTATGATACAATATACCATATTGTATCGAAGGTTTTATATTGGGCAAAAATCCCTCAAGGTAACATTGCAGTATTTTTGGATTGATTGTGTTTGTTGACAAAGCAGGTTTCCATGGAGAATTTTCGAGTTCCCAAGAAGTTGTTGACATTCAATGTTGACAAAGAACGATGACAAAGGAAAGGACGATCTGGAGGCAGTACAAAAGAGCAGTACAAGGTGGCACCGTTTCCCAGTGTTTGCTAAATTTTTGGGGTCCAAAATTTGGAGTTTGGTGAGCATCGCGAAAAGTGGATTTCCATGAAGATCATAATTCAATATGGAAAAGGCATGAATTTCGCGAAGATAGGATGCATGGTTTGGAAATCACGAAGACCAGAAGAATAGAGGCGGTGATGCTTCGCGATTACGTCAAGCTTCGCGAACGACAGAGGCTGAAGCGCATCGCGGTGAAGGCGCGAAGGAACGTTGGGCTTCGCGAGGGAGCTTCGCAGTGAAGTCGCGAAGGTATGTTGACGGTGATTCTTCGTGACTACGTCAAGCTCCGCGAACGGAAAATTGCTGTGGATCTTCGCGATTTGGACAGAATTCCGGCAGAAACTTTAGAGCTTCGCGATTTGATATGACGTGGCGTTGACTTCGCGTGGAATGGACGAGGGTCGGTGGAATCGGCTATAAATAGAGGCCGACCCCTTCGAGAGAAAGGGAGAGAATTTTAATAGAAGATCATTCGCTCTCGATTTGCGAAGGTGGTTCGCGGAGCCAGTGTGCTTCGTGAAAGAGGTGCTTCGCGGCGGCTATTGTAGCTCTGCGAAACCTACGAGCTCTGCGTTGGCTTACTTAGCTTTGCGAGGGTCGTTGCTTTGCGACGGCTTGAGCATCGCGAGAGTGCTTCACGAGGGTTCTTCGTGAGTGAGCTTCGCGAAAAGGCAGGAGCTTCGCGAAGGCTTGTTGAGCTTCGCAAAATTGAGAGCTTCACGAAGTAGGGTGCTTTGTGAAGGTGTTTCCAAAGGTTGTTGCCTAGTGGTCAGAGGCAAAGTACTATTCATCAGTGGATGAAAGTTGAACTTCAACAGAGCATCTAAATACAGAGAAATATGCATTCCTTAATGGAAATGAAGAGACCTACAGGTCTATAAAATGTGAGTGGATTCCCTTCTAGAGCAGTGAGCTTAGGAAGAGGAAGAAGGTTATCCTCTCCACTAGAAGTGAGCCAGAGAGAGAGAAACAGGGAGTGACCCTTGGGAAAACAGTGAGATGACCCTAAACTTTGTAAAGGCAGTGAGCCTGGGCATAGAAGTGATCTAGCCCGAACATTGTAATCCACAGCTAGTGAAGTTTAGTGGACTTGGTATGACTGGAAACCTGTCGGCGTATGCTCCTTGGACGTAGCCCTTAGCGGTGAACCAAGTAAAATTGCTGTGTCTTGTGCTTGCTTTAATTTCTGTTTATATTGTGAAGCAGGAAAGAGAGAGAAGAGTGTTTTTCTTAACAACGAAACAAGATTAGAACGAGCTTTAATTTTTAATTGGTCATACCCTGATTCACCCCCCCTCTCAGGGTATTCAGCCTAGTGGACCTAACATTTTATGATATGTTTAACTTTTGATGTTCTATTTTGATACCATATGTGGTTTATATTTATTGTATTAACATTTTTTATGATAAATTTAAAATGAAAATTTATGTTATGTCTTCCCCTTTCATTAGAGGAATGCATTGGACTTAGTAATTGATAGGTAGGGCCCTCTATTTCCTCGATGCATCGATAGGTCTCTTGAGACAAACTAGTGTCTTGGCCCAAGGCCTTGATGTTATTGTTATGTATGGTCTTAGTATGAGGCCATGATAGTATGGTTATGATGTTCAAAATTTTTCATTCCCTCATTATGAGATTAGTTATTGATATTTCATGTGATTATTCAACTAGTAGAATATCCATGTGAATTTTTAAATGGAATCATTTGATTTATTAATGCCATATTATGATCAAGTTAATGTTTAAAAGTCTTTTGTTTTAGGTTTATAATTTCCTTAAAAGTCTATTCTTATTTATTAAAGCTTATACAATATTTTTTTACCTTACTGAGCATCTGTTCTCACCCCTTTCAAAAATTTTTTCCCTTGTATGCCAAGAAGTGATTTATTAATGATATGTAGGGTTAATCTAGGAAAATAATGGTGGTCTCAAAGGATATATATGTTGTATTTTTTGTTCAAAATTATAATGTAATGTTCATGCTGGAAAAATATTTTCCAGGATAGATATACTTATCGGTCCATTAGGATTTGATTCCTTATAATCATACCAATGTATTAAAATAATGCACCATCTCTGGGCATTTTGGATTAGTGAATTAATGTTTGTATCAAAGGAATTTTAGTAACAACCTTGGAAATAGATTTAGAAAACATAGATTAGGTATCATAACCCTAAGATAAACATTGAGGATGAGTATAAAGAAACATCCTAAATTTTTTGTAATGTATATATTATGATCTTAGTCCTTGAAAATACATCTTGTTCTAGATACTACAAGTGGATATGGTTCTATCACAAATGTACCTATGAATAATAACCCTGAAAAGGTGCTACGGGATTGACTTGGGGGAACCTAGTACAAGACAGTAGGCCTTACTGCACACCTGGTTTGACACTCTTGGAAGATACGCTTAAGATAATTCATATTTTATTTTCCTAGCATTATGAAGGATTTAAATGTAGAGATGAACCCAAAGAAACTAAAGTTTAGGATTCTTGGATTTACAATTCATAAATTTATGTTATGTTCTAGATCATATTTAGAGTCATAAAAAGTTCTTAGCTTATTAAGTGAATCTTTTATATTACATCTTATCTAAATGGATCCTAGTATAAGGAATTATAACTCCAAGAATTCACATGATCCAAATATTAATGAGGATTATATCATTCATGGTCTTAAGCCAACATTTTTAAAGGGAAATATTCTTCCATATATTCTCATTATAAGAGGAAAAAGTATCATGTGTTAATAAGATAAGTAAATAATTTTCTGAGTTTTATGGATTTTAAGGTATGGAAAATAAGAAGTGGATGGTAGTTAAAAATATGGATAAAGGGAATAAGGTAAAGAAGGAATTTCACACACGTGATAACTGTGTAAAGAATCACCATGGAAAATGCTTGAAGGGAATGTGAGTATGTCATAAGTTTGGATAAAAAGGAAACCAAGTTTATGATTGAAATGGTAAGAAAATGTTTTCCATTGTAAAAAATATTAGTTGTAAGGATATGAGACACTATTTAAATCAATGTCACAATCATCAAAGGAATATACCCCAGATGATGCTATTGGACAATGATAAAGTTATGATACTGCTCCATATGAAGGGGAATTATTAATATGCCTATTAAAGAATTATATCACTGGAATATTTTATTAGTAAAGTAATATTTATAAGAATTATGGAGTATATAAGGATCATATTGAAGTATTATTTCATTAAGTATTTGAGATTGTATGGTACCAAGTTAAGTGACACAACTGCAAGTTAATATTTTCGTAAAATATACGGTTGAGGGAAAGATAACCCGTAATATATTTATAATACTGAGAAAATGATGTTGGAATAAATAGTTGAATTATTTGGATAAAGAATATTGGATATTATTTACTACCTTGGAACTGGTTAATAGTTTGTTTATTCCATCATTGTTGGAGTTTACAACATTTTTGGATTTAAGGAGTATATCCAATATTCTATGTTTTACATAAGGAATAAGGAAGCATGAATGTATTAAATAAGGTTTTGTGTTAATTTAGGGTATTAACATGTTTTATGAGAATATATGATGAAGGTTTTCCCATTTCTGGTATGTGACAAAAAAATATTTTCAATATGTTATGTTGATTTTAAAAATTTAGGGACATTAATTATAACTTTTTGGATTCTGAGTTTGGATAGAAGTATTTTGGATAAGTCTAAAGGTAGGAATGGATTATGTTGACCATTGGATAGTATTGTTTAAGGTTAAAAAATTTCTTATGATTATATTTTGGAATGTTATAATAATATAGTTTTAAGAAAACGACAACCCATAGGTCGGGCGACAACCCATCGTGTTAGGCAAGGCTGTGAGAATCGAACCCATAACCAAATTGCAACAAGGATTTATCACCTAACACTAACCTATGATAATTACCAAGTTATAATATCATTTTTTTCTTTGTTTAAACGGTATAAGTTCATTTTCATAACCCTATACGACTAAGATACATAAAATATTTACGAATTTCATTATCTTTTGAAGAGAGAGGTGAGTTTGTGGTAGGAATTAATTAATGGTTGAAACTCTGTCATGTAAGTATGATTCATTATATTCTTAATCTAAGAAGTAAATTAATTATTCAACTCTAGTGAAAAGATATTCAAAGCAAAAATGTTTTCCTAGAACTTCATTTTCTCGATGAATCAAAAGGTCCCTTAGATCATCACAGACTTCTAGCTTTGTGATTGGTAAATTTCTCCTAATCATGTTCTCTATCACTCTCATTGAGAACAAAATGGTTATATTTTTCTTTCATGTCCATATTTTCCTACATGTAATCCTTTTATGTGTTATCTCAAGTAACTTTCATACTTCCCTTTCATTATTTAAAATTAGGCCTTCTATTAACCCTAATTCAAATCTGGGTTTTCCCCAATGGTATTCTATAGTATCAACCTTTTCTTTCAAATTACAATGTAAAATTTTCTGGAAGAAATTTATTTAATAAGGGGACAATGTAACACACCAATACATCATAATATGTTATCTTTTTAAATAAATTCAATAGATTATATTAATAGCAACACTTGGCTTGTATTACACAAAATATTGAGTTCTTCTGAAAAAAACACTTTAGTATTATAATCATTTAAATGTTATATTTATAACTTATCCATTAAATATAATAATATGAATAGTAATAAAAAATTATAAAAATATATTTATAATTATTTTAAATAAATTAAAAATATTTATAATGAAATGTATATGTTTCAGTAAATTGTTATATGTTTAGAAATAATATTTCCTTAAAGGAAATACTTTTTAAAGCCTTTTGTGAACAATAATATAAATAATTTCAGACAGTCATAGAAAATTAATTTGATAGATTAGACATAATTTTTTAATTCATAACATCCAAATTATTTTAGGGCGAATTTTGGGTATTTTTCTTAAAAGTTTCAATTTTATAATGAATAGTGAAAATTACTGCATTGATGTTAAAAACCAACTATTTCATTTAAATAATTATTTGACTATAAATTTATTTTAAAGTAATAATAGATAAATAATACATATATTAATCCAATATAGTTCGTTTTAATCATTTTATAATAGAAATATATATAAAATTTTATTTAACTTTTGAACGTCACTTGTACCCGCCTTCTAACCACGTCTATGGATTTTCATTAAACATAATTTTATCTCTTATGTGAATTGAAATTAAAAAAATAGTCTTAAATATTTTTAATAATTACGAAAAAAAATTAAATAGGATCAAAATTAATTTTGGGGAATAATAACTTTTGAATTTTATTTGTCATGATTAAAGGCAAACATAGTAATTCAAGGTAAAATTAATATTATAAGAATACAAAATTACCCTAGAACATGTCCTAATTTCATTGGATATTTTTTTTTCATCCCAATTCAACCGTATGTTGAAAATAGGATCCCTTCTATGCCACTTTTGTAAGATTAATACATTTATTATATTTTATTTATAGAAGAGTTAAATATTTATATCCAAATTTTAATAACTAAATTATTTTTAAAATTGGGTTATACATAAGATATATTTAAAATAATTATTAATTTTAAATATTGTAAATTTATATTCTTCATAATAATTTATTTATAATTTTTAGATAATTAATAACTTAATTAAAGGTTTGTAAAATAATGATGTAGTAATTCATTAATTAATTAAGATATCAAATAAATTATATTAGAAATGTTAAAATAAATATAATTTGACTTAATTAATGACATAAAATAATTTAATAGAAAACATATATATTTTTGTAACATATTGGAAGTATTGGTTTGAAGTTATCATGTTGGTTTTATATTTTTAAAAATTAAAATATTGAATAGTATCGAAATTGACATACATGATACTTTAAAATAAATACTAATTTATTAAATTAAGTGAAAGTCATAAAATTATAATTTTATTATAAATAACATTTATAGTTTTATGTATGTCATAAATGACTCAATTGGGTTATTTGGGTATTTTATTATAATTATATTAACTTAATAGTATAAAAAAGACAAGTAGATACGGTAAGAGTTAAAGTGTTTAACTAATGGTTGAATCCAAAAGATAAGGTTAATTTTATAACCTAAACTTGTATAAAAATATTATTTTGAGAGTATTTGGACTAATAATCATATTATCATATAAATAACAGACTTTATATCTATTTTATACTGAAAATAAATTTATAATAAATAAATAGTTTGGGAGTTTCCCCAAGTTCCCCATCTCTCTCTTATAAAAGATAAAATCTCCTTCAATTTTTTTCAAACATCTAAATCCAATTGGATGGGAAAAAATATATCCAATTATCCTCTAAAATTAAATAAATTCATCCTATATTCCATACATTTATCATAAATACAACAAATGCAGTCTTTTTGTTCAAATCAAAAAGGGAAACCCTAAAAAGAGGGAATTGTTTTATCAACTCTTTCAAAGTTATTTTATTTTTATACTTCCTCTTCATATGTGGTTTCCATAGAAAAGTAATGAATACAATATCATTAAAATGATAATATTATATTATAATTATGTTACAACTATATTCCTCCTTTTATCCCTCCTATGAATAACAATATCACCATGGATGTGTACGTCCAGCTTACCGTCTCCACACCATTGTGTAATTTGTTATTAAAATCTAATTTATTTGGATGGGTATAATGATGAGTATAATGGATATAAATAATAAATACAACATGATAATTATTTTTTTATAATTAATATACCATCCAATTTTATACCATTTAAGCATTGAGGGAATGATACTGTCACTCGTGCGTACATACAACTAACCCTCACCACAACGCGATGAGATTCATCCTCCATTACAACCATTTCAGAATGATTATAAAAATTTATATACTGAATAAATATTACATACATGAAATAATAATTCTACTATGATTATATATATATATATATACATATATTTCATTTACTTTCTTCCACTCAATACGATAAGAAAACAGAAACAACGTTCATGTGTACGTATGACCTACTGTCTCTGTGAACGGTGTATTCAATTTAATATAAATATCTATTATATATATTTATATACTGAATATATATGATATATAAATCATATTATACATTATGGAAGTAATTAAATCATTATCTATGTTATACGCATGAGAATAAGAAGTCAAAACATGTACGATACATCAATCGATTGTTACCAGAAACATTGCTTTAACATGGAATTTCTAAATGAATATGTAATATAAAGTCATAAATGAATAATATATGATATCATAAATATTATATTGATTATGGTACAAGTTAATAATATGTTTAAAACCACTATATAAGAGTGTCGAACACGTACAGAGGGAATCAGATATATAGTAAGGGTTAATTTCACAATCTCATTATTATTTGAGAATGTTTATATATAATTATTCATTGAGACTTATTTATAATCCATGTACATTCCTCTTAAAAATGTTCTAAAAATGATACTTTTTATGTTTTTATGTAATGGAATCTTTAACGAAGGCATCATTTTAAATGGTTTAAAGATTTATCCTACAAAATCATTCTTATTAATATCTATGATTTCAAAATAGTTTCAATGACTTATTTATATATAAATGAATGTTTTAAAATGTTTATTCCTATAAAAAGTTAAAATGTGGTATGAGACACATTGATTCAAAAATCTATTTTTAAATGTATTCTTTTATAAGTGTCTGGCTTCTGAATAAATTATTTTAATGAAAAAGGGGTATTTGCATCAAGATATTTTTAATGAATTATCTTAGATTTTTTTCATCTATGTCTACATACATTGTTGGATCTTATTATTAATTGATATTGATTTATTATGATAAAATCTACCATATTGTATTGAATGTTTAATGATATTTTTTACTGTGGAAGTCTTATTTTGATATCATTCATGGTTTATAGTAAATGTATGTAAGAACCCAAAGATTTCAATGGAAATTTACCCCTTATAATTATGTAATATAATCACATGAAATCACAACATAATGAAACAATAAGTTCTATGTGACATTTAAACATAATTTTTTACTTCTGTTTTTTCAATTTCAAAAATTTGACAAGCACGGTTGCGACCATAATGTTTTTTGAAGTTCGATAATAAAAACTTATTTTTTGGTGAATAGTAACCTACCATTTTGAATAGTAACATAACCTTATGAATAGTGATATACTATAATTAATATTACCCTTACCTATGATAGTATATAAATAATATTCAAGTGTAAGTACGATATTCCTATATCTTGGAATAAAAAAATAAGTGTTTTAAAATTGTTGTTCATCTAGAAAATTGTGATTTTAATTAAATAATAAATTAATCATATTTAAAAAATCATTTTTGAAAAATGGACTTCATTTTTTGATTCTACACATTGAAAAATGGTTTCAGTGAAATTTTGAGATTTTTCTAAAATACATGAATTTTTTAGGAATAGTGAAATCTGACAAATTCACAATAAATGCTAAAACCTGAATTTCTACTTCATTCTTGTGTCATGGATTATGTAAATGGACATTGGTTCGAACTCACTTGTATTTATTACTATTCATGGTCATGAAATCATCACTATTTATTTTATTATGGATAAATAATAAACTAATGATTGTAATATTATAAAAACCCTCATCTCCTCCACTATATATACCACCCATATGTACCTTTTCTCTTCACTCCTCTCTAGCCTTATACCTTACATAAATTATTCCCAAATCTCTTCCCAACTTCTTTACCCATGTTCATCATCCTTTGGTCTCCTCGATAGACCAAAACCTCTCCCCTTAAGAGGTTCTCAAAGGAGATAAACTCAAGAGGTAAATTACTCTTTCCAATTCTTTTATTTCCTTTCAAGTTCTTCAATTTTCTTATTTCTTTCCTCGCCTCCATTCACCCAAACGATATGATAACTCCCGTAACATACATGTAAAGTAATTATATTATGATAATGGGATATTTCATCATTATATCTCTTTTCCTTTTATTTTAATGAAATGAAAACACTATTTGAGATGTGTTAATTTAGCACAATCAAGGAAGACAAGTTATCCATTTCTATTACTATATTCAATTCTGGACATGAAACCATTATTATGGTTTCTATAGACTATTATATGTTTATTTTTTATTATTTAATGTTCTATAATCATTATTCACTCATGATGTAAAATAATAATAAAAAACATGTTAGATGTGAGTAAAATCGCTAAAATTAATAATTTTGTTTATCATTAATGTTTTATATAATGATTGAACTTCACTAAAATTAACCAAATTAATATTGAAACCATTTAATATCTTTTATGTTCAATAATATCATATGACTTAAATTATTAACAACCACTTCCATCTTACATGTTTATCTGAACATAAATAATTGAACCAATCATTAAAATTAAGTAAGCAAACAGACCCAATCAATGAAAATGAACCTTTTAACCAATCAAAAAGGTCTTAAATGAACATAAATAGGTTATAATGAATAAATTAAATATATAATAGGTTATTAAATTATTAATTAATAAACCTAATTTGTTTATTCAGGTTGTTAATAACATGTGGATAACACCATCAGACTTAAGGTAAGGGATCCTCTATAATTCACTTCTATTCAAGAATGTCCTCTATGCTATTTAATTTGTTTTGTGATCCCTAATGATGGGGTTTTATTTTTCACCTCCACAATACTTCCCTAATTATTTATAAGGTATGAGAAATCCATTTATATCTCATGAAATCTCTCTTAAGTACACCCGATACCATGATAATAATCCGTATAGAATTCTACCCGAACCGCCTTTACTCATTAAGGTTTCTCTATCATTATTTATAACCAAATGAATTTGAATTTTATTTTTATGTAAAACTTCTAAAAACTATGTGTATGCTCCAAACTCAAGATCCATCCCTCATTCTCTTTCAGGGATATACATGTTTGTATGTGATTCCCACCTCAATACAACCCAACAAGAAAACTCATTTTAAGGGAACTTCCCAGATATTTACTCAATTTCAAGTGCACTCTATGCTCTATTTTAGTCCAATATTATATTTAAAAAATTAGAATTTTTATTTTGAAAACATTATTGGTTCACTTTTGGTTTTATATAAAATATTTTTCCTTTATAATTTTAAAATCTTCTTATTATTTTCCTTAAAACCGGACAAATTTATTTTAATGATAAGAATTTCCTAAATACTCTTATTACATGTTCCAACTTATGTTTTACATCACTTACCATGATGTATTCCTATTTTAATTAATTAATGTCCATGTATTTATTAATTACATTCTCTCAGGGACACTTTTATGATACACCCATTCATTAGGCTTTATGTCAAGAATGTGATGCCCATTTCTCTCCATGGGATTCTTTACAATTTTGTATGACTAATTATGTATGATTATGTATGTGGAAAGCATATTCATGAACATGTTAAGATAAGTGAGACCATTTATCACTCTAATTCATTTGGAAAAGTTAAGACTCATGAGATGTTATGTGCGATGGTCTTGGAACTTAGCCATGGCTTGTGCTACTATGGGAAATGATCTTGACGACTGTCCTTGACTCGTACTAAGGTCATGATTTAAGTTTCTGTCACATTTCTCTGATTTAATGTTTATATACATCCATGTTTATATGTTATGAATCTTTATGTTACATGCCTTTTTATTTCATTAATTCATGAATTCTAACCCACATGATAAGGATTTATTCTTATTATTATCCCCTTACTAATATTTTATCTCATCCCTTTGTTCATGTTAACCACAAGTTATCCTATGAATATTTATGAGCACAATTTAAGTTAGGGGCTTTTTATTAAGACTAAATAAATAAATTTTATATTTAGTTCCATGTTTTGAGTTTTATGTACCTAGTATTCAAAGAAACTAGACTTTATGATTCTTGGATTGTAATATGATATTTAATTATGCTTAAAATAATGTAATTTTATATGTAAAAGGCTAGGGTCGATATAGTTTGTACCATAGGATGGTCTAGTTATTTTTGGAGATTAGGAATGTGGAACCTTACTTAGAACCTTAAGGATGAGACTAAGTATAAGGAAACAACCCAAATTTTTTGTAATTATAGAGTAAGTGGGTTATCAAGAATATACATTCCTATCCCGATATAAACAGGTAGAGGCGGTTATGTCACAGATGTACCTAGGAGCGAAAACACCAATAAAGAGTTTCAGACTTGAACCAGGGTATCCTGCTACACGACAATCACTACCACAAAACTGGGCAAGGCATGCGCCTGCCTTTATCAGCGCTTTTTTAGCACTGATAAAGTGGACCTTTATCAGCACTTTTGTTAGCGCTGATAAAGGTTGTATTTATCAGTGCTTTTCATTTTAGCGCTGATAAATACATCCTTTATCAGTGCTTTTTACTAGCGCTGATAAAGGCTCACACGGATTTGTTAAAAACCCGCGGGTCCTCTTCCTCCTCCCTGCACCCGGTCAAGCTCTCGCGGAAGCCCTCCTCTGCACTGCTGCCGCCGCCTCCTCCTCCTCCGCCGCGGACGCTGCCTCCTCTTGCTCCTCCTCCTCCGGCCGCCACCACCTCCTCCGGCCATCGCCACCTCCTTCTCCTCCTCCTCCAGCCACCGCCTCCTCCTCCGGCTGCCGCCTCCTCCTTCTTCTCCTCCTCCGGCCGCCGCCTCCTCCTCCTCCTCTGCTCCTCCTCCTCCTCCTCCTTCTCCTCCACCGCAACCTCATCCTCCTCCTCCTCCACCGGTGCTTCCTCCTCCTCCTCCTAGTCCGCTGCCTCATCCTCCTCCTCCACCGTCGCCTCCTCCTCCTCCTCCTCTGCCTACTCTGCTGCCTCCTCCTCCACCGCGGTTTGAGAGGTGCCTCAAGTACTCAGGTGAGTCTCACAAGCTTTATTTTAGTTTTATATGTTCTTTTTTGGAGATTTTTCACATGAAACATGGTTTTGTGTTCATAGTTTTTGAGAAACAATGTAGAACCTTGAGCATGAGGAGGTTTTCAGTCCTCTTTCTAAATCACATAGTTAACTTTCATGGTTAGTGAAGGTTAACCATGGGATATCTTAGAGGAAACCATGTGAGGTGGATTTTAGTTAGGGATAACATACCATTTTTTCATGATTTCATACAAAACATGTAAAATTTTGTAGACTGAGGTAGTTCCAATTTACATAATTAATGCATAGTTTGGTAAACTATGTTGACCAAATATTTGAAGGGGTTTTCTTGTACAGTGCCACCACATTATTAATATATGGTTTGTAAAATTTTGTAGAACATTAAAATTATATTTTCATCTTTTTCCATCTAAAATTCCAATAGGGGAAGCCCCCATTTCTCATCCTCCCTCTTATACAATGCCCAATCGACCCACACCCTTATTCCTCTTTGATTCCCCTTTCCATGCGGAGTTTTTTAGTGGATTTATTCAACAATTCTAAGTGATTTCACCTTATTCCTTACCATTTTATTCTTTATATTTAGTTTCTATTGATTTTTGATTTATCTAGATTAGGTTTTATGGGTGATTCAACTGGAGCACGGTGGTATCATATTGATTTGATGGGGGTGTTTTCCTACCTCATGTATAAGAGGCATCATGATGGTATCTTAAAGTCACCAATCATTATGAAGGATTTGTGTTTCCTTTTGTAGTTTTCATGTTTATTGGATCAAATTATATATGTTGTCTATGGATTTGGTTCTGATGGTTGGGTATTTTTCCTAAGATGGAACTAAGAACCCACTTCAGATCTTATATGGATTTTTGGTCTTGGTTCTAACATGAAAAGTCCACAAGATGAGTTTCTAGTGAATATAACTAGTTTAAATTGATTTGGATAATTAATTATAAATGTTATAATTTAATAATTTTGGTTTTTTGGAGAGAGGAAGGAGTTATATTGATGAGTTGATCTTGGGGTAGACATTGGACGAGGCTTAGCGAGCATAGGAAAAGTTTTCAACTTGGAATTAAAATAGTAGAAACATATAAAATAGGTATGTCGTCCTGGTAATTTCTTTATGGATTTATAAATTCCTTAATGGGTGGTATTAGAGTGAGTGTGACTTAGAGGACCTTGTTAGGGGGAACCCGGAGACCTCTTGGAATACATTCTGTGACTTTTATGTATTTGTTCCCATAGGCCACACATGGAAATAGTGATACATCAGAGCCCTTAGCCTTATTGAATTGAACCTAAAGTGTGTGAACATCCCCCTTGGGGATGTGACTACTTGGGTGGGTATAACTTTGTAAGGTTGTTGATAGACTGGATGTGTAGACTGACCCAGAACAAACCTGTATATTGAAATGGCATGAGCCATCTCTTGAGACTATTTATAGTATGGAATATTACCATGTAAATATTATGAGGCTATACCATGTAAGAAACTGATAAATAATATGATGCTCTCATGCGATGAGTGTTTCACTACATCATGTGCTTCTGTTGGATGGTGACGTTGCAATGATGGTCTTCATTCTTAACAGCTTATTGATCCAAACCTTTAATGGGTTTCCTTTCTAAACATTGGTTTTAATGTATTAAGGTCTTTCTCAGGTTTCATTTCAGCCCTTCATTTTAAAATAACAACTGTATAACAGCATGAATTTCATAACTCAAGTTGATAGAGAATAAAATTTATGAAGGCATTGGATTCCCTTCGAGCCATATGGATTAGTGTTGTCCCCATGGATAGTAAAACCCCTTTTGGAGATCATAGAATAGTTGATAATAGGTTGTTTGGATCATTCATTGCTTCTAAATATTTTTCCAGATTTTCCTTGGTGTTTTTGGTTTATACTTCTCTCAATCCCTACTGGTGTAAGTTCTTTTCACCTTGTGTTTGTACTTATACTCTTTTTTTAATTGATTCCTTTGGGGCATGAATTAGGTGACCAATTCATGTCACCAATTTTATTAAAAAAATGACCTTGAGGTGGTATTTTATTGAAATGGAAAAAATTACATAGTAGTGAGGTCTATGATACTACTAATAGGGATGCCATTGATTTTGAGTAGTGATTATATTTGTTATGAAAAGTGGATAGGTGAGAGATTTTAGTCCTTATTGTGTATTTGGCATGTTTGGTTGAGTGTCCTGCACTACTGGGGTTAAGTTGTTGGGAACAATTTTATACTAGTATGGATACTACTCAAGTTGTGATAATGGGATGGAGGTTTTCCAGGTTATTATCATATTCACCAGGGTGAGTTTATATCTAGGGTAATTATTAATGTATACTAGGGTGAAAGACCTCATGATTATTGTTATGGTTGGTATAGTCATCACAATGTTCTCAAATACACTTTGGCACTAGACAAAGTTGGTATGGATGATCGAGGCTACGAACTTGAGGATCAATGATGATTTATTTATTTATTTATTAGATATTATTTATTTATTCAGAGCATGAAACATGCACATATAACTAAAAATTAGAATTTATGAAACCACATTGGTGGTTCCCTACTGAGTACCCAAGAAATCCTCATGTATTGAAGGTCAGGTAGAATTGGGTCCCAGTGTTGCCAGATCGAGTTGGAGTAACTTTGATGGGTTTTAGAGATCTAGATGATGTGAGGCTTGGGGATTGTAGAGGTTCCCAATAAATTTTTTATTTTTGGTATTTATTTATTCCTTTATTTCCTTGAAGTATCTTGTTTTTTATCTAAATTATACTCATATTCCTTCTCCTTTAACCTATATACTTATCCTATGGATTTTAAATAGGATGAATATAAATTAAGAATGGATGAATGCCAATCGGTTGACAAAAGAGTATGAAGAAGGCGTGAAAGAATTTATCAAGTTTGCAAAAGATCATGCATGTGACTCTTCTCAAATCCTTTGTCTTTGTTTACGCTGTTGTTATTCAAAACAAATTAGTCCAGATGAGTTGGAATAACACTTGATCTGTCACGGAATAGATCAAAGTTATACATGCTGGAATAAACACGGGGAAACAACGAATGTAGGTAGTGACTGGGGTGACACTGCGTTTTATGGATCATCTGATATGATTACAAACATGAACAATGAAGATGACCGTACGGAGGATGTGATTACAGATGTGAATGATGATGAATATCGTATTGAGAAAATGACAAGGACCTTCAAAGATGAACTTCGTGATTGCCCAAAATTGTTTGAGAAGTTAAAAAGTTGTGCAAAGACGCCATTGTATGCTGGTTGCACTAAATATACAGCATTGTCAGCCGTACTGAAGCTGTATAATTTGAAAGCAGATAACGGGTGGAGTGACGACGGTTTTACGAAACTACTTGCCCTCTTGAATGACATGCTCCTAGAAGACAATGAGCTCCTGAGCCGAACATACGATGCCAAACGAATGCTATGCTCTATGGGTATGATCTCTGAAAGAATACACGCCTGCCCGAATGACTGTATACTGTTTCGCAAGGACCACAAATCACTTAAAGAATGTCGAAAGTGGGGTGCTTCTCGATACAAGAAAGATGAATCCAGTCCTACTAAAGTTGTATGGTTCTTTCCAATCATTCCAAGGTTTAGACGCCTATATGGAAGTGAGAAGACTGCAGAACAATTAACATGGCATGCAGATACAAGAATTAAAGATGGGATACTACGTCACCCGGCAGACTCTCCTCAGTGGAAGAGAATAGATCATGAGTATCCTGAATTTGGAAACGAGTCGAGAAACCTTCGTCTTGCGTTATCTACAGATGGAGTGAAACATTTTGGTTTTCAAAGCAGCAATCACAGTACATGGCCGATTATGTTGATAAATTATAACTTACCACCGTGGTTATGCATGAAACGAAAATACATCATGTTATCTATGCTTATATCAGGACCAAAACAACTGGGTAATGATATTGACGTTTATTTAGCTCCATTGATCGAAGATTTGAAATTATTGTGGGATTCAGGTGTTACATTGTATGATTCTTACAGAAAGGAAGATTTCACTTTGAGAGTCATGTTGTATGGGACGATAAATGAATTCCCATCTTATGGAAATTTTTCAGGATATAGCATTAAAGGAACTAAAGGTTGTCCCATTTGCGAAGAAGGTACACAATCAATTAGGTTGAAACATTCATCGAAAACCGTGTTTCTAGGACATCGTAGATTTCTACCGCGATGACATAAGTACCATTCTTGGAAGAAATCATTCGATGGAAGTTCAGAAGAACATACAGCACTGTCTCCACTAATAGGCGATCAATTGTTTGAGAAAGTTAAAAATTTGGACACTACTTTTGGTAAACCGGCTTCGAAAAACCTTACGAAAATCGGTTGAAAAAAGAGATCAATTTTTTTTAATTACAATACTGGAATTGTCTGTATGTAAGACATTTTATTGATGTTATGCATGTAGAAAAAAATGTATTTGACAGTGTTATCGGAACGTTGCTAAATACATCTGGTAAAACAAAAGATGGAATTAAGGCTAGGTTGGACATGGTTGAGATGGGAATACGAGAAGAGTTGGCACCAGTAAAGGGTGAAAAACGAACATTTCTTCCTCCTGCTGCTTACACTCTTTCCAGGCAGGAGAGATATCAGTTTTGAAACTTATTTAATGATGTAAAGGTTCCAGAGGGGTATTCGTCAAATATCAGTAACCTTGTGTCAATGAGCGACTTGAAGTTAAAAGGTATGAAATCACATGACTGTCATGTTTTGATGAAAAATCTCATTCCAATTGCTTTACGTTGCATTTTTCCCAATAATGTCTGCCATACATTAACGAAACTGTGTTTCTTCTTCAAAGCTATATGTAGAAAAGTTATAGACGCGGCGAAATTTCCAGCTATGGAAAAAGAAATTGCCGTCATATTATGTGAATTAGAAATGTTCTTCCCGCCTTCATTTTTTGATATGATGGTTCATTTGATGGTCCACTTGGTGAGAGAGATTCGACTATGTGGTCTTGTACATTACAGATGGATGTACCCCATTGAATGGTATATGAAGATTTTGAAAGGGTATGTCAAAAATCGAAGTCACCCAGAGGTTTGTATTGCAGAGTGATATATTTTTGAGGAAGCCGTTGAATTCTATACCGAATACTTGTCTGGTGTGGAAAGCATTGGATTACCGAAATCTCTTCACACTGGGCGACTAGAGGGTGAAGGAATTTCTGGAAGAAAGGTTTTCACAATCAATATTACAGATCGGGAGCAGGCCCACCTTTATGTTTTTCATAACAGTTTGGACGTTGACCCATATGTTGAAATCCACAAAGAAATTCTTAGACAATTGAATCCATCAAGGGATGAAAAATGGATATCAGATACACATAATCGACAGTTTATAGGATGGTTTCGAGATCATATTTTTAAGAAGTCAGATGAAAATCCAAAGTCTATTTCGGAACGACTTCGATGGCTAGCCGGAGGACAAAGTGTGTATGCATTATCTTACAATGCTTATGTAGTTAATGGTTATACATTTTATACTAATGAACATGATGAAGACAGTACCATGCAGAATAGTGGGGTTACACTTGTGGCTGAAGCGATGCATGTTTCCGGTGCTAAGGACAGAAATCCAATTTATGTGAATATGTCATACTTTGGCATAATCAAACAAATATGGGAGTTGGATTATACGGAATTTCAAGTTCTGATATTTCAATGCAAGTGGGTTGATAACAGGAGTGCTGTTAAAATAGATGATTTGGGATTTGTGAAAGTCCATTTCAGTAAGGAAGGGGAGAAAGAAGAACCATTTATAATGGCATCACAGGCAGTGCAAGTATTTTATGTTCCCGATCCCACAAACCGAAACTGGTCAATTGTTCTGTTATCGACCAAAACAGCTGAAGGGTCAGATGAAAATTGAACGGAATATGACTCTTTCATTGGGATTTCGCAATAATTTCATAGTGGTCCCAATATAGACGACGTTTTGTATGTCAGAGGAGACCACAATGAAGGGATATGGATAGTTGATAGAGGGGTCAAATCCCTTCAGCCTTTTAAAAAAAGGGAGTTCAATAATCAGGTTATTGATTTTTATTGTAATATAGATTGTGTTACATTATGTTATTATCTGTTCGTTGCTGATTTTATGTGATCTAACTTAAATTTTAAACCAGTTCTGCAGATAATGACTTCTTCACCTGCTGATGCACCCAATCCCGAGACACAATACATCTCTCAACCTGTTGCAGCTGGTCCCACTACTGAGAGACAACAGGTCTCTCAACCTGTTGCAGCTGGTCCCACTGCTGACGTACAACATGTATCTCAACCTGTTGCAGCTGGTCCCACTGCTGAGAGACAACAGGTCTCTCAACCTGTTGCAGCTGGTCCCACTGCTGACGTACAACAGGTCTCTCAACCTGTTGCAGCTGGTGTCAGTGCCGAAGCTAGCACTTCGGAGAAACATAATGATGATGCAGAAACTGAGGAAATGGTAGGCGATGAAACCCCAGTGACACAAAAAAAACAGGTGCGCCGTAGTTTGACAGTTTTAGCAAAAATCCTTAAGGAAAAAGCAAAAGGCATCAAATATGAGGTGGGATGGAATAATCTAGGCTAGCATGTAAACCCCAACAAAGCCATGTTTAGTAGCTACATTGGAATCGTCACTCGACAATGCGTGCCGATTGACTTAGAGTCATGGCACCATGTTGTCAGCGGGTTGAAAAACAATTGGTATGTATTTTAAAAGTACTGTAATAATTTTATGTGACATAAAACAACACTATAACTATGTTTCTCTGTTTATATGCAGATTGATGAAGCAAAATCTCAAGTCACTTCCATTCCACACCATGTGTTATGGAAGGAGGCTCGTGTTAATAAAGAGGGGAAACTGATAGATGAAAACACACAAAAAGTGTGGGAAACATGTGTAAGTATGACATAATATAAACTTGTTTTGCTTTAAATCACTATTACATAATGATTCTTACTTATTTTTTCATATTTTCTATTTGACATAGTCACAGGAATCAACAACACCCGCACCGGATGCAGACATACTTTCAACGGCCTTGAAACAGCCAGAACAGTATGGCCGCGTCAGAGGTGTGGGTTTTGGGGTGTCACCCAAGACATATTTTAAGAAAAAAAAACAAGAGGATGAACAAACTAAAAAATTGAATGTAATGAGAGATAGAGTAGCTACCCTTGAAGAACTAATCCAAACTCAGGGAGAGATGCTAAAGAGTTTGATGGAGGAGAGGCGAAGAGAACAAACAACTCAAGAACAACCCCCACGAGAAGATCCACCCCTCACCAGCTTTGAGGCGAGCCATTCCCCTCAAAGACCTGACTTAACCGAGGTAATCAATGTTATAATATTCGTTTTTGTGAGATGTGAATCACATAGACACTGATACCTTTCATTTAATGATATTCTACAGGGTGAAAATGACTGTGATTTATATCTGTGAACTCCCACCCATCGCCTTGTAGCGAGGGCTACGGTGTTCAATATGCAGAATGACACGCTACACTCCAGACCACTTCCAACCGGTCATGTCAAAGTGTCGATTAACGTAGCTCATGAGCCAAGCGTCGAGCTACCCGTGCCGAATGACGATGACGACATTCATACGGTGGAAAAAGCTATTGGAACATTCGTTGCATGGCCGTCGAATCTTGTAAAAAACACGTCAAGCAGGAGGTATTCATTTCCAGTTCATTTTTCAAGCAGAAACTTTAACATTAAATTATAAAATGGCTGAACCGGTGAATGTTATTACAGAAGGATAAAATGGAGAATCTAAAATGAAAGAGTGGCTCCAAGATTGGATCAACCAACTGATCAAAACAATCTACTGAGAGCGCGTTCACCCCGCCCATTCTATATCCACATTTAATATCATTGCAAGCTCATGTGGATACAAAAATGAAAGACGGAAAGAATCATACAATTGTTTGTGAAAAAGATATGTACGGAGAGGAAACAATAGATTTCGTTAGTGCAGACGTTGTTTCTGAGATCATCACATACGACTAGCTAGGCGCCTCAGTTATAAATGTATACATGAGGTATGTTTTCATGATTTGATTTTACAGAAGCTGATATACTTTGATAATTAGGGATAAATACATCTCATATTTTTCACAGGCGTATATATGAAAAACAATTGAATGGATTTTCCCATGAATACAAATTTGGACTCGTTAGTCCTCACACCATTTCTACACAACGAACAGAAATAGATTCTAATTTTCAGGCTGAATTGATGTCAAATCTGCTCAGAACATTTCAAAGAAGAATTACGACTGACATGATCTTTTTAATACCAACGATGCAAGGGTAAAACTCTACATTTTAATCATATCAATTATATTTTCATTTCTATCAGTACTTATTTCTTTTTGTGTTTTTAGGGAACATTGGATGCACATTGCAGTCAATTTGGATACTCCAAAGATTTATTTTCTGGATTCACTGCATGGATATCCAACTAACCGGCCACACATAATGGCGATTGTCAATTTGTAATACACTAGATCCAACATTTTAGAACTAAATATCTAGTTATATAATTTATATTTTCTTTTAATGAGGATTTTGTTATGATAGGGCGGTGTATGAATATCGTCTAAAGGCTGGAATGAATCCAGGGCATAAGGATGAAAATGACCACAAGATCTACAAATGGAGAAGTATCTGGGTATATATAATTATATTTCACTATCCAAATATATATAAAAACAAATTACTTATTTTTCTCGATGTTTTTGCAGTGTCTGAAACAAACAAATGACAAGGACTGCGGTTATTATGTTTGTAAATTTATGAAAGAGATCATATTTCATGAACAAACTAGAATCCCTGAAGAGGTATTTTTGAAAATAATTACTAATTTATTTGAAATAATTATTAATACTTTGTGTATTTATATTTTTTCAGTACTAGTATGACTGTCGCAAAAACTTTTATTCAGAAGATGATATAAATGTCTTTAGAAACGAATGGGCAGCGTACCTGATCGAAGAATGTAAACAAATAGGACAATGAAGGTGAATTCCTAATACTTATGTTATCTTTATATGGTCATTGATATCTCCCTTTACACTTATTGAGCAACTATTATCTCCATTTCTTATGTTTCATATCCTTAGATTAGTGAATTCCTACTACTTAGTTTGAAATTGACATAAACTTTAGAAAACAACACCAATGACATACGGCAAACCGAGAAAACGCATTCGGATTGTTTTGATACTTTAGGAAAATGATCCACGAGTCATTTGTGACGTGTACAAATCGACTGTACCTCAATCCGATGCACGGTGTGACCGGTATGGCTAAAAGTGTCTGATATCAGTTTCAAATTGAGATAAACTTTGGAAAACAACACCAATGACATACACCAAACCAAGAAAACACATTTAGATTGTTTTGATAATTTAGTAAAACAATCCACGAGTCATTTATGACATGTAAGAATCAACTGCACTTCAATCCGATGCACGGTGTAACCGGTATGGCTAAAATTGTCTGATATCAGTTTGAAAATGACATAAACTTTGGAAAACAACACCAATGACACACGGAAAACAGAGAAAACGCCTTCATATTGTTTTGATACTTTAGGACAACGATCCACGAGTCATTTGTGACGTGTACGAATCGACCGTACCTCAATCCGACGCACGATGTGACCGGTATGGCTAAAATTGTCTGATATCAGTTTCAAAATGACATAAACTTTGGAAAACAGCACCAATGACACACGGAAAACCGAGCAAACGCCTTCGGATTGTTTTGATACAATAGGAAAACGATCCACGAATCATTTTTGATGTGTACGAATCGACCGCACCTAAATCCGATGCACGGTGTGACCGGTATGGCTAAAATTGTCTGATATCAGTTTGAAAATGACATAAACTTTGGAAAACAACACCAATGACACACGGAAAACCGAGCAAATGCCTTCGGATTGTTTTGATACTTTAGGACAATGATCCACGAGTCATTTTGACATGTAAAAATCAACCGCACCTCAATACGACGCACAGTGTGACCGGTATGGCTAAAATTGTCTTATATCAGTTTGAAAATGATATAAACTTTGGAAAACAACAACAATGACACACGGAAAACTGAGGAAACGCCTTCGGATTGTTTTGATACTTTAGGAAAACGATCCCCGAGTCATTTGTGACGTGTACAAATCGACCGCACCTCAATTCGACGTACGGTGTGACCGATATGGCTAAAAGTGTCTGATATCAGTTTCAAATTGAGATAAACTTTGGAAAACAACACAAATGACATACGCCAAACTGAGCAAATGCGTTTGGATTGTTTTGATACTTTAGGACAATGATCCACGAGTCATTTGTGACATGTACGAATCGACTGCCCCTCAATCCGACGCACGGTGTGACCAGTATAGCTAAAATTTTCTGATATCAGTTTGAAAATGACATAAACTTTGGAAAACAACACCAATGACATACTCCAAACTGAGAAAACGCATTCGGATTGTTTTTATACTTTAGTACAACGATCCACGAGTCATTTGTGACATGTACGAATCGACCGCACCTCAATCCGACGCACGGTGTGACCGGTATGGCTAAAAGTGTCTGATATCAGTTTCAAATTGAGATAAACTTTGGAAAACAACACCAATGACATACACCAAACCGAGAAAATGTGTTCGGATTGTTTTGATACTTTAGGAAAACGACCCATGAGTCATTTGTGACGTGTACGAATCGACCGCACCTCAATCCGACACACGGTGTGACCGGTATGGCTAAAATTGTCTGATATCAGTTTGAAAATGACATAAACTTTGGAAAACAACACAAATGACACACGGAAAACCGAGAAAAAGCCTTCGGATTGTTTTGATACTTTAGGAAAACGATCCACGAGTCATTTGTGACGTGTACGAATCGACTGCACCTCAATCCGACATACGGTGTGACCGGTATGGCTAAAAATTTCTGATATCAGTTTGAAAATGACATAAACTTTGGAAAACAACACCAATGACAGACACCAAACCGAGAAAACGTGTTCGGATAGTTTTGATACTTTAGTAAAACGATTCAAAAGTCATTTTTGACGTGTACGAATCGACTGCACCTCAATCAGACGCATGGTGTGATCGGTATAGCTAAAAGTATCTGATATCAGTTTCAAATTGAGATAAACTTTGGAAAACAACACCAATGACATACGCCAAACCGATCAAATGCATTCGGATTATTTTGATACTTTATGAAAATGATCCAAGAGTCATTGTTCACGTGTACGAATCGACCGCACCTCAATCCGACGCACGGTGTGACTGGTATGGCTAAAATTGTCTGATATCAGTTTCAAAATGACATAAACTTTGGAAAAAAACACCAATGATACACGAAAAACTGAGAAAATTCCTTCGGATTGTTTTGATACTTTAGGAAAACGATCCACGAGTCATTTTTGACATGTAAGAATTGACCTCACCTCAATCCGACGCACGATGTGACCGGTATGGCTAAAATTGTCTGATATCAGTTTGAAAATTACATAAACTTTGGAAAACAACACCAATGACATACGCCAAACTGAGAAAACACGTTCGGATTGTTTTGATACTTTAGGACAACGATCCACGAGTCATTTGTGACGTGCACGAATCGACCGCACCTCAATCTGACACATGGTGTGACCGGTATGGCTAAAATTGTGTGATATCAGTTTGAAAATGACATAAACTTTGGAAAACAACACCAATCACACACGGAAAACCGAGAAAACGCCTTCGTATTGTTTTGATAATTTAGTAAAACGATCCACGAGTCATTTTTGATGTGTACGAATCGACCTCACCTCAATCCGACGCACGGTGTGACCAGTATGACTAAAATTGTCTGATATCAATTTGAAAATGACATAAACATTGGAAAACAACACCAATGACACACAGAAAACTGAGCAAACGCATTCATATTGTTTTGCTACTTTAGTACAACGATCCACGAGTCATTTGTGACGTGTACAAATCGACCTCACCTCAATCCGACGCACGGTGTGACCGGTATGGCTAAAATTGTCTGATATCAGTTTGAAAATGACATAAACTTTGGAAAACAACACCAATGACATACGCCAAACTGAGAAAACGCATTTGGATTGTTTTGATACTTTAGGAAAACGATCCATGAGCCATTTGTGACGTGTAAGAATCGACCACACCTCAATCCAACGCACGGTGTGACTGGTATGGCTAAAAGTGTCTGATATCAGTTTCAAATTGAGATAAACTTTGGAAAACAACACCAATGACATACGCCAAACCGAGAAAACGCATTCAGATTGTTTTGATACTTTAGTACAACGATCCACGAGTCATTTGTGACGTGTAAGAATCGACCACACCTCAATCCGACGCATGGTGTGACTGGTATGGCTAAAAGTGTCTGATATCGGTTTCAAATTGAGATAAACTTTGGAAAAAAACACCAATGACATACGCCAAACCGAGCAAACGCGTTCGGATTGTTTTGATACTTTAGTACAACGATCCACGAGTCATTTTTGACGTGTACGAATCGACCGCACATCAATCCGACGCACAGTGTGACCGGTATGGCTAAAATTGTCTGATATCAGTTTCAAATTGAGATAAACTTTGGAAAACAACACCAATGACATACGGAAAACCGAGCAAACACATTCGTATTGTTTTGATACTTTAGGAAAATGATCCACGAGTCATTTTTGACGTGTACGAATTGACCGCACCTCAATCCGATGCACGGTGTGACTGGTATGGCTAAAATTGACTGATATCAGTTTGAAAATGACATAAACTTTGGAAAACAACACCAACGACACACGGAAAAATGAGCAAACGTGTTCAGATTGTTTTTATACTTTAGGAAAATGATCCATGAGTCATTTGTGACATGTACGAATTGACCGCACCTCAATCTGACACACGGTGTGACCAGTATGGCTAAAAGTGTCTGATATCAGTTTGAAAATGACATAAACTTTGGAAAACAACACCAATGACATACGCCAAACCGAGCAAACACCTATTAATTGTTTTTATACTTTAGAAAAACGATCCACGAGTCATTTTTTACATGTAAGAATCGACCGCACCTCAATCCGATGCACGATGTGACCGGTATGGCTAAAAGTGTCTGATATCAGTTTCAAATTGAGATAAACTTTGGAAAATAACACCAATGACATACGCCAAACCGAGAAAACGCATTCGGATTGTTTTGATACTTTAGGACAATGATCCACGAGTCATTTATGATGTGTACGAATTGACCGCACCTCAATCCGATGCACAGTGTGACCGGTATGGCTAAAATTGTCTGATATCAGTTTGAAAATGGCATAAACTTTGGAAAACAACACCAATGAAATACGACAAACCAGGAAAACGCATTCGGATTGTTTTGATACTTTAGGACAACGATCCACGAGTCATTTGTGACGTGTACGAATCGACCACACCTTAATCCGACGCACGGTGTGACCGGTATGGCTAAAATTGTCTGATATAAGTTTGAAAATGACATAAACTTTGGAAAACAACACCAATGACATACGCCAAACCGAGCAAACACCTTCTGATTGTTTTTATACTTTAGGAAAATGATCCACGAGTCATTTTTGATGTGTATGAATCGACCGCACCTCAATCCGACGCACGGTGTGACCGATATGGCTAAAAGTGTCTGATATCAGTTTGAAAATGACATAAACTTTGGAAAACAACACCAATGACATACGCCAAACCAAGAAAACGCCTTAGGATTGTTTTGATACTTTATGAAAACGATCCACGATTCATTTTTTACGTGTACGAATCGACCGCACCTCAATCCGATGCACGGTGTGACCGGTATGGCTAAAATTGTCTGATATCAGTTTGAAAATGACATAAACTTTGGAAAACAACACCAATGACATACGCCAAACTGAGCAAATGCATTCGGATTGTTTTGATACTTTAGGACAACGATCCACGACTCATTTGTGACGTGTACGAATAGACCACACCTCAATCCGATGCACGGTGTGACCGGTAAAGCTTTTCATTAGATAAAGAATCAGTATTTATTAAATGAGATAAATCAATCAAAAACATATTGATTTTACATTATTCCCTTTCATTGTTATGAAAATGAAAACTTTTGAGTTTAAAATTTAATATTTTATTTTCACATTTCCGTATTAATGTATTCTTTCATATTACTGTTTTAATTTCTTTCATTATTGCATTACTAACATAATATTTGTTTTCTTATATAGGTGAATTTTTTTCCGTGAGTTCGGATGCTTTGTTCGGCAACAAATACCGTCGAGAGTGGATCACAGATATCAAAGGATGAAACATGAATGTTTATAACCGTTGTTGAATAATTGTAAATGTAACCATGTAAAACAATGTTTGAAATGTATAGAGAAATGCGTTTTTTTTGTATTCATGATGTTAAGTAAATGTATATACCGTTGTCAGTCAAAATATTGGGTGCGGGTGCTATGGTGTGCAGGTGTGCATGTGCTACTTTGTGCAGGTATTCTGGTGTGCAGGTGTACAGGTACTGTTTTTTATGTGCTGGCACGGGGGCCTTTATCAGCACTTTTTTAGCGCTGATAAAGGACACCTTTAAGAGCGCTAGAGGAGCACTGATAAAGGAACCCTTTATCAGCGCTCCACGACGCTATGATAAAGGGGACCCCCCCTTTATCTACGCCGGAATTAACAGCGCTTTTCTAGCACTGTTAATACTGGTTTTTAGCGCTGATAAAGGGGCAGGTTGTAGTAGTGAATGGGTGTTGTTGTAGTCTTGGTATTGACACTATCGATGGATATGATTTAGAAAATTCATGAGTTTAGTAAAAACCATTATTAAGGTAATAAAAACCCTGATAAGAATATAACATAATAAATATATAGGGGATAACCTAGATTTAATCCTAAGAAATTACAAGTTAGGATATACTTATCCTTTACATGTTTATCATTTTATGTTAAAAAGGTTCCTTTTTTTGTTCAATAAATAAGTATTCAATCCCTCTAATTGTACGTTCTTTTTCATGGTTAATGGAAGGAAATAGAACAAAACATTCCAATAACCAATGTGATAGGTAATGTGATGATTTCCCAAATGATATTCCTAATATGACAGTATTGGGAGCTCAAAACATCATGATAGTACTTTCTCAACTGGATTAAGTTATGAATAATAACTGGAATCATGTGGAATACCGTCCTCCTCCAAGGAAATAGATATTTTTCATATAATCCTTCATATCGTAAAGACCTCCCATGTTTATTGGATCTTCAAATCCCCTCCTTGCGAAAAAATGGATTAAATCAATTGAAAATATATTCTCCGTCCTCTAGTGCTCGGAAGAAGAGAATGTTTTACTGGAGGTTTATCATTTTGATGGGGAATCTGATCAGTGGTGGACACTGGTCAAGAATACAATGTCCCAAGAGGAAATTGATTCCATGGATTGGGAGGAATTCAAGAGGAGGTTTTTCAATAAACAGTTTCCTCCAACCATCTGGAGAAATATGGAAAGAGAGTTCCTCAGACTCAAGAAGAAGAAACATGAGTCCATCCGGGAGTATGAAGAAATATTTACAAGGATTTCAAGGCACACCTCTGGATTTGTCATGAATGCTGAAGGAAAGGTGGATCACTTCTTTAGCGGGCTAAATCTGAGTCTATAGAAGGTGTTGGAAATCCGATAATTTAACAGTTATGAAGAGATTGTCAGCTGTGACCTCAAGGTTGAAAGGGATATTGAATACTTTCTCTGGTTTTGTGTTCCCAATGTCAAAAATTGAAAAATTGAGAACAACATGGGTGGTTCAACAAAAAAATCCCATGATGTAAAGAAGCTCGAATATCCCACTTGTAAAAGTTGTGGGTATCTTGGTAAATATCTAAAGGGAACCATGAATCGATTCAAATGTGTAAAGGTGGGACATCTGGCGAAGAATTGTCGAAGGGATATGAAAAAGACTGCTAATGTTGAAGAAGAAAGGAAAGTTCATATTAACGCTCTGCTAGTGGTGTAGTGTTACAACTACAAGGAGCATGGGAATTATGAAAATAATTTCCCTAATCCAATGCTCTTCGGAGGAAATCCACAAAACCTCCAAGGAAATAAGGAAGGGCTTTTTCTATCACTATTGCTGAGGTGGAGCTGGAAAATGGTGTGGTGATAGGTACACTAGTTATTCATTAAAGAATAGTGAACATACTTTTTGATTTTCGGTCTACGTATTCTTTTATATCTTGAAAGTTCAGAATAACTATTCAAATACCACCTCATAATTTAGAGGAATATTTATCTATGAGGACATGGAATGGGGAAATCGTTGCATCCATGGTTTATAACTCCTCCTCAGTTATCATTTTTGGATTGAACCTCCTAGAAAATCTTTTCACACTACATTTAGCATAGTCCGATGATATCTTGAGAATAGATTGGATATCTTTCTACAAATTCAACATCAACTTTCGAGAAAGGGAGATCACTCTTCACATCCCAAAGCATCCTCCGATTCATTACAAGTGTAAGGAGGAATATGAATACCCTTTAAAATAAGTTCCTCAAGTGTGGATATTAATTCCTTATGATCAAGAAAGTCTAGAAAAAATGATTAGGACAAAGGAGAGAATCATAATTGAAGACATGCCCATCATGAGGGATTAAACTGATGTATTCCCTGAAGAGTTTCTTAGTCTTACATCTAACCAAGAGGTTGAGTTTTTAATTGAAATTATTCTTGGAACTCTGCCTATATCAAAGAAACCTTACAGAATGGCCACTATAGAACTAGAAGAGTTGAAGAAGCAGTCACAAGATAATTCAGAGAAGGGTTTTATACACCCGAGTTCTTCACCTTGGGGTGCACCATTCCTCTTCGTCAAGAAGAAGGATGGATCAATGCACCTATTAATTTATTATCATGAGATCAATAAAATCATGATAAATAACAAGTATCCCCTTCCAGAAATAGATGACTTGTTTGATCAGCTTCATGGGGCCAGTTATTTCTCTAAGGTGGACGTTTGGTCAGAACATCACCAATTAAAGGTGAGAAAGGAAGATATTCCCAAGACTACCCTTCGAAAAAGGTATGGACACTATGAGTTCATAGTGATGACCTTAAGACTCAATAATTATTCATAAATTTCCATGTATTTAATGAATAGAGTATATATAGATTAACTCAAAAAATTTAGGGTAGAATTTATTGACAATATTTTGATATACTCCAAGAGCAAGTAGGAACATGAGGAGCATTTGAATACTATGTTCATGAGTTTCTGAAGGGAGAAGCTATATGAAAAGTACAATAAATGTGAGTTCTATATGGAGGAAGTATCATTTTTGGGGCATGTTATCACCAATAAAGGGATATATGTGGACCCTTACAAGACAAAGGCAATTGAAGAGTGGCCCAGGCCAACATCTGTAATAGAGATCTGCAGCCTTTTGGGTATAGCTCGGTATTATCGACAATTTTTGAATAAAATTTCATGATGTTCAAACCCAATGACCATGCTGAAACAAAATGGAGTAATGTTTTTCTGGACTCAGGAATGTGAAGACTATTTCAAGGAGTTGAAAAAGAGGCTTATCACTATGATAATACTCACAATCCCAAGAATTGGAGAAATCTTTGTAGTGTACAATGATTCTTCAAAGAAAGGATTAGGTTTTTTTCTGATGAAAAATGATAAAGTGATAGCATATGCCTCAAGGTAGCTTAAAACCCACGACCTATACTATCCTACGCATGATTTGGAGTTGGAAGTAGTGATTTTTGCATTAAAAATCTAGCGGCATTATCTCTATGGGAAGAGGAGTGGTCTATATACTGACCACAATAGTCTCAAATATATATTCACACAAAAAAGAGATTAATATACGCCATCGAAGATGGATAGAGCTCATCAAGGATTCTGACTGTTCAATGAACTGCCATTCTAGTAAGGAAAATAAGGTGGAAAATGCTCAATGTAGAAAGGATCCAACATCTTTATCAATGATGATAATTGAAAATTTTCCTACCTTCTTAGATTTGTATAGGATAGGAATGGGAATCATTTAGGGAGGAACATCATAAATCTTTTCTCGAATGATTTCTCACCATACCTCATGGAGAAAAGAAATGATGCTAAAATAAAAGATGTGGAAATTTTGAAAAGGGTGGAAGCTATCAGAAATGGGAAATCCTCAAAGTTCACAATTGATGAAGAAGGATTTGTATGATTTGGGTCACTATTATTTGCACCATCTGATCCATAGATAAAGAAGGATATTATGAATGACGAATATAAATAAACCTTCTCAGTCCACCCCGGGAGCACAAAGATGTATCAAGATCTATGAGAAAACTTTTGGTGGGACAATTCGAAAAGTGAGATTTTTGAATGTACATAAAATTTTTTGGTATGTCAACTAGTGAAGGTTGAGAGGAGAAAGTATAAGGGGATGATACAACCACTACCTATACTAATATTTAAGTGGAAGAACATTACCATAGACTTTGTCACTGAACATCTAAGGACATCCAAAGGAAATAATGCTATATGGGTCATTGTGGGCCATCTTACAAATACAGCTCACTTTATCACAATTCGAGAGGACTTATCATTGGATCAACTTGCATGGATTTACATTAATGAAGTGGTAAGGCTTCATTGAGTACCACTATCTATTGTATCTGATCATGTTCCAATATTCACCTTAAAGTTCTAAAAAAGTATCCACCATGCTCTAAGCACTGAACTGATCTTTTTTACTGCCTATCATCCTCAAACTAATGTCCAATATAAGTGGACTATTTAGAACTGGAAGTCATGTTGAGAGAATGTTCTATAGAATTAAAAGGAGGATGGGTCCAACATCTTCCACAGGTTGAATTCTCCTACAACAACAGTTTCCACTTGAGCATCCAAATGGAATCATATGAAGCCCTTTAGGGGAAAAGGTTCATAACACCATCATGTTGGGATGAAGACATTGAGTGTAAGCTGTTAGGACCTTAAATGGTTTAAGAAATGGTGAAGAATGTGAAAACCATTCAACAGCATATCAAGGATTCCCAAATTCGACAGAAGAGTTATGTAGAAAATCATTAATGATAACTTGAGTTCAAAGTTGGATACATGTTTTTTCTACGCTTATCTCCATGGAAGAAGGTCACGAGGTTAGGAAATAAAGGGAAATTAAGTCCCAGGTACATCAGTCCCTTTGATTTTATTGATCATATCAGTGATGTGACCTATCTACTTGCACTTCCACCTACCATGGACAAAGTGCATGATATCTTTCCTGTATCTTTATTAAGGAAGTAAATATCAGACCCTTCACATGTACTCTCCTCAGAGGTGGTAAAGTTGGAGGATGATCTTTATTATGAGGAGCAGCAAGTGAAGATATTGGATCGTAGAGATAGATTTCTATGTTACAAGACTACTCACCTGGTCAAGGTACTATAGTGTAACTATAAAGATGAAGAGACAACATAATAACTATTGGAGGCAATGAAGGAAAATTACATGCACCTATTTATTTCCTACAATGTAAAATAAAATTTTGGAGGATAAATTTCTTAAAGGGGGAAGAATGTAACTACCCAAAGTTTTCAATGAAAATTCCCTCCTATAATTATTACACATAATCACATGAAATAAAAACATAATGAACTACTTTATTCTATGAAGCCTTTAAACATAAGTTTTTCACTTCTATGTTTTGAATTTTGAAAATCTGGCATACACGGTTGCGATCAGTTTGTTTTTTTGGAGTCCGATAAGAAAAACATAATTTTTGGTGAGTAGTAACCTACCCTTATGAATAGTAACATACTCTTATGAATAATGATATAACCTAATAAAAATTAACCTTACCTATGATAGTATATAAATAATATTCAAGTGGATGTATGATATTCCTATATCTTGGAATAAGAAAATAAGTGTTTTAAAATTATTTTTTATCAAGTAAATTGTAATTTTAATTAAATATTAAATTAATAATATTTATAAAATTATTTTTGAAAAATTGAATTCATCTTTTCATTCTATAATTCAAAAAATGGTTTGGGTAAATTTTTTAGATTTTTCTAAAATACTTGAATTGTTGATGAATAGTAAAATCAGATAATTCCCAATAAATGCTAAAACCTGAATTTCAGAATCATGCTTGAGTCATGGGAGATGTAAAATGGTATTGGTTATAAATCAAATTAATTTATTAATACTATTGGTCATATAATTATCAATTTTTCTTGTATTATGGAAAAATAATAAACTAATGATTATAATATTATAAAAACCCTCCTCTCCTCCACTATAAATACCACCCATCCTTACCTATTCTCTTCACTTCTCTCGAGACTTTTTTACTTACTTAAGTTCTTCACAAATATCCTCCCAACATCCTTACTCATGTATATTAGATTTTGGTCTCACCAAAAGACCAAAATATATCCCATTAATATGTTATCAAAGGAGATAAACTCAAGAGGTAAATTCCTCTATCCAATTATTTTATTTCCTTTCATGTTATTCTCTTTTCTTGTTTCTTTACTCACCTAAATTATATAAAATGGTATGATAAGTCTAGTAACATAAATTTTATGGAATTATATTATGATAAAGGGATATTTCATCATCATATCTCTTTTCCTTTTATTTTAATGAAATGAAAACACCATTTGAGATGTGTTAATTTAGCATAATCAAGGACGATGGGTTATCGATTTCTATTAGTATCTACAATTCTGGTCATGAAAAAAAATTATGGTTGAAACAAACTATTATATGTGTATTTTTTCATATCTAATGTTCTTTAATCATTGTTCACTCATGATGTAACATAATACAAAAACAAGTTAGTTTTGAGAAAAATCAGTAAAAATTAATTCAATCGTTTATCATTAATGTTTTATATAATAATTTGACTTCACTCTAAGTAAACAAATTAAATTTTTGACCATTTAACCAAATGGATGTTCAATAATATCATATAAATTAATTTATTGAAAACAAATTTCATCCTAAATTTTTATTCGAACATAAATAAGTGAATCGATCATTGAAACCATGTAAGCCAACAGACCCGAACAATGAAATTGAATCTTTTAACCAATCAAAAGAGACTTAAACTAACATAAAAAGTTTATAATAAATAAATTAAATATATAAGAGTTTATATAATTATTAATTAAAAACATATTTTTTTATTCTGGTCATTAATAACTAGTGGAGAACTCCATCAGATTTAAGGTAAGGGATCCTCTCCATTTCACTTATATTCAAGAATGTCCTCTATGCTATGACACTTTATGTGTAATCCCTTATTATGGGGTATAATTTGGAACCTCACCCATACTTCCCTCATGATTTATGTGTGATGATAAATCCCATTATTTCTCATGAAATATCTCTTAAGTACACCTGATGCCATTCAATAATTCATAATGCATTCTACCCGAATCACCTTTACTCTTTTAGGTTGCTCTATATTTCTTATTACCCAAATGAAGTTGTATTTTATTTTTATGTAAAACTTATAAATAATATTTATATGATCCAAACTCATGTTCCAAGATCCATCCCTCATTCTCTTTCAGGGATATACATGTCTTTAAGTGATTCCCTCCTCGATACTTCCCAATAAGCAAACTCGTTTTAAGGGAACTTCCCAAATTTTTACCCAATTTCAAGTGCACTATACCCTCTATTTTATACAAAAATTGTATTTATAAAATCATAATTTTTATTATGAAATCCTTATTGGTTCACATTTACTTTTATATAAAATATTTTTCCCTTTTCTATTTTAAAATATCTTTAGTGTTTCCTTAAAACCGCATAAAATGTTTTAATGATAAGAATTTACTAAATAATCTCCTTATATGTTTTCACTTATATTTTACATCACTTACCATGATATATACCTATTTTACCTTATTAATATCCACTCATGTTTTAATTCCTTTCACTCGTGGACACTTTTATGTTACACCCATTCATTATGCTTTATGCCAAGAATGTGATACCCATTTCTCTCCATGGGTTCCCTTAAATTTATGTACGATTGTTTATGTATAATTATTTATGTTGAAAGCATATTCCTGAACATGTTAAGATGGTTGATACCAGATAGTGCTCCAATGAACTAGGAAAATTTACGTCTCATGATATGTTATGTGCGACAGTCTTGGCGGTTAGCCTTGGCTTGTGCTACTATGTGAAATGATCTTGGCGATTAGCCTTGACTCATACTAAGGTCATGATTTAAGTTTCTTCCACATTTATATGATCCTATGTTTTTATTAATCTATGTTTTTATGTTATGATTACTTATGTCACAAGACTTTTATTTCTTTACGTCATGCATTCTAACCCATGTGCTAAGGATTTATTCTTATTATTATCCCCTTACTGGGCTTTGAGCTCATCCATTTATTCAGGTTATCCCTAGGTTATCCTATGAAGATGTACGAGAAAAATGGAAATTATGGTCTTTTTATTAAGACTATGTATAGAAAATTTATATTTAGTTCCTTGTTTTCAGTTTTATGTACCTAGGCTTCAAAGACACTAGACTTCACGATCGTTGAATTTTACTCTGATGTATAATTATTCTTAAAATCATATAATGTTATATGTAAAATTATAGGGTATCAATAATGTATTCACATTTCTAATGATAATTTTAAAATTAATTTTTATGTTATTTCTTTCCCCTTTCATAAGAGTAATGAATTAGACTTAGTAAGTTATGGGTGTGGCCCAACTTATCCCATCGATACATCAGTAGGTCTCATGAGACAAACTAGTGTCTTGGCACAAGGCCTTGACAGTATGGTTATTTATGGTCTTAGAACGAGGCCTTGATGGTCTAGTTATGATGTCTGACATTATTCATTCCATAATTATGAGATTAGTTATTGATAATAAATTTTATTATTCAAATAGTATAATATACATATGAATGTTTAATGGAATCATTTGATTTATTATCACCATATTATATTCAAGTTTATGTTTAAAAGGATTGTATTTTAGTTTTATACTAGACTTAAAATACTATGCTTAATTATGAAAGCTTATACTATATTGTTTAACCATACTGAGCATCTAATCTCACCCATTTCATTTTTTTATCCTAGGATTCCAAGAAGTGTTTTATGGTTGATATACAGGGTTAATCTAGGAGAATAATAGTGTTATCAAAGGACTATCTATGTTGTATTTTATATTTGGAATTTTATTGTAATGTTCATGTTTGTAATATATTTTCCAATACCACTAATGTTATTGGTACTTCAGGATTTTATTCCTTATAATGCTTCCAATGTATTAAAATAACTCATCATCTTAGGGAATTTGGGTTCATGGCATTACAAAGGGTGACGAGCAATGATCATAATTGGGTAGTGATTAGTGGTATATTTGATCTCTTTGACCAATATGCAAACAATACTTTCCCCAATGATTTTTAATTTACATCTTATTTAACTGAGAATCAGTGTTAAATATCATTTGGTTCATGTTAATGATAAAAACCGAATTGCAAGATGGCATGTTTTTTATTTTATATGGTTTAATAAAAACAAGATTATATGTATGATATATAATATTGATTTTAGTTTGAATTTAAATTACCTAAAACTTTGTATGGAATGTTTTGGTTCGTGTAAAATGGAAAGGTTTAAATATTATACATTTCTTTGTATGGACTGTTCTATGTATTGATTACTAATATCCAGGGATTTTCTGGGGCTAAAGATTTTACAACTATCTTTTTTTTAATTAGAATTTATCAGTGGTTTAAATTGTCGCTAAATATTGCATATTAATTTTATTGGTGGTTTAAACTGCTACTCTATATTGATTTTTTCTCCATAGTTTTAACCACCACTAAATATGACTCACTATTAGTTTGTGGTAGTTTTTTTTTCATTTTTTTGGTGGTTTTCCAATCTAAAAATATTTAGGATTTAACATCGGTTTAAAAAAATGAAAAATCATCACCATATTTTTTGTTGGAAAACTATCACTAAATTTATGTTCTATGATTATTATAAGAAACCACTAATAAATGGATAGAACCACCATGTGTTGGATTTCGACACTAAATTTTGCGGCAATTTTTTGAAACCACCACAGAAACAGTTTGTGGCAGTTTAAACCACCACCACAACAAAAAAACCACTACAAACAACTGATTTTATTATGGTGTATCAATTGATGTATCCTTTAATTCCCCATATTCAAACCAATTTATGATATTTTTTCAATCTCTATGAACTCTTAAATATCTCCATTTGTATTTATTGGAAATAATATATATTTATTATAAATAATTAAAGAAACACAACCATAAACTTATTTTTTCACTATAGGGAAACTTATATGAACCATTACCTCCATGGTTACTCCTAAAATGAATATAATTTCACCTACCATTATAAGAATTCCTCTCAAATTATTATCTCAATTTTTTTAAAAATACAAATAAATGAAAGAGATAAAATAAGGAAATGAACTCAAAGAAATTTTAGAAGAGATTTCACTCCCAACAACCCTCTAAAGTGTTGAAAGGTATCCTTTATTAGGGTTTTTGAAAATATATATAAAACATTGTACTTTATTGAAAAATACTCTAGGAAAATCCCAATGATTTATAAATTCTCCTTAATGATCTACTACTTTATATATATATAATTCAACTAAAAATATTTCACCAGATCATTTAACAAACTGATCACACTTTGATTTTAATTTTTAATCATCAGTGGGTATGTAACTTCATCATTTTTGTATTTGAGTTGTTATTTCACCTACAATATTGAGTTGTGTCTTGTGATACCACAACATATTTATATTTTTTTACTTAAGGTGCCTGAATTTTTCTTTTTAGGGCATCATGAAATGCATCTTCATGTAATAAATAATGCACCACTAAAATATTATGTTCATTTAATCATACCACTTTCCAAATAGTCAATGGAAAATATTATTCTATAAACATGTGAAGTTTTCATACCTCAATTATTAATTTAGAGTTCCATTATTATAATACATGATATGATTCACTATCATGTGATGTGATTCATTTCAGTTTCTTTATAATAGAGAAAAAAGTATAAAAGCAAACATTATTTCATGTCCTGAAATGGTATAGTAGAGTAGGATTATGGTTATTCTTTTAATGTCCCATTGATATAAACTCCACCCTTCTTTATCCAAATTAAATATAGTCCCAAGTGTTATAGGAGTTGAGGATATCTTTTGTTTGTTCCATTCCAAAACTACTTTAATAACTCACAATCTTATTTTTTATGATGGAGAAATATAATCGATTATGTTCAAGACATGAAAACCAAAAAATAATTACATTTAACTTGTCATAATAATTTAAAACATCTTTCTCTTTAGGGAAGGAAAATCTTCACATGTCTTCACGTCATTTCTAGAAAACATAATTTCATCAACATACATAATCACAATGAGTGGGTTTGTGTTATCTCCCTTGACATATAGATTGAAATCCATATTACCTTTCCTGAAATTAATGATCATTACAATATTTTATAACTCGAAATACCATGCTCAAGGAAATTTTTTAAGCCTGTAAAGATAATTATTAAACTTTCCTGCTCATGGTTCATCACCATTAAGAATAAATCCTACTTTTTATTAAATTTTAACTTCTTTCACAGGTTATATATTCATGGAGGCTCACTTCACATCCATTTTAAGAAAATTATTATTCATTTGAGTGCATATCACAAGAAAAATTAAAATTATTTCAAACCATACTACTGGATAAAAAATCTCATACAAATATATACCTATAATTTTATATTACCCTTATAAAATAAAATTATCTTTGTTCTATGATAATTTCCATTTCAAATTGTAATTTTTTTAGAAAAATTGGGTTATATTAATCACATTTCTATTTTTTGGACACAAAACTGACTCAAAAGAATCATTTTCCTTAATTTTATCATGCTCTTTTTCCATCACTATAATTAAATTCTCATATTGTAATGATTTATCAGAATTATTTGTTTGAACTTATAAAAGTATGTTGGTATGATTGGAATTCTTAAAATATCTTTAGATTTTAATTTTATTAATATATCACCAAGTATGTTTTTTGGATTTAGATATTTTTTAGGTTTTGAGAGAAATAAACCTATATTATATATACCTTTATTGTCACTAGGAATTCTATAATCAATATGAGAATCATCTAAAACCATTATACAAAACGAATTATTCATGTGTTTTCTATCACCATATCTATTAGCTTTTTTAAACACACTATCAATGGGAAATGATGTTCTTAGAGTAAAATGATCCTCCAATATGTTTACATCAGAACTATCAATTACATTTTTTATATTTATATTATAACATTGATGAATCCTTCTACCAAATTTATAACCATGAAATATCACATAAATAGGTTTCCCATAAACTTTTACCAAATATATTCCTATAATATTTATGTAATAAGGTAATCTGAATAACGGTAACCACTTAGAGTTATTATTATTCTCAAAACACATCCATATGCTGTGTCAATTTTGTTTGGATAACATAGGCTTTGGATGATAATGTAGACAACCAATATAGTTATTTTTCTTAAAAACATTTTTTAAAGGTCCATGATTATATTACATGGTTCTCCCAATGTCAAAAAATTTATAATTTTTTCCTTTTTAATGATCTATTTTAATGTAAAATATAGAGTAATATATTCATGCCTTATTCTATATTTCTCAATATATGCCTAAAAATTTTAATTTTTGTCTTTGGATCAACTGTTCAACTGAAATAATTTGATATCACATCACATTTGGTTATGAAAATATTAAAAAACATTTTAAACCTGTCAAGAAAGTATGATTTAATCACCATAAAACAAACATAAGTTTTATGAATAAAATCACAAATAAAATAAATGAAGTACTTATCATTGTTTTTTGAAATCGAACACATTAAACCACACACAATTGGGTGTCTCAATTAATGTGGATCTTAATTTTGATTTTCACCTTTTGAATAATTTCCATTATATTTCCTTTATTACATGTATAATAATAATTGAGTATATTATTATTATTCATTGGTATATTTATCATATTCTTATACTTTATAGAATTTTTAATGATTTTTTACCTAAGTGACAAAGTTTTATATGATAAAGCTCATTATATTCCTCGTTACTAATGTAGAAATTGTTTTGATTTGTATAAATCTAGAATATATAGTCACTTATTTTTTGTACCTTCATGATGTTTTTTTCATACTCAATCCTCCTAAAAACCCATTCATTATTCTAAAACTTCATTTCATTCTCATTCTCACAATGTTGAGAAACACTCAAGAGAATTTCCCTCAACCCATCAAAAAAGAAAATATCAATTTATTAAAATTTATTTTCACTAGTTTTGGTTTTTCTCTAAAATTTTACATAAAAAGTTCATTCATTTTAGAAAGTTTCATCTCCCCCATCATACCTAAAAATTTACATCAAAAAATTTATCATTTTGGTTATGTTTTCTGAGAAATCACAATCCAAAATCCATATTTTTTCCTATTCAAATTATTATAGGCTACCTTAACCACCATATATTACTCTTGGTCACTCCTTATATAATTATTTTTGATGTTGTTATTTAGTTTAAACTACTTCATTAGTATTATAAGGAACCTGTTTGTAGTTTACTTGCGTTGATCACACCTTCTAAAAGTTTCTTTATGAATAAAAAAAAAATTTTACAAATTCAATTTCTCTATTAGATGTTGTCTTAGTTGATATATCTTGACTTTTTATTGACTCTCCCTAAAATAATTAACTAAATTTTATTAAGATAAATAAATATTTTACCAACACACATATTATTTGTGATTGTACAATACATCACACCAATATCCCCCTTCTAATTAAAATCTATACAGTTAAGAATACTTTTTCTCAAAATATATTCATATATTTTTCTTTATATCTAACCCTATCTACTTTTTTAAACATCATCATGCTTAGGAAATATCTCCTTCACATTCAATTTTCCCTTAGTCTTGGTATCAACTTACTTTATCTTCCATATCACATTTATTTTTGGATTTTATGTATGAGTACATTAAGTAAAATTTAATGAATTATATTTATTTGGAAAATTAAACAATGTATTTCCCTTCTTATCACTACTAACACTGAATTTATTGGAAAATTGAGTGCCCATTGTGATGATAATTAATTCTTAGGTAAATAATCATGTTTATTAGAATCATCAACAACCTTATGTCCAAATATAGAAAAATCTTTAACATACCTGATTTAATTTTTAAAATAAAAACTAAACATTCTTCAAAGAATTCATAGATTCAATAAACATTAACTTAAGGTCTTTAAATGTATTATTATTGAATAATATTTTTATTATAGTAACCTTAGACATATTTTTTTATTCTTATAATATTTCATTAGTAGAGACCATATATCTTAAGAACATTATTTATATCTCATTTATTTCCATAAAATCTAATGTTTTAGGGTAATTATATAATGTTTCATTCTCTTTTCTCGTGTATGTTTTCTTCATTTCAAAATTCAAATTTTACTTTAGAAAACTATTATTATAATTCTCAATTAAAACACATGGTGTTTCTTCTTCATCATTATACTCTTTGATACTTCCTTCTTCTCAACCTCATATTTAAGGTAATGGTCATGGACTTTAAGTGTAGGGGATCCATGGAGTTTCTGGTTCAAAACTCAATAATAGTGCGATGGGTATGGGTATTATTATGGATGGTCATGGATTAGGGATTTTAGCCTTCAATGTTTTCTAGAGTGAAGGAATTTTTTGAGGAGAGAAATCTTGTGCCTTACTCATTGGCCTCTCTATTCACAAGGATAAAAATTTCTCTTTATCTATCATAGAAGCATACTAAAATTTTATCATAAATTTTATGTGTCTCTTTTCTCCATATCAATGGTCTATTTTTTATCACATTTGAGATGTAGGAGGCTGATCAATCAGAAATTTATGACGTAATATACATGGTGTGTGAGGAACAATATTGCCTAAATCATAAATTCTAATGAAGTTGACTCTTCATCCCTTATAAATTATTCCTCATTTAAATCCTTTATCTAGTATTATAAAGGAATTATATGTGGGGATTCCCCTGGTCTCCACTATTTCATTCCCTATGAAATAATGGTGACCATGTTTTTAAATGGGTATGGTGAACCCCCCCCACGCTTTTTTATTAAACCAACAAATACCTCATTTTAAATTTGTTGATAGGTACCCCTTACATGACCTGAAGGATCAATAGCCCATAGGCCCACTATAATGTTATTCCAAAGGTCATATTACTTAAAACCAATTTTTCAAGTCCAATAAGCCCATTTTTAATCTAAATTTCTCTTCTATGAATTGTAATGCTAAATTACCCATCACATAAATAGTTCATACAATAGTTCCCACCACCACTTCAGTGTCACTACTTCTACTTTTCAACTACTATAACCTAAAAAATTGCCCTGATATTAGGGTCTATAAGAGGTTTAACCCCCAACCTCATGTATTCTGATGTCGTCTCCTTACCACTAAACCAACACCCTATCATTAATAAATCATATTTTTCTTATTTCTCTTTTACTTATAACAAAAATATATCTTTCATTCAAGTAAAATTATGATGTCATTATACTTCTAATCCATCTTTTTCATGATCAATTTCAACAAAAAAGATAAAATATAATGTTATCATATAAATTAAAACTTTTTTGATATATTGAATTTTCCTTTACCTTCAAAATATTTTCACCCCCTTCAATAAATTATCACTTTATTTCTCTAAAATGGCCATTTAGATTGATCATCCTTTTACTCTTCTTGAGGCTTCATGGGAAAACTTGATAACAAGTTTAAATTTTTTTCAATAATTAAAACACTTAAAAGTTATTTTGACCTTTTTTTAACCTTTGTATCATTTCATTCCTATAGAGAGAATTTATATGAATTCAATGAAAATCATGTAAGTATTTTTCAACTTGAATTTTATCATCATGATCCCTTTTTGGGTCAATTATATTTGAGATTTTAAAATAATTAAACGTAGTATTTTTTTAGATGTTAATTTTTTTTCTATAAGGTTATAACTTATCTCATCTTATAAAATATAATTAAATTTTTATCTTCAAATAAATAATAATCAAATAAATATTCATTATCTAATAATTATATTTTAGAATTAAATATATCCAATATAATTCTCATCAATTTCTTAACCATGTTAGATTCCTAAAAAATGTCTCTGTATCTTCTGATTAAGATAAGAAGTTTGTTCACCCAAAGTAATAATTCATCAAAAATATTTTCTTATCCTATTTTAATATCCCAAAATTGAACACGAAATATTTTAATCATGAATATTTGGCCTCTTTATCTTCTTCATGAATGTAATTAATCTCTCACCAAATTGTATTTAGTGATTTGGAACCCATCAATTGTGTCAACTCTTTCCAAAATAAGGAAGATAGTAATATTTTTGACACTCCCCCATCAACTTCAATATTATTATTATATTATAATATAATATTTTTTCTAACTCCATAATATGTAAAACATCCATAGTGATATAAGAAATGTCTACGATAAGTGGTGGAAGATATAGAACTGTCCTCTATCTATCCATTAATAAAATAATTTTATATTAAAATTGGGAATACCCTTATTCTTGATGGAATTAATATTATATATTTAATATGATATGAATAATATATAACAAATTCAAATCCATTGGAATACCTATAATTTTCACTATGGTGAATCAGTGGTCACAAAAAAACATAGTAAAATATAATTATTCCAATAATAGTTAAATTATAGGATCAAAAAATGAAACTCTAAAATCAACTGTGATAAGACCTATAGAACAAGTAATAATTCATGTCGAACAAGAGATTTTTATAATGTTCACTCTCTATTTCTATCAAATGGATAATCATTGGTGTTAGGATGTTTTGATCCAATATACCGTGTCTTTATATTATTATAAAAATGATCATGGTAATATATTAATCATATGGACTTGAACTATAATACAATAATGATAAAACAAGTGTTAAAAAATATATTAATTTTTTTCAATCCTCTTTAAGTACCTCCAAGTAAAAATCATGTTATTATACTCATTATTCTCCTCAAAACAATCTCGATTTCCATAAAAACGATCCTCTAAATTTTTTTATAGCTCTCTCAATGTTTTGTCAAAATTTTCAAACTTGATCTAAACTTTTATACACTTAAAAAATAATGCTAAAATTCCTTGATTTATGGTGTAACATCTGGAAAATTTTATATCTAAAAAATCATTGATTATATATCTTAATAAATATATGAAATATTTAATAATATATATAAAATACCAATTATTATTAAACTAATTATGTTTGATTCTTTATACCATGTTTTAATCCATTTAGTCATGAAAAACACTTAAAATCGTCACAAATTCCCCATAGCATTACCTGATAAAACATAAATGCAAAATTTTGGCCTCTAATTCAAGTAATAAATAAAGAAACTATATCCTATAAAATTATAGAATAAAATAAAATGATATAGTGATATATAATAAAATATAAATTGAGTATATCAAGGTAATTCATAGAAATACACCAGAATTTTTTCTTTAAACATGAATATATTGTAACCTTGCAATGTGGTGCGATAACTATGTATGAGTTATTTCATAAAAACATAAGAATTAATCTTGATTAAATTTATTTTAATTGAAAAATTATTTTCATGTATGTGAAATACACTTTTTTGCACTATCCCATTATGATGTAATGTACACTGTATTATGTCATGATTTTTTCAAACTCAAGAAATCTTTAGTCCTTTACTTCGACATATCACCAATAAATCTAAAAATTTTACATAAGAATATTGGAAATATATATAATATGAAACCATTATTAAACTAATGAATAAATTATTTCAAGAGATAGTCCATAAAAAAATTATAATATGAGAGTTAATTAAATAACACATTGTAACGACCCGAATCTGGAGCCCCTCAACTGGTGCCCAGTGCCTGGTTCGCCACATGACCTCAAGAGCATTTCCCCAAATTCCAGTGGCTGCCGACTAGCAGTGAGGTCCTTGGTATGTTATTGGGAAAAATATGCCCTCATTTGGTAAGGTATACAAGGTACAGGAAATAAAAGTCAACAGTGGAAAAAGTTTATAACATACAACAACTAAAACTAAACATCGGAAGGAATGTATAATATAATAATGATGCATCATGGTACATGTATCTAAGGAAAGTAGCTAACACAACAACATGCTGAATACAACTGAGAAACAAGGTCCTAAAAGAAAACATCAACTCCAGCAGCATCTCAAGCCTATGTTCGGTTCTATGCTCCCCATCCCCAACTAGAAATCATGTACCTGAAGTAGAAGGGCCAAAATCCCTATCCACACCTGCAACCATATAACCTGTTTGGGCCGAAAAGAATGACCCAAACAGGGTTTGAGACTAATCTCAGAAAGCAATCACTACATGATCTGTGACCTACTGTCAGTGAGCAATATAGCAAAAGTAAAGGAAATAAATGCAGTAGAGAAACAGGGGTACTCTAAAGTAAAAAATCCTACCAATATCCATTCAAATTTATTTATTAGTTTAATTCACTAAATAAATTATCAACCAAGGAATCTAGAAAACTACTCTATATTCTCAAGGTATAGCAAGTAACACAACATATATCTCAAGAGACTACCTAAACTACAAGCAGTACGAAACACAAGCTTGTTCTTTGGCTTGGTGGACTCATCACAACCAACCAAAAAATCTTCACACTGACTCTCTGGGTGGCTCATACTGGAAGACCCCTATATTCAAGTAATCATACAAAGACACAAACACTCTGGGAAGCTCTCACCGTCAATTCCCATGTGGTCTGGAAACGATAGCTATAGAATATCTAAGGAAAAACTTATGTATAATTCCACCTATAGTCTTAATACGTAACTAAGGAAACTCTAAAGAAGCAAAAAGTCCCATTATTGTAGGTCATCTGAATGATTCTAATTTATAACAGACTTTTTATGGAATCCCTTAATCATCAGTTCCCTCTTTAGTATACCGCACCAGTTTCACACAGCCTGGTACAGTCTAGTCGTGCATAATCAACTATCAGCAGCACTATGCAAGTTCAAAAACTACATCGCTAATAGATAAAATGATTCAAAAGCAAATAAACAGTAGGAAATCCATGCAATCAATTATACCAAGGTAGGAAAACAGTGCAATAAGGTATTCCTCACAGGCATCCTAAGCCAAACTGCGATAAACATCCAAAACAGGCGGAACACCCATGGGGTGATCCTCAAACATGCTAACAAGAAATTATCAATCACTTAATAACCCCAAGAATATATGCAATATAAGGAAGATAATAATAAAAGATCAAAACCCTAACCTGAGATACCCGATACATGGGTATCCGGTACTTTTCTACAAAAAACTCAAAGAATTTCAATGTTGGACAACAAACCACCTACCTTGATCCTAGGAGATAGATATACATGAACCTCAATGTTTGAATCAACCTATAATGGAGAATATCTGCAAAAATATCTAGGAAATTCATCCTCAGGTAACTCTCACAAGAGAAGGAATCAGGAAACGTGGCCAAAGAGGAACCAAGAACTCACCGCTGTGATTCTATTGCAACCAACGACGTTCGATTCGAACAGTAGGTGACCGATTAGGGATTCGGAGAAGATCCGACCTCCTCGGATGATATGGACATAATTAGGTGGAGAAGAATATGAAAATAGGTTTAAGACGCGACCCCGGTCCAATTAATGAAAAAAAAGATAAGTACACTCTTCCTTTCCGTACACTGCATTAAGCGGCCACCACATCACCGATACACACCGTGTCTGTGGCCCGGACACGGCCAGCACACGGCCTCACGCAGGAGAAAAGTAAATAACAAGTACTCTTAAAGTACACAGTGTGTACTTATAAAATTTCCATATTTTCTTCTTTTTTTCAAAAATGACCAGAAACGGAAAAACATACCTGATATGAAGATCCGGGTTCTTAGAAACTCCCCCCTTAAAGAAATTCATCACCGAATTTCCCTAACATGGTGGCGAAGAAGAAACCTCGAACAACTCTAGCCACTTTGATCACATATCAACCTCCGTCTCCCAAGTCGCGTCCTGTACACAGTCGTGCTGCCATAGTACCTGTACCAGAGGAATAGACCAGCCACGAAGTATATTTTCACTATGATCAACAATCCTGATAGGATTCTCCTCGAACGATGCATCCCGCTCCAGTTCAACCTCCTCATGTTGAAAAACATGAGACGTGTCTGAGAAATAGCGGCGAAGCTGAGAAACATGGAAGATGTCATGCATAGCCTGGTACCTCTGAGGCAACTACAACCTATAAGAAACCATCCCGACTCTCTCTATAACCTCAAACGGCCCAGCGTATCTCAGTGAAAGCGTACTCTGTCCCCTGATCCTCTTGTGTCCCATCGTCAGGGTAACACATAGGAAAACGTGATCCCCAACCTTAAAATCCAAAGGTCATATCCACTGATAAGCATAAGATTTTCTGTTGAGACTGTATAGTAACCATCCATTTTTGAATCAACTCCACCTGCTTTGTGGTCTCCTGAACAAGACGAGGTCCCAGCATAGCTGCCTCTCCTACCTCTATCCAACACAAGGGTGATCGGTAGGACCTACTGTACAAATCCTTGTAAGGTTCCATCTGAATAGTTTCTTGAAAACTATTATTATAGGAAAGCTCCACTAGAGGTATTTATCTCTCCCAAGAACCTCCAAAATCAAGGACACATGCTCGTAGCATGTCCACTAGCACCTGAATCATGCGCTATGACTGGCCATCTGTCTGGGGATGGTAAGATGTACTCAGAAGTACCTGTGTACCCAAAGCCCTCTATAGCCCTTTCCAGAAATGCGACGTGAAGCGGTCATCCCTATCTGAAATGATAGTACTCAGAACCCTATGCAAGCATACAATCTCACGGATGTACAAACATCCATGCTCATCAACACCGAAGGTCTCCTTAATCTTCAAGAAGTGAGCAACCATCGTGATCCTATCAATGACAACCCATACCGCGTAATTCCCTCGAGGCAATCTCGGTAACCCTATCACGAAGTCCATCATGACATCATTCCACTTCCTCTCGGGAATGGGTAGCTACTATAAAAGCTCTGCCAGTCGCTGGTGCTCTGCCTTCACCTGCTGACAGGTGGAACATCTCCTGAAAAAACCAGCAACATCTCTCTTCATACCTCGCCACCAATACTGGAGGTGTAGATCACGATACATATTGGTGATGCCAGGATGAACTGCCTAGACTGAGGAATGAAAGTCTCACATCTTCTCCTCACGTATATCTTTTGGAACCCATACGTGCCCCTGGAAATGCAAGATCTCATCCTCACCTATGGTCCATCCAGGAAGTGGGTCCTCTCTTGACATGCTTTCCCGTTGGACTAGGCCTTCAGAATCTGATAAATGCCTCATTCGAACTTGGTCGAGAAGCATAGAGGTAACAACTACATAAGAAAGGAAAGTCTTCCCCTGTCTTTCATGAGCCTCCAAATGCATCTCAAAGAATAGAGCCATAATCTTCCACTCACTACTGGCCTCCTGAACTGCATGTATCTTAGTCCTCCTACTCAGTGCATCAGCCACTAAATTTCTTTTCCCAAGCGGATAGTCAAGATCGAAATCAAAAGAATGCAGGTACTCAACCCACCTCCACCATCTCAGATTCAATTCATGATACGTGAAGATGTACTTGAGGCTCTTGTGGTCGGTATACACCACAAAATTCTCTCCCGAGAAGATAATGTCTCCAAAAACGCAAGCATGAACAACTGCAGCCAACTCCAGGTCGTGCGTAGGATAGTTACTCTCATGTGGCCTCAACTGCCGAGATTCGTATGCAAGAACATGATCCTCCTACATAAGCACTGCTACAAGCTCGATGCCAGATGCATCACAGAAAACTTTATAACTCTTTCCTGGCTCCGACAAGACTCGAATCAGTGTTGAATTCAATCTCCCTTTCATCTCCTAGAAGGCTGAATCGCAGGATTCTGACCAAACATACTTCGCCCCTTTCTTATTCAAGCCCGTCAATGGCGCTTCTAGGCATGGGAAGTCCTGTATAAACCACATATAGTAACCAACCAGCCTTAAGAAACTTTGTACCTCGAAAATGTTCTTCGGCTACTCCCTGGTGACTACTGATGTCACCTTCTTTGGGTCTGCTGATACTCCCATATCTGAGATGACATGACCCAGGAAGTGAACCTCGTCTATCCAAAAGTGTAACTTTGAGATCTTAGCATATAACTGATGCTCTCTTAGTTTACTCAAAACAATATTAATATGGTTAGCATGGGAGTGTCGAGTGTGAGAGTTCACCAAGATGTCATCCACGAAATCCACCATGAAATAATCCAAGTAAGGATGGATAACTCTGTTCATCAGCACCATGAAAACTGCTAGTGCGTTCGTGAGACTGAAAGACATAACCAAATACTCATACAGACTATACCTGCTTCGGAAGGTTGTAAGAGGTATATCAGATGGTCTGACACGCAACTGATGGTAGCCGAATCTCAAGTCAATCTTTGAGAACACTCTAGCTCCTTTAAGATGATCAAATAGATCATCTATCCATGGAAATGGATATCAGTTCTTGACCATCAACTGGTTCAGCTTCCGATAATCCGCACAAAGCCTAAGGGTGTCATCATCCTTCTTCACAAATAGGACAGGCGAACCCTAAGGAGAAGTACTGGGTCAGATGAAACCCCTCATCTACAACTCCTCCAACTGCTTCTTGATCTTCTGCAACTCAGGTGTAGCCATCCTATAAGGAGTAATGGACACTGGTGCCCCTCCTGGAAAAAGCTCTATAGAGAATTATACCTCTCACTTCGGAGTAAAACCTGAAAAGTCTTCTAGAAAGACATCTGGAAAGTGATTAACCACCAGAGAAAAACTTACCTGAGAAGTCCCGTGGTCATCCAGATATAAGCTATCAATCTGGGCCGTAGCACCACCCAACCCATGATGCTCTGGTCCAGCTTTGCTCTCCTGGACATCCCATTCACCCTTGTGAATAAAACATCCTCCCTCTAGTGATGTGAAACTCACCCTGCGGAGATAGAAATCGACAAAATCTTGGAAGGGAACTAACCAGTTCATCCCAAGAATGACATCATAGCCTGCCATCTCCAAAACATAGAGAATCCAAAAAAACAACACCTACCAACCTATAGGGGGAAGTCTAAGCACTGACGCATGCTAGAAGTTCTAATTCCCAAGAGAGTTTCTAGAGTCATCATATCCTCATAAGTATAAACAGTAAGTCTAAGGCCTTCCGTAGTATGCATAGAAATAAAGCTATGAGAAGATCTTGTATTGAAAATTGCAGAGGATAAAACTTAGGATACTAAAATCATACCTCGAACTATAGAAGGTCCAGGATCCTGCTCCTGATGAATCTTCCTACAGCAAAAGTCTGGCCTGTACTGCGGACCTGTGTAGCAGCCTGAGATCCCTATACTGCTCCTCCCTGATCCTGACCACTGCATCCACGACCTCTACCCTGGCCTGAACAACCTAAATAACTCCAGCCCCTAGTATTCAGTAGAACTAGTAACCTTGCTCTTGTACGCGGAGTCGAAACTAATCCTCCATCACTAGTTGCTGGAAAACGAACCTTCCAGAAGCGTTGTAGATGACCCATCATGCCGCATGATCGACACTCAACTGGGTCCCTCGAGCACTGGGGATTCTTATGCCCATAATTCCACAGTGATAACACAGCACGTGGTTTCTAGAGGGAAGATCCCATCTACCAGAAGGAATACCTTGCTTCCTCGAGTCACCTCATGTAGACTCTCGGTGGCACTTCCTGTTGTCTGTCTGGAGAGAATCAGCCCTGGATGCTGAACCGACCAGGTCCACCGCTCCAGCCTCCCTCAAGTTTATCTCCGTAATAAGCACCTAGTTGACTATCAGAGTGATATAAGTCAACTTAAAGATGTTCATTTTTGACTTGATGTCCGGTCTGAGTCCTTCCTCAAAATTATTTTCCAAAAATAGCTCGTCATTCCTCAGAATGGTAGTGAAACATTGTAACTATGTAAAGCGTGAGGAATAATCCATAACTGTGAGAGTACCCTGCTGCAGGTTCATGAACTCTCTGGCTCTATCATCCCTCAGTGTCACTGGGTAGAAGGTGTCATAGAACGTACTCTGAAACTCATCCCAATCCATAGCCTGTCGGTGCCCTGTCTGCGAAACCACATCCCACCATCTCTTGGAGGAATCTCGAAGAATATAAGTCATGAGCTTCACTCTCCTCTCTAGAGGTGTCTCCAGATGATCAAATATGGTCATCATGGCCTCTAGCCATGACTCCATATCTTGAGTTCCTCCATCCCGTGTGAACATGGGAGGCTGTTGCGGTTGAAAAAACCCGCGTCTGCTCTGCCATAGATGGGGCAGGATGCTGAGCTCCCTGTAAGGTCTACAGGAATATCATGAAACCCTCTCTAAATTGAGTGTCGACACCAGTGTCTGGAATCACAGTAGGTTCCATATCCGGAACGATAATTGGAACTACTGGTAGTCCCTGATCTGCCATATCAGGCATACGGTCACTACCTGGTTCCTTCCATGCAACGAGAGGACGTCTTGGTGCCATATCTCTAATGATGAACATAGATGAATGTTAAGAGAGAAAAATGGAATAGGAGAGATATACCTTAAAATTTGGAAAAACATGACTACACGGCGTGTAGTACTACTACACGATGTGTTTCTTAAAAGTTTAACCTGGGTGTGTACCTTGTCCATACCTATCTATGTAAACAACCCAGCTACACGATGTGTTCTTAAACTACATGGCATGTACTAACCCTTTTTCTCCCTACTCGTTCACTCCTACACAACTAGAAACATGGACTATCCCAGTAGGAAACTACATGGTGTGCTTGTCCACTACATGGTGTGTCCTTAAGATCTCTCCCCTATTTGTGTCGTTAGTCACACTGACTGGTACACGGACCACTAGTAAACGACATGTCAAAGGAGACACAGTGTGTACTTGACATGCCTTACCTGCCCCATGTAGTTAGTGACACAGCTTGACACATGGTCGACACTACACAATGTGTTCCATACAGACACGCCATGCACTTGAAGGAAAACCTCGGCCTGTATTGTTCGTGACACGACCGGATACCTATTTCAGACTACACGGTGTGCTAGGATGGTACACAGCGTGTTCCTATAAGAAACTTTACAACCATTTGTCTCTGCCCAACACAGTCAGAGACACGAGTAAAAACTACATAGTGTGTATCCATAAAGTACACGCCGTGTATTCTGGGTTTTTCTGGACAGTAGCCTCGAAACTACACCGGAGCCCAGAAAACACAGAAAACAAGTGTTAAGGTGCCAAATTCCGATCCGTGGGGGCCCATACTCCCCGCAAATCAAATGTTGACATCATAAAAATGGATATAATAAGTGAAAATAATAACAACTCATGATACACTAAATTCTAATCCTTGATGGCCCATAACAACACTAAGACCAAAGTTTGGCATCCATGATAAAGAAGCTCTAAACAAAAGATACCCTATCAACATAGCAGGTATTCTATCACAACAGCTATCACAACAACTTGCATCTTCTATCACAAATTCTATCACAACAGAAGGAAAATTCTAATGAAATCTAGATGGAATGGAAAAATGCATGACATATGATTTTATAACAAGTGACTATATGATGCCTAAGATGGAATACCCTCATCTAATCGGGTTGCAAAAAAATAGAACCACAATCATATAGACAGTAATAACACAAAACAAGTGCACCACCAAACGGTGAAATCAATTAAACTGTAACATTTACAAAAACTCAAAAACTGGAATATACGAGGTAATCTAGAATTTTCCCTATACACGGGTTCTAGAACGCCCGGGCATAGTTATTTACCATTTCCCAATTCCTTCCTATCCCTATATAATGTTGCTAAATAGTATGTTAATATAAAAGTAAAGAAACTTCTCTGATACCACTTTGTAACGACTCAAATCCGGAGCCCCTCAACTGGTGCCCCGTGCCCAGTTTGCCACATGACCTCAAGCGCATTTCCCCAAATGCCAGAGGCTACCTACTAGTAGTGAGGGCCTTAGTAAGTTTTTGGGGAAACAATGCCCCCATTTGGTAAGGTATACAATGTTTAGGAAATAACAGTCAATAGCGGAAGCAGTAAACATCGTACAACAACTGAAACTAAACAATGGAAGCAATGTATAATATAATAATGATGCAGCATGGTACATGTATTTATGAACAGCAGCTAACACAACAATGTGATGAATACAACTATGAAACAAGGTACTAAAATTAAACAACAACTCCAGTAGCATCGCAATCCTAAGCTCGGTCCTATGCTCCCCAGCTCCAACTAGCAATCATGTACCTAAAGTAGAAGGGCCAAAATCCCTATCCACACCTGCAACCATATAACCTGTTTGGGATGAAAAGCATGACCCAAACAGGGTGTGAGATTAATCCCAGTAGGCAATCACCACATGATCTGTTCCCTACTGTCAGTGATCAATATAGTAAAAGTAAAGGAAATAAATGCAGAAGAGAAACAGGAGTACTCTAAAGTAAACAATCCTACCAATATCCATTCACCTTTATTTATTAATTTAATTCACTCATTAAATTATCAACCAAGGAATCTAGAAAGCAACCTTATATTCTCAAGGGATTGAAAGTAACACAACAGGTATCTCCGCAGACTACCTAAACTACAAGAAGTACGAAACACAAGCTTGTTTTGTGGCTTGGTGGACTCATCACAACCAACCAAACAATTTTCACACTGACTCTCTGGTTGGCTCATACTGGCAGACCCCTATAGTCAATTAATCATACAAAGTCATATACACTATGGGAAGCTTTCACCATCAATTCCCATGTGGTCTTGCAACGATAGCCATAGAATCTCCGAGGAAGCACTTACATCTATTTCCCCCTATAGTCTCGATACATAACTAAAGAAACTTTATGGAATCACAAATTCCCATTCTCATAGGTCCTGAGAACGATTATAATTTATAACAGACTATCTAGGGAAACCCTTAATGGTCAATTACCTATTTTTTCTATCACACCAGGTTAACACAGCCCTGAGAAGTCTAGTCATGTGTAATCGACTATCAGCAGCCCTAAGTAAGTTCAACAAATACTTGGATAATAGCTACAATGCATCAAAAGCATATAAACAACAGGCAATCCATGCAATCAATTATACCAAGGAATGAAAACAATGAAACATGGTATGATTCATAGGCATCCAAAGACAAATGGCGATAAACAACCAAAACAGGGGGAACACCCATGGGGTGATCCTCAAACATGCTAACAAGCAATTATAAATCATCTAATAAACTCAAGCATACATGAAATCTAAGGCAGATAACAATACAGTATCAAAACCCTATCCTGAGATACCTGATACATGGGTATCTGATACTTTTGAACCATAAACTCAATGACATTCAACGTAGGACAAAAAACCACCTACCTCAATCCTAGGAGATCGATATACTAGAACCTAGGCCTGTGAATCAGCCTAGAATGGAGAAAATCTACAAAAACATCTAAAACATTCAACCTCAGATAACTCTCATAAGAGAATGAATCAGGAAATGTGGCCAAAGAGGATCCAAGAACTCACTGCTGCGATTCTATTGCAACCGACGACATTCGATTCAGACAGCAGGTGACGAATCGGTGGCTCAGAGAAGATCTGGCCTCATCGGACACTCTGGACATAATTAGGTGTAGAAGAAGATGAAAATAGGTTTAAGATGAAACCCCGGTCCGATTAATGAAAAAAAAGTACGCGGCGTGTAATTCATGAGTACACAACGTGTACTCGCCCTTTACATACACCACATTAAGCGGCCTCCACATCACCACTACACACCATGTGTGTGGCCCAGACATGGCCAACACACGTCCTCACGGGAGAGAAAAGTACACAGCATGTACTCATAAAGTACATGACGTGTACTTAGAAAATTTCCATATTTTCTTCTTTTTCTCAAAAACGACCAGAAACAGAAAAAACATACCTGAAACGAAGATATGGGTTCTTACACACATTATATGTTAGAATGTTGTTTATGAGAGATATACAACTCTTGGTATAAGTATCAATTTTATATTGAACATGTATCAATAGAGGACTTCTCAATTCCAACGTTATGAAATAAATTCATGAGATGATTTCAATTTCTAAGGGCTCTTCTTAATTTTCATATTTTTATTTCATTAGATATTCAATTCATAGAATATCTTTGTTATACTTTAAGATGAACAAAAACTTATGACACATCTTCTTCATTTATTTCAATTATTTTTAACCCTAATCATCTTTGCATCATCTAAATCTAATTTAAATACAATTTCACTTCTTCATGATAAAAATCACCATTTTATTCTTTTTTTCAAACCAAACACTTTCATTGAAACATTTTCCGCACTAATTTATAGATTTGAAATTACATATTGGGGAAACATACTTTATTCATTTTTCAAAGACTCTATCCTAAAAAACATACCTACTTGGATAAATTTATATAACATTACTAACCTTTATATACTTTAAACAAACCAATAGTATCATTCCTTTAAAAATACATGTGTCATGGTCAAACATGATTGCCAAAAATCAAGTGGTAGAAATTGATCACTAGCACCTTATTTCCTATTTAATCCTTGATTTATTTTAGTATTAACTGTTTCTTTTAAATCCATCTCTCTATAAGGATTACTAGTATATACTTCTAGTTTTTCACACAGCTCAGAATCCGCCATGATAATTTAAAAATCATCAAGGGAAAACTCTTCCATGTTTATTTCTTAAATCACCAACCCCATTTTGATTTGAAAAAGGTGGAAACATATAGAATAATAAATACTCAAAATGATCCCATGAAATTAATCTATATTTTATATTTACAATTTCAAAATTATAAATCCTTTTACATTAATGATTTTTTTGATAAAAAATATCAACATGAGAGGGATTATTCTAGAAATAGCCTTTTAAAAATAATAATACTTAATGCATACACATGGCCCAAAACACTCAGAGAGTGGGAGAATAAGGGTTTCTAAATTATCTTTATGAATGAATCATAATATTATGTTATCATGAACACTTGAACCTTTAAAATAAAATAAAATCAACCATACATTACATCTAAACATGAAAAGTAAAATGTATTCATACATGTATATGGTTCACCCAAAATAGACTATATGTAATGAACTTTCACTGATGATGTGTATATATAGCAAGAAAATGAAAATTCACTATAATTATTTTGAAATTTTTAGGAAAATATACTATTGAATCTATGGGAAAATCGTTATTTATACCACTATCTTCACTGATTCATGATAGAGACACTAAAAATGTAATACATTTAGATCAATCATAACGAATGTTCCAAAATAAAACCAATACACTTTTTAAAATTAGTTTTTTATTTTTTATTCCTATCCAATAATATGATCATATCTTCACATATTTTCTACATCTTTCACAAAAACACTCTTTGTCTCTGAAATTTCTATTATTTAAAATTCCAACCCAATTGTTGTGTTTTTTTTGTGTTTTTCAATTTATTATTTATCTCTTCAAATTTATTCTCTAAAAATATCCCTCTTCTTTTTCAATATATTATAATATAGAAAAATTAAATCTTTAACTACTCAAGTTAATCTTCCCATATTTAAAAAATATTAAAACATCAATAGTTTTTTATCAATTACAAAATATCATTATAATTGGTATAATTATAATTTAATTTATATTAGTTACTAAATCCAACTAAAAATCATGAATTGACATGATTTGTTATCCTAAATATTACATGGTTTGAAGTCCATGACATTCATTAAGTAAATCCATTATAGTGTAATGTATAAATTGATGGTATAATACACTGTTTTCACTAAATTAAAACATCTTACCATTTCTTAATTCCAAATCCATAAAAACATCAAAAAAACTTCTTCTTGAAAATTATATAACTTATAAATCATGGGGTCTCATTATTGTATGACTTATAAGTTGTTACCAATTAACTTAAACATCATTCTCATTATAGCCTAATGTTTTGAAAAGAATGATAAGCTAAAATATCCATTATTGTGACTACTATTCAATATTCTAGATAATTAGAATATAATATATATGTTTTATGATGTGTTATTTATTTTATAATTTTCCAAAAATGGTTAAAAATATTTTTTTATGAGAGAAATAATTACAATATGATTTTTTACTTTATACACCAAATTATGTCTATGAATCTTGTAACTTATTCTATACTTCACCATTTTTATAATTCATCGAATAAAACAAATTAAAAAAACTTATTTTGTTCATGCTCTAATAATTTTCCCTTTTAATTAATTATATTTCCAATATATTCTTCTTAAATAAGATAACATATATTAATTTTTAAAGGTAAGATATCAAAATTCAAGAACAAAAAAACCAAATAAAAAATAATATTTTATGAATTTCATAAACTTTATCTTTTATTTTAAAATAATTTACAAACCATTTCTTCTCCCTAAAAGCATCACATTAGAGAAACTCCCGATTTTCCCCAAGTATTACTAGAAAATCCTTATTTCACTATATTTTCACTATAAACTCCCCATTTCCAAAATCCGGTATTAGAAACCTCATGTTACCATAAAATATACCTCTGATAAGTAAAAATATAGCATAATCCAATAACTTCAATGTTATTTATATACAAAGAAATATTCTCAACTCACTCAACCATAATTGAATCGTCATTTACCCAGTCCTCTTATGTAAACAAAGTCATCAATTATTAACAGGTTAAAACCTAAAACATTTAATTTTTAATGATTAGTAGTTGGGGTTTTCATACATTCATTGTTACTTCAACCATTTCTCACATTATAACATGAAACTATATCTTTATTTTATCATGGATATTATATAGAAATTTTAAAAAATAGTTCACATAAGAAAAAAGTTTTTCATCTTGTTTGCATCATTAAAGGATGTAAAAAAATTCTCATCAAAACCATTTTACATAATCCATCCCCACACAAGGTTATATTTTATAAAAATTCCTATAAAAAATCCATTTTTATAAAAATAATCACCAATATATGTAAAACAATTAAATCATACACCATTAAACAGATAAATATTATTTCACTGAAGACACCCTTTTTCAATTTAAAGCATTAACCTATTTAAAAACCCTAAATCACAAGGAGACATGTTTTATGTTAATATAATATTTTTACAAAAAATGAAATTCTAAACATTATAAGAAATTTGAATAATTATTTAATGATAATTAATAGAAAAATCACAATATATTTTCTAATATCATTGAATGTATTTAACCCACCTACCTTGACATATCATTCCAAAGAATCCCCAAATCCTTGATCCAAGATCACATTAATGGAATAATTACTCAAATCATGATCATAATGAACAGAAAAAATATCCCTTCGCCTATTTCCATCAATTCAACATGACTAAACTAGGATCTAACAGAGAGAATTTGGGAATAAATGAGTTAATGTATATAAATATATTTCCAAATATCTAATACCAAACCATTGATTCAAATTTAAAATCCATTGAAATGGATAGTAGTGGACATAAAAATTACCCATGTAATCCCATAGAATCATCCAACATGATTTTTGAACAGAGTGGGGTATTTAGAGGAGTTTCAGGTAGTTAATGTGAAATCACATAACAAAATTTTTCTTACTATATCAAGTTACATGGTCCCCCTTACCCATAAATTTTACCTTTAATCCTTATTAAAGTATCTCTTGACTTCCCAAAAAAATTCAAGCTCTCAAAAAATTGGATTCGCAAGATGACCACCATATTGAAAATCCATCTGTGTAGTTAAAATTATATTTCATATAATCTAGATCATCATTTATCATATTAAATTCCCATAATTAATATTATAAATTAATATTAATATTTACTTAAAATATTAAATAAAAAAATAAAAATAGCACACATATAAAATACAAGGCTTATCCCCTATCTTAATCTTTTCATCCCCAAAAATTTAGTAAGCACTCCCACCATTAAACATATCTTCCTAATATTATTTCATATCATATTTTTTTCATGTATCTCCCAATACTGTTACATTATTAAAAATTTTCCTCAATAAAATAATAATTTTATCTCTTAGTATCTTTTATCAGTGATCAACTATCAAAATTAGACTTTCCATATAAGATATATGAAGATATAAATAAAACATCTCCAAACCGAAGACTTGATGTAGATTAGGTTTATAATTATTTAATTAAAAAATAAAAATTATGGATCCATTTAATTCATTATATCTCCATCATAGTGATCTAGGGTTTTTCGTCATTCTTAGTCTTCTTTCACCTCTCATATCTTTGTCTCTATCCACTTTTGTTTTTTTGATACTCCTGTATCGATTTTCTTTTGTCCCTTTGGTGTTTGTTTTTTATAATATTAGTTGCTTTTTTAATATTTGGTTTATTATTTTTTATATTACTCATTAATATTTTTTATGGTTTCATATTTCTCTTATTATTCTTTATTGGCTATATTTTGTTCCTTATTTACTCTTTTACCCGATGGTTTCTTAAAAGGGGTGTTCCATTCATCCAGATCTGGTGGAGGAAGTGATGGAGATGGGTAGGCACATATAATGAAAGTTTTTGTGTATTATGGCCTATTTTCATCACCTTTTAGGTATGGTCACTAGTTTATAATATAATCCTCTGTTCATTTGCTCTTTTTTCTCCATTTTCCCTTTTTTGTCATATAACTCTTCGTCTCAGTCCCTCTATAAGAGTCCTTAGAGAAATGATATTTCCAGATATATTGGGTTAATTATCTCTATGGAATTATCAACTGATATTTGATGAAAATATATACTAAATTTTACTCTCTTTGGTGTTTTTTGGGTAAAAAATGTTATAGGTGATGAAGTATAGGAAAAACAAGAGAGAAAAAAAACACAAAAGATTAACTTTATTCGGTGGTGTTCCTGCATCTATTCTATAAAAGAGTATTTTCGTCTTATTTACTGATAGATTATACATTATAGTAATTTTATTATGATTACATGATATTTTTATCATTATTTTATAGATGACATTTTCATGGTGGTCCAAGGGTTGGTTTGAGGTGGTTCATCCACCCTTTCTTATCATCAATTCGTTCAACAATCCAAGGTGTTTCTTGAGTAGGTTTTCACTAAATTAATACACCCAATAACTAGTTTTTCTAACACTTTTTTACCTCAATCACCACTCTAATTGGGACTGGCCCCCATAAATATCCCCGTCAGAACTAATCTGGACCTATAGTCTCCGTGATGGTTTCTAGATTATCTCTTTATATAACATTCATCATCATGTCTTCATTATTGTTCTTTGTGTTGGTTTTATTAAATTTCAATAGTATTTATTGCAAAACATTATTAATCCATTGATTATGCACATCGATGTTTTTGGATATAGAATTAAATTTAAGGTTCTTATCAAAATAAATAACACACTGACTATCATAGTAGATAATATAATCCACCTAAATCTACCCTAGGCCGAACAATAACTTCTTCATAAACATCATTCATGAATCATTCAGTGGTCATGATATACTCTAATTCTATGGTAAATAACGAAACAAACTTTTAAATCCATTATATCTATGAGACACCTCCCCCTAAAAATGATATCAAGTATCCAAATATGTATTTTCTCATGTCTTTATTCCCCTCCATTTTTTCATTTGTATATCTTTAAAAAATAGTTTTATCACTTCCAAAACATAAATGAATAAATGTACCTTAGTGATACATCAATATCAATTTAACCATTTTCAAATTATACTTTCCTATATTTGATATGAATCTATAAAAAATGTAAAGAGTTTCAACAATGTTCGTTCTAGTTCACATCATACCATACATAAGAGTTCCAACTACATTATGATAAATAAAATTTTCCATCTCCACTTTCTCCTCCTCAATTGATAGACTATGAATTATTATGATCCTAAAATTACCCATGAGTGGAGTGTTAACTAGTTTTTCATTTATCAGGTTAAACCATTCAAGCACCTTCTCACCTACCATTTCCGAATAGTCAAATATTGTGATTACTCTTTTCATGGGTAATTTTCATACCAAGAATCTAAGTAGTAACTATCATGTAATTCATTTAAAAAACTATTCTACTACTTATTCAAACTACCAATCACAGTAATAACTTTACCAATAATAAAAATATCATTAATTTTAATAAACAAGATAATGAAATAACCGTCATTTTTTTATAATGGAAACATAGCGATAAACATTCATCCTCTAGTAATTATTTTTATCCATGAATGAGTTTACTTTCCTATACCACTGTATTTATTCCAATTTCAAACCATATACACTTTTTCTATGTTTACAAACCAGCTTTTATTTAAATTTCACATAAAATTACTCTAGTATCCCTATGTATATATCATCATCAAGATCACCATGTAATTTGTTTTTCATTATGTCAAGTTTTTGAACCTTATTATTTAGAATAGACACCAATCAAAAAAGAACTATTACAAAATTCAGTTTTACCACATGAATTTTTTTTATAGAATTAAATAACTTAATTCAAACTGAACTTATCACCACCATTCTGGATATATAGTGAAGATATGAGCTTACATCATCTCTTTTTCTTCTATACACTAACTTGTTATTTAGTACCTTCATTCCATGTGGTAAATCCACCAAATAAATTGTACTGTTATTGTGAAAAGATCCCATATACACTTGCATTGCCTTTTTCCATTCCATATTCTACTAAATTTTGATTTCATCATCATAAATGTTAGGATCTCTCCCTTCAGTGTGTATCACATACTCATTTGGTGAGTATCTATGACTCAGTTTTCATTTTCTACTGGATCTCCTCAAGTGAACATTGAGGGGAATATATTATGGAATATAATATGATGTATACATATCATAATTTTGATACATATTACTCAGTATCAATGTACCATTAGTTTCATGTATCTCTCTCACATAAGATAGAATAGATTGTTGTGATACTGGTTCTGAAATTGACAAGAATTGCCTTAGATTGATGATTCGCTACATTTTCTAGCTTCTAAAAATCCTCAATTTTATGATCGTCAAGAAATACCACATCTATGATTCTAATTATCATACATATAATAGGATCCTAGATTTGTTATCTAAACTTATCATGAGTATATTTTAAAAAGATACACTAATTTCCTTTTATATCCACCTTCACCTGCTCATATTTTGAGATGTAAATAAATTCCCTACAAAAAAATACTCTCAAGTGATTATATAAAGAAAATATACCATGAAAAACTCTTTTTGTAACATTTTAGTTTAGTATAAATAATGTATAAAGGAATATAAGATGAATTTTGGTCATCATTTCCTCCCCAAATGGTGTTTGAAAACATTTTATTCAAGAGGATGCACCTAAGTTGTTCACGAATTGTTCTATTCATCCTTTCAGCAACACCATTACATTGATGTGTCTTTAGTACATATTTTTACATCCTAATTCCAAAAATCATAAAATACTCCTAAAATGGACCACAATAATTACCTCTATTATCTATATGAACAGAATTTAATTTTATCCTTGTTTCTCTATCCACATTCATTTGAAACTCGTCAAAAACTTCACCTTATATTTAGTTTTCAAAGAAAAGGCCCACACATTTCTATAATTATCATATATGAAGGGATAAAAAATAAATATCATTTTCTATAAACTTAGTACTCATCATGAAAACATTAGTGTGAATCATGTATAAAAAATAACTTTTATGGATGGTAAATAACCATGAAATAATACTCTATGTTTTTTCTATGATACAATGTACACGAGTATCTAAATATTATAATTTTATTAATTTAAATAGATCCTTACTAGAGATAATTTTTATTCCACTATATCTTATGTGACTAAACTGCCTATAAGAAACTTTTTAAGAAACCTTCTTTCTGGCTGTATGTACTTATCCTCCACATGGTATGGAATCTGCAAGATAAATAGAAGTATCTTTCATGACTTTACCAATTACCATGTTACCTTTGGTAATCATTTATTACCCATAATTGAAGGAATTAGTGTATTCATTTACATTAAGCATTCCAGTGAATATCAAATTGAGGTAAATATCCTGAACATGTCACATATATTTAAAAATTAATCTACATACAACATTATTATCTGAAAACATACAACCAACATAAATGATTTTTGACGTACCATCATTTCCCATATTTACATGTCTAAAACTCCTTGAAGTGTAATATGAGTATAAATCTCTTCTAGTGGTGAAATCGTAGGATGTGCCTAAATCAATCATGATTGCTAATTATTATCTTTCACTATTGACCTGATTATCTTCTTGGACAATAAAAATATCTTAATTGAAAACTAAAAAATTATTATTTTGTGTTTTAACATCATGATTACTTTGATCTACCATCAACTTCTAAAACTCTCAAATTAATTTCTAGTATTTCCACAATATTGTCACTTTATATTTCATCTTGATCTGGATTTTGATCACTTTCTCATTTGTTAACTTTTATCATAGGGTTATTCTCCCCCACTATTTCCATAGGATTTTTCTCCCCTTATCATTAAATGGAATGATCCTATGATTCTGTAATAAACCCTCACAATTCCTTCAGTAGTCTTCATTTGGTACACAATCCTTCACAATCTAAATAGTGATATTTCCATTGGGTATTAAATTTCTGACTAACATGACAAAGGTTTCCCACATCTTTAGAAAGGATCACAACATAATTAGTGCTTATAACTCATCATTAAACATCATTTTCATGGAATATAATTTATCACAAATACCTTGGGACTAACTCACGTGCTTTGATACATCGTTCACATCCTTGTACTTTAGGTTTATAAGTCGATTTATTAGGTTTTTTTATGTGGTTTTCCTTGAATAAAACATTTCTGATTTCACCAAATAATAGAAGCATAATGTTTATTGTAAAACTCTTAAAAGATACTATGACATTATTCCAACCATTTGGTGAAACACACCATGAATACCTTGGTATCAATGATAAATATCTAGATGATATGACATTATTCAAACCATTTGGTGATCTTTAAGGGTACATCATATACCAACACTAAATTAACTTATTTCATCAAATAAATGTGAATTAATCGAGGAGTCTCTTTTTAAAAACCCAATCACCTATTGAAAACTACAAATGTCTCCTCCCATGGTTAGAATAAAACCTTTAGCTACTCTGAACTATGTTCAATCTATTTTTAATTAGTTGTAATATCCCAATGTTCTCTTGTACTATACCTTGACCCAAAACTTCTACTTCACCATCATCATTCTTATAATGTGATGAATGATATAGCTTATGATAAAAAGACTCATAAGGTTCCATCTAAATCAATTCATAGTAACGATTGTTGTATGTTAACTCAACCTAATCTAGGTGATAAACCAAGATATGTAAAATCCTAGGGTGTAATCCAAAATAATGTATTATAACATATGAATCATCAAATATAATTTTCTATCAATCCAGGGATGGTATACTGTTCCAAAAATTAGCTAATTCGATAAGGCCTTCTATAAGACTAGCCAAAACCATGACTTAAAATGTGTGCCTAGGTCAAATAAAATGATAAGGGAACTCCATGAATTAATATCATCTAAAATACATATAACATTCCTAACATTTATAATAAGTGAGTCTTATGGATCTGTAAAAGATGAGAAACTTTCTATTAGCATATCAACAATCTACCAAACTGAGTCTCAGATCCTCAGGGTCCTAGGTAACCCCTTTACAAAGTCCATCATGATATCTTATTACTTCCAAATGGGCATGATAGAGGGATTTAAAAAATCACCAAGATACTGGTGCTCATCATTTATCCTCTAGTAGGTATGGAATTGGGAAAAAATACCATATTTCTCCTCTTCATTCCCATCCCCAAGAACTATCGCTAAATCCATAATTTATCTTTATATCCCTTGGATTTACAACCAAGTTAGAGGTGTGGAAGTCTCTCATAAACTCATCCATAATAGAAGTAATAATTATAACTCTATCATGTAAAATTATCACATAATCATCATATAATGACCACCCATTTATATGGTTACCTCTGGAAAGTTGTTCTCGCATCAAAACACACTTTTTTTGAGATTATTATAAAGCCTTTACTCGATCTATTGAATAATATTTCATCAGTAATGGAATAAATTTCATTGAAACCTAGTACTAAAAGTCACAAATCCTCTATTTTTTCAAATAGATTATTAGGTTCCATTATTCCTCTAGTGTTCTTTCCCCATGATCATGAGATATCTTATTCTTATAGCAAAGATAATATTCAATGAAGTTACCTTTACCTAGTGCGTAGGCTATCTCAACATTGATTGTTAGTAGACACTTTACCTAGTGCCTATTCCTCAAATTAAAGTCCCTATTTGTAAATACGTAGAGGAGTATCTTGTGGTATTTTTAGGAAAAAACCCTATCTCTAAAGATATAGTGTCTTATTAACTCCAAATCATTGACCACAACTACCATCATCAAGACATGGGTATGATACTTTCACCCATGGGGTCACATATGGTGTCAACCATAAGCTATTACCCACTCCCTCTTCATTATTACTTATCTTAAACCACTATTTGATGTATAAAATTATATGTTATATATAATCCTAGTATCCTTAATAATTAACATTAGAGATACAGTGAACCTCCTCATTATCTCAAAAAAAGAATCATCCCACTCATCCAACCACTGGGACATCACTCCATTCTTCATCATCATAGTCAGGGATTCTAATAAATGGGAGATTTCCTAGATAAAATTATGAAAATATATATCTAAATCCAATAAGTTAATGATATAAAACACAATCTTAGTATATGTATAGTACATTAGCACCAAGACATTTTATAGATCCACAAATACACCTATTTCAGACACCATGTTCCATAAGAATCTAACATCCTAAATAAAAAAGCTACACTTTGACAGCTTGGTGTAAAAATGATTTCATTAAAGTGTGATCCTGGATATCTAAAGATGTTTTGCATACTACTCTGGTGTCAATGAGTATGTGCGGTTATCATCAAAAAACACCATGATTAATGAGTCAATATATGGATGAAAGAACTTGTTCATGATATCCATGTATATTGTTGTTGCATTAATCTATACAACCATTATCACCAGGTAATATTGTAGCATGTACTTTCTCTGAAAAACTATATTTGGGATGTCCTTGTATCTAAAATACAATTAGGGATATACCAGTCAGAGATTCATTATAGAGAACCTCCAGGCTCCCAACAACAGATCAAAGAGATCATTGATCCGGGTAAAAGGATATATATTTTTCATTTTCACCTGATTCAACTTCTAGTAAATAATGTAGAGTCAATGACTATATCTTACTTATTATTAAAAAAAATAGGTGAAACTCATGGGGAAGTACTCATCTTGATAAAACCCTTCTTTTCTAATTCCTCAAGATGTACCTTGATCTCCTTTAACTCAGTAGGAACCATACAATAAGAAGTTACCAAAATGGATTGAGAAACTAGAATTATCACTATCTTGAAATTGACTATACAATTAAATGGAAGTCTTGTCAAGTCATCTATAGAGACATCATAATAGATATACACAATTAGAGGAAAAGATGTGGGGTCTACCACTGATTCTACTAAAAGAGAGAAACCTAAAATTTGTGTCATAATCATACCAATATAGCTCATATCAAGACCCACTCTACCTTCTACCAACTCCCATTCTCTGCTCATCACATAATTCTCTTTCCTTAAAAATATAGAAAATACCCATCTTGAAAAGAAATCTATGTGATCTAGGAAAATGGTCAGACAGTCCATACCACGAATTATATTAAAGGACATTCTCTCTAGAATCATGAAGTCCCACAAATGTCCATAACTAAAAATGGCTACAAAATACTATTGGAATAACTAAAGATGGACTAATATTAGTCTCTATGGTGTATCGAGGGAATGTAAACTAGAAGAAAACTTGACCAGTAATTCATGTCCACTAATAACTATTACAGGTACAAAGGAATGGGAAACACTATTATTAAACAAAGTAGTATAAAACATTGAATTAATAAATACTAGACATAAAATATTATATTTTCCATTACAAATATCTTTTAGAGTATGATCAACTAAATATAATTGGCCTACCATAGTTCTGTGATATTATCCTTGAGGTACATAAATCAACTTACTCAAGTTCATTTGACCCTAGTGTTGAGGATCCAGGGAAGATCCCTTCATCATAGATAATATCTGTCATACACCCCTAAAAACCCTCATCCTTGATTCTCTAGAGTAGAACCACCAAGAATCCCCTATCATTATGCATTGCTGAAACTTTCAATGAGGTGTTTTGTAGAACATTAGATAATGGTTGACCTTTCCACAGTTGAAGCATTGTAGAACTCCTCTTAAGGGTGATTAAAATGATATATTCTAGTCTAGATACATAGAAATTATATACTTAATGACCCTAGACTTAATCTTACTACTATTAAAAGACAAACTCTTATCAACAGTTAGAGAACCACCAACCTATGAAATGAGTGGTTAAACAAGACCCAAAATTTGATACTTCTTCCTTCTAAATAGTAAATTCATTGAAAATAACTTCATGTTATGTTCTTAGTTTAAAGGAACTAACCTATCATATTATGTAATGATAAAGAATGATCTTGAACTTAAAAGCCTTTTAGGCCACATTCACATCCATGAGGGGTGTAAAGTAAATTAGTTTAGTCAAACAAGAAGAGTATATAGATATTTTCAAGGATCCCTAATGAAGCTCCAAGAACTCATGCTCTAGGTTTATATTTTTCATATTTGGAATGAATTTTCTAATGAATAGGTCCTTGATGGCCTCCAGGGTGGGACCCTTCTATCTAACATCTTTTTTTATCACACCCCACCATCTTCAGGATAGTCCTTGTTGCATGTACACCACCATCTTTACCTTTCTTTACTCAAGAAGTCAATGAGGTTAATGAAACACATGATGATATATATTTAGTAATTTATTTACTATGGACCTCTAGTTCCATGATTTTTAATTGGATGCTAGAGATGGAAGTATCTGGAACAGTCAACCATGGACCTTGATGCCCCTCCTCCCAAGGCAGGAATAAGAAGAAGGAGACCTTGATAAGGTGGGCATACAGTTTTTTCCATCATATTTGTTTTTGGAGTTTTCTCTACTATAACATCCTATACAAAAGGAAGTGGGATGGTAGAATCATTTCCTGTAATAACATCCTAGCCCATTTCAGATAGTGGTCCTATTAGTCTCTTCTAGGGTGACATCTTTTGAAATGTGAAGAAGAGGTTCTGAAAATCCAAAGTCATTAAGAAACATCCTAATCAGTATATAGGATCACACATGGTTCTCCTATGAGTCTAACCATAACCAAATTTATATCCCTCATAACACTAACTAATTTTACCATCCCTTTATGTTGGTCAGTATCACATATATATAAAAAACAAAATCACATTCTTAAGTTAATATAATTAATTCCAATAGATATATCACAATAGCATGGACACAAATATATCACTCAATAAAAGAATACAGGTCTACCTAAAAAAAATTATCACGTTAATGCATTAATTTAAACAACCAGTATGGGACACAAAATAGGTATATATATATATAATGTGATATTATGTGCCAAATCATGATGTATGAATGCAATAAAATTACATAAAATAGTCACAGAAATATTTTCAATGGTAACTCTGAGGTATGTTACAAAAGGACTAGCTATGATATAGAAACTCTCATACTTGATTCCAACATAACATATCACCTTCCTACCATGTACCAGTTTGGTCAAAAAGAAAATCATAAAATTGGACTCTAATGTCAATTTTAATGCAACAACATGGACCATTGGGTTTGAGTTGGAGATACACAAGACCTCATGCATTTATCCTCATACACAAGAGTATGTCGAGTAGTAGTGAGTATTTGAACACGATCATTGGGGAGACTATAAACTTAGTTTCATATCCTTACACCAATTATATAAGTTAACTATAAAAAATTAGATTAAACAAGTTGCAAGAAAATAATATTATATGGAATACATGTCATATAATAAATAAGTGGGATCCTAGTGTGGAAAGATATTGACACACCCTTTTTCAAATAGGGATGAGAAGATATATAAACAAAAAACCTAAGGTGGTAGAGGATAAAGGGGAGTCAAGGAACTTGCCCAAGCCAACCAGTGTGTATCCCCACCTACATGTTAAGTGGTTCGCATGGGCCTTGCCTTCACAGACCAGTATGAGAATACACACCTACTCAACGACCTTTCATGAGAAACCTATGTGATGGATCTATGTGAGTGGAATCCTTCACATAACATCTTATGTTTTCCTATAAATAGGATCCTAGGGCTCCCTATTTGACAAGACTGAATGCAGAAGAGACTTCATGAAGCTTTTCTCACCCAAGTCACTCGCCCAAGTCCTATAAACCCTAAGTTAGTTATTTAATCCTACAAATGATAGGGAAATTAGTATAGATCAATGGATTAATGTACATAAAGTTCTATAATACTAATAATATTATGATGAAACACCCCTCCCCCTTGTAAAACTACTAGGGTGAAGGAACCTTCCACAACTAAAAATATGACTATTAGTCATCTAATGACACCTAGGGATGACCATAGAGCCTTTATAAAGGTCTCACACAATTTTCGTTACCCAGGTTGTCCCTCAGACAAATTGATATTCAGTTCAACCAGTTCTAGACTGCATGAGGCACCTTGAGCTCCCCCAGGCCTCACCTATAGAAGCCAACTTATTTCCACTCAGTCTATACATGTGCAATCGACCTTTGATCCCCCATTCATACGACTATTGGTATGGAACCCATTTCCTTGGGTTCCTTACCTGAGGGGGTCTATTCCAATTCCTACCTCAAAGCCTCTAGATATGTATGATCATAGCACATGGAACACCAGTGTGCCCTCATGATTATACATTCACATGGTAATAGAGGTCCTGAATTTATTCTACAAAATATGTGGGATCCTTGGAGTGTTATCAATTATATATTCTCATGTTATGTGTATATCAACCCTAGGGATAATAATGGGACCCTAGGGTTGAAAAAAATAAGGAATAAGGGCATATAAAATCCCTTTCTATCTCTTTGACTCCCTCTCCATGGATTCACCCTCATCTACCAGTAGATAAGAAGTAAATGACACACTATGAATTCCATCTTGGAGTAAGTCATTAGTTTTTCTTTTGAGATGTATCCCTTACCTATTCTACAAATGGGTGAATGACATTTTTTGGTTGTCTAGATCTTCCACTTCCTCTTGTTTCTCACATTGGGAATGAATCACATGGGCTTAGAGGTTACTGATAATTAAGAAATATGCACAATCAAATACCTATATCTGCAGTAGAATCCTTCTCTAAAAGTTCATATCACCTTCCTTTGAACCTCTTACTAGTTTTAATCACCAAAACCATGTTATCACCTTCATTAAGGGCCAAATTTCAAATGTGGAAATGAAATGGTCCACATCCATATGTGTAAACTCCAGTTGTAAAAACTATGTGGGCTTTGATTCTTATTCATATACGATACGTAGGATGCCTCCCTAAGGTTCAAACCCAACACCCCAAACTCACCCTAATATTATATGATCCATATTACTAGTAGGGTCATATCTAACCAAGGAGGCCACATCCCTTCTAGGTCACATGGTTTGATTCGGTGTAAGTCCCACACTAGCCTTGACTATTAACCTTTCTCCAAGATATCATTTATTCATGATGTTAAACAGAATGGTTTGGACCTTGTCACATTAACTTAAAAAGTATTATGTGTCCTTTTGAGTAGAACTAAACTACATGGGTTCTGATTCATTTCACAAGTATACATAGGATGTATATCTCATGGTTATGATCCCAACACACACAAAAACTCTTATCTTCTGGGATGATGATAAATTCTAGAGTGTCTCACTCCATGGATTAAAACTAGAATCATGATAATAAAAAACATATAAATCTATAATAATTTCAAAAATGGTACCATCAATGGAGATTCTTGGATAAATACATATATTCCCCTCAATAGAGAACCTCATAGACATACATATGATTCTAAAATATAAATATATTCTATTAATTGATTATTAACACAAGGGTGGACTATTTCATATTTGGGAACTAAGAAAAGATTCTCAAATAGGTCTTAAATCTATAAGAGAGTCCCAAAGTATGCAATAATTCCCCTAAAAGGCACGATGAGCCCACCCTCTCATCCCATCGACCAATGTGAGTCCATAATCATTATTGGATCTATATCTCAATGACCATATTGCTTTGGAAATAGGGTTCATAAAACATCATGAATTAGGGAACTTTTTTTGATTCCATGATTAAAAGCCATTATAAAACACCTATAAATGATGTGGAAATATGTGTCTAATGGGAGGTTGTGCCATCAACACCACAAAAGTACATTACATCTCCATGTAGTTTTTGGGAAAAAAAAATTGGTGAACCCAATGTGAATCCTTAAATAAAATGATATTTTCTCCCACATGTCAGGCCCCTTTCAAGTTATCTATAAAGGAATGTTGGTCAAACATGGGTCTAAAACAATCAATTATGCATGTGTTAATTTATTGAGATTCTAATTTGAATAGGTTTTATTATTTTTGTTTGTATTATATATTTTCATGCGCTTTTACTATAACTCCCTTCGATCCAATAGAATCTTACCATTTTATGAAGAAATATTATTCATCCATTGCACATATAGGATCCTCTCCAATTGGTGGATGTTGACACAAACCCATCACCTTAAACATTGGGTATAAAACATTTTGATTTAGGTGTACGACCAAAATGGTACTATCCAGACTCTAGAGTCTTCACGATAATCCATCTAGCTCACAAATCCCTACCAACGATCCACTCAACAATGATTAGTTTCCCAAAAGCAGACAACACTAGTTGATGTTTCTAACCATTTTAGGAGAATTTCCTTGGAATGAAGCAACGAGTTACCACATTATCTTATGTATGTTAATCATGATGTCACTAATGGAATCATCCCTAAAACACAAGGGTCATGTCAATGGGATCCTTCTAGAAACCTCCATCACCAGTGTGGTTTTGGAAAAAACCCTCGACATAATGAGGGTCTTACCCTTGGGAGTCCAACCAAGGACACTAAAACCTGAGGAATTGGGATAAACCACATAGGTAAATGACTATGAAATAGGGAATAAAGAAATATGTCTATTCCCTATAGATAATCCCACTAGTCAAATATAGGAACAAATTCTGATTAAGTGCATACACTTTCCCATATCCCCCAAACCTCTAGCCTAGTTTTCCATCTTTTATAGAAATCATCTAGTGAATCCCAATGAAAAATAGGGGTTAGACCCATATCTTTGTTCCTATACATGAAGAATATAGGTTTTTATCAATATAAAATATAGGGAGGGATTGGGATTAAACCTCTTCTCCAAACACGTTATGGGAATATATCCATGTTCTAGTTGCTGAAGTCACTAATCATATTGGGATTAAACCTCTTCTCCAAACACATTATGGGAATATATCCATGTTCCAGTTTCTGAAGTCACTAATCATATCCTGATAATAATGAAAGAGAAAAAACAAATTCCAATACACATCTTATAAAATTTCAATATATAATAATGGTAGTCTTAGTGGTTTAAAGACAAATACGCAACTGCATACCCATAATTAGGGTGACTCACCAACATAATACAAGAGATACTCTGGAGAATACACATATCTATTCTCCCATGAAGGAGCTTTAGGGGAAAAATTCCATGATAAATGGACAACTTCATCAGGTCCATAACCACATTCCAACTATAGGTCAGCAGTTAATCCCAATGGCCACTCTTGGGAAGGCATACATATTGTCCAAAATTCAAAAAATCTATTGGAAAATTTTGGCAATGAAATAGGAGGTACTCTAATATTTCCACATATATAAAACATGTAATCCAAAGAAAGATTCCACAGTTTCTTGTAAAAGACCATAAAAAAAGATGCCTCGCCAAAGGCCACTAGAAAATGAAAATTAGTTCTATGATCTCTCTTTTCTCAATATTGATGTTCTTAAATTCCTAAGAAATATATATATGATGGATAAAGATCTAAGTCATCCATTGATAAATTATATAAATATTAGTTTCCATTGTAATGGTCCTCCCTATAACTTTTCTATCAGCAGTTCCAGAGGTCCTTCCCATACATCGTAACATGATGTCATGATTCATTCTACAATCCAATCAATTTTTATATCCCATATTCTGATGAGAACAATGGAAACCTTCCTCATGAAGAGAAAATAAAATAAAAATAATGTCATTCCATTACTATTGTTCACCCTAAAGGTCCCCCCTAGGGTATACACTATAGGGATTTCCCTTACAGGTGTACATCAATATGTGATGGTATTCTACCTCATGATGGAATTATTTATGAAGTTCCTCCCCTCAGTGACACTTTATTTTGTTAAGGAGGTCCTCCCCTTGTCAAATCACCTATGATAAATCCCTTCTATCACGGGACACTTGAGAATAAGAGGCCATTCATGCCTGATGCCTCAACATTGACACGTTGAATCATTTATTACCTAGAATATAGCACAAGTAAATGATCATTCCTTGAACCCCCTTGATCAATTTACATCCAATATAATTGATTAAATCCATATCAATCGAAATTTTTTCAATAAAGTAGTAGGGAAGCATCCACTTTGGTTGGATCAGGTTTTAGAAACTGTTTTCAAATATAAAGAAGACATATTGACAATGAGATGATTGTTGGATAAAGAAAAAATACCGGTCATTTTATGGCCTTTAACCACTCCCCAATACAGTACATCAGAGGAATTGTCAAAATATTGTGTGTAAAACATCCACCCGAGTTTTTGGACTGCTATTCATCACTTAAAAACAAAATCTCAACCTTATGAAGAACATAAAAGACACACAAAAATAATATAATAGATACGCCAAAAAATTGACTTAGTGTCCATCCTAGTTGCATGACACCCATAATTTGGAAAATAACAGGATCCCTTGATCTTGTATTTCTTGATGTGTTAAATGAGTTGTGTCAACTAATCATTGCCACCCCATCTAGTGTTCCTATTATAGGATGTGGTGAACACTATGCTTTTCATTTCACCTCACTCATCAGTCAACAAATCCAACTAAAGGTGACATCATTGTATGTCATATACTTAATCCATCATCGAAAAATAGGATCTACCTACAATATATGGTATTCTCATCAAAAACCAATCATGGATGAATATTGAATACATCAGAAAAAAAGAGAGAAATATATTGAAGGACTCCTCCCATAAGAATCCAAAATTTTTGAGAAATCCTATTTCTTAAGGAATTATAATCATTAGGTGGAACCAACATCTTTGGAAACATGTGGCAAAGGTCAAAATCATAAAATGAACCCATCCCATCTTCAGATAAATCACTATAAATCTAGAGAAAAACCCTTTCAATAGTATCCATAGCAATCTCGAAGAAACCCTAAACTATAGGGACGCGATATTTTTTAATACAAACTTTGAGTCCAAAAAACCAAGCTCAAATGTTTTTGAAAATTGAATGAGACTATCCCAATACCATAGGGTTGGGGCCTCTTTTACCTCAAAATCATGTTCAATGGAAGATAGTCTTTTCGCACATTGGGGGAGCATCACAAAACATATCTTCTTAACTCATCCAATCTCATGAACCAAATTCCCCACTTAAAACATTCACAAAAACATTGTGAGAAGATTCCCTTATGATCACCCATTGTCAGATGATTCTAATAATACATTTAAATGAGGGGTTGGGGTCCAGTGATAGGAACAAACCAAAAAATTTCTATTGAGTGTATGCGCATTCTACGAAATCACATTTATCTAGGTGTATATCCCTATGAAAACAAAACCTATCCTCACTATGATAAAAATTCATCAATTTTAACTTATTATGTATTAATGAGCATCATTAACACAACCTTTTAGATGCTACAAGACATGAGGTTAAGATAAAGGAATAGGAAGAAGAGGTTTCAATATGTAATATGATCCAAACTATTATGATTAAAGAAGATGTTATTATCCAAATTAAAGGATTTTTTGAATTTTTATATTCCATTAAATTCTCCACTACTACCTCCCCGGATAGAATATTTCAAATAAAAATATAAAGGTGTGGTTGTACCTCACCCATCACCTAAAGAGGTCAAACATATCACACTTGATAAAACATTTTTTAAGTAAAAAAATTTATGAAGGAGTTCAAAAAAATAAATACATAGCTACTCTGTGGAAACATCATTAACAGATAAGTTCTACAAGTGGATCCCCAAATAATGTTACCTACTATAATACCTCAACCAAAAGAGTTTTACCATATAACTAAAATGTTTATAAAACATATGATCAACATGGGGGACTAAAAAAATACATTTGGACCCTAATGTATCATGATATAAAGTGTTACCTCCACTGGTCACACAAGCAGATCTTTTATGGATACATCATCACAGAACAACCCCTTCACTTTTCCCACATATTTCTTGTCTCTCCCTAACGAAATAATCCTAGAGGATCAATTATAGGGGGTACAATTTTCCAATCAACCACAATAATAATTCAGACCCATCAGCCTAACCCAATAAGGAAACAAGAACCTTAAACATCTATTGCAAAATTCAATCTACCTATATCAATTAATTAAATCCTAAATAACATTTGAAAGAGAATAATCATGCTAGATATCATTGAAATTTATCCTCGAAGTATGAAATTATAAATTAATTGGCCCTGGGGTCAGCTAAGTTCTTAATATTGGATGCTTTAATTATTTTTAAAGACCTCTAAAAGAAATCATAGAGTCTTCATTGATCCCTTAGAAGTTTTAAGAAAATGTTCTCACAAGTGAAATATATCATGCAGATATTGACCGTACAAGAATTACACATGATCATATCTTTCACATAGTATTAAAATGATATCATTATACAGGGATATATCAAACCCTTATATATGTCTGACAGGATAAATAAAATAGATATATGATGGGATTTCATTGATAATGGTTGAAGAGTCAACCTTATTCCAGTTTGAACACTTTTCCAACTGGGTTATAATAAGGCCCACTTTCCCCTTACACTCAAACACTATAGTTCTATGAAAACATTGATAAAAATACACATAAAAGAATCAAACGAAGGTATTAGTTTGGGGAACATGTATCTGAATCATAATTATGGGTTTTTTTAGCATGATACGACCAAATATGTTCTCCTAGGAATGCCCAGGTTGCATCAAAATGTGGAATTCCCCTTATCATGTCACCAATGCCTCAAATATTTCATTAATGGTTAATTGTTTTTGTTTCATAAGGATAAAGGTCCATTTTAACCCTAATAATCACATTACATTTATATAATATTCTACTAAAGGGAAGGGAAAAAACTCATGGATGATGGTGTCACCTAGGTCACTTCCCCTAATGGTTTAAAAATGACCCTGTCCAATCCCATAAAATAGATCAGTGAAGAATATGTGTTTCCCATCAATTAGACCAAATAGAGGAGTCTAAATTCATGTATATATTCAACATACTTTATGATATTGATCACGAAGACTGATCCTGATAGTTATATAAAGTTTATCGACCATCCAAATAATGGTAAGATCTTAGGTGAAAAAACCCACACTCCATCCTCTAAGAAAAAAAAGAAACCCCATGTCTTCAGTCAGGTCCGAGGATGCCTCTTTACCTTTTAGATGTCAAAATAATGACTCCTCTCCTTACTCTATGGAATTTCCTTCATTAACTACATCCCCTAATAGTAAGTTAGAAGAGGAAAAGGATGATTAATACGAAGAGTAATAGGAGGAGTAGGAGGAGGACCTTATAAATTCCCCTCAAGTATTAAATGAAGGTGTCTCTACCACTATTGATGAAATTAGAAAAATAAATCTAGGTATAGAAGAGGACCCACAACTCACATTTACTAGATGAACCATGTCTTCTGAATAACAACATGTATATGCCACCTTTATGAAGTAACACCGGGATCTATTTTCCATGAATTGCATAGGAATGTTGGAACTTGATCCTGAGGTGTCCACTCACCACCTGTGCTTCCCAGAAAACAACCAAGTGTATAAAAAGGCATCCAAAAGGATACACCTAACTAATACAGAAAAAAATTGATGCTAATGTTGAAAATATTATCCTGACCAATTTTATTCAAGATGTTTAGTATCTGAAATGGTCAATAAACACAGTCCTATTAAATAATAATTACAGAAAAATATGGGATTGCATCTATTTTAAAGATCTAAAATGATATTTTATAAAAGTTGATTTCTCAATTACAATCACAGAATTACTGATTGATGTTATGGCCTGATATTAGGACCTTTCCTTTAGGGGTTACTATTCAGGGTCCAACCAAATCTAGATATCCAATAATGATGAGAAATTCAAAAAAATTAGATCACCTCAAGGGGAATATTTATATTGGGTAATTCCATTTTTCTTGAAGAATTATGGGGAAACTCACAAATATTCCACACATCACATATTTTAAACTTTTTATGAAAGTGAATTGAGTGCAATGTTGATGATCTGGTGGCAAAATATTGATAACATTTCATCCACCTAGATTATCTTGATATAATATTCAATAAACAATAATAGAATTTCCTTAAGATAAACCCCTTGAAATGGGATTTTGGAGTTACATTGGGAATGATTTTCATCTTCATGGTATGTCATCATCTCATCGAAGTTAATCCATAGAAAATGAATGTTATCCTTGAATTTTTACCTCTTCAAAATCTTAAATATTTTAATGGATTACATGGAGATATTTCTTATATAATGGTATTTATAGAAAACCTCATAGGAATTTTTTTTCCATTTACCAGGTTAATGAAAAATGGTGTCACATAGAAGTGGACTGAAAACTGTCAGGATGCATTTGAAAGTCTTGTGGAATATCTTTTGAGTCTACTAATGTTGATTCCACTTGTTGAGGGAATCCACTCATTTTTTATTTGGACAACTTAAAATTATTTTTTATTCTTTCCTAAAAAAAGAATGATTTATAACATTAAAAGAACCACTTATATATTAGTTGAAAAATTCATGATACTATGACTTATTATATAGATATTGATAAGAACCGTCATAAAAGATCTTCACGGTTTAGAAGATGAGGAACTACCCACTATATAATGAGGTCCATTTGGAATCTCATAAAAACTCACCCAAATACATCTCCATCCTCCCTATATTTATTATATGTTTAGAATTATGTATAGTTGTCTTGCAATAGTTTTACATTCAATTCATGCCTTAAAAAGTGATAAAGGGGTATGAATTGGTATACTTATTTACAGAACATCCCTTTTCAAAAACAATGCCATTGAATACAAAATTTTCTAATAAATATTTGTTCTATACCCATGAGTCCCCTAATATATGAGAAATTTATTTCAAATCTACTTTTATAATCCAAATAGGGAAGAGAATGGAGGGCCCAAAGATCAATAAAATTGGGTTGGGATTCGTGCTTATCTCCCTAACAAAGGTAGTCTTTCCCTACTCTTTTATGTTATTATAAGGCTATATAAACAATTAAGTATAATATCATACCCTCATTATAGGGATAGAACTTGCACTTATAATTACATTGGATTAATCAAAGGATAATTAGGATTCAAATTTTGTAATCAATATTATCAAGGATGATTAATCTATTAAAAGGGAATATATAATCCCCCTTCTTAACTATGTCCACGGACTAATGGAATAATTTTCCTCAGATCCGACATTGAATCACATATTGTGATCACAAAATGACCATGCAAATGAATCTGTGAATACATCATCCTATTTGAAAGATATAGACCATGATGAAACATTCTTCAACATTTTTCACCTTCCAATGGTGTCACCTTTTACTCATGTTGACATGGAAGAAATAAATTAGGCTAATTCCATACACAAACCAGATGTTCCTATAACAAGTTGGATGATTCCCATTGTAGACTACCTTCAAAATAGATTCTCCCATAACACAAATCTAGAAAAGTGAAAATCACCAATGTTCAATTAATTTCACTCTTTATGGAGGCCTAAATAACCAAAAACTCTTCTATAAATGGCGCTTCAATGAAATCCTTATCAGGTGAATTGATGGAGAAGAGACTATTATCATCATGAAACAAGTCCATACAAGGGAATGCAGTTCCCATCGGTCATGGTTCTACCTTTCCCATCAAATCCAAAGGCTTGGATATTTATGGCCTTCAATGATAAGGGATTTCAAAAAATTCACCAAAATATGTTATTTCTTCCAAGTGCGTGCCAGCTTCATCCATAAACCCACAGAGTTGAAGAAAAAATCCAAATATTATGAACCATTCTATATATGAGGAATGGATATTTTAGGATTGTATCCTCCAGCTACGATCAATAAATCTAAATATATTCTCATTGCTAGTGACTTCTTCTCCAAATGGGTGAAAGTAATGACCATCTATTAAGTTAGGAACAAAATCATTTTCAACTTCATAAAAGACAATATCCTTACTATATTTGTAGTCCCACATATTATACTAATGGAAAATGCCACTAATTTTTATTCAGTTAAATTAGTGTAGTTGCATCAAGAGTAAAGTATTGAATTCAACCATTCATCTCTCTATCATACAGTGACTAATGGACAGATAGAGGACTTAAACAAGAACTTATCAAATATAATGTAGAAGATTATATATATGGATAAAAACTGTAACCCTTACAATATCTTTCATTCATTGTGGGATCACTAGACTACAACCCACACAACCACAAAAGTTACACTGTATTAGATGGTATACATGACATAAGTGGTCTTTCTAATTGAGGTCCAATTTCAGTGCTTCGTATATCAATAAAGGATCAATTATACATAGATGAGTAATCGTAAACATGGTTGGATGAATTAGAGTGAGTTTATGAGAGAATACGACATACTTTGCATGACTTTGAGGTCCATAAAAATCATATAGATTTGGGTTATAATAAGAATGTTTTCCTCTGCTCATTCCACTGTGGAGAGTTAGTACTGGTCCTTAAGAACCTGATGATACCTGAGGACAAACCTCTAAAGTTAGAACCAATGTGGGAGGCACCTAAATCCCATACATAAGTTCCACTCTAATAGAGATTATTCCTTGATCTCAATGGATGGAGAGATTTTTACAATCCCTTCTAATGTAACATTTCTCAAGAAATACTTTTCATAATCATCATTATTGGTCTTAGATGCAAGACCATAAAATTTGCACCAAATGGTCTTTATTTCATGACCATAAAAGTAATGAAATATGGTCCTAGTTGAATAACCTAAAACAATAATACAAAATATTTAAATCTCTAAGACTCTAAACTATTGAAGTTGGTGGCCTAGAACAAACTACATTGTAATTTATTCATTAATAAATGCCTTATCACATATTTATTGTTATTCGGCATGAAAATGCATGTGATAATGTCCGAAGGATAGTTGTTGCACTAAAGGGTCATAGCAGATCCTTGCTATGATGAGAACCCGAATGATCTATAACACTGTTCTTGAATAAATGTTCTATGGCTAGATGATGTTATTTGAGGGACCCAAATAATACAGGCCATTAGGGATGAGGTCTCATAAAACATTGAGGCACCTTCTCTTAGTGTGCACCCTTGGTAATATCTAGGAGGATATTATGAGAATGAGACCCGCCAGTAGGAAATCAAAATTTCAACGTTTCATTGGATTTTTCTATCTACAGATGTGTGTATTGATCCATAGACTTTAAGATTATTATTAATTTGTATTACAACTCACACACTTAGATGTATTGATGAAAACTGTGACGAAACACTATTCAAAGTGAGGTAGGATATGTTTGGTGCGTTACAAGTAATAAAATATTAATAGATAATGGGAGAAAGGATTTGTCCCTTCTGTTCCATAATGGAAGTAGATATCTCAGGCCCTTTGATAGAATTGATATATCCTAAATAAATCAATGGCCATGGTGGGGAATAGGCAAGTTCAATTTTGAAAAGTCAAAGAAAGAATAATTGAGCACATGGGTTGATGACACAATCATGCAACCCACTTTATTCGAGATATCGAGACAATGGGATTATATTACACAGTAAGAGTTCATAGGATGTGACACATCATTGCGGTGTTAAATTCTTTCTCTATGGGTGTCTTGGATTGTTTCTTGATGCAAATCTTAGACTTTAGGTAGGCTCCGCCTAATGCCACTGAGAAAGAGGCCTACAGGGTCACACACAAAGTGTGTCTAGGTATCTCAGTTAAATATTAATTTAACAAGTTAAAAAAAGATTATTCCTGATTGTGGTTTAATAAATATTTAAGGATTCCTGATCGCATTTATTTCGACACTAGTTATTCGAGAGAATATATTGTGGGAGAAATAATATATTTATTAGCGATTAATTCAGTGATACTTATTTTAGATATAAATAGCCATTACTCAAGGTCTAATAAATGTGGTGGAGGAAATAAAGATAAATTGAAAAATAAAAGTACACATCGTGTATATTAAATATACAAGCCATGTATTTTTTGGGAATATAAGAGAAATAAATATTATTTAATTAATTAAATAATATTAGGTGTAATTCATTGGGTGCATGTTAGGAAATAATAATAGTCAACTGATATTATTAGACATGGGATCTTACTAAGAATTCAATGAAATGAATAAATGATTTCATGTAATTAATTCATTTTATTATTCAATGTAATTAAAAACCACAATTATATATTTCTCATTAGCCTAGCCATTTTTTTGTGATTGTGCACAATGCATTTGAAAAATCTCTCAAGCCAAGAGATAATTTTTTTCCATTGAGAACACTCCCATGCTACGAGAGAGAGATCCACCTCCACTGGATCAAGGCGGTCGAAGGCGGACATCACAAGCGAAGGCTCTTTTACGCTAGAACATGGATATCCCTTCGGCAATGTCCAGAGATACATGGAGCGTGTTTGGATCACCGCTTCAGGAATCCTACACTTGTATTTTACAACGCAATGAAAAATCATATCGGATTGTGACCGGAAACATAAACCAATAGATAATTTTATTAAGGTAATTCTTATCAATTAATTAAATTAATTATAACCAACATATGATGATCCTATTTATAGTTATGGAAATCCCCTATGTATTTTTCAGTCATTGTTTTATTCTGATGATCTGCAATTTTATTATGGTGACAGATCTCATATTGATCATTGTTAACGCAAAAATTAACATTGGGTACACCCACCAATGCGCTTCTGCTGCGCCCGGAACCTACATAAACTACATAGCCTAAAAGCCTAGTCAAAATATTTAATTTTTTTTGATGATTACCTTTCCACATGATGTAAAACAACATGGTCCATGATAATGTTTCATGATGTAATACTATATAACATTTTAGTCCATGCTTGAGTGGATAACAATATTTGGTTCTAGTCTTTCATCACACCTCTATTCTAGAACTATGAGTGTCTTGATTATCATCTCTATAAGATATTTAGTGATGACCATACCTTATGTCATGTGCCCATCCATGATGTAAAGAAAATTTCCCCATCCTTCATACAAAGAATGATCTATGCAGGAACCTCAAACATAGTTCCTTTCACTTGGGGTCCCATATTAAATATTGATAACTACATGTGGATTGATTTCTATCCATATAGGATACATAGTAACACTGATTTTCCTTAACATAGGCCCAACCACAACAAAAAATAAAAAGAGGGAATGTGTCCCATTCCTCTAGCATACTAACTCAATCCAAATAGTTGATCTTAATTTGAGTTCCCTCTTTCAAGATACCATCATGGAAACAAAAATATTCCCTTCCCTACATATGAGATAGGTATATGCAGATAACATCAAACTCCATGGCCAATACCAATCCAATTGCTTCCTTTATTCTTTAAAACATCTCTTCTAGACATCATAATCCTTATTTTTGGAAAAATTAAATCTGCACACTCTTTTTATAACCATAGTTAGTAGAATTTATAGTCATAAATGAAATATTTTCTTTGATTATGCATTGAAACACCCCTATCTGGTTTTGTATAAGTCTCCCTCAAAAGGCCTATCAAACAGAGGCATTTTATTCCATAAGAGAAATCACTTATGTCTCCATATTCCCTAAAAATATCATTCTAGAGACTAATTTTTGAACATGGTCCATGATCACCCTTTATATACATACCCTATATCACTTCATCCAATACAATAACCCCCAAAATCATAGTTTACAATATTCTTCTTCATATCTGAAGTGTGTCGAAACATACTTTGCTTGATAATCCCTAATTCGTTCATTTTTTATATTATTTATGGTCCAAGTATTATGAACTAAAAATACAAGACATCATTATTCATTACCATGCAATGGTAAACTAAATGGTTATCATCCCACTTATATACTATTAAGTTACTCCAAGAAATACATAAGGTATGATTATCACCCCATGAGATACGTAGGGACATCCGGATCCAATATCTTGGTCTAGACACCACATGAAAAAAATTTCTCTATCCTTTGTTTTTAATCACCTATTCGTGGTGAAAGAAACTTTTTTGTTCCTTGTTTCTCACACTGAGCATAGCTCACATGGGATTAAGAGTTTTACTAAAGGCTTTCCGACATGATCAACATGTAATAGTTCACATCTGGTTTAACATCATCCTAGATGCTAGACATTAAAATTCAAACCAAATGTCTTTACCACATGATGTTAAAATGCATGGTTGAAATCTCTTTAATGACATAAAATTGTGCATTGTTATGTCCCTCACCTGAGAGGACCACTATCCTGGGTGTTGGTTACCCACCACCCCTCCATCCAAGAGTTACCTGTGTCTTGATTCTCATTTTTATGAGATACATAATGGCACTCATATCTTACATACTTGTCTAAATACAATATAAAATTTCCCCCACTCTCTTGTTTATGATCTAGATCTGAATAGGAGGGTCCAGTATGGGATCTCACCTAACTCATAATCCCATATTCAACGAAAAATTTCCATCTTTACACAATAATTTGATTAGTGTGGGGAATCATACCAAGAACTATATATGTTTTTATTCTCTCCTTTTAGAGGTACGTTGTAATTCCTAAATCATATGTCATGGAGCTAGACACAATTAAAATAATTTTCCATTTATATGTATGAGTTAAACCATCATAGGAATATTTTTTCCTAATTATTACCTGATTTCAATTTGAAATGATCTTTCCAAACTCAGGCACCTTCCTTACACAAATCAAAATTTGTTTCTGGGGAAATTTGGATCTCCATAATATTTATAATTCTATTGGAGATATAATTTTTGATTCCTAAGGACACATTGGTTTTGAGTGTAGATTGAATCTCCCCAGTCTGGATCTATGTAAGTAGACCTCAAAAGGCCTATTAACAGGAGACACATTCATCTTGGGATAAACCACTTCAATCTTCACAATCCCTGATAATATCCTGCTAGAGAATTTTTTTTAAAAAAATTATATATGTTCATTACATGTACACTTTTACCATATCACTTTTCAAATTTTTAATCCCCCATATTGCATCTTACAACAGTCCCTCATAATTCCTAAAAATGATGGAACATTTTTTGGTTAAATCACCATGAAGATGAAAATCACTAATATTTTTGTCGAATCTATCAAACCTTAAAATATATCCCTAAATGTAGTTTTGTATTATTTTAAACTAAATTTTTTATATACTGGTTACATGACATGAAACTACATAGTTCTTCCACCCTCATCTAAAAGGATCCTTTCGTTCTAGTGAAAATCATCCACCTCAACACCTTGAATAACCACATATGGATTGATTCTCACCTCAATGATGTGTGTAGTGATTCCTAGAATCTTTATAAGATTTACTTGGACACATACAATATAATTTTTGATTCCATAGGACCCCTTTTTTCGACTATTCATTAAAATACCCCAATATATATTTTTATAAGTCACGCTCAAAATGTCTATCAACCAAAGGTACCTTCATCCTCAAGAGAAATATATTATATATCTATAATACTCAACAAAAACATTTTGGAAACCTATTTTCAAAAATTCTCTATGGTCACTACTCATATACATTTCCCATATAGTTTCTTCAGATCTAGAAGTCATAAGATCATGACTTAGAATTTCACTGTACAAACCTAAAGAACATTGGAACATTCTCTAATAGAAAAATATATTGGACTCATTACTCTTAAAACCCATGGTAAAATATAATAAACATAAAACACTAGATTCATTAATCTAGTTTTTAGTAATATAAACATATAATTAAAAGAAATTTTGTACTCTCTTGGTTGAAAAACCACCAAAGGGAACCCTGGGAAAGATTCAAGTTTCATCTCACTAAAAGTTCACTCCACATGGTTTAGGAAAAAAAATTAAAAATGAAAATAAAAAGGAATAACACTTTTTAGGTTGAAAACGTACAATGTTAGGTTCAATAAAACACCATGTATTCCTCAGTATGTCACCCTTATATACATCTTAGGTAAAAATCTATAAAATTAAACAAAATAAAAAAATTTCATAGGATCCATTACATGATTCTAGAAATAGTAAAACTATGATAAATAGTTTTAAAGGACTGTAAAAATATTATATAAGTCTTCCATTCCTATAATTATAATTATGAAAAATTGACACCGTGAAATTCAATCAAATTTGTTAGTTTCAGTATCATGCTATGGTTATATTGAGGAAAAGAACACAAAAATAGATATTTGGGAATAAATTAATTTTCATTCATGTATTAAAATTTTAGGGTGCTTCTACATTTTGGAGTATGTATACCAAGTTTTTCAAGTGCTTCTCAACATATTCATTGATCTGTTGAAGTGCAGATTGATCCTTATCTACTGTTTCTCAAATCCCATACAGTTGTGTGATGATGAACACCTCAACATAACAAAGTTTCTCCTCCAATATTGTAACAAATTATCTCACTTATTCGAAGACCATATTAAACGAACGACATATTTAGACAATATCTCCCATCACAACATCTAGTTATTATTGAATGTGTATCATTTTGAGTTATTTCTCATCAGTGTGGCACTAATTCACCTTAACTACCTTGGTATGGTTGAGCTCAACCTAGGACACAATATCTATAATACATTAAATCTATACTATTAGTTTCACCTAGGAATAATGTGATATTTTATCATTTTCCTATCTCGAATTAATTTACTTCATGATGAGATGGATGATTGTGTAGCGATTCAATATTTATTTCCACACTTATACTACTGTGTTAAAATAAATTTGAATTTTTAATAAAAATCATAATAAAAAATTGAAATAAAATTTTTAATTAATAAATTAATGTATATAACTATTAAATAATGATATTTTTCTTTTTTTTAATTATTACATTATACTAGAAGGATATTTGGAGAGGCCACGATGGAATTCATGTAAAATGGGCCAAATTGTGCAAGATCCCAAGAAAACATGTGGAATTAAATATTTAATGTTGATAATAATTAAATAAAATTTACTAGAAAATGGGTGTAATAATGAAAACAATTGTGGGATACATTTCTATATAAGACCATAGAGACCAATTCATCCATTTGGAGTCCAAAAAGTGGCCCATAATGTAAAGAGATTCTGGACAAGATAGATTAGAACACCCTTCTGTATTTAGGCCATAACTAAGGTCTCAGACATATAATTTGGATTATTCCTCCTCAATTTTTTCGATAACTAAAAGTTATATATCTCTAATTTCAATAAAAATTCACACCATTTGGTTAGTCAACTATCTAGATAAATAAGGAGGAAAAGTCTTCCATGAATAGTCACCTTGTCCCTTAGGCACTTGAGATCTTTTATGAAAATATATATGTTTCATACCATAAAAATAACCCTCAACCATATTTTATATGTTTTATCAACCATAGGGTAATATTGGAAGATATGGGAAGTTATTCTTCAAAATATATGGTTTCCTCCCTTCCCATGGATTTTAAACTTTTTGCGATCACCCGGGGAGGAAGGTGATTTAAATCCAGAGCTTCTTGTTTTTAATATTTGAATTATATTTTTAATTCCATGTTTTCATATTTTTTTTATTTATACTATCTTTATATTTAATTTATTTATATTCTATTATTTCATAATCATCACAAATGATCTTTTTGGGGGGGTTACCTTTCATGTGATGTTTCACACACCGATGGCCACTTTTTATTCTCTCTTTCAATTGTGGTGTTTGTGTGGTTCATATTGGCATATTGAATAAAAATAAACACTTAAAATTACATAAACATACATTTCATGGTAACAAAATTAAATAATATAAAAAACTAGATAGAAAATTAAGTTCTTTTTGCGTTGTCTTGATGAGTTTTAGTTATGAATTTGAACACAAATTACCAAATAATCGATTATAACTGATGAATCATATTTATTTTTACTAAACCCTAAGAGGTATCTTGGTAAAAAATCAAAAAAATTATGGTTCTAAGTGTTAAAAAGTAGTTATTAAAGTAATTATACCCCCTCTCTTGAAGTAATGAAGGTTTATCATTGTGATATTTTCCCAAGTTGATCATGCTTTTTTCCATTCTGCCAATATCCACATTGTTTTACCGTTTTTTTATCTCTTTGATTCCTAAATATAAAAAACATAATCTTTTATAAAATACAATTCCAATTTAATTTTTATAATCAATTTTTTTTAAAAAAAATAAGTATTCTTTGAGATATGACCTTAGGCTCCTGCTATACTATAGAAATTCTAGTAAAACATTTTTTAATTTTATTTTCTCGACAACATGATCAAATTTTGGCACCATTCTCAGGGATCCAAGATCATTTTTTAACCTTCATTTATTTATTTTCTTTTTTATTTCTTACCCATTTCAATATTTCCCCATTCACTTTTGATTGTTTTTGTTTTTGTTTTTATTGTATCCTCTATATCTTCTCTATCTCTATCTCCTATTCTCTCTCTACATCCTTGTAATGTAGCATTATATTTTCTTTTCCACTTTATTATTCTTATATTTTTTCTTTTATTAATATTTTATTTAAAAAATAAAAAAAAACTAGATATCATTATTACATGACACGATCTGGCAATGAAATTCTACTTAAAATTGACCCAAAATTAAAAAGACTCTTCACTCACAAATTAGTTAATCTAGAGTAGTATATTGAAGTAACTCTTAAGAACCCATTGTTGAATATAAAGTGGTGATAAAAATATATATGATTGAACCAAATCAGATCTTAGAAAACATGGATGCAAATAATAAATTTTTAAAAGAACTAACTACCCCTGATGTGGATTAAAAACTTGTGTACATCCAATACCCCAAGGAAGAAACCCACTTTGAGTAGATATGGGGCCTCATCCACCTCCTTCATAAACTCCATGGTCTTCTGGATGAGTAACCTCACAAATATATCATGTATTTTCATATAGTTTTCTCCCCCATGAAACTCAAAAATGTGACAAAGGACCTCATAATATTTAGGGTCTTCCCTTTCTCCCTTGATGGTATAGACAATGAATAGCTATAATATATGCCTACCAGAATTGGGGAATGTAATTGCCGGAATAAAATGTTTCTATAGAATTTATTCCCTTCCTCAAAAACTCTATCAAATATAAAATAAATTTATGATATTATAGAATCACAATGAGTGCCTCTTCATAAATATTTAGAGAGATTCAAAATAGTTTTATCATGTTCCCCCCATCACTAAATTATTGAAAAATTAATAATTCAATACTTCTATGTGGAAATTGTCCCCATAGTTCTTGGAATGATATATCATATAGTTGTTGGATCCCTAGTTTATAAAACCCCTATCGTCACTCATGAAATAATATCCAACATGGATCAATATGCATAACAATTTGGTACATGAGAAATTGCATCAACCCAAGGAGATTATGAAGTAATCCATTCATCCCTAGAAAAAAACATCGATAATAAATATGCATAACCTTATAAGAAAATTATCTCAATATCAAGGTAATCCACTCTCTCCACCGATTCCATTACACAATGGTATTTTTTCTAATAATAATCATTTCTCTGATCAATTCCTGCAACTTCAGGATTTATCTAAGTCTTTCAAAATAGTGTTTCCTGGCCATCCATTTCAATAAGCATCACCCTTAAATAAAGAACCATTCATTTCAAATCCAATCCTTGTGTGGAAAACCAAACCACACAACTGATAAGGGGGAAAATAACTTTACCCAAAACAGAATTGATATTAACAAGTAAAAGGTATGAAACATTTTTATCCTTTACCTTCTTGGAATAACCATCCCCTACCCAAATCTGAACCAATACTCAAAGAAATGGTGATGAAAATGGAAGCCCAAAACCTCTAATTCAAACATACTATACAATAATATATTCAAGACCTATGAACATAGGTGGGAAAACTATAAAACGCCATCTCTGAGATGAATATGAAAGGTTTTGGACAAATTACATCCAATGAAATTAAAAATACCGGGGAAAAAGGTAATGTATGTTCAATAACTATTCATAGTGGAAAATAGGTTTCTTATTCACAAGATTCTACCCATTAGTTATGCCCCCCTATGGGAAAATCTCTTCTTATACCCTCAAAATATTCTAGTAAACAATAAAATGGTAAACTAATTATCATTGAAAATTCCCCTGAACAATCTATTCTACTTCCCTTTACCCAAAGAATCTTTAAATAAAAGAAAAATCAAGATAATGAAATTGAAAACGAGATCATGGATACATTTAAAATGGTACAAGTTACCATTCCTCTCTTGGATGTAGTTAACCAAATTCTTCATTGCCCCAAATTTCTTTAAAAAATTTGAACCCATAAATGGTGACTAGAGTGGAAGGAGAGATTCATCCTTGGAAGGAATCCCTCGACATTGATACAACGAATGATAGAAACTAGATGTAAGGATCTGAGCACTATTATGATACATCCCAATATAAGGGATACATTCTTTTCTGATGAAACTCTTGATTTATGTGCTTAATTTAATTAAATTTCCCACTGCATGTATACTTCTATGCATGTTCGATAACTTCAACCAATATTCATCATTATAAAACTGCCTGGCCGGAGCATAAAAAACCCATTAGGAGTTATCAAGTACATCCTCATTAGTGTGAGGAATCTCATATTACCTATATAATTATACATTATTGATGTGAAAGATACCCAAACCTGGGGAAATGCCCCTCTTATACTTGGAATAAAATTACTTAAAACAAAAAATATGATCATCGACATTCACAATGGTATGTTTTTCATAGAGTTCATTAGAGAAAATTTAGGCTTCAATCTATTTGATGATATGAAACACCTCATTGAAGAGAACTCCACTCTTCATGTCTATTCAATGTAAGTTATCGCTAACTACATAGACAAACACAACATTCTATCCTTGAATGATACCCAAATACATTTTCCTCTTATTCTCTCTTGGATTATTTGAGTTATGATTCATGTTTTAAGTGTTTTTTTGGGATAGGAAAAGTATAAATATTACGTCTTAATTGATTATTTCATGAATGAGGAGGATCCTATGACCATAAATGATACTGCTCATCTTGTATAAGCTTATTACTTATCTTAGTATGTTACCATTGAGAACTTAGATGAGATCATTGACCTCTCACTTCCACATTCACTCCCATTAATTAAAATCCTCTTGAATTGGAACTTAAGTGACTGCCTCAGAACCTGAAATATTCATAACTTGTGTGTAGAAACAAGTTGTTAGTCATAATTTCTATTTAACATCCTCTAGACCATGAATTGAGATTTTTAAACCTTTTGAGTGATAAAAAAACCATTGGTGTGGACACTTTCTTAAATTCCTAGTATTATCACACCAATTTTCATGCATCATATTTTGTTAAACTATGTGGCTAAACTAGTGATACATGAAAAACTCCAACTAAACCCAAACATCTTTAATATTGTTAAAAAGGAGGTAACCAAATTTATGGGTTCTTGAATCAATTACAACATCTATAGTAGTCAATGGGTTAGTCCAGTGATGAAAGGTCCTAAAACATTGGTCTAATGGTAATAATAAATTACAACAATGAATTAGTTTCAACTAAGGTGTAGAATACTTAGTGTTTTTATAGACTATGATTTTCTAAACCATTACACGAAGAAGAAACATTTACCATTTTTATTCATTGAAGAGATGCTAGAGAGGATAGAAGGGAAGTCCTACTGCTATTTCCTTTATGAATATTCTTGATATTATCATATCTATATTTCCCCCAATGTTCAAGAAAATACAACCTTTACTTGACCCTTTTTCATATTTCTATATTAGAGGATACCATTTTTTAGGTTCAATTCTCTATATACATTCCAATTATTCGTGGTTAATATTTGTTCATATTAGTTAGAGAAATGAATAGAAGTATTCATGGATTATTTCACTATTTATGGATCCTATTTTGGTGAGTGTTTGAGTAGTATTAGTTAAACACAATGTCTTTGTACAAAAAACAATGTTTTATTAAATTATGATAAATTTCCTTTCATGGTATGAAAATTTATTGTTATTTGACATGTCATTTATGGGGATGGTATTCAAGTAGATAAATATAAAATAATACATCATTTATTCCCTACCATTCCTCAAAAATGTGTGGGGTGTGTGTTATTTCTTAGTTCAGGATATATTTTATCATCATTCCATTTATGACTTTAGTAAGATTACACTCCCCCTCTCCCACTTACTCCAAAATGAAAAAGAATTAATTTTTAATAAAGTCTATGAGGAAAGTTTTAATAAATTAAAATAGAGTCTCACATCACCCTCATTAATCCAACTAACTTAGTGGTATTAACAATTTGAGATCATGTGTGTCACCTCTAAATATGTAGTTGGGGTAGTTTTGTCACAATAGATCAATTGAGATACACATTTCATAGCATAACCCTCACATACACTAGACCATACCCAAGAAAACTACACCACAATCAAAAAATCCTTTCCATTATGTTTTCCTTAGAAAAATCTAGTTCATATTGGAAAAATTTAGATCATACCATTTAGGGTCCAAAGTAATTCTATTCTCAGTCCATACAACTCTCATGTATCTTCTTAAGAAACAGAAAGCTAGGCCCCACCTCATACAGTGGATACTCTACCTTTAAGAGTGTGACATAGAGATTTGAGAAAAGGAAGGATTGTAAAATGTGTTAGAATACCACATTAGTAGGATTACACCACCATTGGACAACCATGTTGACTCATCCCTCCCTATTGGAGAATTATTTCTTCATGATAACCATTGTGATGTTGTAGACATTACCCCTTGGTATGTTTACATTATGAATTTTCATAAAGTTCATCTGGTTCCCATTAATTTAAGTACTATACAATCAGTGAAACTTAATCATTAGTAACGATGGTGTATTTTGGATGACTCATACTTGTAGAGAATTTTTAGTAAGCAGGGTGTCCATTGTTGTTTTCTTGACCATGATTTCACCTCTATTTTGATCATCTACCACCCTTTGGATTATGGGATCTTCTTTAGATATCAATGTGAATATTGAAATTTCATTGGATCTGGAATTTATTTTCCAACACTATAGATATTATCATTGTTTTTTTAATTCATGTTCACAATGTCAATTCACTAGGAATATATCCAAGAGGAATGAAATTCCATAACAACCCATGTTATTTTGTGAGATCTTCGATACATGGGGCCTTGAACACATATAGCCTTTTCCAAAAAAAACATGGATTTGTGTAAATCTAGTTGGTGGTTGAATATATCCATAAATGGGTGGAATCAAAGTCCACCATGACCGATGACTCTTGAGTAGTTTTTGATTTTGTGAGATCTCAAATTTTCAGTATGTTTGGTTTTCAAATATTCTTCATTAGTGATTATGGTTCATAATTTTTTAAAGTCTGACATGAAATCACAGATCCATAATTATGGTTTTTTTCATAATGTATCAACTGATTATCACCCCTAACTAACAGACAAAAAAATCAAACCAAAAAGTTAAGAGAGTTTTTGAAAAATTGTTACAACCAAATATGAAAGATTTGTGCTTGTACTTGGATAGTGCAATTTTGGTGTACCATGAAACTTTTAAAACCCTGATCAAAATTTCACCATATAGGATTGTGTTTGAAAAGGCTTATCATTTACCAGTGGAGTTATGTAACCATACATATTGGGATATTGAAAAATGTAATCTAAATCTCTCAGATATAGATGACTATAGGAAGATGCTGATTCATGAAGTTTGAAGAAACTATGTGTGATACATTTAAAAACTCCCAAGTCTATAAAGAAAAGAACAAGTCTATCCATGATGATATGAATCATTAGTGAATGTTTTATATTGATGAGAAGGTCCTCATATATAGTTCTCAGTTAAATCTATACCCCTGTAAGATTAGTTCCCAATGAATCGGTCCTTACAGTATTAATAATGTTTACCCATTTCGTTCAATACAAGTTTTGCATAAGAAGAGTGACCAAATAATTAAAGTTAATGGGAAGAAACTTAAACACTTCTATGAAAATTTTCCATTTCATCCAATTAAATAAATCCACATTCAAGTAGCATCATACCAGTGAAACCAACCAGATATTATCCTTCCTTCACACATTATCTTTTGTTACAGTGAGGACACCACACTCTCTAGGTGTTAGGGGTGGGTATATCCCTAGGTTCATTATGATTTTCCTATAATTTCATATTTATTCTATTTTTTTCTATATATTATTTATATTTTTCTCACCTAGTTGAGTTTGTAAGTATTTCATCATCTTTCTTCTTTCTTCTCTTTTTCTTTTAATTCATAGTATTTTTACCTCCCCACCTATTTTTTTCACATTTTTTCATGAATAATAACTTTTCATATTAACCTAATATTAGAAATTACTTAAAATTGATTTCAAAATTCTTGATTCCATGTTGTTTTAACGTTTAATGGAATGTTGTCTCATTAATGGAATGTGAATTTCATAATAAATTTAACATTAGGGCATGATTTTTAGTAATTTATCAATTTTTTGATGATATAAATGGTTATATATATATATAAATTTTCATTTTATTGATACCCTTTATGTGAGAATTTAATGGGAAAACTATTTCACTTAATATCTCCAAGCATCTTTGCACCCAACCATGAATTGTGAATATTTCTTACTTAATAGAAGGTAAATATAAGTTAAGTTAATATTTATAATATTTCTAAAATTATTTTTCCATAAAATAATTCCTTAAATAATATATTTCATTATAGTACTAGATTGACATATGCATGAATACATGTTATCTGAATGTTGTACGCCCTAAAAAAACAAAACAAATAATAATAATAATAATAATAAATAAATAATAATGAGGGGAGGGTTGAAATGAAAGAATATGGGGATATCTTGGTTGAGATCAAGATGTTTTAGTTATTTGAATTCTTAAGTGAGTAGATATTGAAATTCAAATATAAATAATATAGGATAATTTCAGTGAATAGAATCATATTTGTATAATTTGTTTAAAATAATATATATTTGATAGATAGAAAGTGGAAAAATAGACTGAAATAATTTTCATACACACACATGGAGAGTTAATAGAGTGATTTAATTTTAAATTCCTTGCTAATTTTTCTATAAAACTTATTCTAGAATTTTATTCTGTGACAAATTATGAGACATTTTGTCCCTGATCATTGGGAATAACTCTTTGGTGTGGTTTTTTCATTGAAAACAGTTGTATAATGGATTAAAATTTCATTTAAAGTTAAATATTCATGAATTTGGGAATATTTATATGCATAATTGTTTTTGGAAATGTGACATTTCCAATAATAAAATTGTTTATTTGTGGTGGTCTGATCACATAGTGATTTACTATTCATTCCCACCATCGTACCACTATGTTAAACTGAATTTGTATTGTAAATGAGAAACATAAAAAAAACTTTCACTTCTAATTTAGATCATTTAATTAATTTATATGACTCTTAAACTATTTAATTATTCTTTTTTAATGATTACATTATAGGAGGAGGTTATTTGGAGAGCCCATGAAGGAATTCAAACAAAATGGGAAAAGCTATATAAGTTCTTAAGAATATATGTGAACATAAATATTTACTATGGATAATATATGCATTCGATTGGGATGAAAATGGGTGGAATGACGAAATAATGTGTATTATACATTTCTCTACAATATCATGGAGCCAAATTCATCCATTTGGAGTCCCAAAAGCGGCCTAAAATGTGAATAAATTTTGGGCAAGATAGATTGGACCAACCATCTCTATTTGGGTCATAACATGGTCCATAGACCTCCAATTGGACTAATTATACATCCATTGAATATCTAAATCAAATAACCACATTTTTATATAATTTAAAGTAAATTTCAGGCATTTTTTATTCAACCATATGGATAAATAAGGGTGGGAAGTATGCCACGAATAATCACATAGTCCCTTAGGCACGTTAATTCTATTGTGGAAATATTCATGTTTTTCCTATAAAAACCCATCACCATTAATATATGTTATTGATTGACCAATGGGTAATATTTTAGGATTTTTTATGTTCTTCTTTAACAACTAATGTTTCATCCCTTTCCATGTATTTCTGAACTCCTTGTGATCACTATAGGAGGAATGTAATATAAATTCTAATATTCTTAATTGTAATATTTAAATAATATTTTTAATTTCAGGGATTTTTTCATTCTTCATCCACTATTATTATTTAATTTATTTATGTACTTTTTTTTCACACTCAACTCATATGATCATGTTTGGCGGTACTCATTCATGTTAATTTTCAGACACTATTTACCACTTTTTCTTCTCTCGTCCAATTGTAGCATTTATGTCGTTGATATTGGTAGATTAACTTTATAAAAACACTGAAAATTACATGTAATTTCATGTAATAGTAACACATTCAAATAATATACAAACCCATACAACACATATATTACTTTATTTTTTCCTTGGTGAGTTTCAACTATTAAGTTAAACAGAAATCACCTAATCATCAGTAGTAACCGGTGAATCATTTTGTGTTTCTGAATGAACCCTTGGAGTTATCCTAGTATGAAATAAATAAAATTAGGATTATATGTGTTAGAAAATATGTATTAAAAGATCTATACCATTTATCATGAAGTGACTAAGGTTTATCATCATGATATTTCCCCGAGTTGATCATGTTTTGTCAATTCTGTTAATTTCTTCTTTGTTTTATCAGATTCCTTTATCTGTCAGATTATTAAATCAACAAACCCTAATTTTTCAAAATCCAAATTCCCCTTTTATTTTCTTAATAAAAAACTTTTTTAAAATTGTTTAAGACTCCACCAATAAATATCCTACGGTTCCTTTTGTATTATATAAATTCTATTAAAAACATTTTCTAATTTGATGAGCTCAATAATGTGGTCATTGGATAATATGGTAATCAAATCCAGTATACCTAAAAATAGAAAAATGGTTGGGATTCAGTGAATTCATGATAGAAAATATATGAGAGGATTCTCCCAGATTAAATTTCAAATATCACCCCAAAAGAAAATGTGTGAGGCGCAAAATAAATCTTATAACTTTAAGTCTGACTATGAGCTAATTTTAAAGGGTGATATGTACTCTAGGATTAATGAACTTTATAAGGAACCCAGTTCTTCTCCCTCTAAAGTATTATCATCTTAACCTTATTCCATTAGTTGAATTTGAATGGTTTATTCTCCATATGGATCAACCATCGATGTTAATGGTGCTGGATAATGTAGAGGACTCCTTGTTAACATTGGGGGATAATCACTCACATAGAGATTCTATATTCTTTTCCTCCCTTAATACCATTGTACTAAACAAATTTTTTATTGTAAATTAGAAATATAATAACACATTTCACATCAGGTTTTATTAAATTATTTAATGTTTATCTCTATTAAAAAAAGTAATTTTTACATGTTTTTATTTTTTCTTTATAGTTAGAGGTGATTTTGAGACCCCATGATGGAATGCAAGTAATAATAAATAAAAAGAGCAGCAAGAAAATATAAGTAGTTAATAGTACTCACACATTGATGGATCACCAACTTGGATTGATAAATCCTTAGAGACCCCAGTATCAAAAATTTTAGTAAGGATCACATGATGTGTAACATACTCTTTATTTTTCTCAAAATATGGGAGAGAAGGCTCCTGAGAATCTCCCACTTTAGGGACCTCAATTATTATTCCCTCAGTAATGGGTGTAGGATAGACCTTTATGCCTAGTCATGCAACTCCATAGTGATTTTTTACATAGATAAGGATACATGAATCAACCATTAATGAATATAACATTAGGAATAAATTTTGGTTATTCAAAAATAAAGACTCACCTTCGTCTAATTATATATGGAATTCATCAAACTCTACTAATGATCCAGGAATATTAATATGTGTGATAATTTCTTTAATTATGATGTTGGGATTTATCATTTCATGAATTAATGACCCAAGCCCTAGGTAATCCTTACATTTGGGGTTATATGGTACATAACTCATGAGACCCAATAGAACATACTCCTCTAACAACCAGAGACCCTGATCATATTCCTCTGAGACAATAGTAGGGTCAGTAGTGGTCACTGCATGGTCCTCCAATGTATGTACTAGACCTAAAATATCATAATGATTTGAATTTAGTTGTCAATACATGGCACATTGTGATTCACATAAGACATTACAAAGACATTCCTACATTTATATATTAATCAGAGAAGAAATGACTTTGTCTCTTAGTACTTCTCCTATTAAAGGAACAAAAATTCTTGCATGGGTTTGTGCCTCATATGGAATATCCCCTAAATTCTAAAAGGATTAGTTTGAAACCCTTTAATGGTGGAAAAAGAAGTAGATCATTCAAAATTTAAGCATAATCAGATAGGTACACCAAGAACGTTAAAGGTAAAAATAGAATTATGAATAATTAATGTGGTGTATACGCATGACAAACATCTTTTCCCATGTCTATTTGTTCACCTAATATGGTGAGGGGGCCTTTTTAGTTTTCTTGAAAGCATGTACTATCAGTGTAAAGGTCCCCCCCAACATATCCTTTTCTATTAACCTCTAACATAAATAAAGATAACACCCTAGGATCATGGGTTGATCCCTCAACCCTAATTAGGGTTCTCATTGAGGGGGATATTGGGGAGGCCAGTTCTAGAGACACCACCTTCTATAATTCAAAGTTTCTCCTTATTAGTAGTTCATATATATAAAAATATTATTTTTAATCCTCACGAAATAGAAAGAATCTTACATCACCATAATCGATGAATTTGTACCAATAATGGTCATATTGGTTAGTTATTCCCTGAATAACACCTTGAGATAGCACATCACATACTCAAGTTTTGGTTGTGATATAATCATCAGTTTCATTTACCAACATCTCCATATCCTAAGTATATTACCGCTCTATGGAAGAATTGGTGTTTGGGTGAAGATTAGAGGGAGCTCAAATATCCCCTAGCTGTGCGATATGTATTAAATCTTTTAAAAATACCAATAAATATCTAATTTAACATTTTATTACTTAACAAGATTGGGATATGATAGGATTCACATAATTTTATGTTTATGTCACCAACTATAAGGAAGACCTCTCAAATTATGACTTTAAGGTCCTTTTGGGACTCTCTACTTTGGCAGGAAGCTGGGAAATTGGACCTCAGGTATCCCCCCATTGATGATGACTAGACCAACTTGGATTAAGATATGTGGTCTTTTCAAATCATTCATACTTTATAGAGAATTTTTAATATCATTTGGAAGATCTTGGAGCTTCAATTTCACTATCCCCAGGTCGTGTCTTCCTTCCATGCTTTCCACGTTCAGTAGTCATCGTGGCCTCAACCCATGGGAAGCTTATTATTAATTTCTCTTGAGGAATATAAAAAGTCTAGGTGTTGGAAAACATGGAACTTAAATCGATGTATATCCCCGATAGGAGCTATCTTGATCTATAATTCGGATACCACCAAGGCCATAGGAATCTAAAATTTCCAAGCCACCATTGGGTGTTTCTCAAAAAAAAACCTATGGGGGGGATATAGTTTTTGTTGACACTTGAATGGGTGAGTAAATTGATATATATCTTACGATTGACAAATAATCTAAATGTAAATATGGGATTCCATCACATATTCTCTAAATGAAATCATGTATGACCTCATATCGTCATTAACTTGTCCATTTTTATTGAATTTTATGATGGGTGGATCACTATATGGGATGAAGTTAAACTCTCTTAGTATGTTTATATTAATCCTAGCTTCTCCATATTTTAGATATAAATTCTAAATTCTATAAATTTCATGATTGAATTGATGAAACTAACCTTACATAACTTCAACACTACGCAGAATTGAATAGGAACTGAAGTGTTCTGCAGTTCACCCCCACATCACCTGAAATTCCCATGAAATTTGGTAGGAATATTTCCTTATGTATGTGTGAAATAAACACTAATAAAAATTTGTCCATATAGGGTTATCCAAACCTATGTGCTTCCCGTCTTCTATTTTGGACGCTATAAAAAAAATCCCCAACCTCACACTACCATTAGATTCATGGACTAACAGTAGATGGATTCTCAACCAAATAATTATAAATCCAGCCAAGTGGGTACTCATAGGAACTTCTAACATGATTTTATATCCCCACCAGCTATATTGTCCTTTCCCAAACATAGGATATAATTTTCCTCAGATTCTTCACTTCTCAAATGAAGGGCACCTTTTCAGGCACTGGAATGTATGACCTTATCCGATTTACTAGATTAAATCCATCATCTGTTCTTTAACGTGTACATCACCTCTTGGGTGAGGGTCATCCTTCTTGATCTTTCAACAGTTTATAGGCTAAACTTGGAATCCTTTTTTCTTTATACCATGATGCTTTCGGCAGGACAAATTCATCATACATTTATCTGATGATTGGTACTCTTTAGATCTTGTAGACATCCCAATAGATAATGTCTACTTCACCATGTTTTCGATGGAAAGTGTTCATATAAGGGATCCAACAACTTAGAATATTATGATTGTTATATGGATTCATGTATATATATTTCTAGGACAAATATATTGATTTATAGATCCTAATTGATTTCATCTTGGTATTAGATTCTGCACAAGTTTGGTGCATCAAGTGCACCCACATCCACATCGAATTGACTCCCCCTTTAGAAGATAAGTCTCAATTTACCTTCTTGACATTTGATAAATCAATTTTACAATCTCATAAGATAGACTCGTAGAAATATGATTTTTATTCGGGTGTGTGAGGATTTAGATATGGGGCACACATACTATGATGAATAATAAATAGAAAGGGTATTGTTCCTTCATTGATAAAAATCACCCTAGAGAAGATGTTGGCAGTGGGAAAGTTGGTATACTCTATGAAATAAGACATCAAAAAAATAAATATATGGATATATAATGAATTAATCTCTTAGAGGAACATGGTCATAAAGTGGTAGTTGATTTCTCAATGGGTACTCACATTAGTACTTCTTCATGTATTTCACTATATCTAGAGTAGTGGAGTCACACATGTCATAATAATATTTACTCATGGTTTTGAGAATATTCCTAACTCGAGTGGTGTCTTGATCATCATAAACCTTTTTTCCAATAGGAATATAAAATAAGGCTTGATATGTTCATTATCATTAATCCCTTAGTTTATATTTATCTTAAAATATAGAAGGTTTTTAAAAAAATGAGTGGCCTCACATAGGTCACACTCCCATGTGGCCTCACATAGGTCACTCACACATGTGGCATCACGTAAGTCACATGCTTTAGTGGCCTCATGAAGGTCACTCACTTAGTGTCCTCTCTATGGTCACTTGCTCAAGTGACCTCTAGAAAATCACCCACTCAAGTGAACTCACACAGGACACTCTCATGTGCTTAGAATACATGCCGATGGTAGATAATAATAGAATAAAAAACATAAAATGTGTAAAATCTACACAAATTACTTACATGATTGGAGAAAAACAATTGTTTAGGAGGAATTATATAGAAAATCAATGCTATTTATACATGTATGGTCGCCTGTGTGGTCGATCTACATTGTTGACCTACGTAGTTGACCAGTGAAAACTACTTTTATGACCAACCTACATGAATAACATTGATGATGGTAATCTGTACTCAATCTTACATCTCCCTCATTCACACCAGTATAAGTTATGTTCAAACTGATCTTGAGGGTACACAAGAACATGTAGAGGCCAACGAATTAAGGATTCATCAACATCCATATTCCTCTACCTCAGTATCAGACCCTATTCTTCTAATTGGATCTAATATTATGGGGGGATTGGAGTTTTTGAAACACCCTTTTTGTAACAACCCCATGATTTCATAGTACATCATATCATTAAAGTATTCAATAGCTTGCGCTGCACACAACACCGAGTTCGAGCGCACCGCAACATACCACACTAACCATTCAAAAAGAGGTTATGATTATTATTAACTGTATTTTGAATCTTATATACTCTATATAATTTTAACATTCATATTATGTGTTTCTTAGACATAGTATAAGAAAAAATTTATTTTTTATATAAAATAAGTATTTTTCAATAAATGAAATTTTACCGGCTTTTAATGGAGAACCTTATTTAAAACCAATATTTTACATTTTTATATATTTAAATTAATTGAAATAAATTATTCTTTATAATCGGGGCATAATAAATTAAGTTTGGATAAATTTTTTGTACTTTTCTGATAACTTTCATATTTTGAAGAATAGTGAAAAATACTATGTTTTAATTGAAAACAAATTTTTTATTCAGAATAATTTATAGTGTTCAGTTATAAATTTGAATGGTTTGGAAGTATAATTAGATTATATTTTTAGCATTTTATCTAATGTTGGTTATTGGAATTAATTTCACTTTGAAATTTTACATAAACAAGTGTCAATCTTTTGATAATTATTGTTTCTTAAAAACACACTATTTGTTTTGACAAAAGGAATCAATTTTAAATTAATTAATACAACTTCTATGTTTTAAATTTGGTAAAATAGACATCATTTTTGAATTTGGAATATCAAATATAGATTATGATGAATTTTTGGTATTTTTCTGAAAAACATCAATTTTTTTGAATAGTAAAACCACTTAGTAGTACTTAAAAACTGACTTTTTCATTTAAATGAAATTTTACATCATCTATGAATTGAATTTCGAAAATCCAATATACATGGTTTTTATTATTAAGTAAAATGTGGTTCAATATGATAAAAATAATTTTTGGTGAATAGTAACTTTTGACTTTTATTTACCGTTGTTAAAGGTAAATAGGGTAATTTAAGGTAAAAATAATATCATAATAATCACAAATTACCTTAAAACTTGTCCTAACCTTATTGGATGAGTCATGGCCGACCATGGGAATCCTTGGGTCGATTTTGGGACCCCATGAAGCCACATAAGAGTGATAATGACACTTTATTTTAATTAACTTAAAGTAAAGACAAAAATGACATTAACAAATATATTTTAGTATATAAATATTTACTTAGGGTTATATAATTTATATTTTCAACTATAAATATTCATTGGAAAGATAAAAAGATTTCCTAAATTATGGTATTTTGTTTTTAATTTTTAGACATCAAATAAATTAAATTATTTATGACACAATAATGATGCAGTATTCACCTCATTAATAAATGATTTTAATAAATAAGATAATTAATATTAAATAAATATCAAAAACCTGTCCAATTAATATTTGATAAATTTATTTCAAACATGAGTCATCTTATCTTCTAATTTAATGAGTTTTGGACCTTTTCAAACCGAATATATGTTTATAATAAAATAACATTTTCAAACAATCCAAAAGAGCCCCTCCTCTCTCTTATAAAAAGACACCATTTGTAACTCATTAATAACTCCTCTAAAGCCAATTTTCTAGTCCAAAACCTACCAAAATAATCTCTCAAGATCCCTCTATTCCACTTAGATGCCTTACCTTAGGCATAAGTCATTTCAAGAAGTCCATTTGGTTCAAACCAAAGGGAGTTACCCAAATTAAAGGTAATGGTTTCTCTTAACTTCTTTTCTTTTATTTTACTTCTCCAAACCCTAAAATCTTTTTATTCCATTATTTTATTACAAAAAAATATCATAAATATACTAGTATATTTTTATGATAATGATTCTAACTACACTTACACACAACTCCATCTAATGGGTGATGGAAATATTGTTTCTGTGGATGGAAAACTAACGCCTCACGAAATGATGATTGTTCAATTATATCCTATCACATATCATGGTGGCCATTAATATGGAAATGTATTTATATATGATATATATTATGTATATTTTTTATTTATGTTTCTGTATTTTCCATTTTTATCATTCCTTTACGGTTTCCATTATGGGTAAAATGCGATAATTTCATTTGAGGAAGTGCGGACTACCGCCCCCTCAATGTGATATGGCTCATTAATGCCTTATGTGGGATATATAAAGGATGGAGTTAATAATATTATATATTATATTATACTGTAATTATAATATACTTATGTATCATTATGTTTTAATTCATTTAAAATACAAAATAGAAATGAAAGTAGCATTCATACGTACGTATGGCTTACCGTCTCCATGAACGATGCATTTAATTTCTTATCTCAAAATGTTATGTATTGTTATAAATACATATACAAACTGGATATAGAATATATATATGATATCTAAATCATTTATATCATTATTGAGATAATTTACTTTTAACCACAAGATAAAATTGTAACTATAACAAGTTCATTTTTACTCAAGATCCGAACATCGATAAAATATCAAATATGAACTCAAATAATTAACTAATTGTTATAGAAAAGTAATAAGTGATATAAAAGGAATAATAAACATTAAAAAAATTTCTTAATCAAGTATACATTAACTTAATTTTATTATTTAGTAATAACAAGGAACATACAAGACAAGTCGGACTTGAGGTAAGGGGTTTCCTATATCACTTTTAATTCCGTGAGATTTCCATTATTCGCCACTCATTTATTGCATGTGGTGTATTGTGTACTGAAATTTGATATATATTATCATGATTATTTTTATATTCAGGGTATTATATGAACAATTTTATGGTTATTAACTTTTGTTCATACGACTCGATTGATTATAATGTCGTAAGGGGATTTTATCTCACTTCTTATTCCCGTGAGATTCATGCTGTATTGCCACTATTTCCTTTTATGTGGTGTATGTACTAGCCATGATTTTATTACTTGTGTAAAATAATTTAAACTATGGTTATTTACAACTTCATTGAATAATACTTCTTTCGTGGGGTGTATGTTTCGTGAGTTACCAAATTGGTAAGGGATAATTCTACACTATCTTCATTATCCAAGCTTGTTTATACATAATTATCTACTCGGTCTTTTTTATCATCCACATCCGTGTTTTCATAAAAATGTATTTAAAAACATTTTTTCTATTTAAAAGACAGTGGTTTAAAGTCATTTATACCCTTTTTTGACCTTATATGTCTTTGAAAGTAATATTTCTATCATTTTTCAAATAAGGTAATTTATGACTTTTTCAACAAAATTAATATAAGAATGTTTTTTTAACTTATACGGAGGGTGCGGATATTTTATACCATTATAACATCATTGAAGATTCCCTTAAAATCTTATAAGAATATTTTCAAAATAAATGTTTTCTTTATAATTATGTGAATCTTAAATGATTTCCAAATAGAAAGAGATATTTCTCTCAAATAGTTTTGATTTCATCTATGTCAACATCCTTTGATAAATTTGAGACTTGCATGAAGTTGATTTATTATAATAAAAATATTTCATATTATATTTAAGGTTTTGTGATATGTTTGACTATGGATGAGTTATTTTTATGCCATTCATGGTTTATGCTTAAAGTATAGACATTTTGTATGCTAGTTTTAATACGAATATTTATGTTATATTTCAATGTATTATTAAGATGAATGTTTTGGACAAGTATGTTCTAGGTTGGGGACCGGTAAAAGTAAGCCCTCCAGGATGGGGTCCAGTTACAGCAGACCCTCCAGGTTGGATTCTGGTTATAGAGGCTCTCTGGGTTGGAGTCCAGTTAGAGAGGCTCTCTAGGACGGAGTCTGGTTACAGAGGCTCTCCATGTTGGAGTCTGGTTACATAGGCTATCTAGGTTGGGGTCTGGTTACAGTTAGCCCCTAGGTCCTGGCATAGGGCCTTGACATAGAAATTAATGTCCAAAATTATGCATTCCATCATTATGAAAGTGTCTATTGATATTACATGTGATTAATATACTAGTATAACATCCATGTGAATAAGTAAATGGAATTATTTTATTTTAACTCTTCACTATTATGCTGAATTTCAAGTTTAAAAGGCATTTTTAGTCTTATACATTGTATTAAATGTTTATCCTTATTTATGAATGTTTATGCTCTATTGTAATCCTTACTGATCATCAGAGCTCACCCTTTTCTATGTTTTATTTTTACCAGGATGTGAAGAATTATATTATGACTGAACTGTAGGGATAGTCTAAAGGATATGAGTGTGTCCTATGCAGACAATGTTGTTGTAGTTTTTCATTTTATAATATAATGTAAAACTTATTACTGTGTCTAGTATTTCCAAGGCTACTAAAATAATTGGTCTTTTGAGACTTGATCTTTTGTGATCATTCCAATATTATGTTATAATGCACCAAATCTGGGTAACAAGGGTTGGGGCATTACACTTTTTCATAGAGTGATGAGGATATTTATAAAAAATACCTTAAGGTGGTGGAGAATAAAGGGGAGTCACGTAACTCACCCTATCCAATTCTGTCACATCCCCACCTATGCACTAAGAGGCTCGCGCATTCTATTCCTACATATACAAACAAGAGTTTCCCTCAAGATCTATAATAAAATTTTTATTGAGAGGAAACACCCCTCATCCTAGTTATAACTACTAGGGTGAAATACCCTTACACCACTCAAAACTTGAGTGTCATTCATCCAAATACACATGAGAAGACCCTTAAATCCTATAGAAATGTCTCACCATATTGTTTTTTCCTAGGTTTTCCATCACCCAAATGAATATTTATCTTACCCAGGTCTACCCTTCACAATCCACCATCAAATATCCCAATCCTAACATATCCAATCCACCTTCTATCCATCCAGGCATTACCTGTACAATAATCCTTTAAGCCCCCTTTCATTCCACTGATGTTAGGGAACTTTTTTTAGGTTGCTCATTTGAGTGGAACCTAGCTGGGGACTCACCCAAAGCCTCTATATATGTATCATTAGAGCATAGTTCAAATCAATGTTTCATATAGATTATACATTCCAATGGTAATATAAGTACTTCATTTATCCAAAATAATATGCATGATCTTCATAATGTCCTTGATTATACATTCTTATAGTAATGAAGATCTCAAGAATATGCATAATTACGGGACCCCATGGTTGAAAACAAGAGAGGATAAGGTCACATAAAATCACTTTCTCTCTCCGTGACTCTCCATCCATCACTTCACCCTTGTCTACCGATAGATGAGGAGTAAATGTCAACATAGGGAATCCCTCTTAGTGTAATCCCCTATCATTTTTTTCAATATTAATTCTCACCCTCATCCTCCAAAAGGTGAATGAGATTTTTTGATTTTATAGATCTTCCAACTTCTCTTGTTTATCACACCAGGCATGACTCATGTGGGCTTATATTTTAGTGATGACTCCCTGAGGTTCAAAACAAGAAAACCAAACTCACCCTAATATTCTTTGGGGCATATTTACAGTGGCCTAAGAGGACACATCCCTTCTAGTTCCCATGGTCCACTTCCATTTAAGTCCCACAATAGCCTTCACTAGGCACCTTTTTACAAGATGTCTCTGTTGAATGATGTTAAACTGAATGTTTTTTTCCTTTTCACATGGTCATAAAAGATACGGTATGTCCATTTGAGTGGAATTTAACTACATGGGTTCTGATTCCTTTCAAAATGGTACATAGAAATCCCATTTCATGAACCTGATCCCAACACCAAAACAACTCTCATCTTCATGGATGATTATAAATTCTAGAGCACCCCACAATGTGGCATAAAACGAGCACCGTGATAAAAAAACATAATAATATCTAATCTATTTATAAATTATACCATTGATATAGATCCATATATAAATATATATATCTCCATTTATGGAGAACCTCATATACATACAGATGAATCTAAAATAAATAAAATGCTAACAATTGATATCTAATTTAAGGGGGACCAGTTTCATATTTGGGACATGATAATGTAATCACCAATATATCTTAAATCTATAAGAGAGACCTATAGTATGCAATAATCCCCTGAATAATGTGTGATGATCCCAAACTCCCATCCCCTTGACCAATGTGAGTCCCTAAGTGTTGTTGGATCCATTTCTTAATGGTCACCTTCCATTAAAAAGTAGGTAGATAAAACATCTTGAATTAGGGAACTGTTAGGTGTTTCTAGTTCTATGAATAAAACCCATTTGAAACAACCCAAAAAGGATGTTGAAATATGTTTCCAATGGGAAGGTTATTCCACCACCACCAAAAAATTCTATTCCAACACCATTTAGTTTTCAAGAACTAAACACAAGAAAAATCAATTTAATAGTGAATGCATATAAATAAATAAAACTCGATGAAAATACTCTAGAGTCTTTTCTAGTCTCACCACAAACTCCATGATCCATGACTCAATTGTATTATGTGATCCCCTTTACCTTTCTTCGATCTATATACATGAATTATTTATGTGCATCAACATTCTCATGTAGGGTGTTACTAATAAAACCTTTTTGGACACCACCAATGCATCTTTAACATGTGTTATCATGTATAAATCATGTATTGAATCATCATAAACAATCATATATCAAGCACCCATGTGATAACTAGGCCACCATGATCCCCGACCGCACATGTTTTAGTTTGAATCCAATATGATGAACAATGATTTTTGAAGTGATCAATAAATTTTAACAAGGCAATAGGCATGTTACTCGATATCCTATAGGCATCAAGTTTTAGGTCAGGTGATAAGGTTGACTAGTGAACATGTACTCCATATCCTCATGGTATTGAGTTCTTGCACAATACTTTGTATCTTCAATGCATCAATATACAATGATTCCATACTCCTACACCATGTACAGGTCCACCATTGTTATTGCCACACATCATGAATTCCCCCCTCTATAAAGGGTAATCATAACACAATGGTCCACCTATTACAGACCCCAAGAACAATACCTCTAATGGCATAGTAAAACAAAAAATAGGGTAGATCACAATAAGAAAATCCTAGAACATTGTCATGAACATATAGTATAAACATTTAATAGCATGTGATCAACATAAAGCATGGTAACAATGTATTTTATAAATAATCATGGAATAAAATGTTTTATATTGGTAACACATTCTATACACACCCAAAAGAAAATACCATCTAACTTTGAAAAAAAAATATATTCTATAAATATATAAAATTAAGGAAACAACAATATAGAAGGACCTCATAAGTTAAGAAACATCATACCATAAGGTTAATGAAAAATTATCAGAAAATTCATCAAATTATCAAACTATGAACTGCATTACACACTCATGGAGTACATTTTTCACATAAAAAATTCATAACTCAGGTTTCGGTTTATCAAGAAAGGGGTTTAGAAAGGAGACCTAATAAGATCCCATGTCATTAAGGTTGTTATAGAATTACATACCTCATGGATTCGATCAATTAAACTAGTTTTGAGATATTTCAAAGGAGAGGATGTCAATTCATCGGATTCGTTGATGGCCTAGGGATGGATAAATAATTCCTCATCAATTCTAGAATAAAACCTTGGTTCTATCTATCAAACATCAATACACTAACAATATGTCAATAAAAAAGTGATACATGATGAGATTTAATAAGAATAATATCTAAAAATGATCTATCTAGATAAAATTTCTAAGAAACATCCTATATTTATGATGAATCAAGCTCCAATAAAAATAATTTTGTTAAAATATCAAAACCACCACCAATCATAAAAATGATAATCAATGGAAAATATTTCTATAATTTTTCTAACCTAAAAAAGTTATAAGAAGATGATTCATAAACACATACTTATAAAACATCCATAATTGATAGTATATCTTGATCCAAATAATATACATTGAAAAAAAACTAGATTTGCCACCAATCTATGGAGGAAGAAAAAATTAATCATTAAATCCTCATATAAAACATATATATATCATAGATCTGATCTTATATCTTGATAAATTAAAGGAATTTGGTATAGATATAGAAAAAACTAATTATTCTAGTATCACTGGGGTAGTCCAACATTGAAGAACCAATGGGAGTTGAATGGGATATATCTAGGGACAAGGGGAGAGATATCAAATTTGAAATAGGGTATTTGGGGTCAAATTTTGGTATTAAATTGGTTCAAAATTGGGTGGGGTTAAAATACCATGGTGTGAATTTAATTTTTCCTTAGACTGGGAATACAATATAAAACTTTTCTAGCCACCAACTAACTGGTTTATTTGTAAAAACAACCTAGGTTCTTCCAACACCACTGGCTAGCCAGTGGGGTCTGAACAAACATGTATACCTATAGTAACTCCATCATCTAGATGGTAAAAACTTTATAGTCTCCATAAGACCAAACCACCTATCAACTTCTATCTTTGATTCCCAAACACCTTTTCACTAAAAAATAACTTCTTTAAAACCCATGAAATAGAATATTCAAAATATAATGAAGAATTTTATAAACATAAAACATCTCATGCAATCAAATAAGGGAGGAGGTTGAAAAGGGTAATTATAGATGTATTCTCACCAGATTTACCACTTTTTATAGATTCTTCAACATTAGTTGTAATGTTATTTGTGGTGTATATTATTTAATTCCAAAGATCATTAATATAAAAAATATCTCCCACTTTTTGTTTCCAGATAAAATAATTAATATTTGTAAGGGTATTCATGTAGTTGGTATTTTCTTCTATTGACTCAGTGAGGGACTGAAAAATATAACCATATGAATGTTTTTGGAATAGTTGAAATAAATAGAAATTACTCATGAATCACTAAAAATGGACATTTATTGGTCAATATATTGTTAAAATTATTTTTATGATCTAGATATAAGGAAGAGGTAGTGCTAACATGTGATTCCAAATTAGTTTCTGGAAATATTTCTATAAATTCATCACTAGTGTGAATATTGTTTTCTTCTCTTAAAAAGGGGTACTATAGCACTTGGGGTTTGACCTGAAGTTTAATCGTCTCTATATACTTATTTTGAGATCTATTTTCAAAGTTGTTTATCTCAAGGGAATCATTATGAATATAACATCATGAATCTGGATTCAAAAATCAATTAAAACTACCTTCAATTTTCAAATCATTGGAAAACCACTCTATATTGTTAATAAATTGACTATGGTGGCATTGATACCACTTATTTAAGGCATAAAAACATCCAGGTGATGAATCACACATAAAAAAATGAGAAAAACACAAACACACAATATTTACATGGTTTTGTAGTCTACCTACATCCTTGAGATAAAAGGGGATTGTTTTATTATTCCACTTTGGATGAAACAGTGGAGGATAACAATTACAAGTATAGGATAGTTCTATAATTATTTTATAAATGATTTTTTTTCAATATAGGTGTTTGTTTGGTGGTTCATAAACCCTTGAAGAATGGTCCAAGGCACTGCATAAGTTTATTATTACTCGAGGAAGGCACCCCATAAAACTTTTTGCTAAAATTTTACCCCAAAAGAAGTCCCTAATTAATAATGGACCCTATAGGTGTAAATTGGGAGATATTGAGTGTGGGTGGTGCTCTAGAGATTGGAGATGTAGTGAGTGAATGAATTTTTTTTTCTTTCAAGTAAGCTTGGTGCAATGAACTTCATAGGGATCTTATATTGAGTAGTTTTGGAGTTTGATAGGTTTTAGTTTATATAGGTGATAGAGGGTAATGAATTACTAGAGACACAATATATTAATACTAAATTATGTAAAAAAATACTCTAGGATGTGCCTACTTTATTTTTCAGGGTGGTTTAAATGGCTCGTGGTAATAGTTTTTATAGTTGTTTCTAGTGTTATGGTTGTTCTGGAAGCTTCAAAACCAGAGATTCATTCATTAGTCAGTTTGTATCAATAGTGATAGTGATCATATATATTGGAATTAGAGGTTTATGGACTTCATGTAATGGGATATTCCTCAATTATTTTGTCATGTGTTTCAATAGTGCATAGGGATAGAGTTTTTCTATCCCAGTTTGACATGAGTTCACTATTATCTCTCGATGTCCTGAACCAACATAATGCCATATTATTTGTGGTGCTTAGGTGTTATATTTCTTCACTCATGGGTTTGGATTTTCTTATTATGGGATATATTGTAATGGTATTTAAACATGGTTGGACCCCAAAAAATCCTTATGTTTTAGGTCATAAAATAGAGTTCCCAGTTAACCCTAAAAATTAATCCTTATTTTCAAAATCCAAAAAAAGTTGATTAAAGAGTAATTCATGGAAATTTTTTTGAATCATAATATAATATTATAAAAATACCATCTATTAATCCACTTAACTAGTCATATATTCTATTTTAAAATATCTCGTAAATCAAGGCATAATTCACTTTTAATTTCCAAACCTATAGTGTCCCAAAATGGGAGTTAATTTTAGAAGCATAAATTTAATAAAACATCAATGATCGTCATTAATGATCAATACAATCCAAATATTAACTCTGAGATGAAACTGTGTGTTTTTAGATAAACTTAACTTGGTCTATAATCTAGTTCACTAAACTATTCCATATAAAATAACACTAAGAGATATTTGTCTAAAATAATAGTGAGGATAATTTTCAATAATATAATTTTTAAAATAGTTCTTTATATAATTATGAATAAAAAAATTAAAACAAAATCCTGAAAAAATAATTAATCTTCCAAAAAATATCCTTATGTTGATCACACCTGCTCAAAGAATATATTCTAAAATATGAATAATATGTGTTCTATGTCTATATATCTAGGGTGATATTCCATAAGCATCATTAATTGTATCTCTGTATAATTATAGTGACACTTTAATAATCTAAATGTAAATTCAGGATATCTAACTAAGATGATAGACTCTAAAAACCCATGATTCCTAACAAGTTAATCCAACAAAAACATACCAAGTTAATCAATGAAATGTTTTTCTTACATAAGGAATAAATGAGTCTATTTATTTTGTTAAGTTACCAATACCCAAATACTATAATGATTCTATAGAAATATAGGAAACCCAAGCAAAAAAAATATAGAAATATCATACCATTTTTATATAGTAATGGGAATGCGATAAAACAACTTGATCATTCATCAATGTTTCAACATTACGTATTAACATATCAAACATAAATAAATGAATTACTCCATATAAATATTTATACCTCACCGCTATAATTAAAATATTAAGTTCTAATATATTAATTTTAGCTTTATGTTTCACTAAAAAACTTGAATTATAAAAATATTTAAAAACTTCATTTATTAGATTCATAATAAGCATCATCTATCATATGAAATTAAGGATTCAATCTAGATAAATAATCCAACCATTAACATTCTACACACCATTTAATGCAACACGCATCCTTCTACATTCCTCATCAGACAAATACCTCTCTTTTACTTGGTTTCAAAAGGTTTTAAGGTTCTATTAATGATTAATAAAAGTAGGGGAAGTATTTATAAACCATAAAACCCAATATCACCATTAGTTTGAAACTAAAATTCTATGAGACTGAAAATGAATAACATGTACCTTATACCGTAGTATATTTTCATCACTTCCTTTTACTTTTTCTTGATGAAGAACACTAAGGAATAATTAAAAGGATTTTCCCTCAAAGTAGTATCCATGGGTTTCACTAAATCACCCACATGATTTACGTAGGAGCTTCTAAACCTCCATGATATACAAGTATCTATTGGTGAAAGGTAGGGTGGAAGCAGAGAGATATGAGAGGGAGTGTATAAACCAAACATTTTTTGGAATATTACACACAAATATGTATATATCAGACTCATGGTCTGACCTCCTTTATAAAATCAAAAGGGATACCCTTATAGAAAATACATTTACTTGTGTATTTTATAAGAATATAAGTAATGTATATGGTTACATATTATGTAATCCTCACACATACACTCTCCCATCCATTTAAATTATAGCTAGCGTGTTATAGATATTTTAAAATTAACTCCTTAATGCTTCACTACCTTATGTGGTCTACATTAGTTCCAAATGAACCATATTGGATGATTTATGGCATTATGATTGATCAACGTCATAAAATATTACATACCCAATAATCTTATAAGATATTTACATATCATCAAATATGATATGACTTAAAGGCATAAAATGTTACTTTTTTCATATATATATATATGTTGTAATCTATGAGAGAGCATATTATACTATATGAAATGACATATATTTAGGAAACATTCATTTCAATCATCCACTATTGCTAAATCCTAGGATACATTCATTCCATTTACTTTATATTGTATCATATACAATAACTTTTTAAATCATATTAAAAAATATTTTAGATATCATCCGAAACACTTTTTACAAAATATAATTATCTTTAAATTATATTACATCATGTAAAATACCTTGTGAACTCCCCATCCCAAAATTTATTTTGATAAAACTCTAAAATAATTTTAGAGTATCTCATTGAGTCAAAATGAGTCCCAATTTTTTAAACCATAATGTATGACCCCATGGGATGTTTTGAAAAAAAAATATGAATCATTAGGTACATAAATTTAAACAAATAGTGTCCTTTAGAAATGTGTTAATGCTAGTTGATCTCAAATGGGATATAGAATAATCTACATTAAACACATGTGTCTCTATACTTTAATTCACTAATTTCATCATATACAGGAAGGCATTTTCATATGATCCCTTTGTCTAAGACATTGAGAGACCGTGGAAACAAAGTATTTCAATCCCATATATCCTTCATATAAATTCTTATATCTCGGAGTATAGACTAGCTAGATCAATGAAAACATAAAATGTCATTCATCTAGAGGATGATCACATCACATGTCCCTCATCCAAGTAGACAATCATTTCAAATATGAAATCTATGTATGGCTATAAATGTCCTCAATTTACCTCAATCAAGGGCCCATATGTAATACTCATCATATGAGAGTATAAATCCCATTTTGGTTGAGTTGTAACTGATGACATGATTTGCAACATACTCAACCATCCAATTATTAGTTAATTCTCAACGATTGTGTAAGAAATTTATCAATGTATAAAGGTTATTATTCTTGGTATCATTGTTATGGTAGGTAGTGGGGACTTCAAATGAGAAATATACGCCCATATTATTCAAAATACATAGTATATGACACTCCATGTGGTATACTTCATGTTTTATACGACACACAAAACCCATTTTCTACCTTCTGATAATATTTTGTATCCTGATACAATAATCATAATCAATCTTAACCTAAAATTTCATCAAAACCTATAATACTTCACGATGAACATCAATTATGGATAACTAAAATTCTTAATTTAAGGAGATAATTATCATTAAACTTAATTAAATAAATATCAACATATATATATATATATATATATATTAGACATGAAAGACTGAAAAAGTAGATATTTCCTTTAGTATTAAATGATACATTTTATATTATTAAACTGATTAAGAATATTTTAACAAAACCATATATAAAAACTATCTAAAATATCATATATTATATGATATTTTAGATAGTATTAAATGATACATTTTATATATTTAATTGAAGTCTATAATATATGATATTTTAGATAGTATTAAATGATACATTTTATATTATTAAACTCTTTAAGAATATTTTAAAAAAACCATACATAAAAACTATATAAATATCATATATTATAGACTTCAATGCAATATATATGTTTGTTATAATTTTAGTGGGGGGTTTTATACTCATTACTTCTCTTTTTAACTCTTATCACATCATTATGTGACCCTCTTATAAAATCCCTCCCAATAAACTCTTTATTGGGTAACATTTATGATGTAAGTTAGTTTTAATAATGGTAATAATTCTGAATCATATTCCTAATGTTCAACTTCTTGAACATATTCAAAATCCATAACTCTACAAAAACCAATGTTACAATGTAAATAACATATGTTTTATACTTATAACACTTTCTAATATAATCCTGACTATTCTTGAAAATTTTTCCATCAAAAATTTTCCTTGAAATACTTGGGTAATAAATGTAAATTTTATTATATATAATTACCAACACATCAAAAAGTATTTTAGGATATCATGTGAAATTAAATTTTTAATATTAACTAAATGTAACTCATTACATTTTTCCATTACACATATATCTAAAAGTTTTAGGATATTAGGTGATATTCACTTTTAACTTTGAAAATAACAATATTTTATTTGTTAAATATCAACTTATCTAAACTAGAAAACAATACCAATACACTCTTAGAAACTATATTCATTTGTCAATATCATTTTTAGAGACATGCACACTTATTTTTTCTTGTAAATGAAAATTATTTACTCATAGTGGTTATACTTAATAAATAGATTATTATTTCTATATCAGATATGATATTCAATATGTTTGGAATATTTATTGAAAAATGACTTTATAAAATTTTAAACTATTAGTGGTTGAATCATATTCCTTCATATTCTCCAATAAACACCCTATCTTAGATAAAAATATTTTTATCCTTGTCTCCTTTTCAAACATGTTGTGTAATTTTGATTATTCACAACAATACATGTAAAAAAATCATCTTATTCTATTAATAAGAAAACATTGTTTATATAGAACATTTATTATCATATAAGATGTAAAATAGATGAAAATAAACGAATTTATTCTGATTCAGACAAGATTTAATTTATCCATTACATCCAGCACCTTGATGTAGCAACCCCTTTCTCCACCTGTCAAATTCAAACTTTATGATTTCATCTTTAATTTTTACATCATTTCTAAACTCATAAATATTTATAGAATTTTTAAAACACATTGTTCGTATCATATACTCTTTGGGATAAAATAATTTAATTCTATAACATTAATACATTAGGTGAAATCTCCACATGTTTTCTTAAAACCCTTCAAGTATTAAGGATAGTTCCTTTTCCAATGGATAGTTTTTCCAAACTGAAATTATTTCCCCCATCCATTTGTTTATTTTAGTTAGTGTAGTGGACTCTCTATGACATCTTTTCTTATTTATTTATTCAAAACTTTTACCCATATCCTTCTACACCGTTATTATATCTCTTGATACTAGACCTCCTTTGTCCTGATCATCTAACCTCAACATATTAAGGATATTAGGTAAACTTCTATTGAACCCATTCATGTTATTGTTTAAAATAATATTTATTATCCTTTCTTGTAGATATTGTATAATGAATTATGTGGCTAGATCAATCCAAAGAGTTAATCCCAACCTTAATAATTTATTGACTTACCCAATAATATTGAGTATGTGAGTTGATACTAAAGTTATATCTACCATTTTCACTAAAAATATCCTTTTACACCCCATGCCACTCATTCTTATCTTGTTTTTAATACAACCATTTTCGGTTTTCTAACAATTTCTTAAGCATCAAGGATGTTATTTTTTTTTAATTTGTGTTTCATAGTCACAATAATGAGGGTAAATAGTTCTATTATATCCTTTATATACTTCTCATATGTACCTATATCTATTTTTTGAATTACTTCACCAAATTGTTTCCGAAGAAGATATTTCTCTAACACATAGAATTTATCTTATTACCTAAGAACTATCCTAATGTTTTTGTAATATTCAATAAAATTAATTCTATTTATTTTTTTATAATCCAATATTGTTATCTAGTTTAATAATAATGAATATAATTCCATTAGATATAATAGAATCTTTTATCATATGAGAGTCAAGTTTTTATATTCATTTTATGAGGACATATTAAATGTGTTTCCACTACATTATTGATCCCTTTAGAATTGTTCATACTCTTCAGTTTTCCAAGACCCATATTTCATCATGACATACACCAATTTGAGAAGATAAATAAGTAATAACTATATCTAGTAAAAAAATCATTCATATCATTTGTGATTATCAAATAACTGACTGGATAACTCATTATCAAAATTGACCATATGGATATAAACTCAACTTTATTCCACTAGTATCATAAAAATAGGGTTTCACAACTATGTTTAACCTAAATTAAACTCTAATAATAGAGAACCTATCTATTTGGGTCACCTTATTACTTTATTTCCTTACACAATATATTCCATGTGCACCTAACTATTAATATCACTCATACTAAATGATCAATGCCATGACAAGTATCCCTTTAGAAGAAAAATCATATATACTATTATAGGGGTTAGTAATCTCACCATATTATCATGTGTTATTACCTTCATATATACACGCTTATAGTATTTTTTTTGGAAGCATATTCAATCCACCAAATCAATATATCTAAACAATATTGAAGTATTACTCTTTACACAGCCAACAATTTTTACAACTGACCCAAAATAGAATTTAAAAAGATCACCCATATCAAAATGTATCATATTATTATGGTATACTAACATATCATAAAGTGGTTTAGAATTATATGAAATTAGTGATCATTACATAGGTAAACTTGTACCATAGATATCTGACCACTAACTTTCTATAATAAGGCACAGGCCTCGAGGATAGTGGGAATTCCAACACATTGTCCCTCTACCCATGTGTACATTACTCAAGATAGAATCTAATTCATCATAACTAGAATAGAAAATATATATAAACTATATTTAATAATTAAATTCAAGATAATTACTTTAATTAAAAACTACGGTCAACATAGATGAAAACTAAATCTTATATTTTTGAACCTAGCATGTAATGCATGGTGTGAAAAATTATAAGAAATTTTTTTTCACATAAATTAATGTATCTATAAAAATTCATATATGTAAGATTATAAAAACTTTATAATTTATTATGGACATTACAAAATTGAAAAAACATAAAAAATTTACATATATTCCCTAATATGAAATCCTTCATATTTTTCATTTAATTTAGTTTACTTTAAATATATGTTATTTTAATGAAATATAATCATTTTATATTTCCATTTCTATTATAAAAACATTTTACATAATATAAATATCTCATTCTAAAATTATTTAAAACATTGATCAAATCATATATCAAAATATTATTGATATGGTTTAAATAATTTTTAAATACAAACTTTTTGATTTAAATAATTCAGATTAAATATTATGAAAAATTAATTTTTTTTAAATATAAACACTTAATTGTTTCATTTTTTTATTTTTGAATCCTTTATAAATTAAACATATAATTTCAATATAAACCTTTTTTATCTATATTATATGTCATGGAATATAATTTTGGAAAATGTATTTTAATATTAACAATTAATATTATAGACCATTTATTAATAATTTTTTTAAGCATTTATATAATTAATTATAAAAAGTTTATAATTAATTAATTTTAAAAAAGTTGAAAATTTATAAATTTCCCAAAATAAATTTTATTATAATTTATAAATAATTTAAAATTATATAATATAATTTAATTTATAATTGAAATTTAAACAAAAAAATTACATTCAAATCATTTTTAAGGATATGGGATGAATCAAGGAATATGATTCATAGGTTGTTGAGCTTAAATAATTTAAGCATTAGAAATTTTACTTTATTAATGATAATTCAATTTATTCTTATAATAAAGAATATAGTTAAGGTTTTTAAACTTTTTTGGAGAAGGGAAAAATTAATTATTCATTGTGGTAGTGGTAAAACCCTTATGTATCAATAGGAAAAATCTTAATGTATTAGTGATGCAAGAATCATGGTTTTTTCTATGAACATATATAATATTTTAAATTATATTTTTTAGGTTGTTCTCTAAATTGTTTTATAAATTTTGGTGTTGTGGGGATTGGAACAAATATATTAAATTTAATATACTATTTTTAGTCACAATACACATGTTCATGGGAATAATTCCTTTCCTTATAAATGAAACCTTTAATGGAAAATATAATACATTGATTACATTTAGAATTAGTATTTTCCCTAGGGCCTACATAAACTTCATTTTCACTTTGGTCCTCAGGATCGAGTCATTGTGGGTGGAATTAATTGATTAAATTAATTGAATTAAAGTATTGATTAATTTTTATTTAGTTAATTTAGTATCCACTGAAAACCCTAAATAAAATTATTAAATAATATCAAATTACAAAACCTTAACAGAGATAGGATGAACCCTAGAACTCATTATTGATGTTGAGATATAAGAGAGGATCTAGTGAATGTTCTCTTAGAGGAAGAGTCAATGACAACCCAACACAGATGATCTCTTCACCAACAAACAATTCAAATATGAGGTAGGGATTATTATTTATTTTTTGTGTATTCTTGTGTTAATTTTATATAATATTTATTTGTTATTACTTGTTCTTGAGTTTTTAATCCTCATTCCATGAATTTCAGGGTAAATTATTTTCCATTAACATTTTTATTTCATTTTCATGATGAAAATTTTTCTTAATTCCACTCGATGGACATGTGGTGGCTATTTGATATATTTATACACCCATGATTGATCTTCTCACCTCCTTGGTGTGGATTAAAACTATTACCCCTAACTAATGGTGGAGTTAAGGGAAAACAAGTTTATGTTCACTGATCTCTATTTTTCCCTACCCATCTTCCTTTCATGTGTGAGAACTAGGTTTGGACAATAATTGTAAGAAAATAGATCTTCTTTTTAGGTATGTATTTATTTTCTGTTTTTTTAGAAAAAGAGGAGTTTCTAGAAATTGTAGGAGTACACGCCATGTACATATACGTACACACCAGGTACCCAGTTGCCATAGGAGACTGTGTACAGGTCGTGTAACGTCTGAGTACATGGATTTGTGGGGTGACCTAGAGGCCACCAAAAGTGGGGCACGGTAAAGGAAAGTACACCACGTGTACCTCTAAGTAACACGTCATGTACTTTATTTCTTTCATTAAATGGATCAGGGTCACGTCGAATCGGTAAAAATACCTTCGTCTCTGTATGTCTCATCTAGGAGTGACAGTACGATGCGATTCTTCTATAATCCCCCAACTCATAATCTATTCACCAAATTCACTGTCGTCGATTGTATTTAAATTGCCATGGTAAGCTCTTCCTTATTTCAGAGCCTTGTTTCCGAATTACTCTTATTTCGTTAGATTTTCTTGGTTGAACATTTTATGTGTTTTTGTAGATCTAGGATGTTCTAGGTCAAATCAAAGGCTGGGATTCATCTATATCAATCATGAAATGTTTAGGTAGTTGTTTTGTGCCTTTCTGCAGTTATTCATTGAGTTATATGTGTAGAAGTTCCAAATACCCTTGTTCGAGGTATTGCATGTTTATGGTTCCCAAACTTGTATTTTCCTTCTATGACTTGTGTGCTTGAGTAGAGGATTTATTATTGTAAATAACGTTATTTACCTTGATATGGATGTGTTGCTCATGTTTTCTTGATATTGATCGTTTAGTCTGGCTTTGGATGTTAGGATGCTTTGTTTTCCATACCTAGTATTATTTGAATGGAGTGATTTTATCTGACATGATCTGATATGTTGTAGAATGTTTAGCCAAGTTGTTCTTGAGGTTTAATTTGGATACCATTTATCATTTTTGAACGATTTATTTACATGGGGTTGTAGGAACTTGATGTAGTAGACCATAGGGAGAATAGACACTAAGGGCTTCTCCAGAGTGTCTGTTTACTTTTACGTTGCGAGTCCATAGGGGGGATAGACTTTGTGCTTTCTCGGAGTGTCTTTAGTTTCTTGTTACGATACCACAAGGGGAATTGGACATTGAGTTCTTCCACAAAGTTTCTATAGTTACCGATACAAGACCGTAGGGGGAATTGACAGTGAGGGATTCCTAAGAGTGTCTTTGTTAAAGCTGAACAAGATGGGTTAGACTATGAGTACTTCCCAGAGGGTTTCCTATTTTTGATTGGTTGAATCAGAGGGGTTAGGCTCTGAGTAATTCCCAAAGGGATACTTGTGATTTTTGGTTTATTAACTAATAAATGAAAATGGGTGTAATTTAAACTGTTGGATTATTTAATTTGAGTACTTCCTTGTTTATTGTTTCATTTTTCATATTTCTTGACATATATATCCACTGACTTTTAGGAAAACATTTTGGGTGGTTTCCTACTAGTATTCATCTCACACCCTATTTGGATCATGATTTTGGGTCCAAATAGATTATATTGTCACGGGTACAGATAAGGGCAAACACCCTTCTACATCGGGTACTTGATTTATGTGGAGCTAGAGATCATGGGACCAAGCTGAGGCTTATAATGCTACTAGAGTTTATTTGTTTTCTTTGTAATTTGGTTTAGTACTATATTCTAGCAGTGTGACTTGTTTGGATGATTTCCTAGACATATGTATCATGGATCATTTATATATGTATTATCTCGTTGTTTATTACTTCCATTGTTTACTTATTTCATGTTATTACTACTTCCACAATTTTTATCTATTTTTATCTTCTATGTTACTCTGCCAATGAGGGAATAGTTTCCCCACTATCACACCCAAGGACCTCGCTGGTAGTCAGCAGCCTCTAGCATTTGGGGAAATGCGCTTGAGGCCATGTGACCAATCAGGTATGGGGCACCTTTAGGAGGCTCCCGCAACCGGAATGTTACAAAGTGGTAATAGTGGGCATTATTTTCTTCTTGACTTACTATTTTGAGCATATAGCCAGGGATAGGAATGAATAGGTACTTAGTAATAAGATGTTCCCGGGAGTAGCTATCCCCTGTACAAGGAAAAGCCAATTTACCTCGTATATTTTGATTTTTATAGTTATTAAATTATTATAGTTGATTTGATTTCACAATTTTGTGATTCACAGGTTTTTTTCTGTTAGTGTTGATATTATTGAGGTTCTATTTCTTTTGCAACCTGATGAGATGAGGGTATACCATCTCATGCATCATATAGGCACATTCTAGAGATCACAAGTCATGCATTATTACCATGCCATTTAGGCTGCATTACTGATTCCATGTTGTTGTGATAGATGGTGTGCTAGATATGCATGTTGTTGTGATATATCCCTTGATAGAATGCCTTCTTTTTGATAGGGTATTTTATAATATGTAAGGTTTCATTTGAATGAATGCCAAAATTTGGTTATTGAGGTGTTATGGGCCCTCATGGACCAGAATTTGGTGGATCAGTTCACTGTTATGCTTGTTTATGACATGTATAAGATTCCAAGCATTGATTCGCAAGGATTATGGGCCCCCAAAGATAGGAATTTTTCACTTTAATGTTTTTTTCAATGTTTTTTTGGGTTCCAGAGTAGTTTCTGAGGCTTACTATCTATAAGAAAACCCAGAATACATAGTGTGTAATGATATATACATGACATGTATCCTTATATTAGGGAAAGAATTTTTTTTCTTAAGTACACATTGTGTACTGTATGTACACACTCTGTAGTTCCTAACTGTGTCACTGCCTGTGTGGGCTGAGACACGGGGTTGGGAAATCTTTGGTGGAACATGTCCTGTATTGAACATACACTCTATGTTTATAGACCATGTGTCCAGCCATGTGACCAACAACACGGGTGGATAATGGGTAGTTAGTACAAGTCGTGTCTGACACAAACATGCTATGTAGAGTCAGCTGTGTAACCGGCTGCGTGACTAACAACACGGGTCGATGAAGTTCACTTTGTACACGTCGTGCCTGAAACAGACATGTCATGTAGTTTTGTTCTAGGGGAACTGTGTGGATTAGTAATGTAGAATAACTTAGGTAGGGGAACACGATTCAAGTACACACCATGTCTTGGAGAAACACGTTGTGTATATGGGGTGTTACATGGCCAGAGTTGGAAGGAGTACACACCCATGTGAAGGCTTAATGGAACACGCTGTGAAGGGATTATACACGTCGTGTATCCCTATTTTAAAAATCATTAATGATTTCCTCCTCTTGTCCCCTTATTACACTTCTATGTTTCAGTCCTTGTTAGTCTTGAACTAAGTGTGTGCTCAACCTTGCAGAGTCATGCTACCGAGAGATCCTCCAGTTGTACGCTAGTTATAGGGCAGTGATTGGACACCATATATGGAAGATTAGGGACAACCGGCATATCCTACAGTCATTCCAATCTTGGCACCATCTGTTATCCTAGATAAAGGTGTTGATTCATAGTTCCGAGAGGGATTTATGAGGTTCATGAAGAACTTCTGAGGAGTACCACATCATGCCCCTTCTATGGAAGAGCTGACACATGTTTTCCAGTAGCAACATCCTCCCACCTTCATAGGGACAGAGGACCTCATCCTGCAGAGTCGTGTTTATAAGTCATGCGATCTATCTTTGAGCATTTAGAAATGCCTCTAGAGAGGAGGGTGAATCTTGCTATGTATATGCTTTGGGACTCTACTAATAGCTGGTGGGATGTGATCTCATAGGCATGACACTAGTAGTTCATGGCACGGGATTAGTTCTAGCCTACCTTCTATGACTACATCTACCCAACGAATTTGAGTGGCGATCGAGCTTATGAGTTTATGAGTCTGCAATAGGGTAATCTCTCAATCATGGAGTATTCTTCTCACTTCACAGAGCTACATCACTTCAGACCCATTCCAGGGGGGATGAGTTATTCCAGGCACATAATTTTAAGGTTTTTCTTAGGAATGGAATTCGATCTCTGGTAAAAATATTTAGGTTGACTTCCATCACTTCTATTTTCAAACAGATGCTAATCACATAGTGCAATATGAGGGATTCCAGAGTTGTGAACTAGGGTGGTTTGGCATCCATAGTTGGTACCCCCCTAGACTAATAGCAAGAAGAACCACAGGGAGTCTACACACTGTGATCGTAGTTGGTAGGATACTTCTTCTGGTGGCTAGGTGGTGTTCTAATAGTGTGGGAGGAGTGGACATAAAAGACCAAAATGCCTGAGAGACCCAGTGGAGTGACGATCCTGCGGGAAGATGGGTCATCTTTAGTAGTTTTCTTAGTTTTTCTCACCAGTAGATGGTGATAGGGATTCTGTTTCGACACCTCGTACTAGAGCAGGACCACCAGTTTCTCATCAGTCTGGGAACTGGAGTTCTTCGGGCTGTTCAGGCCGAGGTATAGGTCGCGGACATGGTAGCTAGTCAGCAGGCATTCAACTACAAAAGAGTGGATCAACTCAGGGTGGTCAGGTAGGGTCATAGGGCCATGGTATAGGAAAGACTTTTTCAGTGGATCTGACCCAATAGGAGTAGGATCTCAGACCCTCTACAGTTCGAGGTGCGATCCATGTTGCCTCAGTTTTAGCTTCTTCACTTTTTGATACCCGGTCTTCCCATAGTTTCATATTTTTTCTATTGTGGAGAGCCTCAGGCTCTGTGTCTTTTCTTCTGCTGATGTATTGGCATTGGACACTCCGTTGGGGACAATAACTTCTAGTGTATGTTAGTTCAAGGAGTTCCCTCTATAGGATGGTGGGTTTCACTTCTTATAGGACCTCTATGCTGTAGAGAATATGGGATATGAATTCATTCTCGGATTGGACTGATTAGTTCCATTATATGCATTCATCGACTATTATCATCATAGGGTGAGTTTCAAATCACTATAGGGAATTTTGTTTTTACACAAAGGCGAATAGGATGTCCAAGCGATTAGAGCAGGACACTAGCATCATGGGTTGGGAGGAGTTACAGAACTGATTGCTAGTCTATATCTGGATGATTATGGGACATCACATTTATACATTCCTCTAGTGGTGTATTTTTTCTTGGATTTATTTCTAGAGGTCTTTTCAAGATTGTCTCTAGAGTGAGAGGTATACTTTTTTATTGATATTATTCCAGGGGCGGCATCGATGTATATTCATCCTTATAGGATGGATACAAAAGAGTTATAGGAGCTCAATAAGCAGTTAGAGGAGTTTCAGTAAATGAGTTTCATATGACCCAGTACTACTCGTTAGGGTTCTCTTATCCTGTTTGCGAAGAAGGCCGATGGTTCCCTCAGACATGGTGTGGATTATCAGAAGTTGAACCAGTTGACGGTCAAGAACCGATATCCCTTTCTAAGTATTGATGATCTATTTGAGCAGCTTCGAGGAGCCCAAGTGTTCTCAAAGATTGACTTGAGATCCCGTTATCATCAGTTGCATGTTAGACCATCTGATATACCTCTTATAGCCTTTCGGAGTAGGTATGGTCTATATGAGTATGTTGTTATGTTGTTTGGTCTGATGAACATGCCTGCGGTTTTCATGGAAATGATGAACCTTCTAATCCATCCATACTAGGATTATTTCATGGTAGTCTTCATGGATGATATCTTGGTGTACTCTCACACTCAATATGACCATGCCACACATCTTGAAAATTTTTTTTGTACCCTTCTAGACCACCAGTTTTATTCTATTCCCTCAAAATACAACTTTTGGATGGACCATATTCACTTCTTGGGTCATGTTATCTTAGATACAGGAGTATCATTAGACCCAGAGAAAGTGAGAGCAGTATTTTCCTAGGAGCATCAAAAGAATGTATTTTAGGAACTATGTTTTATAGGGATGGCTGGTTACTACAGATGTTTTATACAAGACTTTTCATGCTTAGCAGTGCCACAAAAGGGCCTAACTAAGAAGGGTGAAATGTTTTTATGTTCATATTATTGTGAGTCAGACTTTCAGGAGCAGAAACGAAGGTTGAATTCAGCACTAATACAATTTTTTCTGGAGCCGGGAAAGAGTTATACAATTTACTATGATGCATCGGGTATCGGGCTATGAGTAGTTCTTATGTAGGGGGAAGGAGTTGTTGCGTACTAGTCTCGGTAGTTGATGCCACATGAGAAGAAATACATGACGCATGATCTCGAGTTAGTTGCAGTTGTTCATGCCTTGTGTTGTTGGAAACATTATCTTTTGGGAGATAATTTTTTAGTTTTCATCGACCACAAAAGTCTCAAGTATATCTTTACTTAGTGCGATCTAAATTTGAGACAATGAAGGTGGGTTGATTACCTTCAGTCCTTTGACATTGAGCTTGCCTATATGCCTGAAAAAGGAAATGCAGTAGCTAATGCATTGAGCTGGAGGAATCATATACGGGCATTCCAGAAGGCCAATATTGAGTGGCACCTTATGGATGTATTCTTTGAGATGTATTTCGAGGTGCACGACAGACAGGGGAAGGCTTTCTTTTCTGTGTGAATGAGGCTGCTATTAGATGCAGTCGGCCTAGTTCTACGAGAGAGTGTGTTATGAGAGGACCCTATTCTTGGATGGACAGTAGGCGAGGATGAGATCTTGTGTTTTCATGGATGTGTATGGGTATCAACAGACATGTGCGAGGAGCTGATGCGAGGCATTCATTATTTAGTTTGGGCAGTTCATCCTGGTTTCACCAAGATGTATCAAGATATTCACCATCAGTATTTGTGGCCAAATATGAAGAGAGATGTTGCTGGTTTGGTCATGAGGTGTTCCACCTGTCAGCTGGTGAAGGTGGAGCATCCGCAACCAGTAGGGCTTCTGCAGTAGTTACCCATTCCCAAGTGGAAGTGTAATGATGTCACAATGGACTTCATGATTGTATTATCAAGGCCGCCTCAAAGATAATGATGTAGTTTGAGTTGTCATTGAAATACTCAGAATTTTTTCTCAGTTCTTTTCAATCAAGAAGACCTTCAGTGTTGATGAGTTGAGAAGGTTTTACATCCTAGAGATTGTATATCTGCATGGGGTTCCACACTCCATTATTTCAGACAGGGATGCACGTTCTACTTCTCGGGTCTGGCAGGGACTATAGAAGGCTTTGGGTACACAGGTACATCCAATTACTACATACCATACTCAGATAGATGGCATGTCCAAGCGTACGATTCAGGTGTTGGAGGACATTCTTCGGGCATGAACCCAAGATTTTGGTGGTTCTTGGGAGAAGCACATACCTCTTGTGAAGTTTTCGTACAATAATAGTTTCAAGAAACTATTTAGATTCCACCTTATGAGGCTTTGTAAGGTAGGTCATGCCGATCACCCCTATGTTGACTGGAGGCAGGAGAGGTAGCTATGTCGGGACCTTACCTTATCCAGGAGACCACAAATCAGATATAGTTGATTTGGAAGAGGATGGCTACTACACAGTCACGACAAAAGTCTTATGATGATCGACAGAGATGACCTCTGGAGTTAGAGGTCTGAGATCATTTTTTTCTACATGTCTCACTAAAGATAGGACATAGGAGGGTTCAGAGACAGTGCACGCTTTCACCAAGATATGTTGCACTGTTTGAGGTTTTGGAGAGAGTTATCATGGTTTCCTATCAGCTATAGTTACCTCAGAGGTATCGGGCTATGGATGCCTTTTTCCATGTTTCTCAGTTGAGGCATTACTTCTCGGACCCATATCATATCTTTCAACTCGAGGAGGTTGAGTTGGAGGTGGATGCATCATTCGAGGAGCATCCTATCTGAATTTTTGATCGCAATGTAAAGGTTCTCCATGGCCAGTCTTTTCCTTTGGTATGAGTGCTATGGTAGAAATGGCGAGTACATGATAAAAATTGGGAGAGGGAGGCTGATGTAAGATCATATTGGCCAAATTTGTTTGAGGTTTCTTCTTCTACGCCACATTTATAGGGGAATTCGGGGAAAAATTTCTTTAAGGGGGTAGTTTGTAAGAACCCAAATATATTTTTCAGGTATTTATTTATTTTTTGATTGTTTTTTATAAACATGAGAGATTTTATAAATTTCAGGAGTACACATCATGTACTTATAAGTACACACCGTGTACCCAGTTTCCATGTGTGACCAGGTACTGGCCGTGTAACGGCCATGTACGTGGCCATGTGGGGTGACCTCGAGGCTACCTAATGTGGGGCCTGGAAAAGATATATACACTCCATGTACCTTTGAAGAACACGCCATGTACTTTATTTTTTAATTAAAAGGACCGGGGTTACGTCTAATCGACAGAAATACCTTCTTCTCTATTCGTCTCATCGAGAAGTGACTGTATGGCGTGATTCGTCTCCAAGACCCCGACTCGACTTCCATTCTCTAAATCGACCATCGTTGATTGCGTTGGAATTGCCAAAGTAAACTCCTCCTTCTTCTAGAGCCCTGTTTTCTGATTCCTCTTCTTTCGTGAGATATTCTTGGTTGAAGGTTTTAGATGTTTTTTTAGATCTATGATATTCTAGGTCGAATCAAAGGCTTGGATTCATCTATATCGACCATGAAATGTCGAGATAGGTGGTTTGTTCCTTTCAATAGTTAGTCATTGAGTTATATGTTTAAAATTGACAAATACCCTTGTTTGGGGTATTCTGTGTTTATGGATCATATTCTTGTATTTTCTTGCTATGTATTTTGTTCTTGGGTAGAGGATTTATGATTGTAAATAGGGTTATTTACCTTTATATGGATGTTTTTTCCATTTTTCTTGATATTTACCATTTGTTCTAGATTTCCTTGTTGGTCTACTTTGTTTTCCATGCCTAGTATTATTAGGATGGAGTGATTTCATATGATATGATATGATATGATATAGACAATTTAGACAAGTGGTTCTTGAGTTTTACTTAGGATACCATATATCATTTGTGCACAATTGATTTACACAGGGCTGTGGGAACCTGGTGTAGTAGACCATAGGGAGAATGGATGTTGAGGGCTTCTCCAGAGTGTCTATTTTCTTTTACATTGCGAGACCATAGGGGGGATGGAATTTGTGAACCCTCAGAGTTTCTGTCATTCCTCATTACGAGACCACATGGGGAATTGGATGTTGAGTGATTCTTTTTAGTGTCTGTAGTTACCGATACAAGACCACAGGGGGAATTAACGGTGGGTGCTTCCTCATAGGGTCTTTGCAAATGCTGAACCAGAGGGGTTAGACTATGAGTACTTCCAAGAGGTTGCCTATGTTTGATTGATTTAACCAAATGGTTTAGGATGTGAGTACATCCCAATGGGTTACTTATGATTGTTGGTTTCTTAACTAATAAATGATAATGGATGTAATTTAAACTGTATGATTGTTTACTTTGAGTACTTCCTTATTTATTTCTTCATTTTTCATATTGCCTGCAATATATATTCACGGACTATTAGGAATAGATCTTTGGGTGGTTTCCTACTGGGATTAATCTCACACCCTATTTGGGTAATCATATTGGGTCCAAATAGATTATATTGTTGCAGGTATAGATAAGGGTAAGCGCCCTTCTACATCAGGTACTTGATTTCTGTGGAGCTAGAGAGCATTGGACCAAGCTGAAGCTTTCAATGATGGTGGAGTTTATTTTTTTTCTTTTTAATTTGGTTTAATACTGTATTCCAACATTGTGACTTGTTTGGAAACTTTCCTAGACATATGTATCATGCATTATTTATATATGTGTGCTCCAGTTGTTTATTACTTTCTCTGTTTACTTATTTCATGTTATTACTACTTTCGCTATTGGTATCTATTTATATCTGTTGTGTTGCTCTGCCAATGAAGGCATAGTTTCTTCACTATCATGCCCATGGAACTCACTGCTAGTTGGTAGCCTCTGGAATTTATTGAAATATTCTTGAGTCTATGTGACCAACCAGGTACGGGGCACCTCTGGGTGGCTCCAGGAACTGGGACGTTACAATAATGATGATATGGAGTGGTATTGGTGGCGTGATGGTGGTGGGAGGAGCACTTGGGGCCTCAATGTATATGAGTAGGCCAGCAACCCCTGGTGCATTGACAAGGGTCATCGATGACAGTGGTCATTGACAACAGCAAAGGGAAGCTACCACACATATACATGGTTCAATGGTGGAGGTTTTCTATATCAGTTTCTAGATATTTATAGGATAGGGGAAGCGAAAATGAAACACTAAATTGAGGAGGCATATCCCTAGGTTTAGTCGATGCACAATCCTAGCCTCCTAGGCCAATAGAGCACATGAGGGGTAAGAAATCCCAAGCTGATCATCCCAGGTACCAGCCCTCAGCTATACATGCCTAGGAACATACACCCTTTCACACTTTCTACATGGTTACCTCTAATTGTGTTCCATCCCTTAGATTCCCTAAGAAGGTTGAATGGTTACACTTTTTCCTATCATGATTTCATCTAAACCATGTGTAGAGAATTCAAGAAAAAATGAACTAGAAACACCCTCTATATCTAGTAACCACAAAATTTCTCCCCAAATTGTGAACAATAACCATGCATAGTGCCAAAACCATCTCAAAAACGTTAAAAGTAAAAATTCCATTGGGGTTTCAACTGAAAATTTGACCAAAAGACCAATAACCAAGATAGAAACATAAATACTAGAGTAATTTTGATTTTAGGTGTGACATTTCTCCCCACCATGGAAATTTATATCCTCATAAATTCACCAAGATCAACCTGAGGAACAAAATAAAAACATACAAACATAAAAGAAAAAACGCATAGAATAAAAATTTCAAACTAAAATCAGAAATAAAAAACCAAATGAATCCACAAAAACTAGTGTGACCTATCAACTCCATAATTCAAACCCAAATGTATCATAATAAAGTAATAAGAATATCTAAAATGGGTATCCCACCATTTATAAAACCATTATACAACATTAACTCCAAAGAAGAGAAAATATCAAACAAATAATCTCAAACAAAACATTAAATCAAACTATATTTCATAATTACCAATTACAAAACCATCTCTAAAATAGAACATTAAAATTAGATATCCAATGAAAAACATATAACAAATATATGAAATATACAAAATCGGAATAACAGAATAAGGTCCAAAGAAGGGAAAATAAATCAAGGGAAAATGTAAAAAGAAATTACCTCAAAAATAAGGTGAGGAAGGTTTTCTATGATCCAAAATGGTATTGCAATTATTTTATCTTCTATTAATGTCTCTTCATATATAATTTATGAAGGTTTCCTATAAAACCACCCTGATGGAAGGTCTTTATAAAATTATGGCAATGTGGCTTAGAATTCCAAAACTAACCACACTAGAAGCAAAGGAATGAGTGTTCCCTCTAAAAATAAGTAGGAACTGGAAAAGAAGATTCCACATGAATAGGCTCCTCCAGCTCATACTCCACTCTATATAGGGAGATTTACTACCACCAATAGAATATGAGATTCCAACCACTATATGTTTCCATCTGGAAACTAAATTAGCTTGAAATGCATCATCCACTACGTTTATGAATGATAATTTCCGAGAAAATGATACTTGATCATTAATCTTTGGATGAAGACCCCACATAAAGATATTATTTTTCAAAATATTTCATGACTCTATATATAAACAAAAGGGAACCATCTACTTGATGTGGTGAATGTACCCCTTCATCATTGTATGACCTTTTTGAACACCCATCATCTCTCTCACTTTCTTCAGATTCACCTCCTTTGGAATAAAACATTGGATGAAAGTGGTTTTAAATATCTCCCAATACATAATAAAATGAAACAGTGATGGTGTGATCACTTTCCACTGGTCCAAAATAGGTCCTTCAGAAAGACTCAAAATAACTCACACCATATAATATTATAATGGTTCAAAGGACTTAAGGATCATTTAAATATCCTAAAGGCACTCAATAGTCTCTATCAGACCACTATCACCACAAAAATAGGTAATGAACAAAAAATATCATAACTCCACTACTCTATTTAGAGTTTGGGAAGAACAAACAGTTGAAAGAGACTCCTTATAAACCTTTGGGACCTTTCTAGTTGACATACAATATAAAACATGAAAATATAAAACCCATTCAACATTGATCCATAAAGTAGTGAAAATTCAACCATGGTAACTCCTAAAAAACCAAAAACAACCTTTCAAAATACATTATTTCCAAATCCAAATTCAAAATCATTTCAAATATAAAAACTACACCCAAATACAAGTCCTCACATCATGCCTTTCACAAACTGAAATATAATTTCTAACTCATCTATCTAAAAAATCCAAAAATTGTTTTCAAAATACACTCACTTTGAAATAAAATTTCCCATTTGAAGTTCTATCGGAAAAAACAAATTTTCATTTCTAAAACCCGCTCATGCCAACTAAGATGAATCCAAAAATATCACCCATGGAAATATTTATAAAAAAGGGTAGTATTTATCATGCATGACTTGGATACATGGTTTAAATGACCAAGTGTTATGATTAAACATACTACTAGAATCATATTGAAGCATTTAATCAAGATCTACATGGTTCAATACATCATGTAAGCTCACTACGTGACACCAGTTCAAATCTATATTCATCCCCCAACATCGACAATCCAAATGAAGAAACAATAGCATAACCAAAAATCTAAGACTAATGACTCATAACCTGACTATCCTTAGTAACTCAGGTCTCATCTGGAGTGGTAGTAATGAATCACTAACTAATAAACTACCCCTTAAGCCTCGAAGGTTCTATCTCTAGTCAACCTAACATCCTAAATAGAGAAGGGATTATTGAATACCATTTTTTCAAGAACCAACCTCAGTCAAACCCTCGAACTGGGCACCTGATCGACCCAAAATAAGGAACAAAGATAGTATTTGATCCCCTTGGGCTGAGGATAAGAATCAAAGCATAAAATGATAAATCACTAAGGATGATTACACCCAATAATCAAAAAATAAACAAAATAGGGCATGATGCACAAGGATGATACAACAGTCTCTTATCATAAAAAAAACATCAACAAATCCAAATCTAGATACAAGATAAAAAAAATAAGCTTCAACCAAATCAGAATTTACCATGATCATTGTGTGACCTCTTGGTCACCACCATCAAAAAATAAAACCCTCTCTATGAGTGAACCTGAATGGAACTTGAACCTTCAAAACAACTCTGTTCTACCAATACTAAGTGGAATAAGTATGGTGTGACTATATGAAAACTCATTAGTTAAGAACCACATAATTTATACAAATCCTTCCCTAAAAATATTCAACAATCATTGGTCAGAAAATAAATTTAGAAAGTAGATTTTTAACTTTTAAACAACTAAACATATCTTTCCAAAAATACACTTTTAATAAATAAAATGGTTTTCTTTTAAGAAAAATTTCATTTTCAAAACCCCAATTCTGAAAACTAATCCTAAGATAAAAACCAAAATATAGGTAAGTGAAAAAATAAGGGAATCAAATCTACCAAAAAAACTTGGTATACCAATACGAAGTACTATAAGTAGAGGAAATAAAAGTTCATAATAAATTCAAATAATATGCAACCTAGATATTTACTACCATAAGGTAGAAATAGAACATAAAAGGTACATATTCATGGGAAGATCCTAAACATCCCTATAGGTGGTGCTATAAATACCCATTTTGGAACCATAAACTATCCTATCGATGTAATAAATTGTCCATAACCAAACATATGTTCTACCCTAACCTCACCGGTGGAACACCCACCATGGTCATCTTCCTAACATGTGGGATGTATTCCATATCATTGATACTAAATAATAATCCTCTCTTGACCCTCTAGATGACGTCAAGGATCCCATGATGGTGGTATAGTGAAAAATGATGAGTTCATTACATGCTTGGAATAATCCATAACCCTATGATTATAACCTGGATTCCTTTCCCATTCCTTAACCTGGTCCATGAAATGACCCTTAGTATAGAGAAAACCCCTGGGGTACCCATCATATAGAAACAATTTCATAAGTTTCAACCAAAACTACGTATCATGAGAGTTAAAAACCTTTTATCTAGAAAACACCTTATTTAAAAACCATTTTCCAAAATCACATAAATCACCTAAGTATACATTCAAAGTTCTAGAATAAGGTATTTATTAACTTCTTGAATTGGGTGCCAATAAACTGGTACACTAATCGAGTTTACCACAAGGCCTCAAGTGTTCCTTCCTATACGTTGGAGGCTTCCAACTAGAAACGAGGGTCCAAAGGTGGTATAATGAGGAGACTATACCCTCATATCAGAGTAACAATAGTGAAAATAACCATATATCATCCATAAAATTAATAAAAATAGCACAAAATAAGTAAATAAAATGAAATAAAATATGTTACAGTAATAAATGGAATTTAGTAAGAGCCTGAATGACCATATCATACATGCAACAGTGATCGCCCATTGGGATGATCACATATATAGGAATGAAATAAAAAATAAAAGTACAAGGATTTACTACTATCTCTAAGATGAACTACATACCCGAACACCATATGAAAATTTGATTCATCCTTCCTGATCATTCTCGATCCTAATCCCAACCTATGCTTATAATCATGTGAATGTATTATCAGGTACACCAATGTAATGGCAGTCTGAGCATGGTGTGATTACAAAACACAGTAGAGAACCACCAATGTAATTTCATAGACAATAGTAAAATATAGTGTAAATATATGTGAGAAAATTATTATGATAAAAATAATAATTAATAAATAATTGATGATAATAAAATAAGAATAAGTGATATAAAACCTATGTTGATCTTTGTGTCTTTATCCAAAATCAATAAATACCTTCCTTGAATAACATTGAAAATATCTCTGCACTTGTTAAATCACCACAAGGTGATATACATCTTAACTCTAGGTTTACCTATACTCACCTCCACTCACTATAGATAAGGATGTCATGTGCTCATGGGAATAGTGAAAATGGTGGCACTAAGATGGTTTTTGAACCACTTAATTCGCGTATGATCCATTCCAATGTCAGATTCCAAGGTTCTGATCCATAGGCATGTTCGATATTACACCATGGTTGATAAAGAATCAAAAAGGTATGACATAAATTGGATAAACATGTATCTGACCCATGAGGGATAGGACCTAGGTCCATTGACCAAGGCATCATCTTTGATCCCATAGAGTGCATCTATAAAAAACTCAGTAAATGGTTCCATACCATCATTCATTTTCAGTTCCATACCACAATTCCCATCAATAGTGTTATATCATGATTACCATCATTTGTTTCATACTATGATATCATATAAATCGACATGCATTGTCGGTGCCATAAAATAATTCCCATAATTAGTGTCATACATTGATTCCCATCATTGATTCCATACCATCATCTCATTATCAGTCATCAAGGATCAATGGATAAATCCTAGGATGTACCTCTGGGAATTTTCATCATTTAAAAATTAAATTAGAAGGCTCAAAATCTGGAACCTAGGAAGTACCTATGGGCATCCCTGTCAAGAATTGCATCATGTCAGGCTCGTAATCCTAATACTTGTAAGCACCTATGGAAGTCATAATTGCACAATCAATAAACAGGTTATGGTACAATGAAAAGATTGATGGTGGTCAGACCCCCCAAACCCACCACTATCTCTACAATCCATTGGGATACCAAGTTTGATATGCATTCTATGGTGACACCCTCTACCATCTCTAACCTAAACTAATACACTAAATTAAGGTCAATCAAACATGGGGGCACCAACTGGGTCCCTAGATAATTACTAAATAGAGGAATCCTATTCAGTATTCTCAAGGGAAAAAAATGCATCCCTCTTCAGATCCTCATAAATAAGAGTGAGTGGATGCATCATACATGGTATCCTCTGGGTCAGATCATAAGCGCAGGCATCCCCCCCTAGGATCCTCAGTCACCCACTATTCTCAAGGTGAGCCATGAAGCTAGCGCATGAGGTTTGTTGGTGACCCTTGATGTTCATCCATTTAATTAACCAAAATAATTTAATTAAGTAGTACATTTGTAAAACATTAAAGAGGAGGAATCACCCATGGGGGAAATCCCATGTATGCACATACTACAATAAAAATGCATTTGTACTCTATAAAATGCATAAAAAATACTTAAATTTAAGAATATTTCCATATATTATCCAAGGGATAGTAGCGGGTGATGTGGTCTATCCAAGATCATCCAAGTCATATTGAACCTTTCACCCAATCAGACCATCGAAATTAATTAATTATAAAAATATTATAATTAATTACTAAAAGTAGACAATATATTAACAAATAAACCCTCTTTATTGAAAAATTCAATAAATCTAAAAATATCATCGGCCAATCTCATCACACTAAAATGAAAACCTAGTGCTCTCCATAAAAAAGTTGGTGCATCATCAACCATGAATTGGGTAAAATAACTAAAAATATAATATAAAATCATCCATAAATTTAATTAAAATAATTTAATCTTTAGAATAATTCACCATGATGATATATCTTAATGAATTAGCATGTGATGAAGTGCAGACGACCTCCTGGGTCACCATCTTCCAAGGCACAGTGAAATCCCCAACACCGATATCTGATTCCTCCATTCTCTGGTGGAATTAGGTCTAAAATTATGAATCATTGGAATCCATGTAATAAGAATAAGGGGAATAAAACTTTAGAGGGTAAAAGAGTCTAATATTTACTTGAAGTTTCCAAATTATTTTGATGGCAACTCATTCAGACCACAAATAAAGGAGAACTACCCAAGGGTAGAGGAAAAAGAGATTTGTATGCAACATGGGTCATGTAAGAGAGGGGAAAGGAAAAAATTGGGGGTTCCATCTTAAACCTCGTAGGTAAAAAATTTTCATTTTCCACATTTTAATAGAATTAATGGTTTAGCAACATGGTTGGAAAAACTATGTCCCAAACCTGTAGTTGGGACATTCCAAGAACCAATCACATGCATGGGCATGGTGTATGATTTACCAGATCATGCCCCAACCATGCAACAATTCTGCAATAAATTGAAGATACCACCATGTTTTTACCTTTACTTCCTCACGTTCTCCCCATCATGTGCGGTTGTACTAATTAGGCTACATGGTTTGTTCACATGGTTAACACTAATCATCTAGAAATGATACACCCTCTACAACACTTATCTCGAAAACTATGGTTTCAAGTCTCGAACCCTCAGGCCACTTCTAGAACCTCCAAGCTACAATCCAAGCCTCATTCCACATCTAAAAATGTAATTTATAGTCATTACAACCATCAAAATTCCATTCTAAATATCTGACCAATGTTTTACCAATCACATAAACTGAAAATTTAAATTCCTTCTAAAATTTATAGCTCAAAAAACATGGGATATTATAGTGTCCCAACATTATAACTTCTCACCCTCGAAAAATATATGGTGGAAAATGAAAATATCAGTCGACCTACTTGTGTTGGGTATTGTTGGTTTACATTTTTGTGTTTTGTTTCCAAATTCCCAACACACCTCCAAGAGTTATTTCAAACATATGGTGTCTAAGACTTTAAAACATGATCTAATTTCCAAAACCACCATCAGAACTCTAAGACAATGATTACATGATCCATCCTAACCTGTGAAATGATCGCATCATTGTCTATTCCATCTTCCAGCATATGGAACTCCCCACCAAGGGTACTGAAATAATACAACAGAAATTGATCCATGGTACTACCACCATCATGATCTATTAAAAGAACATAATTTGAGTTTCCTAGTTACACTTTTAATACACTAATCAAATTACATGCAAGGGGTCTACTCATGGTCCTAGATTTGATCATAATGGTCAAACTCCCATTGACTAAGATCAACCTTGTTGGGTTGGATTTTCCTTGAAAAGTTCTATCCGGCCCTCAAACTACACCCATCTAATCTTGATAGAGCACTAAACATGGTACCCTATTGACCGCATCAATCAATTGGAGGAAATTTTAGTCAGACTACCTTTGGTCGAATGGTCCCAAGAATGCTCATCTCAGGTGGATGACACATCTTCAAAGTTATATTTCAAAAACATTATCTAAAATCACAATGTGATTATCCCAAGAACACTAACTGAGGATTATACCCAACTTCCAGTGACGTCTCCTAATAGAACCATATCTAAATAAAAACCATAGTTTTGTTATAGCATAGTCACTGACAGAAAACTGATCCAATTTTAATGGATCGTGAAAAGCTACATCAGGATTAATACCCATATCTAGATTTCACCCAAATCCATACTAAAAATGTACCTAGAAATTATAAATATGTATATATGTAAATTTTTCATTTATCAAATGACATATAAGTTCCAAAACACCTGGAATACGATGAGTCTCATGGTCCCATGACCCTTCCCACATAAGCTACTCCCTCCTATGACTGATATCATTCTCACCACCTTTGGATTATCATTTTCATTACATAAATGATACTAAATATTGATCACCATAGTCCATTCTCCATACATTTATGTACATAAAAATTGGTATGGATAGAAACCCACATATCCTTGAGCATCAACTCGCAACATCCAAATGTCACATATTCCAACATCCTGAGAAAGGTTTCCACAGAAACTACTACATTTCATCTTATCACGAGGGTCACCACCATTAAACAACCAATGGTGTACTCCCCACCATATGGATTACCTTATATCATTCCTCAAGCACAACGTCAATAGGATTCATCATGAATCTATAAAAACAGAATTTAAGTAACTCAACATATAAATGATGATCTCCCAAAACTTTCTGAATGATGTAAAGATATAATTCATGATCATCTCAAACTAGAATTACTGTAAGGTTCCATTGATAGGCATGTACATCTCTCCCAATCCACGCTCACGTCAATCCAGTATATACATTCCTTAAACCAACTCCTCACATCATATATCCTAACAATGCATATCCAGAACCATCCAAAGGTCAACCATATCATGATACTCAATTTATTATCTATGTATCCTCTTCCAAAATAGGTAAATTCTCATTTAATTAGAATTCCCAGTAAAATCATGTTGATCTAACTTATAGAAATCATTGATCCTCAAATTGCACACATGCACTCACTGATCTATGATTAAAACAGAACCATGCACCATCAGTACATACCCTTCCCATCTCAAATAGCATAGTGGGTGTACAAACCCATACCACCTTTTCAAACCATGACTCACACTCTCTTAACTCATACGATAATAAATCTAGGATGAACATATTATGTAGCACATTAGCTTCATTAAAATATAACCCCCTTTATAACTCCTCATCATAATCAGACATTTAACTTGTGCCATAATTTAATCTATGATATTTCATCACTCAGTGATTCTCTGGTCACATGCATCTACCCATGCTCCCACTATGCTAGCACAATAGAAGCACTAGTCAATAGGGAAAGAAACTCAAATATCCCTTCCCATTAACTCATTATTGATACCCAAGAACTGTAAGTGCTTATCATAAGATAAAGGAATCACCATTAATATAATTAAAAACTCAAGAACCTCCCAAGAAACAATCACAACACAAGCTCATAACTGATCCCACCTCATAAAAAATAAATCAGTAAAAAAAACTAGGCCAACACCTCCCGAATGTTTCCCTTGATCAAACCAAATACTGACCTACAAGGTTCTGGGTCAGAACTAAGGGCCTCTAGGTTTCCCACCTAGCCTTACTGATCATGCCTCAAAACTAGGTCACTAGTTCCCACTGTCTAATCCAAAAGATAAAACCACTCAAAGAAGGTAAATTCATCAACAAACTACTAGGGTCAAACAATCATCACAACATCACTTGTCAAGCATCAACCTACCAAGACCTAATACTCTCAAAGAATCATTATAAGAAACAGATCCTTGGAGTTTCATGACCTAAATGTAGAAAAGATACTGAATTGACACACATTGAGCCTTTATGTAAAGTAATACCCCCTCAAGGCCCATTTCATAATAACAATCTTGGTACCTATCAGCACCATACTCTACGATCTGACTAGATAACAATAGATGAATATCGATTAAGCAGAATTTCATTCCAAGATATATAGGAAACCACATTATATTTTGTTACTCACAAATTAAATAAACAAATCTAAGAAAAAATTCCCCACAATGGGTCCAACATGGGGCAAAAGGTACCCTATCAACCTAATTTGGGTCACTGCACCTCCCATGAAAGATGTCTAATTCAGTAGCCTCTTCATTAGAAGTCTCACTATAGATAAAAAAATACCTTCATCAACAGAAACTATATAAAATCAAGTTTTACCAATTGAGTATAATTCAACCAAATATCTATAAGGGAAATCACCTCTAAGTTTTTTTTGAAACTTTAAAAAAATGGCCTCTTTCATCAATAATAATCACACACTAACATGATTATAACATATGATTTATACATGCCAAATATGATGCATGAGATTCTTTTTTCCTTTTTCATCAATGAGTCAAAATCCATCACTAGCCTCTTTCTAATGGACAAGAGCCATAAATCCAAAATAAATCATAACAAACAATGAAAATGTGTGTTGATCAAATTGAAAATCATATAAAACTGCAACATCACATATCATGATTGTATTCCCATATCCCAAGAAAACATGAATCCTTATCAGAACTAGTGTTCTCGATACCCCAATCTAATATCCATTATAGGTTCTGACACATTCTTAATACTCTTATCTACCATGTCCCTAATATTAAATTATAATGAAATAAACACCTTTTACACCACATTATAACACCGTAACCTAGGTGCCACTAAATTGGTTCCCCGAGTCGGTTCTCCAAAAGGCCTCAAGAGCACCTCCACATACATCAAATGTTTACAACTAGCAGTGAAGATCTAAAGGTTTTATAGTGGGGATAGTATACTCTCATATTAGAGTAACAATAATTGAAATAATTAGATATCATCCATATTACTAATTAAAAAATCATGGAAGGAGTAAATAAACTGAAATAGGCCATGTCGTAATAATAAACAAAATGCAACAAGGGCCTGAACGATCATGTTATACATACAACATCAAACACCCACTAGTTCAATAACATATAAAATAATGAAATAAATAAATGAGAATACAAGAATCAACTACTATCTATGAGACAAAACACATACTTGATATTAATATACTAGTCTGAACCATCCTGATTGATCAGTCCTCAGCCTTATACCATCCTTTTCTTACAATAAAATGAAAATATTCTTGGGTACCCAAGTTCAATGGTAGCCCAATAAGGGTATGAGTTCAAAAACTAGTAGGGCACCACTAATGAGGTTTTTTATGTAGCTAGTAAAATTCAGTGTAAGTATATGTGAGCTACTCAATGTGATAAAAATAATAATAATGAAAAAAATTTGTTGAGAATAAACTAATAATGAGTGATATAATACCCCATTCAATACTTGGGTCTTTAACCCAAATCAAGAAATACCTACCTCATCCAGTTCCAAAAATGTATATGAGAAATCAACGTCGCCATAGGAGGACACACATACAAACCATGGGTTCAACCATACTCACCTCCAATCACTATAAAAAGGAACTTCATGTTCTGATGATGATCCTATAAAAATTGGCACTGAGCTAGTAGCTAAACCACTCAAACCATGTGTGATCTAGTCCAATTTTGGATTTCTAGGTCCTGGTCCATAGGCACGTCTGACATTACCACTCAGATTATCCAAAATCAAACTACTATGGAATACACTGGATCATCATGTATGAGACCCATAATGGCCAGGTCCCAGGGCCATTTACTAACCCATCATCTACAATCCCATGAAGTTTATCCATTGTAAACTCAATAAAAGGTTCCATACCCTCATGTATTGTTAGTTCTATACCACAATTCCCATCATTAGTTATATACAATGATTCCCATCATCGGTACCATACTGTGATATCATATAAGTCTTCATGAATTGTTTGTGCCATATAGAAATGTCCATCATCAGTGTGATACCATGATTCCCATTATCGATGCCATACTATGATCTCAAAATCATTAATCAAGGATCAGCGTCTAGATCCCAAGAAGTTCCTATGAGAATCCACATCATGTCAAAATTAAATAAGAAGGATTATAATCTAGATTACATGAATTACATCTACACATATTTTTCAAGAATCACATCACATTAGGCTCATCAACCAAATATGATGATAAACCTATAGAAATCATAACTACATCATCAATAACCATTTGAAGCTATAAAAAAGAATAAGGGTGGTTGAACACCTAAAACTACCACCACTATTATAGTCTATTAGGATAATATTTTCATTATGTTTTCTAATGGGACACCCACTAGTATCTCTAAACAAACCCAAAACACTATCATAGGGTTGGTCAAAAAAGGGGGCACCCATTGGGTCCCCTAGATCAGTACTCAAGAAAGGTAACCTACTCGAGACCCTCAAGGGGAAACACAAAAATAGGCATCCCTCTTTGGATCCTTAAAAGAAAAGAGTGAATAGGGGAATATTATTTGGTATCCACCATATCAGATCATAAGTAGAGGCATCCCCTCTTGGGATCCTCTGTCACCCACTAGTCTCAAGTCGTGGCATGAAGCTAGAACATAGTTGTTTTTAGTGACCCCCTATGTTCATACATTTAATTAACTAGAACAGTTTAATTACAAAATTCAATAAAATATTATTAAATAAGGGTATTAACACTTTGGGGAAATCCCAATTACAAAAATACTACCATAAACGTGAATATGTACTCTAGGTAATGTATGAAAAATAACCTATATTTAATAATCTTTCTATCTATTATCCAAGGTCTGACAGTAAGTGCCAAGGCCCATACAAACTCATCCAAGTCATACTAGACCTGTCTCACAATTTGACCATCAAATTTAATTAATTAGAATAAAAATATAATTAATTAATAAAACCAAGAAATCTCTAAACAAAGAAAACTAATTCATTCAAAAAGGTCATAAATCTCACAATCTCATGGGATGTTCTTGTCGCACTGGAACAGTAACCTTATGCTCACTAACAACATGTGGCACATTATAAATCTCAAGTCAGGTAAAATACCATTGAAATGGAATCAAAACAACCCTATAAAACTTTAATTAAAAGAATTTAATCATTATAAACAATCACCATTGTGACATAACTTGACAAATCAACATGCGTCGAAGTGAAAATAGTGTTCTTGTGTCATCCTCTTCCTGGTAAAGTGAATCCCCCAACACCAATATATAATTCCAACATGATATAGTGGAATAAGGACCAAAATACATAACCATTAGAACCAAAGTTTGAGGAATAAAGATAATAATACAACAAAGGGTAATAGAGTCTACGATTTACATCATACTTCCCAATGCATCAAATAGTATAAAATTATAACAAAAAATGAAGGAGAACTTCATAAAGGAGGAGGAGGAGAGGTGTGCACTGACTGGGTCAAATGAGAGATGGGAGAGGAAAATATGGGGGTTTCCTCTTAAATCCCACAGGTGAAAATGATTATTTTACTCTTTTTAATGGGTTTCATGATTTAGTTACACGATTGGAAAAAATGTGTGCCAACCATGTAGTTGGCACTATCCAAGAACCAACCCTACACATGGGAATGGTTCATAGTTTGAGAGACCATGCATGATCCATGATAAAATTTTTCAATGAATTATAGAAAAATGCATTGTTTATCATGGAATTCTGCATGGTTTTCCCATCCCATGAACCTATACAAATAAGGATTCATGGTTTGGTCACACAATTAACACTAATCATGTTCGAACCATGCACCCTTTATTACACTTTTCCAAAAACATTGGTTTTGGGTCCTAAACTCATTGGTCACTTCTATAACCTTTAATATACTAACTAATCCTCATTACACATATAAAAAAATCATTTAGAGTCATTCTAACTATTATAATTCCATTTTGAATTAGAGATCAATATTTGACCCATCTAGTAAACGAAAAATTCAATTTCCTTCTGAAATTTCCTTCTTGGAAAAAATAGGATCTTATATATTTCAAAAAACATTGAAAGAACCACCACATAAAGTAAAAAAATTTCATTTATAACGTGTTTTATAAAAAACAAAATTCTAAAGCACCAAATGTCCCTTCAAATTAATTTCACAAAATACAACATAAAATTTCATTTGAGAAAGCATTTGGAAACCATATAACCATTTAGAAAACATTTAAAAATAAGAAAAATCATCTAATGAGAAACAGGTTTTAGAAAATGTAAATAATATTGAATATACCATTTATATTTACGAACACATTCTTATTCACAACCCATGTGAATATGGATATGCACATACCACACCAAAATATATGTGGAAACCTATATGAGTTTCAAAATTCAACCCAAGAAATAAAATAAGTTTCACAAAGAAACCAAATCACACATAAAATGTGTCATGCAATAACCACATCTACAATGAGGCCAAAAACCTACACAAATCATGAATCTATTTATCACCCATTTTCTTCCAAAATTCCAATAAAAGTTAGAATATTTTCAGAACATCCAAACCCATTTGAAAATCCATGTGTCAATTTTTGAAACACCAGGAATACATATACATTTCATATATAAATTATAATATATAGAAATCCCTTGAATTACCATTTTCACCAAACAACCAATAAATAATGGTCACACAATTCATTTTAGAAAACCAGAATCATGATGTACATATTAAAAATCCAATTAAAAATGATCAAGCATCACATGGAATGTTCCATAAAAGAAATGGATGGAAACACATACCTCAATAAGGTGTAAACGTGATAAAACCCCATGTATGGGATAAGAGGAACCCAAGAACCAAACTGTATATCCTATTATAAAAATAAACATAATCCAATAACAACCCACATTATCTAGTGTTAGACTAAGATAGAATCAAGAAAATTGATAAGAAAGAAATAAGAGTTGGAGAAGAAAATATGATAAAATCAATCCAAAACCAAGAGAACTAATCGAACCTTGATGGAAGAGATTAAAAGTAGGAATAGAAATAAAGGGAGAGGGGTTTGGGATCCCCCTACATGTTCCATGATGAAATGAGAGGAATATGGGTTGAAAGGGGTTAAAACATAAGAGGGGGAAAAAGGGATACTCTAATATTTAAAGAATCTATAAAACTCACATAGTTAGTTTGTACAAATTATCAAACTGTACACCAACCATATAAACCTAATGAAAGATAATGGATCCATGCATGGTTTGTTCATAATGTTTAGAAATCATATGTCGATCATGCATAATTCTTACTTCAAAAAATGCACCCTCAAAATCTTTCTGCATGGTTCCCTCTAAATGAATGAAATTATTTTTATTGCCCCCAAACAACCCAAGAAGTCAGAAATATTTATCCTTGGCCTCATACAGTTTCAGCCAAAACATGTACAAACCATTAATGAAAAAGCATGTAAGAACAAAATGAACTGGAAACAACCTCTGTATCCACCAGATGGATAATTTCTCTCAAAAACATGCACAATAACAATGCATATGAAAAATACTAGCCCAAAAACCACAAAAATCAAAATTCCACCTATTTTCAAACTCGATGATGAATTAAAGTTCAATAAATCAGAAATAAACATAAAACTACAGTAATTTCTGGAAAGTGTGTGATAGTAAGTCACAACTTAATTATAGAAAACAATATTCTCAATCATATTTAATGATAGAGGGTATAACAGACATTAAATTTTAAAAAACCTTCATTTTTATAATGAATTCATGAATAAAAACATGTTGTATGGTTTTTATACCACTAAAACGTTTCTAAGGTGTGATTAATGGTTAATTAAATTAGTGCACCATTCTATAAACCATAAACCCCAAGATCATCATGCCTTTTAAATTTATGTTTCATGAAACTAGAAATGAAAATTTTATAATCTACACTATAGTATATTATTGTTTTTCCATCAATCCATGCTTGATAAATATATTCAAGGAATAATTGAAAGTATGTTTCCTATGACGAGTATTCAAAAGTTTCATGGTATCACCCAAAATATTTGGGTATTACCTTCCAAACCACGTTAATATTCTATTATATTGTGGTGAAAATGAGGATAGAATAAGAGGGATTTTTGAGGGATAGTTTATTGATTAGATATTTTTAGGAATATTTCGCACAAACACATATATCTAACCCATGGTCTAGACTTCTTTATATAGGCTATGAGGATGATGTTTGAGTAAATGTATTCACTCATATACATTTCATAAAAATATGAGTGATTCATACAATGATATCTCATGTAAACCTTGGCCGTAAAATCTCACATACATTTCTGTTATAGTTGATGTGTTTGGGAAATTTGAACGTTAACTCCTTAACATTCAAATTCCTTAGGTGATCCATAGTAGTGACAAACAAAATATCTTTCCAAATTTTTAGAACATTGATAGATCTATGTTATACAATTATACATACCCAAGACACTATAAGAAAACATCCAATTAGCTATGCTTTCTAAAAATATTCCTAATTTTTAATTTAATCATGTTTTCTTAAATATGTGACTAATTTAGCTACATTTTTTAGTCGCGTTTTAAAATGTGGATAATTTATATTTAGACATATTTTTATCTGTGTTTCTATAACAAGGATGTATTTTCTTTTAACCATACTTTTAAATACATATAAATAAAATAAAATATTATAATTTAATTATGTTATATATATAAATATATTAATATATATTGTTACCTTGTAGAATTTTACATACACATTTTATATATATTTTAATATATTAAATCATAATAAAACTAAATTTAAATTTTTAAAAAATAATTTTAATAATATATATGTTTGTGTATTAAATATATCATCCAAACACAGTTAAATGTATTGATGCCCCTTTTTTTGGAGTATGAAGTGAATTTTAATAAAATAACCCTAAAAACCTACCTACATTTCTCTGAAACATGAGTTTACGAGAATTACATAGAATCATGTGTAAGTTATGCAATAAACATGATTAAATTTTTCAACACCTCATTTAACCATTTATTTATGAAACCTAGTTAAATTAGTAATAAACATATCTAAACACAACTAAAAAACTAACATGGATATATGTGTGTTTATTTATAGCGAGTAGCCTATATGTTATATCCGTATCACAAAATAAGTTATACCCTTAATATATAAAATGTGAATTTTTCAATATGTATATCGTACATGATATCACATTTATTTAAGTAATATTTTTGTAGGTCCATAAGCAAGGAATTCAAATTTTATCTACAGAGAACCACATCATCCATTTTCTCTTACACCTATGTTAAATTACAATTATTATCTCATAAAATTCCATTATTCTATATCTTTATTCACTACTTAAGTTGGATTATTTATTCTCAAAGAATCGGTCACAGCATTTTCTTTACTAGTTTTATGAATAATCTCAAAATAAAAATATTAAGGATACTTCATCTACCTTTGTTTCTTAAGATTATTTTCTGAGAAAATATACATTAAACTCCTATAATTTTCATACACCTAAAATTTCTCACTAAAATGATAATTTCACTACCACTAATTGTGATTTATCTCATGTTTCACAACTAGAAAATAGGGTTATCCCCATGGATATATACCCACAGTTTATATAAAATATGGGTATAGAATGGATGAAATGTATATATACCCATGGTTTATGTAAACTGTGGGTATAAGAAGGTTATCCCAATGTTTTTCAAAAAAAAATTGTATAGGTTCCCTCATATTTCCCTTGGTCTCCCACCTCCCTACCCCTTTACTCTAGATTTATTTCCCCCCTTTAGTCTAACCCAATTCTCACCTCACCCAAGCGATGGTGAACAGATCTCCTCCTCCAACGTTATCCCCTAATTCAGTGATTTTTTTACTTTTATCTTATTCTACATTATATTAGTGAGTTTTAAATCCTTATTTTATTCTGATGACTACTGTTTCTATTCTTATCTATATATTAGAACCTAACCAAAATATAGTTATGTCATGATTATTATAGATTATTTTAAATAAGGTTCCTTGTGGGTGATGTTTTATTTTTTTATTTAAGTTAAATGATTGTAATTATGATGAGCCTTTAGTATTCCATTATTATATATTTGGGATCTAGTTGATGGTTATATTATCTAAAGTTATGAATCATCATTTTGGTTTGACTCATTAGTATGGAGTAACTCCTATTTTATGTGTCGATTTTTGGTTTTTGGTTGTGTTTAGGTATGAGTTCTTGATGGTTGTGAATGACTAGGGGCCTTTGTACACATCTGGGTAAATAGGGTAGATGACCCATATATAGATTTTCAATGGAATGTATGTAGCTTTAGGCATCCTCCATGCCATTCCTTAAGTTCCTTTACATAGGTGTCTAATGACTCTTAAAAAGTATATATAACATTCATTAAGCAACCTTCATGAAATTCATGACACATATTTAAAAAATAACTCATCACATTATCGGTCCTATAATATTTAAAAATTTAGAAATTTAAAGCTCCCCTTTAATACCTATCAGTATATTACATTTGACTATAATTGAAAAATATAATTTTGATCTAATAAAATTCAACATAAAATGAAATTACAACTTTTATGAGACTTTCATATATCATCATGATTCATCATTTTAGATACTAAAGAGTTAATTCACCACTTGGAAATGAAAAGTCCACAAAACCTCTAAGAATATTGAGTTGGAGGTCTATTTAAGAAACAAGGGTCAATGTTGACAATGTTAATGATTCCCATATTTTACTCTAAATCCATATACCATATTGAAACATGAGTTATTAAATATTTATATGATCTTAAATAAATTTTCACAAAAAAACTATTAACACATAAAATTTAATGCACATGGGCGAATAACATACCACTTGAAGATAAATTTGACACCACTATAAATCCATTTCATCCAATTTATATAAAATAATTCATTCATTAAAATGAGGAAATTTATATTTTGATATCTAATTTTTATTTACCCTATTTTTTTTGAAAATATATACCCAACTTTTTGAAACCTCTTTTTTGGTAGAATTATTTTTCCAAGTACCATCCGACTATCCTAAAAAACAGCAAAATGATACTTACATGTTATCTTTTACTAAATCACATGAAAGGATTTCCAAATAGCCTAACATACATAGTAAAACTAAACCATGGATTTGAAACCTATGTAACAAAAAATAGGATTTAAATACACTGTATATTTAATATTTTACTAGATTCATATACAATCAATCATGTATGGTAAAATTCACAATATTCTACACTTAATTAACGATTTTTTAAATTTCATAATTATCTAGAAATTTCATTTAGTCATGGACTCTTGTATTTTTAATACTTCAATTAATGACCACATGGTGAATACCCACTAGGTATTATAACTACACATTTATCTAATATCACTCAATTTATCATATTTATCAATAATTTAAAAGGGGAGAGAGGTAGCTCTAAAATCCTCATGTCAGTGATTATGGTTTTTCTCTATGAACCGACACTTCACTTCTACTCTTCATCCAAGTATTTATAGTGGAAGTTTTTTTACAAACCCAATTGTAATGATTATTTGGTCAATAAGGTTTACTTTTGACTTTTCCATTCCTCTATGTTTTGAAAATCACAAACACTCTATCTTAAGGGAACATTTATTTTACCGTAATAAGGAAAATTTTCTACTTACCCAGATTTATCTTAATAAATAATATTTTCTTTCCCCAAGGAAATTTTATTCTATATTTTGTTTTCATTTTTAATGTTATAGTTTCTCTACATCTAACTCTTTTTATTTCTAAGTGTAAAATTCGGTTTCACATCTAAAAACCTTGGAATCCTATAAATGCTTAGATATATAGAATTCTATTTTCGGGTTCTGAATTCAGATTCTGAATTCTCTAAAATTTAGACTCTTAATTCTTCTGAATTTCGATTCCGAATTCCATGAAATTCAGACACAGAATTCCTCAGAATTCAGGTTCCGAATTCCTTATAATTCAGACTCCAAATTCCATAGAATTCAGACTCCAAATTCTGTAGAATTCATACTCTAAAGTCTATATAATTATGATTCCAAATTCCTTGAAAAACAGAATATGGATATCCATGTAATATAGAATCTGAATGTTTATTTAATTAGACACAAAACAATTAGACCTGGTTGAGAAACCACATTTTACTTACACTTGTTATAGTTATGAAACAATGTAATTCATTCTATTTATAACTAATTGTTGTTTTATTGACATGTGTACAGGTCCCTCCGAGATTCAAGGAAAAATATTACCATTGGAGGAGGGATCCGACCATTGGATAAGTACCTATAAATAGGAGCTCATTTGAACGAGCTCATTACTGATCCATAACTCTAGAGATTACATGATGCTGAAGTGATTTCTATATAGAGAGAATCTCATGCTTTGTGCATACTGAACATCTTGTTCAACTTGCTTCATGTGACTCTGATTGTTTTTTTGTACAATCATGAGCTTCTGGGGATAGGAAGACAGAGGTTCCGACTACCTTAAAGTTTGAGGACTACCTTGATAAGGAAGACAGAGGTTCCGACAACCTTGAAGTTTGAGGGCTTTCAGGGAAAGCAAGACAAACTCTGATATTCTCATAGAGGTATTACCCTGGTGAGGGTAAGATATAATTTCTTGAAAATATAAATCACGGGACTTTTATCCAAGGTTGTTGGATGCACTACAATTTGGGTTAAAAGATTTAATACTTGTTTCTTGTAATGTTTCATGTTTATTTTCCACTACATTTTGATTAATAAGGTTTTTATAACTATCTTATACTTTCTTGTACTTGTATACTTTGATTAGTAAGATTCTATATGCTTTAAGGTAGAATCTTTGTCCTTGTAAACTTTTCTAATTTTTTATTTCCAGAACCAAATTTCCGGATCCAAGCTTGTTTGTAGAACTAAGTGGTCTTTTTAATTTACCTTTTTAACTTTGTTTAAAAAAGAATGTTTTATATCAAATTTAAAAGTTCTAAAAGAATTTTTAAAGGATAAAATTCACCCCCCTCTTGTATATTGAGCTTATACATTCATTATTTCAATCTACAATTGGTATCAAAGTAGGTCTCTGAAATACTTATATTCATATATTAGTTTTCTTTCTCATGTTTTCAATGTTCTATATTTCCCCTGCTTAGGAATTTTATCCTTGTTTACAAACATTTATTGTTAACTAGCTTCTGTGGAAGGATATCTTTTTAGATTGTAGGAATTAATGTTGGTTTGATTGACAATATTAATCCTACTAGACCACCTATATTTGATGGGAATGATTATGAATATTGGAGAGATCATATGAAGAACTTTTTTATTAATACTGGATTTGACTACTTTGTTATGCTTACTTGAGATTACAAGATTCCTGATAATGAAGTCAAAACATTTACTAATCACGAAAAGTTATAATATCAACTAAACTCCAAGATACGAAATACTTTGTGGTGTTCCATGACCATGAATATATATAGTCATATTTCTTCTTGTGAAGCTGCAAATTGTATTAGGAAGAAATTTGAGGTTACTCATTTTGGTACATCTAAGGTTATAGAAACTAGAAGAGCCATGCTTAGAGAAGAATATCATGTATTTCTATTTCATTAATGAGAACTAGTGTTCAAGGTATAATAAATGTTTTTGACTAATGTTAATAGTTTACAATTCATGGGTGATAATGGTTTATATGATGAGGCACTTGTGGACAAGATTACAGATATCATGCCTAATGAGTGTGAATCTAAGTGAACAGATATTTATGAGAATAGGATAGTATCTCGTATTACTCTTGATGAGATTTTTGGAACTCTTATTCAACATTAGATCATAATGAAAAGAGTTGTTAATATAAATAAGAAGAAGAAAGGAAATGGAAGTGTAGACATTACTACTACTAAATTAAAGACTCCTGAGAGGGTTACAAGATCCAAGTCGAAGAAGGTTACTGTTTTATCTGAATTAAGTGAAAGTGAACATTCTGAGAATGAGTTAGCTAATCTTGCTCAAAAGATGAACAAGATAGTTGGGAAGAAATAATTTCAGTATATATTTAAGAATAAATAATCAATTACAAGAAACAATTTGAAATTACTTGTTATGAATGCAAAAGAGTAGGGAATATAAGGACAGATTGTCGTATTCTTAAGAAAAAGGATGGAAAGGAAAATCATTCTGAGAAGAAAGAAAGAAGTAATACAAAGCTAATGCTATGAAATTTGTGAATTCTAATGACACCTGGAGTGCTAGTGGTGGATACTCTAATGATGAATCCTCAGAGTATGAATCTTCTAGTCAAAAGAATCTTGGTTTAATTAGAAAGTTACCTATTGAAAATCATTTTCTAATGGCCAAGGTACTTAATTATGAATCTATAACCAATGTATACTTTAATGCTAATTATAGTGGTAATAAATATTATGAATCCTCAGATGAAGAATCAATTTCTGATGAAGATAACACTTAACCTACTTATGAATAAGTGTTTAGGTTTTCTAAGTTTCTTGATAATGAAAATTTTAAAGTCAATAAAAATATTGATAAGGCAAATTATTGAATTTATATTCTTACTAAAGATGTATAAGACCTATCTAAAGATCTTGATAAAATAATTTATGCTTTTGAAGGTATTTCAAAAACCCTTGAGGAAGTTAATTCTTAGAAGGTTATGCTTTCTAAGGATCTAAAAAAATTAATTTCTAAGAAAAATGTTTTAGAGACTAACTCTAGTGGTAAAACTAATGTTTTTTAGGATAAAAACATAGTTATTAGACTAAAGCCAGAAGTATTTTCATTGAGGAAGTGCTTGTAAAACTTTACCTTAGGTATGTAAATCTTTGATAAGATGGATTCCCAAATTTGACCTCTAAGGAATAATTTTGGATTTGGTTATACTCATTCAAAACCAATTTTTTGTAATAATTATTTTGATCCACAAAGTGCTCTATTCTGCACTACGTGTTAGTGTGGTCGACATTGGGAAAAAAATTGTTCCTAAAACAAAACTCAGTACTTAGGTATTTATAAAACTTATTTTTCTAAGAAAATATCAATTCCAAAAATTTTGCATTCTAAAGTTTCCAGATCCAAGAAAGTTTGGGTTCTGAAATTCTAACACTCTTATTTATAAGAAAGTAAAGAAATTACCAACAGCAATACATGGTACATGGATAATGGATGTTCCCTACACATGACTGGAAACAAAAACTTCTTTTAAAACCTTATCAAGACAAAAAAAAAGAAAAGTAACTTTCTGAGATAATGCCCAGGGAGAAATTATTGGTATAGGTAACATTTTTCTTCTGGGGAAAACATTGATTTCGAATCTTTTATTTGTTAAGGGTCTTAAGCACAACCTTATTAGCATAAGTCAGTTATGTGATTAAGGTTACCTTGTGAATTTTAGGAATGATAAATGTTTATTATACAATTCTAAGGAAGAGTTTATTCTTTTTTCCCAAAGGCAAGAGAATGTATACACACTAAACATATAAAGGCATAGGGGCCAAGATCTAACTTGTATTAGTGTGATGGAATATCATTCTTGTTTATGGCATAGAAGGTTAGGACACATTAACCATAGGAATAAAGAATTTTCCACTACTAAAGTTGAATATGTAATAGCTGGAAGTTGTTGTGCTCAAGTTTTGTGGATGAAACACACACTCACAAACTATGGTATGTGTTTTACAAAAACACAAATATTTTGTGATAATACTAGTGAAATTTCCTTAAGAAAAAACCCTGCAAATCACTCTGGTGAAAAACACATAGATATTAGGCATCACTTTCTTAGGGATCACACAAAAAAGAGATATATCATTCTTCAATTTATCAGAACGTAAGATCAACATGCTGATATTTTCACAAAAATCATTACCCTTCAATAGATTTTAATATATTAATAAGAAGTTAGGAATGATAATCGTAATATAATATTCCATATTAACATCTTGTTGAAACCTATATCCTTACTGTAAGAAACTCCTTTTCATAGGGGTATTACATTTTCTTATTATTAAAACAATTTTTAGTCAAAATTTTTCACAGTGAAACTTGCAGTGGAAATTTCTTCAAAGTCAAATTTTTTTCGTAGTCAACATTTTTTCATTGTAAATTTTTATTCATAATCTAAATTTTTCTTAGTTAGAAATATTTTTAGTCATTTTACGAAATCTAAAAATCTTCAAGAATAATTTCCCTTATTACGAATAATTTTCCTAGTAATATAAAAGGTATATTTCCTTTTATAAGTTTTCATAATCATTTTTTACTTGTTGGTATTTTCATTCCATTTTAAAATTTTGGGATTCAATTTTCTTAAATCCGATTTTTTTTTCTTAAAAACCTCATAAGATTAGAACCTATCAAAATCCTTCTCTGGTTATCAACTCAACCATCAGATTTGATCAGAATTTTTTCAACCATTAAATCAACAAATGAATTTGAAAAATCACGTCAATTGCCTATATAAACTCCCGCTAATGGTTGTACCACATCGATTTTTCAAGATTTCACATGCTGAAGATATGCCTTTGTGTTTAAGGTCATTCTGAATCTCAAAAGTTTCCTCTGTTCTGAATGTCTGCTGAAGCCTCTCCCCAGAAAGAAATATCAACTGTTAAAAAAATCACAGAGTGGAAGATATACAGAGAAAGGGTTGTAGATCCAATGTTTTATGAGAAGTATGACTCAATAATATCTAAGAATATCAAGCTGAATAGTTGGTAGAGTGTGTGTGTTTCAAAACCAAAATCACAAGATCCGGTCTATCTGGACTTTTTTATTGAGTTCTATGAGACAACATGTTTCTTCAAGAAGAAGATAAAGACATGTTTTCTTTTAAGTGTTATGGAAAGACCTACTCTTTTTCATACAATAAGGCACCAAGCCTGATTGGGATTCCTTATGAAGGAGAAGTAGAGTTTTTTACTTAGAAATTACCTGATGAATCTAGATGTTTTGATAAGGAAAAGGCAATAGAGTGTCTTGGATTGAAAGAAGTGATGACTCCGAAGATCATTCATCTATTTACAAATTTGCTGATTCTTGAATTGTGGGTTGAAAGATTAATAATTCTGAGGAAAAGGGATAAGGATACTCTAAATAAGAGTGATATCTATATATTGTATTTCTTGGTGACACTCAGGAAGATTTAATTGGTTAATTATATTTTGTTAATGATTTAGAATATCAGTAATGGAAATATGATGTCTCAAATTATCATGTATCTAGAAATACTTTCAATGATTATTGTTATTTACCTTCAGTCATTCAAAAATACATGTAGTTCCATGCCAAGAAATTACAAGGTGGTGTTGCTGAGTGATGAAAGTAAAAAGAGATTGAAAATTGGTTTTTCTAGTGTGTCTAGATAATTTTATGATCTTTTTGAATAAGAAGTAGAAGATTTTTCAAAGAAGCATAAAGTAGCTGAATCCTCTAAGATTTGTGGAAGGATGATAAAGGCTAATAAACTGAAAGAAAAAAATATAAACCCTTGTCGGTATTGTAGAGACCCAAATCTTGACGTACATGGACATTAAATTACTTTTGCAGAATACTTAGTACATAACAAAAATAGACACATAAGGAGTGTAACAGTTTAGTGTCTTTGGAAACTCGGAATATAATCTTCTAATCGTGGTGAAAGATCTTCAACATCTCCCATAAAGATCTTCCCCTTTTTTTCTTACCTAAAACTGTTATTTATATCCTGGGGAAAAGAAAACATAAAAGGGTGAGCTCAAATGATCATTAAGGGAAAACATAGAGAACATAAAACAATCCATAAACATTTGAAAACAAACACTTGAACATGAAATTTAAACATCAAAATATTGAGCAAAGAAATAAATCATTGAAGTACATAAGGAATATATCATAATGTAACATCAACCATGATAAAATATAATGCGAATAAAACATGTATTTGTGGAAAAACATTAAGCACATGATATGATTTTCATAGTTTCCAAGGCATTGCTGCCAAGACCATCTTAGTGGACAAAGTCCCTTTCTGAATCGAGTTCACTCCTCGTTTCAGTCCTGTAACACTGAACTGGATTAACTTACCATTCCAGCCATGTCTATCTCATGAGATATAAATCTTTACCCAATTCATTGGAGGGAGATATAGGTCACACCCATCTCATAATAAAATCATTCTTACTTGTGCCACAAAATAAACATAAAACATTCATCATAACTCAAAGAATAAAATGGGTTTCATAAACATAATCTCATCATTTCATAATCCATATAAAACTAATGGACATTTCATCATAAGAAAAATGAAACCATGTAAATCATAGAGACATTAAACTTGAAACATACACATATGAAATAATTTCATCTTATATGGAAAATGGTTTTGATAAAACATTTGAAATGAATTCTTGAGGAAAATATCCATCTTCGTCAAAATAATTTTCTTTTCAAAAAATGTCATTCACTTTTAAAATAAAAGTATTTTGTTGAAAATAGTCATAAAATCATGTAGATTAAGCTTCGTGAAAATGAGGCGTTATAAAACCAGAAAAATCCATTCACACCGTATAAGTTAAAAATAACATTCTCCTCGTACTTTTGTCGGAAAAGTCAGAAAGTACCTCGTATGGTAAAAAAAGATTCCTTACATACCATGTAGTAAAAGTCAAAAATGGTAAAAAAGGAATTTAAACATACATGAAAACAATTTTATATAGCATGGACATGGATGATAGAAATAACCCTAGTAAATACTTACGAATAAGCAATCTCGGATAAAAATGAGATTTGCAAAATTATCCCTTACCTTAGGTCCGATAGGCTTCGTATGGATCTGAACCTCCTGTATAATGATTTAAATAATTTTATTGACTTATTACATAATCATATTCATTGTTATGATATCATATATGTTTCACTTATGACTTCATATTACCTGTTCTTTTGTAAATTCCATGTTAAAGCAGCGTTTTGGGTAAAATCATTTTATTTATCGTATGTGTTTCGACTTTTCGTTCTTGATATTATTACTTATATCCTGATTTACATAATTCCAGAATGTAAAACCTGATTTATATGTAATATATATTCATCATATACATATATATTATAGATCGATAAAAGGAATGAAAGACACCATTCGTGGAGACGGTAGGCAGTACGTACGCATGAACGCTGTTTTCGTTTCCTTATTGAATTGAATGGAATTAAGTAGATGACATACATATATATATACATAAATCCAGTATCATTATTATGTCATATATTTCATTATTACTTATTATATATACTTTATAATCATTAATTAATGGTTAACATGGAGAATGAATATCGTCGCGTCGTGGAGACGGTATTCCGTACGTACGCACGAGCGATGATATTATTCCCATGATTGTGGAATTGTATTGGAGTGTATGTATACTATTTAATAATAAATATCACATTACAATAATCATATATAGTTATTATTTACACCATTATACCCATCCAAGTAAGGTGGTGGTCGAAAATAGATTACACCACGACGTGGAGACGGTATTCCGTACGTACGCACGCGCGGTGATTTCATTTTCCGTAGGATGGATAGATGGTGAAATAGGGTTGTTTCATACTTATAATAACATATCAGTATATGAGTGATACTGATGTTATTACTTCATAATGAAACAACTAAATAAGAAGATGTAGAAGAAGAAATAAAGTTGAAATAATTGGTAACGGATATTACCTCTTCTTTCGACACGCCTTTTTAAACCTCCTCTTAGGGCACTAAGATTGGTCTTTGAAGAAGACCAGAACCTCTATAATGTTTCTAGGGAAGTGTAGAATATAAATATTTAGGGTTTGGCTGAGCTTGAAGGCTCAAATTGGTGTGAGGAAGAGAGGGAGGAGGTGCCCTTTTATAAGGGAGGAGAGGGGCACCTTTGGAATAACTAAAAATATTATTTTATTATAAAGTTATATTCGGTTTTTAATAGCTCCAAATGGAGTTATTTCGAAGATAATGTGGGTATGGCTCAAAATCCTCTCATCAAATAGAATTTATACAAGTTTAGGTTTCTATTTTAACCTTATCATTTAGATTTAATTTTAAGTTAAATAATTTTTCTTTTACCATGTCTTCTTGTTTTCTTACATTACAAGGTTAATAAACATACTATAACAAGCCAAACGAACCCCAAGTTGTTTATTATTAACATATATAACCTTATCTAAGTCATTTTTCCGAACCTTATATTTTTAGTTATAAAATAAAAATTAATAATATTATATTTGTTTTAAAAAATATTTTATGTCAATTTTGACACTATTTGGTAATTGATTTTTGTGAAACTTCTAACAGAATGATTAGTTCGAAAAGAGTTAATTAAATCAATACTAACATGTCATATTAACATATAAAATTATTTTAATTCATAAAAAGTCTCAAATTTCATTTATTTGGGTATTTATAACATCAATTATATCAATATTTCATTAATAATATAATTACTGCATCATCATTATGTCATAAATAAATTACATTATTTAATGTCTAAAAATTACAAATAAAATACCATTATGTAGGAAATATTTTTATCTTTCTAATGTATATTTATAGTCGAATTTATCTTATGTATAACGCTATATTAAAAATAATTTAGTTATTAAACTTTGATTTTAACTATTTTAACACTTCTTTAAATAAATTAATAATAAATGTCATAATCTAATCCAAGTGGGCCTAAAGGGTAATATTTTATCCCTGATGTTGTTTTTGGTCGAATTAAACTTATCCAATATAATTAGGACATGTGTTAGGGTAATAATAATATGATTTTTAACCTTAATTACCCTATTTACTTTTCACCATGGTAAAAAAATGTAAAAAGTTACTATTCACCAAAAATTATTTTCATCTCATTGAACCACATTTTACTTACTAACATCAACCATTTCGCTCGGTTTTTTGAAATTCCATTCAAAAAAGTGGTAAAATTAAGTTTTATGTAAATTTGCAAATTATCCTAGGAGGTGGGTAAAAGACGGTCAAAAGTTCAATAAAATTTTTATATATCTAAAATTATTATAAAAGGACTCTAATGAATTACATTGAACTTATATAGGTATTATGTATCAATTTTGACCTAAAATAAATTTAAATAAAATAAATAATTATTTAAATAAAAATTTGGTTTTTAAATAGTAACCCAGTGTTTTCACTGTTCATCAAGAATTGAAAGTTTTCAGAAAAATACCAAAATTTCACCCTAGGCTAATTTCAATATTTTGAATCCAAAAATGAAGTCCATTTTCAAAAATAAAATTTATAAAATTTCAAAAAGTGGGTATTACTATTCATAACAGCTAGTTTTAATAATATTTTAATAGCATATCATTATTTAGCGAAACTCGGTATTGCGTACAACACACGCTATCGTGGAAGGTGGCGATTGTGTGTAATGCAAGCCAAGTCAGAGATGCGTGTAGTGCAAGATCCTTTTGGTGTAGCGTACAACACAAGACATGAATAAAATTAAAAAGAATATTTTTCATAAAATCTCAGGGTGTTACAAGTAAGGAAACTCAGTCAGCACCACCGAATCCTAAGAAGCAAAAAGATTATCCTGATGAAGTAGTGTCCAAGTGGAGAGAAGATAAGAAGAAGAAAAAAGGAAGAGGAGCCTAAATTCAGTTTGGACCCTACTGAGGAAAAACAACGGAATGAAAAGTCTGTAGAGAATCTTGAAAAGGAAGAAAAAGAAAAGAAGCAGAGGAAGAAATTTTCGGAAGCTGAAATTATTCTATCTCTTCTCAATGTGGCTGAAAAATCCTCTGAGCTAATTTTGTTACCAGATTATTTTTTATTAGAACCATTACTAGAGACTCTTGGAAAAGGGTGGTGATTCCAAAATCAAACCATGAAGAGGAAATTGTTGAAGAAGAATAAGTGGAAGAGGAAATAGAAGAATAAGATGAGGAGGAAGAACAGGGGAATGAAACTAATGATATCATAATGAAAGTTGAATATTACCATGATAAGGAAATCACCTCTATAAAATTATTGATCTGGACTTCCCAAGACAAATCATCAAAACTTGCTTCTCTGGGAAAAGATGATAAAGGTGAATAAGAAGTGAATAATCCAACAGACGATGAAATCATTTATCATTATTTCATTCATCCATAAGATCTAGTGGTTGATGCTGAGAAAGAGGAAGTTGAGGAAGATAAAATAATTTAGTTATCTAATAGTGAGCATGAATCTCCCAAAGAACAAGACATTGTTCCGAGAGCTGTCAAGGGAAAGTATGTGACAGTAGATACACCTAGTAAATCTTTTGTGAAGAAGAAAGACATTGGTACTTCATCAAAGAAGAAAGCTGAAGACATATAAAAATAATCCTCACCAACCAAACAATCGTATTCAGAATCATCTTCCCTCAGACATGATTTTGTTGTTCATTCATTGAAAAAGTTGGTCGGTACTATTCTTTTATTCCCAAGAAAAGACTCATGATTCCAGATGCTTCAGCATAGAATAAATCAGAAGTCATGTTTTTTTTCCATGGTGATAGAAAAATGTGTTTCACTAGAGGTAGATTCCAAGTCCTTCCTCATTGGTTACGAGGATCATAAAAAATCTTGAAATAAAATGACAAGTTGGTAAAAGAAGAAAATCAAAGAAATGAGAATCTTTGATGAATTCCATTATAATTTCAAGGATTATTTTGATACCTAATATGGGAAGATCAAGGATCTTACAAATATTATTGAGGAAAAGTTAAGCCTAGAACGGACTACTCAGAATCAGGAGATTAAGGATATGAATGGAAAGCTTAACTCTGTGGCCATGAATTGGAAGAGGGAAAGAGATCTCATAATTAAGATTAAAGAGAATATTGTTAAGAAAGAAGAAGTGTTGAAAGCTCAAGAAGAATGTCTCAAGGATCAGGAAGAGAAAATTAAATCATTAGAGAAGAAAATTGAAGACCATGATCGTTTTTTAAGCATGTAGAAGAGGATCACAGGGAGCTCAAGAAGCTAAAAACCATTAGGAAGAAACTGATGCCTAAAGAGAAAGAAGGATAAATTATTTTTATTCTGATCTTTTGTTGTATTTTCTTCATTGTACAAATTCATTCAACATTAAAGAAATTGTGGTTATTCTTCATATATTTGGTTATTTAGTATTAATGTTTCAGGTACCAATTTTTTTTTCCATTCCCTTTTATTCCTTTTTTAAAATCTCAAAGGGGGAGAAAGGAATGATAAGAAGAATAAAAAGTAAAGAAGGTATTTCCCTAAGTAAGGGATAGTTATTCTGGATGAATGTTCTTATCAATGATATTTTACGAATACAAGAAAATGATAAATCTCATTCATGAAATCAATAATACGATCCTTAGTGATTACAAAGCCTAAGGGAGAGTTAGTCGTATTCACTATGATCCATAAGTAAAAAAGTGATAAGTTTTTATTTCAAAGTGCACAATATTTCAAAGACCTTATATTCTTTTTAGTAAGGATGTTTGTGCTTTCTAAAAAGGGGGAGATTATTGAGTCAACAAGGTTTCTTTATGATTGTTCTATTCCCTTATGTATTGAAAATAAAAAACACTCTATCTAAATAAAAAATTTAATTTACCTTAATAAGGAAAATTTTCACCTTACCCATATTTATCTTAATAAGGAGGAGTTTCCTACCCTGAGTAAATTTTTTATCACTTTTGTTTTCATTGTTAATGTTATAATTTCTCTAAATCTAACTCTTTTTATTTCTAAGTGTAAAATTTGATTTCACATATAAAACCCTTGGAATCCTATAAATACTTAGATATAGAGAATTCTTTTTCCACGTTCTGAATTCTCTGAAATTTGGAATCAAAAATCCTCTAAATTCAGATTTTGAATTCTCTAAAATTCAGACTTCAAATTCCTCTGAATTCAGATTCCAAATTCTCTGAAATTCAGACTCCTAATTCCTTAGAATTCAAGATCTGAATTATTTAGAATTCAGACTCCTGTTTCCTTATAATTCAGACTCTGAAGTCTATAAAATTCTGATTCCAAATTCCTTGAAAAATAGAATCTGAATTTTCATGTAATATAGACTCCAAATTTTTATTTCCATAGACTCTGAAAAATTAGATTTGGTTGAGACACCATATTTTTCTTACCCTCGTTATATTTATGAAATGATGTCGTGTATTCTGTTTCTAACTAACCGTTTTTTAAGTGACATGTGTACAGGTCCCTCTGAGATTCAAGAAAAAATATGACCATTGGAGGAGGGATCTGACCATTGGATAAGTGCCTATAAATAGAATCTCATTTGAATGAACCCATTAATAATCTATAAATCTAGATATTACATGCTTCTGAAGTGATTTCTATAGATATAGACTCTCATGCTTTGTGTGTATTTAACATCTTGTTCAGCTTGCTTCGTGCAACTCTCATTGTTGTTGTATACAATCAGGGGATTCTGGGTATAGGAATATAGAGGTGCATACTACCTTAAAGTTCGAGGAATTCCTTGATAAAGAAGACAGAGGTGAAAAATACCATGAAGTTCAAGGGATTATGGGGATAACAAGACATACTCCGATATTCTTATCGAGAGCTTACCCTGAGGAGGGTAAGACAGACTTTTTTGAAAGTAAAAACCTAGGGACCTTTATCAACGTTTGTTGGATACCCTACTCTTTGAGTTAAAATATATCAAGCTTTTTACTTATAATGTTTCAAGTTTATTCTCTGCTACATTTTTATTAATAAGAAAAGTATAACCATCTTATACTTTATTGTACTTGTATACTCTGATTAGTAAGATTTTATACGTTTTAAGGAACAATCTATGTCCTTGTAATCTTTTCTTAAGTTTTATTTCCAGAACCATATTTCTAGAGAACAGAAAGTTTGTAGCACTAAGAGGTCTTGTGAATTTACCTTTCATAACTTTGTTAAGCATAGAAAGTTTTATATTAACATTAAAAGTTTCAAATGAATTTTTAAAGGATACAATTCACCCCCCCTTTTATATATTGAGCATCTACATTCATTATTTCGATCCTACAATGATTCCACTTCATATTTTCTCTATGATATTATTTGTCCTTCTTGGCGAGGATTCCTTCCCCATTATAATACTAATCCAAATAATACTTATCTCCTATTTTGAGACATTTTTCTTGAACCTTTAAAAATGTTTCCTCTTAAAATGGATTTTTCTTCCACCAACTTTGACATTTTTACTTGGGGAGTGATATGTGATATCATTAAGTCACACTTTATACTTTTCCTCCACTTTGATATCCATAATACACACATCCTACTTATTCTTCCATAGTGAATGCTTATTTAAGGGCACTTACTTCACAATTTAGGGACAATTTATATGTACCTAGATCGAATTTAATTTGATATTGGTAGTTGAAAGTTATTTTTTATGTTGGTGGATGATCATTGAATATTACTCAGGATTATGGAAGAAGACAAGTCTTACATTTTTCCTTTCCAATTAAAGATGATTAATTTTTCACATTTTTTTTAATATATTTCATATATCATATAAATTCAAGATTCCATCTCCTTTATTAAATTTTATATATGTTTTTATTATCTTATAAATCATTTTTTCTATGATATTAGGATTTCATGATTATTTATATCTATATCAATTATTGTATAATTTCTATAATATTATTATACCATGTTTTGTGGTTTCGATATCGAATGACACATTATTGTCATTCTTGAGTAAATATTTTCTATAATAACAAAAACTTTATTTAATTGGATTAACATCATATTCAAAACATGTATTTTTTAAAAACAATTATTTTATAAATATATATGTATTAAATGGTATTTTGTAATAGTTTTTTCTCATGCCATGTATTATAATATTTCTGGTTCATTATTTGCAGTCATTGCTTATATCATGTGTTAGGTTTCTTATTAAATGTTTTTTTATATTAGTATGCTTTGATGACTTACATACTGAAATTTGTTTAAATGAATTTTTTAAATATGGTTTATATTATTTATTTTAATATAAATTGTTCCCCAATGATATAATGGATAGAAGTTGGATGTATCATATCAATTGGATTTAAACTAAGTTTCAAAATGATTTGTTTTTTAGATTTTTCATTTAACAATACTTCTATGAGGTTACATATAGTGTGCATGTTATAATTAGGTTTCAAAACCATTTTTAGGTTGGGAATAAGGTAGATATCATAAAACAAAATATGGATTTCAAATTACCTGTTATGCTTGGTATAACAATGGAGAGATGAGACAATATTCTAATGTTCATGAATAGTAAGCAAGAAGTGGTATAGAGAATTTTATATTAGATCATTATGCATTTATACATCATCATGAGATAGATAGTATGTAAATGTATGATGATAATTATATCTATACACCTGAGGAAAATAATGGAGATGATTACATTGAGAGAGTGAATAAATTAATAGATGATGCTAGAACTCCTATATATCAAGAATGCACTAAAATTAAAAAATTGAAATTTTTAATTTAGTTATATCATAGAAAACCAAGGTATGTAATTTATAATACCACTATTGATTGTATCCATATATTTTTTATGTAATTTCTTCCTAGTGGATCATATATTCCCTCAAATCATAATAATTTAGGGGAATTAATTAAGAAACTTGGATTTTATACTAATAAAATTTATGCTTGTCCAAAATATTGGATTTTATTTTTGGAGTAAATAGTAGACCTTGATGAATATTAATAATGTGGCACATATCTAAGGAAGGAAAATGAAGATGGAACTCTATCTAGTGTGCCATGAAAATTCATGTGGTACATTCCAATAATTCCTAAGATTCAAAATCTATTAATATTTGTAGAAATATCAATCAATATGTGATCAGATGATGCTGAAGTAATTAAAGATAATGATGAGTTGGTATATTCCACTGATGGATTAGAATGACAATCATTTGATGCGCAACATTCAAAATTTCCATCTAAAGTGTGTAATGTTAGGTTTGGTCTATCCTATGATGGTTTTAATTTGTTTGGTCATATTCATACAACTTACAGCTCATGTCCAGTTGTTATTCATGTTTATATTCTTCCTCTATGAAATTGTATGTTAAATCATTTCCCTTTCTTGAGTATACTCATATCTATTCATTTTGATCCTTGAAATGATATGTTCACAAACTTTCATCCTTTAATAATATAGTTGAAGTAGATTTTGGATATGGGTGTGTAAACATTTGATGCTTCCTCAAAAAATCAGAAGTGTGCTACACTTTTATGGACTATAAATGATTTTAATTCTTATGAAATGATTTATGGTGAAAGAACAATGTTAAAAACATTATTTAATATATTTAGGACTAATAAAAGATCAAGAAGAGTTAAATATCTTCATAGTTTTAGTTTCATGGAGAATTGAAGATTCTTTCCAATGGATCATCAATATAAGAAGAATCATCAGTGGTTTTATAATACTGTATACACTGGATAGCCACCTCAAAATATGTAAGTAAATTATGTTCTTAAGGTATTGAAATATTATAGTTTTTCATTAGGTAATGGTGATATGAAATCTAAAATGAGGAATAATATTGACAATGAATCCATTTACAATTAAAAATAAAAGTATCTTATTTGAGTTTCTATATAGGTCTACCAATTTGTTACATAATTATTTAGATATAATTCACATTGAAACAAATATACGTTGAGTTTTTATTTTTATTTTTCTAAATATCATGGGGAATATCAAAGATAACTTATGATATCATTAGGACTTGTTGGATTGGGTTATTTGAGCATAACTGCATCTCGAGAGTATTGATGAAAACAATTAGAAAGTTCCTTGTACTTTTTATGCTATTACACATTTATAAAAAAATCAATTTCTAGAATTATTATATAATATCAAGGTTCTATATGGCTATTCTAGAAACATATATATACAATAAAATATAATGGAGTTGAATCTAAAATCCCTACAACACATGATTATCACATCCTTCTTCTTGAATTGATTCCAATAGCAATATGAGCTTTACTAGGAAATAATGTAAGGGTGATGGTGATTTTTTTTCCATTTTTCTAGATACCTTATTTATAAAAGGTTGTCCTAGCCTTTCATGATAAAAATGTTTCAATTGGTACCATTAACATTGTGTGAGTTGGAAAAAAATTACTCCATAATTTTTCACATAGATGATGCATTTAATAATTCATCATCTAACTGAAACACTTCTTGGGGGGGGGATTTTAGGATCAAAGGATGCATAATAATTAAATAAATAATTTAATAGTGAAATATTATATTATAAATAAGAATCATCTTGAAAGTTCTATTGTGAGAGGTTATATGGACCAAGAATATATGGAATTTTGTTCAATGTATTTTTCTGATGTGAGTACAAAAAGTAAGTAGAAAATGAGAAATGAATATGAGTTGTATGGGTAAAAATCCATCATTTCCATATCTTCCTGTAACTAGAGGAATTCCATGGTCATATACATTGGCTACATTTAGCCTTAAATAATGGGATATGGCAAATCACAATGTATCATTTAATTGTGGTTTTTTTGATGATTATATTAATTAATCAATTTTAATATTTATATTTTATCTCATGATATTTAATATAAAATATACCTTAAACATTTATTATCATTTTATATAGAGAACATAAAAAATTATAAGTACATTTCCTCGATCTTGGCCTTTAAGAAGAAGGGTGTTTGTGTATAGTAAATAGATTCCTTCTTGGTTGAACTCAAAGGTATGGTCATTACATTAATTAACATAAAATATATATATTCATTTAATTGTATTATTTATATATATTTTGGGTATTGAGTTTACCTATTGAATCTATCTCTCAATAGTTAATATCATTGTGTTTTGGTCTGAATTATTTGCTTCGTGAATGGAAATATTTAATAATAAATGGGTATAAATTTGTTACAATTTTTTGAGATGTGAAAATTAGAACAAAACATGATAGAACTATGTTAACTAAAAAAACTGACTATAAATAAATGAATCAAATAGTAATCCTTGATATGAAAATGTGTCATATTATGAATTTTTTGAGAAAATATTTTTATTGGATTACTACACTCATGGTCAAGTCACTAGACTGAAATGTAAATGGATTGATTTGATGACATGTCATGGTATATTTATTGATTACTATGGATTAATAGTTTTTGAAACAACTTTATTCCTAGATATTGATGAACCATATATTTTGGTATCAACAGTAAAACATGTTTTTTATGTGAAAGATTATATGAGACCTAATTAAAATGTCCTTATTGAATTAATCCCAAGACATATATTTCATGATAGTGGGAAAAAATTGACATCATTGAATCCCCCATTTGTGTTGAAAACAATATTATATTTGATGACTCCAATTGTCCCTCTGTGAGAATTGATGTTGAACCTAAATTTTTGGTGGTTAATATATAGAAAAAACCATATATGTTCATAGTTAATTTAGTTTATCATGAAGTGAGTTTCTCATGTTGGTATCACTATAATTACATTAATTTAGTTTCTTTAAAAGATATGTTTTTTATTGTTTGTTTTTATTATATTTAATTATATTTATTTCAATTTATAAAATCAGGTTTAAAATGAATTCTTAAAAAAATTATAACTTGGTTTTAATTTATATTTGTTAAAACATGTTATGACATTGTTTTTGACCGATTTCAATTTTAAGTTGTATGCATAATTTCTGAGAACTATTTATAAAGAATGTTCATTTCATTCTAATGTAGATTATTAAATATATTAAATAAGTTTAAAGGAATTTATTATTTGATAATGATTGATGGATTTGTGATCTAGGGTTTCCTCCTCTAGTTCCCTAAGTGAGTATAATAATTGTAATATTTTTAATATATATTACATTTAATGTGATGTTCTTATTATTTATCAAATATTTGTAGGGACATTCATCTGAAATAGAGTTGACTTCTCATCATCCTAATCATATGGTTCTGATTAGGGGTGATCTTAGAGATACTTCTAGCACTCATTATAACTGTCCATGCACTGTCCCTCCAATGGACACACTATCAACCACACCTTTTCATCATCCACTTAAGTCTCTAATGATGTCCTACCCATGAATCCATCATGATTCTATTTATCATATTTTTTTCATACCATATTTATTCTTCCTACAGGGAAGTTACCACCTATACTATATTCATATCCTATGATGTAGCCCTAGTACTTCTATCCTAATACTACCATATCTACACTACCTTCATTTCCTTTTATCCATGCAAGATATTATGATTATGTTCCTTCATCTTCCACTCCAATATGTGTAGATGTCTCAATAAATGCATTATAATAGGTACATAATTTAGAGTCTACTGATCCAGTACATCCCATGGATCTAGAAAATTTTAATGAGAATCCTGCACCATGTTTTTTTATTATAAGGGTATCAATTATATCACATCATTTTCAATGTTTTACTTTGAATTGGTTCTTATTTTTTTTCTTTTTATCATATTCATTGGGATCATTGAATAGGTGACATGGGTACACATGTATGGAGGAATCATAGAATCTTCAGACATAAATAATGGTGCATTATAATGAAGATAATTAAAGGATAGGTAATAATGTCATGAAGTGTAGAAGTTTTATTGGTTATTTATCCATGTACAATGATATCATTATAGTGAAACCAATATCATAGAGTCATATCAGTAATTAAATCAATGAGAAATCATTATTAGAGATCTGGGTAAGAAAATTCATTAAATTAATATCTATATTATTGTTGTATTTATAAAAATTAACATGTTTGTGGTAGAATAAGATTAACTTTTCCAATAGTGAAGCTACTAAGGTCACAAGGTTGATGGATATTGGTGAGTTTTGGTGGTCATATAATCATGAGTTATATATTGGTTGGAATACTTGACCTAGTTACAATTTAGAGGGTGTACCAATATTCCCTGACTATCCAGAAACAAAATATCAAAAAATAATCGCATATTATAAGAGTAGTGGGATTAATGTATTCTTAATCTTTAATGGTTTTCATCAAAAATTTCATTCAAATAAAATTTATTGATTTTTTGTTTTTAGGATTCATTAAAAAAATAATCTATGATATATTTGCATAGTTTGGGGTACAGTACAATGATCGATCATGAGAGACTCTTGGTACTTTAATATTAATAATAATAATATCGAAATTTATATTGTTACTAATGTGTTCATTTCATTTTATTTAGAATTTCAAGAGGTATAAAAACATAAATATTTATATTTTAAAGCAAAAATTTAATACAAAAGGGTGGTAATTCCCTATTTAGTTTGATTTTTACGCTGAAATTTAATTTTTCTACAATATTTGATGCAAAAAATGACTATTTTCAATTAAAAATAATGATAAATCAACATTTTACCAATAAAACCGAAACTCCATGATAACACTTGTATAACATCCCTCAATAAATCAATCCAAGTGTAAAATAATTGAGAAAAAAAGTAGAATATCCATAATAGAGTTTCACTAATTGAAAATTCTGAATATTTAGAGACATATAACTCAAATGTGATAGAATATCATCTCCTTAATAAAATATAACAAAGATGGGATAATAGGGATCTAAACCAACCTAAAATCCATGAAACACATCAAAACACCAACTTAAATGATTTTTACAAACATCAACATTTATTATGATTAGAGGGATTAGAAAATACTGGATGAACATGGAGTAATAGAATGAATAATAGATAAATTATGAAAAAACATGATTTACCTCAAGATAAACCCCCCAAATTTGTGTCGAATGATTAACAAAATAGAAAAGAAAGAAGCACCATGACTAGAGAGGGATCTGGGTTTCCTGAGGGATAAGTAATAAGGAGAAAGTAGGTTATAATTAAATAATAGAATAAATGTAATTTCACAATGTTATGTGACATGGTAAGTCTAAATTGATTCATTCAAATTGAAAAATAGATAAAACCCTATAATAATTGAACTAAATCAAATAAAATATTACACACACAATTAAAATGAAATAAAATCAAAATAATCAAAATAATATTGAATATAACTATATAGATATAATTAAATGTTAATTGAATAGGACTTACTAAAACTAAATTGTTCCTAATAAAATGTATTAGATAAGAACTGATTTTCCACCATGTAATCAAAGAAAATATAAACAAAATGAACTTATTCTGAAAAAATAGAAAAAGACCTATCCCAATCTAATGAATCCATAAAAATAAACTTTCATGTACTGAACTAAATGAAACAAACATAAATCAACTAGATTTGATATAAACACCATATAAATAAATTCAATCGGGCTAAACCCAATTAAACTAAATGAATTAAACCCAATTGAATTAACCCAAATAGAAAATAATCAAAATTAACTAACATTATCAAAATTTATCTTGTATATCCAAAACAAACTTGAAAATATATGGCCAAAATGGAACATAGACATCCTAAACACAACAAAAATAAATAAAAATAACTGATCCAACAAAAACTAAACAAATCAATAAAAAATGAGTCAAATTAAACTGAAATAAATAAAACTTATTTTATATGAATTTAATTTAATTAAAAAAAATAGAATCAAATCAAATCAAACACCATAGAACCCATCTGAACTGAAACCAATATAATTGAACAAAATTAAATTGAAATTATCTTAGTTGGATATATTTCAATATAACTAAATATAACATTCATAATATAATATAAATAAATATAAACTAATAATAAATGGATTACGATAAATTTACATGATAGGACCTGGTTTGAATAATTTAAAAATGATTCTAGTTGACCTCAACAAAGAGGGATTGAACTAAAATAAACTTAACCAAACTGGTCTTAATTTAATATAATAAAACTGAACTGAACCAAATCAAAATACTATGAATATAATAGAATTTAAAGAGACCGAACATAAATATATTGAATAAAATAGAACTAAATCAAACCAAACCTTCTACAATGAAAATAACATAATGATATTTTAACTAAATATAATTATGTTAAAAAAATTAATGAACTGAGTAAAACCCAATTGGAAAAATTGAATTATATCGAAAAAAATTAATTAAAACACCTTAAACCAAACTATATAAAGGTAATTAAAACTATTGTAACAAAATAATTACCTAGAAATATAGAAAAAACAATATCGTGTTAATCCACATAGATTAATGTTAATAAAAAAAAATTAATTGAATATAACCAATAGGAACTATAATTAATAGAAATAATGTTAACATATCAAACATAAAGAAAACAAGACACTACTAGACCAAATCAAAAAAATCCAACGTAATCGAATTGGAAAAAAACATCATAATACATAATGGAAAGAAATAAGATCAAAAAATATGAAATTTATTTAAACATAGTTGAACCAACTAAAAAGAACCAAATTAAACATTATTGAATATAACTGAACCAAACTATAGGGATCTAACCATAATTTCTGAAATTGAAAAAAAATAACAAAAAAAATATCATACCCCAACTAAAATTAATTTAATTGCTCTAAACCAAGTTGAATAGATCAAATTCAACTAAACTAACTAACAAATTAAAACAAAAATGATTTAAAAATACATGAACCAAACTCAACAAAATAAAAAACACACACTATATAAAATAATCTAAAATTAAACAGAACTGAATTAAATTAGAAATAAAACTGACCAACACCAATCCAACTTGAATGAAATTGAACCCAAAATGAACTTAATTAACCTGAACTAAAATAAAATGAATGGAAAACCCTAAAATGAACCATACAATGAAAATACATATCTAAAACAAAACATACCAATATTTAACTAAACACAATCATTTGTAATTAGCTTTAAGTAAATAAAACAAAACTGAAGTGCACCAAACTAATGTAATGTGAACTGGACCAAACAAAAATAACTAGTATCAACCAAACTAAACTATACATTACATAACCAATAAAAATTGGGCCTAGAAAAACATACCCAAAAAATGTATGGAACCACATCCTACTGAACCAATCTAATCAGTACCGAACCTAATTAACTAAGCAAAATTATAATGAAATGAACTAAGATAACCAAAAGTAAACTAAATGAAATTGAACCAATTAAATTTTTACCAAACCGTTCCTAAAAATACTAAATTCAAACCAAATAAATCCCATAAAAAGAAATAAAAACTGACCCCATTAAATAAAACTAAAATTAAATGATTATACATGGGCCAAATCAAACCCAAACTCACAAAAATTTATAGTTTTCAATAGAACAAAATAGAACTAAACCAAATAACTCTAAACTGACAATAAATAAATACAACCAAAATAAAATTACATGACAGATACTTTATAAAATAGATACAATATGGATACAATCAAACAAAAATTACTAAAAATAATGTATTATAAATAATCCAAATTACCTATAGAAAACCCCCAAAATTAATTAAATTTAATTGAACCAACTAAACATAATAATAATTGAAAGGATATAAAATGGAATAAAATTAACAATACTAATACAATTCGACTAGACTCAACATGAACTATAAAAAAATTAATCAAATGACCAAACCAAAAAATATTAAAAATACTCTACCTGATTGACCAAATTACTAAATTACCAAAAATCCTAACAAAAAAATGAACCTAATGACCAAATGATAAAAATTGCTGAGTGAACGAATAGCCAAATATAATAACAAAAATAAAATTAGAAAAAAATGAACATACATGATGAATCCATATCATACCCATATATATCATGATAATTTGTATGTATTGATCATGTTATTCCACTATTATTAAATTTCATATTAAATTTATATTTAAATGCTTCTTCATTTTATAGATTTTTTTGTTAGATGAAATATTAAATCATTATTTCTTTATCAACATAATATTATTCAATAATTTACTATTATACTAATAAATTTCATTTTAATTATGTGACATTGGGCATCAAAGGCCATGTGGCTCGAGAAAAAGTATTTTTCTTAGGTAAAAAGAAAAAGGATGGAAGTATTGTAAATTCACATACACAAGAAAATAATGAAATACTTTTTATTGATGTTTCAAATTTTTTATATGCAATTCATAATTAAATATCTTGTTTATATTTTTAATAGTGTTACATGGAGGCCCACAATGAGAAATAAGTTGACAACTTTGGGCCAAATGATCATTTGAGATAGGTATTATGCGAGGAATTTCCAGGGAGAGTGTAATGAAGACCCATGAAAAACATCATCCCCACTAGGTATTAGCCCCTATTAGGAACCTATCAAACCTATCACACCACTGAGATTCCAAATAGTCTTGAAAGAGTAGCTGAGGCCAAAGAAATAGTTATACCAGGGCATGAAATATGTAAACTAGTCAGTAAAAATTTTATGAATGATATATCATTTATCTATTCATCACTTCCATTATATGCTACTAATGGTTTGTATTAATATATGAAAAAAATGATCTCAATATATGATGCACCAAGTGATGACAATGGGGGTCCTAGTGGTGGTAAAGATAGTGATATTGCAGCTGGTGGAAGTGGTGATGATGATGATGGTGGTGCTTTAGAAGAAGATGTTGGTGATGGTGGCGATGAGGATGTTGGTTATGGTGATGAGGATGACGATTTCTCTTATGATTGATATATTAATCCCATCTATTTTTGAGTTACCAGTAAAGAGACATGTGGATGTTGTTAAATGACTTGAATTTATCGACTATTTGGATGGATTTTTATGTTATTGTATTGTAAATGGTGTCAAAACTATAAGAATTTAGTTGAATGATAAATATAAAATATAAGTATTATATTAAATGTGTACGTTGGTTTTCATTTTTTTTACAAGTTCTGGTATTGTCTGTGTGTTGGGAATGGATGGGTAGCTACTGGTTTTTTGGGACATGTAGTTATACCAATGGTTCAGTGAACCTTTGCTATATCCTATCTAGGGTACAAGTTATACCAAAAGTTCTCATTATTTTAGGTATATATATATACCCATGTTTTTCATTAAACCATGGGTATTATGCCTACCTTATTGGATATACCCAGAGTTTCTATAGAAACTGTGGGTATAGACCTATATAAATGGCTTAAGCAGCCACGATTCTATGAACCTTGGAAATAGCCTATAGCCACAATTTTCTAGGAGACACCCATGGTGCTAAATTGTGGGTATAAGGTAAGATTCCGGTATTGTGACCTTTAACAATGCTAGAAATAAATGTTGATAAAGGAGGGACATTTATTATCACTCACAAAAAAACACTAATAAATTTAACTTTTATAAGTGTTAAAAAAGGAATTGATAAAAGGGTACCCTTTGTCTATTCTTTTTTTCCTATCATTGATAAACACCCCCCATTTATCAATGATTTTTTTAATGCTAATAAAAGTGAAACCTTTATCAGCACTTTTTTCTAGCACTAATAATGGTCGTAGTGAGTAATTTAATTTATATATAAATATTTATATTTTTTTATATAATATTTATATTATAATAAGTATATTTATGTAAATAAAATATATAAATACGATTTATATAACTTTTAACAAAAAATGAACCATATTTTCGTAATTTTAAATACAAAAAAGTATTAAATTTATCTTAGTAAAAAAAAATTAATAGCTTATTTATATAAATTAATTAAAAAATGTGAATATAATTAGAATAAATATAATATATTAATATTTTATTTAAAAAATTATATAATACATAGATGAATATTTTATTTAAAATATATATTCATAATGATTTAAAATAATTTAAAATATATGTGCATATATAACCGTATGTATGTATCTGTATATGTCGATATCTCTGTATGTGTGTGTGTAGATGTTTATGTATAAATATATATGTTTTTCTTGTGTACATGTATGTGTGTTCACATGTATATTTATTGATTTAATATTATTTATTATTTTTTAATATATCTCTATTTCTAGTATTTTTGTATTTATATATTTTTAAAAATTATTCACCTTTAATATAAATTTATTTAATATTATTTATAAATTATATATGTGTGTGCGTGTTAAATTAAATTTTATTTAATTTGAATTCAATTTAATTTAATTATTAATTTTTTATAGTTAATATAGTTCATTTTTAATAATTTTGTTTATTTATTTAATTAATATCGTCTATTAATTCATCTTTCTTCATTTATTATGTGATTTTAATTCATGTAAATTTTAAAAATTTACTTTTTAAGATTTTATAATTTATTTAATTTTATTTACTCATGTATTATATTATATTCATTAATAGTGTTAAAAATATATTTAATCATTTTGTAATATTTATTTATATATTTATTAATTTATTATACATGTAAAAATTATAATATGTTTGTATGTTCTATGAATAATATTTATTTATTTTTTATTAATTTTTAACATTTAAAATATGTTTGAAATATATATCATTAATCAATTAAAATGGTTTTTTAATAATTTTGTAATTTAAATAGTATATTTCAAAATTATATATATATATATAATATTCTTAAAAATGTATTTATAAAATTATTAATAAATAAATATAATTTTAAATAATTTTAAAATTATAATCAATATATTTAAATAATAAATATATTTTATTATATTTATAATTTTATATAATTATATAAATATATTTATATTTATATACAAATACATATAAATATAGTTATTTTTATTTATAATTATAAATAAATAAATATATATATATATAATTATAAAATTATCATAAATATATTAAAATAATAAATATAATTTTTTTATTTATAATTATATATATATATTAATAAAGTGGAAAGGGGGAAAGATGCGGTTGAGGGAACCTCTCCTCTTGGTGATAACGGAGTTTATAGTTTCTCGAGTGGTATGGTTTTCCCACATTGCCTTGGTTTTGATCTTATTAGCAAAGGGGAGAAGAAAATCCAGACTCCTTTGGATACTCCCTCTAAAAAATTGAATCTGCCTGATGTGGATGTGTTTACTATGAATAGAGCCACTGGGGATGTCTACCCACATGTTTGAAAGTTTACTAATTCTTGAAATAACTGATTCTTCATATCTATACAAGATATGGATTTTTTTCATTCTTTCAAAAAGTGTACTGATGCTCGGGTGTTTTCAAATCGTCAAGCAATCAAAGAGTGAAGGGTGGTGTGCAAGCATTCCATCCAAGCACATTGTGTGCTTCTGAAAGAGGAGAATCCCTAAATTATGGATGCATTGTTCACTCATTTTTTTGTGATCTCGGGTCTTTGTGAATGGAGATACATTGCACTAGGGCGATTCTATCACATTTTGTTTCTAAAGGCAGATCTCAAAATGAAGGCTTGGGGGATCAGTCCAGTATCGCTAAAGATAGGTATCTTACACCATCAGTAATCGTTAATTATATTTACTCCATTTGAAATTCAAAATACTTCTCTCTAGGTCTAGGTGTTAATCCTTAGATTGAGATAGATTCTTTGGCATCAAAGGATCATGAATGATATTTATTTGAAAATTATATTACCAATTAAGATAGACAATGATACCAAGTAGGATTGGTTCAACCATTTTTTCAGAGATCTAGTTAAAGTGGACTTGAGATCCATTCTTGTTATCTATGTAATTTTATCTAAAAATGATGAAGATCTGGATCTAAAAAATATTTATAAAAAGATAGCTTTGTACTGCACTAATTATATCCTTGTCGGACATTTCAAATACCAATATATAAAGTATTCGTTTTGCTCTATTTATTCATTTATTGGGAATTATAAAAAAGATTTCAATATGGGATTGGATAAGAGATCTGTGATAGAGAAAGGTATGTGGTAAGACCCATTTACAATTAAATTTGGAATATAGTTGATCGATAGCCCAAACCTAAAGTTTATTAGGCCCCTGGAGGGTATTGCTATCAATCTGGAGTTTTTGGAAATGATTTTAGTTCATTTGTGTGTGTGGTGTGTGTGTGTGTGTGTGTTTGATTATAACTATACCCCCAATCTCCTAATACAATTAATGCATAATGGTGAATTAGTATTCCTTTGAATAGTCTGACTAGGAGGCTGTTGTCCAAGGGGAATTTGATCATGAATAGCAACAAGAATCACCTGTTACCTTTAAAAGGATGGGTAAATATAAAATTATGTGTGAATAAATATTTAAATTTTTCACTCCTAGAAAACATAGTACATCTTCACTTGTAAATAGAATATATAATGTGCATCTTTTAGTGAATGAATCGGAGAATATTCTCAATTATGGCCCCAAAGATGCTTAAGAAGAGGTGACTAGTAAGGATTATGGTGGAGAAAATGATCAAAACATCAAAGTCTCTCCCAAGGTCAATAGGTGATATGAATGTGGAGGATTTAACTAGCCCTCTATATTCCATATCAAGTAAAAATAATTTTACATAACTTGATATATTAAATGTATCTAATATCATGGATGTTTTTTGTGAGGAATGTGACTACGTTCATGAAAATTTTCAGGTTGAAGGATATTCCTTAAGCATTGATACTATCAAATAACATATTATATCCAATTTGAATGATAGTTTTTCAAAATAAGAGGAATATTCTTGGTTAAAAATGATTTTGTGGGACTTTAAGACAACGAGCCTCATAATAAGGATGGTGAACTTTCAGGTACGGGCGATCTTTTTGAAACTATTAGTTCAAAGTTTAAAGGATGTGTATGGTGTTTGGTGATATGATAAAACTTATTTTAATAATGGTTTCTCGTAATCATGAGAGAGGATATTTCATATCAAATTTATAATTAATTTATTTAATATATGAAGAAATAAATACTTGTTCTTAAGAAATTTCTTCATTGATGATTATTTATCATCTGAAAATATTTTTTAATATTTTCATCATTGTGTTATGTGGATAGAAGGATATAATCCCTCTAGTGATGATCCACACATGCTCTAATGATCTCCAATAAACACCAATCGACCACAGGGTGTAGGTATGGGGAATTGAATGTCTTGAGTTGTTTTTTATTGATCAATTTCTCTTCAATATTGAAAAAAAATCTCTTTCACTAGTCATTCTAGAGAGGGAGAGAGGTGTATGGAGAGAATATGTTATAGGAAAAAATTCTCTATTCACAATTTTAGGATGGAATATGCAATAGACATAACTGCTTATTTATAGAGTTAGGGTTTAAGTAAAAATATTATTTAATTTCATGTAGGGCAATAAATAACATTTAAAACCTTTATTATACTCCATTACACATAATAGTAATGTCATTATTATTATTTTTTGGCATAACCCAACTTACATAATAACAAATATTATATAATGGTGATATTAATTAATATTTTTCACCAGAATCGGTCTTGGTCTATTAGAACTCCAATATAATTTATTGAACAAGTGAATGAAAATTTTATTCTTAAATAAATAATTTACTTACAATCTAGAAAATAAATATTTATTAAAATATTCAAAAAATAAAATAAATATTTTTTCAAAATCAAGTGAATAAATATATTATACACATTCATATAATAATATAAATTATATAATAATAAAAAAATTAATTATTTATTATGTTTGGAATATTATCGATCAATAAAACTTGAATAAAATTATTCCTTAGTCTTCAGAATAAAATTTATTCCAATAATTAAATTCAAATATAATTTAATCAACGTCAAAAAATAGATAGTGTGTGTCCCTCAAGGATTATTTCTCATTTTCATTTGGTGGGTTTGCCTAAAGTCTAAGATTACTCTGTATGAAAGGATAAATGAACCCAATAGAAAGAACATAATGTGACAATGATGACAACCAAATACGAAAACTCATTGTGTAATATAATCTTTTTAACTCAATATATCATCTAGAAGGCTTCACATCTATGTCGACAACCTATATGGTTGATATATATTTCGTCAGCTATCGGAAAAAACAACATGATGTTGCACCACGACCAAGGATTTTAATGTGAAGGATTTATTCCAATCAAATGGATGATATATCCTCTTCCATAAATATGGAAGGGACAAATCCTTTCTAGAAATATCCATTAATGAATTGTTACTCATGACACAACCAACATATCCAACTTCATCATGAACTGTTATTATTATGGTTTATGAAATACATATAATCACCTGATTTGTAACATGTATTAATAATAATCACAGTGTATAATGATCATCACACACACTCACATATAGGGATATCTGGCGACACCAAAATAAGTGGAATTCTTTCTAGAGGGTATGTCCTCAAAATCATTTATCTTGATGATTTCCAATTGAAAACTTCATGAGAAGAAGCCTCATCTACCTATGTGTACTTACACCGAAAGGTATATGTACTATGTGTCCCATCAGAGTATGTTATCAAACTAATGAAAATTATATAAGAATATCATCATAACACATCAAGGTTCCCATCAAAGAGGGAACTGATATGACCTTATCAATGCAACTCATACTCTAGTACATTATTACATTAGAGTCATGTTGATTAGCGAAGAATATATAATAATTAATTTTATTAAAATATTGATACATAAAATATACATGTAATAAAAATAAAAAAACTTGGTCCTAGGACACCAACTCCAAAAAACTCCTACTTGTACTAGAAGTAAACTATTTGTGACCTTCAGTCTGCTAGACTACACATGATAGTCATGTTTCTGTGGATTCAAGGATTTAGTCAAGGGTTCTTCGATGTTTTCTTACATTGAAATACTACTCAATACAACTTTCCCTATATAAGAAAAAAACCTCAATATGTGACACAACTGAAGTACATGCTTCATCCACTGATGTGACCTTGTCTCTCTTTCAAGAGCCACTATTGTAGTATTATCATAATAGAGTTTGATAAGATATTTACCACTATGTATCATTTAAATATCTTGAAATAATTTAATCATCCATAATAATTAATTAGCTTCATTATAAGCCTCAATATACTCATACTATATTGTAAAATATGTGACCACAACCTGATTTGAGCTCGTTTGGATCACAGTACCTCCATTGAAAGTGATGATGTATCATATTTGTGACCTCATGGAATTTTGATCAGTTTGGAAACTACAATATGCCTATCCTCTGATTACTAGTTCCTAATCTCCTCCATAAACCTATAAAATATCCTTATTCTACCTCAGATACATAAAGATTGTTTTTAATTCCATACAATGGAAGTTGTCAGGATCAGCTTGATATCTTCCTACCACACTTATACATAAGAAGAATCTATACTAGTAAATATCAAAGAATACATTATTGACCCCAAAAATAATTTATATAGATTCCTTTAAATTTTGTTTTTTCCCCATGTGTCTGAGGACACTTTTTTCTGGAAAGACGAATTCCATGTGATGCTAGAAACAATCCCCCTTGGATTGTTCCATACTAAATCTCTTCAGTATCTTGTCAATGTATTTTCTTTTACATAGGCAAAGAAACCTATTTGATCAATCACGATATATATTGATCCAAATAATATATGATGTCTCGCCCAACTCTTTCATAGAGAATCCTTTATTTAACTATTACTTCACAAACTATAAGACTTGTATTTAATTTCCAATTATGTCATCAATATATACTATTCAGAAAAATACTGAACTCCACTATAGTATTTATAGATTTAGGGATCACATTCACTCTTTATGAAACTTGATTATATTATGGACTCGTAAAAATGATTGTTCCATGACATGGATTAATTTTTTAATACATAAATGGATAATTTCAACTTGCATACCATTTCTTCATCCTTTGGAGTCACAAACCTTTCAGGTTGTGTCATATAGACATATTCCTGAAGGTTGTTGTTAAGGAAGGCTATTTTGAAATCCATTTTTCAAATTTCATAATCATGGAAATCTGCAATGGAAAATATACTTTTTATGGATTTCAACATTGAAACTATTGAAATTTTTTTTTGTAGTCAATGCATTGATGATGTTTAAACCCATTTTCAACATGGTGTGTCTTATCAGTACCGAATTTTCGATAAATGTATAGTTTCTTCTTTAATACCCATTTTAAACCAAAAATATTTACATCTTCTAGAGGGACTACCAAAATCTAGAATTGGTTTTGGTATAGGGAATCAATTTCATAATTCATATCCACCTTCCAAATGGAAACATATATTCTACTTGCTACTTCCATGAAGGTTAGAGGAGAATTATTATCAACTAATAATGAGTCACCATTTTCAGTGACTAGAAAACCATATTGTTATGGTTCTAAAACCTCTCTATTTTTACTACATAGAAATTATGTCTCTGGAACAATTTATTCTTACATGGGGCTTTGTGAAATTTATTCATATTCCAACACTTTTGTATCTTATACCTAGACATCATTGAAGTCTATCTCGCTCCTACTATAACATTTAGATATAATATCCTCCTCTAAAAATGTAATATGTCTCTCAACCACAACCTTTTTGTCTAATGTATTGTATAGGTAATATCTATTTGTTTCTTTGGTGTATCCTATAAAGATACACTTTTTCTTTAGGGTGAAATCTTATTACCTCAAGAGAACTTAACAAATTATATGCAACCACGCACATGTAATTAAGACAAAAAGGATTCTTTCTATTCTATAATTCGTATGGTATACCATCTATTTCATTATTTAGCTCCCATTATAGTTCGTATTCTACTATTTGTAATGCATATCCCCAAAAGGATAATGGAAGAATCACATGACTCATTATTGATCTCACCAGATCCAACAAGGTGTTTTTCCTTCATTTTTCTACCCTATTCTACTAAGTAGTATAAGGAGGATTGAGTTGAGATAGTATCCCGAACTCTGTCAAATAATAAATGAAATCTTGATTAAGATATTCTCCACCATAGTTTGAGTGATGTTTCTTAATCATATTGCCAAGATATTTCTCAACTTCATTCTTGTATTACTTGAATTTATCAAATTATTATGACTTATACCTCATTAAGAATACATGTCCACCTCTACTAAATTCATTAGTAAATTTAATGAAGTACGAGTACCCACCCCTTTCCTCAACATGAAATGGTCCACACAAATCGGTATGAACTAATTTAAGAAGCTCTTTATCCCTTTCAAATTTCCCATTAAATGTGTCTTTATTCATTTTCCCTTATAAACATGAATGACATACACCAAGTGGTTTTAGTTTAAAATAATCTCAATATCTATATTGATGTAATTTAGTCAAGAACTTTTCATTTACATAACCTATCCATTTATTCCAATGTTGGTTGTGGAATGAGTCATGTGAGGTAACATCATAATCAATTTTTATAACTTTGTTTGTTTAATCCAACAGATAAAGTGCATTATTTAAATGTGTATTATCATAAAAAATAATCTTTATAAAATAAGAAACATTTATTCCCAAATTTGAAAACAAATAAATTTTTATCTAGTCTAGATATAGAAATAATTTTTTTGGTAACATAATGAACATAATAACAACCATTTAAATCCAAGATCATTATTGTTGACAACGTGAGGTGGTAGTCCCCAATAACTACAACAACAGGTTTAGCTCTATTTTCTACTAATATATCTACCTCCTCTTTTTCAATCATTATGAATCTACTTGGTTTCTATATTTTAATACATATGTGAGCTCCACAAGATGTATCTAAACCCAAACTTGTAGACATAAATAAATGACACCTAAAAACAAATGCACTCGAAGCTTCCACTTACTTCTTTAGATGGGTGATTTTTTTCTTCCAGTGTACCTTCTTGCCACATGTTAAATAGATAGTATATTGTTCCCTTGCATGCCCCTCGATCTTCCTATTCTTATAAGGGTGTGAATAATATTTGGACTTAGATCTATTAACATTCCCTTTATGTTTTTTCACCATATGGATGGAAGTATTTTTATGCTTATTATCTATATCAACTTGGTGAAGAAGAGTGTGAAGACCTACCATAGAATTATCAATATTGGTCATATTAAAATTAAAAAAATTATAAAATCTCTATGGTTGTGATTCCATAATGATATCAGTTCTGAGTTCTTTAGGGGTTTTAAAACCTATAACCTCTAGGTTCTCTAGTTATCCATTGAGCTTGAAAACATGAGGCCCAACTAAGGAACCCTATCCATGCTAGTTCTGAAAAAGTACCTTGTAAATATCAAAATGTTCAGTTCTATCTCTCTCATAGTATAGACCTTAAAGGTTCTCTAACATACTATATACATCCATGTTTCTGTTAGACTTCATTTTTTATCTAGACATCTATAAAAACATCAAACATTGAATGTAGAATGCATCAATCAAACCTTGAATGTCGACTGCATTTATATAAGTAACTCTTCATCACTTGCATCCCTATCTGGAAGATCAAGAATTTAGGATTTTATAATGTAAGATTTATGATCATGGAATAGCATAACTTGAAGGTGTATAAACCACTTCTAGAAGTTTCTACTGATTAGAAAGTTGAATTTCCCTAATATTGATCCTGGGGATAGTGTGTATGAGGTGATTTTCTCTTTTCAAAAATTAAAATATAATATTATTATAACATTTATTGATTAAATATTATGTGATAATTAATAAACTAATTAATGTATTTATTAAATCTAACACTATTTTATCAACTCCTAATATCTCTCGCCATTGAACATGGAATGTCTAGTTTCTATAAAATTCTAGTGGCATGGAACCCCATTACTTTTATTAATGATCCAAACTTTGGCCATGAAAACCATAAGAAAGCAATTTAAGTAGGCATTCACTCTAACTACAGGGTTGCATCTCCTTGATCTATTGAGTGTGTTCCCCTATCCTAAAATCCTGACTTAGATTTACTCAACACTTAGCTCCAAATTTTTAATGAGTATAATTTGGACATTAAACTCAATACAAGTTTGGTTAATTCAACCCAAAACTCTCATGAGGAGTCCTCAAAAAATTAAGTTTCCAAACATTGGCCATGTAATACACTTAGTTATATGATTTCATTTCCAATCATGTAATTGAAAGCTTAGTCTGTCTTAATATTATGTTGAGGGATTTTAATTAATTTATGCATAAATTTTATCTTGTTTTATCATTTACTTTTATTTTTAATATTAAGTTGATGTTACATAATTAATAAAACATATTGGACAAAAAATTGTCTCATAATTTTTTTAAATTATCTCTTTGAATATTAATTCATTCATTCATGTGTTTGTAATCTTACATACATAAAATAAATAAATCACATTCCCAAAAAAATAAAGTAAATGACCTGATTATGAGCTTATCTAATGGTTGATTTAATGAGTGAACATTAAATCAACCTATGACCAAGGGGAATAACATCATTTGTTGGTAATTGAACGAGTTGCAACATTCAACCAATATATCTATATATCACCATGTTAGCATTATCATAATTCCTTCTTGAACCACCTTTATTGGCCTTTGGGATGGTCCATTAATTAAATGCATTTATTACTCACATGTAGGTGAGGGGAACTAAGGATTGGTTAAGTAGGATTACATAAATTTCCTATGACATGCAAGTCCTGCATAATAATTGATGGAGGGATGACTCATTGGCCATGGTTTAATTTAAAATTAAATAATTGAAAACCAATGAAATAAATTAAAATAAATAATTTCCAACATATACACATTTCTTGGTAAATCTCTTGTTGACTCATACATACAAAGAATATGAAAAAATTAACTGACTAGAATTAATTAATTTATTCATTCTTTGTTATTAAGATTAACTAGATTATATTAATTAATTAATTAGTTAATTAATTCCCTTTTATCTTAATGATCATTCAATCTTAATTGGAGATACTCATCATTTATGGAAATAATGGAAAAGAAATGGAATAACCAATAATGACATATTAATTATAATAAATTAATTTTGAATTTAATATTCTTTAAGAATAATATTAAATTTTCAAACACACATCAGTGTGTTAATCAATAAAATAATGTTTAATGATGTAATTTTGATTTTAGTGTAAATTTTAATTAATTAAATTAATGGGTGACTAAAAATCATGTACAATCAATCTATATTCTATATATATTGGTATTCATGTATATGAGAAATATTACTGGGGCTTTGGTTTGTTAACTCAGCAGGACTACGTGATATGTACATTCTAGCTACATGCCATGTATCTGCTTGTCGTGTTCTAGGTTCACCTTTTCTACACATGGTGTGAAATAAATGCACCATGTGTATTGAACTATTTGGTGTATCTTGATACAATTCCCATGGGTACATGAAATGTACTCTAGCTACACATTGTGTAACCCAGTTTTACCATCCAAATATTTGGAACTTCCTTATGGAATCTTCGGTCATTCTTCATCTATTCTTAAACCTTTATGAAAATGAAACATTAAATGAACATGATTAATATTTCAATAATATGTTAATTTAAATAAAATTAACGAATGAATAGAATAAATGAAAAATCTAACCACAATTACCCACAGATCAACAATAAAATAAATAATTATAAATTTAAACATGACTACTTTGATACCACATATTGGTTTTGGGTGTAGTGAAAGTGTGTGAGGGTGGGTGATATATTAAAATTTATTTTAATAATTTATGCTCAAAACCATGATCGAGCATCACTAATATCAAATTAATAATTTATTTATTTAGTATATAAAGAAATAAATTACGAGGTTTAAGAACATTCTTCATTGATGATTTTTTATCATTCAGAAAGACCCTTTCAGATTGCCTTCATTGCATTATGATGATCCAAGGATAAATTCCCTATATCCATGATCCAAACATTCACTAATGATCTCAGATAAACACCAATCAATCGCTGGGATCTAGTGTGATGAATTGAATTTCTTGATTGGTTAGTTCTTGATTGCTCGTTCTTCAGCGTTGAAGAAATATCTCTTTCACTTCTTGTTCTTGAGAGGGAGAGGGAAGAAGAATTAGAGAGAATTTTATTTATTCACAACAATTTTCTATTATCAATTTTTGGATTCAATGTAAAATTAACATAACCATCTATTTATAGAGTTAGAGTTTCGATTAAAATATAATTTAATTGCATTACAACCATTAAATAAAATTTAAAATCATAAATAAACCCTATACCACATAATATTAATATCATTATTATTATTTTTTGGCATGGTACAACTTTGACAATAAAAAATATTATATAAGAGTCTTATGAGTTGATATTTATTACTGAACTCATTCATGGTTTTTTCAAACTCCTCTAGAATTTATTGAATAATAAAATAAATATTTTATTCGTAAAAAAATATTTTATAAAAAATTTAGAAAATTAATATTTATTAAAATATCCAATAAATAAAACAAATATTTTATTTATATTACAACTAATAAATATTTTATACATATTCACATGATTAAATAAATTCTTTATTAATAAAAAATAATTATTTATTACCTTGTGGATATTAGTAATCAATAAAACTTGAATAAAATTATTCCTTGTTCTTGAGAATAATATTTATTCTTATAATTAAATTCAAATATAATTTAGTCAAGATAAACATAAACACATAGAGTCTGACCCACTAGGATTCTCTCTCATTGGTAATAGGTGAGCTTTCTAAAGGTCTAAGATTACAGTCTGTGAATGAGTCAAAAAACCTAAGAGAAAAAAATTAATGTGGAAACAATATCAACCTCATATGAATGATCATTTTTAATATAATACCTTTGTCTAAATATCTCATCAATCATGTTGAACATCCATTTCACCAACCTATATACTCGGTATGTCTTTCTTTGACTATCTAAAATAAACAAATCAATACACCATGCCCATGGAATTTAATGTTATGGTTATATTCCAATCCACGGGTCGAGATATCAGCTCCCATAAAGATAGAAGACACAAATCCTTCTTTGACTTTTCCATTAATTACATATTACTCGTGTTGTATCCAATATATCCAACTTCTCAATGAAATTTTATTATCATGGTTTATGAAATATATTTATGTACATGAGTTGTAACATGCATTAATAATAATCTTAATGTTTAAGTATTATCACACATGCACGCATATAGGAATATATAATGATAACAAAATATGAATAATTCCTATTGGTGGGTCTATTCTCATAATCTCATTTCTTAGGTTCGAACTTCACAAGAAGAATCCTAATATTATTATGAGTATTCACATATAACAATCCATGTACTATGTATCCCATCAAAGTAAGTTATCCAATCACAGAACATTATTTAACAATATCATCATAGCGCTCATGTTTCTCATCATTGCGGGGGACTGTTATGACCTTATCAATGTGATAAATACACTAAGACATTATTACATTAGAGTCATGTAGAACAGTGAACAATATGTAATAATTAGTATCATTAATGTTCATCACATCAAATATAAATGTAATAAAAAATAAAAATAGTTGGTCCTAGGACACCAACTTCAACAGACACTTGGTAGGATCCCAAGTAGTGGAAGAGAGTAAGGCACCTGAGAAGTCGTGGTAACTTCTGATGATAAGGCAGGAGACATAAAAGAATGTGACTACTGAAGGATCCTTTATTTTTTTTGTCACTGTTTGTGCCACTCTTTTGCATTACTACCCCCATCTTTCTTACCGTACACTTCATTTTTTTATAATAAATGTTTCGTGACCATGGGCTTAACCCATGGTTTGTGTCGTTCCTAATATATATTTATAAATATATATAATTATATAAGTATACATATATATAATAATATAAATACATTTATAATTATATATAAATACTTTTTATATATATTTATTTATAATTATTATTATAAATATATATATTTATTTTTTTATACGAATAATTGTAAAATTGTAATAAATATATTTAATTAATGACAAATAAATAAATAGAGAGATATATATATATATTTACTTATATAAATAAATAATTATATATTTATCTATATATATAAGTATATAAATAATTATAATTATAATTATATATATAAATATATTATAATTATATGTAAATAATATGTAAATATATTTATTTATAAATATAATTAAAAATAATATTCAATTTTAAATAATTATAAAATTATAATTAATATATTTATCATATTTATATTTATATATATTTATATAATTATTTGTATTTATATAATTATACATATTATATAAATATATATATTTAGATAAGTATATATAATTATATAAATATATTTATAAATATATACAAATATTTTTAAATTTTTTTAATTATAATTATAGTTATAATTATATATATTTACTTAAATAATTATAAAATTATAATAAATATATTTAAATAATAAATATACTTATTATATTTGTAATTGTATATATTTAAATATTAATATATAAAAGTATATAATTATTTAAATATATATGAATATATATATATATTATATTAGGTTTTGGGGGGTACAATTACAATCAAATATACACAAACCGCACACACAGAAGCCAAAAAGGTAGGTCATATCCCCCCCTAAGAGATAATCCACCCAACCAACCATTTATTTAATACATTTTTTTGACTGAGGGTTCATTGGGCTTGAATCCCATTTCATGGCTCGTAGGCCCACCATTGGATGGCCTGAAGGCCCTCCTTACATCACACATGCATCTCCACTTACCCATCATGCTTGCATCTATGTCCCCTTTGGGCATGGGTCTATGGACTCAATTGGATTCTATGGCATCCCAAATTTTTGTATTATGTAGTGTTGGTGATAAGAGTCCCCATAAAGATGGATCGAGAAGCTAAAATTTCAAATTTTGGTCACTATACCCACCCTTTGATTGAGGTAGATCTATGGTCCACTTTGGTCGGTTTTTTTTTGAATACTCATCATGATGAGTATGAATTAAATGTTTTATGAAAAAGTCACTAGGTGTGGTTTGGATTTCAATGATATTGGAAATGATAAACATTATTTTCAGAGGAATGTTTTTTACACCTACTATTCCCTACAAGGCCATACAGAAAATGACTACTATAAGAAAAACTATGCTCAGTATGGAAACAAGATTGTTGGAAACTACTCCGAGGAGGAAGGTGAGGCACCCCATTCTACTTCTATACTGAGGAAGCCCACCTTTATTGATTCTACTATGTCAGGGGTTTCTAAATAACTTTTTAATGTGTTATGAAACTCCATCTAGGTTGTTCATGGGAAATATGAGAGGATTCCTTCTTCCAATCAAAAATCTAGGGTTGAGATAACTGAGGAAGGGGATGCAAGGGAGTTGTCTGAAATAACTGCTATAGTGCATGGCAGTGGCCTTGTTGTTGTATAGGAATATGTGGGCTTGTTTGGTAACCAATTTTATTGTGCACTTGTTATACAAGATTAAGTGTACATGGAAATTCAATAGGAATGATCTTTGGCTAAGGGTAAATGAATTTTCAAGATGGATTAGCCTTTGGTTGATCGAACATGAAATCAAGTGAAATCTACCAAAAAGAGAAACATATTAGTTGGTAATGAATGATTCCATATATTCACTCAAATAAAATGTAGTTTCCAACATGCCCAGATCCATTCTTAGGGTGGCCAAACAACCATCATTGCACCCCATATCTAGGGTGAGGGCCCAACCAGCCTATCATTATTGGAAGACAAGGGAGTATACAATGATGGCATTGAAGCAGTGGGAGCTAAAGCTACCGGTACACTTGAAGAGACATTGTCCATCGAGAGAGGTGAAACCATTTCCCTGTAATTAAAAAAAAATCCTAAATTATTTGATATTCTAAATAGATCTAAATTCAAGAAATTACTCTATCGTGAATTTAAAAACGTTTATGGACCTTGTCATGATGAAGGGCATTATTTAGGTTGAGGAATTGAGCCTCATGATGACAAAGAATAATCATCTTACATGGATGATCAAGATGATACTTGGAAGGCTCCAAATTAATGGAAGAGAGCCAGGCACCTGAGAGGGCATAGTGGCTCTTGAGGAAGGGGTATCAAGAATAAAAAAATTAGTTTTGAATGTTTGTTTATGGTGGTATATTGGGCCATTTTTTGCATTATAGTGACATCCTAGGTAAATGAAGAATAATAGATTTTCATATTTATTAATATTTTTGAATTAAATATTAATTTTACTTTAAAGGTGTTTCTATGTTCAATAGCGTACCCGATACACAACAACATATTTCTTTGAAATCTTACGTTGCACACTAATAATATAATATTATTATTTTAAAAGGTAGTTAACTCCTATCTGTTGTATTGGAGGGAATGAACAAAACTATCTACAATATGATTATACATATTTTTTAAATGTATTTACATTTATCCAATAAAAAGTTAGAGGCTTAAATTGTGAATGAATCTAATTTTAAGAATAATTTACATTAAAAGGTCAATTTACCACCTTTTAATGGAGAACCATATTTAAATGTAGTTTTGGTCAATTTAATATATTCTAATTGACCAAATAAAATCCTTCATTAGAATGGGGACATCAAAATTAACTTTGTGTAAATTTTTGTGATTTTTCTGAATAAAGTTCATTTTTTAATGAATAGTGAAAATATTGTATTTTATATCAAAAGTGCCTTTTAATATAATTTATTTATATGGTTAGAATAAATTTTTAATTGGTTTTAAAGTGTAATTAGAATATTTTTTTACAATTTAATTCAATTTTGGTCATTGTAATTAATTTTAATTTGAAATTGGACATAAACAAGTGTCAATCTTTTGATTTTTATTGTTTCTTAAAACACGCTATTTGTTTTAACAACAAGAATTAATTTTAAAATTAATTAATGAAACTTTTATGCTTTGAATTTTTAAAAATAAAAATCATTTTTTAATTCATAATATCAAATAATTCTTAAGCTGAATTTTTGGTATTTTTATGAAAAAACATCAATTTCTGATGAATAGGGAAACCACTTAGTTGTAGTTAAAAAAACTGACTTTCATTTAAATGAAAATTTACAAATTCTATGAATTGAATTTCAAAAATCTGACATACATGTTTGTTATTATGTTTTAAAATGTGGTTCAATAAGATGAAAATAACTTTGTTTTGAATAGTAACTTTTGACTTTTATTTACCTCGGTTAAAGGTAAATATGGTAATTCAAGGTAAAAATAATATTATAATAATTCAAAATTACCCTAACACTTTTCCATACCTTATTGGTTGAGTAATTAATGACCATGGGCATCTTTAGGTTGATTTTGGGACCCCATTGAGAAACTTGGGTGTGATAATGACAATTTAGATTAATTAACTTAAAGTAAAGGAAAAAAATCACAAAAGCAAATATCGTTTAGTAAATTAATTTTTACAAGGGGTTATATAAATTATCATTTTGACTATAAATATTAATTATAAAGGTAAAACTATGTCATAAATCATGGGATTTGTTTTATAATTTGTATACATCAAATAAATTAAATTATTTATGACACAACAATGATGCATTATTTACCTCTTTAATAAATGATTTAAATAAATAAGATTATAATGATTAAAATATTATCTGAAACCTATCCAATTACTATTGTATGATTTTATTTCGACCACGAGTCATCTTATATTCTAAAATAATGATTTTTCTTAACTTTTTAAATTGATGATATGTTTATAATAAAATAACGTTTTCACACTTTCCTAAAGAGCCCCTCCTATCCCTTATAAAATGAGACCACATCTATCCAATTCCACACACCTCTCAAGCCTTTTTTCTCATCCAAACTCTGACCAATAAAGCTCCCAACATCCCTCTCCACCTCATATATTCATTACTTTATGAAGAAGGCACTTCGAGAAGTCCTTTGGATAAAACCAATGGGAGTTACCCAAATTAATGGTAATGATTTCTCTTAAATTGTTTTCTTTTATTTTACTTCTCCAACCCCTAAAATCATTTTATTCCTTTTGTTTGTAACAACTCCAGTATCATAAATATACAAGGATTTTGTTATAAGAATTATTTAACTAAACTTACACACACCTCCTTCTAATAGATTAAGAACATAATGTTTCTGTGGATGGCAAACTAACACCTCATGAAATGATGATTGTTCAATTACATCTTACCGCCTCTCATGGTGGCCATTATGATGGAACTATATTTATATATGATATATATTATGTTTATGATTTCTTTATGCTTCTGTACTTCCCAATTATATCATGACTTTATGGTTTCCATAGTGGATAAATACGATAATCTCATTTGAGGAAGTGCGGACTACCGCCCCTCAAAGTAACGTGACTCGTTAATTCCTTATGTGGGATGTATAAAGTATAGATTTAATGATATTATATATGATATTATACTGGAATTTTAATATACCTATTTATAATTATGTTTTAATTCCATTAAAATAATAAATAGAAATGAAAGTAGCGTTCATGCGTACGTACAACTTACCGTCTCCATGAACGGTGCATTTCATTTCTTTCCTCCAAATGTTATGTACTATTATAAATAGAAGTATATACTGGATATATATGATATATATTATATCTAAATCATGAATACCATTCTAGAAATAAGGTACTATTGACCACATGGACAACTTGTAAATATAAGGTGTTCATTTTTGACTCAAGTACCAAATATTGACAAAATGGACGTTATTAACTTAAATGATTGCATAATGTTTATAAAATGGTAATAAGTGATATAAAAGGAATAATAAACATGAAAAAGGTTATTAAGAAAGTATAAATTATCTTTATTTTATTATTTAGAAGATTAAATAACGGTCGAGTCAAGTCAGACACGAGGTAAGGGACTTCGTCTCAATCTCCTTTCATTGAGGCATTTTTAGTTTTATACATGACTTTATTTTATAAGGTGTATAAACCCCTTTTAATTTTCATTTTATTCAAAGAGAATATTTTTATACCAAGCGTTTTACTAAACGAAAAATGGAATGTTTTTTTAACGTAAGAAATGACAACGACCTTTCTACCGCCGCGAGTATTATTTGATATTTGGCTTCCTTAACAAGCTGGAATGTTTTTAAAAGGAAAAAATTAATACCATATACTCATTTTTACATATTTTGGTATTGAAAATGATATTCAGAATGGATTTATTATTTCAATATCTTGAAATGTTATTTTGTTATTCCAATGTGGAAATGTTATCTTTCCTTTTTCTTTTGTTATGTGTTATGATCATGTTGTGGTTATTGGAAATTATTTATGTATATGGGTGGTTCCATGATAAACCCAGGGAAGGTGAGCCCGAGATAGCTCTCCAATGCATTGGGTAACGTGATGGAGGTAAACGTGAATGTTTCTCCTAAGAGATCTAGGGAATATACTGTGATGGGAATTCCAAAGTAACTCCCTATGTAGTTGTGAAAGCTACAATGTAAGTATGATAAAGATGCCACAAGATACCTTTATGATTTATTATTGCTTTGTGTTATTCATAAAATATTATGATTTCACGAGGTAAGTAAAAGATTTCATGTTTTGTATGTATTTATGAAAAAAAGTTTTATTTATTTGTTTTATAACCCTTAATGAGATTTTTATGCTCATCCCAAGTTTTGAAATGTTTTCACAGGACTTAAAGATGAATAGGGTCAAGGATGGGATCAAGGAAAAGTCATGTTGTTTAAAACATGGAACTAGACATGACTCTTTTTTTTCAAGAGTTTTTATTTTATGAAGAAAATGGAAACTGTGTAGACGTGTCTAGTTTGTAATCTTTTGAGATGTAATAGTTATGTCCAAATTCTCTAAAACTCTAAACCTGAAAAGATCCTCAATGTGAATTATTCATTTAATTCATTATTATGTAATGTTTAAGTTCAGGTCGTTATAGTTGGTATCAGAGGTCAGTTTAGATAACATTAGGAGTTAGGTTATTGTTAAATTAATTTCCAAAAAGTAATTTATGTTAATATTGAAATCATATAGCATTTACAGATTACCATGTTTCTTATCCTAAGATATTTCTATGTTCAGAATGGTTTTCCGCAGAGGAAACATGGAATCTATATTGGGATGACATCAGGAGGAAGACAACCTTCCAAATCAGAAGCCTAAGATGGTCGGAATAGGAACTTACTAGTTTGTTGTAGAAATGGCACACTTGACTCAGGCTATAAATGGTGGTGGTATCCATGTATAAGATCAGCCAGATCAACCATAGAGGAACATGTCAGTAGTGGAGCATTTCATGAGACAACATCCCCCATCATTCAGAGGATCATCTGAAACTGAGCTAGGTAAAGGGTGGATTAAATCACTGGAAAAGATTTTCTATGTCATGGGTTGTTCAGAAAATCAAATGGTTAGTCTTGTTTTTTACCGTTTTGAAGGTGAAGCTGATCAGTGGTGGTCGATGGTGAAAATATCAGGGATAGTGAGTAGATTGATGATCTTGATTGGGATGAGTTCAAAGGTATGTTTCTTGAGAAATATTTTCCTATAGTGGTTTGTCTTAGGATGGAAAAAAATTCCTAGAATTGAGGCAGGAGGCTGAATTAGTGGATGCTTATGAAGAAAAATTCACTCGACTGGCAGGGTATGCTCCAAATTTCATACGATATCTTAATATTAAAATCAACCATTTTTACTTAGGATTAAAGTCAAAGTATCGAAGGTCTTTAGCTTCTTGTGAGTTCAAATGTTATGAAAAACTTGTTCTTTGTGCGGAGAAGGTGGAAATAGAGTTTGTCGCTGATCAGGTATTCTTGGAAAACAAAAGAATAAGAGGTCGGGGTGGAGGGGGAAAGGGATTAACTCTTCAAAAAAGTTTAATGGTATGAAACTTAAGTTTACAGTTTGTGAAAATTTTGGTAAAAATCATATTGGGTAATGTCTTTTGAATTATGGTAAGTGCTACTGATGTGGTAAAATGAAATATAAGGCACATAATTACACTAAAAAAGATCAGGGTAATGGTAGGACAAATATGATTTAATTTCAGTAAAAAGTTTTAAGTGCAATGAAATGGGTCATTATGCAAATGAGTGTCCAAAAAAAACTCAACCGAAGGAAAGCTGCCAGAATACAAGCAGAAAGGGGTGGTGAAATCCTTTGCAACTACTTCAGCAGATGTTGGGCCATCAAATGAAGTTGTATCAGGTACACTGTTTGTTTATTCAGATTATTCCAATGTGTTATTTGATTCAGGGTCTACACAATCTTTCATTTCTGAGAAGTTTTCTAGTAAATTGGGAATTCCATCTCAATATATGAATACAGAACTTACGGTAAAAACAAACAGAGGAAGTGTTGAGACAAAAATAAAACATAAGAACATTGATGTCCTTGTGTGTGGAAATAATCTACCTGCAAACCTTATTGTTTTTCCTCTAGTATAGTTTACTGTTATATTGGGCATGGATTGGATTTCTGTTTATCAAGAAAAGATTGACTGCAGAGCTAAATAGGTTTCTTTTTATAATGATTTTCAGTTTATATAAAAAGATGAACCCTTGATATTGATAACATATCAGGAAGATGAGAAATTAGTAAAATATGGAAATGAATGTTACCTTGCACATATTTTTGAAAACAAAGGAACTGTTCATATTAATGATGTGCCAGTGGTAAATGAGTACCTTGATGTTTTTTCTAATGAGTTGTCTCGTATTATACCTAAACGGGAATTTGAATTTACTGTTGACTTAGTTCCTGATGCTAAAACATTTTCAAAAACCCCCTTATCGAGTGGCTGAAATTGAACTTTTGTAGTTAAAGAAGCAATTGCAGGAGTTATTAGATGAAGGTAACTTTTGACCTAGCACATCAACATGGGGTTCTATTGTCTTGTTTGTTAAAAATAAAGATATTTCAATGAGACTTTTCATTGATTATAGATCATTTAATAACATTACTATTAAGAATAATTAACCTTTTCCTCATATCAATGATTTGATTGATCAGCTCCAGGGAGCTCAGTATTTTTTGAATATTGATTTGAGATCGGGGTACCATCAGTTGAAAGTAAATAAAGCAGGCATTCCAAAGACCATGTTTCATACTATATATGGCCATTATGAATTTTTAGTTATTCCTGTTGAGTTAACCAATGCACCTGTTGTATTCATGGATCTTATGAAAATAATTTTCTGTGAGTTCTTGGATAAGTTTATGGTTGTGTTCATTGATGATATTATGGTTTATTCTAAAAGTAAATAGGAGAATGGAAGTCAAATTTAGTGTCATCTTTCAAACCATAAAAAAAGTTATGGGAAATTAATCTTGTGTGAGTTTTAGTTACAACAAATTTCATTCCTTGGTCACATTGTCTCAAAAAATGGCATAACTATTTATCCTGATAAAACAAAATTTGTTGAAAAATGGACAAGACCCAAAAATATAACCAAGATTCGTAGTTTTCTTAGTTTTTCAGGTTATTACCAGAGGGTCATTGAAACTTTTTCACGGTTATCTAGTCCAATGACTAAGTTAACTCGAAAAGGTGTTAAGTTCATCTGGACAAAATAATGTGATGATTGTTTTTAGGAATTGAAAAGGAGATTGGTGAATGCTCCAGTTTTAGCACTGCCATCCAGAAATGGTGAGTTTGTTATCTACAGTGATGATTTGTTTAAAGGACTGGGTTGTGTCCTAATGCAGAATGATAAGGTAATTGCTTATGCTTCACGTCAGTTGAAAACACATGAGTTAAATTACCCTACACATGATTTAGAATTTGTTGCTGTTGTTTTTCATTACAAAAATTTAGGCATCATTTGTATAGAGTAAAATGTGAAATATATACTGATCACAAATTTTTAAATTATATATTCACTCAGAAAGAATTGAACATGAGATAGAGGAGATGGCTAGAATTAATCAAGGATTATGATTGCACGATCCATTACCATCCGGGAAAAGAAAATAAAGTGGTTGATGCTTTGAGTCGAAAAAGTAATGCTTCATTAACCATCTTATGCTTGTAAAAAGATACTTTGGTTTTTGATTTGATAATAATTGTAATAGAAGTTGTTGGTGTTGGAAATTCTTTTGTTTTGTTTCAGGTGTCAGTGAAATCATGTCTCTCATACAGAATAAAGCAAGCGCAGAAAGAAGGCAGTGAGTTGTAGAAAAAGTTAGAGTCGGTTCAGAAGGGCAAGTTGCTCGATTTTAACGTTGATAATTATTGTTTTTTGAGGTTTGGGAAGAGATTATGGGTGCCTTGTGATTCATAGTTGAAGAATGAGTTGTTGTGTGAAGCTCGTAGTTCCCCATTTTCATTTCATCCTGGTAGTACTAAGATGTACCGAGATCTTCGGGAGTATTACTAGTGGGATGGAATGAAAATAGATATTGATGATTTTACTATGAAATATTTGACTTGTCAGCAGGTTAAAGAAGAGCGGTACTAACCTAATGGGTTGCTTCAGCCTTTACCGGTGCCAGAGTGGTGATGGGAAAGTATATCCATGGACTTTGTTGTGGTATTACCAAAGACATCTCGAGGTAATAATGCAATCTGGGTTATAGTTGATCGATTGACTAAATATTCTCATTTCCTTCCTATTAGAGATACATTGTCTATAGATCAACATTATCGATTGTATGTTAAGGAGATAGTCAGGATGCATGGAGTTCTTCTCTCCATTTCATCTGATCATGATCCCAGGTTTACTTCTAACTTTTTGAAAGGCCTTCATAAGTCATTGGGTACTGAATTAAATATTAGTACAACTTTTCATCCTCAAACATATGGGCAGTCAGAACAAACAATTCAGACCATGGAGGATATGCTACATGCTTGTCCACTGGTTTATCAGTGAAGTTTGGACCAACATCTTTCTTTGGTTGAATTTTCATATAATAATATTTTTCATTCCAGTATACAGATGGATCCATTTGGGGAATTATATGGAAAGCATTATTGAACTACAACTTTTTGGGATGAAGTAGGTGAAAGGAAGTTGATGAAACTAGAATTGGTAGAAGAGATGGTAGAGAAAGTTCATTTGATTCAAAACCACATGAGAACAGCACAGAGCAGACCGAAAATTTATGCAGATAACCGGAGAAAGGATCTTTCTTTTTTAGGTAGGTGATCATGTCTTTCTCAACGTTTCTCCATGTAAAAGTGTGATGCATTTTCTTAAGAAGGGAAAGTTGAGTCTGAGGTTCATTGGACCTTTTGAAATCTTGGAGAAACTTGGATCAGTTATGTATAGAGTGTCTTTAACTCCAAGTTTATCCCAGGTACATAATGTTTTTCGTGTTTCGATGTTGAGAAATTATAAACCTGATCCATCTCATGTTTTGAGCCCAGAGGTGGTTCTATTGGAAGAGAATCTCTCTTATGAAGAACAACCGGTTTAGATTCATGACCATAGTGAGCATGTTTTGCGGAATAAGTTAATTCACCAGGTAAAGGTTTTGTGGAAAAACCATATGATTGAAGAGACATTGTGGGAATCTAAAAATGCTATGAGGGATAAATACCCCCATTTATTTAATAAGTGAATAAAATTATAAGGATTCAATTTCAAAAAGGGGTGAAGAATGTATCATCACAGGTAAATGAAGAATAATATATTTTCATATTTATTAATATTTGAGAATTAAATATTAATTTTACTTTTAAGGGGTTTCTATGTTCGATAGCTTACCTGATACGCAACAATGAGTTTTTTTTTGAAATCCTACATTTCACACTAATAATATAATATTATTATTTTAATAGGTAGTTAACTCATAGACATTATATTGGAGGGAATAAAAAACTAACTACAATACGACTATACATGTTTGTTAAATTTATTTACATTTATCCAATAAAAAGTTAGAGGCTTAAAATGTGAATGAATCTAATTTTAAGCATAATTTACATTAAAAGGTCGATTTACTTCCTTTGAATGGAGAACCCTCTTTAAATATATTTTTGGCCAATTTAATACATTCTAATTGACCAAATAAAACCCTTCTTTAGAATGGGGACATCAAAATTTACTTTGTGTAAATTTTTGGGATTTTTCCGAATAAAGTTCATTTTTAATGAATAGTGAAAATATTGTATTTTATTTCAAAAGTTGATTTTAATATAAATTATTTATATGGTTATATTAACTTTTTAATTGCTTTTAAAGTGTAATTAGAATATATTTTTACAATTTAATCCAATTTTGTTCATTGGAATTAATTTTACATTGAAATTGGATATAAACAAGCGCCAATCTTTTGATAGTTATTGCTTCTTAAAACATGCTATTTATTTTACCAATGGGAAATAATTTTAAAATTAATTAATGAAACTTTTATGTTTTGAATTTGGAAAAAAAATCATCATTTTTGAATTCAGAATATCAAATAATGCTTAAGCTGAATTTTTGGTATTTTTCTGAAAAACAACAATTTTTTATGAATACTGAAACCACTTAGTATTAGTTAAAAAAACTGGCTTTTTCATTTAAATGAAATTTTACAACTTCTATGAATTGAATTTCAAAAATCCTACATACATTTTTGTTATTAGGTTTTAAAACGTGGTTCAATAAGATGAAAATAATTTTTGGGGAATAGTAACTTTTGACTTTTATTTTCCGCGGTTAAAGGTAAATAGGGTAATTCAAGGTAAACAAATATTATAATAATTAAAAATCACCTTAACCATTTTCCATACCATATTGGTTGAGTCATTAACGACCATGGGAATATTTGGGTCTATTTCGGGACACCATTGAGCCACTAGGGAGTGATAATGAGAATTTAGATTAATTAACTTAAAGTAAAGGCAAAAATGACAAAAGAAAATATCTTTTAGTAAATTAATTTTTACAAGGGGTTATATAAATTATCATTTTGACTATAAATATTAATTGGATATATAATACGATTTCCTACATCATGGATGTTTTTTTATAATTTTTAGAAATCAAATAAATTAAATTATTAATGACACAACAATGATGCAGTATTTGCATCATTAATAAATGATTTAAATAAATAAGATTATAATGATTAAATTAATATCCAAAACCATTCCAATTACTATTGAATGATTTTATTTAGAACCTGAATCATCTTATATTCTACTATAACGATTTTTGGACCTTTTTAAACCGAAGATATGTTTATAATAAAATAATGTTTTCACACTTTCCTAAAGATCCCCTCCTCTCCCTTATAGAATGAGACCACTTCTAACCAATTCCACACACCTCTCAAGCCTTTTGGCTTGTCCAAAATCTGACCAATTAAGCTCCCAACATCCCTCTACTCCTTCTATAATCCTTACATTAGGCAGAAGGCACTTCAAGATCTCCTTTGGATAAAACCAAAGGGAGTTTTCCAAATTAAAGGTAACAGTTTCTCTTAAATTGTTTTCTTTTATTTTACTTCTCCAACCCCTAAACTCTTTTTATTACTTTATTTGGTAACAAAACCAGTATCATCAATATACTATTATGTTGTTATGAGAATGATTCGAACTACACTTACACTCACCTCCATCTAATGGATGATGAACATAATGTTTATGTGGATGGAAAACTAACGCCTCACGAAACGATGATTGTTGAATTACATCTTACCACCTCTCAAGGTGGATATTATGATGTAACTATATTTATATATGATATATATTATGTTTATGATTTTCTTATGCTTATGTACTTCCCAATTATATCAAGACTTTATGGATTCCATAGTGAGTAAATATGATAATCTCATTTGAGGAAGTGCAGACTACCGCCCCCTCAAAGTGACGTGACTCGTTAATGCCTTATGTGGGATGTATAAAGGATAGAGTTAATGATATTATATATTATATTATACTGTAATTATAATATACCTATGTATAATTATGCTTTAATTCCATTAAAATAATAAATAGAAATTAACGTTGTGTTCATGCGTACGTACGACTTACCGTCTCCATGAACGATGCATTTCATTTCTTAACTCCAAATATTATGTACTATTATAAATACATGTATATACTGGATATATAAGATATAAACAATATATAAATCATGAATACCATTCTAGATATAAAGAACTATTGACCACATGGACAACTTTTAAATATAAGGTGTTTATTTTTTATTCAAGTACCAAATATCAATAAAATGGATGTTATTAACCTAAATGATTACATAATGATTTTAACATGGTAATAAGTGATATAAAAGGTTTAATAAACATGAAAAAGGTTCTTATGCAAGTATAAATTAACTTTAGCTTATTATTCTGGAGATTAATGAACGATTTAGTCATGTCGGACACGAGGTAAGGGACTTCGTCTCAATCTCCTTTCATTGAGGTATTTTTAGTTTTATACACGACTTTATTTTATATGGTGTATAAACCACTTTGTATTTTCATTTTATTTAAAGAGAATCTTTTTATACGAAGCGATTTACTAAATGAAAAAAATAATGTTTATTTAATGTAAGCGATGACAATGACCTTTCTGTCACTGCGAGTATTATTTGATCTTTAACTTCCTTAACAAGCCGGAATGTTTTTAAAAGAAAAAAATAAATACCATATACTCTTTTTACGTATTTTGGTATTAAAAATGATTTTGAGAATGGATATATTATTTCAATATCTTGAAATGATATTTTTTTATTCCAATGTTGAAATTTTATCTTTCCTTTATGCTTATGTTATGTGTTATGATCATATTATGGTTCTTGGGAATTATTTATGTATACGAGTGGTTCCGTGATAAACCTAGGGCAGGTGAGCTTGAAATATCTCTCCAATGCATTGGGTAACATGATAGAGGTAAACTTGAATATTTCTCCTAAGAGATTTAGAGCATATACTGTGATGGGTATTCCAAAGTAACTTCCTATGTAGCTGTGATAACTACAATATAAGTATGATATGGATGCCACAAGATACCTTTATGATTTATGATTTCTAGGTGATATTCATAAAATCTTATGATTTCATGAAGTATGTAAAAGAGTTCATGTTTTGTATGTATTTATGAACAAATGTTTTCTTTCTTTTTTTTATAACCCTTACTGAGATTTTTATGCTCATCCCAAGTTTAGAAATTTTTTCACAGGACTTAAAGACGAATAGGGTCCAGGATGGGATCAAGGAAAAGTCATGTTGTCTAAAACATGGAACTAGACATGACTCTTTTTTTTCAAGAGTTTTAATTTTATGAAAAAAATGGAAATTGTGTAGATGTGTCAACTTTGTAATCTTTTGAGATGTAATATTTATGTCTTAATTCTATAAAACTCTAAACCTGAAAAGATCCTCAGTGTGAATTATTCATTTAATTCAATATTATGTAATGTTTAAGGTCGTGTCCTTATAATTATAATCTCTTATCTTCTCTAACGTTGTAATTTATTTTTAGCAATAAATTTTCTAGGTCTATGGATTTGATCCATGGTTCGCACTATTTTGAGTCTATATAATTATATATATATATATATATAATTATATACAAATATTTATAATTATATACAAATATTTATAATTATATAAAAATATTTTTAAATATATTTATTTATAACTATAATTACATATATAATTATAATGTTATAACAAATATATTTAAATAATAAACATATTTATTATATTTAAATATTAATAAGTATTAATAAATATATAAATATATATAATTATATATAATTATATAAATATAAAAATATATATATAATTATATAATTATTTTATATATATGTTGTAACACCCCAATATTACATAATACGTTATATCTTCAAAGTAATTCAGTAACTTGTGTTACACGCAACACCGAGTTCGAGCACAACACGACTTACCAAACTAGCCATTCAAAAAGCAGTTATGAATAGTATTAACTTAATTTTTAATTTTATATACTCCATATAATTTTGGAATCCATATTATTTGTTTCTTATACATAATATAAGAACAAATTTATTTTTTTCGGATAAAAGAAGCATTTTTCAAAAAATACAATTTTACCGCCTTTTAATAGAGAACCCTTTCTAAAACCAATATTTGAAACTTTTATATATTCAATTTAATGAAATTAAATTATTCTTTAGAAGTGGGACATGAAAATTTATTTTGGATAATTTTTTTGGTACTTTTCTCATAACTTTCATATTTTAATGAATAGTGAAAACAATACTATGTTTTAATTGAAGACAACTTTTTTAATCGAAATAATTTATAGTTTTAAATTAAGAATTTGAATAGTTTTTAAGTATAATTAGATTATATTTTTATCTTTTAATAAAATTTAGGTCATTATAAGTAATTTGACATTTAAATTTGACATAAAAACATGTAGATCTTTTGATAGTTTTTACATTTTCAAAAGTTGCTTTATGGTTTTGACATCAGGAATTAATTTTAAATTAATTAATGAAACTTATATAATTTTAATTTGGTAAAATAGAATTCATTTTTGAATTCATAATATTAAAAATAGCTTAGTGTGAATTTTTTGTATTTTTTTCAAAAAACTTTAAATATTTGATGAATAGTGAAAAACACTGTGTTCTTATTTAAAAATGACTTTTTATTTAAATAATTATTTATTTTATTTAAATATATTTTAATTAAAAATAGATATATAATACCTATATAAGTTAAATTTAATTCATTGGAGTCATTTTATAATAAAATTAGATGTATTAAATTTTACTGAATATTTTAACGTCTTTTACCACATTCTAGGCACATTTACATATTTTCATAAAACAAAATTCTACCACTTTTGTGAGTTGAATTTCAAAAATCCAAGAGTAACATTTGAAATTAGTAAATAAAATTTTGTTCAATAAGATGAAAATATTTTTTGGTGAATAGTAACTTTTGCATTTTATTTACCACAATTAAAAGTAAATTGGGAAATTAAAGGTAAAATTGATATTATAATTACCCCAAAACATGTCATAATTCTATTGGATAAGTTTATTTAGACCAAAATCAACCTTAGGAATAAAAACATGATACTTTTGATACACTTGGATTAGATTAGGACATTTATTATTATTTGATTTAAAGAAGAGTTAAAAGTGTTAAATTCAAATTTTAATAACTAAACCATTTTTAATATATGTTTATACATAATATAAATTAGACTATAAATATTCATTAAAAAGATAAAAATATTTCCTACATAATGGTATTTTATTTATAATTCTTAGGGATTAAATTTGTAAATTTATTTATGACACAATGATGATGCAATAATTACTTTACCAATGAATGATTAAAATAATTGATATTATAAATATAAAAATAAATGTAAATTGATCCTTTTGATGACATAAAAGAATTATATAGAATAATATGACATTATAGTGTTGATTCAATGAATTATTTTCAAAGTAATCACGTTTTTATGACTTCCAAAAAAATCAAATACTAAATAGTGTCAAAATTGACATAAATGGTTTTTCAAAACAAATACTATATTATTAAAAAATATAATATTCCTAAAAATATAAGGTTGGGTCAAAGGACTTATATAATGATAAATACATCATTAATTAACCACTTGGAGTTCTATTGGATTTTTATAGTATGTTTATTAACCATTTATTATAATAATACAAGAGGACATAGTAAAAGTTAAAGTATTTAACTAAGAGTTAAATCTAAAATATAGTTTTAATATGGTGACATAAACTTTTGTAAAACCAATTGGTTGAGTGTATGTAGACCCATAATAACCTTAGCTTTGAAATAAATTAATTTTGATCCATTAAAATCTGAATATGATTTTATAATAAAATAATATTTCAAACTTTTCCTAATGTGACCCTCAGCTCCCTTATAGAAGGGTACTTCCCCTTCTCTCAAAATCACTCCTCCTAATTCATTTGGCTTGGCCCACCCATGCAAAAATATCCTCCCAATTTACCTCACTTCATCCTAGAGGCCTTACATTGAGAAGAAAGCCAACCTATGGATCCCTTTTGTTCAAAATCAAAAGGAAACATCCAAAGCATATATAATTATTTTAGAACCTCTTTCAAAGTTCTTTTCTTCTTCCAATTTCTCTTTCTTTTTTATTTCCATACCAATATAATAAAGAAAATTCCATCTACATATTGTGATGTTATTATAAATATGGTACAACCATACTCATTATTCTATCAATCCTATGAATCATAATGTCACCATGCGTGCGTACGTACGGTTTATCATCTCCGCATCGTGGTGTAATTTGTTATTCAACACTATGTTATATGGATGGATATAATGATGAGTAATATGTATATAAATAATGAATATAATATGATAATATCTCTATAAAATTAATATACTATCCAATTACACACCTTTTAATCATTAAGTAAATGATAACGTCGCTGATGTGTACGTATAGCTTATCGTCTCCACGACGCAATGAGATTAATTTCCAGGTTCACCATTCATTGATGATTATAGAAATATATATTATTAATAAGTTTGTAATATATGAAATAATAATTCTAATTAATATATATATATATGTATGTATGTATGTATGTACCTATGTATGTATGTATGTGCTTACATATATCTTATTCACTTACTTCCATTCAATAACATATGAAAACGGAAACAACATTTATGCGTACGTACGGCCTACCGTATCCATAAACGGTGTTTTCCATTTCATATATTTATCTGTAATACATATTTATATTCTAAATATATACTATATATAAATCATTTTTTATATTCTAGAAGTATTTAAATCATGATATAATGATACGATCATGAATAACAAGTTAAAACACGTACGATAAAGAAATTGATTATTAACTGAAATGTTAATTTAACATGGAAATCATTTTTAAATTGGTAGTATAAAGAAATAAATGAATAATTTATGATATAAAAAATATGAATATTCTTCTGGTATAATTTAATAACATACCGTGTTCATTATACCGGAGGTTAAACATACCCTTGACCAAAGGAAAGTGCAAGGTAAGTGTTAATTATTCAATCTCATTATTTTCCGAGATTGTTTATGTGTTAGTATTTTCTAAGAAATATTTATTATCCATGTCAATGATTCATAAAAGTTTTTTAAAAATTATTTTTTAAGGTACTCTTTAACTAAAACATCATTTTAAATGTTTTAAATATTTATTCTTATAAATATTTCTCATTAATGTCCATGTTTTCAAAATGGTTTTAAGGATTTATTTATATAGACATGAATGTTTTAAAATGTTAAATCATTTAAAAAGTTTCAAAGTTGTATGGGACACTTTGATTCAAAAATATATTTTAAATTTCATCATTTATAAATTGTGTGGCTTTTAAACAATTTCATGAAAAATGTGTATTTCACTCAAGGAGTTTTATTGATCATTTTCAACAATATCATAATCCTTTATTGGATATGATTCGTAATTGAACTTGATTTATTATAATACAATTTTGCATATTGTATTAAATGAGTTAGGTTATGTTTTAATTTGGATGTTCTATTTTTATACTATTCATGGTTTATGGATAAAGTATTGAAATTTCATATGCTAGTTCTAATATGAATGATTATGTTATGTTTCAAAAATTTCAGATGAGGAATGTAGTGGTCTTAGTATGTGATGGGTGGAGCCCGCTATAGCTCCTCGATGCATTGGTAGGTCTCATTAGACAAACTAGTGTCTTAGAAAAGGCCTTGAATTTATTTTATTTGTATTCTTAACACCAATCCTTGAATATTTGGTAATGATGTTTGACGTTAGGCATTCCCCCATTTTGAAATTCCTTATTACATTTGATTATTCGACTAGTAGAATATCCATTTGAATGTTTATATGGTAATATTTGATTTGTTTTCTCCATATTATGTTCAAGTTTATGTTTAAAAGGATGTTTTTTTTATTACACATCTTGCCTTAAAAGTTTATTTCTTCCGCTAAATTATTTACCCTTAAAAAGCATCTGAGCTCACCCCTTTATTATGTTTTGTTTCCCCAGTATTCCATGAAGTGTATTATGTTTGTCATTCAGGGTTAATCTAGGGGAATAATGGCGTTCTCAATGGATTATTTATGTTGTGTTTTATATTTGAATATGTAATTTAACATTCATGTATGTAATCTTTTTTCTAAGACTAATAAACTGGGAAGTCCTTTGAGACATGATTCCTTATAATCATTCCAATGTATTCAAATAATGAACCTACTCTAGGCTTCTGGGGTCGGGGTGTTACCGTTGGTATCAGTGAAATTTTAGTAAAAACCTTGGAAAATAGATTTAGAAAAACTCAGATTAGTGAACATTATCAATATATAGACATTGAGGATTAGTATAGAATAACTTCCTATAATTTTTTTAATGTAGAGATTTTGTGTATTTTCCAAGAAATGCATCCCTGTCTAGATACGAGCAGGTAGAGGTAACTCTGGTATAGATATGCCTAGAACTGAAAACTCTGACAAGGAGTTTTGGGCTTGAACCGGGGTATCCTGGTACATGAAAACGATCCTTTTTACACTCTTAGTTATGCCACTCCTGGGGGATATGCTTTGGATAATTCACATTTTCTTTACAATCCATTACGAAGGATTTAGGAATAAATACTTCCTCAAAGAAAACATTTTTTTACGATTATATATTATATGCATAATCTTTTCAATTTATGTTAGGTATTTTAAAAGTTTGGAATTATCCATTGTGATTCATAAACTAACCAATTCTATTACATTGTTCAGAAATGGTTTTCAGTAGAAGGAATGAGAACTTTAGCAATACACATGATCCAAAGAGTAAGAAGGATCATATCTTTCATGGTATTGAGCCAACATTTGGAAGGGAAATAGTCACCCACATTTCTTATCATATGAAGAAATAATATCATGTGTTAATAAGATAAGTAAATAATTCTCTGAGACCTATGGCTTTGAAGGGAAGCAAGAGAAGAAGAGGATGGTAGTGAGAATGATGGCTAAAGGGAAGAGGGGAAAGAAGGATTTTCCCCTATGTTATTACTTTTGAAAGAATCACCTTGGTAAATTCTTGAAGGGAATGGTAGTTTGTTATAAGTGTAGATAAAAAGGACACCAAGTACATGATTTAAAGGGTAAGAAAAAGGTTTCAAATGTACAATGCTTCATCTTCAAGGATTTTGGACACTACACGAATCAATGTAGAAATCATCAGAGTATGCCTCAAATGATGATGTTGGATAATAATCAAGTTATGATACTACCATGGATGAAGAGGAATGACTAGTGTTCTTATGTTGTTATTAAATAATTATTTAATTGGTGTGTTGTATCAATGATTTACTAGTTATATGAATTATGGAAATAAATAAGGATTGTACTGTAGTACTATTTCATTGTGGATTTGAGATTATATGGTTCTAAGAAAAGTGACTCAATAGCAAGCTATTTTTTTTGGAAAAAACATGGTTGTAGGAAAGATAAACCTTAATATGGTTCTGATACATAGATAGTGATTTTACAATAAGATATGATTGATTTGGATAAATTATATTCGATATTCTGGACTACTTTGATAATAATTAATTGTTTGTTTATTACATTGTTGTTGTAGTTTAAAACATTTTTGGATATAAGGAGTATATCCAGTATTCTATAAGGAATAAGGGAGAATGAATGTAATCAATAAGGTTCTATGGTAATTCAGGTGTAACCATTTTTTAAAAGAATACATGATGAAGGTATTCACATGTTATTACATGGAAAAAATACCTTTATTATGTTTACCTTCCTTATAAATTTTGGACGGTAAGTTTGGACAGAAGTATTTTGGATAAGTCTAATGGTTAGAATGGATTATGTTTGACATTGGATACTATTGTTAAAGTTAAATCATTTATTAAGATTATTTTTGTATTGTTATAAAAAGGACAACTTGGAGGTCGAGCGACAATCTGCCATGTTGGGCAAAGCCGCGAGACTTAAACCCGCAACTGAAGGGCGAGAAGGCTGCATCACCTACCACTGGCCTATGTGATGTCCTATTTTGTAAAATTTATTTTTTAAAATTGTCTGACAAATGAATTATAAATTCATTATTTTTTTAACCCTATACGATTATGATAAATAAAATATTTTTTTAATTCTATTATCTTTCAGAGTGAAAGATGAGTTTATGGTAGGAATTATTTGAAGGATGAAACTCTACTTGTCAAGTATATTTTTCCTATTATTATATAAATAAAATAATTCTTAAACTTTTGGGAAGGGATCTTAACACCAAAAAGGTGTTTTCCTAAAACATTATGTTTTGTTGAACTGATGATATTTTAAATCATCATAGATAGATGGCTTTAAGACCTTCAATTATACACTTGTTTGTGATTGATGACCTCAATAACTCCCTATAAATATTTACGTTATTCCTATAATTTTGTGTCTCTAATTTCCAACAGTGTTCACCTAATCGAGATCATAATTTGGTGGTGACTTTTTCATTTCTCTTTCCCTCTTATTAAGACTGAATTTTATTAACCCAATTTCCGATGTGGGTTTTCCACAAAGGAATTTTTCTATTTTTAACCTTTTATTTTCAAAGGAAAATTTAAAATTGAGAGGATTAAATTTATTTAAGGAGGGGAGAATGTAACACCCAAATATTTCATAGTACTTTATCTCTTCAATGTAATTCAATAACTTGTGCTACATACGACATCAACTTTGAGCGCACCACGACTTACCAAACTAGCCATTCAAAAAGCGGTTATGAATATTATTAACTGAATTTTCAATTTTATATACTCAATATAGTTTTAGAATCCATATTATTTGTTTTTTATACTTAATAAAAGAACAAATTCATTTTTTTCAGATAAAAGAAGTATTTTAAAAAAAAATACAATTGTAACGCCTTTTAATGGCGAAACCTTTTTAAAACCAATATTTGACATAGTTATATATTAAATTTAATGAAATTAAATTCTTCTTTATGTGTGGGAAATAATAATTTAGTTTGGATAAATTTTTGGTACTTTTCTAATAACTTTCATATTTTGTTGAATAGTAAAAAAATACTTTGTTTTAATTAAAAACAATTTTTTTAATCAAAATAATTTATAGCATTAATTTATGAATTTGAATTGTTTGAAAGTATAATTAGATTATATTTTTATCATTTAATACAATTTAGGTCATTATAAGTAATTTTACATTTAAATTTGACATAAACACATGTCAATCTTTTGATAGTTTTTACTTTTTAAAAACCCACTTTTTGGTTTTGACAACAGAAATTAATTTTAAATTAATTAATGCAACTTATATGTTTTTAATTTGGTAAATTAGAATTAATTTTTAAATTTAGAATAACAAAATTATCATATGGTGATTTTTTGGTGTTTTTTCTGAAAACTTTCAATTTTGATGAATTGTGAAAAACACTACGTTATTATTTAAAATTGACTTTTTATTTAAATAATAATTTATTTTATATAAATTTATTTTAAGTCAAAATAGATATATAATACCTATATAAGTTCAACGTAATTCATTTGATTAATTTTGTAATAAAATTATATGTACAAAATTTTATTAAAATTTTCAACGTCTTTTACCCACCTTCTAGGAACATTTGCAAATTTGCATAAAATGAATTTTTACCGCTTCTATGAATTGAATTTCAAAAAATTTAGAGACATGGTTAAAATAAATAAATAAAATTTTGTTCAATAAGATGAAAATAGTTTTTGGTGAATAGTAATTTTTGACTTTTATTTACCACAGTTAAAAGTAAATAGGGTAATTAAAGGTAAAAATGATATTATAATTACCCCAAAACCTGTCCTAATTCTACTGGATAAGTGTATTTTGACCAAAACCAACTTTAAGAATAAAATATGATCTTTTTGGTTCACTTGGATTAGATTAGGAAATTTACTATAATTTTATTTAAAGAAGAGTTAAAAGTGTTAAATTCAAATTTTTATAACTAACCCATTTTTAATAAAGGGTTATACAAAATATAAATTTGACTATAAATATTAATTATATAGATAAAAATAATTCCTACATAATGGTATTTTATTTATAATTCTTTGATATTATATAATAAATTTATTTATGACACAATGATGATACAGTAATTACTTCATCAATGAAAGATTAGAATAATTGATAATATAAATATAAAAAATGTAAATTGAGGCTTCTGATTCCATCCATGAATTTTATAGATTAATATTACATGTTATGGTAGATTCAATGAATTTTTTTCGAAGTAATCAAGCTTTTATAACTTTCACAAAAACCAAATATTAAATAGTGCCGAAATTGACATAAATGAGTTTAAAAAAATATACTATATTATTAAATGATATGATATTCCTAAAAATCCATGGTTTGAAAAAAGGAATTATATAATGATAAATATTTCATTAATGAACCACTTGGGGTTCGATTAGATTTTTATAGTTAGTTTATTAATTATTTATTATAATAATACAATAGGACATGGTGAAAGTTAAACTATTTAACTAAGAGTTCAATCTAAAATATAGGGTTAATATGGTGACCAAAACATGTCTAAAACCTATTGGTTGAAATTATTTCAACCCATACCCACCTTATATTTGCAAATCAGTCAATTTGGAGACATTAGAAACTGAATATGATTTTATAATAAAATGATATTTCAAACTTTTCATAAAGTGACCCTCACCTCTCTAATATAATGATACTTACCCTTCTCTCAATATCACACCTACAAAGAGATTTTACTCAGCCAAACCCTACCCAAATATCCTCCCAACTTACCTCACTTCAACCTAGAGTCCATACTTTGAGATGAAAGCCAACCGATGGATCCCTTTTATTCAAAATCAAAATGAAACACCCAAGAAAGAAGTAATTATTTTAGCACCTCTTTCAAACTTCTTTTCTTCTTCCACATTCTCTTTATTTATTATTTAAATACCGAAATAATAACTCTAGTAACTTCTACATACTTTGATGTTATTATAAATATGGTACAACCATACTCATTATTCTATCTGTCCTATGATTCATAATTTCACCATGTGTGTGTACGTACGGTTTACCGTATCCATGTCGTGGTGTAATTTTTTATTCAACACTATATTATTTGGATGGATATAACGATGAGTAATATGTATATAAATAATAAAAATAACATGATAATTTCTCTGTATAATTAATATAACATCAAATTCCACATCATTTAAAAATTAAAGAAATGATATTGTTGCTTGTGTGTACGTACGGCTTACCGTCTCCACGACGCGATGAGATTCATTTCCAGGTTCAACATTCAATAATGATTATAAAAATATATATTATTAATAAATATATAATAATATAGTATGTTTTTATGTATGTATGTATGTATGTATCTATGTATGTATGTATCTATGTATATATGTATGTATGTATGTATGTATGTATGTATGTATGTATGTATGTATGTATGTATGTATGTATGTATGTATGTATGTATGTATGTATGTATGTATGTATGTATGTATGTATGTATGTATGTATGTATGTATGTATGTATATATGTATGTATGTATGTATGTATGTATGTATGTATGTATGTATCTATGTATGTATGTACTTACATATATCTTATTCCCTTTTTTCTGTTCAATACGATATTAAAACGGAATCAATGTTTATGCGTACGTACGACCTACCATCTCCATAAATGGTGTTTTCCATTTCATATATCTATCTATTATAAATATTTATTTTATAAATAGATATTATACATAAATATTGTTTTATATTCTGGAAGTATTTAAATCATGATCTAATGATATGATAAAGAATAACAAGTTAAAACACGTATGATAAAGAAAGCAGTTATTACCCAAAATGTTAATTTAACATGGAAATCATTATTAAATGGGTATTAAAAAGTCATAAATGAATCATGTATGATATAAAAAATATGAATAAAGTTCTGGCATTATTTAATAACATACTATGGTCAGTATACAAGAGGTTAAACGTACCCTTGACTAAGGGAAATTGTAATGTAAGGGTTAATTTCTCAATCTCATTATTATCCAAGATTTTTTATGTGTATTTATTTTTTGAGAAATATTTATTATCCATGTCAATGTTTCATAAAATAATTTCTCAACATTATTATTTTAAGGTACTTTTTAACTAAAACATCATTTTAAATGTTTTAAAAATTTATTCTTATAAATCATTCTCATTTATGTCCCTGTCTTCAAAATGCTTTAAAGGATTTATTTATATGTTCATGAATGTTTTAAAATGTTAATTACTTTAAAAAGTTTCAAAGTGATATGGGACACTTTGATTCAAAAATATTTTTTAAATTTCATCCTTTATAAATTTTGTGGATTTTAAATGATTTCATGAAAAAGGGGTATTTCACTCAAAGAGTTTTACTTATCATTTCCAACTATATCATCATACTTTATTAGAAATTATTCTTGATTGAGGTTGATTGTTTATAATACAATTTTCCATACTATATTTAATGAGTTATGATATGTTTTACTGTGGATATGTTATTTTTATACCATTCATGGTTTATGGCTAACATATTGACATTTCGTAAGTTAGTTTTATTACAAATTTTTATGTAATGTTTCAAAAATTTCATATGAGGAATGAAGTGGACATAGTAAGTGACAGGTAGAGCCTGCTATAGCTCCTCGATGCATCAGTAGGTCTCATGATACAAACTAGTGTGTTGGCACAAGTCCTTGACAAAAAATTTATTTGTACTCTTGGAACGAGGCCTTGACTATATCGTAATGATGTACAACGTTAGTCATTTCTTCATTATGAAGTTAATTATTACATGTGATTATTCAACTAGTAGAATATCCACGTGATTGTTTATATGGTAATGTTTGATTTATTTTCTCCATATTATGTTCAAGTTTATGTTTAAGAGGTTTTTGTTTTTATTACACAGCTTACCTTACATGTTTATAGCTTTCGTTAAATTATTTACCTGTACTAAACATCTGAGCTCACCCCATTCTTATGTTTTGTTTTTTGAGGATTCCAAGAAGTGTATTTTGTTTGACATGTTGGGTTAAGCTAGGGGAATAATGGAATTATCAAAGGATTATTTATGTTGTGTCTTATGTTTGAATGTGTAATGTAACATTCATGTATGTAATCTATTTTCCAAGGTTACTAAATTTTTTTGGTCCTTCAGGACTTGATTCCTTGTAATCATGCCAATGTATTAAAATAATGCACCAAATTTTGACTTCTAGGGTCGGAGTGCTATATATGCTCACAAGCCCTAACAATTTAATGGAAGAAGACACGCATTTCATAGCCCATTGTCCCATCTTACCCCCAAGTACCCCCATTTTTTTGCCCTATAGACCTAAATTATTTATGACCCAAAGGCCCCATATTCAAAGTATTTGAAAACAAAGTGCCCAATAAGCACTATCGTACGAACACATCCATGGTCCAACATCAACATCGCCCATCCCAGCATCATCTTAGTGCATCATCATAAGAAATAATACCTCCCCTATAATATTCAAGGGATAAAACCCCAAAGATCATGCATTCTGGGATCCTATCTCCGACACTACCAGACCAAGAACCATCCATCAACTCGCTAGACACTGTGTTTATTTGATGTTGTCACTAAAATCTATAAAAAGTCCCCCCCTTCAGACCACAGACCAGATCTAAGCTTAAACCACACATGTTCACAGAACCACCACCCCTGACATCAAGCGAGGATTCCTCTATCTCAATTTCAGTTACAACGGCCCCATCGTTGCACTACTGTTATGCACCACTGATATCTATAGTGGGTCAGAACCTACCCTAATTTCCCTTTAATAGTGGTACTTTATTTTCATTGTGGCATATCTCAAGTGATTTTCTCAGATCTCCTATAACAACCCCGACCCCATTAGCATATAGTCGGTGGTTATTTTATTACAGTGGCATAGATACAAGAGATCACATCACCAATGATCAATCAGTTTAGTATTCCTAAAGATCTAGATACATACATGGTTCCCTTATAGCATTAGTAATTAAAAATTGAACATAACAAATGAAAAATAAACAACTTCCATGAAATTTATTCTATGATTTCATCTGGACAACATGGGGAAGAAAAGAATTAAATGGTGTGATCAAACGCTCAATAAGGGTTACATGAATCAATAATAAGTGATGCAATTTCAATAAGGAATAAGAATTGTAGAAAATTAAATAAATGTAAAACACATACCATCAATAAAATGAAAATGAAAATGCATGCATATATTTCTTTAATAGTGAGAATCTCAGGGAAAGTAATAATTTAATACTGAATGAAGAAATTTTTTAATTATTGGATGTCATGTATCTGAAACATGATCCCTTATACTATTAAGGCAGTTTATGTATGTGGGTAAAAATCCACCACATTATTATTGGAAACAATCATGAAGGGTTTTGTTTCCAACTATTTTTGTCTCATGAGACCTATCGATGCATTGAGGGGCTATATATATCCAAGCCCCACCCTTTACTACATGTTTAAATCATTCTTCATACCTAGATTTGATTTAATAACAACATTTAAATAAAACACTTTATGTAAAAAAGTTATACGTCTATGAAATTAATAATATCCATTATACAAGAAATATTGATATTTAATATAATGTTAAATTAATGGTGATCATAAAAAGGGGAAGTATACATACACCATACACAATGAAATAAATGGTGAATAAGGCATAACCAAAGAGAATATCATGATGGTGTCATTGAAATAATGTATTTAAATCATACTTGTACATTCATAAGGGAACATATGTATATATCATGATAAATTATGTCTAACTAAAGTGAAAAATATATAAAAAGAGTGTTTAAGAAACATTATAAAACAGCCTCCTTAGTGTGGTTTAAGGGAAAATATTAAAGAGTATTTAAAGCAGAAAAATACATGATTATTTTCATTAAACCAAAAATGAAAAAATGTATTTTTTAATGATAAAACGAGTAATTTTAGGAAAATATGGGTGGCTTAAAAATTATTATTGATTATTCGTGAAATGGGAATGAAATTGGAATGTTCCCTTTAATTGGGCTTGCTTGTCGGGAATAATTGAGATGGGAACATTAAAAAACTTGTATTTCCCAATAAAATAAGGATGAATGGGTATTGATACATAAGTTTTGGACATATAAATATAATATGTAATAATTATATAAGATTAATGTAGACTTAAATTGGTGTAAATATAGAGAAATAACAACCTAAATGTAATTTCGAGGTTTGGAGGGAAACCTTTACCTTATGTATGAAAGTGTTATGTAATTTAACATAATGTCATGGATAATGAAATTATATTAATTAATAATTTAATTAAGAACCTCTTCAACATATATTTTATTTATTATATTTTTATTATGTCCATTTATGGACTTTTTTAAGAATTATAAGATTCAATTTCATTGTTTGGGAGTAATTGTTTCTTGAGTTTTCCTGTTTGGTTCACTAGTATACTTGTATGAAAGAACATGTAAAAATGGAGTAGTTTTCCAAAATTGAAATTATACGTTATTAATGAATTTATATAATATTATATGGCCTCATATATCCTTTTTTAGATATGAGGATGATTAATAAGTTAAAATCTTAATGATAATAATTTAGATTATTTTGGCATTTTTATCATCACGAAATAGTTCTATTTTATTAATTAATATTATTTATATATAATATTTCTAGAACAATATATAACATATAATATGTATAATAAAATATTATTTAACTATAATAATGGTTTTATGAATATCCTTGAAGGCCATAAGGGAAAATTAAAATGCATCGTCCACGATGGCGGTAAATCGACACATCACGGACGGTGTTTTCAATTTTAGAATAAAAGGGTGAGGATATGAGGTTTGATGATAGAAATTCCATTAACATAATAAAATTAAATTATATATAAGATAATATAGTTGAAGGACCCCGAAACACCTTGAGAGGGGTGGGGTAAATTAGGGTTCCAAAAATTTCGTCTAAATTGATGGATCTTGTTCCCATGTTGGTAGGTACCTATTAAAACAATCTAAAGAGGAGGTATACAAAACAAACAATCTCATTAAAAGAAATGACACAACAATTTTACTTGGTTCTCCACTAAGGGATACATCCAAGTATCATACACCAACATTGTGTCAGTTGTACAAAAACCACTAATATTTACATGTTGTGGATTATAAGAGTTTAGCATAGTCACTCTATGCCATGCACACTTCCTTTACAAGGTTTTGGGGATAACACACTGTATCCCTCATATCGCATCTGGTAACTCCCACTTTCACACTATATTAGAAGAATATTCACTCATTTTGTCAACTTGAAGGTCAATTCAATGGTTTATAATTAAATCTTTCATCCTCAACTACAAATGGATGCTATTTTGAAGTATCATTTTCACATAAATATGTAATTTACATTCCTGCACATAGATAGGTTGTGAAAATTATTTTTGTAAACTAATTTTGTTGCTTTTTAGGATTCCTTGGGTGCACCACATACCGCCTTACATCCTCCATGTACTGATTAGTGGGTATGGATTGTGGATAACCTCTCTACGAACCACCTTTGTGTTCACCTCCACAAACTTCCTCCACGAACTACCTTCGCAAACTGCCTTCGTGTTCTACTTTCGGTAGCTCTTTATTTGTGTACCACAAGATCATCACATAAATCCCCTGTTTCTGCTTCGCAAATGGCCTTACTCCGTAGATTGTGTTCTTCCTCTGGAAACCACACTCCCTTCTAGGGACTGTTTTCTCCACCAAGGATCACCTCTTCCTATATGAAGTTGTCTTCCCGTGAATAGATCTGGAAATTTCAAAATTTCTCTCAGTTATCTTAATCTCAATCCCATTCATATTTAAGTGGATTACTACTCTTTATATAGGAAAAAATGGATTTAAAAAATCCTCTAATACAATATTTACCAAATCTCTGAATTGGTAAAGCCTCCACCGTGTACCAATCATGTCCCGTGAACCCAACAATCCTGTACACCTCTATCCTTCCATGTACAGCATGAGTTCACCCATAGATCACTCAGTATACCATTCCCTATATCTTCTACATGGTCCAAAAACCATTCCCCTTGTCTCATATGTGATCTACGAACAGTTCCTGGGAATGGTACACGGTCTATGTCTCAGGCTACGCAGTTCTCCCCCTTTGCTGAATTCCTTCTCTGTTCTTCATGCCATACATTCCTATGAAAAAATTCCCAATTTTGAGGCCCAAAATATTGGAAAACACTGTGAAATAGTGCCACCTTCAATATTTATATTAGCCTCAACCGTATGACCATATTCTTTGCAAACTACTTGCTCATCCAAGTGAAGATTGAAAAAAAAACAAACCATACTCTATTATTATCCATGAGTAGCCCTGTTTGCAACAATATCCCTCTTTGGGTTTGTTAGAAATATCTAGAAAAATTCAATTTGACCACCATCCACTATGAAGACCAGATTCCCAAGAAACAACTCATCCAACACTCTATGTCTATGTGAGCAATTCTCGGTGTAGAAAACAAGAGAGGAGACATGAATTGTGTTCTCATGTTTAACTCGTAGTTATCCCTGATTGTATCATTTTTTAAATTCTATATTCTTAACCAATATTCTTCATCTTGAATTTTTTCATTCTCACCCAATGATAATAAACCTTATAAACTAAATCATGTCTTGTAGAGCTCCAAAACATGCTCTTGATGGATCATATCTCTCCCATAAACCTGCATCACTTCCAAAAATGGATAAAAACTATTATAAAATTGGGGAGAGGGTATTTTCATGAACTCCTTATGTAGTTGGAGGTTTTTGAACACTGAGGGTCAATTTATGTTTTTCAAAAACTATCGTTGCTAGTTTATTTGTTATAATATCAGGAAATTGCTCATCAGTTCCCACATGATCCATTTTAATCATTCCATGTTCAACTTTTTCCTTGATGAAGTGATATCTAATTTCAATATGTTTCTTACAATAATGATGAATAAGATTCTTTTTAAGATCAATTGTGTTCTTGTTATCATAGTAAATCACCATTGGTTGTTTCACCTCATCGCTAATGTTAGTAAGTTTCTACTTCATCCAAAGTAGCTGAGTGAAAGCTTTTCTTGTGGAGACATATTCAACTTCAGTAGTACTAAGAGAAGTACTTTCCTATTTATTAATCAGCCATACCACACATTTCTTCCCAACACAGAATACTCCACCACTGGTGGACTTTCTATCCACTACATCTCCATCCCAATCAGCATAAAAAAATGTTGAAACTTCACCATCACTCCCTGTAGGAAAACATATGCTATAATTGTGAGTACCTTGAATGCACCTCACGATTATTTTCATTGATGCCACATGTTCTTCATTTGGATTACTCTAAAAGAGAGATTCTAATAATGTTTTAGAGATAATATCTGGTCGTTTCATTGTTAGGTACAGTAAGCTTCTAATGATTCTCCTATATATTGTGGGAACTATATAAGTCCCATCTTCATGCTTTCCAAGATTTTATCAAACCACAATAAGAGTTGACATTGGTTTGGAATCATGCATATTAAATTCCTTCAATAGCTCTATTGCATATGTTTCTAGAGAAATTAAAGTTTATTACTTCTTATAAAACACCAAAATCCCTAAAAATTATGTGAGTTCACCAATCCTCGTCATTTCAAATTATGATAAACTTGTGATTGGAAAATTCATCCACTGATCCTTGCCTACTTTCTCAAACAATAATATCATCCACATACACCAATATTAGGAACTGATCCTTTTGAGAATTATTTGTAAAGAGATGTTGATCTACTCCTCCTCTTTTGAATTCAAAATTTTTGAGGTAATAATATCATCGATAGTACCACACATGATTCATCCATTGCATTTTTGACATCCATTTGATACACTTTATACCCTCTTTGGATTTTGATGGAAAGAAATATCCTAATGGACTCCAGACTAGCCACCAGAGAAAAGTTTTCTTCAACATCGATGCCTTCAATATGTGAATATCCTTTACACACCAATCACACATTGTTTCTGACCACATTTTCATGTTCATCAAAATTATTCTTTAAAATCCACTTTGTACAAATCACATTGTGATTTTTGGGTCTCTTAACTATATCCCATGTTTTATTCTTGTTAATTTGCCCCATCTCTTTATTCATGGATTTGACCCATGATTCATTCTTTGTAGCTTCATCAAATGAGGATAGTTCCAAAACTCATATAAATACATATTGTGTATTATTTCTCATTCTCCTTTTTTGTGTGGGTGTAGTCCAATCCCTGATGATGTTGGATTGATCAATCTATACTCTATAATTTCATCTTTGTTGTTCAACTGAATTCTCTCTAGCTATGGTTTTCTCTTATGATTATTCTTTAGAGTCAATATCATGTTGCGACACCTGAAAGTTTTGTATTCCTTCCTCTAATTCTTTATTTGGATCTACACTATGTTCACATTCTTCTTCATTTTCTATTGCATCGACATAAGAATTCCTTGAGGCATCTTTTGTTTTATCATCAATGATCTTTATATTGATGTTTTACATAGTTTTTCTAAGATTCTTATTGATTAATTTGTAGGAATTTCTATTCATTTAATATCTAAGGAATATTCCTTCATCTACTACATTCCCATAAATGCCTTTATTTCCTACTTTATTTATAATAAAACATTTACTTCTAAAAATGTGTAAGTTCTTCGAAGAGGGTTTTCTTCCATTCCATAACTCATAGGGTGTCTTGGTTTCACACATGTAATTCCATGTTCGATTTTGAATATATAATGCAGCTTGAATGTCCTCTTTCTAATAATGGTGAGAGATACGACTCTCAATCAGCATAGTTCTAGCCATACTGTTCACCTATCAATTCTGATGCACAAAAAAACCATTTTTCTGTGGGGTTCTCACAGCTGCCACCTGATGTTGAAGTCCATGTTTATATAGGTAATTTTCAAACTCAATTGAGGTATATTGTCTTCTATTGTTAGACATGATAACATTTATTGTCCATCTGGTATCATTTTCGAAAATTTGGCGACAATTTTACATGAAATCAATTACTTTTCATTTCTTATAAATAACCATCACACATGCCATTACACTGTAATCTTCTATGAAAATAACATAGTACCTTTCTCCATGAGTTTTGGAAATATTTATCAGGCCACATACATCTATATGTATAAGATCAATAATATTTTATTCCCTTTTCTTATTTGGCTGATAGGAACTACATACTAGCTTTCCATGTATGCAAGCATTACAATCCATTTCTTGTTCACACTTCAGGTTGGGAATATCCATGAAAATATTCTTCTTATATGTATTTTCCATGATATATTTATTGATGTGTCCCAATAACCAGTGCCACATGTTGTTTTATTCTTCAACAGTCATGTAGAAAATATATTCTTTACTGTCAACCAAATACAAGTTGTCTTCTGTTCTGCATCCTTTCAGGATACAATTCTCTGTGTTTCTCTTTATAGTGAATCCTTTTTTTAGTTAAAGTCACTGAAATACCTATTTCATAGAGATGAATCACACTCAATATATTTTTATGCAATATATCCACATAAAGAACATAAGTCTTTAGAAAATCAAAATTATCCAGTTCAGTATTTCCATTACCTTTGATATTCAAAGCACCATAATTACAGAACATCAATATTCTATCAAAAAAATTCAAGATATTCATTAATAGGTCGTCATTTACTATCTTATGGGATAAACATTCATTTTCAAGAATCCAAGTATTGTTTCTCTTGGTAGATTTGAGAGCTACTTATACAAAGTTAGATCTCTTAATTTTCTTATTTTCTTTCCATGAGAAATTGGATTGATTGTAGGACATTGATGGATTTTCAGTTCTATCATATGTGTACACAAGTTATTTATATTCATATTCTTATTATAATGGATAAAACACACTTGAAATAGAAACACCATCTATCTGATGAATATTGACACGTCTCTAAGCATTATAATAATTTATCTTGTCATACATTTGCCTTAAATACCAAGCCTTATGAACAAAATTAGAATAATGAATAAAATTTCCATAGAAATAATTTCTTCTATAATAATTAAGATATGAATTTGTTCTACATTTTTGAACTCCTAACTCTTCCTCATTCATATAGATCTTTGACTCTTTTCAATATGACATTGTATGGACTAGATTGCCATGAAATTGACATTTCATAAATGGAAGTGTCTTCTCATTATCATTTCTTCTCATGTCTCATTCCTTAGGCACAAATCTTGTCTACTTATAATTTTTGGAAGCTTGAGGATAATATTCATTTCTTAATTTAGTTTGATTTAAGGGTTTATTTTTCATCACTTCTAGTAGATTCTAAAAATGATAAAATTTTGGTGTGCCTTTATTCTGGTCCACATTATTTGTAGCATTTGATGTTCTGATATCACAACTGATTCCACTATTTCCCATGCATGGGGGTATTTGATCACAAAAAAAAATTAACTCCATCATAACCATATTTTTCTCTTTCCAGTAGCTCAGCATCCAAGAATCTTCCAAATTTTATTTTTCTCTTTGCTTCTTTTGAATTTGATTCACTTTTGAATTTACTCCTAAGAATAAAAACTTCTTCTTCAAGTCCCTCAATGGTTTTGGAATATTCTTATAGTCTTGAGGTAATTTCATTGATGACCTTTCCTTGTTCTTTAATTCTGAGTTTAAGTTTGACAACATATTATATGATTTTAAGTATTGATGACTACTCATTCAAAAATTTATCAAGTCGTTCAATTTCAGCTTCAAGATGGTCAAAATATACAAATGACTCTTCCATAATTCCTTTCAACTCATTACATCTCTTACATTGATTTTTATGCTTACCAAAATCATCTTTAAGTTTCATCTTGGGATTGGAATCTGTGGTCAACTGATTATCACCATCCATATCTTTTAATGGTTCAAATTTTTCAATTGTAGCCATCATGGAATCATGGTTCCCATATTTGAATTCTTCTTATTGTTCCACAAAAAGTTCATTATCATCATCTTTTTCTTCGCAAACAGAACTCTTTCTTTGAAATTTATTTCCATAATTGAAGTATCTATTTTTGAAAAACCTTTTCTGAGTATTTTGAATGTCTTAATCTTCTCTTTAATCATCATTGAACATTCTTGTGCATCAAGGGTCAATGCGACCAACTCTTCCATAGAAAAAACAAGCCTGAGGTAGCATTCCTTCAAATTTATTTATTCCCTTATTTATATTCATGGAAATATGAGAAAGAATTTATTTTTAGTCATCATATTCATCAACACTATCTCTTGAAATTTTATGTTTTTCCATGGATTTGAATGCTATTTCATTACTTACACGAGTCATTGCATATTATGGTCTGACTCTCATCTCATATTCCACTAGACTGCTCAGTAGATCATCCAAAGAAAATTTATAAAGATCACATTCTTCAAGAGTTCACACCTTTTTATTATAAAAGGGTGGATGTTTTCTATAAATTTTCTTTACAATATCAATGTCTTTGACCTCTTCACCAAGCCTTAAAATTTCTCCTACAACATCAGTAATTTGATTGAAGAATGAATCTGTATTTTCATCTGGGTTCATCTTTAGGTCATAAAACCTATTGTGTAAAATAAGGAGTTTTCCTCCTTCACTTTGTTGTCACCATCTTAAATATTCTATAGTTTCTCCCACATAGACTTTACATACATACTGTTCATGACATTCAGATATATTTGATTATAGAGTGCTATAGTTAAGAAATTATGTGCTATAGAATTAGATTCCAACATTTTCATATCAGTATCATTCAAAGATACACCTTTTAGATCAGCGACATGTATTCCTTGTGTAGTGTAAAAAATGGAATCCATTACAAGATATAATAGATAATATCTCATCATGTTCTTCAATATCAGAAAATCATTTCCCTCAAATAGAGGAACACCCTTTACATTAACAATATTCTCCTTGTCAACAAATAATGATAGATTTAACACCAGCAAAATTTACACTGTGATACAACTTAAAGGAACCTAGAACACCCTGAGAGGGTAGGGGTGGATTGGGGTGTCAAATGTTTCTTCTAAACTGATGGATCTTGTTCCCAAATTTGTAGGAACCAATTAAAACTATCTGAAGAGGAAGTGTAGAAAAAAAAATATCACATGCAAAGAAATTACATGTCAATTTTACTTGGTTCACCACTAATGGATATATACACGGAGCATACACAGATAGTGTGTATCTTTTAATAAAACCACCAATCTTTAAAAAATTTGGATTATAAGAGTATAGCACATTCACTCTGTGTGAGGTGCAATACCTTTACAATGTTTTTGGGACATTACAATGTGTCCCTTGGATCACTTCCACTGACTACCCCTTGCTCACTATTTTGGAATAATCTTCACTCATTTTATTAACTTTAAGGATGCTTTAATGGTTTATCATTAAATCATGCATCCTTAACTATAATAGGATTCTCTTTCAAAGTCTTGTTTTCCCCTATAGATGTAATTTACTATTCCGTACACTGATAGGTTGTGGAAATTGATTTTGAAAAATGATTTTGTCGATTTTCACGATTCCTTGGGTGTGTCGCATACCACCTTACCTCCTCCACGTACTGAGTAGCTAGTATGGTTCATGTATCACCTCTCTGTGAATCTCCTTTGTGTTCTGACTCTAGAAACTTCCTCGGTAAACTACCTTCACAGACTGCCTTCTCATTATTCCTTTGGCCACTCCTACTCCACATACAACATGAAATCTATGTACCACCCTAGTTTCTTCAATGAATATGGCCTTGTTCTGTGGACCATGTTCTTCCTCCACAAACCAAACTCTCTTATGTGGATTGTTTTCTCCTCCATGGATCACCTCTTTCTATGTAGAGTTTTATTCCCACAAATAGATCTAGACTTTTCCAATTTTCTCCGGGATTTCATAATCTCAATCCCATTCATAATGAAGGGGTTTACTATTCCTTATATAGGAAATAATGGATCTGAAAAATATTTTAATACATGGTTTACCAAATCTCTGATTTGGTAAAGCATCCACTACATACCAATCATGTCCCGTGAACCGTAGAAATCCCATGAACCTCTAGCCTTCAACGTACCACATGCCTTCACCTACAGACCACTCTGCATATTTTCCTCTTTGTCTTGTACGCAGTCCGCAAACCATTCTCAATCATGGTACGTGGTCCATGTCCCGGGATACATGGTTCTCTCCATTTTCTGAATTCATTATCCATTTTTCATTACATACATTCCTATGAACAAATTACATATTTTAATGACCAAAAATTTGGAAAACATTTAGAAACAGTAGCACCTTCAATACTATTTTCAGCCTCAACCGTATGACCATATTCCTTTTAAACTCCCTGGTTATCCAAGTACAGATTTGAAAAAACCACAAACCATACTCCATTATTATCCATGAAAATCCTTGGTTCCAAAAATATTTATAATTCTTGTTTGGATAAAGGAAATAATGAGAAGATAAGAAATGAAAATAAAAAAAAATTAAAAGTGAACAAAATAGGATTTTACCCCTTGAATTCTTCTCCTTAAGAACCTTCTTAAGGCACATGGGTTTTGGTATATTATTGAGACAATAAGCTCATGGACAAGGGAAAGTGGTTTGTATGAGGAATTAGGTAGAATATAAGAAATCTCCAAGAATTATGTATTTATCGGCGCATATACATATTTATATTTATCAACACTAAAAAATGTAGATAAAACACATCTTTCATAGAATTTCATCTTTATCAGTGCAAAAAAGAAATGATAAAGATTTATTTTCTCACTGCTTACTATTTAACTTATAAAACAACTCATTATCAATGATTTTTTGAAATATATATTAGAATTAATTCCAATAATTTAAATATAACTCTAAGAGAGTCTTCACTCATGCCATTCAAGTCCTCATAGAACTGAATCGTTGTTACTGGTCTCCAATGATCTTCTCAATGAATCAGTCATCTCCAAATATAAGTATTGTTATGTACTCCTCTTTAATTATAATCTAATCTTTTCACATTATTTGATTCATATACCACTATATCTCATCACACAAAAAAACAACTGATCAAAACTCCGTTGGTTGACCCCTCAAAAAATACTCAACTTCACTTACCTGAACATGATACATTCACTCTTGGAGGCACCCTATGATCATTCTGAAATACCCAAAAAATTCTCAACCTGAATTTTAGTGTGATTCTAGGACCAAATCCCAAATCGACCAGAACCATCTTTGCACTCTCATGACCACATAATAACCACCCCACCATTTATGAGTTCTTTCAGTCGATTATCATTATTCACAATAAAAAAATAAGATTTTTCATGGGGTTTGTCTATTTTTTGGTTTATGTTTCAAGTATTGATTATGATTAGCAGTCATTTCAGTGAATTTATTGAATTAGTGGGGAATTTTTCATGAATATTATAATTGAATTCATAGTTTTTAGGAATTCATGCATGTCGAAAAGATGCATAGTGGTTCCTATTATCATTTAGGTGATCAATTGTGTGACACTTCTAATTTAGAGACCATCAAAGTAAATCATAAACGGTTTTAATTATATGTATATAAATAATTTTTTGTAAATATATTAAAATTTTTATGTATATTTTCGTTAATTTAAAGGTTTAAAAATTAATTTATACAAATTATTATGTATAAATATAAAAAAAATATTTTAAATAAATAAATATATGTATTATGTAAATTATTTCAATGAATATTTGAAATCACTTTTTTTGAAATATTTTTAATTTTAAAATCTGTATTATTATATTCTTCTTAGTTTAAATTTTATATAATTTTGTTTTCGTGAAATTATAATGATATATTTAAATTAAGGTATGTGATGAGTTGTGATCCAATGCTTCCCCTAAAACATCTTTGTTTTTAATTTTTATAAATGGTTAGAACAGTGTGCAGAATAGATATTATTTTTCCTCAGTATACCTCATTAATTATACACCCAATATCTCTTGTCTTGAGTCTTTATTGGTTCACCCTTTTCCTCGCTTTCACATTTATATTCACTCATTCATCGTTATTTCTCAATATAATTCTATGTATATGAGAGTTGTAAACCATAAAACCTCCTCGCACATATAATGCAAGGTGCTGGCTATAAAATATACGGCATCATAGTTTTTTTTGTAGTGCACAGACGGTAGTCGTCTCCATGTTTCTAGTATCCCTCCTCCCATTGATTAAGATATAGAAATTATTCTCATTTTCTACCATGTATCCCTATTATGCCCATGGATTTAATCTATAATGTCTTTTTATAAGATGTCATTACCTTGTGTATTTTATTTTTAGTGATAATTAGAGTATCATCATTCAATATTTTTTTTCTTTTCAGGAAACAAAAACATGGAAAGTATATTTTTCCAAATTTTTAGTGAGAGATAAATTTTAAATATCACCACTTTTAATTTTTTTATAAAAATAGTTATTAAGCATTAATATAGTTAGCTAGTACTGAATTTTTGTAGTAAAGGTCATATTTTGATCACCTCTATATTAGGTTCTTATGTGGGATCAGTCTCTCTTCAGATCCAAATTATTTTAAGAGATGTTATATTAGGAATATATAATATAGATAATATTATTGATAACCCATGTTCATAAAATAATAACCATTAATAAACCAAATTTTTCTTTCATAATCATAATCATTAATAATCTTACCATACACAAATATTTTAATCATAACATGAACTTTTTCTATGGAATAGTTTTTAAACATTATTTGTTTTGTTAAATATTATTGTTATAGAATCAAATAGGATGGATATGAATTGAAAATTCATGGATTCCAATCCTATGAAAAAATAGTATGAGGTGGGGTGAAAGTGTTAATCAATTTTGAAAAAGATCATACATATGAACCTTCCCAGACCCTTTCCATGTTTACGCTATTTTTATTCAAGACTAATTAATCCATTGGAGTTATAAGAACACTTGATCTATCATAAAATTGATCGAAATTATAATTTTTTACTAAACCTGGGAAAAAATGAATATATCTAGTGACTGGGATAAGACTACATTTTATGGATCATCTTATGTGATTACATGTGTCCCCAATGGTGAATATTGTATCAATGATTTGATTATAGGTGTGTATGATGATGAATATTGTATTGAGGAAATGAAAATGATAGTTGAAAATGAACTTCATAATTGTACAAAACTATTTAAGAAGTCGATGAGTTTTGAAAAGATTCCATTGTATACTGGTTTCACTAAACATACACTAGTTTCATCCATACTGATGTTGTATTATATAAAAGATGGCAACAGATGGAGTGATTCCAGTTTTACTGAACTAATTTTTCCCTTGAATGATATGCTCCCAGAAGATAGTGGTATTATTTGAGGAAAATATGATGTTTAAAAAATTCTATGTTTGAAGGGTATAATCTCTGAAAGAATACATGTATTTCCAAATGAATGTATAATGTTTCACAATAACCAAAAGTCACATAAACAATTCCCAAAGTGTGGTTATTCTCGATACAAGAAGGATGAATCTTTTCCTATGAAAGTTTTATGGAACCTTCCAATCATTCCATGGTTTATCTAACTGTATGTAAGTGAGGAGACTATAAGAAAATTTACATGGCACATAGATACAAGAAAAAAATATTGGAAATTCATTATTCCAAAGACTTTCATCAATGGAAGAGAATTTATCATGAGTATTATGAGTTTGGAAATGAGCTGAGAAACATTTGACTTGCAATATCTATAAATGGAGTGAATCCTTTTGGTTTTCAAAGAATTACTTGCAATATATTAATAGTTATGTTGGTGAATTGTAACTTTTCACCATGGTTATGCAGTAAATAAAAATACATTATGTTTTCTCTACTTATATCAAGACCAAAAAAATAGCTAATGATATTTTGGTTTATTTGGATCCATTTATCAAAGATTTGAAATTATTATGGGACTCAAGTGTTATGTTCTATGATTATTACATAATTAAAATTTTCACATTGTTATCCATGTTATATGGGATGATAAATGACTTTACCACTTATGAATGTTTTTAGGATATATCATTAAAGGAACTCAAGGGTGTCCCATTTTTTAACAAGATACACATTCAATTAGGTTGTAATATTCATCAAACACTATGTTTGAAGGAAATCATAGATTTCTACCCTGGTGACATAAGTACTGATATTGGATGACATTATTTGATGTGAGTTAAAAAGAACATACAAAACCATATCCACTAAAAGGAAATCAAATTCTTGAGAATGTAAAATATTTCTACACTAATTTTGGTAAACCTTTTTTGAAAAACATAACAAAAAACTAGTTGGAAAAGAGATCATTTTTTCTTAAATTACTATTCTATAATAGGTTTTATGTTAAGGGTTTTCTTGATGTTATGAATGTTGAAATATTTATATGTGATAATTCCATTTAAATGTTACTAGATTCACCCAACAAAAAAATGGAATTAAGGATATGCTAGATCTGATTAACATTGATATATGGGAAGATTTGATACTAGTGAATAGTGAAAAATAAACTTTTCTTCCTACAACAGTTTACACTCTTTCCAAACAAGAGAAATATCAATTTTTAAACTTCTTGAATGATATAATGGTTTCATAGAGGTATTTATAAAATATAAATAATATCATGTCAAGGAATGATTTAAAGTTAAAGGGTATGAAATCACATGACCCTAATGTTTTGATCCAAGATATAATTCCTTAAATTACATTTTTCTCAGAATTTCTATCATAGATTAACTAATATTTTTTTCCTTTTCAAATCTATATACAACAACATTATAAACCTGTAAAAATTACCAACTATGGAAAATGAAACTTATTTCATTTTAGTTAAATTGGAGATGTTATTCCGATCATAATTCATTGAAATGATGTTTCACTAATTCAAACATAAAAAACCATTTTTTCAGCCAATACCAACCCAAATATCTTAATATAATACTTCCTCACATTATAGATGTATAATTTTATGTAGAACACAACCCTTAGTGGTCTTAAGGTTTAAGAAAAAGAGATTGTGGGAAGAAGATTTATCATTTTTAATCAACTGTTTCTATTCTTAATTCATACAAATACATAAACCCTTATAAAAATATTCTAAAATAATAAATATAGTATAAAAAAATAAATATATTTTACTATGAGAGTTTCATGACCTATATCCATCTACACTTCCATCAAATGGGAAAATAATTCATCATTTGTGAGTACGACAGACTACCTCCTCACGAACCGATGTAATTCATTTTTCATAGCTGTCTCTCAGGAATGGTTATAATGATGAAATTAATATTTATATATGATATTGGTGACATATTTATCATTATTAAATGATAATATATCATTTAACTTCCTACCTTTCCATGAATTGGAAAATAATAATGTTGTTTGTGCATACGTGTGCACTACAACCTCCACGATACAATGTGATTCATTTTTCATCACTATATCACAAGGATAATATATATATAATTAAATTTAAAGAATTAATATTATATATATAATATTATTATCATTTTTTAAAGATAAAATAATACATACCTTTTTTCGTTAATGACCTTTGAAAATATGGAAACGTTACTCATGTGTTTGCACTTCCCACTATATTCATGGTTAAAACGTAATTTATTTTTCATATATTTATTTTATGGATGTATTTGTAAGTATAATTTATTTATAAAAATTTTAGTTATATCAAAAATATTATTCTATAGATGAAGAAATAGTTACCACTTTGACTATATACACCATATATATTTTATTTTGGACATAATTACCGAATATCATCGAAACGTCCGACGTGAAATTAAATAATTATATAATTGTTTTAAAAGATAATAAGTGATATAAAATAGATAATAAACATTAAAAGGGTTATAAATCAGGTAAATAATTAGGCTAATTTTACTATTTTGGAAGATAAATTACACACATGATTATTTGGACTTAAGGTAATGGATTTCTTAACTCAATTTCCAGTCAATAGGTTTAACAGAAAATTCAATGATTATGTCATGCTAATATTAAGCATGAAATACCTTTTGATTATATTATGATTTATTTAAAAATTTTATGTTTATTTATATATCATACAAACAACCAATTATTTTTATTAAATCTCACTAAATGATATAATATTTGTAAGGGACTTTATCTCAATTTTATTTTAATGAGGCATATTTTTATGATATGCACCTATATTATTTTAGGAGGTGTATATAATTAACCTTTGTAATTTTATAAAATATATTTAATTATTTTAATGACATTAAATGTTTTTTTAAATTTTATTAATTCCTGGGGCATATGATTCAACAGATTAAAAAGTGGTAATGAACTTTCATCTAACTCTTATTCTGTGGGATGCATGCCTTATTTTTTGTGGTGTATATACTACCCATGACTATATTTTATGATTATTAAAATGAATGTTATGGAATTTTTATATCCATATATTTTTCTTTATTTCATTTGTATTACAATTATAATGATACCAAAGTGGTGAGGGTGTATTTTAAAATCTCAAGACTATTTGAGATTATATCCGCTAGGGAATACTTATCCTTCATATCTATGTTTTCTAAAACTGTTTTCAAAAATAATTTTTCTATTATCTTATGAAATCATAATTTCATATTTATGAATTTTATAGTTTTTTTACAAAATGGTTTGAAATGAATTTTTTTTTCGTTTTCCAAAAAGGTACTTTGTGACTTTTCCAACATAAATACCAAAGGATTGTTTTTTGAAATTATACAGCACGTGTGGATTTTCCCACCATAATTAGGCCTTAATGATTTAATAATTCCAATAAAATATTACAAGATTATTTTTAAGGAAAATTTTTTACTTTTCAATTTCATGTATTTAAAAATATTATTCCAAAATAGAAAGTATATTTTCCATAATAATTATTTCAAATAATCTTTAAAAATAATTTCACATCTAAGAAAACATTATTTTATTTTAATTATTCTTTATTTGGGATATGATCTAAGTATAACATACTTATTTTTTATTTATATAGTTTTTGTTTATGATGGAATTATTTTTAGGAATCTCGTTACTTTTTAATAGGTTATGCAATGTGGAAATTTTTACGAAACCAATTTTTTTTAAACGGGTGATGATATGATAAAGGATTTATATACTGGTGGTATATATTTTTTAGGTTTTAATTATGTGATTTGGTGGACCTATATCTCTAAATATTTCATTAGGGAAATATTTATATCTCATGAAATAAATAGTTCTAGAATGGGTAGTGCACTCGATTCAAAAAACAGACCTTGTTTTCTATTATGGTTTTAATAGTGAACCATGACTACTATGATGGTTTATGGAGTGAACCCATTCCACTATGAGGAAAGGTATTCAACATGGGATGGTAGTGCATCCTACCAATGTGGCATGACATTCTATTTATTTTATATTCTCTTTTTTGAAAATTATAAGTCTTATGATATTCTCTCATGGATTATGTTATTTGGTTATTTTAGGATTCATGTATTATTAAAATAAAATATTTCTTCCATTACTCAAGATTATGATTTTGATAAACATGGTAGAATTTTGAAATTTTATGTTCATATACCTATATTCTCTGGTTATGATTACATAATCTTTGATATCCCCCATCTTTACCATTACTGAACATGTGAGACCATCATTTGTTTTGTTTACTTTTCCTTAGGTTATGAAGAGAGAATTTAAGTTGAATATTTCTAAGAAGGGTTCTATCTATGAATAAGATTTTGGATATTATATATATTTTTATAGGCTAGTTGTTTATTTTTTAAAGATATAAAAATGTTTTTATTAATTCTCTAAAACACTTAACCTATAAGGTCTATTTATATTTAAGTGATCCAATATTTCCATTTGACATTGTAGGTTTTCTTTAAAAAATTGGGTCACATTTATCATTATCAAATATATAAATGTATTTTTTATTTATTTATAATTTAATTTTGATGTGCATGTCTTGGGCTGTTAAATTTCATATCAGAGAAAAGTTTACATAACATTGATGATTAGGATTTTTTTCGTGAGAAGTTATGTTAAGAGTTATAGATACCTTTAGGTGTATATAAGACCATAATTCTAGATTCTTAGAAACCCCTTTTGAGGTTTTATGTTTTGAAATTTCAAGTTGACTAATGATTTCATTCGAGACATTTATTCCTGAAATAATGATGGGTTATTACATTTTTTGGATGTAGAATGAAATGTATGAGATAAAAATTTAGGTTAAAATATTTATTTAGTTTTAAATATATTAAAGTAATTTTTTAGAATTGTTCTCACATTTTTAGAAATTTTATAATCACAATTTACGAAAAAGGACAACCTAAAGGATGGGTGAGAACCCGTCACATTCAGAAAGGCTGCAAGAATTAAACCCACACTCAAAGGGTGATTAGGTTTCATCACCAACCACCACACTACTTGAAGTCGAAGTTAGTATTAAATTTTCTTAAATGAACATATGGATTAAAAATAAGTTGATTTTTGGGAACATAGGTTTTATTATATAGATAACTATTGGTTTAAGTATTGATTTAGTGATTATGTGATTAGTGTTATTTCATAGATATCTCACAATTTGGGGAAAGTAATAAGATATTATGGGATATTATCTATGTAATAAAGGTTGAATTGTATTATGGAATAACATATGATTTAATTTTGTATTTATAGTGGTTCATATTATTTATAAAATTATTAGCATATCTTGTAGATTATCTTATTAAGGAAATTTCATTTTTGGTATTGGAAATTAAGAGTGATTGATGTTATTTAAAGATAAATATTTTCTTTATCTTATAAGAATATGTGATTTTTGTGTTTCAATCATAGTTAGGAATATTTTTACTAATTTTAAGGATATTTATTTATTAAACAGTATAAGTTGAAAATTGGGTATTACTATTGAATTTTTTATAGAAATGTTTTTTTCTTCATATGAAGGTTTATCATTTTAGTGAATCAACTTATCATTTTCTAACTATTTTGGTTGGGGTTAATATATGAATATGGGACGAATATATTTTTATCTTTTTTTTGAATTCATGAACCATTGATGTTGATTCTAGTACATCAGGCATGAAAAATTCATACTTATCTGTTAGAGCAGAAGATGATTTTGCGGTTAATATTTATTAAAAGATAAAAATATAATTTTTAAGTATTCATATTTCCATATGTTCTTACTATAAGAAGTAAAAAAATTCCTCAAAATTATGATAAAATATTTTAAAACAGAAACCTTAATAATTTACATCTCTTATTGAGAAATTGATAGCATTTTAACCCAACACTGATTTATGGTTTTTTGATGGTTCACTTTATAATAACCAAGTTATCTATCAATAACTATTAGTTTTTTGGAGTATTTTTTCTCTTAAATGACCAATTTTTATTTCCTGTAAACCTAGTACATGTTACTCTAGGTGAAAATTATACATTCCTTTATTTCTTTTAAATTGGAATTTTCATTAACACTTTTTACAATGTGGGATTTCAACAAAGGTATTTTTAAAATTCAAAACATAGTTTATGAGAATTTGTTGAAATTTTGAGGGAGAAATTTGTTAAATGGGGTATAATGTAATATCATGATATTTTATAAGGAAATATTATGTTCGATAGTGTATCAGATACACAACACTAGGTTTAAATGAAGAAAATAAATATGATTATGTGACTACCATAACCTAATCACTAAATTAGTGGGTATAAATAGGAATAAATTATTTATTAAATAAATATATAAATAATAATCAATATAAATTTATTGTTAAATTATTAGAAAATAAACACCCAATTTTTTGAAAAGTCATTTTATTTTACAAAAAAAAATATTTTCTTTAAAAACGATTTTTATATATTTTTATAATTTATTTCTAGATATTTTTGAAATATTTTTACAAAATTAAATTCATTTTTTAAATTATAATATAAAAATTTTACTGTCATGAAAATTTTATAATTTTATAGAATTTTTTATTTTTCAATGAATAACAGAAAAAACTGATTTTTATAAAAAAAAATTAAAATTTTAAAGTCCTAAAAAGTAATATTATGTTTTGAATCGTTTTTAAATTTAATGTAGTAAAATTTTATTTAAAATATTATAATTAAAGTTTTTTAAAAGGATTTTATACTTGGATTAAGTATAAAAACATTTTATATTTAAAAAACATCATATTTCAAAATAAAAATCATTGCGTTTGAAAGGTTTAATTTTAAATTAAATTCTTGAAAGTTTTTTGTTTTAAATATTTAGATACAGATTTCATATTTGTAATAAGAGTTTAAAAATTTACTTAATAGTTTCCTTTTATTTTTTATAATATGAATATTAGCCATTATATATTTTGTTACCATGGTAAAGGGAAAATCAGGTAATGAAGTGTAAAAATAATATGTTGAGGACAATAAAATGACCCTTAAACATGCCCCACTTTTATAGGATTGTTAATTTTTTTTCATAATAATTCATCATTCAAATATATGGCTACTGGTTTCAATTTTAAGTGATTATGAAATTTATAATATTTTATTTAATGAAATGTCAAGGATGTCAAACTCGCATTTTTAATAATTATAAAATTTTTAATGTGGGGGTTATATAGAGGATATATTTAACCATAATTAGTAATTTTAAATACAAAATATTTATCTTAATAATGGTAATTTATTTTAAATTTGTATAAAAGAAATATTTACCTTAAATTCTTACAGAATGCTTATGTGGTAATTAATGTTATCAGCAAATTTTGTAAATTACCTTGAAATTTTGGGGATTTAATAAAATATATTTTTTATAATTATAAGTTTTATCTTTATATTATAAATCTTTAATTAATGAATAGTCCTTAAAATTGACATTATGATTATTTTATAATAAATATTATTTTATTAAATAATTTAAAATTGTAAAAAATATTAAATTTAAAGATATTATTGGTATAAGGTTTAAAATGTCATCCACGATCTATTTATTGGCCTTTTGGAATTTTATATTAATTATATTCACCCACAATGTGTAAAAATTCATGATGTCATGATCAGAGATAAAGGGGTTAAATAAGGGTTAAAACCAAAAGATAAGGGTATAAATATAGTCCAAGCATATATTACTATAATTTTATGAGGGTATTGTTATGTATAACCATTTTATATTCTAAATAAATATCTTTTGTTTCATTTGGAATTAAAAATCAATTTATATTAATTTAGTTTTTTGGAAAATTCCAAGAGCGGCCCTCTCATCTCTTATAAAAGGAACCACTTCTTCTCTTTTATTCACAATTAAAAAAAATTTGGATCAACAAAGACCTACCCAAATATATTCCTATAATCATTACCCATATAATTTATAGGTCTTATATTTTTTTTTCATAAAACTACCCTTAGAGTTCTCAAGTTTTTAAGAAAATGAGATTGTTTGAAGAAGACATATCATTTTACTCGAGCGTTTCTCTTTTGTTTATTCATTCAAACACATTAAACGTTATTAAAACATGTAAAATAAATAATAATTTTTTTAAATATACTTATGTGCTATAATTTTGATGTAATTACCTATATCCATCTATACTTCTCTCAAATGGTAATATAATTCATTGTTCATATGTACGGTGGACTACCACATCATGGATCGATGTAATTCACTTCCATCAAAATCTCTCTATACTGGTTATAATTATGTAATTATGGTATATATATGATAATAACATCACATTTATCATTATTAAAATATAATATATCACTTATGGTATTACCATTCCTTTCATAAAAATTGATAACGTTGTTTGTGTGTACGAGTGGACTACGAACTCCATGAAGCACTGTGATTTATTTCTCATCACTACATCACATGGATGATATATATATATAGATTAATAATATTAATAATATATATTATATTATGATCAGTCCTGAAATATAAAATAATACTAACCTTCTTTCCATAATGATCGTTGATAATGGAAATTGTACTCATGTGTACGTGTGACCTACAATCTCCATGATTGTAACATTTCTCATTTTTCATATCCATATTTAAGGGATGGATTTAAAAGAATAATTTATTAACAAAAATTATAATTATTTCATTATTAATATTATGGATATTATGTAATAATGATAATTTGACCATATATATGATACCAAATTCATTTTGGACTCAAGTACCGAATATCATCAAAACATTCAACTTGAACATAAATAATAAAGCAACTATTAAAAATAATAATGTCTGATATAAAAAACGATACACATGAAAAAGGTTCTAAATAAATTAAATAATTATCCTAAGTTTATTATTTATAATGATAAAGAACATACATGATGATTTTTGGTAACGCCCCGACCCTAATTACCCAGAGTTGGTGCATTATTTTGATACATTTGCATGATTACAAGGAATCATGTCCCAAAAGACCGATCAGTTTAGTAGTCTTGGAAATTATATTGCATACATGAACATTACAATACACTTTATAACATACAACACATAAAAAATCCTTTGAGAATGCAATTTTTGACTTAGCTTAAGCCTGCATCTCAAACATAAAACACTTTTTGGGATCCTTGGAAAATAAAACATAAGAAAGGGGTGAGCTCAGATGCTCATTAATGGTAAATAATTTAGCGAAAACTATATACTTTTAAGGCAAGATGTGTAATAAAAACAATATCCTTTTAAACATAAACTTGAAAATAATATGGAAAAAATAAATCAAACATTACCATATAAACATGAACATGGATATTCTACTAGTCTAATAATCACATGTAATAACTAATTTTATAATGAGGGAATGCCTAATGCCAGACATCATCACCACATAGTCAAGGCCTTGTGCCAATACTACAAATAAATGTGTCATCAAGTCCTTGTGCCAAGACACTAGTTTGTCTCATGAGACCTACTAATGCATCAAGGAGCTATATCGGGCTCCACCCGTCAATTAAAAATTCCACTGCATTCCTCATGTGAAAAGGTTGAAACATAACATAAACATTTATATTAAAAATAGAATATGAAATTTCAATACTTTATCCATAAACCATGAATGGTATAAAAAACATATCCACATTCCAACATATCAAAAATCCTTCAATACAATATGGAATATTTGTATCATAATAAATCAACTTCAAAAAAGTTTAAAATCCATGAATGGATGTTGACATAGGTGACAATGATTTGTGAAACTCTTTGAGAGAAATATCACTTTTTCATGTGAACATTTAAAAGTAACACAATTTAAAAATGAAGAAATTTAAATAAATTTTTGAATCAAAATATCCCATACCATTTTTGTACTTTTCAAAGTAATTAACATTTCGAAAACATTCGTGTCCATATAAATAAATCCTTAAAAACCATTTTGAAAACATGGACATTAAAGAGAATTATTTAGAACGATAAATATTTAAAACATATAAAATCATGTTTTAGTAAAACTTTAATTAAAAAGAATCCATTTTAAAACTATTCTATGAAACATGTACATGGATAATAAATATGTCCTAGTAGATACTTACGTAAAAGAAACCTCAGATAATAAAGATATTGTGAAAGCAACCCTTACCTTGAACATTACTTTATCTAAGGGTACGTTTAACCTCCTATATGAATATCCTTGTATGTTATTAAATTATACCATAACCATTTTATTTTTTATGATATCATACATGATTCATTTATGACTTTATACTATCAATTTAATAATAATTTCCATGTTAAATTAACATTTCGGGTAAAAATCGCTTTCTTTATCATACAAGTTTTAACTTGTTACTCTTCATTGTATCACTTAGATCAAGATTAAAATACTTCCAGAATATAAAACATGATTTATATATCATATATATTTAGAATATAAATATTTATAATAGACATATACATGAAATGAAAAACACCGTCTATGGAGATGGTAGTCTGTATGTACGCGTAAACATTGTTTCCGTTTTCATATCGTATTGAACATAATTAATTGAATAATATATATGTAAGTATATATATATATATATATATATCTCTAGTAGATTTATTATGTCATATATTACATAATAATTAGCGGTATATATTATTATAATCGTCGATGAATGGTAAATGTGGAAATGAATCTCATCGCGTCGTGGAGACGGTAATACAGACGTATGCACGAGTGACAATATCATTTCCTTAAAGGTGTGGAATTTTAGGGTATACGAATTTTTCAGAGACATTAGAATGTTATTTTTATTATTCATATACTTATCACTCATCATTATATCCTTCCAAATAACACAGCGTTGAATAACAAATTACACCATGACGGGGAGACGATAAGCCGTACGTACGCACGCATGCTGACATTATCATTCATAAGATGGATAGAATAATTAATATATTTGTGACATAATTATAATAACATCATAGTATATATAATATACTAGAGTTATTATTTTATAATTGAAACGACAAAGAAAGAGTAAGTGGAAGAATAAGAGAACTTGAAAGAGGGTGGTGAAATCATTACCTCTTCTTCAGGTTCTTCCTTTTGACCTGATCAAAAGGGCTCCCTATGTTGGCTTTATGACCAATTTAAGGCCACTATGATGAATTTAGGATAGTTGGGAGGATATTTAGTCAGGGTTTGGCAGAACCAAATGGCTATGGAGGTGTGATTTTGAGATAAGAGGAAGTGACCTTTTATAAGAGGGGTGAGGGTCACTTTAGGAAAAGATTAAAGTATTAATTTATTATACAATAATATTCGGTTTATAATGGTTCAAAATGAATTTATTTAATACTTTGGTGGTTATGGGTCGTAATCCTCTTAAAAAATAGGTTTTAGACAAATTTAGGTTACCATTTGAACCTTATCTTTTAGATTTAACTCTTAGTTAAATAGTTTAACTTTTACCTTGTCTTCTTGTATTCTTACTCTATATGGTTAATAAAATTATTCTAAACTTCCAAGATAACCTCATGTGTCTCATTAATGAAATATATAATATTATTTAAGCCCTTTGGATGAACCTTGCATTTTTAGGAATATTATATCAACCAATAATATAATATTTGTTTTAAATTTTAATTTATGTCAATTTTGACACTATTTGGTATTTGGTTTTTTTGAAAGTCATCAAAAATTGATTACTTCTAACAAGATACATTGAATCATCCCTAACATGACATATTCACCTAGAAAATTCGTTGATGTTGTAAAAACTTTGAAATTATATTTATTGTAATATATATAATAACATTTATTTGATTCTTTCATTAATAAGGTAATTACTATATCATCATTCTGTCATAAATAAATTTAATTATTTAATGTACAAAAATTATAAATAAAATACCATGATATAATAAATATATTTATCTTTCTAATTAATATTTATAATGTAATTTATCTTATGTATAACACTATATTAAAAATGGTTTTGTTAATAAACATTGAATTTAACACTTGTAACTCTTCTTTGAATTAAATAATAATAAATGTCCTAATCTAATCCAAGTGGACCTAAAGGATCATATATTTACACCTATGTTTGTTTTTGGTCGAATTACACTTATCCAATAGAATTAGGACATGTGTTAGGGTAATTATGATATCATCCTTATGAGGATGATCAAAGAATTCTCTCGATATGCCACAAAATCTGATCATCATCCTTATCTAGGTATCATCAACTAATAACATGATCGTTATGGTTTTGGCCTTTGAATTGAAGAGGATTTTGAAGGAGTCTAGGAAAATGATAATCATATTACACAAGATTTCAAGGTACATCATGATTTGGGATTTTATGGTACCATTATTAATGTTGTTGAGGGTTAAAAAATGTACATAATGGGGTTTATATTTCTTTCATTCACCAATAAGTCCATCATAAAGATATCACATATCTTTATAGTGTCCTTATCTCCCTTCCTCAGAATGAAGAAGCCTTGCATCCAAAGGTATAATAATGTGTGGCTTATTAAAAGATATACTATCTTGGGTATCATCACTTCCTTAATCCCTAGGCACTCAATAGCCTTAACTTTCTCAAAAGAGCATTCTTTATCAGAAAAATTGTGTGAAGAAAAGATTGCCTCTCTATTATAGGGTATATCAAAAATACTTGCAGCCTTCTTGTAAGAAAAAGAGGAAGTTTATCAATAACTCTTAAACTAAAACATTTCTTTTCCTCCTTATTCGTAAAAGTGAACTATATCAAAAAACTCTATAAATAAATCAACATACATTGGATATATATACTTTTACTTTTCTAAAAATTGGCTCTCCCATCCATTTATCATTATAATTTATGAAATCAAAGAGTTATAGTTGGAAAAAAATTTGGTTCCTCCAACCTATCCCTAAAGATTAACCAATATTTGAGTTTTTTATTGAATGGAATTGGAGTCTGTGAGGAGATCTCAAGAGACATTAATATTTTAAGGACAAAGGAAAAAATTGGATGGTACAATTGAAGGGTAGTAGAGCTTTGGTGCAAAAAAATACTGGGAAAAACAATTTGGGACGTGAAGAGGGGGTTCCCTTTTATATGGAATTTGTGACGATGGATCAACTTCTCTGTTCAATCCAACAATTGAGGTTTAAATGATCTATTCTGACTGTTGATATCAATGTCGGAGAAGGATTTATAGGTTTTGATTTTTTGAGGTTTTAAGAAAAAGATCATATTTAAGGAAATTGAATCCGATAAGGTTTTCTTAAACCAAGATTCTAATACCAATAAAAAATATAATTATGATGATATAAGTAAGAAAAAATACCTTCTAGAGATCTAAAAAAATATTTTATAGTATTGATAAGGTTCATCATAGAGAACTTAGGTTCTAAAAAATTAAAGGTAATGAAAAAAATTAGGTATTGAAACCTACTTAGGTTCTAAAAAAAGTAGGTTCTGAAAAAATTTTAGGTTCTGAAATCTGTTTAGGTTATGAAAAAAAAATAAAAAAAACGTAAGAGAATAAACATATGTACTCACCCTATGAATAATATTATTTTAATGTTAGGAGACATATTTCAACAAAAATTTAATATGGATGAAGAATTTATGATTATTTTTCCTAAATTTTTTTAATGTATTCAAATATATTGGAGGATAAATGTTTTATAAATATGTTAGAAAGTTGATCTTGCGTTATGATAAATTGAAGTATGATATCTCCTTTAACGGTGTGATACCTGTGAAAGTGGTGCCTAATATCTATGTTCCTTTCATTAGGGTGATGTATAGGGGTTTTTCTTAGGTTAATGTCACTAGTATTATCCCACATTATTTGTGTTTTGGTAAAACTCATGCCATAGTCTATATGTGTTTGTTGTATCCATAACACTTGAGTACAAAAACCTCTAGCTTCCACATATTCATCTTTAACATTGGAAAGTGCTATTGAGTGTTGTTTATTGCATGTCCAAAAATCTAATGAATATATTAAGAAATGAAAATTTATGGATGTACTTTTCCTATGCATTCTGAAACAAAAAAATCAACATCCAAAATATTTTTTAAAAATAAATTTCCAGAAGAATAGAAAAGTCCTAAATCCATGGTTTCATTTTAATAGAGAAAAATTATTTTCACGTATTTTAAATGAGATTATTTTGGATTAGATTGATATCTTACACATAATCATATTGAAAAAATTATGTTTGGATGACTATATTTTAAGTATATTTGAAATTCTATCATACCTCTACAATATGCTTGATCTACTTGTTTTCCAACGTCATCAAGATCAAGAGTGTTTAAGGTACCGATTGGAGTACTTATACCTTTATTTTTTTATATCAATACTTATTAAGAAAATATTTAATATACTTATGTTGATATATTAAAGTTCCTTCATGTTTTTTTAGAAATTTTCAAACCAAGAAAAAATGTTAACCCATCCATCATACTCATTTCAAACTTATATTTCATGAGATTCACAAATTATTCAGTTAAGGATTGATGAGTTGATCTGAATATAATTTCATAAACATAAATTGGAAAAAAAAATTCTTATCTTTATTTATAAAAAGTGTTGGAACATCATTTCCCTTAACATAATTGTTTTGTAATAAAAATCATATAAGTCTGTCATACTAAGCTCTATGGGATTGTTTAAATATATATAAAGCTTTTGTAAGTTTGTAAACATGTTTAGGATGTTTTTTCTTCAAAACTAGAAAGTCGATTAGCATAAAATTCCTCTTAAACATATCTACTAAGGAAATAACACTTAACATATATTTTAAAAATTTTGAAATTGAAAAATGATGCAAAGGCTAGTAGAATATAAATAGATTCAAGTTATGCTACCAAAGAAAAGGTTTCTTAATAGTCTATTCCTTCATGTTGATTATAGATTTTAGCAACTAATCTTATTTTATTTCTTACAATAATTACATTTTCATCACATTTATATCTAAAGACCCATTTTACTCTAATTAAAAGAGTTTGTATAGGTCTTTCAACCAAGTTCCTGACTTTTTTCCTTTTGAATTCATTTAGTTAATATTTCATATCTTTAATCCAATCCTCATCACCTAAAGCTTCATCAGTACTTCTAGGTTCTAATTAAGAATGAAATGATAGTGGATCTAATTCATTATTAAGATAACTTATAGTACTTAAAGGTTTATTTACATAACCAATGATACTATAACTAGGATGATTCTTAAGAAACTGTTGATTTGGGTTTTGTAAAACCAGTTAATCAACATAAGATAAAAAATATTCTGGGGTAAATACATTAGGAAAATTTTATTTATTATTTTATAATTAGAATAATATTCCAAAAAAGATAGATAATCGGTTTTTAAAAACACATATGACGATGTAGGTTGGGGTTGTTCAAAAATAAAAGGATCAGTTTCATAAAACATAACATGTACTGCTTCTTCAACAATACTAGTTTTTAAAAAAAAAACTATATAAGCTTTAGAATTTCTGGAATATCCTAAGAAAATTTGTTCAGAGTTTTTGGGTGTAAATTTATGTAATTCATATTTAGTATTCAAGATAAATACTTTGTATACAAATACTTTGAATAAAGAAAATTTATGTTTTTGACCTGTCCATAACTCAAAAGGCGTTTCATTAATAAAAGGTCTCATTAAATCATGATTTATAGTATAAAAAAGTACTAACAACTTCATCCCAAAAGACTTTAGTAATAGAGTGTTCAATCTACACGGTTCTTATTATTTCTTGAATAATACAGTTTCTTCATTCAACAACACCATTTTTATGGGGAGTTCTTGGAGTTGAGATGTTGTGAGTAACGCCTTTCTCACTACAAAAGGTTTCAAAATCTGAATTTTCAAATTCTTCCCCATGATCACTATGAATAGTTTTTAATCGAATGTTTTTCTAATTTTAACTTTGGATGAAAAATATTTAAATTAATAAAAGGATTCAAATATCTTTTCTTGAAAATTGAACTATTTAAATCTAGTGAAATCATCAACTAAAACAAAACATTATATTTTCTTCCAATACTTTTAGATTTTTTTGGATTGAAAAGATCAATATGCACTACCTGTAATAAAAAATTAATTAATAATTCACTAATTGAATTATATATTGACATATGCTTCTTTCCATATTGACAATCAAATACTTTTGAAGAATCAAAAATATGATCTGGAAGATCCTTAAAAATTCATTTCCTTGAGAGTTTTCTTAGGTTCTTAAGGTTACAGTGTCCTAGAATTATATGTCATAACCATGATTTATCTTCCATTGCAGTAAGGAAAGGTATGTCTTGTCTCTTAAGGTCTTCTAAGTTTAGTGTGCAAACATTTACATGCCTATGGGAAGAGAGAATCAACTCTTCCTTGGAATTGTATGTTAAGTATTTATCACTCCACAAATTAACAAGGTAACCTTCATCACATAATTTTATTATTCTTATAGGTTAGTTCTTAAGACATTTAACAAATAAAACATTTTAAATTAAATATTTTATAAGAAGAACAATATTACCTACACGAACAATTTCCCATTGAGCATTGTCTCCTAAAGTTTCTTTTCCACCTTTCATCTTAAAAATATTTCCAAAGATTCTTTTATTATCACTCATGTTCCAAGAACATCCATTATCCATGTACCATGTATTGTTATTGTTACTTTATTTAATTTCTTAAAAATAAAATAGTTAGACTTTTGGAATCCAAACTTGTTTGGATCCAGAATTTTTATAAAGTAAAATCTATTGTATCTATATTTGTTTAGAAAATTAAGATTCATAAAAACATAAGGATTTTATTTTATTTAAAGAACAATTTTTCTCCAAATTTCCACCACTTTGACACTTATTGCAAAAATATCACTTTGGGGTACATAATAGCTGTGACTAAAAACTTGTTTTGAGTGAGAATAAACAAACCTAGAAATATTGTTTGGAGTAAATAGTTTTGAATAAATTTTATCAAATTATTTCCTTCTAGAAGTAAAATTTGGGAAAAAATGTGTAAGGAAAATATTTCATATTTTAGTATAATGACTAAATTATTATCCTAAAATTCCTTAGTGTTAGAATTTTAGTTAGTCTTTAAAACATTATTAATAGAAGTAACATTTTTCAAGATCAATAGAAAGTTTATCCTTATCATATTTAACTTCCTCAAGGTTTTTTGAAATATAAATAATTTCAAAATATTTTTTATCAAGATATTTGGAATGTTCTGATACTTATTCTGTTAAAACATTGATTCTAGAAGTTTCTTTGTCATCATTATTCTTTACCGTACTGTTTTCATTCTCAAGAAACCTGTAAAATCTAGATACTTATCCAAAATCTGGTAGAGAATTATCCTCTTTTGAGGAGAAGTTTTCATCTAAGGATTCATAATACTTTTTATCAGGGAAATTAGTATCGAAATAGATATTGGTTAAAGATTCTATTGTGTGAACCTTAGCCATGAAACATTGGTTTTCAATAGATACTCTAGAAATAAAACCAATATTCTTCTATGCAGAATATACAATATCTAAATATTCATTAGAATATTCTCCACCAATTTCACTCCAGGTGTCATTGGATTTTAGTAATTTCTTATACTTTAACTTGTAGTATGTCAACTTATTTATTTCTGAATGCATATCCTTTCTTTATTTCCTTTTGAGCATAGGGTAGTCTGGTCTGATATGAACTGCCCTCTTGCGTTGTCAAAAAGCCATTTCTGTATCATTTTTATCCATTTTGTCTTTCTTTTCATATCTATATTAGAAATATTTCATTCCCACAAAATTTTCCTTATTCAAGAAAGATTGGATAGTTTATTCTCTAAGTGATCACTATCACTTGAGTCTGATATAATAGTATCTTTCATAGGTTTTAATCTAGTAACTCCTTTTGGAGTCTTAGATTTCATATTATTTGATTTAATAGTGAAAGAAACACTTCCATTACCATTATTTTTCTTATTTATCTCTTAATAATTATTTATCCTAGTATCATGATATATAATAGTTCCAAATAACTCACCAAGATTGATGTTTCAAACTTTTCTATTCTCATCAATCATTGTTCTTTTGGATTCCCACTCATTGGGCATAATATCTATTATCTTTTTCTATAAAAATCACATAAAAAATTCTTTTCTCACCCACATACTGAAGATTGTTGACAGTAGTAATAAATCATTGTAGAAATTTTTAAATAGGTTCTCCAAAAGGAAACATAAAACCATGATATTCAGATATAATCATAGCTATTATTGTATCAATAACCTTGGATGAGCTAAGACGTGTAACTTCTAATTTCTTCTAGATGCTATTATTAGCTTTATATGTTGAAATCTAGAAACAGATGTTCCTGGTCATAGAACATAATAAACTATTACGTACCTTAAATTTAAGTAGATATTCTTGTTTTTCTTGATTGGTGATGGTTCTAAACTCTTTTTACGGAATCTTTTAGTCTCTGATAAAATTGATGAAGTTATTAACTCCATTATTGATAAAAATGTCTTCATTATATCTCTCCATTATTCATTTCCATTACCATAAAATATTGGGGGTCTAGTAGGACTTATGTTGTCAATTGTTCCAACAATGATTCTTTTCATTCTAAAAACAAATTATTTTTTCCAAAATAGATTAGAAGAAAAATTTTATAATCAAAGTGTTTTTAATGAATATTCTAATAAAAACTTGAACAAGTATAGTTATGTAAGAAAATTTTATCAAAAAATCTTATATGGAAGCATAAGTATTTTAGAGGCCTCATTTGATACCAATTGTAGGATCAAAATTTATGTGTAGACTGCTCAATTATAAGAGGGGGTGAATCATAGGTTTAAAAACTATCATTTTTATCCTTAGGAAAATCCATTTTTAACTAACTAAACAAGATTAATTCACAATCCCTATTTAGTTATTAAAAAAGAAACAATCTTTCTTAAGATCCGATAATGTAGATGTGATAAAGAACTTATACATGTCTACTTAAGGACAGATTCTACCTTAAATCATATAGAATATAAATTATAGATTTTACAAGATTAAGAATATGTAAGAAAGATACACTTTTTAACTTAAACAAATTTTTGATGAAATAAAACATATAACAACACCATGTAAACAATTATAATAAATATTTTCACCCAAAGAGAAGTGTATCCAACAAACTTGGATAAATGTCCCTTGATTTATACATTCAAGAAAGTAGATCTTACCCACACCAGGTTAATCCTCTTATATGAATATTTGTATATTTATTTATATCCCCACAAGAACTCAATTAAGCAGTTAATTAGCACATATGTCTTCCTATCCTCAGAAGCCCTTGATTGAACATCAATAGTCGGAATTTAACTAGGAAGGTTGAACAAGATGTTCCCATCTTGAACAAGTTTATCACAACATTTGCACAAGACATAATTGAGGAGATATCTCGCGGGGTGTCACTACATTCTGGAGTTCAACCACTCTAAAAAATACGTATCCCAATTATTTCAAATGGCTGGGTATTTATAGGAAAAATCACTAACAGTCATGTTCCTCAACCAAAATTCATATTTACCTGAAATTTTAGAGGGGCCTATACAAGTGGAATTCATATAATTGTTAGTTTATAACAGGTTGTATGTAATCATTTTATATAACTAACTATGAGAAACAATGCTATTATTAAAAAACAATATCACATTTAGAGTCCAATAAAATGAAACTCTACATTAAAAAAATATGATAACTGTAAGAAAATAATTTAATCATATTCTTAAGGTATTTTATTTAAGAGTCTAAATATATGTAAAATCAGATTCTATGAAAAAATATTATTAGAGTCTTGTTTTTATGAGAATAAGATTCTAATTTCTATGAAAATCAGAGTCATATTTTTGAGAGAATCAGAGTATGATTTCTACGAGAATCAAAGTCTAATTTATGAGAGAATTAGAGTCTTATTTTTGAGAGAATAAATGTTTGATTTCCTAGAGAAAAATAGTTTGATTTCTGAGAGAATTAGAGTCTATTTTTTGATAGAATCAGAGTCTGATTTTTAAAATAATCAGAGTCTGATTTTTTTTCAGAATTAGATTCTTATTTCTGAGAGAATCTGAGTCTGATTTTTGAGAGAATCGGAGTCTGATTTATGATGAGATCAGAGTCACAATTCTAGAGAAATTGGGTTCTCAATTATAGATAAATCAGATTCTGAATTTTAGAGAAATCAGATTCTGAATTCAAGAGAAATAAGATTCTGAATTCTATAGAAATTGGATTCTAAATTCTACAGATATCAGATTCTAAATTCTAGAGAAATCAGATTCATAAGAACTATAATATTCTGAGTTATATATAAGTATTAGTTTTTTGGTTTAAGGAAAAAATGGTTAGATTTAGTTAGAAAAACATTAGATAAGGATTTGGAAACCATAGGTAAAGACAAACACATTATTGGAGAAAGAAAACTTTACTTATGAAAATGATTCTTAGATAAAGATATTTTTCCGTAAGAAAAATGTGTTTGTGATTTCCAAAACATAATAGAATGGAACAGTCATAAGGAAACATATTGACTCAATAAATCCATATTTAAAGATTAAAATTTTACTTTAGAATAAAAAATAATTATTAGGTTCATCATTATAAAAATATTCAATGTCATAATTTGATGATTGTACCTCATCAACATGATCCATAAGAATTGGTTTTACCATTTTATTTTCATTCTCAGCTTCAATGTTTGTAGTAGATTCAAAACATGATTCCGAATTAATGCTCCAGTTAGTCTTTATGACTCTATTTCATTTCCTTTAATAATAATTTTTCCTTTTAGATTTAATAACAATACATTTAGACATTGAGGTACTTATCTCCTTTCATTTATAGCATCTATATTCCTTATTTTTATTCCTCCCATTGTACAATTTAACAAATATTTTAACAAGATCTGATAATTTTTTGACTGAATCTGTATAACTTGAATTAGATTATTTACTTATAGTAGTTCTAAGTGAAGATTATTCCTTTCTAATAAAAATATCATTTTCATATTTAGCTTACATCTCTACATCATACATCATTAAGGTTATAATAAATTCTTTTATATTTAATTATTTAACTAGTGTATGTTGGTGAATAGAAACAGATATCCCATTCCACATAGAAGGTAAAAATATGAGATCTTTTAAAGAGTTATATATTTGTTTAATTGGTTCTCCAATGGAAGAAATTTCATAAACAAACTTCTATCAATATTCCATTCATCTGATTAATTCTCTCATATTCATGCATCCAAAAAGTATAACGTTTAATTTTTTTTTAGTATTGTAACTTAGTTTTCTAACATTATTAGTTCCCTCATAAGTAATAAAAATATTATTACAAATATCATATATAGTTTCATGCTATGATGATTGATTAAATTAATCATTTATTAAACCATAGAAAACAACAATCATTACTCTCAAATTGAGATCATAATCATTTTCCTAATCATCATTATATTTTTTCGGGTCACCATTATGAATTTTATATGGATTGAGTGCCATTAAATAAACTCTTATTCTAGGATTTTTCAAATAAATAATCATTATTTATTTCTAGGATTTATAATTATTATTATTTAAAAATGGAGCATATATCATCGACATACCTTATCTAAGATCATCCATTGAGAATTAATATCATCTAGATATTTAACTCTAGTTTGTTAGAACAATGAAGAAATATCTTATATTCTAAAAGAACGAAAGCCGTTAAGAAAAATATTTGGTGCTGTATTGAAAAAATATAATATCATGGATTTCTAAAAAATGAATATATTAAATGGATCCCAACCTCTGATATCACCCATTAGGTTGGAATGAAGAAGACGAAGAAATAGGGGGGGGGGGTTGTGTTCCTTTAAAAACTTGATAGAAACCAAAATTTCATCTTGAGTTTAAAATGGTCCTTTCATTATCTATTAATGATGATTGTGCAGTGTAAATAAATAAATTAAAAGAAAATAGAGTTACAATGTGGTTTAGGGAACAAGGATCCCCTAGTGCACTCCACCAACACTCTCTCTAGGAGCTTTGGAATTTTCAATAGCAAGTCTTACTTCCAATAACTTCTTGAGATGAGTGTAGGAAGTTAAAACCATATAGTAATTCCTTTTAAGATAATTTAATTCTTTTTTTATAGTGAACCAAAATAACCATGACTTAGTATGATAAGATTAAACCCCACCAATGACTGAGTACGAGATGCCACTAAAACCAAATAATATATCAAGATATTGTTGTTGAAACTACTTCAGAAAATAGTTGAAACATAAAATTAAAATTTTCTTTTATATTATAAAGAACACAACAACAACAAAAATATTCGTTAATGTCAACAGGATTTCTTTAAAAAGGAGTTGAGAAAACACTTTGTGGATGATAAAGTAGTTATGTCTCCAAACTATTTCTTTGATAACAAATTTCTCAATGTCTCCAAAGTGAATATTAGAATTCAATGACTTGTTCTTATTTTTATGACACATATATCTCTTTTTATATATTCATAATAATAATATCCATGTATATTTATAAAAGATAAACATATCGGTATTCATCGTAATGGTCAAACTTCCTCCTAGTCAAAACAGTTCTTGAAATATCACATGTTAAATAATTAATATTTTTAATTTAGAATATTCAAATAGAGTCATTACATTCAATAGAAATAGGATTTATTTAATATATTCCCAAAATTCCTTTGAATCATTATTTAAATATCTTTAAAAATATATATACTTCCTGTGATACTATTATAGAAAACATAAAAAATATCTTGAATTTAAAATATGTATTTTAAAAAGTCAAATATAGGGTATGTGCACATCAAAATAAACTTTAAATCATGGTTTAAGTGTATAGTTAATTAAAAAGGTAGGTATTATGAACCATTCATTTGTTCCTCAAAAATAGGATTGCTTCCAAAATTAGGGTTTTTGATCCAATCCTTTATTCCAAACATATGGTATACAAAACATATATTTCAATTGAAACATAAGGTATAAACAATGTTTCTAGATTACCTGAAAACCCCATCTAGCGTACTTTTCTTTTGAGAAAATAAATATCCTCCCCTGGATTAAATACCAAATATTATTATAGAATAAAAAAAGATTCTGGTAATTAATATCATGAAATCCAGTTGATGTAACTTTATTAAAGATATAAATTTGGGTGTTTGTGAGTGTCAAAATCAAAAGAAAAATTATAAAATTATTGAATTAAAATGTTCTAAATAAAATTTTCTTTTATAGTAATTGTATTGACCCTTAAAGAGTAAATTTTTAGTTATCATAATAATCATCCAAAGACTTAATATAGGGTTATAAAAAATGATAAGGGTGAAAACCAAACCTAAAATCATATAATTTTTATTGGATGAGATTATTGATACTCATACTCATCATATAATTTAATTATATTAATTTTATCCGTTTTAACTTAATAATTTAATAATATTAATTTAATACTTTCATAAATTCCAAGAAGGTCCCACCCCTCATTATAAAAATGTACCCACTCTCCCACTCCTTAAACACTTCAAGATCCTTTTTGTTAACACAATACCTTCCAAAATACATTCCTATAATCCCTAAAATCATTTTATAGGTACTATTTTAGGTATAATATCAACCCAAGTGGGCTTAAGGTGTAAATAAAATTAGATTTTTAGATGAATAGATATATATTTAGCTGAATGTTTTAGTTTTATTTCCTCTTCAACCTACATGATAAATTCTTCAACCATGTTGATATAATAATTCAATTATCCCCAATATACTAATATGTAATTTTTAATGTTTTATAACCTATATACATCTCCTTAGTCCATTAAATGGGAAACTAAACCATCGTTCGTGTATATGGTGGATTATCATCTCACGAACCGATGTAACACGTTTCCCATCACCACCTCTCACAGTGGAAAAATGATGTATTTAATTTATATATATTATATTAATGAATTATCTAAATTTATATAAAGATAATATATTTTCTATTTTCTTACTTTTCCATTCACTAAAAATGAAAATGATGTTCATGTGTACATATGGACTACTACCTATATGATGTGATGTGATTTGTTTTTCATCAACACATACTATGGATAAAATATTCATATATATATATATACATATTCTTATTTAAAAAGGTAATATGATATTTATTATATAATTATAATTATTTTATGATAAAATTACTCTTACCTTATTTCCATCATAATCGTTGAAAAATCAAAACATTACTCATGCATACGTATGGCCTACCATTTAGCGGTCTAGAATTACTTCCAGTGGACTACAATTGATACCTATCAGGGCACTCCATGGGCGGCTACACCCCCTGGGCGGGACACACCACCATCCCCAGTGGCAGCCATTTCCTCATGAAGCCCTTGGGCGGAGAGCCATGCTTCGTCCAACGCTCACATGTGAGAGTTCCCAAGGATCAGATACATTCCTACCTCCTTTGCCTCTGATACCAACTGTAGAGACCCGTATCTTGACGTACATGGACATTACATTACTTTTGCGGAATACTTGGTACATAACAAAACACACACACAAGGATCGTAATAGTTTAGTGTCTTTGGAAACTCGGAACATAATCTTCTAATCGTGGTGAAAGATCTTCAACATCTCCCATAAAGATCTTCCTTTTTTTTACCTAAAACCTTTCTTTATATCATGGGGAAAAGAAAACATAAAAGGGTGAGCTCAAATGCTCAGCAAGGGCAAATAAAGGAAATAAAAATCATATCATATCTTTTTGAAAATCAAAACCTGCAAAAGAGATCATAATATCTTATCATGGAATAAATCATAGAAGTGAAAATGAGATCCCCATAATCATAACATAAAACTTGAAACTTTGTGGCATGCACACATAATCATGGAAAATCATTTCTTGTTAGTCATGAATCATTGCCAAGACTATCTTAGTGGACAAAGTCCCTTTCTGAACCGAGTTCACTCCTCGTTTCAGTCCTGTATCACTGAACCGAAATAACCTTCCGTTCCAGCCATGTCTATCTCATGAGATATAAAATCATTACCCAATGCATTGGAGGGAGATATAGGTCCCACCCATCTTATAATGAATCCTTTCTTATGTGTGCCACATAATCATAAATCATACATCATCGCATAACACATGTAACAAAAATGGGATTCTTGAAACATCATGATATCATAAATCAATTCATATAAGATAAAGGAATTCATAAAAATAATTCCATCACAACATGATCAAATCAATGTAATAATAGGGATAAAAACAGAACCCTTTATTATCTTAGATGGAAAATAATTTTGATAAAACACTTGAACTCCATTCTTGAGGAAAATATCCTTTCTTCTTCAAAAACATTTTGTCTTTCTTAACATGTCAAACAACTTTAAACTAAAAGAAGTTGATTAAAAATAAACTTGAAAACTTTTAAAGGAAGCTTCTTGGAAATAATGTATTAAAAATCCATTCATGCCGTATAAGTTAAAAAAAACATTCTTCTCGTACTTTTGTCGAAAAAGTCAAGAAGTACCTCATACGAAAAACGACAAAAGATTCCTTTCATACATATTAATAAAAACTCACCGAAGGGTAAAAATGGATTTAAACAATTTTAGTTGGATGGAAATAATATTACATATTGATGAAACATGGATTTGGATGATAAAATACACCCCAGTAAATACTTACGAATAAACAATCTCGGATAAAAATGAGATTGTGATATTTCCCTTACCTTAGGTCCGATTTGCTTTGTTCGTGTCCGAAGCTCCTGTATAATGGTTTAAATAATGTTATTGACTTATTACAGAATCATACATATTGATATGATATCATATATGGTCATATTATTAGCTTCTTGTTAGTAATATTTCATTGTTACTTGTTACTCGGGTCTTTATAACTTTTTAATCTTATGCGTGTTTTGTCGAATAAATTCTTATTCTTATCTTTAGGTTATAGATAATTCATTTACAGAATGGTATTAGTGTAGTATATACCATATTCATTCATTCAATTAATTTATATAATCATTATGAAATGAAGATCATGTAGAACGAGTCGCATCACATCGTGGAGACGGTATTCCGTACGTACGCACGAGTGATGATATCGTTCCTATGATCGTGGAATTGTATTGGAGTACATATATATATTATTTCAGTATCAATATTACTTCATAATAATCATATATAGTTACTCATTACACCATTTATACCCATCCTTGTAAGGTGATGGTGGAAAAATAGATTACACCACGGCGTGGAGACGGTATTCCGTACGTACGCACGTGCGGTGATTTCATTTTTCCGTAGGATGGATAGAAGGTGAATTAGGGTTGTTCCATATTTATAATAACATATCAGTATGTAAGTAATACTGATGTTATTACTTTATCATTAAACAAATAAAGAAGAAGAAGTTGAAGAAGAAAGAAATTGAAAAGATCGGTAATGGATATTACCTCTTCTTTGGAACGCCTCTTTGAATCCTCCACTTAAGGAACTAAGATTGGTCTTTGGAGAAGACCAGGACCTATAGGATTATTCTAGGGAAGTGGAGAGGAAAAAATGGCAGGGTTTGGCCGAGCTTGAGTGCTCAAATTGGTGTGAGGAGGAGGGGGAGGAGGTGTCATTTTATAAGGGAGGAGAGGGGCACCTTAGGAATACCTCAAAATATTATTTTATATTAATGTCAAAATCGGTTTATAATGGTTCCAAATGGTCTTATTTCGAATATAAAGTGGGGATGGGTCGAAATCCTATCAACTAATAGGATTTAGACAAGTTTAGGGTATTATTTTAACCTTATCAATTAGATTTAACTCTAAGTTAAATAATTTAACTTTTACCATGTCTTTTTGTTTTCTTTCACTATATGGTTAATACACTTACTATAACATGCCAAACGAACCCCAAATTGTTTATTATTAATATATATATCCTTATCTAAGTCATTTGGCCGAACCTTAGATTTTTAGGAATAAAATAACAATTAATAATATAATATTTGATTTAAAAACTATTTTGTGTCAATTTTGACACTATTTGATATATGATTTTTGTGAAAGTCGTAACAGAATTATATGTTCGAACCAAGTTGATTAAATCAACATTAATATATCATAGTAACCTAGAAAATTAGTGTAATTCATAAAAAGTCTCAAATTACATTTATTTTGGTTTTTATAACATCAATTATGTCAATATTTCATTAATAAGATAATTACTGCATCATCATTGTGTCATAAATAAATTAAATTATTTAATGTCTAAAAATTACAAATAAAATACCATTATGTAGGAAATATTTTTATATTTCTAATGAATATTTATAGTCTAATTTATCTTATGTATAACCCCATATTAAAAATGATTTACTTATTAAACTTTGATTTTAACTATTTTAACCCTTCTTTAAATAAATTAATAATAAATGTCCTAATCTAATCCAAGTGGGCCTAAATGGTCATATTTTATTCCTAAGTTTGTTTTTGGTCGAATTAAACTTGTCCAATAGAATTAGGACATGTGTTAGGGTAATATTAATATCATATTTACCCTTAGTTACCCTATTTACTATTAACCGCGGTAAAAAAAGTAAAAAGTTACTATTCACCAAAAAAATTATTTTTATCTCATTGAACCACATTTTACTTACTGATATCAACCGTGTCTGTCGGATTTTCGAAATTCCATTCACAGAAGTGGTAAAATTAAGTTTTATGCAAAATTCAGTTTTTAACCTACCACTTAGTAGTTTCACTATTCATCAAAAATTGATGTTTTTCAGAACAATGCCAAAATTTCATCCTAAGCTAAATTTCATATTCCGAATTCAAAAATGAAGTCTATTTTACCATATTCATAACATAGATGTTGCATTAATTAATTTTATAATTAAATCCCGCTGTTAAAACAAATAGCGTGTTTTTAAGAAACAATATCTATCAAAAGATTGACACTTGTTTATGTCTGGTTTAAATGTGAAATTACATCCAATGACCAACATTGTATTAAATTGTAAAAATATATTCTAAATATATTTTAAAACCACTCAAATTAATGTTTTATAACTATTAATTATTTCGATTAAAAAAAGTTGTTTTTAATTATAATTTAGTAATTTTCACTATTCATCAGAATATGAAAGTTATATGAAAAGTACCAAAATTTCACCTTAGGCAAAATTCGATACTCCGAATCCAAAAATGAAGTTCATTTTGAAAAATAAGATTTACAGAATTTCAAAAAGTGGTTATTACTATTCATAACGACTAGTTTTAATAATATTTTAATAGAATATCGTTGTTTAGTGAAACTCAGTATTGCGTACTACACACGCTATCGAGGAAGGTTGTGATTGCGTGTAATGCAAGGCAAGTAAAGGATGCGTGTTGTGCAAGCTCCTTTTGGTGTAGCGTACAACACAATACATTAGTGAAATAAAAAAGAATATTTTTCATAAAATCTCGGGCTGTTACATTCTACCCCCCTTAAAATGAATTTCGCCCTCGAAATTCGTCGGGGTTATAAATTGTTTACTATTTGAAAGTTTCTTTGATAGAAACCCACATCGTAAAAAGGAATACCAAAACTTGGCTTTAAAAACTAAAGTATGAAATGTAATGATTACCCAAATAAACTAATCACTGGGTTTCCACATCGGTGAAATTATGGATATGGAAGAGAAATCTAACCATCATGTTCTGATGGAGAGTGGTAGAGAACATGGCTATGGAAAAGCCAACAATCACAAAGCCATAAATTTGTGACGATCTAAGGTACCATCTGATTCATCAGATATAAGATCACTAGAACATCATTTTTGGTTTTCAAGATCGTTTCCCTAAAGTTAAAGAATTTCAATTAGAATAAATACTTACTTTATTTTGGTACAATCTCGCTGTTGTTCGTGCCTTTAACAATTTCCACTTCATATCTTAAATAAATGAAGTTGAATTTGTTATTCGTGAAGTGTTAGCAGATCTTGTGATAGAATGACGGGTCATTCCATCTGTCTCAAACAAAAGGTTAGCAAAAAAGATTATATACATAAGTCGATCTATAGTGAGATTAATCATATATGGTTCCTAAAATGGACTTATACATCATATGTCATATAGCTTAATATAATAAAACTAATTTCTACTAAACAGGGACTTCCTGTAGGCCAGTGGTAGGCGATAAAGGCCAGTCGCACTTCGGTTGTGGGTTCGATTCCCATGGCCTTGTCCGAAGCGATGGGCTGTCGCCCGTCCTGCACGTTGTCCTTTTTCTAAAACTATATTACTATAACATCCCATCAATAATATCAAAAGTTCTATCCTTAAACAATACTAACTTATGTCCAACATAATCCATTCCAATCTTTAGGCTTATTCATAATACTGCAGTCCACTCTCATAATATAGTGAAAACGATTCTCAGAGATTTAATACCATCGTTGATCCCCATATATCATAATATATGTTTTGTTGGTCACATTCCAAATATTCAAAGGCCTTAATCACGTATTCTCTTGAATACCCATTGAACCTTAGTGAAAACATGAATGCTGTAAAAAGTTAATTATATATACTCAAACTATGATATCACTTAGTCCTTATATCAACCATGAGCTCATGAATACAATCAAACATCTCATTATCTTCTTATCCTTTCATTATGCACTTATCATCTACTTTCCAAAAGTATCTGAATAACCTTTCATGGTTACTGGTACCATTCATCATACACTTTCAAAACTTAAGGAAAGACAACAGTGTAACAATCCTTTGATGTCTCCTTATTCCATGAGATTACTTATACAACATTACACATGATAAACATGTAATCATTCCACTACATTCTTATACCATTGATCGAGCTTCAACATTTCTTTCATCTCACATATCATTTGTAGTTTCTTCATCATCATCAACATAAATACTTCCCATACGACCATACTGATTCTCTTCATGAGACTTTCCCTTAGGGCATTGGTTTGCATAATGCCCGTACATTCCACATTTAAATCATTTAACCATTGTTGATGTCGTAGCAATACCATTATCCTAATCCATGGTGTTAACTGAACCTTTTCCTTTGCACTTACATGCTTTGTGTCCTTCTTTTCCACACCCAAATCATCTTCCAGTTCCTTTTAAACATTCTCCTTGATTCCTTTTCCCACATGAATTACATAGGGGAAATTGAACTTTCTTTCCTCTATGATCATCATGAAACTCCATCTTTCTCTTATTAGCCGAGTCAGGAAACTTACCAAATTTTACTTTATTGATCATATTATGAGATTGATGATTCGGCATAATAATGATTTTTGGACTTCCAAATCCCATTTCATTATGAAGAATATCATTCCATTGTCCATCACATCCTCCATTATTGTGAATCATCTTGTTTCCAGCCATTTTCTAAAACCCAAAAAGAATAGTGTGAGAGGCAAAAATCATGCTAGGGAAAACAACATAATAAAGGGGGAGTACCTTCAATATCTAACATCTTAGGTTTAATTCTAAGATCGTTACCATAGTTCTAGGACTATCCTATACGTATACGTATCCTTAAGGACATCCCTAGACATACCTTAGAAATATCTCTAGGGATCTCACTAACGTTTTCACATCCTAGTTTCCAAAGGTTGACTAAACCTTTCCTCTGATACCAACTATAGCGGTCTAGAATTACTTCCAGTGGACTACAATTGATACCTATCAGGGCACTCCATGGGCGGCTACACCCCCTGGGCGGGACACACCACCATCCCCAGTGGCAGCCATTTCCTCATGAAGCCCTTGGGCGGAGAGCCATGCTTCGTCCAACGCTCACATGTGAGAGTTCCCAAGGATCAGATACATTCCTACCTCCTTTTCCTCTGATACCAACTGTAGAGACCCGTATCTTGACGTACATGGACATTACATTACTTTTGCGGAATACTTGGTACATAACAAAACACACACACAAGGATCGTAATAGTTTAGTGTCTTTGGAAACTCGGAACATAATCTTCTAATCGTGGTGAAAGATCTTCAACATCTCCCATAAAGATCTTCATTTTTTTACCTAAAACCTTTCTTTATATCCTGGGGAAAAGAAAACATAAAAGGGTGAGCTCAAATGCTCAGCAAGGGAAAATAAAGGAAATAAAAATCATATCATATCTTTTTGAAAATCAAAACCTGCAAAAGAGATCATAATATCTTATCATGGAATAAATCATAGAAGTGAAAATGAGATCCCCATAATCATAACATAAAACTTGAAACTTTGTGGCATGCACACATAATCATGGAAAATCATTTCTTGTTAGTCATGACTCATTACCAATACTATCTTAGTGGACAAAGTCCCTTTCTGAACCGAGTTCACTCCTCGTTTCAGTCCTGTATCACTGAACCGAAATAACCTTCCGTTCCATCCATGTCTATCTCATGAGATATAAAATCATTACCCAATGCATTGGAGGGAGATATAGGTCCCACCCATCTTATAATGAATCCTTTCTTATGTGTGCCACATAATCATAAATCATACATCATCGCATAACACATGTAACAAAAATGGGATTCTTGAAAAATCATGATATCATAAATCAATTCATATAAGATAAAGGAATTCATAAAAATAATTCCATCACAACATGATCAAATCAATGTAATAATAGGGATAAAAACAGAACCCTTTATTATCTTAGATGGAAAATAATTTTGATAAAACACTTGAACTCCATTCTTGAGGAAAATATCCTTTCTTCTTCAAAAACATTTTGTCTTTCTTAACATGTCAAACAACTTTAAACTAAAAGAAGTTGATTAAAAATAAACTTGAAAACTTGTAAAGGAAGCTTCTTGGAAATAATGTATTAAAAATCCATTCATGCCGTATAAGTTAAAAAAAACATTCTTCTCGTACTTTTGTCGAAAAAGTCAAGAAGTACCTCATACGAAAAACGACAAAAGATTCCTTTCATACATATTACTAAAAACTCACCGAAGGGTAAAAATGGATTTAAACAATTGTAGGTGGATGGAAATAATATTACATATTGATGAAACATTGATTTGGATGATAAAATACACCCCAGTAAATACTTACGAATAAACAATCTCGGATAAAAATGAGATTGTGATATTTCCCTTACCTTAGGTCCGATTTGCTTTGTTCGTGTCCGAAGCTCCTGTATAATGGTTTAAATAATGTTATTGACTTATTCCAGAATCATACATATTTATATGATATCATATATGGTCATATTATTAGCTTCTTGTTAGTAATATTTCATTGTTACTTGTTACTCGGGTCTTTATAACTTTTTGTTCTTATGCGTGTTTTGTCGAATAAATTCTTATTCTTATCTTTAGGTTATAGATAATTCATTTACAGAATGGTATTAGTGTAGTATATACCATATTCATTCATTCAATTCATTTATATAATCATTATGAAATGAAGATCATGTAGAACGAGTCGCATCACATCGTGGAGACGGTATTCCGTACGTACGCACGAGTGATGATATCGTTCCTATGATCGTGGAATTGTATTGGAGTACATATATATATTATTTCAGTATCAATATTACTTCATAATAATCATATATAGTTACTCATTACACCATTTATACCCATCCTTGTAAGGTGATGCTGTAAAAATAGATTACACCACGGCGTGGAGACGGTATTCCGTACGTACGCACGCGCGGTGATTTCATTTTTCCGTAGGATGGATAGAAGGTGAATTAGGGTTGTTTCATATTTATAATAACATATCAGTATGTAAGTAATACTGATGTTATTACTTTATCATGAAACAACTAAAGAAGACGAAGTTGAAGAAGAAAGAAATTGAAAAGATCGGTAATGGATATTACCTCTTCTTTGGAACGCCTCTTTGAATCCTCCACTTAAGGAACTATGATTGGTCTTTGGAGAAGACCAGGACCTCTAGGATTATTCTAGGGAAGTGGAGAGGAGAAAATGGCAGAGGGTGGACGAGCTTGAGTGCTCAAATTGGTGTGAGGAGGAGGGGGAGGAGGTGTCCTTTTATAAGGGAGGAGAGGGGCACCTTAGGAATACCTCAAAATATTATTTTATATTAATGTCAAAATCGGTTTATAATGGTTCCAAATGGTCTTATTTCGAAGCTAAAGTGGGGATGGGTCGAAATACTATCAACCAATAGGATTTAGACAAGTTTAGGGTATTATTTTAACCTTATCAATTAGATTTAACTCTAAGTTAAATAATTTAACTTTTACCATGTCTTTTTGTTTTCTTTCACTATATGGTTAATACACTTACTATAACATGCCAAACGAACCCCAAATTGTTTATTATTAATATATATATCCTTATCTAAGTCATTTGGCCGAACATTAGATTTTTAGGAATAAAATAACAATTAATAATATAATATTTGATTTAAAAACTATTTTGTGTCAATTTTGACACTATTTGATATATGATTTTTGTGAAAGTCATAACAGAATTATATGTTCGAAAAAAGTTGATTAAATCAACATCAATATATCATAGTAACCTAGAAAATTAGTGGAATTCATAAAAAGTCTCAAATTACATTTATTTTGGTGTTTATAACATCAATTATGTCAATATTTCATTAATAAGATAATTACTGCATCATCATTGTGTCATAAATAAATTAAATTATTTAATGTCTAAAAATTACAAATAAAATACCATTATGTAGGAAATATTTTTATCTTTCTAATGAATATTTATAGTCGAATTTATCTTATGTATAACCCGATATTAAAAATGATTTACTTATTAAACTTTGATTTTAACTATTTTAACCCTTCTTTAAATAAATTAATAATAAATGTCCTATTCTAATCCAAGTGGGCCTAAATGGTCATATTTTATTCCTAAGTTTGTTTTTGGTCGAATTAAACTTGTCCAATAGAATTAGGACATGTGTTAGGGTAATATTAATATCATATTTACCCTTAGTTACCCTATTTACTATTAACCGCGGTAAAAAAAGTAAAAAGTTACTATTCACCCAAAAAAATTTTTTATCTCATTGAACCACATTTTACTTACTGATATCAACCGTGTCTGTCGGATTTTCGAAATTCCATTCACAGAAGTGGTAAAATTAAGTTTTATGCAAAATTCAGTTTTTAACCTACCACTTAGTAGTTTCACTATTCATCAAAAATTGATGTTTTTCAGAACAATGCCAAAATTTCATCCTAAGCTATATTTCATATTCCGAATTCAAAAATGAAGTCTATTTTACCATATTCATAACATAGATGTTGCATTAATTAATTTTATAATTAAATCCCGCTGTTAAAACAAATAGCGTGTTTTTAAGAAACAATATCTATCAAAAGATTGACACTTGTTTATGTCTGGTTTAAATGTGAAATTACATCCAATGACCAACATTGTATTAAATTGTAAAAATATATTCTAAATATATTTTAAAACCACTCAAATTAATGTTTTATCACTATTAATTATTTCGATTAAAAAAAGTTGTTTTTAATTATAATTTAGTAATTTTCACTATTCATTAGAATATGAAAGTTATCTGAAAAGTACCAAAATTTCACCTTAGGCTAAATTCGATACTCCGAATCCAAAAATGAAGTTCATTTTGAAAAATAAGATTTACAGAATTTCAAAAAGTGGTTATTACTATTCATAACGACTAGTTTTAATAATATTTTAATAGAATATCGTTGTTTAGTGAAACTCAGTATTGCGTACTACACACGCTATCGAGGAAGGTTGTGATTGCGTGTAATGCAAGGCAAGTCAAGGATGCGTGTTGTGCAAGCTCCTTTTGGTGTAGCGTACAACACAAGACATTAGTGAAATAAAAAAGAATATTTTTCATAAAATCTCGGGCTGTTACATACCATCTCCATGATTATAATGTGGTTTCTTTTTTGTAACCACATTTCATGGATAGTTATAAAATAATAATAGATATATATAAATGATAATTTTTTTATTATTATTGTAATTTTTATTATTTTGGATATGATGAAATAATAACCACTGTAACTCTACTCAACCTACCGAAGTCATTTTGGATATATTAGTGGAAAATCATTAAAACATCTGATGTTAAATTTATTGATTAAGTAATTGAACATAACATGGAATAAAATAAAACAAAAGGAATAATAAAATATTAAAAAAATATTAATAATGTATCTAATTAACATATTCTTATTAATCGGGAGGATAAAGAATGTACATGATGAGTCATACTGGAGGCAAGGGACATATTACTTTAAGAATCTCATTTTAAATGTATTAATGATTTATTTTCTAAATATTTCTCTTATATGTCCATATTATTAAAAAAAATTAAAGATGTATTTATATGGATGTGAATTAATAATAAAGGAACATTTATATCACTTTTTATAAAAGAAAATTTTTACATATTTTATATAGAACATTTTGACAAAAAAACAAAAAGGAATGTTTTACATTAATGTATAAGGAATCATTGGTTTTTGTTTCTATAATAACTATTATTTTATGATCTTATTCTATAAAAATATTTAATTTTTTTCAATGAAAACACATATTTTTATTTTTTTGAGTGTTTTCAAAAATGGTTTTAAATGGAATGGATATTTAGATATCTAGAAATTCCTTCTTATGGGTTAAAAGAATATTTTTATGAGTGTAATGTTGTAAACTACAAGATTTTATATATTATGATATTGTGATGATTCATGGGAATTTTTTATGATGATGGTTGGTTTTATTATAATAAAGGATTGGTGGGTCTATAACATCTCTTTAATTCATTGGGTATGTTTTATATTGGCGGTTGACCGTGAAGGTTATTCTATTTATAACCATAAAGGTCATTACATTTGTAACTATGCAGGTTATTAAATATTCAACCGTTAAGGTTATTCCATATGTAATTTAGAAGGTTAAACCATTTTCAAGAGTGATATGAAAATTATTCATCAAGTTACTTACATTATTTATTTATGATTGATATAGTTAAATTGAAAATCTTATGCTATTTACAATTAATCTAAGGTGATTATGATTAAAGAAATGTATTTTCTACTTATTAAGGGAGTAAATTATAACATTGTGAATATGTTTTCATGAAATGTTAATGTTTTAAAGGAAAAATTTATGATTTTTATTGTTCATATAATATTTTTTGTAATTTTTTTTGTGAAAATATTTAGTTTTAAAAAAAGATTTCTTGAGTAGGAAATGTTTTACTTTGAGTTCAAAGTTTATTTTGAAAAAGAAATTATTTTGAGTATTTATGGAATAAATAGTTTCATTTTTTACACACAATGCTGATATATTTGTGAACATAAAATTTTTTAAAGTAATTTTCATAGGTTTTAAAGAATATTAGAAAATTTAACATCATCCATGTTCAAGATATGGAAGTTACATTGAATGAAGCAAGAATATATTTATAATGAACTTGTTTTCTGTGAAAAATGGATAATTTGTAGAAATTACCATAATAAAATAGTTTTTCATAATTATATGATACTCTTAAACTAAATTTTCCTTAGGTATGTAAGTGACAGAATATTTTTTTATGATTTTATATGTTTTGGATAGTTTAAATTATGACACATTTTTTGGTATCAATATCATAAATTTATTGTTTATGATTTTAGGTCCCAATTCGAGAGTGTGGGTCTTAAGATATTATAACAACTATTAAATAGTAACATGTTAATTAATAATTGATTTCATAATGATAGAATTTATAATTATAGACATCTGAGACTTACTATTAAGGCCTTGTGCAAAGACGTCCAAAATAAACAGTCAAGGCCTTATCCCAAGACATATGACATAAATGTGTAAGGAATCAACCAAATACCCAATATTGTTTCTATCATTTGACCTACTTATGCATGGAGGGGATATATAATTTTTCACCAACCTATCAATTAAAAATTCCAATGCATTCATCATACGACTACACTATACAACTAAATCAATATTCCTTTAAAAAATAATTGTCTATATTGGAAGAATTTGCATGAAAAATATCAATAATTTCCCTAATAAAAGTAATCATAAACCATATAAATAAATATTATGGATGGTATCATTAGATTATACTCTAAATAAATCATAATATTTAGTATAGGATATTGACGAAATCAAATACATTCAAAATATTAATAGAAAAAATACTGCTTTTCACATTGAAATCTTTTATTTATAATAAACAAATTCACCAATATTGAGGAAAATATTTTATTTGGCTATGATATTTTAAAAATTTAATGTAATCTTAAAAAAATGATCATTCATGATTTTAGGAAATTTCTTTCATGATGTATTTTTAAATAAAAACATTTCCCACTTTTATAAAACGGCAAAAAGTGCCTCCTTAGAAAAAATGACAGAATATTCCATTGAAAAAATTTTATAAAAAGAAAAAATTTGTTAAAATATTATTTCATAAATAAATTTATAATATTTAAAACATTATTTTAGACATTTTAAGGAAAATATGGTTATGGAAGAGAAATATTATCTACCGAGTAAAAAGACAATGTCAAATTTACTTAAAAATGATTTTTTTATCTTGGGTACATAAAGAGAGGGAGATAAAAGGGAAAAATTATTTTAAATAAATAAATATATTTTAATAATATATATTGGGATTAATATATAAATATCAAATAATACCCATATTTGAGACTTATAAAAAAACAATATAGAATAATGATGATATTGTAAAATAAACCATTGCATTAGGTCATATTTCTTTCATACATGTTCAAATCCACAGTACAATAAAAATATATGTATTATAAATATATTTAAGAACCGTAATAATATATATCATAACCTATAATATTTAATTATAATCTTTTATCTCCTATTTGTTATCAATTCTTTGTTAGAGATCGTTGTTTCAGGTAATAACTACTTCTTTTTTCATATTTGTTTTAGTTTGGAAGTTTTGGTCATTTTAAATTGATCACAATTAAATAATTTAATTTTTTTTAACAAAGATATAAATATCATATATATTAAATATATATATATATATATATTAATCCATAAAACATTAATATAGAAGAATGAATTATAATGTTCATGGAGATGATAGGTCGTACATACACATTAACATTGTTTTAGCATTTTGATGGATGATTAAAAAGGTAAAGAATAAATAACCTTAAAAAAAGTTATTATATCATGTACGTCATATATATTTATTAAATCTACCCTTATTGTCATCCATATAAAAATAAAATGAAAAACGAGTCACATCGCTTTTTGGAGGTGGTAGTCCACACGTACGCATGAGCATCATTATCATTTTTAATTTCATTTGAAAGTGGGAAGAAAATGGTTGTTTCATAATAATAATAAAATTTTAGTATATTTAAGATATTTAATTTATTATTTTTTGATAAAGACTATAGATCTAGTGGAGTTAAAATAATAATAAAATCCAATGTGATTGGTTAAGAAGGTTACCTCATCCTTGAAATAATTAGTTTATATTTCCTCTTAATGACCCTATGATTGATCTTTTAGAAATAAAATCACACCTATAATGTGGATAAGTTTGTTTATAATAGACTTTTTTTTTTTTATTCTAGTTTTCTAAAGATGGTGTAATTAAGGGAGGGTAGTGCTGTCCTTTTATAAGGGATGGAAATTACACACTTAGAATTACAAAAAAAAGATTAAAATATAAATAATACATTCTGAATACACATTCCTAAAAATAAATATATAATAATATATAAGGTATAATATTTCTTCAATATCATTAAATAAGAAAATTTGGATAGTTTTTGGTGGTATTTTGAACCTTATATTTTTGTTTACCCCATTAGTTAACCCATTTTAACCTTATCTGTGGTAACATATTTTTCACTCTTAAAGTGTTATAATTTTACTTATAAGGATACAATAGAATCATAAATGGAAAAGGAATTAAATTTTAGATCATTTATTTTCCTTTTTCTTTTCTATTCCAAAATTTTGATAGTTTTTAAATAATTTAATAAAATGTTATTTTTCCTAAAATATCATTAATGTTATTATTGAAACTATTCATTTAATTTGTCTCTAAAGACACCAATAAGATAATGGAATTAGAATATAATATTCTAAACCATAATTAATATGTTATATTATTCTACAATTTTTTTGACATAACAACTCAATCAAATTATATTATTTTTAATATGTTAAAAAATCATTTTTCATTATTTTTTCTATTAATTAAAGAAATATCGTGTTAGTGTTGCGTAAGAATTTAAGGAAATCATATATTCACTAAAATTTAGAAATAAATTATCATCATGAATATAATTTCATTATTCTAAAAAAAAACATTTTATATTCATTCACAACATTCTTTTTTCCCTCTATGAACACATAAGAGACATTTAAAAGTAAGAGAGTGACATTTTGTATATTCCTTTGCATTAAATATTATATCGGTAAATTTCCTTGAAAATTTTCCCTTAAACTATTAAATTTAAATAATAAGGTTATAAGGGCAAAATTTAAATTATAAAATAAAAATTAATATGAAAAAGACTGATGTTAACACTTAATTTTATCCAAGGTTAACATAATTTACACTTTACTGATGTGATAAATTTTTTTATAGTTACTATTTATAATGACAAAAAATAGAAGGGACATATTTAAAAAATTAAGCCTTATTATTCCAAATATTATATCAATTTTTCATGAATATATCTCCATCAGTGTTAGAAATCAATTTTAAAATAAGTGATCAAAACGTGATGGGAACCTATTTTTAGAAAAACATTTCTTTTATTTATATAACTAGATTTATTCTTATCCCATGCCAATATAAATATTTTATGAATATTAAAAATATTTATTCAGTATATAATATATAAATTTCATTAAAATACTTCACCAATATTGATTATTTTAATTAATAAATAGCACATTGTGCACATAAAATATTTTTTTAGAAAAACCCACATTTACCTTGAAATGATTTTTATTCTAATTTATAATCAATTGAAAACTAATTAATTCATTGTAAACCATGATTTTTACATAATTCAGTTATTCCTATTCCTAACCACCGACTTAAATTTCTACTTTATAATGGTGACATAATATTTTAGTATTATATCATGGCTTGTTTTAACTTTGTGTGGTTTGTAGCGCAAGCTATCAAAGAAATTAATTTTACTTAAAAATAAAAATATCATAAAATCTTGTTGTGTTATAATATTCATAGATAATTTAGTACATAATAATTCTTCAGGAGATTTGATGAATTTATAAATTTTTTCTAGATATAATAGAGTTGGAAGTGCTAAAATCAAATAAAATATTAACAATTCTATATTTTAGGACAAGTGTACCTTTAAAAATTTTATTTTAGTGACCAAATTTAATATCTGTGATAACATAGGCTTTCCTTTATTACCTTATCTTAGAAGTTTATTTATTTATTTTATTTCCATCATCCCTTTGATTGGGGAATTGATTTTTATAATGTCCAAAATACGTTCCTTTTTAAAAATAGAGTGTGGGTAGTGCATTAGCTCGAACTATTTTTCCTTAGTTTCATTGACCAACCACTTTAACTTATTTTCATAATCACTATCATGAGGAATAGATCTACCATAGGAAAAAACATCTCAATTCTTTGAGTAAATTTAAAAGATGCTTCCCACAATATTATTGGTAAAGAGGGTCCCTAGTTTCCATTTCCACCATAATTACACATTGAACAATTTATTAATAAATACCAAAGTCTCTTATAGATAATTCCATTAAAATAAGTGGTTTTAGTTTACAAAAGGATCATATGATCTTACTCTCAGGGTTTATAATAAAACTTTAGGCCTATAGTTTTATAATTATTAAGTATTCCTCATAAGTTCTAGTGGAATCAAGATAATTTTATTTCAAATCTATGAATTCTCAATCTATTTTTGTGTGAAGAGTTTGAAGAAAATATTTGGTTAAGAATGTAACATCCCAGGTAATTAAAGAATAAAAAATTTTCATATTTATTAATATTTACGAATTAAATATTAATTTTAATTAAAAGGGGTTTCTACGTTCGATAGCGTACTCGATACGCAACGATGAGTTTCTTTGAAAACTTACGTTGCACACAAGTAATAAAATAATATTATTTTAAATGTTAGTTAAAAAGTTGCCGTTGTACTAGCGGGAATGGATATAAATAACTAAAATATGATTATATATGTTTTTAAATGTTTTTACATTTACCCAATAAAAGATAAAGGCTTAAAATACGGAAAGAGTTCAATTTTAGGCATTTATACCCCAATTTTCACTAAGGGTTCACTTATCACCTTTTGACGGCGAACCGTCATTAAATATAGTTTTGATCAATCTTATAAATTCTATTGGACCAAAAAATAACTCTTCTTTAGAATCGGGACGTCAAAATTTACTTTGTGTAAATTTTTGGTACCTTTCCGATAAAGTTCATTTTTTTAATGAATAGTGTAAAATGTTCTATTTTAATTCAAAACCTCTTTTTAATCTAATTTATTTATATTATTAGATTATATTTTGAATTGTTTTTAATGTGAGATTAGAAAATATTTTTACCATTAAATCCAATAGTGGTCGTTGGAATTAATTTCACTTTGAAATCAGACTTAAACAAGTGTCAATCTTTTGGTACTTATTGTTTCATAAAAACACGCTATTTGCTCTGACATCGGGAATTAATTATTAAATTAATTAATGTGACTTATATGTTTTGAATTTTGTAAAATAGACTTCATTTTTGAATTTGTAATATCAAATATAGCTTAGGGTGAATTTTTGGTAATTTTCTGAAAAACTTCAATTTTTGATGAATAGTGAAACCACTAAGTGGTAATTATAAAAACTGATTTTCCATTTAAATGAAATTTTGCAATCATTGTGTTTTGATTTTCAAAAATACTACATACATGGTTTTCATTAAGAAGTAAAATGTGGTTCATTTAGATTAAAATAATTTTTTGGTGAATAGTAACTTATTAAGTTTTTAATCGCGATTAGAGGCAATTAGTGTAGTTTAAGGTAAAAATAATGCTTTAATAAAATGAGATGAGATTGAAACATGTCCTAACCCTATTGGTTGTTTCATGGCCGACCAATACAACCCATGGGTCGATTTAGGGGACCCCATGGAGCCACTTCGGTGAGATAATGACTTTAATGCCTTTTTTTTAAAGAAAAGTAAAAATGACACAAACATATTATGTTTTACAAAACAATTTTTTACATGGGGTTATAAAAATCGGATTTTTTATTATAAATAGTCATTGGAAAGATAAAAATATTTCCTACATCATAGTAATTTTTTTTATAATTTTTAGACTTTAAATAAATTAAATTATTTATGACATCATGATGATGCAGCGATGACTTCATTATTTAACGATTTAAATAAAATGGAAAGATAATGTAATATCTAAAACCTACACATGTCCAAAACCTATTGGATGGGAATATTTCGAAGCCTTATCATCTTATCTTCGAAATATATCAATGTGGGATGTTATAAATTCGAAACACTTTTGAAAATAAAATAATAGTTTCTTGATTTCCAAAAGTGCCCCTCCTCTCCTCTTATAAAAGGCCCCCACCTCTACCTCATTTCACACACTCCTAAAGCCTTTGGATCGGCCATACCCTGACCATTTACTCTATACACATCCCTCTCTTCATCCTAGAGGATTCCCTTTGGGCATAATCCTTTCAAAGGAAGCCTTTAGGCTAAAATCAAAAGGAGTTACACTTTTAAAGGTAATTCATTCTCTCTTGTTCATTTGTATTATTTTTCTTCCCCAACCCCCTAAACTCTTTTTATTTACTTCTTTTGTAACAACACCAGTATCTTAAATATACTAGGATGTTGCTATAAGATTTATTCGAGCTACACTCTCACACAACTACATCAAATGGTTAAAGAACATACGGTTTCCGTGGATGGCGAAATTCTGCCTCTCGAAACGATGATTGTTCAATACTAATTTAACACCTTCAAAGGTGGCCATTATGATTTCACTATTTTTATATATGATATATAATATGTTTATTCTTTCCTTAAGCTTCTGTATTTTTCATTTATGGCATACCATTATTGTTTCCATTACGGGTAAACACGATATCTTCATTTTAGGAAGTGCGGACTACCGCCCCCTGAAAGTGATTTGATTCGTTAATACCATATGTGGGATGTGTAAAGGATAAATTTAATGATATTATATATGTTATTATACTGGAATTATAATATACTCTTATATCATTATGATTCCATTCTATAAAATACGAAATAGAAATGAAAGTAGCTTCATGCGTACGTATGGCTTACCGTCTCCATGAACGTTGCATTTCATTTATTACCTCTAAATGATTATGTAATATTATAAATACATGTATATTCTGGATATATATAATATATATGATATCAAAATAAGGAATTTCATTCTGGATATAATGAACTTTTGACCACACGAACAACATGTAATTGTAAGAAGTCCACTTTCGACTTAAGAACCAAATATTGACAAAACAAACATTATTAACTTAAATGGTTACATAATGTTTATAACATGGAAATAAGTGATATAAAAGGAATAATGAACTTTAAAAAGGTTCTTAATAAATTATAAATTAACTCAAGTTTATTATTCAGGACGTTAAAGAATGATCGAGTCAAGTCGGACCCGAGGTAAGGGACTTCGTCTCAATCTCCTTTCATTGAGGCATATTTCGTTTTATACACAACTTTCTTTTATATGGTGTATAAACCCCTTTGACTTTTAATTTTATACAAAAGGAGTCTTTTTCTACGAAGCGTTTTACTAAACGACAAAATGGAATGTTTTTTTATGTACGCGGTGACAACGACCTTTTCCGCCGCCGCGAGTATTATTTGGTCTTTGGCTTCTTCAATAAGCCGTAATGTTTTTAAAATAAAATAAATACCATATAATCTTTTATGTATTTTGGTATTGAAAATGGTTTTGATAAAGGATTCTATTATGTCAATATATTTATGATATATTGTGAATGAAATGTGGAAATGTTATCATTCCTTTATATTGGTTTTATGTTTTATGATTTTATATTGGTACTTGGACATTTTAATGGGTGGTTACGTTATAAACCATATGACGGGTGGTTCCGTGAATACCAGGACGGGTGGTTACGTTATAACCTTCAATGCATTGGGTATGGAAGTTAGCCGTATGGCTATTCCATTAAGTATGTATGGAAATTGGCCGTATGGCTATTCCATTAAGTGATATGTGTGGAAGTCGACCGTATGGTTATTCCACTTAAGTATGTTTATGTCCCAAGTTACCTTTATATATGTTATGTGTTCTTTATATGGGTTTTATGGTAATCCTTTGGTTACAAAAAGGTAAGTAATGATACTTTATTCAGTAAAGAGCTTTTACTACTTCATGAAGGTGAAGGTATTACTTTGATAGAGTATACATGGTTTACTTGATGTTTGAAAAACTAACAGTTTTCATTCTTTGTGTATCCCTTACTGAGCTTTTTATGCTCACCCCAAGTTTTTTTGAAATGTTTTTCACAAGACTTAATGTGGAATAAGGTCAAGGATGGGATCAAGGGAATGTCATTCTATATAAAACATGGAACTAGACACGTTTCTTGTAAGAGTTTTTTTTATTTATGGAAACTTAGTAGAAGTGACTACTTTGTAATCTTTTGAGATGTAATAGTTATGTTCTAATTCTATAAAACTCTAAACCTGAAAAGATCCTCAACGTGAATTATTCATTTAATTCAATATTAAGTAAGGTTTAAGGCTGAGGCCTTATAGTTGGTATCAGAGGTCGGTTTAGACAACTTTAAGAGTTAGAAAAGTGTTAAATTATAATATGATTGAAATGATATAGCATTTACGGATTACCATGTTGCTTCGCCTACGATATTTATGTGTTCAGAATGGTTTTCCGCAGAGGAAACAAAGCAACTATGTTGGGAGGACATCAGGAGGAAGACAACCTTCCAAATCAGCAACCTGAGATGGTCGGAATCGGAACTGAACAGTTTGTTGCAGTGATGGCACAGTTGACTCAGGCTATAAATGGTGGTGGTATCCATGCACGAGATCAGCCAGATCAACCGCAGAGGAACATGTCAGTGGTGGAACATTTCATGAGGCAACATCCCCCATCATTCAGAGGATCATCTGACCCTATGCAAGCTGAAGGGTGGATTAAAGCACTGGAGAAGATTTTTGATGTCATGGGGTGTTCAGAACATCAAAAGGTTAGTCTTTCTGTTTACCGTTTTGAAGGTGAAGCTGATCAGTGGTGGTCGATGGTGAAAAATATCATGGATAGTGATGAGATTGAGGATATTCACTGGGAAGAATTCAAAGGTATGTTTCTTGAGAAATATTTTCCTAAGGTGGTTTGTCTTAGGATGGAAAAACAGTTCTTAGAATTGAGGCAGGAGGATGATTCAGTGGCTGCTTATGAAGCAAAGTTCACTCGATTGGCAAGGTATGCTCCAAACTTCATACGAGATCTTCATATTAAAATAAACCATTTTTACTCAGGGTTAAAGCCAAAGTATCGAAGGGATTTAGCTTCTCGTGAGTTCAAAAGTTATGAAAAACTTGTTCGATGTGCGGAGAAGGTGGAAATGGAGTTTGCCGATGATCAGGTGTTCTATGACAAACAACAAAATAAGAGGTCTAGTTGGAAGGCAAAGGGGAAGAATTCATCAAAGAAGCAAGGAGGTAAGAAAAACAAATATCCATCCTATGAGAAGTGTAGTAAAATGCATCCTGGAGAATGTTTATCCAAGTCTGGTAAGTGCTTTCGGTGTGGTAAGTCTGGTCATATTGCTCGTAACTGTAAGGAAGATGATCAAGCAGGAAATTAAAAGCCAACAGTAAGATTTTTTAAGTGTAATGAAATGGGTCATTATGAAAACGAGTGTCCAACGAAGAACTCAACTGGGAGAATGCAGCCAGACTACAAGCAGAAAGGGGTGGTGAAATCCTTTGCAAAAACTTCAGCAGATGTTGGGCCATCGAATGAAGTGGTATCAGGTACACTGTTTGTTTGTTCAGATTATGCCAATGTGTTGTTTGATTCAGGGTCTACACACTCTTTCATTTCTGAGAAGTTTTCTAGTAAATTGGAAATTCCATATCAAGATATGAATCCTGAACTTATGGTAAAAACACCCGGAGGGAACGTTGAGACAAAAAGGAATTATAAGAACCTTCCTATCCTTGTGTGTGGAAAGAATCTACCTGCAAACCTTATTGTTTTTCCTCTAGTAGAGTTTGATGTTATTTTGGGCATGGATAGGCTTTCTGTTTATCATGCAAAGAATGACTGCAGAGCTAAAATGGTTTATTTTCAGAAAGACTTTCAGTTTGTGTACAAGAATGAACCCTTGATTTTGATAACATATCAGGAAGTTGAGAAACTAGTAAAAGATGGAAATGAATGTTACCTTGCACATATTGTTGAAAATAAAGGAACTATTCAGATTAATGATGTGCCAGTGGTAAATGAGTATCTTGATGTTTTTCGTGATGAGTTTCCTAGTATTATTCATGATCGGGAAGTTGAATTTACTGTTGACTTAGTTCCTGATTCTAAGCCAATTTCAAAACCCCCTTATCGAATGGCTCAAGTTGAACTTTTAGAGTTAAAGAAACAATTGCAGGAGTTATTAGATAAAGGTTTCATTCGACCTAGCACATCACCATGGGGTGCTTTTTTCTTGTTTGTTAAAAAGAAATATGGATCAATGAGACTTTGTATTGATTATAGAGCCTTGAATAATATTACTGTTAAGAACAAGTATCCTTTGCCTCATATCGATGATTTGTTTGATCAGCTCCAGGGAGCTCAGTATTTTTCGAAGATTGACTTGAGGTCGGGGTACCATCAGTTGAAAGTAAAATAAGCAGACGTTCCGAAGACTGCGTTCTGTACTAGATATGGCCATTATGAATTTGTAGTTATGCCTTTTGGGTTAACCAATGCACCTGCTGTATTCATGGACCTTATGAATAGAATTTTCCATGAGTTCTTGGATACGTTTGTGGTTGTTTTCATCGATGATATTTTGGTGTTTTCTAAAAGTAAAGAAGAGCATGAAAGTCATTTAAGGGTTATCTTGAAAACCTTAAAAGAAAAGAAACTATATGGAAAATTCAGAAAGTGTGAGTTTTGGTTACAACAAATTTCTTTCCTGGGTCACATTGTCTCAAAAGAAGGCATAACTGTTGATCCTACTAAAAAAAAGTTGTTGAAGAATGGCCAAGACCCACAAATGTAACCGAGATCCGTAGTTTTCTTGGTTTGGCAGGTTACTACCGAAGGTTTGTTGAAAATTTTTCACGGTTATCTAGTCCAATGACTAAGCTAACTCGTAAGGGTGTTAAGTTCATCTGGACAAAAGAATGTGATGATTGTTTTCCGGAGTTGAGGAGAATATTGGTGAATGATCCAGTTTTGGCACTTCCTTCCAAGAATGGTGAGTTTGTTATATACAGTGATGCTTCGTTGAAGGTACTTGGCTGTGTCCTTATACAGAATGATCAGGTAATTGCTTATGCTTCACGACAGTTGAAAACTCATGAGGTAAATTACCCTACACATGATTTGGAATTAGCTACTGTTGTCTTTGCTTTAAAAATTTGGAGGCATCATTTGTATGGAGTAAAGTGTGAAATATATACTAATCACAAAAGTTTAAAGTATATATTCACTCAGAAAGAATTGAACATGAGACAGAGAAGATGGCTGGAATTAATCAAGGATTATGATTGTACAATTCATTACCATCCGGGAAAAGCAAATAAAGTGGCTGATGCTTTGAGTCGAAAAAGTAATGCTTCATTAGAAATGTTGCGTTTGGAACATGATCCTTTGGTTAAGGATTTGATGAACTTTGGCATAGAAGTTGTTGGTGCATGAAGTTCTTCTGTTTTGTTTCAGGTATCAGTGAAATCTTCTCTATCAGACAGAATCAAGCAAGCACAGAAGCAAGACAGTAAGGTGAAGAAAAAGGTAGAGCTGGTTCAAAAAGGTAAGTTGCCTGAATTCAACATTGATAATGATTGTGTTTTGAGGTTTGGGAAGAGATTATGTGTGCCTTGTGATTCACCGTTGAAGAATGAGTTGTTATGTGAGGCTCATAGTTCCCCGTTTTCAGTTCATCCTGGCAGTACTAAGATGTACAGAGATCTGCGGGAGTATTACTGGTGGGATGGAATGAAAAGAGATATTGCTAATTTTACTGTGAAGTGTCTGACTTGTCAGAAGGTTAAAGAAGAGCGGCAGTTACTGAAAGGGATGATTCAGCCTTTACCAGTGCCAGAGTGGAAATGGGAAAACATATCCATAGACTTTGTTGTGGGATTACCGAGCACATCTCAAGTTAATAATGCAATCTGGGTTATTGTTGATCGCTTGACTAAATCTGCTCATTTCCTTGCTATACGAGATACTTTTTCCCTAGATCAACTTTCCCGTTTGTATCTTAAAGAGATAGTCCGGTTACATGGAGTTCCCCTCTCCATTGTATCTGATCGTGATCCCAGGTTCACATCTAACTTTTGGAAAGGCCTTCAGAAGTCGTTGGGTACTGAATTAAATTTTAGTACAGCTTTTCATCCTCAATCAAATGGGCAGTCCGAACGAACAATTCAGTCCTTGGAGGATATGCTACGAGCTTGTTCGATGGATTATCAGGGAAGTTGGGACCAACATCTTTCTTTGGTTGAGTTTTCTTATAATAACAGCTTTCATTCCAGTATACAGATGGCACCATTTGAGGCATTATATGGGAAGCGGTGTCGAACTCCAGCATTTTGGGATGAAGTGGGTGAAAAGAAGCTGATGGGACCAGAATTGGTAGAAGAGATGGCAGAAAAAGTTCAGTTGATTCGAAAGCACATGAGAACAGCTCAGAGCAGGCAGAAGAGTTATGTGGATAACCGGAGGAGGAATCTATCTTTCGAGGTAGGTGATCATGTTTTTCTCAAGGTTTCTCCTTGGAAAAGTGTGATGAGATTTGGTAAGAAAGGCAAGCTGAGTCCAAGGTTCATTGGACCATATGAAATTCTGGAGAGAGTTGGATCAGTTGCTTACCGAGTGGCTTTACCTCCGATTTTATCTCAGGTACACAATGTTTTTCACGTTTCAATGTTGACAAAGTATATGCCAGATCTATCTCATGTTTTGAGTCCAGAGGTAGTTCAGCTGGAGGAGAACCTATCTTATGAAGAACAACCAGTCCAGATTCTTGACCACAGGGAGCAGGTGTTACAGAATAAGGTGATTCATCAGGTAAAGGTTTTGTGGAAAAACCATGTGATTGAAGAGGCAACATGAGAATCTGAAAATGCTATGAGGGATAAATACCCCCAATTATTTTGATAAGTGAATAAAATTGCGAGGACGCAATTCCCAAAAGGAGGGAAGGATGTAACATCCTAGGTAATTAAAGAATAAAGAATTTTCATATTTATTAATATTTACAAATTAAATATTAATTTTAATTAAAAGGGGTTTCTACATTCGATAGCGTACTCGATACGCAACGATGAGTTTCTTTGAAAACTTACGTTGCACACAAGTAATAAAATAATATTATTTTAAATGTTAGTTAACAAGTAGCCGTTGTACTGGTAGGAATGGATAGAAATAACTAAAATATGATTATATATGTTTTTAAATGTTTTTACATTTACCCAATAAAAGATAAAGGCTTAAAATATGGAAAGAGTTCAATTTTAGGCATTTATACCCTAATTTTCACTAAGGGTTCACTTATCACCTTTTGACGGAGAACCGTCATTAAATATAGTTTTGATCAATCTTATAAATTCTATTGGACCAAAAATAACTCTTCTTTAGAATCGGGACTTCAAAATTTACTTTGTGTAAATTTTTGGTACCTTTCCAATAAAGCTCATTTTTTTAATGAATAACGTAAAATGTTGTATTTTAATTCAAAACCTCTTCTTAATATAAATTATTTATATGATTAGATTATCTTTTGAATTGGTTTTAAAGTTAAATTAGAAAATATTTTTACCATTAAATCTAATAGTGGTCGTTGGAATTAATTTCACTTTGAAATCAGACTTAAACTAGTGTCAATCTTTTGATACTTATTGTTTCATAAAAACACGCTATTTGCTCTGGCAGCGGGAATTAATTATTAAATTAATTAATGTGACTTATATGTTTTGAATTTTGTAAAATAGACTTCATTTTTGAATTCGTAATATCAAATATATCTTAGGGTGAATTTTTGATAATATTCTGAAAAACTTCAATTTTTGATGAATAGTGAAACCACTAAGTGGTACTTATAAAAACTGATTTTCCGTTTAAATGAAATTTTGCAATCATTGTGTTTTGATTTTCAAAAATCCGACATACATGGTTGTCATTCAGAAGTAAAATTTGGTTCATTGAGATTAATATAATTTTTTGGTGAATAGTAACTTATTAAGTTTTTAATCGCGATTAGAGGTAATTAGTGTAGTTTAAGGTAAAAATAATGCTTTAATAAACTGAGATAAGCTTGAAACATGTCCTAACCCTATTTGTTGTGTCATGGCCGACCAAGAAAACCCATGGGTCGATTTATGGGACCCCATGGAGCCACTTGGGTGAGATAATGACTTTAATGCCTTTTTTTAAATAAAAGTAAAAATGACACAAACATATTATGTTTTACGAAAACAATTTTTACACGGGGTTATAAAAATAATATTTTTGATTATAAATATTAATTGTAAATCTAAAAAGAATTCCTACATCATAGTATTTTTTTTATAATTTTTAGACTTTAAATAAATTAAATTATTTATGACATCATGATGATGCAGCGATGACTTCATTATTTAACGATTTAAATAAAATGGAAAGATAATGTAATATCTAAAACCTACACATTTCCAAAACCTATTGAATGAGAATATTTCAAAGCCTTATCATCTTATATTCTAAATATATCAATGTGGGACCTTAGAAATTCGAAACACTTTTGAAAATAAAATAATAGTTTCATGATTTCCAAAAGTGCCCCTCCTCTCCTCTTATAAAAGGCCCCCACCTCTACCTCATTTCACACACTCCTCAAGCCTTTGGCTCGGCCATCCCCTGCCCATTTACTCTATCCACATCCCTCTCCTCATCCTAGAGGATTCCCTTTGGGCAGAATCCTTTCAAAGGAAGCTTTTAGGCTCAAATCAAAAGGAGTTACACTTTTAAAGGTAATTCATTCTCTCTTGTTCTTTTGTTTTATTTTGCTTCTCCAACCCCCTAAACTCTTTTTATTTACTTATTTTGTAACAAAAACAGTATCTTAAATATACTAGGATGTTTATATAAGATTTATTCATGCTACACTCTCACACAATTACATCAAATGGTTAAAGAACATACAGTTTCCGTGGATGGCGAAATTCTGCCTCCCGAAACGATGATTGTTCAATACTCATCTAACACCTTCAAAGGTGGCCATTATGATGTCACTATTTTTATATATGATATATAATATGTTTATTCTTTCCTTAAGATTCTGTATTTTTCATTTATGGCATACCATTATTGTTTCCATTACGGGTAAACACGATATCTTCATTTTAGGAAGTGCGGACTACCGCCCCCTGAAAGTGATTTGATTCGTTAATACCATATGTGGGATGTGTAAAGGATAAAGTTAATGATATTATATATGTTATTATACTGGAATTATAATATACTCTTATATCATTATGATTCCATTCTATAAAATACGAAATAGAAATGAAAGTAGCGTTCATGCGTACGTACGGCTTACCGTCTCCATGAACGGTGCATTTCATTTATTACCTCTAAATGATTATGTAATATTATAAATACATGTATATGATGGATATATATGATATATATGATATCCAAATCAGTAATGTCATTCTGGATATAAAGAACTTTTGACCACACGAACAACATGTAATTGTAAGAAGTCCACTTTCGACTTAAGAACCAAATATTGACAAAACAAACATTATTAACTTAAATGGTTACATAATGTTTATAACATGGAAATACGTGATATAAAAGGAATAATGAACATTAAAAAGGTTCTTAATCAAGTATAGATTAACTCAAGTTTATTATTCAGGACGTTAAAGAACGATCGAGTCAAGTCGGACCCGAGGTAAGGGACTTCGCCTCAATCTCATTTCATTGAGGCATATTTCGTTTTATACACAACTTTCTTTTATACGGTGTATAAACCCCTTTGACTTTTACTTTTATACAAAAGGAATCTTTTTCTACGAAGCGTTTTACTAAACGAAAAAAAGGAATGTTTTTTTTATGTACACGGTGACAACGACCTTTTCCGCCGCCGTGAGTATTATTTGGTCTTTGGCTTCCTCAACAAGCCGTAATGTTTTTAAAATAAAATAAATACCATATACTCTTTTATGTATTTTGGTATTGAAAATGGTTTTGATAAAGGATTCTATTATGTCAATATATTTATGATATATTGTGATTGAAATGTGGAAATGTTATCATTCCTTTATATTGGTTTTATGTTTTATGATTTTATATTAGTACTTGGACATTTTAACGGGTCGTTACGTTATAAACCATATGACGGGTGGTGACGTGAATACCAGGACGGGTGGTTACATTATAACCTCCAATTCATTGGGTATGGAAGTCGGCCGTATGAATATTCCATTAAGTATGTATGGAAATTGTCCGTATGGCTATTCCATTAAGTGATATGTGTGGAAGTCGACCGTATGGTTATTCCACTTAAGTATGTTTATGTCCCAAGTTACCTTTATATATGTTATGTGTTCTTTATATGGGTTTTATGGTAATCCTTTGGTTATAAAAAGGTAAGTAATTATACTTTATTCAGTAAAGATCTTTTACTACTTCATGAAGGTGAATGTATTACTTTGATAGAGTATACATGGTTTACTTGATGTTTGAAAAACTAACAGTTTTCATTCTTTGTGTATCCCTTACTGAGCTTTTTATGCTCACCCCAAGTTTTTTTGAAATGCTTTTCACAGGACATAATATGGAATAAGGTCAAGGATCGGATCAGGGGAATGCCATGCTATATAAAACATGGAACTAGAAATGTTTCTATTAAGAGTTTTTTTTATTTATGGAAACTTAGTAGAAGTGACTACTTTGTAATCTTTTGAGATGTAATAGTTATGTTCTAATTCTCTAAAACACTAAACCTGAAAAGATCCTCAACGTGAATTATTCATTTAATTCAATATTAAGTAAGGTTTAAGGCCGGGGCCTTATAAAGAATATTTACTTAAACAATTATTTTCCTATAGAGTCAATATTTTATATTGGCGGTGTATTCCAAATGAGCTTCCACCATTGGTCATCCTTTCCTTCCAGATGATACATAGCTATGACTATCATCTCATGGTTTGAGGACTATATAATGAAAATTATATTCTCTATGGAATTGACTCGCTACTAAAAAATCAATGGGTTGAAAGTCCCACTAAATGAGGGTAGATATTTATACAAAAAGGACTTGAAAACAAGATTCTACTTCCTTGGTTCATTTAGGAGCCAACATTTTTTTTATTATTCCTAAATTTGGATATTTGATAAATAATCACCACAATATTTTGTAATCCTACTCCCATACCATTTTGTTTCACTTTTGGAAGGTGACATTTCCCATCACACCCATTGTTAACTCAATTTATACTTTCACCAGATAGTATTTAAATAATCTAAAGTTAATGATAAGAATTATAAAACCTTATTAAAAGTAATGACAATATCTTGAAATTAATAAATCATAAATTAAATATGTTCCCAACATTATAATTGTGTAGGTTCTAATATTGGATATTCATTTTCTATTTCTTATTAATTTCTCTAACCATACCATAAAAATGTGCTGAAATTCTTCAAAATGTTATTTAAATAAAAATTGAATCACAAAATTATATCCCCTAGGAGTTTCAAACTAGCTGTATAGTTAGGCATATTTATCATACAAAAGGTGAATATCATGTAAATACCCAAATAACCTTGTTAATATTATTACCACTTGATGAATATAGTTCAAAGCCTCTATTTTATATTTTATATCTAGACAAGGATGTCTTAATAAAAAAACAAAAAACATCTACATTACTAAAACATTAAGGATTTTATCATATTATTTAAATTATTTCCAGGGTTTTCACTAATGTTCTATAGTCCTCATCATAAAAAATAACTAAACTAATCCCCAAAAATAAACTAAACTCTACTTTGATACCAACTGATGAAATTAAATCTAAACATATCTTCATTTCTCACCATATCCATAAGTTAAAAATTCTCTATAACAAATAATCATATAATAACACAAATTTAATGCTTGGTTCCTTTAAGGATTAAATATATAAAAACTTATTTTATAATAATTGTTAACAATTATCCATAATCAATCCACTGTATAACCCTTTTAAGACTTCTCATAAGTTATTCTAATATTCCTAACCTACATAATGTAAACATAAGAAACGGATGAGCTCAAATTCTTAGTAAGGGAAAAATCATCAATAAGTCATCAAATGTTTGATCGTAAGAATACGAAAACATGATCATGGGATAAAAATATTATTAAAAGAACATGGAATAACAATATTTTTTATAATTCATGATATAAGGATATGTAATGTCAAATTAACAAATATGTACCATGGTATAAGAGTATGAGATAATAAACATGATCTATAAAGCATAAGAATAGTTATATGATATAATAATGTGGCATGTAATTGACACATTGAATAAAAAAGAACTATAAAAAAACATAATCATAGGAAAAACTTCAAATAGTGGTTCATGATTTGAATTCCTAAGAACCATTATATGGTGGCTAATCCATTGCATCTTGTGACCCATTAGTCACATGATCATTATAACTCATGTAACATTAGTGAATCATTCTCCGTAATACATGGACCATTTTATCTCATGATATACATAACCTTAAATAATTCAATTAATAGTGATATAGGACCCCACCCATCAAATTCCATACATATGTGTTCCATAAGATATAAAACATTCATTATACCCTGTAAACCCGTGAAAAAATAGACATTATATAAATTTAAAATTGTATAATGTAATGTGATATCAAATATAGATCAATTGATAAAAAAATTAAATAACCTAAAATGAGTATTCCATAAATTATTTTGTAATGTGAATTATAAAAAATAACTCAATATGAGTTAAATCATTCAAAAATAGAGGAAAATGAAATTGAAACAAAAAAGTTCTTTTAAAAATATTCATAACAATGTCATAAAGAGATGAATTTGTGAGTCAATTTTTAAAAATCATTTTTGAGATGTTTTCATGAATAATTTTTCAAATATTATTTATTTTGAAATCTAATTGAATCATCCTTGAAAAATAAATAAAGTATTTCCAAAGGAAATGTGGAGTGGATGATAAGATATACTATTATGAAAGGAAAAAACATCTAATATTAAAAATAAATCAATTGAAACACAAAACATTAATATATTGATAAATATTTCATTTAAAAATATTTTTAGTCCGGAAAACCCATTACATTCCTTGGTAATCTTTGAAAAACCCCATTAAATGAAATTTATTGAAATAAAACATAAAAAAACAAGATTAAAGACTAAATAATGATATAATATTTAAAATAGTTATATTATACACAATATATATGGAAATTGGTTCATAATATAATGTATTTCTCAAAGAAGTATATTTGAGACAAAAAACATTACATTTTACTCCCATCTTCCTTGGAATCTCTTTAACCTCTTTACTCCTTTGAATAAATCCTTTGAAATTTAGATGATGCCTTTGATGGGTACTTTTTTTAGGACATCATAACCCTTATGTATTTTATAGGAGTGTGGGGATGGTATTTTAGTGGATTTTGGTCAAACTATGGGGATCGTTTTGTGTAGAGAAGTTAGGTGTTGAGAAGATCTTTTTATAAGTAAGAGGAGTGATTTTTCATAATAATAGGTTCACTATTTAATGACATTATCTGTAAAATTGGAAAATAATTTAGGGATGATGAGATAAGGTTTAAGAACACATCATCTACTCATTTAGTGATATTTTGTGAACATATTTTCAGGTCTTTCACCCCTTATATTTAACCCTTTTACCAATTTTTCTTTTTATTGTGGTAACTAATTTTCACTTAGGTAATTTATTATTTATGCATGCAAATAAAGTCCACCTTAATACATAATTTTAAGCTTGTGATCCCAAATATGAAATTCATTTCATTAGATATAATTTATATTATTTCAAAACTAATTCTAAATAATAAATGTTAAGTTCTACAGAAAAATATATATTTGATTTCTAAAAAGGAAAATGAAGGATTAAAAATTGAACATAAAATTTTTAAATTTATAATTTTATTTATAAAATAAATCATAGTTCTAGAAAAATGTGTCAAAAATTTAATTTTATGATTATATATAAATTAATTCATAAAATTAACAGTGTTTTTAAGAATAGTATTTTATACAATTCACCAAAAAAAATATTTTCATAAAAACAAATCCAAATCTGATTCTATTATATTGAATCCAAAAATTAAGTTAATTTTTTAAAATGAAAATTCTAAAATTTATGTATTTATATTTTAGATGAAAAAAAAACTATTTTTATATGATAATGAAGTTTTTTTAATATTAATTATTATTATTCATATTTCCTATGAAAATGTAATTAAAATAGTTCTGATCTATTATTCACATCCAAAATATATTTTGTCAAAATTTAACCATATTACACTAAGTTTTTTTAAAATAAAAATGTATAGTGTATATATATCCATTTATAAAATCTTTTTAAGTATAAAATGATCATATTATTTGTTTTTATATAAAATTGAATTTCACTAGTACATTAGAATTAAAATTTACATTTTTTATTATGAAAAATATTTCATAATGTAGTTTCCTCCATTTATACCCTATATTTCAATAAATACATTACAATGAATATATTTACCTAAATAAAATGTGTTTTCCTTAATTTTTTTGGTGTTTCATGTGAAAAAATATATTTAACATAATTTCTATTTTATGGAATAATATTCAAAAAAATGTGTAATTATAGTATTCTATTTCAATAACATCATAATGGCTGCAAGTATCTCCAATTACTATTTCATAGCCATATAGACAATTGGTGTTTGCTCAATTGGGAGTAGACCCTGCGAAAGCTGCTGGTTATCATTTCCTTTAAAACTATATAATTAATTAGAGTGACTCAATCATATTCAAACATCATGTTAATATAATTCTAGTTGTATGATAGGTTCATAGGGGAAATAAGGTTAAATCCTTAATAGGGTATTATGGTCGATTTTCAGATGATGTTCTAAGAATGTCGATAGATATAGATAGTGTTGTATATGAAAATTAAAAATATATTCATAGCCTAAAAATTTAAAACAATTTGAAACATTGACCATTTATAAGGTGAATTTCATTATGGTTAAATCACCAAGTGACCAATATAAGGATACTTATGATAAAATAGGAAGCAGAATTTTCCCATAGAAGATTCCTAGTGACAAGAAAATACCACTGGTGGAGTTATCATAAAACATAAGTGGAAGGTTATGGGTATTGAAAGTCCATTGATCACGAGACAAGAAAAAACATATCATAGCCTTGAAAAAGTAAATAGTATGTATGATCCATATGGTATTCCTGTAGTTATTAAGTCAATTTATGTTGGGTGGTGAATTATGTTTCAATTCACCATAAGTTCAACCGTTAGAATTATGTTCACTATAATTTCAGGCATTGTATGATTGTTTAGACATAAAGTGACACATTCATGACTTATTTTAAATGTATTTCTAATTTAATTTTAATTATTTCTTTGTTTTTGGGGATTCCCATTCATTTTGGTGGAAATGGTGGGTTTTCAATATTTGGACCAAACCGTGAGCCCATATCCAGATTTAAAAATAATTTTTTTATTTTATAAATCAGTTGTTTTTAAATATTTTACACCCATTCCATTTCCCAATTAGAAACCCCTGGTATATTGAAATCACATTATCAGTTTCGAACCCATATGAATCCATAATAAAGATGGATTTGGGCTTTTTATTATGGTATTGGGCCAGCACGTAAGCCCATTTCCTACTTTAAATTATTTTTTAAAATTTTCAATATCTCATTCATTTTTTCTATTTATTGGTTATTCCACCTCCCAATTCATCTATATACCTAATTATAACCATAATTATCTATTTAACTTATTTTAATCTCATCTCTCTCACGGATTAGGGAAATATTTCTTAGTCATTTTCAAATCGCCCAAATTTGAAGAGGTAAAATGTATCTTTCAAAACTCATACAATTTACAAACTTTTTCACCAATTGCAATCCCCACTAGAACTAATAATACTTACTAGAGCCTTCATACTAGTTTTTTATTCTTAAAGATTCAATTAGTGATAGACTTGGGCCGATTTCATCAAGATCCCTCAAGTATGTGGGTTTCCTTTCTTCCTCCTCCCATTTGCTTAGGGTTTCTTCCTTTTTCTTAGGGTTTCATCCATGTTATCTTGAAGTTACTAATTTAAATCAGCTAATATTATTACGCTGGGATTAACCTGATTTTTTGGGTAAAATCTTGTGTATTTGGGATCTATTTCACTCCCTTGTGGTGTAGTGGTGGTGCGGTTGAAGTTCCGCACAACAGTTTGGGGTTTTTTTTCACAAGTGGTAGGTGATTCTATGTTTAATAATTATTGGATGAGTTAGTTTATCATTATTTATATTTTTTTATTATTTATATTATATTTTATTTGGTGGAAAAATTATATTTGGTAGCATTAGTTAAGTGGTTTATTTTTTAAGTGGAAACTTTGTGCAAAAATGAGTGTTTGTCATATGTATTTCATATTGTATCAATTGGGATTGCTCCATGGTTAATGAAATGGTTTTATTAAATGTTTTCATGTTTGATAATTCTGTTTTTATTTTATATATGGCATTTCATTGGTCTCAAATTATGGGTTTTAGAGGGATTTTAGGTGAAAATCTTTGTTACACTCCTTGGAATTGTTTCAAAAAAGTTTTATGTGGATTCTTGATCAATGTAATAGGTGAAACTATGTTGCCAAATTGTTTTGGTAGGAGTAAAATTTTGAAATGGTCTATTTTAATGTAAAAGGTATATTGTGTGATGTGTTATATCTTGGAAAGGTTTTATAAAAAACATTTAATGTGTTTTTTGAAGTGTGAAAGAGATATGAAAGGTGTTGTGGGGTGTTTTGGTGTTAGTATGATTTCATTATGAATTTGAATGAAAAGGGGGTTATGTAACTTGTGTGATATAAATGAGGGATGTTTGGTGTTTGTGTGATTTTTAAATGGCCTTTTTATGTGTAAATGGTGCTTTATATGATGTGAAACTTGTTTGAGCACAAGGGGCAAAACCCGGGTATCTAGGTGGGTGGATGCATACTAGTATGCTAGTGGTCCGATAGAGTTTGGACCCTGTTTCATATAGAAATATTGACATGAAAACACTAAAAAACTATGATGATGATATCCGAGGACCACTAGGTTATGGGTTTGCTACCTACTAGTGGATTGTGTGCATGAGAACAAATATTTATTATGGTTACCTTCACCGAGATACAAGGTACCTCAAACCCACAGTGAGCTAGTGCCTAAGGGTATTTCCCATTGCTAGTGCTCATTAGATTTTTTACACTTACCATCAACATACAATTTTTTTGGATAGATAAATTTAGTAGCATGTATGTTTTATTTAAAATAGGTCATTCTTTAAAATAGTCTACTTCAAAACAGTTTTTATTTTACTCTCATCTTTTATAAATATTTACTAGCATATCTTGTTTAAAAACATACAAGATTTTTGTCTTATAATTTTTATCACATGGAATATTTTAGTGGTGGAATCCTACTGGGATTTGTCTCACACTATACTAACACCTTTGGGTGTAATTATAATTGGTTATTTGTTCATAGGTTTGGGTAAATATTTTAGTGCCAATGGTTCGGTTTTCTTGAAGTCCTTGGTGAAATGTTGTGGAGATGGATTTATGAGGTTTTTTCTCTTTTGATAGTCATTAAGTATTATTTTAAATTGTGTAACTCAATTCTAAATTTATTTTAAAGGTAATTTGGTTTGAAAATTTCTTATTTGTTTTATTGGTCTTGTTTGTTGTTTTATGGTTATAAACTTGGGTAAAGTGTTCGCAATTTTTTTTAAATTATTCCTGGGCACTTTTTCATACCTTTGGGGATCTGGAATGCCCTTAGTGACTTTCCATGGGCCTGGTCGGGTGCCGGTTTTGATGTTGAATGGATTTAGTTTGTGACAAAATGATATTAGAAGAGTTCAGGTTCACTATTTGGGTCATGTTTTTTGGTGAAGAGTTGGATAGTCTATGGTTAGGATTTTCAGGGCTTGGTATTCTGATTATGATTAGGGTGCCTAGGAAGAACACCTCATTATGTGATTTAAGTCACCATGAAAAGTCAAGATTTATTTTAGTATTTTGGTTTTCTTGTTTTGATAATGATTTAGTGAAATGAAAATAGAGTTGGGATAACAGTCTCAGTGGACTCGCAGGGCCTGGAAAGCCATGTGGAGCCCGATATATTTCACTAGAACACTTTTTATGATGGTGAAGTTATTGGAATACGAATTCCAACCATATGTACAAGTCAACCACTGAAACTAGTTTACTCTCTCATTTTCTTGTGTATCTTCGGTTGGAATCTTGGAAATTGGTTTTAAAAAAATGACTTGATTTAAGAAATGTGAACTTTTATGAAATGATTTTTTAGTAAAGGGAAAGTGGCTTGATTTATTAAATGACAGAACTAAATTTTAAGAATTTTTTTGAAATGGAAAATGGTGTGTTTACATATCTTTTGAAAGCAGGAACTATGATAATGTGAGTTTTGAAAACGTGGTTCAAATTGAGTTTTCTAAAATATTAAAAACTGTTTTGAATGGAAAAAAGTGTTTTTGAATTTTTTTATAGTTTAGAAATTTATTTTTTATTTGGTTAATAGAGGTAATTTGAAATTTTTTACAAATCATTGGAACATTTTTTAAAATAATAATAGATGAGTTTTACAACGAATATGTGTTGATCAAATGGTGTTTTTTATAAAACATGATTTGCTTTAAAAGGTTTAGAGTTGTTGTGAAATTGATGTGAAAAGATTGAAAGTGAGTTTTAATTTGTATGATTGGTGATATTTTTAAATGTTTTGTAAGACATAAAATTGGGTTTTGATTTTTTAGATAGCGGTCTTCAGAAAAAGGATGTATTGGTTGAATGTTTTGATATTGAAAAGTGGAAAGAATTTTTTTATAACCTTTGGTATTTTTTGAGCGACCACATGCATGGGGTTATATGGGATGATGTGTGGTTAATGGCATGACTGTATGAGTTTTGGGATGGATATGAGGAGGGTTCTTAGTATGGCATATAAACATGCACGTGTAAGGCCCGGGGTTACTATTGGTTGATATGCTAACCACTGAACCATTTATTTTCAATGATATGATTTTAAAGGAAAACATAATGTATTGGAAACTAGTTTGGGGTGGTGTGTCTCATGTATTTTTTTAAATGTTGTTATTGTGGGTTGTTTTTATTCCAAGAACCCTTCTTATTTGAACGATGTTTGGGTCTTGTGCTTGGTCGGTAAGCTGGGTTGAAGTCCTAGTTAGTGGTCTCCTTATGAGAAATGTTTCAGGTTCATTTATGGTGGTTCCCTTCATGTGTTTGATTCTGTTTTTTGGTAGGTTGTGACTAAATAACCATCTAGGATGGATCCTTGGGTTTTTTTTGTTGGGTAGGGTACACCCCCATAAAGAGTTAATGCATGACTAATGTGTGGCCCATGGTGATTCGCTTTTGGTTGATCCTCTAGTTGATCAATATAAGGAATTTCTACTTGAGCTTTGGAGATTGAGTTTACCCCAACTTCTTTTTAGTTTATGAGGATCCCCTTGTAGAGGGAGAGTAGTTGGGGGAGGCTGAAATAGACCTTAGTTTTTTAAGTTTCCTGAGTCATCGATTGTGAACGAAGTTTAGGGTAGTCAGTGTAGAATTATGTCTTAAAGGTCATTTGTGTTTTTTTAGTCTCATAGAAGAAAGAGTTCATGTTAGGCCACTAGTGTGGAAAATTTGGCCAAGAGTGGCTATTATGGACACTTGTGGGAATTGTGTGATTTTTATGACTTAGAATAAGGTCCCTCTCCTAGTGTTTTTTTAATATACGTAATGGTCTTGTTTGGTGATGCCTTGCAATGTCCTGTGTTCTTTTTACTATAAGGTTGAAGGTTGTAAAATTTTATGGGAGTCTCTATTTTTTCATATGCGTCTCTCCCTTCAGTGAATTAAAAAATCCTATGTTCTAGGAGAAATTGTTTCTATGTGTCCCATCATTATATTTTTTCCCATCTGAAGAAACAAGGGGTGATGTGTGTGCATCATCTAATCCCTTTTTTGGTAAAATTATGGGTTAGGGTAATGTGAGTTTGATGTGTATCATGTCTCATTGAACCCATCTATGATCACTGCGTAATTGATTTTAGAACTGGAGGAAGATGTTTCATTCGGGAGTTTCTATAGCCTGACTATGAGGTAGGATACACTTCGATAATCTGATCTCTAGCCATAGGTCCTAGAGTGACGTTGCCACGTAGTCAGGGGAAATCCTAGGGTTGTTCAAACCTTTGGTCAAAGTCCAATACTTAGTATGAAATATGGGAATAGTTTAAACCTCTCGTGTCGCCATCTTATTATAGTTGTTCTTGTTCGGTGGTAGAGGTGGGAGGACCTCATTTTAATGTTATAGCCTAATTTCATGTTATTTCCTTAGGTTTCCTTTGAATTTTTAGAGAAAACAATGATATTTGGTATAAGCAAATTGAAGAGTACAATTTGTGCACTGTTAGTAGTAACCGTACACTAACCTAGGAAACTGTGTGATAATAGAAAGTAGGTACTGCACGGTCACTGCATGGTTCTGTTCCTCAGTCAATGTAAGTGTGTGAAGCTTCCCCTTTGGATAGAATTCTCCGCAGAGTTAGCACACGGTTTCGAAAATTGTTCGGACTAACAGTGTGGTCATGCCAACTCTTTAATTTTTTGGGGTCTTTTCATAATGACCCATGCTAATCAGTTAAGATGGTTAGTTGATATGGTAGTGAGACCCAATTTCAATCTCATTTAAGTTATATTAGAAAAGAATAATGAAATTCTACCCCTTATGCAGAGAGTCCATTCGGGCGTCCCCCTGTTAGTGTCCCGATTCTACCTTGGAAAAAAATTGATTTTCCACTTATGGTGGAGAGTCTGTTTGTGTCTCCCCATATTAGTAACTTGGTTTTATCCCAAGTGTTGTTCTAAAAATATGTAGTATCATTCAGAGTTATTTAAATTCCAAATTCCACCTTGAGTAAATGTTGGGTTTGGAGTGCTCACAACTGTTTTGTTGAAGTAAGACTATGGTTACCTCATTTGTTTATGTTGTTCATTCCGAGTATGTTTCTTGAGTCTTGTTTAGATAGTGTTTTAGGTGTTTTGTTTTGGAATGGAGTCTGAATATTCTTGATAGATTCACGAAGTGGTATATGTTTTGGTTGGTTAGTGTATTCCTTCCTTGATTGATTAATAGGAGGTGTATAGGCCTTTTGGGGGTGGGAAAAACTTGGAAAAGGAGTCCATTTTGTCCTTTCGGTTGGGTTTGGTTTTTTCTTTTTTCCTTGCTGTAGATTTTCAAGGGAAGAAATTGTTATGGTGGGGAGAATTTTCGCATCCATGACTTATTTAGAATGTATCCTTAACTTAATGTCCATTGTTTCTTTGTTTTCAGGGTATCCCATGCATTTTGGTGGAAATGGTGGGTTTTCAAAAATTGGGCCAAACTGTGAGCCCATTTCCAAATTTAAAAATAAATGTTGTCTGTTTTTTGTATTCTTAATTTTTAAACATTTTACACCCATTTCACTTCCCAATTGTAAAACTTGGTATATTAAAACCACATTATAAATTTGTACCCCATAGGAATCCATAATAATTATGAATTTTAGTTTTTTATTAAGGTATTGGGCCATCCCGTAATCTCATTTCCTACTTTAAATTATTATTTTTATTTTTTATTATGTCATTCATTTTTATTATTTTTTGTTGATTCTACCTCCTACTCGAATCCAAAAACCTAAATCTCACCCCCACTATCTATTTTTCTTATTTGGAGCTCACCGACCCCGCAGATTAATGAAATATTTATTAGTCATTGTCAACTCTCCCAGATTTAAAGTGGTAAAATGTTTCTTTCATAAATCCCTAATTTTTTTCTCCTTTCCCCCATATAAGTCCCCACATGACCTACTAAGACTTATTAGATCCTCTAGACTAGTTTTGGTTGCTTCAAGATTCTACTATTGATGAATTTCGTCTGATTTCTTCAAGATCCCTCAAGTAAGTGTGTTTCCTTCCTTCCTTCTCCCATTGGCTTAGGGTTTATTCCTTTTTCATAGGGGTTCATTAATTTTTTATTGAAGTTCCTAATTTAATGAAGCTAGGTTTTGTGTCTAAGGTTAACCTTATATATTTTTGGTAAAATCTTGTGGATTAGGGCTCAATTTCACTCCCTTGTGGGGCGGCGGTGGTGCAGTTGAAGTTCCACAGAAAGATTTTGGTTTTTTTGGCACAAATGGTAGGTGATTCCATGTATAAGCATTATTTGATGAGTTAATTTTTCATGATTTATATTTTTATCAGGATTTTCATATATTGTTTTTGGTGCAAAAATTATAGTTGGTATCATTTGTTAAGTGGTTGATGTTTTAGTGGAAACTTTGTGAAAAAATAAGTGTTTTCCATATGTATTTCATATTGTATCAAGTGGGGTTTTTCCAATGTTCATAAAATGGTTTCATTAAATGTGTTAAGGGACTAAAATTATTATTTTATGATATATTGTCATCCCCTTGGTCTCAAAAGAGGGTTTCTAGATGGATTTTAAGTACAAAACGTGGTTATTCTTTTTGGAATAGTTTCCTATTGGTTTTAAGTGGTTTCTTAATCAATGTATGAGGTGAAACTATATTGCCAAACTGTTTCAGTAGGAGTGTACTTTTGAAATGGATTATTTTAATGTGAATGGGATATTGTGTGATGTGTTATATCTTGGAATAGTTTTATAAAAATTGTTTAAAGGATTTGTTGAAGTGTAAAAGATATGTGAAACGTGTTGTGGGTTGTTTTAGTGTGAGTATGATTATAAAATGAGTTTAAATAAAAAACGTATTATGTCACTTGTGTAATATAAATGTGGGTTTTTTAGTGTGAGTGTTTGATTTTTAAATGGCCTTTTAAGTGTAAATGGTACTTTATATTATGTGGAACATGTTTGAGCAAAAGGGGGAAAACCTGAGTATCTTGGTGGGTGGACGTGTACTAGTATGCTAGTGATCCGATGGGGTTTGGACCCCTATTTCAGGTAGAAAGATTGATGTGACAACATTAACTAAACTATGATGATGATATTGGGGGACCACTAGTTTATGGGTACACTCCCTATTAGTGGATCGTGTGCACGAGAGCAGATATTTATTATGGTTACTTTCACTAAGATACGAGGTTCCTAGGACCCACAAGGAGCTAGTACCTAGGGGTATTTCTCATTGCTAGTTCTCATTAGATAATTTAAGCTTACAATCAGAATATGGTGTTTTTGGCTGGACATATTCAATAGATTATGTGTTTTATTTAAAATGGGTCATTCCTTAAAATATCCCACATGAAAACTGTCTGTATGTTAGTTGCATCTTTAAGAAATTTATACTAGCATTTATCATTTATAAAACCTGAAATATTTTTGTATTTTAACGATTATCACATGGAACATTTTAATGGTGTAATCCTACTGGGATTTTTCTCACACCCTACTTACACCTTTTGGTGTAAGTATACTTGGTCAATTTTTTATTGGTTTGGGTAAAGATTATAGTGCGAATTGTTTGGGTTTCTAGTAGTCCTTCTTGGTGTAGTGTCATCGACATGGCTTGAGGGAAGCGCCTCATTCCATGAGGATGTTATTGGGATATCCTTTTTGTTTTATTCATTTTTGATAGTATTTGAGTATTATTTTAAACTATGTAACTCAATTATAAAATTTTGTAAAAGATAATTTGTTTTGAAAAATCATGATATGTTTTACTGGTTTTGTTTGTTGTTTTATGGTTATAAACATGTGTAAATCATTCCCAAATTTTATTTTATGATACCACAGAACTTGTGGCAGCCCATAGGGATTGGTAATTCCCTTCGGGCCTTGTTACAGTCTGATTTGGGTGCCAGTTTTTATGGTGATCGGATTCAGTTCATGACAAGAAGGGTATACAAAAAAATACTTATATAAAAATTGTTATACCATCAAAATTTCATATATAATAATAATTTTAGGTTAGAGAACTGAATCTATAAGTGATTCTCAGGACTGGGGGGTCACCAGTTTGGTAGCCAAGTGGAATCAACCATACATTTTTTATAAGGACTTCATGGGAGCTAGTGTAAGTGGTTTGACAATCTAAGCTAATTATTTAAGAAACCAGAGACTTCAGTGTGAAAAAGTTATTTTATGATTTGTAAGGATATATTAAATTATTACTAGTAAATATTAAACTGTAACCCTTGTATTATATTGTATTTATGGTGAATGGAAACGGTTAAAAAGTCATTTCTCCCTTTCACATAGGACACATCATATAAAACATGAAAAACATGTGTTCATTATTATTTTTTATTTTATAATTGTGTGTATTATAATTTAATGTTACTATAGTCTATTTAATGTGTATGATATTTATTGTTTGTGTGATGTGACTTTGTGTAGTGAATAGGGTGATAAGTTTACTTGCTTCTAGTACGCTTTGTTGAGGGGAATAAAACTACCAAGGGTTTGGTTTTGTACTATATTTACTGAAAGGGAACTTCTAGTGGACCAACATGGTGAAGTTCCAATGGTTTTATTGGTAGCTCTCATGATCGGCTTTCCATATTACACTTCCAACATGTTTAATCAAACCACAATGTTCATTAATCTTTGGTATAGAATCAAATGAAGGGAAGATCAATATTGATAAATTCAATTTAGTTGATTTTGGATTTTGGATAACGAATATTGGAGAACATATAATTCAAATCCTAATAAGGTACATTGTATTGGGTGAATCCATCACTAGTGAAAAAAATATGAGTATGAAAAACTTGATAAAAATTAAATTTATTTGGTGGTGATGTATATATAAAGAAATATTTCCTTTAACATCCCAAGAAGGAAACAAATGGCGAATGTAATGAAGGGATTTGATGATTTATATTAGAAACCAACAAAACATAATAAGTTTTTATTATTATAATGGTTGTTCACCTTAAGGTTATAGGAAGGAGTAATGATGGTGTATCATGAGATTGGAATCAGTAGGATTTATGGGTAGATCTAATCATTGAAGGTTACATTTTTTGATAATGTGTGCGAATTTATCCTCTTATCTTAAATTATATAAAGTAAGGATACAATAGTGAATGTGATAAGTAATTATAGAATAAAAATAGTCTTATTGTTTTTAGATATCTAGAACTTATTCCCGAATGAGGATCTTAGGAAACAAAAAGTCCATTTAACTACTGATTCTATAGTAAACACTGATGGAATAATAATTTTACCTCAATGGAATAAGGTTTATTGAAATAAGTATTCTAATTATAATTATTGTGAAAAGTGTTGAAGAATGTCAGTTGGATTACATACCATGTACCTAAGTTGAGGAAAGAAAGAAATTATAAATATGAATTGGAAAAATCATACAGATAACATGGGAAAGACACCAACCTTTGGTAGTTTAAATTCTAATAGTTTATCAAAAGAAAGTAATAATTACATACTGAGTGTAAAAACACTAATAGATGTTTGGTTGCTTGATTATAGAGAATCCATTAATTTAACTAGTTATTAAAATTTCATAGTTAATTATGTATTTGGTAATTTTGGAAATTTTCATCTAGAGGACGATTAAGCCCTAGAGATATTTAGAAATATAGAGGTCAACATATGAATAAAGAAGTGATGATTTTTAAAGGAAAATAATGTTTTTAAAGTTCCTAGTTTATTAAAAAATCATATTCCCATTGGAAAATATGATTATGTAGGCTATGAAACAATTTTTCCAAATGTGGTATGGACATCTACTTTGGGATTCATGGTGGTTGTAAAAAGAGTAAAAAAATAGGACTCTTTAATTCCTTTAAAATTCAAATGGGATTTTTGTTTTTTGATGTATAAATCCCAAGTTCTAAATTTTTTGTAATGTAGGTTTAGTCACCTCACTGAGATGAATGTGAAATATCTAAAGTATAAGGGAATACTAAAGCTTAATCACATAGAAATTTTGATGTGTGATAGTTTTTTGCAAGGATAGAAGAGAAATTTGTCCTTTAACTTGGATTAATGAAAGTCTATGAACTAAAAACTAGAACTTGTATATTATAATGAATTGGCATATTTACGTTTTATGTTTTATATTGGTTCCCACTAATTTCGTACATACATTGATGATACTACATATAAATATTGGATATTATTTTTAAAACATAAGTATGATGTTTTTTGGTTCTTTTTTAGTGAAACACCTTATTATAATGGGAATGTGGTAGAAATTATAGTGTATTCATATTAACAATAATGGTAAATTACCCAAATAAAACTTTTAGAATTTCATTAAGAAGATGGGAATAATGGATGAGATGATGGTTCCAGGAACTCAATAATGGAAGGAAGTAGCTTAAACAATGAACATGGCCTTGATGGAGAAATACCAAATCAAAAGGCTCAAAAAAGGAACAAATAGGGTGATTTAGACAGAGGTACTCAACACTGGCGAATTTATCACCAACAAAAGTCTAGAATTAGTAGTTAGGAAGGAACTTCCAAATGAGTTATGTTCAAAATAATTATTGTAATTTCATCATCTTAATAAATTTAGTAGGTTAAAAAAATTTCCTATAAATTCAATGGATGGAGATAAGCTTGATGAAAAATAAAAAATTTGTTTTTTATTTGGTAATGAGAATTTGGGGTGTCATATTTTGGATAGTGAAAAATGAAAATTCATTATGAGTAGATATTTTCTCTATAATGAGAAAATTATTTGGAAATATCAAAACATGGAAGTGAATAATGTTGAAGAAAAAACAACTGTTGAAGTCTATGATGATCTAAGAAAGACCATAAAATGTCTATAACATCCGGATAACTCCAATATAATTGTTGAAAACACAAATATTACAAGGGTAATACTTGTGTAATGTTATTTATAAATATATTACATGTTTGGAGCTCTATTGGGACCACCATATGCTCAATCTTTAGAATACATATATGGTACTGCTAGATTGAGTAACGTTAGCTAAAAATGAGATGAGTAGTTTAAAGTATCTAATTTGGTTGAGGTGATCAACCAAAATCAAGATACTTGTTCAAAGATTTTGTACTGATATTAATTCTCTACATTTAATAGATACTAAAAAATATGAAAACCAAAAATAAGTGGCAAGACTCGATGATTAGATATATTTGAAGTCTACTATAAATGAAGATACAATCTCATTTTAGTTCTATAAAACATGGGATGTGGAAGAAATTATAAAAGGGAAAAGTAAATAAGAGAACGATTGGTTTTACTAAATTAAGAATAAAGTTGATATATATAATTGGTAAAATGAATAACCGATGCTTAATGGTTTTCAATAGAATACAATATTTAATTTCTTAAGAATATTCTAAAAATTAGATAAACATTTTTCTATCCATACGACGATATGTATGGTGGAATCAAAAGATTTTTGTCTTGGGTAGGTGGACTTCAAGACAACGTTCTATCATGTTGTGTAATAGGAATAAATTTTCATAAAGTATCTAGTAGGTTTAATGGTAGATAAAAACTATAATATTGTTTGTAAATAAAAGAAAATATTATATGGCATGAAGTAAGCATCGCAACATTGGAATCATAATAATTATGTATTTATATCAAAAAAAATTAAGATATGTAATGATAAACACCATTATTATCAAAAGTAATAGAAGGATGAGTGTAACAACCTGCCCCTACCTCATTGACTTGAGGAGGCAGTGATAGTTACCTGGCCTTATAAGATGTTCCCAAGGTGCCAAAGGCTGACAATAAATGTCGAGAGCTTCTAGAAAAAATTTGGGAATGATTTTCCCTTAAGATAAAACCAACCACTATATGATGCATGTCAATAAAACACACAAAAAAGTATTCCCAAAGACAACCAAGCTGTTCCACGATACAACCCAAAACCAATACAACAAGACATGTCCACTAACATTAGAGCACAAAGCGGTAACTAAACAACAAACACCATGATCCATGACACCACCACAACTCCATAACAAGTTCCAAGCTCCAAGATCCACCAAGAGATCACAATAATCCACTAAAGGAGGGTGATGCCTTATCTTTTCCCACATCACGATACCTAACATCTGCAAAGACACCCACATGCCAAAGTTGGGGGTGAGTTCTAAAACTCAGTAGTATTTCCCCAAATTAATTCCCTACACATGCCACTAGGATAAAACAATTAGCACATTTGTATAAAAAATTTATATAAAATAAATCACAAGTGGAACCATTTTCATAAGCCAAACATGCCCTTACCAAGCCATCACACCCAAACTAAGTAACCAAGGGGAAATCCAACCAAAAATGCCACACAAAATCTCATAATTTAGACATTAACACAACAATTCCATCGTGCAAAGCAATTCACAACAAAACAACCGTAACAACCAAACGGTGGAGTTACCGTCCAACCCATTCATCCATTCAAACCAAGCGGCACTTCTCGTCCACTTATCCTCGATGGTGTCCCTTCCCTACACTATCCATCCCCTTTTTATAGTGGCAATTCTTGCCACTTCCACCCAACATAAAAAACAATCCAATTCAAATCATATATCCCGCCAAGGTCACAACCACATGTAATCAACCAATTCCATTGTATATCAATCCACTTAAATAAATAACCAATTTATTGAAAACCATTTTCCATGCCAAAAAAAATTCAATAAAACAACCCTTTTAATGAAAACCATTTACATCAATCATTTCTCAAATCAACCATAGCATTAGATTTTAAAATCCCCATTTTAAAATCCACAAGAATAACATTTCACCATAAAAAACCCTTTTCCCCAAAAAATCCCCTAATGGATTACCAACCAATTTCACATAACAAATAACAATTAATTATCAGCACAAAAATTAATTGTAGTAAATTACGACTAGTTATAACCATGTGGAGTCAAGATAGAATCCACCAACCTTTAGGGTTCTCGAGGAATCGACCCACAAGAAACCGCAACTCAAATCTGGAGAACGCACCACCGAAACCTCTCTAGATACCTTCCCCTACCATCCATACGCCTTAAAATCATCCTTCAAGGCAACCAAAACCCTACATATATAAACAACAAGTATAGATATAGAAAACCAAGAAAGAGGGAAGAACATATCTAGAGGAAAACACAAGAGAAACAAGATGAGAGACTTACCCAAGAGAAACTGCCTTCGAACCACCAAGAAACCTCTTCAAAACGCTTCCAAAATGAGTATGAGAGCACCCTTAACCACTGAGAACCCAAAATCCCGACTGAGGATTATGTGGGAGGAATATTGGAGTGATATTGGTTAAGACTAATGGAGCCCGAAACTTACAACCCTATTTTTATATGGCCGCACGGTTAGTCCGCACGGTTTTGAAAACCGTGCGCATGCTACTGCCTCGGGAGAAAGGGTCTACACGGTTTCCTCACACTGTTTGGAAAACCATGTTCAAGTCGTGTGAAGCCTACTGTCTCCCTTGCACGGTTTCCTAGATAATCTAAACGGGTTCCACAAACCGTGCTCAAACCGTGAACCCCTTGAAAAGCCTCCAAACTCATCCAAAACCATTCCAAACTCTCCCAACCTCTTCCCAAATAATCCCATGTACTTTAAACACATAAAAATTCATAAAAAAGTCCATATACCTCAAATAGGGGGTACTACATTCTCCCCACAATTAGACTTTCTTCCTCAGAAAGTAGTGAACCCACTTTTTGCTGAAAGAACTTGGGCCACTGCTCGACCGTCTCCTTCTCCCGCTCCCAAGTATCCTCTTGAATCTAACTATGCTACAACAAAAAACAAACTAAACCGATGCTTTTACCACGCAAGACTTTTTATTGCCTATCCACAACCCGCACTGGCACGTGCACCAACGAAGCATCCAGTTCTAACTCAACATTATCCCATCGAATCACATGGTCACGATCTGGCTGATACTATTTCAACTACGACACATGAAACACATTGTGCACCACATTGAACCTTTGTGGAAAAGCCAACCAATAAGCCACCTCACCAACCTGCTCAAGAATCTCAAAAGGTCCAATATACCACAGAGATAACTTTCCCTGCTTTCCAAACCGACGATGTCCCAACCTAGGAGAGATCCTCAAGAAAACATAATCACTCACCTCAAATGACAACGACCGTCGACAATGATCCGCCTACGATTTCTGACAACTCTGAGTCATATCTATTCTCTTCCTAATCAACTTGATCTTTTCTGCAGTCTCCTAGACAAGGCTCAGCCCAACCATGGAGGACTCACCCGTTTCCACCCAACATTGTGGAGAACGACACAGCCGCCCATACAACACTTCAAACTGATCCATCTGTATGGATGCATGATAACTATTATTGTACGAAAAATCAACCAACAACATGGGCTCCTCCCACAAGCCACCAAAATCAATGACACAAGCCCACAAAATATCCTCCAGAGTTTGTATCGTCCTCTCGGATTTACCATCCATATGAGGGTGATACGCCATGCTCATCATCAACTATGTTCCAAGGGCTTGCTGTAAAGATTTCCAGAAACGATATGTACACCTAGGATCTCTATCTGATATAATCGAAAATGGAACACCAAGACTCATTACCACCTCCTAGATATAGATTTGGATAGATCCTCCACCGTATGATATTCACAAATCGGGATGAAATGAACCGACTTCGTTAGCCGATCCACGATCGCCCAGATGGCATCGTGCTTTCTGACCATTCTTGGGAGACCTGTGAAAGAATCCATCGCTATCTGCTCCCACTTCCAAACAGGGATTGGTAAAGAATGAAACATTCATGCAGGCCTTTGATGCTCTGCCTTGACCTACTGATAAGTCAATCATCTCGAAACAAACTCACCCACACTTATTTTCATTCTAGACCACCAAAACTACACTTTCAACGCTTTATACATTTTATGAATTCCAGGATGAACAACCCACCTGGAATGATGATACACCCTGAGAAGATCTTCCTGACAAGCAACTGGTACAACAATCTGATTCCAAAAACACAAAACTGAATCTCCATTCTGTTTCCAACCCTCAATGGTCTCCCCACCATTGAGTCTCGACCCCATGGTCACACACTAAGAATCAGATATCTGTGCCTCTCTAACAAGGACACCCAAGTCAGGAATCAACAAAACTAGAAAAAAGACCACTCTATCATCTTGGTCCTCACATTCCAACCATATATCAGCTATAACCGACATCAACTTCCACTAGTCTAATGCCATTTTCACCACCTGAGCATATGATTTTCTTATTAATGCATCCGCCACCGAATTTCCCTTACCTGGTTTGTACATCAATTCAATATCAAACATCTGGAGATATTCCATCCATCTCCTTTTCCTCAAGTTCAAATCCCTTTTTGAGAAAATGTTCTTCAAGATCTTATGATCTATATATACCGTGAAATTCTCACCTAAGAGATAATGATGCCATACTTTCAAAGCATGGAACACTACTGCCAACTACATATCATGAGTTGGTTAGTTCTTCTCATATACCCTTAACTTCCGTGAGCCATACACAACCACATGATTCCCTTGCATGAGAATTCACCCCAACCATGATCTTGATGCATCACAATACTCCACATACCCTTTTCTTGGTTCTGGAAAAACCAAGATTGGTGCTGATGTAAGACGACCCTTTAGCTCTTCGAAACACTTCTGACACTGCTCATTCCACTGGAATAGAACATTATTCCTTGTCAAAGCTGTCATAGGCGAAGCCAAACATAAAAAATCACGAACAAAACGCCGATAATACCTAGCTAGACCAAGAAAAATCCATATCTCAAACACATTATTTGGTGGTTTCCACGAGATAACGACCTCTATCTTTTCTGGATCCACTAAAACACCTCTTTCAGAAATCACATGGCCAAGAAAACGAACTTCCTGTATCCAAAAGTCACTGTTTGACAATTTGGCATACAACCGCTGATCCCTCAAGATCCCCAACAGTATTTCCAAGTGCTGCTCATGCTCTACCCTTATATTTGAATACATTAGAATATCATTTACAAACACCACCACAAATGAGTCCAGATAACTATAAAATATCCGATTCATCAATGTTATAAACACCGCTGGTGCATTCGTTAGACCGAAGGGAATAACCAAATATTCATAATGGTCATATCTACTTCTGGAAGTTGTTTTAGGAATATCCACCTTCCTCACCTGTAATTGATGATATCCCGACCTCAGGTCGATCTTGGAGAACCACTAGGATCCCCTCAACTGGTAGATCAAATCATCAATTCATGGAAGTGGATATCCATTCTTTATCATAACTTGGTTAAGTCTATGATAATCAACACATAGCCACAATGTTCCATCCTCCTTTTTCACAAACAACATCAGTGTTTTCCACGGAGACGTGCTAGGCCAGATAAACCCTTTGTTTTATAACTCTTCCAATTGTACTTTCAATTCCTGTAATTCAGATGGTTCCATCCAATAAGACAGAAGTGATATAGGACTGGTTCCCAGAAAGAGATCAATCGTAAACTCCACTTCTCTTACAGGAGGTAACCCATACAATTCTTCAGGAAAAACATCCATGAACTGATTCACCACTAACGGTACAACACTCCGGTCAACACCGTCGACCAATTACAATAACAAAACCACCAACTGATATGATAACGGACTCACTACTGGTGCCAACAAACCTATTGCACCCTTCCCTTAACACTTCTCCCCTCTAAAGAGATGTCTAACGCCATCATGTGTCGTAAAATCCACTGTTCGTCCATCACAATCAAGGTGAGACTTAAACTCCACCAACCAATCCATTCCAAGGATTACATCATACCCATCCATCTCATGCACTGAGAAATTCCACACTAGCTCAACCTCACCCACATCAATACAACATTCTCTACCCAGGAAGGCTCGACACTCTCTTGGACCTAGAAGAGTTTGATGTTTTAAAACCAAGGGCATCATTTCTACCCTTAAACCCATCTAATCAACCACACATGAAACAATAAAAGAGTCTGAATCAACTGTATCAAAAAACACTTTCATCAAGGTAGAAATTAAAAGAATATTACCTCGCACCGTGTATGGTCCAAACTGATCACCCACCACAACCTTCTCAACTCCAAAAAACACCTTTGTTGCCACACTCTGATCTTTATTGCTTTGCTGAGGCTTCGTGGTATTCCAAGAATCACCATAACCCAGTTTAACCTACTGCTGAGGGGTATGATGCTGTCCCCATCCCGTTGAAGCATACGACATCTGCGATCCCTGAGGAGTGTCACGTGCACCCAACCTTGGGGCATTCCGACAATAACACTGTAGATTCCCCATCTTCTTACAATAATGACATGATTGAGGTTGTGCCGTACAATCCCTCTTGATGTGGCTTGTAGAACCACATTGAAAACATCCATGCTTTCTCTAGGTTTCAGAGGAAGGTTTACTGATCCTGTCGTTGAATTATATGCCATATTCCTGCCTTGGGAATAAGTGTTCATCCTCCTCTTGAAACCAGCATTGGAGTTCCCACTATTCCGCATGGGTACCATCATGCTTCCTCCACCCAGAGCACCCATCAAATCCTACTCAACCACTGAGGCTCTATTCACCATCTCTCTGTAATCATCTATACAATTCACCACTATCTTTGAACGGATTTCTTACCATAATCCCACTTCAAAGATTCTTGCCTTCAATGACATGCTACTGGCCACCTCGGGTGCAAACTGCACTATGTTCATAAACTTAGCCGTATACTCCGTCACCAACATAAGATCTTTCTTCAAAATGAAGAAATTAGTCTTACGTTGAATTCTAAATGTATGTGGGTTAAATTTTTTATCAAACAATTCTTCAATGAATTCACACATCGTACCTGTTAGGCGGAGAAAGAAAGGAGTGATGGCAAGAGGGGGGTGAATTGCCTTTTAAAAAAAGCTTAACAAATTAAAATCAAAGTGAAAGTGCAGCGGAAATAAAAGAGTCAAGACACAAAATTGATAACGGAGTTCGGCCTAAAACCCGGCCTACGTCTCCGCTCCCAACTCAACCGTTGAGAGATTTACTACTGCTTTCTTTTTAATGGTTGTAGCAAGAAACCCACTAGCCTTTTTACAGGTGAAGGCTAGCTCACCTATTACAGCTTTCTTTTAAATGGTTATGCAAGAACCCACTTGCTTTCAATGGTTGAGCAAGAACCCACTAGCCTTCTTACAGGTGAAGGCTAGCTCACCTATGTCTCAAGCCTTTTAAAGGAAAGGCTTGACCAACCTCTTCACACCTTAAAGGTGATGTGAAAACCCAAAAGAATGGAGGATGAGAGAAATGGGAGTTTGTAGGCACAAACTCAATTTAAAGCTCAAAATGAATAAAACTAGAAAAACTGTAATTGGGGAGAAGCCTTGGGCGCCAATGGATGATTGGAGTTGAAGACGTGCACTCCCAAGCTTCTATGGTGGTGCTCCTTGGATGTGGAATTGGATTGGAGCAGTTGGGGTTCCCTTGGAAGAATCCGCCGGAGGTTCGCCAAATGATGAGAAATGTGTCCGTTGGCTTCACAATTGTTCCGACTATCTTCCTTAGGCTTCCGGGGGATCAAGGTCCTTTATTTATAGAGGGGGAACCCTCATATGGCCGTTGGAGGCCTTTGGAGCTGTTGGAGAGGTCTTCGGAGCCGTTGGAGGCCAAGTGGACAGGCTGGTCAAAAGCCCAACGACTAGTTTGACTGGCTCCACCGGCTGACCGGTACAGGGCCACCGGTTGGCCGGTGTGTGCAAAATGGAGGAGGGCTCAGGCTCAGGTGCCACCGGCTGGCCGGTGAGGAGGCCACCGGTTGGCCGGTGCTCAGGCAGTAGCAAATACTGTTCTGGGTGGGTGCCACCGGCTGGCCGGTGATGAGGCCACCGGTTGGCCGGTGAGGAGGCAGTAGCAACCTCTTCTTTCTGGGTGCCACCGGCTGGCCGCTGGCGTGACACCGATTGGCTGGTGGTCTGGACAGAAGGATGCCTTCTGTCCAGGCCTCCATCGGCTGGCCGGTGCTCTTCCATCGGTTGGCCGGTGGACTGAATTTCAGTCCACTTTGCCTTGTTGCTTTCTTGGCCCAATTCCTTGGCCACTTCCTGCTCCTGAAATCATGCCTATTAACAAAGACACTTGAAAACAAGATTAGATAAATAAGAGGGTGATTGTGATCATGAAAATTAAACCACGAGGGGTTCGAGAGGTACAACAATCTCCCCCCTATTTTGATGATCACAATCACCAAAACAAGTAATGTAGAAAATGAAATGAAAAGTATGCTTTAAAGGATTTCTCCCCCAATCAACCAAGAATTTCTCCCCCTTTGTGATTATCAAAATAGCACGGGGCATAAAACTTGATTGAGGGAAAAAAAGATTTTAAACCAATTGAAATTTTTGAAATTTGAATTGAAAGTTTTGAATCAAAAATTTGAAATTGAAAGTTTGAATAGAATGTTTGAAATGAAAATTGAATAGAAAATTTTGAATAGAAAAATTTGATACCAAGTGTTGAAATTGAAAGTTTGAAAAGAAAGTTTTGAATAAAACAAAAATACTTAAACAAACCTAACTCCCCCTAAATAAAACAACAAATCACCGGGGAGAGGTGGTTGAAACTGAGACAAATTTTGGCCCGGAGAGACTCGCTAGAAGGGATTTTTCAATCCACACTTGTCTAGTGGCGGGTCTTCTCCTATAAAATTCATCATTGAAGAAAATAGTTTTGGGCCTACCATACCGGGCATTTTTGCAATTGCACTCATAAATTAAGTGCCCGGGTTTTTTGCAATAATTACAAAATTTATTTTGAGAGCTCCCCCTTACAAAAATAGTAGGTGCATGGGAAGAGGAAGCTTGCTTGGAATAGCCAAGCCCTTGGGTGGTTCTAGTTACGCGTTGGGAACCTAAGAGTTTGGTCAGATTTTGTTCCCCTTGGGTGAACTTAGCTAGGGATTCCCTGAAATCTTTGATAGTTGATTCCATGGAATCAATATCAGGAAGATTTTGGATTTTGAGGGTCAACTCTTCCTTCTCTTTGAGAAGTTGTTCTTTTTCGGAAGAGAGTTTTTTGAAATTCTTTTTTAATGAAACAAATTTGGAAGAAAGTTCGTGAAAACCTTCCTCCAATTGATCTCTCGCATGTTGGAGATCCTCATATGACATGTGATTGAAGGAATTTGAATTTGAAGAACTAGAGGATGAGGAGTCGGAAGAAGTTACCTCATGGAATGCCATTAGGCATTTGTTACCGTTGTCGCTCGAGGAGGAGGAGGAGGATGTGGAGCTATCACTCCAAGTGGCCTTGAATGCCTTCTTCTTATCCTTTTGCTTGGCCTTTTTCTTGTTGAGTGGGCAATCGGGCTTGTAATGGCCTTTCTCGCCACACCCGTAACATTTTACCTTGGGCTCGGATTTTTCATTGGGTTGAACCTTGCGGGATTTCTTCTTTTTGTGCTTCTTCATGAACTTGTGCATCTTGCGGGCAAGGTTCTCCATTTCGGAATCGCCGCTTGAAGAGGAAGATTATGAGGAGGAGGAGCTTTCTTATTTTTGAACTTTGAAGGCGATGTTCTTTGGAACTTTGATCGGTTTGCCTTCTTTTTCATTTTGCCTCCTCATGGTGATCTCATAGGTCATGAGAGATCCGATGAGCTCTTCGACCGGCATGTTCTTGATGTCCTTTGCTTCTTGGATTGCCGTTACCTTTGGAGCCCATGAGCTTGGTAAGATCCAAAGGATCTTCTTGACCATCGTCTCTGCAGACACATCATCACCAAGGGACTTTCTACCATTGCAAACGTCAGTAAAGCGAGTAAAAATTTCAGTTATATTTTCAGAAGGATGCATGGAAAAAGACTCAAAATCTTGACGGTACATGTCCAATCGAGTATCCTTAACTTTGTTGGTCCCCTCATGGGTAACCTCCAATAGTTTCCAGATTTCATGTGAGGAGGTGCATGTGGAAACTCGATTGAATTCATTACGATCAAGGCCGCAATGTAGAGCGTTCATGGCTTTTCCATCAAGCTCAAAATTTTTTATATCGGCTTGGGTCCATTTGGATTCATCGGGGGAAGAGAGAGTGTAACCTTGCATGAAAATTTTATAAATTGGATAACCACTGCTTCTAAGAAAAGTGGTCATGCGGGTTTTCCAATAATTATAGTCGGTTCCATCAAAAAATGGAGCACGACCCAAAGAAAAGCCTTCGGGGGCGAAAGAGGTTGAGGCCATCACAAAAAAAAGATCTTGAATTTGAAACCGGTTAGGGTATTACTCAAATTTTGCCTCTGATACCAATTGTTAGGCGGAGAAAGAAAGGAGTGATGGCAAGAGGGGGGGTGAATTTCCTTTTAAAAAAAGATTAACAAATTAAAATCAAAGTGAAAGTGCAGCGGAAATAAAAGAGGCAAGACACAAAATTGATAACAGAGTTCGGCCTAAAACCCGGCCTACGTCTCCGCTCCCAACTCAACCGTTGAGAGATTTACTACCGCTTGCTTTTTAATGGTTGTAGCAAGAAACCCACTAGCCTTTTTACAGGTGAAGGCTAGCTCACCTATTACAGCTTGCTTTTAAATGGTTATGCAAGAACCCACTTGCTTTCAATGGTTGAGCAAGAACCCACTAGACTTCTTACAGGTGAAGGCTAGCTCACCTATGTCTCAAGCCTTTTAAAGGAAAGGATTGACCAACCTCTTCACACCTTAAAGGTGATGTGAAAACCCAAAAGAATGGAGGATGAGAGAAATGGGAGTTTGTAGGCACAAACTCAATTTAAAGCTCAAAATGAATAAAACTAGAAAAACTGTAATTGGGGAGAAGCCTTGGGCGCCAATGGATGATTGGAGTTGAAGACGTGCACTCCCAAGCTTCTATGGTGGTGCTCCTTGGATGTGGAATTGGATTGGAGCAGTTGGGGTTCCCTTGGAAGAATCCACCGAAGGTTCGCCAAATGATGAGAAATGTGTCCGTTGGCTTCACAATTGTTCCGACTATGTTCCTTAGGCTTCCGGGGGATCAAGGTCCTTTATTTATAGAGGGGGAACCCTCATATGGCCGTTGGAGGCCTTTGGAGCCGTTGGAGAGGTCTTCGGAGCCGTTGGAGGCCAAGTGGACAGGCTGGTCAAAAGACCAACGGCTAGTTTGACTGGCTCCACCGGCTGACCGGTACAGGGCCACCGGTTGGCCGGTGTGTGAAAAATGGAGGAGGTCTCGGGATCAGGCGCCACCGGCTGGCCGGTGAGGAGGCCACCGGTTGGCCGGTGCTCAGGCAGTAGCAAATACTGTTCTGGCTGGGTGCCACCGGCTGGCCGATGATGAGGCCACCGGTTGGCCGGTGAGGAGGCAGTAGAAACCTCTTCTTTCTGGGTGCCACCGGCTGGCCGCTGGTGTGACACCGGTTGGCCGGTGGTCTGGTCAGAAGGATGCCTTCTTTTCAGGCCTCCATCGGCTGGCCGGTGCTCTTCCATCAGTTGGCCGGTGGACTGAATTTCAGTCCACTTTGCCTTGTTGCTTTCTTGGCCCTATTCCTTGGCCACTTCCTTCTCCTGAAATCATGCCTATTAAAAAAAACACTTGAAAACAAGATTAGATAAATAAGAGGGTGATTGTGATCATGAAAATTAAACCACGAGGGGTTCGAGAGGTACAACAATACCCTGGTGCATCCCTGCTTGGACTACCAACTCCCACCACTGAAGGGAAATATCTTCCAACATATACGTGGACAACTTTACTTTTAACTCTACCGGTGTTACCAAGAACATGAAGATCTTGTTCATTATATTAAACCATGATTCTGGCCTCTCCGACTCTGAATCACCCTTGAATATGGGTGGATTCTGCTTTTGAAACTGAACCGCATGATCCACATGCCTTGGGTTATCCATTTTATTTCCACATTACACAGCTTAGAAAGCTTGCACTATGCGTTGCACTAACTGTTGGTTCACCTGAGGCTCTGGTGCTACCACATTCTCATCAGGCTCCTTCGGTTGGTCTCTACGATGCCGACCCAGTTTTATTTCAATAAATAGATAACAAACAACCATGGGTCTCACTTCCATAGACATCACGAAATCCAATTTAAAATCACATTACACAACACTATCACAACAAGGCTTTCCACATTTTCCACATGTACCATGTTCCACAAATTTGAAAACCAAACCATTTTCAAAATACCAATTTATTCACATTACAATTTCACACATTAATATCACATCATAAATCATTATACCCCAATGAAATATTCACCCTAGTGGGAAGTCATTTCTACCATGCATTCCATGTTCATCTCATTGGCTACACCCATGAAAATGAGATATCCAAATCCTATAAGTGTCTCCAAAACACTTATGTACCCAACTCCCTGGTAACTTGAATTTCAACATAAGAGGGTTAGCTACGTCCTTTTATGCTATAAATTCCATGTTCTGAAATTCCTATGCCTTTCTACCATCCTGACTCAAGGAATGTAACACAACGAATGTCAACACCAAATCCGAGAATCAACTCCAAAGGATCAAACAAACTGATACCACTTGTAATGCCCCACCCCTACCTCATTGGCTTGAGGAGGCGGTGAGGGTTACTTGGTCTTAAGCGGCATTCCCAAGGCGCCAAAGTCTAGAAATATATCCCGAGGGCTTCTAGAACAAATTGGGGAACAATTTTCCCTTAAGTTAAAACCAACCACTATATGATGCATGTCAATAAAACACCCAAACATGTATTCCCAAAGACAACCAAGTTGTTCCACGATACAACCCAGAACCAATACAACTAGTCATGTCCACCAACATCAGAGTACAAAGTGGAAACTAAACAACAAACACCATGAGCCATGAAACCACCACAGCTTCATATCAAGATCCAAGCTCTAAGCTCCACCAAGAGATAATAATGCTCCATTAAAGGATGGTGATTCCTTACCTTTTCCCAGGTCAGAGAACACGACATCTGCAAAGACACCAACATGCTAAATAAGGGGGTGAGTACTAAAACTCAGCAAGATTTCCCCAAATGACTTCCCTACACACACCACTAGGATAAAACTGTTAGCACATTTATATAAAACAATTTATATAAAATAAATCACAAGTGAAACCATTTTTATAATCCAAACATGAACTTAAAAAGCCATCACACCCAAACCAAGAAATAAATCGGAAATCCAAACAAACATCCCAAAAGACATCTCATCATTTACACATTATCCCAACTATTCCATCTTGTAAATCAATGCACAAAAAACAACTGTAACAACCAAATGGTAGAGCTACCGTCCAACCCGTTCACCCATTCACACCAAGCGGCACTTCCTATCCACTTATCCTCGATGGCGGCCCTTCCGTCCATTATCCATCCCCTGTTAATAGTGTTACTTCTCACCACTTCCACACAACATGAAAAACAAGACAATTTCAAGCATATAACCCACCAAGGTCATAGCCAAATGCAATCAACCAATTCCATTGCATATTAATCCACTTCAGTAAATCACCCATTTATTGAAAACCATTTTCTATTCCAAAAAAATTTCAATAATACAACCCTTTTATTGACAACCATTACCATCAATCATTTTCACAAATCAACCATAGCATCCCATTTTAAAATATCCATTTTAAAATCCACAAGAATAGCATTTCACCATAAAACACCCTTTTCCGAAAAAAATCTCCAAATGGATTTCCAAACAATTTCATAAAACAAATCAAAATTAATTTTCAAAACAAAAATTAATTGTAATAAGGAACCGCTAGTTCTAACCAAGTGGAGCCGAGGGAGAATCCACCTACCGTTAGGGTTCTCGAGGAATCGACCCACAACCAACCACACCTCAAATCCGGAAAACGCACCACCGAAACCTCTCTACATCCCTTCCCCTAGCATCCATAATCCTTAAAATCATCATTCAAGGCAACCAAAACCCTAGATATAGACAAAACATGTGTATATCTAGAAATCCAAGAAAGAGGGAAGAGCGGATCTAGAGGAAAACACAAGCGAAACAAGATGAGATACTTACCCTGGAGAAACCACCTTTAAACCGCCAAGAAACCTCTTCAAAATGCTTCCAAAACGAGTGGGAGAGCACCCCTAACCCCTGAGAACCCAAAATAATAAGCGGGGCTCGAGTGGGAGGAATATTGGAGTGAAATAGTTTAAGCCTGTGGGAAACAGAAACTTATAACCCTATTTTTTAGTGGGCACAGGTTTAGTCCGCACGGTTTGGAAAACCGTGCGCTAACCGTGTGCACACTACTGCCTCGGAAGCAAGGGTCCACATGGTTTCCTTGCATGGTTTTGAAAACTGTGCGTAGGTTGTGTAAAGCCTACATTCTCCCATGCACAGTTTCCTGGAGAATCCGCATGGTTTCCACTAACCGTGCTCAAACCATGCACCCCTTTAAAAACCTCTAAACTCATCCAAAACCATTCCAAACTCTCCGAACCACTTCCCAACTCATCCCACACACTTTAAACACATAAAAATGCATAAAAAAAGTCCACATACCTCAAAATGGGGGTACTACAATGAGGATTTAATTACATAGATTTTTTAAGTCATTAGAATACTGATGGTTGTATTAGAATAAATAATGATTCAAAAATCGAAGTGTAATTTTTTCTGAAGATATTAGTTGAAATATCACAAACAAGATAATATGATCATAGGTATAAAAATAGAAATACATAAGAGAATCAGGAATTTGGTTATATCTTAGAAATATTATAACTATAAAATAATCAATAGTTTTATAATGGATAAATGAATACAAGTTTCTACTCCTCTTAAGAGACTCTTCAAATTGTCTAATACACAAGCACTAATAGAAGAAGAAGAGTTACGATACATGTAAAGAGTTTAATTATATTTATTTTTTGGAATCTTAATATAGTTTATGAATTTTAATTTATCAGATAATTAATTTATATTTTGGTTTGTAATTAATTTTATATCAATCCCCAAAAGGGAACACTGGGAAGCTATTAAATAGATCCTTCATTATTTGAAAATAATGTAAGACAAAACTTTGTACTTGTAGGATAAATATCCATCACAAGGTTTTGTTTACATATAATTAATTTAAGATTTATATATTCAAAAAATAGTTAATGCGTGTTGTGTGTAAATGAATAAAAATTAGTTAGATGTTTCCACTATAAAACATTGTTACATTAAGTACAATAGAATTTGATTAAGTAGGAATAGTTAATGACAAGAAGGAAAACGTTTGGTTGAATAAATTTCAAAATTAATTGGAAAGAAATAAAGAATGATTAATTTTTTTCTATGAGAAACAAAGTACGATCTACTAATACAAAAATACATTTTTCAATTGAATAATGAAGTATATAAAACCAAATATCACATCATCAAAACAATAATGGATGTGAAAGTGTTATTTATTTAAAAGGTAATTGTTAGATACAATCTAAGAGATATCATCACCAAGGAAGTGGTTTAATAAATTATAAGGAATCATCAAAGTCTTAGTGGTCCTTGGATGAATAGAAGGTATAGACAGGGAAAACTTCCAAAAGCTATGTTCCGGAGACTATTCATGTTTCCCTAGAACAAACTTCAAGTGGGAGATTACTAGGAGGGAAGTGTGTTTATGTTCATTGTATGTTCACCCATTAGAATTAAATTTACTAGAATCTAATGTAATAGATGATGGGTTGTACATTGGTTGTATATAGTAGCAACATGACTTCTCCAACAACAGTTGGACCATAAGAAGCACTCATTTAACAAAGGTTTTAGGGTGGAAACTGAAGCTCTAGAATTTCAGCAAGACAAGAGGGTCACTAATTTTGTGGTAGAGTTGAATTATTCATGACTCATTAACCAAGATTTTCCTGGATAATGATTAAATTGTTTTTACAACTAAGATTATTATGTTATAAAGTGGATACATTATTGCAAAACAATTGGTTTCAAAATTTTTAAGAAGGAGGGATTGAGTGATTACTTATGATTAGTAATATTTAACTATTTTAATATCTTTTATTTTTAGTGAATGGAAAATTATACTATTTAATTTCTCCCATTATTTTAGAAAATGTCTTCAAAATCATATAAAATGTATGTTACTTCTTTTTTTTATATTTTATTATTTTATATACTATTGTTGAATATTCTTTTCGGTATCTTAAATTTTTATGAAATTTATTATGTGTGTGATTAAAAATGAAATTGTATAGTGAGTAGGGTACTAAGTTTACTTGCTTATGTTTTTCCTAAATGAGTTTAAATGAATTACTATATTTTTAGTTTTTCACTGTATTTAGTGGATGTAATATTCTAACAGATTAAACTAGTGAAGTTCAAGTGGTTTTATCAATTGATCTTGTGATTTATTTTTCATAGTACTCTATTAAAAATTTCCATGGATGAACATATCATATCATTAATAAATTATCTTTAAAATACTAAATAACTTAATTTTAGAATCCGTATAGGTTTCCCACCAATCTGATATGATGCTCAAGTGCAACTGACTGCTTCTCTAAAAAATGTTTTTCAAACTGAGTATAGATTTTTGGGTCAATCTAATCAATGGGGGTGAATTAGTGGTATTCTTCTTTTGATTATCATCCTTTTTTTAATTTATCCTCTTGAAACTGTTATAGTTCTCAAATTACACAATATTATCTCCCAGTCTCACTACATATGATGTAATAATAAGTGAGACCATAGTATATGTTATTTAAAAGTTTATTCATAAAAGACTACTCTTTCCCATATTTTTTATCCACTATAACATGGATTCTATAAAAAATTTCCAATTGTATACAAAAGTAATTGGTTATACAAAACAATAATATAATAATATTAGTTTCTTTTTCACCCTAAATACAATTCTTTATCAACTCGTTATACACAGCAGTAAAAATATCCTTTAGTTTTAATCCAATAATAGAATGATATTGATATGGTCGAGGAATATTATATAGAAATTTGAAAATTATCATCCTCCATAATTAGTTTTGATCAATAGAACTAAATGTGAATGATCATTAAAAAAATTAGCAACCCTACTTGTCTAAAAAACTATTCACCATATCCCGAGTAATTTGGGTTCTCCTCTTAATTTCCTCTCCTATATACAAATGTTGTATCAATTATCATAATTCTTAAAAGTTTATGGTAAGTTCACTTAGAAATGATCTCAATGATCAAAAAATTTCTTCATTTTATATAAGCAATATATAATTCACCTGTGTATATAGTCACTCTAATATTTGAAAACATAAATGAAGAATTTAAAAATACCTGAATTCAAATCACTAAATATTTTGATTTGGTATCCCATGATTTCTTCTTCATCATTATATATAACTCTAAGAAAATATTTTAATTTATATTCATTTAGTGGATCCTAAATTATTACCTTATTTAAACTCATTTTAAATACACAAAATGCATCAGGTCTTCTCACTTCTTCACAATGTTTATAAATTATAACACTCAAAGTAATTTTCAACATGTATAAGAAAATAAATTAAATAAACTTATTATTATCCTCATTTAAATTCCAAAAGGGATAAATTATTTTCCTCACTTACATTGTTTTAATTTATCAAATTCCATCAATCATGTATGCATTACAACTGCATGTTTCTTTAATTAAATTAACAAAGAATTCATGATTCTTTCTTCACTCTACATATTTGATGTTATAATCTCATGTAAATCCCCTATGATTTATTTTTCATTTAAATATTTTTCACATTGCATAAAGATTCATGAATTGTCAAATTATCCTATGATCTCATTCATACAATCCCACATGATCACTATAGTCCCAACATTCATGATATTTCATGTAATAATTTTGGACATGGATTGAGATAATCGATTGATGCAAGGAATTATGCTTGAATTTACCACACACCATGAGACAATTTTAAATATATTACATCAAGATGTTAAATTTCGGTATTAAAGTAGATGATGCAACATATTTTTAATCACTCGATTCACGTGCATGTAAGTGAAAGAACATTCATTTATCAATTTCAAATGTTAATAAATCTTATATATCATACAGAATCTCCCAATAAATGCATTAAATCTTTTCATAAGATACATTATTTTTTAATGTTTTAGAAAAACACTATATGGTGTGTATGAGGTTTGTGAAATTTATTTATTTCATAGTATGCCGAGGAATAACTGCACTATTTTGTATACGGTAGGTTATGAAATTCATGTAGTGTCTCTACTCATGATAGGTCCACATACTATAAATTATTAGGGTCAATAATTAATTTCATAATCGATTGAGATGTTAATATGGGGTAGGTCAGATGCCCTTTACACATTTAGTTTATTTTAAGCTTGTGGTAGCTTTATTTACTCATGTAGTCGGTTGCAGTCATACTGTATGGTGGATTCACCTTTGTTCATTAAATAACTCCATGTTATTTAGGTGGTCAATAAATCACCCATGACCTTTCACTTCAAGGGATTACTTTAAATAGAGTTGTATGGTTATTTGGGAGTTCACCATGTTGTATGTCAAGTATTTTGTGCACAAATATATTTACATGAAAAGGAACCCTAATCCACTGAGGAAGATAATGACGTGTAATCTTCTCATTCAATTTAGTGTTAGGTTCTTCTTTTTAATGATATAGAAACAATACCTATATGGAATCTATCCCACATTGAACATCAAAATGTATAAGTAATGCTTCATATAACTCGACTCCTTATCAACCCCTTGAAAATGAAAATGAAATTGTCTCTTAGAACAAACAGACACCACTGTACCCATTCACACCCACCAACATACACCCATGTGCCTCATTCTCACCCATTAATACCAATTAAATCCCTAATTTTATATTTCATACCCATATATATCCAATCTCCACTATTATCCTTCTCTTCTAATACCTCCTTGGGTGGGATATGTTTGTACCAAGTTCCCACCAAAGTGGTTGAAAAACTTGGATCCTATAGTTATCCTTAGGTTCCCAATTTATATTCAACTAAAACATAAATACATAGTAAAATACTAATGGAAATTCTACCAAATAATTTTTTTCATGTATTCTTTATAGGATATGTTTTCAGGATATTATTCAACACTCTCATCACATAAATTTTGTTAACCTAATTCTCAAAGAATTACTTAACGAAAAAATAAATTTTATATGGAATTCACATAACATATCAATCTTCAGTATTTATTTATGTAAAATAAAATGATTTCATCATACATCACTAGAACATGTTATCATTAAATTAATAAAATTTTGAAAATTATCAGATATTAAAGGAGTATTGACTTATTATTCAGGAAATCCAATATCAACTCATGAATAAATAACAATCCACCAAAAATTATATCCTTAAAACACCTTAACATCCCAATTTATAGAAAATTTAAACACTTAATGAAATGAGAAAATTAATTTCCCCCTTTGGGTTTTTTCAATTCCTCTATAAACTAATGCCAATAGATCAGTATAAGAACTTATTTTCTCCCCTTTATGGAAAATAATATATAAAAGAATAATTTAGGGGTCTATTCATCTCACCTTCTTAAAATATATTATCCTCCAATTTTAAAGAGAGGGTTGATATCACATGTCTTCTTAAATAATATAATTTAGTTTTAAAACAGCAAGTCTATGTGGGATAAATCAATATAGAAAGAAAAAGTGTATAAATAGGATGATCAGTGATATCCATAAAATCTAGTATATATGATACCATTACCAGAAACTCATTTTGGGATTTCTTCCAATTATGTTTATACAAAAAATATAAAACATAAAAAAACTCAACAAACACATGAAAAGAAATCATGTGAAAGGAATATAATCCCTATTAAACTCATCTTTGAATCAACTATCATTCCCCTTTAATAGGTTAATTTTATACAATCACAAATAAGGATTATGAGTTTTTTAATACCACAATACTAATATTTTCAAATCTATCTAGAATTAACAGATTCCACAGAATTTAGTACAAATTTATATTCTCATGTATACTCTCATTAAAAGTATGCATTTTTATTTTTTAAATTTCATTGTTATCCATATACTCCATGAAGGATTACTTCATCATGATGGATAAAAGTGAAAAATACAAACATATCATTTAATTATTTAAAAATTAGCATGGATAAAAAATAATGGGGAATAATGAGGGACCAATTTGATTTCTCATAGCTATCACTCAGTTCAAGAGGTTCTTCTTAACTAAGGACACACTCCCCCCCCCCGCCACAATTTTTTTTCATTCAATTGTCTTAATAAATTGTGAACTCAATTTTTATCCATGATCTATATTCATTTGAGATAAATTATTCTTTTCCATTAAACTTAAATAAACCTCAAATTATTATTTTTTCAATGAAAATTTACTAAATTCATTCTAATTATTAATAATAGTCATGAAATTGTTTATATCATTCTCTGTCCCCTCAAATGTTTCACATATCCTCTTTTGGATTTTTAAGTCACCATTTGTTTATGACTTATAAAGATCTTCAAAACTTTCTTCTTCCATAAAATATTTTCATTTATAATTAGTATTTTAATATAATTATTCCATCTATTTTTCTATGTACAATTTTTTTAGGCCAAACAATTATGAACTATTTATTGACATTCTAAATTTGATTAGTCTTCGCATTTGAATAATTTGTATCCATAACATGTTTTTGTTAAATTTATATATTTTATAATTATTTTTTCAATTAAACCATCGTAAATTTATCTATATATAATAGTTCTGCATATATTTTCTTAGTGAACCTCCACTATACATCCACCACAAACATTTTCTAAGGATTCAAATCTATTTAGGGTGAATATATATTGTGTAGATTTGAAAGATTATTTACTTTGATTTTTTTGACTCATTTTCTAAAATAAACCCCCTTGGTGCTTACCTATTTTTTAGAAGATAAATATCATTCCAATTAGAATGGGAATTATTTTCATAGCTTACATAACACCACAAATTACCTAATAATTATGATCTCCCATCTTCATAATTCATTAGTATATAATTATTGTGGGATGTATTTATTTTGTTCGAACCTTATTTTTTCTAATTAGATATGGTTTTCTTTCCACCATTATTCCTTTTATGGGAATGAATGTCTCTCAGCATCCTTCTTTTTCCAACATTTTACATGTTTTTTTCAGATCCCCAGTGTGAATTATAACAGATCTATCTTGAGATTCATAAACATGATTTTTTCCAGATTATTGGGACACTTTATTCATGAGTATAATAAAATTCTATATTATCCTCTATTTATTTGTTGAATTAATTTATGGTTTTATTTAAAATCATATTATAATGGGACACATATGTATTGTGTCTCAAATATCTATTCTTTCTTTTGAGTCAATTTTTCCTCAAGATCGAAAACCATCTATTATTTCATATACAACCTTAGATTTTAAGTTATGATATCATCAATAATGTTTAACTCCATTTTTATTACCTATTTATTTTCTTCAAAAGCCTTATTTTTTACATTTAGTAGTTTTTTTTATTTTATTTATTATGCTTTATAATCTCCTCCATGTGTGCTTCCAACTCATGATTAATTTTCAATTACAAATCTATAATGTATGCTATATCACCATTACTTCATAATGAATTAGAACATTTTTTATCTTTAGTACAGAAATTAACCTCATAATATGAAGAGACACTATAAACTGAATTATGTTTCTCATGATTTCTCATAAAATTCTATTTATTACTAATGAAATTCTACTTTTTCTTCTTATTACCCTTTTTATTTTCTCTATTTCTTAAATTCCTCATCAGTTTCAAATTCATCATAATATTTATTTATAAAATCATAGAAAAAGTGACTAATTCATTCACTTTTCTAGTATTTCAGTAATTTTTTCCATTTTCCTTCCCAATTTCTCTTTTTACACTATATTGATGTAAGGGAAATAATCTATCTAATCCAATAATCACACTCAGTATCTGAATATCTAATTTTGATAATCTATTCTTATTTAAAATTTTCTTTTATTATATCTACAAAGGTAATCTCACCTTTTACTTTATTATTGAAAGTTTTAATTTTCCTCATCTAATAATCTATAAGTATATTTTATAACTCATCTAATATAAAATATTCTCCTTCTTATAGGGAGGATGATTTTCAATCAAATAAATATAGAAAATTCCTCATAATTTTTTTTAACAATAATGAAATCTTCTAGCTTCTAACCAACATATTATGATTCTCACAATCTCATTGCCCATTTTAAATTATTGATCAATAAGATCATCATTATCTATCATTATATTTTTAAATTGGATCATATATACTTGTATGTTGGATTATTTTACATTGATATTACATTTGTTACCATTTTTAATTTTTGTTTATAATATTTCATTTTTAGTTTGATGACCCATGGAATTGGTATATACCATTTCTGATAGAGTTTTTAAGTTGTAATTTTGAGACCTGAATTATAAATCTATATTTATCTTATGAATTTGAGTTATAGAAGAAAAATTAAAAATTAGTTGAAACCTAAATTTGGATGCATCTCTCACCTCCAGGATGAGTGATAGGATATATGGTAGTATCTTAGTCTTCTAGTTGTGATAATTCTTCCCATAGAATGTAAAGGCACCTTCACTATTGATATAGGTAAGATTATGTATGTCACAAAATAATTCTTAGATCTTTATAGATAATTTAACACATTGATATATTATGATATATTCCTCCTTAAATAAATTTAATTTCTAGCTTGGTTTACATATAAACTTGAGTCAATATTATCAATATTATAGTAAACTATTATAACCCAAACATTAAATTGGTGGTATATATATGAATAACCAAATTATGAAAAAATATTTATAAAATTTTAAATAATCCAAATTTATTGATTAATTCATAAAAAAAGGTACTCAATTTTTATTAAATTCATTTTATGCTTCGAAAATATATTTTGCTCAAAAAATGATTTTATATATATTTCATGTATATTTATTATAATTAATTTATATTAATTTTTGAAATTTTATCTTAAAAAAGGATGCATTTCTTTAAAGTTTCATATCAAATTTAACTTAAGGTGATTTTTTTTAGTTTTTCTAAAATTATTAATATTTTTAGTGAATAATGAAAAATATTGATTTAATAGAAAGCTATCTTTTCCATTAAGTTAATAAAAAAGTAATTTTTTGTCTTCAATTGATTACAAAATATAATTATTTCCTTTGGATTAATCATAATCTAGTTAATTTAATTATAATTTATATATGCTTAATTTTGGTATAAAATCATTTATATACTTAAAATTCATTTTTCTAGAAAACTCTTTTATCATTGGTTATTTGAAGCCTATTTTAATATTAAATTACATCACATACAAAAAATGGTATTTATAAAATGGATTCCATATTTATAATCATCATTTCGATTTTTTTTAATGAATCCACTTTCAATTTAGGTAATAAAATATAGGAAAAATAGTAAAACATTGTTACCATGGTTAATGTTAAAATGATTTTACGGGGGGGGGGGGGGGTAAACTAAGATATATGGGTAATATTTCCAAATAAAAATTCATTATTATTATTTTATATAGATATTTATAGATAATATTGTCCTAAATTCTAAAACTTATCCATTTTGAATCATTTTTCTTTAGTAATATATTAATATATTTTAATCTTTTGAAAATTTCTAAGTCATCCCTCTCCTACCCTTATAAAAGGATACTAAATCTCCTCTATTTATCACACTAAAATATCCTCTTATATTTTAGAATATGTACCTAAATACTTTCTTATAAACTTTAATCATGTCTTAGATGTATTTTTTATCATAATACCATCCTTTAAAGTCTTAAGGTGCAAGCCAAATGAGGTTTTAAAACTAAGCGGTGTAACTATTAATTGAGTAATTTTAATTTTATTTCTAGTTAAATGGCCTATAAATATATAACATACATTTAAAATAAAAATTTAGGTATATTAAATATAATTAATCTTCATTATGATTATTTAGAACCATTTTCCACCTCCTTTCCATTAAATGGTAAGTGGAATTATCGCTCGTGCGTACAGGTGGACTACTTCCTCCACATAGTGATATGATTCATTTATATATCCATCAATAATTTTTGGTTATTATGATATATTAAATATTTATATATGATATATATTACACATTTATTCTTCTATTGTTATAATATATTATCCACATTTTACCATACCATCTGTTAGAAAATGATCATGTTGCACGCACGTATGTGTGGACAACCACCTCCATAAAGTGATGTGATTCATTTTTTATTTATGATTTACATATATTATGATAATGATATATTTAAGGAATATATATTATATTTATGATATGATAATGAATCTAGATAATTTAATTATTATTTACATTTCTTTATTCTTATCTATAAAAAAAGTTGAAACATCCCTCCTCCATAAGTACAATCTACCATATCCATGAAGTGACACAATTGATTTTTCATCACCAATTTATATGAATGATTATAAAAATTTATATTATGAGTAAAAATGATACTTATTACATCATTAATATTCTATATATGATGAAACCACAACCAATTTTCATGTTTTGGGACTATCAAATGGAAATGTACAAGAAATAGACCAGTTTTCACTCAAATGATTAATGAAGAATTTATTAATCACAAGATAATTATAAAAATAAATTAATGATACATAGTAATTTATTTATGAATATGGATTTATAATACATTTAAAATAAATATATATTAATTATATAGTTTATTTTAATGTTTACAAAGTAAGACATTACTTGAGTTACGAGTTTCTCATATCATGTTTGCTTCCAAGAGACATATTCCACACTAACTATATGGTTCTTTACTGTGGTGTTTATACTACCTATTTTATATGATATATAATCAATTACAATATGTTAATGGTATTTAATTTTAATTATATGTTATTTCTTTCTTGGGAATTATTATTCAGAAGTTACCAAAATTTTAAGGGATTACGTTACAATCTCATATCTTTTTGGGATTATCTATACTAAATTTCCATTGACTGAAATTAAAAAGATATTATTCTTTAAACCCTGTATGTTTTATTATTATTTTATTTTTCTGTAATTTTTATGTATTAGTACAATTTTCCACTATTTGGTTCTTAAAATGATCAAGAAAATATTTTTAAAGAAAAGTTTACTTTGTTTCATATTTAGTAATTAAAATTTTTCCTCTATGTCCAAAGTCTTCAAAATTGTTTTATGAAAGTCCCGAACTATTCATTAAATGTTTGAAAAAGATAATTTTCACTTAATTTTACATTATTTAAAATGTTTTAAAAATTAATATTTCTATAAATTATCTGAAAAAGTATTTTTTGACTTTTTTATAAAGGCGTGAGAATAATTTTATTTTTTAATATATATGGTATGAATGGATTTTCCCTCCATCCTGACCATTCTTTGATTTTAATATTCAATTAAAATTTTACATGGTTATTTTTAAATAATAAAATTTTCTCAGTATTATATGAATTTTTAGTTAATAAGGTATCGGATAAAATGTACATTTTTTCCTGTTTTCAAAGAAAGGTGTGGATATTATTTTAAAGATATTTTTCATTTATGTCAACATCCTTCATGGATTGTTAAACTTTACTTATGATATTTTCTTATGATTTCAACCAATTAATCTCTCAAAATATCTTATTACTATGATTATTTAAGGATTATTATGTGAAACGCCTTGCTATCACACATGTTAATTAACTTATGGTGAAACCTTTAAAAAATATTTTATTTTGTATCACTTATGTTATTATGAATTAATGATATTTTTTTGAAACATTATTCCTTTTTATGGGTTATTGTGTGATTACGTGATGATATGATGAATGTATTATGATATTAGGGTAAACATATGTATGGTCTTCATTATGTTGTGGGTTGAACTATAATTTTATATACCATCAATGCATTGGGTAAATATTGATATCTTGTGAGATAATAAAGACAAGAATGGGGAGTGAACATAATTCATTATGGGACTATATCCACTATGATAGTCCTGGGAGTGAACCCAATCCCTTTTGACAATATTGGCAGTGATCCTTGACTAAAGAAATTATTTTTATGCTTATATATGTGAAATAAACTTATATATTATTCTTATGATACGTTATGATTATTTATGATTGATTATTGATGATTCCTCAAAATTATTACCCATTTATTTTTGTATAAAAAATCATCAATCCACGAATTATGATTAATTATGTTTTATTGATTGGGTATGATTATCATATTTCATGATCATGTTATCATACCCTTATTTTTATCTTATTCAAATTTATTATAATTGATTGGCATCTCTTATGTTTACCCTTACTGAGAATCTAAGATCACCCTTATGTTTCCTCTCCCCATGTCATGTAGAGTGGATTTAAGTAGGGTATGTATAAGAGTTATACTATGTGAGAAGATATTTATGGGAGATGTTTATGATATTTTATGAAATAATATGAGTATATATCTTGTCTCTAAATACACTAAATCATTATGGTTCAAGGGTGTGTATTGGTATGCAAATTATTAAATAATCGTTTAAAATGTTGTAATATATATGTATGTTATTCTTGGGGAGCCTCAATAGGTATCAAAAAAGATTTTAGTTATTTTGGTGATCAAGATTATATAACATTATTAAAAACCAGGAGAATAATTCTAAGTATAGGATAATATCCTAAAACATTGGTAAAGTATGGATTTTGAGGTTTTCTGAGAAATTGAATTTATTTCAGGATATATCAAGTGGATGCGGTTGTAGTACAATTGATCCTATACATAACAAATAAAAATGGATGGACAGATTATTAACACAATTCTCACTGGTGCATAATGAGTGGGCCTAATAATTGACACCTCAATAGACACTACTAGTGAATATTCATAGATCAATTCAAACTTTATTTATGGATAATTATATAGTATTGTAATAGATAATTACAATGGATAACCGTGGATAAAACTAAGTTGTCATTGGTTAAAAATAATGTGTCATGATTTTGACATACAATGAATGATTTTTTAGAATTATTTAATTTATCAATGTGATTATTATTACACACAAAATGCTTTTTGTTCTTAATCAATTGCTAGACCCAAGAGGAATCACATTAAAATTTAATGTTATAGGAAATTTAAGGACAATCCATATATAAAAAAATGAGGGGTATGATGAAAAATCTTACAACTATTCTCATCAAACTCTCTTAAGATATGAATTTATACATGAACTATAATGATTATTATGCCTTCTAAGAGGAAATATCCACCTTCCTTCAGTGGTTTCTCTAATCAACTAATTTATGAAGAATATATCAGTATAAAAAATATATATATTTCTGTTCTCTGGTGGTGGAAACATGAAAAACTTTTCCTAAAAGTATATTTTTTGGAAGGTGATACAGATCAATGGTGGAATATTATCAATAATACAAGTTAAGAGAAATAAATTGACTCCATAACATGGGAAGAGTTTAAAATGGTATTTTATAGTAATAATCTCCCAAAAATCTTCAAATGAAAAATATAATGGAATTCCTATTACTAAAGTAGAAACCAGACAAATCCATTAGTATCTATGAAGATAATTTCAATAGAATTGAAAGAAATGGTTCCATATTTATCATTAATCATGAAAGAAAAGGTAAAAATTATTTATCATCAGGAGACAATGTCTCTAAAAGTCAATATCAATAATAGACTTTTATAGCTATGATGAAATCATTCAATGTTCTCTCAAGATGGAAATGGAAATTAGAGACTCTTAGTATTTTCACAGTTTTGGGTAAAAAAGTGAAAGATGAAATTTCTAGGAAACTCTAATAATAAAACCCGTGAATGAAAGAAGATTAATATTCCTCGCATAAAAATTGTGGTAGGATATATAAATGAAATTGAATTATGTGGTCAAATAAATATAAAGTGTGGAAAATAATTCCATCAAAAAAGGAATAGTAAGCATATGTAAAGAGGCTAGTCAATGAAATAAAAAATGAGAAAGATCATCAAAATTTGTCACCCACTCAATAATGCTATAATTAAAAGGATTATATAAATTATGCCAATAAGTTGGAAAATATGTGGGCTCGTGATGAAAATTATCATCAAGAACCAATTATGATAATATACATAGGGAAATCTCAATCGATCAGAACTACTAATGTGGGTCACGATAACAAAGTGTTGAAATTTACACATATCATGAACTCTAAAGACACAAATGTTTTATTTGATTCTAGATCAACCCACTCTTTCATATCTGAAGAATCTTACAGGGGTTTCATTTCACCCTCGCAATTATTAGATATTGTGTTAGTAGTAAAATATCTTAATGGTATGAGGATCACATATAAAGTTAGTAGATATTCTCTGATAGATGTTTTTTGGAATGTGCTTCATATAAATCTTATGATTCAATTTCTAGTTGAATTTCAGGTGACTTTGGGAAGGTATTAACTATCTCTACATGGATCTCACATCAGTTTCAGAGGATGTGAGTTCACATTTTATATTATAAATCAAAATATTATCATATTGCATTGTGATAATAAAAAGGAACTTATAATGGAATTTACTTTAATTATATGGTTTTTACTACCTATTCCTGAGGTAAAATTTTCTCAAATGGTTTGGGAGAAAATAAATATATATGATATTCCTATAGATCCAAATTATGCTGATGTATTTTCTGAAATACTTGACTAGTCCTCCCCTAAATCAAATTTTCAGTTTTTAATAGAGCTCATTCATGGTGCTACAAATATTTTAAGGAATCCATATATAAAAGTTTGAGTTGAGTTATAAGAATTAAATAATAAGCATTAAAATAATCATAATTAAGGATTTATATGGCCTTATGTATCACCATGGTGTGACCCTACTATTTTTTGTTATGAATAATGTTGAGTGAGTGTGTATTTTAATTTAATATCAATCACTTAACACAATCACTATCAATAAAAAGTATCATCTACCCTATATTAATGATTTTTTTATCAATTACATGGCTCTCAATACTTTTCCAAGATTGAAATTTTTTCTGGATATCAGAAATTGAGGATCAAGTAGGAGGAGATACATAATAAAACTATTTCAATGAGTTATGGTCATTATTAGTTTTTATTTATTCCATTTGGAATTACCAATCCTCCTATTATATTCATGGATTTATTGAATGGAGTCTTTATAGACCGTCTTGAGAAGTTTTTAGTGGTCTTTATTTATGATATTATTATATATATAAGAAAAAAGATGATCATGAAGATCATATAAAGATACTTTTAAAGATCATAAAGAATGAAAATATGTATGTCAAATTTATTAGGTGTAAATTATTTATATAAAAATTTTCATCATTCAGGCGTATAATCTCAAGAAAGTGTATATCGGTGGATTCTTAAAGGACAGAAGTTATTGAATAATGGCCTATACAAATTATGGTAACTAAGATATATTTTTTATTAGGTTGTTTGGATAATATGTGTTCTTTGTGAAGGATTTACCATGGCTATATATATAACAAAAATGTTTAATTATAAGGCTTTGAAGTTCATTTAGAATGATGAATATGGGGAAATTTTCAAGGAGTTAAATAGAAGGTTAGTCATCACACCTATTCATACATTACCCTACAATGAAGAATGTTTTTTAATCAATTGTGATGCATAAAATAAGGGACATGTATGTATCCTCATGAATAATTCTATTGTGATAGCTTATGCATCATGTTAATTGAGAATTTAGGAGAGAAATTTTAATATAATGGATTTGGAGTTCGAAGAAGTATCATTTTAGTGTAAATATGGATGTATTGTATTTATAGTGAACGATGCGATATGCATACTAATAAAAAATCATTAACTATAAATTCACATATAAATATTTTAATATTCATAAAAAGTGATATTAGGAACTAATTAATGAATATGACTGCTCAATACATTACCATCCTGGGAAGTTGAACAAGGTAACTGATGCTCTGATTTGGAAATACCATTCTAGTTTATCTATGAAGAGGACTAAATGAGATCTAATACTTATGGATTTGTAGAATATAGGTCACTGAATCATGAATAAATTAGTCATATAAAATATTTAGTTTATCAATCTTCAACCATCCATTCATTTTATGATTAAATAGGTGAAAAAAAGAGATGTGGAACTATAAAAGAAGGTGAGAAATGTTCCCAAGTTCAACCATTATTGTTTAGGAATAATATGGTTTAGGAAATGAGTATGTGTGTCATCAATATCATACTTGTAAAAGGAGTTGTTGGATAAATATTATTGTTTATCATTATCTATTCATCTCAAAAGTATAAATATGTATATATATCTTAATGAATATTTTTGGTGGGATAACATGAAAAGGGATATTATATAGTTTGTATCTTAATTCCTAATATGTCAAAAATTTAAGGTTGAGAGATATAATTCTAATAGTATATTATAACCATAACCCATACCGTAATGGAAATGGGAAAATATTACCATGTATTTCGTCATTTAACTCCCCAAAATATCTAAAGGGCACAATGTTGTTTGTGTTATAGTCAATCACGTTATACAATCAACACATATATTTAAATTAGGGAATATTTCTTTCTTGATCATATTTACTTGACATACATTAAGGAAGTGTTAAGGTTTCCTGAAATATGATATTCTATTATATCTAATTTGGATGTGATATTTACCTTAATTATCTAGAGAAGTCTTTAGTAACAATTGAATATAAAATTGATCTTTAATACTACTTATCATCCTTAGAAATACGGTTGGTATGATATGTCCATTGAAACCCAAAATAATATTTTGAGATCCAATTCTCTTTATTTAAAATCTTTTTGGGATTAACAAGTTCCTATTATCTAATTCCCTTATTACAATAGTTTTCACATGATATTTAAAATTTATCTTTATGAATCTAGTTATGTAAGGATGTGTAGAACTCCAATGTACTGAGATGAATTTCAATAAATAAGAATATTTTTATATGAGCTAGCTAAGGAAATTTTAGCAACATTTAAATCCATTCAGTAGAACATCAAAGTAGCTCAGAGCAGATAGAATGTATATATTGAAAATCATTAGTAGGGCCTAGTATACAAAGTTGATGACAAGGTATTTATTTGAAAATTTCCATAGAATAAGGTTATATTATTCTGACAGAAGGTTAATATAATCCTTATATATATATATATACCCCTTTGAGATTCTTTATTAGATAATTATAATCACTTATTTCGTGGTGATTCCTCCAAAGCTCTCTCAAGTTAATGACATTTTCATGTTTCTCTTTTAAAGAAGTACATTCCAGATAGTTCAAATGAACTGAACTATGAGTTCATGACACTAGAGCATGATCTTTCCTAGGATGAAAAACTATTAGAAATCATGGAATTTATATATAAAGTTCTATATAAAAATACTAATCACTTGGATAAATGTTCACTCAAGGTATCAGAAGTTTTAGTAAGCTCTATGGGAACATACAGATGTGTTTAAGATAATGTATTATCATTTGTTTTTATTATATTGATGCAATTTTGAGGGATAAATTATATAAGTGGTTATAATGTAACACACTAATATTTTATTATATTTTTCTCTCTTAATAAATTTATTTTCATTGATATCACTCTTTACACACAACCTGAAGTCCAAATAAACTGTGACATAATATATTACCTTAAAGATGATGTTGAAATAAATTTATAAATAAAAATAACCACATCATGAAAATATAGGTATAAATGTTTTATATAATAAAAATTTATTTATTAATTAATAATAAAAAAGTACTCAATTTTGAGTACACTTTTTATAAATCCAAAATATGTTTTCTCCAAAATTGGTTTTCATTATATGAATAGAATAATTAATTTCTAAAACTTTAAGAAATTTTATTTTATAAAAGTTATAACATTTTTTAAATCAGAATATCAAAATTTTCTTATGTTGAAATTTTAAATTTTTTGGAAAGAATAATTTTTTAGTGAATAGAGAAATTACGTATTTTATAGAAAATATATTTTCCATTAATGTAATTTAAAAGTAGCATATATTTAATTCATTTTAAAATTTTATAAGTTTATTTGGATTAAGTTTAATCTAATTTTTTCATTTCAATTTCTATATGGTGGTTTAAAAACATTTTTATTCTTAAAAATGGATTTTTTTATAAATCTTTCTTGTCATTACGTTTTTCACACTTATCATAAAATTAAATTATATCAATTATAATAATTGAATTTCATAAAATGGATTCCATATTTTTAATCAGTATTTAAAAAATTTTCCATGATAGAATTTTTATTTTTATTCATAATGAATAGTAAAAGAAATAAAAATGTATTACTATGTTGAAGGTTAGAATAGATTTATCAGGGGAAGGGGATTAAACCATGATATAATATTAATATTTTCACATAAACAAGTATAATTATTATTTAATGGTGATATTTTTACCATGTATTATCCTACCTTAAAATCCTTTTACATTTGGACTAATTTGTCTTGAGTAAGACACTAATATATTTTAATCTTTTGAAAAATACCATGTTTGTCCTCTCCCTCTAATAAAAGAGTACATCACTTATACACTCTCCCTAACACATTAATATCCTCTAATAAAAAAAATACATACCAAACCCATTTCTTAATTTATCTCCCCACATCATATAGATATATTTTTTATCATAATACCATACTTTCAAATATTAAGTTATAATCCAAAGGATGTTTTTCAAAGAAGAGTTATAACTCTTAATTGAGTAATTTAAATTCTATTTTTACTTTTAATTCTGATAAGTCTATGGTATCTATTATAAAATAATCAATTAATTATATTAAATGTAATGAATTAGTACTATTATTATGAAACAACATTTTTATACATTCTTTCAATCTAATGGGAAATGAAATCATTACTCGTGCATACTTTTAGACTACCGCATCCACCTAGAAATATTATTCATTTTCCATAACTATATTTTATCGTTGTTTATTATGATGGATTTTGATATTTTATATGATATTTATGGAATAATTATAATTATATAATTATAATATATTTTCTACTTTCTTACATTCCCATTTGTTGGAAAATGATCACATCACTTGTGCGTACATGTGCACTACCACCTCCACAAAGATTTATGATTAATTTTACATTTCATATTTAGATAGATGATAATAATATATTTCATTAATATATATGATATTTATTTTGTAATAATTATTCATGAAATATTAATTATTATTTACCTCTTATTTATTATATCCATCAAAACGTGGAAACATCACTCATGTGTAGGTACAAACTACCGTCTCCATGAAGTAATGCAATTAATTTTTCAACACTAATTTATTCTAATGATTATAAAATTATATATAATTATTAAATAAGATACTTATTTTATGATTAATATTCTATATATGAGAAACCATGATTGAGGTACAAGTACTAGAACCATCGAACAGAAACATGCATGGAAAATGGACCAATTTCACCCAAATGATTAATGGATAAATTTTTAGTAGAAAAATAATTATAAATTATAAATGAATTATAAATTTTATTTTATCTGTGAATATGGTTATATAATTTATTTGTAAAAAAATCAATATTTATTATATATTATATTTTAACATGTATAATGTATGATGGAAACATATTCCATACTTACCACTTATTTATTTCAAGTGGTCTATATAATGATCCTTTGATATTATGTACCTAGAATCCCATTATATTAATGGTATCAAAAATTTAATTTGAAATTATTTTATTAATGGTGGTTATGATTAAACATTTACCAAATAGGTAAGGTTTTATGTTACAATATTATTTTTTTGAATTATCTATGGTAAATTTTCATTAAGAGAAGTTATATGGATATTATCCTTTAAACCCTATATATTTTTACCCTATGGTAATTATTGAAATTTGATATTTACTAGTAAAATTTTCTTTTTTTTTGTACATAAAATTATTGAGAAAACCCATTTAAAGAAAATTTCACCATATTTCATATTTGGTTGTAATTTTTTTTATTCCTTGTCCATAATATTAAAAATTGTTTTATGAAAGTTATTACCTATACTTGAAAAGTTTTAAAAAATTCATTTACACTACCTTTGACTTCATTTTGAAATTTTTAAAAAGTAATATTTCTAAACGTTTTTAGGAAAATTCATTTTTGAGTTTTTTGAAAATTTGGAAAGGAATGCTATCTTTTAACATATATAGTATGAATAGATTTTCTTTATTATATATCTATTATCACATTTGAAAATTAATTTACAAGTTTACATGGTTATTTTCAAATAAAATAGTTTTCAAAATATTATTTTAAATTTTAGTTAATTTTTTATCAAGTTAAGAGAATATTTTTTCCATGCTTTAAAATAATGTTTCGACTCTTCATTAAAAGGTATGTTTCATTTGTTACATCATATTTTATGGATTTTTATTATTTAATGGAGATATGATCTTATGGTACCATCCAGTTCCATTCTCTGTATAGAATATAATGATGAACATTTGAGGATGATTCTATGAAACTCATTTCATTCCCATGGGTTAATTAAATTATGATGAAATCTTTATAAAACCAATTTCTTTTATATGGGTCATGATATAATGAAATGATGAAATGTTTATGAAACTTGTTTCCTTTTAATAGGTTATGATATGATGATATTATGATATGATGCTACATTGATATGATTATATGACAATATGATGATATGATGATACGATGATATGATTAGATGATGATATGATGATATGATGACATGATGGCATGATGACATGATGACATGATGTCATGATGATATAATGATACTAAGATGTGATGAAATTTTTATGGTCTTATGGAACACATATGTATGGTTTTCATTATGTAATGTGTGGGACCAAAATTATATATCTCTCTAATTAATTGGGTAAAGGTGGATTTCTCATGAAATAATAAGGAATATAATGGGGACTGAACCCAATTTTTATGGGTAATTTTTCCACTATGAAGTCTTGATAATGAACCTTAACTGAGGAAATGATGGAATGGGTAGTTAACACAATTCACTATGACAATCTTTGTATTGATCCTTGAGTATGGAAATGATTTTCTATACTTATTTATAATGAGAAAACTTTGTGTATTTTTCTAATGATATTTTCTCATGGATCATGATAGTTTATTGATTATTCCACACACAAATGACATATGTATTTTGTTATAAAAAAATCCATATTCCATGATTTGTTTTTAAATAACTTTGAATGACTGGGAATGATTATCAAAAGTTATTACTTTGTTTCCATACCCTTATACATATATTATTCTCACTTATGAAAACTTGTTGATATATCTTTTGATTACCCCTACTAGGCATCTGAGCCCACCTTTTCTTATATTTCCTTTACATAGTTTATGATGAATGGTTTTAACTAGGGCGTGTCAATGAAGTGTACTATGTGAGAAGATCATTATGGAAGATATTGAATATTTTTCATAAAATAAGATGACTATATACCTAGTATCCAAAAAAACTGAACCATTAAATTTTCATTGAATATATTAGTATGATATTTATTGAATATTTTACTAAAGTTATGTAATATATATAATATATATTATTCTTGGGTTACCTTAGGGGACCATGATTCTGATACCACTTGTATATTTTTAGGTTGGGTTGACCACTAAGGGTAGGTGGGTGTGTGGATTAGTGGTATTATTTTGATAGTTCTATTAATTTTGAATTCAAACTCTTGAATCATCTATAGTTCTTGATATACTCAATATTATCCCTAAATAATAATAAAAAAAATTGTTAATAAGAGATTACACCACACAAGTTATTTAAAATATTCGGCATTAAATCTTACTACTTTATGTGTTGGTTATACACCCCGAAATAAATTCTTCGCTAAATTTTTGTGTGATTTCAATAAGAACTATTTATATAAACCAATTCAACACTAGTATTAGTTTGTTTTAAAACTCAACTACAATTATTTAGAAATTATTTATGAACTGAAATCATAGTCCCATTCATTTTTGATCTAATGATAAAAATATATTGATATGAATCAATTTTCTTCTACACTAATTGTGAAGTTACCTTCCCCCATAAGATGTTTAAATCAACAGAACTACTCTTTTATAATCTTGAACAACATTATTAGAAATGATTTTCTTGAAACACATAACTATATCGCGAGTAATTTGGGTTCTCATCTTCCTTCTCTCCCATCTATACAAATTTTGTTTCAACACTCAAAATTCTAAAATTGTTCTTGGTGAGTTCTATTAAATATATTATCAAGTACTTAACAGCTTCTTAATCACTTACAAATAATATATAATTATCTTTTATATGTATTTATTCCGATATTCAAAAACTATAATAAAACAATTATTAATATTTTAATTCAAATAAAAAAATATTCAAATATTGAATCTCCTGATTTCATCTTCATAACTACATATAAATGAATGATATTATTTTACCTTTAATTTGGTCAATGAATATGGAACTAACTCATAATTTAAACTAATTTTAAATACTATAAAGGATTTATGTCCACTAAACTATCCGTAAATAACCACATTATAAAAATTAATATTTATAGATTATAAAATAATTTAAATTTGATGTTTTTTTCTCATCATTTAAATAAATAATATGCACGTATTTTCCTCCTTTATAGAGTTTTCATTTATCAAACACCCACATTCATGCATTATTTTCATCTACATGTACCCTCAATTAAATACATATAGGATTTAGGTTTGTTCCTTATTCGAATAAAATCTTTACTGTTGTAATCTAATTTAAATATCCTATGATTTGTTTTTTCATTTAAATGTTTCCTCATGTGGACTAAATATTTATGCATGGTCGATTCATAATGGGATCTTACCCATGCCATCTTGACATGAGAATTGTAGTCATGACATGTATGATATTTCATTATAAAATTTCAAACATGGATTGAGATTTTTAATTCATTAAATTAAGGGTGCATGAATATCCCACAATCCATGAGACCACTTTAAATGGATCTCTCTGACTGGTTTGAGATAAGTAAAAACATAAACAACATGGCATGACCTTAATCAATTGATTCAATTGTATTATAGTGAATCTTTATGCTTTTCCTGATTTTACATGTTGAGGTATATTATATGTCACACACAATCTCGCACTAAATACATTAAAACATCACATTGAATACACTATTTTTTAGTGGCCATGATTATCAATTTCTAAAGTAGGTTTGAAATTCATGTAGTTGATTTATCTCACAATATGTGGAGTTATAATAGCTATGTTCTTTATGTGGTTGATCATTCCCTGCATGTTTTAGATTCCTTCACTAATAGTATGTCAATCCCCTATACAGCCTCATTCCAATCATTAATCACGCATGCTATATGTATATATACCTATATTAGGTTGGATGCCCTTTATTTGGTATGTTTATTTCAAGCTTATAATATCTTAAGTTAATGTTGCAGTAATTTACACGCATGTCAAAGAGTAGGTATTCTGGTTTTCATTATGTGATAGCATGTACTTCATTTGGTTGGTATATTGACCATGAATGAACACATCATGGATATCTTTGATTATGGGTGTGTGGTTGGTTATGAGTTCATCATCTTGTAGGTCAAGTAGTTTGTGTATAGATGTTATTAGATGGTATGTAACCTTACCCATCTAAATATGAGGATGATATAACATCTTCTCATTTAGATATATTCATATTTTTAATGATGGTGTAACAATACTTTCATAGAAACTATCTCACATAGAACATTGAAATAGATGAGGGTTGCTTAATTAAACCAATCCCTCATCAACCCCTCAACCAAAATACTAGGGTTGGCTCCAGACACACTCATACACTACACCCATTTTCCTCATAAAAATAAAATATATTCTTTAATGGATTTAACAAAACATATGATTATTCAATATGTATTTATGTTGAAAAATTTTCTTTCATTAAACATCACTATCACATGTTATCATCAAATTACGATAAGTTCACAAATAATAATATATAGAGGGTAGATTGGATTAATATTCACACCACCAAATTTTAACTCATGAACCTATAATAATTAAGAAATTATTATCACCTAAACAACACATATTTATATCTTGTTTTATTTAAAATAAATAAAATTCAAGAAATAGGTACAACAAGAAGATTATTTCTTGACTATTTTAGGGTGAGGAAATTTTTCCCCTAAACCTTTAGCATGATATAGATTCCCCTATAGAATATCTTCCAATATATCAACACTATTTCCCACCCTTATATTATGGAAATATGGATTCATGGGTAAGATTCCATATAAGGGAATAAAAAAATGATGATGTTTCCAAATGTGAGCTAATTATTTCCCATACGTCTCACATGGAAGCTTTGGAAACTCATCATGCATGGAGACAACTAGAGAAGAAGCCCTATCTAAAATGAGTGGATTATATCCCTCTATAGAAAAATTTTACAAATCTAATTTTCAGATACTTCAATGGTATAGAAATCCAAAGGAAATACCTTGTTCAATATCTTTATTAGTGTGGTCTGATACTGGGGAATCCAGAGCCGTAACAGGTGGATAAAATTTTCTTCTTTGTTTAGACACTAAAAGTATCTTATTTTATATGTTATAACAACCTGGAAATAGGTTCCATTTCTAGATTCGGGGATCTCTATCAACAATTCCTCTACCTGTTTATCTATAATTTATGAAAAATGATAATAAATGACCTCTCAAAGTGAAAACAATTATATAATGAGAGTTCCAATAATTTCATTACTAAGTAGAAGGGTCTGATGTATTCCATTAACATTCAAACCATTAATAGTTAATCTTTGGTATGTGTTTAAATAAAATTTGGGATGAAATGGTCCATAATCTAGTCTCTCGAAAGTATGAAATTATATTTTGATAGTTCACTAATATAGAATAAAATATAGAGGAGTTCATACATTAGACCATGAAAAACCATCATCCACTACCACCTCTACCTACATGGAAAACTAAGAGATCATAATTAGAGAATGTATTAATGATTTTGGTCACTCAACCAAATAGGTTCTAGGCCCTCTATAATAAACCTCATATGGTAAAACATTATTTCAATAATTATGCACAGGTCCTCCATTAGGGGTAGATGGTCATTCTCTTCAAAGATCAAAAGTATAAGGTTTATTCCTTTAGAAACAAAATGTTCCTCCATAATTTATATATTCCATAGAGAAGGAATTTCTCAAGATTTTAAAAATTAGGAGTCTATAATAACCTAAGATGAAAAACCTATTGATACATTTTCCTTACCATAGGTTCATTAGAAACACCTTATATGATTTATTTTTCCTTAAGGATTATCTTTAGAAGATAATAGATCATTATATCATGGAATTGAGTGACCCTCAAGTGCTTTTCAATAATATTTTGGCCATCCGGAATAAAAATGAAGATATTCAGATTTGGTAGTATAGATTAATTCAGTAAATGAAAATTTTTAACAACTAGATTACCCAAATTGTAAATTACACTACCCAAGTGGATAATTCATGCATTACAGAATTACTTATTATCATTGCTAAAAATATCGTCTTTACTAGTGACATTACAGGACTTTAATTCTCTCTAAGATAAGATAAATTAGTATTTATCTTAAAAATGAAACAAAGAACCCAATTTTGTTCCAAAACCAGTCTATAACCTCATTAATTTCATTCATTGCACATTTTCATAATAAAATAGGCCCAATTATGTATTTACAGAATCTTATTATGGGGAACACTGGTTTCTCTATGTTAATTTCATTAGATTAGTGGACCACTCTACTATTGAAATGATGAAGCACTCTCAAAAACACCTCGTAAGATTCTCCCCAATACCCTCGAGTTAGAGGGAGGAATTATTTAGGTTCATATGGACCCTTTGGAACCATTGAAAGACTGTTTTCTATGCCACTAAGACCAGAAGGGAAGTGTTTCTCTCAAATTAGCAAGAATGCTCATTCCCTACAATGACATCTAGTTCATCTATGCTTCTATATAACAAGTTTATTGTATATATGATGCAAAACCTTACAACCATTCATAAAATCTAGTGGAAACCATTAATGTGAATCAAACATAGAACTTTGGGTCATTTACACTAATAGTCCATGAATAACCTGTTGAGTGTAGAAATGTAACCTTGTAATGAAAGTATAACATGATGAAGAACCTTAATAACATTATTTTTTGGATCTCAATCCTAGATGCAGATCATTTTTCAACAAAACTTTGTGAATCCCTCAATGATTCCTTAAATTTAACTTTGTAATTTGAGATTGAATTTCTATCCATTGAAATAAATCATATAGAAGAAGGAAAGAAAAAATAAATATGAAGTCATTGTCACCTACTCTAGGGAAGATGTGGTCATGGTTCTACAAGGTCATATACACCCCACATATATTTCAGGAGAGCTCAATGGTGTTAACATACATTGATTATTGGTATTTAATAGCTTCGATATAATTATTATCCCAACTCGAATGCTTGACTATCATGGTAATAAAAAGGATGATTTATCCCTATATAACATTATTATTTAGGTTTATGAGAAGGGAGAACATAAGTTTCTTGAAAATATATATTTAGAGATAGATTTTAGGGTTTTTTATCCATTATCAATTTTACGGTAGTCTCACAAGATACAAATTTGAACACATTACTAGGGAATACTTATATACACTTTCACTTCACCATCACTTCATTGTGTTAGAAGTATTTTAATTACTCCCTTAATGGTTGAGTAGAGATGCTCTAAAATAATGATTCCCCTTTTAATTCATGAGACACATTCTATATTGATTCTTGTTATTTCAAAATGAGTGGAAATTCACCTGAGTTTGAATGATATAAACTCTCCAACAAGACTTATAACCTAGAAACTATGATGTAAACCCCTATTGAGGACCTAAAGAGTAGTTTTACACTGTTGATACACCATCTATAGTTGAATAATCTAGAACTAGTAAATTTATTTATTATAAGAAATATAAGATATTTTCCATTGGTTAACTACTTCTCATATAAGGTATAGATTTGTAAAAATATAAAATAACATTCAAACAAAGTGAATTCAAGGGTTTTCCCCTTGTCTATCAACCAAAATCGTGTATGTGTTTACCAGAGAGTAATATTAACTAACTATCAATATGTTGAAACACTGTTTTCTGATTTGTTGGTTGGAACACATATGTGTAGATTATAAGGACTGGGGGTCACAACATCTATAAAAATGGTTTCTAAAAATTCATAGGATCAGACATCTACTTATAATGGTTCTACCCATATATCATAGTATGGTTCCACTTCAAATGTTCTTTTTCATGAGGTCCTAAATTCCCTGCAACCCTCACACCTTTGATGAAGATGATTTGGACAAATCCCCTTTGATATTTGAAGTGGGAATTTCCACCACCAATGATGAGATGATATAGGTAAACCTTAGTACTAAATAATACTTGAGATAAATATTTATTAGTGTGGTGATTTATATCAAAAAACATGATTGGTAAGCCATATTTTATTATAGAATGTCAGGATATATTTTCTTATAATTTTAAGATGATTCCATGGACTAATCCTTAGGTTTCGGTCAACTAATTTGGTCTTCTAATCGGCCACCATGGGTTTAAGTAGTCACCCAAAAGGATTCACCACTAATATGATTCCATGATTGAGTATGAAGTAGAAAATATGATCAAATATGATTTTTAGGGAGTTTTAGTACCCATAGTACTTTTCCAACATTTTCATCATCATGAATAAGAATAGATAGATCAAGGTCTACATTGACTTTTAGGTTCCCAATATCTACTACCTGAAAGATGACTTTCATATTTCATTCATGAAGTTTTTTATTATTTAAACTATCTAATTACTTGTATGATCCTTCTAAGATGATTAATTTGGATATAATTGAATCTATATAGCCGAAGAAGATGAATATTCCAATATATTCAATAAAAATGATCAAAATGTTTTTATTGGGTGATACTCTTTGGATTGAAGGATTCTAGAGTGACATATCAATACTATTTTCATCACACTTCAAGTCCATCCTAGTGATGATAGAGTAGTGTTATATGGATGATTTGGTGATAAATTATTACCAATAACATAATTATCATGGTGATATTGAGAAAACATTGATCAAGATCCATGATAAAAAACCATTGTTAAATCCATGAAAGTGTGAACTTGAGATCATGTATTGGAAGTTTCTTAGGTTCATTATCGGAATGAATTCATTATGATCCATCTTGAGAATATCTATGCTAACATTTAAATTTTATCTATATGATATTTTGGAGAGTTTAATGGATTTTAAGTGTTTCTAGATTATATATGAATTTTTATCACTAATAAGAATATAAAATGAAAGTATTTTTTGTAGTTGATGAAGATAGATGATGCATACCAATGGGACAAAGAATTCTAAAACACTTTGAATGTCATTAAGAAATATTTATTTCGCTGTCTATTTTGTTTTACTCTAATCTAATGAAAACCTCTGATAATCTATGTGACAACTTTGAAGTGATCTCTTATAACCCTATTGGATAAAAAATATAATAATTGTAAATATAGTAGTTTTTACTACCTTGTTCAAATGATGATAAATGCAATGGTTATATATTACTATATCTAGATTAATTTTTTTCGTTGTTATTTTCAACCCAATAGAGGAATCAATATATGTATAACAATGAGGTTTAGTTTATTTCCATCATCAACCTATTAATGTATATCCTTAATAATCCAATTATTATTTGATGATTAGCATGATGGGTAGTGTTCCTCCAACAATTTTATATTTTATTCATCCCATAGAATGATTTTAATAGATAATAACTGGTTGATTTCATTTTTTAACCCTACACTAAACTAATTTCCCTTGGTTATAGAACTCTTGGATAAGGCCATTTCCTTTATTGACGATGAATTTACATGTTAGGAAAATCAAGTTGATGGTTTCTATCATAGACTAGGAAAGATGAGAATAATAAACCACAAACTTGATAGTTTCTCCCATGGAGTTGTATTGTTTTCTCTTTCAATGTTCCTAATATCATATTCATTCATTATTTTAGAAGGATTCACAAAAAATGAGGTAGAATATGAATCTATCATTACATTCTTTGAGATGTATATTGAAATAAAAATTCACTTACTACATGGGAATGGAGACAATGATCTAGTAATCAAATGAATTAATAGTGATTATGGTATCAAAAATTTGGACTTTATCCATTTTTAGAATAAAATTGTGAATTAATGTCAAATTTTCCCTTTGAACCAAAGGTGTATCATATCTTACAGTCTTAGAATTCTTGGGTCTGTGAACCAGAAAACTTAGTTGCATCCATTATTGACTTTAACAATGAAAAAGTGGTTATTTATATGGTGTATCAAAGAGTAATATCCCTCTCTATTCTTCATGGGTAAGACTAAGAGTTTGACTGAATCTACAATTTATCTTCAAAGGTGGGGGCACCAAATGACCATTTAGTAGAGGAGTTATCCTATTAGCAATAAACATGATTGACTATCTCTAATATTAGAATATTTCATCATATTGATATCAAAGAGTACACATGTACATGCATAAAATGAATTGCATCCTTTATAATGTCCCAATCGTAGAGAAATTCATCTATGAATAATGATTTGATGGATTCCTTATTTATTTGAACAAGTGAAATGGAATTCCATGAGTTATATAGAAGGGGTTTTTTGGGTCATGTGGGGCTCATCAGACAAGTTTAATACTCTACCATCATATTAAAAGGATAAATTTTTTTTGGATTACCATGATTCATTGTTTCAAGAATATTTATAATAAATTTTATGCATAATAGGTTCATTCAATCATTATACATCAACCAAACTTATTTTAACATACTGCCAAGTACCCTTGGACATTCAATGTATGGGGAATAAATTTCATGGGATAACACCTTGAGGTAACCACACAATATTTTAAATTTATTTTTATTAAGAGAAATTTATTTTTAGAAGGCACTAAGTCAATTTACTTGAAAAATGTAAAGGTAATTACCATTAATGAGTTTATGGAATCTAACATCATACATTATTTTGGATTTTTTTACATAATTCTTTTAGAAAATAAAACCAATTTTTGGGGCTCTGATTTGAAAAAGGTGAATGCTAAGTATCGTAACTGATCAAATCACAGTTCTCACTATCATGTGTGGATGAATGAGAAATAATATAATTTAATAAATTAAAATCTAATATTCTATAGAATATAGTGGATCATAATAATAAAATTGGTTTAAAAAGATCTCTAGTGAATTTTATGCACACCATACTATGACTTGTACATCTACTTAGGTAAATCATTACTCTTTTCTGTGTGTAATACAGGTAGCATTTCACATCTATATTCATCTAAAATTACTCTAGATAGTCATCTATTAATAATTAAAATAGGATGATTAGTCATGAGTTTGACTAGTATAATTAATGTATGTCGAAGAAAATAGAATTAGATAACCACTAGGTTCATAAGAATTGTGTGGCTTGTTTGTTAAACACGAATTTTCATCTTCACTAATTAATTTAAGGTGACTTGGAGCTACCATTTAATATTTCAATGATACTAAAAAGAAAACTACCAAATATGGATCCCATGTTTCAATTCCCCCTACATAATTTATATTGTTTAATCCAATGACACTTATTTATAGATAACCATGGATAGAATCAACATAACTCCGCTGAACAATAATTTGCTCCTCAAAAAGTACAATTTTTCGACCCCACCAAACCTATACGTCCATAATTAATTATGTTAAACTACATAGAATTAATCCATATCGAATGGTGTTAATGTTCTTGGAAAGATTCCTTACCACATGAAATTAAACTTCATGGGAATTCTCATATCTCATGAAAGTACAATGCATGATGAATTTGGTCCTTTATATAAAACTATTAATAAGATTAGTGATTATTTTATATAAATTACTTAAAATAAAAAACTAATTAAAATTATTCACCCAAGAAGACACCCCTTTTATTCTATCGTTTGTTCACCTACCATGCCTACCTTTTCATAACTATGTATAGCTTTATTCTAGTTATCATGAGATATATTGAATCAACCAAAACTCTTATTCCATGTCTAATAATAAGTTCTAATCTCATTCCATTCTAGATCTCATGAATATTCTTTAATACTTGTTGGGTATTCCATTACATTATTTCACTAAGATGATTCCCCATTCAACATTTTCTTACATTTGAGAAATATATAAGTAATGGAATCATATCCTACAACCATATATTGATTAATATACATTTAATAGGTACATATTGATTCATAAATCTTTTATCTTATACACAAACATAGATTTTATCTTCAAAACTCCTCTCCAAGTGTAACACCCCAAGCTTCCATAGTACAATTCTCTTTGAATAATACAGTAGCGTGTGTTGAATGAAACTTCGAGTTCTAACACTCCACAACCAATCTAACTAGCCGTTATAAATAGTAATACCCAAATTTTGAAATTTTATAAATTTTATCTTTCAAAATGGTCTTCAATTTTGGATTTCGAATATTGAAATTAGCTTAGGGTGAATTTTTGCTATTTTTCTGAAAACATTCAATTTATGAGGAATAGTGAAAAACACTGAGTTATAATTTAAAACCGAATTTTTATTCAAATAATTATTTATTTTATTTAAAATTATTTTAAGTCAAAATATGCACATAATACCTATATAAGTTCAATTTAATTCATTGGAGTCAGTTTATAATAATTTTAGATATATAAAAATTATATTGAACTTCTTACCTTCTTTTACCCACCTCCTAGGAGCATTTGAAAATTTAAATAAAACATAATTTTACCACTTATGTGAGTTAAATTTCAAAACATTGAGAGATACGGTTGATATCAGTGAGTAAAATGTGGTTCAATAAGATGAAAATAATTTTTTTGTGAATAGTAACTTTTTTACTTTTATTTACCACAATTAAAAGTAAATATGGTAATTAAGGGAAAAATGATATTATTATTACCCTAACACATGTCCTAATTCTATTTTATAAGTATAATTCGACCAAAAACAACCTTAGGAATAAAATATGATCCTTTAGGTCCACTTGTATTAGATTAGGACATTTGTTATTATTAAATTCAAAGAAGAGTTAAAAGTGTTAAATTTAATGTTTAATAACTAAACCATTTTAATATAGAGTTAAAAATAAGATAAATTAGACTATAAAAATTCAATATAAAGATAAAACGATTTCCTATATAATGGTATTTTATTTATTATTTTTATAAATTAAATAATTAAATTTATTAATGACACAATGATGATGCAGTAATTACCTAAATAATGAAATATTAAAATAATTCATATTATAAATATCCAAATAAATGTAATTTGAGACTTTTTAAGAATTAAATTAATTATATATGTTAATATGACATGTTAGGATTGGTTACATGAATTGTTTTGTAAGTAATAATGCAGTTATGAATTTAGAAAAAAATACCAAATAGTGTCAAAATTGACGTAAAAGAGTCTTTAAAACAAATAGTAGATTATTAATTGATATTCTATTCCTAAAAATCTAAGGCTTGTCCAAAAGACTTATATAATGATAGATGTATCATTAATTAACAACTTTTGGTTCTCTTGAAGTTTATAATAAGTTTATTAACCATATAATATAAAAATACAAAGAGACATGGTAAATGCCAAACTATTCAACTAAAAGTTAAATTGAAAAGATAAAGTTACTATAGTGAATAAAACCTATATAAACCCAATTGGTTGAGTGTTTTTCAACCCATCCCCTCATTGGTCTTTAAATAATACATTTTTGTGCCATTAGAAACCGAAAATGATTTTATTATAAAATAATATTTTTAGATTTTCCTAAGGTGCCCCTCACCCCTCTTGTAAAAGGGCACTCCCCCTTATCTCTAATTCACACCTTAAAAGCCATTTGGCTCAGCCAAAACCTACCCAAATACCCTCTAAACTATCCTGAATTCATCTTAGAGGCCTTAATTTAGTCATAAAGCCAACCTAAGGATCCCTTTTGATCAAATAAAAAGGAAGAACCCGAAGAAGAGGTAAATATTTCATCACCTCTTTCATGTTTCTTTCTTCTTCCACTTCCTCATTCATTGTGGTTTCCATTCTAAAATAATAACTTCAGTATATTCTATATAATATTATGATATTATAAATATAATACAACCATATTCATTATTTTATCCATCCTTTGAATGACAGGTCACCGTATGTGCGTTTGTACGGCTTACCGTCTCCGCGTCATGGTGTAATTGTTATTCAATACATTATTATTTGGATGGGTATAATAATGTTGTGTAATTAATGTAAATAATAAATGTAACAAAATAATTATTCTGTATATATGATATAAAATCCAGTTATATATTATTTTAATATCAAAAGAATGATATTGTCACTCATGCGTACGTACGGATTACCGTCTCCACGAATGCGATGAGATTCCTTCCCCATCATATCCATTCAAGACTAATTTTCATCAGAAGATTAACAATGATTTTTAAAGACTTAATATTATTCTTAATATGAATAAGATACATCCAATCCATAACAAACATTACTTATGTAACAAAACATATAATGGAAAATGATTTAGTTAACACCCAAAACGACGATAATACTAAGATATTATTGACAAAGCAATGTTAAAAGATCATATATGATAAATTATTAATGTATATGATTCTTTTATAATTTAAAAAAAATTATTTCACTATTATACAGGTGGCTAACCTACCCTCGACCAACAAAAAGTACAAGGTAAGGGTTAATTTCACAATCTCTTTATTATTTGAGCTTGTTTTTACGTAATTATCTACTAGGACCTCTTTGTCATCCACATATATATTTCTTTAAAAAGGTATTTAAAAACATTATTACTATTTTATAAACTATGGGTTAAATTCATTTATACACTTTTTTGAATTTTATAACATGCTTATAAAGGAATCTTTCCGTCATTTTCCAAACAAGGTACTTTTGACCTTTTCTACAAAATTACGGTAAGAAAGTTTTTTTAACTTATACGGCGGGTGCGGCTATTTTTTTACATTTTAACATCTTTGAAGCTTCCCTTACAATATTATAATATTTTTTTCAAAATAATTTTTTGTTTTATAATTATATGACTTTTTAATGATTTCAAAATAGAAATAGATATTTCTCAAAAAAAAATTCGATTTCATCTATGTCAACATCCATCGATGGATTGTAAGTTTATTTGAAGTTGATTTATTATGATACAAAACATCCATAATGTGTTGATGGTTTTGTGATATGTCTGACTGTGGATGTTCTATTTTTATACCATTCATGGTTTATGGATAAGGTATTGACATTTAGTATGCTAGTTTTAATACAAATGTTTATGTTATGTTTAAACCTTTTCATATGAGGAATGCGCTGGACTTAGTAGGTGACGGGTGGAGCCCACCATAGCTCATCGATGCATCGGTAGGTCTCATGAGACAAACTAGTGTATTGGCATAAGGCCTTGACAAAATCTTTTTTGTAGTCTTGGCACAAGGCCTTGAATATGTGGTTATGAAATTCTGGAATTATGTATTCCATCATTATGAAAGTGGATATTGATATTGCATGTGATTATTCGACTAGTAGAATATCCATGTGAGTAAATAAATAGCACTATTTTGATTTATATTTTCCATATTGTGACGATGTTTATGTTGAAAAGGCTTTTGTTTTAGTTCTATACATTGCCTTAAATGTTTATGTTTATTTATGAATGTTTACACAATATTGTTATCCTTACTAAGCATCTGAGCTCACCCCATTCTATGTTTTATTTTTACTAGGATTTGAAAAAGTATATTATGAATGACCTACAGGGATATTCTATGGGATCTTAGTGTTTTCAATGGAAATAATGTTGTTGTAGTTTTCCATTTTATGATGTAATGTAAACCATATGAATGTATCTATTACTTCCAAGGATAATAAACTAATCGATATTCCAAGACTTGATATTTTGTGATCATACCAATGTTATGTAATAATGCACCGACTCTGGGTAAATAGGGTTGGGGAATTATAGTTGGTATCAGAGGAATTTTATTAAAAACCTTGGAAACTAGATTTAGATAAACTCTGATCAGAGCATATAGCCCTAAGATAGAATTTGAGGATTAGTATTGAAGAACTTCCTAGAATTTTGGTATTGTAGATATTTTTTTATTTTTGCAAGAAATAAATCCCTATCTAGATACAAGCAGTTAGAGCCAAATTTGGCACAGATGTACCTAGGGGTAAAATACAAAAACACCGCTTTGAGCTAGACTCGAACAGGAACTGGTGCATGTCAAAGGGCGTTGCTGCACTGTTGGTTATGACACTCCTGAGGGATATGCCTAGGATAATTCTCATTTTATTTACCAAACATTATGAAGGGTTTATGAGTATATAATTCCTCAATGAAAACATATTTTTATGATTATGACTTGTATCCATAAACTGTTCAATTTATGTTAAGTGTTTTACAAGTTCGGAGTTAAGTATTTTGATTTATAAACTAATCTAGTTTATGCCATTGTTTTGAAATGGCACCTATTGGAAGTAATGGAAACCGTATCAATGCATGCAATCCATGTATTGATTTACCTCCAACTCAAGATAATTATTGTGGAGTTGGTGATGCAACCAGTGCTGATAAGCTAATCACCATACTGGGACAACTCACTCATGTTATGAATAATAACCTTACTCGTATGGAGCACCCAGATCCATAGTGTGGAGGATCAATTTTAGATCACTTTATGAGGAAACAACCACCAACATTAAATGTGGGTGAAAATCCACTAGTAGCTGAGAAATGTATAAATTCCTTAGAGAAAATATTCCACACCTTGAGGAGTAGCGAAAGCGAAAAAAGTTGTCATGAAAGTTTATTGTATCACTAGAGATGTTGATCAATGGTGGTCAATGATTCAAAACACAAAGGAATATGATGAATTATCAAATATGGAATGGAGGGAGTTTAAAGAAATTTAAAAAAATACTTTCCTCATGACCATCGAGCAGATATGGAAAGGAAATTTCTGAGTCTGAGGAAAAAGGAGGATGAGAATGTCGCAAAGTATGAAGCTATCTTTACAAGGTTAGTGAGGCATGCAGAAGATAATATACGTAACCCAAGAAGTAAGATTGTTTTTTTGGTTTGATGGTTTAAAACCATTTCTATATCAAGTATTAGTCTCACAATCCTTCTCGTCATATGAAGATATTGTCCCATGTGCTATCAAGATAGAAAAATAATTCTCTAAGACTTACAACTTTAAATAAAAGTAAGAGAAGAAGAGATCTACTAAACACTACAAAAATGGAAATACGGGGAAGAAGGGGAAATTTGAATATCTATCCTGTAGTAAATTTTGTATGAAACTCCCTGATATTTTCCTGAATGGAATGGGAGTCTATTAAAAGTGTGGTAAAAAAGGCCACCAAGCTCGTGATTTCAAGGGGAATAAATAGGTTGTCTATGTTGAATGCTACAATTTTAGAGAAAAGGGAATTATGAAAATGAATGTCCTAATCATCAGGGGAACTTACCTTAAAAGAGGCCAAGGGATCAAGGCCAAGATTATGTTATCACTATTGCTGAGGTTAAAGATCTAAAAGACGTGGTGGTAGGTAATTTAATGGTTTCCTTAAGTTTAGCCAATTATTTATTTGATTATAGATCATTTCATTGTTTCATATCTTCCCATTTTGCTAGGAAAATTTGATATTTCCTATTTTATTTAACAAGGGAGATGTTTGTCATATTTCCTAAAGGAAGTATCATTGCAACAAAGTGTTGTGAATCAGTTTCGATTAGGGAATATAAATGTTCTTTATCTTATGATCTCATCATCATACCCATGATTGAATTTGATATAATCCTTAATATGGATTGTCTTTCAGACCATGATGAAAAAATTTACTATAAGAAGAAAGTGGTTACTATTTTTGATGAAGATGATAAAATACCCCTTATCTTTTGAGCAGAATCATCGCCACTTTATTCTTATCTAGATCCACCCCCAGTAGCTCAACTAAATTCAATTATTGGGGAGTAAGAGAATGAAATAACTGTGGGTGATGAAAGTAATGTTAAAATAGAGGATGTACCTATGTGAAAGAATATGTTGATGTGTTTCTAGAAGATTTACCTGGACATCCTCAAAAACGTGAAATTGAGTTTTCCATTGATTTAAGTCTTGGATCAATGCCCATATAGAAGACCCCTTATTGAATGGCCACTGTGGAATTAGTGAAACTAAACAAAATACTATAGGAATTGAGTACTAAGGGATTTATTCTCCCTAGTTTTTTTCCAGGGGGAGCCCCTGTCCTTTTTGTTAAGAAGAATGATGAATGTATGAGGTTGTGCATTGACTACAGCGTGATCAATTCTATAACAATAAAGAACTAGTATCCCTTACCACACATTGATGATTTATTCGACCAACTTAAAGGAGATCAATACTTTTCAAATATTGACCTTCAATCTGGATAACATTAGATGTGTGTGAATAAGGACGACATTCTAAAAACAGCATTTTAAACCAGGTACGGGCATTACAAGTTTACAGTAATTCCTTTTGGATTAACTAATTCACCCTATGTATTTATGTATCTATTGAATATAGTTTTCAAGGAATATCTTGATGCCTTTGTAATGGTATTTATTGAAGATATCTTTCTATAATATAAAAGCTATGAAGTTTACAAAAATCACTTGTGCATTATTCTAATGACTCTTAGATTACATGAATTATATGGGAAGTTTAGAAAAAGTGAATTTTGGATTCAAGAGATTTATTTTCTTGGACATATTGTCTCTACAGATAGAATCTCCGTTGATCCTTCTAATACAAGAGCAATCCAAGAATGGTCTGCACCGACGAGTATAACTGTGGTATGCATTTTTATTGGTTTAGCCGGTTATTATCGTCGTTTCATCTAGAATTTTCCCGGTTGACGAACCCATTAACAAAGATCACACAAAAAGGTGTTAAATTTGTTTGGACAAAAGAGTGTGAAGAATATTTTGAAAAATTGAAGAGAATATTAGTCAATTATTCTATCTTGACTCTACCATCAAGAATAATGGGTTTGTTATTTATAGTGATGCTTCAAAGAGATTACTTTGTTGTGTCCTTATGCAGATTTATAAGAATATTGCCTATATATCATGACAGCTAAAAATTTAATAGAAAAACTGTCCTACTCATGATCTTAAGTTAGAAGCTATAATCATTGCTTTGAAGATTTATCGACACTACCTATATAGTGAAAAATGTGAGATATATACCGATCACAAGAGTTTGAAGTATATTTTCTCATAGAAAGAACTCAACATGAGGAAATGGAGATGTCTTGAACTACTCAAGGATTATGATTTCACTATACACTACCACTCGGGGAAGGAAAATAAAGTGGAAGATTCTTTGAGTAGGAAGGATCATGGATTTTTGAACAAGATGAGAGTTGAAAAGAATCTTATATACACCGATCTAGTAAATATGGATATGAGAATCAACATTGAAGGTGAAACATCAATACTTTTTCAAATGGTTGCCAAACCATCAAAACTAGAAAGGATAAAGAGGTCTCAGACCGGTGATGAAGAGTTTCAAAAGAAGATTAAAGCTGTGAATGATGGTAAATTGAGTGAATTAGTGTATGAATATGGAATGTTGAAATTTGGGAAGAGACTTTGTGTTCCCGATATACCTGATCTAAAAAGATAATTGTTGGATGATCCTCATAGTTCCAATTTCCCTCTACACCCTGGGAGAAGCTAAATGTATATAGATTTGATGGAACATTTTTGGTGGGACAATATAAAAAGGAATATTGCTGATTTTTTGTTAAGATGTATGGTTTGTCAACAAGTGAAAGCTAGAAGGCAACATCCTAGAAGAGTTATGAAACCTCTTCCCATACCTGAGTGGAAATGGGATAATATTATGATGGACATTGACATGGGACTACCAAAAACTCCAAGAAGGAACAATGTAATATGGGTCATTGTTGAACATCTTACCAAGTCAGCACATTTTATTGATATAAGGGAAGATTTACCACTTGAATGTTTAGCAAGAATATATATTAATGAAGTTGTAAGACTTCATGGAGTAATATTATCGATTGTTTTTAATCGCGATCTACGTTTTAAATCAATATTCTAGAAAATCCTTCAGATATCCCTGGATACTGAACTTCATTTGAGCACTACCTACCAGCCCAAAAGTGATGGACAATCAAAAGAGACTATTCAAACCTTAGAATACATGTTGAGATCATGATCACTTGACTTTCAAGGTATCTGGGATCAATATTTTCCTCTGGTAGAATTTTTCTATAATAATAGCTTCCATTTAATTATTCATATGGCACCATATGAAGCATTATACGGAAAGAGATGTCACACACTAACCAGTTGGGATGATGTTAGTGAAAGAAAACTTATAGTCCCAAAACATGTGGAGGAAATGATGGAAAAGGTGAAGGTAATCCATCCCCACATCAAAGCAGTTCGAAGTAGGCATCACAACTATGGCGATAACCGAAGGTAGGATTTAGAATTTTGGGTAGGAGATCATGTTTTCTTGAAGGTATCTCCATGGAAGTGTATTATATGTTTCGGTAAGAAGGTAAAATTGTGTCCTAGGTACATCTTACCTTTCGAAATTCTAGAACGAATTGGGGATGTAGATTACTGTTTGGAAATGCCGCCAAGTATCTCCAAAGTTCACGATGTGTTCCACGTATCACTGTTGAGAAAATGCCTGCTTGGCCCAACGCATGTACTCACCTATGAGGAATTAGAACTGGAACCCGATCTATCTTATTGCGAAGATCCTGTCATGATTCTTGATACAAGAGAACTAGTGTTGAGAAATCGGATGACTCGTCTGGTAAAAGTTCTATAGAGAAACCATAATATGGAAGATGCAACGTGGGAAACCAAAGAACTTATGATAACGAACCACCTATGTCTTCTTATGTAGTAATATTCTACAAATTTCGAGGAAGAAATTATTTGGAGGGGAGAATTTAACACCCCAATATTCCACGGTACGCTTCTCTTTGAGTAAAATAGTAGCGTGTGTTGTACGCAACTTCAAGTTCTAACACACCACAACCAATCAAACTAGCCATTATGAATATTAATACCAATTTTTTTAAATTTTATAAATTTTACCTTTAAAAATGGACATCTTTATTTGGATTTGGAATATCGAAATTACCTTAGGGTGAATTTTTGGTATTTTTCTGAAAACTTTGAATTTTTGATGAATAGAGAAAAACACTAAGTTATAGTTTAAAACCGAATATTTTTTTTAAATAATTATTTATTTTATTTAAATATATTTTTTTGTCAAAATAGGCACATAATACCTATATAAGTTCAATTTAATTCATTGGAGTAAATTTTTAATAATTCTAGATATAAAAAAATTTTATTGAACACTTTACATTCTTTAACCCACCTCCTAGGAGCATTTGCAAATTTACGTAAAACTTAATTTTACCACTTATGTGAGAAAAATTTCAAAAATCTGAGAGACAATGTTGATATCAGTGAGAAAAATGTGGTTTAATAAGATGAAAATAATTTTTTTGTGAATAGGAGCTTTTTACTTTTATTTACTATAGTTAAAAGTAAATATGGTAATTAAGGAAATGATATTATTATTACCCTAAAACATGTCCTAATTCTATTGGATAATTATAATTAGACAAAAAACAACCTTAGGAATACAATATGATCCTTTAGGTCAACTTTGAATAGATTAGGAAATTTATTATTATTTAATTCAGAGAAGAGTTAAAAGTGTTAAATTCAAAGTTTAATAACTAAACCATTTTTAGTATAGGGTTAAACATAAGATAAATTTGACTATAAATATTCATTATAAAGATAAAAATATTTCCTACATAATGGTATTTTATTTATAATTTTTAGAAATTAAATAATTAAATTTACTTATGACACAATGATGATGCATTAATTACATATTTATTAAAATATTAAAATAATTAATATTATAAATATCCAAATAAATGTAATTTGAGACTTTTGAGGAATTAAACTAATTTTATAGATTAATATGAATTGTTAGGGTGGGTTATTTGAATTTTTTTAGAAGTAATAATGATGTTATGAATTTAGCAAAAACAAAATACTGAATAGTGTCAAAATTGACATAAAATAGTTTTTAAAACAAATATTATATTATTAATTGATATTATATTCCTAAAAATATAATGTTTTGACAAAAAACTTATATAATGGGAGATGTGTCATTAATGAACCACTTGTGGTTCTCTTAGAAGTTTATTGTAATTTTATTAACCATATAATATAAAAATAAAAAGAGACATGGTAAATGTAAAACTATTCAACTAAGAGTTAAATCGAAAAGATAAAGATAATATAGTGACCGAAACCTGTATAAAACCTATTGGTTGAGTGGTTTTCGACCCATTCCCACCTTAGACATTAAATAATACATTTTTGAGCAATTATAAATAGAAATTTATATTATTATAAAATAATATTTCGAGATTTTCCTAAGGTTCCCCACCCCTCTTATAAAAGGGAACTTCACCTTCTCTCTAATTAACACCTTCAAAGCCATTTGTCTTGGACATCCCCTACCCAAATACCCTCTCAACTGTCCTCCCTTCATCCTAGAGTCCTTACTTTAGTCAGGAAGCCATCATAAGGATCCCTTTTGATCAAATCTAAAGGAAGAACCCGAAGAAGAGGTAAATATTTCATCACCTCTTTCAAGTTACTTTCTTTTTCCACTCCCTCTTTCTTTGTTGTTTCCTTTCTAAAATAATAAATCCATTATCATCTATATACTTTGATTTTATTAAAAATATGGTAAAACCTTATTCATTATTCTATCCATCCTTTGAATGACATGTCACCATACATGCCTATGTACGGCTTACCATCTCCACGTCACGGTGCAATTGTTTTTCAATAAATTATTATTTGGATGAGTATAAAAATGATGTGTAATTGATGTAAATAATATATATAACATGATAATGATTCTGTATATATGATATACCATCCAATTATATGTTATTTTAATATCAAAAGAATTATATTGTCGCTCATGCATACGTACGGATTACCGTCTCCACGAACGCGATCAGATTCATTCTCCATCATATCCATTCAAGAATAATTTTCATTACATGATTAAAAATAATGTTTAAAGACTTAATGTCATTCTGAATATGAATAAGATACATCCAACACATAATAGAAAATTACTTATGTAACAAAGCATATAATGGAAAAAGAATCAGTTAACACCTGAAACGACGGTAATACTAAGATATTATCAACAATGAAATATTAAAAGATAATATTTGATATAATAATAATGTATATGATTCTTGTATAATTTAATAACAATTATTTCATCATTATACAGGTGTTTAACCTACCCTCGTCCAAGGAAAAGTACAAGGTAATGGTTAATTTCACAATCTCTTTATTATCCGTGGTTGTTTTTGCATAAGTATCTACTGGGACCTCCTTATCAACCACATCGGTATTTTCATAAAAAATTATTTCAAAAAATTATTAATATTTTAGATACTATGGTTAAATTTAATTTATAATCTTTTTTAAATTTTATAAGATGTTTATAAAATAATCTTCCTGTCCTTTTCCAATTAATGTACTTTTTTCTTTTTCAACAAAATTAAGGTAAGAATGTTTTTTTAACTTATATGGCGGGTGGGGCTATTTTCTACCATTTTAGCATCATTGAATCTTCCCTTACAAGATTGTAAGAATTTTTTCAAAATAAATGTTTTATTTTGTAATAATATTACTTTTAAATTATTTCAAATTAAAAATAGATATTTCTCAAAAAAGGTTTTGATTTCATCTATGTCAACATTCTTTGATGGATTGTAAGATTATTTGAAGATGATTTATTATGACACAAAACTTATATATTGTATTGAAGGATTTGTGATATGTTTGACTGTGAATTTTCTATTTTTATACCATTCATGGTTTATGGATAAAGTATTGACATTTTTTATGCAAGTTTTAATATGAATGTTTATGTTATGTTTAAATCATTTCATATGAGGAATGAATTGGACTTAGTAAGTGACTGGTGGAGCCATCTATAGCTCCTCGATGCCTTGATAGGTCTCATGAGACAAAATAGTGTCTTGGAACAAGGCCTTGAAAAAAATTTATTTGTAGTCTTGGCACAAGGCCTTGATTATGTGGTTTTGAAATCCTAGCATTATGCATTCCATTGTTATGAAAGTGGCTATTGATATTGCATGTGATTATTCCACTAATATAATATCCATGCGAGTAAGTAAATGGAATTGTTTTGATTTATATTTTCTATATTATGATGAATTTTATGTTGAAAATGATTTTGTTTTAGTTCTATACATTGTCTTAAATTTTTATGCTTATTTATGAAAGTTTCCGCTATATAGTTATCCTTACTGAGCATATGATCTCACCCATTTATATGTTTTATATTTCCCAGGATGCGAAGAAGTATATAATGACTGACCTGCAGGGATAGTCTATGGGATCTCAGTGTTGCCTATGGAAACAATGTTGTTGTAGTTTTCCATTTTATGATGTAATGTAATCCTTATGAATGTATCTAGTACTTCCAAGTCCACTAAACTAATCGGTATTTTGAGACTTGATCTTTTTATGATCATGCCAATGATATGTAATAATGCATCTACTCTGGGCTTCTGGGGTTGGGGCATTACACCTAGAACATGACATCACCAGTTTTTATTGGGGTTTCTTCCATCTTATATGTGATATAATTACATTATCTCTCCAAGAACTATATGTTTACTGATTTCTTCTCTATAGGATGCATTGTGATACCCAAATTATTCAGTTGTGGGACCAACTGTGAATCCTAATCTATCCTATTTTATATTGGCATTTAGTTCCCCTCCATGGGGTTACCATTACCTGATTAACACCGAGAAATCATTATTCTACATGGAGATAGTATATATTCTTTGAACATAAAATAGGAACCACCAATTTATTAAAAGATATAAAACCATAAACTCTAGTCACACCCCCATCCGATCCTAGATAAGTAGACTTAAATTTTTCATCCATAGGAATCATGTTTGTCACTTGCTTTGGGGAATGATCATGTTTTTACACTCCTGACTCTTGTGGGGACATAATTTGCGTCCCCCCAAAATTCATACTATCCAAAATATCCTAAAATTACATAGTCTCCCATCATCAATATAATCAAGTAATAATTGATTATCCCCTAGAGTTCTCAAACTCTCCTTAAGCATATTATTTTCTTATATAAATGCACTTTGTGTAGTTTGAGTCTGATTCATTCTCTCAAAAATTCAGCTCCATACAGAATTCCCTTGGTTTACAGTGATGTAACATGTCCCAATTTTCTGAACTGGTAATGCAAGACCTGGTCACATGTACTAGAGGAAAAATATTCATAAACTATGTGGTAGAACCCTTATTTTGAACATGGTTAAAGTTCATCAGTAACATTTTTTATCACTATTTACAAAGATATGGTTGTGGAAAATATGTTATGGATATATGTTCAGTGATCATCCTGAAAATACTTTCATGTTTACCCATCATTTCAAACTCTATGATTTATGATTTACTGTTACCCCAATTCAATTTTTTTCTAGTAGTGTTTCAACACCCTTGTTATTACATCAGTGTTTATTTATATATATTGATAGGGTGAATTAGTCCTTTGGGACTTCATTTAGCATGGTGCCCGAATTATCTCAAGATCTTTGGTTCTGGTTGATGAAACATTATTTTCTCAAACCATCCAAACCGATTGTGTACTCTCTTGTACAATGAATATTTCTATATTGCCTCTTGTTTCTATGAATGAGTATGACCTACATTCACTTATTGGTTCTAGTTTAGTGGTACATTGGCATGAATTTTTTTTATAAATATACATAATAGTACATTAAAACAAGTATAATTTCATTACTTGTTAAAAAAATAGGACCATACATAATATGGAGTCTCACCATTGGTATAAAATTATCTGTAAAATAACCTAAGATAATAACTACTCAAGATTGACCATCCTTTTTTAGAATTATTTGACAGACTTTCATGACCCCAATATCCCCACTGTACTCCCCTTAGTCATTTTAGGGAACATATTTAACCACATATTAAGTGTACATATAAGTGTAGAATAAGTTCCCTTTATTGTTTCTCAATCAATTCTAGTAGAAGCTATTTGAGTAGTTGGTTTATATTTCGTATGATCTTTCATCTTCTTAGGTTACATGATAATGGGGAAGAAAATCCATATGTACCATTTCCTTCCTAATAATTTAAACCAAATTCCTTAAAAAGATCAAATTCCAAGGGGGTTTTTATTAACACTGAAAAACTTATTCAAAATCGACTGAGGTGGGAAAGTGATGAAAAAAAATAACGATTTGATGTCATGGTATAGAGCCTCTTTGAAACCCTTATACATTAAATATTTTTTCATTCACTATATAAGGAAATAATTTCATGAGAGTACAACCCAAATTTTCATCAACTCCTAGCAAAGACTCTTTTATGAGCTATATGACTATAAATACTCTATTAGATCTAAATTTTACGATTTTTTATATATAATTTAGGGATACAAATCGTCTACATTCATAAAGTCATATAATCCATGCCTCATGCATTCCTTATCATTATATTTTTATAGACTATTAAAATTATGAAAATTTGTGAGAACTATATCACATAAACCCTTCAATTCATTGTAAAATTCTCGAGAATGAATTTTGAAACCCAACTTCTATGAAGAATACTTATTTGTGTAAAGTAATAACAATTCATGTAAATTGAAGCTTCATGAAACCCATTACTTTATCAAACCATTGTTATATAGAAAAATTTCATACCCCCTTGATGAGATAAACTTCCATGAGAATGATTGAAAATGAGGACGTCATTCACCAAACTAAGGATCACTTGTGATAAAACCCATTGTGTAACCAACACTAGGAATTTAAATATAGTATCCTTTTTCATAAAAAACTGGTGGGAAAAATTTACCTAAGCCCCATACATATACTTACTCCATCCAGGAAAGGTATATGAAAGGTCACATGTAGCCTTTCTATTTTTAGGAAACCCCATGTGAAATACCCAATTGATAAAATATTTTCATCCATGTTATGACATAATAATTCTTGTAGCGTGATGTTAAAATGAATTGAATGGTGTTTTCATATGTATTTAAACAATTGATCTCAAATAATATGTTTGTTTATTCTTTCTTAAATAGGAAATATTGGATGTATCCTTGAGTTTCAATCCAAAAAATATTACCATCTCATATTCTCTCAAGAGGCGGAATAATCTAGTGACTTGACCGCCTTCCTAGATATAATTAAAACCCATATAATTAACACCTATTGGTCTATGTCACATATATATTACCGAGTGGACATGAAACCATGATTATCACTACTGGACTATAAATTGTGAGTGTCTCTACTAGACTATAAACCATAATTTTCCCCACTATACTATAAACCTTGATTATACAATTTGGACTCTAAAAAATATCCTCACTAGACATTAAATTATGAGTTTCCTCACTTTAATCTAAACTAAGATCTCCTTCATTGGAATCTAAACCATGAGTATTCCTAATGGACACTAAACTCTGACTACTTATTAGTCTATCTTTAAAGTATATAGTGATATCACCTACCTTGATTTAATCTATAGATTAAATCTTCCCTATGTAATGAATATATGATGAACTCAACCTTAACATGAGGAATACGTAGTAACATCATACTTTAACAACACATTCACCCCTATAACTATATAGTATCTTCCATACTAAATAAACAAGTGAGGTAATTAACTAATTTCCACAAAATTGGAATCATAAAGGGTTTCATGGATATTTCTTCTATCTATATTGGATTCATAGACAATGTTATAATATACTCATTCGGATGAGCTAACCTCCCATTATACTACCACATTTAGAAAGAAATAACCCAGGACACGATCATGCCATTATCCATATCCTTGTATAATGCACTGTAATATGTTACTTCTCATTAACATGTCATGAATAATTACATTAACCACTACAATATTACTTAGGGGGGTCTCATATCATATCCTAGACCAATGAACTTTCACTAAGGGTGGTCCATACCAACACCCATTCACTCAGGATAAGGCCATGCCTCATAACCAGGATCAGTTCTATCTTATTTACGGTGTTCTATGCCCTCACCCTCTCAATGGTGGAGAGGAATCATAAAAATTGCTTAGTCCTATTCCCTCTCACATACATTTATCCATTGTGAAACCCTCCCACTCATGGAAAGTCCTTGCATAATTTCTCAATATTAACCTCAAGATAACAATCAGTTAACAATAATGAAATAATAAGATTGAAAAAATATCCTAGGCTGAGTCTTTAACAAGCCAATAATCCACAACAAGAAATCCACTAGAGAATATCCAACAATATGACTCTCCATTAACTATCCTAACCCATTACACTATAATAATCCACCACACACATATATAGCACTATATTTCACCTAAAAAAGATCCCAAGGACCCATAGATATTATCCATCTATAATGAGGCTCATCAATTATAGTCGACTATAACCATGAAAAAACCCCATAGTTCTTCCCTAAACACAAAATCCACAAGGTTCTAACCTTATAACCACCAGTTTTTCTCAATAAATAACTTCAACCTATAGTTAACTAATCAAATATACTACCTTCCAAAAATTCCCTTCACCAACCCCATAATGTATTTAAGAGGTTTTTATTCTTTTACACGGTGATATCACTCCCAAAAAATAATATATTCCAGGAAAAGAACCCATAATTCCCTAAGAATAATAAATTCCCAATGTATCTCAACCATCAACCCACCTCAGGGATATTACCTAACTAAAACCCATCAATCATTCACTAAATACACCATACATGATAACTCCCTAAGCATATATTCTATTATATAACCAAAAACCCTCTTGTAAGAGTAAATCTAACATAAAGAAAACACATCACCACCACACAACCCCTAACAAGGGGATTAAATTTCTATAAGGAACACTTGATCCAATTTCCATGAAAATATTAAGTACACCACTCATCAGAACCTCTTAATAAGGCCCCTAACATGCAAGAGACCATAACCCTTGTCATATGGTCACCAACTATTCTATTCATCAAAAATAATATTTATCTTAACTAATATACGGTTTTTTACCAAACTAGTGGTAACTCCTCTTGATGAAATAGTCTCTAGACCATTATAAAATCACCAAACCGTGTAGTATAACTTATTTCACAATTATATGGCTTTTCCCAAGACTATATCACACTATATGAATCAAAAAACACATTCGAAAAATCCTTAAATCTAGAACCCATCACACTGACATATACATCACATTAGAACATATGATATTTGGTGAAATATTAAAAAGACCACTAAATCCATTTTCATAAGAGATAACTCATCCAACATTGTTACTTAATCCCTTTCGATTTGTTTCAAATTGATAAATATGAAAAATAGGACCTAAAACACGTTTTATGCCAAAAAATAGGTGAAAATAGAGAAATTATGAGAAGTAACCTAGGTCTTACATTATCCATGTCATGAAAAACCACATAATTCATAAAACAAATCAATCCATTGAGAGATGATGATTCATGATCTTAAAACATGAATGGAGGGAGGATAAAATAAGTAGAGGGGAAAATACCCCTAGGTTGTGTGACCAAAAAAGTGATTAGGGTATACTTTTAGAAAGATTAGACAAAATTAATTAAAAAACCACATAGGTTTTCATTATCGTGTGACTAACGGGATCATGGTGCAATTCCCTCTATTGGGACAAAATTGAGCATATACACTTGGTTCACTCTACAATTCCCTTCCCCATGAGAATAATAGGAAAATATATTTCACTCATTTTAGTATTATTAGGATCCATGCAATGAAAATCTTGTAACATGATACCCCCCCTCGAGTAATCTCCTTGAAGCACCCTAGACCCGTACTACCGAGCATTGTGCTAAAATGTCACTTTTTACTTACTAGTATTGATACCATGTGAGATGACCCAAGATAAGATTATATATGTTTCACATTAATAAAATATTAAATATCACAATAATATCTTAATATCATGAACCATGATTATTTAGTATCTTTAGAAACTAGATATATAATCAAATTATTTATGAGAAATATTAAATAAATCTCATAAACAATCTTCTAACATGGTTCCCCTTATTGAATTGTCGTACCTAATATCATTATTTATAAAATCTAGAAATGGAGACAGAATAAGGTGTGATATCATATGTAATACCATAATATTTTGAAATAATATAATGTTCAATAACATATAAGGCATGAAAAACATATCTTTAATGATTGTGAAATATTATTATTTACAAATAATTATTAAAACCAAGTCGTTGAATCGATGGATTTGAATAAAAGTAAAAAACTTATAAAATATATGTATAAAGTTCATACTCAATGAAAATTTATCGACTAATTTATTAGAAATTGGCACTCATTTTTTAGTAATGTAATTTCATAATTAAAAAACAATCTTTTCTTCAAAATAGTTTTTTATTTTGTCTTTTGAGAAAATATTATAATTAATTTTTCATATTTTAGAAATTATATTTGATTAAAATGATAAATATTATTTAATCAGTATATCAAAATTATATTGTGGTCCAATTTTTAGAGTTTTCTAAAAAAATAATTTTGTAGTGAATAGTGGAAAATATGATTTTAATAAAGAACTATATTTTCCATTAATGTATTTACAAAGTATTTTTATTAATTTATTTTAAAAATTCATTAGTTCCTTTTGATTAATCAAAAATCAATTAATTCCATTATAATCAGCATTAATCTTAATTTTTTAAAAAATAATTTTAAACATAAAAAATGATTTTTTAGGAAAACTATTTTCATCATGTTTTGTAGGTTTATTGTTTTATAATTAATGGTATATTATTTAATAAAATGGATTTAATATTTGAAATTACAATTTATAAATTTGGTAATTTTTTAAACATTATTTTTTGTCTTAATTAATAGTAACCTTGGTAAAAATGTTGTCAACATGATAAGGGTAAGAAAAATAGAACAAGGTTAAAAATAGGAAATAAGGATTCAAAATATTCCATAAACTAACCATTAATATATTTTATGAATTTAATTTTACCATATCCTTCACAAATTTTAAATTATGGAATTTTAAATCCATTTTTATTTGATAAATTACTATATATTATTTAAGATAATGGTAAATTCCAAAATCACTCTTTCTTACTTTTAGTATCTATAATATATTGTGACCCTAATAAAAAATATGAATGGTTTTAAAAGGTTATTTTGGATATTAATACTTTTTTTATGATGGTAATTATAGAAACCTATGCTCTTCATAGATGGATATTAAATATTTTTAGTTGAATATTCAATGCATTACAAAAAAATTCTTGGGGACTATAATAGTTTGGTTCCTTTGGAAACTCGGAACATAATCTTCTTAATTTGGTGAAATATTTTCAATTTATTATACAAATATCCTCTCCATTTAGTAATATTTATAAAAAATACCCTACACAAACCATTCATCATAACCCGGGGGAGGAAACATAAGATTGGGTGAGCTCATATCCTCAGTAAGGGTAAACAAGGGAGATAGATACTGATAACATGAACATAAGGGTATGAGAATAAGAACATAAATTGTGAAAACCATACCGTGTATATCGAAGATCATAATGTTGATTCATGGAATAAATAATGTAAGTTCATAAGACATTAATTATAAGATAATCTAAGATCATGAGTCTTGAGAGTATAAAATTGGCTTAAGACATAAAATTGTGGCATACACATAAGAATAGAAAATAATTTCCATAGTTGTCATGGATCATTAACAAAAATTATCAGCATATTCAATGGGAATCTATACCTCTTATGTAGGACACCCCATTATCCCTAGTGGATACCCTTTCCTCAAAGTGGAATGGGTTTATTCCCTAAACCATCATGGTTGTGAAGGTTCACTCCTAACACCATCATAGTAGAAAAACTCCCTTACAGAACAATTTTTAATCCTCATTCCAATCATATAAATTTCCTGTGATATTAATATTTATCCAATTAATTTGAGGTATATATTGGTCCCACCAATATTTGGTTACAACATAACCATTTTCATTGGTAATAATGTTACTATTATCCTTGGTTAAAATGTAAGCACCATCACCTAATGAAAATCATTTATATGTGTGCCAAAAGATCATAAAACATTTATCATATTAGAACCAATGAAATGATATCGGTTTCATAAATTTTAAAGAAACATAACATGTGGAAAATAAATAAATTTCATTATAATTGATTCTTTTCATCATATAATAATCCATGGAAAAAGAACCGAGATTCAAAATCGTTTGATCACAGTACAACCCATTGAAGAGAAATGGGTTTCATAAAAATAAACCATCAAGATAAATAATAATAATGTTATTTTTATATTATATCCCCTTTAAATAATTATTATCATCAAACGAAGTCATCTTATATGGAGACAGATTTTGGAAAAATAATCACATGGAACCTTTCTTGAGGAAAATAAATTTTCATTGAAAATAAAATTTTAGAACTAAAAATTCATAAAATCTCCTAGAAATTATTTTCTCTGAAAATAAATATTGAAAATTATAAAGAAATCATTAAAAAATCAAATAAAATTTCTCATGAGGAAAATATCCTTTCTAATTTTAAAAAACATTTTAGATCATAATATGTTTTTTAAATTCATTTATTTGAAAATAAACTTGAAAAATTATAAAGTAATCTTAAAATATAATAATGTTCAAGATGATATAAAGTTCCATTCAGGTCATACATGTTAAAATAAAGATTCCATTCTCATTTTTTGTAAAATACTAATATGCCTTGTTTGTAAAATCTCATTAAGATTATGTTCAAAGAAAAACATTTTAAATTCCAAGAATGGGTAAAAATTTCATTTAAAAAGCCTATGATAATAGTAAAACTTTTTGGAAAGAATTTTTGAAAAACATAGTTTTAGAAGAAAATATATTTCCGACTAAAGAGAAGATAAATTGAAATTTTCAATGAAAAACATTTTTATCAACTATTTTAAGGACCAATGAGTGAGAGAATGGTACTATTAATATCATGAGTAACCATAAGATAATAAAATTAATGAGTTTTTATGGGGTGGATCATAATATTCTCTTACCATAAACATAATCATAATCAATTCTCGTAAATGATGAGATTGTAACAAAAAATAATTATAACATTAGTTACATTGAAATTTAGTCCCCAAGAAGGAATATCATTAAATGAAACATAAAATATCATGATTAAAATAAAATCATGGTATTAAATTTCAAAGAAGTTATATATGAACTTCGTAAAATAAGTGACGTGCATAATATAACATATGTCTCAAAGAAGGAAAATTGAGACAAAAATACTACATCGCTTTGGTAAATTTTGAACCATAAACCACATGAAATAGAGATTCCAAAATGGAAATGTAAATACCAATATTTTTATATATAATCAACATAAAAAAATTCATTGGCAGTATATAAACCACACAATATAAATAAATGGTGAATATAGAATTTTTCTCATGGAGGTAAAAAGTTAGATGAGGAAAACATACATACAAATCCTATTTTTTAAATGTTCAAAATATAAACTGTATGGTAAACTGGTAACCCCTATAGGAAAACCCTCAATATAAGTAGATAAATAACCCACACACAAAACAACTAAAAATTCAACATTCAAATTTCAAATTAAAAAAAAATCATCGACCAATGTGCTTTGTGATAATAGGGGCCAAATGACTCCTGAGTCATCATCATCATCACAATTTCTCATCAAAATTGACACCATAATCACCAGAATAATTGAACCTTGTCATTTAATCCAAATCATCACCAAATTATTGAACCACCATGAGTCTCCATCACAAGATCACCATCATAGGTAGCTTAAAATCCTTGAGATGAACAACATAACTCTACATCACTATTATTGAAATATAATACACTAGTGAGAAAAACCCACTGGCATAAATGGAATTTATATAACTAAATGACCACACACTTTATAATGAAAACAAACAATCTTAACAAACATCTATTAAACTATGAAAAATAGCATTGTGAAGGGACAAATCCGATGCAGGTTCAACCGCCTTGAACACCATCGCTTGCTTGAAGATCAAATCACAAAACATCCATGAAAACAACCTCACACACACACACACACACAAAAACACACACACACACACACAGACACACACACATATATATATTACAATATATATATATATATATTACAATATATATATATATATATATTTACATATGACATTTTATTACTCGTTTTTTAATAATTCCATGTTAAATTCACATTTCAAGCAATAACATCTTTTATTTTCTTATAAGTTTTGATTCTTTATTTTGAGTTCCCTTACATTGTTCATGGTTATATCATATCTAGAATGGTAACCATGATATAAATAAAATATTTATTCAATATATTTTTATTTTTATTAATTTTTAAAATTAAATATATAAAATTAAATACACCGTTCATGGATAGGGTAGGTCACACATACACATGAACACTGTTTCCAAGTACTCGATGTATTGAAAGAAAGAAAGAAATATAAATGATATATTATCATTAAATAATAATTTTTATGTTATATATAAAACATATTTTTATTAAACCCATCCCTAACACCTTCCATGTAAAGAGTCAATAAATCACATCTCCTCGTGAGGCAGTTGTTCACCGTACACACTAGTGACATTATCATATTCCCAAAAAAATGGAAAACATGAAGGTATATGTGATATAAAAAATTTAAACAAATACAAAAATCATAAATATATTATCTAAAAAATAAATTCATTATTATTTAAAATTTTAAGATGTGGTAAATGAGAAACGAATATCTTCGGTTTGTGTGGCGGTAGTCCACTGTATAGACGAATGATGATTTTGTAACTATTTGATGGAAGTGGAGATGGATTTAGGTCATGAAATTAAAAAAAAACATATAAGTGTATGTATGATACTAAGGTTATTATATATTCATGTTATAACAATAATTGAATGTGGTGGAGGAGGAAATAAAATAAAAATATTTCTTGATGAACGTTACCTCTTCTTCGGGTATCCTCTGTATGTTTTCAGAAAAAGTCTTCCTAGGTTGGATTTATAAAAAAGATGATTTTTTTGGATGAAATGAGAGAATTTGGGAATTTATTTGGGTAGTTATTTTATAAAAAATGGTTCTAAGGTGTTAAGTGTAGATGATAAGGGGTGGCCTTTTATAAGTGAGGTGACTGATAAAATTGTAATTTTTTGAAATAAATAATTCCACCAACAATTTATTCAAGCCAAAAAGATCCAATAATGTACAATTATAAATTATTGAAGTGTAAGAGTTAAAGAAGGCCCTAAAATGGGTGATTCAAAGGTTGTGAGTTATTTAAAACCCTTAGATTTTTAGTTTATCCCTCGATAACCCCATTTTTATCATAACCATAATAAATAATATTTACATTTTTCACTATTAATTTTGTTAAAAAATTTATTTCAAAATATGAGATAATAATATTATTTTTTTCCAAATATTTAATAAATTTTTCCAAATTAAACTCATATAAGTTTAAAATACTAATTTAAAATTAATCTTGTAGATGCAATGAGAAAACAAATTTTCAAAGAAAAAATATTCAAAAGATTAAAAACTTTTTAAATGCAATTTCAATATTAAATTTAGTGATAAGAAATGAATATTATTAAAAAAAATAATTTAACTAATTTTAATTTAAAAAAAATTAAAATAAAATTAAACACTATAAATAGTTTTAATGGAAATACAGTTTTCATTTAAAATTCAGTATTTTTCACTATTCATCCAAAAATTTATCTTTTACCAAAAAATTGAAAAATCATTGCAATATAATTGGGAAATTATTATTTTAAAAAATAAAATTATTTTTTTAAATATGTTTTATATAATTGGAAAAAATAATATTTTAAAAAAAACTCAGATGTGAGGAAAAGAGTGTTTTCAAGAATCTTATTTTTTAAGAACAAAATGATTTTATATTAACTATATGACTAACAATAATCATTGCATGAATTTAAATTAATTTTTTTCGATATATAATCTATAAATTTCATTTAAAAAATTTAAATTATGGATTATTATAATTTATTAAATTTGAGACACATTGTGCACTTTAAAATATTTTTTAGAAAAACCCCTTTTTATACCCTAAAATACACTTTTACTACAATCAAATTTAAAGACAATTAAAATGTACTTAAGTATATAAAATATAAATAAATTATAATTAAGTTACTCTAAAATTTAATTGGTTCTTTTAATTACTTAATTTATTCAAAATAAATTATAGTTATATAAAAATAAGTATTTTTCACAATTCACTGAAAAAAAATATTTTCTAAAAAGTCACAAAATTTTTCCATGTGTTAATTTCTATATTATTATTTTAAAAATGAAATTAATTTTATCAAATTAATTTTATAATTTTTATATAAATTAAATATAATATTTTTCTCAAAAATAATAATAATAATATTTTTTATGAAAATATATTTTTGATGAATATAATTAATTTACCAAAACTTGATTGATTATTTACTAAGAATTTATAAATAATTTTTATTGAGTAGTAAATTTATATGCACAAATCATAAATTATTTAATATTATTCACATGTTCCTATTTAACAAACATGTTATAATAAACATATTTAAGATAATATTATTTCACGGTTCATTCAAGCTCGATATTGCATGTCATTCACGCTATCAAATAAATATATGTAACGCAAGCTATATGAAAATTAAAATTAATTGTAAAAAATAGAAATATTTTGGTGTTACATTATACCCCTCTGAAAATTAATTGCTCTCTTTAAATTCAACTTAGCTGTCAACAGTTTAACATTTTTTAATTCCTCCATAGAAACCCAATTGTAAAAAGGGTTAACAAAACATCTTCTTGAAAAAATGAAATAGAAATCCAGAAGTGATATATAATAACACATACTAGGTTTGAAAGTATGATAATATATGTGGGAAGTGAAAACATATAAAGTTAATAGAAAACTTATACAAAAATACTAACAAAGAGTGATAGAGAATACTGTTAGGAGAAATTTAATGACCACAAATCCATAAACCAACGAGGTATTAAAAATGTAATTGATATCATCATAAATTATGATAATATGAAATTTTTTTATTTAAATATCCTTTTCTTAATGTTGAATAATTTTCTTGGGAATATATAGTTACTTAATTCCATTCAATTTAATCAGCATAACCTCATCCATTGCTTGTGATTTGATCAGTTTCAACGTAATCTCTTTCTCTAATAAATAAGGGTGAATTTTTCATGTGTGAGGAACTAATGGATCATTAGATCCGTAAATATAATGATAATACAGTTATTCTATCTTTTTATTCATCACATAAAATTGTTCACACAAGTTATCCAATATGGATAAATCTTCAAATGGTGAAGTAATACATTAATATCTAAACCACATCCAAAATCCAACTTAAACCATTTCATAGATAGTCATCCTTATAACACTTAGAAATGATTAAAATCTAAAACATTAGAAAATTTCACTAAATTTATAAAAATAAATATAAAATTAATCCATCATATATCATAAAGTGGATCTTTATTTTTATGTACCAAACATGTGAATACCTTAATCATAAATTATGTTTAAGCTTAGTAATGATCAAAATTACCATAAAACCTCAATAAATACATTAACGTATCCTCATTTCATAAATAAAATCCTAGACTATTAACATATTAAATATATCAAATAATGTTATATTTTCCATTAATAACAACATACATCACTTTTTTTAAAAATCATTTATCATTTATGAGGTCATCAATACTATACGATTTAATTTATCCATATCAACCATATAGTTATCGAGACTAAAAAAATTCTTAACATTAGAAACATATTATGTATTACCTTACCATAATAAAAAGATAACCCTTCCATTAAATCAGTTTTCTACACCATAGGCACTATTTAATATATTCATGAAACTCCTTATTCAAAAACTATAGTGGAACAAATGATTAGTGTTTCATTATTATAATAACCAAAATACCACTAATAAAAATCCAATAAATTTAATCCCACAACATAAATATATAAATAATTCCAATTTCTTATTACACTATTTTCCAGGTCTCTTTGCCTTATTCTTTAATACTTATTTCTTTCATATGTCATTTATAGTCTCTACATCATCATAAATATAACTATTACTCATAAATTCTTGATAATTGTCTTCATGATATTTCCCTTTAAGAAATTTATTTCAAAAATGACCTTACATTCCACCTTTGAAAAATTAAACTGTAAATGATACTTTAGGGAAAATATTTATCTAATCCATTGTGTTAATCAAATTTTCATTTTTCATTTTCACATACTTGCTATGTGTCCTTCTTTTATACACCAAAAAAATATTATCATACATCTGATACATTCCCATGAGTGTTTCTTCCCGCATTCTTTATATATGGGAATCTACATATACTTTCCTCCATGGTCATCACTATATGAACTCTCAGTGAGCCCAATCATTCCCTACATTGGTGGGTATAAGAGTTAGTTAAGGTCACATTGTTAATCATTTTTTGTGATTGTAGATTTGGAATAACCAGAACATTCTTCACTCCAGTCATAATCCAATTTGAATTTTCATCAAAACAATTATACATAACATTCAATATTAACTGAGTTATTTTTTTTCTTACTATTGATTCAAACCAAAATAAATAGGTTGAGAAACATTAATCATAGTGTAAAACCACATATTCATTAAAAATAACTTATAGGATTTCTAAATCAATACAACTTCTTTTAAATTGATAACAACATAGGTTTATACTAGTACATTAATACACAACATCTATTTCAATACATAAGAATGGTTTATAAAGAGTTTGTGAATTTCCAAATAGTATCCCATGGGAGTGTCAAACTAGGTGTGTAGTAAGGACCATATTTATACACTAGGTGATGATCAAGTCCAAATCAATTTTCTCACTTTAGAGTTATTACCCCTAGGTACCTCTTTTATAGAGCCACATCCACTAGTAGTATCTAGATAGGTATGTAATTTCTTAGAAATGACTTTCTCTATCCTTTACAAAAAATCTAGGAAACATTTCTATACATTGACACATACTTAGAGTTATCCTTTAAGATATCCCTATCCATATACTTATAAATAGACATAGGGATCTCACAAATTATTTATCATCATAGTTTCTAAAGGTTAACTAAACCTTTCCGTAAATACCATGTATAGAAAACAAAGCATTTCATACATGGACATTACATCTATTTATATGAATATTCAAAAATTATATAAACACACTCCAAAGGGCCATTTTATTTTAGTTCCTTTGGAAATGTAGAACAAAAACTTATTAATTACTAAAATATTTTCAATATATCCCATAAAGATCTTCCCCTTCAGTAATATTCATAAAAATACGATACAAAATCATTTCAAGATATTGAAATAGTAAATCCAATTTCAAAAAAAAATTCAATACTAAAACACCCAAAAAGGGAATAAGGGATCTCTTTTCCTTATAAAAACCTTAAGGATTATAGAGGAATCCAAATATCAAATAATTGTAATGGCTATGGAGGAGTCATTATCGCCATATATATTAAAAAAATTCCTTTTTGTAATTTATTAAAATGAATTGTAGAAAAAATATTCCTTTTGAATGAAATTAAATTTCCAATGGTTTTATTATATATCTTATAAAGAAGGTCAGGTATAAATTAAAATATTCCACAATGAAATGAGATTGAGATGAAGTCCCTTACCTTGAGTATGACTTGTCTCATTCGATCTTTAGTTTCCTAAATAATAAATGTTGGTTAATTTGTACTTGATTTATAACCCTTTTCATGATTATTATTCAATTTATATCACATATTACATGTTATAAAAATTAGTTAATTATTTGAGTTCTCATCAGACATTTTGTCAATGTTTGGTACTTGAGTCCAAAATGAACTTTTTTTTATGAAAATTATCCATGTTTTCATCAATCCATTATATCCATAATATTTTTCATCATTTATATTTAATATATATCTATTTTGTATTTATTTATAATAGTCCATAACTTTTCCGGAAAATAAATTAAATGCACCGTTCATGGAGACGGTAAGTCGTACATATGCATGAACGCTACTTTCATATATTTGTCATTTAAAAGAAATGAAAAATAAATGATACATAGTTATATTATAATTTTAGTATAATATATATGTATTATTTTATACATTCCATTTATGGAATGAACGAGTCATATCACTTTGAGGGGGCGGTAGTCCACACTTCCTCAAATTAAATTATCATATCTACACATTATGGAAAGAATATAGGTATGTTGTAAATAAAAATTATAGAAGAATAAATACAATATAAATATCATATATATCATATATAGATACAGTTTCATTATAATATCCAATATGAAATGTGGTAGGAGAAAATTTGACCAATAATCTTTTCATGCGGTAGTACTTTTCCATACAGAGAACTAGTATGTTCTATACCCATTATATAGTGGTTTGTGTAAATGTATATCAAAACATTGTCATAAAAATATCCTACTATATTTAGGATACTTATTTTGTTACGAAAAAATGGAGTAAAGATATGTTAGGGGGTTGGAGAAGGAAAATAAATATCAGGAGCTTGAGAGAAGATGTTACCTCTAAATCAGGCAACTCTTTTAGATTTAAGCCAAAATTATTCCTTTATTTTTTTTATTCCCAAGGTAATGATTCTAGGAGTACAATAGGTATATTTTCAGATTACATTAGTATAATTTTGATGATTAATGGTCTTGATAGGTGTGATTAAGTGGTTCGAGTTGGTGGTCTTTTATAAGAGGGAGGAGGGGCACTTTAGGAATGTTTTGAAATATTATTTTATTAAAAATTGAATTTAAAATTATAATGGTTAAAAATTAATATATTTCTAGGATAATATTTATATGGGTCTAAGTCCTCTCAACCAATTGGTTTTAGTCAAATTTATGTCACAAAATTAACCTTATCTTTTATATTTAACACTTAGTTAAAAACATTAACTCTTACCATGTCTTCTTGTATTTTTACACTATGTTGTTAATATGGTTTCTATAAAATTCCTAGAGAACATAAAGTGGATAATTAATGACTTATTTAACATTATATACTTTATTTTTCAGAATATCATATTTTTATAACAATTATATCCTTTAATAAAATAGTACTTTTTTAGACTGAAAGGCCTGAAGGCCGAAATTTTATTGATTTTTGATAATCCTCCATTTAAGGGTAAGGGGGGGGGGAAGACTTAAATGACATCAATACATTAAAAAAAATATAAACAAGGAGGTTATGTCCTAGAATAATACTACGCAGAAGGGCCCCACCCAACATCAACAACATTAAGGGACGACTCCACCAAATCATGTCTGATCAGCAAGCATTCTTGTACAAGAATGCATAGGCACGATACCGATGGTTGCACCATACCCTTTAAATATTTCAAATCCGAAAATTTATGAATGGAGAATATGATTAGATCTATCCCCATCTGAAGAAAAATATTGCAGATTGTCTTTGTTCCCCAACAGAGCATCCAAATCACTTCAAACAAATCAACCAGAAAATAGCCAGTACCAATATTCACAGCCAAACAACTAAGATCCCAAATTAACCAAATCAAAACTAGGAGAAAATGTGTCGAAAAAAAAAAATTGCCTCCACCCTCCAAGACATTGGTTCCAAACCTGAGAACACTGGAGCACACAAGAACCAACATCGAGCCGAGGCAAAGACGAATGATCTGGGATCCAAATCTGCTGATGCTAAGCACACCTACGCCAAGCACACTGTAGCCTCAACTGGAACCCAAAGAAGTAGAGCCATCGAAGACAATTACAAGCGCATTTGATCCAAAAACGCACAACCAAGCCAAAGCAAGGTCTCAAAGCCAGGAGAACATTGAAGCTGACGATGAACTCACCCGAGCTGAAGTGAGATCCCGAAGTCGTGATGAGAACCCAAAGCTAGAAGCATACCAGATGTAGGAAATCATGGCAACATCATTGTGAAATAAATAAATTTATTTATTTAATATGTAATAATTTTAAATGAAATACCATGATTTATGAAATATTTTTAGCATTTTAATTACTATTTATAGTCAAATAGATCAGTTATATCACCGCACCTTAAAATCATTTTAGTAAAAAGATACATGTTTATGTTATATTTATCTTTACTTTAAATACAATTTTATAACATTTCATTATCACTCCCATATGGCACCATGGGGTCCTAAAATTGACCCAAGTATGCTCAGGGTATCTCATATATCATCCAATGTGATTGGGACTCTTTTTAGTGTAGTTTTATATTATTATAATATTATTTTTACCCTTATTTACTATATTTACCCTTTAACCATGGTAAATAGAAATAATGACTTATGTTACTATTCATAATGTCCAAAAATAAAGGTGACCTATTTAAATGATTTAATACTTGTGATTATAAATATAGAATCCATTTTTCTGAAATCAAAACACAGAAATTGTACTAATTAATTTAAAATTAATTCATATTGTCAAAACAAGAATACTGGCTTTTAAGAAGTAAAAACTATTAAAATATTGGCATGTGTTTATGTCCAATATAAATGTAAAATTACTTATAATGTCCAAAATTGGATTAAATGATAAAATAATGACACAATTAAAATTTAAAATCAATTAAAAGGAAAATATAACTATATAAATAAATTATATTAAAAGGATTTTTTGAATTAGAATGCAATATTTTTCATTATTCATTATAATATTGATTTTATTTGAAAAATACCAAAATTTAATCCAATGTAATTTTTCATGTCCTACTTATAAATAAAATGTTTATATTTCCAAATATAACATATAAAAGTGACAAAACTATATTTAAAAAAGGGTTTTCCGTCAAAAGGTGGTAAAACAACCTTTTAAAAATATTAGAGTATTTTATTCATAAAATTGGAATCATTCTCATTTGAAGCCTCTAAAATTTATTAGATAAATGTAAAAACATTTAAAAAACATGCTTAATCAAATTTTAATGAGTTATGTTCCTTACCACCAAAAAAAAGAATATGTTTTGACTACCATTTATTATAATTATAATATTATTGTATTATTTTTCGGTATAACTTAATGTTGTGTGCAATGTAAGATTTTTGAGAAACCTGTTGTTTCCTGTCGAGTATGATATCAGAAAAAGTGTCCTATTTAATGTAAAATTATTTGCTTATTCATAAAAATTAATATATATGAAAATTTATCATTCTATAAATACCTGGGATGTTACAATAAATATGATTCATTAGATAAAAGTTTTAGGAAAATGTCTTAATTTATTTTGGCGGTTTTTACAACCATTAGGAACTAATGTCATTTTATTTATTATTATGTTTATTTATTGGTTACATAAAATTTTATAACTTATAATATGTATTTTAGAATCTTATTTGACCATAATAGTGGTTTTATGATCAGCCTTGAAGTTGTTAATGGAAAATGAAAACTCATTATCCATGAATGTGGTGAATCGACACATCACAGACGATGTTTTCATTTTTTAAATAAAAGATAAAGAAAATAGATTTTCCGATGAATATTTCATTAAAATAATAAAATTATAGTATAAATATGATAATTGAGTTACCATGAGACTTTTTATAGGGTATTTGAGTATAGGATAAGAAAATAAATTAAATTAAAATTAAAGAAGGTGGATTTTACCGCTTGGATATTGTCTCATTAGGAACCTCCTTACGACACTTGAATTTGGTATTTTGGTAATTTAAGTGGGTCTTGTATATGGGTAAGATGATTGGGAAGTTATATGATCATAATTTAGACAATATTCAATGCATAGAAGTTTTGAGAAGAATAGGTGGTGAGGGTGGTATTTTGAATATTTTATTCATTAGTTTGTAATTTTGGTTCAAGACTATCGATACTAATTATTATTATGAATAAATAAATTAACATGAGAATTTAAGTTATGAATAATGAGTTCTTAACTCATACATAAATCAAAAATGACACAATAATTAATTAATTTACTTATAATGTTAAATATAGTAAATTATCGAATTTCATTATTCACAAAATATTCAACTATTTTAGAAAAATCTCAAAAATTATCCCTGACCATGTTCTCAAAGTAAAATTTAAAAAATGGACTTAATTTTAGGACTGTAATTTTCTAAATATGAGAAATTTAATTTTTAAATAAAATCCCCATTTATTCAAAAATGCCAATCTTAATATTATAAACGATTTTATGTCACATTGAAAAATTAATTATAATCTCATAAAATTATATAAAAATATTAATTTAAAAAAAATTAATATATGAATATATTTTATAAATATTAATTCTATTTTAAATCATTATTTAAATTATAAAAATAAAAATAAAAATTTAAGTTTCACAAAAATACCAACACTTGATTTATCATTTTTAAAACATTTATTTACTTATTCCATGATATAAATATATAATATTTTCATTTATGGGATACATAGGTTTTATTTATACTTTTATATGTGAGGTTATTATACCAATGGATAGATTAAAATTCCAAATAGTCAAATTACTATTCCAACAGTCATGTTAATATTTAATATTATATCATTGTTTGTTTAAGAATGGTGTTGCCTGAAATGTAAGCTATCAGAGATATTAAATTTAAAAATAGACATACTTTAAAGTCTTGGTGAGTTCCTGTAGTCCATGTGTTGATTCCTCATCACTTATGGGATCATCCTTATGATCCTGATGTTGAATCATAGCTGAAATACATCGCGGAGGAATTTTGAATGTTAAAAAAAAGATGTACCATGATCAATGAGTATATCTAGAGAGTTGACTAAAGAAGGAAATGGAAACCACAACCCATTCATGTATGATCCATTTACTATTGTTTTCCCTAAAACCATTGATCTTATGTGATGAGTCAAAAGGTATTTGATTAGTATCCTGGTGTATAAATATATTGGCTGCCACACAAACACTGGAGTCTCTAGCCTGAAATAAATACTCAAAACACATGAAACTATTTCCCCAAACCAAACTCATAGACTTCAGTCCTAAGGTAGAACCTATCTCTAATACATCCCTCTCACAACACATCCTAGTGGGGATCATTCTACAACTTTCCTAAGCCTCTAATAGGCCAAATACTATAGACTAGTGTCGATTACGAATATCAATCATATGTGAGGCCTTAGCCAAAGTACATGTACAGATTCACAGATATTTAAGAGAATAAAATGTTGAAATTTTAAAAAAAATCATGAATGAATACATATAAATACCACAACCAAAGTATAATAAGAAATAATGGAAAGTAAATAGGTCCAAATACAATCACACTACAAAGAGTCTGAAAACAAATCAACCCTGAAATAAATGATGAGGAATTGTTTCATGATACAATAGGAACACTCCTTAGATTGCTTGGTATCACTGATAATCATCTGGTCCTTGTCCCTAAATGAATATTTTAACAGGTTGATCATCTACATAAGAAATGACATGTACAGGAAAATCCTATAGAAGAGTGAGTATAACAATAATAATTTGGAAACATCGAAACCATAAAGAATATAAAAATAATAATAACAGTAATATATATAGGTATATTTATATAACACATATAACAATTATATAGAGATATACTCAACAAATACACATAGTCTCAAGGTAAATTCAAAACTATAATTCAAACCTAGGATTCTATCTCGAAGGATCAACATAGAAATAATCTAGGATAACACACTCCATGTGTAAGGTAGCAGGGATAATGTATTTATAAGAGGTAGTACTCATAAATTATCACCAATATAAGTATATGTTAGAATTATAAAGAGATATGATACACAATTGAGGATAACTCCCAAGGCCATGAGGTATACCAAAAACATAATCTAGATTATCCCACTAAGTAGAGGATCGACACATGTATAGTGATGGTCACAAAGAAACTAAGAACGCCACCTAGAGAAGGAAGATACTAAAAGATCTCACTCTGAGAGACACAGAATAACTCCAACATCTCTATCGTAGAAGTTTTGTTGAATTTATCTATGTTATATGTTTTGGATTCAATTACATAGTAACCCTCAAGAAATGGATATATTGAACACACCTAAAAGAAAATTTTTCATGATGTAGAGGATAGAGAATCCAATCCAACTCTGAAGGAGTACAGGATATGTACTAGGAGTACACGACATGTCCCCTTGGCCTCGGTCCTACCCATGTAAAATGGCATGTTCCCATGTCAGTGTAGAAGTACACTACATTCCCATGCCTATGTACTTCTTCCAATGTCTGAGTATATGACTATGCTTCTGTAGCCTTGGACTGGCTGTGTCCGGGTATAAGTACACGACATGACCATGGTTGTGTGCTCTCAATTCGTGTCTGTGTACCCTTTGAGGTTCACACTAATCCGTCTAGGAGGGTCCATACACCATGTGATAGGGTCACACTTTGTGTGATCCTTAGCTTCATCCTAAAACCCTAGATGGTGGTATAACATTTCCACACAGCGTGTATCTCCATAGTACATTCCATAATGATTGTATTTTTCTAAAAAATATTATTCTTCCACCCATGTATTCTTTCACCACCACCTATTAAAATATCTTCCTCAATATTTCTAAAAACCATGGATCTAATCGATAAAAAACATTCCACAAATAATCATTGGATTTCGGTCAACTGATTCACATGGAAATCAGTTTCCATTCAATCTCGTCATCGTCACCCGCACCATCTAAATCAGAGGTCTCTAATATGGTCTGATTCATGCACTTCTACCAGCTTCACAAAATCCTCATTCCATACTAAGTTCAGATCTACGATATCATATTGTTTCACCAAAAAATGGGTGCAAAAAGATCTATATCTCGCAATATGGGTCAAAAAACTAAGAAAATAAAACCCCAGTGGTCAATGGAGAAAATAGGATAGAAAAGATAAAACCACAACCATGAGGAAATAACATCATCCACTGACCATGTTGCCCTCAAGTAATTTCTGTTAGAATGATGAATTAATAGATAATTGATAATCACAATGAAATCCTCAAAATTCTAGAATAAAACTATCACTTACCCCCAATATGCAGAACCTATGAATCAATTAATTAGTTGATTAATTCATGTTAATCATAGGAATCATAAAATCGGATAAATTAAAAATAAAAAACCACTATACCTCATATTTTGATTGATCTATGATGAATAACAAGGATATATCCTCATCATTGGTGAGATCCTCTGATTCTGTCGCACACCGATCATGGAACCTCAATCCGATTATCATTCATCAATGGATATTCCTTCATGTTGTCCAATGGATGTCCTAGGTTTGTAGCGATATGTGGATATCCTTGTAAATATTCTATAATCATGTTAAAAAAGAAAATAATTAGTTATTTGTTCTAAAGTATTAAATAAAATAAAATAATTAATTATTTTTTTCATTTTACACCCGTGACGACTTTTCCACATACATCCCGCACCAAAAAACGTAATGCCATGCCTAGTGTAAAACCTAAATTCTAAAATCAATTATGACCTTGTATTTATGATCTAAGATTCTGTTTAAAATTTATTCCACTTTTTTAGGAAACATTCATGCGCATTATATTTAATATATTTAATATATTTGAAACATTTAATCTGGGAACAACGGGTCTCATAATCACACGATGTCTTAGCACATGGTCTTGAAAAATAATCCATAAAATATAAAAAATAATACATGGAAAATATGAATCAACTCAACTAACTTTATGTAAGAGTTTATAACCAGCATTGGTAGACTATACATTAATTATCATTACATATAATAACAAATAAATAACTAAATAATATAAACATTAGAGTAATATTAAGAAATTATTGATAATAGTTAACCATAAATAGTTGGTAATATCAACATGAAATAATATAATTATACCCATTCTACAAATTTATACAAACATACACAAGGATCACCAGATAGGATAATCTTAAATGAATAGTGAAGTAAAGAAATATTCTGGGGACACTCAACCACAAAATCTTGAATCTATCTATAGAATATTCTCACAAATAGCTATATAGCTGACCTACCTTGATTACATGGAAAACTCATCACCTAATAATGAAACACAAATCTCTTAATGTACACTAGGTTTCTCTTATAGGATTTGAGAAATAATCCTATTAGGGAACCCAAAATAGGGTTCCTCGGATATACCCCAATATATACTATGTATATATAGAAAATAAATAGGTAACACATAAGATTATAACATAGGTTATTGTGTGAAAATTATACCAAAATGATACCTATCCTCACTTTTTCTATCGATTGTAAATGGAAGGAGTAATATAATTAAAAAACCAAGCCCATATCCCATTACTTGGGGCTAAGACCAACAGTAGAGTCTCAACCACTACCCTCTCACTTAGGGTAGGGTCCTATACTAAATCCTAATCTCATATCCCCTCTCATACCACAACCCACTCACTATGTGTGAGGACTCATACCACTTATCATACCACATCACATACCACCACCCTATCACATAGGGTGGTATCTCATAACCTTGTTATACATCAACACATCATCCAATCCTATCTTACTTAGGTTGTATCTCATAACATATCTTGGAAGAATTACCTTAAAACATGTAGTGTTCTATTTTTTCACTCTCTCACTCAAGGTGAGGACTTATATAATAACCTTAAATGGTTCCCACTCACATAGGTTATTCCTTGACTGATCCCTCTCAATGAGGGTGAGTCCTCACAAATAATAAATAGACGCATTCCCTCTCACTCAGGGTGGTCCATGCCAGAACGTAATCACTTGGATTGATGCCTCACATCATGTATCATTATATAATATAGGATTTAAATTAGGGAACACATCTATAACAACAATAATGATAACATACTCAAGGCCTATTAATCATCTACACATTAAAACGCACATGTAGCTCCATTGGTGAATATCTCGCATCACAGTTCACCATCAACTTCCCTAACCCATCTCACTATAATTCATTCATAATACACATACCCATAAATATAAAATATTACAATAGGATCCCAAATCTCCATTGTAACCATCCCTATATAATGAATCTCCCCAATCACACTTAGCCTTACCTATCCACAACATCCCCCTCGATTTTCACATAATCCCAAAGGCCAAAAAGAAATTTCTTCATCATTCCCCATTTCCATAATTAATGAAAAAATTAGGGGTTTTCTACTCCCTTAGGGTAATTTCCATACTTCCCAAGAAAAAATCCTATAAGGTCTTAAAAAGGTTGTCACACTTCTACCAAGATGTGTCACTTTCGAAAAACTACCCATGTCAATATAAACTTCTACCACACCCTGAGTAGAAGGGATTCCTAATGTATTTAAAGTATCAACCCACCCTAGGGTCATTATATAACAAAAATACACTAATATTTCTCCAAAAACTTAAGGACTAAGACCTTACATAACAAAAAACAAGTCAAAAAAGATTCTCTAACCCAAATAATCCACATCCCAAATGCCCAAAGCCTAAATAGGTGTTTTTTTGTCCATAAAAAACCACCAACACACTTTTCATGCAATACCCAAAACACATCACTCACTAAAACTCCTACACAAGTCCCTTAACAACAAAGAGATTAAAAACACACTCACACTAACTCAACCTAGACTAATCTTCACTAATAATATGTATTCTAATTACTACAAGGTTTATTGAACATAACTAGTGGTTAAAACTCTTTTTCATTATAGTCACTATACCACTCTAAAATTACCAAACCATGCACGAACCACTTAATTCACAGAAATAAGGATTTACCTTAGCCTATAACATACTTCAGGACTCACCTAAACCATTCCCAAAATGCATGATTCTGGAACTATAATGCCCCGACCCCAGTAACCCAGAGTCAGTGCATTATTTTAATACATTGGCATGATTACAAGGAATCATTCCCCGAAGGACCGATCGGTTTAGAAGTCTTGGAAAATAGATTATATACATGAATGTTACATTACACTTCATAACATACAAAACAACATAAATAATCGTTCACGAACTCCATTATTCCCTTGGCTTAACCCTGCATATCAATCACAATACACTTCTAGGAATCCTAGAAAAAATAAAACATAGAAAGGGGTAAGCTCAGATGCTCAATAAGGATAACAATACAACAGAAACATTCATAAACAAGAATAAACATTTAAGGCAATGTATAACTAAAACAAAAGCCTTTCAAACTTTAACTTCAGCATAATATGGAAAAAATAAAATGAATTAATGCCATTTACCTATTCACATGGTTATTATACTAGTCGAATAATCACATGAAACATCACTAACCACTTTCATAATGATGGAATGCATAATTCAAAACTATCATAACCTCATAGTCAAGGCCTTGTGCCCAGACTACAAATAAATTTTTTTCAAGGCCTTGTTCCAAGACACTAGTTTCTCTCATGAGACCTACTGATGAATCAAGGAGCTATAATGGTCTCCACCCATCACTTACTAAGTCCAACTCATTCCTCATTTGAAAAGGTTTAAACATAACATAAACATTCGTAATAAAACTAGCATACAAAATTTTAATACTTTATCCATAAACCATGAATGGTATAAAAATAACACATCCACAGTAAAACATATCACAAAACTGTCAATATTATATGGAAGTTTTGTATCATAATAAATCAACCTCAATCAAAAATAATATCCACTAAAGGATGCTGACATAGTTGAAAATGACGAGTGAAAATTTTTGAGAGAAATAACCTTTTTGTAAAATTATTTAAAAGTCACAAATTTATAAAGGAAGTAATTTAAATGAAATTTTTGAATCAAAGTGTCCCATATCACTTTGAAACCTTTGAAAAGAATTATCATTTCAAAACATTATTTTCCATATAAATAAATCCTTAAAATCATTTTGAAAACATGGACATTAATTAAAAATATTTAGAAAGATAAATCTTTAAAACATTAAAAATTTTAATGTTGATAATGAGTACCTTTCACAAATCCATAAAATATTCATTTTCAAATCATTTTTATGAAAAATGGACATGTATGATAAAAATGTCCCAGTAAATACTTACACATAAACAATCTGAGATAATAATTAGATTGAAGAATTAACCCTTACCAATTTGGTAACATACGAAACATACACCCCATGAAAGAGGTATCATAAAATGAATATATAAATACACATAAATTAAAGTTTATTTCATAAATAATACAATTATGGGCAGTACATACACCACACAAAAGGTAATATTGTCAATATGCCATTAATCTAACGGGAATAAGGAGTGAGATGAAAACTCCTTACTTTGAACTTTCCTTTAGTCGAGGGTATGTTAAACCTTCTGTATGAAGACAGTAGTATATTATTAAACTATATAAGAACCATATTAATATTTATGATATCATACATTATTCATTTATGACTTTTTACTAACCATTTAATGATAATTTCCATGTTAAATTAACATTTAGAGTAATAATTGCTTTCTTTATCGTACGTGTTTTAACTTGTTAATCTTGATTGTATAATGTAGATCATGATTTAAATAATTAAAGAATATAAAACATGATATATATATCATATATATTTAGAATATAATTATGTATAATATATATATGTGATATGGAAAACTCCATTTATAGAGACGGTAGTCCGTACGAACGCATAAATGATGTTTCTGTTTTCATAACGTATTGAACAGAACTAAGTGAATAAAATATATGTAAGTAAATATATATATATATATATATATATATCCAGTATAATTATTATGTCATATATTACAAAAATTTTAGTAATATATATTTTTATAATCGTCGATGAATGGTGAATGTGGAAATCAATCTCATCGCGTCGTGGAGACGGTAATTCGTACGTACGCACGAGCGACAATATTATTACCATAAAGTTGTGGAATTGGTTGGTATATTAATTATACAGAGACATTATCATGTTATTTTTTATTATATATATACATATTACTCATCATTATATCCATCCCTGTAACATAGTGTTTAATAAAAAATTACACCACAGCGTGAAGACGGTAAGCCGTACGAACGCACGCATGGTGACATTGTCATTCATAAGATGGATAGAATAATGAATATAGGTGTGAAATACTTATAATAACATAAAATTATATAGAATATACTGGATTTATTATTTTAGAATGTAAATAACAAAAGAATTGGAAGTGGAAAGGAACTTGAAACAGGGTGGTGAAAACATTACCTCTTCTTCGGGTTCTTCCTTTTCATTTGATCAAAATGGCTCCATAGGTTGGATTTATGATCAAACTAAGGACTGTAGGTTGAAGTTAGGGATGTTGAGAGAATATTTGGATAGGGGTTTTCTGACACAAATGGATTTTAATGTATTAATTTGAGAGAAGGGGGAGTTCTATTTTATAAGAGGGGTGAGGGGCACCTTTGGAAAAGCTAGAAATATTATTTTATAATAAATTAATATTTGGTTTCTAATGTATCAAAAGTGGATTATTCAAAATTTAAGGTGGGTATAGATCCAAAAACGCTCAACCAATAGGTTTTAGACATTTTTGGTTAACTATATTAACTTTATCTTTTTTATTTAACTCTTAGTAAAATAGCTTAACATTTACCATGTATCATTGTATTTTTATATTATATAGCCAATAATCTTATTATAAACTTCCAAGGGACCCCCAAGTTGTCAATTAATAATACACCTATCATTATATAAGTCCTTTTGCTGACCCTTATATTTTTAGGAATAGAATATCAATTAATAATAAAATATTTTTTTTAAAAACTCCTTTATGTCAATTTTGACACTATATAATAATTTATTAATTTTAAAGTCTTAACGACTTTATTAATTCTAAAAAAATGTATTTAAGAAATCCTAACATGTCATATGAACCAATAAAATTTATTTATGTCATCAAAACTTTCAAATTATATTTATTTTAACATTTATAATACTAATTATTTGATTTTTTCATTAATAAGGAAAATACTGCATCATTATTGTGTAATAAATAAATTTAATTATTAAATGTCTAAAAATTATAAATAAAATACCATTATGTAGTAAATGGTTATATATTTCTAATTAATATTTATAGTAAAAAATATGACATATATAACCCTATGTAAGAATTGTTTTGTTAAAAGATATATGCTTATGTCATTTCTGTATTTACTTTAACTTAACTAATATAAAGTGTCATTATCACTTACAAGTGACTCTATGGGGCCCCATAATCGACCCAAGGATTCCCATGGTCGGAAATGTATCAACCAATATGGCTAGGACACTTTTTAGTGTACTTTAATATTATTATAATATTATTTTGTTACCCTTTTTTACCTGTTTTACCCTTTAACCATGGTAAATAAAATATTTACCGAAATAATTATTCAAAATGTCTAAAAATAAATGTTACGTATTTACACAATTTGGACCTCCTGATTATAAATATGTAATCCATTTTTCTAAATTCAAAACACATAAATGGAAGAAATTAATTTAAAATTAATTCTCGTTGTCAAAACAAAAAGTGTGTTTTTAAGAAATAATAACTATCAAAAGATTGTCACTTGCTTATGTCTGGTTTAAATGTGAAATTATGTCTAATGACCAAAATTGGATTAAATGGAAAAATATAATCTAATTATACTTTAAAATAACTCAAATTCATAATTTATGAATATTAATTATTTTGATTAAAAAAGTTGTTTTTAATTAAAATTTAGTAATTTTCACTATTCATCAAATATGAATGTTATTAGAAAAGTACCAAAAATTCACCCTAATATAATTTCGATATTAAGAATTCAAAAATGAAGTCCATTTTGAAATAAAAAATGTATAAAATTTCAAAAAGTGGATATTACTATTTACAATGGCTAGTTTGAGTGGTTGTGGTGTGTGTTAGAACTCGAAGTTGCGTACGACACACGCTACTAAATTATTCAAAGAGAATATTACCATGGAAGATTGGGGTGTTACATTATCCCCTCCTTCAATAAATTGCATTCTTGCAATTTCAAATTATTTTTCAAAAGTAAAATGTTGAAAATAGAAAATACCTTTGGGAAAACCCATATCTAAAATTAGGTTAATAAAATTTAGTCTTAATAAGAGGAAAAGGGAAATGAAAGGGTCACCACCAAATTATGATCTCGATTAGGAGAACATTTCTCACAATTAGAGACATATAATTGGAGTAAAAATGTAAATATTTATAGGTAGTGATTGAGGTAATCAATCACAAACAAGTGTAAAATTGAGGGCCTTAAATTCATCAATCTATGATGATTTAAAATAACATCGGTTCAAAAAAACATATGGTATTAGGATAACACATTTTTGGTTTTAAGATCCCTTCACTAAAGTGTAAGAATTAATTTCTTCATATAATAATATAAGAAGAGAAATATATACTTGATAAGTAGAGTCCCATCCTTTAACTAATTTCTACCACAAACTCATCTTTCACTCAAAAAGATAATAGAACTTAAAAATATTATTATATTTATCCTCTTCATATAGGGTTCAAAAAAATGAATTTATAATTCATCTACCATAATTTTTTTAAAAAGACTACATTATTCAATCCAGTACATCACATGGGACAGTGGTAGGAGATACACCCTTGTCGCCCTTCGATTACGGGTTCAAGTCTCGTGGCCTTACCGGACGTGACGGGTTGCCGCCCGACCTCTGGGTTATCCTTTTATAGAAATCCAAAAATAATCTCAAACTATAATTATCCAAAATACTTCTGTCCAAAATCACAGTCCAAAATTTATACGGAAGGTAAACAAAATGAAGATCTTTTTTTCCGCTTAATAACATGTGAACACCTTCATCATGTATTCTTTTAAAACACTGAAACATCCTAAATTACTATAAAACATTATTGATTAAATTCATGATCCCTTATTTCTTATAGAATATTGGATATACTCCTTCAATTAAAAAATGTTTTAATTTCTAATAATGATGGAATATACAAATCATTAATTAGTTTCAGGGTAGTCAAGAATATCCAATATAATTTATCCAAAACAATCATGTATTATTCCAAAAATAACTACCTCGGTATCAGAACCATATTACAGTTTATCTTTCTCTCAACCATTTATTTTAAAAAAATTTAACCTTCTATTGAGTCACTTTTCATGGTTCCACACAATCTCCAGTCCTTAATGAAATAGTAATGCAGTAGAATCCTTATATACTCCATAATTATTATAACCAGTCCATTGTTGATAAAACACTCAAATGACATAATTCTCTAATAAAAACATGAGAACTCTAACCATTCATCCTCATCTGTGGTATTATAATAACTTTATTATTATATAATAACATATTTTGGGGAATACTCTGATGATTTGGACATTGGTTCGCATAGTGTCCCAACTCCTTGTAGATGAAGAATTTTTCATTTGAAACCTTTTTCTTACCCTTGCAGTCACGTACATGGTGTCCTTTTTCTCCACACTTATAACAAACCCACATTTCTTTCAGGCAAGTTCCAGGGTGTTTCTTCCAAAATTTATCATATATGGGAAAATTCTTTTTTTCCCTCTTCCCTTTATCCATATTTTTCTCTTACATCCATTTCATCTCTTGCTTCCTTTCAAAGCCATAGGACTCGGAGAATTTTATACTTATCTTATTAACACATGATACTATTTCTTCAAATGTTGAGAATGAATGGGAGTCTATTTACCTTCTAAATGTTGGATTAATACCGAGAAAGATATTATCCTTCTTACTCTTTGGATCATACGTATTGCTGGAGTTCACATTCCTTCTACTGGGCGCCATTTCGATACAACGGCATAAACTAGGTCAGCTTATGAATTTTAATGAATAATTCCAAAGTTGTAAAAGACCTAATGTAAATTGAATGGTTTATAGATATAATCCATAATAATAAATATGTTTTCATTGAAGAAGTATATACTCATAAACCCTTCCTAATGATTTGTAATGAAAATGTGATTTATCCTAAGCATATCCCCCGGGAGTGTCGTAACCAATAGTCTAGCAAGGCCCGTTATCGTGCACCCGTTCTTGTTCGAGTCTAGCTCAAAGCGGTGTTTTCGGGATTTACCCCTAAGTACATCTGTTTTAGAGTGTCTCTACTTGCTCGCATCCAGACATGGATGTATTTTCTTGGAAAACTCACAAAATCTCAAAATTACCAAAATTTTAGGAATTTATTCTATACTAATCCCCAAAGACTATCTTACGTCTATGTACCCTAATCAGAGTTTATCTAAATCTAGCATCCAAGGTTATTGCTAAACTTCCTCTGATACCAATTGTAATGCCCCAACCCGAGTTACCCAGATTCAGTGCATTATTTTAATACATTGGCATGATAACAAGAAATCAAGTCCCGAAGGACCGATCCATTTAGCAGTCTTGGAAAATAGATTACATACATGAATGTTACATTACACTTCATAACATACAAAACAACATATATAATCCTTCACAAACACCATTATTCCCTTGGGTTAACCATATATATCAATCACAATACACTTCTTGGAATCCTGAGAAAAATAAAACGTAGAAAGGGGTGAGCTCAGGCGCTCAGTAAGGATAACAATACAGCGAAAACTTTCATAAATAAGCATAAAAATTTAAGTCAATGTATAACTAAAACTAAAGACATTGAAACTTGAACTTCATCATAATATAGAAAAAATAAAATGAATTAATTCCATTTACCTATTCACATGGATATTCTACTAGTCGAATAATCACATGGAATATCACTAACCACTTTCATAATGATGGAATGCATAATTCCAGACTATAAAAACCACATAGTCAAGGCCATGTGCCAAGACTACAAATAAAATTTTGTCAACTCTTTGTTCTCAGATAATAGTTTTTCTCATGAGACCTACTAATGCATTGAAGAGCTATAGTGGGATCTGCCCGTCACTTACTAAGTCCAATACATTCCTCATATGAAAAGGTTTAAACTTAACAAAAACATTCGTATTAAAACTAGCATAGGAAATGTCAATACTTTATCCATAAACAATGAATGGTATAAAAATAACACATCCATATTGAAACATATCACAAAACCTTCAATATTATATGGATGTTTTGTATCATAATAAATCAACCTCAATCAAAAAAAATATCCAGTAAAGGATGCTGACATAGGTGAAAATGATGAGTAAAACTTTTTGAGAGAAATAAACTATTTGTAAAATTATTGAAAAGTCACACATTTATAAAGAAATTAATTTAAAAGATATTTTTTAATCAAATTGTCCCATATTACTTTGAAACTTTTTAAAGGAATTATATTTTCAAAACATTCACGTCTATATAAAAAATCCTTAAAATCATTTTGAAAACATGGACATTAATTAAAAATATTTAGAAAGATAAATGTTTAAAACATTTAAAATTATGATCTTGATAAATATTACCTTTAAAAAATCCTTAAAATATTCATTTTGAAATCATTTTTATGAAAAATGAACATGGATGTTAAAAATGTCCCAGTAAATACTTACACATAAACAATCTCGGATAATAATGAGATTGAGGAATTAACCCTTACCAATTTGGTAACTTACGAAAAATACACCCCATGAAAGAGGTATCAAACAATGAATATATAAATACACATAAATTAAAGTGTATTACACAAATAATACAGTTATGGGTGGTACATACACCACACAAAAGGTAATAGTGTCAATATGGCATGGATATCATGGGAATAAGAAGTGAGACAAAAACCCCTTACCTTGCACTTTCCTTTAGTCAAGGGTCTATTTAACCTCTTATATGAGGACCATTGTATGTTATTAAATTATATCAGAACCATATTAATATTTATGATATCATACATTATTCATTTATGACTTTTTAATACCTATTTAATAATAATTTCCATGTTAAATTAACATTTCGGGTAATAATCGCTTTCTTTATCATACGTGTTTTAACTTGTTACTCTTGATTGTATCACTTAGATCATGATTTAAATACTTAATGAAGATAAAACATGATTTATAAATCATATATATTTATAATATAATTATGTATAATAGATATATATGTGAAATGGAAAACACTGTTTATGGAGACGGTAGTCCATACGTACGCATAAACGTTGTTTTTGTTTTCATAACGTATTGAATGGAACTAAGTGATTAAAATATATGTAAGTACATATATATATATATATATACATATCCAGTAGAATTATTATTTAATATATTACAAACATATTAGTAATATATATTTTTATAATCGTCGATGAATGGTGAATTTGGAAATGAATCTCATCACATCGTGGAGACGGTAATCCGTATGTACGCACGAGCGACAATATCATTTCCTTAATGTTGTGGAATTGGATGGTATATTAATTTTACAGAGACATTATCATGTTATTTTAATTATTTATATACATATTACTCATCATTATATCCATCCCAATAACATAGTGTTGAATAACAAATTACACCACGACGTGGAGACAGTAAGTCGTACGTACGCACGCATGGTGAGATTATCATTCATAAGATGGATTGAATAATTAATATAGTTGTGAAATATTTATAATAACATCACAGTATATATAAGACACAATATTTGTTATTTTAGAATGGAAATAACAAATAAAAATGAAGTGGAAGAAGAAATGAACTTGAAAGAGGGTGGTGAAAACATTACCTATTCTTTGGGTTCTTCCTTTTGAATTGATCAAAAGGGATCCTTAGGATGGATTTATGATCAAAAAAAGGTCTCTAGGTTGAAGTGAGGGAAGTTGAGAGAATATTATTTCAAGTTTTGGATGATCCAAAAGGATTTTAAGGTATGAATTTCAGATAAGGGGGAGTTACCTTTTATAAGAGGGGTGAGGGGTACCTTTGAAAAAACTAGAAATATTATTTTATAATAAATTCATATTCAGTTTTTAATGGCTAAAAAGTAGATTATTCAAATTTTAAGGTGAATATAGGTCAAAAACCACTCAACCAATAGGTTTTAGATAGGTTTGGGTCACTATATTAACTTTATCATTTTTATTTAACTCTTAGTTAAATAGTTTGACATTTACCATGTCTTTTTGTATTTTTATATTATATAGTCAATCAACTTACAATAAACTTCCAAAAGACCCCCAAGTGGTCCATTAATAATACACATATCATTATATAAGTCCTTTGGCCAAACCGTAGATTTTTAGGAATAAAATATCAATTAATAATGAAATATTTTTTCTAAAAACTCCTTTATATCAATTTTGACACTATTTAATAATTGGTTTAATTTAGGTCATAAAAAAATTATGAATTCAAACCAAATAAATTTAAGAAATCCTAAAATTTCATATTAACCAATATTTTTTTAATTTCATCAAAACATTAAAATTATATTTATTTGAACATTTATAATACTAATTATTTGATTCTTTCATTAATAAGGAAAATACTTCATCAATATTCTGTCATAGATAAATTTAACTATTCAATGTCTAAAAATTATAAATAAAATACCATTATGTAGGAAGTCCTTTTATATTTATAATTAATATTTATATTCTAAAATAAAATATATATAACCCTATGTAATTTTTTTTTTCTAAAAGATATATGCTTATGTCATTTTTGTATTTACTTCAACTTAATTAATATAAAGTGTTATTATCACTTACATGTGGCTCCATGGGGTACCAAAATCGACCCAAATATTCCGATGGTCAGAAATGTATCAATAAATAGGGTTAGGACACGTTTTAGGGTAATTTAATATTAGTATATTATTATTTTGGTACCCTTAATTACCATTTTTACCCTTTAACCATGGTAAATAAAATATTTACCACAGTAATTATTCAAAATTTTTAAAAATAAAAGTTACCTATTTACAAAATTTGGACCCCCTAATTGTAAATGGAATCTATTTTTCTAAATTCAAAACATATAAGTGGTAGAAATTAATTTAAAATTAATTCCGGTTGTCAAAATAAAAACCGTGTTTTTAAGAAATAATAACTACCAAAAGATTGGAACTTGGTTATGTCCAGTTTAAATGTGAAATTATGTCCATTTACCAACATTGGATTAAATGGTAAAAATATAATCTAATTATACTTTTCAATCACTCAAATTCATAATTTGTCACTATTAATTATTTTGATTAAAAAAGTTATTTTTAATTAAAATTTAGTAATTTTCACTATTCATCAAAATATGAAAGTATTTAGAAAAGTGCCAAAAATTCACCGTAAGATAATTTCAATATTCCAAATCCAAAATTGAAGTCCATTTTGAAAGATAAAATGTATAAAATTTTAAAATGTTGGTATTACTATTCATAATGGCTAGTTTGATTGGTTTTGGTGTGTGTTAAAACTCGAAGTTGCGTACAACACATGCTACTGGATTATTCAATGAGAAGCGTACCGTGGATTCTTGGGGTGTTACATTCTCCCCTCCTTCAATAAATTTCATCCTTGTAATTTGAAATTATTTTTCAAAAATAAAAGGTTGAAAATAGAAAATACCTTTGGGAAAACCCATATAGGAAATCAGGTTAATAAAATTAATCTTAATAAGAGGAAAAGAAAAATTAAAGGGTCACCACAAAATTATGATCTCAATCAGGAGAAAATTAGTGGAAATTAGAGACATATAATTGGAAGAAAAACATAAATATTTATAGTTAGTGATTGAGGTCATCAATCACAAACAAGTGTAAAATTGAGGGCCATAAATTAATCAATCTATGATGATTTAAAATACCACCGGTTCAACAAAACATATGGTATAAGGATAACACATTTTTGGTTTTAAGATCCCTTCACTAAATTATAAGAATTAATTTCTTCACATAATAAGAGAAGAATAAAATAATATACATGACAAGTAGAGTCCCATCCTTTAACTAATATCCACCACAAACTCAACTTTGACTCTAAAAGATAATAGATCATAAAAATAATATTCTATTTATCATATTCATATAGGGTTCAAAAAAATGAATTTATAATTCATCTACCAGAATTTTTTATAAAAGACTACATTATTCAATCTAGGACATTACGTGGGCAAGTGGTATGTGATACACCCTTGTCGCCCTTCGGTTACAGGTTCAACTCTCGCGGCCTTGCCGAACACAACAGGTTGGGGCCCAACTTCCAGGTTGTCCTTTTATGGCAATCCAAAAATAATATCAAATTAGAATTATCCAAAATAATTTTGTCCAAACTCATAGTCCAAAATTTATAAGGAAGGTAAGCACAATGAAGATCTTTGTTTCCTCTTAATAACACATGAACACCTTCATCATGTATCTTTTTAAGACACTGCAACATCCTAAATTACCATAAAACCTTATTGATTACATTCATGATCCCTTACTCCTTATAGAATACTGGATATAATCCTTCTATCAAATTTTTTTTAAACTCCAACAGTTATGGAATATACAAATCGTTAATCAGTTTCATGGTAGTCAAGAATATCCAATATAATTTATCCAATCAATCATGTATTATTCCAAAATCACTACCTCAGTATCAGAACCATATTATGGTTTATCTTTCTCTCAAATATATAATTTCCAAAAATTTAACCTGCTATTGAGTCACTTTTCTTGGTTCCACAAAATCTCAATTCCTTAATGAAATATTACTACAATAGAATCATTATATACTCCATAATTATTATAACCAGTACCCTGTTGATACAACACTCAAATGAAATAATTATCTAATAACAACACAAGAACTAGAATCATTACTCCACATATGTGGTAGTATCATAACTTGATTATTATCTAATAAAATCATTTGGGGCATACTCTGATGATTTGAACATTGGTTTGCGTAGTGTCTCAACTCCTTGCAAATGAATCATTGTACATTTGAAACCTTTTTTCTTACAATTGCAGTCACATATATGGTGTCCTTTTTCTCCACACTTATAAAACACTCTCATTCCCTTCAGGCAAGTACCGGGGTGTTTCTTCCCAAAGTTATCACATATGAAAAAATTCTTCTTTTCCCTCTTCCCTTTATCCATCTTTCTCCCTTCCATCCTTTCCTTCCATTGCTTCCCTTCAAAGCCATAGGACTCGGATAATTTTTTACTTATCTTATTAACACATGATATTATTTCTTCATATGTTGAGAATACATGGGAGAATATTTTCCTTCTAATTGTTGGCTTAATACTGTGAAAGATATGATCCTTATTACTCTTTGGATCATACGTATTGCTGGAGTTCACATTCCTTCTACTGGGCGCCATTTCTATACAATCACATAAACTATGTTAGTTTACAAATTGCAATGAATAATTCCAAACTTGTAAAATACCTAACGTAAATTTAACGGTTTATGGATATAATCCATAATCATAAATATGTTTTTATTGAGGAAGTATATAATCATAAACCCTTCATAATGATTTGTAAAGAAAATGAGAATTATCCTAAGCATATCCCCCTAGAGTGTCGTAACCAAGAGTGCAGCAAGGCCCGTTGTCGGGCACCAGTTCCCGTTCGAGTCTAGGTCAAAGCGGTGTTTTCTGGTTTTACCCCTAGGTACATTTGTGCAAGAGCCATCTCTACCTTCTCGTATCCATACAAGGATAAATTTTCATGGAAAAATCACAAAATCTCTACATTACCAAATTCTATAATTTCTTCTATACAAATCCTCAAATTCTATCTTAGGTCTATGTGCTCTAATCAGAGTTTATCTAAATCTAGATTCCATGGTTATTACTAAACTTTCTCTGATACCAACGGTAATGCCCCGACCCCAGTTACCCAGAGTCGATGAATTATTTTAATACATTGGCATGATTACAAGGAATCAAGTCCCAATGGGCCGATTGGTTTAGTAGTCTTGGAAAATATATTACATACATGAATGTCACATTACACTTCATAAAATACAAAACAGCATAAATAATCTTTCTCGAATGCCATTATTCCCTTGTCTTAACACTGCATATCAATCACAATACACTTCTTGGAATCCTGGGAAAAATAAAACATATAAAGGGGTGAGCTTAGATGCTCTGTAAGGATAAAAATACAGAGGAAACTTTCATAAATAAGCATAAATATTTAAGGCAATATATAACTAAAACAAAAGCCTTTTAAACTTGAAATTCAACATGATATGGAAAAAATAAAATGATGTAATTCCATTTACCTATTCACATGGATATTCTACTAGTCAAATAATCATATGCAACATTACTAACCACTTTCATAATGATGGAATGCATAATGCAAGACTATCATAACCACATTGTCAAGGCCTTGTGCCAAGACTACAAATAATATTTTGTCAAGGCCTTGTGCCAAGCCACTAGTTTGTCTAATGAGACCTGCCGATGTATCGAGGAGCTATAGTGGGTTCCACCGGTCACTTACTAAGTCCAGTGCATTAATCATATGAAAAGTATTAAACATAACATAAACATTCGTATTAAAACTAGTTTAAGAAATGTCAATAATCTATCCATAAACCATGGTTTAAAAATAACACATACACAGTAAAACATATCGCACAAACTAAAATAGTATATGGAAGTTTTGTTTCATAATAAATCAAACTCAATCCAAAATAATATCCAGTAAAGGATGCTGACATAGTTGAAAGTGATGAGTAAATTTTTTTGAGAGAAATAACCTTTTTGTAAAATTATTTAAAAGCCACACATTTATAAAGGAATTAATTTAAAAGAGAGTTTTGAATCAAAGTGTCCCATATCACTTTGAAACTTTTGAAATGAATTATCATTTAAAAACATTCATGTCCATATAAATAAATCCTTAAAATCATTTTGAAAACATGTACATGAATTTAAAATATTTAGAAAGATAAATGTTTAAAATATTTAAAATTCTGATCTTGATAAAGAGTACCTTTCACAAATCCTTAAAATATTAATTTTGAAATCATTTTTATGAAAAATGTACATGGATGATAAAAATTTCATAGTAAATACTTACACATAAACAATCTCGGATAATAATGAGATTGATGAATTAACCCTTACCAATTTGGTAACTTACGAAACATACACCCCATGAAAGAGGTAACATAAAATTAATATGAAAATACACATAAATTAAACTGTATTACACAAAAAATAAAATTATGGGAAGTACATACACCACACAAAAGGTAATAGTGGCAATATGGCATGAATCTCACGGTAATAAGGAATGAGATGAAAACCCATTACCTTGCACATTCCTTTAGTTGAGGGTAACTTTAACCTCCTGTATGAAGACCGTAGTATGTTATTAAATTATATAATAACCATCTTAATATATATGATATCATATATTATTCATTTATGACTTTTTACTACCTATTTAATAATAATTTCCATGTTAAATTAACATTTCGGGTAATAATTGCTTTCATTATCGTACATGTTTTAACTTGTTACTCTTGATTGTATCACATAGATCAAGATTTAAATACTTCCAGAATATAAAAAATGATTTATATATCATATATATTTATAATATAATTATGTATAATAGATATATATATGTGAAATGGAAAAAATCGTTTATGGAGATGGTAGTCCGTATGTACGCATAAATGTTGTTTCCATTTTCATAACGTATTGAACGAAACTAAGTGAATAAAATATATATAAGTACATATATATAAATATATATATATTTCTCTAGTATCATTATTATTTCATATATTACAAACATATTAGTCATATATATTTTTATAATCGTCGATGAATGGTGAATGTGGAAATGAATCTCATCGCGTCGTGGAGACGGTAATCCATACGTACGCACGAGTGAAAAAATCATTTCCTTAAAGGTTTGGAATTTGTGGGTATATTAATTTTACAGAGAAATTATCATGTTATTTTCATTATTTATATAAAAATTACTCATTATTATATCCATCCAAATTACTTAGTGTTGAATAACAAATTACACCATGCTGTGGAGACGGTAAGTCGTACGTACGCAAGTATGGTGACATTATCCTTCATAAGATGGATAGAATAATGAATATAGTTGTAAAATATTTATAATGACATCACAGTATATATAATATTCTTGAGTTATTATTTTAGTATGGAAATAATAGAATAGAAGAAGTGGAAGAAGAAAGGAACTTGAAAGAGGGTGGTGAAAACATTACCTCTTCTTTGGGTTCTTCATTTTGATTTGATCAAAAGGGCTCCTTTGGTTGGATTTATGATCAAACTATGGACACTAGATTAAAGTGAGGGAAGTTTAGAGACAATTTGAGAAGGTTTTGGCTGAGCCAAAAGGCTTTTAAGGTTTGAATTCGAGAGAAAGGGGAGTTCCCTTTTATTAGAGGGGTGAAATTCACCTTTGGAAAATCTAGAAATATTATTTTATAATAAAATAAAATTCGATTTCTAATGGCTCAAAAGTTTATTATTCATAGTTTAAGGTAGGGATAGGTCTAGAACCACTCAGCCAATAGGTATTAGATTGTTTTGGGTCACTATATTAACTTTATTTTTTGATTTAACTCTTAGTTTAATAGTTTGACATTTACCATCTCTCATGGTATTTTTATATTATATAGTCACTAAAATTACTATAAACTTCCAAGAGACCCCCAAAGTGGTCCATTAATAATACACCTATTATTATATAAGTCTTTTGGGAGAACCATAGATTTTTAGGAATATAATATCAATTAATAATATATTATTTGTTTTAAAAACTCCATTATGTCAATTTTGACACTATTTAATAATTGATTTTTGTTAAAGTCTTGAAAACATTATTAATTAGAACCAAATACATTTAATAAATAATAACATGTCATATAATCCAATAAATTTTATGTATATCATCAAAACATTCAAATAAAATTTATTTTAACATTTATAATACTAATTATTTGATTCATTCATTAATAAGGAAAATAGTGCATCATTATTGTGTCATAAATAAATTTAATTATTCAATGTCTAAAAATTATAAATAAAATACGATTATGTGGGAAATATTTTTATATTTCTAATTAATATTTATAGTCGAAAATATAACATATATATCCCTCTGTAAAATTTCTTTGCTAAACGATATATGCTTATGTCATTTTGGTATTTACTTTAACTTAATTAATATAAAGTGTCATTATCACTTACAAGTGGCTCCATGGGGTCCCAAAATAGACCCAAAGATTCCCATGGTCTGAACTGTATCAACCAATAGGGTTAGGACACGTTTTGGGGTAATTTAATATTATTATACTATTATTTTGTTACCCTTATTTACCAGTTTTACCCTTTAACCATGGTAAATAAAATATTTATCAATGTAATTATTCAAAATCTATAAAAATAAAAGTTACCTATTAACACAATTTGGACCTCCTGATTCTAAATATGGAATACTTTTTTCTAAATTAAAAACCCATAAGTGGTAAAAATTAATTTAAAATTAATTCCCGTTGTGAAAACAAAAAGCGTGTTTTTAAGAAATAATAACTATCAAAAGATTGGCACTTTCTTATGTCGAGTTTAAATGTGAAATTATGTCCAATTACCAAAATTGGATTAAATTATAAAAATATAATCTAATTATACTTCAAAATCACTCAAATTCATAATTTATCACTATTAATTATTTCGATTAAAAAAGTTGATTTTAATTAAAATTTTGTAATTTTCACTATTCATCAAAATATGAACGTTATTAGAAAAGTACCAAAAATTCACCCTAAGATAATTATGATATTTAGAATTGAAAAATGAAGTCCATTTTGGAAGATAAAATGTATAAAATTTTACAAAGTGGGTATTACTATTCATAACGACTAGTTTGATTGGTTGTGGGGTGTGTTAGAACTCGAAGTTGCGTACAACCTACGGTACTGCATTATTCAAAGAGAAGCATACCGTGGAAGTTTGGGGTGTTACCAGAACCGATAAAATACTTACAAAAATAACATAATTTTTTTTACATATAGTTAAATATGAAAAAAATCACTAACCTTATACTAATAGGATTTTATTTAATCCATATCATGACTTGATCCATCTTCATTTTCTGAAAATTGATAAATCGATCCAATCTGCTTTAAAATGAGGGTTATTCCAAAAGAGTGGTAAACAAGAGAAACAACAAGAATTTACATAGGTCTTACCTTTTCCATACCAATAGAAACCATCTACTTCAAATAAAATTTTGATCTAATGAGAGATAACAATCCAAGAGATCAAACATGGAGGAGGAGAGGGGAAAATGATAGGGAGAGGAGTTGCTTGCCCCTGCGTTGTGAATCCAAGGAGGAGGGAGGGGAATAAATTAGGAAATAATAATCCACATATTTTAAACCCCCATATCGATCTGTATTACGGTAAAACCAAGGGGGTCATTGAATAATTCACCATAATGGAACACACTATAGTATGAAAACTAGTTTCAAGGCACAATTCCTTTTACCGTGGTAGAATCATGGACATCTCAACAACTATTTATGTCATGACTGGATTCCATACAGTGTAACACTCCACTTAAGAATAGTTTGATACTTATCCCCTTAGAAATATTCACAAAAACATTTTTTTTGATACTTTTTTAACTCTTAAAATTTGTTCTCATATAAGGGATCATAGCGCAACACCTCATGATGGAGTGTTACCTCCAAGTGACTCTCAAAACATATTCTTAATAAGCACCCCTCTATGTCACCATACTCACCATTACAGTATGATATTATTCATAGTGAGGGATTATATATTATAAAACACTATTATACCAACCAAATTCCACTAAATAACCCCTAAAAATTTCCCAAACATTTGAAAATTCACAAAAATATTACCCCTAGGGGTGTACCAAACCTCATGATTCTATTAGGATTCCAAATTCACAAAATAAATCCTTCTCTATATTTTACAATTCAAATTCCTTGTGAATTAACCCACCATTAATGACTCATGTCATTAATGTCATGATAAAAATAAAATATCAACAATGATAAATATTTTACAATTAGATAATAGTATATAATATACCTCTATTAATGTTGAGAACTACCTTAAGAAACATGGAGTTAAATTTTGGGTTTCATTAATAATAACTCAATAAAAATTATATTTTTTTAAAGGTGTAATATAATGGTGAACAAAATGGTAATGATGCTAATTTTTTAGAGTGGTATATTAAGGAAATACTTGTAAATTGTGGTGTAAGTAATAGTTCACACAAAAAACTGGTCTTTATTATCTCCTGATGAGAATAGAACTCCATATAAGATATGACATGGTAGGGGGAAAACTCTAACACAATTTATATTATTCAAGATAAAATGTTTATATGAAAATAAGATAGTAAATCCATATAAATATGATGATGTGGTGGAAGAATAATTTTTTCTTAGTTATTTAACAATATATAAATTATAAAATTACCTTAACGAGTGACTTGATTAGATAATTCAAAAAAACATTTCAAAGTTATTGATGAAAAATATATAAATATATTTTTAAATTCATATTTAGAATATATTTTTGATTAAGAATATGATAATTTTATTAATATTATAGAACCTCAAGTTCCAACACATGAGGTGGATTCATAGGCTGATTCAAAGGAATAAATTGATAAGTTATTAAATCACTGACTTAAAGGAGAAATTGAGATATAAGATTGATTAATCTAACATCATTGGTGATAAAAAGTACAAACTTGATGAATGCGGAGTTTTAAGAAAACCGAGTTGTTATCATCGGGTGAACTGATATCATTTTAAGTGGTGAAAAAGTATAATTCATGAATCAAATGTATAAATGAAGATCTTTATTATATACAAAACAATAAAACATGGTATACTTTTTAAAGGTTTAATAACCACAACATCATTAAAAGAAAATGGGAATTCAATAATAAATATGATGATCAAGGGAATGTGATATAGAATATATATATGTTGGTTTGTGAAGTCAATGTTATAATTCAATGCATAGATAATGCGGAGATGTTTTCACTATTATAAAGAATTAAGTCAATCATACTATATTTAGTTATTGTAAACCAAATATCATTAAATATATACTAAATGGATTTAAAGATTACATTTTTAATGGATTTGTTAAAGTGTAAGTATTCTTTAAATATTATATGGGATTTTAATTTTGGGATGATGAAGTAAAGGTATATAATTTTAATAAATATTTATATGGTTTTAAGGAAGAACTATAATATTGGTATGTTTGTTTTGATTTATATTTTTAAAAACTATAATTTTAGATATTTATTTTTAGGCACAACCACTATATGAATCCATAAAAACTAGAATAATTCATGGAACACATAAATTTTTAAGATATAAAATTTTGTGGTAATAAGAAGTAATATATGGGAGAATTTATATATTTGATGTAATCATATCTATATATGTCAATGATTATTGAACTAATTTTTTTTATGATGAAAGTTAATAAATAAGGTGTGTATAACTTTATTTGTCAAGTAAAATATATACATTATCTGCTAAAAGTTTTTGAAATGAATTTTTTTAGACATATTTCAACCCAAATAAATGATGAAACTCATATAAAGAATCATTAATATATAAATATTTTCAATCTAAATTTATACAAAATAATGATTGGTAGTATTTTATACTTGATAACGACTAGATCATATATTGGTTTTAAAATGTACATAGCTAAAAGGTTTTAAATACACCCAAAGTAAGAACATATAACTATATTAAAAAGAATTGTCTAGTATGTTCAAGGTACCCATGACTATTTATTGGTATTATATATAGATAAAATTATAATTTGATATCATCTTTAGACATTGAAAGAGATAGAGACACTGTGGTTGGAAATTCCACAAGTAGAGAAAAATTCGTCATTGTAAATAAATGTGTTTGATGGATTAGACAAATGTAATAAATAAATTAGATTATAATAACTAAATAGGAGTATATTTCTGTAACAAATGAATTCACACAACTTATTTGTATGAGGAAATAGTTGTAGGTTCTTGGTGAAGAGGTGATAATTCCTGTAGTGACATTTTTTGACAAAAAAAATATATTAAGGTCAAATTACTCTAAACATCATTCACACATGAAGAAAAATTAAAAAAATCCAATTTATCTAATAAAAGGTGAAATATTTATTTTTTAAGGTGTATTTAATTATTAAAAAAAATAAGTGGTAGATATATTTACAAAACCATTGGCCACAACATTATTTAACAAACACTAGTCGAATCCCAATGTTATACCAACTCTTAAATCTTGAGATGGTCCTTTGTATCCACTATAACCATTTGAATTTATTATTTAACATGGATACTCATTTATTTATAGTAATCTTACTATTTTGGGGTTTTTTTAAAGTTTAATAAAATAAAAAATAATAATTCTATATGTATTTAGAGTTTAATAAGTGGAGGTAGGAAATCACTCTCATATCAAGGGAGAAATCTACACTTTTGTTAAGAATATGATATAGTATGAGGAATTTTGAATAATTTACATGGGGAGATATAATAAATTGGGTTTAATATCAATGAAATAATTATGAATTGTGTATTTAGGTAAAGTGTTTTATAGAACATAATGTTCAAGGTAAGAATAGTGGTATTTATATAACTCTTGTTTTCTATCATGATCGTTGACCATGTATACCTTGAGTGATTTTTTCCATGTTAACCAAAACCCATTCCCATATTTAGGTCGGTGTTGTTAAATGTTTTTAAAAAATAGGAGGTTTGTATGTTGAACTAAAAAGGAGAATATGTCTATTCATGGTCCATCTTATATATTTAAGAATATTCATAAGATCCTTCTTAGTAATAATATCAATTCAACATTAATAAAAGTGATTTGTTGGAAACGGTTCATTTAAACTAAAAATGAATAAGTAAATAAATTTTCTCATATTTTATTCACAAATTTATATTAAATATATATTATATTTAATTTAAATCCATATAATAAGGTACATGGGTTTCTAATTCTATCCATGAAGGAACAAAATTGGTGAAGAGGTGGGATTTTCCACAATGTTTGGATAAAGTCTACAAATGGATTACTATATATCACTAGTTGGAGAAATAAAAACCATATACATTGAGTCCTCATTTTAAATCTATGAGACAGGGTGTGAAACACATACTTAACAAACAAGTATTGATATTTATTTATTTCAATTTGAAATTTTTTTAGATAGACTAGAATGGTAAATATTTTCTGTTAATTAAGTTGTCAGTAATTAATAATCATTTTTTTTATAAAATACTAATTGGTAACAACATAATTAATTTAAATAGATTATTTCCCCTTGATTTATATATGTATATATATATATATATTTGTGTGTGTGTAATTTAATGTGGTTATTAATTCAATTATTCACAGGATTTTTTAAAGTGGTTTATATTATTTATATATATTCAATTTGAAATTTTATAATATTTTTAAATTAACTTATTAAATATAGGATGTATGTGAATGTGATAACATTCCATAAAGGTTTTATTTTGAGGTTCTCAAGTATTTTTTTTTATTTGGAATTATTGTGTTATGTTTGTTATACGATTCCTTGATAGGGGTATGATGAAAATGGTAAACTATGGCATGATTAATGGGGATATGATTTCATAATTTATAAGTTAAATAAAAATGGAAATCATGTAGGTTGGTAAGTTTAAATAATTATTAATGTTGATAAAATTTTAAATTACATTCTTATTAAGATTTTGATAAGGGTAAAATGCTTTTGTGTGATTTTTTTTATTGTTTAAATAGGGACTATGTGATGGTTAAATGAGTATTATAGTTATTATGGTTAAACAGATTGAAAAGTTTTAACATGTATTTTGAATGACTTTGATGATAATGTTACTCTAAAGTGTAATATCTTTATTAAAATATAAGGGATATAATGAATGTGAAATTAATAGAAAGAATTATTTAGGAATTGTGAAATATAATATGTGAATCATGATTTAGAAAAACATGTGTTTTAATATATGTTGAATTTTACATATGATGATATGATATATATATTTTTTAAATCATTTGAGTTATTTATATGTAATGATGTGATGTAAAATAAAAATATTTATTCCATATTATAATGGATAAATATAATGTTTTAATGGAAATAGTAGAGATTATTCTTAATGTGGAATTTTTTGGTTTATTGAGAAATGTGTTTTAGACACTGATGTACATGTTGAAGTATCTTGTTTATTTTTAAATATATATTTTTTATGTTGGAATAATTCCATGCTATGTAACATTTTATAGCTTATAAAACATGCTATATAGGTGTTAAATAAATATGTATGAGGTTAATTTAAAATGATTTTTGGGATTAACATAAGTGAATGTTAAATATATATTTGATAAGGTTTCAAATGAGTTTTATTGAAATGTAAATAAAAATGTTTTTTAATTGAGATAAATACTTGTAATGATTTTTTAAAATGATTTTATTCTAATAAAATCAGTAAAATATTTTTTTTAAAATAATTGAAATTATTATATGTGATATATTGGGTATGGAGTTGATAAAGTGGAAAATGATTTAATCATAATGTGATATTATACCATTGGTTTTAATTTTTATAACATTAATTTATATGATTTTTATTTATATATAATTATGTAAATTCAAAATAATGACCATTTTAATTCTGTTAAACACAACACTTGAGTATTTAAAAATGAGTTAATATTTTTTTCCTAGTGATGAGTTAATAATTGATGACTTAAGAAGTATACTTTTGAATAAACTATGTATCATTTAGAGAAATAAATTTTTATTTTTTAAATGATATTGGAATTATATAATGATTACAATTGTTATGTCAACCCTTATTAAGAATACATATAGATTAAATATTGGTAGTGATTGTGATGGAGGTGATGGACTATGAGCTATAGCGAAATTTTGGTTTTTTAAGATTATGGGCTAAGGGATATGATGACAGAGAACTGTTCTATAGTAATGATATCGATTAAAAATACCCATCAGATGATTTATTATTTTAATTATTTTGATATGATTTATATTATATTTGGAACTGTAATTATGGATATGTAAATTGGAAATCATTTTCTTATAATAATAATTGGGAGAGAAGTTTCGATAAATGGTACTAGTTTCATCACCAATATTCTCCTAAGAAGAGTGGGGGATATGATGTAGTTAAATCCATTTGATTAAATTATAAATTGACTAGTAGTTAATGGTATTCCTAAAGAAAATGTATAGTATATGGAAAATAAATCATTTAGGTATGAACTTAGTTTTTTATTCAAATAAAATATTAGAAATTTTTATTCTTTTGTTTAAAAACAATTTATGTTTTACTGATACTAGAAGGATATGAATTTTAGAAGTGACTCAACACATAATTAAGACACAATTTTCAGAAACTATATTTTTCCTATTTATTGAAAATACAAAACTAATGAGAGTGAAGATATTTAATTATTTTAGAATGAATTATTTTTGAGTGATGGTGTTTGAATATTAATACATGGGTAATATTTTAAGTTAAATTAAGTAAAAATTTTTGGGATTAAACATACTCATTATTTGACACAATGTATGATTCATTAAAGACTCATCATATGGTAGAGGTGGAGTTTGATGTGATCATGTGTATATTTAGTCCCAACATGAGTATGTTCAACCAGTCAAGTGGAGGTGAATTTACCTTTTGAAATATATTTTATGAAATTATATCAAAGATAAATAGTAATTAAATTTAAATATAATATAAATGAACACATATAATTTTATAGTAGTTTTGATCTAAATAATAATACTCTACTCTTTACTCCTATCAAATGTAGAGAGAAATAACACCCACAATAATTCAATATCTAACATTTGGTGGGCATTGAAAACCCTTATAATTAATTTCTTAAACTCAGGAAGAACAAGCCAAAACTAAAAGTTTCTCACATGGAGTCATAAATAAACTTTATTCTTTTAGAGGTGGTATAGGAAACCAAACCTATTTCATATAGACCAATTCACAACTGAATCCCATTCCTTTTACAGGTTTGGAACAACCCACACATACATTTTATATAAGGTGTTATAATCCAACAATCCTGCCTTTTTTTGGTATTATAACCTAGTGTAATGTTTCATAGAGAAGAATATATAAATTAATAAAAACCATATAACCAGTTGAATGATTCATGTAGAAGTTATGAGGAAACAATGTTCTATCGATGAAGTAAAGGTTCATAAGGATGTGGTCCAACAAAGAGAGTTCTAGTGAATGATCATAAAGGTGAATCACATATTGTAGCTTGTATATATACTCAACCTCAATGATAACCTAAACTGAAAATAATAAAACTCAATATATAGAGGTTCCTTCATGAACAATAATGATCAACGTTAATTTCATATGCTAAACACTTTTAATATTTTATTTTTTGTTCTTTCTTATTTTCAAAATATAGTCAAACATGTTATCTTAATGAACTAATTTAGAGTTGAGAGATATTTTTTCAATCTCTATAATGATAATTTATTTATACAATAAAACATGTAAGTATAATTAATACAACATTCTAAAATAAAAATAAACAACATTAAATTACCTTTCAAAAATCCCATAAAGCATGTGAGGAAAACTATTAAAACTTTCGACATTTCAAATTTTAAACATGTAATTTTCCAAGAAAGTAGTTAAAGTATTTATCCATTTCATGGTAATTTAAACATGTATGAACTTATTTTAAAATAATTTCCTTAGTATAAAAATAATTAAATAGTAATTAAAATGATTAAATCAATGAAAACAACTAAGAAAAAATTATATTAAATAGAAAAATATTAACATTTGAAAAATATGAAAAAAATACCATCACAAAACATGTGTTTTCAATTTCATTAAATGAAGTTATTAAATTATGTCATGAAATTTGGTATATCTTATCATAAGGTAAGTTAGATCTTGTGGTAGTTCTAGACTTATGGTTGGTATGTTTCAAAATTTTGTAGATCAGTATTCAATATGTGGTCAATTGAACCCATAAAACAATATCAAGCCTGTTTTAAATTTTTGATAGACATGGGAAATATATTATTCTTATGTCAATCCTTTTTAGATATTTTATATCCATTTTTTCTTATCATCATTCCATTTTCACTTATGGTCAATCTATTTATCAATGCGATAAATTAAGAAACTATAAATATTTTAATCTATAATCTGTAGGATCTTCATGCGATTGATTCAATGTACATGTAGTCGATCTATTTCTTACCTCAAAGTCAATAAATATACATTCCTTATGGTTACTTGACTTCCACATTTGATGTAATAATTAAATTTTTTTGGAAGACATTCTAACAATAATCTTAATAGAATAAGATATACCGACACATATGATGATGGATTTTTCTCTAAAATTAGGTCATAAAATACACAATAAAAATGAATATAAAAAATTCAACAATATTATAAATTTATATATATAATTAATTTTATAATATGTGTAAGAATAAAATACTTTTCTTAACTCATGTTAGGGGTAATAAAGGATAGATGTTGTAATCATCAGAACATAAAAAACAAAACGTTTCAAGGGGCCACTTTAATAGTTTATATCTATAAATTAGGTTTCTAATATATTACCATTATTATTGGAATGGGTACTCAAGGATAGTACCTTAAAATAAAAATGACTAGAGAACAATTATTTGAAATTCTTGATATAGTTGAATGAAGTGAATTAGATAGGTGTTGGGAATAATAATGAAAATTTGGTTATATAGATCTATTTAACTGGTAGTGTTTATCCATACCATGGATGTCATGTGATTTTATAGGGGATGAATATGATTTTATAGTGAGACTATAAAAAACAATATATGGGGAATTTTCACATTATTATGGTACATGTGAGGTGGTTATTAATCATCATAGATTTTTATTAAGTGGGAAGCACCATTAAGAGAGTATTATGGTAGCATGTAATTATGTAGGATGAGAGAATCACTAATCGTAATGATATTACATTATAGGTTAAGGGAATATATATTAGAATACACTTTTCAATTCTCCATGGGGTATCCATTATTGGAAAACTTATCCACTATAATTTTTACTTCATGATAGATTTGTTGGATCCATAATTTTAATTGAATTATAATTTTAAAATATTTTAGGATTTAAATTAAAACACAATGAGATAGAGATTAATAAGATAAAAATATACCATCAATATAAGTCATGTTTCAGCAACAGTTAGAATAATTTCATATTAATTACATAAGGTGGGTAAAATAAAAATAACATTATCCTTTACCATGAGTAAATTACCATCTCTATAGTAATTGTTAAAGCCCTGAAAAAACGATCCCCCATGGTCACCAATGATCCCCCACCTTTGATATTTCTATGCATGAATGATCCAATAGTTTTATATTTAAATCCTTTAGAATGAGGTCTTCATATAACCCACCTCCCACATCCACTATTTCTTATTCCATGTTATGGGGAAAGGATGGGGATTGAGATATTTCATCAAGTATGATCTCTTTCATGGAACATTATCATTAGAACCAAGTCATTAATATTACCAAGAATAAGAAATTTTAGTTGGTAATTACTGATGATGGTGATGTTGTGAATGAAATTATCACAAGTAACCTAAATATTCCATCATCCCATTACTAACACCATGAGTTTTTTAAATGTAAAACTATTTTCGATAGCGTATATGAAACATGACACCAAGCCTAAATGAACCATGAAATATTACTATTTAAATATGATGGTTATAAACTAGCCGTTAAATTAGTGGATATAAAAAGGATTAAGTTATTAATGAAATATATATAGAGTTCATACTAACTATAAATTTACTAATAAATTCATAGTAAATAATCACTCAATTTTTAATAGAGCCCTTTTATTCTTTGAAAATATGTTTCTTTAAAAATGGATTTACTATTTTTGGTGAAAAAATATTATAATTAATTTCTGGAACTTTTTTAAAATTTATTTGATAAAAGGATACAAGTTATTAATTCATAATATAAAAATTATCTTATGGTTAAATTTGGATATTTTTATGAAATGATTTATTTTTTAATGAAAAGTGAAAAATATTTCATTTTATTAAAAACTCTATTTATTATTAATATATTTACCAAGTAATGTTATATTTTATATTTGTTTTATAATTTTATTAGTTCCTATTTATTAAATATAATTCAATTATAATCACTGGAATGAATTTTATAATTGAATGTGGTATGAAAACATTTTTATATATAAATAATATTTTCTGAAAAACTTTTTTGTTGCATTTTTCATGGTTAATGTTAAATTAAATTATTCAAATTATGTGAATAGAATATTTAAAAAATCAATTACATATCTTTAATCTGGAGATCCTAATTTTTTAAATAGTTCCTTTTTATTTTTGTTCGTTATGAAAAATAACTATAGTAAATATTTATTATTGTAGTAAGTGTAAATAAAAAAAACAGTTTAAAATAATATGATAAGGACTTAAACTTGTTACCAAGACTTGTATGTATCCGATAATATGAGTTTATTTCGCCCATATCAATCCAATAATCTAATATATAGACACTTGGTATCATATTTCTTTTATTTTTACCTTTAAAATATTTAAGAAAATGATATAGATAAAAATGCCACTCTCTTTTTTTTCATAATTATATTATTTTATGATAGGGATAAAAACAACTTATGTTCACTTATAAAGACCCATATGAAATATAATTATTTTTATCATGATAACTTATTTATAAGTTTTATTTATAAGATAACTAGATTAAATTCTTATGCAACACATACATAGTATGTATTCAATTAATAGAAAAATAAAATAAATGATTTTTAAAATATTAAAAGTAACTTAAATTGAATGAATTATTGTGTTCCATTGAATTATTATATAAATATAATATTTTAGTGATGTTTAGGTAGATTATTTTCAGATTCCATTAATATAATGTTTTATTAATGTTTAAATTAAATGAATAGTTCCAAAAATGACATTATTGATATTTTATAATAAAAAACATTTGATAAATAATTTAATATTAATAAAAAAACTATAATAAGTAAATTTATTTGGATATGGTTGAAAATATTATCCGTTGTCCATTTATTTTCCAATTTTCCATTTATATTAACTATCTTGACCCCTAAAGTTTAAAAACATTATTATCGCGATAATTGTCAAAAATGGTTAACGTGGGTTAAAAAAAAGTGATAAGTGTAAAAAACTAATATAAACCTATAAAAATTTTATTACACGATATTATTTATCAAAATAAACATCCTATCTTCAAATTATATCATTTTGTTAAAATTATTTTTTTGATTTTATTTATATGTAAATAAATGGATTTGAAAGGAAAATTAATTTATATATTTAATTTCTTTCAATGTTTTTCAAAATGAATACTTTTTATACAGAACATTTTTTACTTTCATTATAAAAGACAAAATGAATGTTTTATTTTAACATATACGGTGTCATCAAATTTTATAGTTACCACAATAATTATTTGAAATTTGAATTTATTTATAATATTACTTATTTTATTCAATAAAAACCCGCTTTCTATTTATTCTATATATTTTAAAATAAGTCATTAAAGGTAATAGATATTTTGATATCTGGAAATGTTTTTCTTATGGGTATAAATTATCTCTTAGAACTACCCTTGTCTTTATGTTATGATAATTCACTATCTAAAATGCTTTATATCTCCCTTAAATATTAAGGAATGATTATAAATTATTTATATATATCTCTTACATATATACATAGCTTATTACTTCTTATTTTTATAGGGTAATTATAATATTTTATTACTATTCATGTATTCTTAAACCCATTTTTCTTACCACCTTTTTGACTAAAATTAAATCAGAAATGGTATAATAAATAGAAATCAGTTACTCCATTATAAATTTTAGATCGAATCATTGTTTAAAATAAGAGTTTGAATGTAACATTGGAGACATATATGTTGATATTTTCATTACCGATCTCCTTCCATTTTTTGGATCGATCCTATCAAAACCATACAACCCCAAGATTACTTGTAGTGCGGTGATCTTCTTTTCCTTAGGTTTGAAATCCTTGGCTCGTGGGTGCTCTTCTGGTGGTGGAGTGAGGGGGTTTTTTCTATTCCCTTGTGCAATGTGGGAATAGGGTTTGGACTTATTTTATTTTTGTTTATGATTTTTATTATTACTTATCCATTATTCTAAATTCAATACCATCTATTTTATTGGTCAGAATTACACACCGTCAGTGTTGTTAGACTCATCTCGATGAAAAGAACCTAAATTATATTTTTTATTTGAAGGGAGTAGTGTATTATTCAATCTTATATTCTATTTTTTAAATGGTTCTTTTTAAATAAATTTATCAAAAGATAATTATTAATAATTATTAAATGATAATTTCAATAACATGTCATAGGTTGTTGGGCTTCTGTCTTGAAGTTAGTATGAATTTGTAAAAACTTTTTGGGATTTAAGAGATTGTTGTGATTGAGTTCCTAGGTATCTCTCACCCCAATTAACCTTAATTTTCCAAGGATGGTTAGGGAAAGGCGTATCGTGACATAGTTCTAATCCTCTCCCTATTTTTATTTGGATAAATTGAAATATAAATCTTGTTTATTATTTCTCTTAGGATTGATTTTCTTTATTGCTCTATTTGAGTACTACCTAATCGGTCCAATGTTGTATAATGATTTCGCGTAACATCTTTCCTTTGATAAGGCGTGTCAATTGGATCTAGGAGGACGAAATTGTTGAACCTTAGTGAGAGAATCCAATTATAGATATAAACCTATTTTAGGTGATTGGGCATACTGTCCATGCTTTGGGATAGACACTATCTCCAGTCCTTGTTTAGGATCCATTTATGGATCATTATGGGGATGTTCTTAGAATCATTATCAAGAGTTACATCACCAGAAACTACCCATTTTCAAAGGATCCATGAATCCTCAATATGATGAGGAATGGTCAGTCATGATATAATTTATATTTGAGTTCTTGTAGACATATGATGAGATCAAGGTGAAGTGTTCCACCATCATGTTGGAGGGACCAAGCAGGAGATGGTGGGAAATGATGGTGAAGGAAAAGAAACATGGGGGATTACAGTGGAAGGACTTCAAGGTTCTTTGCACCAACAAGTTCAATCCTATATAAATGGTGTTGGGAAAGGATATGTTGTTTTTCATGATTGAGAATGCTGACAGAACCATGACTGAGTGTTCCAATTTCTTTTCTATGTTGGTGTAGTATGGGCCTGAGATTGTATCTAATGAGAGGATGAAGGCTTAAAGGTTCTAGTTGGGGATTTTATCAGATATATATTATCATGTTTTCTTGTTGAATCTGCCCACTTATGCTGATGCGATGGATAGGAAAATGATGGTTGCGATGAACCTAGATAGAAATTCAGGGTTGAAGGGAGTTCATTTTTTTCCCAGTGGAATCATGTATTCTTTCAAATTAAAGAGAAATAATAATGATAATCGGAGTGGTTCTTGATAACATGTCCATTTTAGACCTCCTTCAATGCCTGGAAGAAGTCCTTTAACATGCTACCAGTGTGGTCTGCTAGGGAATTCAAAGAGGGTCTGTATTGTGGAACACAATAATTATGGCTCTTTTGGATGTTTAGGGCTCTTGAAGAAATTATGCCATAACTTTTCAACTCCACGTAGTGGATGGGATCATAAAATCCTCCAAAAACTGCAGGGAAATCAAATGCTTCACGTATAGAAGGGTTACAACCACAGCAATCTGGAATGAAGATTCTTCACATAGTGGAAGATTCTCTAGAAGAATCTAATATAGGTCTAGTGGCCATGAGAGGTATCATTACTATAGATTAATCTTTAGTGACTGCTCTATTTGATATGTTGCATCTCACTTGTTTATTTGAACCAGTAATATTAATCATCTTAATTTTTTTAGGAATATTTTATCTTGAACAATAGATATTACTACACCCCTTGGTATAAAGAAATAGTAGGGTATCTATAGCCCATATGTGTCTTATCTCTATCAACTATTGTGATTTCTTGGAGTTTTTTTGGTTCTCAACATGATATCTTTTGACATCATATTCGATATGGATTGGGTCATTGCCAATAAAGTGTGGATAGATTATTATCTTCGAAGAGTATAACTTACTACACTAAGTGAGCCTATTGTTTTTCATAGGGAATGAGTCCCATGGTTAAGCTATGTCGTACCTTATTATCCAAAGTTGGGAAAAGTGATAACAATTTTTTCTTTTCATCATAATCTAGATACAATGATTGGTGATCTTCGTTTAGTTGACATTGAGTTTCTCTATGTGTTTCTTTATAACATCTCTTTTTACCAGTATGAGACATTGAGTTTTCTATTGACTTAGCAACTGGTACTCAACCAGTTTCAATTCTCTCTTACTTCATGACTCTAGCTGAAATAAAAGAGTTGAAGTCCCAGATGGATGTTTTTAATGAGGATATGTTTCACTATTGTGTTCTCAACTTTTGTGGGGATTGGGATGATTATTTGGGGAGGCATGAGTTTTATTATAACAGTTACTAGTTTGTTATTAGAATGGATCTTTTTTAGTCATTTTATGGTCGTCCTTGTAAATATTTGGTGAGTTTGTGGGAGATTGGTGAAAATTCCTTCGTTGGACCATGTTTTTTCCATGTTTCGACAACTAAGATTTAGTTGATTTTTCATATAATGTTAATGACATAGAGCTAGTACAAGTCTCATACTGATCTTCACCTTAGTCCTTTGGAATATTCATTTAGTTACTAGGTATTCATGAATGTTTCACCCCAGTTGCATCATCGACGACTTGGGATTAAAGGGACGCTTGTTCATCATTTTGTGGGACATTTCAAGTTTGTTGATCAGGTAAGGAAAGTTCAATATCATTTGGAACTACCACCAAAACATACATTAATACATGATGTGTTTCATGTATCTTAACTTGAATGTTTTAATCTAACCCATATCATGTTCTTATTTGGCGTGATCTGGAAGTGGAACCTAGTTTGTTTTTGAATGAACGTCCAATTAGGATTGCTAATTCTGAGACCATGGTACATTATAGGATGATGATACCTATTTTATGTATGGTATGGAATTATAGTTCTAATTATCATTATACGTGGGAGATGAAGACACTAATGAGAGAGGAATGATCACATATTTTTTATGAAGAGTCTTCTTCATTGGGTTTTTGGGGGCAAAAAGTTCCTCTGGTGGAAAGATTATAACATCTGGTTACTATTAATGTATTCATAAACACTCTTGTGTTAAATTATTAATATATTAAGTGGAAAAAATGATTTATCTGAATTATTTTGGATAAATGTGTTCAAATACTTTAATTCCAGTTAACATATTTGAATATTCAACTAAATATTTTTGGGGTTCAGCACTGAGTTAGTGTGTGATTTTAAGGCCCAAAAAGGCTCAACGAAGACTGAAATAAAATATTAGTTATATTATATTAAGAAAAAATAATTTGTCCAAAATAATTTAATAAATCAAAATGGTAAATCATATGAGAAATTGGAGACCACTGTTATGTTTGAAATATGGTTTTTTTCCTTAGTAGGGGTATGACATTCAAAGGTTCCAGAAAATTCGATGTCTAACTCATGAGATAATGTTAACAAATAATATTTAATATATTATTTTATTAAAAATACTTAAATATATCTCAAATGGTGCATTGTATAAGAAATACGAGACTACCAATATCCAGAATGAGGGGGTTTCCATAGATGAGGTATAACATTTGTAAGCGTCAGGTGTTTGGATGCATCACTCACAAAAATAAACTATTTTATTTTAATTATTTATTTATTATTTTTTAATTAATAAATCATTAATATCTCTCATACGGGGCATCTTATAGAAAATTTGAGACCACTTTTGGGTCTGGAACATAGTTTTTACCCTAGAAGAAGTATAAACATTATGCACAATTGGTGTTTTTTATCTTTTATTTTTAGGTTATATAATTGAGATTAATAAATTAATTTAAAATTGAATTTACTATTCAATAATCCTCTTAAATTGGTAAACCTCATTTTCAAACCATCATAGATTTTCAAACATCCGTTTTACCACTTTTTTTACTAAAATTAAATTAAAAAGGTCTTATAAATATAGATCAATGACTCCATCATAATTTTTAGATCGAATCAATGTTTAAAATGAGAGTTTGAATGGAACGTTGGAGACATATGCATTGAAATTTTCATAGACGATCTTATTCTATTTTTGTATTGATCCTATAAAAACCATGTGTCCACAAGACTACTTGTAGTGGGGAGATATACTTTCCCTTCTGTTTGAAATCCTTGGCTCGTGGGTGCTCCTCTGATAGTGGATTGGGGGGATTTTTTTCCCCTTGTGAACTATAGGGATTAGGGGTTGGTCATCTTTTATTTTTCATTATTATTCTTGTTATTACTTATCCATTATTATAAATTCATGAAATTATTTGTTATTGGTCGGAATTATGCATTGTCTATGTTATTTGACTCGTCTCGACGAGAAGAACCTAAATCATATTATTGATTTAAAGGAAGAAGTGTATTATTCAAGCTTTTTTCCACTTTTTTAGTGGTTATTTTTGAATAAATTCATCAAAATATAATTACTAGGAATTATCAAATGATAATTTCAACAACTTATAAAATAATAATTTAATGAAAAATCATGGATTTTAATCTAAATAGTAAAATCTACATTATAATCTGTAAATTTTCAAAGGACTATTCTAAAGATTATCAAATGGTATTTATGCGAATCATGAAAAAATATAATAATTTTAAACAAATTATCGAATGATAAATTAAGCCAATTATCAATGGATAGTTTCAATGTTTATCGATGAAGAACTTATCAGATTTTTTAATAGATAAAATATGTAATTATTTTGGGTAATCTATAAAAAAATTATCATTCGATATTTTTTGTGAAATTACAATAGTGAAGTTGTTGAAGAAATAGTCACTAAATAAATGAAAAGTTTTATTAAATGATAATTCCATTATCAAATTATTTTTCAATATATGTATACATAAAAATATATATTAAAAAATAGAATAATTATTCATAATACCACATAAATTATCAAGTTATTTTAAGGCTATAATTATCAAATATGGTTTATAAATATTATTATTGATTTTTCTTGTGATTTTATGTGATAAGATAAAATGATAATCCAGAGATTATCCGGGAGAGAGAAAATGTAATCTCATGTAATATTTTATTTCCTTGTGAAATAAAATAGATGGATATAATTATTGAATTAGGTTTATAATTATTATTTTGGAAATTTATTTTGATTGCATGCATTAACATAAAACAATAATCTCAAGATTATCCAGGGGAGAGAAAATGTAATCGCGTGAAATATTTCATTTCCTTATGAAATAAAATAGAGGGATATAATTATCGATTGAGGTTTATAATTATTTTTATGGATATTTATTATGATTGTATGTGTTAACATAAAAAGATGTTCGAGAAATTATTCAGGAGAGAGAAAATGTAATCACATGTAATATTTTACTTATTTCAGAAATAAAATAGATGTTTTGGTTCAAGGAACCCTAGAATAAAATTGACCATTAGCGTGTCGACGCTTACGATAATAAGGTTGTGAGGATGTTTATTGAACCAAACTGTGTGGTTTATCATTACCGATGATATCAATGACCTTGAGGTAGGTGGTTCCATCCTGATTAGCCAAATTTATTAACCATATATTACTTGATTTATTTCAATAGTTAATTTAAATTCAGTTTCTTAAACTCACTTTCAATTGATGTAATAAAATATGATTCCAGTGAATAGAGAGATTTGAAATGGTTTTTGCATGAGATTTGTAAAATATCCAATTCCATTGAATTGGGGTGAATTTATGGAAAATTGTTAATTTAAATTTATTAATTTAAATTTCATATTTGATGGAAATTATTTCAATTAAATTGTTGAATTTAATTGTGATTATTTTTTGTGAAATTATGGAATTAGTTTTGAATGGATTTCAAACTGGTGAAAATGGCTTAAAATGTTTTGATAGAAACTGAGTGGTTTAATCTTGTTAAAGTATAATGTTTTTAATTAAAATCCAATATGGTTTTAAAATGGAAATTTGGCATTGAAATAGAATAATTTGACTTAATTTTATTTTAACAAGTCTTAAAATAATTTTTCCATCATTGATTATCCAAGATTTCATGCAATCCTTAGGTAGTTGGTGAGTAATTTGGACACACTCTACACTATTACAACGTTCTAAATCATACATGCAGCAAGTCACATCACTTAGTTGATGGTGACGAGTCCTCTCAAACCAGTTTCCATAGGATGTATGTGTAGAAATTTTACTAAGATCACTTAGAGATTACATATTCTTATAGCTGAAAATACTATCCTACTTATTTGTTAGATGAACATATTGATCGATTGTTATTTATGTATGAGATAGAAATGTAGTCCAATTCTTTTAAACTACATTACATGACTGTTGATTTTACATAAACTATTTTATGCTAAAATTTTATTTAATCCATTATTTTAGAAATATACCATCATTTTTAAAGAGTTTTCATAATGTATTGTTCTATCATTTTAACTGTATATCATGATTTGTTTAATTATGGTTTAAAATGAAAAACCTATTTATTTTTAAAATTGAAATAATTCATAAGGTTAAAAAATTATTGACATCTGTTATGGTACCTTTGGTGAGGCCTTAGTGAGTTTTTAGCTCACACCCTACTCTTGTCTTCAGGTGTTTGTAGATTATCTTCTTGTAGGTTTAAACAAAGGGAAAGGATCACATGGAGGAGGATCCAGCTTCTAAATTTTGGTTTTAGTGAGTTGAGTCCTTAGGGACCAAGGTTGGTTTTCCTTATTTTATTACTTTGGGATTTTTGATGCCTTATTGTATTCTGGTACTTTAATCCCAATGGAGTTTTCTTTTGATTTGCATACACTCTTGCTTCTTTTACATCTGAATTTTTAGCGTAAAAATCCTTCCCACTTGCATATTATATGATATATGGTGCTATTATCCAATCCATGGGGATTGGGAATTCCCTTTGGGCTATGTCAGGGCCATCTTGGTTATTGGGTTACCAGGGTACTTGGGTAGGTTTTTGATAGTAATGAATGCCTTATTATAAATTTTCAAAAACCCCTCTTTAGGAAATATCTTTCAATTGTGATATAATAAAATATATGCAACCCATTTTATTTCTATTGTTAATTATTATATTTACAATTTTTGATGTATTTCCTTTTCTTCGAACACATAATCATGAACATGTTATGATGTGTGCTCCCAGATCTCTCCCCAATGCATTGGGTAAATCTTTTTTCTAATGAGATGTTATGTATGGGATTAGGGAGTAAACCTAGTCTAGTATGGGACACTATCCACCGTGTTATTTTTTCTTATAATTTATCATTTAATTATACTTATATCATATTTTTTTTATGATCCCAAATTTTATTTTTTTTCTATGATCTTATGTTAACATTTTCTTTATGATATGCTCCCAAGTGATTACTTATAATATTATTCATAAAGTAAAGTATATGTTACTTCATAAGAATTAAAAGTATAACTTTTTGTGAAATTTTTTGCATATGTTTTTCATGATTCCAATAAAATCTTTATGAGTTTTAGTTTTTACATTTAAGATTTATTATTAAAAGTTTTATGAAAATATTTGGGGTGAAACATTTTTTTCTTGGGCAATAAAATGTTTATATAGTTCCAAATATTTTATCTTGGAAAATAAAAAACATGTATAAGAATTCATGAGATAACAAGTTTCTTTATTTATTTTTATATGTGACTTATAAGGATTTTTTCTCATATCTTGTTATTAAATGATTTTTCATAGGTTTTGAAGGATGATTAAGGACACGTATAAGGTTAATATGAAAAGTGTGAAGATATGTCATGAAAATAAAAATTATTATGTCATACAATTTTTATCTTATGGAAAAAATGTGTACCAAAAGGATGAATCTTCTTTGTGATTAATATTTAATCCTCCTCCAAATTAAATTTTAATGTCAGATTAACATAAGAGTTATGGATATCATCATGGGTTTAAAATTTTAAGGTTGATCATAAGTAGAAAGGAATATACACACATTTTTTAGGATTTAAGTGTTGATTTTTTAAGGTAACTAACTATATTTTTGAGAGACATTTATTTTTATGAGGTACATATAACTCTTAAGTTCAACATGAAATATAATTTGAGAAATAATTATATTTTCATATGTTTAAAGTCACTAATAACCTTTATGGTATGTATGATATATATTTTTTAAATTATTTTTTATGATGTTTTAGGGACATTATAAGAATTATATTAATTCAATTTTTTGTAAAAATAAAATCTTATCACATCCAGATAGGCCATAAGGCTTGAACCCACAACTAGAGGGTGACAAGTTTGTATCACCTTAAATTGGCCTATGTGATGTGTTGGATAGTATGAAATGTTTTTTTATTTAAAATAATTGGAATGATAAATATAATGTTGATTTTTGGAACATATGTTTTATTGTAGAGATAACCAAATGATTGAAATCTGATTTGGCGATTAAGTGATTAAATTTATTTCTGAATAAGTTCACTATTTTGGTAACCTTATATGATTAAGATAAACAAAACATTGTGAGATTTTATTTGAGGAATAAAGGATAAATTATCTTTGGGAAGAATATATTATTTTTATTTGGGTTATGGTTATTAATGTTTTTTATATAAATTGTTAGCATATCTTTGAGATTATATAATTAGGTCATATACATTTTAGGTATGACAAATTAAGAGTGATATTTGTTATTTAGAGATAAATATTAATTTTATCTTGGATGAATATGTGATGAAATAATTATAATATTTATATTTAAATATTATTCAGGAATATTTTTTATTAATTTTATGGTTTGTTATTTATTGAATGAAATAAGTTTTACTTTGGGTGTTATTATTGAGCCTTTAGTGATTAATGTTGTATTCAGTTATATGATGGTTTATTCATTTAGATAATTATATTGTGATAACCATTTTTTTAGTTAATGTCTAATGATATGAGGAAGATATTGTAATTATTTTTAGACTATATGATATGTTTTATGTAGATTTTATTTCTTTTGGAATGAAAAATTCATCTTGAATACTCATCGTTTGGAGCATAATATGAGATTGTTGTTGAAATTAATTAAAGGATGAAATTATACTTATGATGTAAGTATATTTCATTATATTATTTTTCTATATATTAAAAAAATTTATCAAAACTAAGAAAATGATCTCAAATCGAAGATCTTATCATATTACCTTAATTTCTGATGAATCGATGGTCTTTTTCCCACCTCATCAGTTTATGGTTTTGTGGTTGTTAAATTTCTCATTTTCATTTACTTTCCTCTGATCAATGATCTTTATCACACTTCATAATAAATTAGACATTATTTTATTTCTCAATTTACATATTTTCACTTCTCACTAATGTTCTCATTTTTAAAAACATAGTTATCTTCTAAACTTTTGATTTTATTTCCCAGTTTTATAGAGAAAGTCTTATTAACCCATTTTTTGAAGTGGGATTTCAACAATGGTATCTTCATATTTCAAACCCATATTTACTAATCCTGAGTTTAAATTATGAAGAAAAAATTTATTAAAGGGGATAAAATATAACACTCAATGTTTTTTAGAATGAAAAATATGCCTGATAACATATACGTTACACAACACTAAGCTTAAATGAACTATAAAATATTACTATTTAAATATGAAAGTTATAACCTAATGATTAAAATGGTGGGTATGAATAGGATTAATAGATTTTTAAATTATATATAAAGTTAATACTCAACCTATATGTATTCATAAATTTATAGTAAATAATTGCTCAATTTTTAGTAGACATTTTATTCTTCAAAAATATAGTTTCTTTGAAAATGATTTTTACTAAATTTCGTGAGAAAATATTATGATTAATTTGGAGAAATTTTAGAAATTTTATTTGATAAAAATTATTTACTTTTTAAAATAATAAAATCAAAAATATCTTATTGTGAAATATTGATATTTTGGGAAACATTTGATTTTTCAATGAATAGTGAAAAATACCAATTTTTTTCGACAATTGTATTTCCTTTTATAGATTTTTGAAGGTATTTTTATATTTTGAATAAGTTTTAAAAAATTTATAATTTATTTTTATTAATTATAACCCAATTATACTCCTTCTAATGAATTTTATTCTTTAAGGAGTTATTTATAGAGTTTTATTCTTAAAAAGGCATTTTCATGGAAAAAATATCTTTCATCACATTTTGAAGTTTTAATTTTACATTAAATTCATACACATATATTGATTGAATATTTAAAAATTAATAAAATATTTTGAATCAGGAGGTCCAAATTTGATAAATATTTCCTATTTATTTTTTTATTATCAATTGAAATTAAAAGAAATATTTTTTCCCTGTTATGGGTAAATCGGGTAATTAATGTTAATTATAATATATGCAAGACTAATAATTTACACTAAAATATGTCCATATACTATTTTATGATTGTATTTCATCTATTTCCATACTAGTATCAAATATATGTCCATTTTGTTTCATATTTATCTTATTTTGACCATTATAATATTAAAAGAAAGATAAATATAAAAATGTAACATTCATGCAATTTATAACTATAATATTTTTTGATAATGTTATAATATTTTTTGTTTATTTATAAAAATTCATTTCAAATATAAATGCTTTTTTAACATGATAATATATTTTTAATTTTTAATAATGAAAAAAAGTCTTAAATTGTTATGCGATGGTAACACATTATTTATTAAATTAATAAAAAAATAAAAATAAATGATTTAAGAAGTCTTAAAATTAATAAAAATTGAATGAATTTTTGTGTTATATGAATATTTTTTATAAATAAAACATTTTGATTATTTTTTAAAAAATTAAATTTTATTTACATTAATATCAGGTTTTCTTCAAAGTCAAATTGAATAAATATTTCCAAAAATGACATTAATGATATTTTATAATAGATAATATTATATTAAATGAATTTAAATTACTAAAAATTATATTTTATGATATGTGATTAGTATATGATTGAAAATATCAACCATGGTATATTAATTTACCAATTATCCTTTTATAGCAACTATATTGTACCCTAAAGAGTAAAAACATTATTATAACCATAATTCTTCAAAAGAGTTAACTCATGATTAAACCAAGAAATAAGGTTAAAAAGATAACATAAAAATATAAAAAAATTAGATGACATTATTTTGACCAATACACAATATATATTATAATTATATTAGTTTGGAGGCTACTTAACTTGAAAATTAATATATATTAATTTAATATTTTATGAAATTCTAAAAGTGCCGCTCCCCTCACTTATAAAAGGGAACCCACTCTTTTATTTTCATCACACATAAAAATAATTTTATTTTATCCAATATATACCCAAATTCTTTACTCAATCCCCTTCACACTTCTTATAGTGCTTTTTTATTAGAAAAACTTCATAGGATGATTTTTGGTGTAAACCATAACATGTTGTCTGAAGAAGGGAAATCATCTTAACCAAGTGTTTTTGTTATATTTCTTCTTCCACCTCATTATAATATTATTCAAAAAAAAAAAAATTCCATATAATTATATTTTATTATGTTAATTCCATAACCTACATCAATATCCTCTTACATCAAATGGTAATCTAAATAATCATTCGTGTGTGCAGAAGACTACCACCTCACAAACTGGTTATTTATTATTATTGATTTAATTTATATATATGAAATTGATGAAATATTATTAATATGTATAATTAATATATCATATATTTTCTTACCTTTCAATTCATTGAAAGATGATAACTTCATTTATGCGTACGTGTAGATTACCACCTCCACAAAGCTATGCGATTCATTTTTTGTTATCGAATCAAATTGATGTTATATGTAAGTTTATTTAAATAAATAATATTATAATTATTATATAATTTATATTTTGTAAATATAAAATAACAATTACCATATTTTATCATGATCATTAAAAAATAGAGACATTACTCATGCGTACGTATGTCCTAATATCTCCATGATAGTAACATAGTTCATTTTTCTTAACTATACTTCACAGTTGGTTTAAAAATAAATTATTTTTGTACAAAAATGATATTTATTTCAGGATAATTATTCCTAATATATTTACCTCATTGACCATATTCAACTTTCTGAATCTATTTTGGGATTTTCAGCTAAATATTATCAAAATGTATGACGTGAATATAAATAATCCAGTAATTGAATATAAAATGATAATAAACAAAATAAAAGGGACAATAAAATTGAATTTTTTTTATGAAATTAAATAACTTACATATGTTCAGTATTCATAAAGAAAAATAATGTATGTGAATATTTAGACCTAATCGTAAGGGACTTTAATTAAAAAAAACATCTTTTAATGTTTTCCTTCTAATTATTTTTCTTCCATATCCATGTTCTTCTAAATGATTCTAGAAATTTTTTTATTTATACCTGAATGGATTATATAGGATTTTTTTAACATATTTTACTTTATTTAAAATGTTTTTTAAAATTAATATTTTTAATGTTTTACTTCATTGATACTTTTCTTTAAAAGCCTTATTTTAATGGTTTTAAATATTTTTTATCTAAATATTTATATCTTATGACCATATTATTAAAATTATTTATTACTATATTTATATAGACATAAATGGATTATAAATTAATGTTTTTGTATCTTTTGGCATTATTTCATATTTTTTTAAATGTAATTTTGTTATATTGAATGTTTTGAATTTATTTACAAAAGATAAAATAAATATTTTATTTTAAATTATACAAAGTAAATGGAATTTCTTTCCACCTCAACCATTATTTTATATTTCAATATATTTATAAGATTAATTTTTTTTTATTCAAATAAAAATGCTCTTTCCATTATTCTAATTATATTAAAAAATGTTCTTAAATTGAATGGATATTTTGATATCAAGAAATGTTTTTCTTATGGGTGTAAGGGGTCTCTATGAATATCCCTTTTTTGGTTTTTAATATTCTTAATACAAATCACTTTTTCTCCCTCCTTAATGTTATTTTATGATTTTAAATTATACACACACACACACACACAAATATATATATATATATATATAAATATATATGGCTCTCACATATGTACCAATATTTATCTCCCTTCCTTTGATGTGGTAATACATGCCTTATGATCATTTCTCTAATAGAATATTTAAGAAATATATTTTAATTTTGATATTAGGAAAGATTATACGAACCATTTTCCTTCTATGATTAATTCTTATGATTATTCCATATAAATTTTTCCTTTTTTATAACACATAATCCTGAAACATGTTATAATGGGTTTACCCATAGAATACTCTAATGCACTGGGTAAAGCTTTTGTCTCATGAGATGTTATGTATGGGATTTGGTAGTAAACCCAATACACTATGAGACTTTTTCCACCATGTTATATTGTCTTTAAAATTACTTTTGACTTATGCTTATTTCATGTTTTGTGATTTTTCTACTTTTCTTATGTTTCCATGATGTTACGATACTATATTATTTATGTTATGATCCTATGTGAATACTAATTATCTTATGTTTAAAATAAAATACATGCTACTTCATAAGGGTGAAATCTATAACTTTTAAAAAAGTTTTCATACTTTTTTCATGATTTAAAATAAACCTTTATGAGTTTTATTTTGAATTTAAGATTTCCTATAAAATTTTTAATGAAAATATATTTGAATAAAAATTGATTTTTTGGGTTATAAATTGTTTATTTTGCACCCAAAATTTAATTTTATAAAAGAAAATTTTTGTATAATTATTCATGAGATGAAAAGTTTTTTATTTCTTTTTATATGGATATTATTTAGATTTTATGCTCATCCCATGTTTCAAAATATTTTTTATGGTTTTTTAGGATGATTAAGGACAGTTATGAGGTCAAGAAGGAAATTGTGAGGATATTTCATAAAAAGGAAACTTATTATGTTATGAAATTTTTATTTTTTGGGAACATTTATACTAAGATGATGTTTCCACTTTGTGATGTAATATTTATTTATTTAATTATGGGGGCCTAATTCTATAAAAATCTAAATAATAAAGATACTCAAATATAAGAAAACAAATTATTGACATAAAACTCAAGATTATGTAATGTTTAAGGTGGGATCCTTACCCCATCATGAAGAAAGAACTATGAATTCACTAAATAATATTGAGAGGATCGATTATATTGAACCAACCATTAAAAATATGATCATACGATTCAATCCCGGGACAAATACCAAGGTAGTTTCTTAGAATAATCAAGATAAATCAAGCCTCATACCCTCTGAGAAAAAAATAGTTTCATTATTCAATTTTTGATATTTTGATGATAGGTAGATAACCTTTGATTAGATGACACTGTCAGTGGGTAAATATCCACATCTGGAATGCCACACAAAGAAGTTTTATTTGTACGGTATCTCACCATCCCACTAGGACATTTCTTAATGAAACAAGACTTGAATGTTTTTACATATACTTTAAATTCCTTAATATTAAACTAGTAATACCCTAATTGGATAAATACACAATGATCATACTAGTCTATGACAGAAATATTTTTGAACTCCTCCTACTGGTACATATTAAGAACCACATTAGTTAACACAAGAAATTCCTTCTATATCCTCAAATATATATTCAAGGTATGAAAAATGGGGAATCAGGGAGTTTCACACACCCATGTATTATTCCAAAAACAAAAATCTCCCCTCTATCTATAATATAGAAGAAATGGTCCATTAGAATGAAGATCGTACTAGTGAGACTCCATCAAATGGGGGATAAAACAACCTTATCATGGTAGATAACCTCAAATACCTTCCCATAATTTTTCATAACAAAGATATATTTACCAAATATTATATCACAAGTAATTATGGATTTTATTGAATGTAAGGAATCATTGAGGTTCCTTGCCTTGTTTCCTCTATCTTGAGGAGGCTTGGAAAATCCTTTCCAACTGACCCAATGAATATGCCTCTATTCTGAGAAATCCTCTAAGAAACCATTGATATAATTATATATATTGGATAAAATAGTTATAGTAATATTGATAAGATGGATAATGCATAGAGTTAAGTACATGGTTGATGAGATTCAATAACTAATAGGAAAAATATCATTCACATCACAGTTTTAACATTGGTTATTTAATAACTAACATTAAAAAGGGTTTAATTCCTCATGTTTATATAATCGATGTTAAAACCCCCATTAGAGTGGGGTTTAACATAGATTAATTTATTAGTTGATGTTAAAAAGTCCTTTAATATTGGTTAATATATAACTAATGTTAAAAACCACTATGATAGGGTTTTAACATCAAAAAATATATAACCAATGTTAAAACTATTATTTTGTTCAGTTTTATTATTGGTTATATACTAAACCACTTTAAAACAAAGGGTGTTAATAATGATTATTTATATAATTCATTTTAAAACCCCTTTCGGAGTGGGTTTTATCATTGGTTCTATATTAACAACATTAAAATTAAAATTACACATCATGTGAAAGTAATGTTTCTACTTCCTTATAGTGTATCCTTTAAATTTTTAACTTACTACCTAAATTTTATTACACTATGGGAAAATATTATTGTATTTTTGTAACTTATAATTCTCCCATATTGAATATTTTTATTATATTACTCTATTTATGCAAATCTTTTTAATTCCACCACTTATTCATTCCATAATTTTTTATTGGTATTTATAATTATGATTAACATATTTAGTTTCTCTTATTATTATTTTCTTCATATATATTTTTTTATTATTCATTTTTCAATGATGATGATAAATTTCTATAATTGAGTAGAAAAGATAAAACTTCTACATGAGTTTTACAAGTTAGAGTTTACAATTACTTAAAACTGTAGTTTAGAATGTCACACAAGTTATTTATTAAAAATCAAATGAATATTAAAAAATTATATTTAGATTAGAAGGACGCCTCTATAATAAAGGAAACAAACATGATGAATTATGTCACTTTATTTATTTATTTCATATTTTTGAAAAACTTCAATATCATCTATCTTGGATTATTCCCTAAAGGAGTTCTGTTTATTGAAATATTTTTTAACTTATAATACACTTTTTATGTTTTTTATTTTGATAACTGGAATTGGATATAACTTATTATATTATTTAAATTTATAATCGATGTTGTAAGTGACTTTTGAGGTTGGTTATCAAAATAACTGATGTTGAAAGTAAAAAAATATAATTATTTATTGTTTTTCTCAAAATAATAGATGTAAAATTTATTGAAAATTTATCAAAATAAAATATTTTGATATCTGTTAATATAAAATATATTAAAAACAAAATTTACAATGTCATATTTATTTACAATAATTGAAAAAGTTATGTTAAAACTAAAAAAACATTTAATGTTATTTTTGAATTACTGAATCTACCACCAAAGGATAGAGGTTAGTTCTTTTAGTTATTTATTTATCTAAAAATATTTAAGTTTAAATCATTAAAATGAAATATTAGTATTCTTTTAGTATAGAGGGTTGATCCTGGGTATTTCATAGAAAAAAATCATTCAACAATCCTAGCCAACATTTAGTTCATTCGATGTACCTCATTTGAGATTTGGAGGAGAAGTAGATATGGATTTTGGATGGGTTATCCAATTAACCAATACATATTATATAAACCCATAATAGATCATTGGATATTTTAGAAAACCTCTTGTTTATATTTAATAAGAATGGTAGGTTATCATTAAAAAAATGGGATATTCCAGTATTCCCGTATCTTCTTAAAAATTATTGCACATGTTTGGTAAGAGTATCATTTCGCAAATCCCTGCTCAATGGATTTTGGTTTGTGATAATGTTACTGAGATATAGGGGATAATTATTTTGTAATTCTTGGGTTTATTTGAAAAACTAACATCATACCCATGAGGTTAACTAAGAACCATGTGGAGGATTAATATCTAAAAAGTTATCATATTCCCATAATGAGAATCCAAAAAACTTCATGACCTATATAATAATTTTATTTTAAATATTATCAATTTCATTCTGGATGTTTACCTTAATGATGAAATTGTTACCAGTCTCCTTCTTAATAGGATTCATCATCATCTCTTGAGAAAACATATTTAATCCTTGGTTGACCCCTTTATTAAAAAACCTATGATTTTCCATAGACACTAATACATCAAGGAAAGAAGGGAGGTTCTCATTTAATAACATGAATAGAACATTATAAAAAAAATTAAACATGCCGATTGGTTTAAATTGTTTGTATAATTTTAAAAATTGAACTTAAAAATCAGCATGAGAAAGATGGCAAATCATCTATGAGTATAATTCAACCTTTTAAATAGTATTTTATAACCCTATTATGATCTATATTTATAGTTTCCCATGTATCCACCTCAAAATCCATGGATCACACCTTTATTAGAGTCAAATTATGGGTTTATACCTTTAGTGGATTCCCATGTTTCTACTCTAGTTAAGAAGTCCTTTAGAAATATGTTTTTATATTTATTGATAATCTGATGAATACCACTAAAGAAAGGTTAATTTTCCATATCTCTAGGATAACAATAGGTCCTCACTTATCTACAATCTAGTTGTGAGGAAAGGGTTTCCTACATTATTTTACCAATGGTATTTGTTTCATTGTAATAGATCTTTCCTTAGATCCAAATATATAATTTCCCCATAGATTTGATCTCTTTGATACACTTATAGAAAAATATACAATTTTTCTCCCTCATTGATCCATAGTCATTTGCAACATTCTCTATATAATATTTCTTATTGTAGCTTAATTATATGATAATATACTTTTCTTTTAGAGACATTAATTTTTTTTTCATCCTAGTGAATTTGTGTGTTATCATTAATCTCATGCATCTCCCTCTCTATTTCCTCAATAATACTATTTGGATTAGGGTTTATGTTAAGAGTAGGTTTCCTTCAAAAAAAATCAACAAAAAAGAACCTCAATAAGTTGATCAAATTTAATATCACTACCCAGGGTTTTACATGAATGTTTTTAACCCCTGATACCTAAATGGATTTAATAATGTTATGTTTCTATATAGTTTCTTTTGATAGAAAGAAGTGAGGAGGGTTGGGGTAAGTGGTCAAAAAATAGATTAGTAGTAGTTAATTTTCTAAAAAAGTGAGGACACTATAAATCATCAAGATATAGTGAAAATAATAGATCTCCTAGAGGTTGGATAAAAATCTATCCAATTAGTTCCATGTATTGATTCTTCCTTTCCTATTATTTCACCATGTATACCACTCGCGTGTGGGGATTTGCTATATGAGGATTTTCTTAGATATTTTTTTTTGAATTTATATATAGTTTTTCTATATAATTAATATCCTCATTTTTTAATTGATATATTGATAATGGTATTAAAATACCAACTAATGAACCAAGGTGTTTTCCATATATCATACAATGATAAATAATTCCAAATATCTCTCCTTTTAGTAACATCAAATTTTATATAGATAAATAATAAAATAATAGTTTGGATAGATAAAATAATTTCCACTATAAAATATTATGATGACATGTAAAATAGATTAAAGAGATTATATTCCTTCTCTTATTTTATTGATTTTTTATAACCCCCCTTTCAAGGGATGAGGGGGAACCCTTACAAGGCCCATAGGCTCAGAGATTACAAGGCCCGTAGGCTTAGGAGATTACATGACCCAAAGGTCTTAGATTATATAATAATTTTGGTCCAAATATTATTTAATAATTTTGGTCCAAATATTATTTAATAATTTTTGTCCAAAGATAATTGATGGTAGCTATGTTGAATTTATATTCTTTGATGGCCGCAAGACACACCTATGGGGATTATATTTAATCTATGAGGTACTAATTCTTAACTGGGAATATAAGGCCCATATAATTCTATATAATTTATGATAACATTGGAATAAAAGTTGGTATTTGGTTCAATTAATGAGTATCCCTATAGGATATGGTTATTGCTTTTATTAATTGATTTTGTATATTATTCAAGAAGATAAAATGTCCTCTTAAAACACATTACATCCATTAGAGGGTGAATCTTTTGGCTAAACATCACTTGATTTGGGAGAGATTGTGGGGTTTTAAGTTGAAATTTGGGTAGTAAAAGAAGTGGGTTCCTTCGTTGGTGAACATAACAGTTAATAAAGAGTTGATAGTGAGGGGGTAGTCTTGTATAGTTGTGTAATATATATAATAAGAAGTTGGAATTACAAGTTCATGGTTGAATAAAAAATTTATATCAAAATCCACCTTTAGAGAGAGAGAGGGGACAAAACTATATTCCACTAATGTACTGGGAGTGGAGACCAATTTATGGGGATGATCTTCCAATTCAAAATTCTAAATAGCCTCCAACTTAGTTAAGGGAACTATATAAAGTGATTGGGATATATATGAAAGAACATATTCCCTATGATCATTGAGAGTTGATAGGTTTGTACTATATTTCTTTTAATGAGTAATATAGTAGGGACTATAGGACATTATCTATGTACTATAAAACATAATTAAACTTGGATATTGTAATCCCATCCTTTGGGGACACATTTTAGGTGCGCCCATCCAAAATGAGGCTGGTGTTGATAGAATTGTTAATATTAATTAGCTAAAACTATGATCATAAAGTGAAGAGAATGGAACTAGGGGGAGAGGATAATTGTACTATAACACTTATATCACCCATAGTGAACCTTAATGAATGAAAAATGTAGTTTTAGGTGATATTCGTGTATGATTATGAATTAATCTATAATTAAGGGAATTTGTTTTATTGGGTTATATTTTATTATTTTATGAAGATAGAAATTCATAACGGTTGAGTTTACCATCAATTCGATTTGGGTAATGATACTCTCTACTCTTAATATGTAAGTGATAACCAAGATAATTATAGTAAATGAGAAGTCTGAAATTCACCATGAAATATTCATAACTTCATTCGTCAAATCGTGTAGCTGTATATTGTTGTAATGAGATCTTCATATAGAATTAAGTTAGGGTATCATAAATTGTATTGAGGGAGTGGATTAAAAATCTATCAAGGGGTATATTTACAATGAGGTAAAAATAAAGTTGGTGAGTATTTGGATACCCACACAAGTTTTGGGAATTGATTGTTTTGTGTGTAGGTTACATACCATAGAGTGAAATGCATTATCTAGATATGTGTCCAAGTTATAATTATTAGTTTTTGATTATACTACTGATAGAGTTTAAAAATGATACATATGTATGTGAAGTTAATGAATGTTCCTAATGAAATTTGTATCCCAACAGATTTTAGTGAAGAAATTTAAGGATATGAAGTTCGATGATTGGAAATTTTTAATGTACCATGTTTTTCAATTTTATTTTATGTTTTTGAATTCGATATTTTTCATATAGAAAACCTATATGAGACTATATTTTTAGTTTTCAATTGAAAAAAGGGTATTTTATTCATATTTTAAGAGTTTAAATAGAGGTTTTTGTTATATAATTTTGTATATAATTGATTACAAGTATATAGTTATGGAGAGTTATAAATAAAATAAGTTTTATGGTGGTAGAAAAAGGTCACTAGGATCCCGATAGCATGCCATCAGGAAATTGGTGATCCACCTAGTAGCCAGTGTGTATCACTAGGTTCCCATAGGCATTATAATATATTCATTTAAGAATAGTTATATGTAATGTTACATCTTATTTTTAATGGAATAGGGATAATTTTCAAGGGATTGTAGTGAATATAGGGAAATATTCCCCTTTCCATCAACACTTTAACTATTCTTATATCTTATAATATGGATCCTTTAAGCATAAAATCATATATCTATCTATAGTAGCAGGTTATATCATCATTATAAAGCTTGAAAATGTTTTTTAATTTTTTTCATGTGAAGTCAATGTTTTAGATTTTTTAGATTCATCTTATAATTATAAAATTTATAGATTTTATTGATATATTATGGGGGGTTTCACTAATTATTTACATATTTTTACATGTTTTCATGGATTTCATATGATCATTTGGGTGGGAATCATGATCAAGGAAATCAAATGATTATATTGTGTGTTTATAAGTTTATAATTATAACAATATAGCTTGTCAGATATGGGATAATCAGTCTTTTGAGGGTGGAAATGTTTGTGTTTGTTAGGTTATGTGGGCACTACACATAAAATGGGTTTAAGGTAAAATAGAATCTAATGGGGGTGTATAGTTAAAAGAAAATATTAAAAGGAAACATGTGTATCTTAAGTCATCGAGTTTTATGAGTTAAGGTGATGAATGAAATGTGTAGAGGTTTGATGTGATTGAAATGATTTTGGAATATAGAATAGGTGTATAATGTTTACGAAAAAATTGAAAGAATTAAATAAGGTATTAAAAAATGAATTGATATGGATATATCATCTAATTAAACTTGAAATACATTGATAATAATATAACAATTCCATAAGGTAATTATGGGATAACTTATTTTCCTTAACTACTGAGATAAATATGTTTATGTATAATTTTGATTAGTATGATTTAATGTTTTGTAATGTGATATATTTATATTATACATAAACCACTAGGGATATATAGGGATGTAGACTGTTGTGGTTAGTGATGTAGACCATTGGGGTCAGTATTGTAGGTTGTTGGGGTCACCAATGCATTAGACAAGGTCGATGCTGCAAAAAATTATTGTTATTGACTCAAACCATTGGGTATAGTGATATATTACATTGGGGATAATTTTGAAACCAATGATGTTACTAAGTGGAATTCATTTTTTTCATTATTTATTTTGATAATTTTCTTGGATATTGGGTTAAATTTTTGGAAATTATAGATAATTTTAATGAATGTATAGTTTGGATGCATTGGTGATGGGACTATAAAATGGTACATTACATGTTATAAAATTTTGTAAAATAATTTTTTTATGCTCTGGTTGTCCATGTAGTCTAAAATTTTTTTATTAAAAATTAGATAATTTTTAATTTATAAATCAATTTAGCTATATACTACCTCTGTTTTCTTCCCATTTAAATCAAATTATACCTAGGTGTTCTATAAAATGACATATCCACTTCCTTATTTCTTCCTTGAATGTTTTTCATTTGACTATTTTTAATGATTAAATCTCAGGGCCTCCAATATTCTCAAATCCTCTCTCTTACCCCAAATCCTCCTCTTATTCTTCCTTCTTTATTCCCTAATTAATCTATGGTGAATTTGGTCTTTTGAAAAGTTAATATAATATAGGGGTTCGTTGTTTTAGTATGTGGAAAACGTTTCTTGATTCATGTAATTATTCTTCTTTGATTAATAATATATATTTCATTGTTTTAGAATAAAATTCTATTATCCCTTTAAAAGATTCTATAAAACTTTTTTCTTACTACTTAAAAATTATTTCCTATAATTATTTAATATTTATTTAATGATTTGATTCTATTTTTGAAGGAAGTTTATGTGTTGATTTATGATACTCACGTTTTTGTGTCAACTACATATGTATTTCATGAATAAAAACTATTTCTGCATAATGCTTTAAATATGTAAAATAGAACAACTTATTTTTGTATATATGTTTTTTGTATTTTTATAAAATCCTATTAGATATTAAATTGAATTTCATGTTGTTATTTAAAGTGATAAAAAAAATTATCTCTAGTTTTAGTGCATGTTTTAACTTGGGATAAATGAATTTATTAGAATTTTTTTATATCAAATGAATCTCTATTAGTTTTTTTAATTACATGTGAAGTTATCCTTTATTTGGTAGTTGAATTAAATATGTTTTATGAAAATATTATTTATTCTATAAATGGATATTTTATTGGGTATATGTATGATTTTTTGGATGGATGATATTAGATAAAAACATAACTATTAATGAAAAACTTATTAGTCCTAGATCATGAACACCAGTTGGGTTACCTGGATCATTCCTAGATAGTGTGTTCTAGATGAGTAGGTAGAACCATATCATTAATAATAGGGTGGTTACATTTATTGAAGTTAAATATTTATTCCCTATATCCAAATATCCTAGGTTTAGGAATATATCTAGGGTTTTAATTTTAAAATGGTGTGAGTGTTTTATAATTCCTCTTCTTTTGTTTTAAAAATGGTGTTGTGTTCTCATGATCTGGGAGGACGGTTTTGTTATAGTAAATTATTTTTATTTAAATTATTTTTTCTTATAATCAAAATTATATTTCAATATTTTCATATAATAATTATTGTGTTGGTTTTTTAGATTTATTAAGTGTTTATAGAATAATTTCAGGCATTTTAGTAGGTTTATAATCACTACCTACATACAAACTTTGGTGTGTATGGAGATTTGTTTCCAGAATTAGGTAAATTAGAATCTCCAATTTATCCCAAAGGTGGCTCATAGTGATGTCTGGGATTTAAAGGAGGTTACATGTAAATGATGATCCTATGTCATATAGATATAGAGTAGTTTCAATTTCATTTTTATTTTCTATTTTTTGACTTATATACTCAATAATGTAAGCTATTTCCTATTTTGAAAACCTTTTATTTATTTGTATTTATGGTTATTCTATATATATGATTAAAATTTGATTTATATAAATATATTTATTATTATTATTATTTTATGTGATTGTTAGGTAGATTTTTTTATTAGTTTATGGTTTATTATTTATTCACAATGTGAGTTGGACAATTTTCTAATTGGTTTATCTTTTATGTGAGAATGAATTATCAAGGTGTATTATTAGTATAACATATATGATTTTCATACTGAATTTATAGTTTAAATCCATTGTTTTTTTAAATTAAAAAAATCATTCCCAACATATGAGTTTGATTCCCTTGTCACTTATTCCTATGGAGATAAGGAATCCACTTTTATCAATATAGTACACCAAAAGGGGTTAAGATAGGATACCTTGGGTAAGATAATAATAAAATGGTATTAGGGACTAGTTTAAATATTTTATTAGGAGACAAATTGTAGATTAGAGATATGACCATAAAAACACAATGGGTATATTAAGAAGTAGTGTATGGAAAATACTTTTATTAATGATCCTTGAGTTTCCACGAGAAATTAAAGAGGTATGTTTTTTATTTAAGAAGATTTTTATTAATTATTTTTTATATTTTTTTATTTAAATTAATGTAATTGGTTTTTATATTAAATTTCACTATATTATAATGATAATTATTATGTTTTGGATTGTAAAACTAAATAAAATCCTAAGATTCATGATCTTTAAAAACCTGCAATGCCTTATGAATAATTTAGTGGATAACATATTGAAAATTCATGATATTGAGGCTATTCAGTTTTATACAAATTACGTGAAGCCCTTTTTATTCTTATATGGACTCATATATTAATTATGAGTATTCATGTATTATTTAATATGTTTTAATTGGATTTTTCTATTATGTTGAGTTATTTTTCTCAATTCTAATTAAATTTAATTTTTTAATATGTTTTATATTTTATGGTATAAATATATTTTAATGTAATTTTTTATTTATGAAATATATAAAAATATGACACTCAGGAGTGAAACAATGAATCCTCAAGTGGGTGATTTGAATATTTTTCCATGGGAGAAACCTCCTATTTATCAAAATATTGAGGATTTGGTTGTCTAATATATCCAATTATTAGTAATAGTATTTTATCCTCATATAGATTAGGTAACTATTTAATCCTAGTGATTCCATATGTATAATCCTCACACATTTTTAAAAGATAAATATCATGAAGAATCTGATGAGTTTATATATAAGATTGAGATGATATTTTATTTCCTCAAAACCCCCCAATACACTAAGGATAAATACATTACATTCAAGGTCAAGGTTTAGAGTTTGAAATTGATTGAATCCATGGTGTAACCCATGATTCTTTAGTACCTTTCCTAGAATGATTCCAATTATATGTTTACTAATAAGTATTTTCCTAAAATTTTTAAATCGGAAAACGTGATAGGGTTTTTGTATCATTAGTGGGACAATGAGACGATGATGTATTAGGCTGCTCAATTTTTCGAATAGTGTAGTTTATTCAAAAAATTATTATAAATAACACTAAAAAATGATCTAAATTTTGAAATTGGTATTTCCCATAACATAAATCAATGTTTTTTTATTGTTTCATACTTATTATATATAATTGTTTAATTAGGAACTGATGATGAAGATGGAACTAGATTGACTATCAAGAATTAATGGTGTTTCTTTTTCACTTATTTCTAGTGAATGTTTATTATTTGGATAAAAGTGAAAGAAATAAAGGACTGGTAAGGGAAGTAGTTGAAGTACTAGATGACCATCTCATTTTTTTCTTCATCTTCTAAATAGTGTAGAACACTTGTGTAAAACCTATATGGTATGGTAAGGAACTAAAAATTATCATGTTTGGAGGCTCTTAATGCTTCTCATGCATTTGAAAAATTGGGTTATCTTAAGATGTACTATTGAATACAATCTCAATAGGGAATACAACTATTTTATATGGATTTTAAATGATCCCAACTACAATTATATGGTTCTAAATGTATGGGTTCTCCAAATTATGATTATAGGGGAATAATTTAACAATATCATTGATATTATTAGTGATATAATAAATATCGATTCATTAGAAAGTCTAAAATACCACCAGAATTTGGAAAAATATTTGTAGTAAAGTTTACACCTAGAGAATTTAAATTTGAATCTTTTGTAGTTTGAGATATCATTATTGTTAGTTCATATAAGGTTGTTTATTTATTTTATATAAATTCCATTGAATCCTTATTACTTTTGGTGTAGTGGATATTTTGAATTTACCTTATGGGAATATGATTAATGTAAGGGATATCCCTACTCCTCTATAAAATAATGATGGGTTATTATTTAATTTTTATTTACATTTAATAACAATTTATGATGTTGAAATTGTTTGTGATTTCATATTCCATGAAATTTAATTATTAAATCCTATTTTTGGAATGTAATTGATGATCATGTTCAAAACTCATATTGATTACTATTATAAAATAGTGAATTTTTCTCCCTGTAATAAAATTTACCATATTTTTCAATGTACATGCGAGTCCTAGGAAAAGTTAATAATTGTATATTTTTCATGCTAGTTACTGTCACTTATTAAATGATATATTGATTCGAGCACAATAGTTAAACTTCCCCCTATAATATAGAAATTTTCTAAATTATTCCCTAAAGGTTTTTATATTTCTTCCACAAAAGTGGGGAGAATTATTCTTGATTGGCCTTATTTTAGGGTTTATTTATATATTTGTACCTTCTTATCCTATGTGTTATTTGGAATAAATGGGTGAATATTTAATTAAATGATATTGATGTTAAAGTTGTTATTCATATAATTGGGGAACCTTGTATAGATAAAATGTTATTGACATGAAAAATATAATAAGTTTACACATTTTCTGTTGATTATCAAATAATAAATCATGTCAATATAAAACTAAGTATCTTTGACCTACATTGATGATATTTTTAATCATTTTAAAGAATAAAATTATTTTCAAAAATTGGAATCTTCTCTCGGTACCATCAGTTGAGGGTTAAGTGGAATGAAATTATCTATAATACTTTTTAAAACAAATATAGGTATTTTAAGTTCCTGGTGATACCTTTCAGTTTAACGAATAATATAGTTTTTTAGGGAATTATTAAAGTAGATATTATGTAGATTTTTTGACACTTTTTTCATGGTTTTATGTAATACAGTCTTGTATACTCCATATCGAAGGAGGACCATGATCATCATCTAAGGATTGTGATGGGAATGATTAGATATCACTAATTATATGAAATATTCATGTAATGTAACTTCCTATCAAGGAATTTCATGGTTTCTAAGGGTTTATGAAGATCAGGTTTAGGGTAGGTCTCAAGGTTAAAGGGGATGAAAACCAATCAATTACCTTATTTATTTTAATGTGATTAAAAAATCATCATGTTTTTAAGAGAAAAACTATAAAATTTGGGTATTTATTCATATCCCAATAATCTCTCAAAAAAGAGGGTATAAGAAAGAATATGTCAAAATGGTTTCGAATATCTCTCAGGAATGGAAAAAATATTGGGGTATATCAGGTCATGACATGAATACAAAATTATCAGTCTAATAAATTTAAATGTACAAGCCTTTAAATCCAAAATCAAACTATATCAACAATAATATTAAAATGCATTTAAATTTCAAATAAGCAAGTAACATTTAAAATTACCTTTTATGCCTTTATTATTTATAATTATAATTAATCAAAAAAAATCTATAATTTAAAATATGTCAACTATTAAGGATGTCTTTGAAATAAGTTTATGGAAAAACTAGTGTAATCAGAGGCCATCACCCACACTTAATACAACACATGGTCCCCCATGTACAATACCAATGAAGAGGAAGGAATGTGGGGAAACAATTCCTGCAAGATGAGGGGAAGTAGTGGAATAAGTAAACCCAAATAGGAAAAGAAAAATAAATACTAAAAAATACCCCCACTCAAAAATAGATATTGCCAAGTCTTTACAGGGTACCTGTGACTAGAGATGGAATGGGAAAAGTAAAAGGTAGACATTCACAAGAGCACATCCCAAGCATAGCATACAATAGATATATGCATTGAAAATAAATGTGCTAAACACCAGTCATGGGGTCACGTCAGAAGAGTAAACTTCTGTAATAGGAGGATCAGGTAGTGAATGCTCAGCGGCAGCAGTGGAGGCCATAAGCTCAGGATCCATGCTCGAAAGAGGATCTATATCAGTCGTATCCTCAGGAGAATAACTCAAAGTTGGTAGCTCTACACGGATACTTGGTCCAGTAGTAGGAGTGGTAGTAGATTGGCCAATGGTGGAGAAGAAAACATAATCTGTTGCTAGAGCTGTAAACGACAGTGGAGCTGCGGAATAAGGTCCTTGAGTAGAGGTAGGAACGGGTGTTGGGGTAGGAGAAGGCCATGATGCTGAAGTAAAATCCCCATCATCTACTCAAGATGATCAAGACGAAGATCCCGAAAAACCTGGTGGTGCTCTACCATGTCTAGGCAGTGTTTTATGGGGTGGTCAAATGAGGTTGCAGATAGATGTGGGGTGACAAAAGGAATAGAATAACATGGAATGGTGGTAGAAAAAGAAGGAAGGATAGAAGAAGGAGGGTGGGGGTGGATCCTATGTAGCAGCACCAGTGGGTGCGGGTGGGTCATCCTTCACCCCTGTATGAGTAGGGGCATCCTACCCAAGCACAAAGTGCTCTCCTAGATTCTCGACAAACGTCATGCAGATAAGTATGAGTAAGTCCATACGCTAAGGATAACCCAAGTGATCGTGAGGGAGAGATGGCTCAAAAACTCCAAAACAATGTGCCAAATGGGTGGCATAGAACTCTCCATTCATGTTTCCCAAATGTCCATGGATCATAGAATTAAATTAAAAGGTGGAATGATAGGGGAGGTCAGGGTACTATTGTTGAATGATACAGGTAATAAGATCCATGTCTCATCATGACACAACACTCATATCCTTGTGAAGAAGAAAAAGAATGGTGCTAAAGCATCACTTAAGGAAATGAAGATGAGATTTGATGATGAGCATGCTCTTCCGCAAGGTGGGGGTGTACCTGTGGTCGTGCCCAGCTATCTACTACCACATCACAATAGGATTAGAGCACTTGGGGTGTGTCAAAGTGGATACAAGAGGTGGGGTGGAAGGATGGGGGTAGAAGTCGCACCCTTGGTCAAAATCGGCCATATTAAGTGAATAAGGTGTTACCCCTAGCCCAAAAACGAACCGGGAGAGATGTATATATGGGAATCTGGTGATATGTGGGCCATTCGAACTCGAGGGTGGCCATGAAATTAAAAAATAAATTCCAGGAAGTAAGATTGATGACTTGAAAAGTATCCAGCATATGGGTATGGCCATGAATCCCCTAAAGATCCTCCTAAATTCCAAGGTGCTGCAACACCAAAATATCGAGGTAGAGTCATATCAACTAGACAGTGAGGTGGGAAAAGTGCCAAAATCGCTTTGCTATGGGATGGCCCTTAAGAAAACCCATGCAGGGATGTGGAGGAGGGTGGGCAGTTGTCAGTGCAGGTAGCAGAACTATAGGTGCCAAAGTAGATAATCCTGCTATAGAGGTAGGAGGTGGAGAAGTGGATACCTGAGTGGCCTGAGAGGGGTGGCCAGTAGATGGAGGTTCTGGCTTTGTGAGTTCCACCACTAGAGTGGATGGTTTCTCTGAGGGAAGGGAGCCGAAAGAATAAGTTGAAGCACCAGAGCTCTCAGCCATAGTGGATTGGGAAAAGGCCACCGCTAGAGGACCAAATGTAGAAGGGGCTATATGAACGGGCATATTAGTAAATGTGGCATATGGAGGCAGCATCAGGAGAGGAGGAAGAGCGGCCAATGTTGGGGGCTGAAAAACTAGAAATCCAAATCGGATCGCTCTGAAGGTAGAAGATGAATCCAATGATGAAGAGTCCACTCAACCTTAATAGTGGAAGTAGGCCGCTTTCCACTCACATGATCTCGATCATCCATACTTGGTTAGAAATGAAAACAACTCAAAAGAAGAGAAGAATAAGAATAAAATGTAAGAAAACTAAAATTTTAGTAGAAAACGATGTGTAGATCAAGGGTACATGACGTGTAGTAGGATCTGTATATGAAACTGCGTACCCTGGATAGACACGCTGCGACAACATGTGTCAGGAAAGAAGAAGGAAATAGAGTGTACTATAGTGTACATGGATTGTACCTCAATATGGTATGATGCATTTGTAAAGATCCAGATAGGGCTCGACGAGGGCAGGGGGAAATAGAAATACACACCGTGCGTGAAACCATGGGTTGCGAGGCGTGTAGACCGTCCACACGGTGTCCTCTAAAGTGTCAGAGGACATGGCGGGTACTGAAAGTACACACCATGTATCAGCCAAATGGTGAAAATCTTCCATGTGTGGCTGTGTACAGGAAGTACACGGTGTGTTTTCATTTCAAAATATGTGTATTTCATTGTAGCTGAATAGTCGATTGATCCACAAATCGACCAAAATGCTATGAAATCATGGAAAACAAGGGTGAGGAAGAGTGTACTTGGGCCGAGGATCAAAATTCATAAACAAACAGAAGTAACAACACATGAAATTGGAAGATTTAGAGGAGGAGGAGGTGATGGTGTCTAGAGGAAGAAAATGGGGAGGGAGGGGGTCGCGTGACATGGGCTCAAGATGGGTAGGGTGTGGCCTTTATAGCCCCGATACACAGCATTTAGTAGGACCCAAACACCGTGTATCACTATATTTTTATTAATAACACATATATAATATATTTTTAATAGTAAAATATATAATAATTAATATTAATAATATATATATATATATATATTATTTACTAAAAATAAAGCTATACACGTAATGTATCAGTATACTCATTGTGTGTTCTAAAATTGGAAAAAGAGAAGTACAACCTTTGGTCTGGTGCATGGGGCGAGGTTCGAACCGATGATCGGCTGATCCAAACGCAAGCCCTCAACCACTGGAGAAAAGTATGTACTACTACTCATGTTTATTAATTATATATATTTAATGTACATGTCCAATACTACAAAGGATAAAAAAATTCTTGGTGTGTGGGTTTTAATTTGAATAAAAGGGATGAAGCATGGAGATTATCCGAGTTCGAACCTGGGACTTTTAGATCTAGGGCCAAGACTCAACCAATCTACCAACTTTACCCATATATATGTTTTTATTTAAAAACAATTTAAATTATCATTGAAAACATGGCACACATGACGTCTATCGAAATACAAGTCATGTGGATTTATTAATATAAAGAATGATGGGAATGGGCCGGTTTTTAGGATTCAATCTCGGGTCTTTTGGGAACTGGTATACGACCATGGCCAACCGTTCCATCCCCATCATGGTTTTTCTTTTATTTATAAAACTTATATATTATCTTGTAAAAAAACACAAACTTCGTGTAACTAAACACGAGTATAAAAAGGATGAACCTTGTGTTGAAGGTAGGTATGGAGGGATTAAAACTGGTGATGGCATGGATAAACTCCAGTGACCTTACCATCGACACATGAATCATCCCTATTTATTAAGTAAGATAATCTATATATTTACAATATTAGGAATATAAACTAAAAATCTCAGTACATGCAGTTTGTATAGGTCGTATATGGCATGTAACATATGGGTTGCCTCCCAGAAAGTGCCTTTGTTTTAGATTGTTGGCATGACATACCTACCTTATATTACCTGAAATTAATGTGTACATATTACACACCATATACTCTATGTGATGATAATGTTTTAGGTGTTGTTCATTCACCATTAAAGGTTTCCCACATTCACAATCAATTTCCACTACACCGTGGTGGAAAACATTGAACACATGGAATGATCCTGACTATCGAGACCTCAACATTCCTAGAAACAATCTCCAATAAAAGTTGAAGAGAAATACATGATCACCAAGTTAGAAGGTTTTGTGGGAAATCATCTGGTCATGGATTTCTTGTGTCTTTTCTTTATACAATATAGTGTTATCATATTCCTCCCGTTAGATGTCATCAATCTCTATCAGCTAGAACTTACGCTTCTCTTCAAAAACTTTTAAATCAAAATTCAGTTCCTTGAATACCCAGTAGTCTTTATTCTCTATCTCCACTGGTAGGTGTCATGGCTTCCCATAAACAAGGTGGAACGGAGACATCCCTATAGGTGTCTTAAAGATGGTCGGGTATGGCCACAAGGCATCATCAAGCTTTTTGGACCAGTCCTTCCTTGAAGCTCCCACCATTTTCTCGAGGATCTATTTCAGATCATTATTTGATAATTACATCATTCCACTAGATTCGGTAGGATGATGTGTTCCCATATGATTCTTCACCCCATACTTAAGTAACACATTCTTCATTAACGCATTGTCAAAATGTGTTCCCCTATTGTTGATCAACACTTGAGGGATTTCAAATCTTATAAAGATGTTTTTCTTCTAAAATGCCACAAATACCTTGTTTGTGTCATGGGATATAGTAGTGGCTTCCACCCACAAAGATACATAGTCAACACAGAGAAGTATGTTAGAGTTCCCATATGATGGGGGAAATGGACCCATGAAGTCAATTCCCCAAACATCGAATATTTCTTCCTCTAGGATGGGTTTTGAGGCATCGTGGCTCATTGTCCCATATTAAAAGTCCTCTAACATCAATCACACCTGGTAATAATGTAATGAGCATCCTTGTGCATGGTAGGCCAAAACAATCCAAACTATATGAACTTCGTTATCATACAGTATGGGCCATGATGTCCTCCAACTGGTGAGGAGTGACAGAATTCAAAAAATCCTTGAAATTCATTCTCCGGAATGAAACGATGAATAATACCATCCCCACATGATCGAAATAGTAGAGGGTATTTCCAGAAGTACCTCTTGAAATCATATTGAAACAATTTCTTCTGCAGGTAAGTGAGATCGGGGTGAACTGCTCCGGTAACCAAATAATTTGAAATATCTATATACCATGTTCAAGGTGTTTCTTTTATCAATACAATTTTCTCATTTGTAAAGTCATCCATAATGTCTCAATCATCCTCCCTCCCCCAATTAGTTTGTTCTAGGTGGGAGAGGTGGTCACCAATAACGTTCTCACTACCCTTTTCGCAGATCTCCAAGTCGAACTCTTGAAGGATAAGCACCCAACAGATGAGTCTTGGTTTCACATACTTCTTGTTTAGAAAATACTTGAGTGCTGACTGGTTAGTATATACAATAACTTTGGATATCCCTAAATAATAACAAAACCAATCCAATGCAAACACCAGTGCAAGAATTTCTTTCTCTGTGGTAGTGTAGTTCAACAATGCTTCATTCAGTGTTCTGCTAGAAATTTAAATTGGCCGAAAGATGTGATCATGCTGTTTCCCCATTACTAAGCACACCAAATAATTTCTAGCATTACACATAACATAAAATTGTGCCTCCCAGTTTGGAGCAACCATCACTAGATCTTCCACCAGTCGTTGCTTAAAATTATGGAATGTTGTGGCACATGTCATATTAATCTCAAAGATGGAATCCATTGAGAGGATATTGGTGAGTGGTTGGGAAATCTACAAAAAGTCATTGAAAACCCATTTTTAGAAACTAGCATTCCCTAGAAATCTCTAGATGGATCTGACAGAAGATATAATGATAATATTTTAAATAACTTCTATCTTCACAGGATCAACATTTATCCCTTTCATAAAGGTCTTGTGGCCTAAGACAATACCACTATGCACCATAAAAGAATATTTTTCCTAGTTTGAAAGTAGGTTAGTGTTCTCAAACCTTTCCAAAATTAGATTCGGATTCCTCAAACAAGTGGTGAGGTATTTTCCTTATACAGTAAAATCTTCCATAATGACCTCTAGGATGTGTTTTTCCGTGTCATGGAATATTGACAACATACATGGTTGGAAGGTGGTAGGAGTATTTCACATCCAGAAAGACATTCTTTGATAAAAAACATACTGTATGGGAATGTGAAGGTGCTCTTTTCTTGATGTTTAGGGAAAATAGAGATTTTGATATATCCAGAATAACTATCCTGGAAGAAGTAAAACTCATGCCCTTCCAATCATTCCAGCATCTGATCCATGAAGCGCAGTGGGAAGTGTTCTTTCTATGCTTCATTTTTCAGCATCCAGTAGTCATCACGGACTCTCCAACTCATGAATATGTGTGTTAGTATTAGTTAATTTTTCTCATTGGGTACCACAGTGATACCCGCTTTTTGGGTACCACTTGCAGAGGACTCACCCATGGGATGTCTGAGATAGGGTATATGATTCTTGCATCTAATAATTTGATTACCTCTTTCTTCAAGAATATTTTCATTGGAGGGTTCAGTCCATGCTATAGTTTTCGAGAATACTTTACTCCTTCTTCAAGTAGCACATTATGGGTGAAAATGGTGCGACTAATTCCCATCATATCTGCAACTATCGATCCAATGGATTTATTTTATCTCTTTAAAACCTGCTGAAGTGCGTATTCTTGCTCTTGCAACAATGTTTTATTAAGTATAACTGGAAGTGTTTGTTGATCACCCAAATATCCATATTTTAGAGGTGAAGGGAGATGTTTTATCTCCTGTTAAGGTTCAATTAGGATTGAGGGCACAATTGGTTGCACCTCTGCTCACTCCAAAATGTCTGTAACAACTTTGTGTTTCTAGTAATGACCTACTTGGCCTTTGAGAAATTGAAACTCCTCTGGTGCATCATGGATATTTGTAAATAGTGGGTCATCAATGATAAAAAACATATCATACCATCTTACTTGTAGATGAAGTGATTGTCCATTGTTGTTACCGCATAACAGTCCTCATGTTCCAATAGTGATTCCTACATGACAGCCTTGAGGATGTTGTAGGAGACTCTTTCATCACCTACTTTGGTAGATCAGTTCTCCTTGGTGTACATCAATTAATGCCCTACCAGTGTTCAAGAAATGCCTTCCTAGAATCAAAGGCTCCTCCACTTCTTCCTTTGTGTCAAAAAAAATGAATTTAGCATGAAGAATTAACCTTCTAACCTTCACCAGCACATTCTTGAGTAGCCCCTTGGGATATTACATGGAGATATCTTCTAGTTGGAGGTCCACTCATGTGTGTTTGAGATCATTGAGCCCCATCTTCTTCAAAACTCTGAAGGGAATAAAGTTAACGTTGGCGTTTAAGTCACAGAGATCCTTACCAAACTCATTGGATCCAATGGTACATGGGATTGTAAAACTACCTTGATCATGGAGTTTTGGAGGAAGCGAGTGTTGTACCAATACCGAGCATTCCTTATTTAGTGAAATGGTTCCCATATCTTCCATATTTCTTTTGTTTGATAGAATCTACTTCATTAAATTTGTTTACATGAACATCTAAGTTAAATATTTTTCAAAAGGTATGGTAATGTGATTCTTGCAGAATACCTCCTTGAATTTACCAAACTGGGGATCCAGCTTCCATTTTCTTATCCTCTCTGGAAAAGGAAAGGCGGGCTAAAAAGGATTGACTACCTATTTTCCCATACCATTTTAGGACTCCTTATCTTTTAATGGTTCTTTTAATGAGGAGGGGACCTTCATTGTGGTTTCTTCAGGTGAAGAGGTTGAAGTTTGAGCTAGATTTATAGGCTTACCTTTCTTTGTAGTTGGTGTTTGAGGTAGATCGTTCCCACTTCATAAGGTGACTGCATGGGACTCTTGTCGTGGGTTCTTCTCAGTGTTACCTGGTAGTGTACCAGGTTTCAATGAGGAGAGTTGATTGTAAAGTTTCCCAATTTTATTTTCCAACCATTGAATGGAATATTTGTAGTCTGTAAATCGAGTTTCAATAGTGGTGATAAACTTTGTCAACATTTCTGCAAGTTTTGATGGGGGTTCTGGATGAGTTTGTTTTGCAGGTGGTGGGGGTGGTGGCTGCCTTGGTGGTTATGGGTGAAGATTTTGGTACCCTTTCAGCTCGTTAGTCCCATGTTTTTGCTTTCATGGATATTGGTTTTGGTACTATTGTTGACCATAACCATGTGGTCTCTGGGGTGGAAGATTTTTTTGTTTCTATTAGTAACCAATGTTCATATGTTCTCTTCATGCGGGGTTCTGGTACTGAGGGTACATATTCGGCCCTCATTTCTAAGAAACATAGATCACCTCCCTTGTTTAAGGGCTGACAGTTGACCCCGATCATTCACCAATGATGTGGTTTTCAACACATTCACTGCATGTAGGATGTTTTTATACTAGTAATTGGGATGCGTTCTTCAGTTTCAATGCATAAATCTTCTTGGACCCCACATCCAATTGATCAGAAAGCATCGTGGTGGCATCGATGTTTTTCATTCCTCATGTATGAGTTCCCCGCTCCAAGTTCCACTAGAAGCTGTCAGCTAAAATGTCTTCTAAGAGGTCAAATCGTTCCTTCGTAGATTTTCAGATTATTGTTCCTCCAATAGCAGAATCTTCCATGAATATAGTGTTTATGGTCAGGCCACCATAGAATATTTGTACCTACATCCAAAGCAGATGTCTATGGTGAGGAAATTTGTGTAGCATTTCTTTTATGTGCTCCTAGGACTCGTATAAGGATTCCGAGTCATGCTGCTAGAAGTTGTGGATTTTGTTCCGCAGGTCCACCATATTCGATGGTTGGAAGTGTTTGGATGAGAATGCTTGGGCTATCACCTCCTAGGTGATGATGGACCATTTAGGCAGTACCTTGATCTAGTATTTCACCTTATCTCTTAATTATAATGGGAAGAGGTGAAGATGTATGAAATATTTTTACACTCCATGGTAACGAAAGGTGTCACCAATCTCAAGGAAGTTGGAGAGATGAGCTTTCATGTCATCACTTGTTAAACTAATGAATTGCATTGTGTTTTAGATTAGCTGCATAATGGACGGAGTGATTTCGAAGTATTAGACCTACATCTGTGGTCGTAAAATTATTGTATCCTCTCTTTGGTTAGAGGGGAGTCTATACTCTATAACTGTTCACCACGGGGGCACTTGTTCTCAAGGGGGAAGGGGCACAAATTGTTGCTCTGGATAAAAATAAGGCCCCTAACCTGGCATCAGGTATGGAAATCGCTCTGGTTTAAATAGTTGAAGATGTTTCCAACCATACCCTAGAACAAATGGGTATAGTTACCATTGTTGGTTCTGGAATTAATCTAGTCCAAACGATTGTCCAACTCCTGGGAGAGTAGTTGGATCACACTCTTCTATATTCTCCATGGGTGAGTTTTGGTTGTGCTCATCCACAAGTGTAAGTCGTTGACTAAAAAGTGTCTGTTCGATCTCTAATTCGATGGGAAAAGGCTCTGATGACACAGTGCTCTTGGAACGAGTGATGTGGAAACTCACACACCTATGAACCTGCACAATTATTAACACACCAAGGGTAAAAGAGAAAGAAAAAAAGTAATAAAAATACAAAGCAGAGTAAGAAAATAATTTTTTTATTTTTTTAATTTTTATTTTCACAAATATTTATTAAAACTTGATTGAAACAAAAACAATATTAACTTATAATCCCCGAAAATAGTGAAAAAATTTGGTATCATTTCTTCCAAAGAGTTATTTTTGAAAATCTAAATAAAATTACCCTATCAAGTATAGTACCAATAAGGGGTCGATCCATAGGGAAAGTGATTTATTTTTGTTTTGTTTATCTAGTTTGTTTTTTATTTAGTGAAGTTTACTAAAATTAAAAGTCGATTGTTTTGGTGTTTTAATAAGAAGGTGATTGGTTTACAATATCTTAAGAAATTACATGAAAGATAAAGAAAAACACAATGATTTGGTTAGAAGAACATGTAGAGAGAAATGAATCAGGGTTGTGGATTTTAAAGGTTTTTATTAAATAAATTTTCTTATGAGGTTGTGTTTTTCATGATAATTCAAAACTCTAGTTTAATAATGTAACAGAACCCCCTTGATCTGGTGAGTTATGTTTAAATCAATAGAAACCAATTCCTTAGTCTAGAAATTTATTTCTCTTAATTATATTTAGTTCATGCCTTTTTGAGACGACTAAAACACCCAATGTTCATGGATGTTTTAAATTGTAATTACCTAAATATATCTACAAATATCATTATTGTTCTGATACATGGTTTATGGTGATATATAGAAAGAGATAATAAGGAATTATAAGAGAGAAGAATGAATAAAAATATTACAATATCTATATTGAAAAATTCCAACATATACATTTCCACAACCCCAACACATAGGGAATTAACCTAGTCATGGAGTATCTAGTAACTATATAACTCTCAATACCTGAATTTATCCTCTCGAAAGTATTGGAGCGAAGTTTATAGGGAAGGTGGCATGGAAGCACCTTCTCTCCTCTCTTCTCCCCTATTCCTTCTCTCTTTTCATTCCTTCTTGGCCATCTCTAGAGTGATCCCCCTTGGAATATATCAAAATGGATGAATCTGAATAACTCCCAAACATGAATTTCCTACCACCTATTTATAGGTTTTAGAAGTACATGGTGTGTACCCTAAAGTACATGACATGTACCCTGGTCAATGTGGTTTGGCCGTCTTTTCTCTACCGGTAGGTGAGCTAACATGTTCTCTTTGACTTTGAACATGGCTCTTCCGGATAGGTGGAGGTACACGTCATGTAGCACGACCCCACACACAATGTAAGAACATTTATCGGCCAACAACCACTTCTAGAATGGCCACACGACATGTATAAGGAATGTACATGGTGTGTATGATTTGGTCGGCAACATGGGAATGTATCTACTCTGGTAGATTTGTGTCTGGGTCAAAAAGTACACAGAGTGTAAAAAGAGTACACGTTGTGTATATTTATATTTTTCTCCGGATCAGCCCTGAATTTTACTTTTGGATGGAAACGTCTTGAAAATTATTATAATCACCAAAATAAAGTATTATACCCATAAAACCAAAGATATTTAGTGAAAAAAAGTTTTTATGCTAAATAAAGTGTATGAAAAGGTACTCAAAAATTGGGTACATCACTTATCATTTAGAATTTCAATGTTAAACACCCATAATTATCCTTAATCTTATAAATAAATCTTAATAAATGGTTTGGTAAAAATATCCACCATTTTCAGCTTTATTAAAACATACTCTATATTAAAGAATAATTTTACCACCTTCTCCTTGAAAAAATGGTAGATTATATAATTTACATCAATAAAGAATATCAAATTTTATTTCCCAAAATATTTATGCAACATTTATTATCACAACCCCCCAAAAAATAGTATTAACCAAAAAATCCACTTTTTGTATATTCACATAAATTTGTTGATTTGTTTTTTGGATGGAAGAAAGATATTTTTATTTCAATATTCATAGGGTAATCGGATTATGCTTATTTATATTTCATGTAACATAACTTTCACCCAAGAAAAACCCTTCACCAGAAATGGAATTTTTATTATTAAAAATTCCATCCAAATACACATTAGCATAACAAAATAGATCAATATTTCCTTCTATATTATAATTTAATTCATAGTTTATAACAACTATAATGTAATGTATAATCATTTTTATAGATTTTAAATGAGATTCCTTAGGTTTACTTTGATACCTCACACATAGTATTAAAATATAGACAACAAATAGTTACAAATATTCTAAATAGAGAAAATGTCCAATATGATTTTGAACTTATTTTGATTAACCTCCTTTCTATATTATTCTTTTGAAATCTTAGTTTCCACTAAAATTTAGGTACAAATCAACTTTGTATGATCTATTAAAAACATTATTAAAATTTATTTAGAATAATTTTATTGATAAATAAAAATGTGGTCCTTGTATTTTAGTATTTTAATTCTATAGATAAAATTATTTTCTCACAACATTGACATATCAAACATACCCTTTATTTTATTGCATAATTCCTGGTTGAAATATTATCTAGTTCTATTAATTTTAACATCATGGACATAGATGATGAAAATATGAAAGACTTGTTACTTTATTTGATATAGAGGCTGTAATCCACTCATCATCTTTTAAATTATAGGTTCTTAAAGTATGAGTCAGGATATAAATACCACGATCTCAAAAAAAAATTACTAATATAATTATTTACTTCACTCGAACACAACTCTTTTATCATTTTCAATCACAAGTCATTCTAGTTTCTTAAATACACCTCCTTTAAAGTTCACCATTGAGAATAGATGATTTGATATCTATTTTTAAAATATTTTTTCTCTTTTAAAAAGTAACATAAAGAGATATAATTATTTTTTTATTCTTAAACTACAAATAATTATTCATCAAATTCAGTGACATGAATATGATAAAAACTTTTTTCTTATATATCATCCCTTTTTTTCTCAACACATGACCTTTGTAAAAACATTATTATTTTTCAGATTTGGTACCAACTCCAAAGATTTTTCTTCTAAATCTAAAACAAATTCTCATTAATGGAATAAATTCACTCCTGATTTTTCAAAGTATCAACCACATTTATTTAGTTTAACTTGATAAATTAATGAGTTGTGTGATATTTTCCTCAAATATTCCATAGTTTATACCAATTTTAATATAATTTTCAATGATTTTTAGACCTCTATTTGGTTTCTTATCATTTTATGAACTGAATATTTTAGTTATTAATCACTATAAAGGGTTGAGTTGATATATTATTCGTTCCCTTTTAATAAATCTTCCATAGATATCTAATTTTATATTTTTTGTCCTGTCAATTATTCTTCATCATCATCCACATAAAATAGTGTTCCTTTCTATTTATACCCATAAAATGAGAATTCATAAACCTTTTCATATGAAACAAAATCAAAATTCCTGGATTACTTATTAGAATATAAATTTCTTCTTCTTTTTGAAGTCATCCAAGAAAAATAACTTCAACTCTGCTCTACCAAAACAAGGTCATATATGTACCCTAAATTTCATGATGCAAGGGGTACACATACTTTTAGATACATTAATAATCAATAGTTTTTGTAACATTCATCATATAAAGATATATCATTGTTCAAAAGATACAGTCATAAATTTTTAATATGTACCATAGTTCCAATCCCTTAACTATAAAATAAATGAGTGGTATTATGTCCCACTAACATAGTTCAATACATCTAAGCCAAAATTTGTTTATTTCTCTGAGTAAAACAATTTAATTATAGATAATATAGTAAAATGTAATCATGATGAATAGTATATTTCTCTAAATAATCCTTTTACATTACACTCTGGTATTCTACTATTTTATTTGAATGGACCCACTTTAAAAATTAATAAAATTAATTTTTCTATACTACACATAAAAATCTTAGACCTCTTCAGTGATTATAATTGTTTATTTATAAACATGATACATGTTTCTCGATTAAAGTTATCAATGAATAAAAATCATCCATTTATTTTTCCCTATTTTTTCCATACATATCTAAATGCATAACTTATAATGGATGATTTATTTTAATCTTTACTCTTTTATATGAGGAATTAAAAATCATAACCTTTATACAGGTAGTAATTTCACATTTATTTTTTATATTAATCAATGGTGCATCATGATAATTTTCTCATTAATTTTACTTTTTCATTCACTTTTGATCAATGTAGTCAAGTCGTTGATTCCACAAATAATCATACATTAAGATAAAATAATATGAATTTTTAACATATTTTTATTGAAATAGGTTTCCTTTTATCCATATCCCCTGATTCATAAAACATTAATCCATAAATATCATTTCCACACATGAATACATACAAAATATCATATCATCTCCTTTATCACATTGTTTAGAAACACATAGAATATTATGTTTCGACCCATTATTAAAGAGACTACTCTTTAACTTCAAGTTATTATCTATCATTTTGTCATATAAAAAAAATTATTTTATGTTTTTAATTGTAAAAAAATGTGATTGATCTCGTTATAAACTTTTAAAAGTATTTATGAAATCTAATGTCACCTTTTATATGTGATGAACATCCACTATTGAGAATCTATGGGTGTTTCTTTTGATATTATTTAAATGAAAATTCTTAACAGAATAGATATCTACATTCCGATTTCTTACTCATTTATAAAATGTTTGAGTATTTTCTATTCTTAATTATGATGAAAAATTTATTATATATTCTTCATCAAAGTGAACTAACTAAAGTCATCTTCTAAAAACTTCATTTAGAACTCAAAACTAATTCATTACTTACGCATTTGAAATTATTTTTCTTTTTGAACTTATCTTATAGAGTGTCTTGTTTCCCCTAAATTTTTATATTACAAAACTTCTCAAAAAAATTAATATATTTAATTAATATTTAGATTAATTGACTAATTATTGTATCAAAATAACACACATATAATCCAAAGAAATTTGAATATTCTAGCATGGACAACTTGTTGTACAGACTATGAAACTTCCTTTCATTCATTATTTTGAACCCTTATTTGTCCCATATTTGTAGATAATTTTTATTTAGTTTTACTTAAATATTTCCCATCATGATAAACTTAATTATTGAACATTATTTTTCAAATTTATATTAAATTTTAACTTTAATCCACCACTTCCATATTTTTTTTAAATTATAAAATTCAACTTGTGAGGAAACATTTTTCTTTTCCATTATCCTATATTTACTTTTATCCTTAATATCCTTACATTTATTACTTTTTAATATATATGTTGATATTTTTAATTATTTGAGTGATCATTAACAATATTATACATTTTACTAATCATATCATTTCTCTTCAAACATTTACCCTACTTCATGCACAAATATTTTAAAATCAAACTTTATCTTCCTTAGATGATCTTCATATAATAACACCTTTTAATATAAAGAAAAAATTTCGTGTATTTTTACTTAATAATATCATTCAATTCATAATTAATCTTAATTTTATTGAAAATAGATACACTTATACATCCCACTTATTTCAATAACTATAACTCTCTTTCTCCTTCAACTTTTTCTACCACATTTATCACTTGAAGTAACTTAGAAAACATATTTTTCTACTTATGTAGTTTAAAAGTTTTAAGGATTACCACATTTAGTTCATGATTTATTAAAAATTAATTATCTATTTATTTTAAATATCCTTCACTATAAAAATTTTATTTATTCACCTTAGAAATAAACTATTTCTAACCATGATCACTTTTGTAAAAATATTCTTCACTTTCACAATCATCAAACTCATTATCCTCTATCTTAAAAAATAAATCTTTTTATAAATATATGAATTGTTTATATTTTATATATAGGGACTATAGTTATTGATGAAGTTTTAATACTTCTTTCTATAAAACTTATTTGGTCAAATATCATCATCTTCACTCTCTTTTTTCCTTTAATTTTTTTAAAAATCCCAATTATTCTAAAACTCAACCACATAAAAGGTAAATTACCATAGTATATACCTTTTACTTTTTGGAAACTTATTTTGATAAGATGAATGATTCATCCAAAATTAATACTAATATCCCTATCATATTTCAAATCATCATCTTTTTCCTTGACCTCCTTGAAAGCCTTATAATTTTTTATGCTTGAAAGATTTTTCCTTCTCAAATTTACTTATCTTCTTTAAATAATCACCTTTTTGTTGTTTATATGGAACTAACAAAATATGTATATCATCCAGTGTAAGTTTTTTTATTTAATAATATTTAACAGATAAAACTTTTTAATAAAACCTATCTTTAAAAATGCTATGTAACTTCTTGGATATAATTTAGTCCTCTAGAGTTTTGCTAAAACCACTTATAAAAATAAAAAACTCATTAAATATAGTAAATAAATCATCCACTAATTATCCATAAATATTATAAATGTCTTTAAATTGGTTATCCTATATTTGATGTTTTTTCTCCTTCACCATGACATTCTATTTATTAATATTTCACAGATTCTCCCAAATACATTTTATTTTGATGATTCGCATGGATATTACAAAATCCTTTTCTAATAGTTATTTTAATGTATCATTAATGTTGGATCCAGGATACAATAGTACCTTTTTTTGATAAGTATAAAAAATTATTATTTAATTTGTATGAAAATAATTTTTTTGTAATAATTTTTTTAGGTTATTTAGAGTTTACTCAATATTTATGTTTTATTCTATATTTGAAGGAATTAACCATGTGATGGAATCCTAAACTTTGACAAACCCATTGTTTCATATGTTAGAGGTTAATTTTAAAAACATAATATAAAATATTTCACATTATAATCCTATATTTATGAAATTTATTGGCTTGAATATTTCATTTTGAATTCACTTATAGACTAACATGGAAATATTTATTATAATTATTTCTGAATATATTTGGGTGAATTTTTTATTATAGTATGGATGAATCATTGTCGATTTTTTTTGTATATGAATTCATGTATTGAAGTTAAATATATAGGTATAATATACTATATAATAAGCTATCATAATATCAATAATTATTCTATAAATAATTCAACACAACACAAGTAGAGTCGCAATTGTAGAGGTTGAGCCCAGGATATTTTAGCATGATAAAAGAGTCTCAAGGGTTAATGTGAGCATAAATTTAGTTCCATTATCTCAATAAAATATATGTTGATAAAACATGTACTCTCAAAGAGCTAAATGAGATTACTTGATTATATAAAAGGTCCATAGAGATATTTTTAGGGACTATAATATCGATCCAAAATGATCTTAGGTTCAACATTGTGTTCAACATTGATGTTACTATGTACAATCATATACCACCATGATACTATTCAATATGGAGAATGCAGTATGAGAATATACATGAAAAATACATCTTTAGTAGAATTCATTTCACTGTGATAATTTATTATAAGGTTGTCAATAACATATTATTATGTTGTTCCATAGGAATATGTTAGATCGTTAACATGTTGTGAATCCAAGACATATGAATTGAATGTACCAATAGTTACTAGTGATTTTAAAACCATAAAGGATTGAAATGTTCAGTCTATAACATGGAAAAATCATATAATTTTTATAAATATCATCACGCAGGTTTATCTATAAAATAATTATGAATTTAATGAGATTGATATATAAATCATTTACTAATTATGATCACACAATTGAACATATTCTTTATACTATGAACATATTATAATTTTTTTTCAAATAGATTATGTTGTGACAACATTATAAGATTTATCATTTTAATTTATTTATTTTATATATTGTGAATTAATTGTATTTTTGTTTATGATTTTCCCTATAAATAACAACATGTACTAGTTATACCTCCATAAACGGTATGTGTTATATTTGTTTTTTTACCTAACAAAATGGAAAAAGTTGTTCTAGTTTTACCTCAATTAGAAAAGACAATTTGTAATTGTATTATAAATCCCAAGAAAAATTAATGTTATAGTATGATCAATACCCCTTGATAAGTATATAGTCTATCAAGAGTAGACATATATTCATTTTAACCAAACTAATATAAAAATTTTGTTTCTATATATTACTTTATTTTTGGATTTAAATTTTAATTTATAACTATTTACACCCATCTGTAATACTAACCATTATATAATCTTATAAAACAGTTAGCATAAAATCTTTTTCTCTTTTTCATATATTTATTATCATTAAACATACCCTAGACTGAAAAGGTAAAAGGGTAATATAATTTTATATGGATGTTAAAAAATAAAATAGTGAATGGGTTTTATAGAAGCTTGTTTCTTTGATGGTAATGAAAATAGTTACTTACAAACGAGAATAGAGCCATATCTCAAGAACATTAGAATTAAACACTATTATTAAATGGTAAAACCACACAAATTACATAAGATTGATTTTTATACACTCAATGGTAATTATGAAACTAAGTATGTTCTATATTATAAGATCATAAATATAATTTAGTGATGGTTTTTTTATATATTTATATATATTATTTAAGTTTTAGAAGGAAAATAAATTAAAAGAATACCTAGAGGATACATACATTAGTGAGTGAATTTTTGGGAACACTTATATTTAATTTAAACCCTAGATAAATAATTATATTTATGATGTTCTAGGTATATTAAAAAAATATAACTCTACAGAGCTCTCTGTATAACTAAAAGGTGAGTCCAGACTAAATTTTACACAAGGTCATGCTTAGAGTGCTATTTTTTATCATTACCCATATCTCATGGGGACATATTATAAATGAATAAAAAATGTTTTAACTAGATATTTCAAATACTTTTATCAAAAAGAACAATTATAATAACATAATTAATGAGTTTAATTAATAGATTCAATAGTTCATGGATGATACTCATAAGAATAAAGGTATCATGGGATGTATTATACAATGGGTATAGAATAATGTGTATATCACATTGAATAGGATTGATTTTTAGTTTTAATACTAATTAAAAAATATTTCCTAACTGAAGGAGTAAGTAACTCAAATTAGGATGTTCATCTATTCCCAATATAAAGTTATCTAGATTAGTGTGTCTATTATAATATTCATAAATAAATAGATAAGTATTAAGGAATATGAACATTAGATTATATTATTAGGTTATGTAAGTTTAAGAAGAAGCAGTGAAGAAGACATAATAAAATAAAACACAATTAGTTCACACTAAGGGGTTTTAAAATTATACACTTACTCAAAAGATAAAAGATTTAAGTATAAATGAAGGTTTATATGAAAAAGTAAAAAGTCAATGTAAACATTTTTAGGATTTTTAAATTGTTATGGAAGTGAATATAAATGGAGAATCAATGAAGGATATATATGAAAAAAGAAACACAACTTTTCACTATAAAATCAAGAAAGAAACACTATTGTGACATCTCAATTAGACAGAGTCTCTGTACACAATTGGTCAACACCTAGGGTAAATATCTTTTGAGTAAGAAGAGTCTAAATTTTTTATTATTCTAGTGTGTGATGGGGAGGATTGTTTTTTTCTAACTCAATAGAACCTTGATTCAAGTGGTTATCTAATTACATCAATATTGGGTTCATATTCACCATTGGTTATCACTAAAATACGTACTTCACAATCCATTACACACAAAGTGGTAACTTCCTTATATATTGGATTATATAAATCGTATTTGGTTGATAAAATTTAATAGTCCATTGAGGGAATAAAAAAGATATCTTTAGAATGTTTTACTCAGTATGTGGATGTTCGCATATAAAACATATCTACTTTTGTAGAAACTATTAATGAGGAATCTCTATATATTGTGGAAGATAAGAAATATATAGACAGAGAGAGAGAAATCTAATCAAGGATTATCCATTGGTGGATAAATAATAGAATTTCAAATAAGACCATAAAGATAATGTTTTTACTGTAGTTGAATATTTATAGAAACCTATTGTGGAATTGGTTGTCGTAGAGGAATTAAACACTTCAATTACAATACCTTTTAATATATAAAAAATAAATACTGTTTTTATTCTAAACAAAAATGAAAATTAAGGACACAAATAATCGAGTCTGAATTAGATAAAGTTGTATCCTTATCTTTTTATTCATTTTAATAGTTCAGATCTAATACTTACCACCTAATATGAAGTTAAATCACTTTTGGTTTTAACTATCTTGTTTATTTTGTTTTTTCTGTTAAGTCCAAATAGGGAGAAGGTTATTATTAGATAATTTTAGTTTGAATTCATGTTTATATAGGGAGTTACTATACTAGTTATTATCTATTATTTATAACATTTTATTGGTTTATATCATTTTCATTCATTAATGATGTTGTTATTATCAAAAGGAAAATATAGGTGGGTCCATGATTTAATAATGACATTATTTTGATAATTATAACTTTTTATTGTTGAATTTATATACTAATATTGTTTAATATTAATTATTTTATCTAATTTTTCAATAGTTTACACTACATTTATGGTTTATAATAAATTTTAGTGAACAAAACATGCGTTGTAAGTATAAACTATATCAGACCCAATGTAAGACTATATTGACCCAATGAAATAATATTTTTTATTCTAGATTTTGATCCAAGGATAATTTAAAATGAGAACAATGTATCAAGGGTTAATGACATAGAGAATTAACATGAATGTATTTCTTATCATCCGATGCAAGATACATTGATAAAAATATATATATTCTCAAATAGTTTCATGAGACTACACTATCACGCAAATTAGTTGAGTAGAGTTATTACAATACTTTTTAATTGAATTAAAATATTATTAAATTCAACAACATATTTAGTGTCAATGATCTAATATACTATTAAGTAACACCATTAAACTATATGATGTGTATACCCAAATATATGAAAGAATATTTATAATTAGTTAATAAAATGTTATGTAAAGTACTAACATATTATTCGGTTATAATTAACATTTTGTTAATATATTATATAGTATTATATTAGAGCCACAATATATTATGAATCTAGGACATAAAAATTAAAGGCACCAATATTTACTTCTTGATTTAAAAACCATGGGGGACAAAACCACTGAATTAAGAAAATTGAAAAGGTTATGGGTTTAGTGGGAAAAATATTACAAAAAATTATCTATAAAATAATACAAAAGGGAAATAGATCAATATAAAAAAGATTTATGATTTGAGTTCACACTGTGACACTATTGAACTACTTACCGATACATATGTACTGAAAATATTTGTTGAAAGAGATCATGTTATTATAATTATTAAATATTAATCATTATAATATAGTTATATATTTCTATTTCATAATTAATTTAATTAATTCAATGTCATTTAACCATATTTTGGTTCATTATTTTCCTAAAAAAAGCACGACTTGTTCTAATTATACAACTATATAAAGTGATGAATTTAGTTCCATCACTTCACCAAAAGGATGGAGTCTCTCTAGTTTTTAATCCATTATATAATACTAATTTTAATCATGTTAAGACTCCTCCATAATTTTAATTTAATGTTTTATACACACTTTTAAGGAGTAGAAGGGTTGTGAAGGGTAAACATAGGATCATTTGAACTGAACTACTATAAAAATACTTTGTTTTTTTTACTTACCTTTTGGATTTAAATTTCAATTTACAACTATTCACCCTACTCTATTGTCTACTATAAATTATATCATCTTGGAAAAATAATTATTTGCATGACCATTAATGTCAATATTCTTCTTATTAGCTAGAGTCATCACTAAACCTTCCACTAGAGAAGTAAATATTTGGTTATAATGTTGATAATGCCCGTACATAACTAGTGAATGTATGATAATATTATTTCTATATAAATATTTTTTGTTCTCCCATCAAATATGGGATCTCAATTGATATTAAATAAAATTATATGATTTATGAAGGATATAAAAATTCATATTCAATAATAATAAAAAATCAAAATAAATTTAACCTACCAACTTCACCCAACATTTATGTCATTGAAGGAAATATATTTATCCAATACCAATTACATAATTCATTTCCACCAATTGTAGTGAGGACACACAAAAGTATTCATTACGGGTGGTAAATCATCAAATTAATATCTTTTATTATTCTTCACCAGTAAACCTTCATCGCCAGTTAGGATGATAATGAGCAATATTTCACCAATTTTCTTCTTCAACTTTGAATCCTTTTTATTTTTATTTATTTAGTTCAATTGTTTCATTTAAAAATCAATAAAAAATGACAATATAAGGATTTATAATTTTTACCATTCAAAATAAATAGCTACATCCATAGAATGTTATGGTATCATTTTTATACCACATAATCCATTTAAATCAATAATTGAATTACAATAAGGAGTGATTATCATTGAAACTCATGGGTATGCGATTTTTGACCAAAAATTGTGATGTGAATCCCAACTCAATCAAGCTAAGTATTTTTTAAAATTTCAACAAGTATCTTTTATCATTAATAATAATCTCTAAATTTTCTACCAATAGAGTTTCACTATGTCTTATTCAATATGAATAGAAAAACACTGAAATTTAGTGACCAAATAATTATTATATATCACCCAATATATTACTTATTATTTTATTAAGATATGTTAAAATAATTTTGAATTAGTTTTCATCAAACAATAATAAAAAACTCTACGACTCACTATATAACCAACGTATTCCATCTTCTTCATATAAATTCTTTGATCATAACTATTTAAGGATTATTCTTACATAAATATATAAAAATAAATACCTAGTATTCTTCTTGAGAATATATTTATATTTTATTCCTTATTCCTATCATAACTCTCCTTTGACTTAAATAGAAAAAACAATACTTTTGGATACCTTGTTTAAGGGTCACTGACACTATTTAAAATTTTATAAACTCATGGGAATGTAGTACAATGGATGACTATAGGGATCATTCTTTAAAGGGTGTAATTTAGTATCATCTGCTTAAATCTTTTCATTTTTAATATTCGTTTATTTTAAAATATTAATTGTTTTTATGTTTTAAAAAAACATTTTTAAATAATGAGGATGATTATTTAGAATAAAGAAGTACAAATTCAAATGAAGAGAATGAAAAGAGATGTAATAAAGTGGATAAAATGTGATATATGGATCAAAATAAATTTATAAATAAAAAATTTATTTCAAAGGAGTTCTATTGTATAATTAATTTATAATTTTTCTTGAATTTACTATATTTATTTTATGCATACTATGTTAATCGAGTGTGTAATATATCATTTCACCTAACCATCTCAATCAATAAAAATGATAACAACTGATCCATGGGATAACTCCTAGATCAAAGTGGGTTCTTCCAACAAGTACCCTAATGTCTCATTGACACCATTTTAAAATTACATAACACATCTATATTTACAATTTCGTATATTGAGATAATAATAAAACGATGATTTTTAATGAATGAGGATTATGTAGAAGAATTCAACAGGTTGAGAGTCATGAGTTACCACATAACTCAAATCCACAAATGGTAACATAGAGTTCACATGAGAAATTAAACAATTTATATAATTTTAAACTCAAAATACATTCCCATATTCCCTCCCTAGAATTATAATTCTTGTCATACCTTTATGATAGAGGAGGGAGATCATGACCACAAGAGAGAAGAAGATGAATATTCAATACAAGAGGTGAGAATTCCATATATATAAATTAAAATTAAAAAGAATAAAATAAATAATTACAATGTATTAGAGAATATAATTCACTTTAATATATGATAAAATAAAACAAAATAAAAATAAATAAATATTACTTTAATTAGATACTACCAAATCTTCTAAAAACCAAACTCTTATAACAACGGCATCAGAAACTTTTTATATCATTTATATAAATCCATCAAGAATTCATTTATTTATAGTATAGATCCATATAAGAATATTATGGTGGTAGTATTTCTCCAAATTTCATGCTTATGGGATCTTCTTCTCAATATAGGTATCATCTATGATATATTATCATATCATTATAATGACCTAAACATGGTATTTTAATATGTGACAGTAAATGATGATCATGTATGAGTAGGGGAGATTGGAATATTTAAAACATTTAAATGGCCTCCATATAGTAGGTTAGGTGATACCTTTCCTTTATTTGTCTTTTACTATATTCTTTGATCATTCTTAGTGAATCCAAAACATTGGTTTTTCATATTTGATTAATCATTCTATGTTTCTTAATATGTCAATAATATAACTTAGTATAGTTTTCCCATTAGATTTGTTCGATAATCTAGTCACATGATGTAATATTCCTCAATTAAAAAAGGTAAAATATAGTGTGTTACTTCCCTTGAAATTATTTATAACAACAATTTCATGCTCTAGAGATACTTTTACATATCCTTTCTAGATGATGAGTTACTTTTTTTTATAAGAATAATTTATTCATAAATTATAAAGGAAATTTCCTAGTTATTGTTATGCATCTCAAGTGCTACCTAGGTTAATATTTCATAATTTATCCTTAAATTATCTCCACATAAACTGATTATTCCAACATATAAATCTCTTAGATGAGTTATATTAAGGAAATTATCTTTTCAATTCTACAACTTGATTTAAAATATAATGAGAAAAATAATTTTTTCCATTTTAGTCTTATATAATTGGTTACAAACCAGATCACTATTACAAAAGTGTTCTTATTAGCCAACTCCTATAAATTAATGAAAAAAATCAAATTATGAACATAATCATTTAAATTCAAAAAAAAACTAAAAAAAATTAAACATATTTCAATTTAAATTAAATAATTTTTAAATATTATAAAAGTTATTAGTTCCCAATTAATTAACTAAATTATGAAAAAATTAAACCTTGAAAAAAATTATGTGACAGTTTTACTCTTATCACTCTCCATACATAAAAATATAAAATTCAAGGAAATAATCATGTAAACTTACCAAATCCAGAAAATAATTAAAAAATGACATAATTTTCCAATATATTGTTTTTAAAAAAATCATGTCTCATTAATGATAATAAATACCATCATCTTCTCTCTTCTCAAATTTAAATTTGTTCATATTAAAAAATCCTCCCATGATAGAATCACAACATACCTCACATGGGAATTAATCACTCACTAAAAACTGAAGAAAATAGTTATAGAGTTATGGTAATATGTGTAAAATGTGTGTATCTCTATAATCTTGTAAAAATAATTTTTTTAACTACAGAGGAAATTGAGAATGAATTCAGTAATTGGGATTTTTCAATGTAAAAAAAGTGACTATGGGTTGGTTGGAATTTTATTTAAAAAAAATTCAACAAGAGTAGGATTTAGTTTAAAATTTAATTCATGAATATTCAAATAAATTAATAAATGGTCCCTCACCCAAGTCCCCTTACAATTAAACAACACAAAATTCCTTTTTGTGGGCCATTATTCTAATAATGAATCATCATGAATGAAAATTTATCCTCATTTTCTAATTTTAATATTTATATTTTCTTTTAATCCATTTTTTTTATGTTGACACATATTTCCCCCTATTGTTTTTTGTTTTTCAATTTTCTTATATAAATTGTATAATAATTGATAATATAATGTATGTGAATAATGTTCATTTCTTTAAAGTTCCTAAAATGATAACAGAAGCTTAAAAATTACCCAAAATATATGATTTCTCCCAAAGATACATATGATATATCCCCACCCACACTCAAACTTGAATTATACATGAAAATATATTTAGAATGAAAGTATTGGATTAACATATCAATTGAAATGTAGCTTCAACCGATACACCCATTCATTTTTAGTTAATATCTTAATATAGGTTAACTTAATGGTATGTCTCAAGGGAAAATGATGTTATCCAATGAATTACCTCAATAATATTAAAAAAATTCAAATAACTCCACAAATTTGGAAATAATGAAATCACAAGTTCTAGTTAACAAAAAAATACAAGTCTTTTTTTAGAATTTTAGGATATTGGAATATTATTTTAGAATTATTTATACTACCTCTTAGGATGGGATAATAGTTTAGATAAGTTTTCATGGGGTATGAATTTCAAAAAATTGGTTATATATATATAAATGTTTAAAATCAAAGTAAAAGGAAAATATTCCATATCAATATTCATTTAAAATTAATTTTTCTAAAACCAAGTATAATACCTTAAAATAAAATAAACTTTGGAAAATAGAAATTTATATTATTAAAAGATTAAATTTCCATGAAACCAAATACTAATTATAATTAAAATAAAAACAAAAAACCACAAACAAAGATAACATAAAGTTAACACCCACCCACATTTATACATCATTAAACCTTAATCGATCTCATGAACATGAAGAGTATGATAATAAGCACAAATTCCAAGTATAAATTCAAGCTAATTATTCTTCAACAATCTTGAGTTTATATCATTTCTAATGTTTTCTATTAAACCTAAAATAGAATAATAAAAATGAGAAATTTTATTAAAAAGTAAAAAAAATAAAATGATAAAGATAAAAGGAGATATTATTTGGTTATCAACTAAGTGGTGTTGTGTTTATACAACCTACAATCAATTGTTTCCACTGTTAACCCCAAACTGAAGATATATAGGGTTTTTGTGATGCGAACAACAACATGTGACATATCCCAATTTCCATAACTAAGAACCAAAACTAGGGATCCCAAAAGACACTAAAAATTTATCCAACATCGAAGATTAAAGAGAAATGAAAGTAAAGGTGGTGGAAGATAAGGACTAATTTCTCTTTGAGGTGACTCAAGCATCACTTACATAAATATTATATCATTTTATATTAATATTCAACACATATCACAATAATACATTCCTATTAACCATAACATTTTAATGTATTTTGAGATTAAACACACAATAAACTTATTTTATTTAATATTTACAACAAAATACTTCTCACATATCACCCTTCTTAGAAATTTCTTAATTAATATTGTTCTTTATAAACTGGGAAAATAGAAACATAATATAGGTCGACCATAGATACTTAGTATGGGAGAAAATGGGAGATATCTATCGACATTTATAAGTGAGCATAAGATAAGCATAAATATAACAGCTCGTGCTTTACATGTAGATATTATTTCAATATTTAAGAATATTTATTACATAACATAACAAAAACCACTTTATGACCGTATTGGTTTGGTGTCTTTAGAAACTAGGATACATAAACAATTACTTTATAAAACATATATATTGTCTCTCACTTATTTCTTCAAAACTAGAATCTTTTTTGACATATATTACTTAATACCCTTCTTCATGACCTGGAGAAAAGATACATATGAAAGGGTGAGCTCAAATTCTCAGTAAGGGTAAATAAGGAAAATATCAATCATATCATAATCATAAGATCATAACATTTGAAAATCTTATCCTGCATATAAAAAATCCTAATATAATGTCATGGGATAAATAATAAAAGTGAAATTTAATCCCAATAGTCATAACATAAGACATGAAATTTCATGGCATATACACGTACTCATAGAAAATAATTTCATATTATTCAGGTATCATTTCCAAGACCATCGTAGCGGTCAAAGTCCATTACTGAACCAAGTTTTCTCCTCGTTCCATCCCAATATTAGTGAACCGAATTTACTTGTCATTATATTAATATCTATCTCATGAAATATAAATATTTACCCATTAATTTAATGGAGATATATTTCGCACCCATCTCAAAATGTAACCATTCTTACATGTGCCACAAAAAGATAAAAACATTCACCATTACATATGAAATCAATTGGGTTTCTTAAACATCATTCCATGAAACTTGATATAAAAAATGGATTTCCTATATAACATTCCCCCATAAACACAATAAAATAATAGTAATAATAGGTATTTAATAATAACCCTATTTAAAGAGTTTCATATTAGATGGAAAATAGTTTTGAGAAAAACACTTAAAATTAATTCTTGAGGAAAATATCCATTCTTCTTAAAAAACGTTTTCCTTCCTCAAAATGCCACACAATTTTAGGAGAATAAATTATATGTGAAAATAAACTTTTAATTTTTTAGGGAAATATTCAATTAAATAATTAATTAGAAAATCATAAAATTCCATTCAATCCCTACAAGTTAAAAAAACATTCTTCTTGTACTTTTTCTAGAAAAGTCATAAAGTACCTAGTACCGAAAATGAAAAATGATTCCATTCATATGATTTATTAAAAATTATCCAATGGGTAAAATAATATTTAAATAACGGTATAAGAATATAAATAATATTAAATAATTAGGAATCATGGATTTGGATGATAAACATACCCCAGTAAAAACTTACGTATAAACAATCTCAGATAAAATGAGATTGCAAAATCATCCCTTACCTTAGGTTTGATATCCTTCATATATATATAAACCTCCTGTATAATGATTTTAATACAATTGTTGACTTATTCCAAAATGATAATAATTTTTATGATATCATGTTTTATTATATTACAATCCTTTTGTTAGTAATATTTCATTATCACTCGTTATTGAGATATTAACTACTTTATGTTCTTGTGAGAGATTTGTGAGATAAGTTCATGTTACACTTCATAGGTTATAGTTAAATAATTAATAGAATGATATTAGTATAATATAAATTATATTTATTCATTCAATTCAGTTATATAATCATGGTTTAATGAAGATCATGTAAAATGAATCGCATCACATCATGGAGATGATAAGATGTACATGCACACGAGCGATTATGTCATTCCCAAAATTGTTGAATCGTATTGAATTGGATGGTGTATAATATTTACAAATTAGTAAAATTTTATACTAATCATATATAGATATTATTTCCATCATTATAACCATGTATGTAAGGTGGTGGTTAAAATCAAATTACACAACGACGTGGAGATGGTAAGTCATACATACGCACGAGCGGTGATTTTATTTTTCATAGGACGAATAAAAGTTGAAATGTGGTTGATTAATATTTATAATAACATATCATTATATGATTGATACATATGTTGTTACTTCATAATTAAACATCTAATGATGAAGAAGTAAAAGAAGAAATAATTTTGAAAGAATCGGTAGAAGAGATTAGATTTTCCTCGACGTGTTTCCTCTAAATCTATTCTTAGGGAACTAGTTTTGGTATTTGATAATAACTAGAACCTCTAAAATAAAAATAGGTAAGTTGATAAGGAAACATTTCTGGGGAGTTCTGGGCTTGAAGTCTCAAAATGAAGTTATGTTGTGAGGGAGGAGGGGCCCTATTATAATTGAAGTGAGGGGCACTTTCAGAAACTCCAAAAATAATAATTTATATTAAAATCAAACCCTACCCAAAAACATCCAAAATGCAAAAATTTTAAATATTAGATGATATTTGGTTGTAATATCATCAAACAATAATTTTTACACAATATATGTTTTCAATTTAAACCATATCCTTTTAATTGACACTCAGTTATTCTTTTTAATTTTAATAGTGGTAATTACATTCTAATTATTTAATGGTTATAAAAATTTACTTATATGGTGTTAATTGACCATAAATGGATATTTATAGAAAATTTATACCTTTTAATAATCAATTTTTAATTTTTAAATATTTTTATTATTTTTAAATAATGTAATAAAATGTTATTTTAATAAAATATCAATAGTGTCAATTTTGACTCTATTCATTTGTTTGATTTTAAATAAAATCCACACAGAAGACAAATTCAGAAAAAATATCCAATACACTCCTAACATGTAATAGGAACCTAGAAAATTCTCATATAACATTAATTAGATCATAAGATATTTTTTTTAATATTCCTAAAAAGATTTTTTTGATATTTCTATTAATAAAATAATTTCAACATCACTATTGTGTTATCATTAATAGAAATTATTTAATCTCAAAAAATTATAAATAGATTTATATGATATATGTAATTCAATTATACTTCCATATAATATATGCAGTTGACATTATCTCCTAGTTATTCATATATTAAAATAAATATAATTATATAAAATGAGATTGTGACATTTTTTCACATTCATTAGTTTTTATTATATTCATGTTATATTCATAGGTAAGTGGCCATTAATTTATTAAATTTTAAAAAATATATTATAAGGGTATAATTTAGTCATCCAAAATAAATATTTTAGGTGTTAAGGTAATTTTATAATATTATGTTTACCTTTAATTACCTGATATACCTTTAATAATGGTAATAAAAATAATTACCAAAGTTACTATTCATAATGCCCTAAAATAAAAGTAGCTTATTAACATAATTTATACCTAATTATTCCAAATATGGAATCCATTTTTCAAAATTAAAAATATATAAATTGCAATAATTAATTTAAAATTAATCTTGTTTTCAAAATGAGAAAATGACTTTTAAAAGTTAAAATATTACAAAACAATGAAATGTTTTTACATCTGAATTTAATGTAAAATTAATTCCAATTATGTAAATTATATAAAGTGGTAAAAGTATATTCTATTTATTCTTTGAAACCATTAAATAATATAATTTAACCACATAAATTATTTCAATTAAAAAAGCTATTTTCAATTGATATTTATTGTATTTTTACTATTCATCAAAACATGAAAGTTATCAGAAAAATATCAGAAATTCATACAAAGTAAATTTTTATATCCCACATCAAAATAAAATGTTTATTTTCTCATATAAAATTTATTAATGTTTCAAAATATTAATTTAAAATGAGATCTCCATTCAAAGGTGTAAAATTAAACATAAAAAGGGGTTTTATAATTTAAATAGGGTTTTATTCATACCATATGACTAAAATATCAATTATGTGAACATAAAAAATATTTAATTAAGTATATAACACATATATATCACATCAATTTCATTATCAAAAGTAATTCACTAAAAAATAAAAATATCTAATTGATTTATATTTTTCATAAATAATTGATAGCTAATGAATTCAGAATGAATTTTCATAAGTTAGTTATAATTATTCCAGATAACCTAAAGGCTAGGATATAATGGTAATTATATAAGAGTTGTTTCTTAAATTCATGCAACTCAATTGGGGACATCCTATATGGAGTCTTTGAAATAGGCATAGCACCCGGTATGAGTTCTATTGAAATATCAACTTCACGATTTGTTGTAAGACCATTAAATTCCTATATAAATTCATTATCAAACTCTTGTACAATGGTTTTATTCTTAATCATTAGTTCCTCACCGAATATTTTCAAAAAAATAACCTTCATTTATAGGAATCAAGACCGATAAGATGGGATAAATATCTACTAGAAGGTTATATTCATATTTTCATCGATAGATGATCGTAGATTGACCGGGAATATGAAATGTGACTTTCCTATCTAGGAAATTTATATGATATCCATATATAAAAATCCAATTCATGATAATAATCACTTAAAATTCCACTATAGGAAGGATCACATGATTCCCAGGAATTACTTTCTCCCACAAACATCAACTTAAGAAGAATTATAGACTTTTGATGTGACTGTTGTGCCATTATGAGTTTTCACAGCTAACTTAACATCTAATTGTTGAGGTAATATTATGATACCATTATAAAATTCTTCAGAAACAAAATATTGGGTGGATCTAAAATAAAATAAAACATTTTCTACATTAGAGTGGATGGTAAGTGTACCATTTTTCACTTCTTTATCACACTCCACGTCGTCAATAATTATTGCATGTGACCTTAATTTTTCTTTAGCCTTCAGAGTTTTTTGATGTCTATAATCATCAATAGCCCTTGTATTGGGTCATTTATTGGTATAATTCCCCATTCCCTATCACTTATATCATTAATGTTTTAGAGGTGATTTCTGTGTAGCCAATTCTTTGTTCACATCATTAGACATATTTTTCCCATCACTTAATCATTCAACTTCCTGATGACCTTCTATTCCACACATAAATCATTTATTAGTCCCTTTAATAAAATTCAATCAATATTTCTTTCCACACTTTGAGCATAAGGGAAAATTCATCTTCTTGTCAATGTGGTCTTTATATTTTCATTTGAATTCCATTTTTCTCTTCTTATCAACCCCATATGACTGATGGGTTACTCCAATATCTTTATCAAACTTGAGAGAACATCCAAAAAAATTTCCTCATAGTTATTGAAGCACCTTATGGATAATGACCTTCAAAGACTTGTTTTTAGCCCACTAAAGAATTGATCAATTTTACTCTCAGGTTGGATAATAATTCCATAAGAATACCTTGCAAGTCTAGTAAAACTTTCTTTGTAGGTACCTACGGATTAATCATCCATTTTCTTAAATCCAAGGAACTTCTTCTCTATCTTTGATAAAAGAATACAAAGAAAGTAATTATTGAAAAATAATTTCTCTAACTCATCCCATTCCATGGACTCAATTTCGTCTATTTGCCTTGTATTCTTGATAATATTCTACCATTGATCATCTTAACCTTCCAAACAATATACTACTAAGATGACTTTATCATGTTTAGAACATTGTAATACTGAAAATATCTTTTTAGTGGTACTGATCCATCATTCAGCCACTAATGGATCAGAAGACCTGGAGAATGAATGTGGGAACTGCCTCATAAAGGATTCAAGAGAATATTTATTCATCCTTTAGTCATTTAGATGTCTGGAATTATTTATTTCATGATAAAGTTGTGTGAGCATTGATAAAATATTTTTCATTCCAACTACCATAAAACATGGTTGATCAGTGGTATAATCAATGCATTTCCGTTTCATTCAGCATTAATGTGGTTTCTTTGGGTTCCAACCATTGACTAAGTCCAAAGAGAATAGTCTGGGAAACACTAATCATAATGGAAAAACTACATAATTTAAAAATAAAATTTAAATTTAGGACACATTAGGTTTTTTACTAGGTTATTCTTGAACATATGTAAAACACTAGGATAGGATTGTAATCTACACTAAGACATATCCTTAGGGTTCTTACTAAGGTTCTATCATCCCAGGTCCCAAAGGTTAACTATACCTCTACTCTGGTACCAAAAATAATGGACCATAATTTACATGTAGATATTATTTCAAAATTTAAGAATATTTATTACATAATATAACAAAAACCATGTAAAAACCATATAGGTTTATTGTCTTTAAAAATTGGGAAACATAAACAACTGGTTCATAAAACATGTACATTGTATCCCACTTATTTTTTGAAAACTAGACTCTTTTTTGACATATCTTACTTAATAAACTTTTTCATGACTTGGGGAAAAGAAACATAAGAAAGGGTGACCTTAAATGATCATTAAGGGTAGAGAAGGTAAATATCAATCAAATCTTAATCATAAGAAAATATTATTAAAAAACATCTCTTATATATAAGAGATCATAATATCATGTCATGGGATAGATCATAAAAGTGAAATTCAATCCCAATATACCTAACATAAGACATGAAATTTCATGGTATATGCATATAAGCATAGAATATCATTTCTTGTTATTCGATGCTCATTTCCAAGACCATCATAGCAGACAAAGTCCATTACTGAACCAAGTATAATCCTATTTCCAACATTGTATTACTCAACCAGATTTACTTTCCATTCAATTCATGTCTTTATTTTGATATATAAATATTTACCCAATTAATTTTAGGGATATATCGGTTCCACCCATCTCATAATGAAACCATAAATATGTGTTCCATAAAAACATAAAAACATTCACCACAGCATAACCTATGAAATAAAATGGGTTTCTTAGACATCATTTCATCATAATTGATATAAAAAAATGGATTTCATAAATTTAGTTCTACCATAAACACAATAAAACCATATTAATAATAGGGATAGAAATATAACATTATTTAAATATTGTCATATTAGATGGAAAATAATTCTGAGAAAACACTTGAAATTAATTCTTGAGGAAAATATCTCTTTTTCTCCGAAAACATTTTCCTTCCTCAAAATGCCACAAAATTTTAGAAGAAATAAATTTATATGAAAATAACCTGGTAATATTATAGGGGAATATTCAATCAAATAAGTCATTATGAAAGTGTAAAAATCCGTTTTTTCTGTACAAGTTAAAAAACATTATTCTCGTACATTTGCTGGAAAAATTAAAAAGTACCTTATATTGAAAATGAAAAAATATTCCATTCATATACTTCAGTATAAATTTTCCTGTGGGAAAATTTAAATTTAAACAATTTTATAAGAATATAAATAATATTACATAATTAAGAAACATGGATGCAGATGATAAATATTCCCCAATAAATACATACATATAAATAACCTCAGATGAAAATGAGATTGAAAAATTATCCCTTACCTTAGGTCTGATATCCTTCGTATGAATCTGAACCTCCTGTATGATGATTTAAATAATTTTATTGACTTATTCCAGAATCATAATAATTTTTATGATATCACTTATGATTATATTATTATATGTTTGTTAGTAACATTTCATTGTCAGTTGTTATTTGAATATTAACCGTGTTATGTTCCTATGCAAAATTTCCCAGATAAGTTCATGTTGCAATTCTTAGGTTATAACTAAATCATTTACAAAATGTTATTTTTATAACATATATCAAATTTATTAATTCAATTCATGTGTATAATCATGGTTTAATTAATATCATGTGGAATGAATCACATCGTATCGTGGAGACGGTAGGTCGTACGTATGCACAAGAAATGATATCTTTCCCAAAATTATTGAATGGTATTGAAGTAGATTGTGTATAATATTTCAGAATTATATAATGTTATAATAATAATATATAGTTATTATTTCCATAATTATTCCCATATAAGTAAGGTGGTGGTGAAAAATATATTACACCATAGTGTGGAGACGGTAAGCCATACGTACGAAAACGCGGTGATTTCATTTTTTATAGGATGGATAAAAGGTGAAATATGGTTGTTTCATATTTATAATAACATATAAGTATATGAGTTATAATGATGTTATTAATTTGTAATGAAACAACTAATTAAGAGGAATTAAAATAATAAAAAAGTTTGAATGAATCGGTAGAAGAGATTACTTCTTCATCGACCTGTTTCCTCTAAATCTCTTCTTAGAGCACCAGAGTAGGACTTTTAAGATGATCATAACATATATAATTAAAATATAGAAGTTTATAAGGAAAAAATGGTTGGGTATTTCTGAACTCGAAGGCTCAAAATAAAATGAAAAGGTGAGAGAGGATGTTCCCTTTTATAATTGAGGTGAGTATCACTTTTAAAAACTCCATAAATAATAATTTATAATAAAATAAAAACCTATCCAAAACCCCCGAAAATGTTCTAATTTAGAATATTATATGAAATAGGGTTGTAATATCATCAAAAACTAAATTTTGGACCGGTTATTTTTTCAATTTAAACCATATATTTTTAATTGAAACTTAGTTATTCTATTTAATTTTAATTGTTGTAATAACATTCTAAATATTTTTTGGTTATAAGTAATTACTTATATGGTTTTAATTGACCATAAATGGATATTTTAAGACATTTTAGACCTTATAATCATAAATTTGTAATTTGTAATTATTTTATTATTTTTATATAATTTAATAAAATGTTTATTTTTTAAAATATCAATAGTGTCAATTTTGACACTATTCATTTCTTTGAATTTAAATAAAATCCACCCCAAAGATAATTATCAAAAAAATATTTAATAGACTCCTAACATGTCATATTCACTGATAAATTTTTTTAATGAAATTAATTAGTTCATATGATATATATTTTTTATGTTTTTAAAACAAGTTTTTGATATTTATATTAAAAAAATAATTTCTACATCACTATTTTGTCATCAATAATGGAAATTATTTAATATCTAAAAATTATAAATAAATTTCTATGATGTAGTTAATTATTTTATATTTTCATATACTATCTATAAGAGATATTATATCCTAGTTATCCATATATTAAAATTAATATACTTATATAAAATGAGATTGTGACATTTGGCCGCATTCATTAGTTTTTATTATATTCGTTTCATATTCATAGGTAAGTGGCCATTAAGTTATTCCATTTCAAAAAAAAACATGATAAGGGTATAATTTTTTCATAAAATAGGATTTTTATAGTTTTTAAGGTAATATTATAATATTATTTTTACCATTAATTACCGATTTACCTTTAACCATGGTAATAAAAATAATTACCAAAGTTACTATTCATAATGCACAAAAAATAAAAGTAGCTTATTAACATAATTTGGACCAACTGTTTCAAAATATGAAATCCACTTTTTAAAATTAAAAATTCATAAGTTTAATTAATTAATTTAAAATTAATCCCATTGTTGAAATGAGAAAATGGGTTTTAAAAGTTAAAATATTTCAAAAGATTAAAATGTTTTTACATCTGAATTTAATTTAAAATTATTTTCAATGGAATAAATTATATTAAATGGTAAAAATATATTTTATTAATAATTTTAAAACATTAAATAATATAATTTTACCATATAATTTATTTCAATGAAAAATTTTATTTTCATTTAAAATTTAGCATATTTTTACTATTCATCAAAACAAGAATGTTATCAGAAAAATATCATAAATTCATCCAAAGTAAATTTTTATATCCTAATTAAAAGTAAAATGTTTATGTTTTCATGTAAAACTTATTAATTTATCAAGATCTTAATTTAAAATGGGTTCTTCATTCAAAGGTGTTCAGTTAAACTCTTAAAAAATAGGGGTTTGTACTTTTAATAGGGGTTTATTTATACCTGAATAGCCTGGAGGACTTTATTTTTTATTGATTTTTTGATCACCCTCCTTTCAAGGGATTAAGGTTAACCCTTACCAGGACCTTAAGCTTAGTAATTACATGGGGCTTAAGAGATATTACATGACCTGAAGGTCTTAAAGAATTCAACCAGACTATGGGTACAAGGAACTGCCCCTCCCAAGCATCTGCATCGTGATTGTAGATCTCCCCCTTTGCATGGATGTCTTTCTCAGCTTCCCATGCAAGCATATTATGGTAAAGATGTCATTGAAATACCCTCTAATTCTTCCAAATACATTGGTTCTTCTCTGATGAGTGCATCTGTTCTGAATCCTCCTCTAAGGCTACTCTTTTTTTTGTAGAGTTTGTCTGGGGAAACTACATGCGGCCCAAAGGCCCTAAGGTGGCCCGAAGGCCTTAATGGTGGCCTAAAAACCCTACTGACCTAAAGGAATGGGTGGCCCAAAGGCCTTAAGGACTCCAAGCCCAAATTGGTGGCCCAAAGTGAATAGTTATGGCTGTTATAGTACCAAAAAGTACATGTTATAGTACTTCTACAGTACCCCTGACAATATGCATCTTCCTGGTTTCAAACCTAGGTCTTGTGGATGCGCTTAAGGATACCTCACCAACTGGGAAGAGGCTAATGTGTAGGTTTTATTCATACCCTATGACTATATTATCCATTTGATGAATATCAAATATATTTTATTAAGTATATAACACACATATATATCACATTAATTTTATTACCAAAAGTAATTCACTCACGAATAAAAATATCTAACTAATTTATATTTTTCATAAATAATTGATTTCCAGTGAATTCACAATGCATTTTCATAAGTTAGTTATAATTATTCCTGCTAACCTTAAGGCTAGGATATAACTATAATTTTATAATAAGGGTGTCTCACGGTTTTTTCTAAAGTCACAATTGCGTTTAAATTAATCTATTAAAGAATAAAAATAATTTAAAGAAAATATTTCATAAAAACATCCTCATGTTACAATAAGGGTATGATAAGATATTAATAACTTATGAGAACATTCCCAACAATTCATTGGCCATAAAATATGATTAATAGAATAAGGTTTTACCATCATAGAAGAAACAATTCATGAGAGTGAACTCACTGATAATAAATCATGGGCCATGGGAGCACATCACAAGCATAAGAAATAATTGTTTTCAAACAAATAAGTTTATCATTTCAATTCTGTAGTCAAGTATATCTTCAAAGAAATTCCTAATGGATAGATCCACATGGGTTATTGGGATTACATTCCATTCCCATAAACATTGTGGGCAGAGTCCCATAGTGGATTGGGTTCACTAGCCATTCCCTTTTATAGTGTCACTATAACTAGTACCAATTGTTTTAAACCATTATTATAGGCCTAATAATCATTGGTATAGCCTATATAAATATTTCATATAATTATTGGGAATCTGGTTATTAGGATAACCCTTTATCAATGGTTTTCTAGAAATTATCAGAATGGGTGGTTCAAAATTTCCTTTTATCAATTGTGTAGAAACCCATTTTTATAGGATATTATACTAACTATTATAAAACCATTAGTATAGGATCCCATTGTACCAATATAATAACCGTTTTTCAAAGTTAATTTGAACACTATTCATCCAATATATCATATACTACTAACAAATTTCTATATTTAAGCATTCACATTAAGCACTAAATATAAAAAAATAATGTATAATTCACATTTAATCAGTTGTTAATTCATATATAAATTCAAAAAAAAAAAATTTGGCTTTCATCATAAAACATCATCCAAAAAATGATTCATAAATATTAATTATGAAATGGAGGGGATTAATATCTCCCCTATGACAACCGCTACTATCATTATTGCCACAATCATCACCATCATCATGAATAACCTCACTAGCATCATTGCCTTTGACATTTTCATCACAAGTACATCTAGGAAATTTTTCACCCCCGCTGCAACTAGGACCATAATTGCTCGATGAATTATAGTTATTAATATCACTACACTAATTATGAACATCCACACAAGAATAATCATCTTTAACATCATCTCACACATAGATCATTTTCAAACATTTTTTATTTTCTATCTCTTTCATATTTCTCATTCCTGAATTAAAAATTAAATATAAGTTTAATTATAATTTCATTACCATTGTGTAAGTAAAACAAGACATAAAAAGTGACATTAAATAATTACGGAATTCAAATTTTCAATTAAAACAATGGATGGGTGGTGATATAAAATTATAAAATAATAGAGAATTACTTTTTACTAATTATAATCAATTGATGTTTTATTTATTGGTCATATTATTGGTTATCTAGTTTTCTATATAATGTGTTAACAAGTAAAATTTATAATGTCTTAAATAAATGATTCCCATTGGTAGTTTATGAAAAAAACTCAATTGATTCCCAATTAGTTCTCTTTTTCATAGTGATTATAATATCAAACCATTAGTGAGAGATGGTGGTGGTGGAACATGAGGGTGTTTGGGTTTCATACGGAGTTAAAAATATATTTTTTATAATTTTTTTATAAGGAAACGTGTTTCAGAAAATAAAAATGGTATTTGATTTTAAAATAGTATTTTCATTTTCTTGTTGTTGTAATGGTTTGGAATTTGATTTTGAAATGAAAAGTTGTATAAAATTATACTTTAAAATATAATGAATTTAAATGCTTTGAGTGAGTATTAATAAAAATTCATTGAAAACATTGGATTCTTATTTAATTCAAATAAATGTATTGTATTTATGTTTCATTAAGAATTTTTGAAAATCCATATTTTTTTTGATCTTATTGAATGGGTTTCATTTAATTTCTACATTATTTTAAATGTTTTTAATTTCGTATACTATTGTTTAATATTATTATATGTAATGTTTGTTTACTTGTTTATGTTTATCCTCGAATGATATAATTCCATAAAATATAATAGAGTGTAACTCAATTTAAATGTGAATTCCAAGGAACACAATTTTTTCCTTAGGTTTATCCTTGGATGCTTAAGGGTTAGTGTGCTTTATATATATTGATATTGAATGTTATATGTTTAAAAAATAGTGTTATTATAGTTTTTTAGTAGAATATTCAATAATTAAATTCCTAATTAATACATTTTATGCTAATTTTAAATTTTTTTAAATTTATTTCATATAAGTAAAAGTAGGGTTTTTTATTTTTAAACTAGGTCTATTAAAAAGTAATTTCCATTTTATCTAATTTTAATTCCTTTGCTGAAATATTTTGAATAAATGAATTTAATATGTTGTTTTGAATGAATTGATTATTTGATACTAAACAATCATGAGAATAAGAAATTATCCTTTTAAAGAATATATTTTTTACATTATTTCAAGTGATTTAATGGAAGATTATATGATTGAGTAATGGGAAATTATGAATGATTAAATTTCATTCAGAATGTCATGATTGGTTTTTCTTTTTAATTGGGTTGATGATATGATTTTATTTTAATTTATATACTTTAAAAATGAAACAATGAATGGTTCTCTTGAAATATTAATTACTAATTTGATACATTTTAACATTTTTTTGTTTAGATTAATGATTATTGAATTAGAAATTGTTCATACATGGTTAATCTGATGTTTTAATGTGTTTAGGTTCTTAATTGAAACTAAACTAAAATAAATTTGACATTTAAATTCATTAATTTAATAGTCTCTAACATGTAAAGTATTTTTTTAATATAGTTGTTTAATTTTTTTGTTATTTATGTTTGTTTATAAAATTTTGGTTTAAGGAAAACATTATAGTTTTTTTAAATTAATGTCTTCTTTAGAAATCAAAAATTACATTAAATATAAACACACACTCACAAACACAGACAGACACACACACACACACACACACATATATATATATATATAAAGATAGTATTTTATTCCAAGTTTTATTAAGTAAACATATATATTTTAATATAGAGATTTATAGTTAAAATAAAATTTTGAATATTGTTGGTTATCTATATTTGGGTTAAAATTTTCTAAACGGGGTTTGATATAATGAAATTTATTTTTTCAAAGGAAGGTTTTTTGATAATGGAGGTTGTTTATAATTTTTTATGTTGAAATTATTTGAAAGGTAATTGGTATCAAGGAAATAGGGTTTGTATGGGTGTGAAATATTTTCCAGAAATAATTTTTAAAGTAATGTATAGTTTTTATCTTATATTAGTTTCCTAAAAGTTTCATAATTTTAATTTTTAAAAATAGTATACAATTGATTAAAATAATTGAATATGGTAATTGATTATTAAATTTCATTATTGTTAAATAGTTTTCAAATTTTTTTATTTAAATCACATTTAGGTTGAATTTTATTTGTGAATGATGAAATTTTAGGTTTGGGTAATGTTTGGTTATTGTGTGTATATATATATACATTGAAATGGATTATTTCTAGTTGATTTTATTATGTTTATATGTTATTGACTAGTTTAGGTCATACACATATTCAGAATTAATCATTTAATTTTGAATAATTTTTAATATAATTAAATAGGGTTATTGGATTTGGGTTTCATAGATTTTTGTCACGAGTTTCAAGAATGAAATATTTAGTACATGAAATTACATGAAACTTATTTTGTTTCTTGTTGGAATGAGTAACAGAATGAGGAATATACATTGAAATATTTTTCTAAAGATTAAAATATTTATGTAATCGATGTAATATAGTATCTAAAATGTCTTGGGAATTCTTTAGGTTGAGATTTTGAAAAATGAATAAACACTAGGGAATTATAACACATGAATGGATGTTTCGTGATTATAGACTCCAAATTCAAACAAAATTAGTTCACCGATTAATAATTTTAAAAAAATAAATTATATTTTATATAAAACTAAATATCTTATATTTTATATGTATGTTATTAACTGGGAAATATTCATAATACTAGAATGACATAATTCAATAACACATTTTTGAAAAACATATCCAATCATATAATCCGAATATCAATTTTATAACCAAATTATTCAAAGAATACGTGTAACTGGCCAAATATAAAAAAGAGATAGAAAATTTTATAAAAAATGCTTGTTATTAGAAACCCAAACAAAGTATCAGACACAGAATAATAAAAACTAAATATATAATTTTAGAAGAAGCCTAATTATACATGAAAAATACATGTATTTTTCATGACCCAACATAGCAGTTCACCCCAAAATATAAATATACTTCATTTTACTCAACCATCACCTCTTTTTGGAGGTTATATACTTCATGACAAAAAAATTCATTCAGAAGACTACTCTATAAAATTACAATAAATCAATGTAATATTGCCCTTACTAAATACTAGATTGGATGAAAGATACAACAACTGTAGGGAGTAATAAGTGGAATTTAGTAGAGAATTCCATTGAAAGGAGATCAAGATCCAAGACTCTCAAATTAAAATAGGAAAATATTCTTGAAATAAAGTTATTGTAACTAAAAATTAAAATTTTGGTAGGCCATAAATTTTTAAAGAATCCCCATTTATAAATTAATCAGTTTACAGGTAATTTTTTTAAATGTCACATTAAGTCATAATTTAATTACATTATGTGAAAACTTGGACTAGTTAAAGTGTATATTTTTTTGAAATTAAACCAAAATCCTAACACCATTATATATTTTCTAAAATCTAAATTTTTTAATATAAATATTATATTTATGATTTTGAAGACTATTTTTAGCGGTTGGGGATTCTATAGACATCCCAGTGTTTATGGTTATTTTTTATCTTTATTTTGTTTTTAGTTAATATTTTCATAGATAATAAAAAATAATTTGTTTTTTATAAGACATTCACTTTTGGAACTATTTATTTTCAAAACACTTTCTTAGGAAATTCGTTACTTGTTAACATTGTTATCAAACTATTGTTTCTAAATATCACTTTTCAATTTTTTTTTTAAATTTATGGATATATATGTTTTTAATAAAGTAATAAGTGTGGAGATAAGTTTTAAACCAATATTTTTTAAATAAAATCCTCTTACATGTAAAATAATTTTACAGTTTTCATGTAAATAATAAAATCATTTTACATGTAAAACCATTTTACAAATAACATGTCATTTATGTCATGTAATGTAAATAATCATTATTTTTTCAGATGGCCCATTAAATTATATATATATAGTAAATAAATTATAATTTTCCTCAAAATAAATCTATCAAAAATAAATATTAATTGAATCATGAAACTTTCATAAAACCCCTTAGATAAAGTAAGGTTTAAAATATTTATGTGGATTTGTAACCCAAAAAATCATAATTACATTCTATTTTTGGTCATTAAAAATCTAAATAATGAAAAAGTAGAACTATAGCGATAAAATAATAGAAAATTATAACATAAGAAACATAAATGGTTGATTTAACTTAAATACACTTCATATTTTCTAAAACACTAATATAAAAATATAATTCTTAAATAATAAATAAATTCACAACAATATTTATTCTCTAAAAAATGTAGTTAAGTATAATAGTATAAGTCATAAATAATAATAAAACATAGAAAATAATTTTATATCCAAGATAATCATAGTTAAATCAGTTCAACCATTCATTAGTATTGAAATGAAATATTATAATATGATTCCTATTTTTATTTCACTAAGAGGGAAAAATATTCCTTTGTTTGATATTTATAAACTATAAATACATAAAACCCCAATAAAATATTTGAAAAATAATAACATAGGTATCATTTCAATATAAGGAATGAAAATGTTGAAATAAGATAATATAATAATACAGAATGCACAAGTAATCTTCATATCCTGATGATTAAAATCATAAATCATAGAAAAGATAAGGATGAATGGATGAATAACCAATAGAATTAGAGGTTAGGGATATAAATATTAAAAATATCTAAACAACCAATGGGAAAGAGGTGGGGGCTCATACCACGGGTATATGGGAGAACTCTATACCAACAGTTTCTAAAACTATTAGTATAAGTCTATTGGTATATCCTAGATTACTAATATGATAAACTATTAGATATCAAACTTTACCCAATCTATTATTAGAATATATAATTCTACGATCACCATCAAATAATAAAAACAATATATATGTGTGGTACAATATCATAAACACATTCATTATTTCATAACATATTAATTAACCTATGGGAAATAAACAAGTTTCATAAAAAGATCTATATAACAACATCATCAAAATCCATATATAAAGAAATAATGTGGATGGTATTAGTAGAGAATATCTCAATGGAATTATAATATTCCTTACAAAATGTTATTATAGATAAAAAATACATTAATAAAAGAATTTTAAATATAATTTAAAAAAAGTGAAAACATCTCTTTTTTTGGTAACATTATAAAAATAATCATTCCTAAAAATGGAATAGGATTTTCTTTGTAAAACAATAAAAACCTATAAAGTGATATTTATGAATAATAATAGATATGAAGGTGATAACATTTATTCAATTTATAAAATATTAAAAAATATTTTTTTCTCACTTTTGTAGAGAATGAAAAAAATGATCTATTCTGAAAATGATAAGATTATTCATTGAAAATGATCATAAATAACTCAAAGATAATAGAGATATATAATTATAAATGATTTTAAAGTATATAATAATTTCCATAAAATTATTTTAAAAAACATGTATATGGTTTATAAAGATTCATGGCCAAAAAGGGGAGATTCGGTATTAATTTCTTAAAAACATTCCTTTGGAATTTTATAGAACTAAAAATGGGTAAAATAATGAATAATTGAAAACCTCATAAATAACTTGTGGTAACAAAATAGAGATTGTTTAAGAAAAAAATAACACACAATTCTCTAAATTGAATTTGAAACATTGAAAATCGTGATAAAAATTAAGATGGTAACATAAAACATTATGTCATTGCAAACTTTTGAATCAATAACCATTAAAATATATAACCTTATATAGATTATTAAATACCAAAAATATCATGAAAAGTTTCATAAAATACATTCATGGGTAGTAATAAAAAAATAAGGGGGTAAATAAAAAACCTATATCGGTGAAGGGAAATTTAGATGATGAACCAATTACCAAAATTCCTAACATGCTTCATGATTTTAATCCAATAATGTGGCTAGAAACAAATGAATTTTTGATCCCATGTAAAGAACAATAAATTGGGAATTAGTTTTTCTCTAGAGAAAGAAATGTTGAAGATGTTTTAATATCTTATTTAATGGGATTGAGTTATGGAAATAATGGATGTTATTGATTTATTTCAATACCAGTTTTAAGAATAATGGTCTATAATTATATCGTTCCCTCATTCTCTAATTGAATAATTTTCAAATTTTTTCCTACTCACTCTTTAATGAAATCATACCTAACCGATTCCTCTTTTTTAATTATTTCAGTTTTGATAAGAAAATAAAATGATCGTTTTTTCTTTATCTTTTTATTTACTAGTAATATGATGTATTTGATAACCATAAAATTATCCCAACACTTGAATTATAAATTAGTAAATTACGTTAGAGTATATTGTGTGTTAAATATTAGGAATGAGAGTAAAAGAAATTAAAAGTGAAATCTAGAAGAAATATTTATCTGATTAAACCATTAAAATCTATATATAAAATATTCAAATAATTAACTATAATGATTTGAATTCATTAATAGGGTATTGGGGTAATTTTTCTTAATATGTCCACAAATGGCCATGTGTGCCATTATTAAAGTTTTATAGAAAAATTTCAAGAAATTAATAAATAAATGAAATTATAAATTTTATAGCTTGATATGGTGATTGTAGAATATTATATGCTCTCTGATGAATAGTTATCTATTTAAATAGATAATAAATCCACTCTTCCCACCACATAATAATATCAATCCCTTTTTAATGTTCTATAACAAATTTTGAGATTTGAGGGTAATCTTAAATTTTAGTTTAAGAACCAAATGAATTCTTCTCATGTGGATGATTGAAACGTTCAAGCTCTTATAGTCTCAATCATCATCACTGGAATCTTATTTTGCTTCTATATTTTTTTCCCATGATCATGATTTAGTAGATCATCGAGAAAAATATTAGTGTATTTTCATTTCTATTTCTCAATGCAGTGGAAATTCATGCTCTATTTTGTCTTCAATAGAAATAGGGTAAACATGTTGGGTTTATGGGTTGCATCAATTAGAGAGATAGGATTGGGGCTATAATTGGATGTTATCGCATTTGGGAATGCATTATGGCATAGAAATATCCAATTTGGTCTAGATTCGTCAATGTTTGGTTGAGATCACAATATATATGTGGCTTCAATGATAATGGTCCTGGTTCATTTGGAGTTGTCTTAGACAATCCTTTGCACCTAATTGGTTGTATTATGCAAGTGCAGATGGTGTAAACTTACATGGGATGCATGGGTACCATGATAAGTTGAATATTCCTCCACTAATTAAGAAATATATGAGAAATTTAGATGAGTTGTGTGTTACACTTGGGAGCCTAGGAACCTATCTTTGGCTCTTGGTTTATAAAATTGAACATGGGTTCTGGTGACTATTTCAGTCATTTTATCAACCACCTAGATTATTCTCTCTAGAGGATATAAAACCGGTGAAAGGGTGAAAACTGAGGCCTCAACAAACCTAAAAATAAAAATACTAATAGGGGAGTTGATATTAAAAAAATTAATAGTTCAAGTATTATTCAAATGGCTGAGAATGGGTCATCAGTTCTTCCTCATCAAATCATTCCATGGACCTCACCTATGGTCAAAATAGGTAGCATGACTTGAGATTAATTCCAATAAGCAACTCCAATTATTTTATTTACTGAGATTTAGTCATGGTTCTTCATAGGTTTTGTGGACATCTATGATCATATGGTACATTAGAGATTAAATATCAATGGTAGGATTTGGTATCAATGGGTGGCACAATAATCCTTCATATGAGTTTAGGATTTCTTCACCCATCGGATTACTTATCCATTTTGGACTGGATCGCATTGTCATTTGAAATCTATAACAGGAATCTCCTCAATCTTGATGGTTTCCTTCAATGAATGATAGATATTGGGTTCAGTTTATAAAGGGTGTGTTAAATTCTAGTTTTCAAATTAAAAATTCCCATGAAATGTTTTCAGTTTTATTATTATGAAAATAAGTCATAATTGGTTCAGACTTTTTTTTTCATAGGGCCTCCATTTGGATCTTTTGTACTACTAGCCTCTATGTGTACATTATGATTTGGAAGCCATGTTTCCTAGCTCAATCCTTTGGAGTGACTCTATTTTTCTATTGTATGTTGATCAAGATACATCCAACATCTCAAAATTATATTTATTGGGTTTTCTGAACCCCGATGATCCATAACCACTCCCACCTTCCCATTCTATTTCTTCCATGTCTTCTAGTTTCAGTAGGATTAGTTGTTCCCTCATGATATTCTACATCCTTTAGCATTATCTCATCCATTTACCTGAATTCCTTGTTAGTTGTTCCTATTAACCAATTTCCTCACCTCTAATGTTCTTTTATCAATTGTCACAACCCTTCAATATCATTTTGTCGACTTTGTTGGTTATCATCATATTCCCTTTAGAGAGAAGAAATTACAGAGAATAGTGAACCTCCCAACCTCTCTTGACACTCACCTATTCCCCTAATCCAATTGATCATTCATGATGTATGAGTTATATCCATCCCCATCTTCAAGAAGTGAAGACCCACCTGCATTAACATAATCCTTTGACGAGAATCCTCCCATGTTCTATTAACTATGGGTTGTAAGCTTACTATATTTTAATTTTTTTTTCATCAGTTATGTTATGTGTTTTATATATTCTTTTTTTAGTCAGTATTGGGGTTACATTCATGAATTTTTACAATAATGAAGTGTATGTCAACATCCTCATATCGAGTTCAGTATGGGTCTCTATAATGATAGGGATTGTTTTTATAGATAGTTTTTATATTCCACATTCATTGTCTATTTTCCTTCATTTTCAATGATTTAATTCTTTTTTATTTTTTTTAGAATAATAATAAACATTATCATGGTGTTATTATCATGGAGTTGGACCAAAATGGTCTGAACCATGTAAATTTCTGTGTTAATCTTCACTTCCCTATAATTTTATTTTATGTTTTACTCATTCTTGTTTCCACTTTTCTTCTTTCTTCATTATTCATATTTTATTTATTTTAGTATCATCAAACCAATTACTTTCTTTTCACTTATTATCATCGGACCACCTTCATTTAATATATTTCAATCTTAAAAATTGGTATTTAATCCTTTAATCAGTTAAACCATGTAATATGTTATATTTGAAGTAAAAAATTTTTATTGAGAGAATGATTTTAGTATGTGTAGAGTTATGATGTGTGTGATGTTAGTCTGTACTAGGCTAGTAGATTATTTTTTTGGACCCAAGAAACCCATAGTGACTTTGTCTTCCAATATACAGTTTATAACCACATCCATTGATGTTGACCCTAGTATTATGGAAAAGGATAACTACACACTTATTTTAATCTTTGGATACAAATTCGTACATGATTTCCCCCAAGAAACTATTTCCAAGTCCATTTTTTATAAAAGTTTGATTAAAAAGTTTCATTAATTTATTTTTGGTTTTTATTCTCCCAAAATATCACGTTTTTATAAATAATAATGTTTCTTTTTAAGTGAATTTTTGGAAACTAATATTTAGTATAATATTTATTCCAGAAGCATTCTCAATTCAATGATCTGCCAAAAAATATTTTTTGTTTGAAGTATTCTGGATGTGTTTTAATTCTAAAATCTCTTTTTATACCCTATTTTTGAAATCAAAAACATGTGGTTTGAAAACCCAATGTTTATAATAAAATGTGTGGATTATGTACCCTACACTATTGGAAAAGTATGGATCAATAATCCTATGTTTATAGGAAACCCTATATTTAAAGGAATAAACGCATAATTTATAAACCATAATTTTGTGAAAAAAATATATGTGTTGTGAACTATACATTTTGGAGTTTGTATCTATATAAAGGAACCACACTTTTTACTATTCAATTACAGGGTTTTTATTTAAAAATATTCTCCACATTTTCTGCAATGGTCTTGATGGGAGTAAATATATCTTTAAAGTTGTTTTCCCCCGATTCAAAGGCTTATATTCATTGAAGTAAATAATTGATATTATTAAGAAATGTTACAACTCACTGAAGGATTTTCAGTTCGAATATTTGTGATTTATTATGTGGTATTTGTGGAAGATTTTAACCCAGATCCTTTTAACCTAATTTATAAATATTGAGACATTAATATTTTTAAGATATGAGAAGACACTATAATATAGATATATAATTGGATTCAAAAAGATATGTTCTTGTAAATAATAGTGTGTCATTGTTGTTAGAGCTATACTTTATAGACATACATGTTTTGATCTAGTCACTATTGTTACTATCACTACTACTATAACTTATCATTAAATTATCATCTATATGTTTGACGAAGCATTTGTCAGAGTCACACTTTAGAGACATATATGTTTATGAATTTCTGTGTTGTTTTCTCAACTATTGTTTAAAGGATGTTGGTGAAAGATTAAAGATGTAATTTCTTATTCTATACATTATTTATGATCAAACACATTGATCAGTTATGGTTACAACTTTGAGAAAATATATTTTCTTGATCAATTAATCTCTATTGATTTACTAGATTTTTGGCTGCTCGGACTCAGTCATAGTGGTGAAGCAGTATCATCTTCTTATGAAAATATATGGATTTATAGTTTCCTAAATAATAAACATAAGGACTTATAAAATCCAGGTTTTAATAGTTTTGACTGCCAATAATCATTTGTATTAGTCTCTAGATAAAAGGAACTACTATAAAAAACACCAAGATCCTGGAGAGAGTGTTCGTAGAGTGGACTAGGGGATCTTTGTGCCATGAAACACTGTACATCACTATGTTATTTTAATCATTTATTTCCACAAAACATATTTCATTAATATAAAAGGAATGGATTTCTACATAATAAGATAATTTTTTTAATCTATCAAATATTTTAAAGGATCAAAATTCATACCCCCTCTTGTGTCTTATTCATAGTCATTCAGTTCAATATAACCAAAAAAGTGGTATCAATGTTATACCTCTATTGGTATGTTTTATTCTGAGAATTCCTTGAAAATTATTATATCTGATATCAACAAGTAATATCAAAGGTTTTTCCCTATTTCTCTTTCCATTGAGTATTCTATTGGACATTATCATGTGATTTAGAAATTTTATACTCTTATGTAATATCAAGAGTATTCAATTTATCTAATAATACTGAGTAAAATATTCATATGTAGACTTCTTTAAATTACTGAGTATGGATAATTTATATTAATTATTTGTGATCCTTACTTTAATGGTGATTATTAGGGATTTTGGAAAGCTCATGTGATTATTTATTTGAAATATCCTGGAATAAGAGTTTATTTAAAGGTTGTCAATAATTTTAAAATTCTTTAGGAATATCTGAAAAAATGGGAGGATGACCAAGAAAAATAATATGATATCAACTAGAGAGTAGTTAATTATATTGTCTTCAATTTCAGGAATGATGATTTTAATCGAGTTTCTCAATGTCATACTACTTATGAAATGTGGTAGATTGTTGCATTTCCCTATGAAGGAATTGAAAATGATAGACAACTATGGTGCACTATAAAAAAATTAAAGTTTGATAATTTATGAATGCATGAAGATGAAATATCACTCAAATAAATGGGGGATTTAAAGAAATTATTAATAATATTATAGTTTTGGGAGAAATAGTTAAGAAATCAGATTATATGAAAAAATTACATAAATTTTTATTGTATAAGTGGAATAGAATATTTTCTTCTATATGAAAATATAAACTAGTGAAAGAAATAATAAAGCTACATGATGATGTAATTACTTCAAGAAAATCATGTGGGGATCTATAGAATGTGGCAATTTCAAAAATATTTTTGTATTCACTTCAATGGGAGTATCAAAATGTGGAACAAATTTCAATTTCAAAAGTGTAATTTGAATCGTTTAATATAGAAATGATAAGTTAGGTGGAGTTACACTACATGAATTTTAGGTATTTGTAACAGGCTATTTGTGATGGGATCCCATCACAAATGATCTTTTCTGATGGGGTCCCATTGAAAATATCCCATTATAGATAACGGTGTGGAATATAGTATTATTTTCCATATGTCTATCGTAAAAAATCATATTTGAAACAGGAAACAATCCATTTCAAATAGATCTTTGATTATATACATTATATATATATATAATAAATTGTTGTGATAGGCTCATCACAAAATGTATATGTGATGAGCCTGTTGTCCCATCACAAATAATTCTCCTTTTATATAAGTTATATATTCCTAAGCCTTTTTCTACAGGCCCGTCACAAAAATAGTATTTTCTATGGGCCCGTTGCAAAAAGGTATTTGCGATAAGTCCTTTTAAGTCGTAAATACATTTTTAGAAAATAGATATAAAAACTATTTGTGACGGGGTCCCGTTGCAAAAGTTCCTGTCGCAAATATTGAATAAAAAAATTTAATAAAATTATGATTAATGAAAAAATAATATTAATATTATTAAAATAATAAAAAAATAAAAAATATTAATATTCTCAATATTCACAAAAAAAATAAAATAATCATAAAATATTATTATTATTATTATTAGTAAAATAAAAAAAATTAAAAATATAATACAAATAATAAATAATAAAATATTAAAATATTAAAATAATAAAAAAAATAAATTAAAAATTTTAAAAAATTAAATTATGCAATATTCGCACCAATATAAAATACAAAAACTATAAATAGTTCTTATTACAAAAAAAATTCATTTAAATGTTTTTAACATAACAAAAGATCATTGGGGGATAGTCTTCTGGAGGAGGTGTAGGAGATGGGGGAGATGGTTGAGGAAACTACATCCCTAAACTTCGAGTCATATGGTGCATATACTCCATATTCTTCTGTTGTTGTTGTTTCCATCGACACATCTCCTTCTCATGCTGGTGCTGTTTCTACCATCGACACATATTCTCCTCATACTACTACTACTGCTGCTGATGCATCTCTTCCTACTACTTCTGCAAACTCTCTATAAGCTCATTCTGAGCTCGCAACTTCTCCCGGTACTGTGAGCCAAGAGATGATGCCTCTCCACAATCTCTTCTCGAGATAGGCGATGACATCACAGTAGTACCATAATAAGTCCCAAGAGTCAAATGAGAGTCGGTACCAACTATCATGCCCTTCTTGAAGGAATACTAGGTCGTCTATATCCATGCTGCCTCATCAAAATGGTGAGCACTAGTATGATCAGCCATCTCAGCCTGACTCTCATCCTGTGTCTGAGAGCTCGCAGACTTATATGATTCCTTCAGTTCCAATTTGAAATTAAAATAGTGAAAATATTATATGTAGTTAATTTTCAAAATGAAAAATAAATAATACTAACTACAATTTGACATTGGCGATCACCTCTAATCTATCCAGTGGTTGGATCACTGTACATCCTCCGATAAATGTCGTACTTTGTAATATCGGGCTGCATGAATTCCTATATGAATATAAAATAAACTTTTTATATTTAATGTTATATAAAATATTTATAAAATATACTTACCAAATTCTCCCTTTGCATACAGAATGTACAACTACTAGATCGATGTTTCACCTCCTGTCTCCCCCGGTTCTGTTGGCCCAATGAAGATCTCCTCTGAAATCTACCACTCAACTAGTGCTAACATATTCCATCCCAAATGTGAGATGAAATTTACTCTGGTCGGTGGGCTCTATATGACTCATCAAATAATGTCACTCCTACTTTCGTAATGGTCTTCCTTCTCAAATTATGAAAAAAATGACATAAACAGTCACGCATAGACACCTCCCAAGTTGCGTGGATAGCGTCACGCTTGCTATAATCGATGGGATACCACAAACCCTAAAAATAATTTATAATATCATGTTATTAATGAATTAAATTTCAAAATCAATATTATATATTTACGTACCAGCCAATGATTAAAAATGTCTAGCTATACATCAATGGGAATCTGTTCCCATGTGATCTATGCCTGAGAAAAATAATTTCACAAGGTAGCACTCCCCTATCCAATAGCTACATATGTAGAAACTGTAAAAAATGATAAATAATCAAACAATTATTAAATAAATTAATTAATGAAAGGTAATTAAAATAAACTGGTTACCATACCTATGTGTGCGTGTATCGAAGCCAAGACGTGGACGTCGCTCAGGGATAGGGTAAGGAATCATCAGTCGTGCATGATTGTGCCCCCTCCACGTACCCCCTAAACCGCCCGTAGGCTGAGGGTCAAATGATCTCAAATCCTCCTCATCCAATGGTTTCTCAGCCTCCTGTAACTCATGAAGTAAATCATGTTCCATCTAAAACACAAAATGATTGTTGTTACCAGATAGTTGAAAATAACTATTACATATAGATATATATTAGTTATGATTATAACTAGCATTTAACTGTGTCAATGTTCACTTTCATCATCATCTTCATATCTTATGTTGTCAATGTTTTCATATTCATCCTTGGCATCATCAATATTAATATAAGTTTTAGTTTTATGATCTCTTTCTATTTTAAATTTATTTGTAACATCATTAACATCATCTTCACTATCGACCATTAATTATGGGGTTTCATCATCGATATTCATGTCTCACTATGAAAAAATATGGATTTTGAGTAGTCTCTTAAAAAATTTCAATTCCTTTCACTTTAATGGAACCACATTTAGTTTGAGTAAACTGATTTTCCTAATATTTTTTTTATTATTCTCCACCAATCACTTAGGTCTCTTAAAGTAGAACAATACTTTGCGTAATATTTTTGTTGTGTCTACTGAGCTAGTAAAAGTGGTTCATTTACTACAAGAAGAGTTTTATATTTAATATCGATGATTAAATGAATCGTATGTACACACAAACCTCTCTCATTATCCAATCACCAATATTTAAACATCATTATATAAATTTTCTTAGATAACACAGTTCAATAATTTCATCCAGTATTCCATAAAAGTCAAATTCAGTTTCTCTATAATGCGACCCTCTCAAGAAAACTCCATTGTTCATTGTTTTTTAATTCCCCATATGCACATGTATGAAATCAAAAACCATTCACCACATATATATTATAATATTTAACTATTTTGGATGGTGGGTTACTCAATATACATAGTCGCTTATCAATTTTATCAACATGTTAAGACATCTGATAATTCATAAAAAAAATTATCAATATAATAAATAATAAATTGAATTGATACGTTAAACCATCGATAATTTATGTTACCAATTTTTGAAACCATTGAGAAAAAAAATTCGGCATTCATCAAGAGAATCTACTATAATTTATGGATGATATTTCATGATATGATTATCATATAACCTACGAATAAAATAAGGTTTCTTATTGTAGCATAAATTATAGAATAAGTGACAGAATCACTCATAATAAAAATGAATCCATTTCTTCACAATTGACCAAAACATCTGTATGATCTCTGTGATGTTCACCATCTGAAATCCATCGTTCATGAACTCCATTGAAGCCAAGCTCTGGCTGATTAAAAACTTATAGTTGATTTTCCATTTCATCATCAAAATTCCCCTCGTTCAATCCCATGCAGTTGTTTCTTTAGGGATATTTAGATTTAAAATAATTAGAGAAAAATAAATAAATTTTCTCTTGCAAATAAAATTCAGTAATTCAGCCTTCAACTGATGCTTTGTTACGTACTTTTTTCTTCAATTTCTGCATGCATATCTCGAATGGGTACATTCATCAAAATTGTACCGGACCTCTACATTTAGCTTCATGAGGAAAATGTAGTATTAGATGTTCCATTGAGTCAAAGAAAGATGGAGGGAATATTTTTTCCAGCTTACATATAATTACCACAACATCTTCCTCTAGTTTTCTTAGTGCATCGTAGTGTGTTTTCACTGCACAAATGTCTCAAAAAGAAATATGATATGTCTATTATCAAATCACAGGTCGTATAATTCAACCAAACTTTGAATCTAATAGACAAATATCTTTTCATTATAACATGATAATCAAGAATTTTTAATCTGGTAATATGATCATTCATAACTCATCTGCCTAAATTGGAAGCATACCCATCTTGAAGTATCAAATATTCAATCCACTGACAAAATAATAAGAGACTTTATTTTGAAAATTTATAAGCTGCTTTTGGATTCATTAACCACTATTTTATGTCATTTTGAAACAGTTCAAGTTCTGGTCACCTGTAAATTTGGTCAAGATCAAATCATGCCTTTACATTATCTTTAGTCTTACCTGGTGTATCCAAAACTATATGAAATAAATTATCAAAATAGTTCTTCTCAATATGAATGACATCCAACATGTGTTAGACCAACAAATCATGCCAATATGGACGATCCCAAAAATGAATTGTTTTATACAGTTGTGTTCTTTCCCAAATCCATGAATTTTCTGTTGGATTACTATTAGCCCAAATGTGATGGGAGGTAATGAAAATACAATTGATTTTACCTTTGTACCTGAGATCATTTTTGGAGGTTCATCCCTTTCAATTATGCCTTTTCTGAAATGAGATTTGTTCCTCCAAAAACGATGATTGGTCGGATGAAATCTGTGATGACAGTCAAAATTGAATGATTTTTTTTCCATTGACGGGTATAAATGTTTTTTTGTCTTTTATAAAGTAATGACCTGATTTTAGACCATGTGCACTCCAGCCAGATAACATGCCATATTCCAAGAAGTCACTAATTGTCCACATCAATGCAGATTTTAATATGAAATTTTGTTTCACAGAAACATAATATATACTAACATTGTTACACCAAAAAGGATTTAAGTCATCAATAAATGGTTTCAAATAAACGTCAATATTTTTTGAGATATCTTGGGATAAATATGGTCAAAACGATATGGGGATCCTTCATCATCATCCATGGAGGTAAATTGCATGGAGTTATTAAGACTTGTCAACATGAATACTGACTACCATAAGAACCAAACGAATAGAAACCATCATTAGAAAGACCCAATTACATGTTCCGGGATTCTAAAGAAAAAGACGGATGCAGTCAGTCAAAATGTTTCCATGAATCGCCATCATATGGATGATTATAGTTTTTACCAGTTGAAATCTTGGTTTTGTGCCATGTCATCATTGATGTTGTGTTCTGAGACATAAATAAATGTTGCGACCTGGGTGTAAGAAGGAAATAGCTCAACTATTTTACAGGAATCGATCCAGACATCCCTAGTTGAGCTTCTTTATACATCTATTATCCACATGGGGGACAACTATACAATAACTCATTTTCACCAGAATATAAGATGTAATCATTTTTTAATGCATTAATATTTTGATAACTAAGGCCTGGATTATGAAGCAGCCTCTTTCTCTCATAGTAATTTGTAGGCAAAACATTTCCTTCAGATAACAATTTTTTAACCAACGAAAATATCTGATCAAAATAGTTAATTTACATTACATTATCTGATTTAATAACCATAAATTTTGCAACCACTTTTAATTTTCTTATCATGGAAGCAGGATATAATACATCCTCAGCAGACCTCAATAACTCATAAAATTTAGATGGTTCCAACTCAGGAGTTAAGTCAATATCATCCTGATTTTCAGTTTGTTGAATAGATGGACCTGCAACATCATGTACTAAATTTTGAAACTGTGATGGATCCAGAATCAAATTATTAGTTTCTTCTCTAGAGCTGTGTTCACTATGTTGATACCAAAAAACATAATTTGGTTGAAACCCAATATGCAAGAGATGTCCCCCAACCATGTCAAACGTGTTAAACGTTCACAGAGCACATTTTTTATAAAGACACTAAATTGTGGCTTCTAAAACAAATTCTGGTTTGATGATGAAAATAATAAGAAATATTCGACACCCTCAATATATGCAACATTTAAACCAGAATAGTTTGTATTTTTGTGTTGATTTATCCAAGCACAATCATCTAATAATGACTGTTGTTGACTTCCTTGTTCCATATTTTTCTACAAAATATAAAATCTTTACTATTTTTGAATAATTTAAAATTAGAAAAACGCAATCCAAAAAATGAATATAAATAATTAAAACTACTTATTAATAATTACCATTAATTACGTGCAACCCAATTTCTAGTGGATTGACGACAACTCTTTTGTGTGACGGCTCATTTACATACAACTTTCACACATTGAAATCATAATGAAGAATCTGGTTGTAGGTACACATATCCATTATCATGCATACGAGAACGTATAATCGTACCTCCGAGTAGATTCTTCATTGTGATTTTAGTGTGAGAAATATTTAAGTAAACGATTCGTCGGACAAAAGAGTCCCCTTTTCATCGATGAATCATCTCCTTGCAAATGTCACCACCCGAAAAAATTATGAAAAAATGTCATCCTGTGAATGCATATCCAAACTTGTGCATACTAGATTTGATATGAAAACGTAGTAGCATATTTTTCATAATTTTTTTAGTCGGTGAGAGTTGAAAGGAGAAGAGTAATCGAGCAAAAGGAGTTTGTTCAATCCATTGTAAATTTTACAAAGTTATTAAAATTTATTACAGTTGATTTTATTCATAATTATTCATAATTATTACTAATTATTACTAAATATTACTAAATATTACCAATTATTACAAATTATTACTAATTTTTATTAATTATTTCTCATTATTTATAATTATAACAAATTATTACAAATTATTACTAATTATTACAATTTATTACAATTTATTACTATTTATTACTAATTATTACTAATTATTATCAATTATTACTAATTATTACTATTAATTACTATTTATTAATAATTATTACTAATTATTACTATTTTCTACTAATTATTACTAATTATTAATAATTATTATAAATTATTACTAATTATTACTATTTACAACTAATTATAACTAATTATTACTAATTATTACTAATTACTACTATATATTACTATTTATTACTATTCATTACTATTTATTACTAATTATAAATATTTATTACTATTTATTAATATTTATTACTATTTATTAACATTTATTACTAATTATTAATAATTATTACTATTTATTAGTAATTGTTACTAACTATTAATAATTATTACTAATTATTACTATTTATTACTAATTATTATTAACTATTATTAATTATTACTAATTATTACTAATTATTACTTGTTATTACTGGTTATTAATAGTTATTACTAGTTATTACTAGTTATTACTATCTATTCCTAATTATTGCTAATTATTACTAATTATTACTATTTATTACTATTTATTGCTATTTATTACAATTTATTTCAATTTATTACAATTTATTACAATTTATTACTATTTATTACTAATTATTACTAATTATTCATTATTATTTCTAATTATTCTTAATTATTCCTAATTATTCTTGTTTATTCCTAATTAATACTATTTATTAATATTTATTACTAATAATTACTATTTATTACTAATTATTACTATTTCTTTCTATTTATTACTATTTATCAATATTTATCACTAATTGTTACAATTTATTACTATTTATTACTATTTATTACTATTTATTACTATTTATTACAAATTATTACCATTTATTACAATTTATTACTATTTATTACTAATTATTATTAATTATTAATAATTATTAATAATTATTTTTATTTATTACTATTTATTACTATCTATTAGTATTTATTACAATTTATTACAATTTATTACTATTTATTACTATTTATTACTATTTATTACTATTTATTACTATTTATTACTAATTATTTCTAATTATTACTAATTACTACTAATTATTACAGGTAATTACTAATTATTATTAATTATTATTAATTATTACTAATTATCACTATTTATTATTGTTTATTACTATTTATCACTAGTTATTACTATTTATTACTATTTCTTACTATTTATTACTATTTTTTACAAATTATTTCTATTTATTACTATTTATTACCATTTATTACAAATTATAACTAACTAATACAAATTATTACTGATAATTACTATTTATTACTAATTATTACTATTTTTTAATAATTATTACTAATTATTACTAATTATTACTATTTATTACTATTTATTACAATTTATTACTATTTATTAGTATTTATTATTATTTATTACTAATTATTTCTAATTATTTATAATTACCACTAATTATTCCTAATTATTGCTAATTATTTCCCATTATTACTAATTATCAATAATTATTCCAAATTATTACTATTTATTACTAATTAATACTAATTATTACAAATTATTAATAATTATTACTAATTATTCCTAATTATTTCTAATTATTACAATTTATTACTAATTATAAGTAATTATTTATAATTATTACTAATTATTACTAATTATTACGATTTATTACTATTTATTAATAATTATTACTAATTATTACTAATTAATAATAATAATTACTAATAATTACTAATTATTTTTAATTATTACTATTTTTAACTATCTATTACTATTTATTACTATTTATTACAACTTAATACTATTTATTACTAATTATTACTAATTATTACTATTTATTACTATTTATTACTATTTATTACTATTTATTGCCATTTATTACTATTTATTACTACTTATTACTATTTATTACAATTTATTAGTAATTATTAGTAATTATTATTAATTATTACTAATTATTACAAACTGCTACTAATTATTACAAATTATTACTAATTATTACTATTTATTACTATTTATTACTATTTATTACTAATTATAACTAATTATTACTAGTTATTACGAATTATTACTATTTATTACAATTTATTACTCTTTATCACTATTTATCACTATTTATTACAATTTATCACTAGTTATTACTATTTATTGCTAATTATTACTAATAATTGCTAATTATTACTAATTATTACTATTTATTATTATTTATTACAAATTATTACTTTTTATTACTATTCATTTCAATTTATTACTATTTATTACTAACTATTATTAATTATTACTAATTATTACTAATTATTACTAATTATTAATAATTATTCTAAATTACTCCAAATTATTCCAAATTATTTCTAATTATTCTAATTATTCCTATTTATTCCAATTTATTCCTAATTGTTACTATTTATTCCTAATTATTCTTAATTATTACTAATTATTACTAATTATTACTATTTATTACTAATTATTACTATTTATTACTATTTATTACTATTAATTACTAATTATTATTATTTATTACTAATTATTACTATTTATTACTAACTATTACTAATTATTACCAATTATTACTATTTATTACTAATTATTACTGTTTATTAGTATTTATTACCATTTATTACTATTTATTAATATTTATTAGTATTTATTACTAACTATTACTATTTATTACTATTTATTATCAATTATTACTATTTATTACTAATTATTACTATTTATTACTAATTATTACTCTTTATTACTGGTTGTAAATATTTATTACTAATTGTAATTGTTTATTACTTTTTTTCCTAATTATTACTATTTTTCCTAATTATTACTATTTTTTCTTAATTATTACTAATTACCGTTAATTACTATTAATTACTACAAATCACAGCTACTAATTACTAATTTCCACTAATTATTTCTATACATTACTAATTATCATTAATAATTATTAATTACTACTAGTTATTAAGAATTTCAATTTATTATTACAAATAAATACTGATGATATAATAATTTAAAACTAATTTAATTACAACTATTCAACAGTAATTAAAATTAATATAAAAAATGAAATGAATACTAAATTAAATAAAACAGAAATATCTTTAAGCTGATCTCTTCTCGTATAATTGTAGACGAGTTCACAACTTGTTCGAAAAAAAATTTTAACAGAGAAAATTTTCCAATCTAAACATAGAGTTTAGAGAGTGAAAGAAAGTAAGAATTTAGGGGAAGGAAGGGAAAATGGATGAGCGGTATATATAGGTTAGATTAGTTGCGACGATACTATTTGCGATGGGTATCCCGTCGCAAATACCTTCGGCCGCATTAATTACTGTTGGCGGTTAAAAGGGTATTTGTGATGGGTCTCGTCGCAAAAGGTGACACGCCAACACACTTTTTGCGATGAAACAATACATCCACTATAACAAAAACAGTGTTTAGCGGCGGTTTTTTGGCGGCGGTTCACAAAACCGCCGCTAAACGTTTTCGCCGAAAGGTTTCGCGGCGGTTTTTAATAAACCGCCGCGAAACCTGAAATTCATTTTCACCATCCCGACCCTTCTTCCCCCATCCCGATCGTTCCCCAAACCCTCGCGCCCTCCCTTCTTCCTCTAACCCCCCGGCGACCTGCAATCCTCGACCTGCGACCTCCGGCGACCCGTGACCTCCGGTGACCTGCGACCTCCGGCGACCCCGCGACCTCCATCTCCGGCGACCCCGCAACCTCCATCTCCGGCGACCTAATTACTAGGTGATTACTAGTTATGTTGTTTGTTCAGTCCCTACTAATTGGAAACCTTGTTGTCCCCCTCATTGGGGTTTACCTATTCTAATCCACCCACACTGGTTTCAACACCAGTCTTTATGGTGTAAATTAACCCAACATGAACACTTATCTGCAATATATTATTATTAAAACTTGATAAATTAGTCGATTAGTATGCCATCAAATCCATATTTCTGACACTAGTTCATGCAAAGAAAATAGTGGTCTTGGTGTGAAACTCACCAGAATTTGGGTAGTTAATCATTCATAATTCTGAACTGTGAAATCATTGGTGGAGATATCTCTGTAATGTCATAAATGATTAGACTGCATTGTGTAATTGAGAATTTCTTACCATGTATCCATATTAACAGCTAAATCTTCCTTCATTGAAGGATCCTAGCTATAGGAATCCAACCACCCCTACTCAAGAAGCTGGGTAAGAAGGAATAGCAATGTAGAAATACGACATGACCCTGCCACATCAACAAATTCATCCTTAACAATCTCTATCAGGTTCCCACCCCCATATCACCATCTATAATAATCTAGATAAGGTTGATAGACACCCATGTTTGTCGATATGATAAATAGGGTTCATTCCTATGAGGTACAAGTCACACAAGGATTTGAAGGCTTTAGTGAATCTTAATCCCTGTCTCCCTAAGGGCTGCACTAGGAGTTTCGACTCCCAGTCCAATGTTCAACTACATCTGGAGTCTTTCAATAGAGTGATATTATGACTCACACCCCTATGTCGATCATGTAAGGGATATCCGATTCATCCCAGCTATAACAACCACTCTAGAGCCTCTAGGGAGGGATCCCGCCAGTCGTTGTAAGCACTACCCCACCCACCCCGTATACTGAATAACAAGTGGTATACACCAATTTCATGTCGTCCCTGGTCTAGATAATTTGACAATAGCATCAAATCCCATGTTTAAAGAGATTTATATCATGGTTAATGATCTTATACAGCTCCAGCGGCCCGTTCCACCACCAACATATACTACCAGTTCCCTTCTACTATATAGTAGGGGATCTACAACACCCAAAATAGATCGAGAACTTAGCCACCACACCAGTAGTCTTGGATGAATCTTTCAGTCGTCAGCACAATTATTAGCCATCATGGGCAAACTAATGATTATGATATATATTATGGATGTCCTCCCCTTATCATCATCGGATAGAGTGGAGGCCCTTCCCTCTATTTCACTCATCACAGATGTCGTCCTCATGTCACATGAATCAATCCAAGTGGAGGTACACCCCATATAGTTGATATTCATAATTTATGTCATCCCCATGATTATAATTCTAGATATAGAGTTACTCCCAGTGTCTCAAATCATCATCAAAGAGCTCCTCCTCGCGTCATTCCTAGCTCAAGCAGATGTCCTCCCCAAAACAACATTGACTAGAGTGAAGGTCCTACTTGCTCCACCCCCGTCAGCATGGTGGTCCTCCCCATGTTTTCACTAGCTTTAGGGGATGTCTCCCCACTCCATGTACAATTATTAAGGAGTACATACACACTTTATTGACATACATTGATGTCCTCCTCATGTCCAGTTCGACTAGTATTAACTCCCTCATCATTCTACAACTTTCAATAGACATGGAGTTCATCCAAATTTTCTCGCAAACTCCAACAAAGGTCTTCTGCACTCCAACACTCCCAAACCTTGAAGGTCCTCCCAACTAATTTATTAGAATACGCAATTATCTTCCTCATGTTCCTCTAGATAGACACACGAGTGGTCCTCACACCCTAGATCACCAAAGAGGGGGCCATCCCCACTCCCATGACAACTGATACGAAGGCCCTCTATTTTAATGGCTAGCTCCCAAGGGTGTACTCCCCACTCTAGTTCCAACCTAAAAAAGGGTCCTCCCCATGATAACGATTTTTCATATTACCACCATAGAGAATATTCAAGAATCATCGACACTAAAGGAATAATTATGAGAATTGTTAAATTATTGTAAATCATGTCCACTTATCTGATTCTGAAGATAAATGGGTCCCACTGATGGTGTCCTCACCTCAACCCTCAACATTAGAGTTTGGGGAATGAACCTAGTCTGTGAGTTTATTCATTTCATAAGATGAGATGTACCAGATCCTTAAATCCCTTCATACATACAATAAAGGAGAAGAGGATTTGGATCCCTTCCAGAATATCACATTGCAATCTTTTATTTAGTTTACAGACTCATTATACTTCTCAACATGATATCAGAGAGAGTTGTTTTGGGTATGATTGGTGGATATCACTCACAAGATTTTCAACTGACAGCCTCTTCCCTTTCACATGAATATGTGGAATATACTCTGTCCTATAAGAAAATGGTGAAGTATTATGTACCATATTTGAGATACAATCTAGTAGGTTGTGGACTATCATCTCATGCAACATTATCCCAACCAGATAGTCCACTACCACAATGGTATAAAGAACCATTTTTCAAGTTCCTGAGCCACCCAAAGTATAAGAATGTGGAAATGAAGAGTTAAACTGCACTTCTGAGGGGAGAATATGATATGAAACTATAACCACTGATCAGTTTTCTAATATATTAAGGATGATCACTAATTCCAACATCATAATTCTAGGGTCACTCAATAATGATAGGGTTTTTTTCAAACCATTTGGGAGACACATTTCTGCCTCTTGAACCTTATTTTGAATTATATAATATCCAAGAGCATTGGGATGACATTTTCCATTAACGTTACATGGTTTATTTAGCAGGGCTTCTCATGTCGTATCCACCCACATCGACAAGATACCACCAGTACCATCTATAATGATGTCTTCAGAACATTTTTCTAATCCATATAATTATTAAGGAAGTGTCCCCACCAGTACAGATTTGCATCGTAGGGTATTATGTTTCTCTCTACTTCAATCCCATCCTATGATAGCCAAATCTGCCCAATGACGTCAATAATGTGCCTCTGTGCATAGTCACCTTGAATATAGATGAGATTGCTACACTTAGGGAGTGATAAACTAAATTAAATTCCGAGTAAGAGGACCCACCCTTTGCGGTAGCACAACATCTACTAGACACCCCAAGTGTTGACACCCACCATCAAAGAAAGACGCATGGCCTTTCAGATTCCTCTAAGTAATTACCCTTACACCAAGACCCCAACTAGGGAAAAGGACCGACCAGGACTGCTAATCCCTATGACCCGTCTAGTTCAATGTATAATATAGTTGATCATGGTATGACTTCTATGTTTTATCATCTTTCCGAATAGAAGATTCCCATAAATGTGCTTCATGCTAATTAGTTTCTACAATATGGAGATATATGATATAATATGGTCCTATATCCACTAGAAAATTAGGGGAATCCAAAATTCATTAAGAAAATAATTCCCTTTAATCTGGAAAATCAATTTCCTCTCAATTCAGTAAATTTAGGAGCCTATGACATGTGATCACACTATTTATTGCCTAATCCACCAAAATTGAATGAGAATCTTCCTCGAGACCTGGCTCTAGTAATTCCCCCAGTATTATCTTATGGAATGTGCCCAGTTTTTATACCTATCACTTCATGGGTGGTTTATCCTACCTACCATGTTGATGATATTAGAAATTCATTAGTTGTCATTGATCATGGCCCAGAATGGAATCCTTTCCTAGAGGACATAATGGACAACCTCATCATATCCTTTGAGGCCCTGGAGAAGTGATAGGTGGAAATACCACTTGATGGAATGGAATAACATGCATCGGTTTATGATATTTCAGCACCAATAGAATTTGAGAATCCAACAATTCCCCCATTCAATGGTATGTGTAATCTGTTACAACACCTAGCCCATTTTATTTCAATGTGTGGCCCTATGTTGTGAACTCTATCATAGTAGGAAGACACAAAGAACTATGTTTTGTGCTGACATTAGAAGGGCCAGAGTTTTTCTGGTACATCTAGTTATCCATTGGGTCTATAGCTTGTTGGGAAGACCATCATAATCAATTTATTTTTCAGTTTAGCACCACCATGGGAAATTCTAGAACATCTGACTACTTTAATTGAAAACAACGACCAGATGAGTGAGTCATAGACATTGTCGCTAGGTGGAAAGGACTCATGAATTCTCTTGACAAGTCATTAACTCACAAATATATACTGATGATGTGCATGGTGAATGGTAAGGATAAACTGGTTCCCTCTCCCATCACACCAAACATTATAGGTGGATTCAAAAAATTCTCTAATAGGACTCATCGCCGGGAGAAATCCATCCAACATGCTAAGAAGGTGTTAATTTTTTCAATTAGGTATCCTATGAAAGGAGACACTATGTTCTAGATTGATATTGTTTCACAAGTTTAGTCCCCTAGTCTACTAGAATTTTTACCAGTAGATCAGCCTTTATAACCTCACCAAGGAATCAACATCTTACTCAGCCTCAGGCTATACATCAACCACTATAGAACGAGTCAGCACCACCCCCTCAAGAACTACTACCTAGTCTAGTTAATCAGGCATTATCCTGATATCAGCCTCCATACCCTCATCAGGGTTAGACTCCTATAGATCCCTTTAAATATAAGAGAAATTGGACCTACACATTTTATGAGTATTAGTCAAATTCATATTGTATCTGGCATATAATCATTGGGTGTCAGTTGATCCAATGGAAATTAGGGTAGTGAATTTATGGTAATATTTGAGTCATGAATTTGATATCATGATCCTATTAAAACACAATAGATATTATAGGGATTTTTTTATAAATTTATTTAAATTTATCTCTATTTACATAACTAATAAAATATATTTACGAAAAATGGGTATGGTTAAAAAAAGAATACATAATTTTATTCTTACATTTATGATCACAATCAGTGGTTGAACACTAACCCATATTTATGTTAACTTACCCATTTCATTTTCATTTATCAAAAATCATGGAAAAAAATTTCTCTCAAAAAACCCTTCTTAAACAAATGAAAATAGTCATTCCAATTTGATATATCAACTTATAAATTAAGAGAAATAAGGCTAATTATCATAGGATAGAGATAAAACCACCTACCTCAAAGCTCAAGTCACACATTACCGTAATGGGATCCACCAACAATGAAAACCCAATAATGAAAACAAAGGCCATATAATATAATAAAAACATTAATATTGATATAAATTAGAAAATAAGGGGTTGGTGGAAATGGAAACCACCAAATACCTCAAGAAAAGACATCTGACGCACCACAACTAACCAAGGAATGGCCTCCATAATGAGATCTCCCAAAGGATCTAGAAGAATACACAAATATTCAAAAACTTAAGCCACCAGATCCGATAATGTTACCCTGGGGTGCCACCATTATCAAGAGAAATGAAGAATGAGAAATATTTCTTACCCAGAGAGATGCACCACAACTATAATAAAAGATCCAATGTTGAATGGATCAATCTAGATGGAGCATAGTCTCCCAAACAAACCCGAGAAGATCTCTAGGTAGGGATCCAAGGGCCTGGAGAAAAGAACTGAAACCAAAATAGCCACTCGCCTATTTTAAATGTGATCAATGAATCATCTTTATTATATTATTCATACTTTATGATCAATGGGTCATTTTTATTATATTATGCATACTTTATGATCAATGCGTCATCTTTATTATATTATGATCAATGAATCATCTTTATTATATTATGCATACTTTATGATCAATGGGTTATCTTTATTATATTTTGATTCTTCAATATTACACTATCATATATTTTGTGTAGGCACATTGTGATATACATGGATAAAAGTTTGATCACATTACCGAGGAACACACGTCAGTATGTTAAGTGTTTGAATGAGTTTTTAGATTTTGCGATTTCTAATCGATCTGTTGAATGGAGAATAAGATGTTCATGTCCTAAATGTAAATTTAGAACATGGTTGAAGAGAGATGAAGTTTATGAACATTTAATACTGAAGAAATTCCCTGGTCAATATTTGTGTTGGAATTGGCATAGAGAATCGAACAATACAGAAAGATTGAGCACTGATGTTAATCCACAGAATGAGGTCCCATGTTCGTCGATAATGGAAAATGAAATGAAAAACCTCATAAATGATGCATTCGGTACTGCAAGACACCACTATCAGCATCAAAACATATCAGAACAACCAAAAGAGGGTGATACAAATTGCAACGTGACAAGTGTTGTTTTTGAGGCTGTAACACAAGTAGATCAATATTGGAACATATCATTAGATCCTCCTCTTTATTTTGTAGAGCCAAATGTAACAGAAAGCTTCACTGAGAAAAATGTGTTTCATGATTTAGTTGATGATGGAAATCAAGAGTTGTATAGTGGGTGTTTGAAATATTCAAAGCATTCATTTCTGATGAAGTTTTACCATATCAAATGTCTATGTGGAATTACAAATAAGTCAATGTCTATGATATTGGAATTGATTCGTGATGCATTTCCCGAAGCAAAAATCCCAGAATCTTTTTATGATATGAAAAAATTTGTTAACAAGCTTGGTCTGAATTATATAAAAATACATGTGTGTCCCAATGATTGTATGCTTTATTGGGGAGAGGATTCAAGTAGACAAAATTGCAAGAAATGTTCTTCTTCTAGATGGAAGTCAAAGAGGGCGAAGCAAGTAAACCCTCACACGGCGGGCTCAAAAATCATTTCTAGAAGCCGAATTTCATTGGTAATATTTTAAATAGTTTAAATATTTATAATACAATATTATCAACTTAATATATTGAATTTTATATTTATCTTTGCTTAATGCAGTCACAGAATTTAGGGCACGAAGCCTCCCAGACTGAACTGTGGTTGGATGTTCACAGAAAATCAGATGGCTCTTTTGTTAACGAGCCTACCAAAGAAGATGGGGTATGAAGTCAAATTTTTATTATAATAACTTATAATCAGTTTTTACTGTGTTAATATGTATTGATATTTGATTTATAGGTAAAAATTAATGAACTATGGGATGCCAGTCCTGGGCTGTCCTACTCAGTCTCCCAGGAAGACCCGGTTGCTCAAGTCCTTGGGAAGGAGCATCCTGGTAGAGTGCGTGGGATGGGTTTGGGACCCGTACCATCTGCTGTCTTTAGCAGGCCATCAGGGATTCCAGCTGCATCTACTTCTAGTTATGGTCAGCCCATACCTGAAGATGCTCAGAGGGATATTTCTTCTCTATGATCCACAGTTCAAGACCAATGGACTCAGATATCCACTATGCAGAAAGCGTTGACCGATTTATATCAGCAGATGAGCAGATATGCCCCCAGTGGTAGTGCACCGAGTGGTGGTGAGCAGGTAAATCACAAAAAATCACAATCATTTAGTTTAAAAAAATTAATTGGTTTTAAGTTTAATTATAAATATGCAACAATATTTAATTTTCAATATAATGTTCTTACAGGTGGCAGTTGGAGATGGAGGTGGAGAGGGTGACGATGCATCATCAGACCATGAGTAGTATTGTTGATGTGTTGAACAAATATGGGAAAGGTTGGTTTGTATATATAACATGTGTGGTGTACAGAACCTTTAAAAAACCATTGGTCTTGGAGGAGCTTCAGTGTCTAACCTTGAATGATCACAATAACCTCAGGTGGTAAAGAGAATGATGTGTTTGTTTCATTGGTTAGATGATCTATGGTAATAGGCTCTTTGATGTTTCTGTTGTAAATTCAGCATTGGGAATTTGACTCATTAGGGTGTTGCATGTCCAAACAGCCATGTTGAATGGATATCACTCGATCAAGATGGTTTTCTGAGGTGATTTTCATGATCATTAATAGTTTTTATGAGGCATGTAACCATATCACATGAAAACCAATGCAACTCCCTTCCCATGAAGCTTCCCTCTTTTCTAACTTTTATTTTATGAACATATTGGGAGATTGTTAGATGACATTTCATATGATAAAAAAGAATAATCATAGGGGTTTTACATGACTAATTGGGCTATTTGATGGGGCTTCACATGATCAGGAACAGATCACATGAATTGCATAACCCCTTTGCATGATGTTCCTAGGGTCATGTGATCATGAGCCTCATTGAAGTTCACATGGTCCTTGTGACCTAGGTGATTAATCTATATGTATACATGCTATAATTTTCTTTCCTTTGGGTATATATTAATACCTAGGCTTTGGGTATTTCTTTGTTCCTAAAATATACAATTCTCATTTGGCTAGCATCAAAAAATGCCCCCCCACAAAAGTGATGTTCGAAGGAACAAGGACTCAGTTATGAGGTAGGAAATGACTTCATGAGTCTCTTATGCTTTCTATGGTTGGAATTAAAAACATCTTTTTGTCTTCTATAAGTCAATTCATATTCCTTGAGGTTCCCTATAAATAGGGGGTGAGAGGCTGGTCATTTGACCGGTGACATGAAGCTCCATAGCTCTCAAAACCATATCTCTCGTGCGTTTGTTTTGCAAGACAACTTTGCATGACCTCATCACAAGAACCATACAAGAGACCTAATCATGTGATCATGTCACTGGACCTATTTGTGTGATCACCTTGTCTAAATATCTCACTTAATCAATCCATGAACTAATCAATGGTAATTTATTAGAACTTTGATGCACACCCTTGGCCATTAGTCTATCTTATGTGATTCAGTTGTCTCTTGAGTATTTTTTCATGATATACTAATCTTTATGTGATTCATGTGACCTTCACATGGTAACATGATTATATGTATTAAGAAAAATCATGTGATCAAAATATGTTTTATGGGTTATGTGATTTTCGTGACCTCGAATGGATCATGTGGTCCACATAATGTTTTCCATGTTATGCACTTATTTTGTTTTATTAGCACAACTGATTCTCTCTTAATGGTTACATATCTTCTAATATATTCTCTATTCTCTTTAAATACTCCCTCTATTTCTCAAATGTATTCCTATGTGGTAGACTGTAGAGACCATATTTCCTGGAACCATAATGTCAATCATCGATATAAAGTATTTTATAACAATAATGTTTTAAAGGTTCTTATTCTGACTGAACATCAACCCATTTAATCCTCGTTCCTCATCCTTATAAGACAAAATAATAGTATTGATCCCTCCCCTCTCTTCTTTGGCACATTTTGATCCATACACTTTAATCCGTTATGGAATCAAATATTTCCAATTTTGATCATCTGTAAACTATAAGTATAAATCCATGTGACCCCCAATCTCTTGTTTCATTTGATGTTATCTTGTATTTCATTCCAAATCCATAATTTTAGGTATTTTGTATGCTTTAGGTATTCTTATTGAATTGGATCAACCTTTTCACCAACATTAAATTAAAGGGTGTTTATGAATATTGCGTAGGTGGTGCATAAATTTTCTTCTTATTATATATATGTTTTATGTGTTGTTTGGTTTGTTTTCCAGGGCAGTGGTGGAGTATAAACAGAAATTCTATTTTTTTTTCCGGGTCAGCATTTCGCGGCAGTTTTAACCGCCGCTAATGTTTTACCACTTATACATTTAGCGGCGGTTTAAACCGCCGCGAAATATATTCGGCAGACTGCTTAGCGGCGGTTTTAACCGCCGCTAATTTCAACGTGATTTAGCGGCGGTTTTAACTGCCGCTAAGCAGGCGCTTGGCACGCCTGAATTTGCGGCGATTATAGCCGCCGCTAATTAAATATCCCTTAAAACCTCCGCTAAATTTACAAAAAACCGCTGCGAAATGAGGTACTACGACGCTTTTCTTTGACCGTCGCGAAATGCATAAAACTGCCGCTAATAGATTGCCGACGCCAAGTTTAGCGGCAGTTTCTGTAAACCGCCTCCAAACTATATAGCAGCAGTTTAAACTGCCGCTATATGATAAAAAAATGCTGCAAATAGGCGGTTTTCCTGTAGTGATCATCGCAAATATTATTTACCGCTATCGGGTATTTACGACGAGACCCGTCGCAAATACCCTCCGACAGATGCCCTATTTGCGACAGGAGAATTCCCCCGTCACAAATAGTATTTACCGCCTCCCGGTATTTTCGAAGGGAGGAACCTCCCATCACAAATACTCTTATGCGCAGTTTGGCATGCAACCCATGCCAAACCACGCATAAGTTTTTGCGATGAGACCCTACGTTTCGTCGTAAATAACCTCTTTGACAGACTATTTGAGATGAGATTTATTCCTATCGCAAAAATCAGTTTTTCCCATAGTGTTACTCTAAAGGGAAGTTGTTACTGAGTTGGAACTTGATAAATTTGAAAGTGTTTCTGATTGAATAATTTTGGTATTCATCACTATATCAATGATATGTAGATGTTCAAAGCATAATAAAACAAATTTCAAGAGTTTTTGTAAATTTAAGTGAAAAATATTGATTTTTAGAAAGTGTAGAAAATCCATCTAATCCTTCTTAACATCCCTACTTCTTATTTATTTCTCTATATTATTTAATGTATGTGTATTTTTAAATTAGTAAAAATATGTGTTATACATTATTTTGTAATTTATTTTTGATGTTTTTACTTTTAATTAGTTAACTTATATATAAATATGTTCTTAAATGTTTAATCTTATTACATATAGAAATTAGTCTGTTACTATTATTAATAAAATTTTATTCATAAATATAAATATTTTAGTTTTCTATAATGTATGAAAATTTTATTTTCAAATTTCCATGAAATATATTATCTAACTCCTTGTATTATGTTGAGTTTTATGGGGAGTTATGTTAAATATTTTTTGGGCACAAATTTACTGATTTAATACATTTATTAAAAATTAATTTTATTAATTGATTTTATTTATAAATTCTTATTGCTTCTCATTTATATATTTTCATGAATTTATGGGGAGTTTATTTTACTACATTTTATTAAAATCTTTTTGATTTAATAAAAATGGGGAGAAAGTTGTACATAAGAAAGGTAGAGAAATTTGTCGTAATAAATCAATATAAAAATTTGTCTGGGAAAATTTGATAAAAGGAATATTAAAAATATTTACGTATTTGTTTTAATTTTCATATTTATTTTTCTATTTGTGTGTGTTTTTTGATCATTAAAATGGGGGGGGGATTGATTTGAATGTGTTGATTCAATAATTTCATTAATTTATTTTTGGTTTTTATGCTCATAAATGCCGACATTAGTGGCACTCATAATGTTTCTTTTTTAAATGAATTTCTGGAAACTATTTTTCATTGAAACATTTATTCTCAAAGGATTCTCAAGTCACTGATCCATGGGAAAATATTTTTTTGTTTAAGGTATTATGGATGTGTTTGAATTCTAGAAACACTCTTCATCCCATATATTTGAAAGAGTAAACATATAGTACGAAAACCCTATATTTGGAACAATACATATGGATTATATACCCTATTCTACTATAAAATTATGGATCAATAAACATACGTTTGGAAGAAAGAATGCATTTAAAGTAATTAATGTATCGTTTATCAACCATACTTTTTTGAAAAATCTTACATTGTCAACCTTAATTTTTGGAGTTCTTTCGCTACACAAAGGAACCCTAGGTTTGACTGATCAATGATGGAGTTTTAAATTAAATATATTATCTGTGTTTTCTATAATGGGTTTAATGAGAGTAAATATTTCATTAAAGATATTTTGTGACCGATTCATATGCTTCTATTAATCATAGTAAATCATTCATATTCTTAAGGAATGTTATGACACACTTGAATGATTTTTTAATTCAAATATTTGGAATTTATTATGCGGTATTTGTGGATGCATTTAACCTTTATCCATTTAACATATGGTATAAATATAAAGACATTCATCTTTTAAAGATATGATAATACACAACAATATATATATATACACACACATTGGATTGAAAAAGTTGTGTTCTTGTAAATAACGGTGTGTTGTTGCAGTCAAAACTACACTTTGGAGACACACATGTTTTGATAAAGTCACATTTTTTTATGTCAGTGCAACTATACCTTATCATTAAATATTCTTCTACAAGTTTGAAAAATAATTCTTCAGAGTTACACTTTGGTGACATAAATATTTATACACCTTTTTGGTGTTTTCTGAAGTTGTTTTAATGAAATCTGGTACAACATTTAAGATCTACTTGTTGTTGGTGCATGTTATTGACGATCAAATGCATTTTTCAGTTACTACTGAAACTCTAGAAAATTCTATTTTCTAAATCAAACCAATCTCTATTGTTTTATTAGAGTTTCAGCTACATGGAATCAGTAATCGTGGTGAATGAGTATCAACTTCTTGAATGAAACTGTGGATTTATGGATTCCTATAAAAGAACTATAAGTCCTTGTAAAATCCTTTTTGTAAAGGTTACAACCTTTTATAATCAGTTGTATAGGACTCTAAATAAAAGGACATGCTAGTGAAAATGACCATGCTCATGGAAAGATAACTGGTGGAAGGGAATATGGGATCTTTTCCCCCTAAATTACTATTCATATCTATGTTCATTTTCTTATTGATTTATATTGTTCACCCATATTTAAGAGATAATGAAAGGATCAAATCCAAACAACATAATTACTTTGAATCAATAAAAAATTTTAACGGATGGAAATTCACCCCCTCCCCTCATGTCTTTATCATAACCATTTTGTTCAAGCAATCCTAAAATCCATTTGGATTAAACTAGAACATTTATTTATAACCAAAATATTTATTTGTTGTTTATCTACAAAAATCATTTGTATACTTTTAAAGTGACCCTAATCTCTTCCGTGCATGTTCATATTTATGAGTTTGATAAAGTACTTATGGATTTAGTTAAGATATATATTGAAGTTATGGAAGAAGTTTTGGAGTTTGTGGCCTTTAACCAACTACTTTGTACTTTATTAATTAATAAATACCTTATCACATCTTTATTGTTCTTTTACAAAACAATGCATGTGATAATGTCCTAAGGAAATCTATTTCACTAAATGGTCATAGAGGATCCCTTATTTGATGAAAACCCAGAAGTTCCATAACATTGTTCTTGAATATATGTTCTATGGTAGGATGATGTTATTTGATGGAAAAAAATAATATATGCCATTAGGGGTGAGGACTCATAAAACGTTGAGGCACCTTCTCATGGTGTGCGCCCTTGGTAATATCGAGGAGGATATTATGAGAGTGAGACCCGCCAATAGGAAATCCACATTTCATAGTGTCATTTGATGTTTCTATCTGCAGATGTGTGTATTGGTCCTTAGAATTTAAGATTATTATTAATTGGTATTACAACTCGCTCACATAGATGTATTGACGAAAACTGGGATGACACATTCTTTGCAACGAGGTAGGATATGTTGGGTGCGTAACAAGTAATACTGCATTACAATATAATACGAGAAAGGATTTGTACCTTCTATTCGAGAACAGAAGTAGATATCTCAAGACCATTGATAGAGTTGATATTGCTTAAATAAATCCATGGACATGGTGAAAAATGGGCATGTTCAATTTTGAAAAGTCAAAGAAAGAATAATCGAGAACATGGGTTGATGGCAATATCATGCAAGCTGCTTGATTTGAGATATCGAGAAAAAGGGATTACATTACACAGTAAGACTTCGTAGGAGGTGACACGTCATTGGGGCGTTAACTTCTTTCTCTATTGGTGTCTTGGAGTGTTTATATATGCTAACCGTGGAAATTAGGCAGGCTCTGCCTAATGCCACTGAGAAAGAGGCCTAGAGGGTCACACACTAAGTGTGTCCACGTGTCTCATTTGAATATTATTTTAACAAGGTGAATAAAGATTATTCCCGATTGTGGTTTAATAATTATTCAAGGATGTCTGATCGCATTTATTCTGATACTAGTTATTCGGGATAATATATTGTGGGTGAAATAATATATTTATTAGTGAGTAATGGAGTGATATTTATTTGAAAATTAAATGGCCATTATTCAAGGTCTAATAAATATGGTGGAGTAAATAAAGAAAAATGTAAAGTAAACATCCTTTATATTAAATATACATTCCGTGTAGTTTTTCTGGGGATTTTTGAGAAATAATATTTTTTATTTCAATAAAAAATATTTGGTGTAATTCATTGGATGCATGTCAAGTAATAATAATAGTCAACTGTTATTATTAGACATGAGGTATTACTAAGAATTAAATGAAATGAATAAACACTTTCGGGTAATTAATTCATTTTATTATTCTATGTAATTTAAATCCCAATTATATAATTCTCATTAGCCTAGCCATTTTTTGGGGGTTGTGCAAAATGGATCTAGATAAAGCTCCCAATAAAAGAGAGAATTATTTTCTTCCAAGAATGCTCCCATGGTACGAGAGAGAGAGATCCTCATACATTGAATCAAGGAGATCGAAGGCAGACATCATATGAAATTGATCTTCTGTGCTAGCACCCAGATATCCCTTCATCGACATCCAGAGATATGTGGAGCACATTTGGATCACCGCTAGAGTAATCCTATACTTGGATTCAACAACTCAATGATGGATCACATCATATCGTGACCAGAAACATCAACAGAGAGAGAATTCCATCAAGGTAATTCTTGTATTTTAATTAAATTAATAATAACCAGCATATAATGATCCTCTCTATGGTTTTGGGACTCCCTTCCTTCCTTTCATTCTTTGTTCTATTGTGAAGATCTGACATTTTATTATCGTGATGGATCTCGGATTGATCATTGTTAATGAAATAATTAAAGTTTGTTACACCCACCAAATGTGCTTCCGCTGTGGCCAGAACCTACAAGTGGTATCAGAGCCAGGTTATATCATTGATTAAAATTATTTAGTTTTTCTTTGATAATTTACACATTTAATATTTTAGTTGTTTCAAATCATTTTAATCATTCTACAAATCAGAATCTCGATATCTATACCTCCTATCTCGTTTCTCATTCACCTTACAGAACACACTGTGTGTATTAGGTAGTACATGCCATGTAGTCTAGGTTCAATGCATCAGACTGATCAGCCAAACCAGGTCGTGTCAATAGATTATATCTAAGTCTTAAAGACTCCCTGTGTTGACCAGGAACAATTGGCACATAGTTTTTAGATTACACGTCATGTGGACCACTAAACACGGTGTATAGTCCCTATATGTTTGGGTGGGACCGTGTACCCCATACATGGTTGGACCAATTGGAAACTGTGTAACGCAGATACTACATGGCGTGTGTCCCACTTAACATGCCATTTACTCTAAATATTTACAAAGTATATCTACACGCCATGTCACCAGGCGTGTACTTCGGATTGGCTGTAAAAAAAATTACACGCCATGTAGTCGGAACTACTCACCGTGTACTCATCCAAATTACGCAAATTTATTAAAATTTATTATTATATTATACAAACCCTTGAGACATGTACTATAGTGATGGCGTAAAGCTAAAACCCAACATGTGATAGGTGTTTTATATATATGTGTTTAATTTAACATATGCGTAATGTTCATTTCTACTCATTGGGTAGTTATGAATAAGAATTCTTTAGGTTTCCTCCAAGGTACAATATACGTAAAAAAGATAATTTTAAATGAATTTATTTGTTTAAAATTATGATGGATTAGAATCACAAGGAAATTTAGAAAAATGGTTAAATATAAAAGGATTGATTAATTAAAGATAACTAATTGATTCGAGTGTGATTTATCTTAAACAAGAATGATTAAAAAATTAAATGTTATCTTTATTTATGTGTGTATATCATTGCATGTATGGATGATCATGAGCTAGACCAAGACCTTTGTATGTGAATGGTTTCTTTTAATTTATTTATTTAAATTAAATTTGTTGGCCTACAAGCCTTCTCCTCATTAATATGTAGGGCCCGCATGCCCAAGGTTTCTTTTATGTGAAACCCCATTATACCCCCCACCTGAGAGTGAGATAAAAGCATATGTAATGGATAGAGCTCCCAATCTAGTGGAGGCGGCTCAAGCTATGAGCCAAGGTGAAACCAATCAATGGAGATACAAAGGTAAACATGTGGAAAGCTATAAACACGAACCCAAAAAGGGTAAAGGTGTTTCTCCCATAGGTCATGGGTTAGTTTATCAAACTCTAGATAAACTAACCAATATAACAAGATCATGATCACACCATTTATTTATTTTTGTCAGTTTCATGCTTTATTTATTGTGGGTGTGTTGTCACATTCACACAATTAATGAATTAAAAAATCATGCAAGATAGAACTAAATTAGGAACAACTTATGCGTAAATATTATCATATACATTGTTAATCACTTAAGTATATCCCACATAATAATAAGTATAATGTAAGAAATATAATAAAATGGAAATTTACATATAAGTATAAAATACCTCAAAGAAATATTAAGTCTGTATAGCCTTCCATAATCGTGGTTAGAATCAAACAATAGTTCAAAGTGCTTGAACAACCCTAGTTGGATTGCTTTCAATTATAAGGGAATTCTAATTCATGGTTTTGGGTTGACTTAACTTGGTTCACATCAAGGGTTAACTACCACAATAGGACTTCGTGTGACTAAGAGGCAATGTTTGAGGAAATCCAAAAATAAAAGGATTTCAGGATTGGGTAGTCCACTCAGTGGATCAAGGATCTGTGAGTTAATGCAGCTGGCATTTTGAATGCCTACCTAAAACCCTTAACGTTTCTCGACAAACCCTATTTAGGGTAATGCAAAGGGAAATATGGATCCTTTACACTAGAATATTCAGGAAATAGAATATTCTGGATTCAATGGTGATGGCTATTGGATTTCGATAAAATAGTGAAAGATAAATAAGTATTTAATTATTTATTTGTCTCATTTTTATCAGGATAAATTACAAAACCTTTGATCATCTTAATTTGTAGTAATGGTAAGAAGAATGACTTTAAAAATATCACTACGAACCATACTCTAGAAGAAAAACCTTCTCACCAGCACCAATTTCCAGGAATGGCAGAGGCGTTTACACATCACCCTTCGCTACATGAGGAAATTTTATGTGCTAGAATAGCATGTTCCAGTTGCACCTGAAAAATATTCCAGTGATGAGGAAATATCTCTCTATATAAAACATATGGATAAATCCATATATTTTTAATGTTTCATACTATCGTCCATGTCTAATGAGCTCATGAAGCAACATGAAAACATGGACGCATATAGAATGATATCTCACCTTAAGGATCTCTAACAAGAGCAGGTGAGATAGGAGAGATATGAGATCTCCAATGCTTTGTTTACAACTATGTTTGGAGAGTCTGCGCCAGATGGGCCTCATGCAGTCAAGCTTATTGCCTACATTAAATGCCAATACATCTTAGGGATCAAGTTCCTAGATGAGTTGCGCACAGATCTCATCCTATCATCACAGACTATGACCTTCTCTAGATTTATTTCAACTACAACATGAAGAACAATGAGAAGATTTTATCAGAACCTCTAAACTTAATTATCTAGGTAGATAAGGACATGGGATGTGAAAAACCCACAATCCTTATGGTGAATAAGTAAAGAAAGGACAAGGAAAACGGTCCAAGGACATATAAATGGTCTAAAGATCTCGAGCACCATCCCTCCAAGAAGGGGGAGATCAAAAGGTAGGGCAAGGAATGGGAGATGATATGTTTTTCATTTGGAAAACAAGGCCACTAGAAAAAGAACTGCACCCAGAAGCATGGGGATGCTAAAGGTGTGTTCGTTATCAGGTGTAATCTTTCATTTTTTACACATTGGGTAATAGATATAGCTTTTGGGTCTAACATATGTATTTAAATGTAGTAACCAAGTATATTTAGAAATATTTCTAGAGGAGAGGAGGATCTTCGAGCTTCTAATAGTGTGAGCCTGGCTATGTTGGCCGTTCGTGATTACCATCTCACATTTCCAACTGGAATGATTTTGGTTTTACGTAACTATTATTATGTGCCTAGTGTTTCCAATAATATAATTTCTATATCTTGTTTTGATATGGATGGATTTATTTCCAAATTTTGAAATAAGGGTTGTTTCTTTTATAAGAACAATGTATGTTATGGTGTGACACATTTAAATAACGGTTTGTATTTATTAAATTACAAAAACAAAGTGTTGGAAATCGATAATGAAACAAACTCACATGACTCATATATCACCCAGTTGTGGAATCACAGTCTCGACCATGTAAATGAGAAGCACTTGAAAAAGCTCTTCCAAGATGGTTATTTAGACTCTACTAAGAAAAAACCACTTGATAGATGTAAAACTTGTTTACAAGGTAAAATGACCAAGCCGCCTTTCAGTGGAAAAGGTGAAAGGGCTATAGAGATTCTAGGATTGGTGCACACGAATGTGTGTAGAGCATTTATAGTAGAATATATAGGTGAATATTCTTATTTCATTACGTTTACTGATGATTTGAGTAAATATAGATATGTCCACGTAATGAGGTATAAGTCAGAGTCCTTAGAGAAATTTAAGGAATTCATGAATGAAGTAAGGAATCATCTTGGTAAGAAGATAAAGAAGATTCAATCAGATCTTGGGGGAGAATATATGAACCAAGAGTTCATCGATCTTCTACAAGAGTCTGGGATTCTATCTCAGCTCACTCCTCATTATACACCACAGTGGAATGGTGTTAGTGAAATGTGGATCCGCACCTTGTTGGACATGGTTAGGTCGATGATGAGTCATACATATATTCCATTATCCTTTTGGGGATATTCATTACAAACTGCATAAAACACATTAAACCAAGTCCCAACTAAGGTGGAAAATGGAATTCCCTCTGAGATATGGAATGAAAAGAAACCCATTTTGTCTCACACACATGTATGGATATGCGAGAAATTTGTTAAGGCATTCCTAGGTAGAAAACTAGCACCCAAAGCATGAAGTGTATCTTTATATGATATCCTACGGAAACGAAAGGATATTACCAATATAACCCTTCAGACAAAAAATTCATTATTTCCAGACAATCCGTCATTATTGAGGGGGATAACATCCTCAAAAAGGATAGTGGGAGAAATATTGAATTCGATGAAGTGTATGCTCATGATACACATGAGTTGGTACAGGAACAAGTTCCACAGGTCCCCATTGAAGAGGTTCTAGAAACACAAATACTGCGTAGGAGCTCAGGAGAAGTAATGGATCTTGAGAGATTTGGCTTCCAAGTCACTGAAGAGGATGAATCATTATTATTGGACAATGTTGAACCTATCTCCTAAAAGGAAGAAGTTGAGATCTCAGAAGCTGCAAGATGGCTATAATCCATGAATTCTAAGATGGATTCCATGTATAAGAACCAAGATTGGGTTCTGGTCGATGAGCCAGTTGATGTAAAGCATGTTGGATGAAAATGGGTATTCAAGAGAAAGATGGACTTGGAAGGTCAATTTAGCACCTATAAAGAAAGGCTAGTGGATAAAGGATTCAGAAAATGTCAAAAAATTGACTACGATGAAATCTTTTTTCCAGTTTCCATGTTTAAATCCATAAGAATCATACTTTCCATAATAATCTTACTATTACTAAGAGATTTGGAAGATGTATGTCAAAACATAATTACTTAATGGGAACCTTCAATAATATGTCTATATGACACAAACAGAAGGGTTTATGACACAAGGTGAAGCCAAACGAGTTAGAAACTTGTAGAAATCCATTTATGGATTAAATCAAGCATCCAGGCCATGGAAAATTTGATTTGAAGAATCCATAAAGAAATTTTTTTTCATTAAGAATGAATGTGATCCATGTGTTTATAAGCGGTTTAATGGGAATGTAGTCGTTATCCTAGTAGTATATGTTGATGATATATTACTTAATGGAAATGAAGTATCAGTCTTACTATCTATTAATGACTTATTGAACAAGTGTTTCTCCATAAAGGACTTGGGTGAAGTAGTCTACATTCTAGGGATCAAGATCATTCTTGATAGATCCAAGAGGATTCTTGGACTAAGTCGGGGTACATACATTTACTAGGCACTAAAGAGATTTAGTACAGAACAATCCAAGATGGGATTGGTTCAAGTGTCACATGGCATTCATCTTTCTAAGAAAATGTGTCCTCATACACAACAAGAGAAAGACAAAATGAGTAAGATCCCATATTCTTTGGCTATAGGATCCATCATGTATGTCATGTTATGTATCAGGATTGATGTTGCCTATGCACTGAGCATGGTATGTAGATATGAAGTTGATCCATGAGAACAACATTAGACTACTGTTAAGACAATACTTAAGTATCTAAGAAGAACTAAGTATATATTCTTTGTGTATGAAGGAGACGAGAAGCTAATCATCATAGGGTATGATGATGCCAGTTTTCAGACAGATCAGAACAATCTAAAGTCGCAATCTGGATATGTTTTATATCTCAATGGAGGAGCTATGAGCTGGAAGAGTTCAGAGAAACTAGTTGTCACTGATTCTATAGTGGAGTCCTAATATATAGAGTCTTCTGATTTAGCAAAGGAATTCGTATGGATTCAGAACTTTTTCCAGGAGCTTTATGTGGTGCCTAGTAGTAGAGATCCTATCACATTGTATTGTGATAATACTACAACGGTGGATCTTGAAAAATAATCAAGGTCAAATCAATGGAAAAAGAACATTCTCCGAAAGTATCACCTCTTGAGATATTTTTATCAAAGGGGTTAAGTTCAAGTGATTAGAGTTTCCATAGAAGAGAGCGTGGAAGACACCACAACTAAAGGCCTATCTCATCAGAAGCAAGAATATCATGTGAGAGATAATGGGTTAAAGGTTTTTAGAAATTGGCTCTACTCCAAGTGGGAGTCTGTTGGAGTCGGTGGCCTAGAAGTAAATAATTTTTATTTTATTAAATAATAAATACCTTATCACATCTTTATTGTTCTTATACACAAAAATGCGTGTGATAATGTCCTATGGATATCTGCTGCACTAAAAGGTCATAGCGGATCCATGCTCTGATGAGAACCCAGAAGTTCCATAACATTGTTCTTGAATATATTTTCTATATCCAGATGATTTTATTTGAGGGACACAAATAATACAGACCATGAGGGGTGAGGACTCAAAAATATTTGAGGAACCTTCTCATGATGTTCCCCCTCAGTAATATCCAGGAGGATATTATTAGAACGAGATGCGCCAGTAGGAAATCACCATTTCATAGTGTCATTGGATGTTCCTATATTCTTACGTGTGTAATGGTCCTTAGACTTTAAAGTTATTATTAATGGGTATTAAAACTCACACACATAGATTTATTGAAGAAAAATGTGACGACACACTGTTCGCAGCAAGGTAGGATATGTTGGTGCATCCCGAGTAATACTGCATTAATAGATAATGCGAGAAAGGATATTTCCCTTCGGTTCCTTAACAGAAGTAGTTATATTAGGCCCTTTTATGGAATTTATATAGCTTAAATAAATACATTTCCATGGTGAGGAATGAGCATGTTAAATTCCGGAAAGTCAAAGAAAGAATAATCGAGCACATCGGTTGATGGCACTAGCATGCAACCTGCTTGATTAGAGATATCGAGAAAAGGGATTACATTACATGGTAAGAGTTCATAGGAGGTTTAAAGGCACTATCATAGGGTGTTTCAAATGATATGTGATTTTTGGTTACTTAGGTGTAGCAGAGTGGCTGACCAAGGTCGTCTCTCAAAGGAGAAAGTAAATTTAATGACATATTAATGGTATTTTGAAAGTAAAATAAAAGTAAATAAGAACATTAATTAAAAGGATGGGTTTTTTATCGTTTATCAATCTAAAAGAAGTTTGTTGAAAGAGGATTTCATTTTTGTTTTGTTTTTAGTTTTGAAATGAAGTTTGATTAAAAATATACAACAAGAAGATGTTTTTTAGAGAATATTTAAAAGATGTAATAGATCTAACTCTACCTTTTAATTTACTTCCTAATAATTATCATTTCAATTAATATACAATTAATTATGATCCCCTAAACTTTTAACCCTCAAACCCTATGAGGGTTAACTTAACCACAAAGATGAAATTACTTAAACCCTAGGCTAGCTTTAGAACATGCAATCGTCCTGCTTTGATTGATGTTCTTAGGTTATATTATGATCAGTGTTTAATTATAGCATATATCCACTCTTTAAATGAGTATTAATTGAATTTAGGGATTATATTTTAACTCTACTAATTTATCTCTTGTGGTATTTTATTACCGATTAAGATCTTACTCTCACAATTTACACAACTTCCAACCTCACGTGTTTTTGTGTTAATTGTTCAATTGATTTCTTAGATTAATTTAAATTAAAAACTCAATTAATAGATCATATTAAGTGAATTAAATTATCTCATTGATTCAAAATAGACTGATGAATAATTTTATAGATAGATCAATTACTAAAATGAACAACTCTTTCATGGGCGGTGTAGTCATCATAGAAACGTTTTGAATGTGCAAAGGTTTAGAAAGGGTAGAACCCAATAAAATTTCTACTCTTGATTCTAGATCAATGAGAAAGAGTAAGAGAAGAATAAATTTCAACATAACAGAAGAAAAGATTTGAAATAAAATAAGAACAATGAATTTTATTATGAAAACAGAAACATTATAACATGAGGAAGAAGAAGAGGGATTCGATGAAGGGATCCTTGATTTAAGAGCTACCCTTATTTAATTTCGTGGATAATTGGGGTGGAACCGCTTAAACTATTTCCTAAAATTCATAATGCACGTCCCCAACCCTACCAAATGATAAAAAAAATAATATATAGAGTGGTGGAGAGGCTAGGTTCTATGTGGTTTCATGTGTGACTGGGGAATCTGAACCAGATATTTTATTCCAAAATTAAAAGCCCATTTGAAAACTAAAACGCCTAAATAAGCTGTACTTATAGAAGGATGATTCGTGAGAAAATGCGTTCTCAAGATCCTCTCAAAATCTGGGCCTAATCCAAGTACGAATGAAGAAGTTATGGCCCAAATACAAAACCCATGTCCAATCTAGCGAGTCCATCCCAACTTTGACTTCATGACCCATTTTCACAAACCAAATGCATGATTTATCTCCAATGTACTAAATTAAAGTTGTATAAAATTATTTCAGGAACACATTTACAAAATATTAATTTCAAATAATTCAAATAAAATTATTTATTTATGAAATACTATAGTGAATTTTTAAATGGTAAAACTGGAATTTTCAACAAATTTTCAAATGAATGTTATAATCCCAATTTTTTTATAAATGAACATAGTTAACACAATAAGAGGAAATTATATAATTTATTATCAATATAATATTCAATATAATTATTTTTTATAAACTCCCCCACACTTACGCTTTTGCAATCCTGGGAAAAACCTCATATCATGTATTTCGAAAAATTTGACAAGTAAACATCAATATCGAATCAAAACAAATTTTAAAACACATATCCTTGAGATCCAACAATTACACACCAAGAAAAAAAAATATAATTCCTTATAAAGAAACATAATTTCAAGTTCTCTATTTATATCATTCAATATCTTTTTACTTAATTTATCCTCCCATGCACACAAAACACCTACCAGACTCGAATTTTCTCTTATCACAGAAATGCCAATTTTCCTACAATGAATTTCTCATACAAACTCATAAAAGGGTAACCATAGACATGATAAATTCCAAAATATCCACCTGATTTTATTCAAGTACATGTGTTTATCAAGATTACTTTTTATGGTTTTTCTGTGGCTTTCAGTTGGTAGGATTAAGATGTGAAAATTTCCGAGGCTGAATGAGGGGGCTTGTCACTTTCTTTTGAAGAAAAATTGCATTAATATAATTCTAACTTAAATATGGTATGATCATCAATCCACATAGAACCAATTCATGTTCATCATCATGAAAAATAAAAAAAATTACACACCATTCTACATTTTAGTAGTAAAAATGTCAATCTTCTCAAACATGTTTTTCCTGAAAGTTCAAGATAGGCACAACTTTCTCCCTCTATTAGAAGCTCCAGAAAGGCATAACTTCACTTATCATGAAATATCAATAAAAGTAACAACTTTTAATATAATTATTTTTTTAGAAGAAAAAACATCTCTTCAGAATTTAATTTTCCACCTAAAGTATCACAAAATGTGGTAGCACAACAGAAGAAAGTTTCCCCCGCACTTAAGTTCAACTAGATTATGAAATTTCACTTCAAGAGTTGGTTGGATATCGATAATTGTCTAGTAATGTGGGGGAACTACCAGGATGATCATGGGTTATATGGTCTAAAAGGATTAAATGTTCATGATAAGACATTATAAAAAATGATTATTTGAAATAGGGGCTTTAATACTAAACATATTCCTCAATCATTTAAAACATAAGTACCTCAAACCCTCATGTTTTGACAGGAATAATTAAATGTCTGGTTAAATCAAGCATGGTTTGGTTCTATCATGAAATAAGTTAAATGTAAAGAATATTAAAATAATGGTTTAGAAGCCTCACAAAAATTTGATTCCAAATATTAAGACAGTGACATGTGGCATGGGATTCGAAATTCAGAGTACTTTTCATGAAATTACTAAATATTTTAACTTGAAACAATGTCATTTTCAGCATTAATTTAGGCTTAGTTTCATGGGATAAATTGTTTCACTTAGTTATATGGATTTAAAGATTGTTATGAGAATCATTTCATCTCATAATTTTAAAAAACAAGCAAAAAAATTGAAAAATAAACACACAATATTTGAAAAACACACAATTTTTTTTTTGAAAATCAATGAAAAACAGGAAAACAATTAGAATTACTAAACAAAAAGTCCCCCCCCCCACACACTTAAAATATTGAATTGTCCTAAATTTGAACCCATGAGATGATATATGAACAAGAAATGTATAATTTTAAATAGGACAAAGAATAAAAAAGTGAAAGGGCTAGGAACAACCTGATATGCTTAAGTGATGATATGGTCATGCAATGTGATGAAATCCACTGCATCCATAGGAAGTACCTCAATGTATCTATTTAAATGATTCCCATTGACTATATAGATCCTTCCTATGTCCTCTTGTGTGATCTCCACTACACCATAAGGAAACAAATTAGTCACAACATAAGGACCTAACTACCTAGAATGCAACACATCAGGCATCATCTTTAGTCATGAAATATAGAGAAAGATATTCTCTCTAACTTGAAATTATCTTTTATGGATCATTATTTCATGAGCTGAATTTTATATTTTCTTATAGAGCCTTGAGTTCTCATATGAAGAAAATTGAATCTCTTCATGATCTTGAATTTGCAGCTTCCTTTGGATTCTAACATAGGGCCAAATCCATGTTGAATTTTTTTATATCCCAATAATCCTGATTCTCAACTTCCACGGCGAGATGACATGATTTTCCAAAAACAATCCGAAAATGGGTACATACCAATGGGTGTCTTGTATGATATCCTATAATCCCACAATGCATCATCCATGCGCTTTCTCCGATCCTTCGTATTTGGCTCCACATTTTTCCCAAAATTTGTTTCAACTCATGATTTGAAACCTCATCCTAGAAAATTGTTTAGGGGTGGTATGGTGTTGAGGTTTTGTGTGTCACCCCATAATTCTAAATAAAGAAAGAAATATTCCTATTATAGAAGTGTGTCCCTTGGTAACTGATGATGGCTTTCAGTACTCCAAACCATAAAAATATATACGCTTTAACAAAGTCCACAACAACATTAGAATCATCATCCCTGGTGGAATTAACCTCCACCCATTTTCTCACATAATCAATAGCAACAAAAATATACAAAAACCCAATTGAATTAGAAAAAGGACCCATAAAATCACTACCCCGAACATCAAAAATCTCACAGAATAGTGTGGGTTGTGGGGGGATCTTATATCTCTTAGAAATGTTTCACATGTGTTGAAAATGAGAGAATGACATAAAAAACACATGTGCATCATGGAATAAGCTAATACAATATAATCCAAAGTAAAAAACATTCCTAGCAGTCCGTTGGGGTCCAAAGCTTCCACAATAAGCATGTGTATGATAGAATTGTATAATAGGATAAAACTCATGATCAGGGACACACCTCCAAATAAATTGGTCACTACACATGCTCTATAGGTATGGAGAATCCCAAACATTAAATCATGACTCACGCTTTAACTTTTGGACTTGGTGTTTCATTAAATTTGTAGAGATTTTAGAGGAAATAAAGTAGTTAACTAAATCTTCATACCAAGGATGCGTACCTAAGATGGAATAAAGATGATCATCGGGGAATGTGTCCCGAAGGGGTACCTGGTCTAAGGTGTCATCCTCTAGTGTGTTAGTAAGTTTACTCATGTGATCTACCACCAAGTTTTCTGACCCATTCTATTACTTTATCTCAATATAAAATTCTTAAAGAAGGAACATCCATTAGATTAGCCTGGGCTTTGCGTTTGGCTTATTCAAGAGGTACCTCAGAGCTACATGGTCAGAAAAAAGCTACTTTATAGCCCAATAAATATAAACAGAATTTATCTAAAGTGAATATGATAGAAAGAAACATTTTTCCATGGTTTTTTAGTTTTATTGTGATGAATCTAGTGTCCTTGATTCATAAGAAATCACATGTGAACGTCCCTCCACCCTCTGAGATAAGACCAATCCAACTGCGAAGTTGGATGTGTCACACATAAGCTCAAAAGGAAGCTCCCACCATAGGGGATGTATGATCGGTGGAGTGGTTAGAAAATTCAATATCTCATCAAAGGAAGTCCTGAAATAATCATCAAACACAAAATCAAAATCCTTTTGAAGTAATCATGACATAAGAAGTGCAATCTTTCTAAAATCTTTGATAAATCATCGATACATTCCTGCATGCCCTAGGAAAGATCTAACATCACTCACACATGAAGGATATGGTAAGGAAGAAATTATATCTATCTTAGATATATCAACCTCAATCCCATGTTTTAACACTACATGACCTAAGACGCTGTATTGTTCTACCATGAAATGAAACTTTTTAAAGTTTAGGACTGGATTCTCCTCAATAAAACAATTCAACACCTTTCCCAAACTACTTAGACATTCATCAAATGAGGATCTATTAACTGTAAAATTATCCTTAAATACCTTTATGCAGGTCTTAATAAAATCCGAAAAAATACTCACCATGCATCTCTGAAAGGTAACTGGGTTGTTGCAAAGTCCAAATAGTATCCTTCGGTAGGAAAAAGTACTGAATGAAAAAGTGAATGTTATCTTCTCCTGATCCTCCAGAGCAATAGGAACCTGAAAATATCAAGAAAATCCATCCAAGAATCAATAACATGTCTTCCAAGCTAGTCTCTCAAGCATTTGATAAATAAATTTTAGGATAAAATATTCCATGTGAGTAGATTGATTTAGTTTCCTATAATAAATACACACGCACCAACTATTTTACACCCTCATTGGATCTAACTCATCTTTCCCATTTTTAACAATAGTAACACCACATTTATTAGGCACAACCCAAATAAGACTCACCCATTGGGAATCTAAAATGGGATAGATTATACGTACCTCGAGCAAATTTTCAACCTCTTTTTTAACAACCTCCAAAAGTGTTGTATTGAGTCTCTTTTGTAGCTACCTAACCGGTTTAGCCACATCCTTCAAAAGAATCCTATGCATGCAAATAGAGGGGATAATACATGATATGTTAGTCAACGTCCACCTGATTTCCCAGATGTTCTCTGTCAAAATATTAAAAAGTTTTTATTCATGTTCAAAAGGGAGATTGTTAGTAATGAAAATGGGTAATTTCTCACCACTCAACAAGTATGAGTATTTGAGATTTTGTGGTAATGAATTGAGTTCTAGTGTAGGTAGTGGTGTATGGATGGAGTCATCGAAGAAAATGAAATATGTGCACAAAGGGCATCAGTATTAGAATAGAAATAATCAAAATCAAAGAATAAAACATCAAATCCATCAGCATACTCCACATCCATGTCATAATCATAGTTCCCTTGATCAAAATGAGAATATTAATCCAATTAAAAATCAAATCAAAAGGAGAATTTTTCATTATAAATGAGTTTCTAAGTTCTCTTAGACATCAAAATATAACCAATACTCATAATCTCCCTAAGAATAGGACAATCAAATTATATTGGGTTTTTACTTGGTGGTTCAAAATGGGAGATAAAAAATGCAGAATGGTCCTTTAAGGGGTACTTTAGGGAGTCCATAACATTAAATGTCACAACTTCATCCCCATACCCCAAGTAAAGTGTACCCTCATTGGAATTTATGATAGTTTTTTCAATTTTGAGGATGGGTCTACATAAGATAATTGGATAATGATAACTTAACTGATCGTCCTCCATGTTGATCACGTAGAAATTTTCTCGAAAAATCTTTCTCTTACCTGGACAAGTATATCCTCAAGGATTCCTGCTGGATATGATGTAGCTATATTCGATAACTACACCACTACTCTCATCGGCTTCAACTCACTAACCTATAAAGAAGAGAATACAGAGTGACGCATTACATTTATGGAAGCTCCTAAATCACAAAGAGCATTAGAAAAGTGCAACTCCCCTATGGTGAATGGGTTAGTGAATGTACTAGGATCCTTTCACTTTTTTGGAATTAATTGAGTTGGTGTAATGAGTACTGACACATTCCTTCCATGATTGATCCTCTTATTCCCATTGAGTCCCCTTCGATTAGTACAAACATCATTTATAAATTTCGCATACCATGGTATTTGAATAATGGCCTCAATAAGGGATGTTGATCTCCACATGCTTGAATGTGTTCAAAACCTCTTTTTGCATTGACTCGTCAGCCATTTTCTTTGTTTGTACAACCCTATTTGGAAATGGAAGGGGTTTAGGAGGAACATCATCAATCTTTTTTTACCTTTATCTTTCTCCTTTAGTTTCTCTTCAACTAGTCTTGATTGGATCATCTCTAGAGTTGAGGTGAATCCCGGTGTAATGGTGGGTGCATAAGTATCATTCATTCACATCCAACTTCTCAATGTGAAGGCACTGACATTCTTATTTGGATTTGGAGTAGGTTCGTAAGGTAGATTTCTATAATTATTACTTACTTGTTCTCGGAGGGCAGTGGCAATCTGGCTCATTTAAGTCTTCAACTCCCTTAGCTCTGAACCTTTACTCTTCAGATCATTCTGTTGATTACGAATAATTTGTTTCAAAATATCACTAGTTTTAGAATATAAATTATTTTTGGGATTCCATTGTTTTTGACTTGTTGATGTTTGAGCTTCAAATCACCTTTGGGGTTGTTGGAAACCTTGTTGGTAAGGTGGATGATGCAGGAAGTTTTTTTGAAAAGGGAATTTGTTGTTGTCCAAAGCCATGCCTCATGTCCAATTGATCCTTCCACCCCTGGTTGTATGTAGGATCAAATGAATCAAACTTATTTTGGGGAATGGATGTTGCTTTTTTGCTGATATGGTCTCCCAGAAATCACTGATGCACAATCTTCTATTTCTTGTAGTTGGGGGAAATAGTCAGTAGGGTGGCTTGTCTAAGTGAAAATTCCACAATCCCTTGGAGGAGGGGGTCGGGATGTCTTTTGTGAAAAATCAATATACCTTTCCATAGTGGTCAATTAATCCAACATAGTATCAATCAAATTATTTTCAATAGAGGAAGGACTTACCTGATGTAATCCCCTGACATGTGGTGTACCTCGATCGCCAAATTATTGGGAGTTTTGTTCCATCTGGCCAATCAATGCACATGCAGTTACTAGTGTCTTGTCTACCAATTACCCTCCAAATACAACATCCACAATGATCCTCTCCATAGTTGTTATTCCTCTATAAAAGTATTGGATGAGTAGTTTCTCAATTATTTGGTTATGTGGGAATCTTGCACAAAACTTCTTGAATCGATCCCAGTACTCATACATTGACTACCCTTATGCAAGCTTAATCCCAGATAACTCATTATGAATGGTAGTGGTCCTTTATTATGGAAAAAATATCTACAAGAATAAACATTTCAAATCATTCCAACAAGTTACATCTTCAGGTTGTGAATAATACATTCAGTCTTTTGCAGCTCCATCAAGTGAAAATGGGAATACCCTTAGTTTGATTTGATCTTCAGATAAATTTATTTGTTTATGGGTTGAGAAAAACACATTAAATTCTTTAAGTTGTTTATTGGTATCCTCACTAGAGAGGCCATGAATGTGTGGAAGTAGGTGAATTAACTCAGATTATAGATCAAAATATGATTCGAGATTTTGGTATGCAATTCAATTTGGGTGATAGTTAACATCAAGTGCAGCCAATTATAGAATGGTTATATTAATTTCATTACCATTTATTTCATCCATTGGTTCTTTTTTTAATTTTTAATTACAACTGTTTTCAATTTCAATGTTCTTAGAGTGGAGTAATTCTCCAACTGGTTGAATGTTGAAACTTCCCATAGACTAAGAATGTACGATTAGAGCCCTAAGGATGCATTCAATCTCAGGGTCAAGATCTAAGAGATATTCATGGTTATTTTGTGTCATAAATAAAATAAAAATGAAAAGAAGAAAAGTATACCATAATAAAACAAAAGATGAGAAGTTTGAGTTGATGGTCCAAAAAGAAGAAGAAGAAGAAAACAAAAGAAGAATAAAAATTATTATTGGGTAAAGAATGAAGAAATTAGCTAATAAGAGAATAAAATGTAAAATAAAATAAATACCTATAGACTGTTGAAATAATTACTTGTCTCTCCAACAAGAGCACCAATTTTAAAGGTGTTGTCGTTGGCGCTTTCAAATAATATGTGATTGTTGTTTACTTAGGTGCACCAGAGTAGCTGACCAAAGTCGTCTCACAAAAAAGGAAGTAAATTTAACAACATATTAAATGTATTTTTAAAGTAAAATAGAAGAAAATAAGAACATTAATTAAATGGACGTATTTGTTTATAGTTTATAAATAGATAAGAAGTTTACGAGAATAAGATTTTTTTTTGGTATTTAGTTTTGAAATGAAGTTCGATTAAAAAAACACAACAAGAAGATATTTTTTAAACAATATTTAAAAGATGTAATTGATCTAACTCTATCTATTCATTTACTTATTAATCATTATCATTTAAATTAATATCCACTTAATTATTATCCCGTAATTTTTTAACCCTCGAACCCTATATGAGTTAACTTAACCACAAAGATGAAAATACTTAAACACTAGGCTAGCTTCAGAACATGAAATTGCAACACCCTGCTTTGATTGATGTTCTTATGTTAGATTATGGTCAGTGATTAATTATAGAACATATCCACTCTATAAATGAGGATTAATTTATCATATGGATTATATTTGAGCTCTAAAAATATATCCCTTGTGGTCTTTTATTACTGATTAAAATCGCACTCTAACAATTTACACAACTTCTGACCTCACGTGTTTTTGGGTCAATTGTTTAATTTCTTGATTAGTTTAAATTAAATTAATAACTAAATTAATAGATCATATTAATTGAATTTAAGTACCTCATTTTTTCATAATAAATGAATGATTAATTTTAGAGTTATATAGATTACTAAAAAGAACTACTCGTCCATGGGCGATGTAGTTATTGTAGAAACATTTTGCATATGAAAAGGTTTAGAAAGAGTAGAACCCAATAACGATTCTACAATTGATTCCAGACCAATTATTAATATTAATAGAAGAAGAAATTTTAACAAAACATAAGAAAATAGAATAAATAAAATAAGAACAAAGAAGTATATTATGAAAACACATACATTACAACACAAGGAAGAAGAAGAGGGCATCGACGAAGGGATCCTTGTTTCAAGATATACCTTTATTGAATTGCTTAGATAATTGGAGTGGAATATATTCTCCTCTTTTTTAAACATCCTAATGATTATCCCCAACCCCACAAAATGATAAAACAACAATTTATACAGTTTTGGTGATGCTAAGTTCAATGTGGTTCCAAGTGTGAATGGGGAATCTCGGCCAAATATTTTATTCCAAATTTAACCTCCAATTCGACCACCAAAACGTGTGAATCAGCTATCCTTCCAGAACGATGATTCCTGAGAAAATGCGTCCGAGAGATCCTCTCCAAATGTGGGCCTAATCCATGAATGTATGAAGAGGTTATGGCACAAATACATAACCCATGTCTAATCTAGCGAGTCCAGCCCAAATTTGACTTCATGGCCCATTTTCACCATCCAAATACATGATTTATATCCACTATCCTAAATGAAACCTGTAGAAACTTATGTTAGAAACACATTTAAAAAATAATTTCAATAACTTCAAATAAAATTATTTATGTTCGAAATAATATAGTAAATATTTAAATGGTAAAACTAGAATTTTCATCAAATTTTCAAATGAATGATCTAATCCAAAATATTCCATGAATTAAAATAGGTAACACAATGTGACGAAATTAAAACATTTATTATCCATAACATATTCAATATTTTTTTTATCATATGTGACATGTTATTGCAGCGTTTATTTCTTTCTTCATGTGTGCTTTGGCGTGTTGCTAGATGCCAACGTTGGACTTTAAGAATACTCCACCTAATGCTACTGAGAAAGAGGCCTAGAGGGTCACACACTATGTGTGTCCAAGTATCTCAGTTAAGTATTAATTTAACAAGTTGAATAATGATTATTCCTGATTGTGGTTGAATAATTTTTCATGTTATATTGATCGCATTTATTTCAACACAAGTTATTTGAGAGAATATATTGTGTTGAGAAATAATATATTTATTAGCGAGTAATATAGTGATATTTATTTGAGAAATAAATATTCATTATTCAAGGTCTAATATATATAGTGGAGGAAATAAATAAAAATGGAAAGTACACGTCGTGTATATTAATATACACAGTTTGTAGTTTTTCTGGGGATTTATGAGAAATAATATTATTTATTTTATTAAATAATATTAGGTGTAACTCACTGGGCGCATGTAAAGTAATAATAATATTCAACTTTTATTATTATACATGGGGAATTACTAAGAATTAAATAAATTAATAATTGCTTTTGGGTAATTACTTCATTTTATTATTCTATGTAATAAAAATCCTAATTATATAATTCTCATTATCCTATCTATTTTTTGGGGGGGCTTGGGCACAATGGGTCTATAGAAAGCTCTCAAGAAAAGAGAGAATTATTTTCTTCCAAGAACGCTCTCAAGCTACGAGAGAGAGATCCTCCTCCACCAAATCAAGACAATCGAAGGCGGACATCGCAAGAAAAGGATCTTCCACAATAGCACCCAGATATCCCATCGGCAATGTCCAGAGATATGTGGAGCACGTGTGGATCACCGCCAGTTGAATCTTACACTTTAATTCTATGAGACAACAACATATCACTTTGGATCGTGTCCTAAAACATCAATGTAGAGAGAATTCCATCAAGTTAATTCTTGTATTTTAATTAAATTAATTATAACTAACATATGATGACCCTATATATGATTCTAGGACTCCCTTAAATTATCTTTTTCTTTGTTCTATTCCAAAGATCCTACATTTTATTATCATGACGGATCTCGGATTGATCGTTTTTAATGGAAAAATTAATGTTTGGTATTCCCACTAAACACGCTTCCACTACGTCCGGAACCTACAAGAAGATCAAGATTTAATTCTTCTAGAATCCATTGATTATTATTTTAATTAATTAAATGATTCCATGGTTTATGGTTGGGATTAAATTACCTTATAAGAAGTAGTATTTTTTATTGTCTCATCATTTTAAAACACATGGTTTAAAGGAAGAACTTATTGGTTTTATGAGTGAACTTTAGTCGATGAATGTTAATTTTTAAATAAAAAATATTAATAAGGATAGAAAATCTAAAAAAAGTTTTAAGAACATGTGGTGTTTTTAGTGTGGAAATACTGGTCATATTAAAAGGTATTGACCGGATTTTAAATATAACGATAATATGGCCCAGTCTCATGTGGTATGTCTTGGGTTCACCACTATGTATGTTCTTTGATTCTTGTTTGAAATACCTTTGTTATAATTAATAATTGATTCTAAGGAGTAACTCTTATATTATGTTATGACTATCCCTTCTTGTGTTTGTAGGGGATCCCAATTATAACATAGGGTGTTTTATGTCTAGTCTATGTTATTTAGGCTTGGGTGGATATTATGCTCTTATAGAATTCCTATTTTCTGGTTACTGTGTGTGTTTTTTTCTTTTTCTTATGAATTATTTTGATCTTTTTTTTCTATTTGTTCATAATCTCTATAATTTACCTTCATGGAAAGATATGTATTTTCAGGTATTGGAATTCTTGGGAGGACCTCAAGCTTTGATATAGACTTATTATTGGTAGGATTTGGTTTAATGTTTTTGTCTCTTTTTGTAATGTATGAGCTTGATTAACCTATTTGATTAAATTAGATGGGTATTATGGGTAGAACATGGGACCCTCCCGAAACATTCTAAGTGGTATCATGGTGGGTGAATATTTTGTAGACATAGGTATTTTGGGTTTAGAAATACACATGAACTACTAATAGACTAGGGATAAAGAGCTTACAAGAACACCATCTGTAATTTTTTATTTTCATTTAATTTTTAAAAGGTAGATATTTGTTAAATTCTAGTTTTTAACATAAAAGTTTCAATGTAATTGTTTTGGTGTTTTTATAATAAAAAATAATTCTCTATTGGTTTGGAATTTTTTTTATGGAAGGGACTCAATTTGGGTCTTCGATGCTTCTGGACTATGTGTGTACATAGGGATTTGGAAACATTGTTTATTGGCTCAGTCCTTTGGCTGATATCTATTATTCTATTGGATATTGATTAAGATGATTCCAATAGAAAAACTTCTTGTCGATTTTGTTTTTTGATTCCTAATGATCCATAACTTCCACCACCTATCCATTCCACTACTGCCATATGTTCCAATTTTAAGAGGATTAGTCACACACATAAGATCTTCTAAATCCTTTAGTTCTACCTCGAAAATCCACCTATTCTCCTCACCTTCTACACCTATAATCCCATATTATCTCCTCTACTATTCTTATATTACTCATTACATACCTTCATTATTATTCTGAGGAATTTTTATATTTATCACCAATATCCCTTCAGAGAGAAGAAGTTATAGAGAAGAGTGGACGTCCTTGCCACCCTTGGAGATCCCCAAAACCACATGTTTAGGTGATCCTCTCTAGTGGAGAGTTCATTATGTGTGACCTCTTTCTAACACCGTCTTCAAAAAGTGTATACCCAAAAATGACAACTTCATCCTTTGATGAGAGTCCTCTTGAGTTCTATTAACTTAAGGATGTAAGTTTCCTATATTTTTTTGGTCCTATTCTATGTTTTATTTCATCCTTTCATTGTCGGTGTCGGGGTTTTGTGCATGAGTTAGTCCAGTCTGCCTACACATATTACCATCCTTGGCTCAAGTTCACTTTGATTCCCAAGAGCGACAAGGGTTACATTCATGGATTTATTATATGGTCCTCATGTTTTGTCTTAGTGTGAGGTATTTTTTGGGTTATCATTATCTTCCCTTTAAAGAGAAGAATTTATAGAGAAGGTTATGCCTAATTACCTCCTTTGTAGCTCCCAACAACCCCCTATTTAGGTGATCCTTTACAATGGATATTTCATGTTGTGTGAGATATTTCTGACCCCATATTGAAGAATTGGGGACCCATAAGTTTTGATTCCATCCTTTGACGAGCATCATCTTGAGTTTTGTTGACTCAGGGCTGTAAGTTGCCTATATTTTCTTTTTTGTTTTTTTCCTATTCTACCTTTTCTTTCTTCCTTTCTTGGTTGGTGATGGTGTTTTGTGCAAGATTCCATCTAGTCTATCAATTTATGTTACCATCCTCATCCCGAGTTCACTATGAGTCCCTGGAGTGACAGTTTTAGCATTCCTAGATTACATCCATGGTCCACATGCATTTTCTCAGTGCTTTCTTTTTCCCTAATTTTGTGATTATTTTATTATTTTTTATAATTATAAATATTTTAGTGGTGTTATTTCCATAGATTTGTACTAACCTAGTCCAAAACATTTAATTCCTAATGTTAATCATTACTTTCCTGTAATTTTATTTTCTAATTTGCTCATTCTTGTTTCCACCTTTCTTATATATTTGTTCTTCTTCTTTTCTTTCTCTCAGAATTATCAAACAGATTCCTCCATTTTCTTATATTATCTTCAGACATCCTTTTTTAAATAAATTTATAATCATAATAGGGTGGTGTAACTATATATCTCAATGTCCTTCAACCCTCTTCTTTTTTGATAATGGGGAGATTGAACTCTAGATTCAATATGGGTGAATCGTTCACTATTGGGATTCTGTTTCTTCTATTTTTAATTGGTGGTATTAAGTAGGGGTGTTACCAGTTTTTCATAGAGGAAGTCATGGAAAAATTCATCGAATAAGAAAGTGGTGAGATGGTAGAAGAAATAATTTTTATTCCCAGTGGTAGAAAGAGACCCAACGGTAGCAGAAGGGTGAGCTACCATGGTTGTGAATTAAGGTATTAGACATCATTATCATAAGAAGTGGATTTTTTTATAGAAACAAAATAGATACTATAGAACATATTCCTTTCTCAATGGTTGTATTGGAGTGTGTGATGGTAGTTTGGATTCTTTCCTCAATCGCAATAGGCAATTCAATTATTGCACTGACGAAATCAATCCCGATATTAGAAAAATTATTCCTTCTGATTATATAAAGAGTGGATATAGGGTAAATATTACCAATTATGGTGGTAAATCTAGTCGTAAGATGGTTGGGAAATGGTACCAATATAATGTTTACTGGTGGTAGAAAGGCCAACATAACCAGACCTGAACGGTGGAAAAATTTTACACTAGATGTTTTTTCTAAACAATTCTAACCTACATAATTGAAATGATTTGTGTATAGAAAACCTCAAATTAAATTCCAAATTAATACAAAGAGACATTTAAAAAAATCCAAAATAAATTCTAATTCAGTTTTTTGATTGAAAAAAGATAAATCACATTTTGAAAAACACACTATTTCTATAATTTCAAATATCATAATTTAATCCAGATTGAGAAATTAAAATTAAAATTCATTTTTTTTTCTATTTATATGTTTCCATTAAATTAAAAAATTTATAAAAAATTTATAATAAAAACAACCATGATGAATTTAATTTCAAAATTAAATTAAATCAAATAAATATATTTCAAATTTCAAAATCCTTCTGTGGTTTCAATATTTATTTCTAAAAAATTTATAAGTCATTATAATTGTTCTTAAATTAAATTTTAAATTAATTTATGGAATATTGAGAATAAAAAAATGAATGATTATTCTTGATTTTAATTAAAATATCAGGTTAGTTGTCATTTAAAATTAGTTAAAATTTTAAAAATTTGGGCATCACATCATCCCCCCCACCTGAACTATTATACTCCAGGAAAATTGTTTCATTCAATTTCTAGAATATGATTATCCTTCCTAACATCAAATACAACATTTAGAGCTAAGAGAGATTAATAAAATTCTACAGAACTGTTAAGCCTAACATGTCACATTCACAAACCGTTTCTTTTCAATTAAATTTTAAATTCTAGTTCCATGAGTTAAATTCATATGTTTTTGTGGGATTAAAATTATAAAAATTAGAACTTAAATTTATCCCTCTTTTATAAAATTTCTAAACCAAATTTAATGTTTACACTTCCTTAGTACTTCCAAAATTACATTTTTATAACTCATTTCCCCCCTCTTCATGGGGGTTCAATATTACCCTCACATAAATGAATTCATTTTTGGAAAATAATCACTTTATTCATATTTAAAAAAATACATCAATGTACATGTAAGTACATGTAAAAATTGCTTATTTTTTCGAGTCAATATTTTTTGATTTTCGAATGAAACTTTTAAAGGGTAATTTTGAACCTGAATAGTCACAACCGATTAAAACATACAAGAAGTAATCTTTGTTCAAGACTATAGGAACTTCCCCTCCCCAACAGATATATTGTTGTGTTAAGCCTCCACCTTTTTATGGATGCTTGTCTAGCTATCCCATGCATGGTTGCACGACCCTGGTACTGATGGAAAATCTATACCTTCTCGAAATTTCTTATTTGAATATGCATAGATGTCTTAAACTCACACAACAAGTGTAATTGTCTCAATAAATCATTATGGGATCTAAATTTTTCATTTGATACCAGGTTCAAATGAATTATATAAATGTCATTTATGGCGGATCCTTGATGTTCTATTTAATTAAAAATTTTAGGTTACTTGAGTTTTTTTTTGAAATTCTACGGACAACACGTTATAATTTTGGTTACAGAAATATTATTACAATTTTTACTCAATTTTCCCAGTCCTCAAACAAAATTTCCAAAAAATAAGGTTTATGTCCACTGAATAATCATTCACATTTATTAATTTAGAATCATTGTAATCCTATGATCTAGAATGGCACTATAGTTAGGTAAAAAACATTAAAGTCCAATTTCCCATTAAAACATCTCAAAAACAATAAAAAAATAAATAGTATACATGTTCTGGGACCTCTATTTTATATTTTTTATATATACATCATAAAACACTTTTTCCATTTTACCTACACATGGTTCATCCAAAATTCAAAATGAATTATAAAATTAATTTAATATTTAAAAATTATTTAAAATAATTAAAGTAAGAGGACCGGTATAATGGAAAGAGATAACCCGACGTTGCTTAATTTAATAGAAATAATGGCGATTCTGGACTCCTCCAAGAGTTCCTTCCAAACATTCAAAGGATACTACTTTAATTATTTGACATTAACCTTGAATGGAATTTTTGAACCTTCTCTAAATATATAAAATGCACTAAAAGTAGATGTTTTAGTTACTATGTATGGCCTAGTCCACATGGAATAAAGCTTACTAGGGAAGAGCTTTCTCTTTGAATAAAATAACAATACTTTGTCTCCAAATTGGAATTATGTTTGCTTGATTATTTTAACATGAGTATATTTGGATTTATACTTATAATATATCGATTTATCATATGATTCCCTTCCCAAAACCTCAATTTCCACCATCTTCAGCATACTCTTCTCTCCAGCCTTTCCAAAATCCATGTTCAGTCTTTTGATAACCCAGTAGGATTTCTGATGAAGCTAATTAGGAAACTAAAACGTTTTCCAGAAACTATTCTATAAGAGGCCACAAATAAGGGGGTTTTGTAGGCAGTTCTATATGCCTATAATGCATCCTAAAATTTCTTAGTCCAGTCATTATGGTTGGGTTTCACTATTTTCTCCAAAATCATTTCTATTTCTCCATTAGAAACCCCAATTAGTCTCTTTTTATATGGTAGGTAGTATAATATTTGTGGTGTACTCTATATTTATTCATAATTTATTAAATATTATTGTAAAAAAAGTTGGTTACTTGGTCACATATTATTGCTCTTGGAACTCCAAACCTCCCAAAAAAGTTTCATTTTAGAAATGTAATAAGAATGTTTGAATCATCACTTCAAGTATCTTTTTCTTCAATCCACCTATATATATTTTACACTTTTTTAAAAATGTAGGAAGATATAAATGATATTAAAAATGGGAACATGAAATATAATCCCAATTCGTAATAAATATTACATAAAATAGAATTTTTTTTGGGAATCTCATTTGTTTTGTAAATTCCACTAGTAAATAGTCAGTTGAGTAATTTTTTCCGAAAATCATGTGAATGTTTAAAAGTTTTGGGAAAAAATATGGCTTCATAAAATCTTGTAATTGTTCTTTGACGTCTAAAATGGCTACCATATTAAATATTTTGGAAAAAAGAAATCAAATATTCCATTTCTTTTTCAGGGATTCAACTCCTAATTATTTGGTCATTGAAAATTTTTAATAAAATAGATTCACCCAAAAATGTTTTTTCATTCGGAGTTTAATCAATAAATTTGAGGTTTAGAAGAGGAGGGTACCTTTTTTGTGACCATAAAATTCACTATGTCATCATAATAGGGCACATGGGTGAGGCTTTACACTTTTTCACTAGGGAAAAATTCATCCATATTGGTCATAGGGATTGGTTCTACCTCAAATGTGTGTAGAAACTATCTCATGCAGTCTGACACCATTTTATTACTTCATTTTCTATTGTTGATCTTTAGGTCAAACTCTTGAAGCAGTAGAATCCATATCACTTATATGGGAAGTTCATCAGATTTCATCATTAAATATCTCATTACTAAATCATTAAAATAAAATATCTCTTTACCCATTGAAATATAATAATTAATTTTTTATAAATATATGACATTTGGAAAATACTCTTTATCTATTATTGTATAGTAAATTTGGGAAGTGTCTAGGGTTTTCTAAGTATAGGTTACTACTTATGGATATCAATCAACATTGTGGGAAGGAATAACCCCAACATCTCTATTCGAATCATCACACAAAATCTCAAAGGGGTATCTTTATTTTGGTATAAAAATTATGGCGGTAGTGGTCAACCATTATTTCAATCATTCAAAAGCTATCATGTTTGAATCATAAAAAAAATTAGTTTTCATATTGAGTAGGTTATTTACGTGAAAATTAATATTTCTAAAGTCCTTACAAAACCTTTTATAAAATCTCACATGGCATAGAAATTATCTAATGTGTCTCACAGTGGTGGGGTAATGTAGTGTGGAAATAAAATCAACATTGTATTTATATACTTTAATTCCATACGTAAAAATTTTATGACTAAAAAATTTTCAGTTTTCTGGTATAAAATAGAACTTTTAAAATTTTCAAACCAATTTATTCATAATAAATCATGTTAAAACATTTTACATACTTTAAAGACACATTTTAAAACTAGTTCTGTAGAAAATAATGTTTTCAAGAAATATCTCCAATAATTTTTCGATGAATTGTGAAAAAATACAAACCATACAATAATAAAAGGTACATAAATAATTTCAAGGACTGAAAGTAATTATTTGGTAGGTAAACGTACTAAAGTTACAAGTGATGGTTTTCCTTTCTTAGTCCATCGGAGGAATAAAACCTGAAAATACATAAAAACTTAAAATAAGAAAAAATAAACCTTCCCAGCTAATCTCTCTAACATTTTGAACACAATGGGTATGGGAAAATTGTTTTTTTGTTACATAGTTCAACATCATATAATCTATGTAAGCTCTCCAGCTATTATGAATTATTCTGGGCACTAACTCATTATTCTCAATTTTCACAATTTTGTATCTAGTTTTCTTTGAGATAATTTTTATGGGGATCACCCATTAGGTTTTCAAGATGGATAAGATTATTATAGTATCTAAAAGTATCTCTACTTATTTTTTTTACAATATGTAGATGGTTTATGATGACCACTAATTAGATTTTACTCACTATTTTAGATTAATTTTAAATATAAATCCTATACATATGGGTGGTGGGGATAATCACTAAGATGTCTAGTAATGTCAAACATGTGGCCCTATAATTATGTTTCATAATTTAAATAATATACTAGATAGTATCTAAATTATTTAAAATTATGAATGGGGTTTTATAATTTTCTATTAAAAATGAATATTTCATGTTTTTTTTCAATAACATTTGTTTTACTTCAGGGGGGTTAAAATATTCTTTTAGTTCAGAGTTCCCCATGTTGTAATTATTCACATGAAATAAATAAATATTATTATAATATTTGAGTAACTTGTCAAAATAACTTCTATCAATTTCATAAAAAATTTCATTACTCAAAAATATTTTTAGAATAAGATAATTTTAAAAATATGTTCATCAAATAGGTTGGTTGATTAAAAATATTATACTAATTTAATTATGTCATAAAAAATTTCAATTTCTCCTATATAAAATATTCTAGTTCCAAATGTTTTAATGTAAAAAAATATTGCTCCTCATGTTGGTATTTCAATGAGTCAAGGATGTTGAAATCCACTTTTCCTCACCAAAATTAATTGAAATCATTCCTTCATAGAAATTTATTATGGTTTTAGAAGTCATTATAAATGGACTACCTAGAATGATGAGTGACTAAACTTTACTATTTTATTATTCCATTTCAAGAATGTAGAAGATTAGAGGTAATGGAAATAGTTTTACACATATCGAGATACTATTAAAAAACCTACTAGGTATGAAGTATCTTGATTGGAGAGTTTTAAAACCACATGAGTAGGTTTTAGTCCCCCCCCCCATCTATAGATAATAATATATATAATAAGTCATTACATTAGTTTATACTCCTAAATTTCACATCGAATTGGAAAAAGTAAGATCTCCTATGATATAAGTTGTAGTGAAAGTTCATTGATCTTGAAATTTCCAAGGCATTTTATGGGTACTAAGAGAAGAAAAATTATTACCTAATATTACCTATTAATTTCCTCACAATCCCCTTCTCCTAGTGCGCGCGTCTTTAATAATATTTTTCATACCTTGTAATTTTATTGATGGCCTCATATTGAGTAAGTTGATCTCTACTATTTTTAATAATTTATAGATCTAAAGTTCTAATTAATCTTCATTTCATTAATTGGGTTCTTACATCCTTATAAGGATAGGATGTTGGGGTTGATGTGGGTATTATATTTTTTCATTCCCCTTATATTTATTCATATGGGGTGTCTTCATAGATTCCAAGTTAGTTTTTTAGGTTAGATTCTTTATGTAATATGGGATATCTACTTCTTGGTTCTATCTATAGGGGTAATACTTTACTACTTTCCAACTCCACTACACTCATTAATATAATAGAGATAAAATTTACTTTGGGGTTAGGAATTGGTTGAGTGGGAACATTACCCAAGCATTTATCTACCTAATTGTTGAGGGCAGTCATGATATAGCCACACTATCCTTTTAATTGTTTTTGAGATTGACCCATAAATTGTGAGAGTGTTTTGTTAAATATTTTCAGATTCTATCACATGTATTAGAATGGAATTAATGGTATTCTCTTTAGATTTCAATTTATAGTATCATATTTATGGTTGAAAGCATTGCCTATGGAATGGTGGCGGTTGAAAAGGTTGTTCAGAAGCCAACTAGAAGGATTGCTAGAATGATGGTTTTGGAAGCTGTTGGTTTCTAAATATAAATTGATTACTGTAAAATTATGTAAATCAATGGATTCTACTTGTTTGATTCTAGAACTACCAATAGATAATGGAATTTAACCTTTTAGTCTCCTGAACTTGAGGAAATCCATAAATGTAATTATTTTAAGAATAAAAAATTTAGAATACCCACGAAGGTGTTACAGGTGATGTATCTTATACCTTGTTCAAAATTATCTATCTCATAAGAGAGGTTAATTATTAAATATTATTTACCATTAAATGTGAGCTGGTACTTTTTACCTCATTTAAACCTCTAGTTTCAATTATTGTACTGAAATATTATGAATTTTGGGATATTATTTCAATTATTTCTTTAGCTTCAATATGTGACATTTCAATCGATTCTCCTATATAATAATCACATAGTGTGTTTTGATCATTGTTCAAAAAACACATGGTAAAATAATAACAAGAAGTGTTGTTCTTCCTAAGGATGGTGTGGGTATGATGCATTCAATAACTGTAATTTTTTCCAAAACTCATAAAGAGTTTTTCTAGTTTATAATTTGGTTTCATAGATCTCCTTCATATGTTCAGTACTCCAATAAGTAGGAATTAATTTGTGGAAGAAAGACATTTGTAGCTCATCCCATGAGGTGACTTATTTAAGATATATATTTTAGAGCCACTCTTTGGATTCTCCATCAGTCTAATTTTATGTTCACAGTCTTATTATCTATTTAATTTCATATTTTAGTTATTAATTTTTAAATTACGTGAAAAAATTTATCTCAATGTTTTATTCAATTGAGAAATATAATATTAAAATTTTTAATTTCCCAATCTTACTTTAGTGAAAAAATAAGCTAAAGAAATAGAGTTATCTAATGGAATGGTAAAAAAAATCTATTTCTAATTATTTAGTGATTTTTAAGCTTCAATTTATTCTGAGTATAATTATCTTAATCTCAATATCAAAAAACAATAATGTTGGGATAACTAGATATGGTCATTTTGTGAGATATTTTTAAACAAAATTTAAACACTATCATTTTATTCCCCATAAACGGTGCTCGGTTTGATGTGTAGCATTTTACAAGGCTTTTAGAAAATGAATTTCTGAACCCAAGTGAAATGTTCTAAAGTGGAACTCGAGTGATAACTAGAGAAGAAAATGCTATAGATGATTTTTTATATAGTTAAATGGGTTCAATCTATAGAAATAGTTGATAAAATTGATTAATTTTTATATTAGTTTTCAGAACAGTGGTCTGGCCTTCGATTATTCACTCACTATTCGATTGAATCATTAATAAAATTGTTTCATAGTCATACTATAATAAAATTATACCTAAATGATTACTCTTATCTGGTTGTTTTTATTTTTTAAATGGATATAAAATGGTCACTATAACCTAATTACTTACCAAGCCTTGTAATTTGATATCTCTAATCAGCCACAAAATATCTCATTGTTTACATTCACATGTAGTGAATAAAGTATGAGTGTCTCATGTGTTGAATTATGAGAATGAGATTTGAATAAATTAAAATTCATAACCAAATTATAAATATATTTGATCAAGACACTAAAATATATAGGGAATATAAAAGGAGAATTACCCATAGTTAATTCATTTCATCAACATGGAATGGGGAAATTTTACACGGGCTAAAAAAATGGCCTATTGTTCAATCATCAATGTTTTATAGAAACATTACAAGAAATTAAGAAATAAATAAGGAAGAAACAAAAGTAGTATCTCAACAGATTGATATGGTGTTTATGAAAGAAGTACATCCTCTATAATGAATAGTAACCTATTTAATGATATGATAAATCCTCTCTTCCTACAACGTGATCATCTCATGATTTTTTAACACACTATGATGAATTTATAAAATCTAATATTACCTTAAATTTTAGTGTTATGACTTAATGAATACATCCCCTACAGATGATTGAAACGTGCACAACTCCAAGGGTCGTGATTACAATCACTAGAATCTTTTTTGTTATCTCATTTTATTACCAATACAGTGATCTAGTAAATCGTCGAGAAAAATATTAATGGGATTTATTTACTTCCTCTTGGTTCAATGACAATTTAAACCCTATTTTTTTTGCTCTGAGAAAGAGTTTACCGTGTTGGGTGTAAGGGTTAGATGAATTAATGAGGAAGGCATGGGCCCAGACTAAAATTTTATCACATTTTGGAATAAATACTTTCATATAAATGATGGGATTAGATTATATTATTTAAGGTGATGAAAATGTAGTGGAATTATTATGGATTCAAAGAATATGATAATAGTGAATTTGGAGTTTTCTTTGACAGCACTCAGATCCTAATTGGTTATCTCATGTGAGATTGGATGGTGAAAATCGGTATGAGAATGTTTGGGGACCTAACTCAAATTAAGCTTCCTCTGTTAGTTAAGTGATCTTTGATAAATTTGGATGAGATGGTTGTTTCACTGATGAATTTTTTATTATTTACAGGTATATTACAAACATTTCTATGGATTATAGTGTCCACAACCAAAAATGGGTTCTGGTGACACTTTGAGGAATTTAATCAAGCACTTGGAATGTGCACTATTATAGACCTAAAAAATTTTCCTGGGGAAGTATATAGGCCTCTCAAAACCAAAAAAATAAGAAATATTCATAGGGAATTCGTAATATTAAATACCAATAAATCCAGTATTCTTCAATTGGTAAAGCACGATCCATCGGTTCGTATTCATCAAATCAGAGCTCAAACCTCTCCTTCTGTCATAATAGGTGTCACGAATCGATATTTATTTCAATAGGAAACTCTTATTTCTATATATGGATATAATCTATCAATTTAACACCGTTCTATCCTAAACTAATACTATGTTGTTATAATATATTACATACAACACCAAGACTAAAAAACCATGATTATATAAAAACATTATAACCAAGTCATTAAATTAGTAGATATAAATAGTATTAAATAATTGATGAAATATATATAAAGTTAAATATCTATATAAATAAATCGATAAATTCTTAGTAAATAAGAACTCAATTTTTAATGAAGACATTTTTCTCTTAAAAATATATTTTCTTCAAAAATGATTTTCTATTACTTTTTGAGATAAAATATTTCAATTATGTTCTTGAAATTTTAGAAAATTTAGTTTATAAGATGAAAATAATTTTTTAAATTAGAATATAAAAATTTACATAAGGTGAAATTTTGTGATTTAAGAGAAATGATTTATTTTTCATTGAATAGTTGAAATTACTGAATTTTCAAATATTCTCGTTTATTTTCATCAAATAAAGTAATTTAAAAGTACCATTATATTTTGAATTTTGTATTAAAGTGAAATATGTGGCATTATATTTATAATTATATAATTAATTTTATTTTAATTTTTATTTTTCAAGATTTTGTTAATAGATTTTTTATACCTAAAAACACGGTTTTCTACAAACTCTTTTTAAGTAAATAAAGTTTATCCTATTTAATTAATTTAAGTAACCCATAATAAAGAAATATTTATTATAAATTTAACTTTTATATTTCTATTTATATGAATTTAAATTTATATAATTATTATTACTGGATATATAGTTATGGTAAGACAATCTTATGCTTGAAAAATTCATTTCATGAAAAAAAATTCTTTTTTTGATACATTTTACTGGTTAAGAATTAAGTTAAATTCATCAAATTACATGAATTTAATTTTAAAAAATGTAATTAAAATTTTTAATTAAAATAATTAATATTATTTAACATGGTTAACTTAATTTTTTGTAATAATGAATAATAAAAAGAGTAAAAAAACTAGTTACCATAGTGAAAAAATAAAATGGTAAAAGTGAGTAACCATAGAGATGAATGAAATAATATTATTTAAAAAAAAAATTTCTTGAATTTTATTGTATTGTTTCAACCATATCACCCTAAAATTTATTATATATAAATTTTAGAGGCAATTGTTTTTAGAGTGACTTCCCATTATTGAATAGTTTTTTGGTATTTAAAAACATTTCACTCCTTCTCTCTTATAAAAGAAAACCTCATATCTTATCCTTTACAAACATAAAAACCCTTGTGTTTCATCCAATAATTGACAAAAATATTTTCCTTACAATCCTACCCATTTGTTATATGACTTTTTTGATAAATAGTCTAATCTAGGGAGGCTTTAGGTATAATCTTGAAGAAGACATAGCGTTCTTAACTGAGTATCTTTGTTTTATTTCTTCTTTCACATCCTAAAAATTTCAGTAAATAATTATCATATAATAACATAAATATATCCTATATAAATATATTTTATTATATTAATTGAATAACCTACATTCATATCCTTTTCCATCGAATACAAAATGAAACCATCGTTCATGTGTACGGTTTACTACCACCCTATGAACCGTTGTAATTATTTTTCTGTAATCACCTCTCAGGTATGTTAATGATGGTGAATTTAATTTTTTTATATTTACTTCATTAAATATTATCAATTTCATAAAACCAATATATCATATAATTTCATACCTTACAGTCCATTGAAAAATGAAAACGCCATCTGTTTGTATGGCACGCTACTGCCTCACGAAGCGTTGTGATTCATTTTTATTACCACATCATAAGGATGATATATGTAAGTGTATCTAAATTAATGGTATGATATATATAATATAATTATAATTATTAAAATATAAAATAACACTTTCCATGATTATATAAAGATCATTGAAAAATGTAATTGTTACAAATGTGTACATACAGCCTAACATCTCTGTGATTGTGACACAGTTCATTTTTCATTACCATAATTCATGGTTATTTTTATAATTATAATTTACATATAAAAAATATAATTATCTCATGATTATTGTTCTATATATTATGGAACAATGACCCATTTTTCCAATGTCAATGCACTGATATCCTTTTGAATTTATAAGTTGAATGTCTTGAAAAAAGATGACGTGGTTATAACTGATTAAGTAATTAAATATTTCATTAAAATAAATGATGTTAATTGTTTATTTATAATGGATTAAAACTGGAAAATATAATTATGAAATTAAAAAATTAACATATGTTTTTTATACAAGAGATAAAAGGCATACATTGTATTTCTAAACTTGAGGTAAGGAATTTTGAGACCCACTTTTATTTTTAAGTGACTTATGAAATATTAACCAATTTTTATTTGGTGTGGTGACTATAATTCCCCTTTGACATGTTATATCATGAACCTACTTATATTCAGGATACTTTATTTGAAAGGTTTTTAGAAGGAATATTTTTGTGTATTTTATGCAAAATGTTTTGGCTTTCTTTTCAAAAGACAAATGGAATGTTCTATTTTAAAGTATATGATGAAAATGATATTTTCTACCATAATAAGAATTATTGGATATTTGAAATTATTTATAAGATTCTATGTTTTCATAAAAAACCATATTTATCTTTGTTCTATGTATTTTTATAAATAGTTTTAAATGGGATGGATTTTATGATATATGGAAATGTTTTTTATATGGGTGTAAGGGATCTCTATAAACCACCATTTTCTTAGGGTTATGGCCATTATCTCTCAAAATCACCTTTTCTCTATCTCATTAAAGTTGTGGAATTATTCTAAAATTTGAATATATGTGTCCCACATTTACTTTGTTACCATAATCATATGATACCATTTTCATTATGTTAATCTCCCATGTGATTACTCATATGCCTTCTCTTTGATGATATCATATTTTAACATTAATTCACACGTTATATTTCCTTATCCTGTTTTTCCCTTATGAGTATTTTTTCTCACTTATTTATTTTATTTATTCTCCATGATATCTTATACACTATAAGAAGATCATATGAATTTATGAGCTCATTATATAAACTCAAAAAATAATTTTAGGTTTTAGGATTCCTTTTGATGTATAATGAACCTATTCTCCTAAATACATTGTGCCTCATGATCGTTGGGTTTTTAATTATTGTATACTTATGTTTAAAAATCATGAAATAATATGTGTATAAATAATGGGACACTATGGTTGGTATTAGAGAAATCGAAAGTTATTTTTGGCGATTATTAATATAATTATTTAGTGAGGACCCTAGGGATAAGTATAAGGATAATAGTAAGTATAGGAAAATATATTTAAATTTTGGTTAAGTACCGAGTGAGTGGGTTTCAAGTAATTACATCCCTTTTAGGATACTACAATTGAAAGTAGGTCTGGTATAGTTTTACCTAGGGGTAAAATATAAAAAATGGTGGATTGGGATTGACTCGATCATCAACTTGTGGATGAAAACAAGCCTTGTTACATACATGGTTTAAAAATCCTGGGGGATATGTTTTGGATATTAACATACTCTTTACAAACCATTATTAATGAATTGAAAAATTACTTAGATTACAAATCTAATTAGAATAATTACAATGGATATCCTATATTAAAAACTAGAGACTCATACGTTAGGATATACTTCCCATTTATACATAATTCCTTCTGGGTTTATAAGAAACCTCATTTTGTGTTGATGAATTCTCATTTTTTCTTTTATTATTTTTAGGTAATAGAATGAAATAAGAGAAATCATACCAACAAATAATGTGATGGAAAATATAATTATTTTTTAATGAGACACCTAACCTAATTGGAATGGATGTTATAAATATTCTGATCATTCTGAATAAGCAATCTCAAATTACAATTAACAACTGGAACATTGTTTATTTTAAAAACCTACTAGAGAAGAGACGGATGGAATCTCATAGAAGTTCTAGTATTAAATATGATAAATAAAAAAGATTTTATTTCCTACATGTCAAAAAAATTGGAAGAGGCACCATAAAAATTTCATTAAAGGATCTGTAAGATTGTTTTTTTGTGGAAATGGAGGGAAAAAATTAGCTAATTTACAATGAAAAATTAAGAGTATATCCAAAAAGATGTAGGGAAATAATGTTTTACCCAATGAACCACTAATAGTTCAATTTCATTAATGTGGGGTACTTCTTCATTATTTGAGTCAATGTAATAATACAAGGATTAATTCCTAAGGTACTATGTTATAAAACTCATTTATGTTGAGTGATTGAGTTTTTTATGTTGCGTAACTCAAGAAACATGTTATTTTAATTTTTTTATCAGTGTAATTATGGTTATAAGAATGATGTAAATGCTAAGGATTTTTTGAAAGTATTTTTTCTTTTAAGGATTTTTTATAATATGTTAAATATTACTAATGACCTCGAAAGGTGATTTTATGGTAAGGTGATATTTTATAGAAAACACTTGATTGAGGGAAATATAATTTTTAATATGTGATTGATGTTGAGATAATTACAATGAATTAAAATTATTTTTTAATTGAAAATATTAATTTGGATAGAAAACCTAATAGGTTAAAAATGGTTTATTTGATGAATAATATTATTTTTTAATATTTTCATCATATTCGTGATAATTTTATATGATAAATGTGAATTATGAAAATTATTATCACATTTTTCCATAGTTTTAGAAAAATTATGACACAAAATTCAATCGATAACCCTTTGCAACCAGTAATTATGTGGGGCTTGATCCCTCAACTGAAGGGTAAAAAGGGTGAAGTGCATACCACTAGCCTATGAAATGTACCAGTTAGTATGAAATTTTATTTAATTAATATATTTTATAGATGTATATTAGGTTGATTTTGGGAAGAATATTTTAGGATCAATTTTTTTTGAATTTTTCGGATTCTGTTGTGATTAATGATATTTTGGAAAAAAAATTATCGAGTTGATCTATATGTAACCTGTATGTCTAAAATTTGATTTAATGTGAAATATTGGTTGGGGAGAAAATAATTAAATTTTGAATGTTTAGTTCATTTAAGAAATATATTTATTTAGTTATGGAATAACTTATAGAAAACATTAGATTTATAGATTAATATGAAGGAGTATTCATTTTGGGATTTTTTTACCTCTTTCTAACCATTGATGTAATTTTTTAATGTATATATATAAGAAAAATATCTTAATATAATTTTGTTAAATAATGTGATATGTTAAAAGTTAATTTAAATTCTTAAGGCATGAAAAATCAACTTTAATACTCATCATTTGGTACAATAGATGATATTATGGTGACATTTATTAAAGGATGAAATTATACATTTAAAGAAAGTATATTTCATTATGTTTTTATTCTAGGTTGTAAAAGGATCCCTCCACATTAGAAAAATTATCTTAAAATAATAATTTAATCATTCAAGATAAATCAATGGATTATTCTCTCTTAAGAAGGATACACTCTTATATCTAAAATGGATATTATTTAAAAATATTTTTTTTCACTTCTGAACAATGTTATAATTATGTGGAAACATATTATTTTGTTATTTAAGATGAATTTTTATTCCCCTTTCCATATTTTTAAGATGAAGTTTTATTAACCCTTTTTATGATGATGGTTTTCCATAAAGGATGTTTTCAATTTAAAAACATTCATTTCTAAGAACAATTTCAAAAATGTAAGGATGAAATTTAATTGATGGCTGTATAATTTAATACCCCAATATTTTAAAAGTACACTATTCTTGATAAAGTAAAGAACATGAAACACTGAACCTAAAAAACATAATTATTTATTACTATTATAACATATCAATTAAATTTTTAGTTATAAATACTATTAAATACGTTATGAAATATAAATAAAGGTCCTAATTAATATATTTTTTTGATAAATTCCAAGTAAATAAGTAAACACTTTTTTGATGGAGATGTTTTATTCTTAAAGAAATATGTTTTCCCCAAAAATAATTTTAATTGATTTTTTGAGAGAAAATATTTGAATTAATTTCTTGATCTTAGAGTAATTTTATTTTATAAAATGAAAAAAAATCGAAATCATCGTATGAAAACATTATTAGTTTCAATTTTTTTTTATTTTTTTGAAATGATTGATTTTTCATGGAATAGTGAAAATTAATAAAATTACTATCATTTGTATCCATCAAATAATGTAAATTAAAATTACCATTATATTTTTAATTTGGTATTAAAGAGACATATGAACCATTTTATTTATAATATTCTAATTAATTTTATTTTAATTAACAATTTTCATGATTTTGGTAATAGATTATTTTTTATGCTAGAAAATTAGGTTTTCAGAAAATTATTTTTATGTGAAAAATGGTTATCCATTTTAAATAAATTTAAATCTCCCAAAATAAAGACACGATTATTTAAAATATATATATTATATATCTATTTATATTATTTTAAATTAATATAATTATGATTACTTGTCACATAGTTAATGTAAGATCATATTATACTTAAAAAATGCTCTTCTCGAAAAAAACCAATTTCTCAAAATGTTTTGCATGTTTATTTTTAAATTGAATTCCACTAATTATTTAAATTTAATTTAATAAAATGGATTAAATATTTTTAATTAGAGTAATTTTTATTTTTTAATATGGTTAAAATAATTTTCTATCATAATGAATAGTAAAAATAGTTGAAAAACTAGTAGTTGAAGTGAAAATGAAAATGGTAAAAGAAAGTAGCCTAAGACAAAAATCAAATAAAAAGTTTATTTTTTTTCATTTTTGTGTCCTAAATCAACCATATCACCCTTTAAATTTATCACTTATCAATTATGTAATCACTTGTCTTGAGAGTGACTTCCCAATATTGAATAGTTTTGGGTATTTAATAAAATTCCACCCTATCACTTATAAAATGCCACCTTCTATCCTCTTCATTCCACACATAGAAATCCCTATGGTTCAAAAAATACTTGACACAATATCTTTCTTAAAAACATAGTAAAATCATATATTCCTTGGTTTGATTATAAATTCCATTTAGGGAGGAATTATGTATAAGCCTAAAGAGGCGATCTAAAGAAGAGTTATTATTCTCAACTGAGAATATTTTTTTGATATATTTTAACACACCACTAAAATCATACTATATAATTATAATATATAAAATCAGTATCTAACATATAATGAGATTTTATAATGTTATTATAATAACCTATATCTATCTCCTTTTCCCTAAAACAAGAAACTAAACCATCATTCATATGTTTGACAGATTGCCGCCTCAAGTACCGATGTAATTTATTTTCAATCATCACCTCTCAAGAATATTAATGGTGAAATATTTAATGTTTATATATTATATTCATGGAATATTAATAAATTTTTAAAATTAATATATCATATACTTTCTTACCTTAACATTTAATGAATATTTATAATAGCGTTCGTGCATTCAACAGACTACCACCTTGAGAATTATTTTTATTATTGAAACAAATGGATGCTATATGTAAGTGTAATTGATTAAATAATATGATAATTATATTATAATTATAATTATATAAGTGTAAAATAATACTCTCCTTTTTCTAAAATGATTACTAGAAAAATGAAATGTTACACATGTGTACATATGACTTACTGTCTCCATGAATGTAATGTAGTTCATTTTTCATAACCATATTTAATGGTTATTTTTTAAATTATAATATATTTATGAAATGATAATTATTTCATTATTATTATTATATATATTATTTAAGAATAACCCCTTTGACCATGGTCAACAAACTAATATTGTTTTGAATTTATAAACTGATTGTCTTAGAAACACCAACATGGATATAACTGATTAATTAATTAAATATTTTATTAAAATAAATAAAGTAAATGGTTTAAGTATAAGGTATTAAACCTATAAAATATTCATAAGAAATAAAATAATTGATTTAATTTTATTTTTTATGAGACAATGGACATATAGGACATGTCTAGACTTGGGGTAAGGCATTTCTAGTCTAACTTTTGTTTTAGGGAGACTTATACAATATTCGCCACTTATTCATTTATGTGGTGTATGTACATACAATTTAAAATGTTATATAGCTAAAATACTTATTTTCATGACACTAAATGTTTAAGTTGATGTAAATAGTTCATAGGGTATGTGATTCAAAAGTTTCCAAGTGGTGTGGGTTTATCTTTAAAAAAATCATCTTCTAAAGTTTCTCCAAAAACTGTCTTTTTTCATGCCTTTGTTCATATAGTTGTTTCAAGGAAATTATTATTTATTCCTAAATGTTTACTGATAGGTCGTATGGAATCATTAAATTATTAGGGGGATACATAAATTTAATAATATAAATAACTTATAAAATCTAAATAAAAAGACAATAATCACCCATCCTAACTATTAAACCTACAAGGATGATCTGTATGCCCTAAATTAATTAAAGTGAAGAAGAAATATTTTGATGGTTCAGAGAGAGATTTAAATTTAAACAAAGAAAAGGATTTAAATCAAGATTTGTGACTTTCTAGGTTTAATGATTTTTAGGTTCATGTGCTTCGGATTCAATTGATTATCTTTCTATTCACGAGTTGGTGTTAGAATTAGGTCATTGGGGATCCTTAGTCTAGGTGCCCTACACTAATCATGTAACCACTCAATTGTAATGGTCATCTACTAGGTTCAATAAAAAAACTAAGTGACCAAAAACATTATTTAACTATAACCATCACATTAGGATACATAATGTTCATAAAAAACTAGGGAAATTAATTGATGCAATGAAATAAACTCCTTTGACAGAAAACAATGGTCATGAATTATGAAAAATAGATTAATTGGAATTGAGAAATCATGTTTCGGTAATCCAAAAAAATAAAAAATAAAAAATATATATTCCCTAACAATACTTCCCCCCATAATGAAATCTCCCAAATCAAAAGGAAATAATCACTCAATACAAACATGATGCGAATGAAGAGACATAGATGCCTAGAGAAGAATGGTGGTGGCACTATAATGGATCTGGGGTGGTATAAAAATATCTAACAATATTCAATGTATATCTAAGTCTCAACCCCCACTAGATTTGTGTCCATGTGGATAAATATATATGCCTTTATAAAAATAACCCTTACAACAGTGCATAAAAATCAAAATATTCTAATGGGTTCATTTATTGTATCAATTACACAGATTATAATGAGCAGCGGAGGACTCTTCAAATCTGTAACACCTAATGAACTAATGATGTGAATGGTGTAAACATTGTAAATGGATTCGACTTTAACATTGTGAAAGGGACCATGAATTTCATTATAACTTAGTATCAACCCCATTAATGAAACTCATGAGGCGTACTAGGTTACAATGTTAAAACACATTCCTTTATATTTTTAGTCTTCTTTCACTCAATATGATATTGGTTTCTGACTTCAATATTCTAATGTCACACAACACCACTTCATGTCATGGTTTGAAGAGACTCTTATCTCCTATATTTGTCTCTTTTTTCCCATTTTCCTATTTTTTAGTATCCTACCATAAATTCAAAAACAACTTAAAAAGTCTATATTTTTGCAAGAATATCAATGAAATTAAATAAAATGCTATATTAAAACACCCTAAAATATATTCATGAAATACACATATCATAAATACCCCCCACACATGTATTTAAACTTTTCTATAAGGATGAAATATTAACATACTACAAAGTAAGTTCACTTTGCCATTCATTAAATTTATTTTCAATGAAGACAATTGATCAAATAGAAAATTAAATACTCAATGATCTCACAATGAAATTCAAAAATATATAAACAAAATTTACTATGTATTTTAGATTTATTATTTGTAAATATCCATGTATTTTCGTTCAACCATTTTAATTTTTCAATTCAATATTAATATGCATGGAATTTTCAATTTACCCCACTTTGATTTTTTTTTCATTATTAGGGTAAAAATGTTAATATATTTCAACACATATCTTTATAACATTTAACTTACCATAGGCCTATTATACATCTATCATCTCCACCACATAAACATAGGGATCAAATATAATAATTTGGGCTTCACTGTTTAAGATCAAATCACTCTATAGACTAAAGATAAAAATATTATTTTGAATATATATCATAATGCATGATATCAAAATATAATCTCCATAAGAATATTCCTTTACAAATGTGATTTCTCTACTCTCCCAAAAATATTAAAAGTGCGCTCATGATGCAAGTAAGAAAAACAAAAGAATGAACCTATCTTACTGTTTTTAAATATTTTTTTTTCAAAATATATGCTTCGAAAAAATCTCACATCCGCACACCTAACCATATACAATCAAAATTTCATCTATCTAACAATGTTGATTTTTTATCCTCCTAATACAAAGCACATTTTTTTTAATTTTTTTCAAAAACCTTTTTTTAAGATACATGAATATTAAAATAAAATAAAAAATCCATGGACACTTCTCAAATGATAAATAAACAACCATCATGACCATATCAATGAAAATATAACCCTATCCAATATGTAAATTCCATCATAAACACCTTTTCTTTTATGTATCATGAACTATATTTAAAGGAAGGTATGAATGGATAAAATTGGCATATAAATTAGCTCATTTCCTAACAAGTATATTCATGATTTATATGGGATTAAAAGATTAATTCATGGTGGTTCTTGGATAAAGGATAAAAAAACATTCCTCGATCATATTAAAAGTAATTTTTTTTAGTCATACCTTTGATAAGATGCTAAGAATGTTATATAAGAGAACAAGATCGAGTATCCCAAGAAAAATATTTTATAATGAAATTTGAAATATTAGACTAATATGATGTTTTAAGAATGGGAATAATGGTTAAGAAAATCACTCATGGAAATGAATATAAATAATAGAATCAATTAATGAAAATATCATAAATTCAATGAATGTTTATTTTAGAAAAAATTTATTTACAAGAATTAACATGCTCCCCTAAATAACGATTTTCCCAACCCTAATCCATGTACATATCCCTAATAATTATTTTCCCCATTTTTCTCATTAAAATTTATTAAAAAAAATTAAATTCATGTCATAGGAATTATCATTGGCTATTTATATCTACTTTTTTAGTTAGGTAAAATAATAATTAAGTGCAGGAATTCAATTCAAAGTTAAAGAAATAAATTAATTAATTATGGGGAATAAAATTGAAAATTACATAATATAAATGATTACTCCGCTTTTAATGAAGCTTTAAACATGGATTTCTAGGTTCATCTTGATCATGATTCATGATGTGAATTACTCTCACAATGTGTATTCTCGTGTTTTCATAAAGTGAATGGGTTTCATGACATGTATTAGTCTTGAATCTTTTTTCCATGTCTCATGTTGATTTCTACCTATTGTTGTTTTTAAGGCCCTAAAAAATAAAAATACATAATTGAATGTAAAGTCCATAATCAGTAGAATTTAATAAATTTAAGGGATATTCCTTTTCTAAATAAATAGATAAATAAATAAAAAGCCTAAAAACTCTCGTATCCTCCCAAAAGAGATATTGTTTAATGTAATTTGATTGACCTTAACTCTTTTAAAAATAACTATATTAAAACATCCTAAAATACATCCATGAAACTCACATATGCATTTCAAAAGGTCATTTATGACCAAATTATACATTATTTACAATGTCCTGAATATGAATATTTTATGGTTTTACACAATGGACACTTTAATTTAAAAACATAATTTAAAATATTTTAAAGACCTATTTTCTAAATATTTTTCTTCGAAGTACATACTTTAAAATTTATTTTATGGATGTATTTATATAGTAACAAATGAATTATAAAAGAACTTTTTTGTCAATTTTTACTTTATTTTATGTGTTTTGAAAATGAATATTTTTACATATTTTATAAGTAGCATTTGAACTTATTTTCAAAAGTCAAAAGTAATGTTCTATTGGAATTTATAAACTGAAGAATTGTTTTATTGAAGATATAAAAATGGTTGGATATTTGATTTTTTGACAAGATTCTGTGTTTTCTTAAAATAAATCCCCTCTTTGTATGTATTTTTAAAAAGGGTTTCAAATGGGTTGTTTATCGTGGCATCTGTAAATATTTTTTTAGGGGTGTAAGGGATCTCTAAAAACCACCCATTTCTTTAGGTTATGACCATTCTCTTTCTAAATCGATCTCTATATCCCTTTAATGTTATGGAATGCTTCTAAATTTTGTGTATATGTCTCTAAAATATATACCAATCTTATTCTTTTGTTATTTTATGGGGTAATATATGTCTTATTTTGATTTTTCAAATTCATTCATGATAATATTTCGTTTTATTATGATATGAGATGTGATTATAAAACCCATTTTATTTCCATGTGTATTACTTATGTTTATGCCTTATGATTGATTTATTTTTTTAACTCATGAATCATGAACATGTTTTTATGGGTCAACTCATATAGTGCTCCAATATATTGGGTAAATATTTAATCTCATGAGACATCATGTATGCGATTAGAAAGTAAACCAAATCAATTATAGGACGTTTTCTAGCATGTGATATTGTTAGGTAGTTATCTTTGACTCGGGTTTATGTTATGTTTTATATTTCATTCATGTTTCCTAAGTTACGAGGATATTTTGATATAATTTTATTTTAGTTATTCTTCCATGTAACTACTCATGATAATTCTCTTTTATGATATCATGTTATACATTTTACTCACATGTTATGTTTATTTATCACATTTATTCCATTACTAGGATTTTTATATCTCCACTTTATTCTATGTTTTCCTCAGGTTATGAAATTATAAGAGCTTATTACGGAGAATAACATAAGTTTTCTATGTTTTAGGATTACATTTCATGTATCAAAAATATAGTGTTCCAAATACACTATTCCTAATGGTATTTATGATTATAATTATTGGATATTTGTGTTTAAATATAATGAAATAATATGTGTATAAAGAAAGGGTCACTATATTCAAGGTTCTTCATTACTTTGGTCAGCATCTGTGAGTATGGGGGTTATTCGGTGATCTAGTATTGATAAAGTTATTTGTTTCAATGGGAGTGTATTTATCCTTCGAATGAGCCCATGAGTTCTCCATCAATCCATATAAATCTATATTCTAGTGTCACTCATTTGTTGGTCTGAAATATTCAAAAATTATCTCATCACGATTAGTATTTTTATTCAATCGACCCTGGTGAGTGGGTTTGATTTCTACATTTTGGCACCACCAAAGATCTTGAAATGCATTTTCCTACTTCTTAATTAGTGGTGGTGAGATCCAAATCCATATTAAATATAGTTTAATAGGTCTCTGTTGAGATTAAAGTTATTTAATTTTCAATTGGATTTAGTAAGTATGGGTGTTTCTAGTTGGAAGTAGTAGATGGGGGTGGAAGAGTTGTAGTAAGAGACATGAAATTTGTAAAAGGGTGTGCTATAGTGGATAATGGTTCTAGGTGGAATTATAAGACCGACTTATCGATAATAGTGTATTTTTCTTTAAAATGAAGAAAAATATGATATACCATATCTTCCTTTCTCAAAGTTAGTATAGGAGTGTGCAATGGTATATGAAATTCTTTCCTCCACGGTAGTGGGAAGGGAACTGGAACCATTGATAGAAGCCAACCCAACAGTAGAAAATTTATGTCTTCAGATAGTAGAAATAGTATAAGTATGGGAAATATTATAGAATCTAGAGGTGGTAGATCTAGTCGTGTCGAGTTGGGGAAATGGTACCAGTAGAATGTTAGCTGATGACAACAAGGCTTGTGGAAGTAGATCAGAACAGTAGCAAAATTTTACCCCATGGAGTTTTAAAAAAAAAATTCCATCCCGCAAAATATAATTTGTTTCATGTATCCAAAATCATATTAAATTCCCAATGAATACAAACAAACATTGAAAAAAAATTTAAAATATATTCCAATTAAATTTTTTAATTATCCAAATTAAAATCAAATTTTGAGAAAACAAACTATTTTAATGATTTAAAAAGACACATTTTAATACAAATTGTGAACTGAAATGAACAATTATCTTTCAAAAAAATATTTATGGATTTCCATTAAATAGAAAAATTAAAAAATCAATTTAAACACAAAAAATACACTAAAAATTTAATTTCCATATCAAATAAAATCAAAAAATTATATTTAAACTATCAAAATCCATGTGTGGCTACAAAATTTACTTCTAAAAATAAATAAATCATTACAAACCACTGTTAAACCTATTTTTTTGAATTTATATATACTCAAGAGTAAAAAAATGATTGAGTACCTTTTATTTTAATAAAACAAATGGGTTGATTATTATTTTAAATCAATTAAAAATATTGAAAGTTTAGCTCACATCACTCCCCCACACTTGAAAATTTTCACTCTAAGGAAATTTTGTCATTGAATACCAAGAAGATAATTGTCATTCCTAACATCAAATGAAAAAATTAGAATTGAAAGATAGTAAATAAATTTTCCCTAAAATTTACATCCTTTCTATGTGACTTTCACTAACCATTTTACTTCAATTAAAATGGAAATTATTTTTCCATGAGTGATATATATATATATATATATCAGTGGAATTAATATTTTAACAAGTAGAACATCTATTCATCTCTCATTTATATGCTTTAGAAATGAATGATCATTTTCACATCTACATAATACTTCCTAAATGAAATTTTTATAGGTTAGTTTCCTCCTTCTTTAACTGGGTTCAATATTCCTCTCACCAAAATTAATTCATTTTTGAAAAATGAAAGCTATATTTTTTAATGGTTTTTCCCATCTATGTATGTGTGAGTCAATTTGAATGTCATTTATTTGAATATGTAAAAAAGGCTCAAAATCACACAACCATTATCAGTATCTCATAGATTCATCATGAGATCCCAATTACCCATTATACTCCATGTTCGAAGGACTTATTTGAACATATTTTAGAGAGGCTATTTTAGGTACTATTCAATTAAAAATGCTAGGTTACTTAGAATTATTTTTTAAATTTCAGTGAACATATGTTTTAATTTGTATTTCACAAATATTGTATTTTTTACTCAATTTCCATATCCCTCAAATAGAATTTAAATAAAATGGGAGTTATGTTCACAAAAAAAATCATTCACATTCAATAATTTAGATTCAATTTTATCCTCAGATAAATCATGGTACTCTAATTTGGTAGATAAACATTAAGGTTTTGTTTTCCTATAAAAATTCTCAAAATAAACCCAAAAAAATATGTATATGTAATTGGACATCTTTTTTAGGTTTTTCCTATAAATTTTAAAATACTTTTTCTATTTCCCTAAACATGGTTTTAGAATTAATTATAGTTGAATTATATAATTTGTTTTAATAAAAAAAATTGTTAAAATAAAGTAATAAAATAAACCAATATAAGGGAAAAGAAAACATGAAAGTGGTTTATTTAACAGTAGTAAAGAGTAGTATGGACTACTACAAGGGTTCCTTCTATAAATTCTCATAAATATTATTTATTTTTTGGCCATCCACCTTGAATTTTCTCTTTCAAGCTTCTCCTTTAATATCAAATATTCCAAAATGAAAGGTATTATTCAATGTGTATAGCATAATCTACATGGAATAAATCTTACTAGAGAATAACTTTTTATTAAAGAGAATAACAATACTTTGTCCTCAACTTATAATTATATTTTCAAGATCTGTTTATCATGATGGGATTTGTCTTTACCCTGATATAGTAATGAGTTCTCATGTATATCCCTTCTAAACTTCTAAATTTCAACCATCTGTAGATTCCCCTGCTCCCTAGCCTTTCTAAATTCCATGTTCACTCTTTTGATAGCCGAGTAGGATTTGTGTTGTATCTCAATAGGTAGGTAATAATGTTTTCTAAATAATATTATATAATAGGACAAACTTATGAGTTTTTTTTTGGAATTTTGATGTACCTAAAATACATCCTATAATTTTTGAATCATGTTTTTGTGGTTTTGTTTCACTATTTTCTCCAAAAAAATTACTTTTCTATTATAAAAATATTCCAATACATTTTCTTTTATGTGGTAATAAGTTTAGGTTTCATGGTGTAATCCATATTTATTCAGAATGACTTCCATATTCTTATTTCATAACTGTGTTCTTTGGTCACATAATATTTTTTGAGGAACTCCAAAGCTATGAAACTCAATCATAATTTTTGAGTTCTCAATTTGAGTATCTCTTGCTTCAATCTACTTAGAAACGTAGTCCACATTAAATAAAATGTTGCAAATAATCCAATTGGTAGTGACAATAGGCCTATAAAATTTATTCCTCATAAATTTTAAATATTATAAAACATAAATAGTGTTTAAGGAATCTCATATATTTTTCAAATTCCACAAGTAAATGGAAGTTGGGAATCTTTTTGAAAAAATATTGTAAATATTTTAAAATTGAGTGCCAAAATATTTCATCTTATAAAATATTTCAAGCAGTTTTTATTGACTAAAATGGCCTCTATATATACATTTATGGGAAGAATTCCATATTTAATTTCATCTTCTGGGATGAAACTCATAATGACTTGGCCATTTGAAATTTTCCATAAATAATGATCCTTATAGAAATAAAATTTTTGAATCAATTTTTTACTTAGAAATTTGATGTTTAGAAAAGGAGTTTACCTTTGTTGTGACCTGAAAATTCACAATGTCAGTATACCAGGGAACTTGGTTGAGGTTTTATAGTTACTATCTAAGGAAAAATCGCTCCATATTAGTCTTATAGATTGGTTATGCCTCAACAATGTGAGGTGGTATGTTAGGTGCTCTTCTACTATATTATGAAAACCCTTCTTATCCATGATCTCTAGGTAAAAACATTGTACCGGTATAATCCATCTCACTAATCTAGTCTTTGTATCATCTTTATTGATTAAATATCTCATTTTTCATGATTAGAGTAATAGAATAATTTACCCCTTAAAAATATAATAATTAAACTTTTTTTAAAGATAAAACAATAGATAAATACTTATTCTATTTTATTTTATCTTAATTTATGGTATTGTATATGGATTATAAAGTATAGGCTATCACTTGAGGAAGTGAATCAATATTTTGCGAAAGACAAAGCCCTATAGCTTTGTTGGAATTATCAAACATAATATCAAAGGTGTAACTATAGTTTGGTGGATAGATTATGGGGCAGTGGTCAATCATGCTTTCAATACATCAAGAAATACTATATATAAATCACATAATACAAAATCAGTTTCCTTTTTGACTAGGTTAGTTAGGTGGGAGTAATGTTTTTTAAAGTCCATAATAAACCTTTTATAAAATATAACATCGCCTTAACATTATCTAATGTGTCTCATGGTGGTGGGGTAAGGCAATATTAAAATAACTTCATCTTTAGAATTATCTAATTAAATTACAACCTTGTAAAGTCTATATTCCAAAACAATTACTTTTTATACCATAAAATGGAAAATTCCAGAATTCAGAATCTGAGTTTTACATAAAAAATATTTAAAAAAAATTCCAAAATTTTCATAATTCTTTTAAAACTAGTTCCATAGGTAGAAAAGTCATCAAGAAATACATCTACGTAGTTTTCTATAATATTTTATAAAATACTTACCATACAAAACTAAAAGATACCAAGAACATTGAAAATACTAAAAGGAATCCATCAGTGGGAAACCATACAAAATATAAATGTGAATGTGGTATACTATTAGTCATTCATAGTAATTAAAACATAAAAATACCCAAAGAAATATATCAAGGATTTAATAATGAACCTTCTCATATAATCACTCCAAAATTTGTCCATAAAGGGTATAAGAAAATATCATTTTCTAGTCGCATGGTTCAACATCCTATAATATATGAACCCCCCATCTATTCATAATTCTTATGGGGACTATAAAATTTTTCTAATTTTTTATAATCATGTATATAGTTATCTCTTAGGATAATTTGGATGGTAAAACCCATTCGGATTCTAATATAGGGTAGATGAATCGAGCACCAAAAAGTCTATCTACTTCTTTTTTTACTACTTCCAAAAGGGTTGACATGAACCTTCTTTGGTGTTATATCATTAGTTTAAACTCATTTTCATGTAAATTCTATAAATGATGGTGGGGAGGAAAATCCCTATAATTTCCCCTAATGTCTATCCTGTGGCCATAACATTATGTTTTTGAATATCTAGTTCTTTTTGTTCCTAGATAGTATCCAAATTGTTTGAAATTATGAGTTGATGTTTCTACTTTTCCATTAAAAGGAATATTTCAAGTTTTATTGTAGAAAGTTATGTTCTAATTTAAAAGGGGTGGTAAATGTTTTTTTAGTTCATAGTGATCTATTTCGTAAACCAAAACATGAATAGAATAAATATTAGTAGTATATTTGAGTAAATCATCAATAAAACTGTCATCAATTTATTTAAAATTTAAACACTTAAAACTATTTTTAGATTAAGATAATTTTCAAAAATAGAGTTTTCAAGTGGTATGGGTGTTTCTAATTCTTATCCTAATAAAATTATGTCATAAAAATTTTCAATTTCTTCCATATAAGAACAATTTTATTCTAAATGGTTTAATGTAAAAACATATTTTCATAATGTGGCTATTTCAATCATTCAATGATGTTGAAATCCACCATTCCTCACTAAAGTACATATAAAGAGTTCCCTGATTGAAATTTAATATGTTTTTAATAGTCGTAGGGAATAGATTTCCTAGAATGATAATATGTTAATATTTACCTTTTCATTCTTCCATATTGAGAATATAGAAGTCCTCAAGGAATGGAAATACATGAACACTTTCTATCATATCATCAGTTAGACCTAATGGGTTGGTCATGGATTGATTGGTGAGTTTTAATATCATGAAGGTAGGTTTGAGATCCCCTATATTTAGATAATAATAAATAGAACAATTCATTAGATCAATTGATGCTTCTAAATCACATAATTCATTTGAAAAAAGAAAGATATCTTATGGTGTAAGAGATAGTAAAAGTAATTGTATATTAACATTTATAATAAAATCATTGTGAAATAAGAGAAGAAAAAGTCTTCAATATTATTACCTCTTCATTACCACATAATGTCCATATCCTAGGGAACATTTCTTTAATAAATTTTTCATGAAATGTAATTTTACTAATGGACTCCAATAGAGGGATATGTATCACTACCTTTTTTTAATACATCCATGATCTCCAATTGTAATTATTCTTAATTGGTTTTATTAGGTTCTTGGATCCTTATAGGGAAGAGATGTTGGGGTTTACTTGTGTATTCTATTTTTTATTTTCCTCTTGTATTTCTTCAGAAGGAATTTTCTTATAGATTCCACTTTACGTTTTTTCATGGGAGATTATTCAGTTACTATGGGATATCCACTTCAATATTCTACCTATAGTGGTAGTTATTTATTGATTCCATACTTCTTTCCACTCCTTTATATAATAGAACTAACATTTCATTTGGGGTTAGGACTTGGTCAAGTAGGAGGCTTACATGAACCTTGATTTAATAAATTATTAATGATGGTTATTATCTAGTTAAACTTTCCTATTAATTCTTATAAATCGTATCCATGAGTTTTTAGATTGGTTTATTGTCTCCTTTGTTATTTTATCAGCTGCCATGGCATGTAAATCTTAAAATTATCTTTATATTGTCTTTAATGGTGTCTTATGGATGGTTTTAAACATTATATCTAAAATGGTGGAGGTTAAAATGTTTATTGAGAAGCCTGCTAGAAATATTGTTTGAATGGTATTGTTTGAGGCTATTGGTTCCCATCTCCAAACTAATTAGTTGAAATTTTTCTAAATCCTTTGTTTCAATTCCTTGATTTTGGAAAATCCTATGTAACATGGAATCATAGCTTTCAGTCCCTTAAAAATGGGGGAATCTATTAGTTCAATTCTTTTAAGAAAAAAAAAGTTGTAAGACTTGAGGGGGTGTGGTGTTTGATGTCTCATAAACCTAGTTCATAGTTATTTGTCTCACAATAGAGGTTCTCTCTTCAAATTTAATTCCAAAAAATGTGGGTTATATCTTTTTATGTCATTTACATCTGCAGTTTCATTTATTATCATAAATCATTGGTAATTTTGGTATATTCTATCAATTAGTTCTTCAAATTCAGTAGGTATCTTATCAATCAGTGCTCCACCAGAAGAATCATCTAGTAGTTTCTAGTCATTTTCTATCTGTACATGGTAAAATAATACCAATAAGTGATATTAATCATTGGGATGGTGTGGGTATGATATATTCAAATTCCTGAATCATTGCCAAAACCCATTAATAGATTATATAATTTCTTGTTCGATTTCATATATATCCTTATTTAATGGAGTGATCCTATAAGTAAGGAAAAATTTGTAGAGTAAGGCCATATATAGCTCGTCCCATGAGGTGGCTTCTCCAATTTTTAGATTACCGATCCACTCCTCATAATCTTCTTAATGTGGTAAAGGAAAATCCTTCCAACTAATCTGAACCTATGTGACTCCTATAGTTTTGAATTTTTTAAAAACAACTAAATTTTTTCTCAAATTCCTATTGGGATCTTCACTTGAAAATACATTAAATTTAGGTATAATTAAAATCATTTTAGATTTGTGTAAAAAACCATTTCATCCATTCAAATTTATTTTTTTATTATTAATTTTTGAATTACGTTCATATATTTATCTCAAATTTATATTCAATTTAGTGATATTATCTTTTATATTTTCACTTCCTAATATATCTTTGGTGGAAGAATAAGTTGTTGAAGTAGAGTAGGCCAATGGTATAGTGAAAACTCTATATCCTCTTATTATGTGGTTTTTTAGTTTCAATGTCTTATGAGTGTATTTATCTCATAGTCATGATCAAAACTAAAAATATTTGAAGAACTATATCCAGTCATTTGTTGAATCTTTTTAAAAAAATTAAAAAATAACAGTGGATTCCTTAGAAATGACACCATATTTGATGTGAATCATATTACAGTGCTCCAAGAAAATGATTTTTTGAGCCCAAGTAAAATGAAATTTAATGGGACTCACATTATCTCTAGAGAATATAGTGTCACATATGTGTTTTTATCCTGTTTAGTGGGTTTGAGTTATTAAGATTGTGGAAGATATTTTTGGATTTTAATAACATTTTTAAGAATAGTTTTATTTCCTTAGATCATTCCCTCATTATCCAATTTGATAATTATTCAAATTATTTCAAAATCATAATATGATCAAATGATACCTCACTGATTACTCTTATCAAGATTTTTGTGTTTGGTTAGGGAAATAAAATGATCCCTATATCCTTTCTCATTTCCCATCCTAGTGATCTGATATCTTTGATCACCCATAGATTATATGACTGATTGTATTTACAAGTAGAAAATTAATTCTGAGTGTCTTGTGTGTGATATTATAGAAATGAGAGTAGAATAAATTAAATGTTAAATAAATAAGAAACTTATAACTGGTTAAACAATTAAAATCCTTATAGAAAGAAGTAAAAGAATTAATCATAATGAATAGAATTCATTAATTCGGGAATGGGATAATTTTCCCTGTCATGACCAAAAATGGCCTAGTGCGTCATCATTTGAGTATTGTAGAAAAATTATAAGAAATTAAGAAATAATAAAGGAGGAAATAAACATACAATTTCCACCACATGAAATGGTGATTATGGAAGAAATACTTCCTCTTCACTGAACAAATCCCTATTTAAAGATATTCTCAATCCTCTTTTCCTATCCATACAAATTTAATTTTTTATTAATCTATTTTAAGGAAAAATGGGAAACCATAGTTTGAAAACAAGATAACACTATATGCGAAAAGAGATCAAAAAATGATTAAACACTAGGCTAAGGTTACTTGAATCAACTTCTCTATAAAGTTCCCATCGAAGCATACTAACCTGGATTTATGGATCCTCTCTGATAAGATCTTCAAGGTGAGCAATTATCCTATCCATTTTCTAAATTAATTCTTCCATGTTGAATTTGATCTAGTTGAAGCCCCAGGCTAGGATCTGATATTTTTTTATATATCCACACTTCTCACTCCTCATTAGCATCAACTTTCAACTTCTCTAATAAATTATTTTATTCTCTTCTTCTAAGAAATTGGGTCAAACAACTTTATCTAGTATTTATTCGTTGGAGGGAAGGATAAGTATCAAGGACTCACACTCCTCTTATTCCCTATATCCTGTATTCCTTCTTGATTCTTCACATTCCCCATTCTATATAGCTTTTCTTTCGCTGTTTCTACCCTTGTCCGACCTTGTCTCCACCGGTTTTGTAAAGTGAGAGTAATCCTTGCATCACATTGGTTTTTTCTCTTGAACCACTATACATTTTCCTGAGTCTCAAATTCCTTTTTTTCCATTCTTCCTTATAGGGTTGTGAGGACCTTTCTCTTGAAGTTGTTCCATGAAATCCATTGAGAGTTGACTATAGTTTTCATGACCTAAAGTGTCCTCTTCTTGATTCAATAGTGGTTCTTGAACATCCAGTCCTTCAAATCGATTCCTTAGCTTAATTTCCAAGCCTTTTACTACTTTATCCTGAAATCCAGTCTTATTCCCCCCATTCCAAGACTTTAGATGTATTTTGGATTTAGCACTGATGGTGTTTGGGTCTAAGGTCCCAAACACACTCACTTTGTCCAGCCTCTATTGTCTTTGATGAGAATATGTTGTGGACATCTAGAAAGACTTCCCCTACAACATTTATGAGCCTATGGGCTACTCATATACACGTCCCATAAACTATGGTTTCTTGTTGGTGTCCTCTCAGCCTCAACCTTGAGTGTCTTAGAGACCTTGTAAATCACTGACTATCAAATTCACCTCACCTCCCTCAATTGTTATGGTTGTAACCAGAAGTTACATCATTGCCACATCCTGAAATGCCATGTCTGAACCCCTTGGTTGGACATAGCCACTGCCATGTATTGAAACTGTAGAGAGGTGTCTTCACAAGTGGCTACATACATGACCACTACCTCACTCACCATGTATTGATTGTATATCATTGATGAATCCAACTACCTAACTCTGTAAACATTCAAGTGTGGATCCCTATCCTCATGTCCATCCTCTTTCTCCTTAAACAGTCCAGCATTCATGCTTACCCCAACACCTCCAACAGTATGCATAGCCTCAGAAGGGCATGAAACACACAAATAAAATTTCAGTCTGCTAATTTTTTTTGAAAATATAGGGTCACACTGAGTAGCCTTTGCTGGATTCCGAGGAGCCTCAACCGGTTCAAGCCCCGAACTATCAGGGACCGATCGCACCTCCCCTAACTGGAAAAGACCTTCATCTTACTCAAGATATTTTGTGTCCATAGGGTATCCATGATCAAGAGGAGACACAACAGAGAATGGGGGCCCCTGATTTCCACCAATACTATTTGTCTTCTCCCAATAAGAATATCAGTTTCCTTACTGGAAAGAATGATAAAGACGACCGAGGTGAAAGCACGTCGAATAGAAGTGTGTCGAAGATTCAAACACAACTGGTTATTTCCACCAGGAATCATGTCCAAACGAGATCCAAATCCATTCAACTTGAGGCTTCAAGATATCAGCTTCAACACAAATGTGTTGAGAGATTGGATGGCTAACAAAACTGGTCCTTGATTCTGAGTAGAGATAACGACCAACAAAGTTCCATAACATTCATATAACATAAGGATTATAAATGGGAAGGGTGATATTAGTAAATCCTACCCATAGAGCCATTGATGGTGCGTCCCGTTTCATATGAAGATTGAAATACCATCGCAGTAGGTAGAAATAGAATCCTTTTCAAGATCGAGGAGCTCAGGACCACATAGTGATGAGGTCTTTTAAAGATGAAAATAAAATCATTATATGCCTCTTGTCAAGGAGTCCAACTATAGCCCATTCCTAGAGTCCTCAAGATAAAAAACAAATCTGTCTAAGGTATAAATAAATGGTTTTCACAAGCTCAAGTAAGAAAAAAAGGTATGGGTAAGAAGAGATGATGCATTATTAAACTCCAAGGTTGAAAGATCAAGATAGGGGAAGCCATCATGATGATCCATGACCTTAGGGTAGAAATGAATTTCAGGAAAAGGTGGAAAGAAATCAATGTTTTAAAATGGTTTGAAATAGGGAGGAAACACTATTGAAGAAGGGATCCCCCCCCCCCTTCGATGGGGAGGTGGTGACAGTGGTGACCATCACCTCCCAGGGAACATCGAAATGCAAGTGGAGGTAGAGCTCATGATTTTAGGACTCCCCCCTATGTTATTATTTCCCCTCTACCCACAAATTGATTATCATGAGATTTTTAACATTATCTATTGAATATAGAGCTTCTAAAATGTAACACCCCAGGTAAATAAAGAATATGACAATTTCATATTTATCCATATTTGTGAATAAAATATTAATATGACTTTAAAGTGGATACTATGCTCGATGGCGTACCCAACATGCAACAACGAGTTTCTTGGGAATCTTACGTTGCACTCTAATAATAAAGTAATATTATTTTAAATGGTAGTTAACGCCTAGCTGTTGTGATGGCGGGAATGAATAGAACGAACTACAAAATGATTATATATGTTTGTCAAATATTTTTACTTTTTACAATAAATGTTAGAGGATTAAAAATGCGAATGAATCCAAATTTAAGCATAAACATTCTAATATTCATTAAAAGGTCGATTAACCACTTTTTGATGGCGAACCTCATTTAAATCAACATTTTGACAATTTTATGTGTTATATTGGACCAAATAAAACTCTTCTTTTGAATTGGGACATCAAAATTTACTTTTTGTAAATTTATGGAATTTTTCTGATAAAGTTCATTTTTTAATGAATAGTGTAAATGTTGTATTTTAATTCAAAAACACTTTTTAATCTAATTTATTTATATGATTAGATTATCTTTTGAATTGGTTTTAAAGTGAAATTAGAATATATTTTTACAATTTAATCGAATAGTGGTCATTGGAATTAATTTCACTTTGATATCAGACTTAAACTAGTGTCAATATTTTGATACTTATTGTTTCATAAAAACACGCTATTTGTCATGACAGCGAGAATTAATTATTAAATTAATTAATGTGACTTATATGTTTTGAATTTTGTATACTTGACTTCATTTTTGATTATGGAATATCAAATCTATCTTAGGGTGAAGTTTTGGTATTTTTCTGAAAAACTTCAATGTTTGATAAATAGTGAAACCACTAAGAGGTACTTAAAAACTGATTTTTCGTTTAAATGAAATTTTACCACCTCTGTGTTTTGAATTTCAAAAATCTGACATACATGGTTGTAATTAAGAAGTAAAATGTGGTTCAATGGGATTAAAATAATTTTTTGGTGAATAGTAACTTATTAAGTTTTAATCGCGATTAGAGGTAATTAGTGTAGTTTAAGGTAAAAATAATGTTTTAATAGTATGAGATGAGCTTGACACATATCATACCCATATTTGATGTGTCATGGCCGACCAAGACAATCCATGGGTCAACTTGGGGACCCCATGGAGCCACTTTGGTTGTAAAATGACATAAATACCTTTTTATTAAATGTTAAAGTAAAAATGACACAAACATGAAATGTTTTTCTAAAACAATTTTTACATGGGGTTATACAAGTAAGATTTTTTACTATAAATAATAATTGGAAAGATAAAAGGATTTCCTACATCATATTATTTTTATTATAATTTTTATACATTATATAAATTAAATTATTTGTGACATCATGATGATGCAGCGATGACCTCATTATTTAACGATTTAAAAAAAATGGAAAGATAATGTAATATCTAAGACCTACACATGACCAAAACCTATTGGATGAGTGGATTTAGAACCCTTATCACCTTATACTTGAAATAAATCAATTTGGGACCTTTAAAATCCTAAACTCTTTTGAAAATAAATAACATTTTGTAACTTTACAAGAGTGCCCCTCCTCTCCTCTTATAAAAGGCCCCAACCTATACCTCTTTACCCACACTTACAAAGCCTTTGGCTCGGCCAAACCCTGGCCATTTTGTCTCTCAACTTCCCTATATTACTCCTTGAAGCCTCACTTTGGGCAGAGGTCTTCCCAAGTAAGCCTTTGAGCTCAAACCAAAGGGAGTTACCCGATTTTAAGGTAATGTCTTCACTTGAGTCCTTTTGTTTTATTTTGCTTCTCCAACCCCCTAAACTATTTTTATTCATTTATTTTGTAAAAAATACAGTATATTAAATATACTAGGATGTTTTTACAAGAATTATTCGAGCTACACTTACACACACCAACATCTAATGGTTAAAGAACATACTGTTTCCGTGGATGGCGAATTTGTGCCTCACGAAACGATGATTGTTCAACACTCATATAACACCTTCAAAGGTTGCCATTAAGATGTCACTATATTTATATATGATATATAATATTTTTTTGTTTTACTTAAGCTTATGTATTTTTCTTTTGTGTCATACCTTTATGGTCTCCATTGTGGGAAAACATGATAATTTCATTTTAGGAAGTGCGGACTACCGCCCCCTCAAAGTGATGTGATTCGTTAATACCATATGTGGGATGTATAAAGGATGGATTTAAAGTTATTATATATGATGTTATAATGGAATTATAATATACCTCTATATCATTATTATTTATTTCCATTAAAGTATGAGATATAAATGAAAGTAGCGTTCATGCGTACGTACGGCTTACCGTCTCAATGAACAGTGCATTTAATTTCTTATCCCCAAATGTAATGTACTATTATAAGTAAATATTTATAATGGATACATATAATGTATGTTACATATAAATGATGAATATAATTCTGGAATTAAAATATACATACCTCTCATTTAGTTTTAATTCAATTAATATGACAAAGAAATGAAAGTAGCGTTCATGCGTACGTACGGCTTACCATCTCCATGAACGGTGCATTTCATTTCTTACCTCTAAATGATTATGTAATATTATAAATACATGTATATTCTGGATATCTATGATATATATGATATCCAATTCATGAATATCATTCTGGATATAATGAACCATTGACCACACAAACAACTTGTAATTGTAAGAAGTTCACTTTCGACTTAAGAACCAAATATCGACAAAACAAACATTATTTACTTAAATGATTACATAATGTTTATAAAATGTAAATAAGTGATATAAAAGGAATAATGAACTTGAAAAGGTTCTTAATCAAATATAAATTAACTCAATTATATTATTCAGGACGTTAAAGAACGATGGAGTCAAGTCGGACCCGAGGTAAGGGATCTTACTCCTCTCTTTCTTTTAAAGTACACTCTTTTAGGTCATTCCTTTTAAAGCTAATCTTTCTTGTTATTGGGATATTCTTTTATATTACTCTTACTGTAATTTTTTTTGTTCATATTATGAGAGACCCTATTCTCTCTCATCAATCCATTTTGGAAGTTTTGGGTGGCGCCGTTAGGCTGCCGAATTTTCGTAAGAGATCTAACCACTCTCTTTCTTTTTAAGTACTCTCCTTTTTGTCACTTCTTTTAAGATCCTCTTTGTTATGTTGGGGTATGTTTGTTTATAAACTTTATTTTAATATGATTAGAGACCCTATTTTCTATCATCAATCCATTTTGGATGTTTTAAGTGGCGTCGTTAGGCTGCCAAGTTTTCGTAAGGGATTTTTCATCTCACTTTTATTCCCGTGAGATTTATGCTACATTTGCCACAATTTCCTTTGAGTGGTGTATTTACGTCCCATTATTCTACTCTTTGTGTAATATAATTTTGTTTATGATTATTTACATCAATGATGTATTGTCCTTCTTTCATGGGGTGTATGTTTCGAAAGATACCCAAGTCGGCAAGGGAACCTTTCACCCTCCTCTTTTTAAAAGAGTTATTTTGTTGGGTATTTTAATTCACATATTGTTATGTTGGGATATGTTCTCATATATCCTTATTGATGTAAATTTTATGTCCAAGTGATGAGATACCTTTTTTATCTCTCATCAACTCTTTTTATGAATTTTGAAGTGACGTCGTTAGGCTGTCAAATTTTTGCAAGGGAACTTCTTAACCCAAATTTGATTCTTTGGGATAAACTTTTACTCCTTGAATATGTCGTTCTATGAATATTTGTGAATAACCTATGATTTTTTAACACTTAATATTCACTTATTTTGGTGTATTCGTTTGTCGCACATAATTATGAAATTTATTTATCCTTAAACCAAGGATATCGTCTTTGTAAGGGACTTCGTCTCAATCTTCGTTCATTGAGGAATATTTTGTTTTATCCACAACATTCTTTTATATGGTGTATAACCCCTTTGACATTTAATTTTATACAAAAGGAATCTTTTTCTATGAATCCTTTTACAAAACGACAAAAAGGAATGTTTCTTTCAATGTATGCGGTGACAACGACCTTTTCCGCCGCCGCGAGTATTATTTGGTCTTTGGCTTCTTGAACAAGCCGTAATGTTTTTTTTAAAATGAAATAAATAACATATAATATTTTATGTATTTTGGTATTGAAAATGGTTTTTATAATTGATTTGTTATGTCAATATATTTATGTGATATATTGTGATCAAAGTGTGGAAATGTTTTCTTTCCATTATATTTGTTTTATGATTTTATATTGGTACTTGGACATTTGACGAGTGGTTACGTGATAAACCATATGATGGGTGGTGTCGTGAATACCAGGATGGGTGGTTACGTTATAACCTCCAATGCATTGGGAATGGAAGTCATCCATATGGCTATTCCATTAAGTATGTATGGAAGTTGGCCGAATGGATATTCCATTAAGTGATATGTGTTGAATTCGGCCTTATGGTTATTCCACTTAAGTATGTTTATGTCCCAAGTTACCTTTATATGTTATGTGATCTTTTTATGGGTTTTATGGTAATCTTTTGGTTACAGAAGGGTAAGTAATGAACTTTTATTCAGTGAAGAGTTTATACTACTTCTAAAAGGTGAAAAGTATTACTTTGATAAAGTATACATGGTTTACTTGTTGTTTTGAAAAACTAACAGTTTTCAGTCTTTGTGTATCCATTACTGATCTTTTTATGCTCATCCCAAGTTTTTGAAATGTTTTTCACAGGACTTAGCATGGAATAGGGTCAAGGATGGGTTCAAGGGAAAGTCATGCTACCTAAAACTTGGAACTAGACATGTTTCTTTTTAAGAGTTTATATTTTATGGAAATTTAGTAGAAGCAACTACTTTATAATCTTTTGAGATGTAATAGTTATGTCCTAATTCTATAAAACTCTAAACTTGAAAAGATCCTCAATGTGAATTACTCATTTAATTCAATATTAAGTAAGGTTTAAGGCTGGGGCCTTATAGTTGGTATCAAAGGTCGGTTTAGATAACTTTAGAGGTTAGGGTATTCTTTAAGCATAAGTGACATTACCATAATGGTTAGGATTTCAGAAAGAGTCATAGTTTTTAGATAAAGTGAATGAGTAAGTATATCTTCCTCAATAGTACATGATGGTTTTGTTGATATACACACACTGACCATTTTTGGTTTTAGTAAATGGCTTGATCTAGCAAGCACCAAAGTAACAGTGGATGTCAAGGAAACTGTGACAGTTTTCTGAGTGAGCAGCTGAATGATATGGGAGCTGCAATGAGAAATCTTGTGTTTATCCTCAACCAACTATCTGGAGTCATTATTGACCACCTAAACCTTGGTGGTTTCTGTAAGGCATCATATATGCGAGAAACAAATCCCTACGGAACTATAGGTAATAATCATAAAGGTAAGTGTGTACAAAAACCTATGTGTCAAAGATGTGGAAAGAAACACCTAGGAAAATGTTTCAAAGGGATAGAAATATGCTATAGATGTGGAAATGAAGGTAATAAAGCAAGAACCTGCCATGGAAAAAGGAAGCATCTAGTTGACTCGAGGAAAGGGAAAGAAGTTATTTATGAGGGATCAATTGAATATTTTAAATATGGTGTGCATGGTCATTATGCAAACACATGTCCTATAAAGAATTTTTGGGAATGGGATCACCATGATCGTACAAATATTCATTTACCAATACCTAATTCCATTCCTATTGAGGATGATGAAGCTGACAATGACCAATCAAAGGTATGTATTATTTCATGACTATTGTTTTCCTATTTTGGAATCTTATGATATGATTCATGATTTTGTTTTTAGGAAACAGGTATTTAAGAATAAGTTGGAAATGAATGGTTAATGGATCATGAAGAATGTTGAATGAGTAAGATGTCAACATATAAGGGCTTCAAGAGTTATGGTGAAATTCTTAAGAGTATTAAGTCTCTTTTGATGATGGGGATACATTAGAAGACTTTTTATATTATGTGTAACCCTGATGTTTAATATATGCAAATTTTATTCAAGGAATAGTTATCTTTTCTTTTGTGGACATAGTTATAAAGAACCATTTGGGTTTATATAATCCTTACTTTTGAGGTAATTATGGGTTACTATATGTTATGATTCAAGTGAAAGGCATGAGATAAAATTGAGGTTAAATTATGTTATGGTTATTTTTGATGATTTTATCTTTTTTTTGGGGAATGATTTGAGAATTATATAGTTTTGGAAAAAGGACAACACGCAGACTGTGTGACTACCCGTCGCATCAGACAAAGCTGCAGGAATCGAACCCACAACCAAAGTGTGACTGGTATTTATCGCCTACCACTGGACTTCGTGAAGTCCCTAGTCATTTTGACTGATTATTTTTAGTTATATGATTTTATGAATTAAGAGTAAGTTGATTTTGGGTTATTTATGAAAATTATTAACCTATCATGGATTATATGTGATTAGGTTAATTACTTTTCAATACGAGACTTTAAGAGGAACTGATGTTGTTTGGAGATAAATGTTACGATTTAACTTGGAAGACTATGTGACTAAATCCTTCAAATATTTGGGTTTCAATCTTAGATTGGTTTACTTTTATGAATTTTATGAACAAATTGTTTATCGGATGGTCCTCGTTTAACTTTGGGTTTTGTTGGACAAATTTTGGAGATTAAGCATATATTTTCTTTTTAAAGGGTTATCCTTTTCTGGATTATCTGATCTTGTACTAACCTTTTTGTTTTTGGTTTTGGTTAAAGCCTAAAGACATGGAAGTATATAGTTCTCTTTGGTGGATTAGGTGATTCTCTAGAAGTTGATTATAGTACTCTTAATGTGAACAAGTCTTCCTAAATACTCGTCTTTTGGAGAAAATATGAGTTTGTGTAAGGAATATAATAAAAGTTGAAAGTCAACAGGATAAGTGATTATGTTTCCTTATGAATAAATTAATCAATAAAAAGTAACTTAAAACAAAATTTTGTCTATTAACATTCCTACTGGGGAATCGAATACCATTTGACCCATCACAAGTTTGTGATTTTCGTATGGTTAACTTTCTACTAGACATGTTTACTATCACTCTCCCTCAAGAACCTGACCCTTTTCTTTTTCTTCCATGTCCATGTTTTCCTACACTAAATCCTATTATGGGTTAACTCGGGTGACCTCTGTACTTATCTTTCTTTATTTTAAAGTGATTGCTTTACCGACTCTTGTTCTGATGTGGGACTTTCAAGGATGTTTCCAAGCTCAATTTTAAAATTGTGAGGACGCAATTCCCAAAAGGGGGGAAGGATGTAACACCCCAGGTAAATAAAGAATATGATAATTTCATATTTATCCATATTTGTGAATAGAATATTAATATTACTTTAAAGGGGATGCTATGCTCGATGGCGTTCCCAACACGCAACAACGAGTTTCTTGGGAATCTTACGTTGCACTCTAATAATAAAGTAATATTATTTTAAATGGTAGTTAATACCTAGCTGTTGTGATGGCGGGAATGAATAGAACTAACTACAAAATGATTATATATGTTTGTCAAATATTTTTACTTTTTACAATAAATGTTAGAGGATTAAAAATGCGAATGAATCCAATTTTAAGCGTAAACATTCTAATATTCTTTAAAAGGTCGATTAACTGATTTTTGACGGCGAACCTCTTTTGAATCAACATTTTGACAATTCTATGTGTTATATTGGACCAAATAAAACTCTTCTTTAGAATTGGGACATCAAAATTTACTTTGTGTAAATTTTTGGTATTTTTCCGATAAAGTTCATTTTTTTAATGAATAATGTAAAATGTTGTATTTTAATTCAAAACCTATTTTTAATATAAATTATTTATATGATTAGATTATCTTTTGAATTGGTTTTAAAGTGAAATTAGAATATATTTTTACAATTTAATCCAATAGTGGTCATTGAATTAATTTCACTTTGAAATCGGACTTAAACTAGTGTCAATCTTTTGATACTTATTGTTTCATAAAAACACGCTATTTGTCAGGACATCGGGAATTAATTAGTAAACTAATTAATGTGACTTATATGTTTTGAATTTTGTAAAATTGACTTCATTTTTGAATCCAGAATATCAAATATAGCTTAGGGTGAAGTTTTGGTATTTTTTTGAAAAACTTCAATTTATGATGAATAGTGAAACCACTAAGAGGTACTTAAAAAACTGATTTTTCGTTTAAATGAAATTTTACCACCTCTGTGTTTTGAATTTCAAAAATCAGACATAAATGGTTGTCATTAATAAGTAAAATGTGGTTCAATGGCATTAAAATAAGTTTTTGGTGAATAGTAACTTATTAAGTTTTAATCGCGATTACAGGTAATTAGTGTAGTTTAAGGTAAAAATAATGTTTTAATAATATGAGAGGAGCTTGACACATGTCCTACCCTTAATGGATGTGCCATGTCCTAACAAGACAATTCATGGGTCAACTTGGGGACCCCATGGAGCCACTTTGGTTGGAAAAATGACATAAATACCATTTTATTAAATGTTAAAGTAAAAATGACACAAACATGAGATGTTTTACTAAAACAATTTTTACATGGGGTTATACAAGTAATATTTTTGACTATTAATAGTCATTGGAAAGCTAAAAGGGTTTCCTACATCATTGTAGTTTTATTATAATTTTTAGACATTAAATAAATTAAATTATTTATGACATCATGATGATGAAGCGATGACCTCATTATTTAACGATTTAAATAAAATGGAAAGATAATGTAATATATAAGACCTAAACATTTCCAAAAACTATTGGATGAGTGGATTTCGAACCCTTATCACAATATCCTCTAACTACATCAATGTGGTACCTTTAAAATCCGAAACTCTTTTGAAAATAAAGTAACATTTTGTAACTTTACAAGAGTGCCCCTCCTCTCCTCTTATAAAAGGCCCCCACCTCTACCTCTTTAAACACACTTCCAAAGACTTTGGCTCGGCCAAAACCTGCCCATTTTGTCTCTCCAATTCCATATATTACTCCTTGAAGCCTCAATTTGGGCATAAGTCTTCCCAAGGAAGCCTTTGAGCTCAAACCAAAGGGAGTTACCCGATTTTAAGGTAATGTCTTCACTTGAGTCCTTTTGTTTTATTTTGCTTCTCCAACCCTCTAAACTCTTTTTATTAATTTATTTTGTAAAAAATAGAGTATCTTAAATATACTATGATTTTGTTACAAGAAGTATTCGAGCTAAACTTACACACACCTACATCTAATGGTTAAAAACCATACTGTTTCCGTGGATGGAGAATTTCTGCCTCACGAAATGATAATTGTTCAACACTCATATAACACCTTCAAAGGTGGCCATTAAGATGTCACTATATTTATATATGATATATAATATGTTTATGTTTTACTTAAGCTTCTGTATTTTTCTTTTTTGGCATACCTTTATGGTCTACATTGTGGGAAAACACGATAATTTCATTTTAGGAAGTGCGGACTACCGCCCCCTCAAATTGATGTGATTCGTTAATGCCATATGTGGGACGTATAAAAGATGGATTTAAAGTTATTATATATGATGTTATACTGTAATTATAATATAAATCTATATCATTATTATTTCTTTCCATTAAAGTATGAGATAGAAATGAAAGTAGCTTTCATGCGTACGTACGGCTTACCGTCTCCATGAACGGTGCATTTCATTTCTTATCCCCAAATGTAATGTACTATTATAAGTACATATTTATAATGGATACATATAATTTATGTTACATATAAATGATGAATATAGTTCTGGAATTAAAATATACAAACCTCTCATTTAGTTTTAATTCCATTAATATGACAAAGAAATGAAAGTAGCGTTCATGCGTACGTACGGCTTACCGTCTCCATGAACAGTGCATTTCATTTCTTACCTCTAAATGATTATGTAATATTATAAATACATGTATATGCTGGATATATATGATATATATGATATCCAAATCATGAATATCATTCTGGATATAATGAACCATTGACCACACGAACAACTTTTAATTGTAAGAAGTTCACTTTCGACTTAAGAACCAAATATCGACAAAACAAACACTATTTACTTAAATGATTACATAATGTTTATAAAATGTAAATAAGTGATATAAAAGGAATAATGAACTTGAAATTGTTCTTAAGAAAATATAAATTAACTCATGTTTATTATTCAGGACGTTAAATAACGATCGAGTCAAGTCGGACCTGAGGTAAGGTATCTTACTCCTCTCTTTCTTTTAAAGTACACTCTTTTATGTCATTACTTTTAAAGCTCATCTTTCTTGTTATTGGGATTTTATTTTATATTACCCTTACTGTAATTTTTATTTTTCATATAATTAGAGACCCTATTCTCTCTCATCAATCCATTTTGGAAGTTTTGGGTGGCGTCGTTAGGCTGCCGAATTTTCATAAGAGATCTAACCTCTCTCTTTCTTTTTAAGTACTCTCCTTTTTGTCACTTTTTTTAAGATCCTCTTTGTTATGTTGGTGGATGTTATTTTATAAACATTATTTTAATATGATGAGAGACCCTATTTTCTCTCATCAATCCATTTTGGATGTTTTATGTGGCGCCGTTAGGCTGCCGAGTTTTCGTAAGGGATTTTTCATCTCACTTTTATTCCCGTGAGATTTATGCTACATTTGCCACAATTTCCTTTGAGTGGTGTATGTACTTCCCATTATTATACTCTTTGTGTAATATGCTTTCGTTTATGAGTATTTACATCAATGATGTATTGTCCTTCTTTCATGGGGTGTATGTTTCGAAAGATACCCAAGTCGGTAAGGGAACCTTTCACCCTCCTCTTTTTAAAATACTTCTTTTGTTGGGACTTTTAATTCACATATTGTTATGTTGGGATATGTTCTCATATATCCTTATTGATGTAAATTTTATGTCCATGTGATGAGATACCTCTTTTACCTCTCATGAACTCTTCTTCTAAATTTTGATGTGACGTCGTTAGGCTGTCAAATTTTTGCAAGGGAACTTCTTAACCCAAATTTGATTCTTTGGGATAAACTTGTACTCCTTGAATATGTCGTTCTATGAATATGTGCAAATAACCTCTGATTTTTTACACTTAATATTCACTTATATTTGGTGTATTCATTTGTCACACATAATTATGCAATTGATTTATCCTTAAACCAAGGATACCGTCTTTGTAAGGGACTTCATCTCAATATCCATTCATTGAGGCATATTTCGTTTTATACATAACTTTCTTTTATACGGTGTATAACCCCCTTTGAAATTTACTTTTATACAAAAGGAATATTTTTCAATGAAGCTTTTTACAATACGACAAAAAGGAATGTTTCTTTTAACGTATGCGGTGACGACGACCTTTTCCGCCGCCGCGACTATTATTTGGTCTTTGGATTCCGGAAAAAGCCGTAATGTTTTTTTTAAAAACTGAAATAAATACCATATACTATTTTATGTATTTTGGTATTGAAAATGGTTTTTATAATGGATTTTTTATGTCAATATATTTATGTGATATATTGTGATAAAAGTGTGGAAATGTTTTCTTTCCATTATATTTGTTTTATGATTTTATATTGGTACTTGGACATTTGATGGGTGGTTACGTGATAAACCATATGACGGGTGGTGTCGTGAATATCAGGACGGGTGGTTACGTTATAACCTCCAATTAATTGGGTATGGAAGTTTTCCATATGGATATTCCATTAAGTATGTATGGAAGTTGGCCGAATGGCTATTCCATTAAGTGATATGTGTGGAAGTCGACCTTATGGTTATTCCACTTAAGTATGTTTATGTACCAAGTTACCTTTATATGTTATGTGATCTTTGTATGGGTTTTATGGTAATCTTTTGGTTACAGAAGGGTAAGTAATGAACTTTTATTCAGAGAAGAGTTCTTACTACTTCGAAAAGGTGAAAAATATTACTTTGATAAAGTATACATGATTTACTTATTGTTTTGAAAAACTAACAGTCTTCATTCTTTGTGTATCCCTTACTAAGATTTTTATTTTCATCCCAAGTTTTTGAAATGTTTTTCACAGGACTTAGCATGGAATAGGGTCAAGGATGGGTTCAATAGAAATTCATGCTACCTAAAACATGGAACTAGACATGTTTATTTTTAAGAGTTTTTATTTTATGGAAATTTAGTAGAAGCGACTACTTTGTAATCTTTTGAGATGAAATAGTTATGTCCTAATTCTCTAAAACTCTAAACCTGAAAAGATCCTCAAGGTGAATTACTCATTTAATTCAATATTAACTAAGGTTTAAGGGTGGGGCCTTATATAAAATAACCTTCAATTTAATTTTAAGGACAAAATGAATTATTTCCCTTAAAATGATTGACATGAACCAAACTTTGAGGGACCCAATCATCATCATTTGAATCATTTTTTGGAAATGTTTTATTACCATGATATTGATCTAGTAAATTGTTTTTGGAAAATTTGATTAGGGGTTATTTAAATATTATCAATGTACTGAAACTTAATTACCTTTATTTTATTATTTATAAAGGATATGAACATGATGGGTGTGGGGGTTAGAATAATTGGAGAGGTAGATATAGGATTTCACTAGAATGATATAAAATTTGTGCCAAATTTTTTTCATGTAAATGGTTGGATTGGTATAAATTATTATTGTTTGTACCAATCTAGTGGAATACATGTGGCTTCAAGGGATATTATCATTTTGAAGTTTGTGTTTTCTTAGACAAGACTTGATGACTGATTTCTCATCTTTTGTGAGATTGGAAGGTGGAAACTGGTGTGGGTATTCTTGGGGACCCAGATAAAATGAAGCTTCCTCTATTAATGAAAAGATCTTGGAAAACCTTAGCTGATATGGGTATTAAACTGATAAATATTATATTAAGTGATATGATATTATCAATTAGTCTATGTATTTTGGTGTCCCAAACCGAAAATGGGTTCTAATGAATCTTTGAGGCATTTGATCGAGAAACTAGAATTTGCTCTCTTGTAGGCCTTCAACTGGTACCTAGGTTGGAACTAAGGCCTAAAAAATTTTCAAGTCATAAATACCAATAAGGAAGTTAGTATTCAAAACAAAAATTATTCTAGTCTTATTCAGTAGGTCATGAAGGACTTATGAAATCTTCTTCAATAAATCAGGTCTTGGATCTCTCCTTCATTCAAAATAGGCAATACAGCTCAACATTTATTCCAACTAGTGACTTTTCTTTCTATCTTAAATGAACATATTTTTTGGTGAAAAACTATTTCCCACATAATATTCCAAAAATGATGGTGGATCAAATATAATAATGGAACAGAAATTCCTCCTAGAACACATGGTTATTTAGGATGGAACCCAAGAAGGGCCTATGTGATGGGATTTAGAGCCCTAGGGATATAAAAAATAGAAATAAACAAATGTTATCAGAGCCATGGTGTATACCAAGTGTTATTTATAGTATAGTATTACCCAAAATAGGTTTACAATGATAATGGTGGCTCATTTAAAGTATGTGGATCCATGAAGCCTTGTGATAAAACTCTTCTTGATAGTAGTGGTCTGGCGGTGAGTCCCAATGATTGGAAAATGGTAGTGAATGATGGTTGGATATTGTGGATTATAGTCAATGTACAGGCTCCATTATTTGTTCTTTGGTTTTATGGGAGGATTTTTGGTGAAAAAATATGTCCCACATTAGATTCCACAAAGGATGGTGTCTCACATATAAGCTTGAATGGGAAATTCCTCCTATCATCAATGGGTTTTATGATGGAAACCCAAAATGGCTTATGTATTGGGTATGAGAGACCTAGGGATAGAGGGAACTGATCCTAACACTTATATCAATGTTTTTAACTTCTTCAATCAACATATTTGGTCATGGGGATTCATTGGAGATCAGACATCGATGATGAGAATCAATTCAATGGGGGTGAGTTCATCCATCCGGTGATCTCAGAAGCACTTAATATATTGGTTTCCTTCTCCTTCTAGGCATGGTTCATGTAGTGGTTAAAAATCTTCAAAAGGACTCACATTGATCTTGGTGGTTCCATTTATCAACACTGATGATTGGGTTCAATTTCTATAAGGTGGAACCACTCTAGATATTAGCATGCATCGACCTTCTTCTTGTTTGGTGGTGGAGAGATCAAACTCCAACTTTAATATGAGTGAATCAGTCTCATAAAGGATTATAGTTTTTTTATTTTCAATTATAGGTAGCATGCATGAGTGGTATAGTTTGGTGGTATTAGATGTGGGAGGAAGATCATCATTAGAAACACTAACAAGAAGGGAGTGGATTCAAATTTTAATCCCTGTAGTAGTAAGAGTTCTAAAAGTAGTATAGGGGTTTGATAGTATGGACAGTGGTTATGAGTAGAAGTTTAATACTTCCTTATCTATTTTATTTTATTTTTTTATCTAAAATAATAAAAATAGTTTCACTATCAAATCTTCCTTTCCCAATGGTAGAAGAAGAGTTTGTGGCAGTAGGAGACATTCATTCCTCAGTGGTAGTAGGAAGGGCATCAGTAACACTGATGGAAGCCGACACAATGGTAGAATTTTTTTCCTTATAATGGTAACAAGATTGGAAGAAAGGTAAATGATAGATAATATTTTAGAGGTTGATCTGTGGGTTATATGCTACAACAACTATACTAGTAACATGCTTGCTAAGGGTAATAAGGCCAATGGAAGGAGGCCTGAATGGGGGTACAATTTTACGCCACACATTTTTTAAAAAAAAATTACAATCGATGTATGAATTTTTTTTTCATATATCAAGCCTCAGAAAAAATTCCAAATAAATAAAAAAACATTGAAAAATAATTCAAAAATAAATTTCCAGTCCTTTTTTAATTAACCAAAATAAAATCATATTTTGAAACACACACTATTTTCATCATTTAAAAATAATATTTTAATCCAATTTTAAAAATGAAATTTAAAATTTCATTATTTTTTAAATAAATATTATACTTATGGGTTTCCATTAAATTTAAAAATGAATAAATCAATTATAACATGAAAAATCTATTGAACATTTAATTTTTAGATTGAATTGAGTTAAACAATTAAATTCCAAATTCCAAATCCATGTGTGGTATCAGAATTTAAATAAGAAATTGAATAATTAATTAAGAACTATTATTAAATCCCAATGTTAGTGAATTTACAGATTCTTAAGAATCACTAAAATGATTTATAGCCATTATTTTAATTAAAATAAGGGATTAATTATCATAGAAAATCGACTAAAACTTTCAAAATTTTGTGCTTACATCACATCGTATTCAATCTAACCTCTTGTAAAATAAATATATAGTTATTATAAATATTTAATAGAAATTTATTAATAATTATATTAATATGTATCATTTCCTTAAAAACTAAATTACTTATTTATTAAAAATCCTTCATTAAAATCAATATTTATTTTTCAACTTTTTTGTTTTCTATGAATGTTTCAGTTCAGCAATTTTGATCATTCCACTTTGGTCATAGTTTCATTACCTATAAAATATTAATAATTTAATTAATGTTATATTTATTCATTATGTCCACTTTTATAACTATCTATATAATGAAATTATAAAAAATTAGTTAGATTATTTCATGGAGATGATGGTATATACGTACACATAAGCGTTGCTTTGATTTTTAAATGAATTGAAGGAATGGATGGTAAATATAAATTTATATTTCCAAAATCATAGTTATTACATAAATAATATATTAGTATTCATTAAAATCATCTATATAAAAATACATGAGATATGATGATGAAAAATAAAATACATCGCTTTTTTGAGGCACTAGACTGTGCACATGCATGAGCAACATTGTCATTTTCAATTAAAAGGAAATAAAGCAGATAATGATTATTCCAAAATAATAATATTTTTTTGTATTTATTATATTTTTATTTAATAATATTGGGATATATTTTATAGATTAATATTTGGTGAAAAAATAAATATACGTGAAATAATTCTGTTAAGACAATTATATATTCTTTGGGTATCCTCTTTTGTCTTAAACCTTATTCCATTTTAGGTTGGTATTTTTGGTAATAAAAAAACTTCTATTTGTGGGGAGGATAGTTGGGATGTGGTTTAGGAAGATCTTGGTTGAGATAAGGTGCTAAAATTGTATATTTAAGCGACGAGAGGAGGGTCCCTTTCATACATGAGGGGAGGGACACCCTTTTAAATAACATCAACATTAAAATATTATAAAATAGATCTATTAGAAAATTGGAACAAAATAAAAAAAATTAGAATATAAGATGATGTAATACTGAATTCAAATGAACCACACAAATTGATACTTGTGCTTTTGAAAATTATGGCCATTTCTCAGAGGTTACTTCTGTTTAACCCTTTCAATCATACCATAGCAATAAACGTTTACCATGGTAACATATTTTTATGACCATAAATTATTTTTTTATTATTAAATTATTTTGATTATGATGATTTCAAATATATAACTCAACTTACAATTTTAAATTTATGGAGGTATTATAAATTGATTCTAATTTCTACGCACATAAATCATAAAAACCATTTTTAGAAGAAAGTTATCTTTAAGAATAAAAATGATTTTATTCTAATTATATTCCTACTAATCAACATAATAATAATTTTCATTTACTTTATTTAATATATTATCTATAAATTTAATTAAACCTATTCATAAATACTGGTTATTTTAATTTATTAAGATAAAAATTCATTATACACATAAAAGTAATTTTTTGAAAAATATATCATTTACCTAAAAATAATTTCATCTTTTTTTAGCCAACTAATACTTAATTTATGAATAATATTTCATATTTATAAATGTATAAGAAATAATATTTCATTTTTTTAATACTAAAAATAATATAAATTGTTTTTTAAATTAAAACATATTTAAATAAAATAAGGTTTTTAAACAAAACATCTCTTTTAAACTAATAATTATTAAACTAACATTTTTTATTATTACATAACCATTAAATGGATTTCATTAAGAAATTTTATTATTTATTACTTGAATCTAATTGATAAATCTTATTGATATTATTCCTAAAAATTATTAAATCTATAAAAATTCATAATTCAACAAATAAAATCAATTATGTTTTCTTAAATGAATTTGATCCATTTTACAAAGTCATTTATTTATCAATTTTATTTTACTATCTTGTATTTTATTTCATTTTAAAATTTTAATAAATAAATATTCACATAATTTTTTTGTTTCATTCATCACAAGTAATTGAATATATTAAATTTATTAAAGAGAAATATATTGTAAAATCTTAAGATATTATACTCTATGTGTCCTCATCTAGTTGAAGATCTAGTTGAAGTAGATGAAGTAATTAACTTGCCAGGGGTTCCAAGATCACTTTTTATTTATTATACACTTCATTAGATCTTCAATGTATATTGGGATCTTTGAGTTTACCACATTAGATAAATTTTCTTCATCACACTCCAATAGCTTACATGCTTTATCCATTTCATGAAAATATGATTAGAGAGAATTAATTTTCAATTAAAACTCACAAATACTTATAAATTTTATATTACAAAAATAATGAACATCCTATTTTGTTTTATATTTAAGCTCTTATACAAGGTATATTTCTCCATTGAGAAATTTTGATTCCAAAGGCCAATAGTCAACCTCCACTCTCTCCTCTTCTAGGAACACTTCCTTGGATATTTCACATGTGGGAAGCATCATCCTTTCTTCAATTTTAGTAGTTTCCTGATAAATTAAGGTGTCAATTTAATCGAAAAGACCCATATTTGACTATGATAAACACTTATTGATGAAACACATTTTTCATATTTTTTAATATATTTTAGTATAATTAATATTAATCATGTTTTAAGATATTATAAATAAATCCATTTTAATTTTATTCAAAAATACTAAGCTAAATACAAAAAAGGTCTAAAATATTAATTTTAGTGATAAAGATGATATTTGTGTTTAATTGATTTAATATCCATACATTGATAGGTAATTTTTTTTTGTTTTTGTATGTTTTTGAAATAATCCTATAATGGGGGAAGGCAAGTGTAGCAATGAAAATTAAAATTCCATATGACTGTAGGAGTAGGTTGAATAAATTCTTGATATATAATATTATCATCTATGAGTGATCATTTCCAATAGTAAATATATGGTCCATGTCATTATGTATGAATAAACATTATATAAGTAGCTACTATTTAAGAATAACTAAGACCACACTACTACTACATATGAATAAACTTTTTACCTTTGGAAAATTACCTTCGTAATTATAAAGGATATGTAAGAGTATCCAAGGTGTCTTGAGTAGTTGTGTGCAAATATATCTAAGGTATCTCTCCATGTGCAACTCTATTTATCATCTATCCTTCCTTTTATATGCAAAAACAATCCTCCCAATATGAGACTTATATTTTCTTACCATAGCTCCCCTAATGCACTATCAACCTTCAATCACCACTTCTCACTCTATAAATCCATTTAATGTGATTCAAATATATCCAACAATACTTTTATAGTTGTTCAATCCCTATATCCTAGAACATACATGATACTTTGAGAATATCCATTATGGTTTCCGATTTTATATACTTTTAATGTGTCCAATATGCAACTGAAATTTCACATCATCTAAACAAATTGGTAAATTCTAAAATTTGTTTCCATGTGTAGATCATCTAGGGAAACAGAAAGTCAATGATAGTTGGGGGATGAAAAGTGAGGAAAACAATTTTATAAAACATTAATGTGAAAGAATCTCAACATTCATCCAATTATATATTTAAATAATCCATGAATATTGAAGGTTACATTGTTTCCTATAAATGTTCTCCACCCCCCTCCATTGTAAATTATTCATAACAATACCCACTCAGATTGAGTGACAAAGTAGAATAGATTGTTTTATTGTAGTTTCCTTTTGTAATTTTAATATGGTAGTATCTTCTATGTTTATTTTCTTCTTTAAATCATACCATTTATTTTCATTGTGATGGAAGGATGAACCTCATTTGGTAGACCCAAGGGGGATATTTTTCAGTTGTATTTGATTTTATGGTTCAAACGTTTTACCAAATGCACAATTCTTCTCATTAAGGACTACATATATTGGTTGAAGATAGTGGTAGGTGAAAATTGTTTCTGATACCTATTTTATTTCTTCCCTTCCCTCACATATAACTTCAAGCTTCTCAAGACATATTTTCTAGTGAATGTTTATGATAGAATCATTTTTTTGCATGGATATTTTAATTGAAAAGTTGGAGTTTGACGCCCATAGTTTTTTCACTAAAGAATTTTACTCAGGAGAGTTAACTATTTATTGATCAATTTATGGGTTGTTCAAGGTATGGATGTTCCCAACCAATTCACATAAAGAAGATATAGATTTGGGTCATTCTATTTTGGTTCATTCTATTTATAGGTGTATCAATCTTTACAAGATTAATAAGTGATGGTGTATAAGGAAATGGAATTTAACTCATAAAATAAAAGAGGAATGTGTGTAATTCAAATTAGAAAATTACTTTTTATGTATGGGTAATTACTTCTAGTCTAGCCAAATTATCTTCACTAATTTTTTTTCTATAAATTTTTCATTTAAGGTTTTGTTTTTTTCATTTAATTTTTAAATTTAAATTCTCATTAAATTATTTTTTTTAATATTAAAAAAATAAAAACCAATTGAAATTGGTACTTAGTATTCAGTAAATATCATTGAGAGAAAACCATATACAACTCCCAAAGTCCATTAATAATTCAAAAACAAATCAATTGATAACGACCATTTTATAGGTCCTTTGTAAATTTAGTACCATTTTCAAGGATCCTATCTGATCTCTCATTCTTTTCTTTTCACTTTAAAAATATTTTGTCTATTTATTTTAATTAATAAAATAAAAAATAAAATTAATGGTTGAATCAGCCTCTCCAATGGAATAAAAATATTTATTATTTTCTAGATAGGTGATGGGATTTTGGAGCTTCATCTATGGAGAACATGGTTTCAAAGAGATCATCGAGGATCTCAAAGAATATCTTGAAGAACCACTTCTAGAATCCTTGACTAAGGAGATAACCAGGTTTTGCCACTACTTCCTAGAATTTAATAAATAAATAAATAACGAACAATAATATCCTTTCCCTCATGATTTAAAAGAATATATAATAGGTGTGGAAGATGCATAACCCTTATCAAAAACTAATTTGAAACTTCCTTATAGTGGATATTTATGAAGAGTAATAGCTCCAGACCAAGATATTGAATGGAATAAAAATTTTCATTGAAAAAATTTAATTTAATTAATTATATTGTTTTTTCTAACTCTATTACTTAAATGTTTTTAGGTATGGATAAACCATTCCAATCCCAATATATTAATGATGATTATGAATAAGATTAAGAACCACCCTTCAAGGAGAAAATGGTGTGAAATTCGTAAATAGAGACCATTAAGGAGGCAGAGACAGAAGAAGATCACTAAGGGTGGTTGGTGATGTGACAACCTTCTAAATAAGAACAAATGCAGATAATAGTGGTAAAAACAACTAAGTATAATATGTATCTCCCTTATATTCTTTTCTACCCCCTAATTACCTCTTTTTATCCATATATTTGGTTGTTAAGACTAATTTATTCTATCACAGAGGACTCCATTTTTGGTATCTACTCAAAGACACTATGACAAATAAACTTCAGTTGTTCTTATCAAAAAAACCCCATCCATTGTATAACTAGTATTAATAAAGTGGAACAAATTAGATATCGAAAGTAAAAATAGAACACCAACAAGTGAGATTGATCAAATATGTAACACCCCAAGATTTTATGAGAAGTATTATTTTTAATTTATTTGATGTCTTGGATTGTATGCTACACTAATATTATCTTGCGCTATACGCAACACCATATTAGCATGCAGTATACGCAACTCTATTCTTGTATCATGTTACACAAAATTTCAAGATCGTTTGATAGAAGTTATTCTACGCAACATTGAGTATATATATATATATATATATATATATATATATATTCAATGTATAAATGAAATATGGTTGGATTCTATTATACACAACAACAAAGGAATCTTGCACTACATGAAACCCTTACTTGGATTTCTTTACACGCAGTCGCGACCTTCCATGATAGCGTGTGTTGTACGCAATACCGAGTTTCACTAAACAACGATATGTTATTAAAATATTATATAAACTAGCCGTTATGAATAGTAAAACCCATTTTTTGAAATTTTATAAATTTTATCTTTCAAAATGGGAATCATTTTTGGATTTGGAATATCGAAGTTATCCTAGGGTGAAATTTTGGTATTTTTCTAAAAACTTTAAATTTTTTATTAATAGTGAAAATACTGGGTTACTATTTAAAAACCAAATTTTTATTAAAATAATAATTTATTTTATTTAAATTTATTTTAGGTCAAAATACATACATAATACCAATATAATTTCAATGTAATCCATTGGAGTAATTTTATAATAATATAGATAAATAAAATTTTATTGAACTTTTCACCGTCTTTTACCCACCTCCTAGGAGCATTTGCAATTGTACATAAAAATTAATTTTACCACTTCTGTGAGTTGAATTTCGAAAATCTGAGAGACATGGTTAATATCAAGGAGTAAAATGTGGTTCAATAAGATAGAAATATTTTTTGGTGAATAGTAATGTTTTTACTTTTATTTACCACGGTTAAAAGTAAATAGGATAATTAAGGGTAAAAATGATATTATTATTACCCTAAAACATGTCCTAATTCTATTAGATAAGTTTAATTAGACAAAAAACAAACTTAGGAATAAAATATTACCCTCTAGGTCTACTTGGATTATATTAGGACACTTATTATTATTTTATTTAATGAAGAGTTAAAAGAGTTAAAATCAATGTTTTATAACTAAAAAAATTTTAATATAAGGATATACATAAGGTAAATTCGACTATAAAAATCCATTAGAAAGATAAAAATATTTCCTTCATAATGTTATTTTATTTAGAATTTTTAGACATTAAAAAATTTAATTTATTTATGACACAATGATGATGCAGTAAATACCTTATTAATGAAATATTAACATGATTGATGTTATAAATACCCAACTAATTGTAATTTGAGACTTTTTATGAATTACACTAATTTTATAGGTTAATATAAAATGTTATTATTTATTCAATTAACTTTTCTTGAACTACTCATGCTTTTATGAGTTTCACAAAATTCAATTACCAAAGAGTGTCAAAATTGATATAAAACAGTTTTTAAAAAACTATTATATTATTAATTGATATTCTATTTCTAAAAATCTTAGGTTTGGCCAAATGTCTTATATAAGGTTATATATATTAATAATGAACCACTTGGGTTTCGTTTGTCTTGTTATAGTAATTTTATTAACCATATATTGTAATAAAACAAGAAGACACGGTAAAGGTTAAATTATTTAACTTAGAGTTAAATCTAAATGATAAGGTTAAAATGGTATCCTTAACTTTTCTAAAACCTATTGGTTGAGAGTATTTAGACCCATACCCACTTTAGTTTCAAAATATATCAATTTGGAGATATTATAAACCGAATATTACTTTATTATAAAATAATATTTTAAGTTTTTCTTAAGGTGCCCCTCTCCTCCCTTATAAAAGGGAACCTCCTCCCACTTCTCTTCACACAATTTGGATCCTTAAATTTCGGCCAAACCCTGACAATTTCCCTTATCAACATCCCTATAAGCATTATAGAGGTTATTTACTCCTCAAAAGACCATCTCTAGTGCCTTAAGAGGAAGCTTAAAAGAGTTGTGTCGAAGAAGAGGTAATCTCTTCTACCGATTCTTTCATGTTTCTTTCTTCTTCAACTTCTTATTCTTTAGTTATTTAATTATAAAGTAATAACATCAGTATCACTAATATATTTATATGTTATTATAAATATTAAACAACCCCATTTCACCTTCTATACATCCTACTAAAAACGAAATCACCGCGCGTGGGTACGTACGAAATACCATCTCCATGCCGTGGTGTAATCTATTTTTCCACCACCACCTTACTTAGATGGGTATAATGGTGTAATGAGTAAATATGTATAGTTATTATAAAATCATACTGATTCTGAGATATTATATCATCCACTCCAATTCCATTAAATAATTATGGGAACGATATCATTGCTCGTTCATTCGTACGGATTACCATCTCCACGACGCGATGAGATTCATTTTCCATGTTAACCATTCAAGAATGATTATAAAGTAAATATAATGAATAATAATGAAATATATGACATAATAAAGATACATGATATATATATATATATATATATATTTCATCTACTTACTTCCATTCAAGTAAATAATGAAAGGAAAACAACGTTCATGTGTACGTACGACCTACCGTCTCCATGAATGGTGTATTTCATTTCATTCATCTATCTATTATATATATATATATAATTAATATATATGATATATAAATCATGATTTAAATTCTTTAATTAAGTAAATAATGATATAATTAATAATAATATCAAGAACAACCTGTCCAAACATGTACGATAAATAAAACGATTTTACCCAAAAAGCTGCTTTAACATGAAATTTCAAAAATAAAGGGTAATATAAAGTCATAAGTGAACCATATATGATAGCATCACAATGGATATGATTCTATAATAAGTAAATTACATTATTTAAATCAATATACAGGAGGCTCCGATATGTATGAAGCATATCAGACCTAAGCTAAGGGATAATTATTCCAATCTCGTTCTTATCTGAGATTGTTTATTCGTAAGTATTTACTAGGGTTATTGTTATCATCCATGTTCATGTTTTATAAATATGTTTTTATGTATGTTTAAAGTACTTTTTATCCATTTTTTACTTTTACCACATGTTACGAAAGGAATAATTATTTTATTTACCATATAAGGTACTTTTTGACTTTTCTGACAAAAGTACAAGGAGAATGTTTTTTTTAACTTATATAGCATGAACGGATTTTTACGGTTTCATATCGCCTAACTTTAAAGAAGCTTACTATATAATTTTCCATGGTTATTTTCACTAAAATACTTTTCTTTTAAAATTGTGTGGCATTTTCTGAAAAAAAATGATTTTTAAGGAGAAAGGATATTTTCCTCAAGAATTCATTTCTAGTGTTTTATCAGAACTATTTTCCATCTAAGATGACATTATTTAGCATGTTTATGTTTCAAGTATAATATCTATATTATTTACATGGTTTGATTATTCTTATGATGAAATGACATTCATTTGTTTTATATGGATTACATTATGATGGGATGATGTTTATAAAACCCATTTTATTCTTTTCGTTATGATGAACGATTTATGTTTATTTTGTGGAACAAGTAAGAATGATTTCAATATGAGATGGGTGAGACCTATATCTCCATAAAATGCATTGGGTAAAGATTTATATATCATGAGATAGACATAGATATAACGGTAAGTTAATCTGGTTCAGTGATACATGACTGGAACGAGGAGTGAAATCAATTCATATATGGACTTTGTCCACTAAGATGGTCTTCGCAGCAATGCGTTGGCTACTTTGGGAATCATAAAATGTGATTAATTATTTCCACAATTACATGTTTTATTCCCATGCTATTTAATCATGATTAATTTTTCTTTATGATCTATTCATTACATACTTCCATGTTTTTTATCATTACTCAAGATCTTGTTGTTTAAACATTATGTTCATGTTTTTTTAAGTTCAAATGTATATGATTTGTTCTATTTTCTCCATGCTTACCCTTATTGAGCATTTGAGCTCACCCTTTTTTTGTTTTCTTTTTCCCCTAGATATAAAATAAAAGTTCTAGGTAAGAAAAAAAGGAAAGATCTTTATGGGAGATGTTAATGATCTTTCACCAAGATTAGAAGATTATGTTCCATGTATCCAAAGAAACTAAAATATTATGGTCCTTTGGTGTCTGTTTTTGTTAGGTATTAGGTATTATGCAAACGTAATGTAATGTCCATGTACATCAAGCTTTGGGTATCTACAAAATAATAATTTTCTATCTTGCTTTCCCATTATAATTTTCTTTGAGTAAATTTATCATATTTTTTGTTTTATTTTATAGGTTATATATAGTGAAATTTAAGATCTTCACTAAATTCACCTGATAAAAATTCCAAGTCCTCATCTACCCATCCAACTAGGTTTCATTATCTATACTATGAGTTTTATACTTAAAACATGTAGTGAATTTAGAGTATATGGTATTTACAACATGTTGTATTATTTAAGTGTGTTTCTTTCTTTCTATAACTCCCTTTTAACAAATGAGTTTGAATTTATCTTCCCACTTGAGTACATATTGTTCTTAATCTCTCTTGTAGAAAAATTGATTTATGAATATCTTGATTTCCTAGTCTAAAAAATGGGCACTCAATATTAATTAAAAAATATTTAAGTGGGAGATAATTTGATAAAATTGTAGTAGATCAAGGAACGTGAATATTTTTGGATCACTTAATAAGAAAAAGTATAATTTCAAAGAAACATTAATAAAAATCTAATTAAAATTTTTTATTTGAAATGTAGTAGTTTAAGCGGTTGGGATCTAGAAAAAAGTCTCTTAAAATTTCAAAAATCACAATGAATATGTTTGAAAAATAAAATCCATAATAAATTGAATAACTAATTTTAACATGAGTGAATTAAGTAGAAGTGAGTGAATAATTTCATGGTTAAGGACATATATGGAAGAGAAGTTTAATATTGAACTTCAATGAAAAAAGGAGAATGAATTGATTTAATAAATTTTATAGTGATGAATCACTATTTGAGAAATTGGGGGGTGAGATGTAAAATTTGAATAAAAAGGAATTAAAATGTTCATTTTATGTCAATATTTAGATTTAGGTAGATATTAAATAATTAATATTCATTAAACAATTCTTGTAAATGGTATAAAATGGATTCTAAGTGAATATTTACATTAAGAAGATTCCCTTGAGGACAAGGAATAATTTAAGTATGGTGGAATGATTCATCCGTATTTTTACATAATTTTAGTATATATTTCATTTTTATTAACATTAATATTATATTAAAATATTATTAATAGAATAATTTTCATTTTATATAGTACATAATAATCTTATTTTGAAAATGGAAATAAAATATGAATTTTAGAGATAAATATGATATTCTCTGTTTAATTAATTAAACAACCATAATTTGAAATTATATTTTTATTATTTTTATAGGTTTAGGAGTTAATACTATATTGGGTTTCTCACCTACAATATCATCATCTAATATGTATTTTTATTTTCATTTTTCTGGATTTTATTTTTCTATTTGAGGTAAATTATTGAGTATTTTGAGTAACTTCCAAGGCTACATAGTCATGATGCATAGTCCCATAACCATGAAAAGTCCATGTTCGGTTTATAGGGTAGATACTAGGGTTTTAATGATTAGATCATAGTTTCATGGACCACTAAATGATCATTATAGTGGAAATGATAAGGTTGTTGAGTTTTCATGGTCAATGTATGGTCTGAGCAGACAATATAGGATGACTGTGAAACTCATTTCAGATGATCGATTTAATTTTCTGGAAAATATTATAAATGTAAAAACCATAGTTTATTTCTATATTTTATCTATAAACATATTTTGACCTCCCAAACTCCACCCATCGACCACCTCTCCCCACCCTCTCCTCCTTGAATCTAGTAGATTTCATCAAAAAAATCTTCATGTTTTCTTTAAGAAGGCATATTATCTCGTATTCCTTATTTACCCTATTCCCTATTATTACTATTTCCTTTCACCCACCAACCATTATTACCTATTTATATGAATTTATTAGGATTTAATTAACGGTTTCCATTCCTGGCGATTTTAATATTCATTAAAGGATCTCTTCTCAATCTATTTGGTGAAAAAACCCATTTATAGTAGGTTGAATCGATTTTTAGTAGGTGTCCCTATGTAAAATATTTAAAATTTTGAATAAATGATTTTTAATCATTTTTAAAAGGAATTAAATGTAGTTTTATATTATATTGATATTCTATAGTTAATATATTCATGCCTATATAATTTAACATCAATGAATGGAATTTATAAGACCAAATAATTTACACAATCCTAATTTAAATTGATTCCTATAAGGTGTTAGATGAAATAATTAAGATATATGTTTCATTTTTTATAGAATTTCATTTATGGGAAGTTGTACATGAATTATTTTAAAATATTAAATCTTCGATTAATAAATAATTTTATGATTTAACTGATTTAATAGATTTTTTTGATACTTGGGTTAATTAAAGTGGAACATTAATTATTTTAAACACCTATATGGTGAGTTCTTAGGGTGATTAAATGGGATCCTATGTGGGATAAAATTACCTCAGGGAATGAATATTGACAGTATATGGCACTCCCTTAGATACCTATTTTGGGTACATAATGCTCACTTAATTAGATAACAAGGTGGGACACCCCCAACTAATTCTTTGATTTGACATAACTCTCCCCAAAGAACATAGTTTGATTAAATGATGATGAAATATAGACCCTATAAACCCCAATATTTATCTATTAATTCCTTCCCATGATTATTCTCAATATAATTAAATTTCATCATTGTTATTTCTTATTCATAAAAATGAACTTTATCATGTGGTTTCATTCACGTTATATAATATTTTTAAATGTTAATGTTTTTGATTTTTTCCCTTAAAGATTAAATGTGTTACCTATATATATATATTTTAATATATCAAACTACAATGGCTTGAATTATCTTATAATTATATTTTATAAGGTGATTAGTGAAATCCTACTATTATTTTTATTCTCACACCGTATATATACCCTTTGGGAATATGTAGATCATTTTTTCTAATATATGTAAAAGAAAGAATCCAATTGGAGGTAGAGGTTACTGATGTTATCTTATCTCAGGGTTTGGAGGATGTTTCATGAAGGGTGTATTTCTTTAAATCAGACAGATATATATAGCATATATTTCTATTTTTTATTATACTTAACCATCTTATCATTCCTCATCAAATTATAATTCCATTATTCTATCTTATTTTGAATAATTGAATTCATTCATAAATTTGGTTCCTAATATAGTTATCTTCATATAATTCTTGGTATTATTTTCACATTTTAATCACTTCACGAGTTCTTATTTACTTATCTGCCTAATATGTGTCTTTTTTGTATTTGAAAATATGTATTAGAGATATTACTTGCCGAAATATGGGTACGTTAACATCATTTTCTGGGAATTAACCTTTTTTAACTTCATTGTTACTATTGGAAAAAATAGTGGGAATTTATTTTTAGGATCTTGAGGAGGTATGTATTCCATGAATATGTTTTTGATACTTTCTTTCAAAACTAATCCTCCCTATGTTTTTTAATATCCCTTAATTGTTAGGAAGTTTTTTATATTTAAATCAATGTGTAGACTTTAACAAGGAAATATAATATTTTCCAACCTTCTTTTCATAGTAAAATATTTTTTTAGTAGGAAAATTAACAAGTTTATTACTAATATAGAGTTTCCGCTTTTAGAGATAGTTATTATTTTGTGCGAACAATTCATATAGTTTTTGTATGTGATACACTATTTTTCTTAAATTGAATGCATCATACTATCAAAAAATTTAAATATTAGTTGATCCAATATTTCCTTTAAAGTTCATTTTTAAAAAAAATTCCAAAATAAGTGTATTCATATCTAGGTGATTCACTCAAATGAAGAATAAACTCATTGTAAATTGGATTTGATTTACCAAAAAATATCTTTCCTATGACCTACCTTTGAGAACATATATCTAAAAGAATAATACATATAATATACTTTAATGAAATTGTTGAGAGAGTCATTAGTCATATATTGAATTGATAGAGTCATTTTCTTTAATTCAGAGAAAGGATAACTCATATCTCCAGTGCCCTTACATCAATTCATATACATGTGTTATCTATCACAAGGGATCCAAAAGCTATCAGTAATATAATAAAAGTTGTCATCAATGTTTTTATATGGGATTATTTTCATGAAGGAAAATATCTTTGGGAATACTTGTATCATCTTGAAAAACCTATAGATGATGTCCAAATCAAAATATAAAGATTCTAGGTATGCATTAAAAGAATGCAAGAAAATTTGTCTCAAGATTTTATTATTGTAAATTATTTATGGTAAAAATATTTTATTTATAGAAATAATATTATTCGTATGGCTTCTAGAAAAATGAAATATTTGGATTTGAAAATCAATCATTACCATCAAAAAACATTGAATACTCTTCTTGAACAATCGTTTTGGATTATTGGGAGTTATGAAGTTTCATTTTTTTGGAAGATAACTAATTTGGCCAACCATAATATTTTTCATGTTATTTATATATCAGCATGATGTTTCTTGAATATATGAACCATACCACTCTCACTAGATTGATCATCAATGATGATCAGAAGGCATTGATGTGTTGTATCGAGTTGGATGATGAGAATGATAGATATGTTTTTACACCTGTATTCTCAAGATTTTTCAGTACTATTGAGTATCAAAATCTATTTCATATTCAATAGAACATATATGAATGTGTTTATATTCTTATAAATCAAAACATTCCAACAAAATATTGTTTTCTAGGTTAGATAATCATGTATAATGACATTCCTTTTGAAAAAAAAATTAGCACAAACAAATTATTTTGCCTTAAAAATATTCTTAGTTATTTTTTAAAAATTGCACTCTGATATTAATCAATTTATGGATAGTGAATGGGCATGTAACACCTAGTATTTCCTCAATTTCTTCTTGAGTAGATCTATATTTTGTGGTGACATCAATCAGTTTTTTAATGATTGTTATTTATTATTGATAGTTTTTACTCAAAGATATTTCCATAATGCTGATTTTTCATAAGATATTGGGTAATTTTAAATTATTGTAATGAATATAGACACACTGGTAACTATACCAATTAACCTCACCTGAAAATGAATATTTTTCCAAGATTTATGAGTTGGTTTAACTACACTCTTCTAGTAGCGGTCATCTCCATTTAAGAAAGCTTCATATATTTTTCTGAAGACAATATACTGAGGATAAACTAAATTATAGGGTTAGTGGGTGCATTGAAAATCCCTTAAATTGGGTTTTAAACATAATTCTTATAGATATTATGCTGAAAAAATAATGTTATGTGGTTGAATTATCCAGGATACCAAGTGTTCAATATATATTTCATACAATGCATGCTATGGAGAGGGAAATCCACTCATTTTGGTAGAAATAAAAATTCATGGTGGGTTTCTTTTATGAAAACTCTATAATATCCTCCTATACTATGTAAAATCAAACTCCCCCCCCCCTTTTAATTTCAATAATGGCTCTTCTACTATTAATTGTTTTATAGATTACCCATTTTATGAATATAGCGGTCTTATTAGTGAATACGTAGAAATTTTATACACTTAGCACAAAGGAAACAAGGCGGTGGACACACGTTACACTAAAGGTGACCCTTAAAATACTCTTAATATGTTTATTAGTATTTGTTCTCTTTCAATGAATTATAGAAATAAAATGCGTGGATTCCCTCAGGCTCCACCACATTCAACATCATTAAACTCTAATTTTTTTGATTTTATATTTAATAAATAATAATAATTTTTTTATAAACAATCATTCCCATACACTAGTTTTTATCCCAGGAATATCAATAATTTCCTTTGGTCCTTTTTATAGGATACATGAACTATCGAGTTATTGGTGGCATATATTGGTTCATGATAAAATGGTATCATAGATTTGTTTTATTTAAGTTATTTTGGATGTTTGATTTTTCTATCATTAATCAATGGGTATTTTGCAGATGATTGTCTATCCAACACTCACCATGATTAATCTTAAGTTACCAAGGGTTTTTAGGGATTTATAATATTGATTTCTTCTCTACATGTGAAATATATTATTATAAGGGAGTGAGAGAACTAGGAAGTAGGTTACACAGGCTAAATATACTAACTGTAGTCCAAAAAACAAATCTATGAAACATTAAAATGGTTTGTTTTAATTTATTTACTAATTTTTAAGGTTTTAGATGTTTCCTTTATTACTTTTTGAAAAAAAATCTATGAATTTATTTTATGTTTCTTGTATAGTTTTCATTGTTTTACAAGTTATTTTATGGGTATACTTAATTGATTTTATGTAGAATCATTACCCTATGAAAATACATTTCAACACTCTAGAATGAGTTATGGATAACTTTCCATAGGTAAATACTTCTATTGATATTATATTAATTGATATCATGGTGTGTGGCATCTAAACCACTGACCATAAATCTAATCCAAACCTAGTTCATGCTAGAGAATCATGTCTTTTTCTAACCACAAACTATGATTGTTACTAATAGTTTCATTACTATAACTCTCCATCTGTCAATATAATTATTGATCTTTAAGAGTATGATGGATGGATGTATAATATTGAAAGAATATTTAAATTTACAAGAGCCATATTTTTTATCAAAGTAAAGTATGTTAAGTTCATACTTTACGAACACATCCAAAAGTGGAAAAAATCAGTTTCTCAATCTAGATTGTATGAGGAATCAGGCTAAATGGACTTTAAGGTCATGTTCAATCTGTATGAATACCTTGATATGACGAAACTATAAAATTTGAGGGATTTTTTACAACTCTAGAAAGGTAACTGAACCATGATAGAGTATGTGAATATTTTGTTAACCTAATTCACTTTTAAACATTATTTGTATCAAATTATATGTTAATGTAACAAAATTTTGATGTGATTATTTGGTTAAATATTCAATATCAGGTTATTTTATTGAAGCTTCCCACCTATGTTGAGGTAGTTGTGAGAGGATTATATTTTTCATGTTTATTTTAATATAAAATATAATTTTTACTCATTAATTTATTATTTTTGTTGATATTTAATTATTTTTTTTGATTTGTGGTTATATATTACATTTGATAAAAAATTAAGAAATAATAGAAGAATATAGTGAGTTGGTGTAGTGTGACACCATATTTTTGAAGGTAGAATGGAGTTAAAGCATAACCAAGGACTAAACCTAAAGCTAAAAAATGAAGAACAAGATTGAAACTAGGCTAAACTAGTTATAAGTTTTATTTTACACATCATGTATGTCATTTACATGACATGAACCTTGAAGAATTAAAAAATCTAAATAATGAGAACAAAACCACATTTTAATCATCATATAACATTTACACAACATGAAATCTATAATGCTAACATAGAAATGGTTTCTTTAATGAGATTTAATATGGGAACAACCCATGTTTATGACCCGAGCCCACCATGGATGACCATTATGATCCATTCATGATGCTATGACGACTCTTATATGACTATAAATAATATTTCACTATGGATTGATAGAGCATCGATTAGAGAGGGAAGCATTGGATGATGGATTATTACTACTGTGATGGTTTAATATTTTCTTTTATTTTCTTTTAGTTTATTTTCTTTTATTTACTTTCCTTCATGAAATGTATCCTATATCCTAAATCAACTCAACTTACCCATCCATGGAGTGGTAGTTTTTGGGAGTGATCCAAATGGGGGGAGGTTGGACCTATGTTTCTATAATTTATTTTTTGTTTCTAAATTAATTGGAATCCATTCTTCCCTTTTTCATATGATGTCAATAATGTTTCAATTTCTAATTCCAAATGTGATTGTATTATGGTTTAATTTAGTTTAATTAAACTTCATTTTTCAATGATCCATATCTTAATCCACCCAATTATGATCTGTATATAGTGGGACATACTAGGGTTTTCTTGGTGACTTCTCAGTGATCATCAACACGTGCATGTAATTATAGAAAGAACTATTGGTTGATAAGTGAATGAAAACGCCCATCTAGGTATTGACCTAATAAATCAATTAGACCATATGGGATGAAATGAACATAGAAATGAGTGTAGACCAATATATGATTTTAGTTTTGGTTATTCTCACAATAATCATCTAGTTAAAGTTGTGGGAGGAATAGACAAATAAATTTCAAACATTCCAAAAAAAATTGGTAATATTTGAAAAAAAAACATTATTGAATTACTCTAGGTTTAGACATACCCACTTTGATCAACATCATTATCAATTTTATTTTAATTGTTCAAATTAAAATATTTTCTGCTTTCTATTTCACAACCAAAAATTAGAATCAATGTTTCTAAATAAAACCAAAAGAAAAAAATTATTTTATGTGCACTCATATTTGAGAGACTATAAAAGGTTAACTGCTATATAATAATTAGGTAATTAAAAAATGTATTTCCTCACCCCACGACAGGTGTGTGCTAGGTTGATCAAGATCTTATTGTGGATGTAGATGAAGACAAGATGAAAGGAATGGTATATGATCCTCCCAAAACTAGTGGGAATGAATGAGTATTATTAGAAAATAAAATAAAGTGAAATGATTTCATAAATTAGAGTAGAGGTGGCCCATTACATCCATCTTAATCAATTTTAACCACACCAAAGGGGAATAGGCTTCTCATATATCATCAGTGTAATAATTCAGGCCATATGAAGCTTGTGTACTAAGAGACAGCAAATATATTCCATGAATATTGACATTTGGGTCACTAAAAATGATTTTATAGATATAAATTTTCTCTCATGAGTGATATGGACACTTAATATCCTATTGGATATCAAGATCGATATGATAAATTTAAATTAATGGTGTCCTAGCCTTAATCAAACTAGTACATGTGTGGATGATTTTTAGGAATTTATAATTATGGAACTAAAATCAGATGAGTAGAAGGCCTCAAGATCACAATATAATTCAATAATTACATGTTGTGACGTAATTTCTAGGATAATAAAAAGAGGGACCAGCCACTATGTGAGGTATGGTACTTGTTGAGTTATATATGGTTATTTACTTATTTGATACAAGTTTATCTCACTTATTTATATCTTCTAAACTAATGGATTTATAAACACTTCCATATTATCCTATACTATATATAATAAAAATGTTCACCCACTTGGGAAAAAATAAGAATCATAACTTATAGTTTCCTTATTTCCATCTTTCTATATTTGAGGTGGAGTCGTGTTAGGAGTACCTCATACTAGAGATAGAACCTTTTCATATTATTCTCAAGATATATTGGCTGCATTCAAGGCCCATTTCGATTTTTATCCTTGCAGTGTTGTGTTTTCCCTTTCAGATGAGATCTATCATGTATTATAAGTAGAATGAGACCTGATGTCAATCGAGTTTGGACCTCCTCTTCCTAAATTTGGTAGGATATAGTGCTAGATATACACTCCCTTAATGAAGGATAATATATGAAGTTTTTTATGTGAACTCCCCCCTGTGATGTTGGATTTTCCAATAGTATTCCCTGATGATTTTCTAGGTTTCTTCATTAATATAAGGTTGAATTTTCAACTAATTTATTTCCAAGGACACATCCGATATCAATACCTTCATATAATATAGAACCATCATATGTTAGGGAGATGAAAATTCAATTATACTATCTCAATGTTAAGGTATTTATTAATCTAACAATTTAACCATGGTCTGCTCTTGAACTTATTTCTAAAAAGGTGGATAGATATCTATGGTTGGGAATTAATTATTTGAAACTAAACCATGTATGCTTCTGGAAAAAATACCTATTTCCTTGTATTGATGGCCTCTTTGATCAGATGAAATGGGAATGGTAGTTTTAAATGATTTATCCAGAATCAACGTACCATCACCTTAGGGTAAATAATTCAAACAACCAAGATGATTTTAGACGAACATATGGTAATTATAAATATATGGTAATTCAATTTAGTTTAACCACTGATCAAATAATATTCATGGCCCTTATAAATCAAAAAATTTACCAATGCCTTGACTCCTTTTTTGTGGTGTTTTTATGAAATTTTAGTCTATTAAAAGATTACAGAGGAGAATGGTAAATATTTGAGTATCTTTTTTAGAAGATATCAATATCATAACATTTATGTCAATCTGTCAAAGTGTAACTTATGGATTTGAGAGGTTGAGTTCTTAGGATATGTGGTGTCAAAATAGGGAATTATGATTGATCTTGAGAAGGTGTAGACCATATTTTCTTAACTAGAAGAAAATAATATATTTCAGGTTTATAAATTTGTAGTCCCATCAGATTAATATTATAGATTTATAAAGTATTTCATATATCTATATTCTTCATTGACTATTATCACCCTTAAAGGAGTGAAATTTCAAAAAAACACTAATTGTTGATCTTCATTGGATGAGTTGAAGTAGTGATAAAAATTAGCTATAGGCCTTATATTATTTGGATATAAAAGGGTTATGTACTCTACTCTAATGAATTAGGTATGGGGATTAATACATTCTTATGGAAAATTTTCTCACATGAAAAGAACTACCCAAATCATGACCATAAGCTGGTAATGGTCATGCATACTCTCAAGTTTTAGAGAAACCACCTCTTCCGTATGAGTTTCATGGTGTACACTAATTATAAGATGTTGATGTATATATTTTATTTAAAGGAATTGAATATTAGGTATATTTTATGGATGGATCACCTGCAAGAATTTTATTTTGACATTAATTATACATCATGAAAGCTAAATGTTGTCACTAATGACCTTAGACAGAAATTTCTACCATAAAAATTGAATAAATCTATCAATGAGTAGAACCTAATTAGTCTCCCTAATGAGATACAGTTGGAGGTTAAGAGAATGGTATAATGTTCTCAATTAATATTCTAATTAAAATATCTATTCTTGTTTTTATTCAAAAGGATCAATATAGGGATGAATAATTTCAATGTATTTAGATATTTATATATGATGGGGAGGCCAAAAGTGAGTATTCACTGTATCCTGAGGGAAAATTTTGTTTTTGGAGACACTATATAGTCCCCTACTCGATAAACAAAATATTGATGAAATAATTTCACCGTTATTATGATAATTTAACCCATGATCCACAAAGATGTATTGTAATGTGAAGTGCTTGTACTTACTGCTTGACATGAGATGAGATATTTCATATTATGTGTCGAGATTATACACGTCTTATAAAGAGAAAAACATTCATTATAATCCCTCATGTATTGTTAAACCCTTACTTATTATCCCTTGTAAATAGGATTAGGTGTCTAAGGATTTCACCATTGAAATACCTCAAAGACCTCATTGGTAGAACATTATCTGGGTAGTCATTGGTCAAATGAAAAAATAAACCCACTTAATAACAATAAAGGATAAAGCCTAGGTGGAATAAGTAGAGATTCTATTTGGTCATGAGATCTATAAACATCATGGGGTAACCTTTAATATCATTTTTATAAATATTACCAATTCATATACTGAATCTATAATGGTCTTCAATAGAATATGGGATCCCAAATGAATTTTATCATGGATTTCTATCCATAAATGGATGGTAAGATAGAATGATAAATTAAAAATTTAGAATTGATATTATATACATTCTTGTTAGACTTCAGAGATTCATGGGATAACCATCTATTATTGATAGAGTTTTTATATAATAATATCTATAAATTATTTATCTAGATGTCTCCCATTGGATATTTGTATGGTCAGTCATATCAGTCTACACTATATTAGATTAAGGTTAGTAAACAATCTATGGGTGGACCATATATTTTTTCGGAGATTATTAAAATGATTCATGTTATCCATAAATGACCAATGATAGTTTATAGTTTACACAAGTCATACATTTATCATTATCACCACCCCTTGGAATTATCTATGGGTGGCCATGTATTTTTTTAAGGTTTCATGTCATTCGGGTCACTAATGGATTAAAATACAAAGGAAGATAATGCTAAGGAATGTGGAAAATTTTAAAATTTATAATAGAATTAAGAAGATTTCATTTTTGTTATAATTTCCTCCTCAAATTACATCAATCCATGATTTCTTCCATGCATATTAATAAAATATGTGTCAAATAGATCCATATAATGTTTTGAATTGGGAAGAGATGGAAATTGAACCAAATGCCTCTATGGTTGAGAAAATTATTAGGATAATTCATTGTTAGGATAATTTGATATAATAAAATATGATCCTCTTGTTTTAGTTTTATATCATCATCAAGGTAATTCACAAATGTAAGGGAATGGAAATTATATATGAGGGAGTAGTAACCCCAGATAGTTTTGGATTAGTAGGATTTAGGTGGAATGTTTTGGGATAGAAATTGATATAGTGATAATAGTTATAACATAAAAATTTAATTTTCAAGTATATATTTGGACTTTTATTTATTTTGGATTTTATTTTTGAGTTTGGGGTTAAATTTTGAGAATTTTGGAGAACTTCCTAGGTATTACATTTACAATACATTGTCCCTAGGATTGTGCAGTGACAGTGTAGGGTATAGAGGTGAGAATGTTTGGAATTATTGATCAGAGTGTAGTCTTTGAAATTTTACATCATTATGATGAGTTATAAGGATAAGGTAATGGAATTAAAATAGTAAAATAATTATCTGTCATATCCATGAAGGCTGAACAAGAACCTCATTAAAAATTATTATTCTTCCATTTTATAGAAAATCATTTAAATGGGTAACCTCTTAATTTTCACCAATTTTTCCATAAATCCATTACTGAACTCCCAACCCCTTCATTTAACATATCTCCTCACCCTATCCTTGAATCATTTGGAGTTCCTCCATCAATCATAAATGTTTATTTATTTATGAATCTCGTTTTTTCTTCTTCTTCGTCTTCTTCCCTATTCTCTATCTTTCATTTCAACCAAAAAATATGGAAGACTGGGGCTATAAATATATTGGGTTTTATTTGGGGGTTTCCATTTTATGGATTTTAATTTTAATTAAATGATTTATTCATCTTTTTTTTCATGTAAAATAACCATTATTAGTACATTTAATCGATTTTTGGTAGGTGTACCTATGTAAAATCTTTTACATTTTAAACCAATATTCCTTGATAATTTTTTGAAAGGATATAAAAAAGTTTTATATTATATTGATGATATATCATTATTATAATATTTCCTTTCATGATTATCCATTTGTGGATAGAATTTATAATTTCAAATGCTTAATAATATATTAATTTAAACACATGCCCACAGGGTGTTTGATGAAATGCTTAGGATTTATTTTTCATTTTTTAGGGAATTATATTTATGGAAAGATTGAAATGAATTCTTATTAACAATTAAATATTTTATTAATAAAAAAATTATTGATTTAAGTTATGTTTGGTGAAATTTTGGTTAATAAAATTGGAACATTAATTCTTTTAAATCCAACTTGGGTGAATACATGGAGTGATTCGGAGGGATGATAGGTGGGGTGGACTTATGTAGAAAAACAAATATTATTGGGACATGATACTCCATTAAATACTTGTACTTGGGACATGGAGATCCCTTAACTATCTATCTAGGTGGGATAGAAAGCTTCCACCCCCATCTCATTCACTGGGTTCACATAGTGGTATCTTTTAAATATAGTTCTATTAAATGATGATGGAATAGACACACTAGAAACCCCAACCTTAATCCCATGGTGCCTTACCCAAATTGTTATCATTATAATTTATGTTATTAATTATTGTTCCTTATTCTTAAAAATTCACTTCATCATATGGTTTCATTCATTTTATCTAATATTTTTAAATGTTGACCTTATTTTTTATTTTCCTTAAAGAGTGAAAATTTTAATTTTATATGTATATTTTCATAAATTCATGACATTGATTATCATATAAACATATTTCATTTCAGTGAAATATTATTGGAATTATTAATCTCATACCCTAAATACAACCTATCGGTGTATATATACCTTATTATATATGTTGTAGTTAAAGTTAAGGCTTCAATTAATGGAAGAGGTTACTCATGATAGTACTTACCAAAGTTTTGAGGATGTGACATAAAGGGTGTTAACCCTCATATAACATAGATGTTGTTATTAGTTTTTTTATTTATTTTGGTTTTTATATAACATAATTTTTCCATCATTCCTCATCAGTTTCCTAACATGTTCATATATTTTATTTTGAATGATTAGATTCGTACAGAACATTGGTTACTAATATGGTTATGTTTAAAGGCTTCTTATATTTATTTTCAGGTTATTATTTTATTATTAGTTATTATTTACTTAAATACCTACTTTAGTTCTTATTTAAATTTAATAATTTATTATTGTAGATATGCCTTTCCAATATATGGGTAATTAAATATTGGTTATCTAAAAAAACATTTTTTATCTTCCAATTTCATATCTAGAAAATCTATTCTCAGAGTTCTATTATTGATGAACTGTAACTAGTTTCCACCCCATAGGGATCAAGAACAACCTTTATGTCTTATACTAGTCCAACTCAAGTATCAGGTTCTAGGTGGCTCGTTTTGGTTTATGACATTGTGTGTAGGCTAGAAAAATGAAACAAAATAAATTTTCAATATGTACTTACAGATAGCTTAAAGAATTTCCTACTGTGTAAGTGTAACATCAATCAGTGATCACTTCAAATAATACTTATTTAAACTAATTCACTACATATGTGTAAACTCTAAGGTGTTTTATTATCTAAGGATAACCTGAACTAATGTTTTTTTACTTACAAATAAATCCTTATGCATTAAATATTACATTGTGTGTGACACTACTCATCATCTTTATCACTCATTAAATGTGAACCACATCTTTCCAACATACTCTTAGTCCTAAAGAAAACATCTAGCACTCCCTCAATACACTCCCAACCTTAAATCACTACCTATAACTCTATGAAGATATAACCTATAATTAATAATTAGGTAGTGATATCTCAATCTTATTTTGATTCCTTCTTTCTAGAATAAATAAGTGATTTTGAGAAAATAATTGATGCCCATTGATCCCATATACTTTCCCCACATCCAACATGAATCCTAACATACCCATTGTCTAACTAAATCATGAAATGTTCAACATGTTTTTCCAAATGGTCTTCATCACGAAAAAATAAGGCTGGTGAAAATGGGGGGATAAAAACAAATGTAAGGATATAAAAATATTTAACTCTATATAATCTATAAATTCCTTCTATGATACATGGAAATAATGAATTCATATCACACAAGATTCCATTTCATGAAACTATTATTTATCCCCTCCACTGTAAAGGATTCAAAACATGAGCCACTTGGGTTGGGTGATGAAGAAACTGATGTTTTTTATTATAAATATTTTCTTTAATTTTAATATAGTAGTTGATTCTCTCTTTTTGTGCTTCTCCCAACTATTATTTCCACTTACATGGTTATTGAATGATAACCCTCATTAAGTAAACTAATGGGGTAGAATTATTGCTTTCCTTTCAGTTTAAGGTTCTAATTCATTTACCATAATAAATATTGTTTTTGTTGAGGGATGAATACATTGGAGGAATATTTAGGTAGATGGAATTTGTTTCCTCTTCCTCCCATATTTTCCTTCCTTCGCTCACTTGGAAGTTAATGCCTCCATTGAAGAACATAGTTGGCATGCATTGGGGTAAGATTCATGGGTGTCAAATGGTTAAGATTGTCACCAATTTTGAGTTAGGAACCCATACTTTATTCACTAAAGAGTTATAATCAAGAGATATTATTCTTTAGTGATCAAGTTATGGGTTGTTCAAGGTCTATTCCCTCGGGTGAGGTATATTCACAAAAAAAATACAAACAAGAGATGGGTTAGGGTTATTTCTCTTGTGGGTATATCTAACTTTACAATATTAAGAAGTGATGGTGTATGAGATAATGGTATGTATCTCATAAAATAAGTGTTTAATAGGTGTATTAAGTGATAAAAATGAGTTGTCATGTATGGATTCATCTTATGTTAGCCTATTTTTCTTAAAACACTTGTGCTTATTTTTTTCTATTTTTAGTTTTATTTTATTTTATTTTAATTTTAAATTTTAAATTCTCATGGTAATATTGTTTTTAAATATTATAATACTAAAAAATATTACTAATTAAACTAAATAGTCAGTATTCAGTGAATCGCTTTGAGAGAAGACATTGGTTATGTCCCCTTTTTCTTTAGGAGTTATAAAAACTTATATTGATAATGACCTTATGAAAGGTCCTTCCTCAATGACCTTATCAAAGAGCACCTAGTGTAAATTAAAAATATATAAGCTTTTGGGAATTCAATATAATGGATAACCTCAGGGATCATTCTTTGGGGGAGGATTTTGGGTATCATTCATAATATTCTATATTTTTATTATATATATAATTTTAAAATATTAGTTTTTGATGTTTTTAAATATTTTTAAAGAAATTGGAAAAAATATTGATGATGATTTTGAACAAGAAAGTAAAAAAATTCAGAATAATATAAGGAAAATGGATGTAGTGAAGTGAATGGAATTTAAGAAGTTGGTGAATTGTAAGTTATCATGAAAAAATATAATTCTCGTTAGTTAATTAATAAAATGAATTTTTCATTCATCTTGAAATGAATATTTCTATTTTAATCATAATAATTTAAGCGATTGTCTGATTTTTGATGTCACCCTACTTATTAAATCATATAAAATGGAAACCACTCATTATTTAGATGACTCCCAAATCAAATTGATATCTTCTAATAAGATTCATGAATACTCTTCAATGAAATGGTAGAACTCCAGGATAATTAACTATTAACAGTTTAGTATAAAAATATAAATTAAAAATGAAGGTAATTAAAGGATGAATTTTAAGAATATGAAGTTAATATGTAGACACCCCTGATCTTCCAATTCACTAACACCTAGGATTGAAAACATAGATTCAACATGATAATTTAAACAATTGAAATGATATTGAACTCGTACTATATTCTAAAATTCCCTCATGTTAAAAATAAATTCTCTCTATCCCTCCATGATAGAGGTGGGATATCATGATCAAATTCTGAACATGAAAAATATTTAAAAGGGGATGGGAGAGAATTAAATGAAAATAATGATAAATAAAAATAGAGAAAATAGAGATTGAAAGAGTGAGAGAGATGAGAATGAAATTTGTTAAATGAAGAAATGAAATAAAATAAATATAAAGAAATCCTACTCAAATTGGAAGTGGATAAATCAGTCAAAAATAAATCTCTTATAGCAACAGCTTATCTACATTTTTATAAGTTTCACAATAAAATCTTGTGCCCCCCTATGTGTAGTATATGGATCTGTATATGAATAGTTTTGTGGGATAATTTCTCCATGTTTCTGGATTATAATATTATTTTTATCGATCTATATATCATCCATGATATTTTACCATATTGTCATGAAATCCTAGACATGTTTTTTATTCATATATAAAGTGAGGTTGATCTTGTATGAACAAGGGAAGTATAATCTTTCAATATTTTTTAAAGCAATCCATATAGAATATAAGATAATCGCATGGCCTTGGTGAATATTCCAATGTGTTATTAATGACTTATCAATGATTATTGAACATTAGATATTCATTTTTATTAGTTATTACATGTTTTTGATGATTTTTAAAATATTACATAATTTTGAAGACCACTAAACCAGGTTCAATTCTCAAATAAGTTGTTTTCATATTCCTAAATTAGATAAGGTGATAACCAGCACATGATTCCCCTTGAAATTACTCATACATATTCATCTCATCCTACAAATACACTCTTATATAATATTTTAAATTATAGATTTCATCTTACAAAAGAATTCAGTATTCATACAAGGCCAAGGAAATTAACTAGTTATTCTTTTGTAGCTTAGGTTTTTTTCAGGTCACTCTAACATAGAATCTCCAAAAATCATTTCTATAGTAACTAATTATTCATATGTATCATCCATCATACCATGTTATTCAAACAAAACATGAATTTTAACTTCCATATATCATTAAAAATTCATATCCAGCTGGGCCTTTACAATTTTAATCTTATGTAACTATTAGGAAAAAATTACTCTTACACCAATAGCTTGTATGTTCTTCTCCTACAAATAAAGTGACTTAATGTATGTCCATAATTATTTAAATAAAAAAATAAACACTAGAATTTAAATTCTATACCATTTTAAATTTTAGTTAATTTATTTAAAAATAGCTAAATTGTGATCAATTCCCTCATAACTAACTAAATTATGGGGAAATTAAACCACAAAAAACATTAAGAATCATGTTATAATTGAAATCCTATGAAAATACAACTCTCTTTTAATGAAATTAATATTTTTAACTCAAAAATCAATAATTAATATAAACATTAAACATTATCTATTATAATTTAAGCAATTGGGTTGATCTAGTCTGCTTTTCCACCCTTGAAATTATTTAAGGACCTAATGGTTTGAGTTTTAGTATCATATGAGATATTTACAATTTCACATTTTCAAAATATCCCAGAACTAGATTTACTCACCAACCATGACATGGTGAAGTGAAATCATGGTGTTTTGTTATGTCAAACACTATAAACTATTTTAAAGCTACTAGTAACCATGATTACTCTAAATAGACCTAGTGTGATCTTACATATTTTAAATTACAATAAAAACCATGAAAACCATTTCCATATAGAATGAAGAATCGTGTAAACTTTATAATTTAACCACAAACAAGGTGGTCAAACCATGATTTACCAACTTTTCTAATATTTTTCATAGATAAAATAAAAGTCCAATTTTTTTAATCAATATAAAACCAAACAACAAGAATATTAGACTTCTTACCTTGATAAATTCTCACAAATTATTGAATAATGTGTTCCATGTTTTTCTTCGTCATCCGAAGAAGATAGAAATAATAAAAAAACTATTGTATAATGTAGCTTCTCAAGGGAATACTATACTTTTTTTTAAAAAACATGGTCAAAATTATATCCATTTTCTAGTCATTCACAAAGTTTTTCCTTAATAAATGTATTTATGATGTAATGAGCTAAATTCTCATGTTTTTTTTGTTTTATTCTCTCAAATATATCTTAAAATCCCACTTTTTAACATCTAACTCCTTCCAAAAACTTATAAACATACTATTGTGATTAATATAATCTATAATACATGAATTTATATGAGTTTGAATCTGATTTATGTGTGTAAAACAAAATTCGAAAATAATTTCACAATTCAGATCCATTTCCCTTCATCATCTACAAAGAAAATCTCACTTCTCATTTCAAACAACTCTTAGGACATTTTTTCACTCTCAATCATCTTCTTGGTCATAAAGGGGTGGTATTTAATAGAATTCCTAAATAATATAATTTATTCCCCATCAAATAAAGTCTCAAGGTATAGGATTATAGATATTTTTATGTGTAGAGATTATAAATCATTATGTTGTACCTTCAAATTTCATTTTTTATAAAGATAATCACATCACATATTGATTTTGGAAAGGGATACAAGGGTTGATGGGAACTAAGATGAAATTTAAAATGACATATCATCCATGAACTGATGGACACATGGAACATTTCATTAATGTTTTAAATGATATGCTTCTTCCCTATATTCTATATTTAGAAAAATTATGCAAGAATCATTTAACATTGATTGGGTTTTAAAAAAACCAAAGTTATAAATACTTAATTAAACATGACTATTTTAAATATTAATATGGTTGTACTTTCATGTAACCTTTATATTGGTATGAGGTAGGAAAAACTTATGTTTTGGGACTGATCATTTCATGTGTGACGGTTGATAAGAATCAATATATATAAAAATGGTTAGTGATTACTGAAAGTCTTTAGAAAATATTGTACAAATCATCATCAATGACCATTTTAATTCTCAATTATTGACTAGGTATTTACTAAATCCTCATATCAACTAGGAAATAGAAGATTGGGGAATCATGGTAAGTCAATTTTAATAAATTTTTTACCATATATAATTATGAATAATCTTGAAGAAGTGTATTATCATATGGTGTTACCACTTTTAATTAATTAAATCCATAATATATTTGATGTATCCATGTTATTGAAATATTAACCGGGTCTATCCCAATTTCTTAACAAAAGAGACTGTGATTTAGAGAAGGATACAACTTTTGGGATTAAACCAATCCTACTTCTCGATCTTAAATAATAATTTAATGTGAAATAAATTTATTTATCTCATGTGGATTCATTGAAAACATGGTAATATTTTTCATGAAACAAGGGATTCAGATTCATTGATGACAGATATATGGCAGCATTATTTTTTATATAAGATCTTGATGAATTTTTAAGAATATAAATTTGTACGGTGGAGATAATTATGACACTAATGATGTCACTAAGATATATTTATTTTTTCTATTATTTATTTTTATCCTTTTAATGATGAATGGGTTGAAATTTTTGAAATTCCAAACAATATTATATAATGAATGTTTTAGACGCAATGGTTCTAGGATTGTGTAAGGAGGGCATGAAAGCTATATATTTATAGATATTGAGTTTTCCATTCTATTTTTTACAATCTGGTGTACCATGCATTCAAAATATAAATTTCTTAAAAAGTGGATAATGTTTTATTTATAAATCATTTTAACTCTTAGACGCTCTTATTTTATCCCGATTTAAGTAATTATTCACAAATGGGGCTCCAAAGTAATGAATTATATTCTTCAAAGCCTCATTTTTTAATTATACTTTGATTACTAGTGATTCATTAAGGTTAGGGTCTCCAATATTCTTATTTTTCTATTCCTTTTCAACTTATTCATTCTTTTTTCCAAAATCCCGTAATTGTTGAATTGGAATTTGATTAATTTTTATCTAATTTATGGGTATCTTGTATTTTAGGGTGTGTACACTTATTATTGAGTCCTAATGTAATTCCTATTAGAGTAATATCATTAATTTAATTATTTCTAATATGTGATTATTTTATCCCTATACACATTTCCATAAATTATTATTCTTCCTAGTTATAATCATTTTCATAAATGTTTTACGATTTATTTATGTATTTTATTCTATTTTAAATAAATATTAAGTTCATATTTGTAAAAACTCATATTTTTTGTCCATTGAATAGTCATTTCATTTAAGAAACTACATAATTATTTGTTATGCATAAAATTTGTGAAATATAACCAATTATTATTGGTTATTGCATTTTGGATTTCTAAAGGTGTTGATTTAATATCATAGTGAATTCAAAAAAGTTATTATATATGGTAATTTTTTTTCTAATTTTAGTGGTTTTATTATATTGTGATAAATTAATATTATTATATTTTCAGTATCTAATAACCATCCCTTGGTTTTTTTTCAATTATATATAATGTTTTCCATTATTTGAAACATGAAGTGATTTTTTATTATGAAAATGGGGTTTTTATATTCTAGGAGATTCAGGTGGTGGGATTTCTAATTTTCGATAAAATATTTTATTTAACATGGTTATAAATATTCATGGGATTATAAGGATTAATATAAACCTTATATATTAATTATACACTAGTGAGGTCTAGATCATGCATTATATTTGGGTTCCCTTGATTATTCCTATATTATATAAGTTGGGTGAGTCAAAGGGATCATATTACTACTTGAAAAGAGATTTTATTTAGTGAAGTTATAGATTTGGTCTCTATATTTGATCATCCCATGATAAGGATTATTAATTTAGTTTTTATTTTAAAATAGTTTGAGTAGTTTGTATATCCCTTATTTTAAAGGTTTTCTTTACACATGCACAAAAAAAAATTTAATTAATTATTTATTTTATAATTAAAGTATTTTTTATTATAATAAAAATATGAAATCAATTTTCTCTTTTAAAAACTAGCATGTTGGTTTTCCAAATTTGGTGACATTACAAGGATTCCTTCAAGCCAACATAATGCATTTACACTCACAACCTTCATATACATATTTTTTTATATTTTGAAACGTGTTTATAACTCATGTAAAGATAAATATATAATTTATTCTGGTGATAATTATTAGTTGTTTTCATATTTCATAGAAGGTAACATGTGAAGGATAATAAAATTTCACATGTATATGGATTATTTTTGGTTTTATTTTTCGTTTATATTTTTAAAAATATGTGCACAACTATGTTGGCCATCACTTGTCTTTTATTACTCATGTTTCTTCCCCTTTTTGGTTATTGTATATATATGGAAAACCTTATATATATATATATTGTGTTTTTCTTATTTCATATATGTATAAGCTAGATGTTGTTATCAGTTCCCCTATGTAAGGTGGATATTTTTCTAGGTTTGGTTTATATTTTATATGTGAATGCATTATATTGTAGCATGATTATTATAAGATATATATTAATCATGTTAGATTCCTAGTTGAAATCCATTATTTATGTTTTAGTTTTAAATAGTTTTAAGTCATTCCCAACATTGTATTTTCATGAACTTAGCACTAATTATAGCATGTGGTGATGGGAAACTCACATTTTTCCTTGTGGTACATCAACTTGGAGGTAATTTATTATATATTATTTTCTCTATTATAATAATGATATAGGTTATTTCGGTAACAGATATAGATAATTACGGTTGGTGATGAAGTCCATTGGGGTTAGAGATATAGACTATTACTGTCACTAATGTAATATATACCCTCAGGGTCAGTAGTGAATACTATTTGAGATAATAATTTAGATTATTGGGGTTATTGTAATGTAAATAATTAGAGTTATCATGATACTGACCATTGGTATTTTGGTGTGTGAACCAATTTATCCATATAAATATAAATCATTAAGGACAGATCTATCATGATCCATTATATCTAGATTTTGATATACTCAATTAAGTGAAAAATCTTATTGATACACTAATAATAGTAGAAGAAATGTGATGATAGACTGTTACAGCTTCATAAACACTTAATAAAAAAATTTATTATTATTTTAGTTTAATTGTATAATATGATCACATATTATGTGTTTTACTACATTAAGTATTTGGGTTTCATTTTAAGAGAATCATGATATATATCCATGAATTCACTTTAATAGTGTAAACTATTTATGGTCTTATATTGGTCCTTACTAAGACTCATTCTTACAACCTGTATATGTACATCGGTGAAAGTAAAACATTCATTGTATTATTAATGGTGAAAGATAATTATAAAGTGATATATTTATAGAGTTATATAAGGCTTGAGTGACTTACATAGTTTTAATAAAAGGTCTACTCATGGAATATTAAGAAGGTCTCCAATAATGAGATTTATTTATTTTATTTATTATATTACGATTCAGGGGTTTATGTTATATATTATTAGAAAATAATAAAATTATAATATTTCTATTTTATTTTATTTTTTATCTTTAGGGGAATTATCCTCTCAATATTAGTTTATGTTGCGACTTCCAATTGGAAACCTCAATCATAAACCGATGAATTCCTAAGGTCCTATTGAGATCTTTCTCGAGTTTCAAAATGATTACCAGGTATAGGAAATTAAAAATATTATATTCCCTATTGATTAAGTGATATAGAGGGATTTTTTATCCCTTGATTTTTGTGAGGAATCTATGATTATTTGGTTTATGGAAAACGGATGAAATCCTTAAGGCATAATTCAATAGGAAATATAGAAATAAAGTTAGTGTGAGGTGGATTTTGAGGGATTTTTTGTAAAAATATATGTTATGTTGTTTTATATTATACTTATATAGTGTGTTTTGGGAAGAATTATTATTGTATAATATATTCGAAACTTAAATATATTGGTAGTTACTTAGAAGAGGTTTCCTGTCATGTTTTATATTGACATTCAAAGATGAATTAACAGAATCCATTCATATATGCATGAGTGTTTGTTGGGAGAGACTTATTGAGTATTTTATACTCATCAATGATTTATATGCATTTTTATCATGTTTTTTCATGACCCCCCATTGGTACCACTCTTGGGTATGAAATATAGAATGGGAGTGACACATAAATCTTACCACCAATAGGCCCTGGGTTGGTAACTAACACCAAAGTTATAAAACAAAAAAAGGGTGGCATTGCAATCAATAATACAAGAAACATAAAATAAAAACCATTGATCGAAACCATTTAATAAATATAAAATAACGTGCATAACATAATGAATGACAATAAATACAAATAAAACCCTCCAAACAAAAAATAGTACAAAAGAAAATTCTCAATAAGAAACTTCATAGAAGATCTAAACTCAAATCTATTAATATATATCTCATTCTACAATACACTCTTGGAACCCTTCATATATATAAATAGTGACCATAACATATATACTCCGTAGAATCATACCCAAGGTCTCCTATGAAAATTTTATAGTATAATTATTATACTCAAGTGAATGGATAACAAAACTAGAATGCACCTAAACAGGTCAACAGATCAACTCTCCACCCTCACTATGGATCACTCACCATGTGAAAAAACTAAAGTAGTAAGATAATATCAAGATAACACAATTACAAGGCACCCAAAAACAACTTACCCACAAGATTTCTATTCTCATTCTCTAACTTCTCCCATCATATACTCGCATCCCTTCCATAACCCCTAATCATATATCAATGGAAATTGACTATCATGAACATAAAGACATGAACTATGTTACCTCCTCCTACAATGTATAAAACCAAGAAAAAATCACATTATATACGATCACTAATGAGTAATCCATCATTAATAGGCATCATTCTCAACTTAGTCATCATAACAAGGTGATACCAATAACTAATCTATCATCGCTAGACATTGGAAAAGACTAAGACATCATCACTAGGAATCTCACCCAAAGAAGCCATTATAACTATATACCTCAGATGAAGAGGTATTGTAATAGAGGGGGTAGTCCTAAATACATCCTTTCCAAGTTTTATGTAGAGTAAATCACATAAAACAAAAAATATTTTGGCATTGTTAAGGATATCTTACTCGGGTGGGGTGTGTTTAAAAATCACATAAAATACAATAATAAATAGTATCACACTATACCCAGCTTAGGGGTTCATATAAATATCCCTAAAATCACCATTATATTACCACAACACCCCACTATATATATATGACCAACTGCTTCCAAAAAGAAATGCAACTCACCACACACATCATCCACACACAATCCATTATTCTTCTCTTAATTCATGAATTCAAACAATTTTAGATTTTTAATTTACCAAATAATATTTATTTAATAAATTTTTTAGTTCCAATAATAATTATAAACCATCCCCAAGAAAACCCATAATTTAATTTCATCCAATATCAATTTTATTAAAACTTATTTATAAAAATTCAATTTATTAGTAAATTACCACATATTTAATTATGACACAAACTTATTTAATTCAACATCATTTCATTCTCATTACATTATTAAAAATAATATCTCATAGCTATTAAGAAACTATAATAATTCCATCACACGAAATACCTACTACCTTACAATAATAACCATCAATTTTCCACTACTAACGAGCCCTCAACTTATCCAACGAAAACCAACTGTAGACTCTCTACCTCAACACATTCCATATTCAAACTGTTCAGTACCATCACCACATAAACTCTAAAATATCTAAATAAACAAAATAGAAAATACATTAATCACATCATCACACACATATAATTAAATCTCATCACCTCTATTACCACAATTCATGTTTAAGGTGGTATTTTATAACATTTCTTCATCTCTTGCTTGGGTGATTTCACAAAATATATATATTCACACAAAATCGGTTCATTACCATGTTTAAGTGTTTGTCCTTTTATGAATAGTGAATTCAAAAAAATTATTCATAGTGTGGTTTTATATTTCCTAGCTGTCACAACCCAGATATCACCAAATCTCCTATGTTTAAAGTAGGGAGCAAGAATTATAAAAACATAATACTAGTAAACACATGAAAATTCAATCTCCCAGTTCAATTTCATTTAATCTAGTTATTTTACTTATTTAGATTGTTATTACTATCCACCTAGTGGAAGAAATAATGTGCTAATTTCACATACAAAAAATATGGAATAATCTTGGATCTCCAAACTCACTTAAGTCCTTTTAAAACATTGTACAAGATCCAAGCAATAAAAATATGATCAAAATACCATGATCACCCAAAGAAGGTGTCAATAACCTAGAACATAGTTCTCACTATAAATCTCTATCTAGAATATCAACCAAACCATGTCATTCCCACAATTATAGAATTCTACAGATAAATAATTGAAAGAAAATAATGAAGGTAAATGAGGTAGAATCAAATTAGATTTATATAAATCAATATCTTGAATCAGAAAATAAAATCCACCAAAATGGTTTTGAAATACCTCCCAATGTTGCACATTTTACACCTAAGATTTAAGTGAAAATTCATGAGAATGATGAGTTTAAAAGTGGGTTTTTAATTTATCCCAAGTAAAATATTAAGGGGACCATGACACAACACCCCTAAGCACACTATAGTGAATTGGGTTTTACCTAAATCACTACACATGAAATTATGTTATATTATAGAATAATATAGTCTAAATCCCCTCTGAGATCCACTTCATTATCAAAATAAAGAATCTATATAAAAAGGGTAAGGTTGTGGTAGAACCCACAAACCACACCGTAGCTATCCCCAAATCATCATACATACAAAATCTAACCACTTATGTCCCTATGCTACAACAATGAAACATACTATAGAACCAAATACCCAAACAATACCTGTATTCCATATCGTAACTCCACACTATAAGAACCATCAAAAAATAGAACCAACATAATAGAACTCTCTATGACTTTACATCACAACTCTTCTTCACAATGAAACCACCTCTCAAGAGGTAAAGACTTCAAAACCATTACCTCTCCTCCTCTAGACCACAAAGACCCACGTTATGTTGCAGTAAAGGGATTTAACCTTACATAAAACTCCAATCATCTTCACATAATATTTCTACACTATAAAAAAAAAATCTATTCCATAAAAATTACCTAATGAAAACCCTTGCGATGAAACCTATGGTTCTATGTGAAACTTTTTTTCCCCAACTGAAATATCTTCTCCAAATCCACCCAATTATCCTCAAGCATCCCCTATAACCCATTGATACCTATAACTCACAATTTAATGGGTTGGTAAGGTCATAACTATTACATCAGATACCTCTTAAATGATTCTCAACCTCAAGAATACAAAAACCCAAAAATGGTAATAAGGGGAAAGTATGAATAATTACCACATGGTATGCCTCTCAAGAATCTATTTACAACCAAAAAATGACCACCAACTAAACAAATAATATTATGTGAAAAAATATGTTTTAAAATATCATAAATTTAATCATAATATCACTAAAACAAAGAAATATAATATAATAAAAAATTAAAAAGAAATAAAGGTAATGAGACTTCATCTATATCTCATGATCCCAAGTACTCTCTTATAAACCCCTATACCTCCAGAAAACACGGACCAATGGGATAACTCATACACATAGTACCTTCTCTAGATGATCTTATACCTCAAACAACCACTCCATGAAATTCATGTCATCCTAAATATCTAAATCTCCCTTGTAAATTACATGATATTCATCATGATTACATTGATAAAGATATCACATGTGGAATATTTTGTGGATCCAAACTGATCATGGAGGGATCAAAAACTAAAACTCCATTACCCCCATTGAGGAGAGAACTTAATCCACCAACCAAACCTCCATTTCCTCCATTAAGGATAAACCCACAATAACAAATGTTCTTTAGTTTAAAACTATAGGGGTATCTACCTAATATTAGTATAATCCTTCTAGAGGTCACGTGTCACCTTTATCCACTCTCATTATCTCAATATTCTCTGTCATACTCTACACCACATACGGACCAAGAACCACTGATTCCCCAAATTTATTTAATCACCACATAGATCAAAACATCCATCAATACAAGGCATTGAATATATTCGTACTTATGTTTGAGTGATACCTATGTTTATAAGAAAAATCAACAAAGGGTAAGTGATTCACCCATTAACCTCCAAAATAATGAATGAAATCTTGTAAAATTTCTTCTATCTTATGGATGATTATCTTTATCTACCAATCCATTTAGGGATGAAAAGAAGTGTTAAGAAATAGTTGGGAGCCAAAACCATGTTTAATTCCTCTCTAGAATCATAATATGAATCGATGATTATGATCATAGATGACATTCCTCAGTACCCCATTGAGCATCACCACTTCATCCACGTACTTCCTCACCTGAACTTCTATATCACTAGACTCCCAATTTCTAGGAAATTAGTAGACATCATAAGTTATTCCATGATCACCAAAATAGCATCATATCATCCCTGGGACTAGGGTAACCCAATGACAAAGTCCATTGAGATACCCTCCACTTAAAATAAGGGACATCCAATGGTTGAAATAACCCTTTAGGGAAATAGTGATTTATTTTCACATATTGGTAGTCTAAAAAGAATTCCATGAACTCTAATAATAATCACTCTATCCGAGGCCAATAAATCTTCCTCCTTATTCATCAATACATATTTGATGTACCAGGATGAACCACTAGGTGTGAGCTATGAGTCTCAAATAGAATTCTATAAAACTTGACCCAAAAACATAAGGCCTCCCTTGAAACCACATCTAATGTTATCCACCCCATTACCACCCATCTAGAGTACCCCATGACTGTAATAGTCCCACATCACCTCCACTACTGAGACTCATCATTGATACTTCTCCACTTGTAGCTATAATGGATATTATATAGTAATATAGTATGGTAAAATTATATCATCGACTTCCTATGTACTAATATGTAATTCCACTAGCTCCTCCATCACCCTCCAAGAATTATCAGAATCTACAACGAAATCTCCTTGTAATTTTTTTCTTTGTGACCCAACAACAAAATTACTCTTTTTACGGTATAGGATATCTAAAAAATGAAATACATATAAAATAAATCCACCTCCATCGATATAGATTCATATAATATTGATGGAAAACATTCCTCAGACTCTTATGGTTCATGAATACCATAAATTGCTCTCTAATGAGGTAATGTTGCCACAAATTTAGGGGAAACATAAGTGCTACAAACTCAACGACATGGGTTGAATAGTTGCACTCGTGGGGAGGTAACTGCCCTGACCCATAAGTTGTCACTTCCCTTTAATGCATCAAGATGAATCCTAAATCTAGGTGATAAGTATCAAAAATTACCATGAACATCACTTCTTCCTAAGGTAACCAGGTACCAGGGCACTAATTAACTTCTCTTTTAGGTAGTAGAATCATGTCCAACACTTATATGTCTTAGAGAAGGCTTGGTTATATATGGTTAGAGATGTCAATAGGGTTGTGATCTAAAATAAGTTTCATAAACCCTTAAATAATATCCATCAATACCAATGAATTTATAGACCTATACCATATTATAGGGTGTTAAGAAAAAACTTCCCTAATCTTATACGGATCCATAGACACACCATAGAGACACCACATGTCCATGGAATTTCACCTCCCATCTTTAAAACATTCACTTTTGACTATTTCCCATAGAAATTCCGGTTTCAAAGAACCTAAAAAACAAATATATGGTGAGAAACATTGTCCTCCTCTAACATTGAAAATACAAGGATTTCATTGATGAAAAAGACTATGAAATAGTCCTATAACTCATGGAATTTGGAGTTCATGAGCTCCATGAACGCGGTTGGAACATTCAAAACATAGAAAGAAATGAATATGAACTTATAGTTATCATACCTTCACAAATTAGTAGTATTCATAATCACCTCTTCCTTCATCCTCATATGATGATATACAGTCTTCAAATCAATCTTCTAAAACCAACTGGCCCCCTTTTATAGGTCAAACAAATCATATATCCATGGAATACTATAATGATTATTGATCATCACCTCATTAAACAATTAATATTCCACATACAGCCTCATACTACCATTTTAATTTTGTTAGAATAACGTTGAAGAACCCCAAGGGGATAAATTAGGTTGTATGACTCCCTTCTACAATAGTTATTTGATTTGGAACCCCAACTCTCACAACTCAAAAGGTGACATATGATAAGAGGACATCAAAATCATAGATTCTTCTATTTGTAAATCTATCCCAAGCTCAAAATCACCTCTAGGGGTTTGTTCCATAACCTCATCAAGTAAGACATCTAAAAATTCTAAAAACTACAGGAACCACTACTACCTAATCTACCACTGATAACTCTACCAACCGAGATAGGAGAAAATTCATACCCAAATTTCTCACTCAATAATTCTAATCACCAATGAGCACTACTTATGATCCATCCTGGTTAGAGAATGAAACTTTCCCTTGGAATCAATAAATAACTATGTTCATCGAATATACACATTCTATGAAATGGTTGAAATCATAAGATAGTATTTATAATAATAAGAAATACCACAATAAATCATTTTTCACTATCATCAGTTTACACCCCTTAGACGTATAAAATAAACTATCTTGGCATCCAAATGGTGTGGATAACACTTGGGAAACTTGATGTTTTTCCACCTCTAGTCTTATTCCATAGACCAAAGAGGGTGAAAAAAGGAGTAAAAATGTATATAATCAAACAATGTAGTAACTAAGGTAGAAGATAAATTTATTTTAACTCAAACAATTGTTTCCCCTATGATGTGAGTGCCTCCATATCCTATATATGTCTATAGACTTCTCTGCTAAATTTCAATTAATGACCTTCATGTCTATGCTCTGGTCTAGGTCCCTGAGAGAGGGGACCATCGTAGGGATAAACTCTACCATCTCCATTTCCTCTAACCCAAGAAAAACCCTTCTGACCTTGATACTATATATACACTAATAACCCCTTCAGAAAAATAAGGTCTCATGTGAATGTAATTCTATTTTTGTAACTGAAAAAGGGAATAATCACCCATATCATACTGACCTCTATGAGATATCAGGAACTAAGGCTAATGAAGACCATAAACCTTTCTAAAATAGCATGAAGATTATAATACCTCAATAGATTATTTATAATTTTTGGTCTTGGAATATCAGAACATAGACTAATGAGGTTGGATCCTAACTTATCAGAACATAAACTTCATTGAAATTCATGATCCCCCTCTTAAAGATCTACTCCTTGAGAAACTATACTGACCTTCCTCTCAATGTACCATTCTTTATAAATACATTTAATCAATTATTTTTCCCTTCTTATACACTTTTAGAAATGTTCAAAGCATAAGTAGGGTTATTTTAATATTGGATCACTAGACACAACACCTCCTCGAGATGTTATGCTCGATATTCCTCATTCAACAAATGTACAAGAGAAAAATGAAAAAATTCCTCAATCTTAATCCAGAGATACTAAAATCTCAAGATATTATACTGAAGAAAGATAACTTTATCCTCTTTGATACCTTTATCACTGATGATAAAAATTTTAATCATAAATCCTTCTGAAAATAATCTCAATAAACATCCCCCTCATTCCATTATCCTTGATATAACATCCACCACTGATGTGCCACCCCTCAAATATTACTAATCACTCATGGAACAAAAAAATCATAGGATTAAATCAAATTGAAGGTGATATAAATATCCTCTATATAGTGATCTAACTCCAAATAAGAGATTCTTCCATTATACTACTACAGACTATAATGTTAAAGAACACAATTTTTTTTTGAAATATATCATCCTCCTCTATCAGATCAATCCTCCAACAACTGAATAAATAATTCAGATAACCTATCATCTAGGAAGCACACAGAGATAATGACGGAGATCCATTTCTGAAAATACACAAGGGATACCATCATCCACGAAGCATGGAATTTAATAATATTCAATTTATTAGTTTATTTTAATTCTAGATATCACCTCGATCGATCACATGAACAGAAAAGAAATATTCATACACCTATCAAAGGTCTATTCCCCTCATGTAGAGACACTTCAATTAGAAAATTTATGAGTATCATGGTCTCTATGGAGGATTATAGGGGCCCCTAAAATCATTGGTTCATGTTGGTCTCTATAGACAATATCATGATTTAGATACAATCGATATTGTTTCCTTACTACCTTATGAATAATTTATATGTTCATAACTCTAATATATACCATAAATATTAACAAAAAAAATTCATTCCAATCTTCCATGACCCCCTCCACTCTTATAACTCATGAGTTAGTAATAGTTAGAGGGAGAAACCCTCATATACCACCTCTAAAAGTCACTATGTTGTAATATTTTACTGAGGTTATAAAACTCACAATGGGAGGCCTTACCTTTAACAATCCTAGGAAAATGATATGAAAAATACAAATCAAAATCATTACCTAAATATAAAATGAACCAAATCACATAACGGATGTATATAAATATAAATAAAACATCCAAAGTGAAAACTATACCATGTATAATTCAAAAGTGGAAACTCCATAGAAGCTCTAATATTTAATCGAGTAATGTCAAAAAAAAATCATTAAAACCTTTTTGGAAACCTAAAAACTGGTTTATATATACTTAGGGTGATCATAACATGTATACTTAGTAGGATAATACCCAAGGTCTTTCATGAAAATGTGATAATAACATATTAATTCTCTAGTGAATTATAATTAGAAGTAACATGCTCCTAAATAGGTCAAATAATCCACCCCGAACTCACTGTAGCTAACTCACAAAGTAACTTAACAAAATTATCAATATAATAGAAAGAGAACAGAATTCAAGGTTCCCCACAACCACTTACCCACTAGTTTTCTAGTTTCACACACCAGCATTGGACTTTTTATGCTTTTATCTCATTACTAAGCACCGATCATCTATAAATAGAAGTATGTTATCATGAAAATAAAGGAAATAAACCTTATTCCATCCCCTTGACATGAATTATCCCCACTACAGATCACATCAGATACTTCCCCTAGCCAATAATCCGTCATCACTAGGCATTTCAACCAACTAAGTTGTCGTCACTAGGTATCACCACCAACTAATCCATCATCATTGGGTATCACCACTGACTAATCCATAATCATTATAAACCTTGGATGAAAAAAAATTAAGAGATATGGGGTAGTTAGGATTCCTCCCTCACCAACATGGATATTGAGGAAAACACCCAAACCCTCAAAAATTTGGGTGTTGACAGGGATATCAAATTCAGTTAGGGTGCATTTATAAATCACAAAAAAATGCCAGAATAGATAGTCTCACACAATACCTGACTAAATGTTTCGTATTAATATCCTTAGATCCACCAGGACACTACCGCAACACCCCATGATATTTTCCATTACCTTTTACCATTATTAAATTGAATTTCCTATACAAATATCCATGAAAACCAACAATTATCCTCTTCATTAACAAATTAAAAAAAGTCTAGATTTTAAATTTAAAAATTAAGATTTGTTAAATAAACTATTTAGTTCCACTATTAAGTATATGTTTTCCCCATACACATCCATTATTTAGTTTTGGCCACTACCCATTTGATTCCATCCCATTTATCAACATTCATTTCATTAATCAATTTCTCCATATTGAATTCCATCCTAAAAATATTTAATTCTTTCCCATTACATTCACATTACATCATTAACAATTGTATTTCATATCTACTAAGAAACAATAACAATTTTACCACTCGATATCCTAGCCACCTCACTATAATAACCATCAACCATCTACCACCAACTATACCACAACTTGTCCAATGGTTACTAATAAGATCCTCACTGGATCAACACATTCCACATTTGGACCGATCACCACAATCACCACACAACCTCCATAAGAGACACACAATCATAAAGGAAAATTCCACAATAAAATCATCAAAAACATAACAGAAAATCTAATCTCCCCTGATTACCACAATTCTAATTTAATGAGGGATTTAATAACACTTATCCATCTCTTTTATGAGTGATTTCAATGATTTAATATATTCAAAAGTAACCAATTCATTGTATGTTTAGGTTCTTAACATATTAAGAATGGTTGATTTAAGAAATTTATTATAGTTGGATTTTATATTTCGTATTATCCAACACAGACATATCACAATGACTCCCATGTTCAAAGCAAAAAACAAAAACTGAAAAAATAATATCAATAAATACAAGTGAATTAATACTCTCATTTAATTTAATTTGATATGATTTATTATATTTTTTATTTATTTATAACTATGTACTAAAAGGAATAAAAAAGAAAGATAATTTCATATATTTATAAACCTAAGGAGATATCTCAGATCCCCTACCTCAATCAAATATTTTTAAATCATTTTTCAAGATACATGAATGAAAAATATGACCGTAAGAGTTATATATCACAAATAAAGCATCATAATCATAGAGAACATTGCTCCCCATCAACTCCAGCCACAAAATTTTCCAAACTGTACATCCCCAAAACCATGGATTTTTATTGATAGAGAATAGGGGAAAATAGATAAGGGAAAAGAGGGGGAATATACTTAGATTTCCAGGAATCAATCTATTGAATTTGAGAATCAAATCAACCAATATGTGTTGAATGAAATCCCATATATGTGACTAAGATATCCTAGAATCTTGAGAAACGTTTTGAGTGTGATATGTTTCAAAGGTGTTCTATAATTTATTCTTATTATATTTATAAAGGGACCATAGTGCAACACCCCTAACCACATTCTATAGAATAATGGTTTTCCCAAAACCCTTATGTCAAAAAACGCACTCCATCATGGTGGGACCTTTTACAAAACCCATCAGGAATCTATGATGTAGTCAACAACCATATCCTATATACCCATGGTATGTATGAAATTTTCCACATTCCATATCTACCCCCAAATTTTCAGAGATACAAAATCCGACCACCCAAATCCCTACACCACAACAACTTGCCATACCGTAGAACTAGATCCCCAATCTCAATCTCTATGTCTAGAAAACCTCCATACTATATCCTCCCTCAAAATAACCAAACCACCAGATTTGACCCCTCTAAGACTCTATGTCAAAACTCACCTCTATTACACAACAACCTCTTATGAAATATATATATATATATATTAAATCCAAAACCTCTCATCCTTCATTCCAAATGGAACCATGGAATTCCACAATCACGGGGTCTAGACTTATTTGAAACTATAATCATACTTATATTGTATTTTTACATGACAATAGAGAAGACCACTTCTCAAACATACCCTTATGCAAAACCCCTACGACACAACCCAAATCTCCACACCACAATATGTTTCCCCAACTAAGATATCCACTTAAAATCCACCAAATTGTCCTCAATCCTCACTCAAGAACCCCCAAAAACCAAATTTCACCATGTTATGGTATAATAATATTCATACCAATACAAGTTTACTAAATCAACTTGTATTAAGTGTTAGATAATGCTGACATAGTGATCTTGGGAGTTATAGTTTTTTATGTGATTTTATTTTTAGGTTTTGAATATATCATTATCAAATTATTTTTTCTTAGATTTTTATTTCATTTTATATTAATATATAACATTTATTATTTTAAATTACAATGGTTATAGGTTTTTGAGGTCTTGATATTCATACTTTGGGTTTTCAATTTATTTTGGTTTCCAAGGTTTCTTATCTATTAAGAGTAGTTCTTTCTATTAATATTTTTTTATACTCTCAATTATAGTTACCATACCCAAGAATATTAAAGGTAGGCTTAGGGATACATTACTAGTTTCACATCCTCTAAAGTGGGAGTCACTATATGGTTGGACTCTAACATGTGGTGTAACATAAAATTTTATGATCACAATGTTTGTGAGACTTTAGTGTGTGTAATAAATCATTAGGATTATTCCCTAAATTCTATATGATTTTATTTTATTTTCTTCTATAATTAAAATAAATGATTAATGTATAATCATAAGATATGATTTGTATTTCATAATGGGTAGTATATATTATAATACGTTGGTCCGTCAAATGTTTACTTAAAACTACCATTAATTTATTTAAACATTATTAAATTAAGTATAAAAGTGGTTATAAATATCATGATTTGAATATTTAATGGTTGAAAATTAATTAAAAATTTAATTGGTTAATAAATCCAAATAAGTATAAAAATTTTATGTTTTATCCATTAATCTCATAATGTTTTAAAAATATTTTAGATTATTAATAAGTTTTTTTAATTAATTTAAGTATTTATATAATAGTAAATTAGAGTTTCACATCCATAAAACATTATTTCATAGTAAAATACATTTTAAATATCCCCACCAATCTCTATTTTTCATGTAAATTAGAGTTGTTATAAAATATTGAGTTAGAGTGTAAGGGGAAACAAATTTATCAATTATTGATTTTATATTCTTATAAAATATATATATAAATAATCGACATAGAATATTATAAAAATTTTCATTTAAATTCATTTGAATTCCCCAATTACTCTATTGGAAAATCTTGGCTATATTTTATTATTGAATTTTATTTTTTATATGGTATAATGTTTCCTTAAAAAATCCAAAATAAACATATTAAGAATAATTTTTTTTATAAATTTAGTTACTCATCATTAAGGATATATCAATGTTATTATACTCATTGATTAAGTTGATTATATATATCTTTTCCTTCTCAACGATACATCTCAATTAAAATAATTTTTTTTGTTTATTAATTTCTTGAATACATTTATATGTGAAATAGTGTAAAATTTATTATATAAAGTATTTATTATATCTATTAATCATTTTTATCAAATATATTTCACTAATATATCCCTAGTTATGTGTTCTTATTCATAATTGGTGATTCACTAGAGAATAAAGTTTTAGATAATCATTTAATTCATATATTTTAGTTAAATATATATAATAAATCATAATTTATGATATACTATAGTCAAATTATATGGAATAAGGGTTTTTAGGCTTCCATCAGGTATCTAATTATCCACATATAATCTATAATTTACTCGAACTACATATTATGAAGTGTTGTGTTAAATGAGTTAAATTAATTCTAAAATTTATGACTAATCTGGTTTAATATCCATGATTCTTGAGTTATGTCAACAATACAGATCAAAAATGTTTTATTGCATGGAATTTACTTAGTGATATTTTAAGAATTGATTTTATCCATTAAAGACACCATAATTTAATCTATTACATTGTAATGAACTAAAAAACCACAAGAATAAACAACATTCTAATTAGAACTCTTTCTTATAGAATCCATATCTCACCCCTAAATAAGTAATTTTTCAACTCACCATGATCATTTAGGTGATCTAATAAATATTATTCGTGAGTATTTATGTGTGAATCTATATTTTTAAGTATGTTTGTATAGAAACCCCAACCCCAATAGCTGATATTCGGTGTCTTCTGTATTAATTTGGAAAAATATATAAGGAGTCACATCCCAAAGGACTAAATAGTTTAGTAGTCCTGGAAAACAAGACACATACATGATTAATGTGTTACATTTGAAAAAAAAATTATGAAATTCCTTTTTCCTTTGATAATAATATTATTCTCTCTAGTATATCCTTTCATATCAACCATAGTACACTTCATAGATTTGCAGGGAAGAAAAAAATAAGGGTTAGCTCAAATGCTTAGTAAGGTTTAAGTACTGTGGAATATATCATGAAATAATAAGCATAATCAACATGGAATGATAAATAATTAATCACACATTCCATTTAAATTACTTTACTATCATGATAGGATAACACATAATCAGTATGTAAAGGTATAGAATTTAAAACACATTCCATTTAATAAAATAATTGAGAATAAAATTCATCTAGATATAATACCACGATGAAAATTACCTAGATAATAAGATAAATAATAATAAATATGGAAAGATTAATAACATAAAGAACATTTTAATAAATAAATAAAATGATAATGAAATTCATCTAAAGATAATATAATTGAAAAAATATCATGTATAAGAAGTTAAGGAATTATCAAAATGGAACGGTAAAAACCAAAAAACACATGCCATTTAATCATTAAACTGTGAATGAAATGCATCAAAATATAATATCATTAAAAACTATCATCGATTACAATTAATAAATTCTTAATGAAAGAAAATCTTAATCATTAGAGGTCATGATCTCACGAACATGATACCTCTACAATTAATCCCTTTCACAAGAGAGTTTAAAAATGGTGGGTAGGTATACATAATAAACCCATTTAACTATGGTTGTCAAATTTATTCATCACATGAGTCTAAAAATTAATTGATTATCTATCTATAAAAATGTCCCAACCATATATTTATGTACAAATAATTCCTTTTATATTGAATAATCATTTTAATTCATGAACAACTTTCCTTGTCATCAAATATCTGTATTGAGTAAAGGAGGAAAATTTATCAATATTTCCCAAATAAATCGAATAATGTTCAATGTAAAATACCATATTTATAAATTAATTATTTTTAACCAATATAAATATTCATGATAAATAATGTGCATATTTAGGGGAAATTTAATGTCCAATTATCACAAGAATATATATATTTCAAGGGGATGTTAATGACTATAAAAATGAATTTATAAAGTAAATGTGAATACATTACTAGGTCAAAATGATCATAAAACATCCATATAAATAATAAATATTCTATCAATACAATAAATATCTAGTGAATAATATTTATAATAAATATTTTTTTCATTGATGAATATAAATACCATAAAAATTATTTAAAAACATTCTTAAGGAAACATTACATGGTCATGATGGAAATAAGTTTCATACATATCGTACATGATGAAACAAATATTCTTTTAACTTTTTCAATAAAATCCAAACGATTATTTTTTAGAAAACGACATAAATATTCCTTTAACTATTTAAAAAATTAAAAAATGGTTAAAAAATTCACTAATAAATCATTTGGATAATTTTAAAAGTATTTTTGAAAAGATTTTTAGAAAAAATTGTTTTTTTAGAAAAAAGGATTTTTGACTGAAGAGAGAAATAAAGTCATATTTTATTAAAAAAAATTCTCAACAATTTTAAGAACCAAATAGTAGAGAATTGATACTATTAAATGAAATATTAATGAATAATTATAGTAGGAAAAAATGAAATTATTTTATTATCCAATTATCAAATAATTTCTTTTATTGAAAACTTGCGTATAAACAACCCTGATTAAAATGAGATTGTGAAATAAACCCTCACAAATATTATAATGTTGAAGTGATAATTAATCAACAAATATATTATGTATATCAAATGTAAATAGACATAAAAATGAAAATACTATTTAAGGTAATAAAAATTCATTACATAGATAATATTATAATATCAAATTCCATGAAGATGTAATATAACCAAATGAAAAGAAACTTAATTAAGAAATTCTTGACCACTTTATAATTTTCAAGTCTAATACCATTGGATAAAATAATTAAAATTAAAACATAAAATAGAATTTATTATTAAATAAACATGATATTAAATTTAAAATGGTTAGTATATACACCATATCACAAATGTTAGGTGTATAGCATTACCATATGCCTCAATGAAAGGAAATTGAAATGAATTCCCTTACCTCAAACTTATTTTTAGTTGAACATGATTTATCATAATGTATAAAAGTTTAATGCATGTTATTAACTTATATAGGAAACTTATTCATATTTATAATATCATATAGGAATCTATTATAACATTTTACAACCTGTTTGGTAATAATATTTCTTTTTTTTTGTTTTGAGTATAAATTTCCATGTTTTCGCATTCATGAATTTTCATGAAATTTCTTGTTCTTGGGTATATGATATAGATAAATCATACCAGAAATTATATCAATGTTATAAATACCATATTTACTCTTTATATACATTTTTAAAATCATTATATAAATTTTAACATGGTTAATGGATCACATCGCTTCATGGAGATAGTAGGTCATACGCACACACGAGTGACATTGACATTCTATTAATAGGTGAAAGGGTAAAGAAGTGCATGATATATTAATTTTCATGAATAAATATCTTATAATATGTATCATATATATTCATTAAATGTTTCTTTATTATATTCCGTGTAAATCATAAGTGAAAAACAAATCACATCACTTTACGAGGTGGTAGTTCTCCATACATACAAATGACGTTATCATATTTTAAACGATATGGAACGTAAGAAGTTATATGTGATATTAAAATTAAATAATTATTATAATTTCCTAAATATCATATAAATATGTTAAATCCATCATTACATTCATCCTTTAATGGTGGTGATGAAAAAAAATTATGTCAGTTCGTTAGGCGTTAATCCACCATACAAATTATGGAAAGTTTTGTTTCCCATTTGATGTAAGAGGAGATGCATATTGTTTATTATGTTAACATAATAACATTTAATTACATTCGATATATTGATATTTTAATTTAATAATGGTATAATAACATGTTAAATTTCTGGTATAAGAAACAAAATAAAAATACTCGTTTAAAATCATTACCTCATCTTCAGTTGACCTCTTTAGGTTTTCATCAAAAGCCTTCCTAGGTTTGATTTATGAGAAAATAAATAGATATTGGATTATGGTACGGTATTAAGGAATTTTTTTTGTTTTGGTTTTTTCTTAACTAAATGGACTTGGAAGTGTTAATAGGGGAGGCTATCAGATAACCTTTTATAAGTGGGGGAGAGGACACACATAGAATATTTGAAAATATTCAGTTATACCCATGTTTTTATCATTCCAAAATCCTAACAAATTGATAATTCTAGAATCATAGAGGTGAAAAATTGAAATACTTCTATACAATGGATTTTTTACAAGTTTTTATTTCACTTTAATCATAATCATTTTAGTTTAACCCCCATATAAATCAAATTTTACCTTAACTATAGTAATTAATTTTTATTGGTTTTATTATTTATAAGGATCAAAAATAAAGTTATGATTATTTAAAAATATAAATTATTATTATTCAAAATATGAAATCCATTTTTACATATTACATCCACAAAATTGCAATAATCCCTTGTAAAATTTTACCTGTAAACGTAATAAAAAAGGGGTTTCAAAGTGAAACTTCTCATAACTATAGAAGGTCTTATTGTAAAAATTAAATGATAAATTGATTATAATGATCTAAAATAGTAAAAATTTTATATAATTTAACTATTTTCACTTTAATAACAAATTATAATTTAATTTAACCCTGTGAATTATTTAAACAAAAAGTATTTTTTTAATAAAAATCAGTATTTTTCACTATTCATTGAAAAATGAAACATTTTAGAAAAATCAAATAAAAAAACTCACCGTAAAATAATTTTGATAATATTGTTTCAAAAAATATGTTAATTTAATAAAATCAATTTTCTCAAATTGGTAAAAAAATAATTTTACTTTATGAGTGCAAACAACGATTAAACCGCCTTTTAGAGAAAATATAGTTTTCTAGAAAAAAAAATCTTTTTCCTTTTAAAAGATTATTATTTTTATTTATAATAAATAGATAAACATGATTTTCATAATTTATTTATTAATATTAATAACCTTAAATTTAATAGTGAGGTTATAATTTTATACTATATTAAGGTTCATTTAGACTTGAGGTTGCATGTTCTGCAAGCTATCAAAGCAATTGAATTTAAATAAATATATTTCATGGGTTATTTAGTTTTCATGTTGTGTGTCACATATTATATATAATAAAATGTTCTTATTATAGAATTTTAGGGTGTGACATTCTCCCCACATTAAATAAATCAGATCCTCATAATTTGATCTTGCACTCAGAAATGAAGGGTTTGATATTTAAAAATTAATTTGTTAAAAACCCACATCGTAAAAAAGGGTTAATAAACTATCCTCTAAATAAGAGAGAAATAGAAATACAAGTTCCATATAGAATAATAGATAACCATGATTCCATGTATTACTACATTGGTGGAAACTGAATATATGGACAAGGAAAAAAGCATAAATAATTATGAAGAGTGATATAGATCATTGATCACCATAAAGTGAATTATCATTAGAAAGTTAAGGAATTCAAAACTGAAAATTTTTTATGATTAAAAAGACCATTTTATTCATCAGATATGAATGTAATATGATAAATTTTATTTTCAAGATCGTTTTAACAAAATTATGGAATTATTTTACTATCTAAGAATATAAAGAAATATACATAATTAATACTTAATTATTTCAAAATCAAAATTTCATCCTTTGGTTGTGCTAACACGCCCTCACTCATAGTTTAATTCACACATATTGTGGTAAGATTATAAGTTTTATTTATACCAAACTAAACATTCGACAATTATGTAGTATGGAAATAGTGCGGGGTCAATCCCATGAGGAACATTTTAAATGACAAGTAACCATGATTTCAAACCCTTAGTGTAGAAGTCATAATGAATTATTTCATGTTTGGGATTTTATTAAAGCTATTGAGTTTGGTAAAATATTTATAAAGAAGTTAGATATCAGGATAAATTTCATTGTTTAGGTAAAAAGGGTACTCTCAATCTAAACATGGAATAGTTCTAAGGCTTTGGATGCAAAGCAATGCATAGAGATCTAGTTGATTATGGTCAAACCAACTTCATCTAAATAAGATGAAACTATTCCTTTTTATATATATAGCTAAAAACCAAGATGAATTAGTCCTAGATTCTATGGTATATCGTATTTCAGGCTAATTATCACAGCCTACTGAACTCCAATCAGGTCAAGTCCATTCATTTAAACTTCTCATTGTCATGCCTTCCTAAAATAATGGAATACAAAGTTATTATGAGACCTCATTACTAGACTTAGGGTTTAAAAGTTATGACTCAAAGATTTATTATGTTTAGAAAAAAAACAACTCTTGACACTTACCCAAAGTGGTTTATCTGTTCATGATGATAATAATTAAGATCAAAGAAATAGATGTAGACATTCTTAGAATATTAATAAAATAGTTGAAATATGTTAGTTCACAATTTAGGGTTCAATAATTAATTAGTTCAAAATAAAATCAAGTATTAAATCAATCAACCACTTAATTGAAATAATAAACAAGAAAGAACATATGTTGCATCCACTATAGAATAGAAACAAAAATGTTATAGAGACGTCGAAATCTTGAAAAATGATGAATGTGATGTAGATTGTGTGTAGAACAATAAAAGGTGCTTGTATTTAACAAAATGGTAACAAAAAATTTCTATAATTGAGTTGGGAGAGAAAATAATGTAGGTAAACAAGGGAAAACTAAAGAAAAAATGAGATAAAGATAAGTGATGCATTATTGTAAATGTGATAAAAGGTAAATATTTTGGATAATACATGATATGTAAAATTATCACATCATGTAATCTTGATCCTTGATTTACTATGATTATTTTGGATCTAGCATGATTCTTGGCCTAAATATTTGATATTTGTATATTTTACTAATCTTATGACATGTAAATGGTCTTTAATACATGTTTTTTATCACGACTTGAACTTTAACCAGGAATTTGTGTTTGAATGTTACACGGTGTGTATTATAAATTCCCATAATGTAATATTTTCATGGGATTTAATTTCTTCACAACATTCTTAATGACTTAAGACCTTATAGTAATTATGGATATATGTCATTTATGTGATTTCCATAATGTGCAATGATCATTTTTTTCCATTTTCTATATCTTATCTTTTGTTTTCTTGGAAAACTATTCTCTAAAACAATTAACACATACCTGGTGCATTATCAAGTAAAACATGAATAAACTATAGTAAAATAACTTTAAATTTTATATAAAATTTCAAATTATCAAATTCACCCACACATGAACAATTTCTTATCCTCACAAATAAAGTATCTCAAACGATATTTTTATGAAATAATTTTTAAAATAAGAAACATTTATTACAATAAGGAAAATAAAACAAAGTGTAAGAAAAAAATGTTAGTATTCCCTTATCAATCCTGTATAGAAAATAAATCATGACTCATAGTTCAGTTATTTATTCATATTATAAATATTTTAATTACAATCTCAAAACTGTTTCTTAAATTCTATACCCTTTTTATGATTTAACTCATAATTAATTTTCTCTCATCACACTGGGTAAAAATGTTATTGGAATTTTTCTCATACCTAAATAAATGTTCCTAACCATAGGCATTCATTGGATCCATTATCCCCACTTTGTAAATAAAAATACAAAATTAATCATGAAGTCTTCAGCAAAAAGATTCAAAGGACTCTAAGGTTGAGGGAAGGAGGGTAAAAGTGAATTTCAAGCTAAAAAGTAAGGTAATATCTAAAGTTAAATGAATGAAAAGTGGAAATTGTGTAGTAATAAGGTTACTTCAAGATTAAATAGTTTTCATGCTCTAAAAAATTAGAACTTTATCCATAAATGTATCAATTATGTATAAAATTTTTTACCATTTTCCTTTATCTATTATTTTACATTTATTTATTTTTTAAAATCCATGTTTAGGTCAGATATCACATCCATCCCCTAACCACATATGATCCTTTAGGGGATTCATCGATCTTAAAAAGGTTATTTTTAAACATCATTAAACACACCCCAAAATATTTTTATTTTTATTTATTTTTATTTTTCTAAAGAACAGGATAAATATAGAATATGAAAAATAATTCATGGATCAAAACAAATTAGTCTGGTAAGTACCACAATACAGATTCTCAATAAAAGCATCTTGTGTCTATCAGCTGAAAATTCCCCCACATTTTTTCAAAGTATAATCATGTATAAAACCAAGAGTAGGGTAAGAAAGGGTTAATTAGCCTAGATAAGTTGTATCCTAAAAATGTCATACATAGAACCTATGGGATAAATGAAAGAAAAATGTAAGGTTATTCCCAAGAAAAATTTCACAACAATGATTGATTTAGAAATATTAAAATTTTATTTGTTCAATCATAGCCACCATAAGGTGTCAGAGAATGTTCTGACCAGTTTACATGTCCTAGGTATCACTCAAATAAATGATCAGATAAGAAAATAGAAGTCATAGGCTTAAAATACTCTTAATAAAGGAATTAAATAAAAAAAATTGGAAATTAATCAAGGTGTAAAATCAATTAATAATTCAATCCAAAGAAATTTTAAAAATTTTCAATTTGAGTTAATTTATTAAACTCCACAATCATTAAAAAAATATAAACTAGAGTAAAATGTGAATTTCAAAAATATACAAATTAATTTTATCTTTTATTTAAATGGGTGTAATGATTTTTAACCCAAAAAGTCCAGGAGTCATGCATACCCACTCCTACCAAATTATATTAAAAAATAGAGAGAATTATGACATTACATGGGGGTCTATAAAGGTGAGTATTACATTCACCAAGAGCGTACTCCATAACAATCTATGAGTATAAGTTCAGTACAATAAAAGATCATCTTGAAATTGTCTTTGTAATGGATCTATTATATAGCACATCAGCAACTGGGTTTGCTTCCCTACACATATGTGTCAATTCAACTGAAAACTTATTGATCAGATGAATACACTCAATCTAGGGTGCCAACATTTTTTATGGTACATTCTTGGACCTATTTTTCATAATTTCAATTGTTGTAACCGAATCAGACTCCATCTAAAGAAAATTCCATCCAATATGGACAGCATATTTGATGGACTTAATCATGGGCCATAATTCAACATCAATGGAATATCCATTTCCAATGAAGTGAATGAAACGGCCTTTGAAAAATCCCCAATGGGTAAAGAAGACACCACCACAAACCAAGGGTCCCGGTGCAGCTGAGGCACCCCATCAACATTAATTTTTTTTCCAATTAAAAATGGGAGGGATCCATCTAATCATTTTCATCACCAAATGTTTTTTAGTACTCATGGGAACACCAAAATTTCTAATAATGATAAGATCATTCATGTTATTACTCATAAAACCTTTATGAATTTTAGAAGTAGTGGAGACAGCCCTATGAATATCCTTTATCCATGGATGAATGTTGGGTCTATGAATTTCAAAAATTAAATCATTTTTCCTTCCAAACATGCTGCAATGTGGAAGCGACTGCAATATACAACATTCCCAAGACCTATTCACTACTGCTATCATTGTTATTGGACTAAATATTCCCTTCAAAACAGTTTTCATGCAACATGCATCCCATAATATCCTGCAGGTACTTCCAAAATCTGCATGAAAATGAGCACACGAAAAAACTATAATCAATGATTTGCCCAATCTTTAAGAATAAATAGCTTATCGAGGTAAGTTCTAATCCATTTTTTCAGCATTCTATGAATGGGATTTATTTTCCTCCAACTCACCATAACAAAAGGAAGGATGAAGGATGAATTCTAGATTCCAAAATCTCATCATCCATTGAGGGGTAGGTTTACTACTCTCACACCCCTACTTGTACCATTCTTTAGTACTGAGGTGACTAGTGGTATTTGGTTTCAAAATTAGAGTGTCTATATCAATATAATCATACCTCTATATTTCAGTCAACACATGAGTGGGAATATAAACATAAGACTTAGTGTTATCTACACTGTCCTAGAAAGTAACCAAGGATAGATATAACATATATATTATATAAAAAATGAAATAATTTTTTTGAAAAGGAATATAAGGGAATCGAGAGCTCCATGTACTAAGTGCCATGCCCTGGGAAAACTTTTTCAAATTTAATTTTTAATTGGACTACCTGCATAATGGGTTATAATGAAATTCATTCTCTAGATAAGACATTAGTCTATAAGGTTTAAATATTTTTGAATCATTAATATGGGTAGGTGCACAGAATTAATAGAAATAAAATTTATCTCGTATAAATTTAGAAAGATGGATATAATGATGATATAAGAGACTTTCGATAACAAACGTTACCAAAATAAAAACATGAAATCCTAAGTACAAGAATAAAAATGAAAAAATGGAATATGGGTATCTTCCCAAAATCATTAATAAATATGTTTTATTCCAAATAGAAGGAAAATAAAATCAATCAAATATAGTTCAACTTCTCATAAATCCTCTATAGTTTCCAAGAATAGGTGGTTATGTCGTTGATCACATTTGGACACTTGGTGGGATTAACCACCTCAGAAGTATATTGACCATGAATTTAATGTAGATGGAATATAATATGTGATCATTATGGTGGTGTTGGATGATGAATTTATCTATCTAGGGATATATCCTCAAGATAGTTATCGACATCATCCAGATATTTAGTCACTCATAGTTCAAGGGCGGACGGTGACCGAACAGGTGCATCTATGACAATAAAAGAGGCATAAGAGCAAGAAATGGATACTATAATAGTGTAACTAAATTAAAAATAAACCAATAAATTGTGAAGAAAAATCAATATCCCTCGTATATAATAAGTGTAATGAAAAATCAATAAAGTGAAATAAAAATATTAATAAAACATATGATCACCCTAGAAGAGTAAATAATGGTGGAAGGATTGGGATATACCAAGAAAAATCAAAATTTTCCCTATTCGCATCTAAATCCCTCTTCTAAATAGGGGGTGCCTCCAGGCAACCCACTTGATTGATAGCTATAATGTAGGTAGGGTATGTCAAATCTACTACTAAAGGGGGTTCCATGGTGTTGACCACTATCTTAGTGGATGGGGGTGGTGAGGTACTAATCCTGAGTGTTTTCATAGATCTAGCAGCTAGATTAATGAATGTCTCCTTAGTGGGTGGTGGTAGGTTTGGTTCTTTGCCCCGTCAAACCAGCTCTACCAAGAACTCATGTTGGGTTGCAGGGTCTCTCAACTCATACTGAAGGTCGGTCGAGGTAGTGACTGGTGTAGGAATAGAATATGATATAGGGAAATCTATATGTGGGGTCTGATTAGCCACAGTGGTGGATTGTGATAATGGGGTGTTCATTAGAGATATCTCATTAAAAGGGCTACCCATGTACTAGGTAATCTAGTGAAGATTATCTTCGATGAAATAGTGTATAGACTATAGATCTATTAGAAAAGATGGGGTGGGTGGTGTAGAGGAAAATATGGTGGTGGTAGGGGATGGAATATTGGTGGTTTCGTGGATGGGAATGGAAGTAATAACAACAAGGGATGGGCCGGTGGTGGAAGTGTTATGGGTGGTGGCTGGAGCTTATGTGGAAGGATCATGTGCTAGATCAACTGCAAGATCTCTAGGTTCCTCGTTAGCAACCTCAAAGATTCCTGACACCCATTGATAGATGTTTTCATCCTTCATCTTTATATAAAAGTTTTGTATAAATATAAATTCAATAGACTCCATGGGACCATGAGAAGTGAGGGGACGAGTAGTGTTGAATACACAAAAATGCCAGGCCAAATGAGTAATTAAAGACCCTCTCATCAATGTACCTCATGTATGCTTTGCATAATACTTATAACATAAGGTGAAATGTGATTTCATGTTCATAGCAGTTTCACCCATGGAAACAATAATGATGGGGACATCGAGCTGAATATAGTTACAATGATACTTTGGGTGATAAAACTAGGAATCTATCAATTCTCGATGTAAAGTGTAAATCACTTCACATCTGAGCTATGTGGATTTGGTAATTCGAGGATTGTTCTCACTCTTAGAATCCTAAGTAATCATCCTCTAAAGTCATTTTTCATTTGACTTTCATGGATCAATATATAAATTTGGAAAAACCTTAGAAGTGGTAAATTTAGAAGAATAAATACCAAGTTTGATGCTAAACTCTGCGAAGGATAGCTCATCTGGTCATCCACCCAATAGGAAGAAGAGGATATCTATGGAAGCATTGAAAGTTTAAAAGAACTCAAGGAATATCCATTGGTAGGTCTCCTCATGAATATATATAATAGTGGTGATGTAAAAGTGGTTAAGAAGTTAGAGGACCTCCTGGATGATCTGCAGGCATACAAGCACAGACATATCTAATGTTTTATCAGTCTATATAGTATTTTTCTTAAAAATGGTTTAGTCTTACATGGGGGTTGGGGTTGAAAAAATTAATGATGGGGTGCATGTTTTGGTCAACATTTTCCTATGAACCTCTGGATTTCGAGTGAGAGGCCTATGTTTATGATGGTTCTACAGAATATAAAGTAGAGGGGAAGAGGAAGATACGAGGGTGCTAGAGGTGAGGCAACCCTTCAGCACTTAACTAGAGGTGGATGATCATTCTCATCTATGAGATTAGTAGGAGGAGGGTAGAACATCTTTTTACATTCCCTTTTAGGTGCAGTGGACACAGTGGAGAGGTATGGAATAATTTGAGCTAAAGATGAAAATAAAGAGTGAGGAGGAGGTGAGAGGGGGAGGCGATCCAGAATGTGGGTTAGGGTCAGGTGTGAGTGACATGAGAGGGAGGGGAAGGAGGGAATGCATCATGAACCCGAGGTTAATGACACACATAAGCTATTAAATTACACAATGTTAATTTAGGTACATGACGTGTAATCCATGAATGAAATAATTTCAGGTGATGAACTGTACATATCATGTACTTGATTACATGACGTGTAATTGGGTAGTTTATACATATTTGAACTAGATCCCAGTAATATACTCTTAGAATTGTCCAATTTATTCTAAATTATATTATATCATATTCTAGTATACTTTTACCAATACTAGTTTTCTCTTATTTATAATTCTATTTAATGTTGAGAGCATGAATAATTGGTGATTAAATGATTTTTAAACTGATGTCACATCCCTCAAATTATTGTTCATGATAAATATTCAATATTATACCATTTACATTGACTGGTGTTCATTCTCCATTTTAAATTTCAATGGTATTATAAGGTAATACATCTATAAACATGAAGTATCTTGAACATCTTGATTCCAAATTCACAGTAAAGAGATTTAATTGGGAGTTGAATAATAATAATTTATTCCCTGGTATAAAAAATCATCGTGTGATGCACTGATCATGGAATTTATTGGTTTTCCATTATAAATCTTGGAATTTTCATATACATCCTTTCTCATCACCTCCAATTCTTCTAACTATAGCATCATAACTTCCCCATCTTGTTGAGAATCTAGATTCAACTTCTTAATTTCCCAGTATAAGTGATGTTTTAATTATATGAGTAATTGGAAAGGATTTTCAAACCCTAATCAGAAAGGTTTGGTGTCTATTGGTGTTTTTTATACCATGCGGTACACCAAGAGTTTATAATCTAACATTAGAATCTATTACTTTCAATTTTTTTATAGTCTTTTCAAGGATTTGATTGATTTCCCTATTTAATAAATCAACTTTTCTGATATTTTTAGGCGGTAGGGAGTTCGTATGTTATATTGAATTAAATTGTTTTCAAGTCATACAATATTATCTTGATTGTGTTCCTCAATCTCTAATGAGTAGTCTAGGAAATATTAATCTAGAAAACACATTTTTCGTTAAGTAATGTGTGACCACTTTTTCAGTCTCATGAGTAGTAGCTTTATCTTTTAAAAATTTCCAGATATCGTTAATGACAATAGGGATATAGAACATTATATGTTTATTACAGAATTTCCCCATTTAATATATTCCCCACATGTCAAATATTTCAACTTCCATGATTTGGTTTGGGGGAATTTTATTTCTTTTCCTAATGTTTCTAGTTTATTGGCATCAATCATAGTTTTGATAATAATTTCTTGTATCTTGGTGAAGTGTGGTCCAAAAATTCCACATTGAAATATTTTTTCTAGTGTTTGTTTTGGTCTATGATTCCCTCTGTTTGGTGATTTTTGACATATGTCTAACACACTTTGGATCTCATCTTATTGGACACAACATTGCAATTATCCATCAGCAAAAGAATTAAAAAGAAGCTTCTCATCCCTATATTAAAGTAAATTTTTGACTAAAAATCTCATCCTTTTCTATTAGGAGAGGTCTGGGTAAAGGTATCTCGTGGAGATATATTTTGAAATTTCAAAAGCCCATGGTCATTCATTCATGTTTAGGTGGAATTGTGTTTCATCAGGGAAGTTGTCCTTGATGTCCCGATTATCATCTTCTTTAATTAGGGGTAATGGGAGTCTAGAAATATGATCAGTGACGCCATTATTCATTCCTTTAGTGTCTTTGATGAAGATGTAAAATTCTTATGTAAATATGATCCACTGTATCCATATTTTTTTGGAATCCTTTTTACCCATTAAATATTTACGGGTAGCGTGATTAGTGTGCATAATCACCTTTGATAAAACTAAGTAGGAGGGAAACTTTTCGAATGAAAAGATTAATTCCATGAGTTCTTTTAGGTGGTTTTTTTGTTAACATGAACTTCATTCAAGGTGTGTCTAGAATAATAGATAATATATAAAGAATGACCAAACTTCTGTCCTAAGACAGTGCCTACAACAAAGTTTTTTGCGTCGCACATCAACTGATATTCATTGTCCCAATCTAGTGAAATAGTAATAGGTCAGCCACCAGAATTTCCATTAAAATTTATAATACCCTCTGACACTCTTCAGTGTACTCAAAATGTTCATCCTTTACCAATATGTTGTCATAGGGTGGGAGACTTATGAAAAATATTTCATGAATTGAGGGAAGAATCATGTATGGCCTATAAATCTTCTTATGCCTTTAACTATAGAGAGATTAGGTAAATCTTTGATCACCTTTATTTTTGTAGGATAAACTTCCATATCATCCTAGTATATTTTTTTCCGAGGACTATGCCTTCTTGAACCATAATGTGGATCTTTTCCCAGTTTAAAACTAAACACTTATCTTCAAAGTATCAAAGGACTAGTTTAATATTGTTAGTGCATACATCGACGGATATTCCAAATTATCACAAATAATCTAAAAATACATCCATTAATTCCTACACCATATCATGGAACATATTTTTCATACACCTTTGAAATGTTTTCATTGCATTACACATACTAAATGACATGCATCTGTAGGTGAAGGTACGGAATGGACATATGAATCTTGTTTTGGATTAATCATCTAAGTCATATGTAATATGATTGTATCCTAAATATCCATACAATAAAATACTTTCTTGTGAGTCTTTCTAACATTTGATCTATGAAAGGCTAAGTAAAATTATATTTCTGAGTTGTTGTATTTATGTTCTTATAGACTACACGTACTCACCATCCAGTGATGGTGTGAGTCAAAATCAATTCATTTTCATAATTCTTTACAACTATGAGACAAAATTTATTTGGAACTACTTATAACAGAATTACTAACTCGCTATCAGATATTGAAAAAAATTCCCTAGTGTCCATAAGATTCATTAATTCTTTCTCAACTACCTCCTTCATTGGTGGGGATATTTTCATTAATGATCTATCAGTTGGGTTTCATACATTCTTCTTGAAATATTTTATGAGTTCATATTATGGGGATAATACCTTTGATGTTAACCACCCCCAAGAAATTGATTTTTTTTGTCTTCGTAGGAAATTGATTAAATTTTACTATTTTGGATGTGTCATATTGAATTTAATGATGACTAAAATTGAAACTATTGTCTTTAGAAAAGAATACATTATTGTTATTGGGATAGGTTTCAACTTCAGTATGGGTGGATAAATGACCAGTGGAATAAATGGAGGGATCATTCCCCTTGTAAGATGTTATGTGTAGTATATTTTCTCAAGATTATACTTATCTCTTTCAATAATATACATATCATCCATATTTTCCTTGATGGGAATGTAATCATTCTATTCTTCAGTGAGTAAAATATAATGGTAGTGAGAATAATCACCTTGTTTTTTTTCATATTTAACTAGGTCAAACAGTACTTATTCTTTACTTACTTAGAATATCACTCTCTATTAATTCACATCAATTAGTTATCTTCCATTGGATAGAAATGGTAGACCAAATATAATGATAATTTCTCCTTCATTTTCTATGTAAAAAATAAGGATGTTTTCTTTGAAAATGAATTTACTGATTTTGACTAGAAAATCAACAAGAATTACTCAAGGATATATAACTTACCGGTCAGAAAATTGTAGGTCCACTCTAGTTATCATAAGTTTTCCAAGTCCCATATTGAAAAATACACTCATTGGAATAAGTTTAATGATAGATCCTAAGTTACATAAGGTTATTCTAATGTTTCATTATTCTATGGTTCATGGAATTGATAATATTCCAGGATCTATCATCTTTGGTGGAATTCTCTATTGAAAAATACCAGATAATTCTTTATTTAGGAAAATGACTCCCAGGTCTTCTATTTTTATCTTGTTGGGAAGCAGTTCCATGAGAATGTTTTCAGAGGATAAAATATGGGCAATAACATCAATAAATAGTATGTTGATATATAATTTATTAAACATATCCAAAGATTTATTATATTTATATTTGATCATTCCTTTTATCATTCCTTTTAGAAATGGAATAGGTGGTTTGTAGGATGGTGGTTTAATGTGTATAACCTCTTTGGGTTCCTCAGGTATCCCAACTCTGGCAGGAGGGGGTGATTCTAGAGGTTATATGGATTAGGTTGATTTAATCTATTGTTTTCATCAACATCAATGACTATTGAGGGTTTCTTAGGTTCCTCAAGATTTTTATCTTCTCCCCCACATGATTTCAGGAAATCTATCACTTTTTCAATCCTTAAGACCATTTCCATCACCACTTCCTTTGGGTATAACTCATTATTACTACGAATTGTACAATGAAATCTATCAGAAAACGTAGTTTAGATTTTTACCATTTGATATTCAATATTTCAGATGGTTTATCTGTTATTTTTCATTTATTTTTCTTGGGTGGTCATCCTATGATATTCATTTTAAATGAAGGTTGAGAGAGAATTTTCCAAAAAAAAAGTGAAGAGGTGCAGATGGTTGTGGTGGTCCTTGTAGGTCATGTTGATATTATTGTTGGCCTCTAGGAGGGAAAGTCTATTGGGGAACATATTATGGTGGACTCGAAATAGTATTCATATGTGTATATCCTGGTGGTCCTTAATTCCTATGTGGAACATGAACAATTCTATTCTAGTAAGACACATTTTTTTCTTTAGCTGTTGTGATGACCTCTGTTTATAATGTTGTTGTGGTTACTGGTAGTATTGGTTTTATTATTGTAATTAATATAACTACAATACAGTATTTTTTACATCAAATCCTATCCTCTAGTCTTGATATGAGTGTGGACTACTGCACATTTCATAGGATTGAATCTGCATTATAGGAGGGGGAGCGGTGGTTTAGCAGGTAGATGAAAAGAATCCATCTTTTTAGTTAAGGCCTATACTAGTTTAGCTAGAATGGTATTTTCTTCAACATGGTGGATTATGTGCTAATGCATCCCATGATCTATCTTCACTAGATTGGCAATATGTGAGATATCATCTAGAAGTGATCAGCATACATCATGTGTTTTCATCATTAGTCAACCATCAGCTACATTATCTACCATTGTATGATTTGTGGGTTAGAGAACTTCATAGAAGTTTTGTAGTTGGAGCCACACATATAGTCTATGATGTGGTCATTTTCAAGTAACTTATTTCATAAAATTACATGAATCCCATGCTGATTCTCCATCTGTTTTAGTGATGTTCTAGATTTCATTTCAAAATTTTCAAGTCCGTATAGGTGGAGATTATTTACCACGAAACTTCTTGTCTTGTTTATCCCAAGTCATTATGGAATTGAGATCATGAATCTTTAGCCAAAACTTGGATCTATCACACAAGGATAATATAAATACCCATAATCGGATAACATAATAGTATACTCTTTGGATTCAATAGGTATCACGAACTTCTAGGAAGTTAGAAATGTCTTCATGAGGATCCGCACTCTGAAGTCCACTAAACTGACCCATGTTTTGTATCTTACTGATAATTAAAGGTTTTATTTCAAAATTACATGCCTAGATATAAGGGAACACAATAATGGGTGAGGCACAAATGATTGAAATAAAGTAATAATACACTGAACAATAACTTTAGGAAAGGTACCATTAAATTTCATGATTGAAGGTAAGAAATTCCTAGGTGTTAGGGATCCCCGAACAAGTCTCGGGTCCCTGGAACATGAACTAGGAAAAAAGAAGAAGGATGTAGTGGCATCCAGAATAAATAAGAAATACAGAATAGAGAAATGGGGATGGGTGATTAAATCTGGGTTTCATGCCTAAGAAAAGTAAAACTATTCCCTGATAATAGAACCAAAATTTGACAAGACATCATGCGTTATTTAATTAATTTGGGCTATGTTCATATTATAATTTCAATTTATCCAAATCTACATTTTCTAAAATGTCATAGTATAAATATTGTGTGTGGTTTATCCCATAAGAAATGTTTTGGTAGATGAGGAACCTCACCCATGGTGTAGGATTCCTCACAAATTGGTTTGGGTTTTACATTTTCTTAAATAAATTGAATTTGGTTTTGGATTCCTAAAGAATGTAGAGATCAGGATCAATTTTAGGGTTAAAGTAAAAATTTTTACTCTTGATCCTAACATAGATTAGTCCTAAAGTAGAGTCTACAAAGTGGTGCATAGAGAACTAGTTCATTATAATCAAACCATCTAGATTTATCTAAGAGGAAACTAATCCTTAGTCTTAATATAGCTAATAACCAAGAAGAATTACACCTAGATTCTATGGAAGAATGTATCACAGACTAGTTATCATAGCCTACTCAACTATAATCAGGTTAGTTTCATTTATTTAAACTTTCCATGGTTAGTTTTTCCTAAAATAATTGAATAAAAATTGTTATGTGACCAGATTACTGGCCTCAGGGTTATCAAGACACAATTTATGGAATTATTATGTTCATAAAACCCTTAATATAGACCCTTACCCTAATTCATTTTCTTTCCATGATAGTAATAACGAAGATCAAAGAAACTAATGTAGACCTTCTTGTAAGATTAAGAAAATAGTTGAAATATGATTTTTCATAATTTAGGGTTCAAGAATCTAGCAGTTCAAAATCAAAACAAGTACTAAATCAATCAACCACTTAGTTTAAATAGTAAATAAGAAATGAAATATCACACAACCACCATAGAATGGAAACAATAATGTTAAACAAATTTTGAAATGGTGAATGACAATGAATAGAGTTTAGAATGCATGATGAAAAATCAATGATGGTTGGATTTAATAAAAATGGTAACAAAAAATGTCTATAGTTGAGTTGGTGGAGAGAAGAAGGGTGAAAATAGGAGAGAAGCATATTAAAAATGAGAGGGAAAATTTATGCACTATTGTACACATGATAAAAAGTAAAAAATTAGGATATTACATGATGTGTAAACATCACAAGCCATGAAATCTTGATCCTTGATTTCCTCCAAGAATTTCGAATATGGTGTGAATCTTGGACTGAATCTTCAAGATTTGGAGATTTGACTCATCTTATGATGTGTAACTGGTATTCATGACATTATACCTTTCACGACTTTAAATTTAATATGGAAGTGGTGTTTGGGGGTTACATGATGCCTATTGGATTTTCAATTTGTGTAATACTTTTATGGATTATAATTTATTCATGACATTCTTCACGAATTGTGACATGATGTAAATAATTCATACACATTGTTTTGGTGATTTTCATGATGTGTAGTGATCATTTATGTCAAGTTACCAATTATTTTCTTTTGTGCTATAGGAATTATATTCACTAATATAATCAACGCATACCTGGTGCATTATCTTGTAAAAAATAAATAAACCATAATTAAATGACTTAAAATTTTATATACAATTTCAACTTATTATGTGATTTGATAAATTTTTCATTTGTCTCATACTCCCTAAAATAAATATTTGAAATGAATTTTTTTATTCCTAAATTAGTAAAATTTACTTTTAAGATATCATAATATCCATAAGAGTGAAAAGTCTTTCTTTCGGTCCAAATATATTTTCCAAAACCTATATAGTTATCACAAGTTATTGAATATAATATATTAATATCTAACCCTCAATAGTAACACCACTTTTGCATTGTTAATATTGATTCATCAAATAGTTTAAATAAAAATAATGACATATTAACCAGAACATCATGTAGGAAAGTGGTTGGACTAATCCCTTATCACCCTTTGGTTTTATTATCAAGCCTCAAGACCCCTTATTTGATGGGTTATCACATGACATGTGGGATGTCCTTTTTCTAAAACTATGTTAATATTATTCCTATAACATTCCAAAATTGTTATTACCCATTATTATTACAACATAAAATATAAGATAGAACATAAAGGTTAACAAGACCTTTAATCGTAGGTCTAAAAAATTTGAAGGAATTATTCCTCAAATAACGCTTTATTATACTAAACAAATAGGTTTTATTTTCATAAATGTTTTCAAAAAATATATACTTATTCAAATTACATTACTAACAAATAATTTTATTTAGGGATTTTTAAGACTTTGAACTTCTGATCAACCTTAAAATCATAAAACCATGATGGTATCCATAAATAATAAGTTAATTACCACATATATGCTCCCAAAATTCTAAAAAATCATTCAATATTTCATTATTATTATAACCAAAATACCATGGATAAAAAATTATTATAAATTTTAATTCTTGAATCCCAATAAATAAATAATTCATCCATTTTATTTCAATATAATAATTTCTTTAGTATAGGGTTTAGCCTTCAGAAGAGTTCACTAATTTGGATAATGATTAGTCTCCCCACATTTAAGACAATGAACTATAAATTGATCTCTATGATGAAATTTATTTCCTTCCACCACATTATTTATTTTTTTCTTGGAAATTCATTGCTTTATGACTTTATTTTTCATAGGTAAAAGATTTTCCCATTTCTTTGAGACACCTTCCTAGGTATGACATTCCACATTTATGACATGATGGAAATCATGCCTTATTTCCTCCATGGTCTCTACCACTTGACTTCTTAGAGAAATCCATCCTCCTGTTATTTTGTGAGGTTGGTAGTTGGTTAAGGTATCATTTGTTAATCATATTTTAGGATAACTGATTGGGAATAATAACTATATCTTTCACTCATGTCCTTATCCCATTCGGTTTCTCATATTATCCATATTTTCCATCATATTCAATGTTAACATGATACCTTTATGTTATCATCATTGACTAAAACCAAAAAAACATAGTGTGTGAAACAATAATCATAGTGGGAAACCAAAAAATCATAAATAATATTTTATAGATTTATAAATCATAAAACCATGATTACAATCTAAGAAACCCTTGGTTTAACTTAGGTCATTCATTTTCATCATCTATTCAAATTATTCATAATTTTTTCTAGTGAAAATTTGAATTATCATAACAATATCCCCCAAGAGTTCAAAATAAGTTAGAATAGAGGCCCATTGTTGCACACTATGTGGTGATCGGGTTAAGCCCAATGTGCCTTTTTCTATGTTGTTACCCCTAGGTGCAACTGTTCTATAACAATTTCCACTTATAGTGTCTATAAAGGGATGTTTTTTCAATGATATTATCTATAGATACATTTAATTATAATTTTATTAATTAAAAATATCATGGTTTTATAGCATGTGTATTAATAAAACCATCATTTAAAATGGAAGTTAAATAACATAAAACAAAAACCATTTAATCCATAAATTGAGAATGAAATTCATCCATAAATAATTTCATTTCAAAAATATCATGGATAATAATAATAAAATTCTTAATTAAGGAAATTCTTAATCATTGGAGGTCATGATCTATATCACATTATTCCAATACTTTCAATACCTCTCCCAAGACATTTTAAAAATAATGGGTAGGAATACACCAGAAACCCAGTTAACTAAATCTTTTTAACTGATTCGTCTCATGAGACTACCAATGCATTGACAGACTATCTATAACTAGTTCCCACCCATATATCAATGTCCAATTAATTCCTCATTTATGAAATAATATATTTAATTCATAAAGAATATGTATTATCATAAAATATTTTTTTTAAGTAAAGGACATGATTTTTTCAAATTTTCCCCAATCAATCAAATTAATTTCAAAGTCAAACAACTTATATATAAATGATATATAGTTCAAGAAATAAAAATATCAATTATAAATGATATGGACATTTAGGGGAAATTTAATTTCTAATAATCATAATAATGTGAATATTTCAAGGGAAAGTTAATGACTACAAAAATGAATAAAGAAAGTGAATTCCAGTACAATCCTTGTTGAAAAAGATCATAATGAATACAAAGAAAGAGTAATTATAGTATCAATACTACATATACTAAATATATTTTGATTTGAATAAATGGTTTTTATCATAGTTATATAAAAATACCATAAAATATATTTAAAAACATTCTTGAAGAAAATAACCTTTAAAAAGAAAATTTTCACAAAATACATTGAAAATAATTTATTATAAAATAAAATTTGAACCTTTAAAGAATTATTTAAAACATTTTATTTTCATGAGGGTATGAAATTCCACATATGTAATACATATTAATACAAATATTCCTTTCACTTTTTTAAATAAATGCTAAGTAGGATTTGTTTAGAAAATGATATGAAAATGACTTTCAAAAAAATTGTAAAAAGTAAAACATGGGTAAAAATATCATTAATTAATCATTTAGATAATTTTAAAAACATATTTAGGATACATGGTTTTGGAAGAAAATGTATTTTTGACCAAAGAGATAAATTAAATATAATTTACTTAAAAATATTTTATCAACAATTTTTATTACCAAATTGTATAATAATAGTAATATTACTTGAAAATTTTATGAATAACTAGTGGAGGAGTGAATTAAAGGGTTTTATATCCAATGATTAATTAATTTCCTTTAATTTAAATTTAATCATAAACAATCCCGATAAGAAATAGATTATTCAATAAACTCTTATAAAGATCATAACGTTTATGTGAGAATTAATAAATGAATCAATTATGTGAATCAAATTTAAATACACATAAAAAATGGAAAAAAATAATACAATAAAAATTTATTACACACATAATATTAGAGTATCAAAGACAAGGAAGAAGTAATATAACCCATGGAAATGAAATTGAGTTATGAAATTCTTTACTACTTGGTATTTTTCAAGTCTAATCCCTTTAGATGAAATAATTAAAATTGAAACATAAAATACCATGAATTATAAATGAATTATGATATTATATTTCAAAGGGAAAATATATACAATATATAAAATAAATTATATGCAAAACATTACAATATTCCTCAATGAATGGAAATTGAGATGAATTTTATTACCTTATGCTTCCTTTTGATTGAACATGTTTTATCCTCATGTATTGTAGTTTTATGAATTCTATTAATTTATACTAGAACTATTAGATATCAATATGAGTTATCTTGATATTAGGGTTGAAAGAATTTGTTCTTGATGGCTCAATTACAATAGGGGGAGAATTGTAGATTTAAAAAAATCAATCTAAAAGAGTTTAAACTAAACCAATTCACACAACTCTACGTAAAAAAGTTCAGATTCTAACTTGGACTTTAGTTTGATTACTTATGTATTATAATCAGGATGAATTTGATATATTAGAGTATAATATTTTAATATGAGTATATATGATTATATCAAATTAAAATAGCCATAATTACAATAGTTCCAATTATAAAAAAGTAAAAATATCATATTTACAGAAGATTTTATTTAAAATATTGATGTTTATCATTTTAGGATACTTTATGGAAAACAAATTATAGATAATCATTGTATAATTTAGTAATTATAAGAAAAATGTAATGCAATAACTATAATAAAGTAATAATTACTTAAATCTATCAAAATGAATAAATATATTTTAACGTTAACAGTAATGTAGCCACAAACCTTAGCTAAATGTGTCCCTTCATTTCTAAATAAAAAAATTATGTCTTTTCTTTGAAATGAAAGACCTCTATATGATTATTGGATTTGTTTTGTTTTCATATCCCCAACATCCTTCAATCTGATGGATCAGATTTTTCTTTATATCCATGTAAGACCTCGATCAAAAGATAAAATTCTCTATCTTTCTATCCCCACAAACCCTCGATCGGAATCATAGATCAGATTCCTGATTAAAAAAATATTAAGGGTAAAACCTGAAAAAATTACCTTAATAAGACAAAACACTATAACAATTACAAAGACTAGGAACAACGCATTCCTACTTTGTAATCTTCTGATCTCTCACACAACTAAATCTAATTGCATTGTAGAAACAGAAATCTATTAGTGCCAAACTCTATAAATGATTGGGTATTTATTGTAAAATCCCCATTAGTCATATTTTATTCCCAATGATCATATTTAGCTATGTTTTTTACAATTACTTGGACACCTAGCAATTCAATGGTTCTTCTGTAACTGAATTCCATACATTATACTGAATTACCCCATTATAGTGTAAAATATAATCCATTATGATATAATTACTTTTTTTATTTATAATTTAAACTTTTTTAGTTTGAGGGACTTCCTAACAATTTTATTATTGATAATCTTAATGAGTGTGAATCCTATGTTCATCGATTCTGACATCAGTCTGATTAAACATAATTTTTTAGTAAGAAAGACAAGATATAATGTCTTAAATATGATTTGATATAGGTGAATATGATTTTTATCTGATCCATACTCATTACGATAATAATAATGAAAAATGTTAGTTTATATTCATGAATACTTTATAACTATTTCTATGTATGGTAAATTTATATGTTTTCTACAAAATAATTCTAAAAACACTTTGGACAAAAAAAAGTTAGTAATCAAGTATATAACAAAGTGTTTGTGATTTCCAAACAATATATTGAAAAAGTCATAAGATAAACTTTTAACTCCAAAATAAATATATCCATATTTATAATATCATATATGATTCTCTTATAACATTTTAATACCCATTTTCTAATAATATTTTATTATTTTCTATGTTTCTGGTGTTAATTGCCATGTTTTCTCATTCATTATTTGTTATGAATGTTTTGGTTCTTAGGTATATAATATAGATCCATATCCTATGGAATTATAATAATTTTATTAAACACATTTTGACTCATTTTAGACATTTTTATAATCATTATATAAATTTGAAAATGGATAATGGATCGCATCACTTTGGAGAGAGGGTATTTCGTATGTATGCATGGGAAAATTTATCATTCCCTTAACAGGTGAAATGGTAAAGAAGTGTATAATATATTAATTTTCAAGGAAAAATATAATTTAATATATATCTCATATATTCATTAAATTTATCTTTATTACATTAAATTTAAAGAGTAAGTGAAAAATGAATCACATCACTTCATGATGCGGTAGTCCACCGTATAAACGAGTGATGTTATCTTATTTTAAACAGAATGAATAATATGAAGGTATATGTGAGAAAAAAAATTATAGATTTATAATAATATCATAAATATCAAATAGAAATGTTAATACCATATTTATATCTAGCCTTCAAGGGTTGTGATAGAAATAAATTACATTCGTTTACAAGGTAGTATTACACCGTACACACAATCGATAGTTTTGTTTACCATTTTATAGAAGAGGATATGGATATTGATTATTAAATTAATATAATATAATATAGAATTATTATAGATATTTATTTTATTAAATAGTCATTGTATAATTTTATTTTAAATTGTTGTTAGAAGAAAAAAAATAAAAAATCTCATTTAAGAATGTTACCTCTTCTTCGGATGAACATTTTTGGATTGCACCAAAAGCCTTCCTAGGTTAGCTTTATAATAAAAAATAATCTATAATGTTTTTAGGGGAGTAATTATGTTATTAATATAGGTATTTTTTTAACCAAATTTATTTTTAATAATGGATATTGGAAGATATCATGTGACCTTTTATAAGTAGGGTAGATGACACACATGGAATTTTTTAAAAAGATTCAATTACACACTTTCTTTTATTCCAAAAGCCTAAAAATATGTAATTTTAAAAACATAGAGGTGGTAATGTATAAATATGTCTATAAAATAGGTTTTTTACAAGTTGGTAGGACATTTTATCCTTTATATTTTTAGTTTAACCCCGAGTAGATTAGTTTTTTCCTTTGTCGCTATAATCAATTTTTAATGTTTTTACTATTTATAATGGTCCAAAATAAAGATAAACTTATTATATAATAAAACATTTACTGATTAAAATTATTTAATCAATTTTTATAAATTAAATTCATATAATTAGAATAACCCAATTTAAAATTATAGCCATATACATGATAAAAAATCCTTTTCAAAGAGACAATTCTCATATGTATAGAAGGGTTTAATTTAAAAATACAATATAAAATTGAATAAAATGATATAAAATAGTTAAATTGAAATATATTTTATCTTATTTTACATTAAAAGCAATTTTAAATTTCATTTAACCTATTTAATTATTTAAATTAAAATACAATTTTCATTAAAAAATTGTATTTTAACTATTCATTGAAAAAAGAAATATTTCAGAAATATAAAAAAAATAAAACATAATATATTTTTGGTATGATTATTTTAAAAATTATGGTTAATGCTTCAAATAAATTTTGAAAAATTGATAAAAAAATAATTCTAAATTATATGTGCAAAGCGCGACTAAACCGTCTTTTTGAAAAAATATAGTTTTTCAGAGAAACTTTATTTTTCTTTTATGTGATTATTATTTTATTTATAATAAATAGATAACCATAATTTCTATAGTTTATTTATAACAATTAATACCCTCTAATTTAATGGTTATTCTATAAAGGTATACTATATTATGTATCTTTTAGACTCTGGGGTTCATGATCTACAAGCTATTGAAGAGAATAAATTTGAAGAAATGTATTTCAGGGGTGGTTAAGTTCGATGTTGTGTGTTTCATATGAAATAAAATATAATGTTCATATTTTAGAATTTTGAGGTGTTAAATTTTCTCAAACATATATAAATTGTATCCTTCAATTTCTTATTATGCGTAGAAATCAATGGTTTTAATGTTTGAAAATTCCTTTTTGAAACTCACATCATAAAAATGGTTAATAAAATATCTTATTAATAAGAGAGAAATGCAAATACAAAGGCCAACTGGTATAACACATAACTAGGTTTCCTAGTATGAGAACATTAGTGGGAATTAAAGAGATATATATAAAATAAAATCATAAATATTTTTGGAGAGTGATAAAGATCATTGATAATAAGAAATTGAATGATCAAATGATGGTTAATGACATCAAAACCATAAAACTATAATTATTTAAAAGACTATATATTTATTAGATATAATTTTAATAGGATATTGTTTTTCAATATCATTTTATTAAAGATGAGGAATTGTTTTTTGAGTATATTAATATAATGAAATATAATTAATTAATATGTTTCTATTTCATAATCACAATTTAATACTTTAGTTGTGCTTCAATCAGTTTATACTTCATTTTATACTCCTTGAAATGAATATCTGAAAATTAATTTCTTTTGCTTAAAGCACTAAAATTTATTTTTTATGTATCACAAGATCCATAAAATTGGAAATCCTTTATGTCTATCCCTAACCATTTTCAAAACCAATATTATTAGCAAAAGTTATCCAATATAATACATTAATCACTAAACCTAATTGGTAACATCACTAGTTCATCATTAATTTTAATTCCAACAATTTATTAACTAAAAACAATGAAATATTTACCATAACATCTCATAGGCCATAGGTAGGCTATAAAAACTTATCTTCCTTCAGTTGTGGTTTCATGATCCATATCCCCAGTCCTGATGGGTTGTGGCGTGATATGTTGGTTTCCCATTTTATAAAACAATGTTAATATGATTCCTATAAAAATCCCAAAATTGTGATGACCCATAATTATGAAAACATCAAATATAAGATAAAACATAAAGGTTATCAATAACTATAATCTTATTTAAAAAAATGTAAATGCATTTTTCCTCAAATAAATCTCTCATTAAATATACCAATATGATGTATTCCCCAAAATGTTTTCCAAAAATATCCTTAATCATCTGACATTCCTACCACACAAATTTTCAAATCAGGTGTTTGATACATTGAACTTATTATAAACCTTAAACTCATAAACCCATGATGATATCTATAACTCTTAATTTAATGAATACATATATTCTCTGAAAATTAAAAAAAATACTTAGATGTTTCATAATTATTATAACTAAAACACCATTGACAAAAAATTATTTTACAATTTAATTCATAAATCCAAATTCATAAAGACATCACCCATTTTATTTAATCTATCATTCCTTGGTCCAAGGGTTAATGTTTAGAAACGTTAATTTACTTAGATTATTTTTTGGTTCCCAGCATTTTATAAAATGAACAATATATGGATCTATTAGATGAAATTTATTTCCTTCCATCTCACTCTTTATTTTTCCAAGATGGTTCATTTATTTATTCCCTTCTTTTTGACAAGTACAACATTTTCCCATTCATTAGTAAACATTACTACATGTCTCTTTACACATTTTTTACAAGAAAGAAATCGATCATTCTTCCCTATATGGTCTCCACCACTTAAGCTCATAGAGAAATCCATCAGCCTCTTCTCTAGTGGGTTAATAGTTGGTTAAGTTATTGGTTGTTAATCATATTTCCTGATAAATTTTTATGTATATTCATGATATCTTTCACTAATTTAATAATCCAATTTGGTTTCTCATAGTCACCATATTGTCTTTCATATTCAATTTTAACATGATTCCTTCAATTTCTAGTCATTTACTAAAACAAAAAAGAATAATGTGAGTAACAATAATCATAGTGAAAAATTATATAATCATAAAGAATTATTTATAGGGTGTATAAATCTTGACACCTTATTTTCAAAATATTACACCTTAGTTTTAATCTAGGATATTCATTTTTATCATATATTTACATATTTTATAATGTTTTTTAATGAAAATGTGAATTATCCTAAGAATATTTATTAGGCGTGTCAAACTAAATCCACAATAAGGCCCATTGTTGTGCCACATGTAGTTATAGGGTCAATCCCAACACACCCTTTTTATGTTATTACCCCTAAGTACAATTGTTCTAGAACCACTTCCACTTTTGGTATCCATATGGGAATTTGTTTAAGAAAAAACAAATATTATATTCTTTACCAAAACATTATAAAGTTATTATATACTTATCCTCAAATTTAACATAGGTTTATATCCACAATATATATTTTAAAAATTCTAGTTCTCATGTTTTTTACTAGACTTACTTTGATACGAACTGTAGTGACCCCAAACCAAATATCCTGAAGTCGGTGTCTACATTATTACATTAGCATAAGATACAAGGAATTTCATCCCAAAGGACCAAATAGTTTAGTAATATTGGTAAAATTGATACATATATGATTATCATATTTCATTTGAAAACATAAATTAAGACATAATTTTTTTATAATAAAATTAATCCCTTTAGAGTATCCTTATGTATCAGTCATAAAAAACTTCCTGGATTCATAGGATAAGAAAAAATAATGGTCGTCTCAAATTCTCGGCAGGGGTTATGTATAGTGGAAGATATCATGAATCAATAAACATAATAATAATGGAAAATAAATAACTAAATGTGCATGAAATTTAAATGACATGACTATCATGATAAGATAATCCATAGTCAATAAGTAAAGGTAAAAAAATAAAATAGTTTCCATTTACTCAATAAAATGAGAATGAAATGAATTTAAAGATAATATAATTGTGGAAATATCATGGAGAATAATACAGGGAATAATAAATATAAAAATATAAATAATTGAAAACACATGTAATTAAATCAATAAAATAATAATGAAATATATCTAGAGAAAAATATCATTAAGAAAATATCATGGATAATAACATAAGGCATAATCAATATAGAAAGGTAAATAATTGAAAACACATTATATTTAATCAATAAACTGAGAATAAAATGCATCTCGATATAATATCACTATAAAATTATAATGGATAATAATACCTAAATTAGTAATGAATTAAATTCTTAAACATTAGATTCTATGATATCAGGCACATGACGCCTCAACATTCAAGACCTTTCATAAGATATTTTAAAACTAATGGGTAGGTATACACTTGAAACATATTTAACTAATGCATCCAACTGATTCATCTCATGAGACTACTGATGCATTAAAGAGATATATATAACTAGCACCCACACATATCATCATGTCTAAATAATTCCTTATATATAAAATAATTTATTAAATTCGTGAAAAATATTCTTTATCATCATATATCTTTATTGAGTAAAGGAAATAGATTTATCAATATTTCCCCAATCAATAAAATAAATTATAAATGTAAAACATTTTATGTAGAAAAGATAAACTAGTTAAGTAATAAGAATATCCAAAATAAATAATATTTATATTTAGGGTAAATTTGATTTCTATTGATCACAATAAAGTGATTATTTATAGGTAATTTTAATTACAATAGAAGTGAATAAATAAAGTGAATTTCAATATATTCCTTGGTAAAAATGATAATAAATCATCCATAGAAAGACCAAATATAGTATCAATACAACATATCCCCAGTGGATTATAAATAAAATGAATGTATTTTATTATTTATGAATAGGAATAACACAAAAATATATTTAAAAATATTGTTAAGGAAAATATACTTTGCATTTTAAAAATAACCTTTTAAAACATAAAGTTCAAAAAAAAATTAAAAATATTTATATTAGAAAATAATATAATAAACTAATAATTAAATATTTAAAACCTTTTTTGGTCATGACGATGTGAAAATAAATATATGTCATACACATTAAAACAAAGATTCGATTCACTTTTTTAGTAAAATCAAAACGATCCATACTTGGATAAAAATATAAAGATTCATTTCAAAAAAAAATTCTAAAAAGTATTAAATAGGTAAACATTTATCTACAAATAATTTTATTAAAGTTAAAAACATTTTTGAAAATAATTTTAGAAAACATGGTTTCAGAACAAATAGATTTTCTACAAAAGAGATAAATGAAGTCATACTTTTCTAGAAAGACTCAATAATTTTAAGTAAAAAAGATTGTAAAAATTATACTATTACTTGAAAAATCATGACTAAAAAAGTATAAGAAAATGATTTTTTTTGTTATAAAATTATCAAATAATTTCTTTCAATGGAAATTAAAGCATAACTAATCACGATTAAAATGAGATTATGAAATAAACCCTCACAATGATCATAACATTGAAGTGGGAATTAATCAATAAATAGATTATATTTATTAAAATGTAAGCAAAAATAAAAAAATTCAAATAAAACATAGGATAATAAAATTAATTATTCACATAATCATAGAATATCAATGTCAATAAATAACTAATATAACCCAGTGAAAATAAATTGAGTTATGATATTTGTTACTAATAATTTTCAATTATAATCCCCTTTGATGAAATTATTAAAATTCAAAGATAAAATAACCTGAATTATTAAATAATAATGATATTATTTATCAAAGAATAATTATATAGACCATGTAAAATAAATTAGGTGTATAACATTACAATATAGCACAATCATGGGAAATTTAGATGAACTCTCTTACCTAATGCTTTTTTTTGGTTGAATGTGAAATAAACTCTTTTAAAATGATTTTAAATTTTTATTAATTTATGCCTAAACCATATTTATATTTATAATATCATTTATTATTCTTTTATAACATTTTACCACCCATTTTATAATAATAATTCATTATTTTCATTCTTTTAGGTGTTAATTGCCTTGTTTTCTCATTCATACTTTATCATGAAAGTACTGGTTTTTGGTATATGATATAGATACATAAAATCCAGAATTATATTAATGTTATAAATATAATATTTAATAATTATATACATTATTAGAATCATTATTAAAATTTTATCTTGGATAATGGATCACATCATTGTGTGGAGACAGTAGGTCATACGTACGCACAAGCGACGTGATCATTCCCTTAACGAGTGAAAGCGTAAAGATATAAATGATATATTATGTTTAAAGAATGAAAATAATGTAATATATATATAATATATTAATTAAATTAATCATTATTATATTCTAATTAAATCTTATGTGAATAATGAATCACATCACCTCGTGAGGAAGTGGTCCTCTCTACACACGAGTGGCATTGTCGTATTTTAAACAGAATGGAACGTAAGAAGGTATATGTGATATAAAAATTATATAAGTATAATAATATCTTAAATATCATATATATATATATGTGTGTGTGTGTGTGTGTGTTATTTTAATAATTATATCTAGCCTTAAAAGGTTGTGGTGGAAAATTAATTACATCGATTCACGAGGTGACAGTTCATTGTACACACGACCGATAATTTTATTTCCCATTTGATGGGAGAGGATACCAATATAGGTTATTAAATTAACATAATAACTTATAATTATATGGTAGATACTGATTTTATTATATAATCATGGTCTCAAAATATTTTAATTTTGTTTTTTAGGAATCAAAATAGAAAATCTAGTTTAAGAACATTACCTCTTCTCCGGAAAACCTCTTTAAGCTTGCACCAAAATCCTTCCTAGGTAAGATTTATGATAAAAATGGATCTAGGATGTTGTGAGGGTATTAATAAAGTTATTTTAAAAGTTATGTTATAAACCAAATGGATTTTTGAGTGTGAAAAAGGGAGAAAGTGGGTATCCTTTTTTAAGTGGGAGAGAGGACACACATTGAAATTTTGAAAATATTCAATTAACCTCATGTTTTTATCATGGAAAAGGCCTCAATAATGTGTCATTATAAAATATTATAGGTTATATTGTCTTAATATAGAGGTAAAATGGGTGTTGTAAAAGTTGGTATGTCATTTTAACCCTTATCATTTTAGTTTAATCCCCGAAAAATCAGTTTTTACCTTAACCGTAGTAATTAATTTTTACTGTTTTTACTATTAATAATGCTCAAAATTAATTTTAACTTATTAGATAATATTATTTATTCTAATTATAAAAATTAAATCTATTTTTCTAAATTCAATTCACATAATTTTCATAATATAATTTAAAATTATACTCAGAGACACGGCAGACAAGTGGGTTTTCGAAGAGAAAATTATCATACCCATACAAGGTTTTATTTAAAAATTAAATATGAAATTTATTGAAATGAAATAAAATAGTAAAATTTTAATATTATTGAAAAATAAGTATTTAAAATTAATTTAAAACTTAATTTATCTTTTATAATTTATTAAATGAAAAGACAGTTTTCAACAAAAATCACTATTTTCACTATTCATCAAAAAATAAACATTTAAAATTAATCTAAAAAATTCACTATAGGATAATTTTTATTTTATTATTTCAAATATTATATTCATTTTATCAGATATATTTTATAAAATTAGTAAAAATCAATTTTAAATTTTGTTCGCAAATCGCGACTGACCCGTCATTTCGAAAAAAATACTATTTTTCAGAGAAAAAAAAAATTTCCATTCAAATGATTCTTATTTTGTTTATAATAAATAGATAACCATAATTTTAATAATTTATCTAGTATTATTGATACAAAAAAATTTAGCAATTTTATGTAGTGGTGTATTTTATTATAGTTCATATAGACTCAAGGTTCTGTGTTCAGTAAGCTATTAAAGAGATTAAATTTAAAGAAATATATTTTGTGGGTTGTTTAGGATCAGTTTTCTGTGTTGGATATACTATCAAATAAAATATTTTTATTTTATAATTTAAGGTTGTTATAGTTTTCCTTTTATTTTTTTATTTTAAATTTAAATATAATTTATTAACGATTTATGTCTAATGCATGGTTAAGTGTTGGTTGGCCATACTGTGTAGCCTAACTATTAATGGTGGTTTGATAGGAAGAAAAAAATTCATAATTACTAAAACCTATTAAGATAACTATGAAAAATGAAAAATATTTTAAACGGATTAATTCATGTTAAGGTTCATGGTTTTAAAAACTGTTCATCCAAACCATGTGGTTAGGTGAAAGATTTGAAATTTTATTTTTTAGAATTAATATTTTCCTATCTTTATCAAAAATAACTTAATAACCAAACATTCACTGAAATGTGTGATTTTTTGAAGTGATTTAGTGACTTATAAAAAATAATTCATTGATATTACCTATAATATCAAGTAGATTAAGATGATATCTGAGGTAAAATATCTAGGATCTCATTGGTTCTAAGATATCTATTTCTCTTGGTATATATATCATTATAGAAAAAATCAAATGATGAAATTAGGGTGGATTAGGGCATGAACATGAGAACCATGATCTTGATTCCTTAATTAATTGTTATGGTTGATTAGATCAAGAACATTGTTTCAAAATATTTATCTATTTGAATTCATGAATTTCATCATCCATGGTAGGCAACTTTGTAACACCCCAAGTTTTTAAAATATAAAAATATCTTTTAATGTGTATACAACATGAAACCCCAAGCCTAAATAGACAGTGAAATATTATTATTTAAATATTGATATTATAACCTAAACATTAAATTTATGGAAATGAATAGTATTAATCCCATTATGAAATATATAGATCATGTCCCAATGTAATATAAATATCTTGATTAATTATGAGTAAATATAAATCAATTTCATTAGTAAAGATATTTTATGCTTCAAAATTATGTTTTCTTCAAAACTGGTTTGTAATAATTTTTTTGCGAGAAAATATTATAATTAATTTATAAAAAATTTAGAAAAATTATTTTATAAAATTAAATTCATTTTTGAAAGTAGCATATTAAAATTATCTTAGGGTAACATTTTGGATTTTTATTGAATGATTGATTTGTCAGTGAATAGTGAAAATTACCGATTTTTCAAATACAATCATTTATTTTCATTAAATAAATTAATTTAAAAGTACCATTATATTTTATATTTTTAATTAATGTTAAATGAAAAAAAATTATTTAATTATCTTTATCTTTATCAGAAATTTTCATGATTTTGGTAAAAGTTTATTTTTTTGCTTGAAAACATCGTTTTTCTAAAAAACAATTTCTATGCACATTGTTTATCCTTTGTAATTAATTAGAATAAACCCTAATAATGAAATGTTTAAATTAAAATTTTACATTATATATCTAAATAAATTTAATTAAACCCATATAAGGATGATCACTATTTATATACTCAATGTAAGATCATCCTGTGTGTGAAAAATGTATTTCTTAAAAACCCATTTTCAACACGTTTTGGGGGTTAAATTTTAAATTAAATTCTTCTACATGTCATAATTTAATTTTATTAAATTTATTCAGTATTTTTAACCTAAATAATTTATATTCTGTATTAAGTTCAACTTTATTTTTGATCACAATAGATTGTAAAAAGACTAAAAATTATTTACCATGGTTAAGGTTAAAACATGTTTATTGGGGGTTAAAAAAATATTAAGGTATGTATCCAATTAAATTTTAATAATCCTATTAGATAACCATATTTCAACCTTATCTTTTCCCTTCTTCTAATCTATGTACATCTATAATAATTTCTTCATGGGAATTTTATTATCATTTTTTATTCTTTTAAATAATTACCTAGTAAGTACTCTCCCCCACTTATAAAAGGATACCTCCTCTTATCTCATATCAAAAATTTAGTATCCTTTTTTACAAGAATTAACTAAATACCTTACTTACATACCTCCCCATTTTAAATAGGCCATTTTTTGACCATTAAATCACCCTATAAAATCTTTTTGTGAAACCTTAAAAGGTTTTCCGAAGAAGAGGTGTAGTTCTTAATGAATCATTTTTTATTTCTTCTTCCACCTCCTTAAAATATTTTTCTCCCCTGATGATAAAATAACACAATTATATACCATATAATATTATTTTATTAGTTTTAATTTGTAACCTATATCCATATCCACTTCCATCAAATGGTAAATGAAACCATCCTTCCTGTATATGGCATACTACCGCCTCACGAACTGATGTAATTCATTTTCCATAATCACCTCTCATAGTAGTTTATATTGTTGGATTTATTATATATATATTATATTCATTAAATATTTATCATTATTTAAATGTGATATATCATATATATTCTTACAATTCCATTGATATAAAAATGATAACGTTGTTCGGGCATACATGTAGATTACCACATCCACAAAGTGATATGACTCATTTTTTATTACTGCATAATATTATTGGTATATATATATATTTTTATTTAAATCAATAATTTTATATTTATTATTTAATTATAATTATTTAAAGATAAAATTACACATAACTTTTTCCATCATGATTTCTGAAAAATGGAAATGTTACTCATATGTACGTACGACCTAGCATCTCTCTTATTGTATCATAGTTAATTTTTCATAACCATATTTCATGATTGGTATTAAAGGTATAATTTATGTATAAAATGATATTTATGTCATGATTATTATTCTATAGATTTATAAATAAAAAAAAATTGACCTTAGACAACTTTCCAATTTGATTTTGGATATCTAAGTAGAGCATCATCAAAATGTCTAACTTGAACCTAAAAGATTAAGTAACTAAATATAACATGATAATAAATAAAATAAACTTAAATTTTCTTCATAAATTAAATAATTAACCTAATTTTTTCATTCATATATAAAAATAATGTATGTGACGAGTCATTCTTAGGGAAAATAATCTCTCTAAACCACCCTTTTCTTTAGTTTATAACCATTCTCTCTCTAAATAACTTTATATCTCTATTTAAAGTTTTGTAATACTTATAAATTATCTTTATATTTAACTCATATATATACCTATCATATTCTGCCTTGTTTTTATGTGGTAATATATACCTTATGTTCATTCCTCAAATGCCTTTATTATGAACATTCCTTTGATTATGATATAAGGAAAGATTATGTGATTCATTTTCCTTCCATTGGAAATTCTTATGTTCATTCTTTATCATTAATTTAGTTTTTTTGGAACCCATAAATCATAACCATGTTATGATGGGTGTACCAAGATAGTTCTATAATGCATTGGGTAAGGCTTATGTCTCATGAGACCTTATGTATGGGATTAGAGAGTAAACCCAGTCCATTACAGGACTTTTTCCACCAAGTGTTGTTGTATAGAAAATTAGCCTTGAATAATGTTTATGTCATGTTATATATTGTTTCAAAATTTCCTATATTTCAAATATATAATTCTACCTTGTTATTTATATTATTTTTCTATATTATTACTCACGAGCCTTCTATTTTATGATATTATTTTATACCATTGAATCACACCTTAGGTTTCCTTATCATGTTTATTCCCTTATTGGGATTTTTATATCACCCTTTTATTTTATGTATTCCATAAGTTATCCTATGTATTTTTAGGTGATCAAATGGATTTAGGATCTTATTATGGTTAATAATACAAGCCTTTCATATTTTATTTTCCTTTAGATGTATTATGAACCTAGTGTTCCAAATACATTGGGCCTCAACATATTTGGGTTGTAATTATTAGATGTTATTGTTAAAAAGGTATTTTAATGATATGTATAGATTTCATGGGTCTCTATTATTATTATTAGATCATGGTCTAGTTTTTTTTATTCATTAGGACTAGAATAATTTATTTAGAACCCTATGGGTAATTAAATTTATAGGAAGATATCCTAGAATTTTGGTAAAGGATAGAGAGAATGGTTTCTATGAAATTATATACATGTCAGGATACTGTAAGTGGTTGTGGATATAGAATAGTTATACCCTAGTGTAATACCTCCAAAAATGTTTCATTCAGTTTTTGAAATGATCATAACCTAGTTCATGAAAATGGACCTTACTACACACTTCGTTTGATGCTCTCAGGCGATATATGTTTGAAATTCCAAAACTCTATACATACCAAAATTAAGGACATGAAAAAATTATTAGGTTAGAAAAACAAATAGTAAAATTTACTATGGATAACCTAGATTAAAAACTAGTGGAAAATAAGTCGGGATATTCTTATCACTTATAAGTTATTTATCCCGTGTTTATAAGTTTTCCTTTTTTATGTTAATTAGTTAATGTATTCTCATCTTATTTTTCTTATTTTAGTCAATTATGGGAAATATGAGAAACCATGCCAACAACCAATATATTTTGTATAGATAAAACCATAAACAAAAGTGAAATTATACTAGATTCAAAGACTGTGGATATAAATGATTAAAAAAGTAATTAATTGAGACAATATAAAATAGATTTTATTCATAAAATAAATTAATAATTTCAATTTACTTACATAAAAAACAAATAAAAAATAGTTTCACTATTTTTATCATCGATTAGAACATCCATGATGATTTTTTCTAAAATATTTAACATATAATTTCTTCCATGTATATTAGTACTCATTAAAAAATTATAATAAATATATAATATAAGAAAATAATGTGATAAATTTGTTATATAATCGGTTTCCTGAGGAAAATATGAAGGAATTTGTTTTGTAGTCGGTCTCGAAATGCCCAACGATTCCGTATCTGATGACATGCGGACCTACTTTCCAAAGGAAGGCGTTCACTGGATGGTTTGGCTAGCGATACTTAAGAACTCACATTGGTCAAGAGGATGGGAAGTCGTGCTCATCGCACACTATTGGGGGGGAATTATTGCCTATTCCATGACTCTCTTATAGATTTAATACGTATTCATATGTTTGTGAGTCTTTGGTTTATACCCAAGAATAGTATCCACGGATTTCTCCTCGTTGGCAATGGTCAGCTAAACGCAGGGGTTCAGAACCATTTATGCCCGAGGTTTACCATCCCTTGTTGGATTAGTGACCGTGAGGAGTCGAGACTCGTTGAGGCGGTACTCGGAGTGGCGCGGTGAACCAATGTGAAGATAGTCGGATCGACCGATTGTTGGGATTGAACCTCATGGAGGCTTCCTAAGTACCCTACCTAGGAAATAGGGATCAAAGTCCACATAGTTTGAGCGGGAGCACTGGAGAACCGACATGAAGGTGGGCCTAGGGGTCCGCTGGTGTTCGGGCTTGAACCTCATGGAGGCTTCCTACAAACCATGACTAAGATACAACGATCAAATTCCACGTAGTTTGTAAGGTTATGGGTCATACGCTCTTGGGTGGCCCAAGGTGTGGATGATGGGCTTGAACCTCAGGGAGGCTTCCTACGCACCCTGATTAAGAGACAAGAATCAAAGTCCACATAGTTCGTAATGGATTGGGACTTACACTCTGAGGCAGCCCAGAGTGATGGATTGTGGATTACACTCTAAGGAGGCCCATAAGAGGATGTAATGGTTGATTCATACTCTAAGCCCATGTGAGTCATGATTGGTGTGAGAAACCAGAGGCGGTAGGGACCAGACGATCACGTCACGAAATGTGCGTCTGTGAGAAGTGGAGTGGGGCTTACGCATGAGAGCGGCCCATAAAGTTAGGGCTTACTCCGAGATAGACGCCCATGTGCCTTCCTCATGTCTGACCATGAGGGAATCCCAACCCACTGGTGGGTTTAGGAATAAAATGGGGGATAATTCCTATGAGAAAGTGCACACGCGGGATAACGCCAAGGGCATTGGAATCAGTCCGAACAAAGGGAGATGAAAAGTGTGAATTACATGCCCGACATTCAGAATACAATGAGGGTGGCATGGTGATGGAGGATAACTATTGACCATGTTCGAAACATATAATTCATATCACGTTATCCTGAAATGGGGACGAAAAAATGAGGATCTACTGCTGACCATGTTTGAAACACAGGACCTATCTTGAAGTGTTGTCCAAAGTCTTCTGGGGCGTTTGCCCAGGATGGTAGGTGAGCCGATGCGGCATGAGGCCAGGCCTTTAGGGGGGACACTTTAGACATGAAAGGGGATGAGGATCCGAATGAAGGATTTGAAAAGAATGAGGTGGAGCGAAGAAATGTTTGAATGGATTCCAGCGCTCTTGAAATTATGCCACTGTGATCATGGAATTAGGCATCTTATGCTTGGAGCATAAGGACCACTGTAGTTTAAAGTCATGTAGAGAGGAGTGAAGACATCAAAGTTTAATGTCGTGTTGTAGGGACTATTTCCTTGTAGTTTAACGTCATATGGATAGGATGAGGGCCATACATTTTAACGTCATGTGGTCAAGATGAAGGCCATACAGTTTAACGTCATGTGGTCAGGATGACTAGGTAGGAGAGACCTAGCAATGGTTGGTGTGGGACTTACGCAAGGGCGGCCCTTTATGGATGAACCTAGAAAAATGATCTAGGTAATGGGGTTATAGGAGATTCATGAAGAGTAGCTCATCTCATGGCATGTATAGGATAGATGTTGGGGAGGCACAAGGGTGCAATGTGAGATACTATTGCCCCGGCCCAAAAAGCTCGTGGTGCGACTCTCCATTTTTCATGGGGGTCAGTGATGGTAGCAAAGGGACCGGCCCGAAGGACTGATACCGTAGCTCGGCACTGACCCCGAGTGGGGGTGTGGGGGCGCAGGCCCCACGGTATAGACCAACGATTGTATGGGGTTTTCCGCATGGGGCTGGCCGCGAAGGAGCTGGCCGCATAGGAGATGGTGGCGGAGGGGGCTGTCTGCGAAGGATCCGGCCGCGTAGGGCTGGCCGCATGTGGTCCGTGGTTTGGTTGTCCATGAAGGGTGTCTGCAGAGGAGTTGTCCATGAGGGAGCAGGCCACGAGCAGGCTGCGATGGACTAGGCCAGAAAGGATGATTTCTGCAAAGGAGGTTGTCTACGAAGGAGGTTGTCCGCAGATGAGATAGCCGCGAAGGGCTTCTACAAAAGGGGTTGGCATCCGTCCTACTTCATGCCCGCGGAGGGGTTACCGCCTCCATTTTGCGAGAAATACTGGTCCGCAGAGGGTGTGGTCGTGGAGGGACTATCCGCGAAGGAAATGGCCGCTCTGGGCTATCCGCGGAGGAGCTGGCCGCATGTGGTTCGTGGGCTAGTTTCTTCTCTACACGGGATAGTTTATCCGCGGATGATATGGGGTCTATGGATGGTCGTGGGACATTACTGCAGGGAGCAATTTCTCCAGTGTCTCCCCACGGGTTTTCACCCATCCTTCCTCTCTGAATTTTTGGTACCCCTCAATGAATATTTATAGTCATGAAGGAGGCTGTATCGATGGGTCACACGACACTTTCTGCGGAAGCCCATGAATGTATCTCCACTCGTGGATGACTCGGTCAACTGGGGATTTTTGGAACAGAGATCTGCAGAATTGACCAGCGACTGTGCACCACTCCGCCTCTATTTCACAAACGACAGCAGTCCGCTGCCACATTGGCGCTCCGCCTCCATTTTGTGAGAGACGACGTTTGGTGCCGCATACGACTTCTGCCTTCATTTCGCAAATGACGGCACGTGCGGCATGGACCTGGTGGCGCAGTTCATGGTGGTGTATCGGCCTGGCTTCACCGGTGGTCTTCCTCGTTTGTGCTCGCATAGGCACTCCGCCCTGATTTCGCGAATGATAGCGTCTGCGGGAGGTCGGTTCGCCGAACCGGCCGCATACTGTTGCTAGGAGCCGGTACGTAGACCGGTTCAGTCATTTTCCAAGTTTTTGGTTAATTGGATTTCCCCCTTGCAGAATTTTCAGGACCCTACAAATTCCCCCCTTTGGAATGGGGTCCAATCGGAATGAAGAGGAGGCCATTCCGATGTAGAGTGGTCCTGAAAATCGATGAGTGATTGGATAATGCTCTAACTTTTGCCTGAGCCAATGGACTCAGCGAGCACAGTTCGACTTTTTCTAGGGTTTTCTAGGAAAACCCCACAAACTTTTTTGTATTTTCTTTTAATACCCTAATTTTTCCTGGTCTCATTTAGTGTGAACCCAGCGGGTATGGCATGAATTTTTCTTAGGTCGCCCTTTTCGGGTTTTCGGCCTAACAAGATTTGTGCCTCTTTTCTTGGGTGGTTTAAAGTCCTGTCATCAAGACTATCATTACTGATGTTTTAGTTCAAACATCATTGACCAAGTGTGGTGGGGTAAGGGCCCCAATGGGGTTTAGCTGATTAAAATATGTCTCAATACTCTTCAGACGCACGTGGGGGGAACATGTTTAAATTTGAACGACATGTAGGGCATGTCTCAAGGCATGGGAGCTGCATCGGCATACAGAGGTAGGAGGAGCATCGCCTAAGGAAACCTTGCCTTTGGTAGATAGGCCAGGAGCGATCAATATGCAAATCCATTGAGGGAATGGTATGCACAGCCATGCAGAGTTGTCCTTAAGTCAATGAATCTTCATTTCTGATGGTCATAGGACTTCATGAAAGTCCGGCTTATGGAAACCACCATGGGTGTATCGGAGAATTATGAAAACCACCTAGGGTGGATTGGAAAGGGTATGTGACATCTGAAAGGTTTTGAGAACATCTGTATCAATTAAGAGTGTGGAATCAAGGTTCCTATCCTACGCATTTATCTAGCGTAAAGGACGGTTGGGGCTTGGCGCAGTTTAAATTCTTGCAGCTGGGACATCATCTAGAATGGAGCGACATCTCCTGGTCCTATGTAATCTTGTCAGACATATTCCACCATATTCAGGAAGGGTTGTGAAATATGTTGGTAAACTGCAGCTCAAAGGGTTTCCAAGTCCCGAGATAGACATGGGGGCTTAGAGGCCAAGAGGCGTACGAAGAGAAGCATTGCCTAAGGAAGTCCTACCTTTGGTAGACGGGCCAGGGGTGATCAACATGCAGATCCGCTAAGGGAATGGTATTCATAGTCATGAAAAGATGTCCTTATGTCAATGATTGTATTCCCCTGATAGCCAAGAAACTTCAGGGAAGTTGAAATTTGGGACCACCAGGGGTGGCTTATGAGAGGTTGGATTTTTCTTGAGTACAGAGTATGGTTTATGATGAGAGGGTGCCTGGATATGGGGGAAACATCGAGACTGAACTTCCCGAGAATGGGTGAAGTAATCCCTTCTCGCGCGAGTGTTAGACGGTAGCTTGTGCAGGTCTGACCCGTGCACTAAAGGACAGAGAAAAGCCCCCGTTCCTTTCTAAACCCGTGACGGGTTTGACCGTGTGGTTTAACGTCATGCGGTAAAGAAGAAAAGAATCATTACAGGAGGTTGTTCAGTTTAACATCATGCAGCACAGACAGTTGACGGTGTAGTTTAACGTCGTGGGGTAAGGACGAGGAGCATCATTAAAGAAGGTTGTGTAGTTTAACATCATGTAGCAAGGACGGTTGACCATGTAATTTAACGACGTGTGGTAAGGACAAGGAGCATTATTAAACCACTGAAAATTATTTTTGTTGGAGGCATTCCCTTGGATGTTTAATGCTAGGTCTTTTCAGCACTACATCAGGTGGCCAAGATGTGTTCCATGATGTTTGACATTATGTGGCAAGGACGTAGTTAAAAATGCCGCTATTGATTATAATGTAATTGGGCCAGAGTATCCTAGCATGTACAAGACGTGGAGGGGGGTTTCTGGTGTAAATCATGGTTCTGGGGATTCTTGGATCAGTATAGAGGACATGGTGGCTCTGAGGCCGGTAAGCGTACAATGTTAGGAAGAGTGTCACCCGGGGAAATCTTGCCTTTGGTAGACGGGCCAGGGGATATCAATATGCAGAGCTGTTGAGGTTATGGTATTCATAGTCATGAAAAGGTGTCTCCGGGTCGATGACTTTCCACTTCCGATGGCCATGAATGGTTATGAAGATCTGCAATTATCCGGGCCACGAAGTCTGTCATCGGGTAAGGAAATATCTGGGCATGTCAGGGATATTTGTCCCTAGTTGCTGTTAAAGCTTAGAGAGCTCCCTACGCTGATTTATTTTGTTCGTGGTGGTGTACCTTCACTCCATGCAATTTAATGTCGTGTGGTAAGGATGAGGTACTCCTATTTTAGCAGTCATACAGCTCGAACCATTGGGTGACTATTGCTGCAGTCACTCGAAGGATAACTGGGTCAACATGCTCAAATATAATTAGAACACGGTTGGGGATGAAGGTCGTAAACTACAACTTTGAGTTTTCCCGAATCAGGAGGTTTGGTGTGGGGGCTCTGAGGCCGGTAAGCGTACGTTGCTAGGAAGAGTACCACTCAAGGAAATCCTTCCTTTGATGGACGAGCCTGGGGCTATCATTATGTAGAGCCGCTGAGGGCATGGTATGCATAGTCATACAAAGGTGACCCCGAGTCGATAAATTTCCACATCCGATGGCCATGAATGATTTTTAGAATCCGAGATTTCTCATAGTACAGAGTTCGGCATGTGGGGATAATGGTGTCCAAGCATACAAGAAACATCTTCACTGGAATTGTACATTAAGTCATAGTATCCTAGTCCTGGCTTGATGTTCGTAGATGCAGGTCGTCATGTGAACCATGGGCGGAAACATAGGCTAACCGGGTAGGGGTACCCTGACAATTATGGATGTGAAAAGGGGACGAACTTGTAAACCACTGCGCCATAAACTTCTAGATCAGGAGGTATGGTTTGGGGGCTCTGAGGCCGGTAAGCGTACGGAGCTAGGAAGAGTGTTTCCTATTGAAATATTGCCTTTGGTAGATGATCCAGGGGCTATCAATATGAAGAGTCGCTGAGGGCATGGTATGCATATTCATGCAAATGTGTCCACGGGTCGATTACTTTCCACTTCCGATGGCTATGAATGGTTGTGAAGATCCATAATTGTTCGGGTCGTGGAGTCTGATGTATGGGGAGGATGTATCCAATATGTGGAAGGAGTATTTTCACCTCGTTTCTCCTTATATCATAGGTGGTTCGCGACAGACTCCATGCTATTTAACGTCATGCTGTGAGGACGATAAATTCAACCTGTGCATGTCTGGTCCATACACGAGGGAAAGGGGCACTTTTATCTTTCATTATCCATGCAGTTTAACGTCGTGAGGAGAGGATGTAGGAATACACCCCGTGCAGGTCTAACCCATACTTGGGGGAAAGGGGGAATATTTTAATCTTGCTATCCACACAGTTTTACGTCATGCGGTAAGGACGAGGAGTACACCCCGTGCCGGTCTGGTCTGTACACGGGGGAAAGGGAATTTTTATCTTTTATTCGGGGGGATAGGCCAGGATGGGGAACCCTGGAGTCACTACATATCCTGTGAGGGTAGGAATCAAGCCGTATGTAGTTCTCTGGAAGAAGTACACCTCATGCAGGGCTGGTCCGTACACAGGGAAAGGGGACATTACATAACTTTTATTTTATTTCATTTGGGAGTGGCTGGGCCAGGACGGGATCCTGGCGTTGCTACCTATTCTTCGAGGGCAGGAATCAAGCCGTACGTAGTTCTCTGAAAGGAAATACACCCCGTGTAGGTATGGTCCATACACGGGGGGAGGGGACATGTTTAACCTATTGTCCATGTAGTTTAACGCCATGTGGTAAGGATGATGAATACACCTCGTGCAGGTCTGATCCATACACGGGGGGAAGATGGTATTTTTAAAACATTATGTATGTGCAGTTTAACGTCACGCAGTGAGGATGAGGTATACACCTCGTTTAGGATTGGTCCATACACGGGGGTAAAAAAGGCATTTTTAACTTTTATTTGGGGGTGGATGGGCCAGGATAGGGAACCATGGCGTCGCTACGTATCCAGCGAGGGCAGAAATCAATCCGTACATAGTTCTCTGAAATCCATTTAGTTTAACGTCATGCGGTGAGGATGAGGAGTACACCCCATGCAGGTATGGTTCATACACAGGGGGAAGGAGCATTCTTAACTCTTATTATCCATTTTTGTCCATGAAGTTTAATGTTGTGCGGTAAGGATGAACTCCATGCAGTTTAACATCATGCAGTAAGGACGAAGGCAATAATTGATTCCGTGCAATTTAACGTCGTGCGGTAAGGATGAACTTCATTCAGTTTAACGTCATGCAGAGAGGACGGACTCCATGCAGTTTAATGTCATGCGGTGAGGACGAACTCCATGCAGTTTAACATCATGTGGTGAGGACGGACACCATGCAGTTTAACATCTTTTAGTGAAGAAGGGCTCCATGCAGTTTAATGTCATGCGGTGATGACGGGGAGTACTTTCGGTTTCTATGCGAAATACTTCTTTAGGAATCTCTCATTGTTAGGAGTTGTGGTGACTTGCCTATTCTTAGAGATCAGGGTATATTCTCAGTTGGAGTAGACCTTGTGTACATCATATGGTCCCTCCCATTTGGGCTCCATCTTTGGAGGTTTCCTTCCAGGTATCATTGGGGTCCGGAGGACCAATACCAATTCTCCTTCCATGAAATACTAGAGACAGACCTTTTTATTAAAGGCTCGTGCAATCCGATTCTGGTAAACTTCCAAATGGTGCAAAGTGTGCATCCATTTCTCGTCCAACTGTTCCAATTCACCTAGCCGCTTTTCTAATTGCTCATCGTTGGATAATTGATTACTAATGGAAACGTGGAGCGAGTGTAATTGGAGATCAATGGTCAGAACCTCTTATGTTCTGTATACTAATTAGTACGGAGTAGCCCAAGTAGTAGTGCGGACTGTGGTTTGATAATCCCACAATACATAGAGGAGTTTATCCGGCTATGAATTCTTGTCTTTGTCCACCATTTTCTGTAGAATGTTGGATAGGGTCTTGTTCAAATCCACTATCTATTTGTTGGCCACCGCATGGTAGTGGGATGAGTGGTTAGCCTTGATACCATACTCGTGGTATAGTTTCTCTAATTCCACAGAGCAGAAGTTGGTGTCGTTGTCCGTTAGTATGGTATAAGGGACACCAAATCTGGTAATGATATTGGTCTCCACAAATCTGAAAATATATCATGCCCCGACTTCCTTGAGGTTTATGGCTTCTTCCCATTTGGAAAAGAAGTCGGTTGTTGTGAGGATATACTTCATCTGCTTGGCCGTGGCGGGAGGATATGGTCCCACGACATCCATCCCCCAGACAGAAACTGGTCAGGAGTACTTGGCTTGATGAAGTAACTTCGGGGGTTAGTGTATGAAGTTCGCATGAATTTTCCACGCGTGGAATTTCGTGGTAAAGTGCTCGCAATCTCATGCCACTATGGGCCAATATTACCCAAGCCTTCGAACATGATGGAAAAGCTTGGTGCCTAAGTGATGTGCTCCACATACTCTGGCATGTACTTCAGTCATGACAGTGGTGTTTTCTTCTCCGTCAATGCATCTGAGAAGCACTTCGTCGAGGCCTCATTTGTAGAGGACTTCTTGCTGACCCGTGCCGCCATATAGGACAAAGTTGATTTCCCTTCTTTGTATTTTCTCTCATTTTGCCTTGTATGATAGAAGTTCTCCCTGTTAAAGGTAGGTTGCAATGGGGGTCATCCAACCGGTGGTGGGAGCATACGGCTCAGAAACAGGACTGAATTCATGGATTTCTTCTATCTTGGTTTGAACAAATGGCAAGACCATTCAGTAGTGAGAAATACTGATGATTGTTTCATCCCAGTCTGGGTCATCCAGGGCTGTGGTTGCATTGTCCAATGCATTATCCTGAGCATTCTAAGACCAGGGAATATAGATCAATGTTGGTTCTGTGGAGAATTCCTCCATTAACCCTCATACAAGGTCAAACAGGGAGATCAGATCCTCTTTTTTAATAGCATATTCACCATTTACTTGCTTGATGACCAGCTCTGAGTCACCTTTTAACTTAAGGTGTTGTACTTGTGCCTGGAGTGCGAGCTCCAGTCCTGCAATGAGAGCTTGATATTCCACTTCATTTTTTGTACATACCTATGACATGAGGAAGGAATATGGAAAGACTGTCTTTTCTGGGGACACGAGTATTATTCCCAAACCACTTTTTTGAATCTGGGATCTTCAATCCTCTTCCCGATTGGGCTTCAGGATACGCCGTCGACGTACATTTCCCATGTTGGGAGATTCTCTTGAACCTTGAAGATGTCTTCATCAGGTAATTCAATGTCCAGTATAGTGGTCCCTGTTGAAGGGTGCTCTTCCAGAAAGTCTGCTAATGCCTATCCCTTAATGGCCTCATGAGGTACAAACCGGATGTTAAACTATTGCAGGATGACTGCCCATCGGGATAGGCACCCGGTTAGCATTGGTCGGCTGAGGATGTACTTGAGCGGGTTATTGCGTGTGATCAAATGGACTTCATGATGCTGCAGATAATGTTGTAGATTTTTAACTACAAAGACCCAGGCCAAACAACTCTTCTCAATTTTTGAGTATCGAGTCTCAGCATCAATCATGGTTCGACTGAGGTAATAGAGACTGTTTTCTCTACCGATGTCATTATTTTGTGCAAGAAAAGATCCTAGTGACCATTCTAGGGTCGTCACGTACAAGATGAGAGGTCTTCCTTCAATCAGGGCCATGGGCACCGGTGGGCTTAAGAGGTACTTCTTCAATTTGTCGAACGCCTCTTAGCAGTCATCCATCCATTGGTACGTGACCCCCTTCTTCATTAACCTGGTGAAGGGAAAACATTTTCCTTCCAGGTTGTCTATGAATCACTTGATATAGGCTAAGTTCCCTTGGAATGCTCTAAACTCAGTGAGGTTACTGGGAGGTGGTAGTCCAAGGATAGCCTTTGTCTTCTCAGGGTCAACTTTGATGCCACGATGGCATACAAGGAAGCCAAGGAATTTCCCTGAGGTAACCCCGGAGGCGCATTTCAGAGGGTTCATCTTCAATCTATGATGTCAGAGTTTGTTGAAGATGGTCCTATGGTCTGACAGGTGATCTGAGCGCTGTCTGAACTTTACCACCTAGTCATCCACATAACATTCAACAAATTTCCCCATGAATGGTTTAAAGATCCGATGCATGGCATGCTGATATGTGGCGCCAGTGTTTTTGAGACCAAAGGGCATGACCCTGTAACAAAATACCCCTTGAGGGGCCCTGAACGCAGTGGATTATTCGTCTTCTTAGGCCATCCTAATTTGGTTATACCCAAAATAGCCATCCATGAAGGATAGAGCCTCATACCTGGCTGTTGCATCGATTAATAACTCAGTGACTGAGACTGGGAAATCATCTTTCATACAATGTATATTGAGATCTCTTAAATCAATGAAGACACGGATTTGTCCATTCTTTTTCTTGACAGGGATGATATTGGCCAACCATATGGGGTACTTGACCTCCTGAATGAAGCCTGATTTAATGAGCTTATCGACTTCAGCCTCTATTTTGGCAGCATGCGAGGGATGTGTCCTTCTTGCGGCCTGTTTATAGCCCCAGTGGTCTTCTGGAAGACCTCGGTGGTGTGTCGCCACTTCGAGATCGAGTCCCGCTATTTCTATGTAATTCCATGCAAAAACATCCTGATGTTTCCTTAGGAATGCGGTATATACGTCGTTATCTTTGGGATATATGGATGCACTAATGAGAGTGGGCCTCAGGTCTTCCTCAGTACCTAGGTTTATTTCCCTGATCTCGTCCACAGTGGTGGAGATACCTCCTTCAAATGCAGGAGGTGCATCCCTAAGATCTTCCCCCTCTTCTTCTCCTAAATCCTTATCTTCTTGATCCAAAGAGGAGAGAGCTCCTGAAACGGGCTCTTGGGAGTCTGGGGGTGAGGTTTCATGGGCGTCCTTACTCGATATTTTGTCCCCATATTGAGGGTCAGTGGACATTACCACATTGTCACGATCAGCCGTTATGGCTGAAGTCATGAGTACATCCAAGTGTGTGTCCGGACTTGAACTCCTACTTTCAAAATGGTTGATGGGAAAGACATAATCTCTATCAAGATGCCTCGGGGGGTCATCAGGAACCATTTCCAGGCCATTTGGAGTGGGGATCCAATCAACACCATTAATCAAAGGCTTATTTTTCTTTTTATCATAGAACCCCGCGACAATGTAATGTTACTCAGAGAGCTTGAAAGGGGCCTTATCGGCATGCAATGTTACACTTTTTCCATTGACGCAGTACCTGATACACTGGTGGTAGGATGGAGGAATGGCCATGTGATTATAGAGCCACAGCCTTCCCAGTAGGGCATTGAATTATGTGATCTTCCGGACCACCAAGAATTCCATGTAGGCCACGAGGTCACCAAAATGGGTCTTTAGATTAATATGTCCCATTGGTTTCTTCTCTCTCTTTTCGTAACCCAACAAAGTTCTGGTCGAGGGTATTAGATCATCCTCACTGTATCCCAACTTATGGAGTTTCCATAGGGGAAGGAGGTTAACTCATGATCCATTGTCTATAAATACTTTCCAGATCTCAATACCATTCAGTGTACCAGACACATATAGTGGAATGATGTGTCCTTGCATGATGGCATCTTCATTCTGATCTGTGAAGAAAAACACTGCATTGCATTCAGCTGGGTCAGTCTCCATCCGGTAAATCTCAGTGGCAGCTACCTCGGATTGAAACTCCTGGAGGCTGATCAAAGCTCTTATAAGCGCCTCCCTAAGGTCTGTTGATAGACTTAGGGCATCAAGGATTGATATCATGGCAGGTACAGATGCCAACTGCTTAAGGATATTGTATTTATCCTCCAGCGTCCGACGCTTCTCCATTGGTGAAAGAGTCTTATCAGGTGTTTTAGGGGCTGGATCATTTGACGAGGAGGGACCAGCTACGGGGTCGGATATCGATGGTGTTCCCGTGTTTTGAGGACATGGCTCGGCTGGTCTGTGTGTGTGCACTTGGCAGCCAGACACTTTCACCTCCTCTGATGGGTATTGCAGAATAACGGGGCCAGGTTGGCCGCTTGTGAATGTGGAGGTATGTTCTTTCTCCTTCTGAGCCCATTGAAGGGATCTCCCACGGGTTTCCGTGATATTAATGGTTTGGGATGGGGTCTAACCATAGGGTTGGTTTCGATCACGGTTTCACCTCCCCTGGTATCCCCTACCTCTATGATTCCTCCTCCCAGCTCCTTGTGCATGGAACTCAGGTTCATAACCATACCCTTCATCAAGGGATGATTCCATGAGATGGATGATGTTAATAAAACCAAAGATTGGCTCTTCATCCTCTGACAGGTCAACCTGGTCGGTTGTCCCTGATGGTTCCATTTGGTGGGTCGATGCCTGTGGTGCCAAATTCGGGGGTATATAATCTGCCAGGGTCGAGACTAAATTTGGCCTCATTGCAGACTGCTCCTCTTGTGATTGTTTCTTCCTTCTTCGATTACACCCAGATGACCGACTCGTGGAGGATTGCGAGGCTGATTCTATCCCATGTGCGGTGTCAGGGGATGTTGGAGACAACACTGGCTGTCGTAGCTGAGCTCGGAGTATTCCCTGGGCTTGGTTGATAGTTTTCTGAGTCATCTAGTCAACGAATTTCTGCCCTTACTTGCTAGTGACTTTCTTCCACCCCTCCTCTTTGTTGGAGTCGGTGGTAGAGATACATGTCACATGTCCTGGGGGTCGTCCCAACTCGACCTGTCTGGAGTATACCATCCTTTATAGGAAGTCTTTGAAGATGAATCTTTCTCCGATAATGTGCCCCAACATTCAATGGTAGGGGCAGTAATCTTTCCTTTCATTGCGGCCGACTTCTTCAAGTTTCCTTGGCTCTAAGAGGTGGAGCAATTTCCAATTCATGGAAGCGATTAAGTAGCCGCGGACTTGATCGTCTCAGAACTAGTATATTTTTTGTCTTTTTTCCTCAAATTGGTTCCACTTCGGTCCTCTATGATCTTCCCGTTTAGGCAGAGGCAGCCGTGGATATGCAACAGGCCCTTGACGATTTTGTGGAGGCCTGAGCGGTGGAGCAGGCACAAGGGCCGTCTTAAGTGTGACAGCGGATGCTTCAGCTCTAGGGGCTCTTTTTGCAGGATCCTACGAGTCTATTCGAGATTTTGAATCTGTCTGCTGCAGGGTGTCCTCAATTATATGGGAAATGGCCGAGATATGGTGGAAGCCAGTGGTGCACTCCACTGGTACGAGTGGTGTTTGTAGCTCATCTCGAAGATTATCGATGCATATGGCTAGCATCTCATCTTGAGGAATTGTCCTATTCAGGGAATAAGTCTAACCCTTCCATCTGTAGATGAAATCTGAGACCCTCTCGTTCTCCCTCTGCTTGTAGTTCATGAGGTCGTTGACCGTTGTTTTAGGAAACATTGAGCTGAAGTTAAAAAAGAACTGTTGTCAAAGGCCCTCCCAGCTCTTTATTGACTAGGCTGATAGACTCGTATACTAAATGAAGGTAGATCCTTGCAAGGTTCGTATGAAGCATCTGAGTTTTACTGCTTCCTGTTGTTCTGGATTCCCCATCATTGGGTCGCAATAAGACGTGTAGTGCATCAAATATTGTTCTGGATCTCCTGACCCATTGAAAATACGGAATACAGTGCTCCCAAAATTGGGTGGAGGTGGTGTGTTAGTCACCCAATTTGGGTAAGGTTTCCGCTCTAGCTGTATCGAAGTGTGTCGAACTTCCATCGCTTCCAATCGAGCTGTTAGTGCCTTGATGGTGTTGGTGAGACCCTGGTTTACATGCTGCTGGGCCTGGTCCTGGGAAGGCGTAGCCTGAGTCATTGTCTGATAATCTGGATTGGCCGACACCAGGGGTGCATGTTCCAGTTGTGGAACCTTAGGAGGGTTCATGTGTACTCACTCTAGTTTCATCCTGAGTGGAGGGAAGTCTTGGTATTCATCTGAATCTATGTTTAGGTTGTTGGACGGGACAGGCGCCTCATTGGACGAGAGCCCTGACTGTGTTTTGTTTTTCAGGGAAAACCTTAGTCTTTGAGGTGCACTTACTGGGAGTGCATGATGTGGCTCCTCCTGGGATGCACTTTCCATAAGGCAGAGTATCTCGGTGTTAAGCCGCCTCAATTATTTCATCTCCTCTTCCTGTCAAGCGAATCTGTCTTCGAGCGTGAGTGGCACGTCTTTTTCGAGAGAAGGAGGTGGGTTGAGGGTAACTAGTACATTATTTTTATCCTTATTGGAAGCTCGAAGAGTAGGCAGAGGAGGTTTTTCTAGAAAGACGACCATATTTAGGGTGGCCCTCTAGTTCCAGGTGTGCACACATGGGGGTTTGTTGTGAGTCACAGCCTGACCAGAACCATTGTCCCCCGGTCAATCCTGATTTGAAGCATCTCTAGTTTCATTCGTGGGGTTGACCTCTATGACGTTGATAGATTCATATCATGGGGAGGATAAGATGTCATCTTCCAAACAGGAAGAGGATCTCCCGTGTCTTCTATTGGCCATCCATTTCATGACCTGGGATTTCCTTTCAGACTTATTGATGAAGGGTGACGCAGAGAGTTCTTTGATGCGACCTTACGGTTCGCCTTCCTCTTGGAGGGGATGATGATTCAAATGACGGGATATGACAAGAACCTCCTCTTCTAACTGTCCTCCCTAGATGAGAGAATAGTGACTCTCTTGGGGTAGTTTGTTATTGAGGGGGTAATAATTCCCCCAGCCCTGAGGGCTAGGGTTGGTTCCGTTCCTTGGACGTTGAGTCTCCTTTCATTTTTATTGGTCTTACGGGGGAATTTTTGTTAAAAATTCCCCCAGCCCTGCTGACTGGGGTTGACCCTGGATTGCGGTAGTGGCTGCTGCTATTGCCACCTGCCTGATCTTGCGTGCCCCCATTCGATGGTGAACTGGGTTTGGTGTCGGGTTCTTCTATGGATCAATCACTTCTGGGGAAGTGGGAAAATATCACTGATTGACCTCTCTTAGGTGAGAGGCCTGCTGTATTCTTTCATTGTCCTGAATCAAGAGTTATTGAATAGCTTTTTCTCTTCGGGCCTAACGCTTCTGGGACTTACTCAAGGCCTGACTCTGTTGGGCGTGTTGCCTTTCCTAAACAGGGAGACCACTCGATTTTCGTCTTGACGTAATGACTTTGCAAGACACCATGCCGAACAGGTTCTTCTCGGAGGGGAGAGATGTGAAATGCATAGCTCCATGTTCCCCCCATCCCCGGATATGGACTCCCGTCGAAGTGTCACTGATGAGGCGACACAACTGGTGCAGTACACGGAGGCAAGCCATCTCCATGTTTATTTTACGCTTCTTGGGTTGTTGTTGTCGTGCCAAAGGAAGAGCTTCCAAGTCGACATGACGTAGGATGTCTCCCATTGTCTTGACGTGGTCTACATACCCGTTGTAGGGTAGGAATCTTGATTTTAGTCGACAGAGGGTTGCCCATATATTATTGCAGATTATGTGCATGCATTCTTCTGACAACTCCCTGGGTATGTCGAACTGAGAGGTGGTCGTGGGACAAAAAATAACTGGTATATCATCCCTGGCTAGTCGTTTCCTCAGGTGCAGCATATTGGCATACCCGTCCGCTAGTGACTCCTCTACCTGGTCGTCCCAACTGAGGCACTCTCTAATAGTTTGGTCGGAGGTAGTGGGACCAGTAGGTATTAAATTTTCATGTGGGGGGTTCCGAGGTGGTTTAGAAGATGAACGTGGCCCTGAACCATCTCCAGATTGAAGAAGGATGTCGTTGGTGACTAACTAGGAATCTGACATGCTTGATCTCATCCTTCTAAGTGCCTCGGCATATGAGGGATTTTCTATTCTTGATTCGGCAGGGGGAGGACCTTCCTATCAATATGATATGTCATCGCGGGGAAGACCTCCACAATGGCGGCCGTAATGGTTAAGAATACCATTACTTCTTGATGCTTCACTTCATAGAGGACTTTTTTAGTGCACACCCTAGGGAGGACCTCCAAGGGGTGTCGCAGCAAGGGGAGGACCTTCTAGCTGTGTAGCGTCGTTACGGGGAGGGCCTTCTCGACAACTGCCATCATGGTGATGATGACCATCATGTCTTGACGTTCGATGTGCATCCTGGGGAGGACCTTCAGGACACACTGCGACAAGGGGATGACTTTCTTGTTTCTTGGGGCCAATGCGGGGAGGAACTTCGTAATGGCGGCCGTGGTGGCGAGGACTACCATCAAAACTGTGGAAATAGCGAGGACTACCATTATAGCTACCGTAGGGAGAATATATATGGGATACATCTTGGGGAGGGACTCTAGAATATACCGCAATGAGGGGAGGTCCTTCTCATTGCTTGACGTCTCTACGGGGAGGACCTCTGTTATCAGGGTGGCGAGGACTACCACTGTGATCTGATGTCTGCTTGCGTGGAGTGTGGTTGCAACGTAACCCTTGTGGAGGACCTTTAGGGCAGCCCATGACAAGGGGAGGGCCTTCTTGGTATGGTGAGACGTCACTATGGGGAGGGCCTCTGTATTTGAGACTATGATAGTGAGGCCTACTATCATAATCTGTGGTCCCACTGCATGGAGAGTGCTTGCAGTGTATACCCTGGGGAGGACCTTCAGGGTGGACCGCAACAAGCGGGGGACCTTCTTGCTTCTCAATATTTTGGTCACGCTGAGGGTTTCCATGACTCGCATAAGAAGAGTAGCTCTTGTGATCGATCGTTATATGCCCGTGGGGGAGGCCCCCGTGGGTGCTCTAGGGAGGACCTTCAGAGCTGCTGGTAGCAACATTGTGGGGAGGACCTTCGCAACTACTTCTACCACTACCATAATATGGTAATGGGTGGGCAGGGTTTTGAGCCTAAGATGTGTGCTTATTGGCCTTGGGAACCACAGCTTCCAGTAGAGCAAAGTAATGAACCCTCTCTTTATTTTCTGGCTGCCTTCGGCGCATTCGGGGTGCTTTCTTGCGAGCAGCGGGGACCGTCTACAATTGATAATGGACTTCACCTTTGGGTCCTTGTCTAATTGGTTAATGTGATGTTGTCGGGATATGCTGATGAACTTCTTGAATTTAACCAGGGACATATGCTTGCTCTGGAGCATCAACCGTGATGGCGGGTGTCCCCCAGTTGGAACGCGTGAAGATACTCGATTCGGTTGCCCTTGCATCACGGAATATGTCCAGAGACCCTCCTGGGCAGAAGCAGGGATGCAAATCTGCTCCGAGGAATCTATCTCATCTCTTAGATGAGTCGCCTCAATTGGGGAGTGGGGCTCACGAGCCCAAATCCTTGGTATTGTCGCTGATGCAATTACATTATAGAAAGTCTGCAAGATATGATCTGGGATCGATACCTACTCCTCCATCATTGATAGGATATGTAGAGAGACATATTTGGTTGGAACAGGTATGAAGGCCCATTCTGATATCAGAGTAGGAATATCATGCTCTGGTACTCCAGTTGTCAATGGGTACCGACGATTATCCTATGTCGGGGCCGGTGAAGGAATATTCCCATGTACCGAGATACATCGGTTTATCTCTCCGTTGGCTGCCACATCCGGATGGCGGACATTACTTGCATCCGTAGGGAGCTGGCCCTACATATATTAGTTTCCCACTGTATCGAGTCGGTGGCCTTTGTTGGTGGAGAGACGTGCCCGCCTATGATTTGTCGCCACATCTTGTTGGCGTGCTATATTGATCACCACCATATCAGGATGGTAGGCATCAGGAGCATATGCTAAAAGATGGTCCTGCTGGCGCCGGGTCGCCACCACCTCAAGCTGGTGGGCTTCACGACCCTAGGTAGGGAGAGGTGCCTCCTGGGTAAGTGTCGTCCTATGTGAGCGACGGGCCTAATAGAGCTCGACAGGGATGCGCACCGACTCATATGATGCCTCCATGTCTAGATGGAGGTCTCGGGAGGAGCGAAGAGGTGTAGGTAACTGTTCGTGGTACCTCTCCGTGGCTGGGCAGCGGAGCTCCTCCTCAGGGACCAAGGTGATGACCGGTCCCTGATTGTACATTTTCCACCCTCATCGGGTGGTCCGAGGGGCCGGAGCTCAGGGAGCGTGGGCCCAAATCGTCGGGGCTACATCCTCCTGAGCGTGTGGATGTTGAGTCGTGGAATGACCGTGATGACGTCTGCCAGCGGGGGCCTTGGAGTGGAACCACCATTTAGTGGGGATGAAGTCCTCAATGTCGACCTCATCCGCCTCCCTAAGATAAGGGAGGTACGCATTTTCTCGTTCCGGGGATAGACTCCTGAAACAGTTGGAGGCAGCAATAGGGGCTGTCTAGATCTGCCTTTGTGGCTGCTGCCGGGCAGGCGATCGGTGAGTTCTGGAGGATTGGAGGGCGTGTATGGCCACCTCCACTGTTGGGAGAGTACCGTTCATGTGGTACTCCCGGATCAGTGCGTCTGAGACCAAGTGTTGAAGATGCTGGGTGGGTGACGAGGTCCTCCATTGGTGAGGATGCCCAGTCGTCGTGTAGCCTGAAGTGCGCACGTGAGAGTTCCTTCATGAAGCCATTGGATCTAAGGGAGTTCTGTATAGTATCTGTAAAACATTTTAACAAATACAAACAGAAAACTCCTCAAAGCAGCATCTCATGATCCCATGCATAATTAATGACCTTGTTTGGCCCTCCTTGTGAGTAAGAGGGGGCATAGGGTGGGATTCGGTTAAATCTGTCATTCTTGGTTAAAGATTCACGTCGGTTTTACCATTTTTGTTTCGTGGTCGGTCTCAAAACAACCAATGGTTCTGTATCCGATGACACGTGGACCTGCTTTCCAAAGGCATGCGTTCACTGGATGGTTTGTCCAGTGATGCTTAAGAACTCACATTGGTCGAGAGGATAGGAATTCAAGCTCATCGCACCCTTTGGGGGGGGGATTATTGTCTGTTTTGGGACTCTCTTATAGATTTAAGACGTATTCATATGTTCGCGAATATTTTGTTTATACCCAAGCATAGTATCCACAGATTTCTCTTGGTTGGTAATTTTCAGCTGAACGTAGGGGTTTTGAATCATTTATGTCCGAGGTTTACCATCCCTCGTTGGATTAATGACCCCAAGGAGTTGGGACTCATTGAGGCGGTACTCAGAGTGGCGTGGTGAACCGATGTGAAGATAGTCGGATCAACAGGTTGTTGGGCTTGAACCACATGGAGGCTTCCTACGTACTCTGCCTAGGAAACAGGGATCAAAGTCCACATAGTTCAAGCGGGAGCACCAGAGAACCGACGTGAAGGTGGACCTGGGGGTCCGTTGGTGATCGGGCTTGAACCTCATGGAGGCTTCCTATGTACCCTACCTAAGAGACAAGGATCAAAGTCCACATATTTTGTATGGGTATTGGGATTACACTCTGGGGCGGCCCAAGGTGTGGATGATGGTATTGGACCTCAGGGAGGCTTCTTACGTACCCTGCCTAAGAGACAAGGATCAAAGTCCACGTAGTTCATATTGGCTTGGGACTTACACTTTGAGGCAACCCAGAGTGATGGATTGGGTCTTACATTCTGAGGAGGCCCATAAGAGGATGTCATGGTGGATACTTACTCTAAGCCCACATGAGTCATGCTGAGTGTGAGAAACAAGTGGCGGCAGGGACCAGACGATCATGTCGCGAAAGGTGCGTCTGTGAGAAGTGGAGTGGGGCTTACGCATGAGGGCGTCCCATAAAGTCGGGGCTTACTTTGAGATGGATGCCCATGTGCCTTCCTCATGTCTAACCATGAGGGCATCCCAACCCACTTGTGGGTTGAGGAATATAATGGGGATAAATCCTATGCGCAAGTGCACAAGAGGGATAATGCTAAGGGCGTTGGAATCAATCCGAACAAAGGGAGATGAAAAGTGTGAATTACATGCCCGACATTTGGAACACAATGAGGGTGGCATGGTGATGGAGGATAACTGATGACCATGTTCGAAACACAGCATTCATATAACGTTAGCCTAAAATGGGGACGAACAAATGATGGTTGACTGCTGACCACGTTCGAAACACATGACCTATCTTGAAGTGTTGTCCAAAGTCTTCCGGGGCGTTGGCCCAGGATGGTAGGTGAGTCGATGTGGCATGAGGACAGTCCATTAGGGGGTCCCTTCAGACATGCGAGGGGATGAGGATCCGAATGAAGGACTTTCAAAGCATGAGGTGGAGTGATGGAATGTTTGAATGGATTCCAGCACTCTTCAAATTATGCCACTATGATCATGGAATTAGGCATCTTATGCTTGTAGCATAAGGACCACTACATTTTAAAGTCATGTAGAGAGGACTTGAGACATCAAAGTTTAATGTCGTGTTGTAGGGACTATTTCCATATAGTTTAACGTCATATAGATAGGATGTGGGCCATACATTTTAACGTCATGTGGTCCGGACGAAGTCCATACAGTTTAACGTCATGTGGTCGGGAGGACTAGGTAGGAGAGACCTAGCAATGGTTGGTGTGGGACTTACACAAGGGCAGCCCTTTCTAGATGAATCTAGCAAAAGGTGATTGGTAATGGGGTTATAGGAGATTCATGAGGAGTAGCTCAACTCATATCATGTATAGGACGGATGTTGGGGAGGCACAAGGGTGCAATGAGAGATACTATTGACTAGGCCTGAAAAGTTCGCGGTGTGACTCTCCATTTTTCATGGGGGTCAGTGATGGTAGCAGAGGGACCGGCCCGAAGGGCCGAGACCGTAGCCCGGCACTGACCCCGAGTTGGGGCGTGGGGGCACATGCCCTGTGGTATAGACCAATAAGTGCATGGGTTTTTCTGCATGGGGCTGTCCGTGAAGGAGCTGGTCGCGAGGTGCTGGCTGCGGTGGAGCTGGCCACATAGGAGACGACCGCGGAGGGGGCTGTCCGCGATGGAGCTAGCTGCGTAGGGCTGGCCGCATGTGGTCTGTGGTTTGGTTGTCCATGAAGGGTGTCTGCAGATGAGCTGGCCACGAGGGAGTAGGCCACAAGCAAGCCGCGAAGGATGATTTCTGCGAAGGAGGCTGTCCGCGAAGGAGGTTGTCCGCATATGAGATGTCCGCGAAGGGCGTTTGCAAAATGGGCTGGCGTCTGTACTACTTCGCGCAGTCGGAGGGGTTCCCACCTCCATTTCACAAATGACACTAGTCTGCGGAGGGGGTGGCCATGGAGGGAATATCCGAGAAGGAAACGGTAGCTATGGGCTAGCCACAGAGGAGTTGGCCGCATGTGGTTCTCGGACTGGTTTCTCCTCTACATGGAAGAGTTCATCCGCGGATGATATTGGGTCTGCGGATGGTTGTAGGACTTTACCGCTGGGATCAATTTCTCCAGCGTCTCCACACGGGTTTTCACCCGTCCTTCCTATCTGAATTTTTGGTGCCCCTCGGTGAATATTTATAGAGTCACAAAGGAGGATGTATCAATGGGGAACACGACACTTTCTGCGGAATCCCATGAATGAATCCCCACCCACATATGACTCGGTCAACTGGGGATTTTTGGAACCGAGATCCGCAGAATTGATCCGCGGCTATGCACCGCTCCGCCTCTATTTCACGAACAACAGCGGTCTGCAGCCGTATAGGCGCTCGGCCTCCATTTTACGAGCGACGACGTTCGAGGCCGCATACGGCTTTCGCATTCATTTCGCGAATGATGGTGCGTGCGGCATGGATCAGTTGGTGTGGTTCACGGTGATGGATTTGACTGGCTTCACTGGCAGTCTTCCTGGTTGATGCCCGTGTAGGCGCTCCGCCCACATTTCACGAATTATAGCGTCTGCGGGAGGGCGATTCCTTGAACCGGCCGCGTACTGTTTCTGGGAGCCGGTACGCGGACCGGTTCGTTCATTTTCCAAGTTTTGGGGCAATTGGATTTCCCCCTTGCTGAATTTTCCGGACGCTATAGTACTAGAACCCAAAATATTTATTCAATTTGTACTGATTATTTTGATTTCAGATACTCATATATAAGGCAAGTGTAAGAAAATATTATAAGTAATTATTAATTTAATTATAAATAATAAATGAAAATAAACTTATAAATCACTTTTTAGCTGATGAGATGTATTAGATGGATGAAGTAAAAATTTACCAATACTCTATCCATATATATACACCTCCTTAGTAGGTAGAAGTATAGGAGTAGTTATATCAATAATATCATGTACCACTAATCTTGCCTAACTCGACTACATAAGCCTGTGATGTACATAATCCACCAGATGATGTACAATTCTATATGCTACAATACTTCCTTAGGGTTTCAAATATACACCTCATAATACACTGTAATGCCTAAACGGGGAGGTTATAGGTCTGGGTAGTAGAGCTTCACAAGTTGTGTGTGACTTAGAATATTTAATCACATACTCTATAGACTCATTAATGTGTCATATCTTAACCTTCAATGAGTCTTTTTTTCATTATATTCTACCCCCATTGATGTTTCATTAGGGTTGCACCCAATTGTTTTTAACCTGATACCCTCCTTATACCCTTTGACATGATTAGGGAATTCTAGATTTCCAAAATCAATGGTAAGAATATCATAAATTTCACCCATGTCATTTCTCTTAAAGTTCATCTTGAATTAATATTTCCACATGTAATATTACTGAGACAAATTCCCGAAATAGTAATGTTGATGAAATGTAACACTCAATTACTTACATGTTATAATCTACTTTCTTTATTGGATCAATAATATATGTTCCCTTTTTTGAAATTATTTCCCTTTTCCATTTTTCATGATGAGTGAGAGGAGATTGAGGGTCGATTAGAACCTCTTTAAATCTACTACTTGATTTGTCTCTTAATTCACTATTTTTTTGGAATAATTTTTTCCTCTAATAAAGGATACCTTTTTCATGATAATGTATGATGGTATAAATCATGAGACTATATCCCTTGGTGATTCTTCCTAGAGAAAAATTATAAAATAAATTTAATAACTTATAAAGTAATGAAAATTAATTGAACAAATAAATTTTATAGAGAACAAAAACATACCATAATATATTCATCCTATCAACTAGAGAAAAACTTTTGTCATGTCTCTATATCAATAAAGCCATACATAAGGAATGAATCTTTATCCTTTTTACTCTAAAAAATATTAATTTAAGTGAAATTTATCTTAAAATAGCTCCATATGGTTTTCATAATGTTTATAAATTTTTTTAATTCCTTTTTTATCTTGAAAGATAAATGTCATTAGTAATTAAATAAGAAATTATATGAAATTTTTAATATTTAAACCATTAGAAAATAAATAAATAAGTTTATAAATTTTATCATTATAAACTCCCATGGGAGATATTTCAATGACTGTTCAACACTCCTCCAATTATGGTATAAAATAATTTTCCTAAAGTGACTCTGTATAGCCAGGTAAGACCTAAAATGTGAGGAATTTGGGCCAATTGGGAAGTCATCTCATCAAATGTAATTAAAACCCCTTGGTCTCCATGTGAGACTGAATTTTTTGGTAAATATGTAATCTCATGACTATAATATATAAGTATTATCCTCTCTAGTGAAAAATAATAAATGAAAATAATATTATGAAATAAATAATTAATTTTATTAAATAATTTAATTACTATAGATACTTATTTAAATGATAAAATGTACATACCTTCGCTTCCCTTCCTCCGTGTCTTTCATTTTTAAGTATGTATGATACCTAAATAAAAGTATGTGTACCTGCATTTGGATAAAATTAAATAACTATAATAAATTAAAAATTTATTTTTTATAATAAAAAACATTAAATATTATATTTTTAACCAAAATATGTGAAACTAATACTAGTGTCTATTAAAATTAACAAAACAATGAAAAAAATTATTATCATCTAAAAATGTGTAATTTTATGAACCAATATTTTATTAGAAATATTTAAATTTTATAAGTAAAAGTGTAATTTTTCATAGTAGGAAGAAAAATATAAATATTTTATTGAATAAAAATGTATACTTTAAAAAGAATATTATAAAGAAAATAGTCACAACAAAATTTTGAATGTGAAATTTCTCAACCTAAAAAAAAATATTTGAATTTAATGCATATAAAAAATATTATAAAAATGAATGAATTCTAAGCATCAACATATTTAAATATCAAGGTTTTAAAAAAATTAACTTTTTCTGTTTTACAAAAAATGTATTATCTGATTAATTAATATAGTAATGTAATGTTTCCCCATATTCCTTCTAGGTGATCTTTCTTGTTTCATAGGAAATGTACACAACGTTTTCAATGTTATCATTGAGTAATCATGTAATAAAGGGATAAATTTTAGATAAGTATCCAACATCGTAAATAGTTTCATAACCCAAATGAATTTTTTTCTATAGCATAATAACAGACCATTTATCATTTGATGGCTCAACAACACAATATATTTTTCTCATACATCATCATGATATATGATTCCTCCTTGTAACAAAATATATTCAAATAAAAAAGTTTCAATCCATACTCATCATTTTTTACACTACTCTTACTATCAAACTAGTTATAATTGAATACAGGAACTTAAAATTTAGTATATTCAATCTCCCATATATCCTGAGTAAATCTAAAATATGATGTTGATATAGAAAATGAGTTTTTACCTTTAGAAATTAAATAATGTATGTTATAGTGACAACCATTACTACACTATTTTGAACATCACTATTATCATCCTAGTTTATTTTTAAAATGTGTAACCATTAATATTAAAACCAGACCTTGAAATCACATGAACAATTATTCCCCCTGCTGACCATTTTGATGTTTTTGATGAGGATTAATCAATATTGATTTTCTCATTAAACCATGAATAAAATATTTTTTTATGTTTATGTATCAACCAATTTTTATTTATTCTTAGATATTTTTCCTTAAATATAGTAATTTTTTATGATATATATGGTTAGATATCACCAATGTTATTCAAAATATATAAATGTACATGCATCACTTCATCACATGGAATTAACATTACCTTAAATCCATGAATTACTTTACCTTCTCTATCAACTGTAAAATAAAGAGATATAGGGAGACCAATATTCTCTACTTCATACAAATAAGAAGTACAAGACTCAAATTCTTCTTAGGATATATATATTTGAATAATATATTCCTCTGATTGATGAAGATTCCTAAAAAATCCCTTCAAAAGTTTCATATATCCTTCAAAATGAAACATAAAATGTAAACAAATATGCCCACATATTTTATCTTTCACACCAAATGAATAAACCGATTAACTACTATATCAAAAAAATGATGGTGGAATGTAACATCTCATTACCATCCTTCAGGTATTTCCCTTATCTATACATTTTTTCTTCTTTAATTGGGAGTTTCTTGTGACTCCATATGATGGATATTATTATTTTTGGGAAATTGACCTATTTTTTCGGACTTATGTTTATTTTAATTATGGATTATGTGTATAAATGTGTAATGGATTAATGGAGTTATCACCATGTTGGATGAATTCTAGAGGTGGTTTGGGTTTTTGTGTAACAATTTTATTTTTTCACTATCTTTTGGGAATTTACATTTCATGTAATGGGATTACAAAAAATGTAATGTTCACCAGGATTGTGTCATGAGTTGAGTACACAACGTGAGAAGTTTAAATGTCCTTTCATGTTAAAAACCAAGTTCTTAATAAAAAGGCCATGAATTGTTTGGTGTATGGGGGATTCAAGGATTACATGACATCTAAAGGGGTTACAGGCCATACAAGTATGACATACCAAGATTTTGGAGTGGAATACAAGTGATTTTTATTCATTCTATGTGTAGCCTCATTGCACATGACCTAGAGATCGCCTCCAGTGATTTTGGGGACCTTCACTTCATCTAAGTTACTTCATTCACCAATTGATCTTTATTGCGGTTGGGTTTAATCTCTCTAAATGAGTAATCCTTTCTTCTTCTTCATTTCCTTTGATCGCAGTATCACTATTTCACTATGTTATCAGATATGTTGACCAATGCTGATGGTTCTTATGATTCCTTTATAAATCCATTAGGAGATTTCATTTTGGGGGTTGGTTCTTTATTTTTTGTGGTATGATGGGTGTGCGTTTTTTACGTATATTGTGTTCTTTACTCTTCATGGACCCTTTTGTTAAATTGAATCAATTATGATATGTGTAGATTGGTTCTATGGCCTCTGTTTTCATTATTTGTTCTTCCTTGCTACTGGATCATATTATGGGCATGTACGACCTGAGTTTTTAAGTTGGTGTTCAATATCTAGCATGTGTCGGTGAACTGAATTGCTCCGCTTTTTGATAAATACGTTTATAAATGAAATTACATGATTGAATGATTTGATTTCTATGTGTAGAAAATTTTTTTTGATTAAATATGGTTTTTCCCAACTTTTGATAATGAAAATGTGTTTCCAATGCATTGTGAAATGATTTTCAAAGCATGTTTTGATGAAAACTGTATGATAAATTGGTTTGGAAAATAGAGAACATGGGAATAATTGGGTACTTAGTTGGAAGGTGTAGTAACAATAATTATACACTATTGGGGGTTTCCTCATGGGGATTTCCTCTACTCCATAGCCTTGTTGTTCTAGGTACATGACAGGCTTACTGGGGGTTCAAATTATAGGGTGATCCTCTATATTATTGACTCAATTTATATGTCTAGTGGCTTGATGCACACATGATTTTCTTTGATAGGTATGATGGTCCTATATATCTTGACCTAGTGTGATCCTTGTTGTGATGTTACCTTTTCATTGGCTTGTACAATTTTAGTTATACTATAATGGACATGATATGATATGTGATGCATGATTTGGTTTTATTTGATATATCTTCTTTGATATATGTATATTAAATGCTTTGAAACTGATTTACCTTCTTTATTTGAAAATTTAGAAAATGAGGAAATTAAAATTTTTTCCATGATTTTGATGTAAACAACTACTAAACTATATATCATGGCTTGTTTTCTTTAAATATGATCATTCTTGGATTATCATATAGAGACTTTTTAGGGAACACCTGGGTGAGATCATATTAATCCTATTATCTCACACCCTATGCACCCCTTTGGTGGTGCATAGAACTTTTTATGTGCGTCATATAAGGAAAGAAATGGTTCCATAGTGAGGTGGTGATGTTTTCTATCAATTAGATTTTGGGTACCTTGTGGTGAGACGGCAGGGTATTTCCTATGCTATTTGATCGAGCTGTTAAAGTAAATATTTTATTTTTTTGATCCTTTTAGTTGGACATTCCTCTTGAAGAATTTTTTTTCTATATTTTCTATGGCATCTTTTCAGTTTTTCCTTATCTGTTATCAAATATATTTATCTATTCCATGTGTATATATTCCATGTTGTTACTTCTAGTTGGAAAAAATAATTCCCTCCATTTTTTGTTTCATGTTTGGGTTCAAGTCTCCAACCTATGGTAATTGATAACTCCCCTAAAGTACATGGATGATCTGGTTTAGTACTAGTAATAAGAGGGTATCTCAGTTATTTCATTACAAAATAGTATCAGGGGGAATTTTTTTTTCTCAATATTTATTATTTCGGGACGTTTGATAGACTAGAGATAGGATTATTTGGACTGGAGAGGTTGGTTGTAGTGAGTTCCTAGCCGACTCTTATCATGATGAGACTCATGTTACCATGGGATGTTGGGATGTGAGTCTCATGTTTTGAGTTCTTAGTGTTAATATTAGTTTCTTCTTATGGTTTTTCTATTTTAAACTGATTTTATTCCATGTATAATCATTTTCTCATTTTGGTGTGCAACAATATACCTCCTAGATGTATTCCACGAGTTCCACAAGAGATTTTAGTTAATGTTCCTCAATGGAATTCTCCCCTTTAATATAACTTTATAGAGGCTGTCATGTAATAACTTTTTTTCAACTATAATGTTCTACAACTTCATAACATAGCTGTAGAGGTACATCCATGTGTTATAGGTGACATTGATTGATCATGGGTGTTCTTGCATGATAATCCACATTCCTTTAATGGGATCAATAAGTTTAAAGAGGTATAGGATTGGATTGAAAAGATTGATCAAATCTTAGACTTCCTAGATACACTGAATAGTATCAAGGTGAAGCTCTTTGAATAAAAACTTGAGGGTCCCAAAAAGTGATAGAGGGATTCCATAGTACAGGGAGATATACTTGTGGAATTAAACTAGAAATGTTTCAAAACTGTCTTCTTCCTATAGTTTTTTCTAGAATCACAGATGATGGAAGAGTATTTGGAGTTCCTCTATTTGTAGTAGGGAGAGCTTTTTGTGTCATCATATATAAATTGGTTTTCTAAGCAAGTTCATTTTTCACCAGGGGTGGTAATGAATTACTAGATAAAAGATCAGAAGTACCTAAATGGTTTGTGATTGAACATCAGATCACGTGTATTTAGACTAAATCTTTCTACCAGTTCATTGATAATAAACATGGATCTGATGGCTAGTATGAATGTACATTTCAAGGTTGGTTATTTTTCACTTCTCTTCCACCTAGTGGTAGCTTCTGTGGCACATTATGGAAGAATATAAAGTGAAATGATCCTCACGGGATTTGTGGAGGTGCTTCTTGGTAACAGACCTCTTCGACACCTCTATTTGTTTCTATAAATATGCCTATGACTTTCTTCCAATGTGGAAAGGCTGGACACATATGGAGTTCTTTGTTCATCACTTGTAAATATGTGAAATATTTGTAGACGTTATGGTCATCTATAAAGAAGTTTCAGGCTATTTCAACTCTTTGATATGATTTGGGATCGTTAACTCCAAATGCTACTATGACACTATGAGATTCATAAAAGTCTATAGGGATCCAGACATAGGTCTCAGGAGTGAAACACCTTCATGATTTATATGTATTTTGAGTAGAGGTAGATTTCAGCCCAGCAATAGTGAGAGGTATTATCTTTTTTTATATTCAGTAGTAGTTTCTTTATTTGATACCAGTTCTTCTCACTCATGTATATCTATCAGCTTTATTGATAAGATTAAAAAAATAACAGAGCTCATGTTCTTTATTATGTATTTGGATGCACCTATTGGGGAGAAATAATATCATGAGTTTTAGTTTCCTTATTGTGTGCTATCGATAGATGATTCAAACTTAGTATAAAATTTTCATATTCTCAATTTTGATTTATTTGACATAACCATCGAGATGGATTGGCTTGTTTCTCATAATTATGAGGTTCATTCTCCATATCTTATTTCTTAAGATTGATGGAAGCTCATGAGTTTTGTATGGGGAGTGGTGTCTGAGGTCTGGTCATGCATGACCTTCCCACTCAGAGATCAGGAGTTTTTTTCTACAATTCTAGTTGTGATCAATTAATTTTCTAATATTTTCTATATTACTATTATTGTTTGGGATTTTCAAAAAAATTTCCTAGATTATTTCTATATTCATACTCCAGAGAGGGATTTAGAGTTTATGATTAACATGGTTCCAGGTGAACATACTATTTCAAAACCAACTTATCATGTGAAATCAATGGAGCAAAAAGAGTTCAATATTTTTTCGGATGATCTAGTGTAAAAGGGTTTGGTATGACCTAGTGTTTCACCTTGGGTATTCTCAATGATCTTTTCTAGGAAGTAAGACCGTTCAAATTGATTGTGTGTGGACTATTGGTAGTTGAAAAAAATAATAGTTAAGAATAAGTATCACTTCCCTAATGTGGATGATTTCTTTAATCTTTTAATGGGGAATATGGTATTCAAAGATTTATCTTTGGTGAGGTTATCATCAACTCGTAGATTAGGATTTTGATATACTGAAGATGTATTTATAGTGTTGGTATAACCATTTTGAATATCATTTTATGTTTTTTGGTTTGAATAATTCTTATTCAGTTTTTATGGATTTTACAAATCAGATATTCCATCAATGTCTAGACACTTTTATAGTAGTTTTCATCCATGATATTGTGGTTTATTATATATCTGATCATAAGCATGGGAACCATTTGAATCTAGTTTTTGAAGTCTTGATAATGGACCATTTTTATGGAAATATTTCAAAATGAACATTCTAGATTCAAGAAATGAAGTTACTAAGGTTTTTGATTTCTCAACATGGATTATCTTTTGATCCTCAGAGGGTGAATACTATTTTATATTTTTAATAACCATGGAATGTATTTGAGATTAATATCTTACTTTGTTTCTCTATATATTATCGATGTTTTGTTAAAGATTTCTTAAATCTGGATTCACCTTTGACTACTATGACTACGAAAGGGGTGAAATTAACATTGGACGCAAAGTGTTAGTCTTGTTTCAATGAGTTGAAATGGATTTTTACATTAGATCCTACTATAATATTACCTGAGAAATTTAAGGGGTATATAGTTTTATGTGATTCTTCTGGAACTGATTTGGGTTGTGTGTTCATGTAGGATGATAATGTGGTATCTTAAAACTATCATCATCTTTGAACACATGTAATGAATTACCCCACTCATGATTTATAGATTTTCATAGTTATTCATTAACTTCAATATTATTGACACTATATTTTTAGGGACATATTCACAGTCTCTTTAGACCATAAGAGTTTTAGCTATATATTTTCACAGAAGAAATTGAATATTATATTGATGTGGTGGGTATAAAACCATTAGATGTTTGAAATCAACATCACCTAAACCATGGGGAAGGGTAATTTTGTCTAAGATGATCTTAGTAGGAAAGTTCATTGAAAGTCGTTTGGGAATTGAAGGAATAATGGAACCTTATGGGTATTTTTTCTCAACTGTATCTGGATGCTCTTGAGGATGTTCTAGGTATGGCTATGACTAGTGTTAAATTATCATCATCACTCCATTTGTATATTCTATAGATTCAGTAGCATGATGATGAGATAAGAGGAATATGAGAAACCCTTTATTTTGTGGAGGCCATTTTTAGTTGGTCTCTCCCTACATTTGGTATTCTCATTTTTGGGGATTGGTTCGTTGTCCAACCATCAATGAGAAGCTCAATTTTGTTTGATTTTAATTTTTTTCATAGTTTATTCATCTAGAAACTGTGGGGATGTATTATGAAAAGAGAAAACATTTATGGTGGTTAGGTTGAAATATTGACACTGCTGATTATGTGTCACTTTACTAAAGATAAAGGTAAAGAATCTGAAACCTTATGGTTTTATCGATCAACATTCGGTGCTAGTTTAGAAATGGGATGAGGTATACATCGATTTTTTTCATGGATTACCATGGATTATATAAGGGAGGAATGAAGTATGGGTGGTGATTGATTGACTGAAAAAGTCATTTAATTTCATTCTAATCAAATACATAGAAAAATTTAAAGATCTGGGTAAGATTTTTGTGAATAAGACTATAAGGTTACATGGGTTTTCTTCTTCCATTGTTTCATAAAAGGATCTTAGGTTTTCTTCGAGGTTCTATAGGATTATCTAAGAGGATATCGGGACTCATGCCATACTGAGTATAACTTATTATCCAAAAATAGATGGTCATACATAGCATGATATTCAGATCCTGGAGGATATAATCCATTATTGTGTCTTAGATATTGATGGATCTTGGGATATTTTTTTGGACTGGTTATGTTTTATTAAAATAATAGTTATCCATCATCAATAAGAATGGATCTTTTAGAGGATTTATATGGTCACTCATGATGATCACCTCTTTGTTGGGTAGTGGTAGGTGAAGCTTCTTTGGTGTGACTGAGTTTGATTTTGGAGATGTTTGTGAGGATTTAGGATATGATTTAGCACAAGGTTAAAACATAGATTTGATAGAAAGAATAAATGGGCCAGTGAAATCATCCTTTGGATTTTTTTATAGGTGACTGGGTTTTCTTTAAAATTTCCCCTTGGACGGGTCACAGTCATCCTGAAAAACATAGAGAGTTGGATCTGAGATATGCTGGACCACTTGAGGTCACTAATAATCTTGGGTAAGTTATTTACCGGTTAACATTGTTGGTAGTTGAAAGGTATTCATGATGTTTTCCATATATCATTTCTCAGGAAATAATATCATGATTTATCCCACGTTTTGAGTTTGTAAGTGATAGAGTTAGAGATAGATGTTTCTATTGTGGAATAACCAGTAGAGATCATTGACTCTCAAGTGATTATCTTTCAAAGAAAACTAATTCAATTAGTCAGAGTGTTATGGTTTCATAGATCACATTCTTATGATATTTGGGAGTAAAATAGATTGATTAGGGAGTAGTGGACTCACCTATTTTCTGAACTTCATTCTTACACATGACTTCTTGTGGATGGAAAGACTTATAATTTTAATTTTGTAACATCTCGTTGTCATCCTTCCATTATTTACCTTATCTTTATTTGTTTTCATCTTTAATTGGGAATGACTTCAGACTCTTGAGGATGGAAGGAATTTTTTATAAAAATTATATAATGTTTAAGGTTATATTTTTTATTTGAATTAATAGAGTCTTAGTATAAATGTGTAGTGGCTTAATTGGGTTTTCCTTGAGTTTGGATAATGCACGAGGTGGTCTGGGTTTTCATGTATGAATCTAATGTTTTCACTGTCTACTGAAAATTAACACACCGTGTAATAAGAGTGCATAATATGTAATGGTCACCATGCTCATGTCATGAGATTAGTACTCATCATGAATGGTTTACACTCCATTTAAAGATTACATAGTGAGTAATGTTAAAAATTGGGTTTTAATAAAAATGAGATGGATTTTCTAGTGTATGTGATATTTGAGGATTAAAGGACATATAATTTGGTTACACTCGATATCATTTATTGAATGGGATTTTAGGGTTTTGTATGAGTGATTTGAATATTAATTCAATGCGAAACCTCCTTTATCTTCACCTAGATCTCTCCTCTAATGATTTTGGGGTCCTATTCTCTATTAAGATGAATTCTTCCAAGGATTGATCTCAATTGTGGTTTATTTTCATCTCTACAGGTGTTTAATAATTTTTTCTTCTTCATTTCCTTTGAACATGGTATTTTCGTTTCATCTCATTATCAGATATGTTGACTTGTGGTGATGGTTCTCTCGATTCCTTTATAGACTCGTTGTACGATATTGTTCTAAGGGATACTTTTTTTATTGGTTGTAATGTAGAAGGTGTGAATTATTAAGGTATGTTGTGATCTGTCATCCTCACCAACCCTTTAATTAAATTGAATCAATTCTTATATTCTTTTTTATGTTATAGGGCCTTCGTTGTTGTTATGTGTTCTTCATTGTTGGTGGATCCCATTGAGAGCATGTGAAACCTAAGATTTGACGTAGGTGGTTCCATATCTATCATGTTTTTTTTAACGACATTACTCTATTTTTTGATTAATTGGTTTGTAAATGAAACTCCATGATTGAGATGTTTGATTTGTGTGTGTGGAATTTTTTTTATTAATGATCCTTTACCCCTAATTTTGGTAAATGAAAAGGTGCTTTCAAATCATTTTGAAATTATTATGTGAAATTATTTTCAAAGCAAGGTTTGATTAAAATGGTTTGATGAATTGGTTTGGAAAATATAACACATTGGAATCCTTGAGTACTTAGGTGGATGGTGTTGTAATAATCATCATCCACATTCAAGGGGTTTTCTCATTTGGCTTTCCTATGATCCCTAGTATTATTTTATTAGGTACGTGTTATACCTGTTGGGGGGGTTCACATTCTATGGTGTTTCTATTCTCTCTAGACTCGATTCATAGGTATAGAGGCTTGATGAATGCATGATTGTCTATATTATGTACTAGTTCTTTAGCTATCCTGACCTAGTTTGATCCTTAGCATGATTTTACCTATGCTTTGGCTTGTACTATTTTTGTTTTACTTCCACAGATTTGGTATGATATAAAATACCTGATTTTTTTATTTTGACATGTCTACTATGATACATGTATATGAAATTGTTTGAAACTGATTTAACTGATTTATTTAAAAATGTGGAAAATGGGGGAATTAAATTGTTTTTTCATGATTTTGATGTAAAAACTGCTAAAATATATGTGATACCTTGTTTTCATTAAATTTTAGCATGATTGTATTATCATACAATGACTTGTTACGGAAAACCTAGGTGAAGTTCTACTAAACATGTTAGCTTACACCCTGTGAACCCCTTCAATGGTGTATATAACTTATTATCTCTTTTAATGCAAGGAAAATAAAGGCCCTTTAGTGAGGCATTAAGGATTTCTATTAGCTGGGTTTTTGGTAGCTTTTGGTGAGATTGTAGTGGATTTCCCATGATATAACATAGAATTATTGGAGTATCTATTTTAGTTTTTTCATTCTTTACAATTGGAATTGTCTCTTTTATATTATTTTTCGCTACCATTTTAGTTGTATCACATTCGTTGTTCCTTATCTATTATAGAATATATTTATCTCTCCCACCATTTTACTCTATTATGTGTATTTATGCCTTGTTTTTTATTTAGGTTGCATAAAATCCTTCTCACTAGTTTTTGTTTGATTCCTAGGTGCTAATAATTAGTCATGGTGATCGAGAATGCCCTTCGAGTATGTAGTGTATTGGGTCTACTTCCAGTATTGAGAGGGTATCTCGGTCAGTTTGATACATGAAAAATATATTTATAGATGAAAATATACGAGGAAATATTTATTCTCCAACAAATCAAAAAAATCTATATTTATGACTATTCTAAAAATTGAATTGAAAATGCAACACAACCAGATTGTAGACTTTCTGACATATATCAACAATATTCCACACAATGAAACGTATAGAAAATGTTGCATCAATATATGATGGCAAAGTGTTTTCATACCTATTAACTTTAGATCCATCAATGACACCAAATTTTTCACATTTTAAGAAAACCTTCAAGGTACTTTAATACCATGCAGGCATTGAAAAAAATTTATCTTTCCTTTCTTTTTTGATGTGTGTCAAGATAGAAGAAAATATGTTATGTTTCCTTTAATTATGAGAGATAACTCTAAATGCATTCTCATGGTCCTTAAGTCTAGCCTTGATTGTAATCCATATTTTTTATTTCCTTTTAAGTCTAACAATTTTCCTATTAGTCTATCACAAAATTGCCTCTCGATATTCATAAAGTTGATGTTAGGTTTTATGAAAAAACATTTCCAATAAGGGAGCTCGAATAAAATGGATCATTTCTTCCATGTTTTTTATGACCAGAACATCCTCTATTTCCAAAATGTGACATCTATTTTTTCACCTTATTGTAATATTCTTCAAATAACAATGGTTTTGGGGTATAATCCTACACTTTTAAACCATAAAATTCATGTACTTAATCTTTGATAAGGATTATACATTCAAAAAAATCCTTGATATCCCATATATAATATTTTTCTTCCATTTTTCATTTGATGATATGAAGTCCCATATTTGTAAATTAAAAAAGTTTTATTTCCTTTAACACAATATCCATATAACTTTCCATATACATAAAAACCATTTATAATAAACATTATCATAGTACGCAAAATAAAATAGCCTTTCTTGTATGTATCAAACAATGAAACATATGTATCCTATATAAATTTCAAATCATAAATCAACAATGATAGGTAAAAATGAATATCATTTATAGGCCATTTCAGTCTAAAAACCATCAAGATCATCCCCACATATTTCCTATTTATACATATCTGAGGGGACAAGTTTTTAGAAAACTAACAAAACAGGTCATGAATTTTGTTTTCTACTAAGACTTTGATGTGGATTCATTCTATATATTCAAAAACCTATTCTAATATTTATAAATTCACTTAAAAAATCAAGAAATTTGTGATAAAATCTTGTCCAGTGTGGTTAATCAGTCGGATGACGTCAATTTATAAGAGATATATTCTCATTTATATGCCATCTTAAACTATTTTCATCATTTGTATTGGAAAAGATATGCATTAAATGGGGAATTTTTGAAAGATACCATGATTCCTTATTATGAGGTTTGGTACATATTCTAGAGAATTAATCAGGGTTGTATTTTTCATCCATTTTATATCTTGATATCCCACTTTTAGGAAATTATAATAAACTTTCGTATTTATTCATATACAACACGTAGTTTTTAGGGAAATAATATGTAATTTTATACCCTAATCACATTAGACCTGATATTATTTCCCCACCCCCTCATAATTGGAATCTGGAAGATTATTTAATTCTAGAAGTATCTAATTTAATATTTAAAGCAATTTAATGAAACTCTTATCACTCCAACCATGTAATTATTTCATGTAAACTAATCTTAGAAGTGTTTATCACTCTATAGATTTAGTATAAATTAAGAAAAGTGGTTTCTCACCATCTCCATACTATTGTTCAATATTTGTTTTCAATGGTTTCAACACCTACATCAGGAATTAATTATTCCAAACTATTCTCTATTTGATGAAAAACATATTCAACGTCATTAGTTCTTTACTTGTTTTTTATTTCACCATGCTAGATCAAATGTGTAGAATTATAGTTAAAACCATATAAAATCAAATTTTATTTGATTTCTATATACCCTAATTTACTCATATTCAAACATTTCATGCATGGAAATAAAATCTTTTATTTTTTCAAAGTTTTTAAAAAAAAATCCCTAAATAAGACTATGAACCCCTATTTTATATTCATTAGTTTCTCTTCATTAAATTATATAACTATGATCCATTAATTAACTAAAAAATCAAAATATAAAAGATTTGTTTGTTAAAACATATAAAAATTTAAACATATATATATTAAAATATTATCAAAAAATATAAATATATATACACAAGTAATTTAAACATTTATATATTTTAAACAAATAATTTAAATCTAAAAACAGTTTAAAAATAAAAAACAAGTACTTCTAAAAAACAATCAAAAATAATTATACAGAAAAAAATTAATGATAGAAAAAAATTGAAGAAAGGAACCCATTTCAACCACAAACATATTATAATGATAAAAAATTTATAAATACAAAAAATTATAAATACAAATAGTTACAACCAAAAATAAATTACCATCACAAAAAAGTTATAATAAAAAAAATGTATTACATTGAAAAAAAATTATAGAAAAAATTATAATTTATATAATATTGAATAAAAAAATATTATTGGAAAAATGTAATTTATAACTATAAAATAATTAATTTATCATTAAAAAATAAAAAATAATATACAAAATTTTGATTTAAATAATCATAAATTTCATTGAACTCACTCAAAAGCGGTAGAAACAGGGAGAATAATTCAATATTTTGGACAAAAAATAATCACATATAAAAATAGATAATTTAAATATGAATGAATTTTTAAAAAAAATGATTTATATATTATAAAACATTAAAAATGTAAAATAAATTAGAAAAAAAATTATTCAATTGTCATTATAATGAAAAAACATTTTATAAATGAAACAAAAATTACTTCAACCACAAAAAAATATAATTATAAAAAATTTATAAATACAAATAATTATATATACAAATAGTTATAATGAAAAATGAATTATAGTGAAAAACATTTTATAGTCATTTAAATTTATAACATTAAAAAAATTTCACAAAATAATTTATAATTTATAATAAAATACATAAAAACAAATCACTTACTAAACCCAATTTATAACTAACGTATAATTAATTTATCTTCAAAACTAAAAAATGAACATACAAATTCTAGAGTTCAGTAATGAAAAATAGGTCAATAATTATAAATAACTCAATTGATGTTGGTAGCAATGGGGTGAAAACTGAAAGATTGAAGGGAAACATTTAAGAAAATTATATAGGAAAATAACTAATAAAAACCTTGAACCGTGGTTGTAGGTTGGACGAATTAGTGTTTATCTGGACTGAATAATGTCAAAAATCCGGAAATAAGGATAAAGGATTGAAGATTGGGTAGAAGAAATGTGAAAAAATTATTAATATCAACTAAAATAAAGATATAGGGTAATCAGGTGTCATCGAGTGTCATTGAGGGTAGAGAGAAAAGGGTATTAAAATCTTGACTTGAAAAAACAAGGGATTCATGTACTTGTGTTTTCTAAAAAACTTTTAGTATCAGTTTTATATAAAACTAGCATTAAAATAATTTTTATTACCTTTAATATCATTTTTGTATAAAATCAACATAAAATGAAATTAAAAATACATTTTAATTTCAGAATTCTAGAAAATCAATGTTAAAATCATCCCTTATTAATTTTAACACATGTTTCCAAAAAACTAAAGTGAAACAACCAACATAGAAGATTATTTTATTACTAGTTATGATAGGAAATTTGTTGATTTACCCAATGATATTCTTAACCTTAATATAGTGGGTGTTTATAACTTCATGGTAGTACTGGCTCAAACATCTCCTGTTACAAATAGTAACTTGAATCAGGTGGAACTCCCTTTTCATTCTAATAAATCAAAGTTTTAGTTGGTTATTTTACGAAACAAAGGCCTCTTAAATTTAGTGAATCTTTGAATCCTCTAATATCAGAATAATGGATTTACTCCACTAAGAATATATTATTATTCCTCCACTATACATAGAAATAGAATGTTATGTTGGATATTTATCGAATTAAGGGATAATCTAATAAATGATAGAAATTGGCCAAGAAAAAAATTACAAAGAGGTTATTGATTCCATGAAATGAGAATACATCAAGAAAATATATTTTAATAAATATTTTCCCAAAACACTGAATTTTAAAAAGTAGGGGAGTTTCTTATAAAAAATAAAAAAATATGAGTCTATCGGGGCATATGAGGAAAACTTCACATGGATTTCATCGTATGCCAATGGATTTTTCAACCACACCAAAAGTAAGGTGGACCTCTCCTTTAGAGGGTTAAAGATGATTCTATGAAAGGATGTAGTGATTCATGACTTCAATGACTATGAAGATATTGTTTTTTGTTCCCTAAATGTTGAGATGTATATTGGTGACTCTTTGTGGTCTAGTGGGATAGGATAAAAAAAATTTAAAACAGAGTTTTATTTCAGAGTATCAATAGATAAATATCATGGAGTAAAGTAAATACAACAACCAACATGACGAATGTCTTGGAAAAAATGTAACTCCCCAACCCCAGTAACCCAGATTTGGTGCATTATTACATAACATTGTCAAGATCATAAGGAAATCATGTCTCAAAATACCGATCGATTTAGTATTATTGGAAACAAGATTCATAAATAACTTCAACATTACAACATAAAAAGAAATAAGACACAAATATATTTCATTATAAACATCCAAGCCTCCTAGATTATGACTTCGGGTCCCTCGTAACTAACTTCTTCATATCCTGGGAAAATGAAACATTAGAAATGGGCGAGCTCAAACGCTCAGTAAGGGTTAGTAATACAGCGGAAAATGACTTAAATATTAAGCATGGTAAATAATTGAAACCGCATGCCTTTACCAATAATAAACATGAATACTTTTATGGAAAGAACATGATATGAGTAAATAATTATATAATAAAACAAAATAATTGGTATTCTACTAGTCAAATTACCACATGAACCATCAATACTATTTTCATAATGAGGGAATGTATAATGCCGGACATTCTGAATCATTTTTCAAGGCCTCAGCCAAGATTTCTAAAAATGATTAAGGCCTTGGCCTAAACCATAAATCAAATTGGGAAAGGGACTCATCCAATTCCATGTCTAGTTGTCTCATGAGACCTACCGATGCATCGAGGAGCTATAGCGGGCTCCACCTGTCACTTACTAAGTCTAATACATTCCACATATGAAAATGTTTAAACATATCATAAACATTATTATTAAAACTAGAATACGAAATGTCAATACTTTAACCATAAATCATGAATGTTATAAAAATAGAACATCCACATTCAAACATATCACAAAAACTTCAATATAATATGGATGTTTTGTATCATAATAAATCAACTCCAAATAAACTTAAAATCCATCAAAGGATATTGACATAGATGAAATCAAAACTCTTTTTAGAGAAATATCTCTTTCTACTTCGAAATAATTTAAGAGTCACATAATTATAAAATAAAACATTTACTTTGAAAATATTCTTATAATATTGTAGGGTAATCTTCGACGAGTTTATAAAAGTAGAAAATATCCGCACCCACCGTATAAGTTAAAAAGTGACACTCTTACCTTAATTTTGTCGAAAAGGATTAAAAGGACCTTGTTTGGAAAAGGATGGAAAGATTCCATTATAAAAATCTTATAAAAGTCAAACAATGGTATAAATGACATTAAACCATATTCTATAAAATAGTAAGAATTTTTTGAAATACATTTTTAAGAAACATGGATGTGGATGATAAAGAGGCCCCAGTAAATAATTACGTATAAACAACCTTGGATAATGAAGAGATTGTAAAATAAAGTATTACCTCGTACTTTTAATTGGTTGAGGGTAGTTTACCCTCCTATATAATGGTGAAATAATTTTTATTAAATTATACAAGAATCATATACATTAATATGGTATCATATATGATCTTTTAACATTACTTTGTTAATAATATCTTCGTATTATCGTCGTTTCGGGTGTTAACTTACTCATTTTATTTTATATGTTTTGTTACATAAGTTGTGTTTATTATGTATAGGTTGTATCTTATTCAGATATATAATGATATCAAGTACTTAAAAATTATTTTTAATCATCAAATGAGAATTAGACTTGAATGGATACGATGGGAAATGAATCTCATCGCGTTCGTGGAGACGGTAGTCCGTACATATGTATGGGAAACAATATCATTCTTTTGATTTTAAAATATTATATAATTGGATGGTATATCATCTATACAGAATTATTATCTTGTTATATTTATTATCTACATGAATTTCACATCATTATTATACACATCCAAATAATAATGTTTTGAATAACAATTACACCACTACATGATGACAGTAAGCCGTACGTACGCACGTATGGTGACATGTCATTCAAAGGATGGATAGAATAATGAATATGGTTGTACCATATTTATAATAACATCACATTATATATAAGATACTAGAATTATTTTTTTAGAACAGAAATATAAAATAAATAAGAAGTTGTAGAAGAAAGGAACATGAAAGAGGGTGGTGGAAACATTACCTCTTCTTTGGGTTCTTCCTTTTGATGTGATCAAAAGAGCTACATAAAATGGAATTATGATCAAAATAATGCATCTAGGTTTAATTTAGGGAAGTTGAGAGAATATTTGGGCAGGTTTTGGCCGATCCAAAAGGATTTTATGGTATGAATTTGAGAGAAGGGGGAGTTCCCTTTTATAAGAGTGGTGATGGGCACCTTAAGAAAAGGTAGAAATATTATTTTATAATAAATTTATATTTGATTTATAATGGCTCCAAAGTGGATTATTTAATTTTTAAGTTGATGAGGGGTCTAAAACCACCCAAACAATGGGTTTTAGATAGGTTTGGGTCACTATATTAACCTTATCTTTTAGTTTTAACTCCTAGTTAATTAGCTTCACATTTACCATGTCTCTTTGTATTTTTATATTATATAGTTAATAAAATTACAATAAACTTCCAAGAAACCCCCAAGTGGTAAATTAATGATACACCTATCATTATATAAGTATATTGGCCGATCCTTATATTTATAGGAATTTAATATAAATTAATAATATAATATTTGTTTTAAAAACTCTTTTATGTCAATTTTGACACTATTTGGTATTTGATTTTTGTGAGAATTATAACAGAATTATTACTTCAAAAAAACATAATTAAATCAATCCCAATATGTCATATTAACCTATAAAATTAGTTTAATTCATAAAAAGTCTCAAATTACATTAATTTTGATATTTATAATATCAATTATTTTAATATTTCTTTAATTAGGTAATTACTGCATCACCATTGTGTCATAAATAAATTAAATTATTTAATGTCTAAAAATTATAAATAAAATACCATTATGTAGGATATATTTTTATATTTCTAAATTATATTTATAATCGAATTTAACTTATGTATAAACCTATATTAAAAATGTTTTATTTAATAAACATTGATTTTAAATCTTTTAACTCTTCATTGAATTAAGTAATAATAAATGTCCTAATCTAATCCAAGTGGACCTAAATGATAATAGTTTATTCCTAAGGTTGTTTTTGGTTGAGATACACTTGTCCAATAGAATTAGTACATGTGTTAGGGTAATATTAATATCATTTTTACCATTAATTTTCTTATTTACTTTTAACCGTGGTAAATAAAAGTAAAAAGTTACTATTCACCAAAAATTATTTTTATCTTCTTGAATGACATTTTACTCCTTGATATTAACTATGTCTCGTTGATTTTATAAATTCCACTCACAGAAGTGGTAAAATTAAGTTTTATGTGAATTTCCAAATTCCCCTAGGAGGTGGGTAAAAGACGGTGAAAAGTACCATAAAATTATTATATATCTAAAATTATTCTAAACTAACTCCAATGAATTACATTGAATTTATATAGGTATTATTTATCCATTTGACCATAATTAAATTTAAATAAAATAAATAATTATTTAAATAAAAATTTGGTTTTAAACTATAACTCAGTGTTTTTCACTATTTATCAAAAATTGAATGTTTTCAGAAAAATACCAAAAATTCACCCTAAGATAATTTCGATATTCTAAATCCAAAAATTAAGTCCATTTTGAAAGATAAAATTTATAAAATTTCAAAAAGTGGGTATTAATATTCATGACAGCTAGTTTGATTGGTTGTGGTGTGTGTTAGAACTCGAGGTTGCGTACAACACACGCTACTGTATTATTCAAAGTGGAGCGTACTGTGGAACCTTGGGGTGTAACATTATCACCTCCTTCAAATAATTTCATCCTCGAAATTCCTATAATACTACCGCATGAAAAGACTTGGGTGGTTCTTCATCATGAGTTCCTCGGGTTTCCACGTTTCCTCTTCCATCTTATGGTTTCTCCATAGAACTTTTACCAGACGAGACGTTCAGTTTTTCGACACATGTTCTCTTGTATCAAGAATCCTGAAGGTCTCTTCGCAATAAGACAGATCAGGTTGCAGTTCTAATTTCTCATAGGTGAGTACATGCATCGGTTCAGACATGTATTTTCTCAACAGTGATATGTGGAACACATCGTGAACTTTAGAGAGATTTGGCAGCATTACCAAACGGTATGCTACATCCCCAATTCATTCTAGAATTTCAAAAGTTTTGATGTACCTTGGACTCAATTTACCCTTCTTGCCGAAACATATAACTCCCTTCCATGTAGATACCTTCACTAAAACATGATCTCATACCTAAAATTCCAAATCATTCCTTCGGTTATCGGCATAGCTCTTCTGCCTACTTTGAGCTGCTTTGATGTGGTTTTGGATTACCTTTACCTTTTCCATCGTTTCCTCCACCAATTCTGGGCCAACATGTTTCTTTCACCAACGTCATCCCAACAGGTTGATGTGTGACATCTCTTTCTATATAATGCTTCACATAGTGCGATCCGAATACTTTAATGGAAGATATTGTTATAGTAATATTCTACCAGAGAAAAATATTGATCCCACATACCTTGAATGTCAAGTGAGAAATATCTCAACATGTCTTCTAAGGTTTGAATAGTCTGTTCTGATTGTCCATCTGTTTGAGGGTGGTAGGCAGTGCTCAAACGAAGTTCAGTATCCAAGGCCTTATAAATAATTTTCCAGAACCTTGAAGTAAAATGGGGATCACGATTAGAAATAATCGATAGTGGTACTCCATGAAGTCTCACAACTTCATTAATATATAGTATTTCTAGGCGTTCGAGTGGTAAATCTTCCCTTATAGCAAGAAAATGTGCTGACATGGTAAGACGATCAACAATGACCCATATTGCATCGTTCTTTCTAGGAGTCTTTGGTAGTCCCATGATAAAGTCCATCGTAATATTATCCCATTTCCACTCAGGTATGGGAAGAGGTTGCATGACTCCTCCAGGCTGTTTCCTTCCAGCTTTCACTTATTTAAAAACCATACATCTTGACACAAAATCAGCAATATCCCTCTTCATGTTGTCCCACCAAAAATGTTCCTTCAAATCTCTATACATTTTGGTGCTCCCATGGGGTATAGAGAAATTGGAACTATGAGCATCATCCAACAACTCTATTTTTAGATCAGGTATATTGGGAACACAATGTATCTTCCAAAATTTCAAAATTCCATCTTCATACAGAAAGTCACTCAATATCCCATCATTCACACCTCTAATATTCTTTTGAAACTCTTCATCACTGGTATGAGAACTCTTTATCCTTTCTAGTAAAGATGGTTCAACAACCATTTGAAAAAGTATTGAGGTTTCACCTTCCATGGTGATTCCCATATCCATATTTACTAGATCCATGTATATAGGATCCTTTTCTACTCTCATCTTGTTCAAAACTCCATGATCCTTTCTACTCAAAGCATCTGCTACCTTATTTGTCTTCCCCAGGTTGTAGTGTATAGTGCTATCATAATCCTTGAGTAGTTCAAGCCATCTCCTTTGCCTCATGTTGAGTTCTTTCTGTGAGAAAATATACTCCAAACTCTTCTGATCGGTCAATATCTTATATTTTTCACCATAGAGATAATGTCTCCATATCTTCAAAGAAAATATTACAGCAGCTAACTCAAGATCATGAGTAGGGTATTTTTTCTCATTAATTTTCAGTTGTCTTGATGCATAGGAAATAACTCTATCATTCTACATAAGGAAAAAACAAAGTCCTTTATTCAATGCATCACTATAAATAACAAACCCATCATTTCCCAATGGTAGAGTCAAAATAGGAGCACTAACTAATATTCTCTTCAGTTCTTCAAAACATTCTTCACACTCTTTTTTCCAAACAAATTTAACCCCTTTATGTGTGAGCTTCATTAATGGGTTAGCCAATTGGGAAAAGTTCTGGATGAAACGCCAATAATAACCTGCTAAGTCAATAAAACTGCATACCTCAGTTATACTCATCGGTGTTGGATATTCTTGGATTGCTCTTGCCTTAGAAGGATCAACAAAGATTCCATCCTTAGAGACAATATGGCCAAGAAAAGAAATCTCCTGAAGCTATAATTCACACTTGCTAAACTTCCCATATAATTCATGTCTTCTAAGAGTCTTCAGGATAATGCACAAGTGATTTTCATGATCCTTGTAGCTTTTGGAGTGTACCAAGATATAATAAATAAATACCACGACAAAATCATCGATATATTCCTTGAAAACTCTATTCATTAGATCCATGAATACAGAGGGTGCATTAGTCAGCCCAAAAGGCATTACAGTAAACTCGTAATGCCTGTACCTGGTTCGAAATGTTGTCTTTGGAATGTCTTCCTTCTTCACACACAACTGATGGTATCCAGATCGAAGGTCAATATTTGAAAAGTATTGAGCTCCATGCAGTTGATCAAATAAATCATCAATTCAAGGTAGAGGATACTTGTTCTTTATTGTTATAGCATTGATCTCCCTGTAGTCATTGAACAACCTCATAGATCCATCTTTCTTCTTAACAAAAAGGACAGGGGATCCCCATGGAGAAACACTAGGTAGAATAAATCACTTATTTCTCAATTCCTCTAGTTGTTTATTTAGTTTATCTAACTCCACAGTGGACATTCTATAAGGGGTATTCGATGTGGGACTTGAACCAGGAATTAAATCAATGGAAAACTCAATTTCTCGTTCTGGAGGATGTTCAGGTAAATCTTTCAGAAACACATCTACATGTTCTTTCATAATAAGCACATCCTATATTTTAACATTCCTTTCCTCACCCACAGTCATTTCATTTTCTCCCTCCCCGATAATTGAATTTAGTTGAGCTACTGGGGGTGGATCTAGATAAGAATCAAGTGGTGAATATTCTGCTCTAAAGATAAGGTGTTCCTTATCATCATCATCAAAAATCATAACCTCCTTCTTGTTACAATAAATTTTCCCATCATGGTCCAAAATCCAATCCATACCGAGGATTATATCAAATTAAGTAATGGGTAAGATGATGAGATCAGTAGATTAAGAACATTTATTTTCCCTAATGGGAACGGATCCACATAACTTTGTAGCAATGATACTTCTATTAGGAGTTTTAAATGAAAACTCCCTTATTAAATCAAATTGGAAATATCTAATTTTTTTAGAAAACTGGGAGGATATGAAACAATGTGATGATCTAGAATCAAATAAAGCATTTTTCTAAACTTGAGGAAACCATTAAATTACTTGCCATCACCTCTTTTGGAGCTTCAACCTCAGCAGTAGTGATTGCATAAGCTTATCCTTGGTCCCTAGGCCTTTTTTGTGGTAAGATTCCATGAATCATATGAAATTCATTTGCATAATGTACCATATCCCTACAATTGTATCATTTAACATTTGTAGTGTCTTTCATTCCTTTACAATCACCAGCTATATGGCCTTTCTGTCCACACTTGTAGCATAATCTTTTTACTTTTTGATAGGAACCAGGGTGCTTCCTTCCGCAATTATCATAAGGTGGAAATTAAATTCTTCCCTTCTTCCATGTTTCCTTATTTCCTTTCCCAACGTTTTCAATAGATCTCTTCCTCTATTGCTTTGATTTAAAGTCATAAGAATTAGAGAATTATTTTCTATCTTGATAGCAAACAAGACAATATCTTCATATGACGAGAAGGATTGTGAGAGCAATGCTCGATGGAGAAACGGTTTTAACCCATCAAATAAATGATCAATTTTACTTCTTGGGTTATGTATATAATCTACAGCATACCTTGCTAACCATGTAAAGTTAGCCTCATACTTTGCGACATTCTCATCCTCCTTTTGTCTCAGACTCAGAAATTGCATTTCTATATCTTCTCGATGGTCACAAGGAAATTATTTTCCTAAAAATAGATATTTGAACTCCCTATATTCCATATTTGATACTTCATTATATTCTTTCATGTTTTGAATCAATGGGCACCATTGATCAACATCTCCAGTGAGGCGGTAAAATGCCATGATAACTTTTTCCCTTTCACTACTCCCCAAGGCATGGAATATTTTCTCTAAAGAATTTATCCATTGCTCATCTACTAAGGTATTTTTATGCCCATTTAATGTTGGTGGTTGTTGCCTCATGAAGCGGTCTAACATTGATCCTCCACTTTGTGGATCAGGGTGCTCCATATGGGTAAGGTTATTATTCATAACCTGAGTGAGTTGTCCCAGTATGGTGATTAACTGATCAGCACCAGTTGCATCACTAGCTCCACTATAATTAACTTAAGAAGGAGGGAAATCCCTAAATGGAGTGCGTGCATTGATACAGTTTCCATTTCTTCCACTAGGCTCCATTTCTAAACAATGGCATACACTATATTAGTTTATGAATCACAATACATAAATCCAAACTTGTAAAACACTTAACATAAATTGAACAGTTTATGGATGTAATCCATAATCATAAAAAATTTTCTTTGAGGAAGTATATACTCATAAAACCTTCATAATGGTTTGTAAATAAAATGAGAATTATCCTAAGCATATCCCCCAGGAGTGTCGTAACCAAGAGTGCAGCAAGACCCATTGTCATCCACCAGTTCCTGTTCGAGTCTAGATCAAAGCTGTGTTTTTGGGTTTTACCCCTAAGTACATCTGTGCCAGAGCCGCCTCTACCTGCTTGTATCTAGGTAGGGATGTATTTCTCAAAAAACTCACAAAATCTCTATAATACCAAAATTATAGAACGTTCTTATATACTAATACTCAAAGTCTATCTTAGGGCTATGTGCTATAATCAGAGTTTATCTAAATCTAGTTTCCAAGGTTTATACTAAACTTCCTCTGATACCAACTATAACACCCCGACCCTAGTTACCTAGAGTTGGTGCATTATTACATAACATTGGCATGATTATAAGGAAATCATATCTTGAATGACCGATCAGTTTAGTATTATTGGAAACAATATTCATACATAAGTTCAACTTTACAACTTAAAAATAAATAAAACACAAATATATTTCATTAGAAACATCCAAGCCTCCTATATTATGCCTGTTGTTCAGTCATAAATAACTTCTTCATATCCTGGGAAAATGAAACATAAGAAAGGGGTGTGATCAAACACTCAGTAAGGGTAAGTAATACAGTGGAAAATGACATAAATATTAAGTATGGTAAATAATTGAAACCACATGCCTTTACCAATAATAAACATGAATAATTTTATGGCAAGAATATGAACTGAGTAAATAATGCCATAATAAAACATAATCATGGGTATTCTACTAGTTGAATGACCACATGAACAATTAATATTATTTCCATAATGAGGGAATGTATAATGTCGTACATCCTGAAACATTTTTTTAAGGCCTCGACCAAGACATCTAAAAATGATTAAGGCCTCGGCCAAAGCCATAAATCAAATTGGGAATGGGCCTCATCCAATTCCACATCTAATTGTCTCTTGATACCTACTGATGCATCAAGGAGCGATAGCGGGCTCCACTCGTCACATACTAAGTCCAATACATTCCTCATATGAAAAGGTTTAAACATATGATAAACATTCGTATTAAAACTAGCATACCAAATGTCAATACTTAACCATAAATCATGAATGGTATAAAAATATCACATCCACAGTAAAACATATCACAAAACCTTCAATACAATATGGAAGTTTTGTACTATAATAAATAAAATCCAAATAAACTTAAAATCCATCAAAGGATGTTGACATAGATGAAATCAAAACTCTTTTTAGAAAATATATCTTTCTACTTAGAAATCATATAAGAGTCACATAATTATAAAATAAAAACATTTACATTGAAAGAATTATTATAATCTTGTAAGGTAATATTTGACAAGTTTATAATGGTAGAAAATAGCCGCACCCACCGTATAAGTTAAAAAGATTCATTCTTACCTTACTTTTTTTGAAAAGATTAAAAAGGACCTTGTTTGGAAAATGACGGAAAGATTCCTTTAAAAACATCTTATCAAATTCAAACAAGGGTATAAATGACTTTAACCCATATTCTGTAAAATAGTAAGAATGTTTTGAAATACATTTTTAAGAAACATGGATGTGGATGATAAAGAGATCCCAGTAGATAATTACGTATAAACAACCATGGATGATGAGGAGATTGTGAAATAAACCCTTAACTTGTACTTTTCTTTGGTTGAGGGTAGGATAACCTCCTGTATAATGGTAAAATAATTGTTTTTAAATTATACAAGAATCATATACATTAATATGATATCATATATGATCTTTTAACATTGCTTTGTTAATAATATCTTAGTATAATCATCGTTTCAGGTGTTAACTTACTCGTTTTATTTTATATGTTTTGTTACATAAGTAATGTTTGTTATGGATAGTTTTTATCTTTTTAATATACAGAATGATATCAAGTCCTTAAACATTATTTTTAATCATCAAATGATAATTAAACTTGAATGGATACGATGGAGAATGAATCTCATCGCGTTCGTGGAGACGGTAGTCTGTACGTACGCACGAGTAAAAATATCATTCATTTGATATTAAAATAATATATAATTGGATGGTATATCATATATAAAGAATCATTATCATGTTATATTTATTATTTACATGAATTACACATCATTATTAAACCCATCCAAATAATAATGTTTTGAATAACAATTTCACCACGATGTGGAGACGGTAAGTCGTTCATACACATGTATGGTGATATATAATTCAAAGGATGAATAGAATACTGAATATGGTTTTACCATATTTATAATAATATCAAATTATATAGAATATACTGGAGTTATTATTTTATAATGGAAATAACAGATAAAGAAGAAGTTGAAGAAGAAAGGAACTTGAAAGAGGGTGTTGAAAACATTACATCTTCTTCAGGTTCTTCCTTTTGATATGATCAAAAGGGATCCATAGGTTGGCTTTATGATCAAACTAAAGCCTCTATGTTGAAGTGAGGGAAGTTTATAGAATATTTGGTCTGGGTTTGGCTGAGACAATAGGCTTTTAAGGTATTAATTTGAGAGAAGGTGGAGTGCCCTTTTATAAGAGGGGTGAGGGGAACCTTTGGAAAAGCTAGAAATATTATTTTATAATAAATTCATATTCAGTTTCTAATGGATCTAAAGTAGATTATGTAAATTTTAATGTGGGAATGGGTTGAAAACCACCCAACCAATAGGTTTTAGATATGTTTGTTTCACTATATTAACCTTATCTTTTAGTTTAAACTCTTAGTTAATTAGTTTCACATTTACCATGTCTCTTTGTATTTTTATAATATATAGTTAATAAACTTACTATAAACTTCTAAGAGACCCCCAAGTGGTAAATTAATGATACACCTATCATTATATAAGTCTATTGGATGAACCTTATATATTTAGGAATTGAATATCAATTAATAATATAATATTTGTTTTAAAAACTCTTTTATGTCAATTTTGACAATATTTGGTATTTGATTTTTTTGAAAATCATAACAGCATGATTACTTCAAAAAAAACATCAAATCAATCTTAATATGTCATATTAACCTATAAAATAATTTTAATTCATAAAAAGTCTCAAATTACATTTATTTAGATATTTATAATATCAATTATTTTAATATTTCATTAATTAGGTAATTACTGCATCGCCATTGTGTTAAAAATAAATTAAATTATGTAATTTCTAAAAATTATATATAAAATATAATTATGTAGGAAATATTTGAATCTTTCTAATGAATATTTATAATCGAATATATCTTATGTATAACCCTATATTAAAAATGTTTTAGTTAATAAACATTCATTTTAACTCTTTTAACTCTTCTTTGAATTAAATAGTAATAAATGTCCTAATATAATCCAAGTCGACATAAATGGTAATATTTTATTCATAAAGTTGTTTTTGGTTGAGATAAACTTGTCCAATATAATTAGGACATGTGTTAATGTAATATTAATATCATTTTTACCCTTAATTACCCTATTTACTTTTAACCGTGGTAAATAAAAGTAAAATGTTACTATTCACCAAAAATTATTTTTATCTTATTGAAACACATTTTACTCCTTGATATTAACCATTTCTCTCGGATTTTCGAAATTACACTCACAGAAGCGGTAAAATTAAGTTTTATGTTAAGTTCCAAATTCACCTAGGAGGTGGGTAAAAGACGGTGAAAAGTTCCATAAAATTTTTATATATCTAAAATTATTCTAAACTAACTCCAATGAATTAAATTTAACTTATATATGTATTATGTATCCATTTTTACCTTATTTAAAATTAAATTAAATAAATAATTATTTAAATAAAAAATTGGTTTTAAACTATAACTCAGTGTTTTTTCACTATTCATCAAAAATTGAATGTTTTCAGAAAAATACCAAAAATTCTCCCTAAGCTAATTTCGATATTCCGAATCCAAAAATGAAGTCCATTTTGAAAGATAAAATTTATAAAATTTCAAAAAGTGGTTATTTCTATTCATAACGGCTAGTTTGATTGGATGTGGTGTGTGTTAGAACTCGAGGTTGCATACAACACACGCTACTGTATTATTTAAAGAGAAGCGTACCGTGGAAGCTTGGGGTGTTACAAAAAAACCCAAGAAACTATCTCATGGGAAAAAATATGTTTTAAATTTTGAAAAGTGGGGCATAATGATAATCAGTATTGAAGGTAAATGAAGAAACCTACTAATGTGGAAGAAGAAAATATGTTTCAGATCAATACAAAGCCTACGATGCAGTGTTTCAAATACAAATAAAATTTCTATTTTTCAGTCTAATTCTTCAATCCAAGGGTATTTAGAGATTATCAATGCAATAACATCCAATTCTTAGAGATAAAGCAAGGGCGTGTGTTATCACTACTACTGAGGTGGATCCCAATAATCATTTGGTGGTATGTATGATGGTTATTCATTCAAGAATAGTCAACTTACTTTTGGATTCCGGTTCTACACATAATTTCATATATTTCAAGATTATTATAATTATTTAAAAATCACCTAAAATTATGGGGTTTGAGCTATCTATTAGAGCATAAAGTGGTACAATTCTTGTATACTAAGAATATAATTCCTCACTATTCACTGTTTGCAGACAGAATCTCTTAGAAAATACCATCTTACTTCCTTTAGTAGAGTTTGATGCTATATTTGGAATGGATTGTATATCCTTCTATAAGACCAATACTAACTTTCGAGAGAGGTATATCACTCTTTATGTCCCAAGTCATCCACTGAGTGTTTACAAGTTCAATGAGGATAATGAATCTCCCCGAGAACCTTCTATTCATGTATGGATATTGTTACCTTTTTAGAAAGCATATCTATACCAAATTATTTATATAAATGATAGAATCATGTTTGAAGAAATTTCCATTTTGAGGGATTATAATGATGTTTTTCCTAAATAGTTTATTGGTCTTCCTACTAATTGAGAGGCTGAGTTCTCAATTAAATATAAAATTGGATCTTTTACTGTCACATACATAGCTTATTTTAAATGTATTTTTATTTTACTTTCCATTAATGCTTTTTTTTGGGGGGTTTCTAAAGTTTTTATGGGGAATAGGTGAGTTTTCATGAATTGGGCCAAACCGTGAGCCCAATTCCAGATTTAAAAATAAATATTGTTTCTTTTATAACTTATTCATTTCTTAATATTTTTCACTCATTCCAAATCCTAAATGTCCTCCCCTAATATATTAACACCAAAATTAAAATTTGGAGCCTTTGGAAATCCATAACCAAGGTGTATATGGGTTTTTATTTAAGGGATTGGGCCTGCCCGAAAGCCCAATTCCAGTTTTAAAAATAAAATTTTATTAGTTATAACTTATTCATTTTTATGGGGTTTTCGGTGATTCCAAGCCCCAAACACGCCCCTTGAACCCATATGCGCGTCCAATATCCTCCCACACTCGTTTCAGCTCATTTTAATCACGGTTTAGGTCGAATGTTCTTAAGAACTCAAATTTCGGGAAGATTTATAAAGGTACTTTGTTTCCTTTATAACTCCTTCGATTCTTACTCTTTTTCCCCCATTCAAATTCCTAAATGATCTAACTATTCTTGTTCGAACCGACCTTGAAGGTTTGAGAATTTTTGAAATCATATACTGGTGTTTTGGGGGGCTATTTCTACATGATATTTTAAGTAAGTTGTTCTCCTCCTTTCTTCTTTCAATTTGTTTAGGGTTACATCCAATTTAGTTAGGGTTTCTTCCATTATAATTGCGGTTCCTAATGTCCAGGAAGTAGGGATTAAAATTTAAGGTTTTATATTGTGTTTTATGGTCTGAAATTCTGGTTTTAGGTCTGGTTTAGCTTTCTTGAGGTGCGGTGGTGGTGCGTTTGAGTTTTCGCACAAAGGATTCAAGGGTTTCCTTGGTTTTGGTAGGTGATTCCATTGTGTATGAAATCTTTGTGAATTGGCTACTGTTTTTATGGTATTTTCATGCTTATTAAATTTTATTATTTCTGAAAAATATAGTTTTAGTGGTGTTTGTATTTAAAATGAATCCTAAAGGCCAATTTCATGTGAAATTGGGGGTTTTTCATAGAAATGTATTATTAGTTTAATTGAGGCTACCATATAAGTAACTAGTTGATTTTATTGAAGTATAATAGGGATAAAAATACTATTTTTAATGATTTTCCCTTGTGTTTGTTGCTGAAAAATCTGTTTTTAATGGTGTTTGTGAACCACATGAAATTCTAAGAGTTGTGTTGTATAAAAATGGAGACTTTGCAATGATGTCGTTTCTTGAACCATATAGGGTTGCCCTAAAAATGATTTTGTGTTTTCACTGAAATGTAGTGGGATCTCCTTTATGTTTTTGAAACTTAAATATGTGCACATAGTATGAAAGTGAGGTTTATAAGGTGTTTTGTGTCTGAAACACTACGAGATTTTGAGGAATTGTTTTATGAAAAATCTAAGTGTTTTGTTGCGTGTTTTAAGTGGTATAAAATGTGATAGCTACTGTATTGGTTGTGATTGACCAGTAATGGTGTTTTATATGAAAATTTATTTATGTTGCATGCTGAAATTGATTGAGCACAAAAGGGGAAGCCCGGGTACCTAGGTGGGGCGGATTTGTACTAGTACGGCTAGTGGACCAGATGGGTTTTGTCCCTGTTTCACTTAGCATTTGGATAACGACAACTCTAACTAAACTATGTGGATGATTATTGGGGACCACTAGGTTATGGGTGTGTTCCCTACTAGTGGCTCGTGCACGAGAAATGATTTTGCTATGGTTACTTTACACCGAGGTACGAGGTACATAGGGCCCAAGACAACCTAGTGCCTAGGGGTGTTCCCAATGTTGTTGCTCATTGGATTTGTAGTATCTACCCATGTCTTAGGGTGTGTTTGGAAGTAAATTACAGTATCTAACATTTCTATTTTAATGTTTTAGTATTCTAAAAATTTTGGATTGAAAACTATTTTCAATTAGAGGTTTCATTTCTTGAAATTTGAACACTACTTTTCCTTGCGTTTGAAAACTGCTTGCTTTTTCATATTTTATTTCTTACTCTTTGGAATCATTGGGTGGTATCCTACTGGGCTTAGGCTCACACCCTACTTACACCCCTTGTGTGTAAGTAGACTTGGTTATGTTCGATTCAGGTAAAGGAAAGGCTAAGGGTGATGGCGGTTCATGGTGTTAGTTCCCATTCTTGGTGAGGAGTTGTGGAGATAGCTTGGGGGCGATGACCCCTAGTCGTGTGGAGTCCTTGGGGATGCCTTAATTCTATAATTATTTTTATTTGGACCACTTGTATAATCTTTAAACAAATTTACTCAGTTTTGGTTTTCACTTAAGTCTTGTTTGGCTCAAAAATTTCATATTTATATTATGGATTGTTTTTAATGTTTTATGCTTTCATACTCGGGTAAATCGTTCCCAAACCTATATTAATGATACCCGGGCACTTGTGACAGCCCGTGGGGATAGGGAATGCCCTTCGGGTCATGTCACGGGCTGGGTTTGGTGCCGGTTTTGGCGGTGACCAGATTCGGTTCGTGACAAAATGGTATCAAAGGAGGTTCGCTCCATGGGTCATGTTATTTGGGGAAGAGTCAGCATAGTCTGGAGCTAGGATTTTTGGGACTTGAAATTTCAGTCATGGGTAGTGTTCCTGGCCAGCACACCGCATGAAGGGATTCAAGTCACCATGGGAAGTATGGATTTATCTGAGTCCTTTGGTTTTCTTAGTTTAATGATGACTATGGGAAATGAAAAGAGAGTTGGGAGAATAATCTCAGTGAGCTCGCAGGGCCTGGAAAGCCATGTGGAGCCATGGATATTTCCCTAGAATACTCTCTATGACGGTGAAGTGATTGGAATATGGCTGCCAACCATATGTCCAAGTCACCCACCGAAACTAGTTTCCTCTTGCATTGTTTTGTGCTTTAGTTTTGAAATCTTAGCACTTTGGTTTTAAGGTGACTTGGTTTTATGAAGTGTAACGTTTTTATGAAATGATTTTCAAATAAAGAGGGAATGGTTAGGTTTATGAAATGGCGGAACTGAATTTTCAGAATTGTTTTGAAATGTAAAATGGTGCGCTTACACCTCTTTGAAAGCAGGAACTATATTGAATTTGGTTTTGAAAAGCATTTCCAATAGAGTTTTCTAAACAATTAGAGTGTGTTTTAATGGGATGATATGTTTCGAAATTGACGTGAATAACCTGAAAGTTAGTTCTTTTTTAAATGGTTGTGTCCTTATGAAATGTTTTGTAAGATGTGAATTGGGATTTCGTTCTCATTGTTAGCAGTTTTAAGAAAAAGGTTGGGTTGGTTGACCATTTTGTTTTTGAAAAGTGGAAGGAAGTTTTGTTTTACCCTTTGGTATTTCCATGAGTGACCACATGCGTGGGGTTATATGGGATGATGGATGGTTGATGGCACGACTGGATGAGTGTTGAGATGGATATGAGGAGGGTGCCCGATGTGGCACAAAAACATGCATGTGTGAGGCCCATGGGGTACCATTGGTGGATACGCTTACTGCTAAACCGTTTGTTTTAGAAAAAATTGGTTTTAAAGAAAAAAATGATGTCTTGATGAATAGTTTTGAATGGTTTGTATTATGGGTTTTTGAAAATGATGATGTTGTGGGATGTTTTGATTTCAAGAACCCCTTCTGTTTGAACTGTGTTTTGGGTTTGTGTTTGGTCGGTAAGCTGTGTTGTGGGGACGGTTAGTGGTCTCTTTTGAAAAAAAAATTGGGATGTCTTTACGGTGGTTCCCTTCATGTGTTTGGATCTGGTTTGTGGCATGTTTTGACCAATAGACCAGCATGGTTGGGTCCTTGGGTTCTCTCATTGGATAAGGTACGCCCCCATTAAGGGTTAATGCACAACTTAAGTGCAACCCGTTTTTTTCGCAATTGGAAAATCCTCCAGTTGATCAATATAAAGAATATTTTATCGAACATTTCTTTTATTGAGTCTACACCCATTCATTTCACTGATTTTTGGATCCTCTTGTAGTGGGATAGTGCTTGTGGAAGGTTTAAAGAGACCTTAGTTTCTTAAGTTTCCTGATTCATCAAAGGTGGGAGTGTTCTTTCATTGTTAGTACAGATGAGTGTCTTGATGGTGTCTAAGAGGGACTCTGGGTTCTTTATAGTTTCTTTGAAGAAAGAGTTATTATTAAAAAACCAATTTTGAGATTTAGGTCATGATATGATATTGTGTCCACTTTTTGGACTTATCTGTTGTTTAGGGACTTTGAATATGGTCCCGTTCCATGTATTGTTTCTATCAATCGTCAGGGTCATGTTCGGTGACGCATTGTGATGTTGTGTGCTCTTTTGACCATAAAGGTGAAGGTCACACAATCCTTTAAGGTTCTATGTTATGTTGGGATTGTGTCTCCCTTGGGAAAAACATCAAATCCTCTATCTTAGAGGAAGGTGTTTATATGTGTCTTTCCCTTCTATTGTTTCTCACCCAAAGAAACAAGGTGCGATGTGTGTGCATCTTATGATCCCTTGTTTCAATGAAATTTCTGGTTTTGGTAAAGTGGGTTATGAAGTGTGTTATGTCTTGATGAACCCATCGGGGTATGAGGTGTAGTTGTTTGTGGAACCAAAAGAAGAAGTTCCACATAGGGGTTTCAACAGCCTAACTATGTGGCCGAAGATGCTTCAATATTTTGAGCTCCAGCCATAGGTCCCGGAGAGAAGCTGGCGCGTAGTCAGGGGAAACACCAGTGTTGTTTAAACACTTGTACAAAGTCCTATCCTCAGTATGAAAGATAGGAACAGTTTAAACCTATGGTTTCATCATCTTCCTTCTGTTGTTCTCGTTCGGTGGAAATAGGTAGAGGGCCTTGTACCCATGTCATCGCCTAATGTCTTTCCCTCCCCCGTTGGTTTCCATTGAGTCATTGGAGAATGGTTGGAAATTTGGCTAGAAATTTTGAGCACACATTTTGTGCACGATTAGTAGTGACAATGTTCTAGGAATCCACGTGGAGAGAATTATCAGCATAGTTAGTGCACGGTTTCCCAAACCGTGTGGACTGACCCTGTACCCTTCCCAAATCTTAAAAAAACGGGTCTTTCTTTGTCGGCCCATGCCGGCCAGCTAAGATGGTTGGTTCTTGTGGTGGGAAGACCCACTGTGGGTATCATGTATATTATTTTGTAAATTTCTAATTTATGTATACCCCTTGTACTAGGGAGTCTGTTTGGGCCTCCCCCTATTAGTGTCTTGATTCTGTCTCAAAAAAAATTAATTAAGTTGTCTCTTATGGTGGGGAGCCCATTTGTGTCTCTTCATACGAGTAACTCATATTTTTCCTTGGTTTTGTATGGGAAGTAGGTATTATCATTTGGAGATATCTAACTACCTACATCTTTATTTGGTAAAAATTGATATTGGAGAGTGACCAATGGTTTAGTTATAGTAGGGAAAGTGTAACCATGTTCGATGTTGTCGTTTATTTGGGTAAATTGATTGAGTGTTGTTCAGATTGTGTTAGAGGAGTTTTCATTTGGGATAAATCTTGAATGTGATTTATTCGTTCAGGAAAGTGGTGTAAGTCAGGTTTGTGAGAGTATTCCTTCCTTCATTGATCACTGGAGGTTTTATGGCCTTTGGGGGAGAAACCTGGCAAGAGAGTACCACTTGGTTTCTCAGTTGGGTTTAGTTGTTGCTTTGGCCTTACTGTGACTTTCCGGGGCGGAAAGTTTTTATGGTGGGGAGAATTGTCACATATATAGCTTATTTTAAATGTATTTTTATTTTACTTTCCATTAATGCTTTGTTTTGGGGGGTTTCTAAAGTTTTTATGGGGAATAGGTGAGTTTTCATGAATTGGGCCAAACCGTGAGCCCCATTCCAGATTTAAAAATAAATTTTGTTTCTTTTATAACTTATTCATTTTTTAATAGTTTTCACTCATTCCAACTCCTAAATGTCCTCCCCTAATATATTAACACCAAAATTAAAATTTGGAGCCTTTGGAAATCCATAACCAAGGTGTGTATGGGTTTTTATTTAAGGGATTGGGCCTGCCCGAAAGCCCAATTCCAGTTTTAAAAATAAAATTTTATTAGTTAATAACATATTCATTTTTAAGGGGTTTTCTGTGATTCCAAGCCCCAAACACGCCCCTTGAACCCAGACGCGCGTCCAATATCCTCCCACACTCGTTTCAGCTCATTTTAATCGCGGTTTAGGTCGAAAGTTCTTAAGAACTCAAATTTCGGGCAGATTTATAAAGGTAATTTGTTTCCTTTATAACTCCTTCGATTCTTACTCTTTTTCCCCCTATTCAAATTCCTAAATGATCTAACAATTCTTGTTCGAACCGACCTTGAAGGTTTGAGTATTTGTGAAATCAGATACTGGTATTTTGGGGGGCGATTTCTACAAGATATTTTAAGTAAGTTGTTCTCCTCCTTTCTTCTTTCAATTTGTTTAGGGTTACATCCAATTTAGTTAGGGTTTCTTCCATTATAATTGCGGTTCCTAATGTCCAGGATGTAGGGTTTAAAATTTAAGGTTTTATATTGTGTTTTATGGTCTGAAATTCTGGTTTTAGGTCTGGTTTATCTTTCTTGAGGTGCGGCGGTGGTGCGTTTGAGTTTTCGCACAAAGGATTCAAGGGTTTCCTTGGTTTTGGTAGGTGATTCCATTGTGTATGAAATCTTTGTGAATTGGCTACTGTTTTTATGGTATTTTCATTCTTATTAAATTTTGTTATTTCTGAAAAATATAGTTTTAGTGGTGTTTGTATTTAAAATGAATCCTAAAGGCCAATTTCATTTGAAATTGGGGGTTTTTCATAGAAATGTATTATTAGTTTAATTGAGGCTACCATATAAGTAACTAGTTGATTTTATTGAAGTATAATAGGGATAAAAATACTGTTTTTAATGATTTCCCCTTGTGTTTGTTGCTGAAAAATCTGTTTTTAATGGTGTTTGTGAACCACATGAAATTCTAAGAGTTGTGTTGTGTAAAAATGGAGACTTTGCAATGATGTCGTTTCTTGAACCATATAGGGTTGCCCTAAAAATTATTTTGTGTTTTCACTGAAATGTAGTGGGATCTCCTTTATGTTTTGGAAACTTAAATATGTGCACATAGTATGCAAGTGAGGTTTATAAGGTGTTTTGTGTCTGAAACACTACGAGATTTTGAGGAATTGTTTTATGAAAAATCTAAGTGTTTTGTTGCGTGTTTTAAGTGGTATAAAATGTGATAGCTACTGTATTGGTTGTGACTGACCAGTAATGGTGTTTTATATGAAAATTTATTTATGTTGCATGCTGAAATTGATTGAGCACAAAAGGGGAAGCCCGGGTACCTAGGTTGGGCGGATTTGTACTAGTACGGCTAGTGGACCGGATGGGTTTTGTCCCTGTTTCACTTATCATTTGGATAACGACAACTCTAACTAAACTATGTGGATGATTATTGGGGACCACTAGGTTATGGGTGTGTTCCCTACTAGTGGATCGTGAAGGAGAAATGATTTTGCTATGGTTACTTTACACCGAGGTACGAGGTACATAGGGCCCAAGACAACCTAGTGCCTATGGGTGTTCCCAATGTTGTTGCTCATTGGATTTGTAGTATCTACCCATGTCTTAGGGTGTGTTTGGAAGTAAATTACAGTATCTAACATTTCTATTTTAATTTGTTAGTATTCTAAAAATTTTGGATTGAAAACTATTTTCAATTAGAGGTTTCATTTCATGAAATTTGAACACTACTTTTCCTTGCGTTTGAAAACTGCTTGCTTTTTCATATTTTATTTCTTACTCTTTGGAATCATTGGGTGGTATCCTACTGGGCTTAGGCTCACACCCTACTTACACCCCTTGTGTGTAAGTGGACTTGGTTATGTTTGATTCAGGTAAAGGAAAGGCTAAGGGTGATGGCGGTTCATGGTGTTAGTTCCCATTCTTGGTGCGGAGTTGTGGAGATAGCTTGGGGGCGATGACCCCTAGTCGTGTGGAGTCCTTGGGGCTGTCTTAATGCTATAATTATTTTTATTTGGACCACTTGTATAATCTTTAAACCAATGTACTCAGTTTTGGTTTTCACTTAAGTCTTGTTTGGCTCAAAAATTTCAGATTTATATTATGGATTGTTTTTTATGTTTTATGCTTTCATACTCGGGTAAATCGTTCCCAAACCTATATTAATGATACCCGGGCACTTGTGCCAGCCCGTGGGGATAGGGAACGCCCTTCGGGTCATGTCACGGGCTGGGTTTGGTGCCGGTTTTGGCGGTGACCAGATTCGGTTCGTGACATTTACCATATTAAATATTACTTAAAAAATGGCTATTATTGAGTCCATGGAGCTAAAAAATTGGTTACAATAGAATATATAAAAGGGTTTTATATTTCTGAGTTCCACACCATGGGGAGTCCCTATCCTCTTCTTCAAGAAGAAGGATTTGTCATTTCATATCTTCATTGATTATCATGAACTTGATAAAAACACTATAAATCATTATTATCCCTTACAATGAATAGATGAATTGTTTGATCAACTACATGGGCCCTAATATTTATCAAAGGTGGACCTTCACTATGGATATTGTAACGCCCTAACCCCATTTACCCAGAGTCATTGCATTCATTTAATACATTGGAATTATTACAAGGAATCAAGTCCCGAAGGACCGACCAGTTTAGTAGTCTTGGAAAATTTATTATATACATGATGTTTAACATTACAACTTGAAAAGAAAAACAACAGTAATTTATTCCATTAGAAATGTCCAAGCCTCCTAGATTATTCCTGCAAGTCACTCATAACTAACTTCTTCATATCTTGGAAAAATAAAACATAAGAATGGGGTGAGCTCAGATGCTCAGTAAGGGTAAATAATTTAGTGGAAGCTATTAACTTTTAAGGCAAGATGTGTAATAAAAACAACATCCTTTCAAGAATAAACATGTACATAATATGGAAAAAATAAATCAAACATTACCATATAAACATGCACATGGATATTCTACTAGTTGAATAATCACTTATAATAACTAATTTCATAATGAGGGAATGTATAGTACCATACATTAATTTCTATGTCAAGGCCTCGTGCCAGGACCTAGGGGATAACTGTAACCGGAACCCAAGCCAGAGAGCCTCTGTAATTGGACTCCAACCCGGAGAGTATCTATAACCGGACTCCAACTCACAGATCCTCTCTAACCGTACTCCAACCCGGAGAGACTCTATAACCGGACTCCAACCTAGAGGGTCTGTTGTAACTGTACCTCAGCCCAGAGGGCTTACTTCTACGGGTCCCCAACCTAGAACATACTATTCCAATACATTAATCTTAAGAAAAGGTTGAAATAGAACATAAACATTTATATTAAAACTATCATATGAAATTTCAATACATTAACCATAAACTATGAATGGAAAAAAAATCATCCATAGTCAAACATATCGAAAAACCTTAAATAAAATATGGAATATTTGTATCATAATAAATCAACTTCAAACAAGTTTAATATTTATCAAAGGATGTTGACATAGATGAAATCAAAAATATTTGAGAAAAATATCTCTTTATATTTTGAAATCATTTAAGAGTCACAATATTTAGAAAGTAAGACATTTAGAGACATTTTTCAATCAAAATTTCCCATACCACTTTGAAACTTCTGAAAGGAATTAACATTTTATAAACATTCCTATCCGTATAAATAAATCCTTAAAACCATTTTGAAAGTATTGCCATTAATGACAAAAGTTTAGAAGAATAAATCATTAAAATATTTAAAATGATGTTTTAGTAAAAGTGTCCCTTAAAAAATATATCTTTGACAACTCTTTTATGAAACATGGACATGGATAATAAATATTTCCCAATAAAAACATACCCACAAACAATCTCAAATAATAATGAGATTGAATAATTAACACTTACCTTGCACTTTCCTTTGGTCGAGGGTACGTTTAACCTCCTTTATAATGACCATTGTATGTCATTATATCATACCATAACCATATTCATATTTATTATATCATACATGATTCATTTATGACTTTATACTACCCATTCAATAATGATTTTCTTGTTGAATTAACATTTCGGGTAACAATCGCTTTCTTTATTGTACGTATTTTAACTTTCTATTCTTGATCATATCATTTAAATAATGATTTAAATACTTACATAATATAATCCTTGATTTATATATAATATATATGTGGAATATAAATATTTATAATAGATAGATATATTAAATGAAAAACACCGTTTATGGAGACGGTATGTCGTACGTACGCATAAACATTGTTTCTGATTTCATATCATTTTATACAGAAGTAAGTGAATAAGATATATGCAAGTACATAAATATATACATATATATATCTAGTATCATTATTATGTCATATATTACATACTTATTAGTAATATATATTTTTATAATTGTCGATGAATGGTGAATGTGGAAATGAATCTCATCGCATCGTGGAGACAGTAATCCATACGTACGCACGAATGACAATATCATTTCTTTAAAGGTGTGGAATTGGATGGTATATTAATTTTATAGAGATATTAGAATTTTATTTTTATTTTTTATATACATATTACTCATCATTATATGCATCCAAATAATATAGTTTTGAATAACAAATTACACCACGGCGTGGAGACGTTAAGTCGTATGTACGGACGCATGGTGACATTATCATTCATAGGACAAATAGAATAATGAATATGGTTATGAAATATTTATAATAAAATCATAGTATATATAAGGTACTGTAGTTATAATTTTGGTATGGTTATAACAAAGAAAGAGTAAGTGCAAGAAGAAAATAACTTGAAAGAGGGTGGTGAAATCATTACCTCTTCTTCAGGTTCTTCCTTTTTATTTGTTCAAAAGGGATCCTTAGGTTGGATTTTTGACTAAAGGAATGCCTCTAGGATGAAGGTAGGATATTTGGGATGATATTTGGTCAGGGTATGGCCGAGCCAAAAGGCTTTGATGGTGTTAATTTGAGATAAGGGTAAGTTCCCTTTTATAAGAGGGGTGAGGGGCACCTTAGGAAAAGATTGAAATATTATTTTATAAAAAACTTATTTTCGATTTCTAATGGCTCAAAAATAAATTATTTAAAGTCTATGGTGGTGATGGGTCAAAAACAACTCAACCAATAGGTTTTAGACATTTTTGGGTCACTTTATTGACCATATCATTTAGATTTAACTCTTAGTTAAATAGTTTGGCATTTACCATGTCTCTTTGTATTTCTATATTATACGGTTTATAAACATAATATAAACTTCAAAGAGAACCCCTAGTGGTTCATTAATGACATATATAATAGTATTTAAGAACTTTTGTAGAACCATATAACATTAGGAATAAAATACCAATTAAAAATATAATATTTGTTTTAAAATCTCTTTTATGTCAATTTTTACACTATTTGGTATTTTGTTTTTTCTAAATCCATAACAGCATTATTACTATGAAAGAATTTTATTTTATCAACCCTAACATGTCATAGTAAACTATAATATTAGTGTAATTCATAAAAATTCTCAAAATTCATTTATTTGGATATTTATAGTATCAATTATTTTAATATTTCATTAATAAGGTAATTACCACATCATCATTATGTCATAAATAAATTAAATTATTTAATGTCTAAAAATTATAAATAAAATATAATTGTGTATGAAATATTTTTAGATTTATAATGAATATTTATAGTCGAATTTATCTTATTTTTAACCCTATATTAAAAATAGTTTAATTATTAAACATTGAATTTAACACTTTTAACTCTTCTTTAAATTAAATAATAATAAATGTCCTAATCTAATCCAAGTGGACCTAAAGGAACATATTTTATTCATAAGAATATTTTTTCTAATTACACTTATCCAATAGAATTAGTACATGTGTTAAAATAATAATAATGTCTTTTTTACCTTTAAGTACTCTATTTACTTTTAACCGTGGTAAATAAAAGTCAAAAGCTATTATTCACCAAAAATTATTTTTATCTTATTGAACCACATTTTACTTACTGATATTAACTATGTCTCTCGGATTTTTGAAATTCAATTCACAGAATTGGTAAAAATAAGTTTTAATCAAATTTTCAAATGCTCCTAGGAGATGGGTAAAAGATGGTAAAAAGTTTGATAAAGTTTTACTATATCTAAATTTTTTATAAACTAAATCCCATGAATTACATTGAACTTATTGAGGTATTATGTATTTATTTTTAACTAAAATAAATTTAAATAAAATAAATAATTATTTAAATAAAAATTCAGGTTTAAATAATAACTCAGTGTTTTTCACTATTCATCAAAAATTGAAAGTTTTCAGAAAAATTCCAAAAAATCACCCTAAGAAAATTTTGATATTCCAAATTCAAAAATGAAGTCTATTTTACTAATTTCAAAATATATAAGTTTCATTTATTAATTTAAAATTAATTCCCATTGTCAAAACCAAAAAGCAGGTTTTTTATAAAAAAGCAATAACTATTAAAAGATTGACATGTGTTTATGTCAAATATAAATGTGAAATTACTTATAACAACATACATTGTATTAAATGATAAAAATGTAATCTAATTATACTTAAAAACCATTCAAATTCATATTTTAAAAATATAAATAATTTAGATTAAAAATTCTGTTTTCAATTAAAATATAGTATTTTTTACTATTCATCCAAATATGAAATTATCAGAAAAGTGCCAAAAATTTATCTAAACTAAATTTTAATGATACACTTCTAAAGGAAAATTTAATTTCATTAAATAGAATATATTGAAGTGTCAAATATTTATTTTGAGAAAGGGTTTCCCATTAAAAGGCGGTAAAATTGCATCCTTTAAAAATAATTCATTTATGTGAAAAAATGATTTTTTTTTCTTAAATTATGTCTAAGAAACATATAATATTAATGTAAAATTATATATAGTATATAAGATTTAAAATTCAGTTGATACTATTCATAATCGCTTTTTGAAAGGATAGTTTAGTAAGCTGTGGTGCGCTCGAACTCGGTGTTACGTGTAGCACAAACTATTAAATTACTTTAATAAGATAACATACTATGAAATCTTGGGGTGTTACATTATCCCCTCCTTAAATAAATTAAGTCCTCGCAATTTAAAATTCTCCTTCAAAAATAAAAGGTTAAGAATAGAAAAATACCTTTGTGGAGAACCCACATCGGAAATTGGGTTAGTAAAATTTAGTCTTGATAAGAGGGAAAGGGAAATGAAAAATTCACCACCAAATTATGATCTCGATTAAGAAAACATTGGTCGAAATTAGAGACACGTAATTGGAGGAAAACGTAAATATTTATTGGGAGTGATTTAGGTCATCAATCACAAATAAGTGTAACATTGAGGGCCTCAAAGCCATCAATCTATGATGATTTAAAATATCATCGATTCAACAAAACAAAAGGTATTAGGATAAAACAATTTTGGTTTTAAGATCGCTTAACTAAAGTTTAAGAATTAATTTCTTTATATAATAAGAGGAAAAAATATACTTGACAAATAGAGTTCCATCCTTTAACTAATTTCTACCACAAACTCATCTTTCACTATAAATGATAATAAAAATACTCTATTTATCCTAATAATATATGGTTCAAAAAAATTGAATTTACAATTAATCTATTAGACCTTTTAAAAAATACATTATACATTTCAGAACATCGCGTAGGCCTGTGGTAGGTGGTGCACCCTTGTCACCCTTCGTTTGTGGGTTCAAGTCTCGCAGCCTTTCCGGACGTGACCGGTTGTCGCCCAACCTCGGGGTTTTCCTTTTATAAAAATTTCAAAAAAAATAATCTTAAGAAATTATTTTACCCAAACAAAAGAATCCAATGTCAAACTTAATCCATTCCAACCTTTATACTTATCCAAAATACTTCTTTCCAAACTCATAGTCCAAAATTTATAAAGATGTAAAGCACAATGAAGATCCTTTCTGACACGTAATAATAAGTGAATACCATCATAATGTATTCTTTTAAAAGAAGGTAACACCTTGAATTACTATAAAACCTTATTGATTACATTCATGATACCTTATTCCTTATATAATACTTGATATATTCCTTGTGTCAAAAATTTTGAATAATCCAACAATGATGAAATAAGCAAACCATTAATCAGTTCCAAGATAGTAAACAATATCCAATGTAATTTATCCAAATCAACCATCTCTTATTCCAAAATTACTACCTCAGTATCAGGACCATATTAAGGATTATCTTTCCTCCAACCATGTATTTTCCAAAAAGTTTAAATTTTTGTGGAGTCACTTTTCATAAAACCATATAATGTAAAATCCTCAATGAAATAGTAATATAGTAAAATCCTTATTTTTTCCCATAATTCATATAACTGGTATATCATCGATAGAAAACTGAAATTACGTAACAACATAAGAACACTAGTCATTCCTCTTCATATGTGGTAGTATCATAACTTGATTATTTTCCAATAGCATCATTTGGGCTATACTCTAATGATTTGGACATTGATTCGCATAGTGACCCAAATCCTTGTAGGTGAAGCATTGTACATATGAATCCTTTTTCTTATCCTTGAAAACATGTACTTGGTGTCCTTTTTATCCACACTTATAACAAACTCATGTTCCCTTTAAGCATTTAACAAGGTGATTCTTTCCATAGTTATCACTGTTGACCTCACCTGTTTTGATAATCCCAGTTATGTTTTAATATATATTTATAATCCTATGTTGACAATAATATCAAAATAATCATTGGAATATGTCAATAACTGTTTATCTATGTTTATACATACTTTGAAATAATTATAACTCAATCTGAATATGTTTTGCATAGAACAGATAAGTGTTAAGTTCACTAGTATGCACATAGCTACTAATACAGACAAACAGACAGACCTACTATTATAACAAGAACTACCGATATGAAGATTACTGATAAGGCTAAGTACACTAGTACAGAAGAGAGCTACCGATATGTAAGTCTACCTGTACACCGAAAGGTTAACATTAGAGTAATTCTACTGATATGTCAGTCTACCGATATGTGTAAGTCTACCGATAAACAAAGGTCACCGGTTAGTAAATGTCTCTAATAGATCATGTCTACCGATAAGCATAGCTACAGATATAAGCTACTGATATAAACAGATAGATACAGAGCTATTGTTATAAAGACCTACGGGTACAACCAGACAGACGAACAACTACCGATACAGAGCTACTGATACAAAGTTCCCTGATCGACAGAGCCACCTATATAAGTAGTTACCGGTATAAGCAAGTTACTGATAGACCAAAGATATGAATAAAAGGAGTTATCGGTACATAGAGTTATTGTTACATGGAGTAACTGCTACGGATACAAGGAGGTACCGGTATAAGAACAAAGAGCTACCGATAGAAGCTCACCGCTATACAAAGTCCACCGCTACAAGTCTACCAACAGAGAGCTACTGATGAAAGGTGGTTGTTAACCAGTCAGTTCTACTTAAAACTCTATTTCTATTTATTTATTAAGCAACGATCATATTTTATGTTTCTAATGAATGTACTATTATTTAATGATTGTTGTTTCCATGTCAGGGAACGGTACCTCGTACCAATGAAATGGTAATCATTCCCGTTGCCGGAGCTGAAATCTATAAAAGGAAAGAAAACAGCTGGGCATAATGTGTGATGAAAAGAAGTGAAAAATCTTCTAGGTGTGGAGATACATGAAGATACTTATTTGATACAAAAGGAACACATGCACCATAGCTTAAAGTTGTGAAGAAATTTTGCTGGAATCTGAGGAACATTCTTGTGCTGCAAAGTCTATTAGAATTTTGAGCGATACATGAATAAACTGAAAATTAAGTAAGCAAACACCACTTTATTTTTCAAGACAAAAAAGCAAAGAAGGAATCAGAAGCACTTATATTAAATCAAAAGGAGTCAAGAGCTACATTTCAAATCACTAGAGCATTCTAAACTCATATCTACTCTCTTAGTGATTCTTTTATTTATATTTTGAGTAGTGTGTGTCATCTATATTTTTAGACACTCACTCACTACGGGAAAAATGAGCAATTGCGACGGGTTATTTGCGACGGGAATAAATCCCGTCGCAAATAGTCATGTTAAAAACTTATTTGCGACGGGGGTATTTCCCCGTCGCAAATAAGGAGGCTTTTGCGACGGGATTGCTTTCCCCGTCGCAAATAGTTTTCCCGCGATGCGCGCCAAATCGCGGGAAACTTATTTGCGACGGGGAAATATTCCCGTCGCAAATAACCGGCGGCGGTAAAAGGTATTTGCGACGGGAATATTCCCCCGTCGCAAATACTATGTCGGCAGGGATTATTTGCGACGGGACCCGTCGCAAATAACTATTTACCGGTTGACCGTAATAAATGTTGGCTAAGGTATTTGCGACGGGTCCCGTCGTAAATAATACTATTTGCGACGGGAATCCCGTCGCAAATGGGCCCGTCGCAACTAATCTAACCTATAAATACCCCCATCCGTTTTTTTCATTTCATTCTCATTCCTTATCTTCTCTCTCTCTCAGAATTATATTTCTAGAGTTGAGTTTATCTCCAGTTTAAGTTTTTTCTCCGGAGCTGATATTAAAGTTTTGAAGAACGATCAGAACAGATCAATTTTCAAGGTATTTATCTTCATTTTAATTTTTTATTTATTTTTAATTTCTTATTAGTTTCTATTATTATTAATTAGTTGTAATTTAATTATGTTTACATTGTTTTATTACTTAATAAATTTAAATTATAAATATTGTTTATATGGTAATTAGGAATAATTAGTAATAATTTTTAGTAATTAAGAATAAATATTAATAACTAGTAATAAATACCAATAATTAAGAATAAGAACATTATTACATTATTAGTTTATTTTATTATTAATATTAAAATAATATAATTTTTTATATATATACAGTTCTTTTTTCATCTGTGTGTTTGCTGTCTTCACATGTATTATTTGTATGTGGAGATAGAAAACGCACAGATGAAAAAAGAACTGTATATAAATTAGAAAATTATATTATTTTAATATTAATAATAAAATATATTAATAATGTTATTATTTGTAATTATTGGTAATTATTTCTAATTATTGATAATTATTCATTTAATTACTAATAATTATCAATAATTAAGAATAATTAGTAATAATTACCAATAATTAACAATAATTAGTATTAATTACCTATAATTAGTATTAATTACCAATAATTAGTATTAATTACCAATAATTAGTATTAATTACCAATAATTCGTAATAATTAGGAATAATTAACAATAATTAGTAATAATTAGGAATAATTAACAATAATTAGGAATAATTAACAATAATTAGTAATAATTAGGAATAATTAGGAATAATTAGTATTAATTAGGAATAATTAGTAATAATTACCAATAATTAGTATTAATTAGGAATAATTAGTATTAATTAGGAATAATTAGTATTAATTACAAATAATTAGTATTAATTAGGAATAATTAGTATTAATTACAAATAATTAGTATTAATTACCAATAATTAGTCTTAATTACCAATAATTAGTATTAATTACCAATAATTAGTATTAATTACCAATAATTAGTATTAATTACCAATAATTAGTATTAATTAGGAATAATTAACAATAATTAGTAATAATTAGGAATAATTAACAATAATTAGTAATAATTAGGAATAATTAGTATTAATTAGGAATAATTAGTAATAATTACCAATAATTAGTATTAATTAGGAATAATTAGTATTAATTACCAATAATTAGTATTAATTACCAATAATTAGTATTAATTACCAATAATTAGTATTAATTACCAATAATTAGTATTAATTACCAATAATTAGTATTAATTACCAATAATTAGTATTAATTAGGAATAATTAACAATAATTAGTAATAATTAGTAATAATTAACAATAATTAGGAATAATTAGGAATAATTAGGAATAATTAGGAATAATTAGTATTAATTACGAATAATTAGTAATAATTACCAATAATTAGTATTAATTAGGAATAATTAGTATTAATTACCAATAATTAGTATTAATTACCAATAATTAGTATTAATTACCAATAATTAGTATTAATTACCAATAATTAGTATTAATTAGGAATAATTAACAATAATTAGTAATAATTAGGAATAATTAACAATAATTAGTAATAATTAGGAATAATTAGGAATAATTAGTATTAATTAGGAATAATTAGTAATAATTACCAATAATTAGTATTAATTAGGAATAATTAGTATTAATTAGGAATAATTAGTATTAATTACCAATAATTAGTATTAATTAGGAATAATTAACAATAATTAGTAATAATTAGGAATAATTAACAATAATTAGTAATAATTAGGAATAATTAACAATAATTAGTAATAATTAGGAATAATTAACAATAATTAGTAATAATTAGGAATAATTAGTATTAATTAGGAATAATTAGTATTAATTACCAATAATTAGTATTAATTAGGAATAATTAGTAATAATTACCTATAATTAGTATTAATTACCAATAATTAGTATTAATTACCAATAATTAGTATTAATTACCAATAATTAGTATTAATTACCAATAATTAGTAATAATTAGGAATAATTAACAATAATTAGTAATAATTAGGAATAATTAACAATAATTAGCAATAATTAGGAATAATTAACAATAATTAAGAATAATTAGTATTATTTAGGAATAATTAGTATTAATTACGAATAATTAGCAATAATTACCAATAATTAGTAATAATTACCAATAATTAGTAATAATTACCAATAATTAGTATTAATTACCAATAATTAGGATTAATTACCAATAATTAGCAATAATTACCAATAATTAGCAATAATTACCAATAATTAGCAATAATTACCAATAATTAGCAATAATTACGAATAATTAGAAATAATTACCAATAATTAGCAATAATTAGCAATAATTAGAAATAATTAGCAATAATTAGAAATAATTAGCAATAATTAGAAATAATTAGCAATAATTAGAAATAATTAGCAATATTTAGTAATAATTAGTAATAATTAGGAATAATTAGTAATAAATAGGAATAATTAGGAATAAGTAGGATTAATTAGGATTAATTAGGATTAATTAGGATTAATTAGGATTAATTAGGAATAATTAGTAATAATTGCCAATAATGACCAATAATTGCCAATAATTACCAATAATTGCAAATAATTAGGAATAATTAGGAATAATCAGGAATACTCAGGAATACTCACGAATACTCACGAATACTCACGAATACTCACGAATAATCACGAATACTCACGAATAATCACGAATACTCACGAATACTCACAAATAATCAGGAATACTCAGGAATACTCAGGAATACTCAAGAACACTTAGTAAACGAAATCTGCTTGGATAATGAAGGGAAAATTTATAACCATCTCCACAACGATGATTATCAAATTTCCTTTCATTATTCAAGCAGTTTTCCTTTTGCTAAGTATTGCTAAGTATTGCTAAGTATTGCTAAATTAGTAATAAATAGTAATAATTAGCAATAAATTGTAATAATTAGTAATAAATTGTAATAATTAGTAATCCTTGCTTGAGTGTTTTTTCTAACAAATTATTCAAAACCAGTAATGCTTTTATATTTTATAGAAAAATATGGAACAACGAGGTCGTCAACAGTCATTATTAGATGACCGCATATGGATAAATCAACGTAGAAATCTAAATGGTTCTGGTTTAAATCCAGTATATATAGAGGGTGTGGAGATTTTTTTATCATTTGCGGCATCAAATTCAGAATTTGTTTCAGAAGGAAAGATAAAATGCCCTTGTAGAAAATGTGCATTGAGAACGTTTGACACGTTTGACAAAGTGGGGGAACATCTCTTGCGTTTTGGTTTTCAAGCAGATTATGTTTTTTGGTATCAACACGGTGAACGCAGTTCCAGAGCAGATGATACCAACTTGATTCCGGATCCATCCCAGTTTCAAGATTTAGTACATGATGTTGCAGGTTCATCTGTTCAACATACAGAAACTCCGGCTGATATAGCTTCAAATCTTGAGTTGGGACCGTCTGAATTTTATGAGTTGTTGAAGTCTGCTGAGGATGCATTATATACTGGCTGCAAGATGAGCAAATTAGAAGCAGTTGCAAAATTTATGGCTATCAAATCAGATAACGGAATGTCAAACACATGTTTTGACCAGATATTTTCTTTGCTGAAAACACTGTTACCCGAAGGAAATGTTTTACCTGCAAATTACTATGAAAGTAAGAGGTTGGTTCGAAATTTGGGACTTACTTGTCAGAAGATTCATGCATGTTCAAATGACTGCATTTTATATTCAGGGGAAAATGAGTCGTTGGATAGTTGTCCCACATGTGGGCAACGGAGATATAAAGAAGGACAACACGAGAAGTCTGGTTTGATTCCGGTAAAACAGTTGAGATATTTTCCTCTTACATCCAGACTTCAGCGTTTATTCATGTCTAAGAATACAGCGACAATGATGTCATGGCATAAAGAGAATATTTCAACCGATAAAAGCTTGAATCATCCAGCCGATGGTGATTCATGGAAACATTTTGATAGAGTGCATCCATCATTTGCTTTAGAAGCTATAAATGTTCGACTGGGCCTTTCCACTGATGGTTTCTGTCCGTTTGGATCTTATGGTAGTCAATATTCATGTTGGCCTGTTTTTTTAACTCCGTATAATTTACCTCCATGGATGTTGATGAAGGAGCCATATATCTTTTTGACTTTACTAATTCCAGGACATCCGAAGAAAAATATTGATGTTTATTTGAAGCCATTGATTGATGAATTAAATTTATTGTGGAGTACTGGTGTCAGTATTAATATGAATAATAATAATATTTATATTTTATAATATTAAATTTTATATATATATTAAAATTTTATATATATATTAAAATTTTATAATATTATAATTTAATTATTTTTTTGTAATACTTGAATTATTTTAATATTTGAATGTAAAATAATTTTATTATTTTTATATTAATTAAAATAACTTATTAATATTTTTTTTATTTATGAATTATAATTATAATATTATTATATTAATTAAATTATTTATTAATATTCTATTATTTTTATTTTTGAATTATAATTCTACTATTATTATAGTAATTAAAATAATTTATTATTTTCATTTGTAAATTATAATTCTATTATTATATTAATTAAAATAATTTATTAATAATTTATTTTTTTTATTTTTTTTATAGTATTTGCGACGGGATACTATGCCCGTCGCAAATACTAGTATTATTAATAATTTTTTATTTTTTTTAAAAAAGAGTAATTGCGACGGGTCCCGTCGCAATTACTATGAATAGTATTTGCGACGGGTCCCGGTTCCCGTCGCAAATACTAGTATTATTAATTTTTTTATTTTTAAAAAAAAAACGTTATTGCGACGGTCCCGTCGCAAAAACAATTTGCGACGGGTACCGTCGCAAAAGGTATTTGCGACGGGCCCGTCGCAATAACTGTTTAAAAAGTTTTTCACAAAAAATACGGAATACTATTTGCGACGGGGAGAATGCCCGTCGCAAAAAAAGTCTGTAGCGACGGTCCCGTCGCAAATAAGTTTAGTTGCGACGGCGTTTTCCGCAACGGGCTATTTGCGACGGGACCCCGTCGCAAATGGCTATTTGCGACGGGATCCCGTCGCAAATAGCCCGTCGCAAATACCTGTTTTTCCAGTAGTGACTGTCTCCTATGCTAAACTGGAGGATTTCTAAATCCTCTTACAAAACTTCTATAACACTCTTGTATCCCACTGTGGAATGTGGTAGAGGTCAAGTGTGACCTGGATAGCCTATGTACTATTTCATTTATATTTTCCCATGAAGAATTGTGGTAGAGGTATTAGTACTTGGACGGTCTTTTGACTGTTGTTAACCCGGATCTGAGGTGTGGATCGAAATTTTTATAAATTGTTTGAGAGGACTAAGTCTTGGCTTGATATTGAACCTATGGTTTTAAACTGATATGATTATTTTATTTTGTTTTAAACTATTGATTATTCCGCTGCTAAGTACTTTAAATATAAATTTTTTTTAAAGTAACTCTGATAGTTAAACTAGCAAGTGTTTGTATTTATTGTAAAGCATTATGTTAGCATTAAAATTTAATTAATCTTCATATTGAATTAACTAAGAACTAATCAATCTCTTGAGAAACTATCTCACCATTCACTGTATTACAAATTCACTACAGTTTAGCTTGTTATTTAATTTGGGGGATTTTAATAAGAATATTTTTAACAGAAATTTTAATTGGAACTCAATTCACCCCCCTCTTGAGTATCCACTATGTCCAACAATTGGAATCAGAGGTTTTTGTTATTTATAAAGGATTTCCAAATACTCTGTTTTTCAACTGTGATTTTAGTTGTATCTTAAAGATCTTAAATTTCTGTTATTTCTAAATTTTATCTCTTTAAATATATTTGCTAAAATCTAACAATGGATAATAGACTTTAAGGTGATGCTACCAATAGGCCACCATTATTTAATGGTACAAATTATTCCCAATGGAAACTTAAAATTAAAATTCATTTAGAAAGTATGGTATTTGACATCTGGACTGCTATAGAGACTCAATATAAGATTCCAGAAACTGAAAGAACTACTTGGGATGAACCTAATAAGACTGAATACAACAATAACTGTAAAGCAATGAATTATTTTTACTATGCTTTATGTGCTGAGGAATTTAATATAATATCTGCTTGTAAAACTGTTTATGAAATTTGGGACACTTTGCCTATTTCTCATGAGAGAACAACCAATGTTAAAGAAATGAGATTAAATACCTACACTATTAAGTATGATAATATTAAAATGACGTCTGATGAACCTATTTCTGATATGTATCACTGGTTCAATGAGATTGTCAACAATATGTGCTCACTTGGAAAAGTTGTTCCTGCAAAGGAGCATATTTTGAGAATACTAAGTTGTCTGCCAGAAAGATGGAGAGGCACATCAGTTTCAATAAGAAAATCGTGTGATATATGTTCACTTCCTGTTCAAGAATTAATTGGTAAGTTGATTATATAAGAAGAATAGCTGAAAGTAATCAAGGAAGAAGATGATTAACCAAAGAAGAAGTTAGTAGCATTTAAATCTAATGCCTCAAAGTGCAAGGACAAGGAGAAAGTTCATATACCTAATAAAACCTCAACAATTAAAGGTTTAGATTCTAATAGTGATGAAAAGATGTCTCAGATAGCCAGACGGTTCAAGATGTTCTACAGGAAGAAGAAATTATTCAGAAAACCAAATTATAAAGGAAAATATGACAACAAAGGTTATTGGAAGAAGGATTAGAAGAAATATGATAAGGATTATGAGATAGTGTGTTATGAATGCAATAGGAAAGGACACATTAAGGCAGACTACTCAAAGTTAAAGTTCAAGGAGAAATATGACTAAAAGTATAGAAAATATAAGAAATCCATGAAGGAAACCTGGAGTGATTTAGAAGATAGCACAAGTGAGTCTCAGGTTTCTGATTCTGAAAAGAATCGTTACAACATGTGTTTCATAACTAATACCTCTGAGGTACCTGTTTCCCCTATACTGAATGATTATTATTCTGGGAATGAAAGTAGTGATGATATTATGTCTAAAGATAAACTGTTTGAATACTGTAATATTCTATAAGAAACCTGTAATGAATTTAAGGACAAGTATAAGACCTTAAGAAAACAGCATACTTTGACCAGCTCTGTTAAATCTCCAATTGATATAGAAATAGAAAAGAATGCTCAATTACTTAAGGAAAATACTAAATTTAAATTTTCCAATGAGAAATTAAATAAGGACTTAGAGAAATTCACAAATGGAAAGAATACTCTAACTCGAATTCTAGGAAAACAAGTGGCACCAAAATATACCACTGGAATAGGCTAATAGCCTGGACAGAGACAGATTACTAAAAATAGATTTATTCCTAAATCTAGACAGAATGTTACTAGTTCTACTTCCGGAAATTCATATGATTCAACAAGTTATTTAAATTGTTATAGATCACATAATGTTTATCTTTCAAATTTTTTTGAATCTATTGATTTTAAGAGACCCATTAGATAAATTTGGGTACCAAAAGTTTTTCTTTCTAACCTTTCTGGACCTAAGAAAATATGGGTACCAAAATCATTTTCTGTTTAAACCTATATTGTAGGAAACTTTCTTGAAAAGTTCCCATAAGAAGGTATGATACTTAGAAAGTGGATGTTCAAGGCACATGACTAAAGATTACTCATGCTTCAAGAGTTTAATCAAAGTTGATGGAGGTCATGTCACCTTCAGTGATAATTCAAAAGGAAAAATCATCGGCTTAGTCCAGATTGGTAACACTGACTCAGTTTTAATTTCCAAAGTTTTATTTTTTGATGCACTTTAATATAACCTTTTAAGTATTTCATAGTTGTGTGATGATGGTTTCAATGTTAAATTTGAAAATGATTCGTGTAATGTTTTTAATTCTAAAAATATATTAGTATTTTTTTTCTTTGAGGAATGAAAATGTTTATGCTGTTGATTTGAATTACTTATCTAAACAGAAAATTTCATTCTTAAATGATTTTCATATTGAGTGTTGGATATGGCATAGAAGATTAGTACATTACAACATTCATTCACTTAGAAAACTGACTAGGAAAAACTTAGTTAGAGACCTACCTAAACTTGAACTCCCAGCTGATAAAGTCTGTAATCTATGTCAAAAGAGAAAGCAACAAAAAGATTATTTTAAATCAAAGAAAGAAGTATCAAATTCTCAACCTCTCGATTTGGTTCACATGGACTTGTTTGGACATTATAGAGTTTCTAGTTTAAATGAGAATCACTATGTTTATGTCTTAGTAGATGACTATTCTAGGTACACTTGGGTATACTTCTTAGCTCACAAAAGTGAAGCTTGTTCTTACTTTATTAAATAATCTAAGTCTATAGAAACCCTTAGTGGACTTTTAAAACCTTGAGAAGTGATCATGGTCATGAGTTTGAAAATGATGAGTTTGAATCTTATTGCTCACACAATGGCTATAGTCACAATTTCTCCACCCCTAGGACACCTCAGCAGAATGGTGTTGTAGAAAGAAGAAATAGAACTCTTCAAGAGATTGCAAGAACTATGATTAATGAGTATGACCTACCAATTTACTTTTGGGCTGAAGATATAAATACATCTTGTTATATTATTAATAGAGTCTTGATTAGACCTATTCTCAAAAAGACCCCTTATGAGTTGTGGAACCATATGAAACCTAAGTTTAATTACTTTAAAGTTTTTGGTTGTAAAGTCTTTATTCTCAACACCAGGAATAATCTTGATAAATTTTCATCCAAGAGTGATGAAGGAATATTTTTAGTTTTTTCAATTACTAGCAAAGATTATATAGTTTTTAATAAAAGAAAAAAATGTGTGGAATAATCTGTTCACATCATGTTTGATGAAACTGATGCACATGAACCCAAATATTCCATTGCAAATCTTGAAGAAGATTTTTCTGTTTTGAACCATAATGATAAAATCAATGAACCTATTGTAAAGACATCCAGTTTTGGAAACATTCCAGAACCTGTTTCTGTAGAACCTGAATCTAGAGAAGAACCTGAAATTTCTAGTCCCACCATTACTAGATAAACTAGGATTCTAAAGAATCAACCTTTAGATGATGTTGTTGGTAATCTAGATAGAGGGACACATACTAGAGATTCTCTAAGAAACCAAGTTGAACATCAACCTTTTCTTTCATAGTTAGAACCTAAAAATATCAATGATGAAACCAATGATGAATTTTGGGTAATGGTTATTCAAGAAGAATTAAATCAATTTGAAATAAACAAATTATGAGAATTAGTTGACAGACCTAAGGACACTTTGACCATAGGCACTAAATGGGTTTTTAGAAATAAAGTTGATGAATCTGTAAATATAGTTAGAAAAAAAAGAAAGGCTAGTTTCACAAGGGTATAGTCAATAGGAAGGAATAGATTATGAGGAAACATTTTCTCATGTAGCCATATTAGAAGCTATTAGGATTATACTTGCCTATGCTGCTCATCTAAATTTCCAGTTATATCATATGGATGCTAAAAGTGATTTTTTAAATGGTTTTATAATCGAAGATGTTTTTGTTGAACAACCACCTGGATTAAATAAACCTCATTTTCCAAATCGAGTTGTTAAGATCTCTAACACTTTATTTGGTTTGAAACAAGCTCCACGAGCTTGGTATGATATACTTAGTAATTTTCTTATTTCAAAATGTTTTTCTAAATGGATTTATGATCCAACTGCCTTTATTAAAATAATTTCTAAAGAAGTTTTGATAGTGTAAATCTATGTTGATGATATTATTTTTAGATCTTCTAAAAATACTTTGTGTATTGATTTTTCACAGAGTATGCAAAATGAATTTGAAATGTGTTTAATGGGAGAACTCAAATATTTTCTCGGATTTCAAGTCTTTCAAAATGAAAATGGTATTATTTTAAATAAAAGTAAATATACAGAGGATATTTTAAAACGTTTTGGTTTATATAGTATTAAGGAAAGTGATACACCCATGAGTACCACCTGTAAGTTGGACATTGATGAATCTGGGAAACCGATTGATCAAAAAAATTAGATAGGTATGATTGGAAGTCTACTTTACCTTACTTCTAGTCGAGAAGATTTTATGTTTAGTGTTCATATGTGTGCAATATTTCAAGCTAATCCTAAAGAGTCACATTTTATTGTCGTTAAAAGAATTTTCAAATATCATAAACATACTGAAAATTTAGGATTGTTTTATCCATGAGGACAATATTTTGATTTAATGAGTTATTCAGATGCTGACTTTTCTGGTTGCAAATTAGATAGAAAGAGAGCTTCTAGAACATTTCATATTCTAGGTAAGTCCCTAGTATCATGGTGTAGTAAAAAGAAGATTTTAGTTGCATTTTATACTACTAAAGTAGAGTACATTGCTGCTGGTAGTTGTTGTGCACAAATTATGTGGATGAAACATACATTGTTGGACTATGGATATTTTTTAAGCATGTATCTATAAACTGCGATAACACTATTCCAATTAACATCTCTAAGAATCTTGTGTCTCACTCTAGGACTAAACAAATAGATGTAAGGCACTATTTTTTAGAGATCATTACCAAAAAGGTGACATTAATCTTGAATTTATAGGTGTTGAACATCAATTAACTGACATTTTCCCCCAAGCCTTTAAGTTTAGATTGGTTAAGCTACATTAGACATGAGTTAGGAAGGATAGACTTTGTGTGTTAGAAACCTCTCTATTATACCTCACCGGTATGGAACCTCACTGTTATTCCTCATCGGTATGGAACCTCCTTGTTATACGTCACCGGTATGGAACCTCACTAATATACCTCACCATTATGAATTCTCACCAGTATTTGATTACTGTTAGTTTGCGCTATTTTAAAATTCGTGTGTTTAGCCACCGGAATATGTTTCGTTTATATGTTTTATTTTTTAATTTTATGATTCCTAAATGATAAAAAAATAAGTCGTAGTTACTTCTCAATCCACTGAACTCTCCTCTCTCAAACCCGACTCCTTGAATCCCTGAATCTCGCAAAACCCTATGTTCTTCAATCCAGAGATGGAAAAAACCAAACTTCTAACTATAATAGATGATTCTAATGAGCCTAATGCGAAGAAGCAGAAGATAGGACCGGAAGCAAGTAGCAGCATCAATTGAACAAGGTTAGGGAGGCATCAAGTGAACCCACACATTCCAAATAGAGAAATTGTAATTGGGAAAGAGCTGTGTGCAAAATGAATATTGCCAATAAAATCTCTGACCCCAAGAATATTGGAGGAGAAGAAATGGCTAGAATGTTTCACAAACAACAGGGGCCCTTATTATCCAAAGTTTATAAAAGAGTTCTATGCTTTTGTGCGCTTTGAGAAATCTGATAAGGAAAATAGAATAATTTCATTGGTAAATGGAAAGAAAGTAGATTTTTCATCCATTGAATTGGATGAATGCATGAAGGTACCACATGAAGGAGTATTTGGGTATTCATCAAAGAAAATACCTCCTACCAGTGACATATTCGACTATAAAACTACCTTGGAAGAGTTGACAGGAGATGGAACTCCTAGGAAAGTGGTGGCTGCTAAGATGGATAGAGAAATAGGCTACTGTTCAAATTCATTCAACATGTGCTAAGTCCAAGAAGAGAGGACTTTGAAAATCTAAAGTTTCAAGATATCTATTTATTGCATCTCTTAAGGCATGGTGTGAAGTTGAATCTCTGCAGGATGTTAATGATTCAAATAGAAGATATGACCAGACCCAAATCAAAAACTAATGCATTATTATTTTCCAAATTGATTTTGGTTATGATTAAAGTAAATGGGGTTGCTGAGTCTCAGGATGAGACAGTGGTGGTAAGAAACAATTTTTTTATCACAAGAATACTATGTAAGTACATGAAGATTAACTGTAACCCATGGAGAAATTAGTGAGTTGATGATGATGATAAGACATATGACAAGTTCAATCCAGTGGACCATCCAAATAGACCAAAAGATAAGAGAGATCCAGGTATAGGACCTGATGATGAGGAACCACATTATAGTGATGATTCATATGAGGAGGATTCCTCTGCAGCAGATGGAGGAGATCCGGACTTTCCTCCTAGCCCAACTCCTGAAATTGTATCACAAGAAAAGGAGAATTCTTCTTTGAACCTCCCATGTACAGAAACTGTTTTTGGTGTAAGCAGTGAAGAGGAACCTGTGGATGGGGAAGACCAGTAGACATCAGATCAGGAAGAGGCTGCCCCAGAGAATGATGAAGAAGAAAGAGAATCTAAAATTGAAGCATCTGCTTCAACTAACTTGAGTTTAAGTCCATTGATTGGATGTTCTACTATGCCTTTAGAGGTTGTTCTTGTTGTGGTAGATAGACCTGTACCTATTCCAGAGGAGCCTCCTACTGTTGGAGAAATGGAGATGGTTGTGGAAGATTCTTTTGAGGAAGACTGAGCTGATGAGGGTGTTGTTTCCATACAGGATAATTCACCAGTTGAGGGGGATCATCCAACTATCCTTGGAAGTGTTTCAGTATCTGATGGAATTAAAGACTGGGATGAAGACCTAGGTTTTGTGGTTTGTGGATTGGACTACCCTCATTCTAAAGATGAGACTCCCATGGATAGACCACCAGTTAACTATGATATCTGTTCTGAGTTTTAACCTGAAGATGTAGTAAGGAAAGCTGATCTAGAATAGTTGAAATCTGGTCTCAAGACTTCTTTTGTGGAAGAGATAATAAAAATAGAATCTTATTTAGTCTCATCCATCCAATATGTTATGAATTATTCTGTGGCTGGTACTGTGACAGAAAGAGAACCTGTTGTTGTGCCTGCTAATATGGTAACCAGGGCTGACTTAGTGTCTTTAAAGACGGATATGGCAGAGTCTTTAAATGCATCTATTTCCAATTTAAAGAATTTTTTTGTTGAGGAGCTGAGCAGCATGGAAAAATCCTTTGAACATTCTATTGGTTGTACTATGTCAACCACTATGAAAAATATGATCAATGAGATCAGAGTATGTCATACTTAGATTGAGAGCTGGACAGGAGCTGTTGTTTCCTTAAAGCACTATGTTGCTTCTTTAACTTCCTTGTGTAGTTCTCAAGCTCAAATGAATGCTAATATCAATTACATTAAATGTGTAGTAAATAAATTTGGGGATATCTTTGAGGATTTTAAGAAGTCATTCAAAGATCATTTGAGCACTCAGGATTGGGTTGTCCAGAAGCTGATAAGAAGCTTAACCCAATCATTCAAGGAGACTGTTGCATTCAATGTCAAACCTCTTGCTTCATCTAGTGCTTCTGTAGATGTTGATAAGATTCAAGCAGTGATGAGAGAAGAGATTGGTTCAGCATCAACCAGTGGCTCTATGGACTCATCTTCACTGACCCAAGTGGTTTCTACCATGAGAGATATCATTAAAATTGTTCAAGATTATATGACAGAAGCTTCTGCCTCTCAAAAAGAAGTAAAAGATAAAGTTGACTCTTATTTTCTGAAAGTGTATACCAAGCATCGGTTGACCAACCATTCCAAGATTACGTTAGAAAATATGAAGTTACCTCCTATCAATCAAGCCTTTGTAGAACAAGTCAGAATTTTCAGATAGTTGTCCCCTACACTAGATAAATTTAGGGAGAACAATGATGATTTCATTTCTGCAATGGAAAGAGGAGGAGGAATTATAATGGACTTTAGGAATCTGTTGCTGCCATTCTTGCATGTAGCCTCCAGCTCTTCCTGCCTCTTCTCAGTCTGCATCTATACCTCTGATGACTCTAGTCCAGGCAATTTGGAGCTCCACTCCTATGATCACCCAGAGAGCTACACATTATAGGCCAGGCACTGTCTTAGTAGCTCAGCCTCCTCTGATTATCTCTGGTATTCCTAAGCCTCCACCTGAATCCACAATGCCAGAATCCTCTTCTGATCTCAAGGGAAAATATCATTCTAAGGACGTGGATTTATTAGTAGCTAAGACATTTGATAGGAATCACCTGTATTTCTTTTTGTTTCAATCCTGTATTTCTTTGTATCTGTTTTCTCCAAGGAATATATATGATCTTACTTTTTTTACCCTCTCTTACTTCTCTTTTAATGTATTTCATTTTTTCCCAATTTTTTCTAATCACAAAGGGGGAGAAATAATATCTAAGGGAAACATATCTGGGAGAGAAATAATATCTGAGGAAGAAAAGAGAAAACTGATATGAAGAACCATTTTTTTACCTCTGATACATGTGTTTTATATTATCTTGTGATCTCTAATACAATTACATTTAAATACTATATCCTCTAATACTTTTAAAATATCACATTTGAAAATTCCATCACTCACACTGAGAAATAAGAACCATTGATACTTTAATGATTATTTTGGATTATGATATCATAAGTTGTGATTATCAAAAAGGGGGAGATTGTTGACCTCACCTATTTTGATAATCCAAATTATGTTTCAATATGTATTTATAATCCTATGTTGACAATAATATCAAAATAATTAATGGAATATGTTAATCAATGTTTATCTATGTTTATATATAAGTTTAAATAATTCTAACTCAATCTGGATATGTTTTGCATAAAACAGATAAGTGTTAAGTTAACTGGTGTGCACATAGCTACTGATACAGACAAAAAGACAGACCTGCTGTTATAACAAGAGCTACGGATATGAAGATTACTGATAAGGGTAAGTACACTACTACAGAACAGAGTAACCGATATGTAACTCTACCAGTACACCGAATGGTTACCATTAGAGTAAGTCTACTGATATGTATGTCTATCGATATGTGTAAGTCTACCGATAAACAAAGGTCACCGGTTAGAAAATTTCTCTGATAGGTCAAGTCTACTGATAAGCATAGATATCGATAAAAGTTACTGATACAAACCGACATATACACAGTTATTGTTATAAATACCTATCGATACAACCAGATAGATGAACGACTACCGATATAGAGCTACTGATACAAAGTTCACCGATAGACAGAGCCACGATATAAGTAGTTATCGGTATAAGCAAGTTACCGATAGACCAAAGCTATGAATATAAGGATTTACCAGTACAAAGAGATACTATTACATGGAGTAACTGCTACTGATACAAGGAGATACCGGTACAAAAACAAATATCTACCGATATGAGCTCGCCGCTATACAAATTCCACCGCTACAAGTCTATCGATAGAGAGCTACTGATGAAAGATGACTGTTAACCAGTCACTTCTACTTAAACTCTATTTCTATTTATTTAAAAAGCAACGGTCATATTTGATGTTTTTAATGCATGTACTAGTATTTAATAATAGTGGTTGGCATGTTAGGGAACCATACCTCGTACCTATGAAAAGGTAATCATTCCCATTGCCGGAGCTAAAAGCTATAAAAGGAAAGGAAAATATGGGCATAATGTGTGGTTAAAATAAGTGAAAAAGCTACTGGGTGTGGAGATACATGAAGATACGTATTTTTTACAAAAGGAACTAATTCACCAGAGCTTAAAGTGGTGAAGAACTTTTGCTGGAATCTGAGGAACATTGTTGTGCTGTAAAGTCTATTGGAACTTTGAGCGAGACTTGGATAAACTGAAAATCAAGGAAGCAAACGACGCTCTGTTTTTTCAAGAAAAAACACAGAGGGGGACTCAAAATCACTTTTTTTAAATCAAAAGGAGTCCAAATCTGCATTTCAAATCACTAGAGAATTCTAAACTCATATCTACTCTCTCAGTGATTCTTTTATTTATATTTTGAGCAGTGTGTGTGCTCTGTATTTTTAGACACACACTGTCTCATGTGCTGAACTGGAGGATTTCTAAATCCTCATACAAAACTTCTATAACACTCTTTTATCCCACTGTGGAAAGTGGTAGAGGTCAAGTGTGACCTGGATAGCCTGTGTACTATTGCTTTTATATTTTCCAACGAAGAACTGTGGTAGAGGTATAGTACCTGGACAGTCATTGCACTATTGTTAACCCCAGTCCAGGGTGTGGATCAAAATTTATATAAATTTTTTGAGAGGACTAAGTCTCGGCTTGAGAATGAACCTCCTGTTTTAAACTATTGTGCATATTTTATTATTTTTTAAACTATTTATTATTCCTCTTCTAAGTAATTTAAATATAAATTTGTTTTAAAGTAACTCTGATAGTTAAATTAGCAACTGTTTGTATTTTTTGTAAAGAATTAGGTTAGATTTAAATGTTAATTATTCTCCATATTGAATTAACTTTGAATTAATCAATCTCTTGAGAAACTAACTGTTCATTCATTGTATTAAAAATTCACTACAGTTTAGCTTGTTATTTAATTTGGGGGATTTTAATAAGAATCTACTTAACAAAAATTTTAATTGGAACTCAATTCACCACCTCTTGAGTATCCACTCTGACCAACAATCACAAATGGGAAAATCCTTCTTTCCCTTATTCCTATTATCCATCTTTCTCTATACCATATTTTTCTTATCTGGCTTACCTTCCTAGCCATAAGACTCAAGAAAATTATTTACTTATCTTATTAACACATGATAGTATTTCTTCATATGATGATAATATGTAGGAGACTATTTCCTTTCTAAATGTTGAGTTAACACCATCAAAGATAAGATCCTGGTAACTTTTTGGATCATGCGTATTGTTGGAGGTCTCATTCTATATACTGGGAGACATTTCCAAATAATGTCATACACTAGGTTAGTTTATAAATCACTATGCATAATTCCAAACATATAAAATAGTTAACATAAATTAAACAATTAATGGATATAATCCATAATCATAAAAATGTTTTAATTGAGGACGTATATACTCATAAACCCTTCATAATGGTTTGTAAAGAAAATGAGAATTATCCTAAGAATAGCCCCTAGGAGTGTCGTAACCAATAGTGCAGCTAGGACCATTGTCGTTCACCAGTTCCCGTTCGAGTCTAGCTCAAAGTGGTGTTTTCAGGTTTTACCCCTAGGTACATCTGTGCAAGAGCCACCTCTACCTGCATGTATCCAGACATGGATTTATTTCTTGTAAAACTCAAAAAATCTCTACAATACCAAAATTCTAAGAAGTTCTTTTATACTAATTCTCAAAGTCTAACTTAGGGCTATGTTCTCTAATCAGCGTTTATCTAAATCTAGTTTCCATGTTTTGTACTAAACTTCCTCTGATACCCACTGTAATGCCCCGAACCTTGTTACCCAGAGTTAGTGCATTATTACTTAACATTTTCATGATCAAAAAAGATCAAATATCGAAAGACCGATTAGTTTAGTAGCCTTGGAAGTACTAGATACATTAATAAGGATTACATTACATCATAAAATAGAAAACTACAATAACATTGTTTACAAAGACAACATTGAGATCCCATTGACTATCCCTATAGTTCAGTCATAATATACTTCTTCGCATCCTGGGAAAAATAAAACTTATAAAGGGGTCAGCTCAGATGCTCAGTAAGGGTAACAATATAGCGAAAACTTTCATAAATAAGCATTAACATTTAAGGAAATGTATAGAACTAAAACAAAAGCCTTTTCAACATAAACTTCATCATAATATGGAAAATATAAATCAAAATAATTCCATTTACTTACTCACATGGATATTCTACTAGTTGAATAATCACATGCAATATTAATAGCCACTTTCATAATGATGGAATGCATAATGCTAGACTTTCATAACCACATAGTCAAGTCCTTGTTCCAAGACTTCAAATACGATTTTGTCAAGTCCTTGTGACAAGACACTGTTTGTCTCATGAGACCTACCGATGCATCGAGGAGCTATAGCGGGATCCACCTATCACTTATTAAGTCTAATGCATTTCTTGTATGAAAAGGTTTAAACATAACATAAACATTCATATTAAAACTAGCATAAGAAATGTAAATACTTTATCCATAAACCATTAATGGTAAAAAATATCACATCCATAGTCAAAAATATGACAAATCCTTCAATACAATTTGGAATATTTGTATCATAATAAATCAACTTCAAATAAGCTCACAATCCATCAAAGAATGTTGACATAGATGAAATCAAAACATTTTTTTGAGAAATATCTATTTCTATTTTGAAATCATTTAAAAGTCATATAATTATAAATGACAACATTTATTTTTAAAATATTCTTATAATATTGTAAGGGAAGCTTCGATGATGTAAAAACGGCGGAAATTAGCCGCACCCACCATATAAGTTCAAAAACATTCTTACCTTAATTTTGTCGAAAAGGTAAAAAGTACCTTGTTTGGAAAACGATGACAAGATTCCTTTATAAAAAAATTATAAACAAGGGTATAAATTACTTTAACCCATTGTCTATAAATTAGTAATAATGTTTTAAAATACATTTTTAAGAAAATACAGATGTGGATGATAAAGTGGTCTAAGTAGATACTTACGTAAAAACAACCTCAGATAATAAAGAGATTGTTAAATTAACCCTTACCTTATACTTTTCCTTGGTAGAGGGTAGGATAACCTCTTTTATAATGGTTAAATAATTTTTATTAAATTATACAAGAATCGTATAAATTAATATGATATCATATATGATCTTTTAACATTTCTTTGTTAATAATATCTTATTATTATCGTCGTTTTGGATGTTAACTGATTCATTTTCCGTTATATTATTTGTTATGTAAGTAATGTTTGTTGTGGATAGGATGTATCTTATTCATATTTATAATTATATTAAGTCTTTAAACATTATTTTTAATTATCTAATGAAAATTAGACTTGAATGGATATGATGGGGAATGAATCTCATCGCGTTCGTGGAGACGGTAATCCGTACGTACGCACGAGCGACAATATAATTCTTTTGATATTAAAATAATATATAATTGGATGTTATATAATATATAAAGAATCAATATCATGTTATATTTATTATTTACATCAATTACACGTCCTTATTATACCCATCCAAATAATAATGTATTGAATAACAATTACACCCTGACGTGGAGACGATAAGTCGTACATACACACGTATGGTGAAATGTCATTCAAAGGATGGATAGAATAATGAATATGGTTGTACCATATTTGTAATAACATCATAGTATATAGAATATATTGGATTTATTATTTTAGAATGTAAAAAACAAAGAAAGAGGAAGTGGGAGAAGAAAGGAACTTGAAAGAGGTGATGAAATATTTACCTCTTCTTCAGGTTCTTCCTTTTGATTTGATCAAAAGGACTCCGTAGATTGGCTTTCTGACTCAAGGAAGGAATATAGGATTAATTGAGTACATTTTATAGGGTATTTGGGCTTGGGTCTTCTGATCCAAATGGCTTTGAATGTGTGAATTGTAGAGAAGGGGAGTGCCCTTTTATAAGAGGGGTGAGGGCACCTTAGGAAAATCTAGAAATATTACTATATAACAAACTAATTTTAGGTTTATAATGGATCCAAAATGTATTATTGAAAAACTAATGTATGGATGGGTCGAAAACCACTCAACCAATACATTTTAGAGAGGTTTTGGTCACTATATTAACTTTATCTTTTATATTTAACTCTTAGTTGAATAGTTTGACATTTACCATTTCTCTTTATATTTTTATATTATATGGTTAATAAACTTTATATAAACACCCAATAGAACCCCCACGTGGTTCATTAATGATACACATATCATTATATAAGTATTTTAGCAGAACCTTATATTTTTAGGAATAAAATATCAATTAATAATATAATATTTTTTTTAAAACTCTTTTATGTCAATTTTGACACTATTTGGTATTTTGTTTTTTCGAAATTCATAACAGCATTATTACTTCAAAAAAAATTCATATACCCAACCATAACATGTCCTATTAACATAGAGAATTAGTGGAATTCATAAAATTCTCAAATTACATTTATTTGGATATTTATAATATCAATTATTTTAATATTTTATTAATAAAGTAATTACTTCATCTTCATTGTGTCATAAATAAATTTAATTATTTAATTTATAAAAATTATAAATAAAATACCAGGAAATATTTTTATATTTCTAATGAAAATTTATAGTCGAATTTATCTTATGTGTAACCCTATATTAAAAATGGTTTGGTTATTAAACACTGAATTTAACACTTTTAACTCTTCTTTGAATTAAATAATAATAAATGTCCTAATCTAATCCAAGTAGACCTAAACGATCATATTTTATTCATAAGTTTGTTTTTGGTCGAATTATACTTATCAAATAGAATTAGGACATCTGTTAGGGTAATAATAATATCATTTTTACCCTTAATTACATTATTTACTTTTAACTGTGGTAAATAAATGTAAAAAGTTACTATTCACCAAAAATTATTTTCATCTTATTGAACAACATTTTACTTACTGATATCAACCATGTCTCTTGTAATTTTGAAATTCAACTCACAGAAGTGGTAAAATTATGTTTTATGTAAATTTGCAAATGCTCCTAGGAGGTAGGTAAAAGACGGTAAAAAGTTCAATAAAATTTTTATATATCAAAAAGTATTATAAACTGACTCCAATGAATTACATTGAACATAAATAGGTATTATGTGTATATTTTGACCTAAAATAAATTTAAATAAAATAAATAACTATTTAAATAAAAATTCGGTTTTAAACTATAACTCAGTGTTTTTCACTATTCATCAAAAATTGAATGTTTTTAGAAAAATACCAAAAATTCACCATAATCTAATTTCGATATTTGAAATCCAAAAATGAAGTCCATTTTGAAAGATAAAATTTAAAAAAATTTAAAAAGTGGGTATTACTGTTCATAACAACTAGTTTGATTGGTTGGGGTGTGTTAGAACTCGAAGTTGTGTACAACACACGCTACTGTATTATTCAAAGAGAATCGTACTGTAGAAGCTTGGGGTGTTACACTAGGAGAGGAGTTTAGGAGATAAAATCTATGTTTGTTTGTATGATTATATATATTGCCATCAATATGTACCCTATAAAATGTGTATTAATCAATATATGGTTCTAGGATATGATTCCACTACTTATATATTGCTCAAATGAAAGAAAATGTTGAATGAGGAATCATCCTAGTGAAATAATGTAATGGAATACCCAACATGGATTAAGGAAGTTTCATGAGAACTAGAACAGAATGAGATTAGAACTTATTATTAGACATGGAATAAGAGTTTTGGGAGATTCAATATATCTCATGCACACTAGAATAAAGATATACATAGTTATGAAAATGTGGGCATGGTAGGTGAACAAACCTTATAATAATAGGGGTTTCTTCTTTGGTGAAGAATTTAAATTAATTTTGTACTTTAAGAAATGTATATAAAATCATCAACTATCTTATTTATAGTTTTATATAAAGGACCAAATTCATCATGCATTGTACTTTAATGAGATATGATAATTCCCATGAAGATTAATTTCATGTGGTAAGGAATATTTCCAAGAACTTTAACACTATATGACATGGATTAACTCTATGTAGTTTGAAATCATGAAGTATGGATGTATAGGTTTGGTGGGGTCAAAAAATTGTACTTTTTGAGGAACCATTTATTGTTCAGTGGATTTATGTTCTTTCTATCCATGGTTATCTGTAAATAAGTGTCATTGGATTAAACACTATGAATTATGTAGGGGAATTGAAACATGGGATCCATATTTGGTAGATTTCATTTTAGTATCATTGAAATATTAAATGGTATCTCCAAGTCACTTTAAATTATTGAGTGAACATGAAAATTCGTGTTTAACACACAAGCCACACAATTCTTACGAACCTAGTGGTTATCTGATTCAATTTTCATCAAGCGACATTAATTATACTATTAATACACATAACAAATAATCCTATTTTAATTAGTAATAGATGACTATATAGAGTAATTGTAGATGAATATATATGAGAAATACTACCTCTATTCTATAGACAAAATAGTATGGATTCACCTAAGTAGATGTCCAAGTCATAGTCTGGTGTGCCTAAAATTCATTACTGATCTTGTTAAACAAATTTTATTATTATGATCCACTATATTATATAGAATATTAGATTTTAATTTATTAAATTATATGACTTCCCATTTATACACACATGAGAGTGAGAAGTTTGATTTTATTAGTTATGATACTTAGCATTCATCTTATTCAAATCAGAGACTGAAAATTTGGTTTTATTTTCTAATAGAATTATATAAAAAAATCCAAAATAATGTATGATGTTATATTCCATAAATTCATTAATGGGAATTATCATTACCTTATTCAAGGAAATTTACTTAGGGCCTTATAAAATTAAATTTATAGTAATAATAATAAATTTTAAATCTTCTGTGGTTACCTCAGGGTGTTGACCCATGAAATTGATTCCCCATACAATGAATGTCAAAGAGTGCTTGGCAGCATGATGAAATTATAGTGGTTGATGTATAATGATTGAATGAACCTATTATACATAAAACTTATTATAAAACTTCCTGAAACAATGAATCATGGTAATACAAAATTGTCATAACCTTTGAATATAATGGGACAGTTTTACACTTGTCTGATGATCCCCACATGACCCAAAAAACAACTTCTATATAACTCATGGAATTCCATTTCCCTTGTTCAAATAATGAAGGAATCCATCAAATCTGTATTCATAGAGGAATTTATCTAAGATTGGGACATTATAAAAGATGAAATTCATTTTATGCATGTACATGTGTACTCATTGATATCAATATAATGAAATATTCTAATATTAGAGGTACTCAATCATGTTTATTTCTAATAGGATAACTCTTCTACTAAATGGTCATTTGGTTCCCCCACCTATGAAGATAAATTGTAGAGTCAGTAAAACTCTTAGTATTTCCCATTAAGAATAGCGAGGTATATTACTCTTTGATACACCATATAAATAAGAATTTATTTATAGTTAAAGTCAATAATGGATGCAACTATGTTTTCTAGTTCACCGACCCAAGAATTCTAAGACTGCAGGATATGATACACCTTTGGTTGAAAGGGAAAATTTGACATTAATTCACAAATTTGTTCTAAAAACGGCTAAATTCCAACTTTTTGATACCATAATCACTATTAATTCATTTGATTACTTTATCAATGTCTCCATTCACATGTGCTAAGTGAATTTTAATTTCAAGATACAACTCATAGATGGTAATGACAGATTCATATTCTGCCTCATTTTTGGTGAATCCTTTTAAAATAATGAATGAATATGATATGAGGAACTTTGAATGTGGAAATAACATAACTCCATGGGAGAAACTATCAAGTTTAGGGGTTTTTATCCTCTTCATGCTTAGTCTATGGTAGAAATCATCAACCTGAATTTACTAACATGGAAATTCATCATCAATAAAGATAATGACATCATCCAAGAGTTCTATAACCAAGGAAAATTCTTTTAGTGTAGGGTTAAAAAATGAAATCAACCGATTATTATCTATTAACATCTTTCTATGAGATAAATCAAATATAAAATTGTTGGAGGACTACTACCCATCGTGCTAATCATCAAATAATTATTGTATTATTAAGGATATACATTAATAGTTCGATGATGGAAATAAATTAAACCTCATGGTTCTACATATATTGATTCCTCTTATGGGTTTCAAATAATAAGGAAAAAAATTACTCTAGACATAATAATATATAACCATTGCATTTATCATCATTTGAAAAAATTAGTATAAACTATTATATTTACCCTCATTATATGTTTGATCCAATAGGGTTCTAAGAGATCACATCAAAGTTGTCACATAGATGATCGGGGGTATTGCTTAGATAAGAGTAATCAAAAATAGATGGTGAAATAAATATTTCTTAATGTCATTGAATGTGTTTTAGAATTCTTTTTCCCACTGGTAGGCATCATCCATCTTCATCAACTTCAAAAAATACATTCATTTTCTATTCTTATTAGTGATAAAAATTCATATATAATATATAAACACTTCAATATCATTAAACTCTCCAAAATTAAATATAGATAAAATTTAAATGTTAGCATAGATATTATCAAGATGGATCGTAATTCCTTCATTAAGATAATGAACTTAAGAATCTTCCAATACATGATGTCAAGTTCACACGTTAATGGATTTAACTATGGTTTTTTTATCATGGATCTTGATAAAGTTTTTCTCAATATCACCAAGACAATTATGTTATTGGTAATAATTGATCACCGAATCATCCGTATAACACTCCTCTATCATCACTAGAATGGACTTGAAGTGTGATTAAAATATCATTGATAGGTCACTCAAGCATTATTAAATCCAAAGAGTATTACCCAATAAAAACATGTAGATGGTTTTCCTTGAATATATTGGAATATTCATCTTCTTCGGCTATATATATTCAATTATATCCAAATTTCTCATCCTAGAAGGAGTATACATGGATGCCGATAGTTTAAATAATAAAAAACTTCATGAATGAAATAGGAAATTCATCTTTCAGGTAGTCGATATTTGGATCCTAAAATTCAATGTAGACCATGATCTATCTATTATTATTATTGATGATGGAAATGTTGGAAAAGTACTACGGGTACTAAAACTCCCTAAAAAATCGTATTTGATCATATTTTCTACTTTATACTCAATCATGGAGTCGTAGTAGTGGTGAATCCTTTTGAGTGACTACATAAACCCATGGTGGCCAATTATAAGACCAAATTAGTTGACCAAAACCTAAGGATAAATCCATAGAATCTTCTTAAAATTCTAAGAAAATATATCCTGACATTCTATAAAAAAGGTGACATACCAATCATGTTTTTTGATAGAAATCACCACACTAATAAATATTGATCTCAAGTATTATTTAGTACAATGGTTTACCAATATCATCTCATCATTGGTGGTGGAAATTCCCACTTCGAATATCAAAGGGGATTATTCCAACTCATCTTCATCAAAGGTGTGAGGGTTGCAGGGAATTTAGGACCCTATGAAAAATAACTTTTGAAGTGAAACCATCCTATGATATATGGGTAGAACCATTAGAGGTAGATGTCTGATCCTTTGAATTTTTATAAACCATGTTTATAGATGTTGTTACCACCAATACTTGTAATATACACCTATCTATTCCAACCAAAAAATCAAAAAAGTGTGGCTCATCTTATTGATAATTAGTTAATTCTACTCTCTGGTAAACACATACAAGTTGTTGATTGATAGAAACAGGTAAAACCCTTCAATTCACATTGTTTTAATGTTCTTTTAGATTTATACACATTTATACTTTACATGAGAATTATTTAACCTAGGATAAATATCTTCTATTTCATAAAATAAATAAATTTACAGGTTCTAGACTCTACAATTATAGATGGTGTATCAATAGTGTCAAACAACTCTTTAGGTCTTCAAGAGGGGTTTCAATCATAGTTTCTAGGTTATAAGTCATTTTGGAGAGTTTATATCATTCAAACTCAGGTGAATTCCCACTCATTTTTAAATAACTAGAATCAATATAGAAACCCTCTCATGAATTAATGAGGGGATCATTATTTTGGAGCATCTATACTCAACCATTGAGGGAGTACTTAAAGGACTTTTAACACAATGAAGGGATGGTGAAGTGAATGTGTATATAAGGATTCCCTAGTAAGGTGTTCAAATTAGTATCTTGTGAGAATACCATAAAATTGATAATGGATAAAAAAACACTAAAATCTGTCTCTAAATATATTGTTTCAAAAAACTTATGTTCTCCCTTCTCATAACCCTAAATAATAATGTTATATAGGGATAAATCATATTTTTTATAACCAAGATAGTCGAGCATTAGAGTTGGGATAAGATTTATATTTAATCTATTAAATACCAATAATAAGTTTATGTTAACACCATTGAACTTTCCTGAAATATATGTGGGGTGTATATGACCTTGTATAACCATGACCACATCTTCCCTAGAGAAGGTGATGATGACTTGATATTTATTTTTTCTTTCCTTATTCTATATTATTTCCTTCAATGGCTACAAATTCAATCTAAAATTACAAAGTTAAATTTAAGGAATCATTGAGGGATTCACAAAGTTTTATTGAAAGATGATGTGCATCTTGGATTGAGATCCAACAAATAATGTTATTAAGGTTCTTGATCATGTTATAATTTCATTAAAAGGTCACATTTCTACACTTGAGAGGTTATTCATTGACTATAAGTGTAGATGACCGAAAGGTCTATGTTGGATCCAGTTTAATGGTATCCACTATATTTTATGCATGGTTGTATGGATTTGAATCATCTATCCAATAAACTAGTTATATAGAAGCATAGTTGAACTAGAGGTCATTGTAGGGGATGACCATTCATGCTAATTTGAGAGAAACACTTCCCTTCTAGTCTTAGTGGCATAGAAAACATTCTGTCGATGGTTCCAAAGGGTCCATATGCTCCAAAATAATTCCTCCCTCTAACTTGAGGGTATTGGTGAGAATATTTAGGAGGTTTTTTTAGAGTGCTTCATCCATTTTAATAGTAGAGTGGTCTACTAATCTAATGACATTAACATAAATAAACCAGTGTTCCCAATAATATGATTTTGTAAACGCATAATGGGGCCTATTGTTTTCTAAAAATGTGCAATGATTAAAATTAATGAGGTTATAGACTAGTTTTGGAACAAAATGGGGTTCTTTGTTTCATTTTTAACAAAAATACTAATTTATCTTATCTTTGAGAGAATTATAGTCTTGTAATGTCACTAGTAAAGACGACATTTTTAGCAATGATACTAAGTAATTCTGTAATGCATGAATTATCCAATGGGATAGGGCAGTTGATATTTTGGTAAACTATTTGTTGAAATTTTCATTTGCTGAATTAATCCCTACTACCAAATCCAAATATCTTCATTGTTATTCCAGGTTACCAAAACATAAGTGGTATGCACCTGAGGGTCCCTCAATTCCATGATATCATAATCTATTATCTTCTTAAGCCAATACTTAAGGAAAAATAAATCATATATGGTGTATCTAATGAACCTATGGAAGGGGAAATGTTTGAACAAGTTTTTCATCTTAGGTTATTATAGACTCCTAATTTTTAAAATCATGAGAAATTCCTTCTCTATGGTATATATAAATTATGGAGGAAAATTTTGTTCCTAAAGGAATAAACCTTGTACTTTTTATCTTTGAAGAGACTGACCATCTACCCCTGATGGAGGACATGTGCATCATTCTTGAAATGATGTTTTACATGATGAGATTAATTATAGAGGGCCTAGAACCTCTTTGGTTGAGTGACCAAAGTCCGTACTACATTCTCTATTTCTACTCTCTTAGTTTTTTATACAGGAAGAGGTGGTAGTGGATGAGGGTTTTTCATGGTCTAATGTATGTCCTCCTCTATATTTTATTCTATATTAGTGGACTATCAAAATAAAATTTCATACTTTAGAGAGACACGATTATGGACAAGTTCATCCAAAATTTTATTTACACACATACCAAACAGTAACTATTATGGGTTTGAATGTTAACAGAATACATCGGACCCTTCTACTCAGTAATGAAATTATTGGAACTCTCATTATATAATTGTTTTCACTTTGAGAGGTCATTTATTATCATTTTTCATAAATTATTTCTAAACAGGCAGAGGAGTTGTTGATAGAGATCCCCCTATCTAGAAATGGAACCTAGTTCCATATTGTTATAACATATAAAATAAGATACTTTTAGTTTCTAAACAAAGAATAAAAGTTTAGCCACCTATTACAGCTCTAGAGTCCCTAGTATCAGACCACACTAATAAGGATATTGAACAAGTTGTTTCCTAATGATTCGTATACCATTGAGCGATGTGAAAATTAGATTTGTAAAAATTTTCTATAGAGGGATATTATCCACTCATTTTAGATAGAGATTATTATCTTGTCGTCTCAATGAATTATGAGTTTCCAAAGATTCCATGTCATCCGTAAGGGAAATAATTAGCTCACATCTAGAAACTTCATCATTTTTTTATTCCCTTATATGGAATATTACCCATGAATCCATATTTCCATAATCCAAGTATGGGAAATAATGTTGATATATTGGAATATATTCCATATTGGAATCTAGATCATGCTAAAGGTTTAGGGAACAAATTTATCACCCTAAAATAAACAAAAAATAATCTTCTTCTTGTAACTATTTCTTGAATTTTATTTATTTCCAATAAAACAGGATGTCAATATGTGTTATTTAGGTGATAATTATTTCTTAATTATTATAAGTTCACGAGTTAAAATTGGGTGTTGTGATTATTAATCCAATCTACCCTCTCTATATTATTATTTGTGAACTTCTATTAATTTTATGATAACATGTGATGGTGATGTTTAAGGAAAGAAATTTTTTCAATATAAATAAATATTGAATAATGATATGTTTTGTGAATTCCATTCAAAAATATATTTTATTTTCATGAGGCACATGGGTGTAGTTTATGGGTGTGTCGGGAGCCGACCCTAGTATTTTGGTTGATGGGTTGATGAGGGATTGAGTTAATTAAGAAACCCTCATCTATTTCAAAGTTCTATATGGGATAGCTTCTATGAATGTATTGTTACACCATCATTAAAAATATGAATATAAATAAATGAGAATATGATGTATCATCATCATATTTAGCTGAGTAAGGTTCGATACCATCTAATAACATCTATATACAAACTACTTTACCTACAACATGATGAACTCACAACCAACCACACACCCGTAATCAAAGAAATCCATGATGAGTGAATTCATGGAAAATATACCAACCAAAGGAAGTATATGCAGTCACTAAATGAAAAACAGAATACCAACTCTATGAAATGCTCGCAAATGACTGCAGCATTAACTCAAGATTTTTTAAGCTTGAAATAAACATACCATATAAAGGGCATCCAACCTACTATAGGTATATTTAATTATATCATGTGTGATTAATGAGTGGACATGAGGCTTTATATTGGATTGACATACTATTAGTGAGGGAATCTACAGCATGAAGAGAATGATCGGCCACATGAAGAATATAGCTATTATACCTCCACATATTTTGAGATAAATAAACTACCTGAATTTCAAACCAACTATATAAATTGATTATCATGGCCTTTAAAAAATAGTGTATTCAATGTGATGTTTGAATGTATTTAGTGGGATATTGTGTGTGACATATAATATACCACAACATGTGAAATCAAGACAAGCATGAAGTTTCACTATCATACAAGTGAATCAATTTATTAATGGTATGTTGTGTTGTTTATGTTTTTACTTATCTCAAACTAGTCAAAGAGATCCATTTAATGTGGTCTCATGGATTATGGGATATTCATGCACCATTAATTTAATGAATTCAAAATCTGAGTCCATGTTTGAAATTTTATAATGAAATATCATACAGGTCATGACTACAATTGTCATGTCAAGATAGCATTGGTAAGATCCCATGATGAATCAACCATGCATAAATCTTTATGCCATATGAGAAAACATTAAAATGAAAAAACAAATTATATTATATTTAAATTAGATTATAACATTAAAAATTTTATATGAAGGAAAAAACCTAAATCCTATATGTATTTAATTGAGGATGCATATAAATGAAATGAATGCATGATTGTGGATTTTTGATAAATGAAAACTCTAGGAATGTGGAAAATACATGAGTCATTTTTTATTTAAATGAGGAGAAAAATACTTCAATTTAAATTATTTTATAATCTATAAATATAAATTTATAGAATGTGGTTATTTACGGACAATTTAGTGGACATAAAGACTTTATAGTATTTAAAATAAGTTTAAATGAGGAGTTAATTCCATATTAATTGACCAAATTAAAGGTAAAATAATTTCTTTAATTTATATGTAGTTATGAAGATGAAATCAGGAGAGACCATAATTGAATATTTTTTTATTTGAATTTAAATATTTATAACTATTTTATTATTGTTTTTCAATATCGGAATAACTACATATAAAGAAGAATTATATATTATCTGTAAGTGATTAAGAAATTATTTAAGACTTGAGAATATATTTAATAAAACTCACCAAGAACATTTTTTGAATTTGGAGTGCTGAAACAAAATTTTTATAGATGGGAGATAAGGAATATGAGAGCCCAGATTACTTGAGATCTAGTTATGTGTTTCAAGATAATCATTTCTAATAATGTTCTTCAAGATTATACAAGAGTAGTTCTGTTGATTTAGACATTTTATGGGGGAAAGTAAATTCATAATTAGTGTAGAAGAAACTTGACTCATATCAATATATTTTTACCATGAGATCAAAACTGAATGGGGCTATGATTTCAATTAATAAATAATTTCTAAATAATTGTATATGAGTTGTAAAACCGACTACTACTATTGTGTAATTGGTTTATCTAAATAGTTCTTGTTGAAATTACTCAAAAATTTAGTGAAGAATCCATGTTGGGGTGTATAACCAACACATAAAGTAGTAGGATTTAATGTCAAACCTTTTAAATAACTTGTGTGGTGTTATATCTTATTAATAAAATTAATTAATTTTGATTGAGGGATAATATTGAGTAGATCGATAACTATAGAATATTTAAGAGTTTGAATTCAAAATTAATAGAATTATCAAAATAATACCACTAATCCACACACCCACCTACCCTTAGTGGTCAACCCAACCTAAAAATATACAAGTGGTATCAGAATCATGGTCCCCTAAGGTAACCCAAGAATAATATATATATATTTCATCACTTTAGTTAAATATTTAATAAATATCATACTAATACATTCCATGAAAATTTAATGGTTTAGTTTCTTTGGATACTAGGTATATAGTCATCTTATTTTATGAAAAATAATCAATATATCCCATAAAGATCTTCTCACATAGTACACTTCATAGACATACCCTAGTAAAAAACTTTCATCATAACCAATATAAAGGAAATATAAGAAAAGGTGATCTCATATGCCTACTAGGGGTAAACATAATATATATCAACAAGTTTTCATAAGTGTGAATAATATATGAATAAGGGTATGGAAAAAAACTCATAACTTTTGATAATCATTCCCTGCCATTCAAAGGTATTTAATAAAAAATCAAGAAATAAGGATGTTTTTATAACAAAATACATATGTCATTTGTGTGTGGAATAATCAATAAACATTCATGATCCATGAGAAAATATCATTAGAAAAATACACAAAGTATTCACATTATAAATAAGTATAGAAAATCATTTCAATAGTCAAGGATCACTACAAAGACTGTCATAGTGGATTGTGTTAACTACCCATTCCATCATTTCCTCGGTCAAGGTTCATTATCAAGACTATAATAGGGGAAAAATTACCCAGATAAATTGGGTTCACTCCCCATTATAGTCCTTATTATCTCATGAGATATCCACCTTTACCCAATTAATTAAAGAGATATATAATTTTGAGCCCACCCATTACATAATGAAAACCATACATATGTGTTCCACAAGACAGTAAAAATTTCATCACATATACATATCATTATATCATTATATCATCATATCATCATGTCATCATGTCATCATGTCATCATGTCATCATATCATCATATCATCATCTAATCATATCATCATATCATCATATAATCATATTATTATATCATAATATCATCATATCACCGTAACATCATAACATAATATCATCATATCATAACCTATGAAAAGGAAACAAGTTTCATAAACATTTCATCATTTCAATATATCATGACCCATTGAAAAGAAATTGTTTTTATAAAGATTTCATCATAATTTAATTAACCCATGGGAATGAAATGAGATTCATAGAATCATCCTCAAATATTCATCATTATATTCTATATATAGAATGAAAGTGGATGGTATCATAAGATCATATCTCTATTAAATAATAAAAATCCTTGATATATGATGTAATAGATGAAAAATACCTTTTAATGAAGATTCTTATCATTATTTTAAAGAATTGAAAAAATATTCTCTTAATTTGATAAAAAATTAACTAAAATTTCAAATAATATTTTGAAAAATATTTTCTTTGAAAATAACCACTTAAAATTGTAAATGAAGTTTCCAATATGATAATAGAAATATTATAAAGATAATCCATTCATACTATAAATGTTAAAAGATGTAATTCCTTTCAAAATTTTCAGAAAACTCAAAAATGAATTTTCCTAAAAACTTTTAAAAATATATCTTTTTAAATTTCTTAAAATGAAGTCAAATTTAGTGTAAATTAATTTTTTAAAACTTTTCAAGTGTAGGTAAAAACTTTCATAAAAAAATTTACTAGTGTGGACATGGAACAAAAAATTTTACAACAAAATAGGAAATATGGTCAACTTTTCTTAAGAAGAATTTTATCAATCATTTTATGTACAATAAAGAATAAACTGTTACTAATAAATAAAAATTTCAATAATAACCATATGGGAAAATAGATTGGGTTTAAAGGATAATATACATATAACTTCCCTTAATGAAAATTTAGCATAGATAATCCTAAAAAATTATATTTTAACATAAAACCTTACCAATTTGGTAAATTTTGAATCATAACCACCATTAATAAAATAATTTCAAATGAAATTCTATATACCATTAATATAAAGGGATTATTGATACATAATATCATAGCAGTATATAGACCACTTGAATGAAATAAGTGGTATGTATGGAATACGTCACCATCATACTTCATATATGTTAAAATATACTATATGATAAATATAGATTTTTTATAAATAAATTATATAACCATATTCAAACATAAAATAAAATTTATAACTCATTTATAATTTATAATTATTTTTTTACTAAAAATTTATTCATTAATCATTTGGGTGAAATTGGTTAATTTTCCATGCCTGTTTCTCTTCGATGGTTATAGTACTTGCACCTCGATAATGGTTTCTCATATATAGAATATTAATCATGAAATAAGTATCATATTTAATCATTATATATAATTTTATAATAATTTGAATAAATTAGTGATGAAAAATTAATTACATTACTTCTTGTAGATGGTAGTTTTTATTTACACATGAGTGATGTTTCCACATTTCGATGGATATAATAATGGAAAGGTAAATTATAATTCATATTTATAGAATAATTATTATATAATAAATATCATATATATTAATTAAATATATTATAATTATCATCCACGTAAATAGGAAATGTAAAATTAATCATAAATCTATGTGGAGGTTGTAGTCCACATGTACGCGTAATTGACGTAATCAATTTCCAACATATGGGAATGTAAGAAAGTAGAAAATACATTATAATTATAGAAGTATAATTATTACATAAATATCATATAAAATAGTAAATTCATCATAATAACCAACTATGAAATATATTTATGAAAAATGAATAATATTCTAGGTGGACCCCAACTCGGAGGACTTACTTTTACCGGTCCCCAACCCGGAACATACTAGTCCAATACATTCATCTTAAGAAAAGGTTGAAATAAAACATAAACATTAATATTAAAACTAACATATGAAATGTCAATACTTTAACCATAAATTATTAATTGCATAAAAATAACTCATCCACAGTCAAATATATCACAAAACCATAAATACAATATGGAAGATTTGTATCATATATAATAAATCAACTTTAATCAAGTGTAAAATTTATCAAAATATGTTGACATAGATGAAATCAAAACTATTTGAGAGAAATACCTCTTTATATTTTCAAATCATTTAGAGTCACACTACTTAGAAAGGATGACATTTAAAGACATTTTTTAATCAATGTTTCACATACCACTTTGAAACTTTTGAGAGGAATTAACATTTTAAAAACATTCATGTCTATATAAATAAATTCTAAAACCATTTTGAAAGTGTGGACATTAATGAGAAAAGTTTAGAAGAATAAATATTTAAAATATTTAAAACGATGTTTTAGTAAAAGTGTCCCTTAAAAAGGATATCTTTGAAAACTCTTTTATGAAACATGGATGTGGATAATAAATATTTTCATGTAAAAACATACCCATAATCAATCTCGAATAATAATAAGATTGAAGAATTAACCCTAACCTTGCACTTTCCTTTGGTCTAGGGTATGTTTAACCTCCTGTATAATGACCAATGTATGTTATTAGATTATAAAAGAACCATATTAATATTTATTATATCATACATGATTCATTTATGACTTTATAATACCCATTTAATAATGATTTTCATGATAAATTAACATTTTAGGTAATAATCGCTTTTTTTATCATATATATTTTAACTTTATATACTTGATCGTATCATTTAGATCATGATTTAAATACTTCCAGAATATAATCCTTGATTTATATATCATATATACTTAGAATATAAATATTCATAATAGATAGATATATGAAATGGAAAACACCGTTTATGGAGACGGTAGGTCGTACATACGCATAAACATTGTTTCTATTTTCTTATCATTTTGAACGGTATTAAGTTAATAAGATATATGAAAGTACAAAAATTCATATATACATTTAAATAAATATATCTCTAGTATCATTATTATTTCTTATATTACATACTTTTTTGTAATATATATTTTTATAATTGTCGATGAATGGTGAATGTGGAAATGAATCTCATCGCGTTGTGGAGACAATAATCCGTTAGTACGCACGAGCGATGATATCAATTCCTCAAAGGTGTGGAATTTGATGGTATATTAATTTTACAGATACATTATCATGTTATTTTTATTTTTTATATACATATTACTCATCATTATATCCATCCAAATAATACAGTGTTGAATAACAAATTACACCACGGCGTGGAGACGGTAAGCGGTACGTACACACGCATGGTGACATTATCATTCATAGGACAGATAGAATAATGAATATGGATGTGACATATTTATAATAACATCACAATATATATAAGGTAATGGAGTTATTATTTTGGTATGGTAATAACAAATAAATATTATGTGTAAAAAGGAAATAACTTGAATGATGGTGTTGAAATCTTTACCTCTTCTTCGGGTTCTTCCTTTTGATTTTGTAACACCCCGAGATTTTATGAAAAATATTCCTTTTAATTTCATTAATGTCTAGTGTTTTACGCTACACAAAAAGAATCTTTCACAACATGCATCCTTGACTTTCCTTTCATTACACACAATCGTGATCTTCCTCGATAGCGTATGTAGTATGCAATACCGAGTTTCACTAAACAACGATATGCTATTAAAATATTATTAAAACTAGCCGTTATGAATAGTAATAACCACTTTTTGAAATTTTTTAAATTTTATTTTCAAAATGGACTTCATTTTTGGATTCGGAATATCAAAATTAGCTTAGGGTGAAATTTTGGTACTTTCGGATAACTTTCATATTCTGATGAATAGTGAAAATTACTAAATTTTAATTTAAAAAACTTTTTTAATCGAAATAATTAATAGTGAAAAATTATTAATTTGAGTGGTTTTAAAGTAAATTTAGAATATATTTTTACAATTTAATACAATTTTGGTCATTCGATGTAATTTCACATTTAAACCAGACATAAATAAGTGTCAATCTTTTGATAGTTATTATCTCTTAAGAACACGCAATTTGTTTTGACGACGAGAATTAATTTTTAAATTAATTAATGCAACAGATATGTTTTGAATTTGGTAAAATAGACATCATTTTTGAGTTCATAATATCAAATATAGCTTAGGCCTAATTTTTGGTATTTTTCTAGAAACATTCATTTTTTTGATGAATAGTGAAACCACTAAGTGGTAGTTAAAAAAATGAATTTTTCATATAACTTAATTTTACCACTTCTGTGAGTGGAATTTAAAAAATCATATAGACATGGTTGATGTCAGTAAGTAAAATTTGGTTCAATGAAATGAAAAAAATTTTGGTGAATAGTAACTTTTTACTTTTTTTTACCACGGTTAAAAGTAAATAGAGTAATTAAGGGTAAAAATGATATTATTATTACCCTAACACATGTCCTAATTCTATTGGATAAGTGTAATTCGACCAAAAACAACATTAGGAATAAAATATGACCATTTAGGCCCACTTGGATTAGATTAGGACATTTATTATTAATTTATTTAAAGAAGGGTTAAAATAGTTAAAATCAATGTTTAATAAGAAAATCATTTTTAATATAGAGTTATAAATAAGATAAATTCTACTATACATATTCATTATAAAGAATAAAATATTTCCTAAATAATGGTATTTTATTTTTAATTTTTAGACATTAAATAATCTAATTTATTTGTGACACAAAGATGATGCAGTAATTGTCTTATTAATGAAATATTGACATAATTGATGTTATAAATTTCCAAATAAATGTAATTTGAGACTTTTTATGAATTACACTAATTTTATAGGATAATATGACATGTTGGTATTGATTTAATTAACTTTTTTTGAACTAATAATTCTGTTATGATTTTTACAAAAATCAATTACTATATAGTGTCAAAATTGACATAAAATAGTTTTTAAAACAAATATTATATTATTAATTGTTATATTATTCCTAAAAATCTAATGTTTGGGAAAATGACTTAGATAAGGTTATATATATTAATAATAAACAACTTGGGGTTTTTTTGGCTTGTTATAGTAAGTTTATTAACCTTATAATGTAAGAGCACAAAAAGACACGATAAAAGTAAAATTATCTAACTTAAAGTTAAATATAAATGATAAGGTTAAAATAGGAACCTAAACTTGTCTAAATTATATTTTATGAGGGTATTTAGACCCATCCCCACCTTAGCTTAGAAATAAATCAATTTGGAGCTATTTAAAACCGAATTTGGCTTTATAATAAAATAATATTTTTAGTTATTCCAAAGGTGGCCCTCTCCTCCCTTATAAAAGGGCACCTCCTCCCTCTCTTCCTCACACCACTTTGAGCCTTCAAGCTCGGACAAACCCTACCAAATTATCTTCTCCACTTCCCTAGAAACATCCTAGATGTCTTGGTCTTCTTCAAAGACCAATTTTAATACCCTAAGAGGAGGACTCAAAGAGGCGCTTCAAAGAAGAGGTAATTTCCATTACCGATTCTTTTAACTTTATTTCTTCTTCCACTTCGTCTTCTTAGGTTGTTTTGTTATGAAGTAATAATATAATTATACCTCATATACTTATATGTTATTATAAATATTAAACAACCCTATTTCATATTCTATCCATCCTACGAAAAACAAAATCATCGCGCGTGCGTACGTACGGAATACCATCTCCACGCCGTGGTGTAATCTATTTTTCCACCAACACCTTACATGGATGGGTATAATGGTGTAAAGAATAACTATATATGGTTATTATAACATCATACTGATTCTGATATATTATACCTTCCACTCCAATTCTATAATTATGGAAACGATATCATCGCTCGTGCGTACGTACGGACTACCGTCTCCATGACGTGATGAGATTCATTTTCCACGTTAACCATTCATGAATGATTATAAAGTATATATAATAAGTAATCATGAAATATATGACATAATAATGATACTGTAATTATGTGTATATATATGTATGTTGTCTACTTAATTCCATTCAACTCAATAAGGAAACGAAAACAGCGTTCATGCGTACGTATGACCTACCGTCTCCATGAACGGTGTATTTATTTCGATTTATCGATCCATTATATATATGTATATTCTTAATATATATATATATAAATCATGTTTTATATTCTGTAATTAAGTAATCATGATCTAATTAATCATATGAATAATTACAAGTCAAAACACGGACGACAAATGAAACGATTTTACCCAAAACGCTCTTTAACGTGGAATTTACAAAAGAACGGGTAATATAAAGTCATAAGTGAACCATATATGATGTTATAAAAATTAATATGATTCTTTAATAAGTAAATAACACTATTTAAATCATTATACATGAGGTTCAGATACGTACGAAGCATATCAGACCTAAGGTAAGGGATAATTATTCCAATCTCATTCTTATCCGAGATTGTTTACTCGTAAGTATTTACTGGGGGTTATGTTTATTATCCATGTCCACATGCTCTCAAAATGTTTTCATAAAATGTTTACTTTACTTCCATGTATGTTTAAGACATTTTTACCCTTTTCTTACTTTTACCAGATCATATGGAAGGAACCTTTCTTTTGTTTACCATACGAGGTACTTTTTGACTTTTCTGACAAAAGTACGAGGAAATTGTTATTTTTTACTTATACAGCATGAACAGATTTTTACGGTTTCATAACGCCTCTTTTTCATAAAGCTTACTCTACATGAGATTATGATTATTTTCAACAAAATCCTTTCCTTTTAAAATTGAATGGCATTTTGTGAAAAGAAAATGATTTTGAAGAAGAAATGATATTTTCCTCAAGAATTCATTTCAAGTGTTTTATCAAAACCATTTTCCATCTAAGATGAAATTATTTCATATGTGTATGATTCAAGTATAATGTATCTATGATTTACACGCTTTCACTTTTCTCATGATGAAATATCCATTTGTTTTATATGGATTATGTGATGATGATATGATGTTTATGAAACCCATTTTATTCTTTGGGTTATGATGAATGTTTTAAGTTTATGTTGTGGCACAAGTAAGAATGATTTCATTTTGAGATGGGTGGGACCTATATCTCCCTCCAATTCATTTGGTAAAGATTCATATCTCATGAGATATACATGGCTAGAATGGCAAGTTGAACCGGTTCAGTAATACAGGACTGGAACGAGGAGTGAACTCGATTCAGAAAGGGACTTTTTCTACTAAGATGGTCTTGGCATCAATGCCTTGGCTAATATGAAAATCATATCATGTGTTTAATGGTTTCCACAATTAAATGTTTTATTCCCATGCTATTTTATCATGATTATTGTTTCTTTATGATCTATGCCTTAAGTACTTCCATGTTTTATGTCATTGCTCATGCTTTTGATGTTTAAACATTATGTTCATGTTTTAAAGTTCAAATGTATATGGTATGTTTTATTTAATCCATGAATACCCTTACTGAGCATTTGAGCTCACCCTTTTTATGTTTTCTTTTCCCCAGGATTTAAAGAAAGGTATTAGGTAAGAAAAAAAGTGGAAGATCTTTATGGGAGATGTTGAAGATCTTTCACCACGATTAGAAGATTACGTTCCAAGTTTCCAAAGACACTAAACTATTACGGTCCTTGTGTGTCTGTTTTTGTTATGTATTAAGTATTCCGCTAAAGTAATGTAATGTCCATGTACGTCAGGCTTCGGGTCTCTATAGTTGGTATCAGAGGCAAAGGAGGTAGGAATGTATCCGATCCTTGGGAACTCTCACATGTGAGCGTTGGACGAAGCATGGCTCTCCGCCCAAGGGCTTCATGAGGAAATGTCTGCCACTGGGGATGGTGGTGTGTCCCGCCCAGGGGGTGTAGCCGCCCATGGAGTGCCCTGATAGGTATCAATTATAGTCAACTGGAAGTAATTCCAGACCGTTATAGTTGGTATCAGAGGAAAGGTTTAGTCAACCTTTGGAAACTAGGATGCGAGAACATTAGTGAGATCCCTAGAGATATTTCTAAGGGATGTCTAGGGATGTCTCTAAAGTTAAGTATACGTATAGGTTATAGTCATATAATTGCGCTAATGATCGTAGAATTTAACCTAAGATGTTAGATATTGACAGTACTCCCCCTTTACTATGTTGTTTTCCCTAGCATGATTTTTGCCTCTCACAGAATTCTTTTTGTGTTTTAGTCAATGGAGGGAACCAGAAGGAATTCAGTTAACATTGAATCCAATGGAAAAATTGGTGACTATGAGCAACAAAATTGTGTAATGCCTCGAGAGAAAGATATTGTGATTATGCTGAATCAGTCATCGCGATATATGATTAACAAGGTGAAATTTAGTGGTATGCCTAATTCATCAAATAAGAGGAAGACAGACTTTTATGCATGTTCGCATGTTGAGGAGCATAAAGAAAGGAAGATTGAGATTTCTAAAGAAGGGAAGAAGAACCTTGAGGAATACCTCAAATGGAGGGACCGATGTTATCTGTGTGGAGAAAAGGGTCATAGAGTGACAGACTGTTATGGATTTCAATGTATTGTTTGTGGAGAACATGGGCATTACCCAACTCAATGCCCTGACCTAAAAATTTACTTCTAAATCAAGGAAGGACTTATTCCAGGACAATAATTAAAGAGGATGGATTGAAGTGTTTATGTATTGGTATTCAAAAATAATGTTGTTGAGGCACTTTTATTGTGTATTAGATTACTTTTGTATTGGTCTATTGTGGTTTTCAATGGTACCGGTAACCATAGAATGTGATTGAGATATTTTTGGAAAAAAGATGATATGCGCATAATGAAAGGAAAATGAGAAAATGAAATGTTTGACCGTATTCATGAGCTCATGACTGATATAAGGAGAAGGTTATATCATGGTTTGAGTATATAGAATTTTTGGATTTTGGTATGTGGAAAGAGTTAACTTTTGACTGCATTCATGTTTTCACTAAGGTTCAATGGGTATTCATTCTTAAAGAGAATACAGGATTAAGGTATTCACATGTTTTTAATTTGACCAACAAGATATATCTTATGATATATGGGGGATAAATGATGGCATTCACGTGATTGTTATGTGACATTTCAAGTAATCATTTTCTTTATACTATGAGCTTGGACCGAAGTATTTTAGGGATTGGAATGGATTATGTTGGACATAAGTTAGGATAGAACTTTTTTCGATATTATTGATGGGATGTTATAGTAATATAGCTTTAGAAAAAGACAACCTGTAGGACGGGCGACATCCCATCGTGTCGGACAAGGCTGTGGGAATCGAACCCACAACCGAAGTGTGACTGGCCTTTATCGCCAACCACTGGCCTACAAGAAGTCCCTAGTTAATAGAAACTAGTTTTATTTTATTACGCAGTATGATATATGATGTATAAGTTCATTTTTGGAATCGTATATGATTAACCTCACCATATATAGACTTATGTATATTTGATAACTTTTGCTAACCTTTTGTTTGAAACAGATGGAATGACCCATCATTCTATCACATGGTCTATTAACACTTCATGAATAACAAATTCAACTTCATTTCTTTAAGAGATGAAGTGGAAATTGTTCAAAGCACGAACAACAGTTAGATTGTACCAAAATAATGTAAGTATTTATTCTAATTCAAAATCATCAACTTTAGGGAAATGATCTTGAAAACCAAAAAAATGTTTTCCTAGTTCCCTTATATCCGATGAATCAGATGGTACCCTAGATCATCACAAATTTATGGCTTTGTGATTGCTGTCTTTTCCATAGCCATGTTCTCTACCACTCTCCATCAGAACATGATGATTAGATTTCTCTTCCATATCCATATTTTCACCTATGTGGAAACCCAGTGATTAGTTTATTTGGGTAACCGTTACGTTTCATACTTTTGTTTTTAAAGATTGGTTTTGGTATTCCTTTTTAGGATGTGGGTTTCTATTAAAGAAACTTTCGAGTAGTAAACCATTTATAACCCCGATGAATTTCGAGGGCGAAATTCATTTTAAGGGGGGTATAATGTAACACCCCGGGATTTTATGAAAAATATTCTTTTTAATTTCATTAATTTCTAGTGTTGTACGCTACACCAAAAGAAGCTTGCACAACACGCATCATTGACTTGCCTTTCATTACACGCAATCTCAGCCTTCCTCGATAGCGTGTGTAGTACGCAATACCGAGTTTCACTAAACAATGATATGCTATTAAAATATTATTAAAACTAGCCGTTATGAATAGTAATAACCACTTTTTGAAATTTTGTAAATTTTATTTTCAAGATGGACCACATTTTTGGATTTAGAATATCAAAAGTAGCTTAAGGTGAAATTTTGGTACTTTTCGGATAACTTTCATATTCTGATGAATAGTGAAAATTACTAAATTTTAATTAAAAAAACTTTTTTAATCGAAATAATTAATAGTGATAAATTATTAATTTGAGTGGTTTTAAAGTATATTTATAATATATTCATACAATTTAATACAATTTTGGTCATTGGATGTAATTTCACATTTAAACCAGACATAAACAAGTGTCAATCTTTTGATAGTTATTATCTCTTAAGAACACACTATTTGTTTTGACGATGAGAATTAATTTTTAAATTAATTAATGAAACTGATATGTTTTTAATTTGGTAAAATAGACATCATTTTTGAGTTCATAATATCAAATATATCTTAGGCCTAATTTTTGGTATTTTTCTGGAAACATTCTTTTTTTTGATAAATAGTGAAACCACTAAGTCGTAGTTAAAAAAATGAATTTTTCATAAAACTTAATTTTACCACTTCTGTGAGTGGAATTTCTAAAATCCAAGTGACACGGTTGATTTCAGTATGTAAAATGTGGTTTAATGGGATGAAAATAATTTTTGGTGAATAGTAACTTTTTACTTTTTTTACCACGGTTAAAAGTAAATAGGGTAATTAAGGGTAAAAATGATATTATTATTACCCTAACACATGTCCTAATTCTATTGGATAAGTGTAATTTGACCAAAAACAACCTTAGAAATAAAATATGACCATTTAAGCCCACTTAGATTAGATTAGGACATTTATTATTAATTTATTTAAAGAAGGGTTAAGATAGTTTAAATCAAAGTTTAATAAGAAAATCAATTTTAATATAGGGTTATACATAATATAAATTCGACTATAAATATTAATTATAAAGATAAAAAGATTTCCTACATAATGGTATTTTATTTGTAATTTTTAGACATTAAATAATTTAATTTAATTATGACACAAAGATGATGCAGTAATTATCTTATTAATGAAATATTAACATAATTGATGTTATAAATATCCAAATAAATGTAATTTGAGACTTTTTATGAATTCCACTAATTTTCTAGGTTAATATGACATGTTGGTATTGATTTAATTAACTTTTTTCGAACAAATCATTCTGTTATGATTTTTACACAAATCAATTACTAAATAGTGTCAAAATTGACATAAAATTGTTTTTAAAACATATATTATATTATTAATTGTTATTTTATTCCAAAAAATCTTATGTTCAGCTAAATTACATAGATAAGGTTATATATATTAATAATAAACAACTTGGGGTTCGTTTGTCTTGTTATAGTAAGTTTATTAACCTTATAATGTAAGAACACAAAAAGACACGATAAAAGTAAAATTATCTAACTTAAAGTTAAATATAAATGATAAGTTTACAATAGGAACCTAAACTTGTATAAATTATATTGGATGAGAGTATTTCGACCCATCCCCACCTTAGCATAGAAATAAATCAATTTGGAGCTATTTAAACCCGAATTATTCTTTATAATAAAATAATATTTTTAGTTATTCCAAAGGTGCCCCTCTCCTCCCTTATAGAAGGGAACCTTCTCCCTCTCTTCCTCACACCACTTTGAGCCATCAAGCTCGGCCAAACCCTGAAAAATTCTCTTCTCCACTTCCCTATAAATATCCTAGAGGTCCTGGTCTTCTTCAAAGACAAATTTTAATACCCTAAGAGGAGGACTCAAAGAGGCGCTTCAAAGAAGAGGTAATGTCCATTACCGATTCTTTTAACTTTATTTCTTCTTCCACTTCTTCTTCTTAGGTTGTTTCATAATTAAGTAATAATATAAGTATACCTCATATACTTATATATTATTATAAATATGAAACAACCCTATTTCACATTCTATCCATCCTACGGAAAACAAAATCACCGCGCGTGCGTACGTACGGAATACCATCTCCACGCCGTGGTGTAATCTGTTTTTCCACCAACAATTTACATGGATGGGTATAATGGTGTAAAGAATAACAATATATGGTTATTATAACATCATACTGATTTTGATATATTACACCATCCAATAAAATTCTATAATTATGGGAACGATATCATCGCTCATGCGTACGTACGGACTACCGTCTCCATGACATGATGAGATTCATTCTCCACGTTAACCATTCATGAATGATTATAAAGTATATATAATAAGTAATCATGAAATATATGACATAATAATGATACTGTATTTATGTGTATATATATTTATTTCATCTACTTAATTCCATTCAACTCAATAAGGAAACGAAAACAACGTTCATGCATACGTACGGCATACCGTCTCCATGAACGGTGTATTTCTTTCGATTTATCGATCCATTATATATATGTATATTCTGAATATATATATATATATATATCATGTTTTATATTCTGGAATTATGTAATCATGATTTAATTAATCATATGAATAATTACAAGTCAAAACACGGACGACAAATGATACGATTTTACCGAAAACGCTCTTTAACGTGGAATTTACAAAAGAACGGGTAATATAAAGTCATAAGTGAAACATATATGATGTTATAACAATTAATATGATTCTTTAATAAGTCAATAACACTATTTAAATCATTATACAGGAGGTTTGGATACGTACGAAGCATATCAGACCTAAGGTAAGGGATAATTATTCCAATCTCATTCTTATCCGAGATTGTTTACTCGTAAGTATTTTCTGGGGGTTATGTTTATTATCAATGTCCACATGCTCTCAAAATGTTTTCATAAAATGTTTACTTTACTTCCATGTATGTTTAAGACATTTTTACCCTTTTCTTACTTTTACCACATCATACGGAAGGAATCTTTCTTTTGTTTACCATACGAGTTACTTTTTGACTTTTCTGACAAAAGTACGAGAAATTGTTATTTTTTACTTATACGGCATGAACGGATTTTTACGGTTTCATAATGCCTCATTTTAATGAAGCTTCCTATACATTAGTTTATGATTATTTTCAAAAAAATCCTTTCCTTTTAAAATTGAATGGAATTTTGTGAAAAGAAAATGATTTTGAAGAAGAAAGTATATTTTCCTCAAGAATTCATTTCAGGTGTTTTATCAAAACCATTTTCCATCTAAGATGAAATTATTTCATATGTGTATGATTCAAGTACAATGTATCTATGATTTACATGATTTCACTTTTCTTATGATGAAATATCCATTTGTTTTATATGGATTATGTGATGATGATATGATTTTTATGAAACCCATTTTATTCTTTGGGTTATGATTAATGTTTTAAGTTTATGTTGTGGCACAAGTAAGAATGATTTAATTTTAAGATGGGTGGGACCTATATCTCCCTCCAATGCATTGGGTAAAGATTTATATCTCATGAGATATACATGGCTGGAACGACATGTTAAACCAGTTCAGTTATACAGGATTGGAATGAGGAGTGAACTCGATTCAGAAAGGGACTTTGTCCACTTAGATGGTCTTGGAATCAATGCCTTGGCTAATATGGAAATAATATCATGTGTTTAATGGTTTCCACAATTACATGTTTTATTCCCATGCTATTTTATTATGCTTAATGTTTCTTTATGATCTATGCCTTAAGTACTTCCATGTTTTATTTCATTTCTCAAGCTTTTGATGTTTAAACATTATGTTCATGTTTTTAAGTTCAAATGTATATGGTATGTTTTATTTTATCCATGCTTACCCTTACTGAGCATTTGAGGTCACCCTTTTTATGTTTTCTTTTCCCCATGATATAAAGAAAGGTTTTAGGTAAGAAAAAAAAGCGGAAGTTCTTTATGGAGATGTTGAAGATCCTTCACCACGTTTAGAATATTACGTTCCATGTTTCCAAAGACACTAAACTATTATGGTCCTTGTGTGTCTGTTTTTGTTATGTATTAAGTTTTCTGCTAAAGTAATGTAATGTCCATATACGTCAGGCTTCGGGTCTCTACAGATTTGACCAAAATGGTTCCTTAGGATGGATTTATAACTAATGGAAGGCCTCGAGGATTAAGGTGGGATAGTTGGGAGGATACTTGGGTTGGGTTTTTCCGATACAAATGGCTTTGAAGGTGTTAATTTGAGAGATGGGGAAGTGCCTTTTATAAGAGGGGTGATGAGCACCTTAGGAAAAGATTGAAGTATTATTTTATAATAAAATCATTTTTGTTTTAGAATGGCTCGAAAATAAATTATTTAAAGGATAAGGTGGGTATTGGTAGAAAACCACTCATCTAATAGGTTTTAGATAGGTTTGGGTCACTATATTAACCTTATATTTTAGATTTAACACTTAGTTAAATAGTTTGACATTTACCATGTGTCTTTGTATTTTTATATTATATGGTTAATAAACATACTATAAACTTCCAAGAGAACCCCAAGTGGTTAATTAATGAAATATATAATAGTATTTAAGCCCTTTGGCTGAACTGTATATTTTTAGGAATATAATACCAATTAATAATAAAATATTTGTTTTAAAAACTCTTTTATGTCAATTTTGACACTATTTTGTATTTTGTTTTTTCTAAATTTATAACAGCATTATTACTTCGAAAAAAATTCATTAAATGAACCCTAACATGTCATATGAAACTAAAAAATTAGTGTAATTCATAAAAAGTCTCAAAATAGCATTATTTGGATATTTATAATATCTAGTATTTTAATATTTCATTAATAAGGTAATTACAACATCATCATTATGTCATTAATAAATTAAATTATTTAATGACTAAAATTATAAATAAAATATCATTATGTAGGAAATATTTTTAGATTTCTAATGAATATTTATAGTCTAATTTATCGTATGTGTAACCATAGATTAAAAATGGTTTAGTTATTAAACATAGAATTTAACAATTTTAACTCTTCTTTGAATTAAATAATAATAAATGTCCTAATCTAATACAAGTGGATCTAAATGATCGTATTTTATTCCTAAGGTTATTTTTTGTCGAATTAAACCTATCAAATATAATTAGGACATGTGTTAGGGTAAAAATAATATCATTTTTATCTTTAATTACCCTAATCACTTTTAACCGTGGTAAATAAAAGTCAAAAGTTACTATTCACCAAAAATTATTTTTATCTTATTGAACCACATTTTACTTACTGATATCAAAAATTTCTCTCAGATTTTTTAAATTCAATTCACATAAGTGGTAAAATTATGTTTTATTCAAATTTGTAAATGCTCTTAGGAGGTAGGTAAAAGACGCTAAAAAGTTCGATAAAATTTTTATATATCTAAAATTATTATAAACTGACTCTAATGAATTAAATTGAACTTATATAGGTATTATGTATATATTTTTACCTAAAATAAATTTAAATAAAATAAATAATTATTTAAATAAAAATTTGGTTTTAAACAATAACTCAATGTTTTTCACTATTCATCAAAAATTGAATGTTTTCAGAAAAATTCCAAAAAATCACCCTATGCTAATTTTGATATTCTGAATTCAAAAATAATTTCTATTTTACTAAAATCAAAATATTTAAGTTTCATTTATTAATTTAAAATTAATACCCGTTGTCAAAAACAAAAAGTGGGTTTTTGAAAAAAAGTAATAACTGTCAAAAGATTGACATGTGTTTATGTCAAATTTAAATGTGAAATTATTTATAACAACCTAAATTGTATTAAATGATAAAAATATAATCTAATTATACTTCAAATCCATTCAAATTCATAATATAACAATATAAATTATTTCTATTAAAAAAGTTGTTTTCAATTAAAATATAGTATTTTTCACTATTAATCAAAATATGAAAGTTATCAGAAAAGTACCAAACTTTTATCTAAACTAAATTTTTATGTCCCAATTCTAAAAAAAAAATTAATTTAATTAAATTGAATATATATAAGTGTCAAATATTGGTTTTAAAAAGGGTTTTCCATTAAAAGGTGATAAAATTGTATCTTTTGAAGAATACTTCTTTTAACTTAAAAACATGAATTTGTTCTTATATTATGTCTAAGAAACATATAAAATAAATGTTGAAATTATAGAGTATATAAGATTCAAAATGTTGTTAATACTATTCATAACCGCTTTTTGAACGGTTAGTTTAGTATGTTGTGGTGCGCTTGAACTCGGTGTTGTGTGTAGCACAAGTTATTGAATTACTTAAATGAGATAGCATACTATGAAATCATGGGTTGTTACAGATATCACAAATTAAAGGTGAATAGGTATGATAGTCTTAAAACTACCTTTTTAACAAAGTATGGGAACTATGAGTTAATAGTGATGCATTTTAGTAATACGAATGCTCCAGAAATTTTTATGGACTTAATGAATTGGTTATTTTGAGATTAAATTGAAAATTTTGTGTTAGTATTTATAGATAACATTATAATAAACTCAAAATTCAAGGTGGATCATGAGGAACAATTGATATTGTTCTAAAAACATTTTGAGAAGATAATATATATGAAATTTACAATAAATAAGAGTTATGGATGATGTATGTATCATTATTAGGGCATATTACAATACGAAAATGGATATATGTGGAACCCTTTAAGAAAAATTCATTTAAGTAGTGACCCCAAAAAAACATTTTTAACATAAATCTATAGATTACTTTTGAAAATATTTATAATGACGATGATTTGTGAAAAAATGTCTCATGATTAGCAACCATGTTACCAAAGATTACTAGCAAGGGAGTAATGTTTATCTAGTACAGTTAATGTAAATATTGAATTATGAAGTTTAAAAAGAGTCTTATCACTACACCATCCCTCATGCTACACCCAAGTGGATGACATTTAATTGTATATAGTGATGCTTCAAAGGAGGGGTTGGGATGTGTACTGATATAGAATGATAAAGTGATATCCTATTCCTCAATGAAGTTGAATTTTCATGAATAGAACTATCTAACACATTATATAGAGTTAGATAATGTGATATTTTCATTGAAAATATGGAAACATTATCTATATGGTGAGAAGTTTGAAATATATATACATTATATGAGTCTCAAATAAATATTCACAAAAAAGGATCTTAACATGATCCCATGAAGACGATTGAGTCGATCAAGGACTATGAATCCTTAATAAATTACCATCCTAGGAAACAAAGTGGTATATGATCTAAATAAAAAAGAACTAATGACATTATAAATGATGATAATTGAGAAAGATCCAATATTATTTGAATTCCAAAGTATAGACATGTAAATCTTGATGGATGGAACTTCATCATTCCTTTATCAAAATATTGTTGAACCTTCCCTTATAAAGATTATAAAGGATGATCAAAGAGATGATATAAAAATTAAAAATAATGTGGAATCTATAAGAAAAGGGATATCTAAATAGTTCACAAATGATTAAAAATGATTTTTAAGATTTGTTCCATGACTTTGTGTACCATAAAATACATAGATAAAGAAAGATTTTTTGAATGATGCACATAGATTGACCTTACCCATCAACCCAGAAAGCATAAAGATGTATCGAGATATCTAATATAACTATTGGTGGGACAATATGAAGATGGAGATCATGGAATATACATCAAAATTTCAGTATATTAGTAAGTAAAGGCTGAAATGAAAAATTCTATGGGGATGATTTAACCATTACCCTTACCTATATGGAAATGAGAAAACATCATGATGGCCTTCTTCACTGTTCTTCCAAATACATGAAGAGGAAATAATTTAAAATGGGTTGTGTTAGATCATCTTAAATATTATTCCCACTTAATTTTAATTTGATGGGGATTCTTACTCAATCGTTTAGAATGGATATACATTAGATAGTTGGTGATTCTACATGGAACACCACTATCAATTGTATCGGATTGAGATCTAAGACTTACCACCATGTTTTGGAATAGACTCTAGTATGTGTGACAATCCTATTTTAACTTCATTATAGATTATCGCCCCTAAATGGATATCCCATTTGAGTAAACATTTCAAAAACTATAAGACATGTTGAGGTAATGCATGATGTACTTCAAATAAGGATGGGATCAACATCATCCTTGGTTTCATTTATCATACAATTATACATTTAACTCAATAATGCAAATGGATCAGGACCTTTATTGGATGAAATGTAGAACACCTACATGTTGGGATGAAGTTGGTGAATGTATGTTTTTGGAAACTAAAATGGTTGATGAAATTGTATAATAGGTCAAGTCTATTCGATATAACATCAGGCCTTCTCATATTTAATAGAAGAGTTATGATGAAAATCATTGATGAGACCTGAAGCTTCGGTAGAGGATAAAGTGTTTCTCCACATATATACATGGAATTAAGTCATGAAATTTGGGAAGGAAATATAAGCCCTAGGTACATTAAACCCTTTGAGATTATTAATTTCATTGGATTTGTGGCTTATCAACTAACACTCCCTCTAACCCATTATCAGGTACATAACATATTCCATGTATCCCTCTTGATGAAGTAAAAAAACCCCCTACGTGTAATTAATATATAAGTGGTATAACTAAAAAATGATCTCTCTTGTGTGTAGTATTTGGTGAATATCTTGGACCATAGAGATAACGTTATACACAACCAAAAACTCACCTGGTGAAAGAACTATGGAGGAGCCATAAACATGAAGTGGAAACCTGAGAACATGAGGAATCCATGAAGCCAAAGTACCCACACCTATTTTCACATTTTTATGTAATATTAAATTTCAGGGGATAAATTTCTTAAGGGGGAATAATGTAACATCTTGTATTTTTTTAAAATAAAACTATGTTATATAGCACATACAACACACAAAATTGAGCCTAAACAAACCATGAAATATTCTTATTTAAATATGATCATTATAACATATCGATTAATTTGGTGGGTATGTATAGAATTATCCCATAATGAAATATATATATATATATATATTGGTTTTATAAAATAAAAATTTGTTACTAAATAATTAGTAATTAATCACTAAATTTTTGTAGTAAAAAAATTAATGATTTTATGTGAAAATATTTTAATTAATTTATGTAAAATTTTTAAATTTATTTTATAAAATGAAATTAATTTTTTAAATCATAATAGTACAATTAAACGAGGGTGAAATTTTTGAATTTTTCTAGAATGATTATCTTTTTTTTTGTGAATAGTCAAAATTATCAATTTTTCAAATACAATTAATAATTTTCATTAAATTAAATAATTTAAAAGTTCAATTATATTTTTTATTTCGTATTATACTAACATATAAACCATTTTATTTAGTTTATTTTATTTTAATCGATAATTTTTATGATTTTTCTAAAAGCTATTTTATGCTTAATAACACAGTTATATGAAAACTATCTTTATGACATAATGTTTATCCTTTGTAATTAATTAAAATAACCCATAATAAGAATAAATTTTAAAAAATTACTATATAATATAACTAAATATATAAATATAAATCCAAATAAATATTATCGCAATTCATATAATTAATGTATGATCATCTTATGCATGAAAAATGCATTTCTTGAAAAAAAAATTCAACACATTTTGTGAGTTCAATTTTAAATTGTATTATTTAACTTATTTAAATAAAATTTAATAAAGTTAATTCCATTTTTTGAATTGTTATAATTAACATTAGTTAAAAATGTAAACTTAATTTCTCTTCTCAATGAAAAGTAAAAATATTAAAAATTATTTACCATGACTAAGGTTAAAATAGGTTTCTCAGGGGTTTAACCTAAACATAAGGGTAAAATTAAAAGTTTAACTTATCTAAGCCCTATTAGATTTAAATATTTCAAATTTATCGTATCCCACCTTTTAATATTTTTCAATTTATAATAATTTTTCAGGGAAGTGAAATTATTATTTTGTATTCTTTTAAGAAATTTCATACTAGGTCCACTCCCCCAGTTATAAAAGTACACCTCTTATCCTATCCTATCAAACCATACAGATATATTTGGTTCATCAACTACCTAACCAATTATTTTAATTACATTGACACTAATTTCCTATATTCCTTAATTTCTTAAGAAAATCAGCCTCATAAATCTTTTGGTGTAAACCTTATGTGGTTGTCCGAATAAGAGGTAATGTTCTTAATCAAGAATTATTATTTCCTTTATTCTTCCACCTCCTTCAAATATTATTCAACTATGATGATATAATAAAACCATTATCTCCCATATATTTATATGTTATTATGTTATTATAATAATCTATATCCATCTCTTGTTCCATTAAATGTTAAAATGAAATCGTTGTTTGTGTGTACGGTGGACTACCACCTCGCAAACTGACGCAATTTGTTTTCTATAATCACCTCTCGTGGATGTTTATAATGATTTATTATTTTATGTATATATATATATATATGATATTTATGAAATATTTTTCTTTATATAAAATTAATATACCTAGCATAATATAACTTCCATTTATGAGGTAATAAATAGATTGTGTTAATTTCTCAAATGCCTTATTTTTTAACATTCTAATGATTGTGCTATAAAGAAAGATTATACAAACCATTTTAATTCCATGTATAATTATTATGTTTGTTCCTTATAATTTTTTTTATTTTTTAGGAACACATAAATCATGAACATGTTATTATGAGTGCACCTGGATAGCAATACAATACATTGGGTAACTCTTTTGACTCATGAGATACTATCTATGTGATTATAGAGTAAACCTATTCCATTATGGTACATTTTCCACAATGTGATGTTTTCTAGGTGGTTAGTATTGAATCATTTTTATGTCTTGTTATTTGGTGATACCACATTTCTTATCTTTTGGAGAACTTATGATAGCATATCTTATTTGTTATGGTTCCATGAAATTACTCATGATACTTCAATTTTATGATATAATGTTCTACCATTAATCACACATTATGTTGTCCTACCATGTGTATTCGCTTATTGGGATTTTTTCTTACCTCCTTATTTTATGTATCCTCCAGGCCATCCTATGCAGTTTTATGATCTCGAATGGATTCAATACCATATTATAAATAATATAATAAGTATTCCATGTTCTATATTCCTTTAAATGAATTATTAACATAGTCTTCCCATGATAATAGACATTAGGATATTTGGGTTGGAGTTATTAGATGTTTGTGGTCTGAAAAATCATATAATAATATGTGTAAAATGTTTGGGTCTCTATAGACTCCTATTCCTTTCTTGATTTATTTTGATGTGTTGAGATATGATTAATTTTTTTTCTTCAAATTATTGATCTTGACATTAATTTTATTAAACGATGTATTATTTGAATTCAATTAATAATTAGTGTATTTATAAATCTATAAAATTAAAGTTTTTGGTCTTTCCTAAAAACTACATATTTTTTAATTTTAAATCATGTGATATTATTTAAAAAATGAATCATTTGAAACAATTAAATTTGGTCAAATTGTATTTTTTGAAAAAAAAAATTATTTTCTAATTTTTTTTATATTTAGTACTTTATGATTTTATAGATTTTACATGTGTAGTGGTTGGAGTTCTATAGATAGTGATTTTATGACCATAGACATTTATTGTGGTTTTACTATTGAATTTATATTTATAAAAATTCTATAAATTTATATAGTTGAAAAACTGCTTAATATCTATTTTATTCTTGTATGATTACCTTGTTTTTGAAAATCTCTCATGTGATTTGTTTCAGAATAATAGGTTGGTTTATGTGAATTATTTTTCAAAATTAATATTTTTAAAGTGTTTAAATTTTATGTTGAATGGAATTATTTATATATTTTTTAATATTTTATATTTAGTAATAAATTTGAGTGATTAAAGGAAAGAATAATTAGTATTTTTTCACTCACCCTAACCAAAAAATTTCAATATACATGTTTATGTTATTCACCATGATACATGAAATCTAAAATCTAAAATTTTCATCGATTTCGAATAGTAGAGGACAAATTAGTGGATCAGTGTGTTAGTGTTTTGTCATAAATCATTTGTGTATTCAAACTATCCAAAATAGACATGAGTCGATTGACTATATTTTAGTTATATAACTTCCAAATATATAATGTTTTTGATTATTTTATTTTCACTAAATTTGATTACTTTAAAAACATTAAAACATATTTTAAATTTTTTTGGGTTTATTAAGATCATCATTTTCATTTCATAAATATTTTCTTACTTTTAGGTAAAATTGTTTCCTAAATGTCTATATGTTATCCCTAGTAACTACTTTCAAAATTTTGGTGGTTAGAAAATGTGATTGAGTCCTCAAAATATCCTATTATAAATATTTAAGTGGTTATATGGGCCAAAGATTTTCAAAAAATCATAAAACGAATGTTTTAGATTTAATTATTGTGTAGTATAACATGCATGAGGATTAAGATGATTAGGATTTAAGAAATAGTTATAAAAATATATAGCAAACCTCTATATTGAAAACCTTGAGTTGTTTTAGAGTTTTATTATGAAATGTGATTAGAGGATATCATGTAGAATTTTGTTTTAATATTTTATGTAGGTGTTTTGAAACCATGATGGGTTGAGATGGGATGTTTGGTCATAAATCATAGTAGACATGAATCTAAAAGTCATACATGCAAAAAAATTTAAAAATTATTTTATTATCTAGAGTTATTTTTGAAAATGTTTTGAGTTATTTTGTAAATGACTAGTTTTTGAAATAATTTGGTTGAAATTATTTGCGATAAAATTTTTTAAAATTTAAACTATGAGAAGATTGAATCAATATAAGGTGAATATATCTACTAATTTGTTGATTAAAATCCAATTTTTTGAGTTTTATGACTCGTGATATATATTTAAATAGTATTTTTGAATGATACCTCATTTAATTTTTAGTTTCTTATTGTATTATATAATTACCTTTAAGAAGATATACTATTAACGATCAAGGAGATGGGAACAGGGAAGGTATTCCTAAACTTGTGAGTTCATTAGTACAAGAAATCTAAGCACCTTTAATGGTAACAAATAAAGAGAAATAAAAAAAATGAACCAAAAATTGGAGTTCTATAGGTTTTAATCATTCAAGATTTATAGGAAATTACTGGTGTGCTCGAATATAAAAATTTATTAGAGTGGATCATTGAAATATTTTAGTTTTTGTTACCTATATGATATAAAATGTAGAATTAAATACATGAATACTCAAGGGAGAAGATCTTATATGGTGGGAAATATATGTGGAAGTGAATATTCATTATGATTAGACATGGTCTGGGATTCATAATATGTTCAATCAGAAATTCTATCTAGAAAAATAAAACTAGATGTAAAAAAATACTTTTTATATATAGAGTAGGGGAATATGACTTTTCTAGAATATGAAACTTATTTTTTATAAATGGTCTACTTTTCATTTAATGTGATTACTAATGATAATTTCTAGGAACTGAGGTTTTAAATGATGATTTAACCTAATACATTATCAAAGGTGATTGTGATTGAGCTTCCCATTATCGCATTGGTGCTGAATAAAGTAATTATGGTAGAATTAAACAATATAGATTCTTAAAAATAGAGTAATTTTATTCTTAAACTCAAGTGAGGCAATATTGTTTTTAAATAAAAAATAAAATGAAATAAATAGCAATGGTGAGGTATTCAAATGAGGGTAACTAGTTCACATTAATCTTAGGTAAGGGACCATCATGTATGTTACGAATATGGTATCAGTCCTTACCAGAATGATTGTTCTCCTAATATACCAAACAAATTTTCTAAATGGATAAGTATTAGTTAGAAAAATATGTTTTATTTTTTACCTACTTCATAAATATAGATTAGGGTATGAAAACATGCCAAAAGTATCAGATGTGCATATAGATAAACCAATGTAATTCAGAGTTAAGTCATTGGTGAGGATAAGTGGTAACCCTCAATAGAGTGAGAGTCTTTAGAGTCAGGGACAATTTTTTATTTTCAATCTTGTACTAGAGGAATCCAATGTATATTTTGTGATAGTATGGGTAGAACATTTGAATTTTCATATGTAATTAATGCCTTATCCTATGAAAATGGGGATGCCTCATAAAAAAAATATATAATAAGATTTTAATTTTCCATATTATTCTATTATTAATATTGATGTGAATATATTGTGGAACTTCATGGTCATATAAATGAATACATACAACCATATAATTATAATTTATTGGGTGGTCATTTTTAATCCACATATTTTTTTATGTTCATTGAGTTTCATTTACTTCACTCAATATAAGTGTTCCCACTATTCAGGGGGAATGGTATATTCATGAAAGTTAGAATGGATCCATTATTAGATATATTATAGATTTAAATAGATAATTTTTAAAATTATTTCTCAAATCGATATAGTTAAAGACTGAATTTAGTTACTGATAGTTGTGGAAGATTTATTAGGTGTGTTTCTTAAAGACATCATTGGATTATAACCAGAGAGATATATGGATTTATAAACTATGTTAATTATAATAAATAGTTTAATATATTTTACTACATATCCCAAGAAATATTTAGAGTTATGAGAGTTAAATATTTATATTGATTATTATGATAGAATGTTATTTATCCAACTAAGTGTTTTAGCTTGAGAGATACTAGTTTTTTACCCAAGAAATATGATATTAGTTTTTATTTATGAATTGACTACCAAAAATTAAATTTTCTAACAGTACTGAATAAATTCCCTTTATCATAAATTTATGATATTTATTTTGTTAAAAGTGGTTATGTGGGTTTTAAGGATTAATTATAGATCTTTATTTAACCATTTTAGAGTAGATGGGGAAGACATCCAAATGAAAAGTTTCAAAAGTGAGTATGAAAATCATGATTTTTTTGTAATGATCTGGGGTGTTACAAATTATCATGAAATTTTTATGTTCTTGATGAATCGTATATTCGATAAATACTTTTATACATTTATTATAGTGTTTTTTTGATATCCTAGTCTATATAAGGTTATACTAAGATATTGGATGGCGTCTTGAAAAAATTAGATGTATTATAAAATAATAGGTTGTATGAGATGCCTCCCAAAATTGTATTTTATATCTATGATGTGATATTTGTGGGACATTCCATTTATGGCAATGGTGTTAAATTTAAACTTGACAAATTTGAAGTGACATTATCTTACGATGGACCAAATAAAAGTTATTATATTAATATTTCCATTGATTGTTTTGACATTATAAATTCTCCATTAAATATATCTTGAAGTTATATTACCCAATGAAATATTTAATGTGAAGCTGTATAAATTTAAAGTATGAAACAAAATTATATGGATATTTTGATGATTTTAATATAGGGGTGATTATAAATCCAATATTTATCATACTTTAATCTATTAATGGGTATTCAATGCATTGTGATTATTTAGGAGCTATTTTTATATGTATAAATTAGAGTTGATACAATTTTGAGTTAATACAGTTATGAACAAATGATAAGAACAATCACATGCATGAGTTGGGGATAAAAGAAATTTTTCACACCTTGAATTGGGGGAGAAATTACTTATTTATAAAATTATTCATGGTATATTTTTCTCATAAAAGTAAGAATTATATTTTCTCTTAATAATATTTAAATATGATGAAATGTAGTTTGGTTGAGTATTTTGATAGCTTAGACTTTAAATTATCATATACACTAGATAAAGTCAATACTATAGTTGATTCCTTGAGTCTGAAAACACAAGTGGTGAAAGAATTTATTTTTTTTTCAAAACTGTTGAGCTTGATGATGAAATTTTTATTAAAGTATTAGGATATCAAATATTGTAGGGTTTTATATCATATTTATTCTACTTCTATGATTCTAAACTACGTGAATGGCGGTAATATGCCTAATTCCAAATATAATATGATTAGTATCACTATAAATTTTGGGGATACTATTGATGGTTAATAAATAGTTGATGGATCAATGGTATATTTTTTGGAATACATTAAGAAATCATTTGATAACTCTCTTTGAGAGGTATATCCTAGTGTGATGGAGTTATACCATGAAACCATATGGTATTTTTAGTGGGGTTTATTGAACAAGGGGATATCTATTTTGTGTCTATATGTTTTATGTATCAACAATTGAAGGTTTAGAATCAATGAAATACGAAAATGTATTAACCATTCTCTGTGTATATAGATACATTAAAAATTATCATGATGAATTTTTATTAAATAATGAAGTTTCACCATGGAAAAAATGTTATTCTTGGTGATTTTGAATTAACTAATGAAATTTTAATATTTATTATTGATTTAAGAAATATTATTAGTAGAATATAATGTAAACTATATATTAAGGAAGTGAATACACATCATATAGTTATTTTATTTACAATGATGGATATATATTTTTAATCAAGTTCATGATTTTGTAATGGGATTCAAAATGATATCGGCACTCATTTGAAGATGAACATATCATATCTTCTTAATATAAAAAGAAATCATAATAAACTATACTAAATTTGGAGAATTTGATTCAACATTGTATAATATATTTTTAGAGATAATTGAAAGATATTTTGTCTTTTATAAAATTAATTTATAATAACATATATCAAGTGTTAATTCAAATAATTATTTTTAAATAACTGTATGAGAGTATCGATCAATATTTTCTTAGATTAAGTAGGGGTGAAGTCTCTCTTATTTTTTATCTCGGTGAAAGAGATAAAAATCATGTTTATATAACCATGAAGAGAATTATGAAAAGAAAAGATAAATATACATATTATTTTTCTTTTCAAAGATGGCCCTTGGAGTTTATAGTAAGTGATTATCACTTTTTTAGTAAAACTTCTTATGGGATATAAAAGACTCAAGAAGTATGTAATGTTGAAAAAATATTATATGGGTTAATTTAAAATAATTATATAGATTTGAGATGCATCTTAACATAAAAAGATAAAAATGATATACTCTAAAGTGCCCAATGTGTTTCTTGTCTCTTAGTTAAGGAAATACCAACCATTTATTCTTCTTTTTATTCTCTATGATGTAGTCGATTGGAAATAATATGTGAAAAATGTTGAGAAAATGGTGTATATACATGATTGTAAATATAATATAATGTTATTATGGAGCATTTATTTGATGAGTGTGTTATAGAAGAAAGTAAAAATTCAATAGGATACTTAGAAGAAAGAGAGATATAACCATATATTACTTGAACCACCCAAGTCTACACTAAATATATATACTGTAGATTTAATGTGACATGTCTTGAGGTGAATTCTCGATCACCTTGATCTAGAGACAAGTTCCATGGAATTTAATGACAGCCATAAGAAATTATTTCTTCGAATGAATAAATAAAAAAATACTTCCACCCAAAAATCAAGAATTAATATTCTATGTTTCGGGGTTCGACACCATGGAAATAAGTAGTTATAAAATAAATAAAACCAAATGAGGTGTAATGTAAAAAATAATCCCACATAATAGTAAACATAAGTCAATTACATTTCCAATAAAATAAAAAATTTCTTATAATGATAAGGGATCCAAAAGTAGGTGATACAACAAAGATACCAGAAAAAAACAAATCCATATATCAATATGTGTAACTAAAAATACTCTATTTTACATTACCAATAAACCCAATCTAAAGAATCTATAAAAAACTATCACATACCTATAGAACTGGTCATATTTGTAATAAGATAGGCCTAAGAAAGAATTCCCAGTATTATCCTCCCTACACCCCATCCACATACTTTAAAAATATTAATTCTAGTTTGAAATAAATATAAAGAACATTATTTACATTCCATTTAAAAAAAATATCAATTTATTTTGAAACCACTTTATCTGAACCAAAGATTAACTCATTTAAAAATTTAAATGATCCTTTGAAAGTAGTTTTAGAAAGAAAAATTAAATGAAATTAAAATTATTTTATAAAATTTTATTTAAATGAACATTTAGGTAATAATGTTTTGAAACACTTATTTATAAATGTTAATAAAAAATATAAATATGGTATAGCATAACATGCCGATATTTTAGTTAAGCAATATCAAGCATCATGGGGACCTTATATCCCTGAGTATGACCATGAATCATTCCAAAATGATCATTATATATCAACAACTTGTCTTAATTCCATCTATAGACCCTAACTGGTTAAAACAAAAAAAAACTCCCTAAGTAAATAAACTCACCCCTTAAGTGAACTATCTAGAGAATTATCATACACTAGTGCATCAAGTGTTCCTATTACTCCCACTTAGCTATGTTTTATTCGCATGATATACTTTGGATATGAGTTAACAAATCATAATATATAATATAATCATATCAATGAGAAATAAACCCTAGTATTACCACCAACCACCCTTAATAGAAATAACACCTTTTATTATGAATGAAAAAACAATATATATAGATTTCCATTATGGGGTAATCATCACAGAACAATAATAAATTTCTAATATTCACCACATTCCAAAAAACATAATTGTGCATGTTTCAAGGGTCGTTGTCTTTTAGAAAATCATTTTCCTAAAGTTCATAACTGGGCATATTCATCATTCCTTCAAGAATTTTTTTTTATTCAAATCACTTTTTGAACCCAAAAAATGCAATCAACATAAAATCTCTCAAATAATTTACATCTACACCCCACATTATCAATCTTTATCCCACCCTTAATTTTGAAAGCAAACCTTAAAAATAATGTTAAAAGTCTTAAAATCACCTCTAATTTATGGAATCTCTTTAAAACCCCATTAATAAACTTTTTCAAATATTTTTTGTGTATGAAACTTTTAAAATAGATATATAGTTAAAACTAAATGAGAATCACCTTTCATATCCAATGTAATACCAAGGGATACAACTTTCCTATTTCCAAACTTACTATGTCTTTTAAATCAAACTTATAAAACACTTCAAATATGTATTAAAACTCATAATAATTTATGGTTATATGTTTAAATAATTAGATATGAATAAATTTACTTCAAATATTTTCTCTTTTACAATTGGAGGTGTTAATCCACCACAAGAAGATAAGAAGAGCTTGAAGAATCCAAGAGGATCCTTAAAACCACAAAATCCCCAATTAAAAAATAGGTAAAAGGAAATCCTAGTTCTATATAACCATATTGAAGAAGAAACTAAGAATAAAAGAAGAAAAATTATAGTATAATGGATAAGTGGTAATTACCTTGAATATATTCCTTTAAACCTTAAAGAAATACTTATAGAGTCACCCAAAAGAAAGGCAAATCGAAGGGATGAGAACCTGATAGATTGTGCAAGATGAATAGGAGGGGGTGAGATAATTTCATGTTAAATGGTAATCTCACATTTTAATTGACCTACATAGGACATACAATTTGGCTACATTGTTGAGAGAACCATGTGCCAGCTGTGATAAAACGCTCTATTAATGTTACATAACCAAATGTATGATTGTTTTATACTTTCTACTAACTATGAAAAACTATTAAATTGGAAAAATATAAATTCTTTCCCATAAAAAATATACATGGACCAAAACTCAAGGAAAAAAATAATAACAAAGAAATAAATAAAACAATAAATAAATTAATGTTTTTTGTGAAAATTATCCCCAACATAACACTTTCTTCTCCTATAAATTACTAAAAGACATGGTTTACCAAGGGAGAAAAATTTAGTATATTCCAAAAAAGGATCTTCTTAATATGCCATGGATGGAAATAAAATTATGTTGGTTTGTAAAAACCAGGTTCCTATTGATAGGAGAAGATACTTAAGGATTTTAGATCAATAGAACAACTATTCATCATAGAAGTAAGATGAAACCTCTCTAACATAATCTTAAAAAAATGAAAAAACCTAACCAGAGAATGAACTTCAAAAAAGGAACTAGCTACAATTCACTAAAAACCTAAAGTTAATCTATTAAAAAAATTAAGATCAAAATCCAAAGTTATTCTCTTAGGTAGGGTCGGGTTGGGAAAAATATGATTGTACCTTGGACATACTATATCAAATTCACCAATTCCAAGAAAAAATATCCTCTCATAATAATATTTTTTTTTCTATAGTGGTCTCCAAACCTAATTATGAACTCTCATTAACCCTGAACCTTTTAATCTAGAAACAATTCATTAGATATCAATGATACCTAAAAACTCAAAGAAAAGAAAAAAAACCAAAATCCACTATATACCATGATAAAAATATTGATTTAACAAAAATAAATTTCCACTAGTAAAATAATCCTATAATTAAACAATTATCATTATAAAAAACATCACACAGATGGTGGAATAATAAGGAAATAGAAAATGAAATAAGGAATACCGTATATGGTCACCACATCGACATCATCTTTAGTAGGTTGAACCTAGGTATCTTTTAAATGGGTATACATTGATTTACCTCTATTTTAGTAAATGTTTTCACAAAAATATATAGGTTTTCCACACATATACTACTAAGACAGGGCTTGTAAATTTCAATACATAATGGATTTTTATTTCGTGATTTCCTAAAAAAAGTGCACTAGGGGATTACTCCTAGAATAATATGAAAATAAAAATCAATATAGACTTTTAATACTATCACCAACCAAATCATAATTGGTTAACTTACCCTTTTATTTACTAGATCTCCCTATACTAAGATTGAGAACTGGGGAAACATATTTCACCACTATAATGACATCCAAACTAGCTTTTATTCTGAAATGATTCCTAACAAACTCATCATAAGTAGAAAATTCAAGAACAATCACTACAAATAAGTGATCCTATTCTAAAATACCATGCATTCAATAATTCATCAAAGGATAGGTCATGAAGATACTTAATGATTCCAATAAAATAAAAATCATACCCTAAATCATAGACATACATTTCTAGTCAAAATAAAATTCCATTACCCTCGACACTTTCACAGCTTTTAGGAAGTACTACAACATGAACAATTCCTTTAAAAATTGCAAGGAGAGGTCCCTCTATGATATTTTCTATATATTGGAATTCCACCACTTAAAAATTAGACCCTATAACATAAATGTGGGACACTAAATCTTAAGATAATTATGTAGAAAAAGTTTATTGAGAATCTCCTCAATCATCTGCAACCATTAATTTTCTTCTAGATAGTATATCCACCCAATGAAATAAGGGTGGTTCAGATCCTATAACTCTCAAATGACAACCCTACATTGATCAGAAAAATAATAAACACTATTCTTCATGACCAAAATAGAAATATGGATTGAATCAAGTAGTACTTGACTAATGGAATTTTCATATGGAGAACCACCACAAAATCCCTCTCATGAATCAATCATGACTTGATGGGGACTTACTCTAAATTTTAAAAATAAGCATAAGGAAAATAAAAACAACTTTAAGATGTAAAATTTCTAAAAACCAAAAAAACAAAGGTCAATATATAACTATTAATATAAATTATTACTTCACAAAAGACCTACATTCACCCATAAAAATATATAGACTTGTAAATTTCCAAACCAACCAATAAACCCACTTTAATTCCCCTCTTGAAATAATTTAACAACAAAAATCCTTAATTTCATTCAATTTTTTATCAAAATATATATCATCATATTTTTAAAACATTTATAACTTATCCACTTTTCAAAAAAAACCTAGATAATATTTTATAAAATCTCAAATAAACAATCTTAAAACATCTTACACATCCTTTCATTTTATCAAATCAAAAAAATTGGACACCCATGATCAATTTAAATCTCAAAACATTTAAAAATTATTCTATTTTCTAAAATTTCTTCTCATGATTTAGAAAAAACAAAGGAATTAATTGTGAAAATCAATATCAAATAAATAAAAATAAAATTAATAATACATAATAAACACTCAAATACATTAAAAATTAATATTATGTAAGTAAGAGAGAACTCAAACTAAATAGAATCAAAATTAAAAAAATTAGGAGAAACACCAACTATGAATATTTCAATCTCATAGTTTGGTAAAGCATGTGAAAAATATTGCGACCATTAATTTTCAGACATAAAAATTAGATAAATTTTATAGAATACTTAAACATTTTACAAATAGATTCCCAAAAACCATAATAGGTCTAGTGCCTTTGGAAACATGAAATCATAAACATTGGTATATAAATCAGGTACATAATCTCCCACTAGGTTCATCTTGACTAGCAGCCATTATAGATACCTCAAACATAATACATATAATCATAACCTGAGGGAAAGAGAACATAAAAATGGTTGAGCTTAGATGCTCAGTAAGGGTAAACAGGGAGGCATGTAAGCATAAAAATGGGAATTAGGGTATGAGAACATGATCATAAAAATAGAATATCATACCCTTCTTATCAATGATCATAACAAGAATCATGGCATAAAGATTGGAAGTTCATAAGATATTAATCATAATGAAATATATAGAATAATCCATGAAATCACAACATTAGAATAAAACATGTAATTCTAGAAGACACATAATCATATAGTATGATGTCCATAGTAGCCAAGGCATTACGGCCAAGACCATCTTGGTAGTATAGGTTCACTACCTATACCATCTTGGTAGTCACGGTTCACTCCCATGGCCATCTTGGTAGCATGATTTCACACCTCATACCATCTTGTTAGTCATGGTTTAGTCCCATAGCCATCTTAGCAGTCAAGTTTCATTCCCAAGACCATCTTAGTCTATCTCATGATATATAAATCTTTACCCATTACATGTGGGGGAGAAATAGGTCCCACTCATCTCATTGTGGAATCATTCATACATATTCCAAAAGATCATAAATATTCATATAATAACCCATGAAATTAAATGGGTATTATAAACATGTAATCATATCATAACCTGTGTAAAGAAAAAAAATTCATAATAATTTCATCATAAACATAACCGGTGAAATGAAGCAGGTTTCCAAAGCATATATCCCTTGAAAGAGAAATGTGATTCATAAATATAATTCCATCAAAACATAATCCATTTAGAGAAAAAATTAAATTGACACATTTAATTATTTCCACATAAAGGAATTATTAACACTAATGGATGTTATCTTACATGGGAAATAATTTTTAAATGTATTTTAAAAACATTTCTTGAATAAAATTTAACTTCTTATTTGAAAAAACATTATTTTTATAATATAAAACCTTTTGAAAACCATTTTTTTTAAATAGATTTAAAACATATAATAAAATATTTAAAAACAAAAAAAATATTTTTAAAATCATTTTTCTGAAATAAATATTCTATTATATTTTGAAAACATTTTAAAAAACATGTTTTTTAACACAATATAATTCTTATTGAAGAGATATATACAATCATATTTCACGTAAAAACATTAAATTAACTTCCAATGAGTGAAATAATTGGTACTAACACATGAGGATATCTTTAATAAACATAGGATAATCAAACTCATGATTATTATTAATATATGGATCCAAATATTTCATCAAAGGAAGCATAAATGTAAATAAACTCAAAAAGCGATGAGATTTCCTCAAAAACTCTCATAAATAGGTAAATTGGGCTCCTAATCTCAATGTAAGAAAATAAAATTACATGAAGCTTAAAATATCATGAAAATCGAGATATTCATGATATAACATGTAAAATGGAAGTATATATATGTCAAAAATAGTTTCAGTGCATAACAAAACATGAGTCTCAAAGAAGAAAAATTGGGACAAAACATTTTTACCAATTTGGTAACACTTGAAACATAATACTCATGAATGAAATTTCCTAAAATTGATATTTTAATACCCATAAATTTAGTTATAAGATATATATAAAAAATAATGGGTAGTACATACACCATAAAAAAGGAAATAGTGGTGAACATATCATGTACATCAAAGGAATAAAAAGTGAGATGAAATCCCCTTACCTTATGTCTTGAATATCTTTATAATCATACAAGATTCATGTATAATAAATATTAGTTTATTATAAATAATTTAAATAAGTATATTCTTATAAATAATTCCATATATGTTTTTATTATGACATTATATTACCCACTTGTTAACGATCATATTTTAATGTTTCACTTCGGGTATTATTCGCTTTGTTCTTCGCATTTGTCTTAATTTGTTAAATCGTTGGTCCTTATACTTATGTCATGATTTTATAATTTAAATAATGATATAAATATCATTTATATCATTTATATGTATACTATAATAATATATAGTATAAATAATTATGAAATGAAATACACCGTTCATGGAAACGGTAAGTCATACATATACATGAATGTTGTTTCCGTTTTAATTGTCATACTGAAAGAAAGAAAGTAACAACATATAAGTGTGTATATAGATATATAATTACTAAATTAGATTTTTGATATCATATTTATCTTTTATATTTAATCAAATCTTACTTAATACAATTTATGTAGTGTGTGAATGAATCATATCATTTTGAAAGGGTGGTAGTCCACACTTCCTCAAACAAAATTATCATATTAACACCAAATGAAAAGTAAAAAGATATGTGTTATAAAATAAATGAATAATATTAAATAAATATTACATATTAAATATTACATATATAAAAATATTTTCCATCATAATGGCCACCATGGTAGGTGGTAATGCAAAAATGAACAATCATTATTTCGTGAGGCAGTCAATTCGTTGTACACAGAAACAATATGTTTAATATCTATTATATGGAGGTTTGTGTAAATGTAGTTATAACCATTTACATAAAAAAGTAATAATATATTTAGGATAATTTTTTTCATACAAAATTTAATAAATAAATTGTAGGGGTAGAGAAGGAAAATAATGGAAAGGATCTTGAGAGAAGATGTTGCCACTTAAATTAGTAACTTCTTTTGGTTTATGCCAAAATGAATCCATGGGATGAATTATGTCTAAGGGAAGGAATATAAGTGGAAGGAAGGGAATTTAGTAGATTACGTTTGTAGATGTTGGGCAATCTAATGGGATGGAGTGGTGTGTGGTAGTGGGTAGATGTGGTGGCATTTTATAGGGAAGGGAATATACACACTTGAAATTTTTGAAAACAAGATAGGTGTACCCATATTATTACCTAAAAAAAGTCATACCAAACCAAAAAAAACTCAATAATGGAAGGTTAATGTCCAAATAATTTCCATAAAATGGGTTTTGTACATGTTTTCTGTTCATTTTTTGTCTTATATTTATGGTTTAGTACTTTATTAACCTAAATATTCTCTTAATTGATGTAATTAATTTTAATCTCTTTCATTTATAATTTTGTAAAAAACAAATTTTATGTCATTAAACATCATAAATTATTTTGATTAAAAATATGGAATCCTTTTTTCCACATTCTAATCACATAAATGGAAGAAATAAATTTAATATTAATCCTACAGTCAGGTTGAAAATGTGGGTTTTCAAAGTAAAAATAATCAAAAGTTTGCTAATTTTTATATCCAATTTCAATGTAAAATTGGATAAAATGAATAAAATTAGATTAATTGGTAAAAATATTATCTAATTAAACTATTAAACCAACAAAAAATATAATTTAACCATATAAATAAATTAAATTAAAAACCAATTTTGTAATAAAATCAGGTATTTTCACTATTCATCCAAAAATGAAGATTGTTAGAAAAATCCCAAAAATTTACCCAATATAACTTTGAAATTTTAAAATCCAAAATTATGTTTATTTTATAAAATTAATAAATAAATATTATATAAATTAATTTTATTGTTTTTCATAGAAGGACATTAAAAGTGGTTCATTCGAGATAATGGTATTTTAAAAAATAGAAGGATTTTACCAAAAAACATATCTTTTATTATCAATATGATTTATTTATATAAAAAAGTTATAAAATATATTTTAAAATTATTTATTAGTATTAATATAACTAATTTTAATATCTTGGTTATAATTATCCTTTTAAAATAATTATAAAAAAAAGATATCTTTCATCGAAACTATGTGTTGCGTGTTTCGTACACCAAGTCGGTGTTGTGTGTAATGTATAAAAAGTTGGTTCCATGTGAAATGAAATTTTGACATAGTTTATTGCAATATGTTAATGAAAGTTTTATTTATTCAAAAAAAATGTTCAAACAAACTCAAGGTGTTACATTCTACCCCCTTATAATGAATTTCACCCTCAAAATTCATCACTCGAGTAAAATCAAATGAGGATAATTTTTCTTCATCATATCCTGATGTTCCCACATAGCGTATTATAACTAGTGATTTTTTTTAAAAACATTAACCGAGTGAGTGTGTTGTTTTTTAAAACATTCTATGATCGTTTCAAAATTTCAACAGGTTGTTCCTTATAAGAATGATCATGCTCCAGTGGTATGAACTCTGAGTACAGTACATGTGAATGGTCAGGTATGCACTTCATCAGGAGAGATACATGGAACACATCATGTACATGAGAGATATTTTGTGGAAGTTCAAAGTTATAGGATACTATCCTTATATGATCAATAATCTAGAAGGAACTAATATTCTTGGGGCTTAGTTTCTCTTCCATCATGTATCTTGTAACTTTCTTCCACGGTGAGATTCAAAGAAACTGATTTTCACCAACTTCAAATTCTAGATAATGATGATGATTATAAGCATAACTTTTCTTTTGAATTTGATCTTCCCAGATATTCTGTAGAATAGTTTTAACCTTATCAACTATTTTTTCTGAAATCTCAGATCCTAATATATTTCTTTCTCCAACCTCATCCCAACACATTGGAGATCTACATTTCTTCCCATAAAAGGGTTTCATACGGTGTCATCTGAATGCTTGAGTGAAATCTATTGTTGTAAGAAAACCCAACTAGAGGAATGTGTTGATCCAAACCACCTTTTAAATATAACGAACAATATCTCAACATATCTTCTAGGGTTTGAATTATTCTTTCAGACTGGCCATCTGTCTATTGATGATAAATAGTAATGAAACTCAATTATATATCAAGTTCTTGTTGAAGAATTTTCCAGAACATTGAGGTAAACCTCATATTCAAAATATGATATAATAGAATTTGGTACTTTATACAACCTTACCACTTCCTTAATGTATATCCTAGAAATCATATCCAAATATAAATACTCTCTTATAGTAATGAATTGTGATGAATTAGTTATATGATCGACTACCACCCATATCATATTAAACCCTTTTAAGGTTTTGGGTAGTCCAATGACAAAATCCATAGAGATATTCCTCCATTTCCATTCTTTTATGGATAATGGATGTAACAACCCTTTATACTTTTTCCTTTCAGCCATAAATTTTTGGAATAATAAACACTAAGATAAATGATCTATGATATCTATCTTTATTCCATCCCACCCGCTGTCTTATTTCTCATCACTATACATATTTATACTTCTAGGATGAATAGATAATGAAGAACTACAAGATTTCTATAACATATCCTTAAAATATGGTATGTAAGGAACACATACACAGTTCTGGAACCAAATCATTACATCCTAATCAAGGTTAAACTCAAGAACATTTCTGACTTTCTTTTGTATCTCTTCATTTTCTTTTTGTGCCTCCTTAATCTTTACTTGGATAGAGGGTTGAACATTCATTTGAGAGAGATAATAATTTTCCCCTTCCTTCAATATTTCTAGATACATTATTTGAAAATAAAAAAATATTTGATCTTCTATGATCCTCATCATGGATAAGTTATCATGACCCTTCTAACTCAAAGCATCGGTCAACTTTCTCACTGTCCCAGGGTGGTAATGTATTGAGAAGTCAAAATCCTTTATCAATTGTAACTTTCTTCTCTAGTTCATGTTTAACTCATTCTATGTAAATATATATTTTAAGCTTTTATGATCATTATATATATCAAAATTTTCTCCATAAAGATAATTCCTCCATATCTATAATGGAAACATTACAGTTCCTAGCTCCGAACCATGGGTTGTGTAATTTCTCTCATGAATCTTTAATTTTTGGGAGGCATAAACTATAACCATGTTATTATACATAAGAAAACATCCAAATCCCTTCTTGGATTCATCACTATAGATTAAAAAACATTCCCATATATAGGGTAATGTAATTATAGGTGCACTGACCACCTTTCTCTTCAGTTTCTTGAAATTTTCCTCACGTTCATATGTCAAGAGGAACTTGACACCCTTCTTAGTTAACTTGTTCAAAGGATTATATATTCATGAGAAATTCCCCACAAAACATTGATAATATCCAACTAAACCAATAGAGCTACATATCTTATTCACCATGGTTAGTCTATTCCATCATTAAATAGCCTTCTTCGTTGATGGATCTACTACTATACCATCTCTTGAGATTATATGACCCTCAATATGAAACCTTCTACCGTAAAAATTCAAACTTTGTACAATTTTCATATAGATTCTCCTTATTTAGGGTCCTCGGTACATTTATCAAGTGATCTTAAGGTTCTTCCTTTCTCTTTGAATAGATAATAATATCATCCATAAATACTACCAAAAAAATATTGAGGTAATCTCAAAAGACTATATTAATTAAATCCATAATGTTAGAAGGGGCATTAGTAAGACCAAAAGGCATCACAATATATTCATAGCGACCATAACTTATACATAATGTTTTCTGTGTTATATCCTCTTTCTTTACCCTCAATTGATGATATCTATAATTAAGGTAAATCTTGGAAAAGTATTGATCTACAAATAATTGATCAAATAAGTCATAAATATGGGGAAGATGATACTTTTTCTTGATTTTGATCTTATTCAACTCTTGATAATCAATGCAGAGTCACATTGATACACCTTTATTTTTCAAAAAAAAAATTGGTGCACCCTAAGGTGACACACTTGGGCGAATGAATCCTTTATCAAGGTTTTCTTGGAGTTTCTTCTCCAATTATTTCAACTAAATTGAGTCCATTCTATAAGAATTATTTTAAATTTATGTAAAATTAGGTATAATTTATATTGATAACTCAACTTCACGTTTTGGTGGAGGACTAGGAAACTCTTCTGAAAATACATCCACAAAATCCCAAAAATAGGCATATCATCAAGGTCAATATTCTCCCTAGCCATTTGAGATTAAAAAAAAATTTAACGAGAATTATGACCCATAAACTGGATGTAATATCCACAAAAGTCCATTCTTATCATCACATTGATAGATGATCATAAGAGTATTTGAAATATCAAAATTAAATTCCATTCCTTGAAAATTGATGTGGGTTTTGTGCATAGAAATCTAATTCGTGCCTAAGATGTTATAAAATTCGAAAAAAGAATGAACGAAAAGATTTGTATAAGGCACATTCCCAGAAACTTAAACAAGGGAGGAATCATATATTTTAGATGTAATAATCATGTCATTACAGGTTTGTAAAAATAATTCCATATCTAATTGCTTTGGAGGAATATTAACACCCTTCACATATATTTTTAGACATGAAAGAGTGGGTGGATCTAGAATCAAATATGTCATTAGTAGTTCTAGACTGGATGGTAAGTGTACCTTTAATCATTTTGTTATCACGCCCATCATAGGAAATAATGATTGCAAGATATTTCCCATGTCCCTTAGTTTAAGAGGTTGTTGATGTCAAGTATCATAACTATCCCTTGGGTTTGGGCAGCGGTTAGCATAATGAACATTCTATTTACACTTGTAGCATTGAATCATGGGAGGTACATTCTGAGTGGATTTTTCTCCATTAGAGTTTTAAGCTAACATATTCCCATTACATTAGAAACCAAATGTCTGATGTCCATCACTTCCACACTTAAAACATTTGTTAGACCCCTTAATTCAATTTCCTCCATGTCTATTCCCATACATAGATCATAAAGTATCTCTCATCTTCTTTTATTCCTGGTTTTTAGATTTTCCATTAAACTCCATATTCCCCTTCTTTTCAAAACCTTGAGATTTATATGTAACTCCAACAACCATTTCAACATTGATTGCACAATAAAAAATCTATTCGTAGCTATTAATGTCTCTTATGGATAGTTCCCTTATAGGACTTGTCTTTAAGACACTGAAGAAGCTATCAACTCTATATTCTAGTTGGAAGATAATTCATGAAGCATACCTTAAAAGTCTCATTAAAATATCCTCGTAGGTACCAATAAAATTCTTCTTCCATATGCTTCAACTCAAGTAACTCTTTCTCTATATTAGTATGAAGAATTATAGGAAAGTAATTATTGAAAAATAATTTCTTAAACTCATCCCAATCTATGGATTCAATCATATCTTACTGCCTCGTATTCTTGATTATAGTCCACCACTGATCTTCTTCACCTTTTAGCTGATAAACATCCATAATGAGTTTTTCATGCTCTGAACACTGAAGAACGAAGAATATCTTTTTAGTTGTACTAATCCATTATTCAACAACAAGTGGATTATAAGGCCCTCTAAAATAAGGTGATTTTTACTCATAAGGACTCAATAGAATATTGTTCCCTACTTTTCTCATTTGGAATTCCACTATGAATCATAGCTTGAGACAGATGTGTGAGCATAAAAATGAGGTTTTTCATTCCAACTCCCATAGCATTTGATTTATCAAGAGGAAAATCATTGCATTGTCTATTGAAATCACCATTAATGTAGTTCCTTCGGGTTCCATTCATTGACTAAAACCACAATCATAATGTAAGAAATAGTTATCATATTGAGGAACCACACAATCAAGAAAAATAACATATAGGATATATAAATTATAACACCTTACATAACCTATGACACCTTAGGTTTATCCAATGTTATTCACAGCAAACTTATATTTAAATAAAAACTAATGGTTTGTGAATTCCCAAAGCATATTGCCCAGGAGTGTCAAACTAGGTGTGTAGTAAGGCCCATTTTCATATACCAGATTACCCTGAGTCAGACCCCAAATGTCTTGTTAGAGTTGTTAACCCTAGGTAAATTAGTTCTAGAGAAACATACACTTGTATTATCCATACTAGGATGTATTTATTGGAAACCACTCACTCTATCCTTCTCCAAAATTCTAGGATATTTTCTTATACTTTCATTTATCCATAGACTTATTCTTAGACATATACTTAGGGTTCTCATGAAGGTTTTCTAATCCTTGATTCTAAATGTTAACTATACCTTTGCACTAATACCAACTATAGAAACCCTCTGTTATCAAACATAAACATTACATAATTTTTTTGGAATACTTAAACATTATACAAATATATTCCAAAATACCGTAATTGGTCCAATGCCTTTGGAAACATGGAAACATAAACACGAGTACATATATGATCTACATCATCACCCAATAGGTTCTTATTTACTATAACCCATTATAAAAACCTAAAATATAATACATATCCTCATAACCTTGGAGAAAGGAACCACAAGAAAGGGTGACATTAGATGCACAGTAAGGGTAAAAAAGGGATAAATGTAAGCATAAACCTGAGAATAAGGGTATGAGAATGTGATCATGAAAATAGAAGATCATACCCAATATATCTAATATCATAATAGGAACCATGGAATCAATATTGGATGTTTATAATACATGAATCGTAATAAGATAAATAACATAATCCATGAAATCATAACATAGGAATAAAACATGGAATTGTGGAAGACACATAAGAAAATAGTATGATTTTCATAGTAGCAAATTCATCGCTTTCAATACCATATTAGTTGAATAGGTTCACTCCCTTTACCATATTATTATTCATGTTTCACTCCCATGGATATCTCGGGAGCATGAGTTCACTCCTCATACAATCTCAGTAGTCATGATTCACTCTCATGGCCATATTAGTAGCCAAGGATCATTCCCAATACCATCATAGCCTATCTCATGAGATATAAATCTTTACCCAATTGATTGTAGGGAGATACAGTTCTAACCCATCTCATAGTGAAATCATTCATATGTGTGCCACAAGATCATAAATAGTTATATAATAGTCGAATAAATTTAATGGTTATTATAAAAAACGAATCATATCATAACCTGTGGAATGAGATAGGTATCATAATAATTTCATAATAAACATAACACATTAAAAGAATAATGTTTCAAAATCATGAAACCTGTTAAAGAGAAATAGGTTTCATTAAAAAAATAACATCAAAAAATAATACATTCATAGAAATAATATGTATGGAAACATTGAATAAATTTCCCATTAAGTCATGAGTGACACCAATGGATGATATCTTAGAAGGTAAATAATTTTTAATGGTCTTTTAAAAAAATTTCTTGAGGAAAATATCATTTATTATTTGAGAAAAATCTTTTTATAACATAAAACCTTTTAAAACCATTTTATTTGAAAATTGATTTGAAAAAAAATAAATCTTTTAAAATGATAAAAAAAAATTAAAATCATTATTACTTGAAAATAATATTCATGGATATTTTTGAAATATTTTTTAAAACATTTTTGAAAACATGGTTTTTTAAACACAATAGAATTCCGACTGGAGAGAGAGAGACAATCAGATTTTACTGAAAACATTATTTTAAGTACCAAATATTGGAGAAGGTGATACTAACACACGAGGACATATTGAATAAATATAAGAGAAGTAAACTCATGATTATTCTTGAGATATGGATCAAATTATTTCATTAAAATAAAAGTAAACTTAAATAAACTTGAAAAGCAATGAGATTGTCGCAACAAACTCTTATAACATGGAAAATTGGGATCATAATCTACATGTGAGAAAATAAATTACATTAATTTTAAACTATATTTAAAATAATTATATTCATGATATAACATTTAAAATGAAATTATATATGCATCGATAAACATTTTAGGTTCATAACAAAACATGAGTCTCAAAAAAGGAAAATTGAGGTAAAACATTTTTACCGATTCAATAACTTTTGAAACTTAAACCACACGAATGAAAGTTCATAAAATAGTTATGTTAATACCCATAAATTTACTTATAACATTCATATAATATAATCATGTTAAGTACATACACCAAAAAAAGGAAGGAGTGGTGAACATAGCATGTATTTCATGGGAATAAAAAGTGAGATGAAATCCTCTTACCTTGTGTCTTGGCTCGATTCATAATCATACAAGATTCCAGTATAATAAATATAATTTTATTATAAATATTTTACATAATAATATTCTTATACATAGTACCATATATTTTTTTATTATGACTTTATATTACTCTCTTGTTGACGATCTTATGCTAAGGTTTCACTTTGTGTAATATTCGCTTTGTTCTTCCCATGTGTCTTAATTTGTAATAGCGTTGGTCATTATAATTATATCATGATTCCATAATGTAAATAATAATATAAATATAATTTATATACGTTATATTTATACTATAATAATATTTTTCATAAATATTTGTTAAATGAAATACATCATTCATATAGATGGTAAGTTGTACATATGCATGAATGTTGTTTCCATTTTAATTATCGTATTGAAAGAAAGAAAGAAAAAGAAATATAAGTATATATATATCATAATTAAATTATATTTATGATATAATATATATATTATATATTAAATAAAATTAACCTTAATATAATCCATGTAGTATATGAACAAATCATATTGCTTTGAGGGGGCGGTAGTCCAAACTTCCTCAAATGAAATTATCATATTAACACCAAATGAAAAGTAAAAAGACATGTATTGTAAAAGGAATAAATAAGAATAAATAAATAATAAATATTATATATGAAATATATAAATAGATTTTTTATAATAATGGTCATCATGGTAGGTGGTAATGGAACAATGAACAATCATCATTTTTTGAGGCAGTGGTTTTCTGTACACAGAAACAGTATGTTTGATACCCATTAGATGGAGGTGTGTGTAAATGTAGGTCGAAACCTTATAATAAAAAATCCTACTGTATTGATGATAATGTTTTCTCATAAAAAAATGTAATAAATAAATTTTATTTGGTGGAGAATTAAAATAAAGAAATGATCTTGAGAGAAGATGTTGCCTCTTAATTGAGTAACTTCTTTTCATTTGTGACAAAAGGATTTCTTGAGTTGACTTATTTACAATGGAATCCTTCTAGAATGAATTTAGAGAAGTAGTGATATTATTTGAGAATATTTTTGGTGATTGAAGGGTCTTGATATATTTGAGGAAGTTGGTATAGGTGGTGTCCTTTTATAGGTAACGGAAAGGGCCACTGGTCATTTTTTCAAACAAGTTAGATGTACCAAATTTTAACCTAATAAACTCATATAAAACCAAAAAACTAAATAATGGAAGTTTAATGGCTGAATAATTTCAATAAATTTTATTTTTTACAGGTTTCTATGTTGTTATGGGTCTTATATTTAATGTTTATTACTTTATTTACCGAATTGTTATCTTAACTAGTGTAATTAATTTTAATCACTTTTATTAATCTTTTTGGTAAAAAAAATCATCTTAATAGAAATTATAAATTATTCTGATTAAAAATATGGAATCCATTTTAAAAAAATTTAATTATATAAGTTCCATAAATAAATTTAAAATTAATCTCGTAGTCGGGTTGACAATGCGGGTTTGCAAAGTAAAAATAATCAAAAGTTTGCTAAGTTTTTATATCAAATTTCAATGTAAAATTATTTTAAATGAAAAAAAAAAATCGGATTATTTGATAAACAAATTATCTAATTAAAATATTAAAAAAATTAAAAATTAAAATTTATCCTTATAAATAAATTAAATTAAAAAACAATTTTGAATTAAAATCCGGTATTTTTCACTATTCATCTGAAAATGAAGTTTGTTAGAAAAATCCAAAAAATATATCCTAAGATAATTTATACATTATAAATTTAAAAATTAATTTTATTTTATCAAAATCAATTCTTAAATTTTTCTAAAATTAATTTTATTATTTTTAAAAGAAGGACATTAAAGTGGTTCATTCAAGAAAACAATATTTTTAAAAATAGGACTTTACCAAAAATCAAATATTTTATTATAAATATGTTTGATTTATATAAAACAATTATAAAATATATTTGAAAAGTATTTATTACTATTCATATAACTATGTTTAACAATGAGGTTGTAATTATCACATTTCAATTACTCTAAAAAAAGAGATGTTTCATAGAGACTTTGTGTTATGCGTATTATACACCAACTCACTATTATGTGTATTGTATGCCAAGTCATTGTTAGATGTATCATACGAAAATTTGGTTCCATGTAAAAGGAATGTTTTACATAGTTCATTTCAATATATAAATTAAGGTTTAATTTATTAAAAAAGAGGCCCATACAACTCAGGGTGTTACACTAACCAAGTGAAGCTCTTTAGAGGGTCGTCAAGTTTGGTCTTCATGTATTCACATGGTTTACTAGAGACCATTCATAGTAATCACATGACCCTAGATTCCATCACAATTTCCATTTAAAAACAAATATTTGTAAAAAATAACCCATATTTCAACAATATAAAACAAAACACACAAAAGAAAACAATAAACCTAAAAAACATCCAATAATATATCTTCAATTAAATATATAAACTTTATGGACTACCCTAGTAACTAATGTCCCATCATGAGGAGGTGGTGATCATGAACCCACCAATGATATACCTATTTAGTTTTAATGTTTCTATCTCCAGTCTTTAAGAAATCTCAAATAACAAGGGTGACTCTGTAATATAGGCCCACTTTAGATCCTTGGATCTAATACCATTTTTTCATAAACAGACCAGCGTTCACCAAATCTAAATACCCTAGCTGACCTGTAACATGGAATGAGGTGTGTTTTTGATTGCCTTGGGATGGTGAAAATAACTTGTTCACCAAATTAAAACTATAGTGAATGATTTTTTCCAATGAATAAATTAACATAATACTTCCACCCATAAATCTAGATTTATTATTCCATGTGTTAGTTTTCAACACCATAGATGCAACACCCTTAAATTTTAGAATAAGAAAACCATATTTGATAGCATAAAGTACATGCAACTCTAAGTTTATCTTGAATTACCTACACCATTCAATTTAAATCTTGTTACCCAAAATGCCAAGTTTTTTATGTTTCATAGTGTATTCAACATGAAACACAAAACATAGACTCATAATGATATATATTATCATTATAAAATATTCATTAAATTATTAGGTATGAATAGTATTATTGGTCAGATTAGGATACTCAAGAGGGGGTGAATTGAGTACATAAAAAAATTTCAGTTAAAAAGTTTATTCAAAAGGTTCCCCAATCTAAAATAAAACTGGCCAGCTAACCAACGTAGTAAAATTCTAAAAGCTTGACTATTTAAATAGTTTCTCATAGGACTGATTAATTTGCAGTTATAACAAAATGAGATATTGATACAACTTTTGAAACTACTATAATAAGGAAAAACAGTTATAACTACTATACAAGACTAAATATCAAAGTAAAATTTATTTTTCTAAAAGATAAATTAAAACAGATAAAGACTAAATTTAAAACATAGAGGATATAAAAAAAGAGGTTCAATCTCAAGTAGAGACTTAGTTCTCTCGACTTGGTGATCACCTATAGCCAAAAAATCTATATAAATAAAGATTTTGATCCACACCCTGGATGAGGGTTAACACAACAGTAAACAGACTTTCCAGGTCACAAGACCTCTACCACAGTTCTACATGGGAATAAAAATTACACCCATTCCACACAGGACCTATTCCATAGTTCTTCATGGGATGAACAAGTGTAAAAAGATTTTGGTTTCCAGATATCAAGTATTCTCTGGTTTAGTGTAGGATACAATGCGTGTTTTTAGTATAGACACACAGAATTTTCGAAAGTTTGGATAAATAGTATAAAACAAAGAAAAATATAATAATAATGGTTTATAGATGATCTGAGTGTTATTAAATTCATCTATGGACTATCCAATGCATCATAGTTGAAGCTCGAGTCCTCCTATGGAAATAGACACTGAAAACAGAGTGTCGTGGAGCATTGTGTTATGTCTTCTAGGAGGGTGACATGTTCTTTCTCTTAGTTTTAGTAGGATGCTACTGAGATGATAGAACTATGATGAATATTATTTCACTGGTTCACAATAAGTAGTAATGAATAATTCCTCATGATTTCATCCTTTTTGTATGGGGATTCATGGGAGGTCGCCACATATATTCTTGTGTATGTCTGTTTTCCCATGTGTTTATCTTTAATGTGCTCTTCTTTGTATATATATTCTTACAACATGAGAATGTTAAAGTTTGAGGTAGACACAATTCCACATATCTCTAACATCTAAAATTATGATTTCTAAAAAAAGAGTTAAATTAATCAGTTCCATTAAAACACTAAAAATACGACCATTAGAAATAATTTTAAATAAATGAAATATTAAACAGTCTATCAGTGATTCCTCGGTCAATATCTTCTTTTTTCGGTGACTCATTCCATCAGTGTGTCATTTTTTCGGTCCTTCCATGCATCGGTGACTCTTTGACTTAGTGAATTGTTTTAACTATTGGTGATTCTTTTCATTAGTAGCACAATGCATCGGTAATTCATTTGTGTCTATTAGTCATTTGCATCGGTAAGTCATCTACATCGGTAGGTCATTTTTATCAGTAATCATTTGTGTCAGTATTTCATTTTCATCGATAATTCATCTGTGTCGGTAGGTTATTTTCATCGATGAGTTAGTTGAAATGTTGGTATATCATCCCTTCTGTCAGTGTCAATCTGTTACACATAGAAAGTATTTTTGTTTATACTATCTTAATGTTAAGATAATGTACACGATTTATATTTGATACTAGATAAACATAATTGCACATATTTAAATGTATGTAATCATGATTGAGATTATTTAGACATGATTAGTAGTAATTGACATAATTTTTTATTATTAAAACTATTAATACTAAAGAGGGTATCCACAGTCTCATATGGGCTAATATTCTCCCCCTTTTTGATGATCAAAAATCATGGAATTATTCTTTAGAATCATTTGATGTGGAATGAAATCATTCTACTTATCATCTCTCATTATTGATGAATATTGATAATATATAGATAAGGTTCAGAGTTAAAATAAAGAGTAATGGTATCAAATAAAAATATCATATATAAGAGTGAGATCAAAGTTAAAGTGAATAAATAAAATGCCAAACTGGTTCTCCCCCTTTTAGGAATATCAAAAAGTTAAAGCGTAGCTATAAACCTTTCTCCCCGTTTAGAGGATAATTCAGAAGAAAAAATGTAGCAAGAAATAAATAGTATCCTAAAAAATATATAATATATAAATAGAGGGAAGACAAGAACAAAAAATTCCATTAATCAATAAAGTCTAATGTGTTACATGTTTTCAAACCAAAATAACAAAAGTCAAGAAAATATCCCTATCATATAATGATCCACACTATGGTTGAGGATGAATATGTTCTTTTCATTTATCATAGGGTCCAATATAGGGTCTATTAGGTGGTGGCTGAGAAGTTGGAGGTTATGATGAAATATTTAGAGGTTGTAGAATCACCCCTTTTAGAACATTAGGTACAATGTTGGGTTTGTGTTGGGACAACGCAGGAGATTGAATCTGTTCTAGGATCACTGGGAGAATCAGAGACAAGGCCAGATCAATTGACATTCGAGGTGGAGGCATTGATCTAGGAGGTCTAATAGGTGTAGCAGTAGGTACAACAATCTATTCACTTTATACATAATGGTATGGCTTTAACGACTTGATGAAAGCCTCAATAATCTTAGCACCACACTTCATTTCTTTCTCAAATTCATCCTTATTCTCCATGATTTTTTCCAAAAGAGGAATGAATTATTTCAACTTCTATACTTGATCTTTAAAAGATCAAGTTACTAGAGGAAAATATAGGTTCTTTTCCAAATATGTAAATAGATTGGTTAGCTGATTCTAGGTAATGCACTTTTTGAAATAATATTCCCCCATTTCTATGATCTAAGAATTTTCAGTTTCAGAACTCTTGGAATAAAGTCTAACCATATCATTAACATGATCACTTCTCTTCTCAATATTTTCACAGTTTCCCAAACTATAAGAATCAAATAGATCTTGAAACTCCACCTTTACAATAGTTCTGACTACCTCAATGTCCAGATTCTAAGAGGACTTACCAGATGTATAAGGAATATCAGTAGGATCTGAAGTACAAGTCTTCAAAGTCTTAAGAATAGTCTCCACACAACCTTTTTACTCTGAGTTCATAAGTATTTTTTGCAGAAGAAATTCTGGTCATTTATTTTCTCAACTTGTCAATGATTGCAACAATTATCTCAGTAGTTATAATTAGGTTGTGTTGAATCTCCTCTATCACTTTTTTTGAAACATTAGATTCATCAGCCTCACTTATGTCTACTATCTATATTGGAATAGAAACCACTTACCTAGACTACCTCATTTCTATAATAGAAGATCTGAGAGAGTGTAATTAATCACTCAACTTAGTATTTTCACTTCAAGTTGTTTGAATCTCATGCACCATCTAATGTTGAACAGATATACTTACAGCTGAACATACTTCTTCTTTAGACCTTTCAAAATCTGCTTTACTGACAGAGTCACTAGGAAGTGTCTTAGCCATTCATTACTTTGAAAAAGGTAAAAAAAACACCATTATCTGTGTCCTTATAATCTAAACCCAGGGCTACATACCTAGTATTCCTTTCACGTTCAATTATTACATCATCATTAAGAGGAGTGAGAGTATCAAGTCTTACTCTTGAAAGTTGATGCTCTTCACCAGCATGATATTCCCTTTCTTGAGGATCCCCCTCAATATGAGATCTCTTTACTAGTTTCTCATCTTCTTCACTAGGACTCTTTATTTCATAAAATAATTGAGGTACAAAAATTGCTTGAGTTTCCACTTCAACACCAAGTTCATCATTTTCTCTTACTTTACCAATTTCAAGAGGTTCTTCCAACTGTTCCTAATCCATATCTTTAACAATTTCAATATCTTCACCTTGATTATCCCTATGAAGGTAATTATAAATTTCACTACTTTCATCATCTTCAGGTCTAGATATATTCTCTTCCTTTCCATTTCTATCACCATCCTCTTCACTACCACCACCACTACCACTTTCATCATCTTCAATTTCTTCTGCTTCTTCAAAGCCACTAGATCTACTTACATATTACATAATACCTGAGGCTTCTGTCTCTTGATCTCCATTTTCTTCAAGTGTGGTCTCATCAGAGGGTAAGGTAATTGGAGGACTATAAGTTCCAAAATAAAAACCTTTATGAGGCTCAGTGGTGTACGGATCACTCTTATCATTGATAGGTGTCCCCTGATCTCAAACTAGAGTGGCAGTCTCTTCTTCTTCTTATGAAGACTAAACAATTTCCTCATTTGATCCAAAACTCAGATCATTCATATTCTTAGGCTGAGTTGTATAGTCCACTGGATTGCACTTATCATAAATCATATCTTCTTCTCCAAACCATTCTCTCTCCCATGGGTTCTAGTTGATTTTTATCCTCTTAAGAATCTATTTACTAAGGTAGATCCCACTACACTTAGAAACAACTTCTTCTCCTTCATTTACACAACCTCTCTCTTTTATCATAACATAGATCACTGTTGGATAAAATAGGGAATTAATTTTTTATGAGGATTTATCATATCATTCATGTGTATGATAAGGTATCTTGAAAAATTTACATTGATCCCTTTTCTTATAAGATAAACCAAGTAGAAATATTAATACTTCATAGAAGAAAAGTCCCCTTTCCTATGTTAGATCTGATGTTAAATAAAATTAAACAAGATTCTACATTCTCCATTTAACTCTATAGCAATGGGTCTTCAGTTCTCATCATTATTAGTAAGCTCCTTCAAAGCTATCTCAAAGTAGAACATATCACACTCGGGTGGAGAGATACCTGGATAATCATTAAATTCACCTTCATGAGGAACATTAAGATATTCATCCAATTTTTAATAAGATAAATATATTCTATTGACTCTCATTATGTACTTGATCGAGGAAAAATCACTTCCTTCCAGTACGAACTCAATATTCATGTAAAATTCATGAACTAGCTTCCTGTAAAATGGTCTTTCATTATCTAAGAACCACTCAATACATTCCTGATATTGTTGAACCTTGAGTAGTAGATAATTTATTTCCAACAGCCATTCTGTAATAACTTCTTTTTTTGGAGTTACAAAATAGTTTTCCAGATTTGGAGTTACAGGTTGTGATGATTTTATCGATTCACCTTTATGTTTCTTAGATGCACGAGACTCAACACCATCAAGATCTCTCTTAACATGTGTCATTCCAATAGATCATTTTGAAGGTTGAAAGTTGAAAGGTCAGGGGAAGATAGATAAATTATTGAGAGAATGTAGGGGTAAATAATTAGAGTGGATCTATTAAAATTTATATCATTTAGGGATTTTGAAATCACAAAATCGAGAAATCATAAACCGGGTTCAACAAAATCAATAAAACAGTGTCGTCTCGGTAGAAACATAAAACGGATAAATATAGAGAGTCATCAGTGTCAACATGATAGATTTTTTATAACACTAATGGTGTTATCTTGACAGGTCATTGATTTCGACATGATAGGGTATCATCATAAAAAAAGTATTGGTGTCGACATGACAACTTTGTTAGTGTGACATAGAATCGGTGTCATAATGACAACTGTGTTAGTATGACAAAGTCTCAGTGTCCACATAACAAAGTGTCAGTGTCAGCATGACAATTGTGTTGGTATGACAAAGTTATTGGTGTTGGAATGACATTTTCAGCATCATACTATCAGTGTCTCTATAAAAAATTCACTTAAAATGGTCAAAGGAATAGAAACACAAGGTCTTATAGACTGATCATTCATAACTCATGTCTTTTGTAGTTCATTCTTTAAGTGTTTAATGGATTAGTAAAAATGTCAACAAGATGATGTTAAGTTCCAATGAAATCTAAATTGATATCACATTTTTTATAATGGTCTCTCAAAAAGGGATTCCTTAAATCAATGTGTTTTGTCCTATAATGTGAACCAAAATTTTTAGAAATATTAATAGGACTTGTGTGATCATAGTTTATAGGGAAATGACTGAATTGATATCCATAATCAAGTAATCTATGTGTCATCCACAAAGTTTGTGCACAACAACTTTAAATAGCTTCGTATTTAGCTTCGAAAGTAGATAGTTTAACATAATTTTGTTTCTTACTACACCATGAATCTAGAGACATTCCGAAAAAGTGACACATGTCAGAGGTTCATTTTCTATATAACAAAAAATCACCAAAATCATCATCTGAAAAACTCACTAAATCAAAAGGTTGTCCTCTAGGATAGAATAGTCATAGGTTGGTAGTATTTTTGAGGTATTTGAAAATTATTTTAATAGCAAGAAGATGGTATTCTTTTGGGTTTTCTGGAAAACATGCACACATGCGTACACAAAACATAAATATTTAGCATAATAGTAGTTAAGTAGAGTACTCTTCAAATCATTCACTTGTAAGTGGTTTGATCAACATATTTACCATCTTCATCATGGTATAACATATAAGTGGCACTCATTGAAGTGTCACTACTCTTAGTGAATTGAAAGACAAATATTTTTAAAATATCCTTCGTATATTTACATTGATTTAAAAAAATAACTTCTTTATTTAGAAATATTTGAAATCTAATAAATAATTTTTTTTTACCCTTTAAACTCATTTTAAATTTACTTTGAATCATCTTTGAAAAATAAACACAAACATAATTTCTATAATATCCAAAAATAATTTCATATATATAAATTTTTACTACTAAAACATATTTGGAAAGTATTTTTATAAAGAGAGTAGGATCAACTATACCTTTGTAAAACCTTTAGAAATAATAAAAGTGTTGGGCCTATCATACAAAGATCTTGGATCTTTTTTTAAACCATATAACGCTTTTGTTAATTTAAAAACATTTTTTGGAAAATGAGGGTTTTTAAACCTAGGTGTTGTTCAATAAAAACATCCTCAATTATATACCCATTTAGGAATGCACTCATGAAATCCATTTGATAATTTTTGAAATCTAGATGTGTTTCATAGGAAAGAAGGATTCCAATGGCCTCAAGTCTAGAAATATGTGAAAAGGTTTTCTTATAGACAATTCATTCTTCTTGACTATAACCCTGTGCAACCAATATAGCTTTATTTCTAACTATGTTACCAACTTTGTCTACTTTATTCCAAAACACCCATTTAGTGCCTACGGTCAAGATTTATTTGGTTTTATCTACAAGTTTCTATAATTTCTTTCTTTCAAACTAATTTAACTCTTCTTACATAGACATCACCAAAAATTCATCATTGGTTGGATTATTGATGTTCTTAAGCTAAAGCTGGGACAAAAAAGATTAATGTTCAAATTGACTTCTTAGTGAAGCTCTAGTCTGATTTCCTTTTTCTAAATCTCCAATAATATCATCTAAAGAATGGTTCTTGAGAATTATAATAAATATATAAAATGAAGGGCTAGTCACTTCAGGTTCTTCAACAGGTTCAGGTTCATCATGAATAGAATTTGCGGAATTTTTAGAACGTGGATTTTTAACATTTTTCTTCACAAGATGGTCAAAAGATTTTGTAATGATGTCTATGTTTGACATATCATCCTAAATATTCTCTATTGAGATCTTTGTCTCATGTGGATCTATCTCATCAAACATAACTTGTACAGATTCTTCCACACATTTGATTTTCTTTTTGAAGATTCTATAGTCTACTATAAATTGAATAACCTAATAAAATTCCTTCATCACTCTTAGAATATTTTTTTCCAGATTATCCTTCATGTTGAGAATATAGACTTCTCAATAAAAAACATTGATGCAATTAAACTTGGGTTTTATATTGTTCCATAACACATATTGAGTTATTTTAAGGATAGGTCTAATCAAGGCTATATTGATTATATAACATGATGTATTGAAAACTTCTACCTAAAAGTATATAGGTAGGTCATACCCAAAAAGCATGGCTCTAGAAATTTCTTATAGGGTTTTATTTCATCTTTCTACAACTTTATTTTGTTGGGGTGTCCTATGAGTAGAGAAGTTATGAATATAGTCTTTTTTTATAAAAAGTATTCAAACACTTGGTTTTCAAACTCACATCCATGGTCACTTCGTAATTTTTTAATTATAAGACTACTAATATTTTCTACAGCCCTAATATACTTGGTAAAATGAGAGAAAGATTCACTTTTTTGAGCCAAGAAAAGGACCATGTATATATAGATAATTCATCTACAAGAACATATAAATAATTCTTCCCACCTAGACGTGAAACTATATAAGGTCAAAACAAATCCATGTAAACAAACCCAAGAGGTTGAGAAGTTGAAACTTATTTCTTCGGTTTGAAAGAGATTTATGTTGTTTACTCTTTTAAAAAGGATTGCATAATTTGTTATTTGGAAACTCAAGTTTAGGTAGATCCTTGACCAAGAATTTTCTATTAATATTCCTAAGTGGGTTCACATTGTAGTGTCCTAATATTATATACCAAATCCAAGATTATTTATGAAAATAACTCAAGCATGAAACATTTTCAGAAATTAAATAATATAAGTTAATAGCATATACATTTTCATTTTCAATAGAAGAAAATACTAGATTATTTTTAGAGTTAAAAACATCACATGCATAATTTTAAAATTTAACATTAAAAACATCATCACATAACTGAGAGACACTAAGTAGATTATATATTAATCCACCAAAAAGTAATTTAGATTTCAAAAATGAGTTAGAGTTACCAATCTGGCTGAGTCCAATTATATTTACTTTGGCATTGCTTCCAAAAGTGACATGCCAACCATCAATATTTATCATGTTCTTGAAGCATGTTTAATCTCCTGTCATGTGCCTTAAACATCCACTTTCCATGTACTGTAATCTTTTATAGGATCTCTTCAAGAATTTTTCTTACAAAGATGATTAGATGAGAAAAGATTTTGGTACCCATATTTGTTTGGGTCTAGTAACATTAGTAATAAGAACTTTGGGAGCCCACATTTTTGTATGGGTTTCCTATAAGAAGTATGTCAAGTATTAGAAAAATAAACTCTATTTGGTCCAGAAAAACACGAAACGGTAGAAGATGTCTCATATCTAGAACATGCATAAAATTTTCCAAAATGGGGCATAAAACTAGATTTTCCATATTTCGATACAAAATGAGTTTTTTTCATATTCCTTATTCCTGGTTAGTATCGTATTCTAGTAGTATACTTAGGATCTACTTATTAACCTAGAATTTGAACTAATATTTCTCTACCATTGGTAAATCTCCCTAGATCCTTTTTCAATTACTCATTTAATAATTTAATTTCATTGTTATCCCTAATTAGTTGAGAATTTTTCGCTTTTTCTAGACCAATATCAGTTTTAATAGTGGTAGTCAAAGACTGATATTTCTTTAAAGAATTTTATTTATCTTTTAATTCATTGAAAATTTCTTATAGTATTTTGTAATATTAAAACATTTCCTCATCATGTATATTTTCAAAGTCACTTTAATCTCCAGAATAATAGGAATTATGTTCAGAATAATTTAGTTTTACCTCATATTTGTATGTCATAAAACACATATTTTCTTTATCAGACTTTTCATGAGAGTATTCTGAGTCACATGAGCTATCCTCAGAATCACTCCATGTTGCCTTCATGGACTTTTTATACATTATGTACTTATCACCATACATATTCTTGTACCTTATCTTGGTAAAGTTAGCCTTTACATTTCCCTTTCTCTTACATTTGTAATAGATTATTTCACCAGAGGTATCACCTTTCTTCGAGTCTATTTTTTGATGGCCCTTGTGACCATAATTACCTTTTTGGTTGGTATTTATAAAGAATTTATTCTTTATATAAAATTTCTTAAACTTTATGGCTATTTGATTCATCTCCTCATCACTATATTCTAAGGATTTTTCATCACCTAAACTTTCAGTTTCATCTTGAACTTTTTTCTTCTTCTTGGTGGTACTAGATTTGAAAGCAATATATTTTCTTTTGGTTCACTATCCTCTTCTTTTTTGACTTTTACATCTTACTCATACATCATGAACTTTCATAACAACTCGTTTAATAGTAACTTTCTGATATCATATTATTTTTTGACTGATAAAGAAGTTCCTCTACATCTATCTGGTAAGCATACTAGTATTCTCATGATTCTCTCCTTGGTTGTAACATACATTCCCTCAGAGATCATAGTATTCAAAATTTCATTAAACCTAAGATACATGTCATAAATAGGATCATCTGGATTCATTTTGAAGTTATCATATTTAATAGTATATTTTTTAATTCTCATTTCATTAACACTATAGGTTCCTTCATGTCAAATAGTTAAAGTGTCCCAAATTTCATGGGTTATTTTAAATGCAGAAATTATATTAAACTCTTCATAACCTAAAGAACAGTATAGGGAATTCATATCTTTTAAATTATTGTAATAGGAATCCTTAGTTCGGTCATCCCAAGTATACCTATTAGTAGTAGTAATCTTATATTCATCTATTATTGAATACCAAATCTCAAAACCCATACTTTCTAAGTGAATTTCCATTTTAATTTTCCATTGTACATAATTTGTTCCCTTAAATAAGGCTGGTCTGTTGGTAGAAACTACTTACAATATATTATCTATGGTAAATAAATAGGCTTTTAAAGAACTAGAAATTTAGAACTAACATAAATTTATAGATCTTTAGAAAACAACCAAAATCATAGTTTAAAAATATTTTAAAATAGATTTAAAATTTTGAAAATAGTAAAGTGAAAACAACCTATGATACCAAATCTTAGTCGGAGTATGATACTCAAGAAGAGAGGGGGTGAATTGAGTACCTATAAAAATTTCTATTAAAAAGTTTATTTAAAGGGTTCCCCAATCTAAAATAAAACTTTTTAGTTAACCATGGTAGTAAAATTATAAAAGCTTTAATATTCAAATAGTTTCTCCGAAGATTGATTAATTCTTAGTTATAACAATATGAGATGTTGATACAAATTTTGGAACTACTCTAGTAAGGAAAGATAGTTATAAATACTACACAAGACTAAATATCAAAGTAAAAGTTAGTTTTTTAAAAAATAAATTAAAACATAGAAATAATAAATTGAAAACACAACGGATATAAACTAAGAGGTTCAGAATCAAGAAGAGACTTAGTCCTCTAAAATTTTTGATCATCTTCCACAAATAAATCTGTATAAATAAATATTTTTCTCCACATCCTCAATCGGGGATAACACAATAGTGCACAGACTTTCCAAGTCACAAGACCTATACCACAGATCTACGTGGGAACAAAAATTACAACCAAGTCACACAAGACCTCTTCCATAGTTTTTAGTGGGATTAACAAGTTTCAAAAGACTTTTGTTTGATGATATATAGTATTATTTAGTTTAGTGGAGGATACAGTGTGTGTTTTTAGTATAGACAAACACACACTTCTTGAGATTTTAGCTAAATAGTACACAAAGAAGCAGAATATATAAAGAATGGATTATATATGCTCTGAGTGTTATTCAATTCCACTTTGGACTCTCTGATGGATTAGAGTTGAAACTTGAGTCCTATTTTAGAAATAGACACTGAAAACAGAGTTTCGTGGAGCACTATGATCTGTCTTATAGGAGGGTGAGATGTTCTTTATCTTAGATTTAGTTGAATGCTACTGAGATGATAGAACTATGATGAGAAACATTTCACTAGTTCACAACAAGTAGGAATATATAATTTTTCATTAGTTCTTCATTTTTTTTATGAGGCTTTGTGGGAGGTCTTCTTGTATCTTCTTGTGTTTGTGTGTCTATATTTCATGCAAGCTTATTTGTATATATATTCTTGCAACCCGATAATGTGCTTGTTTGTGGTAGATACAATACCTCGTATTTCTAACAACCTCATTTAAGATGTCTACAAAAAGTCATTATATTAATCAGTCACATTAAAAGACTAATAATATGACCATTAGAAATAATTTTAAATAAATGAAATTTTAAACAATATATCGGTGAATCCTCGGTCAGTATATTATTTTGTTGGTGACTCATTCCATCAGTGTGTCATTTTTTCATTCTTTCCACGCATCAGTTGCTCATTTTAACTGTCGGTGAGTCCTTACGTTGGTAGAACAATGCATCAGTAAATAAACTACATTGGCCGGTCATTTGAATCGGTAAGTTATCTACTTCGGAAGGTCATTTTCCTAGTTAATTCATATGTTTCAGTAACTCATTTGCATCGGTAAGTTGTGTATCTCATTATTTCATTTTCATTGGTGGGTTAGTTAAACTCTCGGTATCTTATCTCTTATGTCGGTGTCAGTCTGTTACACTTAGAAAAAAATTTCATTTAGACTGTCTTACAACATACATGTTAACAGATTGTATGTGATTTATATGAGATCCTAGATAAACATAATAGCACATATTGAAATGTAAATATTCATGATTGATATTGTTTAGAAATGATTAATAGGAATTGATAAGATTTGTTATTATTAAAACTTTTTATAATAGAGAGTGTGGACACAGTCTCTTATGGACCAAAAATATTAACTAATTCTGATGTATATATATATGAATTAATCAATACAAATTATTGATAAACTTTTAGTAAAATAATCAATCATTGTTTAGTAATGTAATTTATTCTTTAAAAATATGCTTTCTCCAAAAATGTTTTTTATTTATTTTCATGGAGAAAAAAATATTATAATAACATTTTTTAACATTTAGAAATTTTAATTGATAAAAATAACTTCATTTTTCAAATAATAATACCAAAATTATCTTAGGGTGATTTTTTGGTACTTTTTTGAAAATATTCATTTTTTAGGAATAGTGAAAATAGTATTTTAATTTAAAACTATCTTTCAGTTTAATTTATTGATAAAGTTAAGTTATATTGTAAATTTTTTAATATATAAATAGTAAAATTATACATATATTAATATAATTTATTTCATTATAATAAATTATATATTCAAATTATATATAAAAACTTGGTACACTGTTGAACTTTTTCACTTTAAAAACCTGGTTTTTCATTGCATCTGCGAAATTAATATTAAATTAAATTCTTCCACTTATATGAATTACATTTGGAAACATCTATTAAATATTAATAAAAATTATAATTTATAATTATAAAAAGGAAGAAATAATTTTTTTCCATATTAATTAGTGAAAATAGTAAAAAATAATCACAATGATAAAGGTAAAAATGAGTTTATCGATGGATTAAAATTTACACATAAGAGGAAATGACATATAAACAAGTTCAAACTGCATTGTATTGAACTATTTTGAATCTTATGACCATATTATCTATTTTTATGAGTTTTTGGGACATGTTTTCATGAGATTACCCATATAATAAGTTATATAAAGAAAATGACAAAAAATATACTTTTCTTCCTTTTAATATCTAAAATTATTTGAGATGGAGAAAAAAATAGGTTTTGTTATAGATAATTTTTTTGAAATATAAATTAGTTTTTTATCATAATAATTTACCTATATTTTTTACATATTAAATAATTACATAAAATTCCTAATAAATACCCACACAGTAATTCATTAATAAATAATTAAATAAAATAAATGATACTAAAAATATTAAAAGTGTAGTAAATTTAATGAATTATTATAATAAATTAATTATTTATATAAATATATCATGTTACATATGTTTGAACTTAATGTATTTATATTCCATCACTGTCTTCATATTTTTAATTTAAATTAAATACATAATGTTAAAATTGGCATTCATATTATTTTATAATAAAAGATATTTTATTAAATGATTTAAAATTAATAAAAAATCCAATACTATTAAAATTTATTTTTAAGTTTAAATGAATATCAAATATGTTCCCTTAATGTACCAATTTATCTTTTAAAATTAACATATTGACCTCTAAATAGTAAAAACTTTATTAGCATGGTTAGGGTTAAAGCGTTGTTTTTTCACGTTACTTACACTTCTGTTAAAATTAACACACATGAAATTTTTTATTTTATAAGTTATATATCTTATTTAGAATATATGGGTATAAATTTTATAATAATTATAACTTTAATTTGTTTTTAATGGATAAATTACTTTGTTTAGAAAACTAGTTACCATAATGAAAAACTAAAATGAAAAAAACCAGGAAACATAGTATTTAAGGGGGAAAATGTTAAAATCACGTGTTTTATTATGTGTTGTTGGTGTGTATAGAAAATATAACCCCCAAAACACATTATTTATCAATATTGGATTTACTTTAAGTAATATGGACCTCCCATTACTGAATACTTTTGAGTATTTACAAGAATGTCACTCCTCAATTATTATAGGGAACTCACTCCCCTCACTTATTTACACATATAATGACATTTGGATTATAAAATACCTTCCAAAATCACTTATAAAATTCCATATTAACATCCTAGAATCATTAATTTTGTAAAAAACAAACAAGGATAGCCTTTGATGAAAACCAAAAAATGTTACCCGAAGAGGAGGTGGTGTTCATCAATAATCATTTTTGTTTTATTTATTTCTCTATGTATTCAATTCTTCTTATACTGTTATAAAATAAGAAACTCAGTATATTTCATATAATTATGTTTTTTAATGTTATTTTTAGACCTAAAACCACACACACTTCTATAAAATGGGTTACAAAATCATCTTTACTGTGTACGATAGATTACCACCCCACAAAACGATGTTAATCATTTTCCCATTACCATATATCAAGGATGGTTATTTTAATGGATATAATTTTAGTATATTATATTTATAATTGAAATTTACCTATTTATTCATTATATCATAAATAAAATTTTTCTTTCCATCCCGTAGGGAATATGATAACATCGATCAAGTTTATAGAGGACCACTACCTCACGAAGTGATGTGATTTCTTTTTCACTAACATGTTACATGGAAGGTAATAATTACATAGATAATAAATATATTTTATATAAATAAAATATTTATGATATTAATTACATATTTATAATTTTTTAAATATAAAATATCATTTTATTTTTACCTTTTCAATCATTGAAAAAATGATAACATCGTTCATGGACGTGTGGACTACCGCCTCCTCAAATCGATGTGATTCCTTTTTTCATAACCAAATAACAATAATGATATATTTACATATATATAATTTAATAATATATAATTTATGATATTATTATCATTATTTAAAGATAAATTTTAATTAACTTATTTCTATAATGATCATTGAAAAATGGAAATGTTACCCATGTCTACGTATGGTATGCCGTCTTAATGATCATAACATTAGTTCATTTTTCATAAACATATTTCATATTTGATTTTAAAATTATAATTAATATATAAATATGAAAATTATTTAATTATTATTCTAGATATTTTTAAATAATAACTACTTTAACCATTTTCAACCCACCTAAGTTGTTTTTTACACACAAGCCAAATATGGTCAAAACATTCAATGTAAACTTAAATAATTAAGTAATTGATTAAAACATGTTAATAAGTGAAATAAAAGTAAAATTTAACTTGAAAAGGTTATTTAGAAATTCAATAAATAACATTATTTATTTATTTAGGAAGATAAATAACAATCATGACAATTCAGACTCAATGTAAGGATTTTTTCTCATCTTAATTTTATTTCTATGAGATATATGTCATATTCCCCCCTTATTTTTGTTATGTGAGGTATATAATTCATATTAATGTATTTTGTTATTATTATAATTAAATTTATAGTTATTTACATATCTGTTTTATTATTTATCTTTCATGGAGTTTATGGTTTCAAATACACCAAAGCGGTTAAGTATTTTTGTCCCAATTTTCCATCTTTGAGATGTATGTTATGTTATACACCTATATTATTTTATGAGGTGTATATAATTCACCTATTATATCTTATATCATGAATATTATGATTTTAATTATTTTATAAGTTTCATTTAATCTTATTATCCCTTGTTTATAACGATTCAAAGTTACAAAAGTGGTAATATTCTTCTTTATAATCGTATCTTTTACCGGGATTGTTTATGATTATGCTTCCAATCAATAGATATTATGATCTATATCTAATAAAACTCATGAATTTTATTATACTCTGGTTATTACTAATATTTACAACTAATAATACCATTTTTCACACTTTGGTACTTAATCTATTTTTGATTTTTTTTTACAAAAGGTAAGTTCATTTCTCTCTTTGGTTGGAAATACATTTTATTCCAAAAAAATGTTTTATAAAAAAAATTGAAAAATGTTTTTAAACTTTTAAAAATGATTTTTTAAACTCATGTTGAAAATTTTTTCTTTTAAAAATAATAATCAATGTAATATTCTTTTATCTTGAAAAACAAGGCCCTTTTTTATACTTTTTACCATGAAAAAGGAATATTATTTACGACAAACATAGATTTACCCAACAACATGACCTTAATTTATTTGAAGATTTCTTTATAATTTTACAAGGTTATATTTAAGGAATATTTTTTCTTAATATTATAGTTTTTTTTTAATTTTGTTTTCAAAGAAAAATATTTTCCGAATGTTTTATGTTTTAAAAAGTGATTTTTTAAATGAAAAGGTTATTTTCATCAAGAATTTTTTTAATTTTCTTTATATTTTATTTCCATTCATCAATTTCACAACCCTTATTGTTACTTATGCTCCATTCGTGATATTTTTTCATAATATCATTCCCATTCTTTTACTAGATGGATCAATATTGTTTTAAAGAGATTTCTATAGAACCTGATTATTTTCCTTGGGTCAATCATGTTTCAAAGAGATTTTCATGTAACTCATTTATTTCCTATGGCTTAATCATGCTTTTCAGATATTTACATGAAAACCATTTATATTCTAGGGTTTAATCGGGTTATAAAATAATAATGTGCATTTCTATGAGTATAATTTTGAAATATCTATATACTTTTCCATGGTGTCATTCTTGGACATCTTATACAATGGGGCGGAACAGATTTCATTAGGTGATCCAATTATAACTTATATGATGGGGTGGCCTAGATAGCACTGATTGATCCTGTTATAGCTTATATGATGGGGTAATACATATAGCATCTAGTTATCCTATTATATATTATATGATGGGTGCACCCAGATAGATATTCAATTCATTATTTAATGATTATATTGGAAGTTAGTCGTATATTTATTCCAATTAAAATGTTTTTATGAATATGTTGCTCTAAATTACCAAAAAGGGGTTTTAATTTATTTTTATTGGTTAATAATATTTCATAAAATCAATATTGATATCACATGGATCATGAATATTGATTATTATGACTCTTTCACTTTCCATGATTTTATATTTTTTGATTTAGGTATTGATGTATATGACTTGTTTTATGATTCACTCATGTACTCTGATTTTTTTCATCATAAACTTATGTCCTTATTATGATCATTGATGAAATTCAATTAATAATGCTTATTTGTATCCTTAATGATCATTTTATATCACCCTTATAATGCTTCCTTTACCCTATGTTATAAATAATGAGGTTGAAAAAATTAAATCTATAAAGAATTTTATATTGATGATATTGATAACCTAATTTGAAATAAGAAAAGATGGATATAATGGGAGATGATGTTCATCTTTATTAACCAGTAGTTTATGAATCCATGTTTATATGAGTTGGTAATAATTATCTAAAACTCTAAATATAAAAGGTATAAGGGTTTGTAAGTGGTTCAGATATTTATTATGATATTTTACATTTTCATTGGTGAAAATTGGTTCCCCTTCTTCAATATCAAAGTAGAAAATATAATGTTTATAAATTTATCACCGGATCTGGGAGTGAGGATTCTATGCTATTGTAGTTGGTATCTGTAATGTCCCAAACTAGGTTCCACACACTAGTTCCCCAATCTGATTGGTCACATAACCTCGAACATGCTTTTCTATATTCAATAGGTTGCTGACTAGGATCGACGGACTAGTATCATTCATGGAGAGACTATAACCTCTTTATCAGAGTAAGACCACAAATGAAATAAATAAAAAAAATGAAATAACATATAACCATATCTAGGATAATACCAATATCAAAAAATGAACAAAACGTGAAATACTATATCAAAACTAAATAGTAGATATTTCTTTCTAAAGTATATTCCAAGTGTTAAAACGAAAATCCAAAATTAATGACACTGAAAACTCCCAAGTGGTTCCCAAACTATGCATTCTTCCCTTATCCATGATCCATACCAAATCATCAATCTAACATAGGGCCTTTTCCATTATTGTGTCTCGTAAACATGAAGTATATTTCTATACCAACCAAGTATCCTGAGTAATGTGTGAGTACAACTGAGTATGACACCACCAACATTGTCTAAAACAGCATCCAATCAATAAAAATGTATGAAGTTGTATAAATAATATAATACAAACAATAAAATAAATAGTTTACATTAATTCAATTACTCTTTATTAAACCACATAACACCCAGGTTCTAAAGAGCACATGAACTCTCAAACCTATTTTGGCCCATGTCAGTATCTGAACTATCCCAGAGGGATATTATGTTACAGAATTCCATTGTCACCATTCTTTATCTCAATCCACATATGAATGTCATTGTTACCATTAAATTTCTCAAATAACAGATGAATGTAATTTTTACAATTCATTTAGTCAATTCACGTATGAATTCCATTGGTATTATTCATCATTTTAATTCACATATGAATGCCATTATTACAATTTATTGTCTCAATTCACATATGAATTCCATTTTTACCATTCATAATTTCAATTCAGATATTAATGTGAATGTTACCATTCATTGTCTCAATTCACATATGAATTCCGTTGTTACCCTTCATAATTTCATAATATCACATTTATTAATCCCGCATTTAATTAATCAAATTTAAAAATTTCATATTCCCAACATTCGATTAATTAATTCAAAAATTAATTAATCACCCCAACCCTATAAATTAATTCAAAAATTAATTAATCATATCAATAAATTTTATAATCATGGTAATCTTCAATAATAAATTCTAATTCAACAATTCTATTATAAGAATATTAATACAAAAAAATAATTATTCAATTTCAGTAATCTCAATCTCACCATAATTATTTCAAAAATTAATTATTATTCATCAATTAATTTCATAATCCAAACCATTGTCATTAATTAATTCAACAATTAATTAATCAAGTACAAAAATATCAGTAACTCCATAATTAATTCAACAATTAATTTTTGAAATTCACAATCCCAATTTTCCCAAATTCAAAATTCCCTCAATTAATTAATTCAAAACAATAATTAATTAAATCTATGAAGCTCAATTTTTAATCATCTAATAAAAATTATAAAATTACATGCATGTAATTGAAATAAATACTTTAGGATTTGAATATAGACCACCTACCTTAAAATTGAAAAATAACACTCACCAATGGAAATATTAAAATTGAAGTGAAACAACCACAATTACGATGAAGGATGATATTAAGATCTAAATCCTAAATACAAGATCAAATTAATCAAGATCTAACACATTTAGATCAAGATTTAGATACAATAGTGGATAATCATCACACTATTATCTGGGATCAAGAGTGGGGTAGAGAGATAAAGATCTAAATAGGAAGAAAGAACACACCCTGGGAAGTGAAAATCTTTAATAATTCCTTCAATTCACTAATAAAGGAGGTGATGAGGGCTTATAATCTATCCAAGAGCCTCCAAATCAATATAATTTGGTAATGGCTAGGTTGGGGTTGATTTGGGGTTAAAATGGGGTTTTGGGTATTTTTTAAACTAATTTCTAAGATAATTTAAATATTACACCCAATTTCTAGGTAGGGTTTCATGGTTTTCCAAACCATGTTCCTTAAATATGGATCTCTTATAGGATTTACACAATTTATCATAAAATAGTGCATGGTTTTAAAAACCATGTGTCAACCATGTGAATCCTTTATATTTGGGTTCACATGGTTTTCTTGGTAAGAGCGCACTATTTGAGAACACCATACACCAATTGTGCATTGTCCAATTTCCTTCCAATTTTTTAAAATATCACCAAAACTCCCCAAGAAATGACCCAAACATAAAGTACTCAAAACAAGGAAGCATTGTACGTGAAAACAATCCCAAGACGTCTCTAGAAAAGGTCAGGATCTTATAATCTCTCCCACCGTATAAGAACTCCTCTTAAAACTATACTCCCAAGCATCTCTAAGATTCTATGTCAAAAAGGTTGGGACAATGATTCATCATTTCAGCTTTTCTCTCTCATGTTTCCTCTTGCACACACACATGATTACATAACATGTTAACTATCTGTATGGTATTTCCCCGCAACACTTTCTCATTTCGATCCAAAACACGTATCAGATGCTCTTCAAAGGAAACATCTATCTAAAGATCAAAATCAACCATATGGATCACATGAGAAGGGTCAGGGTGATACTTTCAAATTTTTGACACCTAAAAAAAATCATGCATGGCACTAAACCAATGTGGATGACCCAACCGGTGTGCCACCAACCTGATTCTCTCCACAACCGTAAATAGGCTGATGAACCTGGGTACCATCTTGCTCTGCCTTAGCATCCTATAATGACCCAATCTAGGAGAAACCCAAATAAATACACGATCACCCTTCATAAACACATGGGGTCATTGACGTATATCAGCATATGACATCTTTTTTACTTCGAGTCAAATCCATCCACTCTAAAATCAATTTAACCTACTTCGATGTCACTTTCACGAGACTTAGTCCCAAAAAAGCAGACTCACCTACCGCCATCTATCATAGAGTTTATATACATGGCCTGCCATAAAGATCCATGTATCGTTCCATCTGTACAGTTTCTTGATAACTATTGTTGTATGAAAACTCCATTAAAGTTAGGTGCTTCTTCCAAGAACCACTGAAGTCTTGGACACATTCCATAAGTATGTCCTCTAGAACTTGTATAGTACGTTTTAATTGTCATCTATATATGGATGGAAAATTTATCTCAATAAAACATGTATACCAAGCACCTTCTAAAATCCCTTTTAAAAGTGAAAAGTAAAACCTGAGACTCCGTTTAAAATAGTAGTTCATTTCACCCCAGGAAAATGGACTATCTCCTAAACATACAACTCTCCCAACTAATCCACTGATAATGTCCCTCATATAGGTAGTAAATGTGTAACCTTCTGCAGTCATTCCACAATAACTTAGATAGATTCGTTATTTTTAGGCATCCTCAAAATATCTTCCACAAATTCCATATTCACGTCTTCCCACTTTCATTCTGGAATGGTCCAAGATTGTTGTAAACCACCAAGTCATTGATCTTCATCCTTTACCAGCTGACAGGTATAGCATCGTGTCATGAACCTTTATATTTCCTTCTTCATTCCAAGCCACCAAAACTATTATCGTAGTTCAGGTTACATTTTGGTCACAAAAAATATGTACCTCCCACTTCAAGGCATGAAATTCTCACATCAGATCCTCTTGGATACTCATAGGAAGAAAAAATTTATTTATATCATAGATGATCTCATCCTCATATATGCTCTAATAAAAAGGTGAGTCCCCACCTTCAACTATTTCCATCAAGGTTAAACATTCTAGATCCTCATACTATCTATTTCTGATCCATCACAAAAGAGCCACCTCTTCTGAAACTGATATGAGATTCATCTACTCTTAACTCTTTGGAACCACAATATGTATCTCATCCAACATAGTCATCATCTTCCACTCAGCACTAGACTCTTGGAATACCTAAGTCTGAGTTTTAATTCATAAACCATCATCAAAATTGCTCCCCTTCCAGGCATATATTCCTGATAAAAATAAAATGGTTGCTTATAATCAACCCATCTCCACTTTTGGAGATTCAAATCTCACTGTGAAAAGATGTACTTCAAGCTCTTGTGATTTGTATACATAGTAAAATTTTCACCTAGAGGATAATTTCAACAAAACTTCAAAGCATAAACTATTTTAGCTAACTCAAGGTCATTAGTAGGGTATTTCTATTCATGTGTCCTTAACTAACGAGACCCATATGCCACAAGTCAATCTCCTTACATCAACAAAACTCCAAGACCTACCACATAATAATAAAAAACACCATATACTTCTCACATGGATCAAGTATGATCATGATTGGTGTATATGTCAACCAAATCATCAACTCCTGGAAGGAATTATCACATGTTTTTGACCATTAAAACATTACCCCCTTCTTAGACAAACCAGAAAGTGGTTCTCCCAAATGTTAAAAATATTGGATAAACATTCGGTAGTATCCTACTAACCATATAAATCTATGGAAATAAAACATGTTCTTGGGTTTCTCCCAAGATAAAACTTCATAAACCTTCTGTAGGTCCACAGACACACCAACCTATGAGATTATGTGATCCTAAAAGTGTACTCGATCATTCCAAAAATTACACTTAGATATCTTTTCATACATTCAATTATATATCAGTGTAATCAATAGGACTTCAAGATATCAGGCATGATTGTCAAGAGTCTTGGAGTATAATAATATTTCATCCAAAAATACTACCACAAAATGATCCAGGTATGGGTGGAAGATTCCATTCCTAAATTCCATAAACACTTCTGGTGCATTCATTAATCCTAATAGAATTACAATGAACTCATAAAGGACATACCTACTTCTAAAAGTAGCCCTCAATATATCAGAATGTTGAACTTTCAACTAATTATACCTTGATCTCAAGTTGATCCTCAAGAAAACACAAGCTCTTCTCAACTGTTCAAAGATATCATATATATGTGAAAGATGATACCAGTTCTTTACTATTATTTTTTTCAACATCTAGTAATCAACAAACAATCACATACTCCCATCAGAATTCATGAAAAAAAACTAGTGAACCCCAAGGAGACGTTCTATGAGGTATAAACCCTTTATCTATCAACTCTTTCACCTGAGTTTTTAACTCTTGAAGATCTGTTAGTGTCATTATATATGGTGGAATAGATATTGGATCTACCCCAGACATGAGATTAGTATAAATTACACACCTCTTTCAGGTGGAATCCCATATAATTATTCAAGAAAATCATCCTAAAATATATCCACTACATGTGGAAACACACACTAATTTTCACCTCTATCATCTAGAAAAGAATAGTAACCCAGGTAGTAAGCTCCCCCAGTTTATGGTGAACCGGCCCTGCATGGCCCATCATAATATCCCACTCTTCATAGTGAATATTACTTTCACCCCAAGATATATAAACATCACTCTCTTGTGGTAACAATCTATGTGATCTCGGTATGCTACTAGTCAGTCCATACCCACAATTATACAACATGATTGACATGCCAATGATGTTAAGATACCATAGAAAATGATACTCCCCAACCTCAATAGAACACTTCTTGTGAAAATATATATATCTCAACTTCACTCCAAGAGGTGTTTCGATCATCAACACCCCACTCACGAAATACACCACCATGATCAAACCATTCACAATTTCTGTGAATATAAAGGAATGGGAGATAATAATAATAAATAAGGCACTAGAAAGCATAGAAGATACAACAATAGTACCTCTCACTATCAATGGTCTAGCCTATATATCCACAAGTATAGGTTGAATAGCATGTAACTATCCTACCCTTCTTCCCTATGATTCATTTTGAGTCCCCTGAGCTGAACCACTCTACTGATATGGGTGCTTTTTCCCCAAAGAACCTCATCCACTGCCTCTACCTCCATGACCAGTATAACTCCAACTACTAGAATTAAAGGGTTTAAAAGATCCTCTTCTCTCACTCTTGTTCAATCTAGCTCCTCCATCACTACTAGTATATCATGGGTTCCTACATAACTTCTGTAGATGTCCCATAATATAGCAACATCAACACTCTACATCTGGTCGAGGAAAGTGTATACGATAGTGTCCTCGACTACTGCAATGGTGAAAAAACACATTCTCAAGGTCCTATGTAAATAACCCTTCCCCTAGCCACTTATCCTGCTATCCCCTTAGATAACATTTTTATAGTAATGTTTCATTATCTTGGAAGATGTTCCTCCTGGCCGTACAATGAAAATAATATATTCTTCACTAGAAGAATCCTTTGGGTTCCCTTCCACTTTTAGATCATGATACACCACCCCATCAATCTTATTTAATTGAAATAGGTTAACTTAGGACATAATATAACATTTAATCCCATACAAAAACACCATTTAGTAGCTATTTCAACCCTTTCTATCACTGTAGAAAACTATTTAAACTCTGTAAAGTGTCTAGAATAGTCCATCACAAACATGCTCCCTAATTCATTCCCATGAACTCAACTTATCTCTCATTCCTCAATGTCTCTGAATAAAAGTGTTATATGAACTTCTCCCAGAAGTCCTTCCAAGATATCCCATCTCCCTACCCAGTATGGGCATGAATATCCCACCAGCACTTTATTGATCCTCAAAACATATAAGTAACAAACTTGACCATATTCTCCGCAAGACTCTTCAAGAGTTCATGTATAGTCTAGATAGACTCAATCCGTAACTAAACTCTCTTAGGTCAACCCTCCATAGTAAAATTCAGTGGGTGCTACAACTAAAACATCCTCATCATATCAGACATACTCTTCACAGCCTACCATGGGTCTCTCTCCATAAACCATAGGAAGTGATCAATGTACTCTCAGAGCTACTCCCCTACTTCCTCACTCAACACTATCGGTGCTTCAGGTTCCACCACTAGAATATCATCCCTAGACATATCCTCATTTTTTCCTCTTAATAATAATCGTTGTAAAGGCAGGTCTCTATAATTCCAAACACATGTCTTAGGATACATAACACTAATTTATCATGTTTATTTAAGAGGAAAACATAATAAGTCACATTAGGTCTTTTTTTCCAACACCACCACACAGTCAGAACCGAGGTTCTGTCACTAACCTTAACCATCATACGTATAGCTCATGGATAATAAGGGAAATATATTATCATTTTCATTTTTTTCATTAGACACACATTTATTCTCATATTTAATCATTTTACAATAGAAATATATTATCATACTCACATGACCTCAAGAATGCCTCCCTATATTCCAGAGCCTACTGACTAGAATTGAGGGTCTAATATCGATCAAGGGGAGACTATACCATCTATATCATAGTAATACCATAGTGAAAATAAATAAAAAATAACCAAATAACATATAACCATATCTAGTATAATAATAGTATCACAAGTTCACCAAAACTGGAAACAAAATATCAATACTAAAAAGTAGAAATTCTTTGATAAGGTATGTTCCAAGTTTAAAAATACAAACCTAGAAGTATAGACACTGAAAACCTCAATGTGGATCTTGAACCTTTTTTGGTTCCCTTTTCAATGATTCATCCCAAATAATACGTCTAATATAGGGCCTTTTCCCATATCATGTCCTACAAACATGAATTCTATTCAGGTACCGATCAGTAAACCAAAGTAGGGTGTGAGTACAACTCAGTAGGACACCACCAATATCATCTCAGATAGTATCCAATAAATAAATGTTTATTCAGTTTTATAAATAATAGAATAAAATCAATAATGGTAATAATTTACATTTATTAAATTACTCTTTATTTAACCACATAACATATAGGTTATGAAGGGAACTTGAACTCTCAATACATGATTCTTCCCATGTTATTTTATAAATTATCCCCAATGGATATCATATCTCATTATTCCATTGTTACCATTACTCATCTCAATCCACATATGAATATCATTTTTACTATTCGTTGTCTCAAGTCACATCTTAATGTCATTATTATCATTCATTGTCTCAGTTAATATATGAATTTTATTATTACCAGTCATTGTCTCAATTCACATATGAGTTCCATTATTACCATTCATCATTTCAACTCACGTATGAATTCCATTATAACCATTCATTATCTCAATTCACATATGAAGGTCATTGTTACTATTCATCATTTCAATTCACATATGAATTTCATTGTTACCATACATTGTCTCAATTCGCATATGAATTCCATTGTTACCATTCATAATTTCACAATATCACATTAATTAGTTCACAAATTAATTAATCAAATTCAAAAATTTCATATTCACATCATTCCATTAATTAATTCAACATCTAATAAATCACACCAATGTAATTAATTAATTAAATAATTAATTAATCACCTCAACCCTACTAGTTAATTAAAAAATTAGTTAATCATATCAATAAATTTCATAATCATAACAATATCCAATAATTAATTCAACAATTACTTATTCTCATTCAATATTTCCAATATAACAGTAATTAATTCAACAATTAATTATTCAATTTCAATAATCTCATTATCGCCATACTTAATTCAATAATTAATTTTTCCACATAAATAAATTTCATAATCCAAACCGTTCCCATTAATTAATTAAAAAAATTAATTAACCACGTTCAAAAATATCAATAACTCAATAATTAATTGAAAAATAATAATTATTCCAATTCAAAATCCTAATATTCCCAATTTCACAATCCCCTCAATTAATTAAATCAAAAAAATTAATTAATTAAATCTAAGAAAATCAATTTCTAATAATCTAATATAAATTATACAATTACATTCAAGTAATTTAAATCAAGACTATGGGATTTGAATATAGATCACCCACCTCAAAATTGGAAAAGAATTATCACCAATAGAAATACCCAAATTGAAGTGTAATAACCACAATCATGATGAAGAACATGATTTAGATACAAATCCTAAATCCAAGATCAGTAAAATAAAAATTTTACAAACATAGATCTAGATATAGATCCAATAATGTATAAAAATACCTCTTTTATCTGGGAATAGGAGTGAGAGAGATATAGAGATCTAATGGGAAGAAATCACGTACCCGGGGAGGTGTAGTTATTCAATTTTCAATTCCATTATCCAAGAAAAGAGGTCGGGAGGGCTTGGAATCCATTCAGGAGCCTCCAACATCTATATAGTTAGGTTAAGGCTGAGTTAGGGTTGATTTGGGGTTAAAATGGGGGTTCGAGGGTTTTTTAAATTAATATTTAGGTTAAATTAAATTTGATTCATAGTTAACTGGGAAGAGGAGCATGGTTTTACAAACCATGTGCTTTAATCGTGTGCCTATTCTATGGGGTGAACATTTTCTCCTAAAAGGGTGAAAAATTTCACAAAATATGTTCCAGCCATGTGAATCCCATTTAATTTGATTTGAATGGTTTTCTAGGTTAGGGCACAGGGTTTGGCTAAACTGTGTTCCAAACATACACTACCCAATTTGATTATAAATTTCTCAAATTTCACCCAAAAACTACTCAAGAAATGAACCAAACATAAAGTACTCAAAAAAGAAAAAACAATCATGATACATATTCAGAAAATTTTAGGATCTAACAGTACCAGAGAAAAGATTTAGATAACTTTTGATATTAGGATATTTTCATGTCATGTTTTCTTAATAGTTATGGACACCATAATAGGTTTATAAACTTCATGATAATAATATGATCAATGTATTATAAACCCCTTTTATTTTTTTTTGAGATCAATTCTTAAATTTATTAATGACATTTTAGGAGACACTTTAATATGTTGAAGTATCTGTAGAGTTATGGTATAAAATGAAGTGTGATTTTAAATATTGTGGAAATGAGATTTTATTTATTGATAACCTTTAGGGTTTATATGATCTTGGATGTTGAGAAAAAAGGTTTTATCATATATATAACCATAGTATTGACAAGTGATTTGGTGATTAAGTTGTTAATGTTACTTCAAAAGAATATCTCTATTTTTTTGTTTGCAATCTGAAAGGTAAGAGATGAGATTAGAGGTGAAAACAACCTTTGATTTTGAGGTAATTTAGGAATGATTTATTTTTAAATTTGGGTATTACTGTTTAATTTTTAAGATTAATGTATCATATGAAAGATTACATATTTTTGGAATTATCTTATCCATTTTATGTTTATATGATCCTTTCAAATTTAACTTATAGTACTTCAAGGAACAAATAATTCAATATAAATACACATAGTTTGGATAAAAATATGTGCATGTTTTGGAAGTTGATTAAATTGTTAAATTCTACTCATCAAGTAAGTATATTTCCATTTTTTCTAGTCTAGATGTTAAGATAATGCACCAACTCTAGGATAATAGTCTATATAAAAATGTTATCCTAGTACCTTCCTATATGATGAATTATATAACCCTTTATATCATCATAGTTTTATGGTTTTTTGGCCCTTAAATTTTCATTAATAATTCACTTATTTCTGATCAATGACCTCAATCACCCTCTATAATTATTTATGTTTTTACATCATTCCCACATATGTTATTCTGTTTGGAAATATAGTTATGTGTTATTCTATATAAAATTAGTACTTACATTTATCTCTTATAAAGATAATTTTTTATTTATCCTTTTAATGATGTAGGTTTATGTCATAATTATATTCAAATGTCTTATTTTGATTACCAATATAATGTTCATATTGTGAGGACTCAATTTATTAAAGGGGTATGTAACAACATGATATTTTAAAATAAGAAAATTGTATTCGTTACTGTAAAGGACCCAAAACACTGTGTTTATCTTACATTATATGAAAAAGTCATTTTAGATTGTGTCACATGAAAACCTGATATTTTCATGTTTGATAACATATTCAAAATGCACACTGAACATAAACTACCCATGATATATATTACCATTGAAACATAGCCATTTAATTGGTTGGTATGAATGGTATTAAATAATTTATGATATATATATATACATATATCTTACTCAATATAAATTTTTGATAAATTTTTAGTAAAATAATCAACCAACTTTTAGTAAAGTGATTTTATTATTTGAAAATATATTTTCCTCAAAAATGTTTTTTAATTGATTTTCATGAAAAAATATTATAATCAGTTTTTTATAATATTTGAAAATTTTATTTTATGAAATTAAATTAATTTTTTATGTTGTAATAACAAAATTATCTTAGGGTAAATTTTTTATATATATTTTTTAAGTTTCAATTTTCTGATAAGTAGTAAAAAATATTGAATTTTAGTTAAAAACGATCTTTTTTAAAATTTATTTATAAAGTTAAATTATTTTTTATTTTTTAAAATATATAATTAGTTAAATTAGAAATCTATTAATCCAATTTATTTTAAAGCAATCAATTTTATATAACGATTTGAAATAAAAACTTTGTAAACTCTTGAACTATTTTGCTTTGAAAATCCACTTTCTTATTATGTCTTCAAGATTAATATTAAATTAAATTCCACCACTTATATGAATTGAATTTAGAAAAATGAATTAAATTTTTACAATAATAATAATTTATAATTTATAGTACTTCCAACTTAACTTTGGGCCATAATGATTAGTGAATATAATTAAAAATAATCATAGTGATTAAGGTAAAAAAGAGTTTACCGATAGATTAAACTTTAAACTTTAAACATAAGGGGGGGGAAGTTAATGTAGACTTTTTCAAAACCCATTTTATGGACATATTTAGACCCTTATTACCTCATGAAATATTTTTATGAGTTTTTAGGACACTTTTCCATGAAATTGATTGATAAAATTCGTTATTTAATGAAAAAGGAAAAAATATACTTTTTTACTTTTAATATCTATAATGCTTGGGATAGGGAAAAACAACATAGTTTGAATTATAGAAATTATTTTAAAATATAAATTAGTTCTCTTTTTCATAATAATTTTTTTTAAATTTTATAGATTAAATAATTACTTAAAATGCTTAAGAAATGTCATCACATTCCTTATTTAGTTAATAATTAACTAATATAAATAATACCAAAAATATTAAAGGTGAAGTTAATTTAATAAATTATCATTATAAATTAAACTTTTATGTAAATTTATCATGTTACACATATTTTTAGATAATATATTCAAATTCTATCAATGTATCGATATTTTTAAATTTAAATTAAATAAAAGATGTCAAAATTAACATTAATGTTATTTTATAATAAATAATGTTTTATTGAATGATTTTAAATTAATAAAAAATTTATACCCTATGATAAGTAATTTTTATATGTTAATAAATATAAAATATTTTCCATTCATATACCAATTGATCTTTTATAATGAAAATATTAAACACTAAATAATGAAAACATTGTCAGCACAATTATGGTTAAAGTAGTGTGTTTATGTGTTACTTGTGCTTCTGTTAAAATTAATATTCATCACATATATTATTTTTATTTTATAAATTATATATATAATTTATAATTATTGGTTCTAATTTTTATATTAATTCTCACTTTAATTTAGTTTTAATGGATAAATTAATTAGGTTAGAAAAATTGTTTCCATAATGAAAAACCAAAATGAAAAAAATAAATAAACTTATGAGTTAATGAAAAAAAATGTTTAAAACATGTGTTTTATTATGTATTGGAGGTTTTTATATTAAAAAATAATCCCTAGAACCCATTAATTATCAATACTTTAGCCACATGGGTTAAGATTGACTTCCCAATAGTGAATGCTTTTGAATATTCACAGGAATGAAACTCCTCCTCATCTATAAAAAGGTTCTCAATCCCCTAACTTGTTCACACCACTAAAGCCATTTTTACCATACATACCTTACCAAAATAACTTTTAAAATTATCTTATATAATCCTTGAATCATTTATTTGGTCAAAAAACTTCCAAGTAAGGCCTTTGTTATAAACCAAAGGGAGTAACCCAAAGAAGAAGAAATGTTAATCGATGAGCATTTTTGTTTTACTTCTTTCTACACCCTCTAAATTATTATTTCACTGTGATTATATAATTAAATATTTATATTCCTTATACTAAGTTGTTTTTATATCATGTATTTGACATAAAAAACACACACTTCAATCAAATGTGTTATGAAATCATCATTCGAGTATACGGAAGACTACCACCTCAAGAAATGATGTCATTTGTTTTTCCATTACCATATCTCATTATTGGGTATGATTATGAATATAAAGTTTATATATGATATTTATAACGTTAATATACCTCTATAGTAATTATATCATATGTACCCTTTTATTTTCCATATTGTGGGGGATATGATAATGTCACCCATGTGTACCGGTGGGCTATTGCCTCGTGAAGCGATATGATTTTTTTCACTAACATGTTACATGGAAGTTAATAAGGGTAAATATAATAAATATATGTGTCATGACCCATCCCCCAAGGCCTGTTCCATGACTACCCCAAGCCCACCTTCCATAGGCCAGAGGCTGGAAACTAGCACTGAAAGGCGTATTCCCTAAAACCGGGAAGGCATTGCCTTTATAACTTGTAAACATACGCAACCACGCACACAACAAGATATAAACACAAGTCAACTGTATAGAGAAAAAGATTGTTGAAAGTAAAAAAAGGTCTGGAATACATGCCCAATAGTAAATGACCAAGTACAACTAAAAAAATATAAGTGAAGAAAAAGGAAAGAAGCTACTGGGTCATCCTCTGAGGTTACTACCTAAAGGGTAGGTATAGATCGCCTCCTCATCACTCCACGTCCTCTTGTCTCCTATGCGTACCAACATGCCATATGGTCCACCTCTAGGCACCGTCCAGTCCTATAACCCTCATCCTTTGTCAACATTGTTCGTCGTCTACACCAAAAACCACAAGGTGCAGGCATAGCCAGAACAGGGATGAGTATAACGACACTCAGTATGGATCCCGAGACCCTCAAGGTCTCACAAAATCCACAAAGGATAAACCACAAATCATGAAGTCAACTATCAGCCCTACTTAGGTATATACCCATACATATACCAAAGTTATCAAGTATACCCATCTCAATCAAGAGGAAACATAGGGTCCAACCCAAAATCCCAAATCTCAACTATTCCACAAAGAAGGAATACCATGATGGTAAGTACCACACTGGTACACCACACAGAAGAATACCACCAAGGTATTACCCCGAAAAAAGTACCACACAGGTATGAACTCAGCTCACACTAGGTATAACTTAAGCACAAAAGTAAAAAAATGATTATTCATAAAGTTAGATCATCTTATTCTATCAAGAGAATCTAATGTGACCCACAGAGGATCACTCGGTGCTAACCCATAGAGGATCTCTAGGTGCTATCCCACAAAGGATCGCTCGGTGCTGACCCACACAGGATCGCTCAGTGCTGACCCACACAGGATCAATCGGTGCTGACCCACAAAGGATCACTAGGTGCTGACCCACACAGGAATTCTCAGTGATGACCCACAAAATATCTCTCAGTTCTAACCGACATAGGATCACTCAGTACTGACCTGCATAGGATCACTATTCATTATTCACATCACAGCCAGCTACTAGGTTCTCACACTAATCTTTCTCATCTTCGGTAGGGTCCTCTCCTCAATAAACTGGTCAATACTCCAATTTCCATGAATTCCCATGAAAAAGTATCACAAAGGACCACCACACCTTGGGGTCTCAACGTAAAATACGGTGTGTCAATCGGACGTCCGGTCTGTGAGTTATTAGCCTTTTTATCCTGAGGACCCGATTGGATTCTTGCTCAATCCAACCCGACTGTACTCCAACTTTATCCAAATCTCTAGTGCAGTAAAGTAAAGGGGATCATCTCACTCCAAGGATTCTAGTGCTGCTGACGGTTTGTCAAACGGACGCCTGGTGCCAAATTTATAGCTAATAGAGCAAAAAGTTCGAAGTTGGATTGGGTCTGGGCCAACCCGGTCGGACCAACCCGGCCTGACCCAGCCTGGGCTGACTCGACCCGGTTTAGGTTGACCCAGCATGCTGGGTCCGGCCCGGCCCACGCTGGGTCTAGCCTGGCCCGCGCTGGGCAGCGCGGGGGCCGTGGAGAGGCACGAGGTCGCGAGGGTGTCGCGGAGGCCGCGAGGGAAGTGGGTCGTAGGGGCCGTGAAGGGTCGCGGTGTGGTGAGGCCGCAGGGGCCATGAGGCCACAAGATGGCGTGGCTATAGGTTCTGCGGGGAGACAAAGTCTGCAGGGGTCGCGGAGGGCTGCAGGGCGGTGAAGGCCACGGGCGCAGCAGAGGGCCGCTGGGTGGCGAGGCTGTGGGGGCCATGGAGGTCCGAAAGACGGTGAGGTCGTAGTGGCCGAATAGGGCCACTGGGTGGTGAGGCCGCGGGGGTGGCAGAGGTCGCGGTGCGGCGGTCCGTCGTGCCCGGTCGTGCGGCACGGTTGCACATCGTGCCTTCGCCGGTGACTATCTTGACTGGCCTCCCTCCAGTTTTTTCCTTCGTCATGGTCGTCTGTGGTGCTGGCCACGGTTCTCAAGTTCCACTAGTGCCAAACGCTGGAACCGACCTCTATCACCATCGCGATGAACACACAAAACAACCATAAGGTTTGCGGAGGGGTTGGGCCATGTTTGTTTGGCATGTGCCCTCCGCGTTAGGGCAGTGGAAAGCAGCTCAAGGGGAATGATTCGATGTGAGAGTAAAATTAACATTGATCAATTTAAAACACACCCCTACAACCTCACATAATGGTTATTCCCAAACCCACAAAATATATCATTCGTGGATCAACTAGTTAGAGATTTGATCCAGGTTCTTCGTTTTATAGGGGAAGAACAAGGGAATATAAAATCATACATAACTAAACCCCTACCTCCGAGATTTTTCAATGAAGGTCGTAAGGAACGAGACGAAGTTTTTGGGGATAGATGGATGTCAGTGACGTCAGCATTTCCTCGATCTTTGGTTTGTTGTCGTTAAAGACATTCCACATTGAAGAGAGTGTTCTTAATTGGGGAGCACATTCTTCATTGGAGAGAATAATCCTCCAAGTTTCTATCCCAATTTCTATTTTCCAACACTTCCCCCCAATTACACCAAAAAGAAAAGGTGTACAATATGATATATTTCCCCAATTTAATTGTTGGCACAAATTAAATTGGCATGATAATTACATTTAGGTTGGCATAATAAATTTTGGGGAAACCTAATGGTCACCTCCCTCATTGAAGAGGGGTTTCAAGAGGTTTCTCACATTAGGAGGGTTTGGGTGGTCCCCACCCTTAAATTCAAATTGGGGGTTTTAGGTTCAGTGGTCCCCACCTATTATCATCCACAAGGGAGTTTCAAATGAAAATAAAATGTTACACAATTTTATTTTATTTTATTCTTCACGAATTAGTGAAAAACTAACATCCACCCTCGACCTACTGCGGTCAAGGTGAAGGTATCCTTATGTGAATATCGGCACTGCGAGTTCTACGGTGCCCTTGTATTTCACTTTCAAGAACCGGTTCAAAAGTAACAAAAACTCACTCGCATGTTTACTGAATGTACCTGAAAAAAATTCGAAATTTCATTCCGGGCACTCTGGGCCTCGGAATCATGCGCCGTCAATTTTCTCAGACTCTTAAAATTACCATTTAATAAAAAAATTACTTGGAATTTTTGAGTCTTTACATTCTCTCCACCTCAGGGATTTATGTCCTCGTAAGCCACAACTCAAAACTAGGAAAACAAGTGGGGGTACTAAGCACAAATCTGAGCCTCCCACTCCCATGTTCTCTTCTGTAGTTTTCCCTGATACCAACAAATGCGCACCAGAGGTATCGACCACCCACGAAGTACCCTCTCCTTTCGATCCTCAATCTCAACTAGAACCTCCGTAAAAGTAGCCCCATCATCGACGTCCATCTCTCCATGGTCGATGATGTGGGAAGGGTCATGAATGTATCTTCTCAGCTGGGATACGTGGAAGATGTCGTGCACCTGGTGCAACTGAGGTGGAAGAGCTAAGTGCTAATCCACCTCTCCAACTCTACTAAGGAACTGGAATGGTCCAATGATCCTCAGTGATAACTTCCCACCTTAGAAAAATCTCTGCAAACCTCGTCAAGGTGAGACCTATAGAAAGACTTGGTCGCCATACTCAAACTTCATATGTCTATGTCTCCTGTCGGCATACGACTTCTGCCTGCTTTATGCAGTCTTCATCTACTCCTGGATGATCTATACATTTTCTGTGATAGCCTGAACCATCTCTGGTCCAATGAGTGTTGACTCCTATGGGTCAGTCCAGCAGAAAGATGATCTTCAAGGTCTCTCGTACAACACCTCAAAAGGTTCCATCCAAATGGTGGAGTGATATCTATTGTTGAATGAAAACTCCATAAAAGGCAATTGATACTCCCAGCTATGACCGAAGATGAGGACGCAAGAATGCAGCGTGTCCTTGAGGGTTTGAATGGTCCACTCAGTCTGGCCATCCGTCTGAGGATGGAAGTCAGTGCTCAAACGAAGCTGCATCATGAAAGCATCCTGCAACCCCTTCCAAAGATGGGAAGTAAAATGTGCATCACGATTAGAGAAAATCATGGAGGGTACTCCTTACACCTGCACAATCTTCAGCACATAGAGGCATCCCAAGCTCTCTATTAAACCCTACTCTTTGATCGGTAGGAAGTGGTCCAACATGGTGAGTCGGTCGACGATCACCCAAATCGAGTCTTGTACCCTAGATATACATGGCAGTCCTTTCACGAAGTCCATGTATATCCCATCCCACTTCCACACTGGGACCTCCAAAGGATAAACCAAGCCTGCTGGTACCTGATGCTCTTCCTTCACTTGCTGACAAGTGAGGCACTAAGAGACAAACTCTGGAACAGCTTTCTTCATTCCCAGCCACTAGTGCTATCATCAGAGATCCTGGTACATTTTTTCCACTCCTGGATGTACCTCTAGAGGTTAATTGTGGAACTGGATCAACAATTTCTCCTGAAGTGATTCGGGTACCATAGTACGTCCTCTGAAAAGTATGGTGTTCTCCCCACATTTAGAAAATCCATCAGGTCCACATCATGTGGATATCTGAGCACATTGTGTTTCACAGTCAGTTTCCCCACGTTGTGCCTCCCTGACTCACTGAAGAAGTGGGGGAGTGACTGTAAGAGACTAAATAAAATATTCTCTATCTCGATCCACAAAGGATATCTGCAAAACGGCCAACTACTCTGTCGCCTCTCCTAGTAATTGTATACCTGACCTCCTGCTGAGTGCATCTGCAAAAATGTTCCCCTTCGCAAGAGTATAGACTATATCGAAGTCATAGTCCTGGAGAAACTCAAGACAATGTTGTTTTCTTAGGTTCATCTCTTTCTGAGAGAAGATATACCTGAGACTCTTGTGATCCGAGTAGACTCTAAAGCATTCTCCCATCAGATAGTGTCGCCACAACTTCCAGGAGAAGACCACTACTGCTAACTCCAAGTCATGAGTAGAATAGTTCTTCTCATGATGTCTCAGCTATTGAGAATCATATGCGATCACTTCTCGTTCCTGCATCAGGACACATCCGAGTTCGGTCCCTAATGTGTCACAATATACTACGTACCATACTCCCTCCTTCAGTAGCATCAAGGTGGGTGCACAAGTCAGCCACTACCTCATCTCCTGAAAACTCCGTTGGCATCTCTCTGACCACACGAAGGGTTTCCCTTTCTTCTTCAATGCTGATAAAGTTTCTTCAACTCTGGAGAAATATGGCACAAATCTATGGTAGTATCTAGAAAAACCCAAGAAACTTCATACCTCTATTACACTCCTGGATGGATCCCAAGCAACTACCGCCTTAATCTTCACTAGATCCACTGAAACTCTGGCCTTCGATATGACATGTCCTAGAATGTTAACCTCTCGGATCCAAAATTGGAAATTTGAGAGCTTACCATAAAGCTAGTGCTCTCAGAGTGAGTCTAGTACTACCTGGAAATGGTAGGCATGCTCCTCCTCAGTAGTCGAGTATATCAGAATGTCGTCGATGAAAACTACAAAAAAGTGATCAAGGAATGAATGAAAGATCCTATTAATGAGTCCAATGAACACTTCTAGAGTGTTAGTCATGCTAAATTTAATAACCAAGAACTCATAATGGTCGTACTGACATCTGAAATCCATCTTATGTACATCCTCATCCCGTACTCTGAGCTGGTGATAGTCTGATCTGAGATCTATCTTCAAGAACCACCATGCTCCCTTTAGCTGATCAAAGAGGTCTTCAATCCTCGGAAGTGGGTACTTGTTCTTCACGGTCACCTATTTTAGGCACCAATAGTCAACACAAAGCTTCAAGCTCCCATCCCCCTTCTTAGAAAACAAAACCAGGTCTTCCCATGGAGAAACACTGGGCCGAATGAATCCCTTCCCCTGCAAGTCCTCTAGCTATACCTACAGCTCACGAAGCTCCGCGAGAGCCATCTGAAATGCTGGTGTAGATACCGTTGTTGTACCGGGGTAAAATTAAATGTAAAAGTCCACATATCTTTGAGGAGGTAGACCTGAAACATCATCTGTGAAGACATCTACGTACTATTCCACCACTACTAGATAACTCAGACTCTACACATCAACTGCTCTGAGGGTAAGGCTAGGAAACTAATGTGTGATCGGCTACACTCTCCTCTGGGCAAGTCCATCGTATGCTGTAGAGGCTCCCTTCTTTTCGGTGAAGGTAAACCCAGTCCCATCCTTGCGGACACATCTCACTTTGCGCCTAATATAGTCAATATAAGCATGGACTGCAGATAACCTGTCCATACCCAAGATGACATTGTAAGGCCTCGATACTGCTACTAGGAGATCCTAGCCAAAGCTCAAGCCACCTAGAGTAATCTCACATTGTCGACACTAGTGCATAATCTTTGAATCCTCTCTAGTAGGAGTCTCTAGCCGTAAGGATCAAGCCAATGCCTCCTTCAGAATCTTTGAACTCCGAATGAGGGTAGTGTAAACAAAATAATGATTGGCACCTGTGTCTATAAGTACTACAGCTAAGGTAGTGTAGAAATAGATTTTACCTTTTATCATCTCTAGAGAACTGTGATCATAGGACTCAACTTACTGGAGCTGAGCTCGTCCCTATCCTATTTCTCCCTATGGTCGGGGTGGACAACCTGGTGGTGGTGGCAGTAACATCTCAAATCGTCACCCACCGCCAGCTGCACGGCCAGCTCCTCTACCATGTTTTCCTACTCCCTGTAGATCCCATCATTAGAACCCCTATCTCTGCCTGGGTGGTCCTTATACTATATACTGATCATTCATACAGCGGGTCGGATAGTCATGATCCATGTGACCCTACCCTCCACATGTGTAACACTACCTGCTCTTGGCATGACTAGCTCTACCTCGGGTGCCCCGCACAACCGACCCTGAATCCTACGGTCGTCCACCTGTAGGTCTAGTCCTCTTGGACCTCTGTGACATCTGTCTGCTACCAGCTGCAAAAGACTCTACTATGTGACAACTGGTGGTGGGTCTCACTAATAGTGATTGGTCATCAAGGAAACTATCTACTAAGAGGGATCTATATAACACCCTCTCCTGTGTCGGGATGCTAAGAGAAAACATTGAAGCCCTAATCTCTCGCCTGAGTCCCTACTCGAAGGTTCGGGCACTACAGAATGGGTCCTGCACTATATTAGTAGAGTAGTGTGAGAGGTCAGTGAACCTCGCTGAGTACTGAGTCACAGTCAGGTTCCCATACTGCAGATGAAGAATCTCTTGTATGTGCACGACACGAAGAGTCTCTAGAAAAAACTCTACCCACAATAGGCTCTTGAAGTCTGCCTAGAGAAGCGTCACCTTGCCATGAACCTGGAGCATCAAGATCCACCATCTGTCTACTATTTTCTGTCAAAGGATGGAGGTAAGGATCACCATGAGATTAGCTAGTATCCCTACTAGTCGGAAAACTCTCACCATGGACTCTAGTCAATCCTCACACGCCTGTGTGTCTATCTCCCCTTGAACCTGGGTGGCCTCTGGCGCTAGAACTCATGCAACACGCTCAAGCAGTGTGGACCCTCTGCTTCTAGGGCTAGTGGAATTGGTGGCTCGACGGGTAATAGTACTGTTGGTGTCTCCACTGATGCCTCTATTGGAAGAGGGCCCTACACCGAGGCCTCATCGCTTAATGGGATATCAATGCGTACTATATTCAGAACCCTAGCTGGTTGTCTGCGTGGAGGCATCCTAAAAAGAAACAGGTGTTCCACGGTTAATAAGTTATACTTTGTGAGCTGACTCAAAGATATCACAAATAAAACTCTTTAAAACATACACTCAATTATTGTTTTCATGCACTGAGTTGGAAATCAGAAGTTAGGGCCCTAGTGTATGGATAAGTCAGTCGTCTCACCAACACTGGATTCCTTAAACTAATAACCACGCTCACTACACTTAATATTGTTGCTGTTAAAAAGATCAAATTCTTTTGTTCTACGGTAGAACTGAATCCTCTGATACCAATTGGTCACGACCCGTCCCCCGAGGCCTATGCCAGGATGACCCCTAGCAAGCCTTCTATAGGTCGGGGGATGGAAACTATCACTAAATGGAAAATTACCTCAAACCAAGAAGGCATTGCCTTTATAACCTGTAAACACACACAACCACGCACACAAAAATATATGAACACAAGTCAACTATATAAAAAAAGAGTGTTGAAAGTAAAATGGGGTCAGAATAAAATCCCAACAGTAAAGGTATATGGACAACTGAAAAATAATACAACTAAAGAGAATTGAAAGAAGCTACTGGGTCATCTTCCGAGGTTCCTACCTGAAGGGTAGGTACATATCGCCTCCTCAGCACTCCATGTCCACCTGTATCCTCTACATATCAACACACTATATGGTCTACCTCTGGGCGCCATCCAGTCCTGGTACCCTTTTCCTCAGTCAACGTTATCATTCATCTTCACCAAACACAACAAGTTGTTCAAATAGCCTATGCAGGGGTGAGTATAACGATACTCAGTAGGGACCCCAAGCCCTCAAGGTATCACTAAATCCACAAAGGATAAACCACAACCCATAAAGTCAACTGTCAACCCTACTAAGGTATATGACCACACATATACCTATGTTATCAAGTATACCCATCTCAATTAAGAGGAAACATAGGGTCTAACCCAAAATCCCAAAGCTCAGTTGTTCCACAAGGAAGTAAAACCATGAACGTAAGTACCACACAGGTATGCCACACAGAAGAATACCACCAAGGTATTACCATAAAGGAAAGTACCACATAGGTAGGAACTCATCTCACACCAGGTATAAATTAATTACAAAAGTACAAATGATTAATTGTAAATTTAGATCATCTTATTTTTTTCAAGAGGCTCTGTTGCGGACCCACATAGGATCACATGGTGCTGACCCTCCGAGGATCGCTAGGTGCTGATCCACACATGATCGCTCGGTACTGACCCACACAGGATAGATCGGTGCTCACCCATACAAGACCGCTTCATGCTGACCCACAAAAAATTCTAGGTGCAGACCCACACAGGATCACTCGGTGTTGACCCACACAAGATCGCTCGGTGCTGATCGACATAGGATCACTCGGTACTAACCTGCATAGGATTTTTATTCATTCTTCATGTCACAACTATCTACTGGGTTCCCACATTAAACATGCTCATCTCCCAGAGGGTCTGATTTTCAACCCACTGGTCTATACTCAAACATCCACAAAGTCCTATGAAAATTTATCAAAAAGGACCGTCACACCATAGGGGTCTCAACGTAACAGATGGTGTGTCAATCGGACGCCCGGTCTGTGAGTTATTAGCCTTTTTGTCCCGAGGGCTCAGTTGGATTCGTCCTCAATCCAACCCAACCGTAATCTAACTTTATCCAAATCTCTAGTGGGGTAAACTCAAATGGACCGTCTTTCTCCAAGGATTCCAACACCACTGACGGTTCATAAAATGGATTCCTGGTGCCAATGTTATTGTCGATAGAGCGAAAAAATTTGAAGTTGGCTCAGGTCTGGTCCGACCCGATCGGACTAACCCGGCATGACCCAGCCTGGGTCGACATGGCCCGCAGGGTCCATCCCGGCCCACGCTATGTCCGGCCCGGCCCGCGTTGGGTGGCATAGGGTCTGCGGAATGGTGTGAGGCCTCGAGGGCGGTGTGGAGGCCATGAGGGAGGTGGGGTCTCGGGGGGGCGCAAAAGGTCGCAGGGTGGCGAGGCCACAGGAGCCTCGAGGCCGCGGGGGCTGTGGAAGACCGTGAGGCGGTGAAGGCCATGGGGGAAGTGGAGGGCTGCTGGGCAGCAAGGCCACAACAACTGTGTAGGGCCACGAGGTATTGAGGTCGCGGTGTGGCGGATGCTACGGTGCGACAATCCGTCGTGGCTGGCCGTGCGGCACATTCGTGCGTCATGCCTTCGCTGGCAACTAGCTTGACCAGCCACCCTTCATTTTTCACCATCGTCGTGGCCGGTTGTGGTGCCGACCGCAGTTCTCGAGTTCCACCAGTGCTGAACGCTAGCATTTTTCATCATCACCATCGCAAAGAACACACAAAATAACCATAAGGATTGCGGAGGGGTCGGGCCATGTTTGTTTGGCCCATACCCTCCGCGTTAGGGCGGTAGAAAGTGGCTCAAGGGGAGTGATTCAATGTGAGAGGAAAATTAACATTGATCGATTTAAAACACACTCCTACAACCTCCCATAATGATTATTCCAAAACATTCAAATGAAAATATTTGCAGATCAACTAGTTAGAGAGTTGATCCACGTTATTTATTTTAGAAGGGGTGAACATGGGAATATAAAATCATACACAACTAAACCCATACCTTGAAGATTTTTTGATGGAGGTCACAAGGAAAGAGATGAAGTCATTGGGGATAGATGAATGTCAGTGACTTCAACGTTTCCTCGATCGTCGGTTCATTGTCGTTGAAGACGTTCCTCGTTGGCGATAGAAATCTTTATTGGGGAGCGCATTCTTTGTTGGAGAGAATAGTCCTCCAAGGTTATCTCCCTATTTCCCTTTTCCAACACTTCCCCCAAATTCCACCAAAAATAAAAGGTGGACAATATGATATGTCTCCCCAATTTAATTGTTGGCAAAAATTAAATCGGCATCATAATTACATTGAGGTTGGCATAATAAATTTTGGGGAACCCTAAAGGTCACCTGCCTCATTAAAGAGGGGGTTCAAGAGGTTTCTCACATTAGGAGGGTTTGGGTGGTCCCCAACCTTAAATTCAAATTGGGGGTTTTAGGTTCGGTGGTCCCCACCTCTTAACATCCACATGGGAGTTTCAAATGAAAATAAAATGTTACACAATTTTATTTTATTTTATTCTTTCACAAATAAGGGAAAAACTAACTTCCACCCTCAACCTACAGCGGTCGAGGTGAAGGTCTCCTTAAGTGACTACTCACACTATGAGTTCAACGGTGCCCTCAGATTTCAATTCCGAGCACCAGTTCAAAAGTTAGAAAAACTCGCTCACACGTTTATTGAACGTACCTAAAAAAAGTTCAAAAATTTATTCTGGGCACTCCAGGCCTAGGAATCACGCGCCGTTAATTTTCATGGACTCGTAAAATTTCCATTTAAAAAATAAAATTACATAGAATTTATGGTTCTTTACTATATGTGATATACATGAAATATTCATGATATTAATTACATATTTATCATTATGTAAATATAATAGTTCATTTTATTTTTACATTTTTACTCACTAAAAAAATGATAACATCGTATGTGGATGTGTGGAATTCCACCACCTCGAAGCGATGTGATTACTTTTGTAATCTCCACATCATAAGAATGATATATATATATATGTGTGTGTGTGTGTGTGTGTATATATATAATTAAATAGTATGGTATTAATGATAAACTGGTAGTTTAGAAAAGACAAATCTTTCTTATCTTTTTTCTATAATGATCATCAAAAAATGGAAATGTTTCTCATACATACATACGATCTACCATATCCATGATCATAATGTTAGTTCATTTTTCATAACCATATTTCATGATTTATTTTTAAATAATAATTAATTTTTAAATATTCTAAATATTTCATGATTAATATCTTGGATATGTTTAAATAATAACCACTTTAAAAATAGTCAACCATCCAAAGTAATTATTGATACATAAGATGAATATGGTCAAAAAAATCAACATAAACTTAATAATTTAATTAATTTTATATAAAATGTTAATAAGTAAAATATAGGTAAAATTAAACTTGAAATAAGTTCTCAATAAATTAAATAACTGACATAAGTTTATTATTTTGTAATATAAAGAATAAGTGTGACAAGTTAGACTCAAGTTAAGGGTTTTTTATCATCTCACTTTTATTTATATGAGATATATGCAGTATTCACCAATTTTTTTATTATGTAGTGTATATACTTCACATGACTATATTTTATAATTATTATTATTAAATTTATGGGGATTTAAATATCCATTTGAATATTTATCCTTCATGGGTTTTATGGTTTCAAAGACACCAAAGCATCAATGGATTTTTGTCTCAATTTACCTTCTTTGAGACAAAAGTTATGTTATGGTTCTAGTTAGAAAGGAGATCTTGCATCCTGAAGATAATTAACCTCATAGACTTATTATTTATTCAAACTTCTCTACCATTGATCGAGATTCATTACAGACAATAGGAAAGTCTCTACCACCAGTGTTAGAAACATCTTCCTTAAAGATATCCAAATATGTGATACCCATTTCTCATAAACCTGAATCTTTATTTCATGAGACTATTATTTTCTCTTTTAAGGAGGTTATAACATGTTATTTTGGTGCGGTATCTTTAAATAAGATCTTTTTTACTCTGGGTTTTAATGTTACTCCTCATTACTCGGTGAGGGTGGAAGGGCTCCCTTAGGTGTATCTATTGATGGTGGGGTTGGGGGAGGTCAAATACTGTCATCCATGGTCATTAGTGGTGATATTTGGATAAGAGAAACTAGAGATAGATTTTTTTCTAAGTGTTCAAGTCTTCCTAGAATCTTAATTTTCCACCTTCAGTGTCTTAAATCTTGTATAATTTCGATACAATACACTGCTTCTCTCGAGATAATTTTGTAAAGGCGTGGTCACGAGAAGGGAAAGTTTGTTGTGGTAAAAAATTCATTATTTGTAGATGGTCCTGGGATGTGAATAAATGGAAGGAATCAATCATTTACATGGTTTGGGTGAAGATTCCAAGGCTTCCTCCCCCTTTTCTCAAACATTCTATTCTTTAGTTCGAGGTTGATTCCTTAGGTGGTCTTTTGTGCACCAATGATGAAACCAAAAACATTCATTCTTAATATGTAACTAGAATTTTTAAGGATGTTGATCCATATCTTCCTCTTCCTATTCATATTCTCATCAATGTAGGAGAATACTTCCCTTGGTGGAAACAACTTTTCTTTTATTCTCCCCTAGGTTTGTGAGGTTTTCCATTTTCATGACTATTCATTTTCTAATTTTAGGTGTAGAGTTAAGGAGAAAGGGAAAAATCATTTTCTTGGAGTTGAGGAAGTTGAGGTCTATAATGGTGCATGTGCCACTGGGGGTTTTGCATTTTTGGATATTAAATATTTCAATATTACTTTTGGTTTTCTGATTCCTAATTTTATAAAATCTCAGTTTATAATATTTGAGGAGGCAAAATCTAATGCTAGTTTTGGTGATATTTCTCATCTTAATACTACATATTTGCTTCCTATGGAGTCAGGGGAAGACAAAGTCCTTGTAGATTTTATTTCGGGTTTTTAGAACTATTTTTATCTTCCATTAGTAAATTCCTTGGATGTTTTTTCTACTTCTGTTATAGATCTCTCTGGTCTAGGAAATCAGAATGTATTATGGGGGGGAAGATGTCATTGCCTTACCTTGTAAGGAGAATTACACAAAGGATCCTTTTTCTTCAAGCACATAAGTTTCTTAATAGACCAGTTTCTCTCCTGAAAATTTTGGGGTTGAGTCCTTTCCTAAAAATTCAATGCTACCTATTATAAATGATTTTTTTATAATTATTTAAATTTTTTGGGTGGAAGAGTGACAGATCGTCTACTTCAGTTACACTTCTCTTCTAATTTATTTTATTTCTTAGTGAATGATGTTGAGGATAATAGGGGTTCTCGTGAGTGGATGGTATATGATACTAGCTATATAGATTCTCAAGCATTTGATCCTAAAGATAGAATTACTTATTCTAGAACCATAAAATATTTCATGCCCTCTCTATTGGTTTCTCCCAACATCAGGTCAAAGTGACACAGGTCTAGAGTTTCATTTTTTTAATGTCTTCAATTATTTTTTGGAACTCTAGGGGATTTCGGGATTGGGAAAACAATGATTTTATGGTTAATGAGGTCAGGAAGCATCAAGTTTATATATTGGGTATTTTGTAACCAAAGAAGAAGGAGGAGTATTTACCTAGTTTTACAAGGTTGATAGTATTGTCAAAATTCATCCATGGGAGCCCATGTGATACCTATGTTTATATTTTTTGGTACAACAATGTCACTATAAAAAAATTAGATACATCTTCTAAACACATGATAATTATAATATCCACAAAAATCAATTATTTTTTCTTATCCTTTATATATACCTATTGTGCTATGACTGAGGGAAAATATTTTTGGTAGCATCTAGCCTCTTTCCAAAATAGTAATTTTTCTTTGTTTAAGGGTGGAAACATCAATACTATTTGTGATAGATTGGAAAAGAAAGTAGTATCAAAGTATTTCTCCAAAGAAATTTAGCAATTTAATGGAACTTTGGCCTCATCTAGATTCATGGATATGGGTTATCAAGGGGACCCTTTTATGTGGTGAAAAAATAAAAAATGAAGAGAATTGATCTATTATAGGTTGTAGAGGTTTTATTGAACATCCACTGTGTTAGATCCTTTCCTCGGGCTTTAGTTAATCATATAGAATGTATTATTTATGATCATTCCCCTACTGTTATTCTTATAATTAGGGGGATAAAATGTGGTCTTATGTTGTTTTCTCTGCTACCTGGACTCAGGAGGGGGATTTTCATTAAATTATAAAAAAATATAAGACCATTCTTTGTGTAGAAGGGAATGTAACCATCATTCACCCTATATGAAAATACATAGAGACCACCTGTATGATTAGATATCCACTAAACCCAAGATTATTTTCTCCTTAGAATATATAAAATAGGAAATTAAAGGTATAGGTGGGAATTTACAGGTCATTTGGGATAATAATATGTTTGCTTTGATGATAGAGAAACAATACTTTCTTTTTTGAAATAATAAGATAATAGAGAGAATTACAAGAGAGAAGGAAAGGACCCTATGGATTAGGGATGGGGATATGAAGACTACATAATTTCAATCCCAATCGAAGGATAGGATGTATATGAGGAAGATCAATATTCAACTTCAGGATGTGATGAATATAGGGGACTTTTATGTGGCTAGAAATATTTATACAAATAATATTGAGAATCTCATAGGGGGTACTAGTTTAACTGGTGATGGATTCATATTTATGGGCCTATATAATGATAATTTTGTGATCATCATACTGATATTTATTAAGCATCTTGATAATGATTAGTTAAAGGCTATTCTGAATGGGGGATAGGTCAAAGAAGACATATTTTTTCTAATTGCTGAGAGTGCTCCATGTTTGGATGGATTTTTGGGGTCTTTATATGTTTCTTCTTGGGATATTATATCCTCTCAGGTGAATGAAGTAATGCAAGATTTTTTAATAGAGTGGTGACTTATAATAAAAAAAATTCCTTCCAAGATGGATCTTATCCCAATAGTTAAAGATCTGGTCAACATCAACCATTATAGGCCAATTTTTTTTATTTTATCTTATAAAATTTTCACCAGTATCTTAAATAGGAGTATGGTTTGGGTTATACATCAAATAATATTATAATAACAACATGGTTTCATTCAAGGAACAATCATTCAGGGTGTGGTGGCTATTGAGAAAGATATGGTGGATGATATTAACAGGAAATTAGTTGGATCAAATATCATGATAAAGGTTGAAATGGAAAAGGCTTATGATAGGATGGAGTGTGGATTAATCATGAAATCTATGAGTATATTTTCTTATAGAGATTGGGAATGCAACCTTCTATTCTGGTGTTATTATTCATCGTGTCTTTCTATTTTTCTTATGGGCCAGAACTTTTGTTCCTTTAAATCAGTTAAGGGTCTTTTCTAGGGAATCTGGTCTTTCCCAGTCTCTTTATTATTTTCTTGGAGGTTCTTTTAAGGAACTACATTCATGGTATTGATTACACGGAGTTCATACCTTTCAATAATAGGTATGTATTATGAATTATTTCCCATATTAGGTTTGATAATGACATGAACATTTCTAAATGGAAGTAAGAACTCCATAGGGGGATTTAAAAAATCATCAAAAATATATTGTTTGGAGTGGGGAAAAAATAAATCTTCAGAATAGTAGTATCTATATATCAAGATCCTTCTTGAACCATTGTGTAAGTTTCATTCAATATAGACATGTAATTCAAAGAAAACACATATTGATGATTTATCTAGGTGACTCTATTCTAGATAAAAAAATTAAAAATATAATTTTATAGGACTTGGTTAGACATGTGATAGGATGATTATTTTATTTGAAAAAGAAGATACTTCCATTTGGGTGTAGGATGAAACAAGTTAATATCATTTTGACCTCCATGATAACTCACATTCTCTTAGTTATAAACTCCTGAAAAGGCATCATTATGGGGCTGGAAAATATTATGAATTATTTTTTTCATGGACATTAAACTGGAGGGTAGAATTTATTGGGCCCCATGGAAATGAATGAAAATACACATACCAAAGGGTGTAGTCAACCATCATAATGTGAAAATAAAAATGCATGGAATGCAAGGAAAATTGGTGTGGGATATTATTGAAGGAACATATTTGTTTGTTGGATTCATGAAGGATATGTACTGATCAGAATAGAGAAAGTTAGAAGATTATCCAAGTAATATTTCTTGTATGGAAATATGCATAGTAATCTATTTTAAAAAGTTAAAGGATAATGTGCAGTGGGTGTTCAGGAGAGGTGACATAAATTATTAGAAGAATGTTCAAGAAGGATATCCTTTGTTCTTTACTAGATGTCTAGTATTGAGAATCACATTCCATCATGACATTTTACATCTGAGACTCAACTATACCACCCTAGATGAGGAGAAAAAGACACTTTTTAATAGGATAATTCCTATAGACTTTCCACATATATATGAATACACTATTTTATCATCTAAAAACTTCTATTATCAAGACTATAGTTTTCATAGGAAATGAGAATGGGATTCTAATGGGTTACCTAGTTAACTATGGTGTAAAAAATCTCTGTGAAAAAACAACTTCCTGGTTTGGAGAGTCAACAACAGGGCAATACCCACAAAGGAAAACATTTATAGGAAAGGTTTGTAGGTGGCTGCTAGGCTCTTGAGTTGTTATAGGCCCAGTATAGAAACAAAGAGACGTCTATTTTTTGAAATTGAATGGGCCACCTTCTCATGGAATCTGTTCAGGACAAATATGGGAATCTCTATCAAAGATTATGATATAGTTATGTTTTTGTCTTTATGGTTTTATGGGATTGAGCAATGATCTAATTCTGCCTGGATCTGATGCATCGCGTTTTCTTCATCTTGTTGGGTTTTTTTGGATGATCATAGTAGGGGAATATAAGGTAAGCAATGATTTTTTTGTTCCTTGAATTTTTTATTCTTTTTCTACTAGAATATTTGAGTTCCATGAATTCTTGTGGAAGATATATAGGTACCAATAGTTTGATTATTTGTTAATAAATAATAGTATAGGAAGGTAGGGGTCCCGTTTCACAAGGTAGTCGGGTCAAGTGGAGGCCCCCACATATAGGATTTAAAATGAATATATATGGATCCTTCAACCAGGGTGTCATACGAGTAGGTATCTTGGTTCAGGACAATGGGTTCTATGTCATTTGGATTCACTACTTTGGTATTGTTAATTCCATGTAAGTGGAGGTTAAAGTTATGATTTGTTGCCTCTCTATCTACAGGTTTTACATTACTCAAATCATCAAAATTGAGTTATATTCTAAACTTATTGTCAATTTTTAGAGGCAATTATAACATTCCATGGTCTGTGGAATATGACATTCAAAATTTCATATACCTACTAAGAAATGATAATGATATTTCACATACCTAGAGGGAGGGTAACTTCACTGTAGAAAAGCATTCAAGTAAGAGATAACCAAGTGACAAACACATTATTTTTCCCGATATATGTTCTCTTCTAATTTATTGTAATTTAATTTTCACTGGTGATTCAAAAGGGATTAACCACTTTAGACCTCTCTAAACTCAATCTTTGAAGAAAAAGTGATTTTTGAGTGAGTGTGGTATATATTAAATTATACACATTTCTTATTTTATGAGTAGTATATACTATTTATTTGACATGTAATATTTTGAATCTCTTTATTTTCATGATATTCTAAATTTCATTATATGTTTTTATTTCATTGTATTACGAATCAAAGTTTCTAAAGTGGTAAGAGACTTTTGTTACAATCTCATCATTTATTAGGATTTTTTATGAATATTATTATAATGATGATTTATTATGATCTATCTCTCAATAAACTCTGGAATTTTTTTATGCTATGTTTATTCATGATATTTTGAAGTAATAATACCATTTTTTACTCATTAGTACTTAAAATATTTTGCAAAATGTTTTTAGAAAAATATGACATCATTATCCCTTTGGTAGAAAATCTGTTTTATTCTAAAAACATGTTTTCTAAAAATGTTTTTAACCTTTTAAAATGATTTACTAAAGATATTTTACACATTTTGTTTGTTTAAAAAATCTTTTTGAAGGAATATTCTTATATATTTCTAAACAAGGCACTTTTATAGATTTTTTACTATGAAAAGGGAATGTTCTTTATGACATGTATAGATTTAAACACTGAAAAGACCAGCATTTCTTTGAAGACTCCTTTACAAGTTTACAGGGATATTTTTAAATAAACTTTTTTCCTAATATTCTATTTTTTTAAATAGTGGTTTTCAATGAATAGTATTTTCAAAATTATTTATGTTTACAAACGTTATTTTTAGAAAGAAATGTATATTTTCCATCAAGAAATTTTTTATTATATATTAATATAATTTCCATTCATCAATTCCAAAAACCCTTTATAGTACTTGTGATCCATTATGGATATTTTTTTATAATAAAATCACCATTATTCTCCATATAGATTGAGATTATTTTAAATATTTATTTATGTAACCTATTTCTTTTATACAATTTAATCATGTTTCAAAGAGATTATTATGGATCTCATTTGTTTTTCATGGGTTAACTATTTTTTTAAATAATTGACATGAAACCCATTTAGTTTCTATGGTTTTATCGGGTTATAAAATAATAATAATTTTGTCTTTGAGTTTTATGATGAAATATCTATGTACATTATTCATGTTATGGTTTTTGGACATATTATATGATTGGGTGGATCAACTAGTGTTGGTTGATCCCATTACAACTTATATGTTGGGGAGGCCTAGATAACACTGGGTGATCCTGTAACAACTTATATGATGGGGAAGCCCAGATATCACTGGGTGACCCTCTTATATATTATAAAATGGTTGCACTAATATTGAACTCCAATTCATTGGGTAATGATTATATCGGATTTTATCCTTATGTTTATTCCAATAAAAATGGTTTTGAAATGGTTTTATGAATATTATGCTCCAAGTTACTAAAAAGGGTTTTAATTTCTTGTTATGGGTTTATAATGTTTCTTATGATCAGGATTGAAATTATATGGATCATGATTATCGATTATAATGACTCTTTCCTTTTCCATGTTTTCATATTTGCCGATCCAGTTCTTTATGGATATGACTTATTTTATTTTTCAATCAAGCAATCTGATTTTTTTTATCATATCCTTATGCACTTCTTATGCTCAATGATGAAATTCAATTACAAATTCTTATGTCTACCATTTCTAGGAATTTGATCTCACCCTTCATGTGTTTTATTTTCCCTAGGTTATAAAGAATTAGTTTGAAAAAATTATGTATAGAAGTCATTTCATATGGATGATGTTCATGACCTAATGTGAAATAAGAGAAGATACGTATAAAAAGAGATGATGTTTATCTATATGTACTTGTTTTTTATGAATCCAAGTTGATATTATTTGGTCTTAATTATATAAAACTGTAAACCTAAATGTTCTATGGGTATATAAGTGATTAAATATTTCTTTTTTATGTTGTAAGTATTCATTGGAAAAAAAAATTGGTTCACCTTATCTAGTATCAATGATGAAAATGTAATGTTTTTGAATTATACACCAGATTTAGTAGTACGGGTTTGGGGATATTATAATAGAAATAAGTTGTTATAAAAAAATGGAAACCAAATTATCAATAAGGGAAAAACATCCCACATCACAATAAACAAAAGTCAATTACCTTATAAACAAATTAAATAAGTTTTGATAAATATAGAGGAGACCAAAGTTGTAGATACATGAAAGATACCAAAAATAGATAAATGAAATAAAATTGCATCCACCCATCATTGTGAAAATGTAGAACGCTTCCACTTTACACTATCAAAAATCTTTAACCAAGGAAATGATACCAAACAAATGTATCCCTACAGAACTAGTCATACATGTAATATGATATGCATGATCATAAAATTAAAATTAGGTATCCTACCTACATACGATGAAAAACCATTAAAAATAAATCCATTTCATCCAAGTTTTAAATACATTTAGAAGATAAGATTTACATTTCATTTTTAAAACAAAAACAATATAACTTTCTTTTGAAAACACTTTAACCATACCAATGGTCAACTAATTTAAAATTTTAATGATCCATTTCAAATATTTTTGGGAAGATTAATAATTTAATGAAAGTAATGAATTATAAATTATTTTAAAAAAAACATTTTATGAGCACGGTTTGAAATACTTATAAATAATTGTTAATAAAAAAAATAAAACTAAGGTGTATCAACTCACTCCAACATACTAGTTAATAAATATCAAATATCATGGAAAATTAGGAGACTTCGATATGACTATAAAATAAACTAACATGATCACTATATAAAAATACAAGTGTTTGATATCAATATCCCACCCTAACTCACAGTATTACCCAAACTAGTCTAATAGAGAGGTTAACCCCTATATAGATATACTAACATGTTAGGGATACTATCCAAAGAATTATTATGCACTAGAGTTTCAACTGTTCCTAGGTATCCCACATATCTATCAAGGCTTCTAATGACATACAATGGTGGTTAGTTAGACAGTCATCATATACTATTTATTTACATGAATGAAAAAAAAACCTTATTCTCACCTCCGAATACCATTCAAAAAATAAAACCCTTTTAATAAGAATGATAAAATAAAATAATATATATATATATATAACGTTCCATTCGGGTGAAATCATCAAACCACATTAAATCATTTCCTATTTTTATGAATAATAAATGGTTATTTTAAGGGTATTTATTATTTATAAAATCACTTTGGGGAAGTTCCAATTGGGCCTTTATATCATTCCTTTAATAAAATAGGTTATTCAAATCACTTTGAAAACCAAAATAGGAAATAAATATCAAATATCTCAAACAATTCAAAACTACAACCCAGTTTAAAGACCTTAAAACCACCCTATGTTCAAAAACAAAGCATAAAAATAAATTTAAACACCAAATAATCACATTTAGAATATGGAGTCCCTTTAAAGATCCATTTAATAAAATTTTCAAACATTTGGTTTGCTAGAATTTCTAAAATATATTCACATTTTTTAACTCAAGGAGAAACCCCTTTCACATCTAACATAATCTGAGGAGAACCCACCTTTATTGGAAAATTTTACAAATTATATTCAATATCACTTATAAAAAATAATATATACATTAAAACCAATAAGAAATTATAGTTATAGTATTAATGTATTATAAATGGATATACTTACAACAAATGATTTTTCTTTTACAATCAGTGATATTAATCAACTTAAAGAAGACATGAAGAACCAAAGGAATCCACGAGGATCCCAAAAACCATAAATACCTCCAATTAAAAAATAGTTAATATAAACTATAGGTATAAATGAATTTACTAGGGAAATAAAACACAAAATAAAGAATAAGTGGGATAGGATAATGTCTAGGAGGTGATTACATTGAATTTTTAGCCTATAAAATTGATGAAATATATGTAGAATCACCCAAGAGGAAGGGAAATTGAAGGTATGATCATTTAGAAGGGTCATTAAAGTGAAATGGGGGTGTTAGAAGAGATAATTTTGGGTTAAAATAATACATAGTTTAAATTGTAATTTTCCATTTTTAATGACCTAGACAGGATGAATGGTTTGGCTGCATGGTTTATCAAACTGTGTGGTAATCATATAAGTTTCATTGGGATAACCTAGTTATAATTAATTTTTTGGATGTATGGTTGGGAAACCCATTGAAAATCATCTGAAACAACTCTATTAATACTATAGACCTATATTCATGGTTGTCATATGGTTTTTACTAACATTACACAAATCATGCAATAGGAAAAATCTTAATTTTTTCTAAAAATATCAAATGAGAGGGAAAAAAACTCAAGAAAAAAAAATAGAAATAAATAAAATAATGATGGAATTAAAGTTTATGGTGGGATAATATATATAATACATTTATGGAATTAAACATATAAGATGAATAAAAAACCTTTTTAGGAATGAAAAGTCATATATGGTGGAGGATTGTGACACCATGAATTTAATTTTTAAGATTACATTTGAGTTTTGAGATCTTTTAGACCATGACAATAAAATTTTGGAATTTGTTTTCTGGATGAATAGTTTGGGGTCAAATTTTCCAAATCCTATAGCACCATCATTTATAGTGGTTGGTAGGTAGAAGCTAATACATCATTAACAAAATAGTATAGGCCAACTATGTGAAATGTAAAATATTGACAGAGTGGAATTCATAATTAGGTTAATGGTTTGGGAAATCAAGTACCAAAACCATAAAGTTGAGTATATTATCAATGAATTTTTTTTAACACTCTCACTTTTCTATTTAGATTTCTATTAATTTCCTAATCATTATTTTTGGAACTTAGTAATTCTTGGGTGTTATTTTAGGGATTCTCCATTATATATTGATATGATTATATCTAGGATGGGTAGAACTGGAATGTATTTGATGTAAGATATTTACAATCTCATTTAAAATTAGATATCCATCCCTCCATTAATCTCTCTATTTCTCGGTAGATCCTTCATGGTGTATGGATATTGAATATGGAATTTTTGTAGATTAGATCAAGAATATGAGAATCATGATATTTAATTCTTATTTCACGGTTGTTTTGGGTAAAATTAAGAGTTTTCTCACATGATCTATATATAAATGAATTATTAGAATTAATTTTATAATAGAGGTGGATCATATTACTTACTCAATTGAATCTGACTCCTAGAGATGTGACTGTTTTTTTTAATTGGATAATATTAACATGAATTTAATTAAATGATTTCCCATGTGAATTGATTTTAAAATATTCAAAAAAAATTGATTTTTTTAATTTTTTTGAATTTTGATTAAAAGGTTGGATTTCTGAATTATTAATCATGTCATTTCATTCAAAATCATAGAATTTTATCAAATTATTTTTTTTAAATATATATTACTAATCTTAAATTGTGTTTGAATTTTAAAAATATATATTTTGTGGATTGAAAGTTAAAACTAATTGTGGGAAGATATTTTTTTGGGAGGTAAATTTATAATGGATATGAGAAATTACTAGAATGTTTAGTAATAGACAGAAGGGATGGGTAATGACTAGTAATATCATATATTGATATGGATGGGAACATACAAGACTAGTGATACAAACATTGGTTTTTATTGATGAGAAAATATTAGATGAATGATAATACATAGTTTTTGATACTATTATAATAGGTTTTGTTTTCAAATTATTTGATATATTTTACTTATGATTTAGATACTAATATGTCTAATGCCCCACTTAATAAATGGGTGAACCGAGTAGGGTTATCATGTTTTAGAAAAACTCTCATGTAATATTTTCTGGAAGGATTGCATCAATTACATGAAATGTTTTACAAATAATGTATTTTAAAAGTTTTTAAATATTTTTTAAGTGTTATTGATTACATTTTTCAAATATATTATATATTACAATACACCCAAATGGTTTAGGGAAATCATATTGCATACTACGTTACTCACCTTTACCAATACATTTTATTATTCTTGTAGATGTTATATATTGTGATTTAGAAAACAAAAAATCTATCATTTATAAATCATTGATCATAGAAGTTACATTGGTGGATAGGTTCATCGATGTTCAAACTTGCATCGCTGAAAGATTTAGATTATCCATGATGTATAACTGTCATTTGTTAATATTTTTCATATCTTTTCAAAACATATAGTTGATTTATTTAATCTTTTTGGACATTATTTGGTTATTATGTTTAGATTAAAAATGTTTAGAGTTGGATTTAGTTTATAAAACTAAAAATTATCATTTCATGCTGTTTTTTCATTATATGAGAAAAATCATTACCCAAAGGACTATGTGTTATCCCTAAACACTAGTTGTAAATATATGTTGATCAAGGAATGTGCTTGAAAACCTAAATATCCTAACATGGTTAATAAAGTGAATATTTATTTTAGTGAATTTAATCTTATTTATTTAATTACTAGTGGATACATTATCCTTTATTAGTGGGGTTAATAAAAATCATCAAGAAGAATGGGAATCAAAAACAACATACAAGTAAGTATTCTTAGATTTTGATTAATGATTTTTCCTTAACAAAACATAGAAAATATTAGCATAGAATTTTATTATTATTTTACTATATTTAAGGAATATTAGGGACCTAAAATTTTATTAGAGCTATAAAATAAAACCAGTAAAGTTTTTTATATTTTGGAATAATAACCTTTTTTATTATCAATATATCACTAAATATGATACAAAAAGACATGACCAAATATTATTTCTTAAATTCATAAATTGTAAAATACAATTAAGTATATTATAATGTAAATTTTTAATTATATAATATAATATTAAGTATCATAGAGTATGATATATAAATTTCATTGGTTTCCAAAATGATTTTGTGGTGTAATATAACATGACTTAAGGTATTATATAAGATAAAAAATGTTTTCAAAATTGATAATTGTACAACTATAAAAGTATAATTCATATTATAGGATATGAAATTATTGAAATCTTTTTTTATATGCATATCATAAGGTATGATATGAGGATATTATATAGTAAGATCATGATTGATATAATGTTATAAGAATGACGATAAGTTATGACTACCTATTACTTTTATATCATAAAATACAAAATATTGATATCATATATTAAGATATCAAATATAGTATGTGATATCACTAAAGTATTTTATCATTATAATTTTGGCTAATCTATATCACATTATAGGACATAGTTATGACTTATTATTTGATAATAAATGATTTTTCAATACAATTTACAAATTTTTTACCAATTATAAAATATTCATAATATAAAACATTTTGTATTTAATTTTTGAAAGGTTCATAACAACCACTTGGAACAAAAAAATCAGGATTTCTATTGTTAAATAGTTATGTAATAATTGATTTAATAAATATGAACTAATCATATTTAAAGAGTTTGTTGAGAGTTATCATTATATAACCCTACAAGTGTAATATTTCTTATCACCAAGAGGTGATTTTCCCTAAGAAATGCTACTCTAATAAGTGTCGGATGCAAGGATCCTTTCATTAGAGAGTGGACTATGATATTTATCCCTTTAAAAGGAATTTAATTATAATTTTAATTAATTTATTGTATCATATGTCTTAGTCAAATTTTTGGATTATATGTGATGTCAAACTGAATATTGAGTACATTGGTGACTATTTGTGATGGGGTTATTGAAGTTTGGTATTTATTAGAGGACTTATTGAGATTTATAGATGGTATAAGACATCACCATGAAATGATATTCTTATCAAATCCATGATGTGTAAAATTAAAACCTGAGTATTGAGAGAGAATTTAGTAATTAAACCTAGACACCCTATAATAGTTTTGATAGGGTTGGAAATAAGTATTTTCCTTTGTTTTATAAACATTAATTTTAGTAGTTTGAAAACAAAAATCAACTATAATTCCTTTTAATTATTTTTATAATTCACTAAATATCCAAAATTCTAATTTGTGATGATTTATTTATTCCCCCCTTGATGTTGGCTTCCCTAAATGGGATTTTGGAAGTCATTTTATATAGATTAATCCATATAAACACATTTAAAATAATAGGGGAAACCAACCAAGGCCCATTGTTAGGGAAATTTATATAATATTTTATTCAACATATGGTATTATTGTCCTTAAAAATGTAATTTGTCCTCTACACAAATTTATGAAGAAATATTTCCCTAATATTTAAAATGAAAAGCTTATTTTTATATAATCTTGAGGGGATATATGGTGATTCTCTTGATGTTTTTAGAAAATTAAATCAAACTGATATACTCTAAGATGATTATAATTGATTATTCTTGATTTTAATTCTTCATTTCTGTAATTTATTCATAGTTTTTGAATTATATTTATTTTTATAGTGAAATATGAGAAACTATAATATCATTTTAAGATTGATTTTATATCACATAATATTTGCCTAATAAATTTTTTTAAAGACTATTGGGTAAACCATTTTTCATGGATTTCATTATTTATATGAATATATAGAGAAGTTCATTGAAACATTAATATGAATGTGATATTAATTTGATTATAATCAGTCTATATTGTTCATTTTATTCATGTTATAAACTATGATATTATTGTTTTTTTGGAATTACAATAATTTTTTATAATACACATTTCCTTATAAGACTATTTTTCTGCCCTTATGTCCATTTCAAATTGATTTTATAAAATTAAATAACTTGTGTTATATGGGTTATCACTCACTACACATTATATTCAAATAAATAAAATTGAGTGCAGAAAATTGTATAATTGTTTTAGTTTCTCTCTACTTGTATTAATTTTAATTTGAAAAAATTATCTTAAATATAGGTACATTAATATATCAATAAAATATAGTATATGATTAGGATAGTTATTTAAATGATAAAATATATTTTGAGAAGTTATTAGAATAATAATTTACCCTAATATTTTTTTATATTTTCCAAATCAATTCAATAATAATTTACTCATTAAAAAATAACATTGGAAACAACTCCAAAAATTTATGGGAATATAATAGCCATGTATGAGGTACATATATGACATGAATTTTTTATGAAATATATAATACATAAAAATAATTTTATTTTTTTCACATTACCATATATGAAGTGTTCATATAACATAATAATCTCATCTTGGATAGAATTTAATCATCTTTAGTTCACACATCGAGAAAGAAATGTGGAAATGATGACCAATGGGTTTAAATTCCATATCTGATTAAGGAAATTTTAGGTGAATGTTTATCTCACAAACATGAAGTAATTTTTGTGGGGATGTTATAATCAAAAAACCTCATGGGATAAAAATTCACTAACATTGATTTAAAAGGGATAATACTCTTGAACGACGAAAAACTCATTTTTAATGGGGAATCACCAGGTCCTCCTTTGAACTTATTGATTTAAGTAATTTATTGATTATGGACCATAAAACATTGTTAGTATAAACAATTTACGACTCTATAACACATAGGGAGACTCATAATGTTTTATTCTTACCAAGTAAAACATTGATTATAATAGGGTAAATATTTATGGTAGAAGGGTGTCGAGAAACCTTTCAACTATTATTTTTGAAAGTAATAAGAGTAAGAGAAATAAAAAATAATTATAGTGGAATAGTAATATATTAGTAGAATCATTTTAGATAATGGATGGTATATATTATGAATAAAAAGATAATAACCACAAAATAGAATAGGTGTTAACTTCTATTAATGGAAATAAACAACATAGAGTTAACTTTATTATATATTCTTCCATATTATAAGGTGAAATGGGAATTCTAATTTTTGTGTTTTTTTTGAAAAAAAGAAATAATTAGAAAGTATTAATTCTACTAATACAAGTCATATATAGGCTACCCCTATACAAATTCAATCATTAAATGATTAAGTTCAGTAGATTGTTTTAAATATCATATAATTTATCTAAAATATTTATTTATAGGTATTGAATGTGATTTAATTTAGTCTATCAAGGATTAATGGTTTTATTTTTATAATTTATATAATAAGGCTTATTATTTGTTAATACATTTTTATAATTAAAATCCTTACCAATACCCTAATTAATCTTTTTAGTTGATTTATGGATAGGGGAAATTTGAGTAAAATTACTCATTTTTATATGAACCTATGGTTGTTCTAGAATAGAAGTAGTTGATTATCTATTATACCATAATAACATAATAGTGGTATTTATTTCTTATGATTTTAGTTCATTTCATGAAATTGTTTACTATATTTAAATAAAAGCATAATTTTATAAGAGTTTTATATTATGTGGTACCCTGTGAAGATTATATAAAACACCAAGGGTTGTTGAATAAATTTTGGACAATTTTTGTGATTTTTTTAAACAAAAAAATTATTACTAGTTAGAGTAAATAGATACAATTAATTTTTTAATCCCAAAACATAGTATATATATAATAGAGTAAAACAAGGACAACTAACACACACGATATCCAAAAACAATCGTATCCAATATCATCTATATAGATACTTGAAGGTTATGTTTATTTTCTTTGTGAATTTTAAGGGATATTTTTAGTAATTTATATTTAAAATTGTTCTATATTGATTTAAATGATATAAAAAGTGAATTTTTTACATCATTTGGTCAATAATAGGATGATTACATTGTGGTATAACTTTATTTAAAGGATAATTTTATAATGAATGTTGGGAGATGTTTTTTAAAAATTCTTAGTTAAAATCCCAAATTGGAAAACTAGTGATTTTGGAAATTTAGAGGTGGTAGATGATACATGGTTTGGTTTATGAATTATAAAACCATGCAGTCAAACCATTCATTTTAATGATTTTAGAAAAGATAAAAATGTATAGTTATATGTGTGATTTAACTAAACAGTGCACACTAACCATGAATATGACTTAAAATTACATGATTTGACCTAAAAACATTAAAAATACCAAATTTAAGTCATAACACACCCCTTGGATGACTAATAAAAACCATAGGATGTTTTAAAAGTTTCTTCATCATTTAATAATATATTTATTTATACATTGTGTGGATTAAACCCAGGATCAATGGTAAGTGAAATATTGGGATCAATTTTTCGAAATTTATGGAAAAATTATTGTATTTTCTTTTTAAATCAAAATTTATTAAGGAAATTGATTTAGATATATAATTTTTTTGATTAAATTATCTTGTATCAATAATTGAGGATTAAAAGGGGTGATATAAATAAATTTTCTTCTATGGGAGATTATATCTATTGGTAAGGTAAGAGATTTTAAGATCTATATTTTTGTTCCTTGTGAATTTATTTATTTCTAGGTATATGGTGGTGGGTAAATATTTTTAATCAAAGAATTAAAATATTTAATATATAAGTTTACTTAAAACCATAAATTAGTATGATTTATATAAATTGAGGATCTATTGGAAAATTTATTTTATGATTTTAATGTGTTTGATGTATTTAAATTAATAATGATAGTAAAATTAAATGATGATATGAATTACTTTATTTTTTAATTGTTTAATTTCATTATTGGAGGTAATTTTACTAGAATAATTTAAATAAATAAAATTTGTGGAAAATCAATTTGATAAAGAATTATATAAGTGGTTTGATTGAATTTTGTTTATTTATTTAATGAATATAGGTAAAATATAATTATATTATTCTTATGATGTTATTAAGGGTGATAATTATTATTTATTGATTAGATAACTTTTATACATGGTTAGGTTATTGTATTTATTCATGATGGGATGATTATACGGGGTTATAGTTAAAAATATACATTATTATTATGGGTTTACAAAGGGAAGGTGGATATTATAAATAGTAATGTAGTTGGATCGATGAATTACATAATTTGGTGTTGATTGATTTATATTTCCTTTTAATATATGGTTTAATTAGAAGGGGTGTTTTTAAGTGTTGTGATACTAAGAAATGTGGAATTGTGTTATGATTGGTAACGTGAATTTATAAATGGAGTAATTTATATGATATTGATGTGATTAATGTGAACTATAATATTGTTTTTTTACTTGATATTGATAAGTTATGTAGGTATATTGTATTGATTTAAGAAGATTCAGTATGAAGGGATGTTATATTCCCAATATAAGTTTGTATATTGATGTTGTAACCATACTATACAATAATTAATGTTTTTAAAGTCATTTGATTATCATATACGATTATTGATTTTCTAAAGTTGTAGTGAAAAATTATTTTTTTGGTTGTAACTATTTCATAGATAGATAATTGTATGATGAGTGGTAGTTGTGGTGACATGATTTAGGATGATGAAAATAGTTGACATAACCTAGATCTAAATACCCAAATATGACCTAAATAGGGACATGATAATACATTAGGAACACTTCTCTATCACTATAGGTTGTTTTAAATATTAAGGTATGATTAGAGTAATTTATGATTTGATTTTACCACTTTAATATCAAATAAAAAAGTAAGTAACCTATTCAAAATTTAGCATGAACATAATAAAAAATATAAAAACTCGAATCTTTTCTATTAAGGATACATATATTCTATATATAACCTTTATGTTGGGGTAGTGGTATATTTATATTAATATATGTATATAAAAATTTACCCAAACATAATCTAAAAACACCCATATAAACTATTTACTAAATGTGACTATTCATAAACGATACATACATAGTCTATATATAGAAAAACTCAAAAAGGTTCTATGTTTGTCTCCCATGAAAGAATAATAAATCATATAACTCTATGGAAAACCCTAGTATACTCACTTGAGGTATTCAGAAAATGATTAAAAAGGTACTACATATCTCCATACTATAATATTTATAAACCTCCATGATCCAATGTTTTTCCTTTTCATGGATCATGTAAAATAAGTTATACACATATATCAAAATGGCATATATGGTGTTTGAGTATAGCGTACCTGGTAAGAGTTCATCACTCTAACCCAACCACTTTTTCATAAGTCTATGTTCTTATAGTTGAAATACAAGGTAGGTGAATATGAAAAAATAGAGTCAAATGGTTTGTTATAAATGATTAACCTAATTAATAACCATAATGAATAACTCCTTATATTAAACCTATATATACCTAATTCAAGTATAAATTTAAATATGAAATGGATAAAACATCATCTTTTTTAAAATAAAGTGGGAAAATGTGCTTACATTCAGTATGCATACTCATGCAAGAGGGAAAATATGTTTTGAAATGGTACTATAACCTATTGGTTAATGCTAAAGATGGAAAATATATAAGATAGAGGGTTAATATACATATATATATATCATATGTTTTTCTCATCCACCAACTCTACCATATCCTTTCATAAACCCAACAACAGGTAATATAATATCCAAGACCATATATATACTTGAAATTAAGAAAATAATATGTACATATATATCATCCAAAAACTATAAATAATATAAAAATATATGATTTAATATTAAGTATACTAACTAATAATAACATAATTCATTATAGGTATCAAGTAAATTAATTAAGTAATTATAGTTATATAGACATAATAAATTTACCAAAAACCAATATAAATGTTTAATTTTAAAAAAATCATTCATTTATAAATATGTCTGATTTATAATTAATTTCACTCAGGCATATATTGTTTCCAACAATACACTATTTAAATTATAGATAATACGAAGGTTTGTCTTTCCAAACATATATTAAAATTAATCTCAATGCCTATAGGAAAGATATATTACACCTATTATAGAATAAATAAAACCTTTAATGGAGATATAAAGGGATTTAGTCATTTAAAAAAAGAAAAATCAGAACAAGTGTATCACCTTTGATTCATGATCTATTACTCCCATGGATGTTTGGTGAAATATATTTCAGAATAAGGGATTTATTTCCAAAACTAGAGATATTAAGATATTAATTAAAATATAGGGATTGTTAAAACCTTTAATAATTATTATTATTATACCATGAGTTTTGAAATATAAGGCTCTTGAATTAATTCGATAAATCCTTGATAAACATATATATAGTCATCACATGATGGTGAGGGAAAAGGGGATAAGATCCCTCAAGGTTGAATAAAATGGTTAGAATGAAAATATATTAAACTAACATGTATTCATGGGTTTTAATTTTAGGTTCTAAAGTATTAATTAACACATCCATCAATAAGTTGATTCCATTCAATTTGGTACTTAGTACAAGGCTACTGGGTCCTTAGTGGATACCTTAGTAGCCACTGTACACCACCAAATAGTACTAAGAACTTGGTATTGGTTCACTAGGTCCCTTGTTATTTTGTAACACCAATAGCCAATTATATTTCAACCCCATCTATCCACTATCATTTTATCAACTATGAAATTATACCAATATAAAATAACACTTAATGAATAGAAAAATTAAGAAAAAATTTAACAAAAAAAATAAGGGTCATTAAAAACTACCTATCATTGATATTCTCATCCTTGATAAGATTCAATGATCCTCTCAAGAGATAAAATCATTCCATTGATCCTTCATTTTAGATTCAAATTCCTAGGTTTCATCTTATAGTTTTATGTGTTTTCATTAGATACACACAATAGAAATAACATTCCTTATCAAGTTTTTTTCACTCTAGTAGATGATACAGATAGGTTGTTCTTTATATAAATGATCATCATCTATCTTGATATCATCAAACATTTACACACATATAGGTTTGGGTATATATTTCCTTGGATTTAAAACATGGAAAATATTTGTATAGAATTTTATTTTTGTATCAAATAAATATTTTAATCAAATTTTCTAATTATTTTTAAGATCTATAATTTCTCAACAATCCTTGTCTTATTCATTCCTTTATTACCTATTTTCAGTGACCCAATCAAGGATAAACACGAAGGAAAACATTATCAATACCCATAAATTAAAATTGTTTATTAATTTAATTATTATAAGACCTTAAGTGAATTCGAGTGGTGGTTAACCATTTCTATATCAACATTACCTACTTTATCTTCTCTTGAAAAATAAAAGGAAAATTTGAAGATGTTTTCTAATCTTAATCGATCATAAAGAAGAATTATATGTCATAGAATAGAGGAAATTAATAGAATCTAACTTATTGGATGACTAATAATTATTATTATTGGAAAAATATGTTAATGATAGATGATATTCTCATGAGACATCGAATTAAAGAATAAAATATCACAATATATCCTCAATGATATGAATAGTTCACTCGTATTGGCCATTATTTTATGGGTTATAAGTTTTACTTAATTTTACATGGGTACCAAGTACCCTTTACAATCATTATTATAACTAATATGTAATCCTTGAGTGTTTAATAAAATTAATAATAACTAGTACCCCAAAAATATTCTCAACATCTATAACATATAACCTTCCCAATAAAAACTGAACGATTTCTAAATAGTTATAAAATGATATATCTTTTTCAATATGTACATGATCAACCAAAAATAGTATATACCACATGAACACCTTAGTAGACCAATCACAAAATCCATGGTGACCTCAACCCAATTATCTATTGATATAGTACGTTATTGTAAGACAATAATAGACTATTGGTTTTTCTCATTCACGTTTGTTTAAGTGAAACACCTAAAAATGATACTAAAAATATCTTATAATGTGTCATTCCCAAAATATTCCTATGGATATCATGATACTTCGCTTAACTGCCATGGTGAACATCCCATCAGAATGAGTGGCATTCTTTCATCACTTCCTATATCAAATTAGTAAAACCTTGAGATAATTAGAAACAAAAAATAAGGAATGAAAATCCTATATCTAATTATAAATAATCTCTTAAATAATTATGATTTCATGAGTAATGATAAAATCATTACATGATAGTTGGCAGTATTTAACTTAGCCTTTAATAGATCATATTTAATTAACATAATATATATATATATATATATTCCATGTTAATTATCAAAAAATACAAATATAATTTAATCATTAAAGACTTCAACCTCCCCTCTTCCCTTTTCCTATTGCACTATCTTCTATGCATATATAAGAACTCAAAATAAATTTATGTTATGTATTTAACCCATTTATATTTCCTTAGGACCGGTTCTATGTAAGAAAATATATACCATAGGCTCTTTTTGTTGGTAAATAACCTAAACCGATCTCCAAATAGATATATCCCCCATTACTTAAAAATAATTCATCAGTTATATAATTCCTTTTATGAGAACATAATAGTATATATCAGTAGGAAACTTCATGGTAATTCTATAAAATAACACAACCCATACCAACCAAAAGAGGCATCACAATAGACCTCAAACCCCTCACCATATTAAGGTAAAATCAATATAGGAGTTTTAATGAGCCTTTTTTACCTCATAAATTGATACTTCACAAGAATTTGACTATATAAATTTGAATCAATTAATTGTTAGAGATATCATGTGAGTAGTAAATATTGAACAATCCAAGATTAAATGAGGGTAATATCTTGCCAGTCATAGAAAACTCCGAATTTAAAAAAATTATGAAACTTCCATGACATAATCACCATTACCATTTCATGATCAGCTGAGATTCTTGTTTTAGAGAATATATATCCTATGAATTTCATTTCCCAAATAAATAAAAAATCATGTCGAAAGATTATCATAAAATTTGTGTTCTTTCAATATCTCTAAGAGAATCAAAATAATACTAAAATGTTTTTCCTGATACTTTGAATACATAAGCATATCATCTGTGAAAACACTATAAAGGAATCCAATAATGGATGAAATGTTATGTTCAATAAATTCATAAAAATTATATATAATTAGTCGATCCCAAAACCATAACTAAGTATTCATAATGAACCTATTGAATTTGAAAATATATTTTAGGAACATAATTTACTCTCACCCAGAGACAATGATATCCAAATCATATATATATCTTTAAAACCCACTTGAACCCTTACAATAAATCAAATGGAGAATCAAATATAGAAAATTGTTAATGATTCCTAATCATTTCATGATTCAAATTTTTATTATACATAGATAATTGACGATTCCCATCAACTTTCATATTGAAAATAATCAATACACCCCAAATATAAGTTCTTAATATAATAAATCCATTTACATTAATCTCAAAAAACTAAATTTTCATCTCCCTAAAGTTAGTTATATCGATATTATAAGGTGGAATTAAAATTGAATCTATTCTAGGTTGTAAATCAATAAATAAATCCACCTCTTGTCTAAAATGTAGTACTGAAAAATATTTTGAAAAGACATATTTAAAAAAATCCACCACTATAGGGAAACCCCTATAATTTATCACTTCAAATGCATTGAGTGTAAGACTCTCCATTAAATAGTAATTGATTCCACTTGTCTCTTAACAGTTCCTTTAATTATTTATTAAAATGACCGTTGTTTTATAAACATATATTAAACACCCACTAGTGATAATAATGGGATATCATTCAGTAATAATCAATATGAATTTGAAACTTTACTAACGAGTGATTTTCCATAATAACATCAAAATATTTCATTTTAAGATTTATTAAGTCACAAATATTCTCATAAGTTCCCACTATAAAGGAAAAAACTAGATAATTATTAATAATTTACACTCATTTCCCATATCTGTATCCGTTATTATCAAAATTAAATATATCCCCATTTTCAATATTAGAATATATATGATCAAATATGAGGGAGTGATAATCTATCATATCAAGGAAAACATAAAATATAATAGATTATAATAATATAGTACTTGATATGGTGTATTCGATAGATGAAACTAATTATATCACTTATCTCCCTTTCCAAATCTACCTGAAGCTAGATAATCCCCTCTTTTCATCTACATCCATGATTGGGTTTTGTATTTATTAGTCTTATAAGAGATTTAATTAGCATTATATGAGGAATTAATCTAGAAAATTTATATCAATATGTCCATATTGTCTACATAAGTGACACTACATCACTATAGAATTATGATTTAGTTTAGTATGAATGAAACACCCATCTTGATAACCCTAAACCATCATCCCTCATTAATTGAGATAAATAGAAGAACTCCCACCCATACCTCCTTGAAAATATCCATTTCAACTCATAACTTCTTGGTCTATTTTGAATCTGTTGGAAGATCCCCCATAAGAAGTATAACCTACAAGATAACTACTTCTTCCCACACTTTCATTTGGAACCTATATTATTCATCACTTCATTCTTTATAGAATCTAAAAATTAAAATTAAAATTAAAATTTTATCATCTGGGTTTTGAATAGTTCCCTCAATCATATCTCAGGCCTCTTATCTTTAGATTCATTACCTCTCATCATATATGGAGTAAAACAAAATTAGATGATAAAATAATACCACATCCCACCACGGATTGCATTCATTACTGAATCATCATAAATTAATAATATATAAATTAGTAGAAAGGATCTAGATATAATTTCTCATTATATAATTAATAAAATCCCTTACCTATGAGTTTTTGATACTTTTTTCCTCAAACATTGCATCCCAACATTTATGATTGGGTCATTCAAACATAAAGGTGTCTAATAAATATCTATATATGAATTTAAATTGACATTGTTTTGAAAATTAATAAGAATATTTAATTTTATACAAATAATATTTTTGGTCTATCTATATTTTCTTTCCCGTGTAGGACTTCATTTTAGGCTTCCTATCTATGTTTTTTGTTTGGTATATTCATATTATCCCATACTAAATTTTCTTGTCCCTAATCAAATTTACTTGATTAAAAGAGATTTATCATTTTCCATTTGTTTTATTCTCTAAAGAGGCTATAGTGAACACTTTTAGTGTTCATTATGTGTGTGTTTTTTCACTAAGTGTGGTTGTATAGTTCAATTTATACAGCTTTTTGGATTATTCAAGAAAATTTTATGTCCCGAGATTTAGATACATTACATCCATCATGATTCTTCTTATTCACTCCATTCATATATTTGTGTTTCAACACCTTTTACATACTCACTATTTCTAATGGGGAGTCACTTTGGTCGTTATTTATTATCTTATATTTAGTTTTGAGGAAATGTTCATTTAGGAAAGATCCCCTTGGTTCAATATTATTGTTTACAAAGAGGGAAAGAGAGGGAGAGGGGATGTGGTGTGTGTTTTGGTTCCCTAAAGAGAAATCATATAGAGAGATAATCTAGGTATCATCCCTTGCTACTCATTCTTATAGTCGGTTTAAGATATTATATATATGACTCCTCTAGTGCATGTAAAGAACCCCCTAGTATAGGATTCATTTATATGTAATGTTCTAGATCATATATTAAGAACCTATAATTGATTATGATGTTGATTAGTTCCTAACATAAAGGTCCCCTTATGAAAAAGGTGGGGTCAAGCCCTGATGAGGGGGGTCTCTATCTAGATATTATATTCATTTTCAGTTTACATTATTGCTTATAATTCTTAGTCCCTGGTGATATGACAGGTGTGTCTTGTAAGACCATCCAAGGTATGCAGTATATTTAATATCTATAACTTAGTATTGACTATGAGTCCTAGAGTAATAAGAACATGAACTTCAGATAATTTCTAATGTCTTTTGAACTTATGGCATTCTTATATTTATTCTACTATACTTCTCATTTTTTCATAGTAAGAACTATAATGATCATGTGTCATGTAAATAATTCAATTGAGAAAATATATAATGTTTTTGTTATCACTTGGGTTTTTCTTTTATTCCCTTATCAACTATACTTACATTTAATTATAACTTTTTTTGTGAAATATGTTATTTTTTGGACTATTTTTAGTTCATTCTATCCCTTTTTATTAATATTTTATTATTTTTTGTGTAGTATTTCATTCATTTTATATGTCCATTATTTATACTATTTTTAATAATAAAAAATATTTCTATAAACATGTTATTTTTTATATTCTAGTAGGTTTATTAATTTTTTAAAATAATCAGTGACCTCCTGGGATTCGTCACCCATAACAGTTTGTATAAAATTTTATATAATTATTGTAATATACTTTTCAAAATATGAAATAGAAAATTAATTTTTTAAATGATTTATATTGTTCCATTGTTACAATATGCTTGCTTTTTTATGTTTATATTGAAGATTTTATTTTCTCTATCAAATTTAATATAAATTTATTTCTCTATCTAATAATAGAAAGTGTATCATGTATTTTTTCTTGTTTGTTTTAATGAGGTAAATATGAGTGTTGTTGAGGTGAGAGAGATGAGGTTTAAGTGTGGTCTGAAAGCCTGTAAAGTATTTCCATGTTTACATTTCATTATTATCATTATGTTTTGTGTTTGTATTGATCTCTTGGGGTTATTACATAGGGTACCTGACTATTGGTGGAACGTCCATTGGAGAGTTTTTAGGAGTTGTTATCTCCTTAGGTGGAGAGTATTTATAAATAATAACAATTTACTATTCATTTGAATTTGAATTAAACTGAATTTGTATTTAGGTTTACCCTTTAAGTGTAGAAGGTCTTTAAATTCATTCTCAGTATGGATTTAGAGGGACCCATATCAAGATCAATGTGGTTTTTCTTTTCTCTATAGGTGTATATTTTTATCTAAATCACACTAATAGAGAATTTATTATGATTTAAATTGGATTATATATATTAAGGCCTAGTTCAGTTCACTTAGATCAATGTAAATATGACTATTTCAGCGTTCTTTTTTGTATTCTATGGTTTTTTTTATTTTACTAGTAGTCTCATGTTGAATTTTTAATAGGTGGGTTATATTTATTTTAATATTTTTGATATTTTTTTCTTCTATATCTTATAGGGTGAGTTACTACTATGTTCTACTTTTATTTATATGTAATGGTGATTATTTTCTAGTACTTTCTCAATAGCATGATCTTAGTGGAGTCTCAATAAAGTGAATGTGGGTTTTGATTTATGCATTTGTTTAGAATATGATTTAATCTTGAGAATATTTATTTTATAATTATAATGAATTGATACAGGAATATGTGCATCACATTTATACACATAGAGAAACACTAAATTGATAGTGCGACAAATTTGAAACTCTTAAAAAAATTTATGTTTCTTGCATGGTTTCTAAACCAATGAATATAGTTTGGTCATGACCGTGATATGTTTAGATTTATATATTTAATTTGAAAGTAAGATATTAATGAATCTTAGTTTACTATATTTTGAAAATTAATGTGCACATTTAATTTCAGGAAAATTATATTATTAGTTTAACTATATTGTATTCTTTATACAGGCCTTCCTTTTAGGCCACGTACCTAGGTTATTTATATTGACTAAACCTATATGCCAATACTCACTTTTATTTTCCCTTATATAATCCACTTTGTTACCAATTATTTTTTGATATACATTGATTTCACAAATAGTGTGCCTCTAGTGCACCCTTTAATAATTTATTCATTGTTTTTTCTACCAAGTGGGTTTTTCTAGGTTTGTGCATTCCCCTTGAAAGATTATGCAAGTGTTACACATGTACATGTATTTATCAAACTTTCATTATTCATGATTATTGTGGCACATTCCATATGTCAACATGTGTGCCTAATTACCCATTCTTGTTGACCATTTTTTAAGGGGCATCACAATGGTTATTCTCTCATTTCTCTCATTCATTTGTGAGGAACAAATCATTCAAATGAGACCCCTATTTTGGAGTTCCTTTTTTACAAGAGGTAAAGAGAGGTAGTGGTGATATTTTAGTGGTTTAGGGTTACTAAATTTGAAACAAAAAGTGATAGAGGATAGATTTAATCCCCTATTTCTATTTATTTGAGTTTGTATGAGCTCGTATAGATACAATTCCCTATATACAAGTGATGAATTCCCTAGTGTATTTATATATCATATATAGAGTTATAGTTTGTGTCATAATATCCTACATAACAATTTTGATAGTGTAATATAGTGAATTTAACATGATAAAAATGGTGATCAATTTCAATTATGTTGGTTCCCCTATGAAAAAACTGAGATCAATCCCCAGTGTTGGGGTCTAGATCTATTTCTAATATTTGTTATCAATTTTTTATTAATTTATTATACTTTATAGTCCCTAGATTTATATCTATTGTGTTTTATGGGTATATATAATTTTCATAGTGTATATTTTATCCTTTAATCAGTATTGACCTTGATTCTTAGAGCTACATGAACTTGACCATTGGAAAGTTTCTATTGTGTATCTTTTCTTCTTGGGTTTTCCTTAAATTTATTGTACATTACCTCTAATATTTTTCATAGTGAAATAGTGATTATTATTACTTACACATGTAGTTCAATTAAATAAATTTATAAATATCATGTGTCGAATTATTTTTACTTATTTTATCAATCTTGAAACATTAAACTCTCACTTCTTTTATGTTTGATATTGTTTCATGGACTATTTTTTTATTCAATCCTTTTTTATAAATTTATTCTTTTTTTATAAATCATGTTTTTCATATTTTATATCCATTCCAATTTTTATTTTGTATAATCATAAATAGTTTTATAAACATGTTGATTTTAATATTTTGTTATTTTCAACAATTTATTATAATAATTAATTTCTTCGTTGGTGGCATCACTCACAACATGATATTATTTCAGTATATTAGTGATTTAAAATATGTTATGGATATAATCCACCCACTCCTCAACTTATTTTTTTAAAACATCACCTCAAAAATATATGGTATTTTTCAAATTAAATTCCCTCATGACTTCAATATATGTGGATTCCCATCATGGGGCTTCCATCCCTAAAACTATGTAACAACATAAAAGTATAGTATGTATTTCCCATTAAATAAATCATATGTATTTGTTTTCTCATGATACATGCAACTCCAAACAAAATGTAATATTCTTTATTTCATTATGGTAGAATAATACAATACAAAATGAAATACATTATGAGATAACTAAATGAAATATAACTTGTAAAATTACTAAATTAATGAAACCACGGGTAAATTAAAATTCTCTAAGGATGAAATTATCAACATAATGATCCATAAAGATCATATCATATATAAAAATAGTATAAATAATACAACACAATATAAATATGATAATCTTCTCGATGATGAAATATAAAAATAATACGAAGGATTATTGAGATATATGTAAGATAATATATTAGAATGTAATGTGACAATAATATATATAATTGTTGGTTATATAATCATTTCATATATGACTACTGGATATATGGTCATTGAATATATGTTTTTTGATATTCCTATGTTATGGCTTGTTATAATTGCCAGGTTATTTCACGTTCTAATGCTTTATTTCACATTTTATATAAAAAACCTTATTTCATGATTCCAAATATATAATAAAAGTTTTATTGGGTGTTATTTCTATATATTATATTCATGTACCTCGATTATGTTCCTAAATTTTCATGTTTATCATATTCTCATTTATGATCTTTGATTGATATCACATACAGTCACCCCTTAGCATCTGAGCTCTCCCATTTTTTACATTTACATTCTATAGGATATGAAGAGGATTATTTTATATGAAATTTTTATAGGGGTATCATGTGTGATATAGTTTTAGGACATATTTAAGAATGATTATAAACTAATTTATTTGTGTATATAGTCTTAATACTCACTAAAATAATAGGTTTTGGGTTTTATTTAATTTTATTACGTAATGAATAATCATATAAAATGTGGAATTACTTATATATGATATAATAGAGTGGATTTAGTTTGTATTAGAGGGGGTTTTAGATAATTTTAGGGATTATTTTATGAATAATATGATTATGGAAACTAAAATAACCTATATTGAACCGAAATTAAAAATAATATAAACTAAGAATGTCATAGGTTGAAATTCAGTTGTTAGAATTTAAGATATATTAGGATTTATTTTCTTTATGAAATGATATATTACTCTAGTTATTATGTATTTATATTCCCACAATAATTTTTATATTTATTTTATGAATGTAACTATGAGGAACTAAGTAAATAAATAGTGCAATGATAAATGTAATGATTTCCCCTATAAGAAATCAAATATGATGGAGTGGTGTATAAAATACCATAGTTTTGGTCACACAACATTCTTAAGATATGAAAAATAACATAAACCATGTTGAAGTCCCAAATTTACTATGTATGGGAAAAAATACTTATCGAGCCCTTTGGGAGGCAAAATCCACCCTCTAGTGAGTCTTATCATCCAATAATTTTCAAGATGTGGAACAACACAATAGAAAATATATTTTTCATTCTCTAGTTTATAGATCATGAAAATGCAGTTTTATTCATTTATTTTTTGGATTGTGAGTTGGATAAAAAGTGGATTATAATAAAAAAAATGAGGAAAGCCGAAGAAATATACTCCATTGAATGGGAGTAGTTTAGAAAGATGTTTTAAATAAGTATTTTTTACAGAATATTCACACTAAAGTAGAGTGGGAATTCCTAGAGTTGAAAAAAAGGAGATTAAAGTAAACATAAAAAGGAATGAAAGGTATTATTTTAGTTTTATCATTGACCTGAAAATAAAAACTAATAATTTCATTACTGTATAAAAATTGTGTCCACAAAAATAATTATCTATAAGGGACTTTGGTATAAATGAATAAATTTTTCATTGTTCTTTAATGGTGGAAATGGAAATTGGAGACACATTTTTCTCTTGGATTTGAAAAAAATGGGAGAAAATGGCGTTTCATGGAAACAAAAATGATAAATAATGTTAAGGAAAGAAGATTAATATTCTTATATGATAAAAATATGGAATGAATAATTAAGGGAATTTACTCAAAGGAACAAGTAATTGCTTCAGGTTTGGAAAAGAAGAAAATCAAGCACATGAATTCCAAAGAGAAATGAAAAGAAAAAAGATTTAAATGGATAGAATGAAATATCATCCTATTTGACCTCTGTAACGCCTCGAATCCAGTTACCCAAAGTCGGTGCATTATTACATAACATAGGCATGATCACAAGAAATATCAAGTCTTGAAAGACCGATTAGTTTAGTAGCCTTGGAATAACTAGATACATTAATAAAGTATACATTACATCATAAAAATGAAAACTACAACAACACCTTTTCTTCATAGTCCACACTCATATCCCCACATACTATCCCTACAGGTCATTCATAAATTACTTCTTCACATCCTGGGAAAAATAAAACATTGAAAGGGGTTAGGTCAAATGCCCAGTAAGGATAACAATATAGCGTAAACTTTCATAAATAAGAATAAACATTTAAGGCAATGTATAACTAAAACAAAATCCTTTTAAACATGAACTTAAACATAGTATGGATAAAATAAAATGAAATAATTCCATTTACTTATTCACATGGATATTCTACTAATTGAATAATCACATGAAATATCAATAACCACTTTCATAATGATGGAATGCATAATGCCAGACTATCATAACCACATAGCCAAGGCCTCGTGCCAAGACTACAAATAATATTTTGTCAAGGCCTTATTCCAAGACACTAGTTTGTCTCATGAGACCTACCGATGCATAAAAGAGCTATATTGGGATCCACCCATCATATATTAAGTCCAATGCATTCCCATATGAAAAGGTTTAAACATAACATAAACATTCGTATTAAAACTAGCATACGAAATGTCAATGATTTTGCCATAAACCATGAAGGGTATAAAAATAACATATCCATAGTCAAACATATCACAAAACCTTCAATACAATATTGAAGTTTTGTTTCATAATAAATCTGCTTCAAATAAGCTTAAAATCCATCAAAGGATGTTGACATAGATGAAATCAAAACTCTTTTTAGAGAAATATCTCTTTTTATTTTGAAATCATTTAAGAGTCATATAAAATAAAAAAAATTCTTTGAAAAAATTCTTATAAGCTTGTAAGGGAAGCTTCGACGATTTTATAATGGTGGAAAATAGCCACACCCACCGTATAATTTAAAAACACATTCTTACCTTAATTCTGTCGAAAAGGTTAAAAGGAACCTTATTTGGAAAATGATGAAAATATTCCTTTATAAACCTCTTATAAAAATTCAAACAAGGATATAAATTACTTTAACCCATATTCTAGTAAATAGTAAAAATGTTTTGAAATAAATTTTTAAGAAACATGGATGTGGATGATAAAGAAGTCTCATTAGATTATTACATATAAACAACCTCAGATAATGAAGAGATTGTGAAATAAACCCTTACCTTGTACTTTTCCTTGGTTGAGGGAAGGTTAAACTAATACATAATGGTGAAATAATTGTTATTAAATTATAAAATAATCATATATATTAATATGATATCATATATGATCTTTTAACATTGCTTTGTTAATAATATCTTTGTATTATCGTCGTTTCGGGTGTTAACTTACTCGTTTTCTTTGATATGTTTTGTTACGTAAGCCATGTTTGTCATGGATAGGATGTATCTTATTCATATCAAAAATGATATCAAGTCCTTAAACATTATTTTTAAATCATAAAATGATAATTATACTTGAATGGATACAATGGAGAATGAATCTCATCGCGTTCGTGGAGACGGTAGTCCGTACGTACGCACGAGCGACAATATCATTCTTTTGATATTAAAATAATATTTAATTGGATGGTATATCATATATACAGAATCATTATCATGTTATATTTATTATTCAAATGAATTACACATCATTATTATACCCATCCAAATAATAATAATATATTGAATAACAATTACACCACGATGTGGAGACGGTAAGTCGTACGTACGCACGTATGGTGACATGTCATTCAAAGGATGGATATAATACTGAATATGGTTGTACCATATTTATAATAATATTAAAGTATATAGGATATACTGGATTCATTATTTTATAATGGTAATAACAAATAATGAAGAAGTTGAAGAAGAAATGAATTTGAAAAAGGGTGGTGAAAACATTACCTCTTCTTCGGGTTCTTCCTTTTGATTTGATCAAAAGGATCCATAGGTTGTATTTATGATCAAACTAAGGCCTCTAGGTTGTATTGAGGGAAGTTTAGAGAGTATTTTTTCAGGTTTTGGCCTAACCAAAAGGTTTGAAGTTGTGAAGTAATGAGAAGGGGGAGTGACCTTTTATAAGAGGGCTGAGGGGCACCTTTGGAAAAGCTAGAAATATTATTTTATAATAAATTCATATTCGGTTTCTAATGGCTCAAAAGTAGATTATTTAAATTTTGAAATGGGTATGGGTAGAAAACCACTCAACCAATAGAATTTAGACTGGTTTGGGTCACTATATTAACCTTATCTTTAAGTATTAACTCTTAGTTAATTAGATTCACTTTTACAATGTCTCTTTGTATTTTTATATTATATGTTTAACAAACTTAGTATATACATCCAATAGACCCCCAAGTGGTCCATTAATGATACCCCTATCATGAAATAAGTATCTTGGCCGATCCTTTGATTTTTAGGAATTTAATATCAATTAATAATATAATATTTGTTTTAAAAACTATTTTACATAAATTTTGACAATATTCAATAATTGATTTTTTTAAAAATCATAACAGAATTATTACTTCTAAAAAAGCTAATTAAGTCAATCCTAACATGTCATATTAACCTATAAAATTATTGTAATTCATAAAAAGTCTAAAATTATATTTATTTGGGTATTTATAATATCAATTATTTTAATTTTTCACTATTATGGTAATTACAGCATCATCATTGTGTCATAAATGAATTATATTATTTAATGTTTAAAAATTACAAAGAAAATATATTTATGTATTAAATAGTTTTATCTTTCTAATTAATATTTAAAATCGAATTTATCTTATGTATAACCCTATATTAAAATTGTTTTAGAAAATAAACTTTGATTTTAACTCTTTTATCTCTTCTTTGAATTAAATAATAATAAATGTCCTAATCTAATCCAAGTGGACCTAAATGATAATATTTTATTCCTAAATTTTTTTCTGGTTGAGATAAACTTTTCCAATAGAATTATGACACGTGTTAGGGTAATATTAATATCATTTTTACCCTTAATTACCATATTTACTTTTGACCATGGTAAATAAAAGTAAAAAGTTACTATTCACCAAAAAAATTCATCTCATTGAACCACATTTTTCTACTTGATATTAACCGTGTTTCTAGGATTTTCTAAATTCCACTTACAGAAGCGGTAAAATTAAGTTTTATGAAAAATACAATTTTTTAACTACCACTTAGTGGTTTCACTATTCATCAAAAATTGATGTTTTTCAGAATAATGCCAAAATTTTACCCTAAGCTATAATTGATATTCGGAATTCAAAAATGATGCCTATTTTACAAAATTCCAAAAATATATGTTGCATTGATTAATTTTATAATTAATTCCTGCTGTCACAACAAATAGCGTGTTTTTAAGAAACAATATATATCAAAAGATTGAAAATTGTTTATGTCCAATTCAAAAGTGAAATTAATTCTAATGAATACCATTGGATAAAATGGTAAAAATATATTCTAATTATACTTTAAAACCACTCAATAATATAATTTATCACTATTAATTATTTTGATTAAAAAAGTTTTTTTTAAGTATTTTTCACTATTCATAAAAAATGGAAGTTCTCAGAAAAATACCAAAAATTCAACTTAGGATAATTTCGATATTCCGAATCCAAAAATGAAGTCCATTTTGAAATATAAAATATATATAATTTCAAAAATTAGGTATTACTATTCATAATGGCTAGTTTGATTGGTTGTGGTGTGTTATAACTCGATGTTGCGTACAACACATGTTATCGCATTATTCAAAGAGAAGCGTACCGTAGAATCTTGGGGTGTTTCATTGTACATTTTTGATGTCCCCATTCTAAAGAATAAATTTATTTAGTCAAACTAAATATATAAAAGTTTAAAATAATGTATTTTAAAAAAAAGGGTTTCACTATTAAAAGTTTGTAAAAGTGCATTTTTTTTAAAATACTTCTTTTATCTGGAAAAAAAATGAATTTTTTCTTACATTATGTCTAAGAAACTCATAATATAGATTCTAAAATTATAAGGATTATATAAAGTTTAAAATTTAGTTAATACTATTCATAACCTCTTTTGAATGGCTTGTTTGGTAAGTCATGATGCGCTTGAACACGGTGTTGCGTGTAGTGAAAGTTATTGAATTATTTTGAAGAAATAACACACTATGAAATCTTGGGGTGATACATTCTCCCCTCATTCAATAAATTGCGTCCTCACAACTTGAAATTGTTCTTTGAAAATAAAAGTTTTAATATAGAAAATATATTTGTGGGAAAACCCACATCGGAAATTGGGTTGATAAAATTTAGTCTTAATAAGAGGAAAAGAGAAATGAAAGGGTCACCACCAAATTATGATCTCTATTCGGAGAACATTGGAGAAAATTAGAGACATATAGTTGGAGGAAAAATGTAAATATTTATAAGTAGTGATTGAGGTCATCAATCACAAACAAGTGTAAACTTTTGGGCCATAAATTCATCAATCTATGATGATTTAAAATACCATCGGTTCAGCAAAACATATGGTATTAGGATATCACATTTTTTGTTTTAATATCCCTTCACTAAAGAATAAGAATTAATTTCTTCATTGAATAAGAGAAGAATAAAAATATATACTTGACAAGTATAGTCTCAACCTTTAACTAAGTTCTACCACAAACTCATCTTTCACTCTAAAAGATAATAGAACTTAAAAATAATATTCTATTTATCCTATTCATATAGGGTTAAAAAAATGAATTTATAATTCATCTAGAAGAACCATTAAAAAATGACATTATTCAAACCAGGACATCACGTGGGTCAGTGGTAGGTGATACACCCTTGTCGCCCTTCGGTTGTGGGTTCATGTCTCGCGGCATTGCCGGACACGACGGGTTGCCGCCCGACCTCCGGGTTGTCCTTTTATGGAAATCCAAAATAATCCAAACTAGAACTATCCAAAATACTTCAGTCCAAAATTTATAAGGAAGTTAAACACAATGAATATCCTTTTAGCCGCGTAATAACATGTGAACACCTTCATCATGTATTCTTTTAAAACAATGCAACATCTTGAATTACCATAAAACCTTATTGATTACATTCATGATCCCTTATTCCTTAAAGAATAACAGATATACTACTTAAATCCAAAAATGTTGTAAACCCAAACAATGATAGAATATACAAATCATTAATCAGTTTCAAGGTAGTTAAGAATATCTAATATAATTTATCCAAATCAATCATGTATTATTTTAAAATCACTACCTCAGTATCAGAACCATATTTGGTTTATCTCTCTCTCAACCATATATTTTCTAAAAATTTAACCTGATATTGAGTCACATTTCTTTGTTCCACACAATCTCAAGTCCTTAATGAAATAGTACTACAGTACAATCCTTATATACTCCATAATTATTATAACAAGTACATTGTTGATACAACACTCAAATGACATAATCAACATAAGAACTCTAATCATTCCTCTTTATCTTTGGTAGTATCATAACATGATTATTATCCAATAGCATCATTTGTGGCATAGTCTAATGACTGGGACATAAGTTCGTGTAGTGTCCAAACTCCTTGCAAATGAAGCATTGTACATTTGAAACCATTTTCTTACCCTTGCAGTCACTTACTTTGTGCCCTTTTCCTCCACACTTATAACAAACTCCCATTCCTTTTAGGCAAGTTCCAGGGTGTTTCTTCCCACAATTATCACATATGGGAAAATTCTTCTTTTCCCTCTTCCCTTTATCCATCTTTCCCTCTTCCATCCTTTTCTTCTCTTGCTTCATTTCAAAGACATAGGACTCAGTAAACTCTTTACTTATCTTATCGACACATGATATTATTTCTTCATATGATGATAATACATAGGAGACTATTTCTCATATAAATTCTGGATTAAGACCATGAAAGATATGATCCTTCTTTCTCTTTGGATCATGTGCATTGCTGGAGTCCTCATTCCTTCTACTGGGCGCCTTTTCTAAACAATGGCATACACTAGATTAGTTTATGAATAACAATACCTAATCCCAAACATGTAAAACACATAACATAAGTTAAATAGTTTATGGATATAATCCATAATCATAAAAAAAATTTCTTTGAGGAAGTATATACTCATAAACCCTTCATACTGATTTGTAAAGAAAATGAGAGTTATCCTAAACATATCCCCCGGGAGTGTCGTAACCAAGAGTGCAGCAAGGCCCGTTGTCGTGTACCAATTCCCGTTCAAGTCCATCTCAAAGCGGTGTTTTCGGGATTTAACACTAGGTACATCTGTGCCAGAGCCGCCTCTACCTGCTCGTATCCATACAAGGATGTATTTCTCAGAAAACTCAGAAAATCTCTAAAATACCAAAATTCTAGGAATTTCTTCTATACTAATCCTCAAAATCCATATTAAATCTATGTGATCTAATCAGAGTTTATCTAAATCTAGATTCCAAGGATTGTACTAAACATCCTCTGATACCAACTATAACGCCCCGAATCCAGTTACCCAGAGTCGGTGCATTATTACCTAACATTGGCATGATCACAAGAAATATCAAGTCTCGAAAGACCGATTAGTTTAGTAGCCTTGGAATAACTAGATACATTAATAAAGTTTACATTACATCATAAAAATAAAAAGTACAAAAACATATTTTCTTCATAGTCCACACTCATATCCCCACATACTATCCCTGCAGGTCATTCATAAATTAGTTCTTCACATCCTGGGAAAAATAAAACATTGAAAGGGGTGATCTCAAATGCCCAAAAAGGATAACAATATAGCGGAAACTTTCATAAATAAGAATAAACATTTAAGGCAATGTATAACTAAAACAAAAGCCTTTTAAACCTGAACTTAAACATAGTATGGAAAAAATAAAATGAAATAATTCCATTTACTTATTCACATGGATATTCTACTAATCTAATAATCACATGAAATATCAATAACCACTTTCATAATGATGGAATGAATAATGCCAGACTATCATAACCACATAGCCAAGGCCTCGTGCCAAGACTACAAAGAAGATTTTGTCAAGGCCTTGTGCCAAGACACTAGTTTGTCTCATGAGACCTACCAATGCATCGAGGAGTTATAGCAGGCTCCACCCATCACATATTAAGTCCAATTCATTCCCATATAAAAAGGTTTAAACATAACATAAACATTTGTATTAAAACTAGCATACGAAATGTCAATACTTTTACCGTAAACCATGAAGGGTATAAAAATAACATATCCATAGTCAAACATATCCCAAAACCTTCAATACAATATGGAAGTTTTGTTTCATAATAAATCAGCTTCAAATAAGCTTAAAATCCATCAAAGGATGTTGACATAGATGAAATCAAAACTCTTTTTAGAGAAATATCTCTTTTTGTTTTGAAATCATTTAAGATTCAAATAAAATAAAACATTTTCATTGAAAATATTCTTATAAGATTTTAAGGGAAGCTTTTACGATTTTATAATGGCGTAAAATAGCCGCAACCGCCGTATAAGTTAAAAAAACATTCTTACCTTAATTCTGTCGAAAAGGTTAAAAAGCACCTTGTTTGGAAAACGATGGAAATATTCCTTTATAAACCTCTTATAAAAAGTCTAACAAGGGTATAAATGACTTTAACCCATATTCTAGTAAATATTAAAAAAAATTGAAATACATTTTTAAGAAACATTAATGTGGGTAATAAAGAAGTCCTAGTAGATTATTACGTATAAACAACCTCGGATAATGAAGAGATTACGAAATAAACCCTTACATTGTAATTTTCCTTGGTTGAGGGTAGGTTAACCTCATGTATAATTGTGAAATAATTTTTATTAAATTATACAAGAATCATATATATTAATATGATATCATATATGATCTTTTAACATTTCTTTGTTAATAATATCTTAGTATTATCGTCGTTTCGGGTGTTAACTTACTCATTTTCTTTGATATGTTTTGTTATGTAAGTCATGTTTTTCATAGATAGGATGTATCTTATTCATATCCAGAATTATATCAAGTCCTTAAAAATTATTTTTAAATCATCAAATGATAATTATACTTGAATGGATACGATGGAGAATGAATCTCATCACGTTCGTGGAGACGGTAGTCCGTACGTACGCACGAGCGACAATGTCATTCTTTTGATATTAAAATAATATTTCATTGGATGGTATATATTATATACATAATCATTATCATGTTATATTTATTATTTACATGAATTAAACATCATTATTATACCCATCCAAATAATAATAATACATTGAATAACAATTACACCACGACGTGGAGACGGTAAGTCGTACGTACGCACGTATGGTGACATGACATTCAAAAAATGGATAGAATAATGAATATTGTTGTACCATGTTTATAATAATATTAAATTATATATGAGATACTGGATTCATTATTTTATAATGGTAATAACAAAGAAATAATAAGTTGAAAAAGAAATTAATTTGAAAAAGGGTGGTGAAAACATTACCTCTTCTTCGGGTTCTTCCTTTTGATTTGATCAAAAGGCTCCTTAGGTTGGATTTCTGATCAAACTAAGGCCTCTAGGTTGTAGTGAGGGAAGTTTAGAGAGTATTTGGGCAGGTTTTGGCGGATCCAAAAGGCTTTGAAGGTGTAAAGTAATGAGAAGGGGGAGTGCCCTTTTTTAAGAGGGGTGAGGGGCACCTTTGGAAAAGCTAGAAATATTATTTTATAATAAATTCATATTAGGTTTATAATGGCTCCAAAGTGGATTATTTAAATTTTATAGTGGGGATGGGTCGAAAACCACTCAACCAATAGAATTTAGATAGGTTTGGGTTACTATATTAACCATATCTTTAAGTATTAACTCTTAGTTAATTAGTTTCACTTTTACAATGTCCCTTTGTATTTTTATATTATATGGTTAATGAAATTACTATATACATACAAGATACCACCAAGTGGTCCATTAATGATACACCTATCATGATATAAGTCTCTTGGAAGAACCTTATATTTTTAGGAATTTAATATCAATTAATAATATAATATTTGTTTTAAAAACTCTTTTATGTCAATTTTGACAATATTCAATAATTGATTTTTGTGAAAATAATAACATAATGATTACTTCGCAAAAAGTCCATTACATCACTCCTAAAATGTCCTATTAACCTATAAAATTATTTTAATTCATAAAAAGTGTCAAATTATATTTATTTGGGTATTTATAATATCAATTATTTTAATTTTTCACTATTATGGTAATTACTGCTTCATCATTGTGTCATTAATAAATTAAATTATATAATGTCTAAAAATTACAAATAAAGTATCATTATGTAGGAAATAGTTTTAGATTTCTAAATAATATTTAAAATCAAATTTATCTTATGTATAACCCTATATTAAAAAAATTTAGTAAATAAACTTCGATTTTAACTCTTTTAACTCTTCTTTGAATTAAATAATAATAAATGTCCTAATCTAATCCAAGTGGACCTAAATGATAATATTTTTTTCCTAAGGTTTTTTTTTGGTCGAGATACACTTGTCCAATAGAATTAGGACACGTGTTAGGGTAATATTAATATCATTTTTACCCTTAATTACCCTATTTACTTTTAACCGTGGTAAATAAAAGTAAAAAGTTACTATTCACCAAAAATTATTTTCGTCTCATTGAACCATATTTTACTACTTGATATTAACCGTGTCTCTCAGATTTTCGAAATTCCACTTACAGAAGCGGTAAAATTATGTTTTTTGAAAAATTCAGTTTTTTAACTACCACTTAGTGGTTTCACTATTCATCAAAAATTGAAGTTTTTCAGAATAATGCCAAACTTTCAGCCTAAGATATAATTGATATTCGGAATTCAAAAATGGTTTCTATTTTACAAAATTCCAAACATATAAGTTCCATTAATTAATTTTATAATTAATTCCCATTGTTACAACAAATAGCGTGTTTTTAAGAAACAGTATATATCAAAAGATTGAAAATTGTTTATGTCCAATTTCAAAGTGAAATTAATTCTAATGAACACCATTGGATAAAATTGTAAAAATATATTCTAATTATACATTAAAACCACTCAATAATATAATTTTTCACTATAAATTATTTTTATTAAAAACGTTGTTTTTAAGTATTTTTCACGATTCATAAAAATTGGATGTTCTCAGAAAAATACCAAAAATTAAACTTAGGATAATTTCGATTTTCCAAATCCAAAAATGAATTCCATTTTGGAATATAAAATATATATAATTTCAAATGGTAGGTATTACTATTCATAACGGCTAGTTTGATTGGTTGTGGTGTGTTAGAACTCGATGTTGCGTACAACACACGCTATCGCATTATTCAAAGAGAAGCGTATCGTAGAAGATTGGGGTGTTTCATTGTAAATTTTTGAAGTCCCCATTCTAAAGAATAAATTTATTTAGTCAAATTGAATATATAAAAGTTTAAAATATTGTATTTAAAAAAGGGGTTTCACTATTAAAAGTTGGTAAAAGTGCATTTTTTGAAAAATACTTCTTTTATCTGAAAAAAATGAATTTGTTCTTACATTATGTCTAATAAACTCATAATATGGATTCTAAAATTATAAGGATTATAAAAAGTTTAAAATTTAGTTAATACTATTCATAACCTCTTTTGAACGGCCAGTTTGGTAAGTCATGGTGCGCTTGAACTCGGTGTTGCGTGTAGTGAAAGTTATTGAATTATTTTGAAGAAATAACACACTGTGAAATCTTGGGGTTACAACCTCCCACACTTTAATGATTTAATTATAAGAGTTATGGAAATTACACAAACTAGTATACCGATCCAAGATTTAATTATGATTGTAGAGTTAAAAACCCTCCAAAGAAAAGGGAGAAATAAAAAGTTTATGCAATCAAAACTATAGAAGTGGTTCCTCAAAATAAATTAGTGAAAGGTACACTCATCGTCCATTTAATAACTAATAATGACTTATTTGATATTGGTTCTAACAATTCTTTTATAACAATGAATTTTTGTTGTGATTTTTGGTATAGATTGGCTCTCTCTAGATAGATTCCACATATGGTAAACATAGTTTATTTTGGATGGGTTTTCTTCATTGTATTTGATTGGGATTGTGGTTTATGTGAGGTCAGTTTGAAGACTGATGAAGTTCCTTCATATTTTTGGAAGAATTTTGGAAAGCTAAACTAAAAATTCTAGAAATGATAGATCTCGCACTGTGATAACATGTGTCCTGTTTTGAATGTAATTGAGATCAATAAAATGTAAAATTATAAATTTATAATGATGGTACAAGCCATGTCATAAAACTTCTCACCCTAAAAGAAACTTTGGAAGAGTGTTACACACTGTGACATAGTAGGTCACACCAAAAATGATATCTAAAACGATTTTTGAAGTTTTTTTATTGGGGTTTCAATAAAAAAAACATATATTCCTACCATGAAGATGATTTGATAAAATTAAATGATTCTATTGTAGAAAATTTTACTCCATGGAAGGTATATTGTGTTGTTCCAGTTTAAGGATACATGTCCTAAAAACCTATCATGAGTATCATATAGGGCCCAGAATATAGAAACTCAATGTTTACATGTCATGAAGTATTAGGTCAAACCATGGAATATCTTATTGTTGATGTATTTTAAGAAAAATTACCCCATTGTACCCTGAAGTAGAAAGTCGTGATATGACTATAGTTTTTCTATAATTCAAAAAAATGTGATAATATGCTATTATTATGAAGGTTTTGGTAGTTTTTTTAAATTATAACTTCCCATTCAAATTTCTATTATGGATATCAACTAGGAATAAATATGAGGGTTGTATTTGAATGGGAATCAATTTGAAATTTTAATATACAATATAAAATTCAAATATTATCTAAATATAGAAGAAAATATGTCATGTAAAGGAAGAAATATCACACATAGAGAAAAAGGGGAGGAGTCATGATCATATGAAATCAGAGTATCAATAGAAGATAATTTCGAATATATGAAAATTCAAAAGTAAATTCTAACCAAACATAGTTTCATTGAATATTAGTATTGGAATCATTACATGTTGTGTATATAATTTAAGACCTAAAATTTGAAGAATAAAGAAACAACGTGAAGAAAACATGTTATTTGGTTTAAATTATTTTGATTTAAATCTGATAAGATTGACCGCTTATAGACCTTAGATGAGTAGTGATCTATTCCAAAAGTTGTAGTCACATACCATTGAAGTACTGATTTATTTAAATATCAAAACAATATCTATATATGATCCTTTTATGTTTCCCATTTCAAGTGAACCAAGTAAAATCAAGTGTTCATGCTCTTTATTGTATGTGTATTCTTGTTATCCCAACAAAAATAGGTTCAAGGTTCCTTTAAAACATTAAATCAAGATCTGATTTTGTTTAAAGAAAATTAAATTTCTTTCATCCTATTTCACCCCCACCCCCTCTTAGGGTGTTCAGTGGGACTTTTGGACATAGAAAGTGGTGTCACATCCATAGTTTAATTCATGAATTTTTAAGAAATAAATTTATTTCATAGATGTTATGGTGAATGAAAAGAGAAAACACTTATTTTATTGTTTTCATTATCATATATATAATAACAATGTTATATCTCATTTATGATATATAAAACTAAATGAAAACTCTATATTAGTTTGGGGGATACAAGTGAGTGATTATACTAGAAGATTAGTGATCGAATCTTATAATAAGTTGTTGAATGATAATGCTAAGGATCAATTTTCTTATCAAAAGTATTTAAAAATAAAATATAGTCAATGTTGATGGATTTTCTTATAGAAAAAATATTTTAGGATAAACTATATATCATTTATGATGGTTATAACAAAGTGAAAGAAGAAAAAATGTTTGATTTTTAGAAAAACATTGATAATCTAAAAATTAATTAAAGTGAAAATGTTAATGGATTTTTTAATCATCTCACTGAATTAGTGGGTGTAATATAAGGAATTAACCATGAGATCAATAATTTTGATTTTATAAAAATATTATATGGATTTTACCACCAACATATGATCCAAAGGTGTCAAAACATGAAGAAATGAATCTTGGGGAGTTATCACTTGATAAATTACATCAAAATATGGTTTTTGTATGAGATATAGGTAAAGATAATGAGATATTTAGAACATTAATCAAAAGATATTAAATTTAAATTAGTAGAGAAGAATAAAATTAAATAGGATGAAGTTAATGATGACTTAAGTGATGATTTCCTATCACTTATTACACTAAATTTTTAAAGAGACAAAGTAATATTTTATGGTAAGTTATTTTTTTGATTTTTTTTTTATTGTGGAAAGGTTGGAAATATCACTAGCAGATGTATAAATAATTTTTATGCATAGGATGGTGAGTTTTATTCTCCCAAAAATATAATAATAAGTTTCAACCAAGAAGTAATTTCATTTATAGAAATTAAAGTGTAAAGAAGCTTCATAGGAATGTTCCTATTATCAAAGAAGAAGAGGATATGGAATAAGACCCACTAAAATGCATAAAGATCTAAAATATATCTAAAATTGAATATTCTATGATCTCTTATGTGGAGATATTTAAAATTGATATTTATGATAATGATAAATCAGAGGGAGTTTCAGATATAAATTTATAATTAATAATATCTCTTGAAGAAACTGATTTATAAATAAATGAAAACCTGAAAATCGGAGGCTTATTAAAGAAATATTCATGATATGTAGATAAAATTTAAGTATAATTTCATCATCCTGATAAAGTAGATAAATAATGTAACAAGAATCATGTAAAATCAGATGAAGCTATAAATTTCATATTGAGAATTAGAGAACAGAACAATATCATTGATGATATTGATACCACTGATAAAGAAAAAGATAACAAGATTGAAAATAATTATTAAGAATTATTTTTTTGAGAAATAATATTAAAATATAAATATTAATAAATGGATCGCATAAGAATATTTAGTATATTATGTTTTTAATTGAAGTTTTGAAAGAGATGTCCTAACAAGACACAAGAATTTCTATAGAAATTATTAGTTCCCAAATACCCAATGTCATGGGTAAAATTGTTATTAGTTTTCAGGTTGGTACATTAAAATATAATTATAAAATATGAATAAAAAGGTTTAATATTTAATATGTGATAGTTCTCATCAATCAATAACTCATCAAACATAAATGATGTTTTCAAAAGCAGGTGATTTATGGATAAATGAAAAAACATGATATTATCTTTGGTAAAATATCATTTTTTTGGTTTTCATGACCATACTAACTCTTATTATATTTTAACAAAAATATATTTTAAAGGATAATCACCTAGAATTAAACAATAGAGATTTGGGATATAAACTTTATATGGTAGGAAAAAAAATTTGTGGTTACAGTTTAACTAAAAAATGGTACAAAAAGTCATTGATTGTGGGATGATAAAAGGAATATCTATATATGAAAGAAATTAGAAAGTGGATTCAAGGAAAACTAATTTAATTTACCTAAAAATTATTTTATATCCTCTTAAATAATAATATTTTGATTTTTACAATTTTTACTGAAAATGATGAGAAGATGCGAGAAAATACCCAACTTACTAAAACATTACATGGAAGAAAAGAAGGAATGTCAAGAAAGAAAAATTGATTGAAATTTACATGAAATAAATAGTAAGACCCAGATTTTGGATATTAGGTTCTCATATCATATGACAGTCAATATGAATCTATTTAATAAAGTAAATGGAGGGATTGATTAAATACTGTTCTTTAGAAATAAAAGATCTTTCGATATTAAAGGAATTGTTGAGTTTCATGTCACTAGTGACAGGTTAAAGAATATTGGACTTGTTTATGTTTATGGGCTTAATCATAATTTATTGAGTTTGAGTCAACTTCTTTACTATGTTTTGGAAGTAAATACTATTAAATGGGCTACATCATCAAAGGAAACTCTGTAAATTCACTAATGCAATTTTGGAGTAAAAATAGAAATATGAATGAGGTAAATATATGAATACTTTTATTATAAAATTTTAATATTAAAATAACATTTAGAGTGGTATTATTGGTAAAATTATTCAATATAGTAAATAAAAATTATCCAAATTCTGAGTTATAGTGAATATTCCTAACTTCATGCGTGATCGAGAAATGATTTGGGATTCTTGCGTGTGAGGGAATATATTTTAAAAAATTTATCCCCCAAATAATAAGAGATAATTGTGTTTTTTGAGTTTGGATCGCAATGATTTATATAGACCAATTGGTTAGGTTAGAACATATGGTGACTGGTATTTCATCATATCTATCGATTATTATAATTTCATAAGTTATGTAATGTTTATATGATCACAGAAAAAAAGTGTTGGATTGCATAAAAATGTTTCAAAGAAGAATAGAAAATGAAACTGGATGAAATATGAAAATTATGAAATCAAATAATGTAATAGAGTACATATCCTATGAGGTTGAAAATTAATGTGAAAATCATGGTATCAAACATGATTTATCTTATGTGAGAACTCCCCAATGGAAAGGGTTTTGGAAAGAATAAATCACATGATCAAACACATGGTAATGAAATTGTTGATTGATAGTGGAATCTCACGTAATGATTGGAAATAAATTGTTCAAGTGGTTATATATACTCAAAATAGAGTATTACTTGGTCATGGAATAAATAAAACACCATACAAAATATTGTACAAAAATAAACCATATAAGAAGCATCTCAGGATATTTAGATGAAAATTTTTCATCCAAAATAAAAAAGGAAAAAAGGAAAATATAGTTATATAACAGATGAAGGTATTTTCCTAGGACACTCAACAAATAGTATGTCTTATAAGTGTTTTGGTAAAATAAACAACAATTTTTTTGAGAGAAGTGATGTAAAATTAGTTGAAAATAAAGAGAAATTAGATTATGGAATATCTATTACTGAAGAAGTATTTAAATAAGATAAATAAATAGATACATATTTGAGATAATTATAAATTTTTCAAAATGATAATTATTCTAAAATTGAATAAGTGGAATGGAAAATTGAATAACGAAGTAAAACCATGACTCAATAATGTTGGAAAATTGTTCAAGTTAATCAAAACAATATCAATGTTGAAAAGTATACTCCAATACTTACTCTAACGGTGAAGATATTAGATTATATTACTATATTAGCTAAGATATAAAGGCCATAATTTGAAGAAGTAACCAAAGAGTGATCATGGGTAAAATCCATGAATTAATAATATGATCAAAGAGTTAAAAATAGGACTTTTGATCATGTGGATAGACTGAAACATCATAATGTGATGAGTAAAAAGTGGAACTTCATGAGAAATATGGATGAAAGTGGACATATTTTCCAGAAAAAATCCGGGTTAGTTTTTAAGAGATATGTTTAGGTTAAAGGAATTTATGTTGAAGAGGAATTTGAACTATTGGAAAGAATATAATTTATTAGACCATTATTATTATCATTATCTATAAAAATAGACATTAGAGTATAAAATTGATGTGAAGAAAAAATTCTTAAATAGTGTCTTCAATAAAGAGTATTATATTGAACTACTGGTTGGATTTTTTATTGGAAATGATTATTCAAAAGATTGTATTTGGAAAAAATTATCCTTATGGTATAAATCAAGAATCGCATGCATGGTATACAAGACTAGATACCTTTCTAACTAAGCTATTGTTCAAAATAGGAGGGTTTTATCATAACCTATATGTGAAAATTCTTGAAGAATATTAGTTTATGGTAATGGTATATGTTGATGACATCATTTTTATAAGAAATAAGATAAATTCAAATCATAAGTTTTTTAAATTAATTAATTTATAATTCAATATGTCATTGATTGGTGAATTAAAAAACTTTATGGGGTTACAAATGCATGAAATTTTAGGTATTATATTCATCTAATAGGTGAAGTATGCAAAGTATGTTTTGAATAATGTTGAAGTGGTAGAATGAAATCATGTTTCATCTCTAATAGAAATTAGAACTTAATTAAGAAATCATGAAAATAGCGAGGGGTAGAATCAATTATTTAGAGAATAATTATTTAGATTTTACTCCATCTTACTTTAACTAGGTCAAACATTTTCTATTATATGTAGTTGGCACCAATGTTTTCCTAAGAACTAGAATCTCCTTACAGTAAAAATAACCATGAGGTGAATTTAAGGAATACTAAATTATGGATTAGTTCTAAAAATAAAGAAATAATATATATTTATTATCTTATTCAAATAATAATTGAGTTTGGGATATAATTGATAAAAAATCAATAAGTGGAATAGTATTTTAAATTGGAGTAAATTGTGTTATATAGTTATGTAGAAAATAAGATAGTGTTTCATTAAGAACAGTAAATGTGGAGAATATATCATTCACTAAAACTTTATATACCTTATTTTTATAAATTATTAGTTAAAAGATTTTAGTGAATTTGTAAAATATCTCATGATGATTAAGTGTGATAGAAAAATGTGTTATTGATTTAACTAAAAAACTAGTATAACATTATCACATGAATCATATTGAGATCATGTATTATTTAATAAAATAAAATGTACAGAACAATATTATGAAACTATAGTTTTTTTTTGGACTCTAGATCTGGTGGAATATATATTTTCCAAAATTTTAGTGGAACATGAGATTGAGTGAATTAGATTAAATGTTAGAGTTTAAACAATATCCTCAAACTAAGGAGTTTTGAATACCCCACTCCTCATTTGAACTTAATCTTGTATTTTGTTAATATTTTTATACTCAATAAATTAAATTTTACTTTTTAATGACCCAAACTTTCATGAAGGTACGACTCATTTGTTTTTTAATTTGAATACCTTGTTTAATCTTGGTAAATATACACTACATACTAAAGAGTTTCCTAGTAGAATCTAGAACTTGTTCAGATCCTGGATATCGAAAATAAGAAAAAAAAATCATGGTTTCATGGTTACTGCACAGATATTAGAAACCATGTGGGGTAACCATACAGGGTACCTTTTGAGCAATATGGTCTGTACGATTTCTCTTCATCTATGTAACCAAAGGTTCATGATCGTGTGGGATATCTATAGTTTTTTATAGATATATTTTTGCATGGTTTATACATGGTTTGGCCAAATGGTGCAGTCAAACCATGCAACCCTATTTTGAGGGTGAAATGAATTTTTTTTCCATTCATTAAACTTTAAATATAATTTATTCGTTCCTATATTCATTTCTAGTGGATGAGAATCCCTCCTCCTCATGTTGGCTTTAATCCTCCTTATTCTATGTTTGTCAATGAATCCTTGATCAGAGATCTAAATCAAGTGTCATCGGAAGCATCAAATTCATATTAGTAAGATCTCTATTCCTTTTGATTCATATTTCAATTTATATTTGGATCTATTTATCTATTTTAGTGCATTATATTATTCCCCATTTTTATGGTGTTAGACCATTTATTTGATTTCTCTCAATCTACATTGAATGTGAGGATACCATCAGATGAGGATTCGACCCTAAGGTATGTATCCTCATCACTTTCCGCAAAATTTATGGTGTTTCATAGCCACATTGTTGAAAAACACACTGACCTTCGTTTCATGTTACCTTAAAATTTATTTATTTATTTTAAATTGATATACACAACTTTTTTACTCCCAAGGATATTTCTTTAGTAATTAGTGGATTCCAACCTCGATTATGGACACCCCTTAGGTGTTTTTATATGAAATTACCCTTCATAATCAGATGATTAAAATCCTAGATCACTTTCTAACCATTCATCATAGATTGAAAATGGATTTACCTTGTTATATAAATGTTTATAGAACCCAATAACCTATTATGTTCTTGTATTGAACCTAAAAATTGAATTTCTCTTATAGATAGTTTCCGAATTTTAAAATGAACCTTCTAAGTTCCTCTTGAACCTAAAAATTGAATTTACACTCCATTATTAATTTAAATTTATTTATTATATTTAACTACATAGCTTCAAAATTCTTTTATAATCCTTAATAAATTAAATGGAATAGGGTGGAAAGACCATGTCTCATATTTAATAACAATTAACTTGATTAAATGGATTGGGATTCCTTTCTTATATTTGGGATTCATGAATACGATTCGTGAGACGTGATGCCTCATGGATATTATTAATATTATTATGCCTTTTATATGGTTGTGGAATAATGGTTAAGGGAATTGTTGATCATGAATATTTACTCTCCCTTAAATCGAGTGCTGATCATGACATCTCACACCATTGACACTATTTGGATGGTGGACATGACGCACCATGTCCCTTGTTCCAGGTTTTCACATGAAGAATCACTATATTGAGTGTTGAGCATGAAATATCTCATTGATCGTGATATTTAGGTATTGTACCCTTTTTTAATATTATATACTCGTTTAGACTAGTTATGGAAGATTGAGTTACGCCCTAGTCTCGCTAGCACCTAGTATTCCAGGTATATGGAATATTGCATCCACGCGTACTTAGTCCATATAGGTGGATGAATTATATAACTATACTGTAATATATATATATATATACTTATATATATTAATTGATCAAACACCCATCCCAGCCATGAGTTAATGTTAGTAGATTCACCAAGTGTCCTTAAAGAACCTATAAAGGATAGTTATTTATTTAGTAATGTCTCTTATTTTTTTATTCCATAAAACTACTTTTGTTATAAAAAACCACTTGGATTACTTATAAACATCGTTGGTGGTGTCCTACTTGGATTTTATTGCACACCCTAATCAGGATTCCTTTGGTACCTTAGTAGATATTTTTTTTAGAAATAGATAAGGGAATGCTCCTAACTATAGATATATGATATGGTTTACATATAGATAGAGTATATGAGCATAGGACTGAGCATATTCTTGAGATTCTAGTGGAGAAAAATTTTGTTTTTTTTCTTCTTATATAGAATGTTGTATATTCTTCTCCTATGTTCCCTTTTGTATATCATCATTCCATGTATATGAAAATTCCTAGTGTCTTTTGTTATTATTATTCATTTTATTAGTTATTTACTCTTATAATGACTAATTATTATATCTATTTTATGTACTTCCACTACGACAGTTTACTGGTCCAGTAATTTAGTTGTTGTTTATATCATGATTCTGTTATTTTATTCTTATTTTTTTTTCTATTTTTTCACTATAACATGATGGTATAGTCTCCCTATTATACCACCTTTACACCCTCACTGCTAGTTGATGTCCTCTAGTGTATAGGGAGGTTCATTTAAGGTCATGTGACCCACCATCTTAGGGCCCAAGTTAAGTGGACACCAGTTCGGGATGTCACAAAGTGCTATTAGAAGCTTATTATTCCTTTTTCTTACTGTTTATGTATTAGAAAGAAGGATAGGAGTTAAAGGAATTTGGAAATTAACTTGTTCCTAGACATAGATAACCCATGTATAGGGGAAACTCAAATTACATGGGATAGGTAATTTCTATTATTGATTACACATGTTATGGTGGATACAACTTTTCCATTGGGTGACACACATGTATTATGATGTTATTTATATTGGTTTTATTGAAATGATGATTTCTTTTACCTTAGCCCAATGAAATGAGGGTGTTTCATAATAAGAACAATAAGACTAATATGTCATGAATTTTTATATGCCACATTTATTTACAATGGGAATTTTCCTATTGTATATTATCATTTCCTTGACTATCTATGGGATTATATTAACATTCCTTGCAGGGTAGATAAAACATAATTAACACATAATGTTCATGTCTTTACCTAATAGTGTTTTCTTACATTGGTTAAATTAGACACCATAAGAAATTAATTAGGGGATGTTCATTCATGGACCATTGGTCCCATGGATAGGAATGTGTTATTTTATGGGTTTAGTGGATTCCATATTTCAATTCATGAGGATTATGGGTCCTTATGGATTGGAAATGGTGATCTATCTAATTCATCTAACTAAAAATTATTATTTTTTATTATCGATGACCCCTTTTAATGGATGAGGGGGAACCCAGGATAATATCAAGGACATAAAACAACTATCATGTCCCACAGACCAAAGGCCCAAAGGCAAAAACAACTAGATTCACGTCTTCAAAGAGAAACCCCTCCCCAACATCAAAAAGGTTAGATCAACATCCACCATCTCAACACTGATTGTTTAGATGTTCTATGGAAGAGTGTATAGGCCCAGTACTGATGTAGATCACCATACCCTCTCAAAATTTCAATTCTAGATAGTGATGGTATGGTAAAATATTCTTGCTCAAACCACTTCTGGAGTAATTCCCTGTAGGAGAACTGGTTGTTTTGTCTATGAACCATGGACTGTAGTGCCACAAAAAAAACACCAAATTCAAAGATTCATTACCAATATAAAAAACAGAGATCATGATCTCCATCACCATCACTTTATCCTCCACCAAAGATAGTCCATCAAACATGAAGAATCAAAATCACACAGCTCATTGAAAAATCATCACTAAAAATATAATCACGCATTAAAACTTCACCAATTTAAGATATTACCGTTGCATCTCGTCAACACCACTACTGCAACAACAGATGCCACTGCCGAACCACAGGCTGGATAAGAGTGAACAAAAACCCAGAATCACGAACAGTCACACACCAAATAGGGTTCAACCACACCCAAGGACAACTAATAATATCGGGAAATCAATGAGTAAAAACCAAAACCATGAAGATAGTCATGAGGCCTTGCTATAAACCAGAAATAGATCCTATTTCCACCTTCATGTTCTCACCAAGAGACCACATCAAACTTCCACTAACACTCCTAGACAACACAAAACCATTACGTCGACCCTTAGCTAGAAGAAGTTGGATCGATGACCACTGGCTTTCACCACGCCGCCAAATGAAACCCTACCCAGCGAAGAAAGGAAAGAGAGAGAACATGCCAAAAAATGGTTGGAAATTCCAAGTTGTCCGCACCCACAAGGTCACCATGACACCACCCTAGGAGAAGAGCCACTACCACAAGAGCGCCGAGAAGGTGCATCAAAGAGGTGATTCATAGCCGACCCAAGGTGAAGAAAAGAGAGACGGTGATAGAGGAAACCCTAACTAGTCGTCACCCCTTGCGGGCACATTCACATTCCTTCTAATTCATCCATTTAAAGAGTTTTAAATATTCTAATAAGAAAAAAAATTAAAAAAAATATATGCCTTTTTAAGTGAAAATAGACATATTATATGTGTCAAATAGGAATATAGATGCAAACTCAACCTTAGTAATTGCTATTTGGTGTGTCTATTGTGTTCTTATTTCCCTTTTTGGGCTTTCTCTATAACCAAATTCTATATTTAAGAGTGGCCAGAGAGGTATGATGTAAGGCCCCGACCCTAGTTACCCAGAGTCGGTGCATTATTATATATCATTGGAATGATTACAAAAGAACAAGTCTCAAAGGACCGATTAGTTTATTAGAATTGGAAGTACTAGATACATGCATAAGGATTACATTACATCGTAATATGAAAAACATCAACAACATTGTTTCCATAGACCACACTCATATCCCCTCAGACTATCCCTCCAGGTCAATCATAAAATACTTTTTCACATCCTTGGAAAATAAGACATATAAATGGGTGAGCTCAGATGCTCAGAAAGGATAACAATAGAGAGAAAACTTTCATAAATAGGCATAAACATTTAAGGAAATGTATAAGACTAAAACATGAGCCTTTTAAACTTGAACTTATGTATAATATGGAAAAGATAAAATCAAATAATGCTATTTACTTACTCACATGGATATTCTATTAGTCAAATAATCACATGAAATATCAATAGCCACTTTCATAATGATGGAGGGCATAATGCCAGACATTCAAAACCACATAGTCAAGGCCTTGTGCCAAGACTAAAAATAATATTTTGTAAAGTCCTTGTGCCAAGACACTAGTTTGTCTCATGAGACCTACCGATTCATCGAGGAGCTATAATAGGCTCCACCCATCACATACTAATTCCAATGCATTCCTCATATTAAAAGGTTTAAACATAACATAAACATTCGTATTAAAACTATCATATGAAATGTTAATACATTATCCATAAACCATGAATGGTATAAAAATTACACATCCACAGTCAGACATATCACAAAACCTTCAAAACAATATGGATTCTTTGTATCATAATGAATCAACTTCAAATAAACTTAAAATCCATCAAAGGATGTTGACATAGATGAAATAAAAACCTTTTTTTAGAGAAATATATCTTTTTATTATGAAATCATTTAAAATTTATATAATTATAAAAGAAAACATTTATTTTGTAAATATTCTTATAAGCTTGTAAGGGAAGCTTTGATGATGTTATAATGGCAGAAAATAGCCGCACCCGCTATATAAGATAAAAAACATTCTTACCTTAATTTTGTCGAAAAGTTCAAAAGTACCTTGTTTGGAAAACGATGTAAAGATTCCTATAAAAAACATATAAGGTCAAATAAGAATATAAATGACTTTAACCCACTATCTATTAAATATTAAAAATGTTTTGAAATACATTTTTAAGAAACATGGATGTGGATGATAAAGAGGTCCTAATAGATAATTACATATAAACAAACTCGGATAATGAAGAGATTGTGAAATTAACCCTTAACTTGTACTTTTCCTTTGTCGAGGGTAGATTAACCTCATGTATAATGGTAAAATAATTGTTATTAAATTATAAAATAATCATATACATTATTATGATATCATATATTATCTTTTAACATTTCTTTGTTAATAATATCTTAGTATTTGTTTCAGATGTTAACGGATTCGTTTTCCTTTATATTATTTGTTATGTGAGTCATATTTTTTATGGATGGGATGTATATTATTCATATAAATAATTATATCAAGTCTTTAAACATTATTTTTAATCATATAATGAAAATTAGTCTTGAAAGGATACGATGGGGAATGAATCTCATCGCGTTTGTGGAGACGGTAATCTTTACGTACGCACGAGCGACAATATCATTCTTTTGATATTAAAATAATATATAATTGGATTTTTTATCATATATAAAGAATAATTATCATGTTATATTTATTATTTATATCAATTAAACATCATTATTATACCCATTCAAATGATAATGTATTGAATAACAATTACACCACGACGTGGAGACGGTAAGTCGTACGTACGCACGTATGGTGACATTTCATTCAAATGACGGATAGAATAATGAATTTGGTGGTACCATATTTATAATAAAATAATATTATATATAATATACTGGATTTATTATTTTATAATGTAAACAACAAAGAAAAAGTAAGTGGAAGAAGAAAGGAACTTGAAATAGGTGATGAAATATTTACCTCTTCTTCGGGTTCTTCCTTTTGATTTGATCAAAAAGGCTCCTTAGGTTGGATTTTTTACTAAAGGTAGGACTCTAAGATGAAGGTAGGGTATTTTATATGGTATTTAGGCAGAGTTTTTCCAAGCCAAATGTCTTTTAAGGTGTTAATTAGAGAGAAGGGGGAGTGCCCTTTTATAAGAGGGGTAAGGGGAACCTTAGGAAAAGCTAGAAATATTATTTTATAATAAAATCATTTTCGGTTTATAATGGATCAAAAATAAATTATTTAATTTCTGGGGTGGGAATGGGTCGAAAAACACTCAACAAATTGGTTTTATATAGGTTTGGGTCACTATATTAACTTTATCTTTTAGATTTAACTCTTAGTTAAATAGTTTAACATTTACCATGTCTCTTTGTATTTTTATATTATATGGTTAATAAAATTCCTTTAAACTTCCAAGAGAACCCCAAGTGGTTAATTAATGATACACTTGTCATTATATAAGTCCTTTTTCTGAACCCTAGATTTTTAGGAATATAATATCAATTAATAATATTATATTGGTTTTAAAAACTCTTTTTTGTCAATTTTGACACTATTTGGTTTCTAAATTTATAACAGCATTATTACTTCAAAAAAAATTCATCTAACCAACCCTAACATGTATTATTAACCTATAAAATTAGTGTAATTTATAAAAATTCTCAAATTACATTTATTTGGATATTTATAATATCAATTATTTTAATATTTCATTAATTAGGTAATTATTGCATCATCATTGTTTCAGAAATAAATTTAATTATATAATTTATAAAAATTATAAATAAAATAAAATTTTGTATTAAATCGATTTATCTTTATAATGAATGTTTATAGTCTAATTTATCTTATGTGTAACCCTATATTAAAAATTTTTTAGTTATTAAACTTTGAATTTAACACTTTTAACTCTTCTTTGAATTAAATAATAATAAATGTCCTAATCTAATCCAAGTGGACCTAAAGGATCATATTTTATTCTTAAGGACGTTTGTTTTTTTGAATTACACTTATCCAATAGAATTAGGACATGTGTAATGGTAATAATAATATAATTTTTACCCTTAATTACCCTATTTAGTTTTAACCATGGTAAATAAAAGTAAAAAGTTACTATTCACCAAAAATATTTTTATCTTATCAAACCACATTTTACTTCTTGATATTAACCGTGTGTCTCGGATTTTTGAAATTCAACTCAAAGAATCCGTAAAATTATGTTTTATGTAAATTTGCAAATGCTCCTTGGAGGTGGGTAAAAGACGGTGAAAAGTTCAATAAAATTTTTAAATATCTAAAATTATTATAAACTGAATCCAATGAATTACATTGAACTTATCTAGGTATTATGTATCTATTTTTACCTGAAGTAAATTTAAATAAAATAATTATTTATTTAAATAAAAAATCGGTTTTAAACTATAACTCAGTGTTTTTCACTATTCATCAAAAATTGAAAGTTTTAAGAAAAATACCTAAAATTCACCATAAGCTAATTTTGATATTAAGAATCCAAAAATGAAGTCCATATTGAATGATAAAATTTATAAATTTTCAAAAATTTGGTATTACTATTCATAACGGCTAGTTTGATTGGTTGTGTTGTGTTAGAACTTGAAGTTGCGTATAACACACGCTAATGTATTTTTCAAAGAGAAGCGTACCATGGAAGCTTGGGGTGTTACATTATCCCCTCCTTAAAAAATTTTGTCCTTGAAATTTCTAGAGTATTTCTATATAAAAAGACTGGGTGGTTCTTCATTATAAGTTCCTCATGTTCCCATGTTGCCTCTTCCATCTTATGGTTTCTCCATAGAACTTTTACCAGACGAGAAATATAGTTTCTTAACACTTGTTCTCTTGTATCAAGAATCTTTATAGGCTCTTTTCAATAAGACAGATCGGTTTCCAGTTCTAATTCTTCATAGGTGAGTACATGCATTGGTTCAGGCATGTATTTTCTAAACAGTGATATGTGGAATACCTCATGAACTTTGGAGGGACTTGGCGACATTTCCAAATGGTAAGCTACAGCTCCAAGTCATTCTAGAATTTCGAAAGGTCCTATGTACCTGGGAATCAATTTTCCTTTCTTAACAAAAGGTATAACACCCTTCCATGTAGATACCTTCAAGAGAACATGATCTCCTACAAAAAATTCCAAATCCTCCCTTCGGTTATCGGTATAGCTCTTCTGCCTACCTTGAGTTGCATTGATGTGGGTTTGGATTACCTTCACCTTTTCCATCATTTCCTCCACAAGTTCTGGGCCTACGAGTTTTCTTTCGCCAACATCATCCCAACATGTTGGTGTGCGACATCTCTTTCCATATAATGCTTCATATGGTTCCATCTGAATACTTAAATGGAAGCTATTGTTATAGGAAAATTCTACCAGAGGTAAATATTTATCCCACATACCTTGAAATTCAAGTGTGCATGATTTCAACATGTCTTATAAGGTTTGAATAGTCTATTCTGATTTTCCATCAGTTTGGGGGTGGTAGGCAGTGCTCAAACGAAGTTTAGTATCCAGGGCTTTCGGAATACTTTTCCAGAATCTTAATATAAAATGGAGATCACAATAAAAAACAATCAATAGTGGTACTCCATGAAGTCTTACAACTTCATTAATAAATAGTCCTGTTAAACGTTCAAGTATTAAATCTTCCCTTATAGCAAGAAAATGTGCTGACATGGTAAGATGATCAACAATGACACATATTACATCGTTCCTTCAAGGATTCTTTGGTAGTCCCATGAAAAAGTCCATCGTAATATTATCCCATTTCCACTCAGGTGTGGGAAGAGGTTGCATGACTCCTCCAGGTCGTTGCCTTCCAGATTTCACTTGTTGACAAACCATACATCTTGACACAAAATCAGCAATATCCCTCTTCATGTTGTCCCACCAAAAATGTTCCTTCAAATATCTATACATTTTTTGTGCTCCAAGCGTGTATAGAGAAATTGGAACTATGAGAATCATCCAACAATTCTATTTTAGATCAGGTATATCAGGAACACAAAGTATCTTCCCAAATTTCAAAATTCCATCTTCATTTACAAAGTCACTAAATCTCCCATCATTCACAGCTTTAATCTTTTTTTCAAACTCTTTATCACCAGTCTGAGAACTCTTTATCCTTTCTAGTAAATATGGTTGGGAAACCATTTGAAAAATTATTGATGGTTCACCTTCCATGGTGATTCCCATATCCATCTTTACTAGATCCATGTATATAGGATCATTTTAAACTCTCAACTTGTTCAAAACTCCATGATATTTTCTGCTCAAAGCATCTTCCACCATATTTTCTTTCCCTAGGTGGTAGTGTATTATGCAATCATAATCCTTGAGTAGTTCAAGCCATATCCTTTGCCTCATGTTGAGTTCTTTCTGTGAGAAAATATACATCAAACTCTTGTGATTGGTATATATCTCACATTTTTCACCATAGAGATAGTGTCTCCAAAATCATCAAAGAAAATATTAGAGATGCTAACTCAAGATAATGAGTAGGATAGTTTTTCTCATGAATTTTTAGCTTTCGTGATGCATAGGCAATAACCATATCATTCTACATAAGGACACAACCAAGTCCTTTCTTTGAAGCATCAATATAAATAACAAACCCATCATTCCCTGATGGTAGATTAAATATTGGATAATTGACTAATATTCTCTTAAATTATTAAAAGCATTCTTAACACTCATTTTTTTCAAAAAAAATTTACCCCTTTACGTGTGATATTTGTTAATGGGTTAGCCAATCAGGAAAAATTCTGGTCGAAACGCCAATAATAACCTACTAAACCAATAAAACTGTGTACCTCGTTTATACTCATTGGTGTTGTCCATTATTTGATTGCCTTTGTCTTAGAAGTATCAACATAGATTCCATCCTTAGAGAAAAAATAGCTAATAAAATAAATATCTTGAAGCCAGAATTCACACTTGCTAAACTTCCCATATAATTCGTGTCTTCTAAGAGTCTTCAGAATAATGCGGAAGTGATTTTCATGATCTCCATAGATTTTGTGGTAGGCCAAGATATCATCAATAAATACCACTAAAAAGTCATTAAAATATTCCTTGAAAACTCTATTAATTATATCCATGAAGACATAGGGTGCATTAGTCAATCCAAAAGGCATTACTGTAAACTCGTAATGTGCGTACCTGGTTCAAAATGTTGTTCTCAGAATTTCTTCCTTCTTCACACAAAACTGATGATATCCAGATCGAAGGTCAATATTTGAAAATTGTTGAGATCCATGAATATGGTTGAATAAATCATCAATGCGAGGTAGGGATACTTGTTCTTTATTGTTATATCATTGATCTCCCTGTAGTCAATGCAAAACCTCATAGATCCATCTTTCTTCTTAACAAAAAGGACAGGGGATCCCCATAGAGAAATACTAGGGTGAATTAATACCTTATTACTCAATTCCTCTAGTTGTTTCTTTAGTTCCACTATTTCCACAGTGTCCATTCTGTAAGGGGTCTTCGATATGGGCCTTGATTTAGGAATTAAATCAATGGAAAACTCAATTTCTCGTTCTAGAGGATGTCCAGGTAAATCTTCTAGAAACACATCAACATATTCTTTCACAATAGGTACATCTTCTATTTGAACATTCTTTTCCTCACCCAAAGTTATTTCATTATCTTCCTCCCCGAATAATTGAATTAAGTTGAGATACTAGGGGTGGATATAGATAAGAATTAGGTAGTGATAATTCTTCTCTAAAGATAAGGCGTTATTTATCATCGTCATCAAAGATAGTAAAATCCTTTTCATATAATAAATTTTTACATCATGGTCTGAAAGTCAATCCATACTGAGGATTATATCAAATTCCATCATGGGTATGAAGATGAGATCAGCAGATAAATAACATTTATATGCCCTAATGGGGACTGATTCACAAAACTTTCTTGCAATGATACTTCCTTTAGGAGTTTTGACTAAAAACACCCTTGTTAAATCAAATTGGAAGTATATAATTTTCTTAGAAAACTAGGAAGATATGAAACAATGCGATGATCCCGAATCAAATAAATCATTGTCTAAACTTGAGGAAACCATTAAATTACCTACCACCATGTCTTTCAGAGCATCAAACATAGTAGTAGTGATAGAATAAACTTGGCCTTGATCCCTTGGCATATTCTTAGTTAAGTTCCCCTAACGCTTAGGAAATTCATTTTCATAATGCCCCCTTTCTCTATAATTGTAGCATTCAACATCGACAACCTCTTTCTTCCCCTTAAAATCATGAGCTTGGTGTCCTTTTTCACCACACTTGTAACAGACTCTCATTCTCTTCAGGCAAGTACCAGGGTGTTTCATCCCACATTTACTGCAGGATGGATATTCAACTTTTCCCTTCTTACCCTTATTTCAATTTCTAGAATGTTTAGTACATCTCTTCTTCTCTTGATTTTCTTTAAATTCGTAAGACTTAAAGAATTCTTTTTCTGTCTTGATATCACATGAGACAATATCTTCGTACAGCGAGAAGGATTTTGAGACTAATTCTCGATAGATAAATGGTTTTAACCCATCAAATAAATTATCAATATTACTTCTTGGATTACATATATAATCTTCAATGCGCCTCACTAACCTTGTAAAGTTAGCTTCATATTTTGGGACATTCTCATCCTCCTTTTGCCTCAGACTCAGAGATTGTCTTTCCATATCTGCTCGATGGTCACGAGGAAAGAATTTTTCTAAGAAAATTTCTTTAAACTCTCTCCATTCCATATTTTATACTTCATCATCATCCTTTGTGTTTTGAATCAATGATAACCATTGATCAGCATGTCTAGTGAGGAGGTAGACTTCCATGATAACTTTTTTCCCTTTCGTTACACCCCAAGGCATGGAATATTTTCTCTAAGGAATTTATCCATTGCTCAGATACTAATGGATTTATACCCCCATTGATTGTTGGTGGTTTTTTCTTTATGATGTAGTCTAACATTTATCCTCCGCATTGTGGATCAGGGTGCTCCATAAGGGTAAGGATATTATTCATAAACTTTGTGAGTTGTCCTGGTATGGTGATAAGATGATCAGCACCAGTTGTATCACTAGATCCACTATAATTATCTTGAGCAGGAGGTAAATCCCTACATGGAGTGTGTGCATTGATATGGTTTCCATTCCTTCCACTGGGCACCATTTCTAAACAATGGCATACACTAGATTAGTTTATGAATATAAATTCATAAATCCAATCTTGTAAAACACTTAACATAAATTTAACAGTTTGTGGATATAATCCATAATCATAAAAATATTTTCTTTCAGGAAGTATATACTCATAAACCATTCATAATGGTTTGTAAAGAAAATGATAATTATCCTAAGCATATCCCCCGAGAGTGTTGTAGCCAAGAGTGAAGCAAGGCCCATTTTTGTGCACCAGTTCCCATTCAAGTCTAGCTCAAGGTGGTGTTTTCGGGTTTTACCCCTAGGTACATCTGTTCTAGAGCCGCTTGTACCTACTCGTATCCAGACAGGGATGTATTGCTTAGAAAACTCACAAAGTCTCTACAATACTAAAATTCTAGGAAGTTATTCTATAGTAACCCTCAAAGTCTATCTTAGGGATATGTGCTCTAATTAGAGTTTATCTAAATCTAGATTCAATGGTTTGTACTAAAATTACTCTAATACCAACTGTAAAGCCCCGACCCTGGTTACCCAGAGTCGGTTCATTATTACATATCATCGGCATGATCACAAGAGATCAAGTCTCGAAAGACCGATTATTTTAGTAGCTTTGGAAGTACTAGATACATTCATAAAGTTTACATTACATCATAAAATGAAAAACTACAACAACATTTATTATATAGACCACACTCATATCCTCTCAGACTATGCCTACAGGTCATTCATAAAATACTTCTTCGCATCCTGGGGAAAATAAAACATAGAAAGGGGTGATCTCAGATTCTCAGTAAGGATAACAATATAGCGGAAACTTTTATAAATAGGCATAAACATTTAAGGAAATGTATAAGACTAAAACAAAAGCCTTTTAAACTTGAACTTAAGCATAATATGGAAAAGATAAAATCAAATAATTCCATTTACTTACTCACATGTACATTCTACTTGTCAAATAATCACATGCAATATCAATAACCACTTTCATAATGATGGAAAGCGTAATGTCAGACTTTCATAACCACATAGTTAAGGCCTTATGCCAAGACTACAAATAATATTTTGTCAAGGAATTATTCCGAGACACTATTTTGTTTCCTGATACATATTGATGCATCGAGGAGCTATAGAGGGCTCCACCTGTCACATACTAAGTCCAATGCATTCCTCGTATGAAAAGGTTTAAACATAACATAAATATTCATATAAAAACTAGCATACGAAATGACAATAATTTATCCATAAACCATGAGTGGTATAAAAATAACACATCCACAGTCAAACATATCACAAAAACTTCAATACAATATGGAAGTTTTGTGTCATAATAAATCAACTTCAAATAAACTTAAAATCCATCAAAGGATGTTGATGTAGATGAAATCAAAACCTTTTTTAGAGAAATATCTCTTTCTATTTTGAAATCAATTAAAATTCATATAATTATAAAAGAAAACATTTATTTTGGAAATATTCTTATAATCTTTTATAGTAATCCTTGATGATGTTATAATGGCAAAAAATAGTTGCACCCTCTGTATAAGTTAAACAACATTCTTACCTTAATTTTGTCGAAAAGGTCAAAAGTACCATGTTTGGAAAATGACAGAAAGATTCCTTTCAAAAACATATAAGGTCAAATAAGGGTATAAATGAATTTAACCCATTTTATATTAAATAGTAAAAATGTTTTGATATACATTTTTAAGAAACATGGATGTGGATTATAAAGAGGTCCTAGTATATAATTACATATAAACAACCGCGGATAATGAAGAGATTGTGAAATTAACCCTTACCATGTACTTTTCCTTAGTCGAGGGTAGGTTAACCTCCTGTATAATGGTGAAATAATTGTTATTAAATTATACAAGAATCATATACATTATTATGATATCATATATGATTATTTAACATTTCTTTGGTAATAATATCTTAGTATTTGTTTCGGGTGTTGGATTAGTTTTCCTTTATATTATTTGTTATGTGAGTCATATTTGTTATGGATGGGATGTATCTTATTCATATCCGGGATTATATCTAGTCTTTAAACATTATTTTTAATCATCTAATTAAAATTAGTTTTGAATGGATACGATGGGGAATGAATCTCATCACGTTCGTGGAGACAGTAATTCGTACGTACGCACAAGCGACAATATCATTCTTTTGATATTAAAATAATATATAATTGGATGTTATATCATATATACATAATAATTATCGTTTTTTTTATTATTTACATCAATTACACATCATTATTATACCCATCTAAATAATAATGTATTGAATAACAATTACACCACGACGTGGAGATGGTAAGCCGTACGTACGCACGTATGGTGACATGTCATTCAAAGGATGGATAGAATAATGAATTTGGTTGTACCATATTTATAATAACATTAAAATATATATAATATACTGGATTTATTATTTTATAATGGAAACAAAAAATAAAAAGTAAGTCGAAGAAGAAAGGAACTTGAAAGAGGTGATGAAATATTTACCTCTTCTTCGGGTTCTTCCTTTTGATTTGATCAAAATGGCTACTTGGGTTGTATTTATGACTAAATTAAGTCCTCTAGAATTAATTGATGATAGTTTATAGGGTATTTGGGAAGATTTTGGCTGATCCAAATGGCTTTTAGGGTGTCAATTAGTGAGAAGGGGGAGTGCCCTTTTATAAGAGGGGTGAAGGGCTCCTAAGGAAAAGCTAGAAATATTATTTTTTAATAATATAATTTTCGGTTTCTAATGGCTCAAAAATTAATTATTTAAAGTATAATATGGTTATGGGTCGAGATACACTCATCCAATAGGTTTTATACAGGCTTGGGTCACTATATTAACTTTATCTTTTAGATTTAACTCTTAGTTAAATAGTTTAACATTTACCATGTCTCTTGGTATTTTTATATTATATTGTTAATAAACTTACTATAAACATCCAAGTGAACCCCAAGTAGTTATTTAATGATACAACTATAATTATATAAATCCTTTGGTAGAACCTTAGATTTTTATGAATATAATATCAATTAATAATATAATATTTGTTTTAAAAACTCTTTTATGTCAATTTTGACACTATTTGGTATTTTGTTTTTGCTAAATTCATAACTGCATTATTACTTCAAATAAAATTCATATAAACAACCCTAAAATTTTATATTAACCTATAATATAATTCTAATTCATAAAAAGTCTCAAATTAAATTTATTTAGATATTTATAATATAAATTATTTTAATATTACATTAATTAGGTAATTACTGCATCATCATTGTGTCATAAATAAATTTAATTATTTAATTTCTAAAAATTATAAATAAAATAAAATTATGTATTAAATCTTTTTATATTTTTAATGAATAGTTATAGTCAAATTTATCTTATGTGTAACCTTATATTTAAAATTTTTTAGTTATTAAACTTTGAAGTTAACACTTTTAACTCTTCTTTGAATTAAAAAATAATAAATGTCCTAATATAATCCAAGTTGACTTAAAGGATCACATTTTATTCCTAATGTTGTTTTTGGTAGAATTACACTTATCTAAGAGAATTATGACATGTGTTAGGGTAATAATAATATCATTTTTACCCTTAATTACCCTATTTACTTTTAACTATGGTAAATAAAAGTAAAAAGTTATTATTCACAAAAATTATTTTTGTCTTATAGAACCACATTTTACTCCTTGATATTGACCATGTATCTTGGATTTTTGAAATTCAACTCACACAAGACGTAAAATTATGTTTTATGTAAGTTTGGAAATGCACCTATGAGGTGGGTAAAAGACGGTGAAAAGTTCAATAAAATTTTTATATATCTAAAATTATTATAAAATGACTCCAATGAATTACATTGAACTCATATAGGTATTATGTATCTATTTTGACCTTAAATAAATTTAAATAAAATGATTAATTATTTAAATGAAAATTTAGTTTTAAACTATAACTCAGTGTTTTTCACTATTCATCAAAAATTGAAAGTTTTCAGAAAAATACAAAAAATTCACCCTAAGCTAATTTCGATATTATTAATCCAAAAATGAAGTCCATTTTGAATGATAAAATTTTAAAAAATTTAAAAATTTGGTATTACTATTCATAATGTCTTGTTTAATTGGTTGTGGTGTGTTAGAACTCGAAGTTGTATACAACACGCTACTGTATTATTCAAAGAGAAGCGTACTATGGATGTTGGGGGTGTTAAATATGATTTTTCAATAGGAAGGCTATGAACATATCCTAGTTTTCAATCTATAATATTTAGAATTATTAAGATCTCTTCAGAGGCATGAATTTTGAATTATATCATCATTCCTCCTTGACATCCTCTAGTCATACTCCCTAAAGGTGGTGATAACCATGCAGCGGAGGTTGTGGGCCTTGAGCCAATAGTGATTCCTCCCATAGTTCTACCCATGGAACCTCTTCATATTCTTCATATTGGCATTAACTCCATGTTCTAAGAGGGATTTGTCCATATAATGCAATCTATGAAAGTTTTTTCTCTACCAACCCTGACTGTGGCAGTGCTGACACGGGAGTTACAATAGTAGAATCCTCCGACATTTTCAAGGTTTATAGGACCACATGTTGTGGAGTATTGTCAAAAATTTATTCTTTATATATTTGGGAATATAGAGATTCCTACTAAGTGGAGGGTCAAGCTTACTACATATGTGTTATGTGATTATGCCAATCTATTGTGAGATGTTGTTACCCAGGTTGATCAGTTTCATGATATGGTTTGGGAAGATTTCTAGATGATTATATATGAATTCTTAATTCCATATAATATAAGTGATAACCAAACTAGAGAGTTTAAGAACCTGAAAAAGGATTTATTTCTATCATGGATTATTTTTATCACTTACTGAGTTGTAGTGGCTCACCCTTACTCTAGCATGTGGTGATCTTATGACCACTAGACGATTCGAGGATGGGATGGTATCCTCTATCCAATCGAAAGTCAACTTATTTAGGTTTTATGATATTCCTAAAATCATCAAAAATTCCCTTATTACAGAATAGAATCTAATGAAATTTTATGGTGTGATTCAGGTTTGTTCGACACCTAAATCTATGAGTGGTTCTTCCATTATAAGTCTATGTTTCATTAAGGTTTCTCTTAGGGGTAACCACATTTAGGATCCATTTGCATATATTTTATTGATATTTCACCAGTGTGGGAAGCCATGATATATGAAACCTCAGTGATTATGGGATCTAATGTAACTTAGAGACTATGGCAGGATATGGAATATCTAGTTCCTCTGTTGTACCTTTCCTTCAGTTGCTAACAAGTAGGGATCTACTCTACCCCAAATTATATAGAAGGTTGAGTAGGATCTCACCAAGAAGAAAATTGGAATACCACCAACCACTCAGGCTGAGGTGGTAGCTGATTCATAGGTAGTTAGAATCATGATTCTATGAGCCAGTTGAGTAGGCTTGCATAGGGAAGTCAGACAGTGACTTAGGACCTCAGTACAGGCCAGTTACACACAATACAACCTATTCTAGAGGAGAAAAGTGTTGGACCTTCTACACTTCAAGGTGCTATTATAGTAGCCTCCACTTTAGTGTCATCTTTATTTGACATAAAAGAATCTCAATATTTTATATCTAAGATTATGGAAATTATGGGTCTTGATATTGAACACTTCTATGGAGTTGTGGAACTTGATACCCCATTACGTATCTGATTATAGATTGTTCTTCATTGTAAGGATTTTTCCCTTGAGATAGGATGACAACTCTTTATATGGAATCTGTTCATCCCTGACATGATAGGATTTTATGTAATCATCTGGATGGAATGGTTAGTTTCCTATCAAGAAAATATTGACTTATATCATCATAAGTATATATTTACATCACCAAAGGCTTGTAGGTATGTATATAAGATATAATGGGATTTTCTTTTGACTTGAGTTAGACTCGAGTAGTAAAGGATGGTTAGTGTAATGACTTAGGTGTCTAGTCTTTTCTTAGATGATCAGGGGTTATGAATCACTATTTTACCTCCCATAGTGGAGTGTTTCAAGTACTTCTTTCCTAACCACTTCACTAGACTACCTCTAGTGCAAGAGGTAGAATTCAACATTGAGCTAGGTACAGGAGCAACACTAATGACCATTCCTCTTTATACGATGGAACATATTTAGCTTCTAGAACTTAAGAAACAATTGGAGGACATGGAGGCTAAAGTCTTCATACACCCTAGCACTTATCCTTGGTGTTCATTAGTCTTTTTTTCCAAGAATGAAGATGATACCCTCTGGTTTTTCATGGATTAACACTGATTGAACCGGCTCATGGTCAATAATCAGTATCCATTGCTTAGAATAGACACCCGCACTGATAATATTTGAGAAGAATTTTTTTTAAAGATATATTTGAGGTTGTTCTACCATCATGTGTGTTCCAGGTCATCATACATACCTCACATATCTTTTAAGAGAAGGTGTGGTCTATATGATTACACAGTCACTTCATTTGGTCTCACAAACACAACTGTATTTTTCATTGATTTTATGAATAGTGTTGTTCACCAATATCTAGAAACATTTTTGGTGGTCTTTGTTTGATGATATATTAGTCTATTATCACTCTCAACATGACCATGCCAAATATTTTGAGATCCTACTAAATACAGTAAGATAGAATCAACTCTATGATATTCTAAGAAAATTAAACTTCTGGATTGACAAAGTCCACTTATTAGGTCACATTATCTTGGAGTCAAAAGTTTTAGTATACCTAGATAAATTAAGAGTTTTTGTTTCATGGGATAATCCCAAGAATGTATTTTACATAAAGAGTTTTCATGGGGATAACCAGATATTATAGATGCTTCATCCAGGATTTCTCATGCCTTGAAGAACCACTTATGGGATTGATAAAGAATAGTTTGAAATTTTTATGGATAGAATATTATGAAGAATCCCTTTAGGAGTTTGAGGGAGGATTGAATTCATCACTGATAGTAATTTTTCTAGATCTAGGTTTTAGTTGTAAAGTCTAATGTGACGCATCATGTATCTAGATTAGAGCTCTTTTAATGCAGGATGATCAAGTCATCATGTATGGGTATCATTAGTTGAGTCCTCGCAAGTTGACTTTATAAGGCCCCAGCCTTAATCATTAATTAATCATGAGTTATTACAAGATTACACATTGAGGATCTTTTCAGGTTTAGAGTTTTAGATAATTAGATCATAAAACTTCCATTACATTCCACATTTAAACAAAGTGGTTACAAAAAAGACAGTATTCATTTTTCCCATTAACGAAAACCTATTTAAAATAAAACATGGATTCTTTCTTGACACTTCATTGACATTATCATCACATCATGTACCTTTCCCTTGACCTGTGAAAAAAAATTCAAAAACTTGGGATGAGCATAAAAATATCAGTAAGGGATATAAAAATATAGAAAGGAAACATGAGTACATGTATACATAAGAATGAAATCATACTTTACCCATAAAACATAAGCACATTAACATACCTCATAAAATCATGAATAAATAATAGAAATCATAAGACATAAAGTTAACTTGAGGCATTCATAACATTCTTACGTAGGGAGTAACCCTCTTGGTTACGTTTGAAATACCCATCACAGTATATTCCATAAATCTCTTCGGAGAAACCTCAATGTTTAACCCCTTCGCGTTACCCAATGCATTGGAGATCTATATCGGGCTCACCCTCCCTTAGTTTATCACGGAACCACCCATCTTCATAATAATTCCCAAGAACCATAACATAATCTTATCACATAAAACATGCATAAAGGAAACATAACATTTCCACTTTTCAATCACAAGATATCAATACAACACATTGATATAAAAAAATTATTAAAACCATTTTCAATACCAAAATAAAATAAAAGTAAAAAATGGTATTTATTTTTCTTTTAAGAAAAAAGGTATGGCTTGTAGAGGAAGCCGAACTCAAATAATGGTCACGGCGGCGGAGAAGTCGTTGTCGCCGCATACGTACGACAAAAACATTCCCTTTTGTAATTTAGTAAAACACTTTGTATAAAAACGATTTCTTTTGGATAAATGTAAAATTCAAAGGGTTTTATACACCGTATAAAAGAAAGTTGTGTATAAAACATAATATGCCTCAATGAAAGGAGATTGAGACGAAGTCCCATACCTCGGGTCTGACTTGACTCGATCGTTCTTTAAAGTCCTGAATAATAAAATTGAGTTAATTTATTCTTGATTAAGAACATTTTTCAAGTTCATTATTCCTTTTATATCCCTTATTACCATTTCATGAACACTATTTAATTATTTAAGTTAATAACGGTCGTTTTAACGATCATTGGTACTTGAGTCAAAAATATGCTCTTTATAATTACAAGTTGTTCATGTATACATTATATACAGAGTTATAATCATGATGTATATATCATATATATCATATATATCCAGTATATATATGCATTTACAATATTACATAACATTTTGAGGTAAGAAATTAAATGCACCATTCCTAGAGACGGTAAGCCGTACGTACGCATGAACGCTACTTTCATTTCTATGTCATATTAATAGAATTAAAACTAAATGATAGATATGTATATTTTAATTACATAATTATATTCATAATTTATATGTAACATAAATCATATATATCCATTATATATATGTACTTATAATAGTATATTACATTTGGGGATAAGAAATGAGATGCACAGTTCATGGAGACGGTAAGCCGTACATACGCATGAACGCTACTTTCATTTCTATCTCATACTTTAATGGAATTAAAACATAATTATACATAATAGTATTATAATTCCAGTATGTTATCATATATAATATCATTAAATATATCCTTTATACGTACCACATATGGTATTAACGAATCAAATCCCTTTGAGGGGGCGGTAGTCCGCACTTCCTAAAATGAAGATATCGCGTTTACCCATAATGGAAACCATAAAGGTATGCCATAAATGAAAAATACATAATATTAAGGAAATAATAAAACATATTATATATCATATATAAATATAGTGACATCTTAATGGCCACCTTTGAAGTTGTTAGAAGAATATTGAACAATCATCGTTTCGTGAGGCAGAAATTCGCCATCCACAGAAACAGTATGTTCTTTAACCATTAGATGTAGGTGTGTGTAAGTGTAGCTCTAATTATTCTTATAAAAACATCCTAGTATATGGAAGATACTAGTGTTGTTACAAAAAAATTAATAAAAAGAGTTTAGGGGGTTGGAGAAGCAAAATAAAACATAAGAACACAAGAGAAGACACTGCCTTTAAATCGGGTAACTCTTTTTGATTTGAGCTCAAAGGCTTCCTTGGGAATACTTATGCCCAAAGTGAGGATTCTAGGAGTAATAGAGGTATGTGGAGAGACAAAATGGTCAGGTTTTGGCCGAGACAAAGGCTTGAGAGGTGTGGGTAAGGAGGTAGAGGTGGGGGCCTTTTATAAGAGGAGAGGAGGGGCACTTTTGGAAAGTTATAAAAGGTTACTTTATTTTCAAATGGGTTTCGGATTTTAAAGGACCCACATTGATGTATTTTGAGGATAAGGTGATAAGGGTCATAAATACACTCATCCAATAGGTATTTGAGAAGTTTAATTCTTATATTTTACATTATCTTTTCATTTTATTTAAATCGTTTATTAATGAGGTAATTGCTGCATCATCATGATGTCATAAATAATTTAATATATATTATGTCTAAAAATTATAAAACAAATATAATGATGTAGGAAATATTTTTATCTTTCTAATGACTATTTATAGTCCAACAGATCATATATGTAGACAAAACTAAAAATGTTTTACTCATGTGATACATTCTTTGTTATATTTAACTTTCTTTAAAAAATAAAAAGATAAAAAGTCACTTTCACACCAAAGTGATTCCATGGGGTCCCCAAGTTTGGAACAAGGAATCCCAGGTCAGAAATGAGAGAACCAGTATCATTAGGACACATGTTGGTGTCATTTTGTATTATTATGATATTATTTTATTATCCTTAACTACCCTATTACTCATTAATCAAGATAATTAAAGATAATTATCATCGTTACTATTCATAATGTCCAGAAACAAAAGAGTCTTGATTACATAATTTGGAACTTTTAATTCCAAATATTTAATCCATTTTATCAAATTCCAAACACAGAAATTGCAATAATTTATTAAAAATAATTCCCTTTGTCAAAACAAATGGCGGGTTTTTTTGAAACAATATCTATGAAAAGTTTGGCATTAGTTTATGCCCAATTCCAAAGTGAAATTATTCATAATGACCACCATTGGATTAAATGGTAAAAATATATTCATATTACACTTTAAGACCAATTAAAAAGACAATCTATCCATATAATTAAATTAGATGAAAAAGCAGTTTTGATGTAAAATGCAGTATTTTTCACTATTCATTAAAAAATGAACATTGTCAGAAAAATACCAAAAAATTATCCAATGTAAATTTCAATGTCCCAATAATAAAGAATATGTTTATTTTGACAAATAGAGATTATAAAATTGTCAAAAGCTTTATTTAAAAATGGTTTTCCATCAAAAGGTAGTAAAACAATCTTTTAAAAATATTAGTGTATTCCATGCTTAAGATTGGATTTATTCTCATTTTAAGCCTCTAAAACACTATATAATTCATAAATAGAAATAGATAAAAAAATATCTATTATTGATTACATACATGGGATGTTACAGAGTTACCTAAAGAATGACCTTGATCTAGTTTCTATATATCATGATATTTGTTGTTAGAGACACTATCTACTTGGAGAGTAATTTTTGGTATAAATTGTTCACAAAATTTTTAAGTACATATTTACACAACGTGATATCAATCCTAGGAAGATCATGTAGTTTGAGTACCTATAGTATTTTTATTTTGAGCTTGATTACATGCCTGTGAAAGGTAATTTTGTAGCTGATGGTCTGATCTAGAGGACTTTGACTCATGCATTTCAATATTCCATTGGTGAATAGAATCTCATGGACTTGTTCAAAGAGATTTAGATTGAGGTTTAAAAGGATCATGGACATATTATCCTCACAGATTTGAAATTTACCTCTACTCTTATGAAACGAGAAAAAATTAGAAAACTATCTAATTCTAAGGGACTTGTATTAAGTTAAACTATCTCAAATGATTATATATATTCTAGTTATAACGTGGTTGGGGATTATAATTTAGTATTTCATGGGAATGTAAGGCTTCCAGCAAACATCTAAGAGGATTTGATGTAGGAATTCCATTCCTCAATATGGGAAGTTCATACTGATGTCACTAAGACATGTCGGGACTAACGGTGTCAGTATTGGTGGCCTAGTACGAAATGGTGGATTTTCAACTTTATCAATCGATGTTCCACCTATCAGTAGATGAGGGTAGAACACTAGCAATTGAAATAGATTTTACAGTCATTTCCCATTCTCGAGTGGAAATGGGATAATGTTTTGATGGAATTCATGATTGGTTTACCCATATCACCTTATGGAAATGATACAATGTGGGTTTTCATCAATCATTTAATGAATATCACACATTTATTACCAATGAGAGATACCTTCTTAGTAGATTATCTAATGAGGATATACATCAAAGATATCATACACCTTCATGGATCTCCTCATTCTATCATTTTTTTCGATAAAGATGCTCACTTTACATCACAGTTCTAGAAAACTTTATAGAAGGTATTGGGTACTCAGGTGCTTCTGGGCATGACCTACCTCCCTCATACCAATGGATAGATAGAGCATAGGATTCAGGTGTTAGAGGACATGCTTCATGAAAGTGTCCTAAAATTTGGGGGTTACTGTGAGAAACACATTCCCATTCTCGAGTTTTATTATAATAACAACCTTTATGATCAAATTGAGATGGATCTTTATGAATCCTTATATGGTTGGTCTTCTCATTCACCTTTGTGTTGGTGATAGATATCGGAGGCAGTTATTCTTGGACCATGTCTTGTTCATGAGACTACATGGTAGTCTAATTGATCAGAAATTGAATGATTATAGCTCATCCCTAATAGAATTCCTATGAAAACTAACACTGATAACCACTTGAGTTCGAAGTTGGAGGTCGGGTTTTCTTCTGAGTCTCACCTATGTTGGGACATAGACATATTTTGAGGTTGGTTAAGCTCTCAACTAGGTTTTTTCGACCCTCCAAGGTTGTGAAATGGATCAAAAAATGGCTTATCAGATATCACTTCCTCATAGATACTGGTCTATGAAAGACATATTTTATGTTTTTTAGCTTCACAAATATTATTCAGACTCATCTCATGTCATTCATCCTGATGAGGTTGAGTTGAACATAAATGCCTCTTTTGATGAGTATCTAGTTCGTGTTGTAGATCAGAGTTTGAAGAGACAGAGAGGAAGATCAATTCCATTGGTACAGTTTATATGGAATCATGAACAAGTACATGATAAGAACTGAGAATGGGAATCTAATGTACAATATCAGTGGTTATAACTCTTTACTAATGATACATCTTTACCCTCATATGGCCGACTCAGGGAAGAGTTCCTTTAAGTAGGGGATGTTGTAACAACCCATATATTAATGAAGGTATATATCATTTGTTTTTCAATTTTAATCTCTTGTTCAACATTGTAAAGTGTGATCTATGGCCTCATAAAGTTCCCAGGAGTTTCCTGGACTTGTTCAGAGACCGGAGTTCTATAAAATGGGAAAAGACTATAGATCATTCCATTATAAGTAACCATACGGGGTAAACATACAAGGTACCATTTGAGTAACAGGGCCTGAACTGTATGTATGGAACCATGAAACCCAAGGTGAATGATCGTGAGGGCCATATATAGTTTCTAATATAGATCTCTTACTCATTTTGTGCATGATTAGGGAAACTATACACCTTAACCATGAGGGGTCTTTCTTTGGGCAACAGTTTTAGCACAATTTGGCCAAAACGTGTGGCCAAAATGTGTGCCCCCTATTTTGAGGGTGAAATAAAAAAAATCCATTCATTAGACATTAAATATAATTTTTTAGTTCTACTCTTCATCTTGAGTGGGTGATTGTTACTCATCCTCACATTGGATCTCCTCCTCCCTATTATAGGTTTTTGAATAACTCCTACTTTTGAGATCCAAATCAAGTATTTTCAAAACCATAGTATTTGTCTTAGTAAGATATCCATTAATCTTTCTTCTTATTTTAGTTTATCTTAGGATCAATTTCAATATTTAGGTGCAATCTATTTTCCCCAATTTTCATGGAGTTGGTCCATTTCTTCGATTTCTCCCAATCTACTCTAAATCTGAGGCCACCATCGAATGAGGAGTCATCAATGACCCTAAGGTAGTTTTTCTCATCGTTTTACCCAAATTTTATGGTGTTTTATAGCTACATCATTGAGATGCACTACGGTATTTTCCATGCATTGCCTTAAAAATTATTTCTTCATTATAAATTGATATATGTACCTTATTATACTCCTGAGGATCATTTTTTATTAATTAGAGGATTTAAACCTCAATCATGGACACCCCTTAGGTGTTCCAGCTTGAAATTAACCTTTGTAATTATATGATTAAAATACTAGATCACCTTATATGGATTCATCTTGGATTAAAAATGGATTTTCCATTGTTATATAAATGTTTATATAACCCAAGAACCCCCTAAGTTCTTAGCTTAACTTATAAAATGGAATTTCCCTTGTAGATAGTTGCCTAATTGTGAAAGAACCCCCCTAAGTGCCTCTTGAACCATGAAATTAAATTTCCATTCCTTTCTTAATTTAAATGTCTTCATTATATTTCACCACTTATCTTCAAGATTGTTTTCTATTATTTAATAAATTAAGTATAATATGGTGGAAATTCCATGACTCATCTTCAATAATAATGAACTTGATAAATGGATTATTATTCCTTTCTTATATTTGGGATTTATGAATATGCTTCATGAGAGATTAGGCCTCATGGATATTATTATAAATATTATTATTCCTTTTAAATGGATATGGAACAAATTTTAAGGGAATTATTGAGCACGAAGATGCACTCTCCCTTACATCGAGTGTTGATTGTGATGTCTCACCCCATTGAAACTATTTTAATGGTGGGCATGATGCACCATGTCCCTTATTCTGATTTTCAACATGAATAATCACCCACCATCTTGAGTTTTGAGAAATAATTCTCTCATTAATAATGATATTTATGGATTCTACCATTTTCTTGATCTTATAGGGTTGTTTTGAATGGTTATGGATGACTGAGTTATGCCCTGGTCTAGCCAACACCTAGTATTCTATGTATATGGATTATTATGTCCGCACATACTTAGTCCATATATGTGGAAATAATATATTACTATTATATATATATATATATATATATATTATTACTATATATATAGTCACTGGTCAGACACTCATTCCGACCATGATTCAAAGCAGGTAAAGCTGTCATGTTTCCTTGAAGAAACTAACAATCTAAATTATTTATTCAGCATTGTATCTTATTCATCTTATAGTTTCTCACTATTTTTGTTATATACACCACTTTGATTACTTATAGGCATCATTGGTGGTGGATTACTTGGATTTTATCTGGAACCCTACTCAGTCCCATTTGGTACTCGGGTAGATTAATTGTCTACTTGTATGGATAAGGGAAAGTGATTGGATATATATAATTGATATTATTTTCTTATAGATGGAGAATAGGAGAAGAGGAATGAGAATATGCTCGATATTCTAGTGGGATAACCTTTTTTATTGTTTTTATTTTTTATGGCATGTTGTATATGCATATCCCCTATTCCCCTTTGGTATATCAGCATGTCATGCATTCATTTATATAAAACTTCCTAATGGACTTTATTGTTTTTCTTCAGTGGCTTGATTATTTATTATTTCGCTTCTTAATTATTATATCAGTTGTATATTATCCCACAACGGTGGGTTATTGGTCTAGTAATTTAGTGTATGTTTATATTTTCTTCCTATATTTTCTACTTATTGTTGGTATCCCTATGCCACAATGATATAAGGGTTTGTCTCCCCACATTACCTCCTTTAAAAACTCACATCTAGTCAGAAGCCTTAGCATACAAGGAGGTGAACTTGAGGCCATGTGACCCACTGGATCAGGGCCTAAGCTAAGTGGATGATGGGTTGGGACATTACATAATGGATGGAAAAAGAAAGGAGGAGAATCTATCCAAGGGTATTTGGAAGAAGTAAAGGTTTTATCAAATTTTTTATAAGAAATTATTTTTGTATTTGATTACTTATCTTGTTTCCAACACTGATAATTTACTCACATTGGCTTAGAGATTAATATAATGAAATTTTATAAGATTTAGAATATTGGTAACATTGAATTATTTATGATCTTAGTTTGAACTAAATTAAGATATCCTTTTCAATTTTATTTCAAAATGGGGAGAATAATTTATGATATGATTAAGATAAATATATGTGAAGAGAAATATAGGGATATTTTCAAAAGTAGGGGTTATTTTTAGAGAATTAAAACCTAAAGGATGAAAAATAAAGGAAATAATAACTTTATAGGTAGCCTAAGTATAAAAGTTAGTATGAGTTCATGATAGATGGCGGTTATGGTTGATATTATGATAATGGTTGACAAAAAATCTAAAATAATAGATTGGTGCACCCACAAGTTGTTTTTGCTATATTTTTTTCAAGGTGTCTTATTGGGATTTTTCTTTATATTGAAAGACTCATGAAGTTAATTGAAGCTTGTGGAAGAAGGGTGGAGAGGTAATATATTTTATTTTGGAAATTATACAGGTCTCTCCACAAAAATATGTGCCATGTTGCAAATTCAATTAAGATCAATAAAAAATATAACATCATAAGGATGGTACACATCACAATAAGAAATGTGACACTATGAAATAAATTTTGGAAGATTTATACACACCATGACATAGTAAGTCACATCATGAAGGATATCTAATTGGATTTTTGTAGTTCTATTTATTTTAGTGTTGCATCGTGACATGGATGGTTCTTTATGAAGATGATTCGATTAGATTCAAAGACTCTAGGGCTGAAGTGCCCATATATTAGATGGTATTTCACATTAAACAAGGTGAATTCTATGTGTCATGAAATATTTTTTTAATAATAATATGGGGATATTTATATTAAAAATTTTGGTTCACACACCACAAAAGGCTTAGGTCACACCATGACCTATCTGTGAGTTGAGGGAAGTTAAAAAGAAACTGACCCATCACACCATGATTCTGAAGGTTTAACTGTATCTATATTTTTCAATTTAATTTGAAAAAGGTGATAATTTGGAAGTATTATATAGGTTTAGTAATAGTTTAAACAAATAATAACATCCCTTTTAAATTTCAAGGGTGAAGATCAACTTGGAATCAATATAAGGGATGGATATGGATAGAAAGTCAGTTGAATTTTGAATTTAAAATTTGAAATTCAAACATTATATAGATGATGACACCATAAAACGTGTCCCCAAAATTTTCCAGATTCTTCCATACATGATCCAAGATCGTAGCTCATTTTGTAAAATTCGATTTGGTAGGTCGTAGGGCCCGAACGGAGTTACGGATTATGAGTTATAGACATTTGAAGGTGGGATGGAAAACTAGTTCGCGAATCCCCCTCCGCAATCGTGGAGCGCCGCCGTGAAGAAAGGAGGCGGGATGCTCCGTGAACCCCCTTTTATGTTCGCAAACCCGCCACGAAGCAAGTAGGTGAGACGACTCCATGAATCCCTTTGACGTTCTTGACCCCCCGTGAAGCAAGGAGGCAGTAATGTTCTGCGACCGCATTTGACATTCACGATCCACCGTGGAGCAAGCTCCGTCTTATCGTCGAACGATCATTGTTCTGTGGCGCCTCTCCCCTATAAATACCCAGCTCACCCCTCCTTCGACAGAAGGACACTTCACCCCATGGGCAGCCGATCTCCCGGTTCATGGAGCTCCGCTTTCCTTAGCGAAGCGGCTCCATGAGCCCATGCTCTGCGAGCAGCTTCCTTCACGTTGCGGCTTCGTGAGTCCATGCTCCGTGGGTAGCGTCCTTCATGATGTTGATCCGTGAGTCTATGCTCCACAAGTCCATGCTCCTCAAGCACCCATTTTTTCACGAGATCCCCTTTCTCTGCGAGAGCCCTTTACTCCGTGAAGCGGCTCCACAGGACCCTATGCTCCACGAGCCCCTTTGCTTCGTGAAGCTACTTCATGAAGACATATCCTTTGCAAGGATCCTACCTTCACGCCCACCAATCTATATTGCGGGGGTTGTGCCCCCGCACCCCTGCTCGAGGTCAGTGCTGGGCTGCGGTCCCGGCCATCCAGGTCGGGACTTCAGCATTTTCCATTGTACCCTTATGTGCACCCACCTTCCTCATGTGGAATACCATAATTTGAGATACTCCTTCGCACACCTTGAAACCCCTTGAGTCGACATATTCCTCTGGGTTTGTTTCTCATGTCGCGAGTTGATATTCTTCTCATCAATTCCCCAAGTAACTTGAGTCGAACCATTCCTCAAGCAACTCATCCAAACCCTATCACATGGCTCCCATTCCAAGTTGAACCAGAAAAGGCCTCCCTTGTTTAAGTCCCAACACTATCCATTGTTAGGCACCTTATGCCTAAATAGTCATCTCTACATGACTATAAACTGTATTATTCCCTATGTTCCAAATATAGTATTCCTCTTTCTCCAAACAAGAGATGCCTTATGCTCTAAGCATGAGATGCCGACAGTCCTCTCTACGCGACTATAAACTGTAGTTCTCCCTGTGTTCCAAACATAGGATGCCTCTTGCTCAATATAAGAGATGCCTTATGCTACAAGAAAGAGATTCCAATAGTCCTCTCTATATGACTATAAATTGTAGTATTCCCTATGTTCCAAAAATAGGATGCCTCTTGCTCTAAACAAGAGATTCCTTGTACACCAAGAATGAGATACCAACAGTCTTATCTACAATACTATAAACTGTAGTGCACCCTATCTTCCCAACTTAGGATTCCTCTTGCTCCAAAAAATAGATGCCTTGTGCCCTAAACATGATATTCCAATAGTCCTATCTACATGACTATAAAAGGTAGTACACCCTATGCGCCAAACATAGGACGCCTCTTGCTCCAGAAAATAGATGCCTTATCCTCCAAGAATAAGATGCCTAATTCCATGATTAGAGTGGCTTAATTCCAAGAGAGTAGGAATCCGTTAAAACATTCCATCACTCCACCTCATGCTTTATATGTCTTCCATTCAGATCTTCATCCACTTCCATGTCTGAAGGGACCTGCTAATGGACCAGTCCCATGCTGCATCGGCTTACTTATCATCCTGGTCCAATGCCCCGTAAGACTTTGGACAACAATTTGAGTCAGGTCCTATGTTACAAACATAGTCAGAAGTTGACCCTCATTTGTTTGTCCCCATTTCAGGCTAACGTGATATGTATGCTATGTTTCGAACATGGTCAAAAGTTATCTTCCACCACCATGCCACCCTCATTGTGTTCTGAATGTCGAGCATGTGATTCACACTTTTCATCTCCCTTTGTTCAGATTGATTCCAACACCCCTTGGCATTATCCCTCTTGTACACTAACACATAGGCAAAGGCCTCAACCCACATGTGGGTTGGGATGCCCTCATGGCTAGACATGAGGAAGACATTATGGGAAGTTTCCTTGAATAAGCCCCATGCACCATTTCTGCTCCATAGAGGCACCCAGGTATCTTCCTCACGTATGCCCCATGCACTATTGCTGCTCCATAGTGGCACTCGGGCAGCTTCCTCGCGTAAGCCCCATTCACCATTACCGCTCCATAGCGGCACCCGAGCAACTTCCTCGAATAAACCCCATTCATCATTGCTGCTCCATAGCGGCACCCGGGCAGCTTCCTCGCATAATCCCCATCCACCATTGCCGCTCCATAGTAGCACCTCGGCAGTATCTTTGTGTAAGACCCATCCACCATTGTCGCTCCATAGCAGCACCTGGGCAGCTTCTTTGTGTAAGCCCCATCCACCATTTTCGCTCCATAGTAGCACCCGAGAAGCTTCCTCGCATAAGCCCCATTCACCATAGCCGCTCCATAGTGGCACCCGGGAAGATTCCTCACATAATCCACATTCACCATTTCCGCTCCATAGCGGCACCTGGGTAGCATCCTTGCGTAAGCCCCATTTAGCATTGTTGCTCCATAGCGGCACCCGGACAGCATCCTTTCGTAATCCCCATTCAGCATTGATGCTCTATAGCGGCACCCAGGAATAATCCTTACGTAATCCCCATCCACCATTGTCACTCCATAGAGGCACCCGGACAGCTTCCTTGAGTAAGCCCCATCCAACATTGTCACTCTATAGAAGCACCTGGGCAACATCCTTGCGTAATCCCCATTTAGAATTGTTGATCCATAGCTGCACTCTGGAAACATCCTTGCATAATCCCCATCCACAATTGCCGCTCCATAGCGGCACCCGGGAAGCTTCCTTACGTAAGCTCCATCCACCATTTCTTCCCCAGAGAGGCACCTGGGTAGCATCCTCACATAAGCCTCATACACCATTTCCACTCCACAGTGACACCCGGGCAGCTTCCTCATGTAAGCCCCATCCACCATTGCCGCTCTACAGCGGCACCCGACATCAACCTTTTGTAAGCCCCATTTACCATTTTCGCTCCATAGCGGCACCCAGGAAGCTTCCTTGTGTAAGCCCCATCCACCATTGCCACTCCACAGTGGCACTCATGCCTCCATACTAGAGTAATTCCCAACCTCTTCGGGCTGCTAACCATGCATAAGCCCATGTTTCCTCTTTGGGTTGCGATCACGTGTAAGCCCCACTCCACTTCCCACAGACACACCTTTCGCGATGTGATCGTCAGGTCTCTGTAATCTCTTGTTTCTCACACCGAGCATGAATCGTGTGTGATTAGAGTGAGAACCGACCATGAAATCTTCCTTGGGCCTCCCTAGAGCCTAAGCCCCAAATTCCATCCCATAACCTGAACTATGTGGTCTTTGATCCTTTCCAAGGCAGGGTACGTAGGAAGCCTCCATGAGGTTCAAGCCTAACACCCAGTCGTTCCAACCCCATTCACGTCGGTTCACCACATTCATTTTTAACTACATGGTCTTTGACCATTTCCAAGGAAGCGTACGTAGAAAGCCTCCACGAGGTTCAAGCCCAACACCTGGTCGTTCTGACCCCCTTCATGTTAGTTCACCACAACAACATGAACTACGTGGTATTTGATCCTTTCCAAGGCAAGGTGTGTAGGAAGTCTCCACGAGGTTCAATCCCAACAACCATCGGACCCCAAGTCCACCTTCACATCGGTTCCCACCACCTAAACTACATGGTCTTTGATCCTTGCCAAGGAAGGGTACGTAGGAAGCCCCTACAAGGTTCAATCCAAACACCCAGTCGTTCTGACCCCCTTTATTTTGGTTCCCACCCACCTGAACTACATGAACTTTGATCCTTGCTAATGTATGGTACATAAGAAGCCTCCACAAGGTTCAAGGCTAACAACAATTGGACCCCAGGTCTACCTTCACATCAGTTCCCACCCACCTAAACTACGAGGTCTTTGATCCTTGCTATGTTTGGGTACATAGGAAGCCTCCCTGAGGCTCAATCCCACCACCCATTGGTCACTCCGAACCCCTCCACATCAGTTCACCAATACCTTGGGCAGCCTAGAGCGTAATCCCCACACCCATTCCGAACTATGAGGACTTTGATCCTTTCCAAGGCAAGGTACATAGGAGGCCTCCCTAAGGCTCAATCCCATCACCCATTGGTCACTCAAACCCCCTTCACGTCAGCACCCATTCCTTATGAACTACATGTACTTTGATTTCCTGCCACAGGGATACATAGGAAGCCTCCCTGAGGTTTAATCCCATCACCCATGTCTCATCCTGATATCTCCCTCGAGCCTATGTGTTTCGGGAAGGTCATGACCCAACCTAGAGGTTCTATTTCCTCCAGATCCAATACATTCATCCATTCTCATGGGTCGCCTCCTCAGGTGTCCCATCATCCCATAGAACTATGCAGACATTGATTCCCTTCCACGGGGATACGTAGGAAGTCTCTTCGAGGCTCATGACCAACACTGACGTCACATTCACGATGGTCCCATATCATCCCCCCTCCAATCCATTAAATTCTCCATCATCCATCCTGAATGGCCCTAAGGCCTTCATTTATATTTATTTTTGATAACCCCCCTTTCAATGGATGAGGGTGAACCCTTACAAGGCCCGTACTCAATCATGCATTTTGATTCTCACCCAAGCCACCACATCCCGGTAGGATCATTCCATCCACCTCTTCGTTGCTCCTAGCAGTACTTGGGCCACAATTCATGCATAGGCCCCAGCATGTCTCCGAGTATTATCCTTTTTGTACATCCTAATTCATCACCCCTTACAACTACATTGTATTTGATCCCTTTCGTCTGCACAGGGTATGTAGGAAACCTCTAGGAGGTTCAATCCCAGTCAATGGTAAACCTTGATGTCCTCAATTATGTGGTGAAATCTCCCTGATCCACCCTTAGTGGTGTTCATATCAGCCATTACGGTGTGACATCTCCCCTCCATGGAACACACCACCTAGGATCCATCCTCATTGGGTGTTCTGATCAATCCATCTTTCATGTGTTCCATCCTTGGGATGTACCAATCCGATCCATTTCTATGGGACATACTGATCACTCTCATTCCATCTCCGCCAGACATTAAACTCACGGCATACCTCATGTTAAACATGAGATGCCTAAGGAAAACCTTGAAAGACACGCCTTTGGCGTAACCATCTCTGGTAGACATTAAACTTGCGTCATACCCTATGTTAAACATGGGAAGATGAGGAAAACCTCAGATACATGCCTGTGGAATATGATTCCCCACATTCGACGTGGGATGTATCAGGTTCTGCACCCTGGAGATGCCCTCTTATGACGAAGAATACAGGTTCCCCAATGTCCACGCATCCAGAGATGCCCTGAAAAGCCTGATGTTTTCATCTACTCTGACCAAAGGTTGCTACCAATTCAAGACCCCATGGAATATCCTTATGGAAGTAGTGTAATTAACCAGCATCCACAAATGTAGGGAACCGGGAACGAGATTCATAAACCATGACTTAATCTGTAAGGGAGACCCGGACTAGGTAACGAGTTCCATGGAGTAATCCACGGAAGGAAGAACCGACATCCCATCATCTCATTTCAATCAAGGATAAAATGTCCCTGAACAAGGAACGGATGTTGCCCGCCTTTTAAAAGTGGGAATGTGGGGAAACAGCTGCGCATCCTCCATAGACAGATGCGCTCGCCCTGGAGAAAGCGTCGGAAACAATAGGTATAAAAAAATTGATGTTCATAAGAAGGAATATCAAACATAGAGAAGATAAGGATAAATCCATTAGATCTAGAATCATAGTATCAATGGTAAATAATTTTCAATATCTAAAATTCCAAATTGAATGGTGATTAGATAGATTTTCACTGAATATTAGTCATGAAATAAGAATCTACTATGAAAATCATTGAATATATATAATTTGAAGAGAATATCATCAAATATAATACCCTTGTTATTTGGTGATGATTTTTTTATTGAAATATTGAAATTTTGACTTATGGGTTGATTAAATCTGTATACCCCTTTTGAAATAAATATGTTGAAGAGTGGAAGTCATTGTGGAACTTAGATGAGCAATGATAAATTCCTAATGTTGTAATATCATACTAGTTAATTATTGATTTATTGACTTTTCAACACAACATTGATATGTTCTCATTAGATGTATCCAATTTTAGGTGAACTATGTAAAATTATGTGTCTATTATCTTTATTATTTTTTCATTCTGATTATACCAATAAAAAAAGTTTATGTTTTTTTCTAATATGAACACATTATCTGATTTGGTTTCAAAAATAAATAAATTTTATTAAACCGTAACTCACCCTCCCCCCCCCCCCACACCCACACACCATTGGTATTTAGAGGGACCTTAGGATACAACACCATATCTATTGTTGGGATAGGTAAATCAGTTTCCATTTCTCAAATCAATCCATGGTAATCTATCTGTTAGAGGTTGACTATGAACTCCCTATAGAAGTTACCTAAAATATAAGGGTATTATTACCAAATAATAAAGGTTATATAGTTCAAATAGTTGGGTAAAATCCAATATTAAAAATATGAATATTTTTTAGGAATATTTTAATTTAATTTCAAAAGATTTTTCTAGTCTTTCCTTAGATCATGAGGTTGAGTATTCAATGTAACTCATACCCAATGTTATTCCTATATCAAATTATTTTCATCTAATAGCCCCAATTGAATTAAAATAATTGAAGAAGTAACTCAAAGAGAATTTGGATAAGGGTTTTTCACACCCAAGTATTTCACCATAGGGTGCACCAGTCTTTTTTACTAAGAATAAAAATGGATCAATGTGTCTCTGTAATTATTATCATCAAATTGATAGGATCATGATCAAGAAAAGGTATCTTATGACCTATATTAATGACCTATTTTATCAAATATGATGTAATAAATACTTCTCATAGATTTAACATCGATCTGGATATCATCAATTAAGGGTAAAAAGGGAGGATATATCCAACACTTCCTTTCATATAGAATATAGACACTATGAATTCATAGTGATTCCATTTAGACTTTAATATTCCTCCTCTATATTCATTGATATTATGAATAAAGTATTTATATATTTCCATGAACAATTTTTTTAGTCTTTAGAGATGATATTCTCATATATTCAAGGGTAAGGAATAACATAAAGATCATTTAAGGGTTGTGTTGAAGTCCCTGATAAAGGATAAAATGCATGCCAAATTTTTGCAAGTGTGAATTATGGATATAGAAAGTGTCATTCATGGGTGATGTAATCATAAGTGAGGGTATATCTATGGATCATTCAAAGATGGTGGTGATTAAGTAATTCCTTATACTAATCACTATAATAGAGATTCATAGTTTTATTGGATTAGAAGAATATAATATTTTCTTTGTGAGAAATTTCTCATGGATATCAAATACACTAACCAAGTTTACTTAGAATGGAGTCAAGTTCCTCCAGATAGATGAATGTAAATAAATTTTTAAAAAAATTAAGATAATTTGGTCCAATTCACCTATACTCAATCTAACCTACAGTTGATATGGGTTTTTGATGTACATAAATTAATCAAAGAAGGGATTGGGATATGTAATCATTAAAATGACATGGTAGAAGCATTCATTTCACATAGATTATAGATTCTTGAGTTTAATTACCTTATGCATGATTTAAAGATAGTAACAGTAATATTTTCAATAATATATAGAGGCATTATATTTATGGTGATGAGTGTGATATATATACTAACCAAAAGATCTTAAATTATATATTCACATATAAGGATTTGAACATGTGCCAAAGGATATGGTTATAGTTGATCATGGACTATGATAACTCATCATATTACCACGCTGGGAAGGTGAACAAGGTGGTTGATGATTTGAGTAGTAATAATCTACCTACCATATCTATAATAATGAGTGAAAGAGACCTAGTACTCAAAGATCTGAAAATAATGAACCTTGAAATCCTAAAGTAAGGTAATGAATCCTATATTAACCAATTCTTTTCCTAATAATCCTTCCACGTGAAGTTAAAGGAAATAAAAAAGGAGGATTTGAAGATATAAGAAAAGGTAATAAATATTCATGATGTCAACAAGTATAAGGACTGGATTATATTCATTGAGAAAATAAATATGTTTTCCTTTAACACTTGATCAGTTTAGAGGTATTCATGACTATCAAAATTTCATGTATAAACCTACACTATCAAAATAGTAAAGATGAGAACCCAATGGAAAAATAATGACTGTTTTAAAGTCTTATTTATCAAAATATACTAAAAATAAGGAATGAATTTTTAAATTTGAAGGTGTGTGAAATGATGGTGTGGAAGGGTTAAATTTGAGTGGAATTGAGTAAAGAGTGTTATAAGGGTGTTATTGAGTAGGTAAAATGTGAGAACTATGTTAAGATAAAACCCAATTGAAGAATATTGATAAAAAATAATGGTATTGAAAAAGGGTTTAATAGAATTTTTCTACTAGGAGTAGCATTCAGAAAATAAACTAACATGAATTATTGAATTCCCATTCAGCTAGTCCCAAATCTAAATATTTAAATTTATTATCGTGTATAAAATATTTTGAATTAGGTTTGAAATTATTTTTTTATTCATTAAATCCTTAAAAAATAAATATTTAATCAAAATAAAAAAATACAAGAATAATAGATTTCAAAATCAAAGGAAGAAAGCAAGAGTACGAATGAATCATTAAAAAAATAGTTTCCCCTTGATAAATTCTAATCAGAGCATATGTTTGAAGGTGAAAAATGATAGAATAAGAAAATAAAATTTTAAATATAGTAAAATAAGAATTAGTAAGAAGATATTATTCTCTATTAAGATAAAATTAAATTATCTACATCCACCACCCCATTTCTCTCTCCTTGAAGCTCAGACTCATGCTTCCCGGATGCTCCTATCCCTAGGTTTTATGATTCAATCCCATTCTTTATTATCCATACTTCCACTGTTAGTTCCTTCCTTAAATTTAGTCTCATTAATTCTTGTAAATGAAATCTCATTTCGAATAAGAAGGATATATCATTGTAATTAATCATATTATTGTCTTCAAGCTCACATCTCTCATATATATATGGAACCATTCACTATTTATTACCATCTTCGGGTGAATCAAGCTAAATTCCTAATGAAAATCTCATAACCCCATGTGAATTCTTTCTTCAGCTTCATGTCTTAAGTACTTGGATGCATTTTCATACATGATTTATTCTTCAACATCCTCCCTTTAGAACCTCAAGTGGATTCCCCAATACACCTCTTTGAGATTGAGATCCACAATTATTTTATTTATAGTTATGAAGTTATGTTTCCATGTTTATTTTAGCATGAATTTTTCCTTCAATGATTTTTAAAAACCTAAAAAATTGGAAGCCTAATAAATTTTATGATTCATTCCTAATAAGAAATTATATTATGTATTTATTCTGAGTTAGTATACTCCTAAAAGGTTAATAAAGGAAATTATCTTATGTTTTTCTTCATAGGAGAAAAATTATCTTTCGTATTACTTTTACTTTGGAGTAAAATTTTACATAATGACCTTCACACAATTTGGTAAAGAAAATATATTATATATTTTCAAACTTAAAGAAAATTATATTATATATTTCTTATAATATTATGTATACACTTTTATTTTAAAAAATATATAATAAGTATGATATTCTTTCTCCTAGAAAAAAGTTATACATATGATATACTGTAGTAAAAAAAATATTATTTATCAACTTCACATGGTAAAATTATCATAAATTTTAACTCCTTTCTAAAAAAATGTAATAAAATAACCTATTTTAATTTTTCAAATTCTAAAAACATTTTTATGATATTCATCTAAAAATTTCAACATATTGGCTACAATGGGGGAAAATGTCATAAATATCACCATGATTTATTGATTTTCCAACTTTATTAGATCAAATATTATGTATCACATTTCTTCAACATAAATCAACAGATCATACATTTCAGATTTATAAAAATACAGTATATTATACACTTAAAATCCCAGAAAAAAAATCAAAATTTTGTGAAAATTTATCAATTCTGAATGAATTATGTAGCTTAAAAAATAATGCATTAAGATATCAAAATAAGAATTAAGTTTTGTTCTATCGAATCATATTAAAAATTTAGACATGGAACATTGAACAAATCAATTCTAAAAATTGAAACCCTTTTATAAACACCTTTAAAATATAATTTCTATTAATATATCACTAAAATCAATAAAACTTTTAGATCTTTAAATAAAATAAATATTAAAAAAAATAAATTTTGAATCTAAAAATACACATTTTCATAATAAAAATAAAATAACTAAATTTTTCATCCAAATTGATCCAATGTCAATTATTTTTTTATCACATTTTTCAAACAAATTCATAAAAAAATTCATCAAAAATATGAGACAAACATGTATGAAAATAAATACACATCAAATTTACCCAAACATAAAGCACTTATTTCCCTCAAGTGATTTATTAATCACATTCAGTGAAAAATAATTAGGCTAATATATTAGATAATTTTAATGTCAAACAAGAAGTGATTTTCAACAGTTTTCCCACATGAACTCTCTTAATTAAGTATGTATAATTGATCTTTCAAAAAAAAGGTTATGGAAAAAATGTATTTTTCAGTTTTTATAAAGTTGACATATTTTAAAAATGTTGAAAAGATAATAACCAACTTCATTTTTCATTCAAAAATCATGAAAATAATATTTCATTATCTTTAGTGAACAAATAAACATAATTTGAAAATTTATTATAATTAAAAACAATTACATGGTTGAGTGATTTAAATAATTAACATGAAAACATAATTAATTGAATCCATTTGTTTTAAATTAAAAATATTAAATAGTTTTAAGAGTTTACTTTCAGTCTATTTGAATGAAAAACTTATCAATTTAAATACAATCATTAAATTCAAATTTAACTAAAATTGAAAAAATTAATCCCAAAATTTAAACTAAAAATGTTTTTTAGATAAATGAAAAGATGTTACCCAATTGAATTAATGGATAAATTTTCAAATTAGAAAAGCAATATCCAAATTCCATAAAAAATGTGAACCACTAAATATGAAAATTAAGGCTCAAAATAGGAAATTTTTTAAAAAAAGATTTGGGTAGTTCTAAACTATAATTCAATAAATATATTTTTACCCAAATAAATACCCCTAACACAACTTAACACCCAATATTTTCCCTAATGTTGAACTCTAGGGTGGTAAAATAATTAAAATAGTTTCAATTTAAAATATTTTTACAAATCAGTATTTTAAAAACATATACCAGGGTCAAAAAAATCTCAAAAAAAACATGTCTACCATAAATTTTAGCACTAAAATAACCAAAAGTTGAATGTTCATGATATTCCTTTTTATAAAGATGCCTGAAATTTTATGGAGTCCTTGAAAAAAAATCCTGATTAAAAATGTTTCTAATATGAAATATCATTTTTAACCCAAAGAAACTTTCAGGTTGCCAAAATAGTATTTCAATTCTAATATAAAATGATTTCCAATATAGAATATTGAAATAAGAAAATCACCCAGTTATTTTATCCTGGATTGATCATGCATTCAAATTCAAATAGTTAAGATAATTCCCATGAAACACACACTTAACTTCTAACAATGAACATATTTGTTTAAAACTCACATAAATATTTAAAATCAAATTTTAGGAAGCATGAAATTTTTAAACCATTATTTAATATTAAAAAATGAAGAAATCAGAAATAGAACTGCCTATAAATTTGGTTGTTACTCAGTCAGTCTCTTTTAAGACTCTTAAATACATATTTTTTCATTATTTAATCTCATAAAAGAGTAAAAAATATATCATTATACATAACCATTAATGATAAAAAAAACATGATAACAAGTAAAAAATGTAAAGGATATGTAAATAAATCTCCAATTCATTTATTAAAGAACTAGGGAAACAATAGACCAGGATTATTTTATTTCATCTCAGGGAAGAAATGAGGAGGGTGTTGCACAAAAAAATGGTAAGGATTATATATTTCAAATAAAAAAAATATTGTGTATCATGGGTGTAAACTTGTGGTTATGCCGTGTGGTGGTATTTCAGGAGGTCTCAGTTTCAAGCCACCTCACATACGAATAGATAAGGTTTTTTGTTTATTTTCCCCTCCCTAACCGATGTAAAAAATAAAGGGGATTCGTTAAACCATGGGTTATCTCTAATTTAGTATTATGTTTATACTCTTCAAGAAGACTTCCCTACAGAACATTCCATAATTACTAGTTGAATGTGGTTTCGAATACATAAACCACCACATGTTAACAGAACTTTTATTTTTATTTGGATAATAGATTTTATGGGAACCAAGACCTCAAATAAAACACTAAATACCCATTAAAGCTGAAAATATTATTTTTAATCATCTATTTATAGTTGGTAAAACCCAAAAAAAATCTCATATAAATTTATAGGAATCCTCACAAAATTCAACCACCTTAGTGGCTTCTAAACTTTCCAACACTGTTGTAAGAGAAGATACTCCCTAAAGATCTCCAACAATCCTTTAAGATCATCAACTAAAAAATATCTTTATAAAAATTCATAGTAGTTTCCATATAAATTCTATCTATTTATATAATTAATTCAAAATTAGTAAATTTCAAGATTTATTAAAGGAACTATAATGCACTTGGTGTTTTTAGTGGTGTGGAACGATCCTCAAAGTTCTCCCCATCATTTGAAACAATGTTGACAACAGATAATATTTTGAAAAAATAATTATGAATAGGTTTTTCAATAATGCTTTAGGATGTTTTTGAAACATTGTTAATAAAAAATAAATCCTCTTCCATATTATATTAAGTTCCTAATATAAATTCATCACCCAAAATAATTGATCAATACATTGAATAATACAGAATAACTGATTTATGTTCATATTGAAAATATTAAAATTCAGGTTTTATTAAATTATGATATTCAATGTATTCTTTATGTTGGTGTTATAATTTAGTTCTACTAGAGAATAATTTTAGTTGGGTTATAAAAGAATAATATTAATTAGACTCTATATTATAGATATTTACTCTAAGTTTATAAACACTTATTTCTATTTAATTGAAAAATGATTCAAAGAACTCATTAGTGGAAGGATAAGAAAGTGAGTGTTCAAAAATTGATCTTTTTTCAAATAAAACATCCTCATAATTTTCAACAAGAACTAGTGGAAAAATCATCGGTTTCATACTTATAAAATAACGAAGATCACAATAAAGTTTAGTTTCAAAATTATCAATATTAAATTTTTTCTAATTTTCACTTTTATCTTGAAATTCCATAACATCCAAATCTTTTTCATTACTATTCATTTCAAATAATACATGTTAAAGGTTTTTTTAAATTTAAATTCTCATATTCATGTTTTTCCTTAGCCCAAGCCACCATACTATAAAAATATGATATTTTTCCGGTTTAGGTAGTAATTTAATAATGGTTATTCCTCTTATTATCCCTCTAAAACCTCTTGAATGAATTTATATAATGTGTGTTTTAAAAAGTAATTATCATATTATTACCCATGAACTTGATAATATTCTTCACTTTCTACACCAAATTCATACTCGATGTCCTCCATTTATTTTTCTTCATTACTAATTTAAAATTTTTATTGTTATTTTAATTTTTCTTACAAATCCTAAACCATATTTTCCAAATCTTTAAATTGATGTTAATGGTAATAGGAATGTTCTTATAAACATTTAAATTAACATTTATAGTTTTGGTTAATTTTATCATTCATTCCCATTACTAATTATTTGAAAATTAATTAATATTTTGGATTATTCTCAATTTATTTATTTAAATTGATTAGGATTCCATGGATAGAAATGGGCACACTACTAAGAAGTAATCCCATAATTTCCACAACATATATAATAATTCTAATATTTTTTATTCCAAACCCTTATATGATTCATTATTATACCATAGATAAAAAACTCAATCATAATAGCTTAAATAAATCAAAATAGTAACTAAAGTAATGATTAAAAGCATCGAATTACACTAAAATTATTATATTTTGAACCTTTACTCATAATAAGCTTAGAAGAAGTGAAAAAATAGTTAAGAGTCATGGTTTTTATGTGTTTTTCTTAATTATTTTATCTATTTTTAAACCCTAAGACACCAAACATTAAAACATCCTTGGAAAAAATTACAAATTTTAATCAGGTTAGAGGTTATAACAATCATAAAAATTTCATTTTTAAATCTATACCAGTAAAATAGTTAATTTTTAAACACAAGGTAAGAAGGGTGAGTGTTTTATGGGATTATTTTTCACTAGATTTTAAAAATAGGGAAATAATTTTCGAAGTAGAAGGGGGTGTGTGAAATGATCATGTGCAAAGGATAAATGTGAGTGGGAGTAAGTAAATAATGTTATAAGGAAATTATTGAGTAAGAGATATGTGAGAAAGATATCTTGGGAAAACCCAATTTAATAATCTTGATGAGAGAATAGTGATCTTGAAAAAAGGATTAACAATATTTACAAACTTGGGGATTCTTTAATATAATAAAATATCATTTATATATTAAGGATCATTAATCCAGTACCAACTCTCAATATTTGATTTATTATAGTGGTTAAAATAGTTTAAATCAGTATTGAAATTGGTTTTCATCTATTAATACCACAATAAAAATAAATATCAACTAAAAATAAATAAATCCAATAAAATATATTATAGTATCAAATGAATAAAAAATAACATGGATAAATTATCAAACTAAACAATAGATTTAACTTAATTAAATTTAATCATGATGCATGTTTATTTGAGAAAAAAGATAGAATGAGAAAATAAATTTAGAAATATAGTAGTAAAATAATTAGAAATAATATATTATTATTTATCAAGATAGCATAAAATTATATCCATCCATGTTCCACTTTCATTCTCCTTGAATATCAATCTTATTCTTCTAAGAAACTCCTACCCCTCTATTATATGTAAAAATACCAGTCAATATCAGTCATCCAACCTTTATCAATTACATAATTACATTCCTAGGAATGCATTAAAATGAAGTCACCTCTAAAATAAGAAGGACATATCATATAAATTTATCATATCTAGTTTTTTAAATCATTAATCTCATACCTCTATATGGAAGCCTTCAATTTTTAATATCATATTTAGGACACTCAAAAATTAATTTCCTCTAAAATTTTAATTTCCCTATGAGTATTCTTGATTCATATCCTTTCATTATGTACTTAAATGCATTTATATGTATGATTTATTCTTTAACATCCTTTATTGAGATCCTCTAGTGGCTTCCTAGTAGCTTACCCAGCAAACCACTTTGATTTGAAGTTCACTTTTAATTCCATTTCTAGCTATGAAGTTTGGGAACCTTTAGTATTACATCTGGGATTTTTTCTACAAAGCTTCGTAAAAACCTAAAAAATTTGAAATTAAATAAATATTACGTTTCATCCCCAATAATAAATTATATTATTTATTTGTTTTGAAATTATATTCCTTAAATATTGAAAAAGAAAATTTTCTTACATTTTTTCCCATGGGAAAAATTATCTTACATGTAACTTTTACTATAGGAGAATATATTATGTATCAACATTATCTAAATTTGGTATAGTCATAATAGAACATATTTTCTACCCTAGAGAAAATAATATTATGTATTTCTTAGAATATTATGAATTAAATTTACTATAAAAAGATATATATATATATATATATATATATTACATATGATGTTCTTTTTCTTAGAAAATATGCTATATGTGAAAATTCAGCCGATTTTTATGACTCTATAATGTTACATATTATCATTTATAGTAAAAATATATTATTTATTAACTTAAAACATAAAAATTATAACATGTTGGAACTATTTTCCAATAAAAATATTAATACACCAATTCTTTGAATTTCTCAAACTCCCAGATCTTAAGTATGATCTTTCTCTTCAAAATATGCTACATATCAGCTCTGATGATGAAGAATATCATATTTATTTCCATAATTTTTTTGATTTTATAAATTTAAGAAATATAATATTATGTATCACATATCTTAAAATCAAATCAGTAGATTATATGTATCATATTTACAAAATTCAAACATATTATACATAGGAACTCCAAGGAAGAATTCAGCATTTTTAGAAAATTTATCAATTTTGAAGGCTTCAGGTTTCTTAAAATAGAATTAAACAATTAATTCTATGTTTCATAATAAGAATTAACATGTGTTACAAAAAATGAAATTTAAAATATGAACATGTTTTATTGAAATAATTACTTCCAAAATCTAAACACATTGGAAAAAAACTTCAAAAATATAATTTTCATTAATGTATCTCCAAAATCAACCAATTTTTTCGATATTAATATGCATAAAAATTAAATAAAAAATCAGTTGTCAATATGTCACCCAAGAATCCATATTTATATAAAAATAATCAAATAGCTAAATTTTCCACCAAAATTATTCCAAAAAAATAATTTTTTATTTCAAATCATATTGTGGAAACAAATCTATCAAAATATCATCCAAACGATGTATAAAACATGTAACAAAATAAAGTATCCTAAATAATATAACATGAAGAAATAATTATTGGAGGATTCTTATAGCTCATTATAATATATCAATCTTTGAAAAATAAATATTTATAGTGATATCAAGAATTATTTCAAGATTTGAAACAGAAAGAGGGATATTTCACGGTATATATCTCAACACATGATTTACCAATATTTTAATGTTGAATATTAGAGGTCTAATGGGATAATGTGACCATTACTCATGAATATGTGGAAATGTGATAACATCACTATATATTTCATCATTTGACTACTTAATACATCTCCGGGCCATGATACCATTTGGGTTATAGTTGATCATATTATAAAGTAGATTTAGTTTAATAATAATAATAATATTTCTCACTCGATAAAATTTACAAGATATATATAAAGGAAGTGTTAAGTCTCCATGGAATACCATTCTCATATGTATAAAATTATAATCTAAGGTTAACTAAAATTTCTAAATAAGTTTTCAATAAGCATCAAATATATATTTTATCATTATAACTACTTGTTATCCTCAAAATGATGATCAATCTGAAATGACCATTAAAACTCTAAAAGATATGATGATATCATATTCAATAGATTTCAAATGAGGTTGGGATCAATTATATACCCTATTAGAGTTCTCATATAACAATAGTTTTCATTATAGAATTAAAATGGAACCATATGAGGATATATATATGGGAAGAGGTTCTAAACACCAACATATTGGGATGATTTTAGAGAGAATTGGCTTATAGGATCAAATCATTCTTAAAAAATTCAATAAATTATTTAAACTATTTATATGCATATTAAAACTAAAAAAATTATAGAAGGGATTTTCTAATAATCATCAGTGAGATTTATAATTTAAATTCATAGGCAATGTATTCCTTAAAATATCACTATTGAAGAGGGTTTTGATATTCAATAATATGGGAAAGTTGATCTAAAGGTTCATTGTCCATTTCAAACTCATTCATCACATGGGTACAATATCCTATCATCTTTCATGTCATTTAAACCTCTCACAAGTTCATAATGTGATCCATGTATCAATTTTGAGAAGAATATACTTGATATATCACATGTATCGAAATTTCATATTTTTTATAGAAACTTCTAGATTATTAATGATAGATGTTCCCAGAAATAATAGTTAAATGGATAAAAATATATATAAAGAATAAGAATAAGAATATGAACACATAAATATTTGTGGTTCGGTAATAATCCATATATCCAATGAGAGTAAGAAAAATATCACAATATCTTGGATCAAATCACATAACAAAATCTCAAGTTTATAGAAACCCTAACTTGAAATGAGATTACAAATAAATATGGTGTTATCGAAAGATACATTATTAAATTTCGAAATCTATACAATTAGTCCATTATGCTACCATTACGATGATAGTATGTTTACAGAGCTATAGTACTTTATCAGTGTCCCTGGTCAAATATACCGCAATAACCTTGTTGAAATCCAAACTACTATAGTACCATTTTTTGTGTATTTAGTCCGCTGTGCTATGGAGGTTAGCACTACTACAATATCATGATATTTTTCTCTTCATGTACAATATGTTCTAATAATTTTTTCCCAAAATTCATCCAATGGATGTGGGAACACCATTGTAATAATCCCATACTTAAGTCTCGATCTACTAAACTTACCTCCTTCAATGGTTCTATCTTTACATAACTTACTTAATCTGAACTATGCCTCCTCTTTTCTCACAAATTATCATTTTAGTATGAAAGATTCAATTCCAATATGATGACTCATGAAATACTAACTTATCTCCCTTACATTATCCCATAGTGTTTTTCCATATTATAACTCTCATTTTCCATTCACTAATAAAGACCCATAGAGGCACAATAGTGTCTCAACTCTCAATTACCATCAGCTTCATAAAATTATATGTTAGATTATTTTTCCAATAAATATTTTTCCAATTTTAGTAACGCATAATTTATTAATCTACTGATAAAATGGTACTTTAAATAAATTATTTTTATTTAGGAATGAAACATCGGGTTCTTCATAATATTTATAATAGTCTAAATGTCATAATTAAATAAATTTTCCAATAAATTTCTATCATGATCCTCCAATAACTTTATCATCCAAATCATCTCATTCATATATCTTTAAAATCAATATAATATACCTCTATGGTAGATATCTCTGACACCATATATAATTGAGATATCTAACTCAATATAGCTTATCTATAAGTAAACTCCTAACCAATGACACTCCTTCTATTGTCTACATCACCTCTAAGGTCAGTATCCACACACCCCTTTGATGAATTTACATTCCCAAAGAATAGAGACACTTTCATGATTCCCTTAAAATATCTTGGTATCCACTTATATGATTATTAATGTTTCTTTTAGTGTTTTACATGTACCTACTCACAACTACTACTTTGTTTTTAATATTAAGTTGAGTGAAGACAATGAAATACATCATTATTCCTATAAATGATGCATAAGGGACCATTTCTATATACTTAACCTATTATTTAGTCTTTTGTTATTTCTCCTTTGATAATTTAAAATGGTTTTCCTACGTAATAAAAATTGGATTCTATTCTAGAATACTAAATATGTTCAAAATCTTTACAATGTAGTCATCCTATGATAACATTAAGGTTAAATTTGTACAACCACTCTTGATCTTCATCCCCAAAATATTATTAGCTTTTTCAAGATCTTTCATATCAAACTGCATAACTAATATCACTTTCATCTCATCAGTCCTTTCCATGTACGATCTTGAAATGAGTATGTTATTCAAATGTAAAAGTAATATAATATATCTACAATGAACTAACCTAGGATAATCTCAAACATAGAAACTAGCCCAATTTTCAACATACCTAAAATATGGAAAATATATGTTATAAAACTAAGAGAAGATAGTGAAAATTATACAAATCAATAAATTATAACAACCAAATGAACAATTCCAATAGTAAAAAATAAATAAAACAAAAACTAACTACTCAATGTGATAGTGTGGGATAAATCCCACCATCTCACCAAAAGCTACCCAATATTAGATAACAGAAACCTTATTTCCTCATTATAGTGTCTTTACATTCCCTGCATCAAAAGACATAACTAGGTCTACACACCACCGAAGGGGTGTGCAAGGTATTAGCTAATAGGATTAGTAGAAACCCACCCATGTGTTCTATAACAGGCATCTATATAAAAATATGAACACACTAAATTTTAAAGAAAATAAGGCATGATAATTAGTATAACTGCTTTTATATAAATAAACATAGTAACACATTCCTCTTTCTCCATAGTTATAAATGATCCATGTAAAATAGTTTCAAATCATATCACATATATCAATTATGTAATAAAATCCAAGCATTATTAAAAAAATAAAAGGTAAAATCACCCCAAAGTTCACTAAAGGTAAGGAGTTAAGAATAATCATACCATAAACAATGACTAGTGCCCACTCAATTCCCTATAACATAAGTCTATGGAGCATAGGAACACCCCATGATTGACTACTTAGCAATGTCAAACCAAACACCTAGAACAATAGTCCTAGAGATAAGAGGAACACCCCATGAGTGAACCCCCAAAAATAAAATTTATGGTGGACCTATGACATGCCCTCCACCTAAGTACCCAAGGATTAAAATGTGCTATATTTTCCAAACCATTTCACTAAAACCATGGTTTAAAACCCAATTCATAAACCCATTTCAACTACATTGAAAATACCTTTTATTTTAAAAAAATAATGGGAAATTTCATTTTTTAAACAAATTTTTCCACACACAAAAATCTATATATTAGTCCAATATATTTATTAAAAAACATAAAAAATTAGATCGTTCAGGGTTCATCCAATAAATGGTAGAGACAAAACCTCCTACCTCAAGATCAGGTTGCATACCCCTATAACAGAAACCACCATAATCAGTAGTGAAAAGAAAACCATGGAGGCCCTTCAATTAATTCCCTCAACATAGAATCAATACAAAAATAAAAGTGGTCATCAGAAAAGATAAAACAACACATAACTCAAATAACCTTCACACCACACCATAACTAACATGAGAGTTATCCTTCAAGAGAATGTCACACAACATATCTAGAAAGGATAAAAAAGAACATCACTAAAAGATCAATGGATATGAAAATACAACATAACATTGCAGCTAAGACCAATGTAAATGAAAAATAAGAAAGGTCACTTACCTTAGGAGATGCAATGCAACCACCACAAAGATTATGCATTGAGCGATTTAATCTGATAGGAAAAGAGATACTTGAAATTTCCTGGGATAACACGTAGGCTTAAAGGAAGAAATCATATACAAAAAATAAAGAACATTAGATACACTACACCTTTTAACCTACTAGGCTAATGGTTTTATAGTGAAAAACACTCATTTACGGTGTAAGCACACTGTGACTTAAGTACCCAAAAAACACATCACCTCAGGTTAAAAATCCCAGATGAAAATTTTTTAGTTTAAAGGTAAGAAAAATGACATAAAATAAATTTACAGAATAGAATGAAATTTCGTATCTTGGGATATTATTTTGTCATAAACCATTTTCATGAATTATACCCAGTGACAAATTTACATCATAAGAAAACTCTTATGACATAAATGTCACCTCCAGATATCACCAAACCTAGATTTTACAGTAACTCCCAAAACAAAATCATGTTACCCTAAAAATAATTTATTCACAGTTATAAGCAGAATCCATTAATTCAAACAAACATACATCTCCAAACATTAGTTCATTTTCTCTAAAAATGTTCCCCATCCTTAAATATCCTGAAACCCGCCCCAAAAAAGAGAAATATGAGAGGTACCTAAAAGGAGATAATAGTATGTTACAATATTCCCACCATAAGACTATGCATCCTCAATAATTCATGTTGAAGAATGGTGCTTAAGAAAGAGGTGAGGCCATAACACCCTCACTAACATTTCATGATCCTAAGTCTCATGAGAATCTGATCTGTATTTCCATAAAACTATGACCAACGGAATAGACTTATCAAACAAAAATTTCACATGTGATTCAATGATCTACACTAGATACTCTACAATTGAAACATATAGCTCTAAATCAACATCTTCCCAACTCAGAATAGGCGATGGATAAAGATGATACTTCCTGATCTATGATATGTGGAAAACATCATGAATATATTTAAAATGATATGGTAATTCAAAATAATAATAAATCTTCCTAATCATATCAGTGACCTCAAATGGTCTAATATATCTTGAATCCAACATTCCCTAATATCAATGCTAATAGGGACCCATCCGAGGATAAACTTTCAAGAAAATATGATTGCCAACAGAAAACTCCAAAGGACAACATCGATGGTCAATGTATGATTTCTACCAACTCTAAAATGTAAAAAAACACTGATATATACCATGAAAACTCACCAAAATATCCTAAAGAATAATTTTCCCCATAAGATAGGTATTGATGACCTCTTCCCAAAAAATAGGTGATCTTAATTGGTGACTATACAAAGTCTCTTAGGGATTCATTCTGATCGATGACTAATAACTGTTCTTATACAAAAACTAGAGAAGTCTCATATGGATATCCCACAATCCACCAAAATCCATGATTCATGTATGTAAAATATACTATAGGATATGAATATAATGCTCTATACCATTGTATATATTTGGATGATATGTTGTAGATAACTTGATCTGAGTCCCCATCACCTCCTGGAGACTCTTCAAGAACCATAAGGTAAACATTTGATCACTATCTAAAACAATGGTTGAGGTAAATCAATATAACCTCACAACATCCTACACACACAGCTTACCCGTATCTTCAATATTATTTGTGTCCCAGATCATAATGAAATGATCTGATTTCATCAATTGATCAATCACCACCCAGATAGAATTCTTCCCTTAGGGAGTGTGTTGTAATCCAAAAAAATGTCCATGGACACCTAGTCCCATTTCCAAACCAAAAGTATAAGATAATTGATAAATCTATATGGTTTCATATACTCTAATTTTATCTATTTTTTGGTTTAATAGTGGGAAAAATAATCTATAATTTCACACTTCATACTTGGACACGAGAATCACTGTTTCATGTCATAATACATCTTTGTAGTTCCCAGATGAATGAACTATGAGGAACTATGAAAGTCAAAAAAAAATTTATCCTCAGAGATGATGGGATGATAAATAAATACCCAAAGTGGATAATATCACTTGATGGTGGATACCAACTAGAAACATTCTCCCCATCTTAAAGGGTTTCTCAGATTCTTCTAACTCATCATCCTATTTTTTACCCTACAGAATAGACTCAAAGAGAGATGATAATAACTGAAAAATAGTCAGAACCACACCTAAAAAATACTTCTAATCCTCTCAATTAAACTGAGTGAAGATTCCAATAAGTTTTCACTCATCCTTTGATTCCAAAATAGTCTACGATGGAACTTTTCTACCAATAGCATCTACAATGACATTCCCCTTTCCTGAGGTGTAGGAATTGTCAAAGTCAAATGTCTAAAGGTATTCACTCATCATATTTATCTTAGATTCAAGTATTTCAATGAAAATATATATCTTATACTCTTATGGTCATAAAATACTTTTAACTTCTCCCCAAAAAGATAGCGTCATCAAGATTTAAGTTCATTCATAACTCTGAGAATCTCCAAATCATGAGTAGGGTAATTCTTCTCATGTTTATGAAAATGATGAGAGGTATATGATACAACATGATCATATTGTATAAGAATAAAACCCAAAATACAATCGTAAGAATCAGATTATACCATATTATTTTTATTGGGCTTAGGTAAGATCGAAATAGGATTCGATGTTAAAATTCATTTTAGTTCATCAAAGAAAGACTAACATTTTTCATTCCTTGTGAACTTAACCACTTTCTTAGTAATAGAATTCCATGGTGAATCCAAATTGAAGAAATCCTTTTTGAATCCTCACTATTATTTATAAATACCAATGAATATCTGAATCTTAATGATGTTATGTCACTCATCCCATGAAAAGACAACCTTCACCTTCTCGGCATCAACTTATAAGACATGTTCAGAAATCACGTACCCTAATAATTTCACTTATGGGTTCCAAAAACTACATTTTAAAATATTTCCATAAAAACAGTAACTCCTCCAGATTTATAAAACAAAAATCATATAGTTCTTTAACTCACACTCACATCCCAACTAAACCAAAATGTTATCCATCAATACTACCAAAAAGTGTCAAGATAAAGATGAAATATAAAATTAATCAACTAAATAAAAGTTGTAGGAGTGATAGTCAAAACAAAATATATAGTAATATATTCATATGGGCCATACCTACCACTGAAAGTTGACTTATATATATTAAACTCATGAACCCTAATCTAATGATAACCTGACTGAAGATCAATCTTCAAAAAATCATTTCCCCCATTTACAAATCAAAAAAATCGTCCTCGTGGGGAAAATGAAGCTTATTCTTAACCATCACATGGTAAAAATATGATAGATCATAAAAAAATGAAGCGAAACATCTTCCTTCATAGAAAATTGCACTGGGTATTCCTATAGCATCCCGCCTTTTATCACATAAACTTTCATTGCATTTTACAAAACCGAGGATCTTTAAGGTTTAGTGTCTTGGAAACGAGGAACTTAATACATGAAACAAAAAAACATTCTTCTTAAACACTTGAAAGGCTTCTCCTTATGTTCATCCTAGGTTCATTACTGCATCTCTTAACCTGGGGACATACATCAAAAGAAAGGGTGAGTAGAAGGCCCAGTAATGGAAACAAGGGGAAACATTTAACATGTGAACATGAGATACATCAACAATGTCATGAAAAGAACTTTAAGGCATGAGAAAGAAATCATGTGGCATATCATAATAAAAATAACATTTTTCATAACTTTAAGATGTGGCTACATCATTTAACATAAAAAATCATGAACATATCACCAAGGTCCATCCCCAAGGTGTCATTTGAAAATTACCATGGTTATTCACCAAGGTATCATGAAAATTGTAATCTCTACTGTTTACATCATTACCCAATGCATTGGAGCGCTATCAGGGAACACCCTTAAATTTGCCTTTATTATCATGTGAGACACATATATCATCATCAAAAATTTCATAAATAACCCATATAGCAAAAAATAAATGGGCTTCATTTCATAATCATAATGTTTTAAAAACTGCTTTAAAGACATGATCTTTACGCCACTTTAAACCCACGGAAGGGGAGAGCGGGTTTCATGTATGTAAATTCCAGAATGTAAAATAGAACATTTTTTTATATATGTGAATAACCCTATATAAATAAGAGCTTTGATTATTCACTTAATAACATGAAGTAATTTTGAGAAAAAGAGAGAGGCATTTTGAGACGAAAATTCTGCAGCACAACGGCTACGTTACAGGGTTTTAGAAAACGTTGAAAAGAGAGGGGACATGGGTCAAACAATCATAAATGACCCATAAAACAGTATAGGGACAGAATATAAGGAATTTACGAACATGGTAATGAAATTTTAAAATATACCATATGAAATGAAGAACATGAAAGGAAGACAAAAATAAGATTTCTCTTATGAAAATTCGGCAGCCTAACAGCGTTACATAAACTTCAACCAAAAATGAATTGATGATGTCAAATAGGGTCTCTCATCATATGAACATAAAAGATCAGTATGATAGATATAGAGATCATACCCCAACATAATAAAAAGTAAATTGAAAGACTTGACATGGAATTAGAACTTTGAAAAGGAGAAGGGTGAAAGAATCCCTTAAAAATTCGGCAGCCTAAAGGCGTCACTTAAACTTCAACAAAAAATGAATTGATGAGATCAAATAGGGTCTCTCATCATATGAACATAAGATTACAGTATTATATATATAGATATCATACCCCAACATAACAAAAATGAACTTGAATGAATTGACATGAAAGTAGAACTTCAAAACGAGAAGAGTGAAGAACCACTTAAAAATTCGGCAGCCTAACGGCGCCACTTAAAACTTCAAAATACTGAATTGAAGAGATCAAATGGGGTCTCTCATCATATGATCATAAAATATCAGTATGATAAATTTATAGATCATACCACAACATAATAAAAAGGAACTTGAAATACTTTACATGATAATAGATCTTGAAAAATGAGAAAGGAGAAAGAATCTGTTACAAAAATTTCAGCAGCCTAACAGCGCCACTTAAAACTTCATAAAAAGAAATAATGAGAGTAATAGGGGATCTCTCACTATGTGAACATGAAAAGGGAAGTAAGATGAGTATAAAAGAACACCCTTTAACATAAGAACATGGAGCATAAAAGTAATTACAAAAAAGAGATTTCTTGAAAAGAAAGAGAGAGATCGGATCCCTTACCTTAAAACGTAACTCTTAAAACTCAAAGGTTGGAACCTTGAGGGCTTGGGGGAACCTTGGGAGGACTCCTTGGGAGGTAAGGAGACCATAACTTAGTTGAGGATGGTTTTGGAGTCGAAAATATGAGAGTAGGGCTTGGTATTTATAGGGAAAGTGAGGGGGCAATGCATTAATGGCCAAGGGACACCTCAAAAGTGGTTTTCTCAAAAGCATGGGCCCTCCCATGGTACTTCCCATAGAGTTAGTCCACATGAGGACCCCCACACGATAATTAATCCTCTTTAGTCTAAAATCCTTTAAAATATCTCATGACATCATCATGACACAGTTATGATGTCATTAAACATACCGAAACCCTAAAACTGTATTTTTACTATTCACTGAAAATTCAACTTTCTCAGAAAAATCCCAAAATTTCACCTTAACCAAATATCAATGCTCTGATTTCAAAAATGAACTCCATTTCATAAAAATCATTTTTTAAATATTTTTAATTTATTTTTTAAATAAATACACTATTCACTGAAAATTCATTTTTTTAGAAAAATCCCCAAAAATTACCTTAACATAATATCGATGCTCTGAGTTCAAAAATGAAATCCATTTTATAAAAATAATTTTCTAAATATTTTTAACTTAATTTTTAATTAAGAAAACACTATTCACCCGAAAAAACTAATACTTGAATAATAATTTATGAAACTGTTTTTTAACCATTTTATTGAATCACATTACTTAATCAAGGTGCCTAGATTATATTAATACTCTCTTTAAGTGAGATTACTAATCCATTTGGTCACATTACTAATCCTAAGCATAAAATCACTATTCATAATTTACTATTCATCAAAAATTAAGTTGATCTTATTAGACTCTAAATTTTGTACTGAACATATTTGTAGAAGACCATTTTTTTGAAAATCATTTCACATTTTTATTTATTTAAGGTTTACATAAGCATTTTTAAAATATACTTTCTCTAAAATTCATCAAAAATATGCATACTATATTTATCCGGACATTTGAAAATTCATAAACTTCATCATAAGAAGAAATCCCAATTTTTATTTAAAACAAAGGATTACACAAGGTAGTTACGGTCTCCTTACATAGCCCCTTATCACACCAGCATAGGACCTAAGTGTAAGGTGTGCTAAGGTGAGAGAATCTGAGGGAGGCTCGGCCAACATCGCACGAGTAGTAATTTATATCAATTTGAACTTCTCGTGAAGGCGATCCTATTCTAGCTTCACACGATGAAGTTTAGATTGGGTTTGGTCCAGAGCAAAGCCCAGTGGTGCTACCTCCTTCCCAAGTTCTGTTAGGTGGGCTTCGATCGGTCCAAGACTACTGGGTGAGGCCATCGAATCTTCTTTCTATATTAATTAACCAAGATTGCTTGTATTTAGATACAATAGTCAAAACGTTTAGTTTCCAGCAGTCATATTGACCAATGGTCAAATAACAGTCAAAACCCAACAATCTCATTTTAATTATACTCATGTTATCAAATGAAACATTTTTGTTGAGTATACAATTAAAATAAAATAACACATAAAATTAGGAAACAAGATTTATTTAAAATTTCGGGTCGTTACAATTCCCAAGGTGAAACACTAGGGTGAATAAAACCTTTCACCATTAGATCGTCTAACTAAATATTGTTCACTTTCAACTCTGTTTATGTCATGAAATAAGAGGGTATCAAGATCGACTGTGTTCTAGGAACCAAATAAATCATGAAATATAGCTCCCTCTCTAGAGGAATACTATATAATTGATCTAAGAAAATTTTAGGAAATTCCCAAACAACCATGTAATGATCAACAAGATAAGAAACTTCATCAAGTTCAACTGTAGAAGAACACAACAAATTCCTATTCTCTGGGAGGAACGGTCCTGCAAAACATAAACTCAGATCCCACTCTCCCTAAAAAACTTTATTGATCCTATTATAATTAATGAATTAGATACATAGATGATAAAAATATACCCTATCATGACGAATAATAAACCAATCCATCTTGTTGATGTCATCGAATAGATCCAGATTGAGAAAAAATAAATCCCAAATTAGCTCTGCATCAACTATCGATATTGAACAAAAAGAACATGAAAATACTTTCTATTTCCTCTTCACAAGATTTTTCACTAGCACTATAAAAAAGTAAATGTGATCTGTTATATGTTTAATCACCAAAAAAATGGGAATAAAAAATTAGAGGGAGGCACTTGTATCAAATAAAGCAATCACTATAAAAGACGTAATAAATAAGGTACCTCTCATTATCGATGGACCTACAAAAAAATCTATCTAAACCTCATCAAATTCATAAATCTTATTCAGTCCTAAATTATGTTTTTTCATCCTTATAGACTTTAAAGCATATGATTTTTCTATAGTGTCCTTTGAATCTGATGATTTCTAGCCACAATAAGGTGTAGTCATAGCCTAGAAGAATCTCTCCAAATAGCCATAGAGATCATGAAAATTGCACATATTCAAAGTTTTAGAACAATAATGGAAGGTGTTCCTAGAATTTTTGTGTTGATAGAAAGTAAAGGGAACAATACTGGTTGTAACTAATGGTGTAGAGGGGGTCTGCTGTTGAGAATGACCTCCACCAACCCTATAATGATCATGCCACTTACTCTTCTTCCGATGAGCACTATTGGAGTTGCCTATAAGTAGAATAGAAGTGAAGAAATATCAAACCTTGAGTTTTATATACATCTCATCTATCATTTACCAATATATTATCTTGGTATATGTTGAAATATTCATCACAAATACCTGCAATCTAATATTTATTCCATACCCATAAGGTACTTCTAATACTTCAACTAATTATTATTCACTATCTATAGAGTGAAATGAAGCAACTCCATGAATTGATTGATTCATGATAACAATTATTGATCTACCTACTATAAAAAAAGTAAATCTAGTGAATTTTAATCATAGAAGACTCTATATAGAACTACTTGAAGAAGAGGGTCATGAAACCCTTCAAGTATAAGCCCATTTTCCTATCTTCCTATACCATGGAATCCCACCATCATTAACTAGGACCCTGAAGTTTGAGTTCCATGAAATTTACCTTGATATTCTCAATTGTATAAAGGAACTCAAAGATCTAATCAGTCTTGTACATCCAGTCCTCTACCTCTTGGGGATAATTTTTTCACTGAAAAGATTCTTTTTTCTAATGTAAGAACTCTCTAGGTCAATCAATTTATATCCTATATACTAGTTTTACCTCAATAACTACATTATATACTTGCAGTATATTTTGTTCCACAACATGAACTACTCAAATGATATCCTATATAAGATTTTTTTCTAAAGGAATATTTCCTTGAGGATCATCTGATGCACCCTCCTGTGGTACCCATGGAAGATGTCTTTGAGGTATATCATTGCACATAAAAAAAGAAAGGAAAGACTAAAAAACTGTGTATTCTTATTTCAAACTAGAAAACCATAATCAAAAACTAGTATTAAGATCAATAACTCAACACAGAAGACACATATCACAAAATCTTATTGTAACTTGAGTATCATCATGGAAAGATCTATCTAGGAACTCACTGAAAACTACCTATCAAGTCCTGAAAATCCTATCTCCCATCTACCAACTTCCCAAGACTGAGCATAACCAACCGATGATACCATTTTGAAATGAACCAACATGGGTTACCCACAAACTTAGCTCCCAACAGAGTCCTCCACATACCTAAAGGGAATTATCGATCCCTATGGGCTAGTGACTAGAACCAGGACAAAAAAACAGCCATAGGGAATGTTTTTTACAAACTTATAGTAGAAAACATGGAATATATATATATATATACAAAATAGTGAGAAATAGAAGAAGATAAATCAGAATAATATATTCAATAACTATGAAAGAATACATCAAAAATGATACAAATCAATCCATAAAAACAATCCAGAGTAAAATTCTAACAACAAAATAACTACTCCATGTGATAGCTTGGGAAAAATCCTACCATCTCACCACTAGATAACCAACCATAGCTAATATAATCCTCACCACAACATCATGGTGCCTTTAATTTCCATGCATCAAAATACATAAACAGATATACACACCACTGAAGGGTGTGTAGGTTGTGAGCTAATATGATTAATAGGATCCCACCTAATTTTTACATAATAAATCTCTGTATAATAGTCCAAACATGATTAGCATTAAAGAAATCAAATCATGATAATCAATAAATAGTTTTTATATCAAAAAAATGGAAAACAATTCCCTTTTCCATGATTTTAAATGGTCTAAGTAAAACATTTTCAAATCATATCACATATATCAAGTAGATAATCAATGAAAATAAGTATAAAATAAAAAAACATAGGTATAATCACACCAAGGATCATTATAGGTCAGGATAGTAGACTAATTGTACCATAATAAATCACTATTTTTCATTGAAGTCCCTAGAACAAAGTAATAAGGATCATTGGAACACCCCATGAGTGACCCCTCAATAATATCAAAATAAGTCCCTAGAAAAACATGCCTAGGGAGTAGAGGAATGCCCCATGAGTGAAGCCCCCAATAATAAAATGGATGATGGCCCTAATATAGACCTTACACCTAAGTACCAATGGATTCCCATGTTCTGTATTTTCTATCCCATTTCATCAAATCCATTCCTTTAATACAATTTTGTAAATACATTTCACAATTATTTGAGAATACCCTTTCTTTTACATAAACAAGGGGAAATTTTATTTTTTAAAACACTTGTTTCCACAACCAAAAATCCATATATAATGCCAATTAATTTATAAAAAAATTTAAAATATTTTATCATTCAAGTTTCATCCAAAATATTCCACGGATGAAATCGCCTACCTCAAACTCGGGTTGCACACACCGACAATGGAATCCACCAACACCGAAAGGAATGAAAATACAACTATAGAGACCATGGAATTGATTCCTCCATCATATAATAAATATAGAATGAAAAATAGTAGGATAATAATATAAAAAAATAAATACCTCAAATAACCCTCACACCACACTACAACTATATTATCTCAAATTTTCCATGTATTATTTTTGGATATTATACAAATTATTTTTGAGACTAGTTTCTTAGATGGAATGAGATTATGAAGTATGGTGTTCACAGAATAAAAGTTTAAAATATATTAAATAACATGCATGTACATTTTTTCTTGAAAAAGTTGAATAACTTCTGAATGGGGGCCTATATCAGAAATCGGATGGTACCATTGAGTTCAGAACATGGGTTTTACCCTATGTGTGACAAAATCATTAACCATGCAGGACATTTGTAAAAAATTCAACATGTGTGTAATTAAATGTAATAAATTATATAATTTATTTATTTTGTTTATTTTTTGATACAATGACCATTTCTACTTTAAATTTATGGTTATAGAAATTCCTCAGGGTTGGCTGCTCAAAACCTAGATATTTCATACAATCATTGGAGAGCTTTTCTTGGAAAATGATGAAGGATTGGGATTAGATCAAAATCATTGTGCAAATAAAGTTATTGGATCTTGTCAATGAAGGAAATTTATCCATTATTCTTTAATAATTGATCTAAAATCCATGTAATATATTTTTATTTATGATATTACATCCCATTATTTAATCTTAGTTGAACGTGAATCAATTCCACGAACAGAATTGATATGGGAATCACTGGTAGATTTAAATTTATGGAATAATTTATTTATTCCTTATGATTTTTCCTATTTTTTTTATCTCATTCTAATTCAATAGATCTAGGAAAAACATACAATGTTCAATTTTCATTCCTCACATCATATGGTTTATGGTTTTCTCCCCCTTTTTTTCACACATTCATCATGAGCATTTCTTTTTCCCTGTGATTCGATGAATACTATGTATTTGATTATTAAGTGCCCATTATTTTGTTAAAATAATCAATATAGTGGTTTTGGTTCATGATCAATGAGGTAATAGAGATGAGACAACATAAATGGATGATCAGTAGTCAATTGGAATGGACTTGTGGTATTCATTTGACCTTTTTTTGGCACACTACAACAGATGGCTCAATGTGGGTGATTTTTGACTTGATTCAAATCCAGATCCTGGAGATCGAGGATAGAAGAGGCTATCCAAACCTTGATATTTATTTTTTAGTGAGATTGGAGGTTCTGGAAACATGAAGATCTAAAATGAAGATAACATAAGGGTTCTGTAATTTTCTAAGAAACATGGTATGTAGCCTAGTTTTACAAGTCTTTGGCCCCCCTAACTATAGTTCCAGGATTCCAGAAAAAGATAAATATCACACACCATGTGACTCATTCAAAATCCATGTGATCCCTTCTTTGAGGATTGAAGTGAACTTAAAAGATTACATTTAAATAGGAAAAATTACATTTCCAATTGGCACACCATATAATTGGACACAAACACAGCTTGGCATACATGAGTTAGTAAACAGACACAGCCTCAATACACATACATGGCCAGGAAAAACGAGTAGGATACCATGTGTCTCTATACACTGTGTAATTATTTTACATGTCATGTATATAGAGACTTACATGTCATATGATTCTCTTACACACGATCTAGAACGGGGATAGTTGGACAAGTCATGTACCCCCTGGTATACTCCATGTACTCCCTTCTAGTGTGTTTGTAGGTCTTAGTTCCCTTAGTTTGGACCAGTATAGGTTGATTGTGCTCCCTTGGTCCATTCCATCAATTTTACATTTCATTATTAAAACTATTTCACAATATTGTGATCCCCTCTAGTGGTCGGGTCTCAGATATAGTTGTGGTGTCCCTCTTTGAGACTGGAATGAAATCCGCTATCAACATTTGTTCCATGGGTGGATTTTGTAGAATTTTTTAAACTTCCCTAAGCATGGTGTTGATCCTCCATCTAGAATTCTACATCAGTAGGTTTTTTGGTATCATTTACATATGATCCCCAATGTACTGGATTGATCCAGATTGGTTTTGGGGTGTCCCACAGCTGTTCTAAGCATAACCCCTTATCTATTTATTAGAGTCTTCTTAGACCAGTGAGACTTAATTGGGTGGGGCCCAATGACCTAGACCTCTTATTTGAGTATCTCTAATGGTATCAAGTCTTGTGGAGTGTATTCTCTTGAAATGAGCATTGCTTTGAGTAGAATCATACGACTGGAAATAGGTTATAACCACCTGGTGATGTGGTGTTTCCCTAATTATATCTGGGTGTTCCTCTTGTATATTGATTATTATATATTGTATTGAGATGAATGTACTTTTTGTTTCATTTTTAGTGTTTTAGGGGTATCCTACTATGTATTATTATACTCACCCCTACATGGGATTTTCCTAAACGTGTCATGTATTATGTAGATGATAGCCTTCTTGATAGTGTCCTGGGAGGATATGGAGTGGGTGGAGCGTAGCTGGCTCATGAAAGACCTAAGTGATTTACCTAGAGCTTAAATTTGAATTATTCCTCACTCTTAGAGTAGGTTGCACTTTTATAGGTTTTGGTTGGGTTTTTATTTAGGCCCTTTTTCTATTTTTAGTACTTTAACTATCATACTCTATTGTGGGATTTAGATGTATGCATGCATTGTTTCAGTTTTTTTACATTTCATCATTTTGTGGAATTGGAGAGTTTTGTGTGTGTACATGAACATTAGTCTAATTCCTCCCATTTGTGTGATATACCTACTCGGCACAAGTTTCCAGCGCCTAGACAATTGGAAGCAAGCTTGGGGCATTCATGGGTTGGACCTTGGAAGGTCAGGTCATGATTGTGGTATTAGAGAATTCAGTTCTACATTAGGACCAGATTTTGTGATTTTTGGTTTTGGGAAACAATGTTTACTGTTCTGAGACTATATTTCAGGCTAGGGACTCCAGTGTTCATGTGGTGGCTGATGTATCTATACTCCAAGACTCTGATCACCTACCTTTAGACTCAGTAAAAATAAAAATTATTTATTTGGAAATTTTTTCATACCCATATCATAAAGTAATTATTGTGTTTTCCATGTCATTCTCAATTCATCCCTCCATATGTACTCTTTTGGTTGTGGCGCTTATTTTTTTGATTTTAGGATGCCTTTATACAGATAGCCATCCAGGATTCCACTACATGATCATGAGGATGATCTTCCTAGTGACAAGGAATCACTATATGGGGAATATACCAGAGACAACACCTCTTTGTGGTTTACCAGCTATACCACCACCTATTGAGTAGTAGCATTAGAAAATAGAACCATTTGAGGATTCATGTAGGTTGAGTGTGTTTCATGAGTTTTAGAGGAAGCAACCTACCATGTTCCAGGGTGGGCCAAACCCCCAAGTGGTTGAGGACTGGATAGATGATTCCACTAGAATTTTATACCTTGTGAGGTTACTGGTAGATCAAATGGTAGTCCTCATGGTGAGTCTTATTCAAGGATATGTTGGGAAATTGTGGAGCTCAGTGACTCAGTAACACGATGAGACAACTCTCTCCTACAAAGACATTGAGTGTCTCATCAAATAGGAGTTATGTTTAGACACATTAAAATTGATACTCACATAATATATTCTACATATGCAGCATGATAGTATGACAATATTGGAGTACTCAGTGAGGTTTACTGGTCTCTCATGTTACTACTTAGATATGGTGTTGGACCAGTTCTTCAGAGCTTAGACCGTTGAGAATGGCTTACATCAGGACATTAGGGCTTTAATTGTATCCATTTTCATTCCCACTTATGATGGGTTTATTGAACAAGACTTTTTGGTGGAGAGATTTATGGTATAGTAGACACTGGTAGTGAGAGCTATTAGTGGGAACTTATTAGCTGAGACCCTAACATCAAGAAGTTAATCGAAGTGATAGGAATCCAAGTATGAATGATGCTTTAGGATGTGATCTCAATATATAGGGTCAGTGGTTTAGGGATCTTAGTGTGGCTCAAATCAGCTAAGTGATAGGAAGTTTTTCTCTTACTATGGTCAAGGAAATATGGATCATTATTTTCTAACACATAATACAGATGATCATGAGATAGTATAGGGACCATTGAGATAGAGATAGAGGTAAGATAAGGGTGTTTTTTAGGGAGGTGAATATGGATGAGGGAACGGTAGGGTAGTAGGATGTGTTTGAAGGTTTTACCTATTACCACCATCATCCCCATGTGGTCCATGCTAGGCTTAGGGAACTTGTAGTTAGGGAAGAGGAAACTGCTTGATATGGATTCTTATGACCTCGAGGCTCCAGTGATGATGTGAGCCATGATCTGTGTATTTTCTTCTTTATCTAAAGTATTGATATTCATATGTGTGAGTCATTCCTTTCTTGACACTACTCTTTTTTGGGACTTAGAGATTTTATTTGAGCCATTGGATTGACCCTTATGGTTAGAGATTCAGAAAGGTGGTGACTCAACAATTATACACTTATTCTAACATTTCAATTTGACTCTTGGTGGTAATATTTTTATATGCGATCTCTTTTTTCAGCAATAAGGCCTTACGATGTCATATTAGACATGGACTGACTATTAATAGTTCATGGCTAGATTGACAGTTTTATATAGTTTATGTGGTGCATCTATAGTGACAGAATGGGGTTTTCTTCTGTAGATTAAACGGAGACCTCAGTGGAGAAGGATGAGATTAGGCATAAGAGATTATGTCATATTACTCACCATATGGATAGCATGAATCTTTAAGTAATATATGCTTTGGGAAATCATTTTCCAATGGTAGATATGAAGTATAAGGACGTATGTCTTGATGACATGTCAAGTTTACCTCCCCACTGAGAGATATAATTCTGCATATACTCGCATCCCAGAATGACACTAATATTTTCGCCATCATATCAGATGGATCCCATAGAGCTTCGAGAGTTCAGGGTGAAATTGGATTACTTTTAGGAGAAGAGACTTGGGAGATCCAACATTTCCCCTAGGCAACGACAATGTTTTTATCCGAAAAAGAGGATAGGAGCTTGAGGTAATGTGTGTTTTACTGGCGCTTGAATAAAGTGACCATGAAGAATAAGTATCCACTACTAAGGATCAATGACATTGTTAATATTATGAGAGGGATGTGATGGTTCTTGATGATTGACCTCAGATCAAGCTATCACCATCTTTGAGTGCGGGATGAGGATATACCAATGATGGACTTCATATGTTGTTATGGTAACTATGAGTACTTCATGATTTCCTTCAGCATGATGAATTCCACGAAAGTGTCCATGGGTCTCATGAAATCAATCTTCTAGCCCCTCTTAGACCAGTTCATAATGGTCTTCATCGACGAAATCCTAGTTTATCTGGAATCCAAAGAGGAGCATGCAAGACACTTGAGGATGGTCCTGGACACACTAAGAGATAACCATTTTATGGGAAGCTCTAGAAGTTTCTATTTTGGTTATGAGTGGTCTAATTTTTTTGAAACATCATCGCAAAGGATAAATTAGTAGTGGACCCAGCAAAATATGAGGATGTACTTTCTTGGGAGCCACCCAAGAATTTTATCAAGGTGCATAGTTTCCTTTGGTTGATAGGGTAATATCAAAGGTTTGTACCCAAATTATCTAAAGATCCATCACCCTTGAAGGCTTTGACTCATAAGTGGAAGCCTTTTTTGGATGAAAAGGTTCCAAAAATTCTTTCAAGAGCTGAGACAGAGGTTGGTGAGTGCTCCCGTCTTGATATTTTCAGAGGAGGGTGTTGAGTATATAGTGTTATGTGATGTATCAGTGAACAAAGTTGGTTGTGTGATGATGTAGAGGAGGTATATTATTATATATGTTTCATGCTAATTGAGACCACATGATAAGAACTACACAACTCTTGGCCATGGGTAAGAAGTGGTAGTCTTCATTTAAAGATGTGGTGATACAACCTGATGGGTGAATTTTTTATCATTTACTCTGACCATAAGAGTCTAAAGTATATGCTATCTTAGAAGTATCTTAACTTGAGATTGGGGTGATGGATAGAGTTCCTCTAGGACAATGAATTCATGAATTTATATGGTATTTTTAAGGGGATCATGATTGTAGACACTCTCAATAAGATATCTTGTTCTTAGTTATTGGACAAGACATCAGAACATTTAGCCTCATTGCAGTTATCCTTCATGGAAAAGGATGGTGCTTCACATATTCAGTTTATGGTTGTTACCCCACACTTTTATAGTGTCACAAAGATTATCAACATAGATATATTGAATATTATACCTTTAATACTCAGACATCCAATGGATATGATCCTGATAGATATTCTGAATGTGGGGCGCACATTTCCCTTTTCAGAGGATGGATGATTGTACTTGTGATTTTGTGGGACGAGGTGTTGAGAGAGTTTCACAAATCTCGTTTGGTAGTACATCCATATGTAGAATAGATGCATTGTGACCTCTGATGTCAATTTTGGTGGCTATGTTTGAATATGGAAGTCACAGAGTTTGTCTCATGATGCCTCCCTTGTTAGAAGTTTATAGTTGAGTACCGGGTCTCAGTAAGTATAGCTAAAATCTCTGAGGTGGTAGAGTGAAAGTGGGATGGGATTTTGATGGACTTCATGATGGTCTTACCATGTACATCCATGAGTCACAATTCCATCTAGGTGATCGTATAATGACTCACCGTGTTATCCCACTACAAAGCTATTTGAGAGCAGAGTTTAGTAGAGGGATTTGGATGCCTCTATGTGTGTGAGATATTTTAACTCCATTGAGTTCCCACGATGATAGTATCTGATAGTAATTATCACTTTACATATTCATTATGGATGGTATTATATGAGGCTTTCAAGACTCTATTACACTTGAGCATTTCATTTCACTACTAAACTGATGTACAGACAGATCAGACTACACACTTCTTAGAGGACATTTTGCAGGCTGGAATGTTAGATTTTGGCTATATTTGGGAGGATCTCCTACCCTTGGTGGAATTTTCTTACAACAACAACTATCATTCCACCATTGTTATGGAACCACTTGAGGCTTTGTATGGGTGAACCTATAAGTCAGCACTTTTTTGGACTAATTTAGGTGAGTCAACACTCATGGACCCTGAGTTGGTGCGAGCTACTATGAAGAAGGTTAAAATCATCTAAGAGTGGATGAGGACTACATATATCCATTATAAGTCTTATGCAGACCGATGATGAAGACCTATAGAGTTCAAGTAAGGAGGTCATGTGTTCATGAGGGTCTCACCTTAGCATGTATTGAGGAGATTTGGTTTCAATGGAAAGTTGTCTCCAAGATTCATTGGTACCTTCCAGATACTATGTAGAGTTAGTGAGGTATCATACTACTTAGTTCTACCACTACATTTGGATTGGTTACACAACGTCTTCCACATGTTCCAGCTGAGGAGGTACGTGCACAACCCATCATACATTATCTATTTGGGTGAGTTGGACATAAATGATGGAGCTACCATTTAATAGTACTTAGTGGAGATTGATGATCAGTAGGAGAGGATCCTTTATGAAAAATAAATTCCCCATGTGTGTGTCTGGTAGTAGCATGAGAATCTCCAGAAGATCACATGGGAGCGGAAGGATCAGATTCATGCTCATTACCCACTTCTCTTTGTGTATCCCTTGTTTTGAGTTTTTGGGACATAAATACCTTAGGTTGGGAGAATATAATGACTCAGATTCTCTATGTATTATTTTTTTTATTTTATTTGGATTACTTTCAAGACTAGGCACTAAGACGATGTGTGATTATGAGGCTCGATGTGCCCAAAATAAATGATTGAAATATATTAAATAAAATGTATGCTCAATTTTTCTAAAAAAGTGTAATAAATCCTAAAAGTGGACCATATCAGAAATATGATGGCATCACTCAGTTTAGAATGTGGGTTTTACCCTAAGCATAACATAACATATTTCGGTGCGAGTTGTATGTGAAAAATTCAACATGGATATAATTAAATGAAATAAAATAAATAATTTATTTATTTTGTTTAGTTTTTGATGCAGTGATTATTTCTCCATTAAATGTGTGGTTATAGGAATTCTTCAGGGTGAGACACTAAAACTCTAGAGATTTCAGACAATTGTTGGAGAGCTTTTCTTGGCAAATGAAAATGGATCAGGGTCAGATCAAAATCATTACACCAACAGAGTATGTGGAACTCATCAACATTGGAAAAGAAATATTTATTCATCAACCATCAATCCAAACTCAAATTAAGATGTTTTTATTTGTTATTTTCATTCCCATTCATTAATATTGAGTGAAAATGTATCAATTCCAGGAAAAAATTGATACGTGCATTTCCAGTAGATTTAAGTTGATGGAATAATTTATTTTTTTGATCTCATTTATCCTCTTCATTTGCCTTTTTCTTTAATAATGGATCAGGGCCAAATTAATAATAGTCCATTTTTGTTCCTAACAACTTATGGTTTATGGTTTTCACCTCCCTTTCTAAGAAAGTTCATCATGGTCATTACCTTTTAGCACATGGATCGACGAATACCTAGTATTTGATTGTTGCATGAACTTTCTTCAGTGAAATGGATCAGTACCATGGTTGAGGTTCATGATATGTGAGGTTATCAAGATGTGATTATGGAATTGTAAAACTGGTGGAGGATCAAAATGTATTTTCAATATTCATTCAACTCGATTTTTTCATGTAGAAACAGATGGATCGATGTGGGTGATTTACGAGCAGATTCAAACCTAGATCTTAGTGATCAATAATGGAAAGGGTTTAGTGGCCCAGAATGTTTATTTTTTAGTGATATTTATGGTTTTTGGATATGAATTAATAAATTTAGAATAGAACCCAAGGGTTATGTAATTTTATGAGCAACATGGTATATAATCCGGGTTTACACGACGTGTGGGCCCCCTTAGCTATGGTGATAGGGTTCTGACCAAAGTTAAATATCAAACATCATGTGACTTTGTCACACACCCTATGACCCATTCTATGAGGCTCATCATGTACTTTGAAGAATACATGGACATGGGAAAAACTACACGGCCAAATGGCACACTGTGTACTTGGACACGGACATGGGTTGATGTACGTGGGTCCGTACATGGACACAGTCTCAGTACACAGACATGGCTAGGTAAAACAGTCAGGATACCATGTGTCTCTATATTCCATGTACTTATTTTACATTCCATCTATATGGATACTTACATTCAGTGTGAGGCTCTTACACATGGGTGGTCACGAGGATAGATGGACATGCTCCCCTGGTACATGTTGTGTACCCCATGAAAGAGTGTTTTTAGATCTTCATTTCCTTATTTTGGGATAGTATGGGTTGAGAATGTTACCTTCTTCCATTCCATTGAGGGTATAGTGAGGAATTATATCCATATCGCAGTGTTGTGATCCCCTCTAGAGGCTAAGTTTTAGATAGAGTTATGGTGTCCCTCCTTAATACTGGAGTGAACTCCTCTATCATCTTTTATTCCCTAGGTGTAGTTTTTTGGAATCAATGTGACCTCCCTGATCAAGGATTTGATCCTCCATATAGAATTCTGTATCAATAGTGTTTTTGTTATCATTTACATATGATCCCAAACATAGTAGGTTGATCTATATTTGGTTTATGGTGTCCCCCAATGGTTCTATGTGTGACCCCATATCTGTGTATCAGATTCTTATTAGAACAATGAGCTTTCATTTGGTGGTCTGATTGACCTATACCTATTCATTAAGTGTATCGAGCGATAGCTTGGTTAGTGGAGTAGATTATTCTAGAATAAGGATTTCTTTGAGAAGAATCATATAGCGGGTAGTTAGTAATGAACACCTCGTGGTGTGGTGCCTTTCCTGAGTATATTTTGGTGTTTCTGTTGTAAATAGATTTATCTATCTTGTAATGATATGAATGTACTTTTTGCATCATGTTTAGTGTTTTTGAGGTTTCCTACTGATTATTTTAATACTCACCCCTACATGGGCTTCTCCCGCATGTGTCATGTCTTATACTGACAACGGCCCCTTTTTACTGTCTCTTGGGAGGACGAGGAGTGGGTGGAGTATATGTGGAGCTTGATAAAGAAATTTGTTTTACTAGGAACCTGAATTTGACTTATTCCTCGCCCATAGAGAAGGTTTTTCTTTTATATTTTTTTTATTTGGCCTCATTCTTCAATTTCAGTACTTTTACTATCGTACTCTGTTTTGGGATGTTAAATGTATGCATGCATTATTTCAGTTGTTTCACATATTTTCATTGTGTGGGATTATATATATGTGTGTGTGTGTGTGTATAGGTACCTTAGGATAATTCCTCTCATTTGTAGGATCTACCTACTCAGAGTTGGTTTCCAACCTATGGCGTATTGGAGGCGGGTATGGGGTAGCAACAGGTCGGGCCTCAGCAGGTTGGGTCATGAAAACAACTAATATGAGGGATAGCCTTCTAGAGAATATCACATGTAATATCTATAAATGATGAAAAATAAAATTACGAAAATATCAATATATCTAAAAACACATTGCAATTGTGTTTCCATGACAAATGGAAATTAAGAAGCAGAAAATTTCTTACCAAAAGAGATGCAACATGGCCACTACTAAGATCAAGCATCGAATGATGTTATCCAGTATAAATAGAGATACTCAAAATTTCTTGGGATAGAACCAATAATTTGAGGGAGAGGAGATTCTATATGAATAATGAAAAACATAAGACTTTCTAGATAGTTTAACCTTTTGTACTGACGGATTTATAGTGTAAACCACTCTTTTATAACAAAAGCACCCTTCCACTTATGTATTTCTAAAAATTCATCGCCTCAAGTTAAAAATATTGTATGATGATTTTATGGCATAAAAGTTGGATTTATGATGTAAAATTAGTTCATTTTATAAAAATAATTTTTTTTACTTGCATGATTCTTGTGTCATAAACGATTTTCATGTCTTATACATAGTGTCATATTTATGTTGCAAGACAACTCTTACTGCGTAAATGTCTCTTAGAGGTGGCAACAAACCTAGGTTCTGTGGTAACTACCAAAACGACATCTTATTTCCCTATAGATATTTTGGTCATATTTATTCCAGTACTCCATTAATTTAAATAAACATACATCTTAAAAATATAGGTTATTTTCCCAAAAAATTCTCCCCATCCTTGAAAGGCCCAAAACACACCCAAAAAAAAGTGAGAGATGAGAAATTATAGAAAATAGTTAACATGATATTACAATATACATCACCAAAACAATTAAAATAAAAAAAATTGATCCATAACCAACATTTTTTAACAATTTTTACTCATGAATGTTTAAAACTTATTATTCAACTTCTCGGGTTCCTTATTTAACATATATAATCTTTTTTGGAGTTTTCACACTATAAATTTCTTTCTTGAATCAATAAAACCTTTAGGTTGGTTCATATAAATTTTATTCTCTAAGTCTCTAGTAAGTAACATAGTACTCACATAAATCTTCTCAATGTGTAGGTTTTCTAATGTAATAATACCAAGAACCTCATGTTTGGTGGAAAGCTTCGCTATAAGAGAGAAACTTTTAGTGAAGCTCACACCCTCCATCCATTGAAATCATTTCACTATGATCCTTTCCTTCTACATTCTTTTTCCATAAAGTTAATTATTAACCATGTATACCCATTTTTTATAAAATTATTTATTTCCTTGTGGAAAAGGATTTATCTATCAAGTATTTCTATCATGCAATGAAGAAATTTTCTCTTTCATAATCATCTCCTACTTTCTTAAATCATTCAACAACATTGCCTCTTAAAATAATTTGAAATCACAACCATCAATCAATAAAAATAATATAGGGATGATTGATACCTCTACAATGGTATTATCATCCTTGTCGGTCTCCTGACCTCTAATTAAGGAATAAGTCGCACTGGTTTTTTAGGCATATGATTGGGTAAACATTGAAGATCCACTTTCTCTGGACACTATGGATATTTATTCCCAACATTGGTTTCAACTGCATGATGATCCTTTTACATGAAACATTTATTAAATATCACATTCATATTTATAATGTTCTTCCTTTTCTCATTATCCCATAAATGATATCCAAACTCATCGATGTCATACACAATAGAAAAACCTGATTTGGATTTAGAATCAATAGTGTCCCCTTTCATCAATATTTATAGGTACATATTCTGAATTACTAAAGATTCATAAATGAGAGAGTCATACCATATTTCTTAACTAGATCTCCTCAAGTATAAATTTTCTCATTTGTATAAATGGACTTCTATTAATGAGACAGTATGTTATATTCATTTTCTCAACCCAAATGGTCATGGGTAATTTTGAGTGTATCCTCATACTCCTGGAACATTTATTCAATGTTCTATTCATCCTTTTATCCAGTTTTCTTTGTTTTAGTGTGCCTAAAAGTGTCTTCTCCCACAAAATTCCATTTTTTCATGGAGTTTAATGACATTTTTACTATCATAATCTCTTCCATCATTATAAATCAAGAATTTTAGCTTTAATCTCAAATCATTGTCTAAAAATTCTTCCAATTCTGAAATAGGTAAATAAATTATATTTTATTTTTAGAAATTGAACCCATACATTTCTTGTTAATCCATCAATAAATGTCACATAATATAGTGACCATCCAAGGGAATGTATTAGTCCATTCCCAAAATTATCAGTGTACTTCAGGTCTGGATTCCTGATATATTGTGTTCTACCTCCTTTTGAAAAGGTACATACTTATTCTTTCTAAATATAAAATATTTTCATAATAAAAAATACACTGATTTCATCTCTAGTATAATTCCTTTTATTTACAGAACCTTCACCCCATTCATCCTTATATAACCTAACCTGTAATTCCAAAGAAATAAATCCCTATTTGAATTTATTTTTCAAGTATTCCTATATAATTTCCCATAATATTATATAGGGTTATATTCTCTACTTTATGATCTATGACCATATATCCTTAGGTAAATTTCCATGAACCACCAATGAACTTGTGGCTAAATATTTTATCAATAAGACACAAAATATAAATAAGAATCCTTATCATATATATAATATATCATATATTCTCTAAAATTATCAAACTCCCAATGTTGTTTTTTATTTGGGCATCATCCTTACCAATAATTTGAAGTGGTTTATCATCTATAAGATAAGACATTATAAAATTCCCTAAAATATAATTATTTATGAATCCTTTCTCTGGTGTGGAATGAAATTATTATGCTAATATTCAGATCCATGACTCTATATGGTTATCCACACTCATCAAAAAAAATAATATACCTTTCAGCGTTTGTGTTTATTACAATGCGGTGCCATTAGTTTTTCTCTACAATCCTTTTTAATGTCTAATTTATTCTTAAACATCAACCAATTAATACTAGGTCATGTTTAATTTTTATTGCTCTATCCTCTTATGTAACACTCAAAGAATTTAAAATAAGTACATTATTTTCGATAAAATGTCTGACATGCAATACTGATCTTAAATGAACCACACAAATATTATTATTTAAATATGCCCATTATAACCTAAGTATTGAATTATTAGGTATGAATATGATTAAACACATTATGAAATATATATATATATATATATATATATAAAAGTCCTAATAAAAGCAATTTTTTTATTAATTTTTGAATGAATAAGAATTCAATTTTTAAACGTCATTTTATTCTTCAAAAATATGTTTTCTTTGACAATGGTATTTATTTATTTCTTTGTGAGAATATTATAATTAATTTATGGAACTATTATAAATTTATTTGGTAAAAAGGATCTCAATTTTTAAAATAATCATACTAGAATTATCATATGGTGAAATTTTGATATTTTTCTAAAAAGTTTGATTTTTCAATGAATAGTAAAAAATATTGATTTTTATTGGAAACTGTATTTTATTTTAAATTATTTATAAAGTAAAATTAAATTTTGATTTTTTTTGAAAATTTAATTATTTAATTCTTATAAAAAATTATTTTTAATGAATTTAATTCTATACTTTATTATAAAAACATTTTTGTACTTAAAAATACATTTTTTTTAAAAATTATTTTTCATCGCATTTTGAAGATTTAATTTTAAATTAAATTTTACCACTTATCTTTTTAAAATAATGAAAAATGGATTCCATATTTTAATTCAAGAGGATATAATTTTGTAAATATGTGTCTTATTTTTAGTCATTATGAATTGTAATCATAATAAATTTTGTTACCAACGTAAAGGTAAAAAAGGTTAATTAAGGGTAAAAATAACTTGATAAAGACTAGAAAGTAACCCTAACCCTTGAATTAATTTTATTATATGAGAATATTTTATCCATAATCATTACGAATTCAAATATATAAAATTTTCCAATATTTACAGGATTTTGAATTTTATAATATTTTATGTAAAGAAAAGTCAAAAATGTTATTTTCTTTATTTTATTATCATTAAATTTCTGAAATTATAATAACATAAATGTAGGGTTGGTTATAAATATTAAATTAAAATATAAATTATTTTTATTTGTCATGGTAATTTATTTTTAATTTTTAGTGATGATATAATTACCTTAAATGACTATGCAACACTAATACATTATTTATTCAATTAATAGAAAAATAAAAAATGATTTTAAAAATGATAAAATTATTATTATTTCATTGGATTTTTATATTAAATAATTTTTTAGATAAATATAACATATTAGAGTGTTTTCAATGCATTATATTATAATTCTTTCATTGTATTATAGTTTTAAAAGTCAAAATAAATGAATAAATCCAAAATTAAAATTAATGCTATTTTATAATTAATAATACTTTATTAAATTATTTAAAACAAAAAAAATAATATATTTAGACATTTTATTTGTATATGGTTTAATATATTAACTATTTTTCATTTATAGTCCAATTTCAATTTTATTGAAACTTTCTTGACCACTAAAGAGTAAAATTTTTAATACCATGGTAATTTTCAAAAAGGGTTGACATGGGTTAAAATAAAAAGATAAGGGTGACAAAATAACCTAAACATTTAAGGTTTTTATTATAATAAATTATTTAGAATCATTCTCATCTTAGCTTAAAATATTATAAATTTGGATGCATTTTAACATGAAATTTATTTTATATTAATTGGATACTTTAAGAAATTTCAGGATGGATTCTCCCATATATTATAAAAGGAAACCTCCTATCATCTTTTCTTTACACTTAAGAGAAATTTTAGTTCATCTAGGCCCTATCAAAATCCATCCCTTACATCCATCCCCATCTCATAGAGTCCTTGGTTTTATCATAAAGCCAATATATGAAATATTTTGGTGTAAACCCTATGAGGTTGTATGAAGAAGTGGTATAATTCCAAATCCAACATTTTCATTTTATTTATTATTCTACCTCCTTAAAATTTTCTTCAAATATATTGTAATAATATCAACAGTATATTCCATATAATTTTATGTTATTATCTTCCTTCAATGAAAAAAGGCCTTATATTTGTATTTATTTTTTGATAATACCCTTTCTTAACTGTGTTGAGAGGAAACCCTTACATGGCTTGTCAACCTAAAGGAAATTTACTATTACATAAACCAAAGGTCATATAACTGTGAAAATATATAACATCCCCTACCCATCATCTATTATATTGGTGGTGTTTATCCACCAACCTTGTATGGATGCACAGTTATCATTACCCCAAGAAGAGATATATGGTGTCTGGTACTGATGGTGGAATCCATACCCTCTCCTCCTTCCCAATTTGGTATCTTTCCTCAGGTGGCTCCTACTGATCTAAATCCTTATTATGGGATCTGATCCTATGATTTAGGTTGTTCCCCCTTGATTATCCCTTGTACCTCTAGCTTCCATGCCCTGTCATAGGTCCCTGATTTCTTCATCGACAGTGCACCCTACTACTGGCATGAAGCTGTGTACAAATATCATCACCAATCATAACTGTCATAGGGCCTTCCCACTATCAACATTAGCACCAATAGTACAGAAGGCCCCCTTATCTAATGTAGAAGATCCACTGCTCTTCTTCTACTGTTCCCTCCATTAAACCCAATGTTGTTGGCCTGATAGCTGCTCTTGATCTTATAGACCCACTTGATTCCATCACACCTAATGCTAAATTCTTCCTCCACCTCTTATAGGGTCACTTACACCATGGCCATGTCCTGCGATGAGTAGCACTTATCCCCCAAAATATTTTTCTAATAGGACTCGGTCCTAGGGTTATAGATACATGATTTTGTGTTTATTCTACCACTAGTCTAAAACCCCAACTACAATATGTTATTTAGTTAATGGAATAAGAAATATCTGTTTCCTCTTCCATTAAATGAGAAATTGAAATTTCAAAAAAATCATGGTGGACTACTGCCTCATGAACCAATTTAATACTTTTTTCATAACTGCCTCTTATTTATGGTTATAATAATGGATTAAATATATATATGTGTGTGTGTGTGTGTGTGTCTGTATACATTATTCATCACATATTTATCCCTATGAAAATATAATATATTATTTACTTTCGTGCCTTTCCATTCATTTAAAAATGATAATTTCGTTTGTGCATACGTGTGAACTACCACCTCCAAAAAGTGATGTGGTTCATTTTTTATCACTAAATCACACATATGATATATATATGTATATTTAAATAAATAATAATCTATTAATGATATAATGATCATTATTGAAATATATAACAACACTTATCATCTTTCTATAATGATCATTGAAAATTGAAAATGTTACTCATGTGTGCATACGACCTACCATATCCATGATTGCAGTGTAGTTATTTTTTCAAAACCATCCTTCATGATTTGTTTTAATAGTATAAAAATTATAATAATTTAATTATTATTATTTTGTATATGATGGGATAATGACTTATTTGGTCATAATCATCCTACCAAATCCATTTTGGATGTATCAGCGGAATATCATCAAAACATCCAACATAAAATTAAATGATTAAGTAATTGAAAATAACATAGTAATAAATAAAATAAAAATGAATATTAAACTTGAAAAATTATATTAATCAATTAAATACTTAACATAAGTTTATTATTCATGAATATAAATATTTTACTTGATAAGTTGAACTCAAGGTAAGAGACTATATTTTAAAAATCATCTATAAATATTTCCCTTTCAACTCTTTTTCTTCCACTTACATATTTTTTTAAATATATTTTTAAAGTATATATATGGAAAGAAAATCATTATAAAGAAAATTTCCCTTTGTGTTTGGTATTTTAGTTTTTTAAATCGGTTTTTGAAAAAAAATGTATTTCAATATCCAAAAGTGTTTTGCATATGGGTTTAAAAGAGTTTTTCAAATGTTTATGATGAAAATTTGCATTAATAAAATGTTTTATTCATGATATGGAACTAGATAATTATATAAGAGAAACAAGTGATCACGATACATCTTATATGATTGTTTGAGCCCCATTATATCTCATAAAGACATATGAACCTGATATAGATTATATGAAGTCTAAGCCCCATTATAGTTGTCAAATGTTTGAGGTAATATTACATAGCATCAAAATAAATAAATAGGGAGTTCAATAATGTGGTTTATCTTATGTATTTAACTAATCTCCATTATTTTTTACACAAGTTTAAAATCGATTATGAATATGATGCTCTAAGTTTCCTAAAATGGGGTAATATTTACCTGTTACGAGTTTTAAAGTTTTCTTTGAGAAAAAATTTTGTGCATTTTGTGTGAAAATGATTTATTTCATATTTTCTACGAATAAGGTGATAATTATAAGTATTTTATAGATTCTCATGTTTTTCACTGAAATAATTGACTTTTTTATGTCTCTTATTGAGATTTTTGATCTTATCCAATATTTAAAAAAATCATGGGGTTTAAGGATTTGTAAGAAAAAATAATAAATCATATTTAAATTCATGAATATTTTTCATAAAATGTAAACATGTTTCTTTTAAAAAAAATTATATTGTATAAAAAATGGATACTAATTTCAAGTTTCCACTTGTAATGTATGGGATTATTATGTACTATTTATGACCTAATTATTTAAAATTTAAATCATTAAGATCCTTAGGAATGTAAGAAAATGAATTCCTGACTAAAAAATTGTGGTCATTTTATTTTTAAGGCTAGGTCTTTAAATCTTGAATTTGATCATCCTTTGTGATTATCTTATTATATGTATCTACCTATTCTTTATATATGTAGAGAAGAACCAGAAAATATTCCTGACTTTATTCCCTTAATAACCTCACAGAGGATAAAATCTTACACATCATTCATCCTCAAGTGTTTATTCAATAAATAACTACTCACTAATATTACAGTATCTTCCTAACTATCAAGTAATAAAAATAGTACTACAGGTTCACATAGTTCATTATCCAAAATAATTCTCACTTATGTCAACTTACTTGTGGTGGTGTTTAATTAATTAACATGATCAGTGAATGTTTTCCCTTCTATAATCACAATATTGAATATTCATCACATCAAGTAAACTTTTTTGTCACAAAAGGATTCATGTATATATTTGTGAGAGATTTCAATAATCCAATCATTATCTTGTCTTATTTGATGTGAACACAAATATTCTTCTAATTCAAGGCTCATAACATCAAGAACATGTTGATTAAATAACTCCCACTTATCCTTGATGATATATATATATTTTTTACACCTAGAAGTGGTAACTAAATCTTTTTCTAACAAAGATAATCTTAGGTATGCATCCTCAAGTAAGTAAAGTCATAATTCTTGAAATAATCAATCTTAACTATTCTTTTTTCCATATCCATCATTTAATTTGAGAAATATAACCTCAATATTTTGAAATCAAGATCTGATTCTAGTTGTTACAGAAATTCCAAGAGATCCAATGATAGATGTTTCTAGAAATAAGAGTATGTGGGAGAAAAATAGAGATGAATAATAATAACAATAATGTGAACACATAGATTCTTATAGTTCAGGAATATTATTTAAATATATAGAGATTTATAATATTATCATTATGTATAGGAGAAAATTATAGGGATAAATATTAGAGTTATAGAAACACAATCTCATAATGATCTTATAATGTTGTGTGGTGATATAGTAACCAAATTCATTATAGTTCCAAATCCAAACAGTTGGTCTATTGTGTTATAGTGATGATGGTATAAAGTTTTCAGATCTATAATACCCTATTGATGTCATCATAAATTATAATACAATAACCATATATAATTATACATTTTTATAGTGCTTTTATAGGTGTACAAAATTCTAGTAGTTGGTCGAACTTTATCCAATGGATCAGGCTACACCATTCAAATAGTGTGTATTGATGTAATGGGATCTCTCTTATTAGGAAAAAAACCCATATAAATATAATAATTTATATATAAATTAATATTAAACTAACCCACTCACTAGGTCAATGTATTTTAAGTTTGAGGAAGTAATATAAGAACTTAAAAGTGTTAGGAGGTTAAAGTTCCCTCATTTATTTAATTAAATTAATGAAATTTTGAGGGATAAATTATTTTAAAGGGGGTTTATTGTGACACCCAGTGATTATAATATATATTTCCATTTAAATAAATCATGGGTTTCCATTGTCTTGTGATACATTCTACACATAAAAAAATATTAAAATCTTTATTTCATTATGGTAGAATATTGTGCTAAAAAATGAAAATCATTACCAAAGAATTAAATGAAATATAATTAGTAAAATTACTAATATAATGAATTAAAAAATAAATAATAATATTATAAGGTGTAAATTTTCATTTGTAGTTTAGATTAAAACATACATAAGGGTGAATTTTCTTTAAAAACAATTTTAAAATGATTCCATAGAATTATTATTATAAAATTATCCTATATAGGAATAAAATAATCAAAGTAAAGTGGGTATAGAAAAAAATGAAACAATAACCGTAGTTGAAAATAAATTGTGGAAATTAAAAAGACACACTTAGATAAATGATTTAATAAGTGTCCTAAGAATGATCCCTTATGTCTCCTCCCCTCAAGAAGTCTTTAGAGGGTTATAAATCTCCCTTTATATTAATAGAAATCGTGATCTAAAAAATAAAAAGGAAATAATCACTTGGTTTTAATGGAAACTAAGAACCAATATAATACCCTTGGCTTTAATTGTCCACAAGAACAAAGAACCATCACTTTAATGGTGGTGATAACCTAAATAAAAATATTATGAAGATAGTGGTTTGTTTTGAAAAAACATTTATAAAGCATTCATCTCTCTCTTATGATATTTATAAGAATATAAATGTTATAGAGAGAGAGAGAAGGTAGAATATGACTCTTTAATAATTAAAATAATAGATAAAGAAAATGGGTTAATAATAGAGGAAAAAATAAATTTTATTAAAGTGTTTGAAGGCCAATTTTCCTTCAATAATTGGATGTTATTAGTGATATCTTCTAAAAGTACATCATTTATTGATCAAGAATCATTCGGGAGAAATTAGTAGCCATATTGTATTTTTAATGAGATCCAAATATCCCTAGACATTAATTTATATCCTTTATTGGATTCTAGGGTCCCTCTGGTTGATTCAAGGATTTAGTGATCCTATTTAAAACTTTAAAGTGTCATCCATTTGAAAATTTTCAAAAATAAATGGGTGGTAAAATCCAACAAGATTATAATGGATTCTATCCAAGAAATGGGTGAAAAGGTTTCACTATAATCATTTTTTCTACTTGATTATATCATATCCTTTAGATATGATTTTATGTTTTTTACATGTGATTTTACCATGACCATATAATTTATTTCTGAAAGCTCATTCTGTAAAAATAACATGATGATCATTAGTTCCTTCAAAAAGAGCCAAAAATATATTCTTTGAGAATTTTTTATCTCTTCTTTTATATAAAAAAACAAAATTTTAATTGCTAATAAAATTAAAATGTTTTTTAAGTTCTAGAAAATAAATAAAATAATTACACTCAACTTCATTTAATACATAACTTTGAGTAAAAGTACCAACATACAAATCATCAATAATTTTTTCCATGGGATGGACTTTGGATCCTTTTTAAATCTTTAGTTAAAGGATAAGAAGGATATTTATCTTTGATATGATCATTATGATAAGATGGATCATTCAAAGTCAAAGTTTCAATGTTATGCACAACATATTCAAATTAGGATGAAGGTTCAGAAATATTTTCATATAATTGGATATGAATGGGTTCTTCAATGCTTTGGTTCAATTATTTAAGACTTGGTATGATTTAATTGAGTTTGAGTTCCCAATAAATATTCCTTCATCGAATTAAGGATCAAATTTTACTAGGTTTTATTTTGTGTAAAGAATATAAATTTTATATACAAACACTTTAAAGAAACCAAATTTTAGAATTTTATTTTTCAAAATTTAATAAGAGGTATTTTTTAAGATTGTTCTTGTAAGAAAATGGTTTATGATATAACAAGCAATATTTACTACCTTAGCCTAAAATTACTAAGGGAGATTGAAATTTTAAAAGAGTGATCTTGTGATATCTTAAAGAGTTCAATTATTTATTTCATCAATTTTTTATGTGTTTCTTTGAGTGTAAAATATATGAATATATTCTTGTTAAGTAAAAGGTTCATCAAACTCTTTGTTATCAAAATCCCCCCCATGATCACTTAAAATGAAAATGATTTTTCTTTCTTTTTTATTTTTGACTTTCTTTGTAAATATATTATAGACTTTACAATACTCATTTTTTGGGTGATAAGAAAAATAGCCATGTGAAAATTATATTTTAACAATCCAAGATTTTATATGTTTTTCCTTTGAAATAAAACTTAAAGTATTTTATATCTTGTCTTACACGCAACCTGGACTCTTTATGAACCATGATATAATAAATCAATAAAACCTAGGAATCAAATTTGTAGGTATGAATAGTAATAATACCTTTATTAAAAATATGTATAATGAGTGTCATTGTTGTAAATTTATTTATTAATTTATAATAAATAAGCACTATGTTTTTATTAAAATCTTTTACGCTTCAAAAATACGTTTTATTCAAAAATGGTTTTTATCACATTTTTCATATGAAATTTATAATTATTTTTTACTATTTTTGTAAATTTTATTTATGAAATTAATATCATTTTTGAAATCATCATGTTAATTTTATATTATGATTAATATTTAGGATCTTTCTCAAATGTTTTATTTTTCATTGAATAGTAAAAAAATAACAACTTTTATAAAAAAATTATTTATTTTCAAGTAAATGTCCCATTATGTTTTAAATTATATTAAATTACCTGTTTATAATTTAATTAAAAATAATATAATTTAGTATATAGTAATAATCATTATACTTTAATTTTTTATAAGTTAATATTTCGGTTTAAAAACACATTTTTCTAAAAAACTATTTTTATACTTATAATGTGTTTTTATCTTAATATATTTATCTAATATCTATTTATCAATGTTTTTAATGCAATTTATACATTATATATTTAATATAATATTTTAAAATTCGTTTTATGGTTTTTACAAGGCAATAAATGTAATTAAATTATGTTTTATGCTTGAAAATTCATTTTTCAAAAACTGGTTTTCATTACGGTTTGTGTGCTTAATTTAGATTAGATTATAACACTTATAGAAATTTAATTTGGTAAAATGGATTTAATATATATAATCATAATAATTAATATAATTTAATAGGTACAACTTAATTATTTTTCATAGTGAATAGTAAAAATAGTATGATTTTTTACCACATTTAAGGTTAAAACGGGTTTAACAGGGGATAAAACCATGAGATAAAGGTGGTATTTTCTCTAAAACCTATAAAATTTTTATTTTTTGAATATATTTTAAACATAAATTATCATAAATTTAAATACATATACATTTTTATCCATTTCCCTAGGAAATATACCATAAATCATTAAAATCTTTTAAGAAATTTCATGTTTATCTTTCCCTTCAATTATAAAAGGGAACCTATTCTCCTAACTTATTCACACCATTTGAGACTTATATCTTAGAAACTCATAAATCATAACCCTTAATATAATACTTACCTTAAACCTAGATCTTCTGGTCTTCTTTTAAAAAAATCCTTCAAGGATTGAGGTGTAGTCCAAAGGAGTTCTCTCAAAGAAGAGGTATAGATCATAAGAGAGATTATTCAATTTTATTTTTTATTATAATACCTATAAATAAGTTTTAATCATTAAAAATTATTAATAAAGTATAATAAATATACTAATATGTTATTATGATGATTTTTTAACCATTTACCACCTCTTCTAAATCCAATGTGACATGAAATTATCGCTCATTCATATGTTTGGACTACCGCCTCCACATAACTATATGATTCATTTTCCGTCACCATATTTTATAGGTGGTTATAATTTTTGGATATAATTTGTATATATGATATTTATAACATACTTATTATTTTTTAATTATAATATCTTATCTACCTTCTTACCTTTTAATCTGTTGGTAAACGATAATGTCGCTTGTGTGTACGTCTGGACTACTGCCACCACAATGTGATGTGATTTGTTTATAATTTTTACTTTAGTTGAATAGTAACAAGGATATATATAATGGAAATATATTATTTTTATGATATAATAATTATTATTTAATTTTTAATTATAATTTACCTTTATTTCATTTCATCCATCGAAAATTGGAAACATCCCTCAGGGGTACATACAAATTATTATCTCTACAAAGTGATGTAATTCATTTTTCGTCACCACTTAATATGAATAGTTATAAATATGTATATAATGATTATATATTTTATTTATATTAATATTAACTTTTTGTATATGGAGAATCTATGATCAAATTTAATGGTTCATAATTGTCAAACTAAAACATATATGACACATGATGCAATTAACACACGAAATAGCGACTTTAATAGATAATTGTGAATAAATGGGAAATGAGATGATATAAGTGTTTAATATATGATATTAAATGTATGAGTATGATTCTATAAAAAAATTATAATAAATCTAAATTTATTATATGATATTTTATACATCTTACAAATCAATTTGGATATAAAGTAAGGGTTTTTCGTCTCAATTTCTCTTCATTAAGACATGTTTTATGGTTATGCACCAATTTATTATATATATTGTTTATATACTATCCATGAATGTATTTTGGAATAATATATGATTTAATGATTTATATTTATATAAAAATATTATTTTTAATCTTTCAATTATTTTTTGTTCAAATTTTACTAAAGTTTTAATGGTTCTTCATCTCAATATCATTTCATTTGGACTTGATTGATGTTGTAAACATATATTCATTAATGAGATATATATACTGAAAGATTGATATGTTTTATCATGAATATAATTATGTTAATTTTATTTAAATTTTCAATTAAATTTATTTCTTTCATGGGGGTGATTTTTCAAAAGGTACCATAATGGTAATATTTTAATGTTACAATATCATTTTTACCAGGATTATCTTTGCTTAAATTTTTTGATAATGAAATTTTATGATATGTCTACAAAATATTGTGAATTTTATTATCATTTTTTTATTTTTATATATTTCTTCTTTTTTTTTAATTTTTAACTCTTTATGTAATCAAGACATTGAAAGAATGTTTTTATGGAAACAAGCCTTTTTCCCTTCAGTCATGAGTCTTTTCTACCATGTCCATGTTTTTCATTAGAATGTTTTAAATAATGGTTTTAATATTCTCAAAGTATTATTTAAATTTAATTTTAAATATTTTTACATTCATTACCATGTTTTAAAGGAAATCTTCTTATCAACTTCCAAACATCGTACTTTAGAATTTTTACCAAAACTATGAAAGGAATTTTTTTTAACATACAACACATGAATATCTCTCCCACACCAACCATCATGAATTCTCTTTCATTGAAATAATAATTTATAATTTTCTTTTTTTTATTTTCAAATTAAATTATTTCCTTAATGTTTTTTAAATTCATTTAATCTAAATAAGTTGTTCCAAATAAAAAGGATATTTTCCTCAAGAAATGGTATTGAGATCCTTTAAATGTATTTTTATCTATAAAAAGTACTTTAATGATTCTTATTATTTACTAGGGGTATTATCCAATGTTACCATATTTATTATTTCTATGGATTTTTTATTATTATGATTATGAAATTGGTAGGAAACCCATATCCTTTCTATGGTTTATGATTTGATGATACAATGAATGTTTTATGATCATGTGGTATACATATGTATGGTTTTTATTATGTGATAGGTGTGTTATAAATTATATACACCTACAATTAATTGGGTAAAGAAGGATATCTCATGAGATAATAAGTATTGGAATGGGGAATGAGCCCAGTTTAGTAAGGGTGTTTTTCTAATAAGATGTTCTTATAAGTAAGAATTTACTAAGGAAATGATCAAATTGAGAGTGAACTCAATCCACTATTATATTATTATAATTGATCCTTAACTAAGTAAATCATATTTTATGCTTATTTTCATGCCAAATACATATTTCTTTCTTATGCGTATGATATGTTCTCAGGGATGATTATTGATTATTTATGATTCTTCACTCTTATGTATTATCTATTTCAATTGATAAAACTGTATCCCATGTTTCATGATTATGATATATGACTTGATGGGTTTTATTTTCTAATATTTATCTCATATTCTCATAATATTATAATTATCTTATTATTAATTATGATCATTTTTTGATATCTATTATGTTTACCCTTAATAAGAATTTGAGAACATCCTTTATTATGTTTCCCTTACATGGGTTATGGAAAAATATTTTAAGTATGTTATGTTTAAAAGGACTAATGGTTGTGAAAAAACTAAAAGGGAAATGATACATATCTTTTATAAACCCATTTTTTATGTTATAAAGTTTCCAACTACATTAAACCTCTACGAAACTCAAGAATGTATTATTATGAAAAGTATTTAATATTCATTTAAAATAATTTAATTTGTATATATAAAAATTATGGGTCATTATATATATAATCTTCTCAAGTCACAAAAGAATATTATTTTACTTTGATACTTTTATCTTAAGTTGGTCCAAAAAGATCATGTTGACAATATTAAGGTTATTAGAGGTTGATACTTGTAATTTAGGTTTAAAATATTTTTTTGTTTCTTTCCTAGTTGTAAAGGTTCAAAAATAACATTATCTTCAAAATTAAATTTTATTAAATCTCATAAAAAATAATGTTAGTTGAGAGAAATAAGTGTGTGTATGTGTGTTACAGTGACCAAGGTTCCTATTAAAAATCCAAGACTAACTATCTTGAATCCTTAAACATTTAACATTTTGAGAATAAATATATTTTAAATAAAAAATATAAATGATTTAAAATTAAAATCAGTAGACAATAGTATTACTTTGACATTAAAAATATTACATATCATTTTCAGAAGATATTTTAAAATAATTTTTGAAAAACTAGAAAATTTTATCAGATTTTGTTTCAAACCATGAATAAATAAAACATATATTATAAGTGATTAATTAAGAAAATTTATTATACCTATAATAATGATTTTACTTCATGAATTATCACTAAAATTTACATATCCTCTATTAAGTTTCTCAAGGTGATTAAATGTAAAGCGGTCACCACATGTGTGTTGAGAGAATACAATATCTATGTACCAAATTTCCTTTGGGTATTTAGTCTTTATACATGTTTCCTAAAAAATTAAGAAATGATTTTTTTTGGTAGATAGATTTTTAGGCCCACTTATGTTAGCTAAGAGGTATTTTGGTATCCAATGTTTTTTTGAAAATGGTATTTGAAATAAGAAGTGGTATTAAAGATGGGTATTTTTTGTAAATCATATTAAGAATTTTTTAATTACATTAATAAATCATATTCCCATATTTATGAAAATAAATAATTTTATTTTGTGAAACTCCTTATACAAAAGTCATTTTTTAAAGAACATGAATTTTATAAAAAACAAATTCTAAAATTTTCATTTTCATTTTTTTTAACCCAATATTTTATTTAGATTTTTTCATTGGGTGAATTTTGTGATGTTTTTTCATATCATATATATTTTATTGTAACTCATACAAATTTTATTAATCATTCAATTTAGTCAATAATTTATATTTTTTTATTGTGAGTTGATCTTTTTCTTTAAGTGACTGATTATACTTCTGTTTTTTGTTATTTATAAATTGAAGTTAGTTTAAAAACCCATATTCAAGTTTATCATAATAATATTTTAGATCCTAATATATTATTTTATTAGAAAAATATGAAGATGATGAAGAGGAATTTTTGGTGGAAAAAGAGGAGTTAGATTTTACTTCATTACTAACATCCACTTGAGTCATGATACACTTGGAACTTTCATTACTTGATTATCTTGAGGAGGGGGAATCTTATCTTTCACTTCAGTTTGAAACCTCAAAGTATTTCTTTTCTTGTTATCCTTATTCTTCTTTTTAAATTAATGTTAATCCTATCCTTTTGTGTGCCTTTTTTCTAATTCAAAGCATGTCACTTCTTATTTGATTTGATCATCCTCCTTTCTTTCATATTGGTATAAATTAATTATTTTGAATAATTTTTTTATATTCCTAGACAAATAATCCATTTCATCCCTATCATAAGATAATTCATTAATTTATTTAAAATAAGTAATATTTTTTTTCTTTACTTATTAATATTTCTTCTCGAATTGTCTCTTTATTGTGATCTCATATGTTATATGAGATCTAATGAGCTCCTCAGCCAACATGTTATTGATGTATTTTTTTCTTTGGACTATGGTGACTTTAGGTTTCCATGAACTATTAAAAACTCAAAGGATTTTCTAGACTAAAGTTTCTACATTAAGATTATCACCAAGATACTTTAACCAATTGAACATGTTAGTAATGTTCATAAAACATTTAGTAATATATTCATTTGGATTCAGACTATTGCTTTCAAATATCACTTATACATAAATTCTAGTATCATTGACTTTATTTATTCTTTCATGATTAACTTCTAAAAATTTTAAGATTTTGTGACTATTTTTTCATGTAGATATATGATTAAATTCATTTTTTTATAATTTTCAATATAATTAATTAATACCTTTAACATCTAATTAATATAAAAAAATATCATCAAGTTTGTATTTTTATACTTTTCCATTGGTAGGAATATAACCATGCATAACAATTTTCCATACATGGTAACTAATTGTAACATCCTTGACCTAGGAGCCACTAAACTGGTGCCCCAATCCAGGTCTTCACATGAACTCAGGTGCACCTCCCTATACACCAGAGGTTTTAGGCAAGCAGCGAGGGTCTAATATATCAATTGGGGAGACATTACCCTCTTTATTAGAGTAATTCGTAATAGATAACATATGAAATAAAGGAAATAATAAACAATAGATAAAAACATACATTTTCAACCATTTTACAAATAGGGTACAATAAAAACTAAAAACTAAATACGTAAAGTCATGCTAATAGTACCAAAATAGAATTAATCCCAAAATAAACTAAAATAGATGGATCCCCAAAATGGGTCACGAATCCAAGTCTGCATCCTCATCCATTCATATCTCAAACCCAACTCAACTCCCTAGCATTGGCGCTTTTCCATTGTCCCAGCCTGTAATCATGAAATATTCTCATGTACCCAACAACGACTCGAGCAGGGTGTGAGTACAACTCAATAGGCCACCACCAATGGTGTCAACAAAATATCCAGTCTAAATAGATAATTCATGAAAGCAATATATAAATGAAAAGTTAGATAAAAGAAATCCTATTTTCCATTAGGTAATAAAATTCACTTAACCAATACCCATTACTATTTCCATTTCCATCAGTTATATCATCTCACTACTAAGTTCATTTCTCCAAACATGTTCTATGGGTTAGGACTTTTACTAATTTACACAATGGCCTAAGCTGACAAGTCACCATGTATAAAGGGATAAATAAAATTCCTGATATCATTAGGAAAACCATATCATAAACAATACATAACACATAAATTCTAGGCTCAGTCTTGGTAGTTTTATCCAATGCAATCATTAGGGGCATAGAGCCTCCGTTCGACTCCCCAACTCATTCATTCTAGGGGTGGTATTTAAATCCTTAGTCCAACCTGACATGTGGATGTATAAACTCAAGTCAATACCCCACATACCACCAATCCATATGAAATTTCTTATTAATCCATTTACAACATATACCATATCACAAACCAAACATAATCCATAACACATAATAATCACATTTCACATTTCATTTAATACATAAATCTCCCATATTTCTTAACCCATTAACACAATTACCATTTACTTAGCATGGCCTATTTAAACTATTTCCATTTCCATGAATTATCACATTAGGAGATTCCATTATAACTTATAACACATTTTATACACATATGAATTCCTAATAATTTACCCATTAACATGTTCACAATTCATTTGCATTAACCCTCTTATGAATTTCAATTACATTTCAAAAATCACCTAGCACAATTTTTTTGTTACAAATAACTCAATTTATTCTATGATAAGAAATACATTATTTGATTTCCAAAAATCTGGACACAACTATTCATTTCCCCTTTTTAATTCAATATAATTTTTCGATGTATTTTTCATTGGATCTGCCTTATAAAAAACCATTTCCAGGCTTATCATTACAATTTTCTATGTTTGGAATCATTGGTGCACCCCATGGGTGGCCCTAAATTGGTCTAGTCAACCTCAAAACACCCCATGGGGGTCGTGAGGGGTTAAAATATTTATTTAAAAAACCATAATTACCAATTATTACTAAGGAAATTAATCTTATAGTAAGAAGGAATAAAACACACAACCAAGTGAGTATAAATCAAACTAAAGACTATGGGATATAACTTATAGACCATCTACCTCAAATCCAAAGATGAACACACTATTACCCTTAGACATAGATCTATATTTAATCCCCCTTTGAATACCCAACCTAATATTGGCTGAAAAAAAGGGTTTTAGGGATTCAAAATAAGAACAAATCTATAAGCCCTAATCTAGAAAATAGATGCAATAAGAAGATTAGACTCACCCAAACCTTCTATTTGTAACCCATAGTGCTCTAAATGTCCTATAATAAAAGGATATCGATCGCTTTGAATCTTTGGAGACTTAGGTTTTTCACTAGGGTTGAGAGGAGGTTAAAAGGGGAATAAATCGAGTAAGAACTCAAAAATATTGAGGGGAATTTTGGTAATTTTTCATTTTTTTAATGAGGCGCATAGTTCAGCCACACGATTTTCCAAACCATACACCAACCATGTGCCAGCCTTTTCCCAAGAGGGTTTGAGCCACACTATTACCTAGGAAGGCCTGCATGGTTTGAAAACCCATTTTCCAAGAATACAATAAGCCTTTATCTAAGGCTTCATGGTTTGTATTCTCCCCGGCATGGTTTTCACTAATCACGTGAAAACCATGAAACATGTACAAAATTGACCAGTTTCCCCTTTCATTCATGCACCGAGCCCTTAGAAAACCCATGAACCTCCTATCACAAATATTAAAAATTTATTTAACCAAATTTAGGGGATTAAAACCAAAATTAAAATAAGTACATACCTTCACAAATCTAGTATCTCACAACATCCCCACCTTATAATGACTCTCCCTCGAGAAGAACTTCAATGAATCACCAAGCTTCTAAAGAAAAGAGATCGGTTCACTAAGCCTATATATCTAAATCCCACTCCCAATTTTCCCTAAATGATACAATGATACCATAAAACTCGAATGAATGGCATATTATGGCCCCACAATACTTTCTCACTACGATCCATAATACGAATCAGATGCTCCTTAAAGGACATAATAGCCTCAAGATCAGCATTCTCAACATCAATCATATGAGATACTTCTTGGTGATACTTCTGGAGCTGTGACAGATGAAAAAATTTATACATACCACTATACCACTATGGGATAGGCAATTGGTATTCCACTGGTCCAATCATCTCCACAATCCCAAACGGAATCACATACGTGGGTGCCAAATTTCCCTACTTCTGAGATCAATGGTGTCCCAAAATTGCAGACACCTAAATAAACACATGATCACCTACCGAAAAACTCAAGGGCTTGATGGTGAAGATCTACATATGAATTCTATATACTATGAGTTTTTTATATGTTTCTGAAACAACCAAATCCATTTAGATGTCTTCTACATGAGACTCATTACTTACAACTCTGATTCCCTATCCAAAAACCAACACAACATATATTTACATAGTCTACCATAGAGTGCCTTAAATAGTGTCATCTGAATCATATCCTAGTAACTATTGTTCTAGGAAAACATAAACTTCACTAATATTTTTTCCATGATCCACCAAAGTCTAGGATAAGATCCCTCAAAATGTCCTCTAATACCTGAATAGTATTATATGACTATATATCTGCCTGCAGGTGAAAATACGTACTCAAAAACACTTTGGTACCCATAACCCTCTGAAACCCCCACCAGAATCATGATGAAAATAATGAATCTTGGTCTGGAACTATCATTTGTGGCACCCCATTCAACCATATTATTTCCCAAACATACAAATCACCCAGCTGATCCATGGTAAAAGTCTCTCAAATCGATAAGAAATGATCAACCTTAGTTAACTGATCCATAACTATCAAGATTGTGTCATTCTTCTGCATCATCCTCATAAGAACCACACAAAACATCCATTGTTATGTCATCCCATTTCCCATATGTAATGGGAAATGGCAGTAACAATCCACCTACCCGATGATGCTTAGAATTAACCTACTAGAAGGTAATGCTTTGTGCTACAAAACGTGAAACCTCTTTCTTCATTCCCGGCCACCAGTACTGCCTATGAATATCCAGAAACATTTTGGTCAAACAAGGATGCAAATCCCACACTAATGCATGAAACTCTCACATCAACTCTTCTCACACACATGCTAGCACAACACTCCCACAAACATAAATGATCCCATCATCTCCAATGGTTCAACCAGAAGGTGACTCCCCACATTTATGATTTCATCTCAAAGACAAACATTATAGATCCTCAAACTGTCTCTCCATGATCTGGATTAGAAGCATGGAATCAATCCCTAAGGATGAAAGGGGCATCTTAGCATTTCCATATTGTACTTCCATATTAATCTCAGTTTACAATGCCATCATCCTCCACTCAAAACATGATTTCTGAACTTCTTGGTTTTGAGTATTCCATCTCAAATCATATTCAACACTATTTCCCTTTTCTGGTGTGTAAACCATTTCATAATTGAATGAATATTTTTAATCAACCCATATCCACTACCAAAGATTCAAATATTTTGGGGATAATATGTACTTGAGGATTTTATGATCAGTAAACACCAAAAATTGTTCTTCCAACAAGTATTTCCTCAAACATATTAAGTCATAAACCACTTTAGCCAATTCCAGATCATGAGTATGGTAGTTTTTTTCATGAGGACTCAGCTGCTGTGAACTATACACAACCACCCAACTGTCCAGCATCAATACCACCCCAATCCTAACACCATACAAATCACAAAACAAGGTATACTCTTTACCTAACATGGGTAAGATTAGAACTTGTGTGGTAGTTAACTACTTCTTTAACTCTTATAAATAATTCCCACATAACTCATACCATTAAAACTTGATTCCCTTCTTGGTCAAATGTGAAAGTGTTGATACTAAACAAGAAAAGTATTTAATAAACCTTTGGTAGTAACCAGTAAAACCCAAAAAACTTCAAACATCTAAAACATTCTTGGGTTCTCTTAAGACAACACTTCCTACACTTCATTAGGTTATACAAACATGCCTTCCTCTAAGATAATTTATCCTGATAAATTCACCTTATCAGTTTAGAAATAACATTTGGATAGATTTGTGTATAACCTATGCACTCTTAGTGTACTCAGAATGATTTCAATATGTTTTACATGGTCATCATGAGTTTTAGAGTACACTAAGATGTCATAAATAAAATACAACAATGAATTGATCTAGATAAGGATGAAATATTCAGTTCATTAGATCCATAAAAACTGATGGTGCATTGGTCAACCCGAATTGAATTAAAATAAACTCATACAATACATATCTACTCCTAAAGGCAGTCTGTGGTATATCATAAGGTATCACCCTTAGATGATGATACCCTGACTGCAAATAAATTTTTTAAAACACTGAAGATCCTCTCATCTAGTCAAAAAGGTCATCAATATGTGGAATATGGAAATGATTTTTAAACATCATCTGATTCAGCTTCATGTAATCCACACACAACCACATAAATCAACTAGCTTTCTTGTAAAACAACACAAGAGATCCCCAAGGTGATGCTCTAGGAAGGATAAACCATTTCTTCTCCAACTCCTCCAACTGAGTTTTAAGCTCCTAGAGTTCTTTTGGGGCCATTTTATATGGAAAGAGATAAATTGGTTTCACTCCTAGCAACAAATATATTGTGAACTCAACATACCTCTTATGTGGAAGCCTCGATAAATAATTAGGAAATATGTCCTAAAACCGATCCACCATAATAGAAGATATGGACTACTCTATTTTCCCATCATCATGCATGAGATAAGCTAATTGGGCTATGATTTCACCCAATTTCTAAAAAACTAGCCATGTACAGTCTGGCCAAACATCAAATTCACCAAAATAGACATACATGTCTCCCTCAAGATACGTGAATGTTACCCTATGACAATAATGGAAAATATAGTCTTTGTATAACACTAATCAGTACATACCCAAAATTAGGTCAAAACCTAACATCTCAAGCACAAAAAAATCATATAGAAAATAGTTTCCACCAATCCCATGTGGATTCCCCTTACATTGTTTGATATTCTTTGTTCGCATCCCTAAGGGTATATCAATCGATATGATCCCACACAATCACTCCACTGCTAGGAACAACCAAACCACAAATTGAGCAGAAATAAAAGAATGTGAGGAACCTATATCAAATAAGGTAATAGAAATTGTAGAGGCCATAAGAATCATACATTAAATAGTCGATGGTCCCACCTCACCAACTACAGGTGAAGACTGAAAAACATGATGCTAACTCATTCCTCAACCCTAGACTCTTACTTGATTTCTCTTTGTTTTACTGCCCTGCGAGTATGGATGATCTCACCTCAGAGTACCACTCCCAGCACCTCGACTAGTACGTCTATTAGAACTCTATTAGCATACCTAGTATGGGGTAAGCTACCGCCTACCTACACTCTATAATGGAATCATTCTTCCTATCAAAACCCATATATCGAGAGTTACTACCAAACCTCTTCACATTCCCCAAACTTCCATATGCCCATCACTCAACCAGTGGATGAGGACACTGACCACACATATGTCACGATCTACCAGACTAATAGTATAAAACCCAATCGCTACCCTGAGAGGCTAGTTAACTTTTTTGACTACCCTAACCAATACTAAACTAGTGAAAGATCTCTAAGTGGTGCTTTCTTCCATCAGAAACCGCAGCAATGGATCTCCCAATTGAGACTACAATCCCAGTACCTAGAGCCTCCTTGAGATTTCCTTCTGAAATAATAGATTAATATACCACTTCAGAAAACCTCTTTAAATGAGAAATATTCACGAAGGACTTAATCTAATGTATAATTCTACCTTAAAATCACCTCTAAATTACTTCCTCATACCCAATAAAATATGGAACAAAATGTTGCAAGTTGGTGAAATAGCTAGAATAATCCATCACTGTCATAGTCCCCTATGTCAAAATCATAAACTTTGAAGCCTTTATCTACCTCATGGTATTTGGATAGAAGTGTTCCAAAAATATTCATGGAATCACTTCTCAAACATAACCTATTCCTGGTCAGTCTAGACCAAGATGTCCCACCATAATTTTTATTTCCCTCACAAAATATAAACTAACAAATTGACTCTTTTCCCAGGAGGAGTCTCTAGATGATCAAGGATTTTATGGATGTACTTTATCCAAAACTCAAATGCCTCAGGCCCACCCTATAGCATCCCGCCTCTTTATCACATAAACTTTCATTAGATTTTACAAAACCAGGGATCTTTAAGGTTTAGTGTCTTGGAAACTAGGAACTTTAAACATGAAAACATAAAACATTATTATAAAACACTTGAAAGGATTATCCTCATGTTCATCCTAGGTTCATTACTACATCACATAACCTGGGGACATATATCAAAATAAATGGTGAGAAAAAATCCCAGTAAGGGAAACAAGAGAAACATTTTACATGTGAACTTGAGATACTTCAATAAGGTCATGAAAAGAACTTTAAGGCATGAGAATGAAATCATGAGGAATTTCACAATAAAAATAAAATTTTCATAACTGGAAGATGTGGCTACATCATTTAACATAGACAATCATGAAAATATCACCAAGGTCCATCCCCAAGGTGTCATTTGAAAATTACCAAGGTTATTCACCAAGGTATCGTGAAAATTGTAATCTCTAGTGGTTACATCATTACCCAATGCATTGGAGCGCTATCAGGGCACACCCTTAAATTTGCCTTTATTATCATGTGAGTCACATATATCATCATCAAAAATTTCATAAAGAACCCATATAACACAAGATAAATGGTTTTCATTTCATAATCATAACGTTTTAAAAACTGCTTTAAAGACATGATCTTAATGTCAATTTAAACCCACAGAAAGGGAAAGCGGGTCTCATGTACGTAAATCCAAGAATTTAAAATAGAAAATTTGATATATATATATATATATATATATATATATATATATATATATATATCTGTGTGTGAATACCCTTGTAGAAATAAGACCTTTTAGTATTCAATTTATAACATAAAATAATTTTGAGAAAAGAGAGAGGCATTTTGAGACGAAAATTCTGCAGCACAACGGCTACGTTACAGGGTTTTAGAAAACGTTGAAAAGAGAGGGGACATGGGTCAAACAATCATAAATGACCCATAAAACAATAGAGGGACAGAATATAAGAAATTTAAAAACATGGTAATGAAATTTGAAAATATACCATATGAAATTAAGAACATGAAAGGAAGACAAAAATAAGATTTATCTTATGAAAATTCGGCAGCATAACAGCGTTACATAAACTTCAACCAAAAATGAATTGATGATGTAAAATAGGGTCTCTCATCATATGAACATAAAAGATAATTATGATAGATATAGAGATCATACCCCAACATAATAAAAAGGAACATTCAAGACTTGACATAGAATTAGAACTTTGAAAAGGAGAAGGGTGAAAGAATCCCTTAAAAATTTGGCAGCATAACGGCGTCACTTAAACTTCAACAAAAAATGAATTGATGAGATAAAATAGGGTCTCTCATCATATGAACATAAGAGTCCAGTATGATAGATATATAGATCATACCCCAAAATAACAAAAAGGAAATTGAAAGAATTGACATGAAAGTAGAACTTCAAAACGAGAAGGGTGAAGAACCACTTAAAAATTCGGCAGCCTAACGGCGCCACTTAAAACTTCAAAATACTGAATTGAAGAGATCAAATGGGTTGTATCATAATATGATCATAAAATATCAGTATGATAAATTTAGAGATCATACCCCAATATAATAAAAAGGAACTTGAAAGAATTGACATGAAAGTAGAACTTCAAAACGAGAAGGGTGAAGAACCACTTAAAAATTCGGCAGCCTAACGGTGCCACTTAAAACTTCAAAATACTGAATTGAAGAGATCAAAAGGGGTCTCTCATAATATGATCATAAAATATAAGTATGATAAATTTAGATATAATACCCCAACATAATAAAAAGGAACTTGAAATACTTTACATGATAATAGATCTTGAAAAATGAGAAGGGAGAAAGAATCTGTTACAAAAATTTCGGCAGCCTAACGGCGCCACTTAAAACTTTATAAAACGAAATAATGAGAGTAATAGGGGATCTATCATTATGTGAACATGAAAAGGGCAGTAATAGGAGTATAAAATAACACCCTTTAACATAAGAACATGGAGCATAAAATAAATTACATAAAAGGGATTTCTTGAAAAGAAAGAGAGAGATCAGATCCCTTACCTTAAAACGTAACTCTTAAAACTCAAAGGTTGGGACCTTGAGGGCTTGGGGGCACCTTGGGAGGACTCCTTGGGAGGTAATGAGACTAGAACTTCGTTGGGGGAGAGTGGGGAGTCGAATGGATGAGAGGATGGCTTGGTATTTATAGGGAAAGTGAGGGGACAAGGCATTAATGGCCAAGGGACACCTCATTAGTGGTTTTGGATAAACCATGGGCTTGCCCATGGTATTTGCCCATGGTATTGGCCACTTGGGACACCTAATACCTTATATTACTATTCATAAGTCGAAAATATTGATTACAAACTTAATACATCATTTAATGATGTCATTAAACACCCGTAACTTAATAACTGTATTTTCACTATTCATCGAAAATTCAACTTTCTCAGAATAATCCCAAAATTTCACCTTAACCAAATATCAATGCTCTGATTTCAAAAATGAACTCCATTTTATAAAAATATTTTTCTAAATATTTTTAATTTATTTTTTAAATAAATGCACTATTCACCGAAAATTCATTTTTTCAGAAAAAACCCCAAAAATTACCATAACATAATATCGGTGCTCTGAGTTCAAAAATGAAATCCATTTTATAAAAATAATTTTTTTAAATATTTTTAATTTAATTTTTAATTAAAAAAAACTATTCACTCGAAAAACTAATACTTGAATAATAATTTATGAAACCGTTATTTAACCATTTTATTGAATCACATTACTTAATCAAGGTGCCTAGATTATATTAATACTTTCTTTAAGTGAGATTACTAATCCATTTGGACACATTACTAATCCTAATCATAAAATCACTATTAATAATTTACTATTCATCAAAAATCAGGTTGATCTTATTAGACTCTAAATTTCATACTGAACATAATTGTAGAAGACCATTTTTTGAAAATAATTACGCATTTTTAATTATTTAAGGTTTACATAAACATTTTTAAAATATCCTTTTTCTAAAATTCATCAAAAATATGCATACTATATTTATCCGGTCATTTAAAAATTCATAAACTTCATCATAAGAAGAAATCCCAATTTTTATTTAAAACAAAAGATTACATAAGGAAGTTACGGTCTCCTTACATAGCCCCTTATCACACCAGTATAGGACCTAAGTGTAAGATGTGCTAAGGTGAGAGAATCTGAGGGAGGATCGGCTAACATCGCACGAGTAGTAATTTCTATCAGTTTGAACTTCTCGCAAAGGTGATTCCATTCTAGCTTCACAAGATAAAGTTCGGCTTCAGTTTGGTCCAGAGAAAAGCCCAGTGGTGCTACCTCCTTCCCAAGTTCTGTTAGATGGGCTTCGATCGGTCCAAGATTACTGGGTGAGGCCATCGAATCTTCTTTCTATAATAATTAACCAAGATTACTTGTATTTAGAGACAATAATCAAAACGTTTAGTTTCCAGTGGTCATATTGACCAATGGTCATATAACCGTTTAAACCCAACGGTCTCATTTTAATTATAATCATGTTATCAAATGAAACATTTTTGTTGACAATAAAAAAAATAAAATAACACATAAAATTACGAAACAATATTTATTCAAAATTTTGGGTCGTTACATTCTTCCCCCCTTAAGAAATTGCGTCCTCGCAATTTTTAAAATTGGGTTTTAAAATTTCATTGAAAGTCCCACATCGGAAAAGGAGTCAGTAAAATTATTATTTTTAAAAGAAAGAAAGGGAAGTACAAAGTTCACCTGAGTTAACCCACACTAGGATTCCATGTAGGAAAACATGGACATAGAAGAAAAACAAAGGGTCAAGTTCTGGGGGATAGTGATAGAGAACATGATTAAGAGAAAGTTAACCATAAGAAAATCCCAAACTTATGATGTGTGTAAACGGTCTTTGATTACCTAGTAGGAAACGTAATCCAACAAAGTTTTTGTTTTACGTTCCTTTTCATAATTTTGAGGAATTCATTTACAACATAAAACAAAAACATAAGAAAATATACCTATCTTCATGTAGAGTTTCATCCTTTAATAAGTTTCTACCCAAAACTAATCTTTTCTCCAAACTATGAGCATTCAAAACTACTTGATCTCATCAAAACACAAGAATCGTATTTATAATCCACAAAAGATTAACTATCTTTTTCTTCTATCTTTAAACATCATCCCAAAAACAGAAAGGGTAAGGTAAAACACCTCTTCAAAAAGAAAGAATCCCATAGGAATGGAAACTACTTTTAAATCTTCAAAGTTCCATGGTACTACCCATAGTTCATCATTGACCATTCCCTAAATAACGGTCATTAAGATGCCTCAAAATAAACCAAGCTAATATTGAAACCCAAATACAAGAAGTATTTGATAACATTGTCTTCCAAAATAAACTTCATTGTTCATCTCCAAACAACACCAACCACTCCTAACATCTTATAACAAAAGTAGCTAACCTAAACATATTTTACCCAATATTGGTTAATCATTTCCATAAGTAACCTAAATTACTATAATTCCACCTTAAATTCATCGATTCTTCAAAATATAAGTCAATCTTACCCCTCAATGAAAATACCGAAGTAATCTATTTTCCTCGATCATATAGGGCCCCCAAAATAGTGAACGTCTTCCAAAATAATAATCATATTTTAATCCCCTAATCATCCATGTCATATTAATACGACAACCGTCTCATTTCCTATCACATTGGTTGTTGGGACACGTTCTTCCATTTCCCGCCATTAACTAAGAAAATAAACCATAATTAGGGGCTTAAATACTTAGCCAATAATCATGAAAAGGAACCTAAAGAATATAAGGATAACTTGTAGAAGAAAAGTATACCCTAACTTGTGATCCCCTAGGTTCCCATCTAGGTTATCCATGATCATATATTCTTATGTGAATCTTTATTTTATTTTATCTTTGTTCCTTTAACAATGGTTCATTCTAAGCTTATGAATTTACCAAAGCATATCCCCCTTGAGTGTCGTAACCAAGAGTGCAGCAAGGCCCGTTGTCGTGTACCAGTTCCCATTCGAGTCTAGCTCAAAGCGGTGTTTTCGGGTTTTACCCCTATGTACATCTGTGCCAGAGCCACCTCTACCTGCTCGTATCCGGACAGGGATGTATTTTCTTGGCAACGCCTTACTCAATCCTCACCAAAATACCAGGAATATTTCCTATTTTTTAAATTTTCTATAGGATTCTTCCTAAAGTTTTCATATCCTAATTTCCACAAATAACTAAACCATCTTTTGATACCAACTATAGCATCCCGCCTCTTTATCACATAAACTTTCATTAGATTTTACAAAACCGAGGATCTTTAAGGTTTAGTGTCTTGGAAACCAGGAACTTTAAACATGAAAACATAAAACATTCTTCTAAAACACTTGAAAGGATTATCCTCATGTTCATCCTAGGTTGATTACTGCATCACATAACCTGGGGACATACATCAAAAGAAAGGGTGAGCAAAAAGATCAATAAGGGAAACAAGAGAAACATTTTACATGTGAACTTGAGATACTTGAATAAGGTCATGAAAAGAACTTTAAGGCATGAGAATGAAATCATGAGGCATATCATAATAAAAATAACATTTTCATAACTAGAAGATGTGGCTACATCATTTAACATAGAAAATCATGAACATATCACCAAGGTCCATCCCCAAGGTGTCATTTGAAAATTACCAAGGTTATTCACCAAGGTATCGTGAAAATTGTAATCTCTAGTGGTTACATATTACCCAATGAATTGGATCGCTATCAGGGAACACCCTTAAATTTGACTTTATTATCATGTGAGCCACATATATAATCATCAAAAATTTAATAAAGAACCCATATAGCACAAGATAAATGGGTTTCATTTCATTATCAAAACGTTTTAAAAACTTCTTTAAAGACATGATCTTAATGTCAATTTAAACCCACGGAAAGGGAAAGCGGGTCTCATGTATGTAAATCCCAGAATTTAAAATAGAAAATTTGATATATATGTGAATACCCATGTATAAATAAGATATTTTAGTATTCAATTTATAACATAAAATAATTTTGAGAAAAGAGAGAGGCATTTTGAGACGAATATTCTGCAGCACAGCGGCTACGTTATAGGGTTTTAGAAAACATTGAAAAGAGAGGGGACATGGGTCAAACAATCATAAATGGCCCATAAAACAGTAGAGGGACAGAATATAATGGATTTAAGAACATGGTAATGAAATTTGAAAATATACCATATGAAATGAAGAACATGAAAGGAAGACAAAAATAAGATTTCTCTTATGAAAATTCAGCAGCCTAACAGCGTTACATAAACTTCAACCAAAAATGAATTGATGATGTCAAATAGGGTCTCTCATCATATGAACATAAAAGATCAGTATGATAGATATAGATATCATACCCCAACATAATAAAAAGGAACTTTCAAGACTTGACATGGAATTAGAACTTTTAAAAGGAGAAGGGTGAAAGAATCCCTTAAAAATTCGGCAGCCTAACGGCGTCACTTAAACTTTAAAAAAAAATGAATTGATGAGATCAAATAGGGTCTATCATCATATGAACATAAGATTACAGTATGATAGATATAGAGATCATACCCCAAAATAACAAAAAGGAACTTGAAATAATTGACATGAAAGTAGAACATCAAAACGACAAGGGTGAAGAATCACTAAAAAATTCGGCAGCCTAACGGCGCCACTTAAAACTTCAAAATAATGAATTGAAGAGATCAAATTGGGTCTCTTATCATATGATCATAAAATATCAGTATGATAAATTTAGAGATCATACCCCAATATAATAAAAATTAACTTGAAAGAATTGACATGAAAGTAGAACTTCAAAACGAGAAGGGTGAATAACCACTTAAAAATTCGGCAGCCTAACGACGCCACTTAAAACTTCAAAATACTGAATTGAAGAGATCAAATGGGGTCTCTCATCATATGATCATAAAATATAATTATGATAAATTTACATATCATACCCCAACATAATAAAAAGTAACTTGAAATACTTTACATGATAAAAGATCTTGAAAAATGAGAAGGGAGAAAGAATCTGTTACAAAAATTTCGGCAGCCTAACAGCGCCACTTAAAACTTCATAAAACGAAATAATGAGAGTAAGATGGGATCTATCATTATGTGAACATGAAAAGGTCAGTAATATGAGTATAAAATAACACCCTTTAACATAAGAACATGTAGCATAAAAGAAATTACATAAAAGAGATTTCTTGAAAAGAAAGAGAGAGATCGGATCCCTTACCTTAAAACGTAACTCTTAAAACTCAAAGGATGGGACCATGAGGGCTTGGGGGAACCTTGGGAGGACTCCTTGGGAGGTAATGAGACCAGAACTTCGTTGGGGGAGAGTGGGGAGTCGAATGGATGAGAGGATGGCTTAGTATTTATAGGGAAAGTGAGGGGACAATGCATTAATGGCCAAGGGACACCTCATTAGTGGTTTTGGAAAAACTATGGGCTTTCCCATGGTATTTTCCCATGGTATTGGCCACTTGGGACACCTCACACCTTATATTACTATTCATAAGTCGAACATATTGATTAAAAACTTAATACATCATTTAATGATGTCATTAAACACCCGTAACATAAAAACTGTATTTTCACTATTCATCAAAAATTCAACTTTCTCAGTATAATCCCAAAAATTCACCTTAACCAAATATCAATGCTCTGATTTCAAAAATGAACTCCATTTTATAAAAATAATTTTCTAAATATTTTTAATTTATTTTTTAAATAAATGCACTATTCACCAAAAATTCATTTTTTCAGAAAAAACCCCAAAAATTACCATAACATAATATCGGTGCTCTGAGTTCAAAAATGAAATCCGTTTTATAAAAATAATTTTTTTAAATATTTTTAATTTAATTTTTAATTAAAAAAAACTATTCACTTGAAAAACTAATACTTGAATAATAATTTATGAAACCGTTATTTAACCATTTTATTGAATCACATTACTTAATCAAGGTGCCTAGATTATATTAATACTTTCTTTAAGTGAGATTACTAATCTATTTGGACACATTACTAATCCTAATCATAAAATCTCTATTCATAATTTACTATTCATCAAAAATCAGGTTGATCTTATTAGACTCTAAATTTCGTACTGAACATAATTGTAGAAAACCATTTTTTGAAAATCATTACACATTTTTAATTATTTAAGTTTTACATAAACATTTTAAAAATATCCTTTTTCTAAAATTCATCAAAAATATGCATACTATATTTATCCGGTCATTTAAAAATTCATAAACTTCATCATAAGAAGAAATCCCAATTTTTATTTAAAACAAAGGATTACACAAGGTAGTTACGGTCTCCTTACATAGCCCCTTATCACACCAGCATAGGACCTAAGTGTAAGGTGTGCTAAGGTGATAGAATCTGAGGGAGGCTCAGCTAACATCGCACGAGTTGTAATTTCTATCAGTTTGAACTTCTCGCAAAGGTGATTCCGTTCTAGCTTCACACGATAAATTTCGGCTTGGGTTTGGTCCAGAGCAAAGCCCAGTGGTGCTACCTCCTTCCCAAGTTCTGTTAGATGGGCTTCGATCAGTCCAAGACTACTGGGTGAGGCCATTGAATCTTCTTTCTATAATAATTAACCAAGATTACTTGTATTTAGAGACAATAATCAAAACGTTTAGTTTCCAGCGGTCATATTGACCAATGGTCATATAACCGTCTAAACCCAACGGTCTCATTTTAATTATAATCATGTTATCAAATGAAACATTTTTTTTGAGTATAAAAATAAAATAAAATAACACATAAAATTACGAAACAAGATTTATTAAAAATTTCGGGTCGTTACACACCCTCTCTAGAAAAATTCAGAGGGTTCTTCAATTGAAATTACCTAGGAAAATCAAACATACTCCGCACAACCCACCCTAGGTATCGCTCCATAATTTTCATAAAATGATCAATGTTCTCATAGAACATCTCTTCTCCCATATTACCCTGATTCTGCAGGTTCCATTTCTCCACCTTTAGAGGAATTTTCTCATTAACATCCTCGTGTCACCCAACCAACATGAAATGATATGGTGGAATCTCCCTATAATTCCAGGCATATTTCTCAGAACACATACATAAGTATTTCACAATATTCATTAAATAAGGCTCTCTACTGTCCATAGACAACCCATTTCACATACACTATCTCAACAGACATCATCATACATAAAACACTACCTTTGACCATCCCTACTCTTGTTCATGGATAACATGAGGGGGTGTAAACCAACATACATAGTCATAATTATTTCATTAGACACCTTTGAAAACCATTTCCATTCTCTCAATGTAGATTCTTCCTTTTTAGGCACATTTCTTATTTCACCACCTATTATAACAAATATTTAATTCAATTACAACCCTTTTTCGAGAATAATTCTCTAACCATTCATTAACATTTTTCATTTCTTCCCATTTTCATCATCTATACTGGGAATCATTTTCCTTAAATTTTAAATAAAATAAAATACATCATGCACTCCATATACCACACACCCATCATGTGTGTGCCTATCATGATGCATTTCATCTTTTTACCTAGGTTCCTATAATGATGTATGAATGAACAACCTCGTTCACATTGATCCACAAGAAAAATATCATAAAATAGTCACATTACACAATAATTTAATCACCCATTGGTGAAATATACTTCAACTATAATGAAACACATCAAGAAAAACAATTCCCACCCCAAACACTTGGGTTTTCCCTTGTACATGGATTAGCTAATCTCAAGAACGAGCTCATTTACAAGGATTTACACATCCTAATCTTCTGTCTACCATCCTAGATAATAAAACCACATAAAATAAATACTATGATTCCTCATTACATTGTCCCTAACCTAAGAGGCACTAAACCAGTGCTCAAATTTGGGTCTCCACATGACATAGGCATGCCTCCCTGTACGCTAGATGTTGTCGACTAAAAGCGAGGGTCTAATATATCAAGTGGGAAGACAATACCCTCTTTTTCAGAGAAATCCATAATAGATAACATATGAAATGAATGAAACAATAAAAAATATATCAAAACATGCATTACCAGCAATTTTCCAAATAGGGTACAATCACAACTAAAAAGTAAATATGTCACATCATGCTAATACTTACAAAAAAGAAGGAAAACCCAAATAAACAAAAAAAAATTAGATCCCCAAAATGGTTCCTGACTCCAAGTTTGGATCCTCATCCGTGCACATCCCAAACCTAACTCAACCCCCTAGTATAGGGCCTTTTCCATTATCCTTAACTACAACCATGAAATCTTCTCGGGTACCCAATGGAATCCTGAGTAGGGTGTGAGTATAACTAAGTAGACCACCACCAATGATTTTTAAAGATAACCAGTCTAAAGAAATAATGCATGAGAGTATTAAATAAATGATAAGTTAAATCAAATACATCTTGGTTCCATTAGGTAAGAATATTCACTTATCCCATACCCATTACTATTTCCATTTCCATCGGTTATATCATCTCACTACTGAGTTCATTTTAAATGCATGTTTTATGGGTTAGGCCTTTAATTATTTACACAATGGCCAAATCTAGAAAATCACCTTGCATAAGGGGATAAATCAAATTCTTGATCTCATTAGGGAAAACAACATAAACAATAAATCTCACTAACCATGGAGCCTTAGTCTAAGTACTTTCATCCAATGGAACTATTTGGTGTATAGATCCTTAGTCTGACTCCCTAGCCTGTGCATTCTAGGGGTGAGATTTAGAGCCTTAGTCCAACCCCAACTATGGGTGTAGAAACTCAAGTCAATACCCCACATACCACCAAGCTATGTGCATATTCTTATTTATCCTTTTACCACATATACCATATCATAAACCAAATTTAATCCATAACACATAAAAATATAATTTCACATATCATTTAATACATAAATCACCCTTATGCCTTAACCCATTAACATAATTACCATTTATTTATCCCATCCCATTTAACCAATTTCGCTTTCTATGAATTAGTCCAAAGAATATTCCATTAAAACTCATAACACATTTGACACTCTTATCAATTCACTATAATTTAACCATTATCATGTTCACCATTCATATGCATTAACTATCACATTCATTTTAAGTACATTTCTTAAATCACTTAGCACAATTTCCTAAGTTATAACTAACTCAATTCATGTTAAGCCAAATAATCCCTTATGCCATTTCCAAAAATCTAGAAATAAATATTAATATTACCCTTTTTAATTAAAAATAATGTTCCAACATATTCTTCATGGGATATACCTTATCAAAAACTATTTTCGGGATTAGAATTACCATTTTCTATGTTAGGATAATTGTCGCACCCCATGGGGGCCATAAATTCCTCTAGTCAACCTAAATACACCCCATAGGGGTCATGAGGGGTTTAAATACTCATTTAAACAACCATATTTACCAATTATTACTAAGTACTTTAAATGTATCATAATTAGGAAAAAAACACACAACCATGAAAGCACAAATAAATTTAAATACTATAGGATATTTATTATAGACTACCTACCTAAAATCCAAAGATTAACACACCATTAACCTTAGCCTTAGATTTGGTTTAAATATCCCTTTGAAGCCCAAACATATGATCCACTCAAAAAATAAGGATTTAGGGATTTAGAAGCAGAACAAAAAAACCTACAAGCCTTAATCCAGAAAAGATAATAAAGAGAAATATTAGACTCACCTAGAGCTTCGATTCACAACCAACAACACTCTGAATGGACTAGAATCAAAGAAGATTGGTCCATTTGAATCTTGGGAGAGTTTGGTTTTTCACTAGGGTTGAGATGAGTAGAAATGTGGAAGAAACCAGGTAAGAACTTAAAAATCTTGAGGGGGAAGTTTGGGAATTTTTAACTTTTTAATGGGGCACACGGTTCGGCTACACGGTTTTCCAATCCATATTCCAGCCATACACTAGCCTCTTCCCATGATGTTTTGAGCCACACAGTTACTTGGGAAGGACCGTATGGTTTGAAAAACATTGTGATAACCATGTGATAAGCCTCTATCCAAGGTATCATTGTTTGGTTTCCCCCTAACACGGTTTTCACTAATCATGTGAAAACCCTGCAATTTGCACAAAATTGGCTCAGTTTTCTATTTCTTTCATGCCTCAAGCCCCCAGAACACCCCAAAACCACCTTTAATTCCATTTACACATTTTTAACTATATTTAAGGTATTAAAACCAAAATTTAAACAAGTACATACCTTTTACAAGTCTGGGATAGTACGCCAATAGATATTAGAAATTTTTACATATATATCTTCCAATAAATATAATTAGAACCATCAAAATTTTAACATAGACTCATATATTTCCATCTTTGATCCACGTGTGTTCTTGAAAATGATTTCATTTAAAAATATCAAACTTATAAATTGGTTAAGATTTGGAAAAAATGATTAATTTTGAAAATTGATATTTTGAGAAAAAAAACAAATAAACCCTTTGATACCAAATGTAGAGTAGATTAAAATGGAAATAGGGGTGAATTTCCTTTAAAATTAATTTTAAAACATTTTATAAACTAAAATTTATTATCATCCAATCATATTATTTTAGAACAAAATAAGAAAAGTAATGCGAGCATATAAGAAATTGAAAGTTTATGCATAGGGAAAAATTGAGGGAATTAAAAAGGAATATTTGATGAGGCTGTTTATAAATATAACAAGGATACACCCTTATGTATCCGCCCCTAAATATAGATTGAGAGCATAATATTTCTTCTTTTGTTTAGTAAAAAACTATCAAAAACTGAAAAATAAATAATTCCTTAATTTTAATAGAAACCATTAAAAAATAATACACATGGTTTTAATGGAGACCAAGAACCAAGAACTCTCAAATTAAAAATGTTGATACCATAAAGGAGAATTTGAAGAAGATAGAGTTTTTAACAGCCTATTTATAAATCACTCAATGCTCACTTAAAATATTTAGAATAATATGAAAGGAGAGATAGAGATAAGATAGAATATGATCCTTTATGAATTATAACAAGGGAGAAATAAAAATTCTTAAGAAGAGAGGTAAAAAGAAATTTTATTGAAGGACTTGAATCTTGGTTTACCTTTTGAGAATTGGAAGTTTCTTGGATAACTTTTCCAAAAGTATGTAAGTGATTAATAAAGAATGATTTATGGGAAATTATTTCTCATATAGTTTTTTTGATGAGACGCAAGTCTTAAAATATGTATATTTATGAAATTTATTGGTTCTAGGAATACCTTGGGTTGAACTAAGGATTTAATGAGTGGGGTAAGTAATTTAAGACAACATTTAATCCTTTTTTGAATATCTATATTAAACCTAAAAAATATACAGTCTTATGCCACTAGGTAGCTGATGCACTTGTTGCATCTCTTTAGGTTTCTATAGAATCCACTAGCTAGCTGGTAAACTTGATAGAACTGTAGGTCATATTGTCTCATCTTCCAGCTATTTGGTACCTATGTACTAGGTAGTGTATGGGTATACACTAGAAATTTATTTAATTAATATCTTTTTTTACTTCATTTGATTCTTTTTATGGGTCTCTTTGTTCCATTGGAAAAATTTCAAACACTGTGATGAAGAAACAATCAATAAAAAAATGTTTGAAACACTTTAAGTGAATGTGATAATAAAAACACATTATAGGTTCAACATCATCATCATGATCAACCATGAATATAATACTGGTGATGATAACTATATAATGAATACAACAAGTTATAAATATGATAAACATCTTGAAAATGAAATAAGATATTATGATGAATGATTTTAGGGATATATGCAAGGCTATATATAGGATTGTAAAATAAGCATTATATATATTGTTTTTGGCTATATAGTCATTGGATATATGGTCATTGGATATACACCCATTGGATATACTATTATCCAACAAGTATATTGATGTTTTTTAATTATTAGTAACAAATTAAAAAAATTTAAGGCATATATAATAAATAATAAGATAATTAAATAAAAATATAATATTTTATCATACAAAAATTATATTTTTTTCATTAATATTATTATTATTTTTAGAAGAATCATTTGATGTATTTATAAAATTCAAAAAAAAAATTAATAATAATTTATTAGTAGAATTGAACTGTTGGAATATAAATAATTAGTACAACGCGATTGAAATCATTTAATGTTAAAAATGTATAATTTTCAAAGTTTTTTTTAATATTTTTTGTATTTTTATTTTAATAAATTAAATTTATCACTTCTAAAAAATTATTATAGATATGGATCATTTTTATTTCTCTTAGAATATTCTCTATTCACCCCTCATTTTCAAATTGTCCCAACTATTGGGTTGCATCCATCTACTCTGCTGAGGGTGGAACGTCCTCTTTTAGCGTTAAACGTTCCATTGGCTAGTGTCGATCCTTCTCCCCCATAATAGTAAATCACACATCACCCCTATTAATTTTAGTTCTTCATATGGTATATCTCTTGGTATTTGTAGGTTTCTAACCTTCTATGGTTCAGTCAGCCCCTCGATTAAAGATACCCTCCTTGGCATGCCCCAAGCGTCGCTCCTTCCAGACATTCTTGAAATCCAAATGTTAATCTTGTGGTGTTCCTCTATGGAAGGATCTCCAGAAATATCCTTCTCCCATGATTCTATTAAATCATTGTTATATTTATATAGTTGGAAACTGGTTTCTCTATTTGGGTTGGATCATCCTTCGCTTTCAGAATTTCTGGCTTTTGTCATCTCTTGGGGGTTATCTTCTCTGGCTCAGGTATCTATCCTCTATCAAAAATAATTTTGTGTTGTTCTTGGTTCCAATTTTTATTATGTGAATTCTAAGTCCAGGTCCCCTCGTGTCCTTGGAAATCATTTCTTCTCCTTCTCTATATGGTCATTAGATGTTCACATCCACACAAGAATCTCCTCCAGTGGTGGTCTGCCTTGATCTCCCCAGGATACCTCTTCATTTTCTCTATCTATCTTTCTTAAATGATATTGGTGATATTATTGGATCCATCCTATCTATGGATGAAGGATACCCCTATCTATTTTAATTCTTGATAGCATGGATTTGTGTTGGGATGGATTTTTCCAAGCCCTACAATTGCAGATATTTCTTAATGTTGGTGACTCGTTCTTGTACTGGAAACGTATTATCTACACCTATCCTCTCTCAATGCTTCCTCTTCTATTTTTTCCACCACCCTCCCTAATAAAAGTCTCCCCATGAATGGATATTGCGGTTTTCAATCCATGGTGGGTTTTAGTTCAGGTCATGTTGTTGGCCTTTCATCATCTATATTCCTCTCCTTCCCCAAGTCCACTATTGAGGCACGATAATGAGGTGGTTGTAGCATCACTCCTTATCATAGGATCTGAGGAATTGAATTAATTTCCTTATTATGTTCCTCCCCTCATTCTATCCAATATTATTTGAGTATTAGTAGATATAGATCTCCCAGTAGTGGATGCATTGGTTCCTTATATATCAGTTACTTTGTGTGGCTCTCCTCCTAGTGAGGTTTGCACTCAGTCTTAGTGAATGAAAATATTAGTAGGGGTTGTGTCCCTAATTTTTTCCCTTTGTTTCTAGATCCTATTCTCAATGCCACCATATTTGATGATTTCTTTAATTATTTGGAAAGCCCGGGGCTTAGTTTATTGGGTGAAGATCAATTTTATTCATTCTGAATTTAACATTTGTTTTGTTTGACTCGCTATTTTTTAGAACAAAAACATGGTCATATCAAGATCTCTAAGTTTTCCAATAGGTTGTGAGTTTTTAACTACATGCATGGGGAATCAGAAAATTTTCATGTATGTGTTTCAAGAAAATGCATCTCTGTGAATATGGTTGGTGCTTCATATCAGTTTATTTTTTTCTAGTTCATGTCTAGTTTTACATCTATACTTTTATATTCTGTATATTCTAGGTGTGAGTAATCTAAAAGGGATAGGTTGTGGAAAGATATATGATTCTTTGATGTGTGTTCCTCACCTTAGTTCATTTCAGGAGATAATAATATTATCCCAGATAGTTTATAAAAGAAAGGGGGGACATATTTTCAAGGAAATATCATTATTTTTTTCTTAGATTCGTCTCTCGTGGAGTCCTTGTAGACTTGGGTTACACTGGTGAACCCTTAACATTGTGTAATAATTAGAGGCAGAATAGGTGAGTGTGGTTCCACTTGGATAGGTTTCTTTCTAATCTCAATTTTGTCTCTAATTTTATGAATTCTTATGTTCATCATTTAGTTAAATCTATATCAGATCATTTGTCGCTATTTTTTATACTGGAAACTCAAGATAATGGGTGCTAGTGGTTTTTATTCTCTAACAATTTGATGTTCTAACATGTATTTCTCCTCAAGGTTAGTTCTTTAGGGAATTGTCCCATGCAAGGTAGTATGTGGGTGAGGTTTCACAACAAACTTAGCCACTGTAAAGGGGATTTGAAGTCAAGGATTAATAGTAATCCATCACAGTGGAAAGATCTAGAATTGATTTCAGGTGGTATTTATCTACTCGAGGATCATATTAAACAAAGAAAGGATGATTTCCTTATATAATCCATAGAACATAAGAAGGTGGATTTGTCTAAACTACTTCTGGATCAGGAAAGGGAGTCTTGAGCTCATTCCAGGGCCACATGGATTAAATAGAGATATCATAATACGATGTATTTCCAAGAAAGCATCAAGTAGAATCCTCACAATATTTTATTGAATATACATGTAGAGGATGGCTCTTTACTAATGATCCTTCTATTGTTGAAGGTATATCAGTAGACTAATTTCATTCTCTTTTTTTTATACCAACCAAGGCATGTAGAATTGTTATCTAAAAGATCATGATTATATTTTTTATTCCATCCAATTTTTGGAGTCAAATAATAGTAATGATATGATTAGTGGTGTTACACTTTAAAGTGAGGTATGGGATATTGTCAAGTCTATGAATACAAATAGCTATCATAGATCAGATGGTTTCCTATGGGATTTTTATGTGCATGTTTGGAAAGTGGTGAAGGATGACCTTATTAAGGTTATTTATGATTTCTTTCTTAGAGGAGTCCTTACTCAGGTAGCCTATGCCAGCACCTTGGTTCTCATACACAAGTTTAAGGATCGCTTAACTATTAATTAGTTTCAGTCCATTAGTATGTGAAAATTCACATATAAGTTCTTGTCCAACATTCTTAGAAAATTTTTGTCTACTCTTCTTCATAGATGCATCTCTAGTGAGAAACATGGTTTTGTTAAGGGCTATTTCATTCAGGGTTCCATTTTTATTTCACAATAAATGTTTGGGGAAATCAATTTGAAGAATATAGATTCCAAAATTATGATAAAAAATGAAATGGATAAATAATATAATAGACTTTAATGGAATTTTATTATTAGATTCATGAATAGTATGGGATTCTCCCATTAGGTTTATGATTTCCACTTCAGTTGAAATATCTCCACATGGATGGTCATTCCATTTATTTGTAAGAGATATGGTTTCATGAAGACTATTAGGGGGTTGTGATATGGGGTCCCTTTCAACCCCATTATTTTTATTATTTTCCAAGACTACTTTAGTATGTATTTAAAGCATAACATTCTCAATGGTTTTATTCATCCTTTTCATACTCTGGGTATGTATACCGACATTACACATTTATTTTTTGCAGATTACATGGTTTTCCTTATTAATGGTAACAGAAGATATATTTGGGGATTCAATAAAGTTATACATGAGTACTAAAAGTGTTGTGGATAGCGGATAAATCATGATAAAAGTAGTATTTACCACTCTTCTTCCAGCTCCCCAATATTTTCAACCTTGATTGAAGTCGTCCTGGGTATTCATGGGGTATCCTATCCCATGGATTATCTGGGGGATTTTATCTCTCCTAGGTGGATTCGAATTAATCATTTTAAGGGGACTGTAAATAAAATATCAAATCACATTATTAATTGGACGAATTTGTTTTTTCCTTTGTTGGGAGGATTACCTTTATTAACCAGGTCTTGTCCTCTATTCCTATGAATGTTTTCTCAGCATTCACAGTTCCTAAATAAGTGATCAAGGATATTGAAAATCTTATGTTGTATTTTATCTAGGATGATCACTTCAATGACCATTGTCATTGGGATTCTTGGGGAAGGTTTTATAAGTCCTAGTATGAGGGTGATTATTAATATCAGAGATTTTTTGGGTATGATGCATGGTTTTCAGGCCAAATTATATTGGAAATAGATTAAAGGTCAAACTCTTTATAGTAGTTATATCAACAAAAAATATGTAATGCATTTGAGTTAACTGAGGGTAATGTTTATGGATTTTAGAATTAACTTCATGGACATATTAATTTTATCTTGGATAATCCTCGTTGGATCATTCATCGGGGGGATATCAACTTCTAGAGTCACAATTGAGAAGGTTTCTCACTTTGATTTCTGATGTGTTTAATTCTAGATGTTACCTTTAGGAAAGATACAAAATACACTTCCTTTGTTAATAAGGTCCTAAACTAATTGCAATAGGACATTTCTTGAAGTATCCACACAAATGGGGATCCATATATTTGTGTTTTCACAAGATCCTCCTTTGGAATTTTCTCAGAAAAATCATATCGTGATACTGTTCATGAACACACGACAAAATACATTGGCTTCCATGATTTGGTGTAAATATCTTCCTACCAAGTATAATTTGTTATCATGGTGGATTAAAATCCATTATCTTCTCTTGGATGATCAGATCAAATGTAAGAGTATCCATATTACCTCAAAGTGTACCTATTGTGGGAACCTGTGTAAGGAGTCGATCCAATAACTATTTTTTTAAGGTGACTAGACATTGTCTATTTTGAGTGTGTTAGGTGACTTCACTGGTATTTCTTTCCCAGATCTGAATGGTGGTGAATTCTTCCATCAGTGGTTTAATTTTATTTTGAGTGGATATTCAGAGAGTAAGCAAAGGGTTCTTATAATGCTGGTTGGATGTTGGAACATTTGGAATGTGATGAAAACATCCTGGTATGAAGAGTTTTACTTTTTTATCTGATCCCTAGTGGCCAGATCAAGATTCTTGGTGTTCCTGTTGGTGCCACTTCTTAAGAAACAGGATCATATGCCTTCTCTGGGGAGTATTTTTTACGGTAGAACCACGCCCTCTTTTAAGAATTTCATATTATCCCAGATTAAATGGATATATTGGATCCCTCCCTATAGTGTACTCAAGCTTAATGTGGATGTTTCTTGCTGCTTTGGTTTTTTGTATATAGGTGTTCTTATTCGTGACTTAGGTGGCTCTGTTATTTTCTCTTTCATTGCTTCCTATGTTTCAGGTGATTCTATTATGGAGGAGTATTGTGTAATGTGGGATGGTCTAGAAATGTACACCAACATGAAGATATTTTTATCATTTGTGGAGACTGTCTCGATGATAACCCTTCACTCTCTATAAGGTTAGATAACTATGCCTTAGTCAATTACTTATCTCATACAAAGATGAAAGACTCTTATTAATTATCACACAACCCTTCTCCACATATGGAGTAAAGGAAACTGGGATTCAGATTTATTGGCTTCTCGGGTAAACTTGGAGAGATCATGTATGTCTTTTACCATATTTGTCTCTCTTTCTATTTCTTTTGTTGACATTGTTAGGGGTGATACACTTGGGACTCATCATTTTAGTCCCCCTTGATCATGTTTTTATTATTTTATACAACTTTAAAAAAATTAATTTGAAGTTGATTAATTATTCTAGTAAAAAGTTATGTTTTAATATATAAAATAATGAAATAACACTCCTTTAATTAGTAATTTATAATATATAATATTTTGAAAATTTAATTCATAAAAATTCATTTTATATAAAAACTATTTTCTCAATTTAATTTATTTTTTCATTTTAGAGTTAAATTTATCATATTTATAAATTTAATTAGATTAAATTACATCCAATTTTATTATAATCATTTTTAAATTAAGTAAGTGTTTCATTTTTATGTATAAAAATAATTTACTAAGTTAAAAGTTAGTCATCATGGTAAAGACTAAAATATGGTAAAAAGGTCAAATTAATGTGTAAATACCAAAAATATCATAATATAATATCTATAAATGAGTGAATTTTGGAATTATTGAACTCCAATTATCCTATATTAATTGTTTGTTCACTTTGGATTCACTTCCATGTAAAATGGCTTTCTTTAGACATTAATGAATAGGTAATTGAAAAAATATTACTCAATAACACCTATAAAAGGACTCTTCCTCTCCCAACATAAACCATCACCTTCACTTAAGTATTCTATTTAATGTGTACCCAAATTATATTTCTAAAAATCCTCTCCCGTGTTTGGGAACCTCTAGTCACAAGAAGGAGTCCTAAATCCCTCATTTCCAAGAGGCTCACTAATAGGATATTCAAGTCTTAACTGTAAGTGTTATCTTATATTTAATCATTATTATTTATTTTCTTCATCATCCACTTCTTAAATATTATTTATCACTTTAATATCATTTTTATATCATTATGATTCTATTAAAGTTATATTATTACTATAAAATAACATAATCTTACTCATTCAATCTTTATAACGTGTTCATGTTTAGGTTGGTTTTATTACCTATATGAACTTTATTATAATGATTACATTACAAATGACTAAAAACATAAATAATGGTAATATAGTGTAATGATTATTAATTTAATATATTATCATAATTCTTTAATGGTAATATGACAAAATATATTCACCAATTAATTTAATTCTTTTTTGAATTCAATAATAACTTAAAAGGATATTTTTAAGTGTTCCTTGTGAATTGTCATTATAAGATATATCAAATGACCATGAGACACTATAAATATATCAAAAAAACTTCTAAATATTCAATAAAATTATACATATTATGAACCTATGATCAAGGAGCAAGGATTAACACCACCAAAGTGAAGCATGCATGGATAACAGAATAGTTAACACCCAAATATAAATTTTAATAATAAATAATTAATATATGGGTAATAAAGAATTATTAATAAATAGTACTAAGTAAAATATATAAGAATAAGTTTCTTATAAAAAATATAAATTTATCATATGGGGAGTTAGATTATATCTATTTAAGTGGATGTCAAGGGTTATGGTTTCTTCTCCAATCTCACATTTTAATCAAGATTTATTATGAATAGATTTCCATCAGGGGAATTTTAATTCCTTTAATAATAAAACCCTATCTATTTTATTATATTATGCATCTATATTCATTAAAATATTTTATGGATGTACTTCTCAATATTTTTATGATTTTTTAAGGTCATAATCTATTAAATTTGACTTTTATTACAAAAGTTTGAAAGGAAACCTTTTAAAACATTTTTCACATAGTCACTTTCTCCTACAATATTCTTTGGTTTTATTTATGAAATTTCCTTTCCAATTTTTCATGGTTTTCCAATTAATTTTTATCTTCATTATTTTATAAATTATTCCCTTTTAAAAACAAAAGTTATAAAAATTTAAAATGTATTTTTCTTCTTTTTTCCAAGTAATTTTCTAATGATCTTATAAAATAATTCATCTATATAAATAAACATTAATGTTTTTAATAATTAAGTAGGTATATTATATAATTATACCACCCAAATTCTTTCTCCAGATATATTATTCTCATGTATTATGAAATTTTCCATGAAACCTGTTTCTTTCCCATGAGTTAATTATGATAATTTTGGACTATAAATATTTTCATGTTCATGCTAAACAGATTTTTATATTTTTTTCATTATGTGATGGGTGGGACTAGAATTATATATCCCTATAATTAATTGGATAATGATTTATATCTTAAAATATGCTATGAAAGAGAAATGGGATTGAACCTAATCTACTAAATCTTAATGTGAATGGGGGTTGAATTGAATCCACTATAAGACTATATTCATTAAGTGATGATGGTCTTGAAGGTGTACCTTTACAATGGAAAAGATATTCTATGCTTATGTATATAAAAAAAATTATTCCAATTTATTTTTTATTACACATTCTTATGTTATGGATTATGATAATTACCTCATAATTCAACATTTATATACCTCATTTAATATGTTATATTTAAATCCTTAGGTCATAATTCATTATTTATGATACATATTTTATTATGAATTATTTCTATATGTTATTTCATGTCCCTTAATTTCTTTTCATACCCACTTGTTCATATTATTATCACTTATAAACTTAGAATGATATCTATTATGTTTACCCTATATTGAGCATCTGATCTCACCCTTTCTTATTTTCCCACTCCCTAGTATATAAAGAAGAGTATTACATGTCATTTGTAAAGATTATTTGAAGGTGATATTGAAGAATGTTTATAAAATAATTTGATTTATATAGTTTTTCCAAATAAAATAAACTTATAAGTTATGGGGTGTTTAATTGTGATGTGTAATAGATATCATTTCAAATGATATATTATGTATGCATGCATTCTATGACTGGTTTGCTTCAATATTAAAGTAATAGTTCTAACCGCTCAAGGACTAGAGGGATAATAAGAGGTATAGAAAATAGATAATTTTCATCATATCCATATAGTAAAAAAAATTTGGGGTTTAGGTGGTGGAATACTCTTCATTTAATTTCAAAATTATATTATATTCACTTATAAGAATAGGTAATTCAAAAATATGATAAAAATTTAGTTGTTATTTTATAACCCCACCCCCAATCTCGTATATTCCATTTCATTCATTTCATGATTTGTAACATAATTTAAAAAAATTGAAACATACTTCAAATTTTGGTATGAAATATTTAGCTGACATTATTGATAAAAACAATTTCTCATTCAATTGAATCAATTCCATAATCTATATCAATACAATCATAATTGAAAAAATAGTAGTAACCCACTATTTAAATATTATTTATGTTTTAGTTAATATAAATCTTTAATTTATTCTAATAATAAAGTATGAAAATATATTAAATAACACAATATGTCAGATAATTTTGTATGTTGTTACCTACAGATGGTAAGTCATAATGAATGAGACTCAAAGTAATATGAGTGAATCAATTTCAAATTAAAAAGAGAGCCTAGAATTCCCCTGGTACCTCATTTTTTTACCATAACTATGTTAAAACTATTTTTATGGGTTATTTCATGAGTTACAAAATTCCACCCTTCAAGATAGTCCAAAACTCAATAACCCATTATGGCTCAGATGATATTTTTTGAATAATCTAGATCCATGTACTAGAATAGTATTGTAATGGGATTTCTAAAACACCTTAGGTGAAACTCTTGGTAGCAAGAGGCTGGCATAAATGATGATTGATTATTAGAGTAATTTTATATGTGATTTACTCTCTTTAGTAATAACTCAAAAATTAAGTAACCATCCAAAAAAAATATGACCTTGGTAGGTGATGAAAAAAATAATAATAAATACTTTTCCATCATGAATTCATATACACCATGGATACCTATTGTATCTGGGAAATATTATATATTTAAATATATATATATATAATTCATAAAAACATAATACAAAAAACCATATTGAACATTAATTAATTGAGTTTACATGGAACAAAAAAGTAAAAAATTATCTCTATTTAGCTTTTATGAAGTAAAAGTAATATCATCGTACTCTATGGGAAACTCTAGTGTACATTTTGGAGATATACAATAAATTCTCAAAATTTAATTACATGTATCTATACTTCAATCTATAAACCCCTCCATGACACGATACATTTTCAATTTTTGTATCATGAAAAATGGGATCTTTATGCATCCCAAAAGGACACTTGTAGGGTGTTAGTAAACTGTACAAAGTTTGAGGCAAAAACTCGACCCCTAATGATCTATCATAAATCCAAGTACATACAATAACAATACATGTTTAGTGAATAAGAAAAAAAATTACATCCAACCTGATTTATTATAAATTTTAAATAAATAATTAATAACCATAATGAATAACTCCATGTACTAGTCGGTTCTAACCCTACATATATCTACTTCAAGAATGGATTGGAATTTTTAATTAGTACTATATAATATTGATTAAACAAAATAGTATATATGTGATAAGAAACATTATATATCCTCTTATAAGTGGTAAAATTCACTTCATAAGGGTATTTCACACTCTTGGTCATCACTAAAGAAGAAAAATATATTGGTGATAGGGTCAATATATGTATATATATAACATGTATTGGGAATATACACCAACTCTTCCATGTCTAGACATTAACATGAAAGTATGTTATATAATATATATTACCTTCCACCCAATTGGAAAAAAAAATCATTAATGTATACATGTATAGATTCCAAAACTCAATATAATATAAAAAACTTCTTGATTTTATACCAATGAGACTAAATATAATCATATATGGAATAACATGTAACAAATAAACTGACCAATGTATGCTAATAAAATAAACATAAAAAATTTTCCTGAACCATAACCAATATCAATGTATAACTTTATAAAATCCCATTCCTTAATAAAAACATGTGATTTAGAATTATTCTCACTTATATACATCCCACTAAAATTAATACAATAAATAAATTATAGAAAATAGGAGGTGTAAACATATATAACTAATGATAAAAAAGCAATGTGCATGAGGATGGTGGTATGCTTCAACTTCTAGAATTAAAATAACATAATATAGATATATCTATGGATTTATCAATTTCTATCAAAATAAAATAATATTAAAAATAAGAACAAATTTATCACCTTTGATTAATTGGTTATCTATCCTGTGATAACCTAATAGAATAAATTTTAAAATAATATTTTTATTTCTAAACCCCTTGAAAAAATAGAGATTGAGGATTTTAATTCATAATAGTGGATCATTAAAACCATGAACAAGATGACTTATTCAACCCTGAGTTCACCAATGAACGGATCTTGAAAAAAATTTATAAAACCTAAATCAAACTATGATAGATGCATCATGTGTAGGTGATGATTAATGGGAGGAGATTCCTCAATGGTTAATGAAATAGATGTAATGAAAAAATATTCCCAAACCAAAATGTTTTAAGGGGTTTTTGTTTGATGTTGATAATACCAAATTACCACTCCATTAAAAACCCAATTTTATTTTATGAACCTAGAATAATGATAATGGGTATTAGGTGGAAATATCCATAGCCACCATATTCTAATGGACACCAGCTTGCACCCAGTATAGGTACATAGGGTACCCAATGATTCTATGGGACCTATATGCAACTCTATTTCTACTCTCATCCTTCCACTCACCTTCTATATTTCATAAACTTAAACTGAAACCATATTTAAACTTAATTAATAAAAAATTAATGAAATATATTAATTTTAGAGATATGGTTCATTATAATGGTCATGATGTAGATGATAGTGGACGATATGTGGTAGAGGTTTTCTTGAAATAAATGTTATTTTTAGTTATTGAAAGTAATGAAATGATGAATAATATATATTATTCACTAGGGAATTATTATTCTTATTATATTAATATAGTGGATTTTGGAAAATGAACCAACTGGGTAGACTTTTATACTCACCTTACTCTCATATGTTATTTTATTTTTTGAATTACAGGATCGAGTTAAATGTTCTAAAAGATCTTAGTTTGAGTATCATGTATTCTAGATTAGATTACGGAGAGTAAGGTTCCTTGTGTATTATTTGGTTTAATTTTAAATTTGGAGTATTTTCATCACCCTACCCTTTAAGGAATTAACCAAACTGATAACAATATTGGGGGTGGGAAATCAAAATCTATCTTTAATAGGTCATAGGTTAGATACCAACACCATGGGTATATTTTCACACATATATTGAAGGAATTTCACTTTATAAATGAAAACTCCACATTACTATTTATAATACATTTTCAAACCATAATACATTATTAATGTATATCAATACAGGTAAATAAACAATTAAAATAGAACATCAATAGAATATTTGTAAGGGAAATTCCAATAATTGACTCCTCCTTCTCCCATTTAGGTTTCTACATACCCAAGCTATTGATACCCAACACTGCCCTCAATACAATCCTATAGGTTTTAAAAAAATAAAATATAGGGTGTGAATAAAAATATAATTAGTAGATTCCTCTATTATGCTCTTACATATCTTAAAAAATGAAATATATTAAGGTATTTTTGTATATAATAAATAAATAAAAACAATCATACAACATTTATCCTCGAAATTAAACCATACAAAGTGTTTTATTATCCATTACAACCACTAGCATATCGATCCTTACATTTTACCCACATATCTAATGAGATTATCTCTAACTAAAATAAATACATGGAACTATAACAAGGACCATAAAACTAAAAAAATAATTTTATAGTGATATAACAACAATAAAAATAGATATATCTATGGTGGATATATAAAATCTCTCATTAATGAAATTTATTTGAAATACCACATCCCTCACACCTTACAACATAAGGGAACACTATATCCCTAAAATAACTAAAACATAACCTTCTAAACACCGTTTTCAAAAATCCCACAATATAATAACTAGATCGTAGAGACTTCAATTTATAAAATCAATTCAAATTTCACTTAATTGTATTTAATTAAAAATACAAATATAAAGATCATAATAATTTATTTATTTTATATATAATAAAATATTCATTTTTACTATATTCACATGACTTAGGATGATTCTCACACCATACATAGTAAAATATTGTATCCCCAAATTATAGAAGAGAAAAACCCCAAGTGAAAATCACACAACCTCATAAAATTATCTACAAAACATTCCACCCCATACCATAATTTGGAATTACCCTAGTGAAACATATTTACTCTTCTTACCAAACCATTACTAACACCATAAATTATTTTTCCAATATATCGAATGAACCTCACTCTATATTATCCTGACCCATGCCCAAATTCATAAATGAAACCCTCTCGTCACCTATACTATTTACAACTATATTTCTTTATTATTGTAATAAAGATTAATTTGGGAACAAAGTAAATAATTTATAATTATTAATAATAATAAATTAACATATATTTGAACCATGAACAAATTACCAAATATTTCACAAATTAATTATAAACAATAATCAATAAAAAATTATTAATTATTTATTTTGGTCTACCATTATTCATAATCCGCCATTTAATTAATTTTATCTCTTATTAATTTAAAATAAATTATCAAAGAATTATATTTTCACATATTTTCCAATATTTTAATTCCATCATTTACTAATTCAATTAATAATATTCCATTTCATGATTTATATTTTTCCCAAATATTCAATAAGAAAAATTATTCCACCAAAACATTACTCATATATTAATTACAATTACAATTTTTAGAATGTATTTTTACCCTGGATTATTATGAATAATCTACCCTTAATATAGAAAAAATAATAGTAGATTCACTAGGATTATTAAATTGAATGATAATTTTAAGATACCACCTGTAATTTCAATATGAATGTTAATCCTTAATAAATCAATGATTATTCACTTAAATTCTATTATTCATAATATTATTTCACTAATGTACTATTATGGACCATTCTTATAAACCCTATTGCGAGAAAACATATAATTGGTAGAAAATTCACTTAATGGAAAAAATGAATCCCCAAAATGATTCCTCTAATTCTTCCCTTGATTTTATGAAATAACACATATCAACTCTCTCTCTCTCTCTTAATAAATTCTCTAATTCAAGTACTCCCATTAACACTATATTAATTCACTACCTAGGAATTATATTTCATATATAAAATATCCAAGATATATTTCCTTTAATATTTAGTTAAATTTCCACCATTTATAATTTATATAATAATACCATTATCTATTTTATAAAAATAATCCATATAAAATCATATAAATAAATAATATTTTAAATTCAATGAACATCTAGTATTATTAAAACCTTTCCATGACCTCAAAAAAATACTAAATTCTCAACCAAGGGTAAAAAATCACATCCTATATCTAATTATGCACTCTCAATTCAAATATTATATTAGAATTAAAATACTATTTTACCATTCATATCTAGAAATCCACATAATATATCAAAATCCAAAAACATTAAATTTCTATCAGAGTTAATGCATTATATTTTTTATACCAAGTGTGGCATTTTATGTGACATATCTCATGCTTGTGTTCATTTAAGATGTTTGATATGGTTTAATGGTTTGTTATTTAGATCATTATTTGATATGTTTTTTTGGGTTTTAATTAAACATGAGGGTAATGATTACCATGTTAGTTTTTTAATTATCATGGTGCAATTTTCCACCCTATAGTCTATTAGATGAGATTTTTGGGAGTTGGGACTATTCCCATAGTGTTCTGGTCATGAAATATAAGACATATATTAATCAAATGATATAATAAATAAAATTAAATAGAGTTTTAAGAGGGTATCATCCTTGATCCGCAATGAATGTTACCAAATAGAATAAAACAATCTATCATGTTTACAATAATTTATTAAAATATAATGAACAAGATATTTGAATAAATTTTAGATACCTTTTCATTAATCATGGATCTACATGTTTTTTTAGAGTTCTAAAAAACAATATAGTTCTTTGATGTTATTTGTATAAAAGTATCTAAATAAAATATTCCAATAAATCCACCAATTCATAAAAATGAGTTCTTACAGTCTTACTAAATTCATTATATTTTATTTCCAATAATAACTGATATATATAATAATATATTTAGTTTTAAAATAATTTTAATTTTCTTTAAAATCAAGTTTTAATTTTTTTCTATTGATTATAACTATAGAATTAATATATTTCCAAATTTAAATATTTCATGATGATAAAAGTTTATTCAAAATATTTCCATACATGATTAATAAACATATCTAAAGAAAATATTCAATAAATTGATGAAATATAGAGACAAGTTATCACAATATTCCAATATCCACTGTCATCAAACAATTATAATCTATCTTATACTTCTGTTATATAAAACTTTCTTAGTAAATGTTTAGTGTGATTAACTCATTTTTTTGTGTTTTATTTATTCTAACAATCATTAATTATTATATCTATAAATTAAAAGAAATGTTTTTTATAATTCCATTGAAAAATTTTAATTTCATAATAAATATTTTTTGAAAATATGTTCCTCTTGAGTGCTTATATTCTTTTTAGTTCTTCTTCAAATGTTCTATGAATAATTTGTATTTTCTGGGAACCTAAAATATTCTACAGACTTATCCATAGGTTTTTCCTATATATTAAATAGAAAATAATGATTATTCCACCCACTCATAAAATATTCCATATATTATAGAAAATATTATGTTATTTACTATTATATAAATGTTCTATAGAACCACTTTAAAAAAATTAAATCATGTTATTTTAATTAATTTATGGTCTATAAATACTTCAAATGTTTCTTGTATTACTATACCCCAAATGTTTTATGGAAAAATTTTATTTTTTTAAAAAAATTTATAGAAACACCCAAATGTTCCACCTATGAAAAAATATTCTATTAAAACACAATAATTATTCTTCCCATTTTATTTAATATTTTTTCAAGTATTAAATATATGTTCTTCCATTTGAATATTTTTCTCCATGGAATATTTTCTTTATGAAATATCAAATATACTCTATGGAAAATGTTCTAAACTTGATTCTTGGAATACTTAAAATGTTATATAGAAAACATTATTATATCAAAAAATCATGTGTTATGGTGAAACATATGATCAAAGTTATACTTTTTCAAAAAAATATTTAAGTTTTATATTTTGAGTTAACCTTATTTTTTATAATGGAAAAAAATACTATATGAACATGTTTTTTATATGAAAAATAATGTTCTTTATAAACACACATGTTATTTACTTTTCTTTATTTTAATAAAAAATATCTAAGAACTTTATCCTCAACATAGTACATATATTTTGAATACTTACATAAATAAATTCTTGATACATAACATGGGTTTTTTGTCCTTCAACTCAACACAAAACATGTGTTCTAAGAACTTTAATTACATGCTCTGTATAATTATAATTGTTTTTTAAATATCATATACTTCAAAAAACTCATTCATCCCTATCAAAAAAAATCATTAAACAGATACTTAGGATATTTTTTATGGGTTAATACACTTGTGTTTTGGGATAATTCAAATATATTTTTTGGTCTTTCAACACATATTCTATGAAAATTTTGATGAATTTTTTATATATACATGATTAATTAAACTCAAGTTCACTTTAAGTGATATTTAACTTATATGATGTCTCCACATTCGTAAAAAAATATTTCAACAAATATATTATGATTTCAACACCCCATGATTTTACTATTAATTAAATATTGGGTTGAATATCTTATTTAACAAGAAACACCAAACTCAAACAAAGTGTTATACATTATATTGAAGTAAAATACTATAATATAAGATAAATATTAATAAATTATAATAACTATATATGAAATATCATTAATAAAACTAAAAGAGGAATAAAACCGAAAGTATATTAAAATAATATGAACATAAAATCATTATTCGTTTGGTTTTAAATAAATATAATAACCACAATTACAAATATTTAAATAAATATAAGCATTAAAAATATAGTATACATGTGGAGAGTGAATTAAATGAATAATATGAATTATTTTAGTAATGTATGTAAGTATATATGTATAAGTAATGAAATATTATTGTTACACATATAGTCATTGGAAATATAGTATTTGGATATATGCTCATTGGAAATATAATGGTTTGGTATATGGGCATTGGGTATGAACTTATAAAATAGGAAAATTAAAGTTGTATAGATATTAATAACAAATATAAAACAATATAATTAACAAATAATAAATATAGAAAAAATAGTAATATATAATTATGCTAGCCTAATTACGTTAAATACCATGATAGGGGATGACTCAGGGTATTAAATATTAAAAAAACTACCCCTTAGGATCTTGTTTCTTTGTCAAACAAAATAATCTTATCTCTCTTTCTCATAGCAATGTATGAACATAAATGAAATCATGTATAAGACACAGTGATTTTTCTTGGTTCGCCATCACTGGTCTACATCCAAGGATCATTAAATAACAATGTGTTGATGTTCCAAATCCATTAAGGCTCACTTCCAAATTACACAGTTCGGGCTAGATCACTTCTATGCTTAGGCTCACTACCATTACAAATTTTAGATTCAACTCACTTCTTTCCCAAGGGTCACTCCTTGAGTCTCTTTCTTGGGATCACTACTAGTGGAAAGGATCACATTCTTTATCTTACTTTTCTCACTGCTCTGGAAAGAATAAAAATATAGTTTATATACATATATGTCCCTTAATTTCCATGAATTAATGTGTTCTTAGTTGTAGATATATGAATTGTTGAAGTCTTATTTTCACTGATAGATGAAATCCATTTTTTTGCGTACTTTTAGATTGTGTAAATTTGTTTCAAAAACTATTTTAGATCCTCTCTGAACTTCTTTTCACCCTCCGTGGACTTCCTTGAATCTCCTGTGAATTTTATTACATCATATGGAATGTGTTTTTTGCGGCTAACCTTATTCTTTGTGAATATTCCCCGCTTCACTGATGGATGATACCTCATGGAATGCCTTTTCTATGAAGTCCCTTTTTCTTTTGTGGTCTAAAGATCCCCAAAACCCCTTCCACAAACTGTCTTCATGGACTGTCTCCTTTCACGGAATCATCCCTCATGAACTACTTCATACTTCACTGAATTCTTCCCATACTGATGATCTTTTCTAATGAAATTCTCTCTCCTTAATGATTTGATTAGGGGTTTTTTATACGAAAATAGATTCTCCAAACTTGTTAATTCAAATTACCCAAAACATCAATGTGATACAGACTTCACTATGTACTATTATGTGTTCTATATAGAGGCATAATACGTTGTGGTTCCTAATGTCATCCACAAAATAAAATCCTTTGTTGAATCCATAATTACTGCCTCATCTCCACAAATGACACACCTTCTGTGAACTAACCTCACAGTTCTTTAAATCATCACCCTCATCCTAAAATCATCAAACTTCTCATAAACTTTCTTTGTGGTTTGCATATCATGGTTTTCATTATGCATAGCAACGCTATGTAATAAAATTCATTTTTTGATTATACATATCTCATTTACATTCTACGAACTACGCTTTGCAATTCATGAATTGTTGTTCGTGAACTCTGCATAAAACCTTCCTTTTACATAAAACAAACTCCCTATTTTGAGGCTCAAAAATTTGTAAAACACTAGGAAACATTTCCACCTTAAATATATGATTTTTAAACACCAAACAGACTGATTTTTAGTCATCTGGCTTTATCAACAAACACAACCACCCAAAAAAATTAGACAACACCTTGAGAGATATTTTCCCAAAAAATTATAATATTTTATTATATAATTTTATTTTTTACTTATTATTATTATTAAAAATTGATTTTATTCGTATATAAAATTAAAATAAATATATTTTATCAATTGTTGATACAATTTCATGACAAGAAGATAAATAATTAATTTAATGGGGTATGGTTAAACTTATTTAATGCTAAAAAATGCATATTTTTCAAAGAACTATTTTTTTAGTGTTGTTTAATTTTATCATAAAATAATAAATTGATTACTTTCAATGATGAATCTATATAATTTTTTAAATGTATAAAAATATAATTACACTCATTTAATTAGTAATTAATATAAAATAAGATTAAAAACACTTAATGTTTAAAATGTATTTTTTTATAAAAATTGGTTGTATATATATATGTTATAAATTCATTTAAAAGTTAAAGTTATCATATTTAAAATTTTAATTATATTAAATGTAACATCCAATTTTGTAATCAATGCATCAAAAAAATTTACATAGGTCAATTTCACTAATGTTCATAAAAAAGTTTTTGAGGTAAAAATTGAGTTATAAAGGTAAAATGAGGTAAAAGGGTTTAACTATGTAATAAAGAGTTAAAATATCTATAAATTTATCTATAAATAGGTTTTATTATGTTATTAATTATCCATATACATCATTTTTTACTTTTTATCCATATTCTATAATAAAATGATAACATTACATCTTAGGGAATGGGTATTTGTGAAAATACGAATCAAAACACACCTATAAAAGGACCCCTCATCCACCCCTTTCAAAAAAAACTTTTCCCTGAAAAATTATCTTGAATACCTGATAATATTTCCTTTACTAAATATTTATTATACTTATTTATCCTTTTCTTACAATAAATAAACTTAAATACTTCATTATGAATGAACCATTTTTGGGAAGGAAAGAATTCATCAAAGTACCTAGTTCTTCACTATCTTTTTCAATTAACTTCTCATATCATGTATTTATAAATGTAATTATCTAATGTAATGATTTTATATTAATAGATTTATTCTTTTGAGTAAATTATATTACTATTATATAACTCTATACTCTTACTCATTCATTAGTTTAACGTATTATTGTTTCAATTTGTTCAACTACCTATATGAATGATGTTTTAGAATCTTCATTGTTTCCAAAATAAATGAGTATAATTAAATTAATACTGGTAACATAAAAATTTATTTTATGAATAAGTTCCCATAAGGTTGACACCAAAATTAATTATCAATATAAGGAAACTTCTTTTCTTAGTAAATTACTCAAAAAATTCTCATCATTGATTCCATTATCACAAACCGTACCCATAAATTCTATCAAGTGATCTTGGGAAAAGAATAAATCATTCTAAAAAATATTCCATTACCTCGAATAATCATGGAATTATGAACTTGGTATCAATGAATGAAAATCGACATCACTATTGTGAATCTAATATGAAACGATCAATATTAAAATCATTTGATGATGAAATTTAACAATAACTAGCTAGTGTATGAGTAATGAATAAATATAACTTTAGAGTATAAGATGAAATAGATAAGAATAATTTTATAAAATAATTTATTATTAAGGTTTTTTTTGTTTTATAGGAAGATAAACATTTTCATGGAAATTGGGAGTAACGGTGATGGATTTTTTTCTAATCACATTTTCACTCATGATTAGTTATGAATGAATTTACATAAAGGGAAATTTTATTTTATTTCTCTATAAAATCACATATAATTTATTCACATCTAGTTTTTCATGGTTTTTACATATATTCTTACCATTTCACTTCCCTTTAGTTCACAATTTAACCAAAATAATTCTCATAAATTGGAACAACCTATCTCTTTTTTATCCACAATATTTCTACTCTATGCACAAATTATTTATAATATTTCATTTATTTTTTTATTTGTAATTCCAAGGTTGACTAAGGTAATTTCCAAGAGAATTTATTTTCTTTACAAATTAAATATTCGTTTAACTTATGGTATGGTAATTTTCTACGAAATTTGACCTTCCTTATAAAGGTGTGAAAGGAATATATTTTTAAAATGTTTTCTACACAATCAAATTTTACCACTAGTAAATAAATTTTTATTCATGAATATTTTTAACCATGTTTTAATGGTTTTAAAAATTAAATTAAATACATTTAATTTTATAAATTGTTTTTATCAAAATTATTGAATATTCGTTCATATTTTTTAAAGATATTTTTGAATGATTTTATAAAATTATTTTTCATCTATGTTAACATCCTTTAATTCTTCTTACACTTCAATGGGGATATTCTCTAATGATACCATTCAGTTTATTTCTCTAGTTGTATTATGATATTGTATTATGGAAGTTTTCATGGAAATATTTTCTTTCCCAATTGATTAATTATGCCATGATGGAATTATGAATTCTCTCAAGATCATGTGGCACACATATGTATGGTATATCACTATGTAATGAGTGGGCTCAGAATTATATATACCACTAAGACATTAGGTAAATTTTATATCTTAAAATATGATTGGGAATGGGGATTTAACTCAAATACCTAAGGAAATATATCCACTAAGTGACTAGTGGGGTCGTTATAGCCCTCCAATGGATTTTGTAAATAATTTTATCTCATAAACTTATTTTTAAGGGATTAGGGTATAAAAATAATCTATTAGGGTAATATATCCACTAGGTTATTATGGTCTTGTAGGTGATTGTTACGACCTAGAATTTTAACAATATAATTTCCCTTCTAAAAATATATTTATGTTACATTTAATAATATAATGCACACATACCACATAATGAAACCAACAAAATATTATGATAATAATTTGAACATTTAATTTAGAGAAATAAATCCATAATAACTTTAAGTATTTCAATTGGATTTTAAATAGAAAATAATGCATTAAGAATGAGAAAATTTGGATATGCTCAATCCCTCAGAATAATCAAACTAATGAACAATATTGTATAAACAAAGAAGAATATTAATAATGAAATATACATTTTGAAAATGAAAATATATATAAAATTGAGAAAAAAATAGAATTTAATGAATAATTAATGATATGATATGTATTAATAGAAATTGTGGAACCCATATGAAAGTTACAAATCTAACTATAGGAATAGTAATATGACAGTTGGATAGTAATATAACCATTAGAATAACAATATTACCATTATGAATATTAAATTGATCATTAGTATATTATAACCACATATTTATGAGTAAAATAATATTTATTTATCTTATAAAATAAAATATAGAAGATCTATATAATAATACAAGTAAATAAATGTTTTAAAAATATATAAAATATGTGTCTGTAATTGTTTTGAAACATGTATGCTTTATTTGAATTTTTCTAATAAATATAATGATTTAAGAGACTTATTATTTTCATAAAATAGATTTATAAATTAATGTTATGTTTTATTATAACGATAATATAATTTTTTGAGCCCCTAAGTAATTTTTCAAAGGGTTAGAGGATCGATCATAATATTAAAATTAGAGTTTTTCAAATAAATGATTATTTTATTTAAAAAATAAATTTATCATATTTAGAAAATTATTTTCATTAAATTTATTTCAATATTAAAAACTATGTTTTGAGAAATGTTTAGGGTTAATTTTGAGTATTTTTTGTAAAATAGTTGATTTTTTGTGAATAGTGAAATACGATAAATTACAGTATTTAGTATTATAAGAAAAATACAAAAAAAATTGTCATAAATGATATAAGAATACATTAGTTCAAACTCACATGAACTAGTTTCTGTTTATATTCCTAAAAATCAGTAATATTGATATTCTTCAACCAAAATAATAAACTAATGAATATAATATTCAAAAAAACACACCACTCCTCCCCTTATAAATACCACACATTCTTCTCAATACCTATAAGACTTCTTATATTGGAAAATGTATTCCCAAATATGTTATAAAACCTCTACCCTACATCTCATTACTTCTGGTATAACTAAAATACCAATTCCAAGGGTCATAATGAGTTTTTGAAGGAGGTGTCATTAAAGAGGTAATATTCTCAAACTACCTATTTTAAATTATTTTCTTCTTCTACATTCTCCAAAACTACCAAAAACAACATGAATTAACATTTAAATTATCATATATATATATACTTTAATTTTATGGTTATAATGATCTATCCACCATCTATATTATTCTCTTCTCCTTTTATTCAATAAAAATGAAACCATATCCAATATTATGTTGGTTCACCGCCTCCATAGATGATGATTTTTCATTTTCATTAACTCATTAAAATATGGTAATAAAACTATTATTTCCATTAAATTATATGAATATAAGTATATTATAACTTATTTAATATTTTGGAACTAATATATAAACATAATAAAAAATAAAATGAAACTAATTCGTGATGGTCAGTTAACTGCCTAAATTCACTAACCACACAATGTTAATGTTTCTACTCAATGGATCATACATTTTTTAGAAAACATATAGATATTTGGGACTATTTAAATTTATGGAATTACATGAATATCATTTCATTTCACTTTTATATTTTTTCCCCATTTGATAAGAACTTCCATAATTATACACAAGTGATCTGACCATGAAAACATGAAACAAACACTCAACTAAAGAAGACTTTATATCTCATATAAATGTCAATAAATGAACATAATAAAATTATAGTAAATCAAATATAAATATAAAAGGTTATTAATTAATATAATTTTTTTCATGAAATTAATGTAAAGTGAAGAATGATTTAAGAACATAATGTTAGGGATTTCTTCGAACCACCCTATTTTATTTGGGTTACACATTACCTCATTTTATCTATTTATTTTTCTTATGTATGTCAAATATATTCTCTATATAATTCATAAACATATATAACAAGTTTATTTAACCTTTATTTGATGGGGATATACATTTTTTAAAGGTTACCTTCTCCTTTTCTTTTGAAAATCTAATTAAAGGGAACTTCACTTTTTCCTATTTCAAAATACTACTCAATGAAATGTTTTAAAACGTAAATGGATTCTAAAATAACTAATTATTATATTGAAAATAATTTTATGTCACTTTTTATTTTATTGAAATTATTATTCTCCTACCCCCTTTAAATATTCTTCACTCTTTTCCCTAAAACCTCTCTGAAGTGGCCCATTTTGAAAATTACCTAACCACTCTTTTTCACATTTTCACGTCATTGAGATATCATTTTACATGATATATACTTATTTTACTTTATTAATTTAAAAATATTATTTAATCTCTTATTTCATGGAAACCATTATGATACGCATTTTGGTTATGCTATATGAAATGATTATGAAAGCCATTTCTTTCTATGGGTAATCCTTATGTTTATGACTTACATTTAAATTACTTATGTGAAACACATATTATTGTAAATGTTATGATGGGTATATCTAAATAGTGATCTATTTCATTAGGTAATTTTTTATTCTCATTAAGTGATATTTATGAGATCATGGAGTGAACCAAATCCATGATGGGATTACATCCACGATGTGATGTTATCTTGGAAGATAATTGACTTATTCGTATTCCATGTATTATGATACCACAACATTACCATGTTTCCATTAAATTCTCTTTATGTTAGCCTATATATTATTATTCATTATTTATGCCTTTTATGTTATCATATTATTCCTTTTGACTCATATGACATGCTTTATTTTCATGTTTATTCTCTTTCTGGGATTTTTAGCACATCCCTTTTTTCTATATATTTCCATGGTTATCCTATACAGTTTTAGAAGCTCAAATGGAGTTAAGATCTCATTATATGGATTAAACTGAATATGTTTTGTTTTTATTTACTTTTTTTCTATGTACATACCTAGTCTTCTAATGACACTAGTATTTTTGATCTTTTGTTTGTATTTAATGGATATTTATGTTAAAATCATGTAATATTTGTAAAATTTTTGGGTCTCTATAGTTGTTATCATAGAACATTATAATTATTTTTGGGTATATAGACTAGAAAAATTTAGTGAGAACCCTAGGTATAAGTATAAGTATAGGAACAATTTCTATGGAAAACCTAGATTGAAACATAGAGACTCATGAGTTAGAATATAATTTTTATTTATAAGTTACTCATTCTATGTTCATAGTTTCCTTTTAATATTATAATTATCTAAGTATTCAAATACCTAATTTTATTTTATTTTTCATTTCTAGTTAATGTTATGAAATATGAGAACTCAAGATAGCAAGCAATGTGATAGGAAGTGTGATTAAAACCCTAATGAGATGCCTAATCTGATGTGAGTAGGAGGTGATAGATTCAAGATAATATTGGCTCAACTGAATTAAGTTAATAATAATAACTTGAGTTGTGTTTAATTCCCTATACCATTTAAGAGATAGAAAGTTGTGGTTGAATCCTTTATGTGAAAAATGACTCCCATCTTTAGTGAATATTATGATCCCCACATCATGGAACAATGGATTAACACCATTGATAATATATTCTCTTTCCTCAAATGCACGGAAGAAGAGATAGTCATGATACATATCTATCATTTTGATGGAGAATTCGATCAGTGGTGGACAGGGATCATGAACATGAAATATAAAGAGGAAATTGATTCCATGGATTTGGAGGGATTAAAGAAATTTATTTTGATAAATATTTTCCACAAACTCTCCATATTATAATGGATGTTCAGTTCCTTAGAATAAAGATAAACGAATATGATTCTAATAGATCATTTTGTAAAAACATCACAAGGATTTCATGGTAAACCTCCACCATCATCATCAACACTGAAAGTATAGTTGGCCATTTCATTATTGGATTAAAGTTAATACTATGAAAAATATTGGTGATTTTAGACTTTGAAAACTATGAAATGATTTCCTATTGTTCCCTAAAGTTTTAGATAGAGATTATATGGTCTCATTGGTCTCATGTGCCTAGTGATAGAAACCATAAAATGGATTTTTATTTGGGTCGATAAGTGGATAAATACCAGGGAGTAAAAAAACCTGACTTCCACGACTTCCCAAGTGTTAAAAATGTGGGAAGAAGAATCCTGAATATTATTTCAAGGAAACTAGGATATAATTCAAATATATAAGGTAAGCACATCAAGATAATAAATACTAAAGGGAGATTAATAATATCACTAATTTTATAGAAGAAAATAAGGTTCATATAAACACTCAACCTGTATTCTAGTGTTTTAACTTCAAGGAATATGATAATTATGTGAACCAATTCCCTAATACAAGGGTTGTTAGAGATAATCAATGAAAAAAACCTCTAAGGAATTAAGGAATGGAATACTCTATCACAACTTCTATGGTGGATACCAAAAAACTTGTGGTGACAGGTGTGAAAGTTATTCATTCGAGAATAGAAAACACACTTTTTATTCTCATTCTTTACATTCTTTTTATATCTTTCAAGTATAGTATAACTCTTCAAACACCACCTCAAAAAATGGGGGTTAAGATATCTATGAGAATAGAAAATGGGGAAATTATTTTATCATAAGTTTATAACTCCTCGCCATTGAATGTTTGTGGATTGAATAGTAGATATAATCTATTATTACTTCATTTATTGGAGTTTGATTCTATATTGGGAATGGATTGGATATTATTATATAAATCCAACATCAATTTTCTTGAGAGGGAGGTCACTCTTCACATCCAGAGGCATCCTATGATTCTATAAAATTGTAATAAGGAGGATGAATCTCTTTTGTTTTCCTCATCTCAATTTTGGATATTATTTCCTTGTGATCAAGCATATCTAGCTCAAATAATTTAGAAAAAGCATAAAATCATGTTTGAAGACATGTTTATTGTGAGGGACTACATAGTTGTATTCCCTGAAGAGTTTCTCGATCTTCCTCCTGGACAAGAGTTTTAGTTCTCAATTGAAACCATACCTCAATTTCTTACCATATCAAAGAATACCTATATAATGGTCACTGTTGATTTGGATGAATTGAAGAAGAAGTTACTGGAAAATATATACAAGGGTTTTATATGAAAGATTGATTCACCCTTAGGGTGTTATAGTTATCTTAATTAATAAGAATGATCGATCAAAGAACCATGATTTTATTATCATGAGATCAAAAAAAAATATGAATAATAAGTTTCCCCTTCTATAGATAAATGAATTTTTAGACCAACTATGTAGAGCCCAGTTTTTCTCTAAGGTGAAACTTTGGTTGAGAGGTCACAAATTAAAGGTTAATAAGGAATATATTCCCAAGACTAACTTTTGAATGAGGTATGAACACTATGAGTACATAGTGATTCCCTTAAGACTCACTAATTCTCTAGAAATCTTTATAAAATTAGTGAATATATTCTTTAGATATGAACTCAAAAAATTTGTGGTAGTATTATAGATGATATTTTGATATACTCCAAGAGAAAGAAGGGTCATTAGGAGAATTTGAATATTGTTTTAAGGACTTTATAAAATGAGAAACTATAAGAAAATCCTAGTAAATGTGAGTTCGGGATGGTGGAAATATCATTCTTAGGGAATGTTATAACAATCAAAGGGATATTTGTGGGGACTTCAAAGTAGAAGGCAATTGAGGAGTGACCTGGGCTAGTATCATTAATGGAGTTCTATAGTATCTTTTTACTATATGGGTATTACAGATAATTTTTGAGAAGATTATCATGATTATTAAAACCACTAACCAAGATGAATTGAAAGGGAGTAATTTTTTTATGGATTAGTGAATGTGGAGAGTGCTTCAAATAGTTGAAAAAGATTCTTTTGCAACACTAGTACTAATAATACCCTCAACTGGTAACTCTTCATGGTATACAGTGATTCTTCAATGAAAGGATTATGTTGTGTACTAATGAAAAATGATAAATAGGTAGCTTATTCCTAAAGTTAGATAAACTTTCATCATAAAAACTATTGCAAGCATGGTTTGGAGTTATCAACTCTTATTTTTGCAATAAAAATCTAGAAAAAATATCTCTAGGGGAGAATTGGGAGATATATACCGGACAAAATAGCCTTAAATATATATTCACATAGAAGGATCTTAATATGCAACAATAATTATTGTCAGAGATGATTAAGGATTATGACTGGTCAATCTACTACTATCATGATAAATCAAATAAAGTGGTAGATGATCTAAGTATAAAGAATCCTACAAATTATCAATGATCAGAATTATGAAAGATCTAATATTATTAGACTTTTAATGTATAGACATGGAAATCATAAATTAAGAAATGTCATCTTTTCCTTATCAAATGATTACTCAACTATCCCTTATGGAAATTATAAAGGCTACTCAAACAGATTATGTGTAAATTCAAACGAAGGTTGAAGGTATCTGATATAGTAAATATTCAAAGTTCAAATTTTATGAGGAATGAGTTATATGATTTGGGTCACAACTGTGTATACCATTAAATCCTGAGATAAGGAAGGATTTTTTCAATGATGCACATAGCTCGACCTAATCTTCCACCCAAGTATTACAAAGATATATCAAGATCTCTGAGAGAACTATTAGTGGAAAATATGAAGAAATAGATCACAGAATCTAAATCAAAATTCCTAGTATTTCAATAAGAGATGGTTGAATGGAAAAATTAAAAGGGGATTATACAACCATTACCCATGCCTGTATGGAAATATAAAAACATCACCATGGAATTTTTCATTGGTAGTATGAAGATATATAAAGGAAATAATGACATATTGGCTGTTTTAGATCATCTTACAAAGACTAATAACTTAATTATACTATAAGAGTACTTCTTACTAAATTAGATAACATTGATACACATTAGAGAAGTTATGAGGCTATATAGAATACCATTGCTGATTGTATTATATTGAGATCTATGATATACCTCTATGTTTTGGAAGATTATAAAAAATTATCAAAATAATGAATTTAGATTTAGTATAGATTAAAATTCCAAAATAGATGTCCAATATGAATTAACTATCCAAACATTGGAAGACATGTTGAGATAATTCTCAATAAACATTAAAGTTGGATGGGATAAATATCTTCCTCTTGTTGATTTCTCTTAAAAAGATATTTTTCAACTCAAGAATCCAAACGAATCCATATGAATACCATTATTAGAAGAGATATATAACACATACTTGATGGGATGAAGTTGGTTAATACAAGCTATTAGGACCTAAAATGGTCTAGGAAATGATAGAAAAGGCCAAGACCATTTAGCAACACATCAAGGTAGCTCGAAGTTGGTAGAAGAGTTATGCTGACAATCATAGATAAGACCTAAATAATGATGTCATAGATAAGTTATTCCTCTACATATATCCATGGAATAGAGTCATGATATTTGGGGAGAATGGTAATCTAAGTCCCATGCACATATTCCCATTTCATATTCTTGATCACATCGAAGTTGAGGCTTATCAACTAGCACTCCTAACAACCCTTTATCATGTACATAATGTATTACATGTATCCCTCTTGAGTAAGTATATACAATATCCCTCATATGAACAAAATTCAGAGGTTTTATAGGAGAAAAATGATCTATCTTATGAGGAGTGGCCAGTAAGGATCTTGGATGGTAGAGATAAAGTTTTATGCGGCAAGACAATCTGCCTAGTCAAAGTATTATGGTGAAACCATAAGTATGAGTAGGATAAATGGGAACCATAATAAGTGATGAATGAGAATTACCCTTGCCTATTTCTATATAAGTATGTAAAAAAATTTGGGAAGAAATTTCTTAAATGGGGAATAATTCAGCGATCCAGAATTTTATCAATTAAATTTCCCTTCAGACAATATAATTGTGTTACATTTTGTAATATAATGCACTCATACCACATAATGAAACCAAGAAAATTTTATTAATATAAATTTAAAATTACACTTAGAGAAAGAATATGGCTATAAGAATTGAAAGTATTACAATGGGACAATAAATAGAAAAATGAGATAATAATAAATGAAAATTTTGGATCTGCTCGATCCCCCAGAATAATTGCACTCACAAGAACTACTGTAGAATATTAGTAATGAAATATCCATTTTGAAAATGGAAATATATATTATCTTGAGAGAAAAAAGAATTTAATTAATAATGAATGAAATTAAAGGTATTTATATAAATTAGGGAACCCATATAACTATTACAAATCCGACCATTGGAATAGTAAGTGGACTATTGGAATAATAATATGCTCATTGGGAATAGTAACCTAACCATTATAATAATATCCTTACCTATTTTTTCAAATATTATTTATTTATCTTATAAAATGAAAAAATGACATATTTATATCACAATACAAATAAATAAATGTTTTAAAAAATATAAAATAAGTGTTTGTAATTTTTGTAAAACATGTATGTCTTATTTTCATTTTTATAATAAATATAATGATTGAAAAGAAAATTCATTTTAATAAAATTTATTTATAAATTAATATTAAATTGTATCATAACGATAAGATAATATTATGATACCATAAGTATTTTTTTGAAGGGTCGTAAAATTGATCATAATATTAAAATTTTATTTTTTTAAATAAAAGAGGGTTTTATTTAAAAATTAAAATTTTCAAATTTATAAAATTATTTTAATAAATTTTATTTTATATTTTTATCCTACACATTGAAAATTGTATGAGTGAAATTTTTTATTTTTCTAAAATAGTTAATTTTTTTGTGAATAGTGAAATATGGTAAATTATAGCATTTAGCATTATAAGCTAAATACATGAATTTTTATGACATTGATTATGTAAGAACCCATTAATTTTAAATAAAATTCCCTAGTTACTATAAATATACATAATAATCAATACTATTGATATTCTTGATCCAAAATAATACACTAATGAATATAATATTCATAAACACCTCTCTTCTCCCCTTATAAATACTACCCCTTCTCCCCAAAACCTATAATCCATTGTGAATTACAAATTTATACCCCAAATATCTTTTCAAACCTCTAACCCAAATCATTCCCATAAAAATACCATTTCCAAGTTTCTTAAGGATTATTTCAAGGAGGCGTCATTCAAGAAGTAATATTCTCAAACTACCTCTTTTAAAATATTTTCTTATTCTACATTCACCTAATATCCCTCATAAAACATGTATTAATAACTCCAATATCATATATATACTATAATTTTATGGTTCTAATGTAATACCTACCAACCATCCCCTTCCCTTCTCTTCTTATTCGAAATAATGAATATATTGTCCATATTATGTCGGTTTAACGCCTCCATGAATGGTGAGTTTATGTTTTCCATTAACATGTTATAGGATGGTAATAAAACTATTATTATGATTAAATAATTTGATAATAAGTATATTATATCTTATTTTATGTTCTATAACTAATATATATATATAATTAAATATAATGAAATTGGTTCATGATGGTCGGTAAAACTGCCTAAATTAACTAACCACATAATGTTAACATTTTTACTTAATGAACCATCCCTATGTAAGAACACATATGTATATTTTGGACCATTTAAATTTCTATAAGTTCATTAATAAAATTTAATTTAACATCTATAATTGTATTTTTATTTGAAAAGAACATCCATAATTATATACAAGTGATGCAACCATGAAAACATGAAATGAAATATCCCAGAAAAAATGAAATTAAAAATTATATATCATAAAAATGACATAAATAAACATATTAAAATTATAGAAAATAAAATATAAATATAAAATTTTATAAATTAATTAATTAATTAATTCAATTTTCTTTATCTATGAAATTATGGCTAAGTGAAAAAAAATTCTAGAACATAACGTAAGGGATCTCTCAAAACCACCCAGTTTTCTTTTGGTTATGATTTCTCTCTCTTTAACTCAATTTATCTCTTTATTATTATTATATAGATCTTTTATATTTTTGTATATGTCCAATACATATATTATAAGTTTATTTATCCTTTATTTGATGAGGATATATATTTTTTAAATGTTTCCTTCTCAATTTTGTTTGAAAAAAGATTAAAGGGGAATTCTATGTTTTATTTTTATTTTTAAAATACTACACAATTAAATGTTTTAAAACTTAAATGGTTTCTAAAAAAAATATTTATTTTATTGGAAATAATTTTATTTCACTTTTTTTTATGGAAATTCTTATTCTTCTACCCCCTTTAAATACTCTTTTCTCTTTTCCCTAAAACCCAACTTAAGTGGCACATTTTCGATGTTATCTAACAACTTTTTTATAGTTCCACTTTATGTGGAAATAATTTATCATGATATATGATTATTTATAATATAATAATTTCTAAGAATTATTTAATACCTTATTTAATAGAAACCATTATGATAATCCCTTTAGTTATACCTTATGACATGATTATGAAACCTATTTCTTTCCATAGGCAATACTTATGTTTATGATTTATGTTGGATTTGTTTATGTGGAACACATATTCATGTACTTGTTATGATGGGTACACCCAAATAATTATCCAATTCATTATGTGACATTTTAGTCTCATGATTTTATATGTATGGGATTAATTATTGAACCCAATCCATAATGGAACTCTTTCCACCATATGATGTTGTCTTGGTGGTTAGCATTGAATTATAATTATTCCTTGTTTTATATTTCTTCCACATTTATAATTTCTCATTATATGTTATTTATGTTATGACTCCATATGATTATTCATGTTCTATACCTTTTAGGTTATCATGTGATACCTTCTTACTCATATGACATGATCCATTTCAATGTTTATTCCCTTATAATGATTTATTGCTCACCTCATTCATATATTCATTCCACAGGTTATCCTATAAAGTTGTAGGATTTCAAAGGGAGTTAGGAGATCATTATGGAGATTAAAATATAGAAATTTTATTTTTAGTTTCAAGTTGTAAATATATATACCTATTCTTACAAATACAGTAGTATTTTTTATCTTTGGTTTGTATTTAATGGATATTTATGTTAAAAATCATGTAATATAGGTAAAAGGTTTGGGAATAAATAGTGATACTTGACACACTAGATAATTATTTATGATTATATATGTGCCAAATTTTTATGCCTATATTATGGTTCTATGGATCATGATTATTTACTCTTGTTTCTACTTTCATACATCTCATTTCTAAAGTTATACCAAAATACTTATGAAATGACTTAGGATTTATGATCAATTTTTTATTTAGTCTGATTCTATTATGTTATAACCATGTACCTAGATTATGTTATAATACTCACATGCTAATCCTATTATCACTTATAATATTTTTTGTTATGTCTCGTGTTTATCCTTATTGGTCACTTGCACTCACACTTTATTTTGTTTGCATTCCCCATGTAATGAATAAGAGTATAATTTATGATTTTTATAAAAAGGTATTATGTGATAATTTAACCCTATAACCTTCAATTTCATCATCATTTTGTTTATTAATTTATTATAATCCCTTTTATTAAGTATCGGGTCAAAATCTTATTAAAATTTAAAAGTTTTGAGGCTTTAGGATATGTACATGGTTAGAAAATGGTTAGTGCAAACTATGTGCCCTACAAATGGAAATAATAAAAATTTTATCAAAGGAATTAACATAATTATAACACAATTTGAAAAAACAAACTATAAAACTCCTTAGATATCTTGATGATCACCATTAATGGGTGAACTACTGGTGCACGGTTTGAACAAATATGTATCCTAACCTTACATCCTTTGTAGATTTCTGTTTTTGGGGAAAAACTTGTACTACCCTTATAAATTTAACTCTCAGTCACCCATCATCTCTTATGGTTTCATGTGAGACATCCCAGGGAACACAATGAGAGCTCCCCTTTCTTCATCCTTATAAATTAGATCCTCATTTTAGTTTTTTCAAGTTTATATTGGTTTATAATTTTTTCTCTCTTCCATTTTTCCTCTAGGATTTCTCTTTGTATTTTTATTTCTTCCCTCACTATGGTACCTTTTTTATTGAACCCTATGAAGGGTTCTGGTTCTAAATGGTTTTCGATTTTATTCTTAGCGTGTGTAGATTCATCCTTGGACCTCTATCCTTCTGTTTTTTAAGGATTATCTTCATCCACACTTGATTTGAGGTAGGTGTTTCCATGTTTTTTATTTTTTCTTGTAATCTATGTGATGCTTAATTTTTTCTTAAACTCTTTTAATTGAAACTATGCATGTTATATTCTTATCTAAATACATAAAAGGTTTTATAAAATTAAATATTGTTTCTAAGAGGGTGTTTTTAATTTCTAATAGTTTTACGTGAATACTTCATAGGTTTTTTAGGGGTTATGTTTTGGGACTTTCCATTTAATCGAATTTAATATTTTTTTAGTTCATTATTATACTATTAATTCATTATGGTATTTATTTAATTTATTAATAGTATTTTTACTTATAGTTTTATGGTTTATTTAACTTAATGGTTTTCCAAGTGAGGTTTCTCCTTGGATTTAAAGTCTTTTCCAGACGCCACTTGATTTCAAAAATGGTTTCAAAGTAAATTTCAAAGTGTTCTTTCTAAAGTATAAACTAAAGTCTCAGTTGGAAATTTATAAAAATTATAAAATGTTTTATATACTCACCTAAATACCCATACATTTATCTTTATATTTTTTTGATGATGGATGTGATTATTCTTATTATTTATATGAGTTTGAATGGGGAGCTTAGTGGGGATTGTGTGTGAGGGTGGGTTGAGGTTTTTCATGGGAATGGTTTTTCTTGTATTCTTTTACTGGTGTGTGTCTGGTATAGAACACGTCATTAATTTCCCATTATTACTATTATCATGGGGATCCTAGGAATTTTAGTGAGTGATTTAGTGATAGTTACTAGACTTATTCAAATGATATTGACTTATATCCTCTAGATTTAGACTAATACCAACTAGAGGGGAGCCATTGGCTATGCTAGTTGAGAGTAAGTTAGTTTTATAGGTTAGGAATGCATTGATAGACTAAAAAAAGTTCCACCTGATTACATATAGGATAATATCACTAGATATCTAGGAGTTTCCCATGACTGTATACTCATTTCTTTTACTTCTCTGTTGTTTTACTTGATGATGCTTTTTCTTTAATCTTTTAAGACTATTTTATCATGTTATATTATTTTTATTATTATCTATTTTATGGTTATACTGAATGGATCACTTTTTTACTAGCCTATCATTGATACTTTCCTTTATTTATGAATGATTTTGATCTTAATTCACTTCATTTCTAGTATATTATGTATTTATTCGACCTAGTTATATTTTTATGATTGAAATTTATTTTTGGTGGATTTTAATAAATAGTCATTTTTAATGGGGTTTTTGGAAACAATTTTTGAAAAGTATTATTTCAAAGTGAATATAAATTAAAAAATATTATTTGTCTTCAAGACTTGTTTTGATTTCAAAATAGAGGTTTTTATGTAACATTCATGGACCCATTTACCAAAAGTAACAGAAAACCTGGTTTAAAAGTCATATTTTAAACTAGTGGTTATGGAATGTTTTGAAAAAGTAAATGCATGGAATTATTGGTTAAATCCTAATATGATATTATACTCACATCTTACTAGGATATTATACTCACATCCGACTTAAAAAACTTAGTGTCTGTGGACTGATTGGCATTCTTTAAAGTTAACATTTAGGGTCTTACTTTGGATCACTCATGGAGTGGCCATGTTTTGGATAGAGTGACCTTGGAGTCATGAGGGTCGGGTTCTTGATACTTGGTTTTTTTGTTCAATCTTGGATTTATATTCCAATTTATCTTTCCTGAAGTATTTTTTTTTGTATCGTTTTATATTTATATTTATTTCATGATAGATTTTTATTTATAGATATGCCTCATTTTTCTTACTTCTATTTTGATACTTCTTATTCTGTTTGTACATAAAATTCTAATGTATAGACGCACCATTCTAGATTCTTGGTTGAATTTTTCTATATGTTGAACATTATTCATTAGGAATAAATCATTACCATTAAGTTATTCTTATTTTTAAAAAGGTTCTATTAAGCTCTTAGCGGTTTGTTGCATGGTTAGTGCATGGCCTATCAAACAATGATACCAACCCATTCACAAACACTAAACCATTTAATTTTTTTATTAATTAATTTTTATTTCACATTTTTTTGACTTATTTTATTTTTATTCGATACATATTAGGGGAATATTTATGGTGTGTTGTTGTAATTTGTTTTTTGTTTTTTTAATATTTTTTAGTAGAAATGTTTGTAAAAAATAAAAAATATTGGTTTTATAAATTGATAAAGAATTTTTTCAAATATAATTTCAAAAAAAGATGGGCATCTCAAGTTATAAAATGAAATTTAAAAAAAATTGATTTAAAAAATTTCTTTGGGTTATGTTTGATGGTTTTTAAAGTTAATTTAAAGGTGAATCTTAAAAATTTTAATTTGAAGTTGTGTTTCTCAAAAGGTTTCTAGGATTTGATAACATAGTATATATTTTTAATTATAGTGGGTTTAAATTTATCCATTTTTATTGATTCATAATTTTTTATAACTAGATCATGGAACTCAAACAATTCTTAATGAAACATAAGAAGATTGAATCATGAAGTGTCCTTATCCAAGTGTATCATAGGGTTTGGATGTGGTATTTCTTAATGTCGGCCCTACCCAGACACTAGGTAGAGTGGTAGATCTGAAACCTTCTTAGTTTTCTCTTATCTTAAATGGTAAATAAGTACTTCAAGAGGAAATATAGGTGATATATAAAATTGAAGGAGTATTCAATTCATTGAAAACTTTAGAACCTTCATGAGTCAAAACCATTTCAGACCAGTTTGTAGGACCAAGTTAAGAGTGGGGGAGATCATTATTTTACTTCATCTGCATAGTAGTATGCCTTGGGAATTATTTAAGGCCATATATATTGATTTTAATTTTATTTGTAAGTTGAAATTAGATAATTCTATGGATCTTATACACCTTCAGTAGGGTGAAAGTATGACGACTGATTATGTTTCATATTTTAAAAGGTTGATCCCATTATTTCCTAAGTTTTCATTTAAGGACTCGCTAAACGTTACTCTTTTTGTAAAGGGTATTCATCCTAAGAATTGTTCTAGTTTTCCTCCATTTAATCTAGTTCTACTTGAGGATGTATTCAATAAGTCCATGATAGTGGATTTTATCTTTAGAGGCCAACTCGATAGAGATGGTGAGCCTATTCTATCCGGCATCAGTGGAGGTTTAAAATATAATGAGAAGAAAAAGCATGATGGACCCAAGTTAAGAAATGAGAATAAATTGGGAGAATATTTTTATTATTTCACCATTCCTCTAGTGAAAAAGTGGTCTATTATGTGTCATTTGTGTGGCTAACTTGGAAATTTTAATCTCTATTATTCAAAATTGGTGAATAAATTCCATAATTTTATTCACTTAGGGAATATTTAGAAGTTTTGTAAATTTTGGTTTTAATAAAATAAAGGATCCTTATAATATCTTGGATCTTTTTGGTATACCAGATTATCTTTTTAAAAGTTCCTTTCTTACTCTTCCATTGATTCTTTAAGTTTTACTAGTTCTTGATATATGTGTTATTATTTCATTATTATACTTTTTTTACTATTTTAGAGAGATTTGTATCTATTTGATGAAATTTTATATGGGGATCCTATCTTAGTAACCTATTTGGGTTTCTATTCATTGAATTTGAGGTTTTACATAGTATTGTTTTCTCTAGGATCTTCATTTGGGTTGGATCAATTATATTTATTGAAATACTAATATTGTGGGGAGATCAATTAATGGTATATAATTTTGAGTCATACTTTTTTTCATAGAGATTTTCTCCTCAAATTTTGGGTACCACCTCAAATATAGAAAGATGATGGGTTTTCTTCCATTAATTGATCTTCATGTCATCTAATAAGACTTTAGTGACTTTGTGGGGGAAGAAAATGTTGTGGTGTGGATAATTTTCACACCATGACATTCACTTTCCCCATTATTTTATTTATTTTCTCATTAACATCCTTTATTATAAAAGTAACTCAATAACTCCCATCGAGGCTCATCAAACTCATTCTGTCATTTCCAAAACCTTTGAGGCCTTGTATCAAAACCAAACAACAATATTAATTAATTATAATAAAATTATAATTAATTAATCAATTGAAAACAAAGTAAAATAAAATTTCATTTTAATTTAAAAAGTTATAAATTCCTAGAATCTCATCAGTTGACCTCCTTGAATCAAAACTATGATCAATCGCTCATGAATGACCCTTGGTGTACTCCTCAATCCAAAATAAGAAAAAATCCTAGCATGTAGTCACAATTATTTTATTAAATTAATTATATTTAAGTCCAAAACCTTAAGAAATCCAAACATTAGTGTACCAAATCGGAATGATGCACAACGATATAAAGATGTCATCTCACTGTGTCATCTTCTTAGGATGCACAAAATCCCCATGAAAATAAAGAAATTCCACCACGCCCTAGTGTAATATTTAAAAAAAATATGAAGCGAAAAACAAATAATAATAGAGGATTTGGTTAAGGGAGGGAAATAGAGGATATATCACCTCAGAATTCTGACAAAAATGCATTCAGAATCATCCAAATATGATTAGTAATGGATGAGGGAGGAGAATATTGGATAGTTGGGGTGGGCACATGAAAGGGAGAAGAAAAATAGGGTTTGATTATTTAATGAATTGGTGGAGGGAATTTTTATTTTATTAATTTTAATGAGATTTACATTTTGGCTATATGGTTGGAAAAATTGTGCACTAACCATACAGATGACACTGCCTCAAGCCCATAAACTCACATGGTTTGGTTTCATGGTTTACCAAACCATGTGTCAATCATGTGGGTGTCTCTAAAACCCTCTACAACACTTACATAGTTTACTCTACAACCTCTCATAGTTTTCCTGAATCTATGAACCATGTATCCATCCCAAAAAAAGTCACCCAATTTCCCCTTGAATTCTCATGATTTAATCAAAATTATGCACTAATCATACCATAAAACTATATTCTATATAAATTGAACTTAAGATAGGCTAATATTTAGGGTGATTTAATGTTTCCCTTAAACTATGTGCCCCAAACTATGATCTCTATATGAAATCCTCTAAAACTCACAATACTTAAATCAAGGCTCTTGAGGCCCACCCAAGTACCCAAGATACCTTTTGATCTTCATTCCATGTCTACAATCATAACTTAAAGATGTTACAACTTTCAAAATTCCATTTAGAATCTCTAATTAAAATTTGACCCATCAAGTAATCAAAAATTCAAATTCCCCTAGAAATTTTCAGACTCAAATGAATAGGAGGTCTTACAATATCCCAAACATAATACTTCTCATTATCAACAAGTATCAGTGAATATCCAAAAGAAACTGACATGTTTCATTTAAAAACTTTCATTTAAATAGCCACATTTTATCTTTAAATTCTACACTCACTTACTTTTCTTAACTCCAAACTTAAGTCAATTAGTTATCAGAATCTTAATCCAATGATTGTATAACCTCAAATAATCGTGATTATACTCCACAAAACCCATCAAATTTGAGACACCCATGTGTCTTCATCCAATTAATAAACCAGTATAAGGTTCTCCCCAATAAAGACCCATTTTACAATGGATTATTATAAGTCATGATGATCCCCACTATTAGAATCACCTACCAGAACTCCAAACCTGAGTTACGATGCACCCATTGTAGTTTATTTTTCACCACACCCAAACATTCATGAAAATATTGTCCAAAAATTGGTTTTATTCCTCTTACTCAAGATCCAAAAAGATCACAAGATCCACCTTCACCCAAGATAAACAAGAGAACACCATATTTTACCCATAAGGCCTTGGATAATTCCCAAAACAACTCTTCATATAAAAAACAACATACTTTTTGTGGTTTATAGTTCATCACATTAGAACTCATGAAAAAACACTAGTCATACCTCCACTAGTTGACCCTTCTTAAAAATGATTGACTCCCACTATTGAAATGTTACTAAAACATGTGATCTTGGTTCCCTTAAGTATAAATTCATCCAATGATCATCCAAGAATGCTCACCAAATCCCATACCCAACTCCCAGTGTATCTCCATTGTTAGGTCCTTAATCTATCAAAATTGACATTATACCTTTCCACACACATTGACGAACTTTCAGTCTAATACCTTCTCAAATTACATTAAAACAATCTCAATATTGATTCCAACTCACTAACTGAAATATAATATTATAATGGGAAAATAGTACTTGGAATTCACTAAGTAATCCAGATGAAACCAAATCCATTTACTCATCATCATTAAAATTCCATAATGAACATCCAACGACCAGGACTATTATACTTGTGTCTGATCTATTGTAAAGGTTATACCCTCAAAAATAGTGGTACACTCCCTACCATATGACTTAATTCACACTTATCCTTGAGTTACACATTAATAGGTTCCATCACAAAATGTGTGCCACTCCTCAGGATCCACACTAATTTCATCCTAAAAAATACTTGTCTAAGATTAAATCTGATATTGACCATGACATCACACCCAATCCATTTTTGATAAATCCTCTACCTAAGAGGGATATGTATGATTTCACCAGAACCCTATGAAACCAACCCCATAGGCCTTTTATCAACTCCATTATATCTCAACTCACACCCATCTATTGAAAATCTTATTATTTAAATAGGTATTGTGTGTAACCAAGGTTTAATATTCCAATATTGACCAATTTAAATGAAATATTATACTATACCACCTGATAAAACCATCTAACCCACACTCCCATGAGTCACACACCAAGGAAATAGGCCAACACACCATAACCACTGACCATGCTACACCACATGTTAGCTCGTTAAGAGAACCACATGTTTAGACACCACTAGATCACACCAGCATACTCATACTTCCATGGTTCACGCACTAAAGAACTTGGATAATATTCCATAACCACTGACTATGCTACACATCATGTCAGATCATTAAGCCAACCACATTTCTTTCCACCTCCCAGCATTTTCCAGTCCTGATTGTCTAAGTAAACTATCATAAAACTACTAAAGCACATCCCAAAACACAAAGGATCAGACCTTACACTGGTCTTTAAACCAACCTTGATACTTAAAGAACTGACACCCAAGGTGATCATCACAAAAAACCTCCAATTCATTGGCATTCCTATGTCACATAGTTGGTAACACCTCACATGTACTAACATCATCCTCAAAGAACCTACCAAAACTATTCTCTCTAAGGAAACCACAAATTCAGGCTGAATTCTCTCATGGGTTACCCTCACACATAACTCTAAGAATAGACTCACTATAATGTTGATTTATCTCCAAGGGTCTCAAGTTCCTCCCACCTACCCTAAAGTCTAGTCTCATAAGGTCATAACTCATAGGAAACCTCTTGTTACCATCTTAGTAATCTACAAAATCAGTGTTCTAAAATCAAATATAGGGTCTCATGCATACATGTTTCAGGTACCTCATGTTGAGCCAACAACCTACTAGAGAACTTATTCTCATCAATAATCCATACACAGGATTTCTCCCTCAAAAATCATAACCTCATATAGGTCATACACATAACAGTATCATCCTTGAAGATCCATTCCAAGTGAACCACTATCACAAGGTTTGGTTAGGTAGTGTTGAATTCCAAGATATATGAGAAAACCCATTTAGGTTGTTACTGACACTTTAAACAATCATGAAAATACCACTAAAACCACCCTCAAAATGGAATATATAAGAATTCATATACCTATATTGACCTATTATGGTACTCATATATTCCTTATACTAGGGGACCACATCACCTTAATAAATATGCTTTATGGAATATATCCAAATGAATTTCCATCAGAAAAAAATACATATACAAGTCACCCCATTTGAGTAAAATGACATTGCATACTTATATAATAAAACATTATATGACTATTTTTTAAATATTTTAACAACTAATCCTCATTCATTAGTGAAATCATACACTATAGGGTTTATATGTCATGTGAACCCTACATGAAAAATATGATACTTGAATGCTGTTCTCTTTATAATGGGCCCAAATATGAAAACCAATAATATACCAAGAAACTAAACCATACATTTTAGTCACTCAAGGTGAAAATCATATACAAATATAAAATTTGAAATAAAGACAAAAATCCAATGTCCCTTGTAACCTGTACTTCCTATCTAAATAGGTTTTCTCAATGCACCATCCCATTATCCATTATAGACTCTGACATTTTCCTATGTATCTCAAATAGTTTGTCCCAAAATAGTAAGACGAAAATAAAATCAACCTCTGATACCGCTTTGTAATAGCCCAGTACATAGGTCACCTAATTGGTGACCCAACCCGATTCACCAAAAGATCTCAGTCATGCCTCTCTATATTCAATATGTTGGTGACTAGAAGCAGGGATCTAGGGTAGTACTATGAGAATAATATACCCTTGATCAGAGTGATAAGTGATGGAATAAATAACTACGTGTCATACATCATCACTAAACATTATAGTACACAGGTTAAATAAAACAATCCATTCAATAATAAAATTAAATGAATAAGTGGTATAGTCATATAAGGATAATCACCCTTTGGTACAATAAAATATAAAAATAAAGATAGAATATAAGATTTAAATAAAGTATTAGAGAATCAAAAACAACCACAAGACACTTCTCAATCCTACAAAATAACTTTTTTTTATAAGACATTTAAGGGGAGAGTGATAACCCTATAGAAAAAACAGATCAAACATCAAAGGTTAAAATTGACTTATTAAACGTAAGTATAAGATGATTAGAATCTCTTTCCCTAAATAGTTTCCAAGGTAGGGAATGTACCTAGCAGTCTGGATCTTCCCTAATGTTATCTTCATAGTTCATTGCTAGATACTCTCAATCCTTCATGTATTCTAATTTACTAATCTTCCCCATATTGAGTCCTCTAATCAATATGCGATCTTTCTTATCAATCCATTCAACTTTATCCCTAGTAATTGCCACTTAGATCAGTCTTACCATCATCTCATCAATGTCTTTCCTCGCTGCCTTGATCACTAGAACATCCTCCTTTATTTCTTATCCATATTTCATTAGTAGTTCTATCTAAATATCCAAATCCACATCCTTCTTACCTTTCATGTTGTTAGGGGTTCTTGATGCACATTACTGTCTGGGGGGAAGACTATCCTCCCTTTCTAGAATCATTTTCTCAGAGTACATATGTGTCTCCTAATGCTAGTCATCTTCCTTTGAGTCTCCTTCCACTTGTACATGGGACACTATGACATCATCCTACTGAGCCTCCTCTCTTGACTCTTTCCGAATCTCATGTTCCTTTAGTTTACCCTCTTTTTTTTCGACCAAGTCTCCATCGGTTTAGGATGATAAGATTAGTCTTTATGGCCCATCTATTTTGGGTTCTTGGAAATAATACAGCTCCCCTGGTCCTTTTTTTCCTTATCCCATTTCTTCCTTCTTTGTTTGTGCAAAACTTTTCCAACCCCTTCCAAACCACTATCATATGAGGGTTTTCCATCAGATTTAGCCTCATAGGGAAAGTTGGAGTTGCCTAAAAACTCTCCCTCATTAAATAGACTATCGAATTTGTTGTTTAAGTTGAGGTAGGAAAAAATCCACCCCAATTTGGTTCCCTGACTAGTGATCAACAGCCTAAAAAACTCATGTATAGGCTTCTCCCAATCCCATCCATCCTTAGATTTTCCCTTTCCAAATGAATATATCCCCCTGTCAGAATTGTTTCTAAATTCAGCACATACAACCATCACATAAGTGTGTGGTTTCAGACTAGCCACACCCTTAGAGGTTGGTTCAATAGCTCCTACAAAGCCCCCTAAATACTGAGAATAAGAAATGTTCACATCCAAAGATGCCTCAACCACCTCGCTAGCTTGAGCACCCACTAAAAATGAATTGATTCCAATAGGGATCACCAAATCTCTCTGCATACTATTGAAGATCTCTACTACACTGGGACCTGGATGAGATCTCTTTACAAGTTTTTGTTTCATTGCTCCAGTCGACCACGAGGGCACCTCAACCTTGTCGATCCCCAACCCAGAACCTTCACAACCATCTCCTAACATTTCTCCATTCCTAGCATATAGTAAACCAACATCACCTGGAGGTCCACCCTATACCCAGTCCTATAGGGCCTCCCGATTATCTCCTTGTTACATCTCCCTTCTCCTATATATATCCATACTACACCCAAGAATATTTCACAAAGAACATTAATCAAACTATTATTCAAAATTTACAAACTTATTATACCTAAATTACTCTCCCATGTTCATCCATACTTCTTTAACTGGAGGCTTTGAAACATCAACCTTGACACACACTCTAGGGGAAATTGGGTGACACAACGCATGAGTCCAATTATCAGTGTAGAGGAACCTCCCAACTAGATTTCTGAGAAAACAAAGAATCAAGGGATTTTGAAAAGGAAGAGGAAGTTCTATAAAACATACCCAAACCTCCAGCTTTGTAGAGTCTCATTTAATATAGATATCGTATGACCATTTAAAGAGGAGAAATTGAGCACTGTATGAGGAGCGAGGCACGCTCGACCAAGAGAGAATCAGGTTATCCTCATTGGCAAGCCAAATCATAAAGCTCCAGGAGTCGAGGAGGCCAACAGTATCATGCTCCTACAAACCCCATTTTTCAAAAATGAAGTGGTTGAAATCATCCACTAAAGTCCAACGCCTCTTGAACCATGTGACCAGGCTCAGGTCTACTAGGGAATACGCCTCCATGAATTCCAGGTTCATGATCGGAAGAATCAGAATCCCTTCGAAGCTTTCAGGGACTTTCAGGCTGATATAAATCTAAGGGAAGGATGGAATACAATCTAGGTTTTAAAAGGGTATGAAAGGAGTAGACCAAACATCACGAAGATGCAGAAAAGGTCCCTCCCCCTCCGAGGGGGTAGGGGTTGAAGCAGGGCTCATCACCACCAAGGGAATGGAAGACTCGCCTGAGCTTACAAGAGACTACACTCCTCAATCCCAGTTTTTAATCCCTCTTGATGTAATTAGCTCAGTCATCAACATCATATCAGGTCATTGACCAACCTTTTCCTACAACAAGTGAAATATCTACTCAAGTACCCAAGTTCCATGGACACCCATGAAGGGTGTGAGTATATAACTCAGTAGGGCACCACCAACATGGTTCCATACATAAATAGTATATGTAGTGTGTATGTGTGTGAGATGATCAATGTAAATAAATAAATAAATTGGGGAAAATAAATTAACACCATAAAACTTGGTTCAAATAGTTTTTTGGTGTCTCTGATCACATCGTAATGACCATGCCAACCATAAACTCTTAGGTGGGACTAATTCCTACCCTATTACCATTAACTGATTCCAATCCTAAATAGTATGATCTTAATCAACTATAACTACTTTGACTAGTGTCAGGGTGTCTCTAATCACATCAGGATGACTATACTGACCATACAAAAATTGGATCATAGGGTTTGTCATGGTCATCCCTAAATCATGTGATAAAATGGACAAATATCTCATTAAAAACTAAACCTCCAAATCCTAGGCATCCTAAGAATCGCCCCAAACTCATATATCACAAACATCTCAAAGACAAAACTCAGGCATCTTGGGTAGTCACTAACCTTGTGGTCATCCTCCATGTAACCATGCCATCCATCTTGATCCTAGAAATCTTGAAAATCCCAATTAAAAATACTTAATATCATCATGCTCGACTTTCTAATCTTATGGGTGACCTAGGAATCTAATAATAATAAAATTGATCATAATAAATTCTTTAATCCAAAATGGATAGATCCTATAAATGCTAAGATCCTAGGGAGTCCTAGTGTTGAGCGAATCTCATATAGACCTGATGTGATCCTATAATCCTAGTAGTTATTATGTTTCTCAACATCTGAATCCTAGGGAGCGTATCTGGGCATCCATGAAGAAATCATCTCATTATTCATATCACTCCAATATCATATAAGGCTCCAAAATATAAATAAAAAGAATCTCATCTAGGAATACCTAGTAATATTTTCACATCTCATCAATCCATTAGGTTGGGTCCAAGTAAACACACCTATGAATCTCTAACAATAAAATAAATAAATAAGTGAAAGTGTAGTCATAATGTAGGGTTTGGAAAAACATCTAATCAAAAACCTCCATCCATATCCCCTTGGTCACACATCATCAATACAAGTCTTAGGGTGACACCCAATACAATATCTACCTATTCCAAAGTTCACCCTCTCACTATAGTCATTTTTAATAGGGTGACCTACTAGAGTCCCATTGGGTCACATCAAAGTCCTCTTGGCCTATTAAGAAAGTCACACAAGAAAAATGAATTTAATCCCATCCCATTTCTCATGCATACTTAGTTGGCTCAAACCCCTGATCTATACACTAGTCTTATAGTGTCTAACCACCCCAATTAGTCACATCCTAGTGGGGAAGAAACACTCTCCCCACTATCATCTCAGTGAGCATGGAATCTCTAGTGTATCTCCAATGACCAAACCCCTTAACCATGAATCTCATGTCATCCCCCCTCTCAACCTAGGGGTCACTAATTCACTTATCAATAGGTTAATACCCCTATTAATTTTCAATTTATTTAATTAACACCCCTTTACGGGTTCCTATGTTTCAAGTATCTAGATTCAATTTACATTTTGGCCATCAGTGGTTGAGATGCCCAATCAGTACACAAGGGTCCATCTAGCCCTCGTCGCCATGTGCAGTTCAATCATTGGATTTATTTCTTTTATTAAACAACTTATACAATTTAAGGGACCCAAATATTAAATTGGTGATACTATGAATACCACATACATATAAAATAATAATAATAATACCATTGGTAGATGAATAAGGACCACCTACCTTAAACTGATGTGAAACCCCATTTAAAATAAGCTCAGCAATAACAACTAAGGTTCATCAAGCTCATTCGTCTATCTTCCAAACATCCAAGGCCCAATATCAAAACCAAACACCAAATTATTTAATTATAATCATATAATAATTAATTAATCAATTCAAAATAAGTGAAACCAAAATTAAATTTTAATTTAAATTGGTATAAATTTCTAGAAGCTCATTGGTCGACCCCATCACACTAGAACCATGACCAACCACTCATAAATGACTTAAAATGTACTCCTAAATCTAAACTAGAAAATCCTTAGCATATGATCATAATTCCATTATTAGATTAATTAAATTTAAGGCTAAAAAACTTAGAAAATTCCAAATGATGACGTACCTCATCAGAACGACGTGTGCTATCATGCAGATTTCATATCAACACATCCTATTACTAGGATTCATAAAAACCCCATGATAATTTTCCAATTACAACATGATTAGGTGGAATCACCAATGAAAACCTAAATGAATAAAACCAAAAACCAAAAAGAATAAAGGAAGAGGTCAAGAAAGGAAAATGAAAAGGAAATCACATCAAAACATAGATGAAATGTATCCATAATCTTACAAATATAATAAATAATGAAGGATTCAGGAGTATCTTGGCTGGCTAGGGTGTGTGTACTTAAGGAATAAGGAAAAGAGGGATGGGGGTTTAAAGAATCATAGAGGAAAATAGTGTTTTCCCAATTTTAATGAGCTATATTGTAACACCCTAGTTAATTTTTTTATAAAAAAATAATATATTAATTAGTTATATTTTATAGATTTGTATTCATTATAAAAATATTATAAAATTTTTCAATCAAAAGGAAAAAATATTTATTCTAAAAAATGAATTTTTGATTCATTAGTTAGATTTTATAGATTTATATGGTTTTATTTTAAATATTGATTTTAAAATTATAGAATTTTAATTTGAAAAAATAAATTTTATTTCTTAATTCATCATTTCAAAATTATCTTAATATGAATTTTTGATAATTTTGTGAAAATTTTTATTTTTCAATGAATAGTGAAAAATACAGATATTTATTCAAAACTATATTTTCTTTTAAAGAATTTATTATGTAAAATTATATTTTTATTAATTTTTAAATTTTATTTAGTTAATTTTTATTTAATATAATCCAATTATGGTGTTTTAAAATGAATTTTATACTTTTATTTATTATAAAAAAACTTTATACTTAAAAAGTGAATTTTTCGGAAAACTGTTTTTCATTTCATTTTTTCTGATTAATTTTAAATTAAATTATTACACATATATATTTTAAATTTTGAAAAATTTATTACATATTTTAAATTATGTGGTCTAAATTTATTAAAAATTTCCCTTTTATTTTTTGTTAATGTGAATAGCAAGATTACTAATTTTGTTACCACGGTAAAGGGTAAATCAGGTAATTAAAATTAATAATAAAATGACTTTAAATTGACCCTAAGACTTTATTTAATTTGATTTTATGATTCAATTTCATAAATAATAATTCTATATTCAGTTATATACCCTTTTATATTTGTATATGATTCTTACATTTATAATATTTTATTTAAATAAAAGTAAAAAATGTAAGGTTTTTTATTTTAATAACTATAATATTTTTAATATGGGTATAAACAGAAGATGTTATTGGTTATAAATATTAATTTTAAATATAAATGTATTATCTTCATCATCGTAATTGTTTTATTTTTAGTGATAAAATAATTACCTTAAATACTTACACAACGCTAATGGAGCAATCATTCTATTAATAGAAAAATTAAATAAATGATATTAAAAATAGTAAAAGTAATATAATTTTAAAGGATTAATGTGATTAAATAAATTTAGAAAAATATAAAATTTTATAGATATTATAATTGGTGATATTTTAATTCCTTGGATTTCTTGATATTATTAAAATCAAAGAAAATAAATAGTTCTAAAATTGGCATTATTGGTATTTTATGAAAATAATGTTTTATTAAATGGTATAAAATTACTAAAAATATTATATTCATAGAATTTAATGGTATATTCTTAATTAAATCAACTATTTTTCATTTATGGGTCGTCTTTTTAGTAAAATTAGTATCCCTTAAAATGTATAAAATTTTAATATTCTGGTAATTGTCAAAAGGGTTAACGAATGGTTAAAACATATAAGGGTAAAAATGTTATCAAAACATATCCAAATTTTATTATAAGATATTATTTATACTCATAATAGTATTATATTTTAATATTAGAAATTTGGGTCTATTTTTACATCAAAATTAATTTATATTAATGTAATATTTTAATAATTTTAAAAGTGTTCCTCCCCTCTCTTATAAAAGGGAACCACGTTTTCTCTTTCTTCACAATTCAAAAACCATTTATTTCATAGAATCCCTACAAAAATAAATTCCTAGAATCACTCCCCTAATTATATAGGTATTTTTAGGCCTAATATTAACCTTGTACAACTTAAGGTTTCAATCAAAGGAGACTTTCCAAAGAAGAGGTATAGTTTTTAACCACATGTTTTAGTTTCATTTCTTATTCAACGTCCTTAAAACATTTTTTAACCATGATAAAATTTAAAAAAAAGGTATCCTAAATGTACTAATATTTTATTATGTTAATTTAATAACCTATTTCTATCTTATATTCCATCAAATAAGTATCAAAACCATGGATCGTGTGTATGGTGGACTACCACCTTGTGAACCAAAATAATTCATCTTTCATCAACATCTCTCATGAATTAACTATAATGATATAATTATTATTTATATATTATATTAATGAAATATTTATCATTTTAAAATATAATATATCATTTACCATCTTAACTTTCCATTTACTAAAAAATGATAACATCGTTCATATGTACGTGTGGACTAGCACCTGCACGAAGCGATGCGGATCATTTTTCATTAGCACCTCACATGGATGATTTATATAAATATGTTTTAAAAATTAATATGATATTTTTTATATTTTATCATTATATAATGATAAAATAATACTTACCTTATTTCCATAATTATCTTTGAAAAAAATTTAAATGTTACTCATTCATATGTACGACCTACCGTCGTCATGATTGTAACATAGTTAATTTTTCATAAACATGTTTAATGGATGGATTTAAAAGTACAATTGATATATAAAAATGATAATTATTTCATGATTATTATTATATATATTATGAAATAATTAACTCCTTGGCCATATTCAACCTACCAAATCCATTTTTACTTAGGCATCAAATATCCTCAAAACGTCTGACATGAACTAAAATGATTAAGTAATTGTATATAACATGATAATAAGTGATATAATAAGAATAATAAATCGAAAAAATGTTCTTAATAAAGTAAATAATTAACATATGTTTATTATTTAACAAGATAAATAACATTTGTGATGATTTGGAGTCAAGTTCTGGGACTTTCTTTTTCAAAATCCACTTTTAATGTTTCCCTTAAAACTATATTTTTCTTCCATGTCCATACTTCTAAAATTATTTTATGGATGTATTTATATGGACATAAAATAATTATAAATGAAATTTTATGTCTATTTTTACTTTCTTTCAAAAAAATTGAAAGGAATCTTTTTACATAATTTTTTGACTTTCTTTACAAAAGACAAAAATATTGTTCTATTTTAACATATATGGTGACAATGACATTTACGACCACCATAACTATTATTTTATATTTCCCATCATATATAATATTTCATGATTTATTCAAGTAAAAACCTTCTTTTACTTTGTTCTAGGAATTTTAGTTTTAAAATTGACTTTTAGAGGAAAAGGATAAATAAATATCTGAAAAAAATTATTATGTGTGAAAAGAACATTTTTTACGATACAAGATTTTATATATTTTTTTATGGTAATTGAGAATTTCTTTTGAGAATGGGTGGTAATATTATAAATATAAGGAATTTTAGTCCTTTATATCTCTCCAATGCATTGGGTAAAGGGATGGATTTAACCAATTATATTTTTCCTAAGAGATTATGGGAATATACTATGACGGTTTCTCAAAGTATAACTATGATGGTTAATTAAAGTGTAACTACGATGGTTTCTCTAAGTATAATTGTTATGGTTTTACCATGTGTAACCATGAGGGTTACTCCACATGTGATATTTATATGAAAATGACTCCCCAATTTACCTATATGATTTATATTTTCTTTCTATGGTTTTTTATGGAAATATAATAATTTCACAATGTAAAGCAAATTATATACTACATTATGTAGTTGAAAAGTATAACTTTTTGAAAAAAAATTTATTTTGAGTTTTTCATGATTTTAAAGAAACCATATGAGTTTTATTTTTCCTTTAATATTTCTTATGAAATTTTTTTATAAAAGTATTTAGATAGAGAATTTAATTTCTTAAGTAAGAAAATGTTTATTTTGAGCTTAATGTTTATTTTGGAAAATTGATATTTTTATAGGTACTCATAGAATAATGATTTATTTTTTTATTTTTTTGTCCCTAACTATGATTTTTTTAACTTTCAACATTTAAAAAATCATGGGGCTTAAGTATGGGTAAGGTAAAGGAAGAATATAAGTTTAAATTCAGGAACATTTATCATGAAATGTAATTGTAACAACCCCAACCTGGTATCCACTGAATATGGTGCCCCAAGCTGGATCGCTACATGACCCCAGATGCACCTCCCCCTATGATAGAGGATTATGAATAGAAGTGAGGGTTTAATAGGTAATGTGGTGAGACTATGCCCTATTTATTATAGTAATCGACAATAGATAACAATAATAAATAAAGTAAATATAATAATTAATAACATGTATTTCCAAACAATTTCAAAAACTGGGTACAAGTTCACATCCAATAACAAATATGTTATTCCATGTAATAATAAAGATAAACTTAGAATCCCAAAAATAGGTCCTAACTCCAAGTTTGGATCTCTCATCCATGCACATATCATTCCCAATCAACCCTCTAGCCTAGGGACATTACCCCTGTCCTGACCTACAACCATCAAATCTGCTCGGGTACCCAATGGAGGCATGACCAGGGTGTAAGAACAACTCAGTAGGCCACCACCGACAGTGTCTACAGAATATCTAGTCTAAAAAGATAGTGTATATAAGTTCTAAAAGAGTAACAAGATAAATAGAAGATAACCAGGTACCATTTGTTAACAATTTTTACTTAAATTCTTAATATAATTTTTTCTATAGGTTAGGAAATTCATTTATCACACAACATCCTATGCTGGAAAATCACTATACATAAGGGGATTAGTTAAGTTTCCTATCACATTAGGGAAAAAAATTCACAATAAATTTCATCACACTTACCTTAGAGCCTCATCCTATGTAGTCTCGTCAAATGAAACTGTTAGGGGAATAGTTCCTCAGTCTGAATCCCTAACCCATGTATTCTAGGGGTGGGGATTAGAGCCTTAGTAAAACCCGACCTATGCGAATATAACCTCAATTAAATTTCCCCAAAACCACTAATCCATGTTAACATGATTTATTAACCATTCATCACATAAACCATTTCAATAAACCAAAATCTAAAAATACACATAACATTCAAAATTCATGGTTATTAAATATAGTAATCATCTTAATACCTTAACCCATTTACACATTCTCATTTACATGAATTAATTCATTTATTTATTTTCATTATAACACTTAATTAATTTAACACATTCACATTAATTCCTTTAACCCTTTCAAAATATTCCAAACAACCCCTTATTCCATGCCAACAACTATATAAAAATTCCTTGAGTTTTATTTCCTACAAAAACTAACATTTAGAAATATTTTCCATGGGATAGAGGCCATAAAAGTATATTTATACACTAAACATTCCAATTTCAATGTTCCAGAAGCGGCGCACCCCTTGGGTAGCCCTTAACCCTGCCATAATAACCTTAACACATCCCACAGGGATCATTAGGGGTTTAATTAAATATTTAACCATTCAATTTAAAAATTCTACCAAGGATAAACAATTTAGAAACACAAAAACACCAAGTAAAAACCACATACACTTAAATATCCAGTGAGACTATAAGTTAGAGCTTGTATACCACCTACCTTGATTTTGAAGGCCAGCGCTTGCTTAACCCTAGCCTTTGATTCGGATCCAAACATCCATGAAATCCCCAAACTAAGATCCAATGAATAAATAGGGTTTTAGGGATTCTAAAAAAATAGAAACGATACATACCCCAATCCAAAAAAGATAAGGAAGATGGATGTTAGCATCACCTGGAGATTCAATTCGACCCCAAAGGTGCTCCAAATGGCTTAGAATTGAGGGATATTGATCCTTGGGAATCCTTGGTCATTTTGGACCATCACTATGGAAGTATAAAGAAGAAATGTTGTAAATATTGAGTTATAACATTTATGGTCTCATAGGGAAGAGTGGTAAAATCCCAATTTTAAAGGGGTTCACGGTTTTCCCACAAGGTTGACCAAAACGTGAACCAACCATGTGCCACCCTCTTTCTAAGAAGGGGTTAGGGCACATGATTACCTAGGGATCCTACATGGTTTTACAAACTATGCTTAGACTATGTGGGGTGGCTCTGCCCAAACATACATGGTTTTTTCTTCTCCCTTGCATGGTTTTTCCAAATTGTGCACCCCTCCTCCAAGCATGCACGGTTTGGGTGCACAGTTACTACTAACCATGTGCCAAACATGAAACATGCACTGTATGGATTTTTCCCCATTATTTTATGTCTTAAACCCCCAAAACACCACTAATACTCCTTATACATTAGTAAAAATATTCCTTAACCGAAATAAAGAGAATTAAACCAAAAATTAAACAAGAACATACCTCAAGAATTTCTATGATCTAACAACATCCCCACCTTATAATGGATCTCCCTTGAGCTGCTCTCCCTAAGCATCACTGAGCTTCTAAAGAAAAGAGGTCAGGGTAGTGGTCCTGGATATATATCTCCCTTTCCCAAGTTTTTTATTAAACATTTCCATGCTTCCATAATACCCAAACCAAAGGCACAATATTTTCCCACAAGACTTTCTCACTATGATCCATGACACAAAATGGATGATCCTCAAAGGATGTATCATCCTCAAGCTCAACTTCATGAACATCAATCACATGTGATGGGTCAGGGTGATAATGCCAAATTTGTGACACTTGAAAAACATAATGCATGTTATTATATCATTGTGAAAGATCTAATCGATACACCACCAATCTGATCCTCTCCACTATCTTAAATGGCCCCATAAACCTAGGAACCAACTTACCCTATTTTCAAATCTAATGGTGACCCAACCCTTCAGACACCTGATGAAACATGTGATCACCCACCAGAAACTCAATAGGTCAACAACATAGATCAGTATATGACTTCTGCTTACTATGAGCCATTTTTATACATTTATGAATCAACTAAACATTTTATAATATCTCCTGCATGAGACTCGATCCCAAAAAATCTGATTCCCCGACCACCATTCAACATAACGGTGACCTACATGGTTTACCATAAATTACCTCATATAGTGCCATCTGAATCATCACCTGATAATTGTTGTTGTAATAGAACTCAACACGAACCAAGTTTTTCTCTCATGACCCACCAAAGTCTAGGATAAATTCTCTCAACATGTAATTTAGCACCTGAATAGTATTCTCCAACTGACCATCCATCTGCGGGTGGAAATCCATACTCAAAAACACTTGGGTACCAAGTGATTTTTTTAACCCCTTCTAGAAGCATGATGTAAACCTTGAATCATAGTCTAAAACTATTGTTCGGGGAACCCTATGAAATTTTACTGTCTTCTAAACATACAAATCTCACAACTAATCAACATTGAAAGTTTCTCTAATCAATAAGAAATGGTCTACCTTGTTCAATTGATCCAAAACTACCTAGATCACATCATTCTTCTGCGGTGTCCTTGAAATTCCAACTAAAATGTCCATTGCCACATCATCCAATTTCAATTTCAGAATTGGAATTAGCTATAATAGACCACCTCGTTGTTGATGCAGGGTCTTCACCTACTGAAAAGTGTAGTATCATGTCACGAAACTTGAAAATTCCTTCTTTATCCCTGGACACTAACTATTTCTATGAAGATCATGATACATTTTGGTCAAACCAAGATTTACCACCCACTTCAATTCATGAAACTTGTGCCTCGATTCTTCTCACATACATGTATGCATGAAAATGCAGCCATGAATATAAATGATCCCATCATCACAAACAGTTCAATAAAAAGGAGTATCCCCGCATTCAAGACTTTCCCTCAAAGCCAAACATAATAGATCCTCATACTACCTCTTCTTGATCTAACTCAAAAGTGTGGACTCAATTGCCAAGGATGTAAGGGTCATTAGACCTTGCCCAACCTGCACCTCTAGATGCATCTTAGTAAACAACACCATCATCCTCCACTCATAACTGTATTCATGAACAACATGATTTTGAGTCTTTCAACTCAAAGAATCTACAATACAATTTCACTTTACCATTGTGTATTCCAGTTCAAAAACAATAGACTTCATGTACTCAACCCATATTCACTTCCAAAAATTCAAATCATGTTGAGAAATGATGTAATTAAGGATTTTATGATTTTCATACACTGGTCCAGGTACAGGTGAAATATTAGATTCATTAGGTCCATAAACATGGTTAGCACATTGTTCAACCCGAAAAGCATCGCAACAAAATCATACAACCCATATATGATTTTGAAGGTAGTTAATGGTATATTATAAGGCCTTACCCTCAACTAATGATGTTCTGATCTCAAATCGATTTTGGATAACACTGAATCACCTCTTAGTTAGCCAAAAAGATCATTGATTCATGGAAGCGGGTATTGATTTTTATCTATCATTTGATTAAACTTCCTATAATTAACATAGAGTCATAAGTATTTTTCATCATTCTTGGAATAAACACTAAAGATCCCCAAGGTGATGTAATCAAGTGAATAAAACCCTTGTTATGTAGTACCTCCAATTTAGTTTTAAGTTCCTATAATTCAGTCAATGCCATTATATACAGCAGAATAGAAACTATTTTTTCTCCGAGAAGAAACACTATCATGAACTCAACCTCTCTCTCAAATGGGAGCCTCAATAATTACTCAAGAAACACATCTTGAAACTTATCCACCATAAGATTAAAGATATGATACTCTAATACCCCATCACTAAGAACAATACATGAAAGTTGGGTTTTGAGTTTACCCAACTATTGACAGATTGGCACAGCACGACCTTCTCGGATATCCCATTCCCCATGATGAAGATATGCACTCCAATATAGTTTCATAAAAGTTACCCTATGATAGTAATATTAAATATATTTTGGGTACATCACTAGACTATCCATGCCAAAAATCATATCAAGACCCAACATATTTAGTACAAAAAAGTCCTATAGAAAATGGTACCCACCAACCTTGAGGGAAAACCCCTTACACTATCGTATATTTTCTTCCCAAACTCCCGACAGTGTATCAATCAACGTAACTCCACACACATATTCCACTACTAGGACCAATCCACTCACAATCTGGGAAGATATAAAATAATGCAAGGTACCATTGTCAGGTAAATCACTAGAAAACATGGAATCTACAAGAATTGTACCTTTAACCATAGATGGAATAGCCTCACTGCCTACAGGTATAGGTTGGACTGCATGAAGCTGGCTTGTCCCTTTTCCATAGGCTCAAGCCTAGGTTCTTGGCATTTCACTACCCTATAAATAAGGATTCCATTATCCTAGATCACCATATCCACTACCCCAACCGGTACGGCTGGTGGAGCTCCAACATTCTATCCAATATGGGGTAAACGACCCCTACCTGCACTTTTCATTGGCCTTAATCCACCATCATCACCTAATAGTTGATAATTATTACATAACCTCTTCCCATGCCCTAACCTGTCACATTCTTGGTACTCGACTGGTGGTTAGGGATACTAGCCTCACATGTGTCCTGTCCTACTACACTGATAGTAGAAAACTCAGTCACTACACTAATATACTGGTTCTCTTTTCAGGCTAATATATCCACCACCAACTTGGTAAAAACTCTCAAAATGGTGCTTCCTTCCAATGGAATTCATTCCCTCGGATCACCCAACTAAAATGGCATGCCCATCACCAAAATCCTCCTTGATATTCCCTTCTGAAATAAGGTCCTGATCCACTACTATAGAAAACCTCTTTAAATATAAAATATTCATATAGAACATCATCTCATGTCTAATTCCATCATAGAAACGTCTCATCATAGCTACCTCATATCCTTCCAATGATGGGATGAGTCATTACATGTCATTGAATCAGCCAGCACAATCCATCACTGTCAGAGTCCCTTAAGTCAAATTTATAAACTATGTATCCTTCCACTACCTCAAGTTCTCCATATAGAAATTTTCTAGTAACTTATCTTAGAAAAATTTCCACAATATACCCTCCACCTACTCGGTTTGAACCAAGATATCCCACCAGTGCTTTGCCTACCCTAGAAGCATATAAGACACCAACATGATTCTATACTCCTTAAGAGTCTCTATGTGATCCAAGATAATTTGTATAGACTCTATCCAAAACATTTCTACCTTAGTTCTATCCTCTATTGAAATAGTCAAATGGTGTTACAACTGAAACTCCCTATTCAGCTCAAACATACATGGAACAACCCGCCCTGGGTCCCATTCCATCATTTTCATAAAAGGATCAAAGTTCTCATGGAACTGCTCATATTCTTTATTACCCTAGATCCCCAGGGTTTCTTACTCCACTTCTGGAGGATCATTTTTGGTGGTATTCTCTTTGTTCCAAACTAGAACACACCACCATGGTACCATTTCCCTACATTGCCAAACGCACATCTCAAAACACATAACATGAAACATCCACTGTTTTTAAAAAAAATATGGCTCACCTGTAGCCACAAACAACCCATTTGGTATAAATTATACCAAAGAATATTGTTACACCTCTATCACTCTTCCCATACATCTCTATTGTGGGTCATGGTCAATATGTTTAAACCAACTCACACAACCACAATCCATTTTTATTTACATCCTCTTTAATCGTTCTCACTTTCACAACCAAAATCTTTCTCTTGTAGGAATATTCCATCTTTTCGAATTTTCACAACCAATATTTTAACCCATTTATGACTTTTCGTTAAGAAATATTATTTAACCTTTCCTTCCCATTATTTCCATTTACCCATTTTTATGGTCCTTATTAGACACCACTTATTTTAAATTTTCAAGGAAATTAAAGTGCAATCTATCCTTGATGTACCACACACCCTCCCCATGTGTGCCTACCATGATGTATTCCATATATATCCCTCAGTTCCTAAAATGATGCATCAATCCAAACCCTCGTACCATTTCAGCCATGAGAAAAATATCATATTATATTTTGATTAAATAACAAGAACATCACATAATGATGAAATATCATTCAAATTTAACAACACTCATTAAAAAAATAATCCCAACATGGGAACTTGGGTTTGCCTATGTACATAGGTTAGATACTCCCAATCATGTGCTCATTTATATGACTCGATACATCCTAATCTCTCATTTACCATCCCCAAATAATAAGACCACCTAAAATAACCACTCTGATTCCACTTTGTAATTTCCTTGTCATGGTAGCCACTACATCTGGTTCCTCGAGTCAAGTTTCTTCATGACCTCAGGTGCACCTTCATGTATGCCATAGGCTACTGACTAGCTGTGAGGGTCTAATAGGTCACATGGGAAACTATACCCTCTATATTAGAGTAATACACATAATATAAAAATAAGAAATAAAGGAAACATAATAACCAAGAACATGCATTTCGAAACATTTCCCAAAATTGGCTACAATCCCACATTGAACAATAAATATGTTATGCCATGCCATACGGTGCCAAGTGTAATAAAAACTTAAAAATAAAGATAAACTAAGAATCCCCAAAATGGGTCTCAACTCTTAGTCTATATCCCTAATCCATGAACATATCAATCCCAATCATCCCTCAAGCATAGGTACCTTTCCCTTGTTCTGACCTATAACCAAGAAATATTCTCAATTAACCAATGAAATCCTAGGAAGGGTGTGAGTAAAACTTAGTAGGACACCACCCATGGTGTCGAGAAAATATTCAGTCTAAAAAGATAGTGTATACGAGTTCTAAAATAGTGACAAGATAAACATAAGATAATCAAGTGTCATTAGTTAAAAATGTTTACTTGAATTGTTTAAATATTTTATTCCATGGATTAGGCAATTCATTTATCACACAATGGCCTGTACCAAAAAACCACTATGCATAATAGCATAAGTCAAGTTCTTTATCTCACTTGTTAAAACTAATTCATAATCAATTTCCTTATAATTTCCTTGGAACCTCAGTCCTATTAGTCTCATAAAATTCATCTGTTAAGGGCATGGAGCCTTAGTCTGACTCCATAAACCATGCATTCTAGTGGTGGGGTTTAGAGCCTCAGTCCAAACTAGACCATGGGTATAGTAACTCAAATCCATTCCCCAAAAACCACCAATCCATTTCCATAAGCATTATTAACTATTCATCACATAAACCATTTAAATAAACCAAAATCAAACAATACACATAACATTCACAATTCATAGTTCATTCAATATAGTAATCATATCCACACCTTAACCCATTTACACATTCTTATTTAAATTCCTTAACTCGTTTACTTATTTCCATTACCACACTTAAGTAATTTAACACATTCATACTAATTCATTTAACCCTTTCATAATATTCCAAAAAATCCATTATTCCATGCCAATAACTAGATACAGCTACCATGAGTTTAATTTCATAACCAAGATAACATGTTTACATATTTACTATAGGATCTATGTCATAACAGTTTATTTCTACACTTAACTTTCCAATTTTTGTGTTCTATAAGCATCACACCCCTTGGGTAGCCCTTACCCCTAAAAAACAACCTAAACGCATCCCACAGGGATCATTAGGGATTCAATTAAATATTTACCCATTCAATTTATCAATTCTACTAAGGATAACCATGTGGGAAACACAATAACACCAAGGTAATACCATATACACTTAAATAAATAATCTAACTATATGTTATTTTTTGTAGACCACCTACCTCGATTATGAAAGAGAACTCTCGCTTAACCCTAGCCTTTGATTCGAATCCAAACAACCTTCAAATCCCTGACCTTAGATCTACTGGAAAAAGAGGTTTTTAGGGCTTCAAAAGAATAATAGAAACTACAAAAACCCTAATCCAAAAAATATAAGGAAAAGGGATGTTAGACTAACCCGGAGCTTTGATTCATATGCAACGACACTCCAAATGGATTATAATTGAATGAGATTGATCCTTGGGAAGCCTTGGGAATTTTGGTTCTTCACTGGGGCTATAAGAGAAATAAATGAGAAAAATCATGAGTTAAAAAATTTAAGGTCTGAGAGGGAAAAGTTGTAAATTCCAACTTTTAAAGGGGTGCACAGTTTGGCTACACAGTTGGCCAAATCAAGCACCAATTTTATGCAACCCTCTTTCCAAGAGGGGGATAGGCATCACAGTTACTAGGGGATCCTGAATAGTTTAAAAAACTATACTTTGACTATGTAGGATGGATCGGTCTAAACCCACATGGTTTGTCCTCCCCCATTGCATGGTCTGTCAAAATTATGAACCCCTCATCCATGAATGCATGGTTTGAGTGAACTTTTACTACTAACCACGAACCAAATATGAAATATGCACTGGATAGTCATTTTTCTCCTTCTTTCATATCCCAAACTCCTAGAACACCTTTGAGACTCCTTATACATTCAACAACCATTTATTTAAACAAAATAGAGAGACTTAAACAAAAACTTAAACAAAGACATACCTCAAGAAAGTAAAGGATCTTACAGTAATCGTGTTTCATTTTAGAATTTATTTATTATGGGAAAAAATGATACTAATTAGAAGTGTCCACTTTGTATATATATGGTGTTTTTTTGTAAGAGTTAATACATAACTCTATGAAACTCTAAACCTAACAGATATTTGGGAATGTAGTAAAGTTAATTCTTGTTTAAAATTACAATAATATATATTTTTAATGATGGGTCCTTATATTTGGTATAAGAGAAAGGTTTATATAACTTTAGAGGTGATGATTTTAGTGGAATCACATTAAAAGGTTTTTCTTTATGGTTAAGTTGAAATGTCATAGAATTTAAAGATTACCGTGTTTCTTAATTTAAACAAAGTTATTTCAGAATGGTTTTCTGTAGAGGAAATAGGGAAGCTGAAGTATGAAGGCACAAAGAAGATGATATCCTTATGAATCAAAAACCTATAATTATTAGAATTAGAAAAGAGAATTTTTTATTGTGATATTGAAACAATCCATAAGTGGGGGTGGTATCCATACCAGATATCAACTAGAGCTACCATAAAGGAACGGGTTGATATTGGAACATTTTATGAGGAAATGCCCACCTTCATTTAGTGCATATTATAACCTAATGGTGTCTAAGGGGTGGATTAAATACTAAGAAAATATATTCAATGTCATGGGATATTTGAATCATCAAAAGGTGTGTCTTTCTATTTACCTTTTTTAAGATGAATGTGACCAATGGTGGTCAATGATCAAAAATATCAAGGAAAGAGAGAAAATTGATGCCTTTGAATAGGATAAATTTAAGAATATTTTTTGTGAGAAATACTTTCCTAAGGTATTTTGAATTAGTATTTAAAATAAATTCTCTTAATTAAAACAAAAGGAGAAAGACTCAATGGCCATGTATAAAGTAAAATTCACCCAATTAAAAAGGTACAAACCAAATTTTATTTGTGATATTGATAGTAAGATTAATCATTTTTACTTAGGATAAAATAAAAATATAAAAGGAAACTTTCTTAGAAAAAATTTGAAAGTTATGAGAAACTTTTTTGATGCACAGATAAGGTATAAATGGATTTTATTGATAAACATGTGCATTTTGACCACTAGAAAAAAATATGTCCAGGTGGTAGGAAAAAGGGAAGAATGGAACAAAGAAATTTGATGGTATAAAAAATAATTTTTTTGTTTTTGAGAATAATGGTAAACAAACACTAAAAAATGAGTTATAATGTTGGATAAGTTATTCTGATAAGATAACATTGGGAATATGTCTCATAATATTAATAAAAAATTTCATGGTAGTTGTAAGACCAATTATGATAAATAGGTAGTAAAATTTTTTAAATGTAATAAATTGGGTCATTACACACATGAGTGTCTTAAGAATAATCCAAATGATGGGAATCATCCATAAAATAATAATAAAGGTGTAGAAAAACCCTTTTTAACTACTTCAGTATATGTTAGCCCATCAAAAAAAGTGGTATCAAGTATGTATATTTTTATTTAGAGTTAGTTCATATCTTCTTGGATTCAAGATCTACTCATTTATTCATTTTTTATAGAATTTATGGTAAATTATAAATTCCATTAAAAAATGAATCCCAAACTTATGTTTAAAACACTAAGGGTGTATTAATGAAAAATCTAATTCTAAAAATCTTCATGTCATTTTTTATGGAAATACTTATCCTGTAGAACTTATTGTCTTTCCCCTATTAGTTTTTTATGTTATTATAGGTATGGATGGGCTCTTCATTTACTATTCTAAGATAGATTTTAGATCTAAAAAAGTTTATTCAGAAATAATTTCAGTTTTTATACAACAATGAACCCATAACTTTGATAACATATCAAGAAAATGATAAACTATTGAAAGATTGAAATAAAATTTATCTTTCACATATTGGTGAAAATAAATAAATTTCTCAGATTAATGATGTTACATTACTAAAAGAACACCTGGATGTTTTTTCTAATGAGTTTTATGGTGTTATACCTGATTGGGAAGTTTAATTTTGTATTTACTTAGTTTTTTATGCTAATAAAATTTCAAAAGCCCCTTATTGAATAGCTCAAGTAGAACATATGGAATTGAAAAATCAGTTACATGAGTTTCTTTATAATGGTTTCAATCATCCTAACACTTCACCATGGGGAACTCCTATTTTATTTAATAAATATTACTTCAATATTATTTTTATTGATAATATAGATTTAAATAACATCACTATTAAGATCACATATCCATTGCCTTGTATCGATGGTTTTTTTGACAAGATTTAGGGAGCTCATTATTTTTTGAAGGTTAACCTATGTTCTAGGTACTCTCAACTGAAGTAAAAGGAGGATGAAATTATGAAAATATAATTTCATACTATATATCATAATTAAGTGTTTGTGGTTATGCCCTTTGGATTAACAAGTTTCCTGGAAATATTTATGGATCTTATGAATAGAGTCTTCCATGGGTATTTGGATATGTCTGTGGTTGTTTTTATTCATTATATCTAGATATATTAAAAAGGTTATGAGAATTATGAAATACATCATAGTATTTTTCTAAAAATCTTAAAATAAAATAAGTTATATGGAAAATTTTATATATGGGCTTTTTGGTTACAACATATTTCATTCCTTGGACACGTTAAAAATAAGTATGGCATAACACTATTTTCTTTAAAAGGTGATACATGAGTTGGTATCCCAATCCATATCCCTATATAATTTATTAAAAATAAAATATTTTTAAGTCAATCTTGAGGTATAATGAGATTACACCAACAAAAATTGAAATCAGTTACATGAAGAAAGAAATATTCATACAAAGTGGTAAAAGGAAAAAAATGTATTGATAATCTTCAAGAAAGACTATCCTTCATCCTTTATAAATCCAAAATCTGACAATATTCATAGGTAGGTTATCATAGCATGGGATCACCACTATATCCTCCTTCAAAACTTTGTATAAAATCATCTTTAGGCTATTATAACAATAGTCTGAGACTTTCAAAAGAACAAAATCAGAGAATTTTGTTCATTCTGAAGTAGATTTTGAATTTAAGAGTTAGAACTAGGGAAAGAGAAACAAAAAAATTTAAATCATGATTATAATTTAACAAAAACCCAAGTTTCATTCATAAATCAAAATAATTTCATCTCCCAAAAACTAAACAAGAATATCCAAAAAAATATCTTTACATAAAAAATTTAACAGGTGAACATGGGGAAAATAATATCATAACAAAGTCCAAAAAACCAGAATTAAGATATATAAAATCCTAATAGAGGATAATTCCAAATGCAAATGAAATCATGAAAACTTGAGGTGATCCTTGGAGAAGGAGATAGATCCAATATCCCTATAATACCAATGCACAAACAAACCAAATAGTCACTAAGAAAATCTGAGCTCTAAATATTCTTCACACATGTAGATCCTCTTATAATTTAGATTCAAATAATATTTTTATCTTGAATTTTCACAATAATAGAATAGAAAACAATAATAATTCATTTCCATAACTATTTTCAAGAACTAAGAATAAGATTGGTTAATGCTCTAGTTTTATTCATTAATGCTATAAGTCTTGAATTTTTCGTCTAAAATAATGCTTATTTGAAGGGTCTTGGTTGTTTCCTGATGCATAATGATTGTGTAATTTCTTATACTTCATAAAAGATGAAGCCTCGTGAGTTAAATTATCCTACACATGATTTAGAAGTAATTGTATTTTTTTTTCTTTAAAAAACTAGATATATAATTTATATAGATCCAAGTGTGAAATATACATTGATCATAAAAGTTTTGAAATATAAATTCACTTAAAAGGATTTGAACATGATATATAAGAGATGGATATAAATGATAAAGGATTAAAATAGCACAATTCATTATCATCCTTTAAAATAAAAAAAGTAGTTGATTCATTGAGTTGTAAAAATAATGCATCATTAACAATGTTATGTTTAGAAAATAACCCTTTGTTTAATGATTTGATGGATTTTTTCCTTGAAGACATGGATGTAAGAAATCCATCTATTTTATTTCAAGAATCATCACAATCATATATACCAAAAATAATTTAGAAATCTCATAAGGAAGCTCATGAGATATAGGAAACGATATAATTGGTTAATAAGGGTATGTTTTCTGACTTTAATATTGGTAAATATTTTTTTTTTGATATTTGTAAAGAGATTATGTGAGCCTTAGGATTCTCAGTTGAAGATGGAATTATTGATTGAAGCCCATAGTTCCCTATTTTCTTTTTATCCAAGAAGTACTAATATATACAAAGATTATTAAGAATATTATTGGTGGTGATGGAATTAAAAGAGATGTTACTGATTTTACCATTAAATATTTGACTTGCCAATAAGTTAAATAATAATAATAATTTTTTAAAGGGATCCTTAATCCTTTTTATGTACCGGAGTGTAAATAGGAAAATATATCCAAGAAATTCATAGTAGGATTTCCAAATATATCTTAAGGTAATAAATTTATTTTGATTATTACTGATCAATTAAATAAGTTTGTTTATTTATTTACCATTGAAGATAATTTGTATTTAGATCAAATTTATCGACAATATCTTAAGTATATAGTCAAGTTATATAGAGTTCCTCTCTATATTGTATCTGACTGTGATCTCAGGTTAACATCAAATTTTTTTAAAATAATTAAGAAGTAATTGGGTACTGAATTAAATTTCAGTATATATTTTCAATATAAATATGATAGATATTCTGAATGAATGATTTAGAACTAGGAAAACATTCTTCATTCGTGTTCAATGTATTAACAAGGAATTCAAGATCATCATCTTTCTTTAATTTATTTTTCTTATAATAATATTTTTCATTCCAATATATAGATGGAGACTTTTGAGGCATTATATGGAAAGTGATGTTAGACTCTATATTTTTAGAATTAAGTGGGTGAAATCAAATTTATGGGACAATAATTGGTAGAGTAAAATGTTGAGAAGGTGAAGTTAATTCAACAATATATGATAACAACTCAGAGAAGGTAGAAAATTTATGTAAATAAGAGTATAAAATATCTTTCATTCAAGGTAGGTGGTCATGTTTTTATTAAAGTATCATGATTGAAAATTGATATTAATTTTGTAAAAAGGGTAAATTAAGTCCATTGTTCATTGGACCATATAAAATCCTAGATAAATTTGGATCGATTTCCTACTGAGTGGCCTTGCCTTCAAGTTTATCCTAGGTACACAATTTCTTTTATAGTTTGGTATTTATAAGGTATGGTCCAGATTCATCTCGTGTTTTGATCCCTAAGCTAGTTAATTTGGAAGAGAAAATTTCTTATTAGGAATAACATTTTAAGATTATTGACCATATATAACAAGTACAATGGAATAAGGTAATTCACTAGTATAAGGTTTTGTGAAAAAAAATCATATAGTTGAAGAAGCAACATGTGATTTTGAAAATGCTATGAGGGAAAGGTATTCCAACTTATTTAATAATTAAATAAAATTGTACCGATGTAATTTATTAGATGGGGGAAGAATTTAATTTATCAGTTAATTTTTATATAAACAATTTTCATATATTCATTAGTTATATTTTATACAGTTATATTAATTATAAAAATATTAAGAAAAATCAGTCAAAAGGAAAAAGATTTATTACAACCAAAATGGGTTTTACACATTATATGGTTTTATTTAAAATATTTATTTTCAAGTTATATAATTTTAATTTGAAAAAAAAAATAATTTCTTTTGTTAATTTATCTTTTCAAAATTATTTTAAGAATAATTTTTTAAAATTTTCTCAAATTTTTTATTAAATAGTAAAAAATACTGATTTTTATTGAAAATTGTATTTTATTTTAAAGTATTTATAAAGTAAAAATTTATATTTTTATTTTTTAGAAAAAAAATTAGTTAGTTATTATTTATTTAAAATAATCTATTTATTTTTTTAAAATTAATTTTATACTTTAATTTAGTATAAAAAATTTATACTTAAACAGTGCATTCTTCTGAAAAAATAATTTTCATTGTGTTTTATCAGTTGAATTTTAAATTAAATTATTCTATTTCTATGTTTTAAATTTTTAAAAATGAATTATTTATTTTAAATCAAGGGTAAAAATTATATTAAATAGGTACCTTTTATTTTTAGTCAATATGAATTATAACCTTAGTAATTTTATTACCACGGTAAAGGGTAAATCGGGTAAAAAAAGTTAAAAATAAAATAACAAGTACTATAAAATGACACTAAAAATTAAATTAATTTTTTAATTAATCCATTTCATACATACTTATAATAAATTTGGTTATATTTCTATATTTCCCATTTGGATGGGATTATAACCTTTACAATATTTTATTTAAAGAAAAGTAAACAAATATCACACTTTTATTTTCAATAATTATAATATTTTTAACATAGGGATAAATAGAAGATATTTTCAATTATAAATATTAATTTTAAATTTAAATGATTCATATTTATAATTTTAATTTATTACAAATTGTTAGTGAAGGAATAACTACCTTAACACAACACTAACGTAGAAAGTATTCAATTAATGAAAAAAATGATATTAATAATGTTAAAGTAATATAATTTTAAATAATTAATGTGATACAAGAATTTTTTAGATAAATATAACATTTTAGTGATTTTTTATTTATTATATTCTAATTCCTTGGTTTTTTTAATATTATAAATATCAAAGTAAATGAATAGTCCAAAATTTTGTATTATTGAAATTTTATGAAAATAATATTTTATTAAATGATATATAATTACTAAAAATATTATATTCAAAGAAATTAATGTTATATGTTTATTTAATTCAACCATTTTCCATTTATTGGTACTTTTTTATTTTATTTTAACATTATTAACCCTTAAAGTATAGAATTTTTTAATATTACGGCCATTGTCAAAAGGGTTAATTAAGGGTTAAAACAAAAATTTAAGGGTAAAAATATGATCTAAAATTGCAAAAGTTTTGTTTAATAATATTATTTATAATATTAATCATCTAACTTCTAATACTATCAATTTGGATCCATTTTTACATAAAATTAATTTATATTAATTTAAGATTTTAAGAATTCAAAAAGTGACCCTCCCCTCTCTTATAAAAGGGAACCTCTTATCATTTATTAACACTTAAAAACACATTTATTTAGGAAAATACCTACAAAAATACCTTTATATAATCCATCCCCTCATTCTATAGGTCTTTTTTTAGGAATAATACCGACCTTATATGGCTTAAGGTGCTAATCAAAGGAGGATTCCCAAATAAGATGTATAGGTTTTAACCACATGGCTTAGTTTTATTTCTTATTCCAAATCCCTAAAATCTTATTAAACCATGAAAAAATAATTAAAAAATTATTCAAAATATAATTATATTTTATTATTTTAATTTAATGACCAACTTTTATCTCATATTCGATCAAATGGGAAATGAAACCATCATTCATGTGTATAGCGGACTACCACCTTGTGAGCCAATGTAATTCATTTTTCATCATCGTCTATCACAGATTGATTATAATGATAGAATTAATATTTATATATGATATTAATGAAATATTTATCATTATGAAAATATAATATATAGTTTTCCATCTCATTTTTCCATTTATTGAAAAATTATAACATCATTCGTGTATATGTGTGGACTACCACCTCCATGAAGAGATGTGATTCATTTTTCATCGCCACGTCACTTAGATGATTTATATAAGAATATTTTAATAATTAATATTATATTTATGAGATTTTTTAAAATTTTAAAAATTTAAAATAAAACTTAACTTCCTTCCATAATGATTATTGAAAAAAATGGAAACGTTACTCATGCGTATGTATGGCCTACCGTCTTAGTGATTGTATTGTAGTTTATTTTTAATTACCATATTTAATGGTTGGATTTAAAAGTATATTTGATATATAAAAATTATAATTATTTAATGATTATTATTCAAAATATTATGTAATAATTAACCCTTTAACTGTGTTCATCCAACTAAAGTCATTTTTTACTTATGTATTGAATATCATCAAAACATTTGATATAAACTTAAATGATTAATTAATTGTATATAACATAGTAATAAGTGATATAAAAATAATAATAAACCTGAAAAATGTTCTAAAAAAGGTAAAAAGTTATCATAAGTTTATTATTTAGGTAGATAAATAACACACATGTTGATTCAGACTCAATGAAAGGGACTTTCTTTTTAAAAAAAACATTTTTTAATGTTTCCCTTAAAACTATATTTTCCTTCCATATAAATATTTTTAAAATTATTTTATGGATGTATTTATATATACATAATTTAATTGTATATGTAATTTTTTATATCCTTTGAATTTATTTTAAATTTTTTGAAAGGATATCTTCTCACACAGTGTTTTGACTTTCTTTACAAAAGACAAAATGAATGCTTAATTTTAGTGTCTATAGAAGCAATTAATATTACAACCACCATAACTATTATTTTATGTTTGGCATCATTTATATGATTTAATGTTTTATTCATAGAAAAAACCATCTTTCCATTTTTTATGTGAATTTTAATATTTTAAAATGGGCTTTAAAAGAAAGGGAAATATCAAAATCTGAAAATGTTTTCTTATGGGTGTAAAAAACATTTTTGAGATACAAGATTTTATATATTCTATTATGATTCTTGGGTGTTATTTATGAGTGTGGGTAGTTAAATTATAAAAAAGGGGTGATTTATCCCATTATATCTCTCAAATTTATTGGTTAAATGGATGGTTTTGACTGATTATGTTTATCCTAAGAGATTATGGTAATATATTGAAATGGTTATTCTAAGAATAACCATGATGGTTATTTCAATTTTAACTATGATGGTTACACTAAATATAACTGTGATGGTTTTTCCATGGGTAACTGTGAGGGTAAATTCACATTTAATATTAATAGGATAGTGATTACTCAAGTTTATTATATGATTTATCTATTTTTATGGGTTTTTATGGAAATATTATGATTTTAAAAGGTACAAAAAAGTATATGCTACTTTATAAGGATGAAACGTATAACTTTCTATAAAAAAAATTAATATGAGGTTTTTATGATTTCAAAAAAACCTTGTGAGTTTAATTTTTCATTTAATAATTATTATGAAATGTTTTATGAAAATATTTGGGTAGATAAGGTGATTTCTTGGGTAAGAAAATATTTATTTTGAGTCCAAAGTTTATTTTGAAACAGAAAATTTTTTATAAGTTTTCATGGACTAATAGTTTCTTTATTTTTTTTATTCCTTATTTAGATTTTTGTGATAAACCTAAATTTTAAATTTTTTTCACAAGGATTAATGATGGTTAAGGTAAAGGAAGAAATCCAGTTAAAAGTCATTAAGACTTTTCATGGAAAGAAAATGTGTTTCATTTTAAAAGTTTTATATTATGGAAAAAATTAATACTGATTAAAATTTCCACTTTGTATATATATATATATAAATATATAACTGTTATGTAAGATTTATGACCTAACTCTCCAAAACACTAAATCTAAAATATCTTTTAGAATTTTAGAAAGTGAATTGAAATTTAAAATCACTAAAATATGTAATGTTTAAGGCTATTTCCTTATATTCAGGGCTTGGCCACATAGTTGGCCAAACCATGAGCCAGTTGTGTAGATGGAACTATATCAAGCCATTAACCTTTCATAGTTTTGATAAATGGTTTATTAATTGTGTTCCGTCCTTTAAATTGGCTCTACAACCCTCTATAACTCCATAATTGTTTCCTCTATAGCCTCACATGGTTTTTCTGAAACCATGCGCCAAGACTCCAACCCAAACCAAGTCACATGGTTTCCACATCAATTAATATGGTTTCCTAAAAATTTTATGATAATATCTCTAAAAAAATTTCTATATAAACTAATTTGAAAATTTTCTAAGCTTCAAGGTTTCGTATGGTTTCCCTTAAACTGTGCACCTCAAATCAAGCACCCTAGGAAGATTCCTCCAAAACTTGTGAACCTTAATTCAAAGCCGTTGAGGCCCACCTGAGCACCCAAATTACCTTATGATCCAAATTACATGTCTAAAATCGTTACTTTAGAATTTTAAATCTCTCAAAATTCATTTCGAAATCATTGATCAAAATTTAAATTGTCCAGTAATTGAAAACTCAAATTCCCTTAGGAATTTTCAGACCCTTATGAACATAGGGTCTTACACTTATTCTAATAATATGGACTTATATCCTCTATATTTGGACTTGTTCTAACTAAAATGGTGTGACTAGTGAGGCTAGTTTAGAGTAATATGGTTAGTTATAGACTATTAATGCATCGATATTCCATCAGATGATTCCACCCGAGTACGTCTATGATCATATCACTGGATGTTTTGAAATTTCACATGATTGTATAGTCTTCCCATTTATTCAACTATTATTTTACTTTTTTATTATTCCACTTCATTCTTTTAGTATTGTTCCTTCATGTTATATACCACTTATTATTATCTATTTTGTGTTTTTTTAAATGTATCCCCTGTTTAATAGAATTTCATTGATACTTGTCTCTAATTTTGAATTATTTTGATCATGATAAACTTTATTACCTATTTCATTTGTATCTTTTTTCCCTAGTAATATTTTTACGATTGTTTTTTATTTTTAGTGGGTTTTATTTTATAGTCCTTTTTTAAATGTGGTTTTGGGAAACAATTTTTTGAAAAGGGGTCTTTTAAAGGGATCTTAGGCAAAAATATATTTATTTGGATTCAAGCCTTGTATAGATTTTAAAATGGGGTTTTGATGTAACATTAATGGAATCATTTAATAAAAGTGATAGAAACCCTATTTTCAAAAAAATTATTTCAATATAGTGGTCCGAGAATGTTTTTAAAAATTAAATTCTTGTAATCCTTGGTGAAATCCTACTAGGATATTATGCACACATACTATTTACAATAATTGGTGTTTGTAGACTAAGTGGAATCCTTATAGGATTGGGTTCTAGTTTTGGTTCTGGATCACTCATGAAGTGGTGTGTTGTGGGTGAAGAGTGACCTTGGATTCATGAGGATTTTCTTACTAGTACTTGGTTTTTACATTATGATGTATCTTGAATATATTGATCAATTTATATTTCATAAGGTATTTTTTCAATCTTAATTATTATGTATTTATTTTGATATGGATGTTTATTTCTAGATATGCATTGTTTTTTATCCTATTTTGATATATCTAATTGTGTTTATACATGGGTATCAAAGTATATATTCTCAATGTTGTATTCTTAGTTGAATTACAATGTGAGTTAAACATTATTTGTTAATGAAAAATAATTACCAATGAGATATTTTGATTCCCTATCACTAGTTTCTATCCCATGAGGATCAAGAAGGATCTTTGTGCATTAGAATGGGTTGGCTCGGGTGCCCGGATCAGGGGTGTCCTGGATTGGGTCATGATAAGAATAATATTTATGTAATATATTTAAAATATTATAAAATAAATTGGTTATGTATCTAATATCCAAATACATTAAACCTATAGGTTATAGGGTTTCTTTTATTATGAGAGGTATGGAATAGTCATGTAAAATTATTTAACATGTATGTTAGTTATGATTGGGTTTCCTAAATTGGTATCAAAGTGGGGTTTAGTTATTTTTGTGGATTAAGTGTTAAAGAATAATAGGATACAACCAAAAAACTATATTGAACCAAATGTGATGTAGGGAGAAACTAAAATTTCATAGATTGAAATAAATGTGTCATAATTTAGGATATCATAAGAATTATTTTTACTCAACATATGATTTCTTACTCTAATTATTAATACTTAAAGTATGATTTTTGGATTTCAGTTAAGGGATAGAACTCGGAGTAATCAAGATAATAATGAATGTGAATGATAGTGAAATTATTTTCCCAATGATAAACCAAACGAGATAGGGGTGGAGTGAAAAAATACTGGCTTTGCTCATCCAACTCTCTCAAGCTATGAACAATAACATGAATCATGTTAAAATCTGAAATTCATCAAGGATGGGATAACTTGACATTGATTCCTTCATCTAGAAATAATCACCCTTATTTAGTGGGTCTTCTAGTCCACTAATTTATGAATAATGGATCAACACATTAGAAAAATTATTTTCAATTTTCCAATTCTTTAATCATGAGAAGGTTGATTTAATTGTTTATTATATGTAAGGTGAAGCTAATCATTGGTGGACCATCATTAAGAATAAGTGTCAAGAGGAATACATTTACTCCTTGGAATGGGAGGAGTATAATATGATATTTTTTAATAAGTATTTTCCCTAGACTATTCATACAAAAATAGATATATAATCTGTAAAGTGGAAATAAAACTAAGATGAATCCATTAGTACCTATGGATAAAACATCACAAGAGATGAAAGGTATTCTTCTAATTTTATCATCAAGCATGAAAGAATAATAGATTATTTATTTAGTGGTTTAAAAACCGATCTCCAAAAAGCATTAAATATAACGGAATTTGGTATCTATGAAGATATTTTTTGATGTTCTTTAAATGTGGACATCAAATTTAGAGACTCTCATTATTCTCTTGGTTTTGGAGAAAATAATAGAAAAATGGAGTTTTGACAACACTTAAATGATAAAACCAATGGAATAAAAAAAATATTCCTACATGATAAAAGTGTGGGAAGAATTAGAGAGTAAATTTCCTTGAAGGTATAGGTAAATGCTTCAAGTGTGTAAGATAAGACCATCAAGCACATGAATCTCAAATAGATATGAAGCATCACACCAATGAAATAGATGACAAAAAAACTCATCCAAATGAAATATCAGCACTCTAGTGATTCAATTAGAAGGAGTATATAAATTATTCTAACATGTGGACAAAATCAAGGTTTAATGAAGAAAATCAACATTAAAAACCTCCTAAGCCAAAGTAAAAATGGAAAGTATATGAAATAATAACTATTAAAGTGGGACTTGAAAATAAAGTGGTTAACAATGCACTCATCATCCACTTAAGAAATAAAAATGCCTTATTGATCTTGGTTATTCAAATTCATTCATATCATACAATTTCTCTAAGAATAATGATTCACCACCTTAAAATTTGGTTATTAAATAATTAGTGAAAACATCTAGTAATGCGATGATTACATCCAAGGAATATAAATCTTTTATGATCAAGGTATGTGGGAAGATAATTCTTAAGAATATATATCTTATTCCCTTAGTGTAATTCAATGTGATACTGGGAATGGATTGGCTCTCCATACATATATATCATATCAATTATTAGGATAAGTAAATAACAATTAATATCCAAAATTCCCCAAGATCAAATATTAATGAAAGTATAACGATGTAATCCCTTAGGAAAAAAATTCCTTAATATGGGTCATGAAACCCAATAATGAGGGATAGTTTTCTCAAATGATTGGGGAGGAACTCAATGTGGAATATGTGCATATTATCAAGGGATATTTGGATGTATTCCCCAACTAATTATCTATTCTTCCCTAAAAATAAATGGTTGACTTTTTAAATGAACTCATATAAGGTTCTATGTATATATACAAGATTCCCTATCAAATAGATCCCATTTCATTTGAATAATTAAAGGATCAATTGCAATAGAATTTTGATAAGGGTTTTATACACTCAATTGATTCACCATATGGTTCCCCTATTATATTTATTAATAATAAGGATAGATCAATGTGCCTTTTATTGATTATTTTAAACTAAAAAATCATGATCAAGAAAAATTATCCACTAAGATGTATTTATGATTTTTTTTAACAACCTAGAGGAGATTAATACTTCCCAAATATTAACTATTGATCTAGATATCATTAATTAAAGGTAAAAAGGGAGGATATACCAAAAAAACCTTTAATACAAGATATAAAAACTATGAATTCATATTTATTCAATTTAGACTTACAAATTATCCTAATATCTTCATGTATTTGATAAAAATAGTATTTTAAGATTAAATCAACCAATTTTTTGTTGTCTTTTAAGATGATATTTATAATGCCCTGACCCCAGAAGCTCAAAGATGATGCATTACATATTAAATTGGCATGATTACAAGGAACCAAATCCTGAAGAAATGAACAGAATAGTAGTCTTAAATAAACAATATAAATACATGTAACTCATATTACATTGGGAAAGATAAATAAAATACAATACATAACAAAAACTAATAAATTACATCCATGAGAACACAGTAAATGGTCTCCTATTCATAGCCTATTGAAGGTAAACAAATGAAAGGGGTGAGATCAAATGCTTAGTAAGGGATTCAAATAATATAGTATGAATAAAAAATAATTTAATCATAATCAAATTTGCATATTCAATATGGAATGGTAAATAAATGAAAAACACAATCCACTAAAGAACTGAGAATAAAACTGAATCTATAGATTTTTTCATAGTGAAAACATCATGGATAATAATAGCTGCAAATGAATAAATATAATTATTATTAGTTGGACTTCATTTATCTGTAACATGATACCATTATAATATCAAAAAGATTTACGCATGTGGGTAGATACCCATCTAATTCTCTTTTGGAAACAAACATGAAGGGTTTATCGACAACTGATTTGCCTTATAAGACTTTTCAATGCATCAAGGGGCTATAGAGGGCCCTTCCCATCACTGAAAGCTCAAATAATTCTTTATACATGGATTTAATACAATTACAATATTCCTTCTCAATATCTGTATAGATTAGAGGATACAGATTCATCAATATTTCCATAGTTAAAACAACATTCCAAAGAAACACTGAATGTAAAAGGGTATATGGCTTAATACTATAATAATATACATGAAACCATAATATTGATATATAATATATTTGTAATTTAAAATTAAAATTATCTCAAAGGGACAGTAGGTACACCAAATAAGAATTATTAGGTGCATAATACCAAGTAAATTACAATGAAATAGAAATCGAAATAAAGTCCCTTTCAATATTGTAATCAATCAAGTTAATAATCGCCAATTTAATAACTGAATACCATGAAAATATATATAATAATTGTATTATATATCAAATGGAAGTAAACATACGCCACATAGAAGAAATAGGTGGTGAATAATGGAAATCTCACAGAAATAAAAGTGAGATGAGAAACCCCTTACCTTATGCCCGAATGTGTTCATCATTTGATCTTAATGACCTGAATAATAAAATTTAGATTCATTAATTAATAATACCAGAACCTCCTATACATGTAATTTATTTATTATAACATTATTAGGTTCATTCATGTCCATTTTTTGGGTTTAAGAGGTTCAATTTTATTGTTTTGGAAGCATTTTGTTCCTTGGTTTTCATGATCAATTTACTTGTATTCATGAATTGATGTTCGTTAGAAATGTGGTTAAACATAAAGAATTTTTAATATATATTATTAATGACATTATATAGATATAAATTATATTATAATGAATTTGGTTATATACCATGAGGTTGAATCATTAGATAAAAGTTAATAATAAATGCTTGGATTAACTTGGCAGTTTTGTGCACAATGAACTTGTTTTGTATTATTATTTTATATTATGAGTGTGTAAAGATTAAAGAAAATTTAATAAGATAAAATACATATATTATGATCTATTTAATAGAAATTTAAAACCATTCATCCTTTACTGTGATAAATTAACACATCTCGGACGATATTTTCATTTTTATTGTAAGAGGATGGGGAAAAGAGAGATGATGATGAAATATTCCATTATCATAATAAAATTTAAGTAAATTTAAGGTAAGGTAATTATTATAGAATTTAGATGTGGTTATGTGGGGAGATAGCAACAAAATAATGGAAATTGTAAAATAAGTTAAAAGAAAAAAGGAAGAGAGGTTCACCTCTTGAGTACTCCTCATTGAGAATCTCTTTAAGGCCTTTGTTTTTGGAATTTTGGTGAGACCAGTAGGTCTTGGACATGGGGAAGAGATTGGGAAGTGTATTTGGTAGAACTTAGATATATCCCAAATCATTATTGGTGTGGGAGGAAGATGGGGTGATTGTTGGTTTATATAGTGAAGGGGAGAAGGGTTTTCTTAATATTTTAATCATTAGTTTATTATTTTTTCCTAGGATAAGATATTGTGATGATTCCATGACCAAAAATATTAATAAGTTCATGTGAGTTTGAAACAAGTGTGATTACCTCAGTAGGACATCATCCATGACTCAATAAATCATGTATTTACCATTTATTATAATTTATCCTATTTTACTATTCACAAAAAATTAAGTATTTTAGAAAAATTCCAAAAATTTACCCTGATCATTTTTTGAAGTGTATAATCCAAAAATTAAATCCATTTTTCAAAAATAATTTTCTAAATATGATAAATTTAACTTTTAATTAAAATATTCATTTAATCCAACAATACCAACACTTAAAATATTTATCTTCATTTTTAAGGTGCCTAAATTTTATTTACACTTTCATGGGAATAGCTACCATTTATAATAGGAATATTACTATCCATAAGGGTAAGTTACTATTAATAAGGGTGAGTTACTATTCCTAAGGGTAGGTTACTATTCACTGAAAATTAGGTTGATTTTATTAAACTTCTAATATCACCCTGATCGCAATTTTTTATGTCCATTTTTTGAAATTGAAAACACATAAGTGGAAAATTTAAGTTTAATGGCTAGGTTATGAATTTATCCTACAAATAACCAAGTATTGTCTCAAAGAGACTCGGTGCTTCATTAAATATAGGCTATCTAATGAATTAAATGTATTTAATAGAAACAAACCATAAAATGTTTGGGGTGTTATTTTTTCCCACCTTCGGAATTTAGTCCTTGAAATTTTTCATGTATAAATCCCTTTAAAAAGATGTGGGTGGTTCTTATTCATAACATCTTTTGATTCCCACATTTCTTCCAACATTTTATGGTTTCTCCAAAGAACCTTTACTATCCAAGTTATCTTATTTCTCAATACCTACTCCCTTGTGTCAAGAAGCTCGATAGTCTTTTCCCAGTATGAAAAATAAGGTTCCAACTCTATTTCTTCATAGGTGAGTACATGTATTGGGTCTGGCATGTATTTATTTAACAACAAAATTTGTAACACATTATAAACTTTGGAGAGACTCGGTGGAATTGCTAAATGGTAAGCTACAACTCCAATTATTTCTAGAATTTCGAACGGTCTGATGTATCTAGGGATCAGTTCCCCTTTCTTACTAAACTTTAAGACACCCTTCAATAAAGATACTTTTAGAGAGACATGATCTCCTACTTGAATTTACAAATCCATTATTCAGTTGTCATTATAACTATTTTTCCTACTTTTGAATGCTTTAATATGGGCCAGAACTTTCTTCACCTTTGTAGTTGTCTATTTGATAAGTTATGGGACTATAATTTTCCTCTCGCTAACTTCATCCCAACAAGTTGGAGTTTGACACCTCTTACCATATGATGCTTCATATGGAGCCATTTGAATGCTATAATGGAAACTTTTATGGTAGTAAAATTCCACCAAAGGAAAGTATTGATCCCACATACCTTGAAATTCAATATATCATGACCTCAACATATCTTCTTGTATTTGAATAGTTCTTTCAGACTGTCTGTCGGTTTGGGGGTGATAAGCAGTACTCATATAAAGCTTAGATTCCAAAACCTTCTCAAGAATTTTCTATAATTATGATGTAAATCTGGGATCTTGATCATACATAATTGATATGGGTGCACCATAAAGTCTTACAACTTCATTAATATAGAGTCTTTCTAGGCACGCAAGTGGTAAATCCTCTCTTATAGTAAGTAAATGTGCTGATTTTGTGAAACAATCAAAAATTACCTATATTGCATCATTCCTTATAGGTTTCTTCAATAGTCCTGTGAAACAATCCATCGTAATTTCATCCCACTCTCACATAGGGATATTTAGCGGTTTCATGACCCCTCTAGGATGTTGTCACTCGTCCTTCACTTGTTGAAAAACTAGACACCTTGACACATAGTCAGCAATTTCTCACTTCATGTTATCCCACAAAAAATGTTCTTTCAGATCTCTTTAAATCTTAGTGCTTCCAGGGTGTAGAGAACTTTGAGCTATGAGCATCCTCAAATAGTTCCATTTTTGGCTCAGGTACTAATCGAACACATAACCTCTTCCCAAATTTCAGAACTCTATCCTCATACACAAAGTCTTCCACCCTTCCATCCTTTATAGCATTAATTTTATTTTTTAGATTCTCATCCTCATATTGATAATTTTTTATCCACTCTAGTAAAGATGATTTCGCAATAATTTGAAATAGAAAAGATGTTTACCCTTCTTTAACAATTCCCATATCCATCTTTAGTAGATCGATGAATATAGGATCTCTCTAGATCCTCATTTGGGTTAGAAGTCCATGATATTTCCTGGTTAATACAACCCCAACTTACTTTCCTTTCATGGGTGGTAGTGTATTGAACAATAATAATATTTGAGTAACTCGATCCATCTCCTTTTCCAAATGTTGAGTTCTTTCTGTGTAAAAATGTATTTCAAACTCTTTTGATCCATATATATCTCGGATATTTCAATGTAGAGATAATGTATCCATATTTTTAGAGAAATGATTATAGATTCTAACTCAAGATCATGAGTTGGGTAATTTTTATCATGAGTCTTCTACTTCCTTGATGCATAAGAAATAACTTTGTCATTTCCATAAGGATTCAACCCAGCCCATTCTTTGATGCATCACTGTATATCACACATCCATTATTTCCATATGGAAGAGTTAAAATTGGATCATTGAACAATCTTCTTTTCCATTCTTCAAATAATTATGTACATTATTTTGTCCATATAAACTTAACCCATTTACGTGTGATCTTGGTTTGCGGGTTAACCAATCAGGCCAAATTCTGAACAAAACACTGATAGTAACCTACTAAGCCAATAAAAATACATACCTTGGTTATGTTCATTGGCGTGGGCCATTATTTCATTGCCTTTATCTTCACAGGATTAACTAAGATTCCATCCTTAGAGACAATATATCCAAGAAAAGAAACCAATTGGATCCAAATTTCACACTTTCTAAACTTCCCATATAATTCATTTATTCTAATATATTTTAGAATAATCTGAAAGTGATTCTCAAGGTCTTTGTAGATTTTGGATTATACCAATATATCATTGATAAATACCACAATAAAGTCATCAAGATATTACTTGAAAACAATATTCCTTATATCCATGAAAACAGAGGGTTAATTAGTCATTCTTAAAGGAATTACTATAAACTCGTAATTCTCATACATAGTTTGAAACAGTGTCTTTGGAATATATTCCTTCCTCACACATAGTTGATGATATCCATATTGAAGGTAAATCTTAGAAAAATATTGGGCTCCATTAAGTTGATAAAATAAATCATTCATTCATGGAAGATAATAATTTTTCTTTATTATAATAGAATTTATTTCGCTATAATCAATGCATATCCTCGTGGAACCATCTTTCTTCTTAGCAATGAGGATAGAGGCTCCCCGTGAATAAAAACTAGGTCAAATAAAGCCTTTTTCACTCAATTCCTCTAGTTATTTCTTTAACTCCGCTAATTCCATAGTGTCCATTCTATAGAGAGTCCTTGGTAGAGGTCCTTCACTAGGAATTAAATCAACAGAGAACTCAACTTCCCTCTCTAGAGGATGTCTAGGTAAATCCTCGGGAAATACATCAATGTATTATTGCACAATAGGTACATCTTCAATTTGTAGATTTCTTTCCTCACCCATAGATATTTTGTTCTCTTCCTCTCCAGGAATAGAATTCATTAGAGCTACTGAGTGTGGATCTAGATAAGAATCAGATGGCGAAGTTTCTGATCTAAAGATAAGGGATTCTACACCATTCTCAAAAATTGTAACTTCCTTCTTCTGGTAATAGATCATCGCATCATAATTTGACATCCAATTCGTACCAAGAATTATATCAAAGTAAATCATTGGTATTATGATAAGTTTAGAAACCAAATCACATTTATGTATCATGAGGGGAACTGATCGACACATCTATGTTGCAATGATACATCCCCTAGATGTTTTGACTGAAAACTCCTTTATTAAATAAAATTTGACATGTCTAATTTTCTTGGAAAACTAGGATGATATAAATGAATGTGATGATCCAAAATAAAATAAATAAATGTCTTAGTTTGAGGAAACAATTAAAGTACCTACCACCACATCATTTGGAACTTCAAATTTTGTGGTTTTAATTACACAAGCTTTCTCTTTCTCTCGTGGTCTTTTTTGAGGAATGTTTCCTTGGTGCTTAGGACACTCATTTGAAAAGTCTCCCATCTCTCTAAAATTTTAGCATTTAACATAATTTACTTATCTATTCCCCTTGAATTCACTAGATCAGTGAAATTTGTCTCCACACTTATAGAAAACTTTCATGCAATTCAAGCATTTCCCAGGATGATTCTTTCCATAGTTCTCACATAATGGAAATTTCTTCATTCCCTTATTCTTCATTGGTGGTTCAGCTTTTCCATGGTAATTAGAATGCCTCTTATTATGTTGATTTCCCTTGAACAAATTTGATCTAAAAAAATCCTTCTCTGTTTTAATGGAACTGTCACAACCCGTCCCCCGAGGCCCGTACCGTGACTACCCCAAGCCCGCCTTCCATAGGCCAGGGGCTGGAGACTAGCACCTAAGGCGTAATTCCATAAAACTGGGAAGGCATTGCCTTTTTAACCTATAAACACACACATCAAGATACTAACACAAGTAAATTGTATAACCAAAAGAGTGCTGAATGTAAAAGGGGCTAGAATACAAGCCTGACAGTAAAGGTATAAGTACAACTGGAAAAAATACAACTGAAGAAAAAGAAAGAAAAGAAGCTATTGGGTCGTCCTCCAGGATTTTTATGTGAAGGGTAGGTACAGATAGCCTCCTCATCACTCCATGTATGTCTGTCTCCTCCACGTACCGACAAACCGTATGGTCCACCTCCGGGCACCGTCCAGTCCAGGTACTCTCAGCCTCAGTCAGCGATGTCTTTCATCTGCAACCAACACAATAAGGTGTAGGAATAGCCCGTGTAGGGGTGAGTATAAAGATACTCAGTAGGGACCCTGAGACCCTCAATGTCTCACAAAATCCAACAAGGATAAACCAAAAAGTATTAAATCAACATATAACCTTACTTAGGTATATGATCATACATATACCTAAGTTATCAAGTGATCCATCTCAATCATGAGAAAAACATAGAAAAAAATTGACTCAGCTCAACCAGGATTTTATTCTATGGGTAGTATCAAGTAACATCCCCAGTCACATTGTCGAAACCTCAGCTACTGAAGAACTCCTCCTCTATCGAGTACAGTGGTCATGCCGCGACACCAAGTGTGCTTCCCACTAACCATGGACTGCAGAGGTACTCCTACTATCAAGTAACGTGGATCTGTTGCGTCACTAAGTGCGCTCCCCACTGTGGGTTTGCCACTTCACCAAGCGTGCTCCCCCTCATAGCCTGCTGAGGTGCTCCTCCTGTCGAGTACCATGGGTCTTCCGTGACACCAAGGCACTCCCCACTGTGGGTATGCCGCGACACCAAGACACTCCCCACTGGGCTAGTAGATTCACTCCGTGTCAAAATGGTCAGCAGTCGTCAGGTCTCAACCATCTACTAGGTCTCTTCACTACGCTCACTAGTTTCAGGGAGGATCCACTCCACACGCTACTGGTCGATACTACAACTATTACGAAGTCCCAAGAAAAGTATCTCAAAGGTCTGCCACGTCATAGGGGTCTCAACGCAATAGATGGGGCGTCAATCGGACGCCCGGTCTGTGAGTTATTAGCCTTTTAGTCTCAGGGGCCCGGTTGGATTCGTCCATGATCCAACCTGATTGTATCTCAACTATACCCCAACTATAGTGGGGTATACTCAGAGGGACCATGATGCTCCAAGATTTTTAGCACCACTAACTGTTCATCAAATGGACGTCCAGTGCTAAAGATATGGTCGAAGGAGCATAAATGGGTCATAGTGGGCCTAGGTCTGATCCGACCCGGTCGGACTGACCCGGTTCAGGTCAACCTGGTCCAACCCGCTGGGTCAGGCCCGACCCATGATGCGGCCCGGTCCACTAGGGGTCTGGCAAGCCGTGAGGGGCCACGGAGAGCCGTGAGGGCATGGACCGGCAGCGAGGGCACCGATCGGTCGCGGGTCGGTGCGAGGGCGCTTCGGCCCTGAGGGTGCTGTGTGGGTGGCACAGCCCGAAAGGCACTGTGAGGGCGGCTCGACCTGGGGAATGGGGTGGCGCGGTCGGGACCGGTTTGGCCAGCGGGTGGCGCGATCGGGGCTGGTTCGGCCGGGAGGCCGGAGCGGCTGGGGTGTCTCAGCCGGCGAATGGTGCGGCCAGGGCATCATGGTCATGAGGTCGGGGTGCGTCATGGTCAGGAGGCTAGGGCGCGGCGCAGCCAAGGTGCGGTGCGGTCGAGGCACAACACGACTCAGGGCTAGTTCGGACAGCAGCGGCATTGGGCCAGTTCGGTCGGGAGGTCGGGGCACCGCGGGGGTGGCACGGGTCATAGAGGCCGCGGGTGGCAACACTGTTTCCTTCATCGCCTTCGTCGCCATCATCACCTTCCTCTATTTCGAAGAACACCACAAATCAAGACAATGGTTATGGAGATTATGGGCCATGTTAGTTTGGCACGCACTCTCCACCTTAGAGCGGTAACAAGAGGTTCACAAGAACAAAGCACATCAAACCCTCCAGCAAAGATTCTTCCCAACCCGCAAAAGAAAATAAGGGGTGTACTTTTGAAGTGATAATCGAACAGCATTAAACCCCTACCTTGTTCATTATTGGTTGATGTTGGCACAAGAAGTCAGGCGTCGATTCATTGTAGAAGAACACGTCCTACGTCGAAGGAAGTTCTGGGGAAGAAGGTTAAAGTCGAGGTCATTCTTCGTTGTCGAAGGCATTCCGCATCAGTATTCTTCGTCGGTGGAGATTTCTTTATCGGTGGAGCGTTCTTCATTTGGAGCATTCTCCCTAGTTCCTCCTCTCCACAATTCCACCCAAAATGAAAAGGCATCCCAAGATAATAGATTATAATATCTATTATGTTGTTGGCATAATATTCAAAATGGTTTAATTGATTAAGGGGGAGTTGGCACAATTAATATGGTGCATTGGAACAATTAAAATTGTGGAGGTGTTGAAGAGGCTCCCCCCACATTTATTAGGGAGTTGAGTTTTTCTCCCAATTAAAGGGGGCTTTCAAGGGTTTTAATCCCGGGTGGTCCCCACCACTGTAACCTCTCATGGGAGGTTATGGTTCGGGTGGTCCCCACAACCATACCCTCTCATGGGAGGTTAAGATCTGGTGGTCCCCACTTCCAAATTCCACATTGAGGTTTAGTTCCAGTGGACCCCGCCTCCCAACACCCATGTGGGTGTTTCAAATAAAAATAAAAATGTCACACACTTTTATTTTTATTTTATTCTTACATGAAAAACCCAAAAACTATCTTTCACTCTCGACCCACTATCATCGAGATGAAAGTCTCCTTAAGTGAATATCGGCACTGCGAGTTCAACAGTTCCCTCGGATTTCAATTCTGAGCACCGGTTAAAAAGTTAGAAAAAACTGCTTGCACGTTTACTGTACGTACCTGAAATAAAGTTCAGAAATTCATTTTGGTCCCTCCGAGCCTCAGAATCACGTGCCGTCAATTTTCGAGGACTCGTAAAATTATCATATATTTTAAAAAAAATACATGTAAATTATGGGTCTTTACATTCTCCCAACCACTAGCTTTACATCCATGTAAGCCACAACTCGATCTAAGGGAACAAGTTGGGGTACTGAGCATGCATCTGAACCTCCCGCTTCCATGGGCTCTCCTGGAGGTTCCCGTGCTGCCAGCGAACGTGCACCAAAGGTATCGACCATCCATGGAGGACCCACTCATGTCGATCCTCATTCTCTACTGGAACCTTCATAAAAGTCACCCCATCATCAATGTCCAGCTCGCCATGGTCGATTATGTGAGAAGGGTCGTGCATGTATCTCCTCATCTGGGATACATGGAAGATGTCATGAACCCAGTGCAACTGAGATGGAGGAGCTAAGAGGTATTCCACCTCGTAAACTCTGTTGAGGACCTGAAAAGGTCCGATGAACCTTGGAGATAACATGCCGCCTTAGACAAATCTTTACAAACCTCATCTATGTGAGACTCGTATAAAGATGTAGTCCCCATCCTTGAACTCTAGAGGTCTTCATATCCTATCGGCATACGACTTATACCTGTTATGTGCAGTCTTTATCCGCTCAGGGATGATCTGCACCTTCTTTGTGGTACCTCCTACCATCTCTAGTCCCACTAGTATTGACTCCCCTAGGTCAGTCCAGCACAAAGGTGATCTACATAGTCGCCCGCATAACGCCTCGAGTGGTGTCATCCCAATGGTGGAGTGATAGTTGATATTGTATGCAAACTCCACCAAAGGTAAGTGATCCTCCCAACTGTGACCGAAGTCGAGGACATAAGCATGAAACATATACTCAAGGGTCTGAATGGTCCGCTTAGTCTAGCCATCCATCTGAGGATGGAAGGAGGTGCTCAAACAAAGTTGCGTTTTGAAAGCCTCGTGCAACCCCTTCCATAGTCGAGAAGTAAATAATGTGTCACAATATTAGATAATCATCAAAGGTACTCCATGTAGTCGCACAATCTCTTGCACATAGAGGCATCCCAAGATCTCTACTGAACCCTGATCTCTGATCGGTAGAAAGTGGTCCGACTTGGTGAGTCGGTCGAGGATCACCCAAATCGAGTCATGTCCACTAGATGTACGTGGAAGCCCTATCACGAATTCCATGGATATCCCATCCCAATTCCACTCTGGGACCTCTAAAGGATGAACCAAGCCTGTTGGTACCTGATGATTCTCCTTCACTTTCTGACAAGTGAGGCATCGAGAGACAAACTCTGCAATTGATTTCTTTATTCCCGGCCACCAGTGCTGTCATCGGAGATCCTGGTATATCTTTGCCACTCCTGGATATACCGCTATAGGGGATGTGTGGAAATCCCTCAATAATTCCTCCTAAAGTGACACTGGTACCATGGTGCGTCCCCTGAAGAGGAAGACCTGCTCCCCACCTTCAGAAAATCCATCGGGTGCATGTCCTGTGGATATCTGAGCACGTCATGTCTTGCAGTCAGCATCCCCACGATGTGCCTACCTGACTTGTTGAAGAAGTGGGGGAGTGACTGTAAGAGACTGTAGAAAAGCTGCTTCGTCTATATACAAAAAGGATATCCGTAAAGCATCCAGTTGCTCTGTCGCCTCACCTAGCAGTTGTATACCATATCTTCTACTGAGTGCATCTGCAACAATATTCCCCTTCCCATGAGTATAGACTATCTCAAAGTCATAGTCTAGGAGGAACGCATTCCAACTTCCTTATCTTAGGTTCAGGTCCTTCTAGTAGAAGATATACATGAGACTCTTGTGATTAGAGTACATGGTAAAATGCTCACCCATCAGATAGTGTCTCCAAATCTTCAAGTCGAAGACCGCTACTGAAAAATCTAGGTCATGGGTTGCATAGTTATGCTCATGTTGTCTCATTTTCCAAGAACCATATGTGATCATTGTTCACTCCAGTATCAGGACACATCTGAGTCTGGTCCCTAATGCATCACAGTAGACTACGTACCCTACGCCTTCCTCTGGAAGCCTCAAGATGGGGGCACTAGTCAGCCTCTTCCTTAACTTCTGAAAGCTTTTATGGAATCTCTCTAAACACACAAATGGTTTTCCCTTCTTCATCAAGGCTGAAAGTGGTGCTGAAATTGTAGAGAAGTCTAGAACAAACCTCCGGTAGTATCTATCCGAATCTAGGAAACTTCGTACTTCTGTCACACTCCTGGGTGGCTCCCAAGCAAGTACTGCCTCAATCTTTGCTGGATCCACTGCAAATCCAACCTCCGATATCACATGTCCTAGAAAGTGAACCTCTCAGATCCAAAACTGGAACTTTGAGAGATTACCATAAATCTGGTGCTCTCTGAGTGTGTTCAATACTACCCGCAAATGGTAGGCATTCTCCTTCTCAGTAGTTGAGTAGATCATAATGTCGTCGATAAAGACCACGACAAAGAGATCAAGGTATGGCTGAAAGATCCTTTTCATGAGTCCCATGAACACTGCTAGAGCATTGGTCATGCCGAATGGCATAACCAAGAACACATAATGGTCATAACGACACCTGAAGGTCATCTACTGCACATCTTCATCTCGAAATCTGAGCTGGTGATAGCCTAATATGAGGTATATCTTTGATAACCACTGTTCTCCCTTCATCTGATCAAAGAGGTCATCAATCCTCAAGAGTGGGTACTTGTTCTTCAAGTTCACTTGGTTCAGGCGCCGATAGTCAACATAAATCCTCAAGCTCCCATCCGCCTTCTTGGAAAACAGAATCAGGGCTGCCCAGGGAGAAACACTGGGCCAGATGAACCCCTTCCCCTACAAGTCCTCTAGTTGTAACCACAGCTCGCAAAGCTCCGTGGTAGCCATCTGATACGCTGGTGTATATATCGGTGTCGTCTCATGGTATAAGTCAATTTAAAAGTCCACCTCTCTATGAGGAGGGTAGACCTGGGACATCATCAAGGAAAACATCCAGGTATTGTTCCACCACTACGGGATAATTTGGACTCTCCATATAAACCTCTTTGAGGGTAAGTTTAGCAAACTGATGAGTGATAGGATGCACTCTCCTCTAGATAAGTCCATAATGTGTTGCAAAGGCTCCCTTCTCGTCGGTGAAGGTAAACCTGGTCCCATCTGTGCGGACACACTGATCTTTCCTCCTAATATAGTCAATATGTGCATGGACTGTAGATAACCAGTCTATACCCAAGATAATGTCGTAAGGCCTCGACGCTGCTACTAGTAGATCCTAGTCGAAGCGCTTGCCTCCTAGAGTAAGCTCACACTGTCGGCACTAGTGTGTAATCGTCGAATATGATCACGTAGGAGTCTCTAGCCATAAGGATCGAGCCAATGGATCCTTCAGAATCATTGATCTCCGAACGAGGGCAGTGGCAATGAAAGAATGACTATCACCTGCATCAATAAGTACTACAGCTATGGTGGAATAGACACAGATCGTACCTCATATCATCTCTAGAGTACCGTGATCGTAAGACTCAGCTTCCTGGAGCTGAGCTCTCCCATGTCCACCAGCTCTTTGCGGTCGGGGTGGACCTCCTGGTGGTGGTGGCAGTAATAACTCAAATCGTCACCCACCACCAGTTGCACGACCATCTCCTCTGCCACGTCTGCCTGCTTCTGGCAGACCACCTCGATCGAATATCTATCTCTGCCTGGGCGGTCCTTTGATCGTCTAATGATCATTTGAATGGTAGGTCGGATAGTCACAAGCCATGGGACCCTTCCTGCTGCATGTGAAACACTGCCTGCTCTTGGAATGTCTGTCTCCACTTTGGCTGCCCCGCACAACCAACTCTAGATCATGCGGTCGTCGACCTGTAGGTCTGGTCCTCTTGGACCTCTGCAACATCTGTCTGCTTTCAGCTATAGAAGACTCCACTATGTGTCGTCTGGTGGTGGATCTCACTATAGGAGACTGCTCAGTAAGTAAACTCTTCACTAGGAGGGCTCTCTCTAACACCCCCACCTGCATCGGGATGGTGAGTGGGATCACCGAAGTCCTGATCTCCCGCTTGAGTCCCTGGTCAAAAGTCCAGGCCCTGAAGAATGGGTTTCACGCCATATCACTGGATTATCTTGAGAGGTATGTGAACCTTTCTGAGTACTTAGATACAGTCATGTTTCCCTGCTGCATATAAAGTAGCTCCTGAATGTGCATTGTACGAAGAGTCACTAGAACAAACTCTGCCAGAAACAGACTATTGAAGTCTGCCCAGAGAAGCATTACCTCGTCATGAACTTGGAGCATCAAGCTCCACCATCTTCCCGCTACTGCCTATAGAAGGCTGGAATAAAGAATTACCATGAGGTCTGATGGTGTCCCTACCAGTTAGAAAACTCTCACCACGACCGCCATCCAATCCTCAACCGACTGTGGGTCCGTCTATCCACTAAACCTGGGTGGCCTCAGGCGCTGGAACTCGTGCAACGCGCTCAAGAATCATGCACTGTCTGCTATTGGGGCTGGTAGCATCAGTGGCCCAACGGGGAAAGGTACCACTGGTGCCTCCACTGGAATAGGGCCCTACACCGAGGCCTCATCGCTCGGTGGGATATCAGTGCATACAACTATCAGAACTCTAGCCGGTTGTTTGCATGGAGGCATCCTAAAAAGAAACAGGTGCACTACGGTTAAAAGGTTATACCTAGTGAGCTGACATAAAGAAAACTTTTGAAAACACACATACAATCAGTGTTTTCATGCAATGAGTCAGAAATTTGAAGTCAGGGTCCTAGTGTATGGATACGTCAGCTGCCGCACTAACACTGGACTCCTTGAACTGAAAATCACACTCATTACCCTTAACACTATTGCTTCATAGAAAAGATCAGAGTCCTAGTTCCGCAGTAGAACCGATTTATTTGATACCAATTTTTTATGACATGTCCCCTAAGGCTCGTGTCGTGACTACCCCAAGCCCACCTTATACAGGCCAGGGGCTGGTGACAAGAACCAAAGACGTAATTCCTTAAAAATAGGAAGGCATTGCCTTTATAACTTGTAAACACACATAGTAAGATACAAACACAAGTAAACTGTATAACCAAAAGAGTGCTGAAAGTAAAAGGGTCTGGAATACAAGCCTAATATTAAAGGTACAAGTAAAATTAAAAAACAATACAACTAAAGAAAAAGAAAGAAAATTAGATACTAGGTCATCCTCTGGGATTCCTACCTGAAGGGTAGGTTCAGATATCCTCCTCAGCACTCCGCATTCATTTGTCTCCTCCACATACCGACACGCCATATAGTCCACCTTCGGGCACCGTCCAGTCCTGGTACTCTCAGCCTCAGTTGGCATTGTCCGTCGTCTACAACCAACACAACAAGGTGCGGGCATAGCCCGTGTAGGGGTGAGTATAACGATACTCATTAGGGACCCCGATACCCTCAAGGTATCACAAAATCCAACAAGGATAAACCAAAAAGTATGAAATCAACAGATAACCTTACTTATGTATATTCCCATACATATACCTAAGTTATCAAGTGATCCATCTCAGTCATGAGGAAAACATAGAAAAAAACTGACTCAACTCAACCAGGATTATATTCTAGGGGTAGTATCAAGTAACATCCCAAGTCACATTTTTGAAACCTCAGCTGCTGGAGAAATCCTCCTCTATCGAGTATAGTGGTCTTGTCACGACACCAAGCGTGCTTCCCACTAACCTTGGACTACTGAGATACTCCTCCTGTCGAGTACTGTGGATTTGTTGTGTCACCAAGCGCGCACGCCATCGTGGGTTTGCCGCGTCACCAAGTGTGCTCCCCCTCGTAGCCTACTGAGGTACTCCTCCTATCGAGTATCGTGGGTCTGCCGTGACACTAAGGAGCTCCCCATTGTGGGTCTTATGCGACACCAAGGTGTTCCCCACTGGGCTAGTAGAGTCACTCCGAGTCAAAACGGTTAGTAGTCATCAGGTCTCAGCCAGCTACTAGGCCTCTACACTATGCTCGCTAGTCTCGGGGAGGATCTGCTCCACGAGCTATTGTTCGATACTCCAAATGTCATAAAGTCCCACTAAGAAGTATCTCAAAGGTAATCCAAGTCATAGGGGTCTCAACGCAATAGACGGAGCGTCAATCGGACGCCCGATCTGTGAGTTATTAGAATTTTAGTCCCGGGGGCTCGATTGGATTCGTGCACGATCCAACCTGACTTTATCTCAACTATACCCCAACTTAAGTGGGGTATACCCAAAAGGGATCGTCATGCTCCTAGATTTTTATCGACACTGAAAGTTCATCAAACGGATTTTCGGTGCTAAAGATATGGTCTAAAGAGCGTAAATGGTTCATAGTGGGCCCGGGTCTGGTCCTACCAGGTCGGACTAACCCAACTTGGGCCGACCCAGTTCAGGTCAACCCAGCCCAACTCGTTGGGTCAGGCCCAGTTCATGATGCGGCCCGATCCGCTAGGGGTCCGGCTAGCCGTGAGGGCCATGAGGGGTCGTGGAGAGCCATGAGTGTGTGGACCGGCCACGACGGCGCGGACAGACCATAGGTCGGTGCGAGGTTGGTTCGGCCTAGAGGGCTCTGCATGGGCAGCTCATCCCAGAGGGTGCCGTGAGGGCGACATGGCTCGGGGCACGGGGAAGGTTCGGCTTGGAGGTCTGTGGGGGCGTGGCTCGGGGCGGCTCAGCCCGGGGTTCGGGGTGGCGCGGCCAGGGACGGTTCGGCCAGCGGGTGGCGTGACAGGGGCCGATTCGTCCGGGAGGCCGGAGCGGCCAGGGTGGCTCAGCTGGCGGATGACGCGGCCAGGGCAGCTCTGTAGGGAGGCTGGGGTGGACGAGATGCAACGTGGCGTGGCTCGGGGCCGGTTCGGCCGGCGGCGGTGCGGGGTCGGTTCGGATGGGAGGTCGGGGCGCCGCTGGGGCAGCATGGGTCGTGGAGGCCATGGGTGGCGGCACCGTTGCCTTCATCATTTTTCTCGCCTTCGTCACCTTCCTTCGTTTCGAAGAACACTGTTAATCAACACAAGGGTTATGGAGAGGACATGCCATGTTAGTTTGGCCCACACTCTCCGCCTTAGAGTGGTAGCAAGAGGTACACAAGAACAAAGCACATCAAACCCTCCCACAAAGATTCTTCCCAACCCACAAAAGAAAAGAAGGGGTGTACTTGTGAAGTGATAATCAAACAGTATTAAACCCCTACCTTGTTCTTTGTTGGTTGACGTTGGCGCGAGAAGGAGGACGTCGATTCGTTGTAGACAAACACATCCTACGTCGAAGGAAGTTCCAAGGAAGAAAGTCGAAGTTGAGGTCATTCTTCGTAGTCGAAGGTGTTCTTTGTTGGTGTTCTTCATCGGTGGAGCGTTCTTCGTCGGTGGAGCATTCTTCGTCGGTGGAGCGTTCTTCTTTGGGAGCTTTCTCCCAAGTTCCTGCTCTCCCCAATTCCACCCAAAATTAAAAGGCAGTCCAAGATAATAGATTATAATATCTATTAAGTCGTTGGCATAATATTCAAAATGGTTTAATTTATTAAAGGGTAGTTGGCACAAATAATATAGTGCGTTGGCACAATTAAAATTGTGGAGGTGTTGAAGAGGCTCCCCCCACATTTATTAGGGAGTTTAGGGTTTCTCCCAATTAAAGGGGGCTTTCAAGGGGGTTTAATCCCGGGTGGTCCCCACCACCATAACCTCTCATGGGAGGTTATGGTTCAGGTGGTCCCCACCACTATAACCTCTCAAGGGAGGTTAAGGTCTGGTGGTCCCCACTTCTAAATTCCACATGGAGTTTTAGTTCCGGTGGATCCCACCTCCCAACACCCACATAGGTGTTGCAAATAAAAATTAAAATGTCGCACGCTTTTATTTTTATTTTATCCTTACAAGAAAAATCCAAAAACTATCTTTCACTATAGACCCACTGTCGTCGAGATGAAAGTCTCCTTAAGAGACTACCGGTGCTGTGAGTTCAACGGTGCCCTCAAATTTCAATTTCGAGCGCCGGTTCAAAAGTTAGAAAAACCCACTCCCACATTTACTGAATGTACCCAAAATAACTTTCAAAAATTCATTTCGGGAACTCCGAGCCTCAGAATCACACACCGTCAATTTTTGCGGACTCGTAAAATTTCCATATATTTAAAAAAATGACATGGAAATTATGGGTCTTTACAGGAACATAATACAATTTCATCATATAATGAAAATGTTTGGGAATATAATTCCCTTAGAAGACTTGGATTAAGACCTTCAAAGAAATGATCAATCTTTTCTTCTAAATCATGTACATAATCTAAATAATACCTGGATAATCTTGTAAAGGTAGCCTCCTACTCTGCAACACTCACTTATTCCCTTTTATTTAGGATAAGGAATTTTCTCTTTATTTCAGTTTGTTGTTCATGAGGGAAATATTTTTCAAAGAATATTTTCTTAAAAGTTCACCATTCCATGTCTTCTATTTCTTCTTCTTCTATGGTATTCTTGATCAAATACCACCATTTATCAACATTACCCTCAAGGCAATATACTACCAGTACTTCCTTTTCATTTTCATTGCATCTTAATTCCAGAAATATATTTTCAAGGGACTTGATCCACTACTCAGCTACCACCAGATTAGTAGTCCCACTAAAATATAGGGGCTTCTTTCACATGAAACATTCAAATACAGGTGTAGCATGGTTATTCGTCACAGCCTGAGTAAGTTGTCCCAGTATGGTCATGATTTGATCTGATCCAACACTAAATGTGTTGACTTACTTAGTGGGGAAATCCCTACATTTTCCATGGGAATTGATTCCCCTTCTTCCATTAGGAGTCATCACTAAATAATGTCATACGCTAAATTAGGGAATAGTTCATAATTTATTACTAGAAAACAGTCAAGATAATCTGAAAATTTATGCACAAATAATATTATAATCATAAAAATTGTTTATATTTACTTTTAAATATTTCAGAATGGTTTTTAATAAAAATTTCAATTATCTTAAGCATATCCCCCAATAGTGTCAAACTAGGTGCATAGTAAGGCCCGTTGTCGTGTACCAGGATACCCGGGTCAAGCCTGAAACTCAATATCAAATCACTACAAAAAAACATGGTTTAGCGGCGGTTTTGTGGTGGCGGTTCACAAAACCGCTGCTAAACCTTTTTCGGTGAAGGTTTCGTGGTGGTTTTTAATAAACCGCCGCGAAACCCGAATTATTTTACACAGACGCCGACCCTTTCCCCCTTCCCCTTCGCGATCCCTAACCCTCACGACTCTGCACCCCCCGCGCTGTCGGCGACTCCCCACCCCCCGCGCTGCCGGCGACTCCTCACCCCCGCGCTCTCCGGCGAAACTCGCACCCCCCAGTGCCCCCCTCGACCACCGGTGACCCCCTCGACCTCCGGCGAAACCCGCGCCCCCCGCGCCCCCCGCGCCCCCCGCACCCTTGGAAAATCTAGGTCCTACTACGCTTGGTGGAAGGTTAGTTTGTTTATCATATAGTGGGACATACTTGGGTGATTGAAAATAATTGAATGGAAATTCCATTTATCTAAAAAATATGCACTTCTAAATCTTGATAAATGCAGGTCTTCACCAAAACAGCTGGAGGATATTCCTCTCCCTTAATACATGGGCAGTGTAATTTATTTTAATTTTATTTCGTGCATATGATAATTTTTACACTTCTTTTTTGATAAATTATATATCATGTTTTTCTTTATTATGTTTTTAAAATGAGTTTTGTTTGCATAATACAAGATACTATTATGATTCTCAATTTTATTTTTCTTATCTATATGACATTTTTATGAACACTTTTATGTGTATTTTTATACTTTGATTATACATTGTTTATGTTGTGGAAATGAAGGTATTTAATGATGTTCGTTGATGGCAATATGGAAGAGGAGTCTTAAGTGGGGCTGACATTCACAAAAAATTACATTGGAAAGACAAATACAAGGGAGCCAATATAGACAACATCTTAGTCTTGTGGTTCCTCTTCATTCTCTAGAACTTTTTATTGCACTTTAATTTCTATTGGATTTACATCATCCAAAGATTAATGAACTTTTATATACATGTTTTTACATTTCAGTAAATGTTTTGTAGTTTTATTGAATTGGTTTCATTCATAAATGTCTAAATATTTCTTGTAAAAAATGGCCTGATAACTTTTATAACTTTATATGATCGCATGTTTTTGTGGATGTTGTGAATCAGGTGGGATTTGATATCAATATTTCTACTATCCTTGAGTGGCTTTTTGTTCGTCTATAGTTTAATTTTAAGATAGGATTAAGGAAGGAGGCATCTTTATGAAGACCTATAGTGTGATCAAGGGTTATTTTTAATAGCACTTCATGACATCTAATTGGGTTACTACTATTTTTTTCAATTCTATTCAGTTTTTAAGAAGTTCCATCGACTAGGGTGGTTATTATATCACGTGCAATCACACGGGGGTTGATGCTGGTTTTTTTTAAATTATGTAAAGGAAATATCCATATATTGGTCTTTAAAGACCAAAAATCCAAAAATCCTTCATTTTTATGAAATATTATAAGCAAAAAGATTCACCCACCTCTCAAGGGGAGCCTTAAGATGGAAAAATTTGGCCTACATCTACTCTTTCCAAAATATAGTAGATTATAGAAAATTGATGAGGTGTTGGTCCTCCTCAATAATTCCCTGAACAAATTAGCATGATACTGGGCATTGATGATATTTCATTAGAGAAGTTGTGAAACCATTATTTTGGACTGGTATTTGAGATAGATATAACCTTTCTCTCCTTTTCGGTTTTCATTAAAGAACATATCTCTTTATTGTTGGGTTAGTTTTTCGTCAATCTTTTGGCTTAGATGTCTAATATTAACATGTATTCTATTCCTCCTATATCGGGTTTGGATGCGGAAGGTTGGGTATATATGTGCTCAAACCTAATTGATTTATTCCCACACATGTCATGTATATATAGATAATGTACAAATTAGTTGTGTATTATGTTGGGAAAAGGGATAATTGGGTTAATTTGACCTTACATGGTGGTCGGTGATTATAGATCAATAGTCGATCTCTCTATAATTCATTAGTTTCATATTATTGTCAGGATATGTAATATTTCCCTATTAGGTGTATATTTTTTCCATTTGTTTTCATATTACCTATTGTACTATTTTTTATTCTCTAAAGTAAATAACATGATAGAATGTAAATATTTAGTTTATTTTCTCTTATTTTTATTATTATGAACATATTCATATATATGGTTGGGTGCATGCCTACATGTACATTATGAAGAGGCCTACCATTATAATCATTCATTCTCGTCACTAATCTTTAAAAAATGGCCTATGGTGGAAAGAATTGGGTTTTGGTGGCCTAGCCTTCCACCGTGAGGAGGTCATTACTGCGTCGAGTCTCAAAAAACCATAATGGGAAATAAAAACACATGGGTCATCAAAATAATGAAATATCTAAAAAATTATTTCAATTATGACAAATATACATGCCACCTTATCAACAACTACATGACTTAAATATTTCAAAATACCAACATATATTCCTATTATGTAGACATTGTTTTTGGGAGAGGCATATAGATAGAGAAGGGGAAGGGGAATAAATTATATGGTTAGGAAGAAGTATATGTAACCAACACATCAAAAAGGTGATGCTAATGTCAAATAGAACATCATTTGATTATAAACTACTTGCATCAACCTTGGATAAATTCCTCTACAACATCATTCATGGCCATGGTTGGGGTCAAACATGTAGTATTATTTCCATTATGTATGACTACATTTGATGTTACCTTTACATAGTTCTTCATTTATTTTTGGATTTTTTGGTTAGATTTTGGAGATTATTTACACTGGATCATTGTATAAATCATCTGATCTGATAATTATTTTTCTCAAAACTGATATGAGATGTCCCAACATTATTATCTCATGTTGTAACATGTCATTGGGTTAGAGGTACATCACCATTTATAATTTTTAAATAGTTTTAATTAAAATTAGATTAAGTTAAGTTAATTTTTTGATTGACTTGGTTCAACTTCATAGGTAATTTTTTTGGGATAAAGGTTGGAGTTCACCATAAACAATACATAAGTGGTTGGTTATTATATAGGTGTGATGAGGTGGGCTGGTGATTTTTAGGCAATTATTCCTTGTTGGTTTTAATTGAAATAAATTATAATTTTTATAATAAAATTATATAATTAACTATAAATTGTATATAATTATGTATTTGGTGTTGTGCCTTAAGATAGGTACTAAAGATATGATTTCAGATTTAAAAAATCATAGACAAGAGTTATAGGGTTGTTCTTAAAAAGTGAAAAAAATAGAATTGATGTGAGTAGTCCTTCTGCATTTCCCATGTGTTTATGAATTTGATGTATGTATGTGTTTTACATTCTCACCACTATAGTGATCAAACCCTTTTAAAAAATTAAATTTTTTTATTAAAATAAAATTCTTATAAATGAGATTAATAATGTTTCAATGTCTAAGACAGCCATTGAATAAAAAACTGGTTCTTTATATGTCGATGGTTGAAGACATGATTATAAATGTCTGACTTGTAATACTCAAACCTAGAGAGGTGACACTTAGATGAATAAAGTGAACATAGTGGCCCTCTTTATAGTTGGTTGTGTATGACACCATTGAGAAACATCATTCCTCTTGGAGGACATCTACGGTCAAGCCTAAACAATCACATAATGTCTCAGGTTTAAAATTCATTATGATCAGTTTCGATCACACATCAATGGGGTGTTGTTTGAGTCAACATAAATGTGTGATCGATAGTGTTATGATAAGTGTGTAGCCCGATATTCTTATTGCTCCTCAATGAGGTGTTGACATTGTCTCCTATGGACCAGACTTGTTCTCTTGGTCTGAAGTGGTAAATGTGATCAATGAATCATCTTTATTATATTATGCATACTTTATGATCAATGGTTCATCTTTATTATATTATGTTTCTGTAATCTTACACTATCGTATATTTTTGTGTAGGCACATTGTGATATACATGGATAAAAGCTGGATCACATTACCGGGGAACACACCTCAATATGTTATGGGTTTGAATGAGTTTTTAGATTTTGCAATTTCAAATCGATCCGTTGAAGGGAGAATAAGATGTCCATGTCCTAAATGTAAATTTAGAACATGGTTGAAGAGGGATGAAGTTTATGAACATTTAATACTGAAGCAATTCCCTGATCAATATTTGTGTTGGATTTGGCATGGAGAATCAAACAATACAGAAAGATTGAGGACTGATGTTAATCCACAAAATGAGATCCCAAGTTTGTCTCCAATGGAAAATGAAATGCAAAACCTCATAAATGATGCATTCGTCACTTCAAGACACCACTATGAGCATCAAAACATATCATAACAACCATAAGATGATGCTATAAATTGCAATGTGACAAGTGATGTTTTTTAGACTGTAACACAAGCAGATCAAGATTGTAACATATCATTGGATCCTCCTCTTGATTCTGTGGAGCCAAATGTAAAGGAAAACTTCAGTGAGGAAAATGCGTTTCATGATTTAGTAGACGATGGAAATAACGAGTTGTATAGTGGGTGTTTGAAATATTCAAGGCTTTCATTTCTGCTGAAGTTGTACCATATCAAATGTCTTTGTGGAATTACAAATAAGGAAATGTCTATTTTATTGGAATTGATTCGTGATGCATTTCCTGAAGCAAAAATCCCAGAATCGTTTTATGAGATGAAAAAAGTTGTTAACAAGCTTGGTCTGAATTATACAAAAATACATGTGTGTCCCAATTATTGTATGCTTTACTGGGGAGAGGATTCAAGTAGACAGAATTGTAAGAAATGTTCTTCTTCTAGATGGCAGTCAAAGGGTAATTTTGGAAGTATGACTGAACATAATTTCATGGAGAAGAAGAAAAGGAACACACCTGCAAAAGTGTTGCGTTACTTTCCTTTGAAGCCTCGATTGCAAAGATTATTCATGTCATCAAAAACCGCCGAACACATGAAGTGGCATGCTGTAGATAATAACAATGATGGGTTAATGAGACATCCATGAGATTCCCAATCGTGGAAGACATTTGATTCATTACATCCAGATTTCTCAGCTGATCCTAGGAATGTTCTATTGGGATTGGCTACCGATGGATTCAACCCATTTGGGACTTTGAGTACGAGTTATAGCATTTGGCCAGTTGTTTTGATCCCTTATAATCTGCCTCTGTGGATGTGTATGCAAAAAAAATCTTTTATCATTTCGATGATTATTCCTGGAAAACAAATTCCTGGAAATGATATTGATGTATACCTGCAGCCTTTGATTGAAGAATTGCAGGAGTTATGGAGCAACGGTGTTGAGACATTTGATGTTTCTTCTAAAACAATGTTCAAAATGCATGTTTCTTTAATGTGGACCATTAGTGACTTCCCTGGGCTTGGGAATTTATCTGGTTGGAACACTTATACGGGTTTGGCTTGCCCCGTTTGTAACTTTGATTTCGAGCCCAAACGGCTACCTCACAGTAGAAAATGGTGCTTCTTGTGCCATCGAAGATTTCTTGATGCATCTCATAGATTTCGGCTGAACAAATCAAAATTTAATGGTTCCATTGATCGTAGACCACCTCCAAAGTTGTTAACCGGTTCTGAAATATTGACACAGCTCGAAAATGTTAAAACAGAATTTGGGAAGGTTCATCATTTGAATGATAGCGGAAAACGAGTGCGAAGTGCATCGTCAAGTGAAATCAGAACGCAACAATGGAAGAAAAAAAAGTATATTCTTCAAACTTCTGTATTGGGAATTTAATTCTTTGCGCCACAATATTGATGTGATGCATATTGAGAAGAATGTATGTGATAATTTGATTTTCACATTACTTAATGATCATGGAAAGTCGAAGGATCATCTCAATGCTCGCAAAGACTTACAAGTAATGAACATAAAACGTGATCTGTGGACAGACGAGAATGAAAAGTATGCTCCGGCCATTTTTTCAATGAAAAATAGGGATAAAGATACGTTTCTTCAAATTTTAAAGAATGTGAAGGTATCTGATGGGTATTCGAGTAACATCTCAAGGTGTGTTGAATTGAAGAATCGTAAGTTATATGGATTGAAAAGTCACGATTCACATATTTTGTTACACCAGTTACTACCATTGGCATTGCATACATTATTACCTGAAAAAGTTACTGTTGTTTTACTCCAATTCTGCACATTTTTCAGGCAATTATGTGAGAAAGCTCTACATCCATTTTAGCTTGACAACCTACAGGAGAGGTTTGTATTGACCCTTTGTGCAATAGAGATGATCTTTCCTCCATCGTTTTTTACTGTCATGATGCATTTAACTGTGCATTTGGTTGACGAAGCTAAATTAGGAGGCCTCGTTCATTATTGATGGATGTATCCAATTGAGAGGTATTTTATTTATATGTTTCCAGTTAAGTAAAAAAAATTTGGCATTTAAATAAATGCATAATATTATTATTATTTTCACAGATATCTTGGGCATTTGAAAGCATACGTGATAAATAAAGCTCAACCAGAAGGCTCTATTGTTGAAGGCTATTTGGCCGAGGAGTGTCTCACCTTTTGTTCCAGATATTTGGATGATATTGAGACAAGATTTAATCGAGTTGGACGTGTTGACGACACATCAACTCATTCTCAAATGCATCAGAAATCAAAAATATTTCCTGTTATTGGACGATCAGTTGGGAGGACCTTATACGCGACACTAACAGAATTGGAATTATTACAGGCACATAGATATGTGCTGCTGAATAGTGAAATTTCAGATCCATTTATTGAAGAGTTGAGGATACAAACAAAGAGACGAATGAGAGGCCGAACACGAAATGAAAAAGATATAACGAAAGTTGTGAATAAAGAGCTGGTAGAATGGTTTGCACGACGTGTAAGTTTATAAATATTGCAATAAATACGAATATTAGTTTGACACATACAATTTGCAAATATTATAATTTTTTTTTCAGATCATGAATACTGATACTCGAGCAGACTTGTCAGAAGATTTGAAGTTTCTTGCTAGAGGTCCTATAAAACAAGTTAGAAAGTTCGGCGCTTATAATGTGAATGGTTTTAGATTTCGTACAGTCGATCGAGAAGTGGGTTTGAAAACAGAGAATAGTGGTATATTTACATTTGCTGAAATGGAATACTATGGAAAGCTGCATGATATTATTGAATTAAACTACCACGGACATTTTTCTGTTGTTTTATTCAAATTCAAATGGGTCGATATTATCAGAGGTGTTAAAAGAGATTCCTTGCAATTTACTTCTGTAAACTTCTCTCGCTTGATGGATGTTGGTGATCGTGAACTGCATGATCCATATATCTTATCATCGCAGGAAAAAATGGTATATTATGTGAATGATGTTGTGGATGAAGGGTGGAGTGTAGTTACTCACGTAATACAAAGAGATTTGTATGATATGGGTGATGAAGTGGAAGATTTGACCTCTACAATTGAATTTCATCAACAACAGGAAGTAGAATTATTTGTCCATCATGATATTGAAAATATTAGTCTAGCAAGGATGAATGAAGTGGATGAATCAATGGAGCAGGAAACTGACATGATTGAAGGGGAAAATGATTGTATGTACAATTATTTATTCATTCAGCAACCACTTATTTCATTTCTGTAGTCATTCATTATCATTGTTATATATATTTTATTTGTTAGTACTGGGCATCTATTATCATTTTTAATTTTTTTTTCTGCATAAATTTTTTGAAATATATATTCTGAACTTAATTTTATTTGATTAAATGACAGGAATGCCAAGGAAGAAGCGGTACACCATTCCTTCTACTTCTGCGACAGATGACGATCTGTCTGTCCCCACGACATCTGAGGCAGCAGCTGCTTACATCCCTGCATCATCTCCCCCTGCACCATCTCTGACACCATCAGTGGATGCCTCATTAGAGGATGAGTCATCACCTCCCCCTACAGGAGCCTCAGCAGTGGGGCAGCGACACGCCCCTTCCAGTTCATCACGGACATTCTGTAGGGTCACAGTCATAGGTACAAATTTTAATTAAATAAATTTATTGCATTTTGTTTATAGTAATTGTTTGCTCATTGCAGGTGAAAATAATGCAACCGTGGAAAAACACATAAAATGTTCTGATGTTTGGAACATGCATGGCGAGAAGATAGTGGTACCATTTGATTCTTATGGGGTCCCGACGGATGACGCCGCAGGTTTACTTGGTCAGATTATAGGTCAACTGGCAGCGGAGCCCATTTCCCTGCCTATTTCATATGATGATTGGAGGCATATGCCTCCAAACTGGAAAAATGAAGTTTAAGATTCTCAGATAAAGGTAATTTTATTACTTTATGGTTTAATTGAATGTCATGTTACTAATATATTCAAAATGAATTTCTGTATACAGATGTTTTTCCACTTTACTGTTGCTGATGTGATAGCACGGAAGTGGACATTCAAAAATCTTGGAAAAAAATGGAAAGATTTCAAATGGAGGTTGTGGTGTGATGTCAACGATACTTTGTTGACCTTACAGCAGATGTATGAGAAGCTACCCAGTGGGGTACCGAAAGAATAGTGGAAGGTTTTTGTCGATAGACATCGTGATGAGAAGTGGATGGTATTGAAATATATATTATTATATTATCCTCATTTTACATTTATACATGTACATGAAGAGGAGATAGACATTGAATACAATATTGTTAAATTGAATTTTATTTATTTCAGGATCTCTCAAGACAGAATGCTTCAAACCGGGCAAAGCAGGTCATCCCGCACACTGCGGGTTCAAAAAGCTTTTCAAGAAGCCGAATGTCATTGGTAATCTTTTAATTAGTTTAAATATTTATAAGATAATATTATCTATTTAACATATTTAATTGTTGATTTATCTTTTTTTAATGCAGTCACAGAGTTTAGGGCATGACGCATCCCGAACAGAACTGTGGCTGGATGTTCATAAAAAAACAGATGGAAGTTTTGTTAATGAACCTGCCAGAGAAGTTGGTGTATGAAGTCAATTATTTATTATAATAACTTATTATCAGTTTTTATTGTGTTAATATATATTGATATTTGATTTATAGGTAAAAATTAAAGAAATATGGGATGCCAATCCTGGGAAATCCTACTCAGTCTCCCAGGATGACCCGGTTGGTAAAGTCCTTGGGAAGGAGCATCCTGGTAGAGTGCGCGGGATGGGTTTGGGACCTATACCATCTGAGGTCTTTCGCATGCCATCAGGTATTTCGGCTACATCTACTCCTGCTTATATTCATTTCATACCTAAATATGCTCAGAGGGAGATGTCTTCTCTACGAAACGCAGTTCACCAGCAGGGGGATCAGATATCTAGTTTGCAGAAAGAGCTGCTTGAAATAGGTCAGTATGTGAGCAGATATGCCCCCGGTGGTAGTGCATCGGGTAGTGGTGAGCAGGTAAATCACAAAAAAATCAAAATCATTTAGTTTGCAAACGTTTATTGGTTTTAAGTTTTATTATAAATATGCAACAATATTTAATTTTCAATATAATGTTCTTACAGGTGACAGAAGGTGGTGGAGATGAAGGTGGAGAGGGTGACGATGCAGCATCAGATGATGAGTAGTAGTATTGTTGATGTGTTGAACAATTATGATAACGGTTGGTTTGTATATGTAACATTTATGGCACATAGTTTCCACCAAACATTTCCATATATGTAACCCATATTAATACCATTTCTACTATATAGCAGCATTCGGGTAGCCCCATTGTGTAAGCTCAATTCATAAATGGATTGGGTGTTCTGACACGCTGGTCGGGTTGGTTTCATCTTTTATGACAAATGTTATGGAGTTTGTGAGTGTGAATCAGATAAGTGTCACATGTGCGATTAAGGTGAATCTAACCTAGTTCTCTTATGAGCAGTTGGTTTATCTCTTCTTTTCATGACTAGGACGCTTCTAATTTGGGTAACATCGTGTCAGATATAGTAAAAATGTCCTTCTAGGTAGTAGAAGTGATGGAAGTGTCTTAGAGGTGATGGAAGTGTCTCCAATCTTCTGATAATATTTATACTCTCTTAGTGTACTCTTGCTTAGCAACGAGCATGTCCCTTATCTTTACGTCATCCTCGATGCACTAAGAGAGCATCGGTTATATACCGAGCTAAAGATATCAAGTGTTATTATTTTTTAATAAATAGGTTTTATCAATGTTTCATGCGGGGTGTATGGTTTTTATTGAGGCATGGTTAGTTCTTGTGTGATACCTGAGTTCCTGTGTAGGAATGCCTTGGACAGACTTTTGGACACCAACCATTTCCTTTGACTTGATCACTAGATGAATTTCATTCTAGGATCAGTCAATGATCTTATGTGGATGTTTTGGTCTTTTACCAATATCTCACTTGTAAACTTGGATTATGGACTACCTAGGGATAGTTACTTGGACTCTAACTTGATGATCTTATTTTATCCCAAACTTATCATCGGACTCAAAGGTGATGTTTAAAGGGTAATGATTATAGTGGGATGGATCTAGGTTCCACCGTTGTTCATGCTGGGGAACAATGTATTAAATGGTTAGGTGATGGAATGACTAAGAAATTTCATTGAAAGTCAGGTATGGGCTTATGTGAATGTGCTTGTTGTAAACACGGGATTTCATAGAGGAAGGAATGGTGGTTCAGGTTGTGATATGTGAGTCATCTAAGCTGAGTATCTTTGGAATGGTTAGCTGAAAGTGGATTGAATTATTATACTTCTTCTTAGATGTATATAGGTGAAAGTATCCATTTAAACCTAGGTGATCTCTATATTCTGGTTTGATTTATTTTTCAGGGCAGTGTTGTAGAAGAACCAAAATTATTATTTTTTTCCAGTTCAGTATTTAGCGGTGGTTTTAACCGCGGATAAATATATCATGTTTATATTTAGCGGCGGTTTTTACCGCCGTAAAATAGGCGCATCAAACGGCATAATTTTGCGGCGGTTAAAACCGCCGCGAATAAAAAAGTGTGGCAGACCCATAAAACCGCCGCTAAATGGAGAGAAACCGCCGGGAAATGAGGAATCTACGACACATTTTTTAAACCGCCGCAAAATAGACAAAACTGCCGCTAAAATATTGTCGACGCCAAGTTTAGCGACGGTTTTTGTAAACCATCGCCAACGCATTTAGCGGCGGTTTAAACCGCCGCTAAGGGCTGCTTTTGTTGTAGTGAATTTATTACTTCTAGGTACATCTGTTTTTAGAACCACGTCCACTTATAGTATCCAGATAGGGATGTATTTTCTATGAAGACCCACATAATCTCCACTTTACCAAAATTCCAGGATGTTCTTCTATGATTATCTTCAAAGTATAACATAGGGTTATTTCCTATAAACTATGTTTCCAAAATCTAGATTCCAAGGTTGCTACTAAACTTCCACTGATACCAACTGTAAAACTCCGACCCTGGAAGCCTATAGCCAGTGTATTACTTACTAAATTGGCATGAATACAAGGAACCAAATCTGAAAGAAATAATTACTTTAGTAGTATTGAAGAAACTAGATGCATACATGTAACTCATATTATATTGGAAAAGATAAAGAAATACAATGCATAACAAAAACTAATAAACGACATCCATGAGAACTCAATAAATGGCCTCCTCTTCATAACCAATTGAAGGTAAAAAAATCAAATATGTGAGCTCAAATGCTCAGTAAGGGATAATGATAGAAAAATATTGAATAAAAAATAATTGAATCACAATAAAATTTGTATAGTCAATATGGCATGGTGAATAAATGAAAAACACACACAATTAACAAACTGAGAATGAAACTGCATCCATAGATTTTGTCATAGTGAAAAAATCACAGATAGTAATAAATAAAAATGAATAAAGAGAATCATTATTAGTTGGAAATCATGTATCTACCACATGATACCACTATATCATTGAAACGGTTTAATTATGTGGGTAGATACCCGTCTGATTCTATTTTGGAAACAAACTCAAAGGGTTTGAAGCCAATTGATTTGTCTCATGGGACATGTTGATTCATCAAGGGGCTAGAGAAGGCCCACCAATAACTGAAATTGCAAATAATTATTTACACATACATTTAATAAAATTACAATATGCCTTCTCAATATTAGTATAGAGTAAAGGATGTGGATTGATCAATATTTCCATAGTTAAAACAATATTTCAAATAAACACCATATGTAAAAGGCTATATGACTTAAGACAATAATCATATCCATGAAAACATAATATGAATATATAATATATTTAAAATTTAAAATGAAAAAAATATCTCAAAGGGGAACTAGGTACACCACATAATAATGATTAGGTGCACAATACCAAGTAAATCACAATGAAATGGAAACCAAAGCAAAATCCCTTACAATATTGTAATCAATCGAGTTAATAATCATCAAGTGAATCAATAAATAACATGAATATAAATAGAATAATGATATTATATATCAAATGGAAGTAAAAATAAACCACATACAAGAAATAAGTGGTGAACAATGGAAATCTCATAGAAATAAATGTGAGATGAGAAACCCCTTACCTTATGCCTGAATGTGTTCATCATTTGATCTTAATGACCTGAATAATCAAATTTAGATTCATTAATTTATAATTAAAGAACCACAAATACATGTAATTTATTTAATATAACATTATTAGGTTAATTAATGGACTTTTATGGGTTTAAGAGGTTCAGTTTTACTATTTTGGAAGCATTTTATTCCTTGGTTTTCATGATCGGTTTACTTGTATTCATGAATTGAAGTTCATTTGAAATGTGGTTAAACATCCAAAAGTGTTAATATATATTATTACTGAAATTAAATAGATTTAAATGATCTTATAATGAATTATTTTATATACCATGAGGTAGTATCATTAGATAAAAGTTAATAATAAATTCATGGATTAACTTGGTGGTTTTGTGTGCAATGAACTTTTTTTGTATTATTATTTTATATTATGAGTGTGTAAAGATTACAAAAAATTGAATAAGGTAAAATAAATATATTATGATCTTGTTCTTCCATTATAAATTTTTCATGACCAGCCTTGAATATAGTAATAGAAATTGAAAATATGTCGTCCTTGAATATGATAAAATAACACATCTGAGACGGTGTTTTCATTTTTAGTGTAAGAGGAGGGGGGAAAGAGAGATGATGATGAAATATTACATTAGCATAATAAAATTTAATTACATGTAAGTTACTAGAATTATCATATCATTTGGATGTGGGGAGGTTAAGATAGATTAAAAAAATAATGGAACTTGAAAAAGAAGTTGAAAGAAAAAGGAAGAGAGGTTCACCTCTTGAGTACTCCTCCTTGAGAATCTCCTTAAGGACTTTGTTTTTGGCCTTTTGGTGAGACCAAGGGGTCTTGGACATGAGGGATGGATTGGGAAGTGCATTTTCTAGAACTTAGGTAAGTATCAAATCTTGATTGGTGTGGGAGGAAGAGGGGGTGATGGGTGGTTTATATAGTGGAGGGTAGGAGGGTTTTTTTAATATTTTAATCATTAATTTATTAATTTTCTCTAAGAGAATAAATAGTGATTATTATATGAAAAAAAATATTAATAAATGTATGTGAGTTCTAATAAAGTGTGCATACCTCAGAAGGACACCATCCATGACTCAATAAACCATGTATTTAGCATTTATCATAATTTATTGTATTTTACTATTCACCAAAAATTCAAGTATTTCAGAAAAATACCAAAAATTCACCCTAACCATTTCTCGACATGTAGAATCCAAAAATTAACTCCATTTTTCAAAAATAATTTTATTAATATGATAAATTAAATTTTTAATTAAAATCAACATTTAATCGAACAATACCAACAATTATAATATTCATCTTCATTTTTAAGGTGCCTAAATTTTATTTATACTTTCATGGGTATGGATACTATTTATAATAGTCATATTAATATTCATAAGGGGAAGTTACTATTCATAAGGGTAAGTTACTATTCATAAGGGTAGGTTACTATTCACTAAAAATTATTTTGATTCTCTCAGACTCCAAATATCACCGTGATCGCAACTGTGTATGCCTGTTTTTCAAAATTCAAAACACAGAAGTGGAAAATTTAAGTTTAATGGCTAGGTTATGACTTTATCCTACAAATAACCAAGTTTTGTTTCACAGAGACTCAATGCTTCATGCAATATAGGCTATCTAGTGAATTGAAAATATTAAAGAGAAACACACCATAAAATGTTTTGGGTGTTATAATATTCAAATATATTCTAATAGAAATGAAAATCATGAAATCGTTTGAGTATTATGCTGGTGACCTTGATAAAGGAGAAATTGTATTCCAAATTTAGAAATTTTGAATTATGGCTACGAAAAGTATCATTATTAGGTCATGCAATTAAAATATATGATATATTTATAGATCCTTCAAAGAAATAGGTAATTAAAGAATGGTTCATATCAAACACTATGATAAAGATCTATAATTTTCTAGGATTGGTTGGATATTATCAATGATTTTTAATAAAGTTTTCATGAATATTAATCCACCAACTAAGTTAAATCGATAGGTATTTAAGTTCCTTTGTATAGAAGAATGTGAAGAAACATTCAAGGAGCTTAAAAGAGGGTTGGTCACTATACTTTTAATCACATTACCTTATATTGGAAAAGGATTTTTGATATACAATGATGCATAAAAAGATGTATTGGGATGTTTTCAAATGAAAAATGAAATGGTGGAAACTTGTACCGCATGTAAATTTAAATTCCATGATAAAAATTTCCCTACAAGTTATTTATAGCTCACTACGGTGATATTTTCATTAAAGATATGCAGGAATTATATCTATGGTTAAAAGTATGAAATATATTAGATCACAAGAGATTAAGGTATATATTCACCGATAAGGAGTTGAAAATGCACTAAAGTATATTGTTAGAATTGATAAAATACTATGATTTCTCACTAAATTACTACCTTGGGAAAGAAAACAATGTGGTTAATCCTTTGAGTAGGAATGATCATGCTACCGTATCCATGATGGGGATTGAAAGAGACCTAATAGTCATGGATTTTCAAATAATGGATCTTGAAATCATAATTCTAGGGGATAAATCTTATCTTTCCAAAATGACTTCTCTATTATCTTTCCATATGAATATCAAAGAGGCTCAGAAGGAGAACATTGATATACATAAGAAGGTTAGTAATATAATAATGTTCAACTTTGATGATTATGGAATTATAATATTTGATAAATCAATATGTGTTCAATCATTATAATAACTAAAGAGGTAGTTATTTAATGGCTTACCTGGAACATAATTCTCTACCTATCATATAAGCATGAATATGTATAGATATCTTAATGATAATTTATGGTGGAAAACATAAAGTGGTAGATTATAGATTATATATCTCGACGATTGGTATGTCATAAATTCATGTCTAAATGATAAAAGTATAAGGGGATGATGTAGAAAATACCCATACCTATATAGAAATTGGATAACATCACCATCTATTTCATTATTGATCTTGATAAGGATTCTAAAGGATTTACTAAAATTTTGGTAATAGTTGATCTCATTAGGAAGTCAGCACATTTCATTACTATTCAAGAATATTTCTCATACAATCAGATTTCATGGATATATATTAAGGAAGTGGTAAGGCTACATGGATTACCAATTTTCAATGTATCTGATTGAGATCTGAGGTTTATCTGAAATTTGTGAATAGTATTTAGCAGAAGTTTGATATAGAGATGAGATTCATCACTTCTTAACATCCTTATAATGGTGTTTTATCTAAAAGGACAATTTGAATTCAAGAGCATATGTTAATATCCTTCTTAATATATTTCAACATTGGTTTGGATCAATACCTTCCCAAGAAAAAGTTCGCATATAACAACATTCTCATTATACTATTAAAATGGCTCTATGTGAGGCTCTATATAAGAAAATATGAAAACCTTCAGAATGTTGTGGTGAAGTTGGAGATCATAATCTTCTAGTACTAGATCTTTCTCAAGAAATGTTATAGAATATTCAAACCATTAAGAAGAACACTAAAACTGCACAAATTTTTTAAAAGAGAAACACTAGAAATCATCAATGATATTTGGAGTTTGTAGTTGGATACAAGGTATTACTTTAAATATCACCATTTAAAAGGGTTATGAGGTTTAAAAAGAAGGTAAATTTGATCCCTAGATACACTAGCCCTTTCTAAAACCTCACCTATGTGGGAATTGTTTCGTATCATCTTAAACTTCCATTAAACCTCTCTTAAGTGCAAGATGTGTTCCATGTATCACTTTTGAGAAAGTATATAAATGAATCTTCACATATTCAAAACTTAGATTTTGTACCACCGGAATATGATATCTTTTACAAGGAACAACTACTATAAATCTTGTATCATAGAGACAAAGTACTATGAATAAATACCACTCACCCAATTATAGTTATTTGGATAAATCATAAGTTTGAGGAATCAATGAGGGAAATCAGAGATATAATGTGGTATAATTTCCCTCATTTTTTTCATTAGAGTAACAATATTTTGTGGTTGAAATTATTTTAATAATAGTAGAACATTTCAGAGAAGAGAAGAGGAGTAGAATGTTACACCCCATGAATTTACTATTAAATAAATACTTTGTTTAATATATTGTTTCACATGAAACACCAAAATAATTCAAACCATGATGCATTTTATTGAACTAAAATATTACAATTAAAGATAAAAACCATTATATAGTTGGGGTTTAGATAAGTGGTAATCACAATGTAATATTATATCAAGGATTGGGGTTTTAAACCCATTAGGCATGGGTACTGTAATAGCACTATTGTATGACTATAGCAGTGGTGGAACTGTAGCGCTGGTGATAATGTAGCAGTGGTGGGTATTGTAGAAAAAACTATAGCAATGGTACTATAGTAGGTATTGTAGCATCCTGGGTACTATAGTTGTATGAATAACCAAATGGTCCTTTGGGCCAAAAGATGGGCCTTTGGGACATGTAATGGGATTTAATTCCCTCTGGTCCTATAAGCACTATAATGGGTATCCACTACCCAAAAAATATGGTTCTCTATTTTAATAAAATAGAGTATTTTTCTACAACTTTAAAAAAAAATAAGATAAAAAATATTTTGAGAATATAATATGATACAAAATTAATAAAACTATGTGGAAATAAAACCACAACTATATAAAAAACATCAAACATAAAATATTTATCCTCATAGTTTTCTATGAATATCATAACCCCAATTATTACTATTCAAATAAAGATGAATGTTATAAATATAGTACACATTTTTATAGATAAGTAAATGAATAGGATAAATGAATTTATTAATGTATATAAGTCTGTATATAGGAATGAAATATAATTTTTATATGTATGGTCCTTGGAAATATGATAATTTGATATATAGTAAATGGAAATATGGTCATTGGATTTCTGGTCATTGAGTATGCAGGTATAAAATGGGAATATTGAATTTTTATATTTTCCCAAACAATATAATTTAGAAAATAATAAATAAATAATATAATATAATATTCAATTCAAATATTTTATTATATATTTTTATGTGTTACTTATTATTCTTCATATTATTATTATTAGAGAATGACTTGATGTATTTATAAAATTAAAAGATATATTTTAATATCAATTATTGACAAAATTTCATGGTAATAAAATAAATAATTAATTCTAATAGAATATAGTTAAAATCATTTAAATTTAAAAAGGTATTTTTTTATAGAAGTGTTTTTTATGTGTTGTGAATTTTTATTTTAATAAATTAAATTGATAATTTCAATATGATTAATCTATGGTATTGTGTAAATATATAAACAAATATATTAACAATAATTTAATTAGTAATTGATATAAAATATGATTAAGAACACTTAATGTTTAAAAATTCATTTTTCTATAAAAATAGTTTATATATATTATGTTTTCATTTAAAAGTTAAATTTATCATATTTAGAAATTGGATTGTATTAAATGGATTCAAAAAAATTAGTCATCACATCAAAATTTAATAAGCAGGTAAATATCATTTTTTGACACAAAAAAAAAAAGAAGTTATCATAGTAAAAATGAATTAATATAACAAATATAAAATGAGTTAAAAGGTTTTCATTAAGTTTTAAAGACATAAAAATATATAAAATTATTTTTTTATTGTGTGTATGACGGTATTCTTGATACATATATATTATTTTATACTTTTTATCAACTTTTTATGATAAAATTATAACATTTCATCTTAGAGAATGAATATTTGTTAAAATGACACTCAAAACTCACCTATAAAAGGACCCCTTCTCTACCCCTTATAAAAATATCTTTTTAATCAAAAATAACTTTAATATATGATCATTTTTACTCTTTTAAATCATTATTAAGCATTTGGTATCCTTTAATTTCAAGGTGAAATCCCAAATCCTTCATTCTGAAGGAATCCCTATCGAGAATGAGAGAATTCATTAAAGTACCTAGTTCTTCACCATCCTTTTCAATTAACTTCTCATATATAATCTTTTTAAACGTAATTATCCACTATAATGATATTATATTAACATTATTATGCTTATTAGGAAATTAAATTACTATTATGTAATGTTATACTCTTACTCATTCACTGGTATAACATGCTTTTATTTAGGCTAGTTCAACCACCTACATGATGATGCTATATTATCTTCACATTTTACAAAATTAAAGAGTATAATGAAATTAAAAATGGTAATATATGATGTTAAATTTTAATTTATGTTATGAATGTGGTTTTATAATGGTGACATAAATATGAATCAATATAAAGTAACTTTTTTATTATTATAAAATTATTTGAAACAAACTTGTAATGGATTCCATTCTCGTAATCTATACTCATACCTTAAATAAAGTGAAATTTTTAATAAATAAATAATTGGAAAAAAATATTACACTACCTTTAATAATCTATTAATGAGAACTTGGTTTCAAAGAATAAGTAATTTCATTGTCATTAGGAAACTTATATGGAATAATCAATATTACAAACATCCAATGATGAAAATTAACAATAACTAACTGATGTATGTGTAATGAATGAAGACAAATGAAGAGTATAAAAATTAGTATATATAAATAAGGTTATTAAATAATTTATTAATGTGGTTATGTTTATGATATAGGATGTTAAATCATTTTTTTGGAAGTTGAGAGTAAAGTTATGGGTTTTATTTTCCAATCTCATTTTCAATCGATATTGCTTAATAATACACTTAAATTTGAGGAAATTATATGTTATTTATATCTAAAACCACATCTATTTTATTATCCTATAGTTATTATTATGTTTTACATGTATTCTTACCATTTCACCTACCTTTGATTCATATTTCATACCAAATAATGCTCATAAATGGGACCAACCTTATCTCTTCTTTTTGGTTGGGAATCCTTATCCTATATTTTAATATTATTTATTTTATTTTATGGAAGTCCTTGACTTTAAATCTATGATTTCATAAGTTTATTTTATATTAGATTTATCTTTATTTAAAAAAATTAAAGGTATATTTTTAAATGTTTTCTGCATGGTACATTTTACATTGTCTTGACATTATTTAAAAAAAGTGCAAAGAATCGTATTATTTAACATACTCTACATGAACACATTTTCTCTCCATTTTACTTAATTTACTTTATAAATAATTATTTATAAGTTTTCATAATTCTATAAAGTAAATTGTATTTCTATTTTTTATAAATTATTTCCTTTTAAAATAAACAGTGTAAAAATGTAAAGGGAATTTATTGAATTTTTTTAAATGGATTTTAAATTTTTTTTACGGGATAGGGTTTTAGGTATTTTAAAAAACAGTTCTAAAGAAGAGTGAACCTTGTTCATAATTCCCTTTTTTTCTAAGAAGTTTTAATGGGTTTGACGCTTCTCTCTCTACCACTAAAGAAGCATGAACCCCATTCAAGATTCTTTGATGCAGTGGAGGATGTGCGAACCCCATTCATTATTCAATCAAAAGTTTTAAAAAGGTGGCGTGAATGAGGTTGACACCTCCTTCCAAGAAATTTCTATAAATATAGGGCATTGCCCCTCCATTTTCAAATATTCTACTCTGTATTTTACTGTGAATCCCTGTTGGATTTCTTTCTCAACATATATTTCCTGCTTTTAAGAAGGTATAATTTCTATTTAAAATTTTAATTGTGTAATTGTTCTTTTTTTTTGGGCAAAAATCCCTCAAGGTGTCATTGAAGCATTTTTTAGGTGATTGTGTTTGTTGACAAAGTGGACATCTGTGTTGTGATTGTTGACAAAGCAAACCATGACATAAATATTTGTTGAAAAAGGGGATTTCATGGTGGCATGTCGAGTTCAAGGGTTATAGTTAATGATCCATGTTTGATTCAAGAACGTCAACAAAGGAATGGATGGTCTGGAGGCAGTACAAAAAGAGCAGATACGAGGTGACGCCGTTTTCCAGTGTTTGCCAAATTTTTGGGCCTGAAAATCAACAAATGGAGAAAAGTGGTTTTGGAAAAGGGACTTGCACGTCGTTGTCTTGAAGGAGAAGAAACTTGTGTGCCATATGTTTTTCAAGATCATAAAATCAAAATATGGCAAAGGGAAAAGGGGCGCTAAAGTTTTAGGGTTGGTTGTGCAAGTGACTTGTGTGGCAGAGACTTGTGCGCCGAAACTTGCGTGCCAAGAGGAGACATGTGCACCATCCACAGGGTGTTCAAATTCCTATAAATAGAGGTCGAACCCTCCTAATTCTCTATGAGTTCAACACTTAGAGAAAATCAGAGCTCCCGTCATGCAGTTGTGGTGGTCGCGCAAGTGGTGGTGTGGTCGTGCAAGTAGAAGTTGCGCGCCAGTTGTTTGTTGCATGGCCAGAGTGGTTTGGGTGAGAAAGGAATGGAAACTCCCAAGTTTTGAGTTGAATAAGGTGGTGTCATGAAAGAGTTTTGGTGACACTTTCACGCTATGTTTTGAAGAATTGTGATAGTATGTGGTTGCATGCCAATATTAGTTTGGGCGTAAAAGGGTGTGAGTCGCGCAAGTTTGGAGTTGCAGAAGCTTGTGTCACGCAAGTGGTTGAGGTGGACTTGTGCACCAATTATAACTTGTGCGTTGAGAATTGCACACCATCTTGGAGAATGGATCCAGGTATGGTTGAATCACGGTAGTGATTCAGGGCTGTGTGGAAGCTAGAAGATTACCTGATACCTTCGGTGCAAAGTGAGATTCATCTACGGGTGAAAGTTGGACTTCAACAGAGCATCTAAAAACAAAAGAGGATGTAATCATTAGTGATAATGAAGAGACATACAGGTCTATAAACTGTGAGAGGATCCTTTCCAGAGCAGTGAGCAGAGGAAGAGGAAGAAGGTGATCCTCTCCACCGGAAGTGAGCCAGAGAGAGAGAAATCGGAAGTGACCCTTGGGAAAGCAGTGAGCTGACCCTAAACATTGTAAAGGCAGTGATCCTGGGAATAGAAGTGATCTATCCCGAACCTTGTAAATAGTAGTGTGATTTTAGTGGATTTGGTACATCGGCACATCGTCGGTGTATGCTCCTTGGACATAGCCCAGTGAGGGTGAACCAAGTAAAAATTGTTGTGTCATGTGCATGCTTTAGTTTTTGTTTATAATTTGCTGTAGGAAAGAGATAGAAGAGATTCTTGCTTAACAACGAGACAAGATCAATAGGGGTAGTTGTTTTAATCTGTCATACCCTGATTCACCCCCCCTCTCAGGGTATCTAACCTAGTGGACCTAACAATTGGTATCAGATGGAAAGGTTAATATCAGTGTTTCTCTCTCAAATGGACGTCACTAATCATAAAGGGATTCCGATCTTCGACGGGAACAATATCCAGCTATGGAAGAATCCTATGCAACACTTCTTCCAATTGTTAGGAATGGATGTGTTCACAGCAGAAATTCATGGCATAACAGCTGATATTAATAGTGGTGCATTATCAAAAGCTGAGCGTAGAGAGTTGGATGCTGATGCCAAAGCTATCAATGCCTTAGGAGGATCCCTATCCAATACTATATATACAAAGTTGATGTGTTTCAAAAAATCACATGCCATGTGGGAAAAGTTATTGAATATATATGAAGGGGATACAAAGGTTAGAGAGGCAAAGCTGCAAGTGTTGTGAAACAAGTATGAAGATTTGAGAATGAACCTGAATGAGTATGTTGATGCATTCCTCGACAGGGTAAATGTTGTAGTGGAAGACATGAAAGGCCTTAGAGAAGTTATTGAAGACATAAAAATTGTGAAGTGCATCTTGAGGAAACTTCCACCTCGGTTCAATCTAAAAGTTTCGGTTTTGGTAGATAAAGACCCAAAAGAACTTACATTGGATAACATACACAGCACCCTTATTGCATATGAAATGAGAAATTATGATAACGATGCTGTGAAAAAGGGGAAATCCGAAGAGGCGACATTCAAGGCCATGAAAAAGCTCACTATTGAAGTCTCTCAGGAAGAAGAAGAGACAGATGAGGTGATGTCATTCCTCTCCTCAAACCTTCAAAGAGGAAAAGGAAAGTTTAAAGGGAAGCTTCCACTTGCTTGTTTTCGATGTGGAAAGGTTGGAAATCTTGCATCAAGGTGCCCTAAAAAGTTTCAAGAAGATGATGATGTTGATGAAATCTAAATTACTAAGAAGAAGTCTCCAGCCTATGGGAAAGGAAAGAAATAGTTCAAGAGAAATTTATTTAAGAAGAAGAACCTTCTTTCAAAAGAATATGAAAGTTTAGATGAGTCTGAGGTTGTGGAGGTTGAAGAGATAGAGAACTATAGAGATCATGGAGAAAATTCTATGGTGGCAGTTGTCGGTAGTTCTCAGAATAAGAATGAAATTGAAGCTGATGAAGAAGAAGAAGAGGTAGAGGGAAGAGTCAATATACAAGCTGAGTTAGAGGCTGCTCTTGAGGAGATAGATGTTTGGAGAGCCAAAACAAAGAAATCCAATAAAGTTGTTCATGACGCCAATCTCTATATGCAGTAGTAGGAAGAAGAGACGTTTGAGTTGATGGAGGAAATTGAGAAACTCAAGTCATCAACACGAGAGGACTCAAAATCAGTTGGTGAGTATAAAATAAAAATTTAAGAACAGAAAAGGGATATCAATAGCTTTAATAACACAAGGAGAGATCAAATCAAGCGTCTTGAAGAACTTGAAGGAGAAGTTGTCGGGTTGTGGAAAAAGGTTAAAGATCAAGAAAAACTCTTGACTCTTGATGGGTCATCAGGAAATCGGATCACTCAGAAAACTGAGAAGCTGAAAGTGGAGAATATTGGTTCAGTAGAAAAGAAGCATCAACTATGTTTAGATGCTAAGACCGATGGGGGGCTTGACCGAAAACAAAAAACTGTGAAAATTGAGGTCAGACCACAAGAACCCACTCCAAGATTGAAGGTTGATTTGGGCACAAGGCAGAATCAGAATTTTCAGAAATCTCAATGGGAAACTTGTAGTGCATAAGTAACTCAAAGGAATGAACCTCATATTAGGTGTTATTGTTGTGGAAATATGGGACATTCACAGTATGTGTGTTCCATATCCAAGAGATATCGAAGGGCACAAGAACAAAGGTGGTATCTAAACAGAGAACGGTTCTCCAAAACATATTTCTAAGGACACTGTTTTTTGTGCAGAAGATTTGGGAACATGACTAGGTATTGTACTTCGACCATATAGAGGGATGTGCCAAAGGAGAATCAAAATGATTTCAAGCAGTAGATCAATTAACCAACAGGTGAGTTTAAAATGAAAAATAGATTTGCATCTTTGCAAGATGAAGCTGGTCCATCATACTCTGAGAAAGATCAGAAGTCTCAATCCATGCCAAGCATGAAGGAAAAAATATGGACCAAGAAGAAGAAAGATGAGAAGGATGTGGTGGCAAAAGTTTCCCTTAAAGCATCAGATCGCTCTGGTGTGTGGATCCTTGATAGTGGTTGCACGTCTCACATGACAGGTAATAAGGATCTCATTATAGGAATAAAATATGAAATATAAAGAGTTTTCAAGATTGGAAATGATGAAGGCCTGAAGATTATTGGCTTAGGAAAGGCCAAGTTTGGGAGAAAAGAGATGAGATGTGCTGATGTCTTAGTAGTAGAAGGCCTTAGTCACAATTTTCTCAGCGTCAGTCAACTATGTGACTCAGGATATTCTATAAGGTTTACCAAGAAGGTGTGTATCATCAAATGAAGATATGGGGTAGTGGTTCTACAGGGAAAAAGGACAAATGGAAATCTCTACTTGGTAAGTGGATAAGAAGATATGTGATTTTTGTCCTGAGAGGAAGAAAAAAAGTTGTGGCATAAACGACTAGTTCATCTATGCCAACCATCCTTGGAAGATCTGGTAAAGTGTGATGCAGCAAGAGACCTCCCTAAGTTATCACATGATCGTACTCACACGTTTGATGCACGCTAACAAGGGAATCTCATCAGAAAGATGTATAAATCAAAGGAAAAGAAGTTAACAAGAGTGCTTGAATTGGTGCATGATGGTGTTTGTGGTCCTATCACACCAAGAACAATTGATGGAAAGAGGTACTATGTTCTTTTAATTGATGAATATAGCAGAATGGCATGGGTATTTTTTATTCCCCTTAAGTCAGATGTGTTCAACTGCTTAAAACAGTACCGAAGGGAGTGTGAAAGGATGCTTGTACGGAAAATTCTGAAGTTTCGTAATGATAACGGTACGGAATTCAAAAACATCCAGGTGGAAGACTATCTCTAGAAACACGGGATAAGGCATCATGTTTCCTTAGTGAGAACTCCAAAACAGAATAGAGTGGTTGAAAATAGAAATCTAATCATCAAAAACATGGCTAGAACAATTCTTATAGAAAAATACCTTCTAGAGAAATTTTGGAAAGAAGCAGTATTGACATTAGTCTACATTTCTAACAGGGCTATGTTGTGTCTGAAGGAAGGAAAACTCTGTATGAAATGTGGTACAGAAAGAATCAAATAGTGAAATACTTCCAAATATTTGGAATTAAGTTCTTCATTCTCAACAAAGAAAATCATAGGAAGTTTGAATCACGTGGAGATGAGGGAATATTTCTGGGCTACTTAGTAAAAATCAAAGCATACAAATGATTTAACAAGAGGCAGGGAAAAGTAGTTGAGAGAAATGGCATCACTATTGTGGAAAATGAAGAAAATATTCAATAGCACAGTGATTAGTTTCTTGATGAAAGTGATTAAGAGGAAAGAAACACAGGAGAAGCAGAAGTGGCAGATGCTGACTCATAAGAAGACACTGATGATGAACAAGAAAGTGTCAAGTCTGTGTCTGCAAGGAAGCCAAAGAGTCGACCTGAAATTGATAGTCATAATATCATTGGTGATCAAACAGCTCCAGTTTAGACAAGAATAATGAAGTCACTGCAGCAGACATCTTTCTTATCTCAGGTAGAGCCTAAATGATTTTCTGATGCAGTTGAATATGAAAACTGGGTTCAGGCTATGAATGAAGACCTTGATCAGATTGAGAAGAACCAGACATGGGAGATTGTTTCAAGGCCCGCAAATGAGAATTTCATTGGGACTAAATGGGTCTATCGCAACAATATGAGTGAATATGGCACAGTGGTTCGAAAAAAAGCACGACTAGTGTGCAAAGGATACTCCCAGATAGAGGGAATATATGTTGATGAGACATTTTCACTGGTTTGATGGCTGAATACAATCAGATTATTCCTATCCATTACAGTGCAACGGAAGTTCAAAGTGTTCCAGATGGATGTCAAATCTACATTCTTTAATGGGGTTATGGAGGAGGAATTTTATATTAAGTATCCAAATTTTTTTCTCATTCATGAGGATGAGAACAAAGTTTTCAGACTGAAGAAGGCGTTGTACGGGCTGAAATAAGAACCAATAGCATGGTACTCAAGGCTTGATCAGTACTTGAAGAATCTTGATTTCTAGCATGGGGGAGTTGATTACAATCTCTATTTCAGCAACGATAAAGTGTGATGATGTTGGTTTATGTCGATGACATAATATTTGGTGGATCAAATGAAGCTCAGTGCAGACAGTTTTCCGAATTCATGAAAAATGAGTTTGAAATGTCAATGATTGGAGAGCAAACGTTTTTCCTTGGTATATAGGTGACACAAAGAAGGAATGGAACATTCATTTCTCAATCCAAATATTCCAAGGAGGTTCTAATAAAGTTTGTAATGGATAATTCCAAAGAGATGAAGACTCTGATTACTACCCGGATGAAATTATCAAAAGATGAGGATGTAAAGGCCGTTAATATCACAGAATACAGGAAACTTATTGTAAGTTTGATGTAATTGACCGCAACAAGGCCTCACATAGTTTTTTCCACATTCCAAGTAGTGACATATCATATTAATCCCAAGGATATCCACATTATTGCATTAAAAATAATACTTTGGTATATCAAGGGCATGGTGGACTTCATCTTGACATATAATGACAAATCTCAGACAGATTTATCGGGATATACTGATCCAGACTAGGCTGGTTCAGTGGATGATAGAAAATCAACATCGGGCGGTGTATTCTATCTCTGTGTATTGTGTATTTCTTAGCTAAGCAAGAATAAATATTGCATTTCATTGAGCACCACGGAGGCTGAGTATATTGCGGCCACTCAAGCATGCACACAGTTATTGTAGATGAAGCAGCATCTTGAAGATATGGGAGTTGAAGTGAAGTCTTTGATCGGAATCCAATGTGATAACTCAAGTTCTATAAATCTCAGCAAAAATCTCATCCATCACTCAAGGACAAAGCACATTGAGATAAAGTATCACTTTATCAAGGAGAAAGTTGAGCAGGGAATCGTGAAGTTGGAGTATGTGCCTACAGAGCTACAGGTTGCAGATATTATGAAAAATTCCTTACCCAAGGAATCATTTGAAAGGCATCAACTAGCTCTAGGAGTTCATTCGACTCCCCACACTTGAAAGAGTGTGGATTTAGAACCCCCCCTCTCCCCGAGGTATGATGTGTTTTCCCTAATGTGCTGATATGATTTCTCTACTCTATTATAGACTATGAAGGAGTAAGCTTTGGGTTCATTGAAAAAGGGGCAGAAAATAGTGATTGTTCAAGGGGGAGACAGTTTGGAAGTTTGATAAATCATGATTGATATGGGGAGAAGTTGGCAGGTGGAGTAGAGAGATAGGGGAGAGCAATGAGACAGGGGGAGAATATTAAATCTGACGATTTGAGAAGTGATCGATCGAAGAATAGATATCACAACAGCTGAGGATCATGATAAAAGTGGAAGATTTGTGTTGGAATTCAGTACAAATATTTCCAAAAATTGGTATTTGTTTGGTGTCAATAGTGGGTGTCAGAGTTGAAATGATTCATTGATGAAATTTTCATTTACTCTTGTTTCTCACGCTGAGCATTTATCATGTGGGCTTAGAGTATGTGTCGAGTAAATCCATGATCACTATCGGAATCACAATAGGTGAATGGTGGTTGAAGAATTAACGATGTATCTTTTTATGGAAGAGTTTTCAACAAATCCAAAGGGGGAGATTATTGGGAAAAATCCCTCAAGGTGTCATTGAAGCATTTTTGAGGTGATTGTGTTTGTTGACAAAGTGGACATCTGTGTTGTGATTGTTGAAAAAAAAAACCATGACATACAAATTTGTTGACAAAGGGGATTTCATGGTGGCATGTCGAGTTCAAGGGATGTGGTTAAAAATCCAGGTTTGATTCAAGAACGTAGAAAAAGGAATTAATGATCTGGAGGCGGTACATGTTTTAGGGTTGGTCGTGCAAGTGACTTTCACGACAGAGACTTGCGTGCTGAAACTTGCATGCTGAGAGGAGACCTGTGCGCCATTGCACAGGGTGTTCAAATTCCTATAAATAGAGGTCAAACCCTCCTAATTTGGTATGAGTTCAACACTTAGAGAAAATCAGGGCTCCTGTTGCGCAGGTGTGGTGGTCGCGCAAGTGGTGGTGTGGTTGCGCAAGTAGAAGTTGCACGCCAATTTTTTGTTGTGCGGCCAGTGTGGTTTGGGTGAGAAAGGAAGGGCATCGCCCAAGTTTTGAGTTGAAGAAGTGGGTGTCGTGCAACTAGTTTGGTGACACTTGTGCGCCATGTTTTGAAGAAGCGCTATACTAAGTGGTTGTGCGCCAATATTGGTTTGGGCATAAAAGGGTGTGAGTCGTGCAAGTTTGGAGTTGCAGAAGCTTGTGTCATGTAAGTGGTTGAGGTGGACTTGTGCGCCAGTTATAAATTTCACACCAAGACTTGTGTGTCGTCTTGTAGAAGTGCGCCAGGTATGGTTGAAGCATGGCAGTGATTCAGGGATGCGTGGAAACTGGAAGATTGCCTGATACCTTCGGTGCAAAGTGAGATTCATCTATGGGTGAAAGTTGGACTTTAATAGAGCATCTACATAAAACAGAGGATGTATTCATTAGTGATAATGAAGAGACCTATAGGTCTATAAACTCTGAGTGGATCCTTTCCAGAGCAGTGACAAAGGAAGAGGAAGTAGGTGATCCTCTCCACCGGTAGTGAGCCAGAGAGAGAGAAACAGGGAGTGACTCTTGGGAAAGCAGTGAGCTGACCTTAAACATTGTAAAGGTAGTGATCCTAGGAATAGAAGTGATCTATCCTGAACCTTGTAAACAGTTGTGCGCTTTTAGTGAATTTGGTACATCGGAACATCGTCGGTGTATGCTCTTTGGACGTAGCCCAATGAGGGTGAAGCAAGTAAAAACCGTTGTGTCATGTGCATGCTTTAGTTTTTGTTTATACTTTGCTGCAGTAAAGAGAGAGAAGAGAGTCTTTCTTAACAGAGAGACAAGATCAATAAGGGTAGTTATTTTAATTTATCATACCCTGATTCACCCCCCCCCCCTCTCAGGGTATCTAACCTTGTTGACCTAACATATTTTTATGATTTACTTATTTAATATGTGTGGATTTATGAATGAATGGATGTGTGGATGTATAAAATATTTTCCTTTGTATGATTTAATTTTTTAATGATTTATTGTTTTTGTATGATTTTATATAAATTTAATGATTTAGTAAATTTAAATATGGTTTTTATATAATTTCAATATTTTTTATAGAATATAATTTCTATTTAGTGAAATATTATTATTTTAAAAAATTTAAATAATTGTAATTTAAATGCTGATTAATTAGATTTGAATAGATTTATATGTTTATAACATGTATTATATTTAAATTAACATAAATTTAAATTATAATATTCCATACACATATCTAGTTAGCTAAATATTTTATAAAAATGTATTATTAAAAAAATACTAGTTATATTAATTTTCATATTTAAAATATATATATATATATAATATTATTTTTTAATGGTATATAAAAAGTTTACTATAAATAATAATTTTTAATAAAAATTTTAAATTATATTAAATATAAATAATTATTATTCTAATAAATAATGTATAACATATAATTACTTAAATTTTGGGAAGTATAAATATTAAAAAATATATATATATACATATTTTATTTTATAAAATTGAAAATAACATAAGTTTACAATATTTTAATGGTTATTATTTAAGTGTAAATTATATTACTTTTATTAATTAAATTTAATAAAATTTATTATTAATAATATTTTTAATATTTATGTATAAAATAATAATTCTTATATTTAGAAAACTATATTTGTTTAAAAAAGTTTATATAATTATATTTTAAATTAATAATAAATAAAGTTGAATATATTTAAATTTTTATATGTTTATGTTATATTAATTCAATATATTTTTATGTGTATATTATTGTATATTATATCTAATGTAAAATTAATTTAAATTATAGTATTTGATATACATAGGTAAATAAAGTGAATCTACCAATATATATATATACAAACACACATTAAAGAGTTTAAATTTTAGAAAGAAGGTATAGATATTTTTTATATATTTGATATAGTTATAGGTAATATTATATAATATTTAAAACATAATAAGTATCCCAAAAAACAAGTTAAGAGTATTGTGTGATGACTGATCTTGAGATGACCGACCAATGAATATTTGAAATTTAATGTCTTTTTTTGTGTATGTGGTTATATAATTTGTAATAATTGTATTTCGTTTTCCTCGTTGATGACATGAGAGTCATCCATCTCTCTAAGTATGTAAGGACCTGTGTTTCCACCTAAAAAATGTTATGTATATCAAAACCCTATATCCCCTCACCTGTATGTGAGTCATTTTATAATAAAAAGGCATTCATTAAGAGGTGTTCAACAAGAGGTGTTCAATAAGGGGCATTCAACAAGAGGCATTTCTATTTAGAATGAGACTAATGGTTACTGAAATATACAATAATAGATAATTTTTTGGTTCACCCCTAGGTTTGGTCGGTTTATCAAATAATTATAGACTAATCCATAAAAAATCCTCAAGATAAATTCATGGTTATTTATTCATAAATAATTAAAATATGGTAAACATTTTATGATGTGGTTTAAATATATGTAATGTATTATTAAATTTTCTTTGGTAATCCTATCATCATAAATATACTTAAATGGTGAGGTTATTTATAATAATAAATGTTTTAGTTATAGTTTTCCATCTATAAGAGTGAAAAATACTCATGAAATTATGAATATAAATAGTCATATATATATAATTTATGAAATATAGTTAAAATTAAAGTTATAAGATGTCGAACAAAATAAATATCTCAAAACACATATTATAAATCTAGTATGATGTGTGATCTTGAGATGAATATCTAATGTATGATTGAAATTTCATGTTGTATTTTTTGTATCTAGTTATTTAATTTGTAATAATAGAATGATCTTCATATGACTAACCAATGTATGATTGAAATTTCATGTCACGTTTTCTTTGGTTATATAATTTGTAATAATTTCATTTTCTTTACCTTATTGATGAATTGTGTTTCATCCCTCTCTGTAAGTACGTAAAGACTTGTGTGTCCACATAAAAAATTTATGCATCTCAAACCCTTAAACCCCCTCATATTCATGTGTGTAACAATGTAATAAATGGGAATTGAAAAATAAGTTTTGTTGTTTGAAGTTTGATTTTTACACCATGTCTGATTAGTGACTGATAGTTACTAAAATCTAAGATAATATAGGCACTAGGAGTCCCCCTAGGTTTTATTTGGTTTATCAAATAATGATAAACTAATCCCCAGAAAAATTCTCAAGATAAATTAAATTATTTAATCATAACCAATTTAAAAACATTAAACATTTCATAATGTAGTATATAAAATTTTATTAATTTTTTTTTCTAGGAAATCATGTCTACACAAATATATTGTAGTGGTGAGGTAATTTATACTGAGTAGGGTTTTAGCTATAGTTTTCCACCTACAAGAGTGGAAAATATTTTTGATTTTGTGACATTGTATGAATTTCACAAGAAGATCTATAGTTGTTTAAAACTATGGTTTGATCAATCAATTGTTTCAATTACATATCGACATATTCAATATCTTGAATTCTTATAGAACATTGAGTATCCTCTATTCAATGATGGGGATTGAATGTATGCATCATTGTTGTTCAGGAAAAAGTATAGTAATGGTATAATGTAATTATATATGGTTATTTATGATATTGATGAGTTGAAAACTACTACTATAGAACCATGTTATGTGATCTCTGTAAAATTCAATCCTTCACAACACTATGATTTATTACCTGATTATATTAATCCTATAATAAAAACAAGTTATGAAGAAGATGATCAGGATTTGGAACGGACTGTATGGGAAATCCCTAAGTGTACTCTTAATTTACTGAATGACATTTTATTTGATGATGAAGTATCTAGTGAGGCATTAAGAGATTATGTGGATGAGGCTGATATGGGGAATAGACCTTCTAAGGTTATTTTGATAGATATGCATCCACTAGTTCGTGGTAATCATCCTACACTATTGACTTCCTTAGTTGAAGGAATCTTGCCTGAACAAAATTTTGATTGGGATATCAATATACCAGATATTTAATTTCATATAATTATAGGGAATAGATATGCATTGACTAATATCACCATCTATGTTAGTTGGTATTTTAAAATTAAAATTTCCATGAAATTGTTATAAAACAATACCATATAGTGTCACATTTTTCATTTGTGGTTGATGAGTCAAAGAAGGAAATATATCTCATTTGATTTGAAAGATATGGGCCAAAATGTAAATTTTGAATGAGGACAATATATGATAACTTTTGTGCATGTTTTAATATAACCAAATTTGAAATCACAAACACTTTTGTACATCCAAGCTTGTCACATGATCACTATTCACTTGATGTAGAGTTTTTATCAACTATTATTATAGAGATGATATGAACATCTCAGGACATTCTTGTTTCCCATTTTTAGGAACAAATACAATAGTGATTTAAATATAGGGTATCCTATGACAAACATTAGAATGAAAAACAAATAGTAATTGTGAAATTTTATGGTGATTGGGGTGAATCATATGCAATTTTATCACAACTTATGTGATATTTGTCACACAATAATCAGATAATATATCATTTGGAAATTGTTGAGTATGTATCCCTAGATCACCAAGTTGATCAATCAAAGGTGAAGTTTTGTAGGATATTTTGTGCATTCAGTCCATGTATCTCCACTTTTCTATATTGTAAACAATTCATTCAAGTTGATATAAGTTTTATTTACGGAATGTATAAAAGTTTTCTACATATTGTTTCCACACAGGATAGTAATTTTTCTCTTATACCAATTGTATTTTCCATTGTTTAAAAGGATAATTTTGAATTCTAAAGTTTTTTTTGGAATTTATATGAATTCTTGTCACACAAAACCAAGGATTGTGTCTAATATCTAATATCCATTGAGTAATTATAGGGGTTGTTAATAGTGATGGAGTTTCATGGATATAACCAAATTTTTATCATTGATATTTCATTAGATATAACACCCTATTACACTTTATAGGTATTCCTTTGTTTATATTGTATTTATTGTCCTTATTTGGGTGTGCATGTCTCGAGTTCTCTCAAGAAAAAGGGTATGTGAATGAATATAAAAAATGGCTCAGAATACCTCTTGGGAATGAGATCAAAAGTGTTAAACAATCACTCAAGAAATGAATTCTATGTAATTATTTAATCAAAAACAAATTTAGAAAATTAAAACCATAGATAAAAAAATACAATTCAATATTCATGGAGGATTTCAACCTAAAAGTAGATATAAAATAGATATTCAATAAAATAAACCTAGAAAATTTACTTATATTTCAATGGTTGTTCTAAATTTCTTTAGTTAAAATAAAGAATCCAATATAAAATGTATCTTAGATAGATGTTTCCAAAAAAATAAAGTGGGTTCTAAGAATCCCCCCCCCCCACACACACACACATTTAAAAGCACATAGTGTCCCTACTATTTGAGATCAAGGTGAGAAGGAAACAATAATAAAAAAAATTAGTAAAATCATCATAGAAAAGGTAAAATAAATAAGATGGAATGTAAAATATACTCTGATGAAAATAATTACCTTCATCAAAGATTTATTTGTCATGAATCTAGAAAATTTTTATAGTTTGAAAATGTTAAGTGATGCCTAGAATAAAAAGTATGCACTTTAAATTCATGATTTTGGTAAAAATAAGAAACAATACCCAAAAATAGGTGTAATAAACAATATTTTTCAATTTATTCCAAGAAATATTTCAGTATATATAGACATTAATCCCAAAATAAGAAATAACACAGGAGAGACACCACAAAATATCAAAATAAATACTTATCAAAAATATAAAAATAGGGAGAGGGATAAATATCCTTAGACTCGAGTAAAAAATCCTCTAACTCCCTATTAGTCCCCTACTAATGTGTAGGATACTAAATCTAGTTATATGCATCAACTTCCTCAAATGGATTTGTACTTCTAGTTGTGATAACAAAGACATCTACCAACGGATACTCTATATAATATTGGTCTAGGAGAGTAGTAGTGGTCGTAGAGTCCATTGTTAGTAATTGGGAAGATGTTAAGGTCATATCTATACTCTAATCATAATACGAATCTCTGATTGAGAGAGAGACCATTATTTTGTGGTCAGATCAGTAAAGTAAACCTCCTCTGGTATCTTTATAGCAATGCCCCTTCCCTTCTGTTGGGTATCAAATATGTATGCCTGATGGGCCTATGGATCAGAAAGGATTTCTAGGACCTAAAAGGACTCATTAAAAATAAGTTGTGGATAATGTATAGTATCGGTTAAGACTATATTAGGATATGTCTCTATTAGTGGTTGTGGTACTATGAATAATTTGGGGGATGGATAAAAGGGTGTAGTGGTGGAACATTTAATGACAACCTAATCATCTAAAAGTGAGTTCTCTGATTCACCATGATGAACTATAGGGATACTTCAAAATAATTATTTCAATCCAACTAAGTGGAGGGTGGATATGGTTGTTCATGTGTGGTAGTTCACCCCTTTTTAGGCTATGTAGGGGATTTCCCTGACTTTATATCATCTTGAGATCATCCCTCCATGTAATTGTATTCTCGTAAAATGTATGTATACTCATCTATCCACTCATACTTATTTTCTTATTTATTCAATAATATCATCTTAAAAATTAAGTTTAAAACAATTAACTATAAGCCTCATAAGTATTATATGGGTATGTATAAATCAAGAACTATTAGGTTCTTAGATAGGTGTGTGGTAATGGTACCCCCTATAAGTTTCCCTTCAATTTTCTTCACCTGACCCTCAAAATATAATGAAAACTAATGGGTTTTTTTGACAGTTGGCCCCTTAGAAATAATAGATTGTAATAGGACCAACAATTTTAATAAAACTCTTTATGAATCACCTCTAGCAAGAAAAGAATGGGAAAAGGCCCTATAAATAATTCTCATAGGGGCCCCCTAATTTGTGTTCTCCTCATAGTCTTGGGGTTCTGTCTACTCATTAGGTCAATTGTTATCATGGTCAATATATTCTATGTCAAACTCTTATTGGTATCAAGGATCAACTCATTATATTATTGAATCCACACAAAATTATAACCATATACATCTATCCTCAAACCAACCTCTCTTAATGAGAGGCTCCATTATTATTAGACCAGTTGGAAGGTAACCTTTACCAATGTAAGATCCAATTTAGATAGAAACTCTAAAAACATCTCTTGATATTCCTCCCCTCATACCCATAAGATGTGATTTAGGTGCATTTCCTAGATATCCTATAAAAATTAATCTCCTATATTGATATGTTAAAGAATCCCCGAGTCTACTATTTTATTGGTATGAATTTATTTCATATAAATATTGGTTAATCATTCCTAATGTTTTAGATTTTTGAACTATGGTTAGAAATATAAATTTTTAGTGGTGAATCCTACTTTAGGGAAGAATAGGAATTTTAATGGGAATATGGAGAAGAGAAATAATATGGGGAGTGGTTGGGAGAGTTTTTAGGGGAGGTAAAAGGTTCAAGGGATTTTGAATGTTGTTTGGTTTTTTCCTTTTAGACTTCCGCATAGGGCCCTTTATTGGGTTCTTAGAAAGTGAGAATTATTTTTATGGTATGGGAATGATATTATTGATGTATTCTATGGTAAATGGATTGATGGGAATTAAATAATAGAAGATGGGTTTAAAAAGGTTCTAAGGATTGGATGGAAAGGGAATATGGTTTTTTTTAGTGAATAATGAATCTTTGGGGGGAAATAGTTAATGAGAGGATATGATAGGTTTTAGGGAAATTGGTAGATTTCAAATCAAAGCAGAAAGGCTCAAAAAAGGTTACCTTGGGGCTTAGATTCACTTGATGAATAGGAGGAAGGTGGAGCACACTAATCACATGAGCTTTGGTTGAGTAGGATATGAGTGGTCATAGTGTTTCTTAGGGTAAGTTCCGCAAATTTTATACCTCTTAAATGTTCCATGGTGTTATTATATTCTTTACCTCCACAACCATGAAATTATAAATCCCCTAGAATTTCTTGGTTCTAGATATAGTAAATGGAATATTGTGGGACACACCCTATATGGCATGGAAATATATAACTTCATTGGATAGTATTTGTAAAGACCCGTAAAATTCAAGGGAATTTTTTCTTAATTTTCATTGGGATTTTACAGGAGCGCAGTTTCTGACGGCACTTGATTCCGAGGCTCGGTGTACCCGGAATCAATTTCCGAAGTTCAGCTCGGGTATGTTCAGTGAACGAACGAGCGGGTTTTCCTAACTTTTGAACCGGTGCTTGGAATCGAAATTCGAGGGCACCGATGAAACCGCAGCACTAGTAATTGCTTAACAGGACCTTTAGCGAAGATGTGTTTGCTTGGGAGGAGTTGTTAAAAATTTGTGGATTAATAATGAATTGAATAAAAAAATTGTGGAACAATTTTTTTTATTAATTCTTTATCCTAGTGGTTATATCCAACATGGAGTAGTTAGGGTGGGAACCACAAGCCCCTAACTACTCATGAGAGGATTAAAGGTTAGGAGGGGACCTCACAAGCCCCCACCTTTTTCACTCTCCCCAGAACTCCTTAAAATCCCCGCTCTTTAATTTTTTTTGTAACTCATCTTAAATTGAGTAACCTTCCTTTTCCCTCTCTCTCTCTCCTCTCATTAATGTGCCAACACCTTAAATTAATGAGTTAAGCTCCCTAATTAATTGATTCATTTCAATTAATTTGAAAGGCATGACTTTTTTTTATAATATTGGGGAGCCTAATGTTTTATTTTCCTTGGAAATATTGGTTGGGAGACTTTGGGAGAATTAGGAAGAACGACATTCTCTCGTCGACGAACCCCAACTCTACCAAAGATCGACGACGTGTTTACCTTCTTCCTTCATCCGAGGCAAGAGCGTGAGGTGACGCCCACGAGGAATGCTGATTTTCTTCCTCTTCCTTCGTATCAAGGGAGAAGACGTCGTCCACGTAGAACATCGGCAACGTCTTTCCTTCCAACGTTAACGAATCGACGCTACGAATGACAAATGACATGATGTAGGGGAATTAATTTTTTATTCTCTTGATCTTTTGAGAAAACAACGACGAGTGCGGACTAACCATTTCCAGGTTGATCCGCGGATCGTTTGTTCATGCGGGTTGATGTTGAGGTTTTATGCTTTTGCCCATGAATTATTTCTTTGTCGTGCGTCAACTTCTATTTGTTGGCCACTTGCTATCATTATAACGGGAGGAGGTCGGACCGCACAAACATGGCCGACCCTCCTCTCCCTTGTTGTTGATTATGTTGCGGCTCGAACAAAGGCGGCGCGGTGCAACGGAACCGCGTGGAAACATGGAGAATTATGGCAAGGATGCGCGGCACTGTCGCGCCGCACCGTTGAGGCCGAACGAAACCGCAGCCAGATTCGGGGCTGCGGAGGCAATTCAAAGACTTCGTTGGTTGAACGTTGTGCGCGGATTGATGGGTGATGATGAACGGGGACGCAAATTCTTTTTTGAAGCCTCCGTAGTGAAGGTCGGGTCCCGGGAGGATCGTCAGTGAAGGCGGTGAGAAAAACGGACCACTGGAGCGCGTTCGGTGGTCCGCGGAAGGCGGCGGCAGCGCTGACGACCGGAATAGGAACCTCCACGGCGGCGGGCCGAACCGGAACGGCTTAGCCATTCCGAAGGCCGAGCAGCGCGGCTTTAAGCCGTGCCGGTTCGTCATCTGCGGGGGGATTGTAACCCCCCACACCCGATGGCCACGCGGGCGCCGCACCGCGCCAGCGCTAGTACCAGGCCGGGCCGGGCCACGCCCAATCGGGCCAGACCCAGACCCGGGTCGGGTCGAACCAAGGGGGGTCTCGGGTCGGGTCCGACCGGGCCCGAACCCCCTATTTTCGGGCAGTTTCTGTTCAAACGCCCATAACTTGGGCTACGGACCTCCGATTGATGCACCGTCAGTTGTGATGTGATCCTTGGATCGAGGCGGTCGTTTTGGTATATTAAACTCAAGGTTTAGGAGAACTTTGGGTATATTCGGGTTGGTTCGAATACAAGACCAACCGGGCCCTCGAAGCGGAAATGGATATATCTTGAGCACCGGACGTCCGATTGACGTACTGTCGACTTTGTTGGATTCCTCTTGATGAGAAGGAACTTTTGGAATAATTCACCCAAGTTTTGGACGTAGTTGGATTATGTCCGAGTTGGATTGTACCCAAAATCCAACCAGCCCCCTAGAACGGAAAATCTGATATCTTTCAGACCGGACGTCCGTTTGACGAACCGTCAGTGGCATTGGTGATCACATTGAGAAACAGTCCCTATGAGTATACCCTATGAGATTTCGGGGTATAGTTGAGATATGGCCGGGTTGTTTCACACACGAAACCAACCGGGCCCCTGGGACAGAAAGGCTAATAACTCACAGACCGGGCGTCTGATTGACATGCCGTCTATTTTGTTGAGACCCCTATGACGAGGCGGTCCTTTGAGATACTTCTTTGTGTGACTTTGTGATACTTGAATTATTGACCAGTAGCTCGTGGAGCGGACCCTCCCGGAGACGAGCGTGCGGAGTACAGAGAGCGTGTAGCCGACTGAGACTTGACGACGGCTGATCGATCGACTCGGTGAGTTTCGGATAGCCCAGTGGGGAGCGCTTGGTTGTAGCGGTAGACCCACGGTGGAGGAGCGCTTGGTTGTAGCGGCAGACCCGCGGTACTAAACAGAAGGAGTACCTCTGGAGGCTATGAGGGGGAGCGCTTGGTTGTAGCGGCAGACCCATGGTGGGAAGCGCTTGGTTGTAGTGGCAGACCCACGGCGGAGGAGCGCTTGGTTGTAGCGGCAGACCCGCGGTACTCAACAGAAGCAGTACCTCTGGAGGCTATGAGGGGGAGCGCTTGGTTGTAGCGGCAGACCCATGGTGGGAAGCTCTTGGTTGTAGCAGCAGGCCCACAGTACTCGACAGGTGGAGTACCTCAGCAGTCTTGGTTTAGTACCTCGGAGTTGTGATAGGATCACTATACACTCTAGTGATGGGGCTCTTCAGCAGTTACGGTTTCGATAATTTAAAATCCTGGTTTGATCTTATTCTATGACCTTTGTGAATACCTCATGATTTTTATGGGTCACTTGATAACTTGGTTATATGTATGGGCATATACCTGGGTATTAGTTATCCGTTGATTTCATAATCTTTGTGTTTCCTCATGATTGAGATGGGTTACTTAATAACTTAGGTATATGTATGGGAATATACCTAAGTAGAGGTTATATATTGAGATATTTCTTTGTGGTTACCCTTGTTGGATTTAGTGAGACCTTGAGGGTCTCGGGGTCCCTACTGAGTTTCATTATACTCACCCCTGCACGGGCTTTGCCCGCACTTCGTTGTGTTGGTTGCAGACGACGGGCAGCATTGATAGAGGTCGAGTGTTCGAGGACTGGACGGTACCCGGAGGTGGACCTCACAACGAGTCAGTATCTGAAGGTGGACTTCACAATGAGATGATACTCGGAGGAGGTTGACGGGAGAGAGCGTTGAGGAGGCTATCTGTACCTACCCTTCAGGTAGGATCTGTGGTTGATGATCCAGGAGCTGCGCTATCTGTACCTACCCTACAGGTAGGATCCGAGGTGGACGACCCAGGAGCTGCTTCTACTCTTCTAGCTGCTTGTCTTTCTATTTTACTTCTTTTCAGTTGTAGTTGTACCTTTCAGTTGGGTTTGTATTCTAGCCCATTTAATTTTCAGCACTTTATTTTTTACTTAGTGTATTACTTACTCTTGTACTCTGTGGTGTTTTGTTTACTTTTATAAAGTCAATGCCTTCCCAGTTATCGGGATTTACGCCTTTGGTGCTAGTCGCCAGCCCCTGTCCTATGGAAGGCGGGCTTGGGGTAGTCACGGCACGGGCCCCGAGGATGGGTCATGATAGTATTACTAGTTTTCCCTCTGAATGTGTCATAACACAAGTTAATTTTATTGTGTCACAACTAACTATTCCACTTCTAAGTGTTTTACTCATATCCATGGGTTGAGGCATGATGGCTGCCTCACTAAATTAAATTATCTATAGTGATACTAATTTTACCCTATCACGGTGTGAATAAATTTAATATTTCATGAACTAAATTGTTTTAAGTTATTTATTCCATGTCTATATGGTCACATCATTATAAGACCTGGAAACTCTGGTAACATCATAATATGACCTATCTACTCTAAATTATTCACTGACTTGATATTCTATAATTTAGGTTTCAGTTATTTTTTTCCTTTTGAATCATTACATTTTTATAAGCATCTCTTCTAAGTTCCTCTAACTCATCTAACTGTAATGGTCTTTTTCTCTCTATTTTTTTGTGTATCTAGGTTCATCTTACTCATAACCTAATATGATTGTTATTCAAGATACATGGGTATATGACATGATTTACCATATAAAATCCTAAATGGGGACACCAATTGGTATTTTATAGGTTATTATATACACCTATAATGCATTATCAGTATTTTTTCTCCAATACTTCCAACTGGAGTAGACCATATTCTCTAGAATTTTCATAAATTATTGATTGTATAGTCTCATTTTCCCATTATTTTAGGGATGTTAATGGGTTCTGGTAGTTTATTTAACACCATATTTCTCAAGAAATACCCTTATAAAATGGTTATTGAAGTATGTTCTCCAATCAAAAATGGGTAAGTGAGGGATTTCAAACTGATAAAAAATATTTTTATTCAAAAATTTTATAACCTCCATGGTTGTATTATTTGAGGTAGATTTAACTTACACCCATTTTGAGAAATAATCCACACAATATAAAATGTATATGTTATTGATTTAATTTTCTAATTTTCCCTTGAAATCAGTTCCACACACATAAAATACTTCGAATTTTAAAATTGGATGTTGTGGAATCTCATTAATTTTTCCATTATTTCCCATCCTCTAATAGTGATCTCAACTTTGTACAAAATCTTTAGAATATCAGTGAAGAGTTGGAAAAAAATAATATCCTTTGAAAGATTTTGGTCACTATTAAATTAGGCTCATGTTTTCTTATGTTTAGTGAGAAAATACATAATTCCAACATGCATTTTATTTCAGATTTGGGTTCACACCACCAGATTAGTCCTTCTCTACATTTCTTGAATAAAATTGGATTATTCTATAAATAGAGTGGTGTGTTGGCCAGAATTATATTCCTTTATAGGTAAAAAAATGTGGGTAATATTTTATATTTACCAAATAATTTTCTATATTATAAAACTATAGCCTTGCCTACATATCAGTATAAAATATTTTTTCATCTAGGAACTCATCAATGATAAAAATATATTCCTCTATTTTCATACATGGTATATATTTCATGGAAAATTGGTCTACAACCGAATTATTTGAACCCTTATTGTAATTGATTATGATTTTAAATTCTTTCAATAATAGGATTCATTTAATCGTCCTTATTTATGCATCCTCCTCAATAGATATCTTAATATTACATGATATGTATAAGAAATCACTTTAGAGAGGATAAGATATGATCTGGATTTATATAAACTAAACACTACTATTTTAATTTCCTTCATTGTATTTTTTATTTAATCTACACATCATTGAGTATGAGGGTTTTATAATATATTGATTGAAAAATATAATCACTCTCTTATCCCAGCACAACTCCCATGGTGAAATCACTTGCATCACACATAAACTCAAAATCATTTCTAAGTTTAGTGAGACTATAATTATAAAAACCCAGTTAAAGTTAGAATAAATAATTTTTTTGTTTTATTAATATTAATTAATTATATTTTATATATTTATATTCATTATACTAATATTGAGTAATTTTTTGGTCCAAAAGGAAATAGTTTTATTCTTACTAATTTTTTTACATATATTATATGGTTTTATTTAAATAATTGATTTCAAAATTTTAGAATTTTAATTTTATAAAATTAATTTCATTTTTTTATTCATAAATGCAAATTTATCCTAGTGTAAATTTTTTATATTTTTCTGAAAAAGTTAAAAAAAATTAATAGTAAAAAAAATAATGTTTTTATAAAATACGGTATCCTTTATGATATCTCCAAGACATAAATATGATATAAAAATTTATTAAACTTATGGAAAAAATAATTTATTATAATATACTAAAAATATTATGAAAAAATAATTTGAAAAATATAAATTAGAATATATTCCATGATAAATACGAAAATCATTTTCAATGTCAACAATGTGCTTGAACAGCACTAGAAAAGTAAACTTTTGTGCCCTAAATATAATATTTGACAAGGAAGAATACTTTGATAAACTTTTTTAATAAATATGAATTATTATTGATAACATTTTTGGATAGATAATAATTTTGGATTTATATAAAAAGTGACTTATTCAAATGCTTTTGAAATGCTTGCACAAAGCTAGAAAAGTAAAAAAAACCAAATAAATAAATTTTCATGACATATATGTGATTAAATAAAAATATTGAATTAATGTAAAATTTTATATTGAACTTAATTTATTTTTTTTATTTTAATTTATTTTTAATTTTTAGTGATGAAATAATTACCTTAATTTCTTATGAAACATCGAAACAATGTTTGTGCATCCAGTAGAAAAACCATTTAAATGATTTTAAAAACTATAAAAGTAATATTTTTGGGTTATTTATAGTTCCCCACAATTTTTATAGATACATATAACATATTAAGGATGTTTTAAAGTTTTATATTCAAATTAAATTGTTATCTTGATTACTTTAAAGTCAAATCAAATGAATAGTTACAAAAATAAAATTAATGATATTTTATATTCTATTAAATGATTTAAAATTCATAAAAAAAGTTTATCTAGCCAAGTGAATGGTATAAGGTTTATAATATCAACCATGGTCCATTTATGGGTAACTTTTCCTTTTATGGTAACATTCGTTTATCCTATATTGTAAAAAACTTCGATATTATGGTAATCATAAAAAGGTTTAATAGGGAGTTAAAACATAGAGAGAAGGTTGAAAAAACACCTAAAATTATCTAATTTTTATTATATGATAGGATTTAAAATCATCCTCAAAATATATTAAAAATATATCAATTTGGTTCCACTTTTCCATAAAAATTAATTTATTTTAATTTAACACTTTAAGCAATTCCCAGAGTTCCCCTCCCCTCACTTTTAAAGATAACATCCTCTCCTCTCTTCCTAAAAATTTTTGATCACTCTTGTTTTGAAAATACCTACCCAAATATCTTTCTAACATCCTTATCTATGTTATAGAGCACCTATTTTGATTAAAAAATTAACCTAGGAAGGATTAAGGTGTAAGCCAGAGGTTATGCAAGGAAAGAGTATAAGTCCTTGTAGGTATTGGGGTGAATAGAGGAAGACCATGAATTGGGGATTTAAAATATTTCACAATATAGTTATTTAAATAACTTATTTTCAATGATACACAACCTTAGAAAAATCCCAAGGATCCTACATTATGAATATTAAATAAGAAAAATAAAATGAAGAATGCCTCGTTCGATCTGAAGTCGTGTGCATCATCTACTCATCACCAGTGATCATTTCTTGAAGGATCTAAATTATAACCCCTATATATAATAAATGAATTCACTAAAAGTATATGGGAGTTTTGATCATCGAATTGTAGGTTCTTATGTCACCTTGGATGTCCCAACATTCACCGCATCTATGTTCCTTAAATTTGTGAAGGAGAGCTTGGTCTTGTTGCTTAGAATGAGAGCTTCTCTATCTAGGAAGTAGAGTATAAGAGATAGTATATAATTTACTATATAGTGAATAGTTTCATGAAATATAATCTATCTATATATAGTGTGTTAATAAAATTTATTGGAAAGAGTCATTGAATCCTAAATACATATTACTCGCTATAAACCACAAACAACAACTTATGTCTTATTTACTGGGTCATAAATATCATTCATATTTGTATCACTTAATTTTAATATAATAAACATATTACATGATACAATCAATCCACTAACTTGACTCAATATTCTCTCAAATATTAAACAAAAATTGAATTTTCAAATAATATTCATTCGTATAATATTTTTCCATGTATTTACATTAGTACTTGAAAATATATTTAATAAATAAATTCAATACCAATTATTCTAAACTTTAATAATGTGAATTTATTTAATCCTTGGAGATCATATATCCTCAGACATGTCTTAGACCCCGTGTTGGGTCCCACTAAGTCCTAAACTCCTTTTCATCAGAATAGGGTAGACTTTTGAATAAGTTATTTTTTATGACCCTATAGGACCTTATTTTGATAGGAGTGAATGTTATTCACAGATCATGAGCATATTATAGAAACCTGTCAAGTCCCCTAAAGAGATAATGGGTTTTCATAGTAATGACTACCTTCCTATGAACACAAACTGTGTAATACAATCTCTTTATTTTGTGATATCTCATAAAGAAGGATGCATGCTTCATGTTATCATCATTCCTTTCATTATTTTTCATTGAACTTACTGGATGGACTTACCTTTTTCTACCATGGACATCGGTTTAGTAAAGGTAATACCTTCCGGATCAAATAGGCCCAAGATATCTCTTCCTATTAGAAGAAAAAAATTCATTCCTGATTATTCAATTAATTTAATACTACCAATAACACACCCAACACATGTTACCTCGCTAAAAATTCATTCTATAGTTTTTTCCATGCATCAAAGTATGCAATCAAATATTATAAAATGATAATAATCTCAATTTTGGAGACCATTACATGTGTTTGCATATAGGAACTACCAATGACACTTGAAACATATGGTTTTCCTATTAGAATGTCATTCCTCATGATCTTATATACTCAAGATCACCAAGTGAAAACTTCATGAGAATAAGTCTTAATTATTATGAGGACCCAACACCTGATAGTCAGACATCATATACGTCCAGTTAGGATGATATATCTAGACCATAGAACATGTGTTTAATATTAATATTATAGTATCTAGAGGTTCTTATTATATCCTAGGAACTATTCTAACGCTTTTATATGATAAATAATCTATAGGAATTTCTATGAAAATAATGTATGCATAAATATCAACACTATTATAGTAAGAAATCAATATGTTTAAATCATTTTATACATGGTATGGTAATCAAAAAATACTATTCAAGTTGGGTATAGGGAACCAACTATTACAACCCACTTTCACTAGAGATAACTTTATAACCATCCTTGTTAGTTATCACATGATAAGATCATTTTTCTGTTAAGTTGTGGCTTTAGTTATGGGCCTTCCACATCTCTATTGTATGACTATTCTGCTATCTGTGACTTCACTTTATTTAGTAAGACTTATCAAGAGATAAAATATCTTATTATATTTATTTTATCCACTATCATAACTTTAAATCTCGGTTAGTAAAAATTTAATCATTATCATCATGAAAAAAAATTACTTACTAGGTGTGATTCAGAGAACTAGAACAAATCATTTCATATTTTAAACTACTTATTTAACTACCTAAGAAGTCGTAATACACTCTATATTTGTATATATGGCTACCACTAGCATGAATGAGCATCACTTTCTCCTTACCTTATCCTAACTATGTTATGAGATCATATTTATCTAAATGAAGATTAGTTTGTATCCCCTAAAAACTTAAATCCCTTCCTCTCTAAGTACTAGGAATATATCCCTTATACTTTCTCAAGTACAATTTGGTAGTTTTGATTTCTTCCCATGTATTTCTCTTGGATATTATTAATATTTTCCTTCTATGGAATATATTTTGGTAATATCACATTTTTTACATAGTATGGAATGTGTGATTTATCCATCACAGAATAATATGGAATTCAACTCACGACATTAATCCCCTCATATGCCCAATATATATCTTCTTAGAGAGATTTATTCTATGTGATATTGGAAACAATTATTATCAAAAAAATTAAATGTGTATTTTTATCAATACCTTGTCAATATATGTATTATTTACTTGGTCTAAGAAATCATTAGATCTTCCTCAGTTGTTCATGTCCCCTAAAATATCAGTTTCTACTTTAATTCAATATCTATAGAGTTACCTTCATCCTATTCTTAATCAATTGTATGATCAATATCTATTTTCATATGTTATGAAACATATTTTAATTATAAAATAGTGGTTATCCCACTAACCTCTTATAGAAAAATGGAAAAATTCATTCCAAATGAATATTATATGATCTTGTTATTTACTTAAATCCAAAACTAGATTTCAATATCTTTATACCCATATTGAAATTATATAGTGTCACCATCCCCTTTTGGTTGCATCGTAGAGACGCCTATAATTTTTACTCTTGAAATTTAATTTTTAATAAAATGATCATAGAAAGTATCTATGAAAAGTAAAATTCTAATGGATTTAGGCATAATAATGTGGTATGAACAATCATGCCTTATTGGTACACACTTATACAACACATGTATAGTCTCACTTGAATACCCACTACAGTATTCAGAATAATAATCCCCTATACTTTGATACATTGAATCCATTATTTAATTTTAATGGATCTTTTCAATCTTAATTTGATACAATTTATTACTTACTTATAGGATTTATTATTCTAAATGAATAATTTATCACCATCAAAGGTGAATTTTATCCATTTTTATGGTTTTATCCTTCCTACACAGTATGTATCTTTGCAACATTCTTTCCAAAAATATCTAGTGGAACTTGTTCCTGTTACAACTATATTTTCATTAATGGAATTAACTCAACTAAATTCAATACTACTCTCACTATATCAAGTAGATATGTTCACTATTTTATAGAAATATATTCTAGAACTTGACTAAAAAAATCTATCTTAGGTATTTTTGTAATATCCTTATAAACATTTAGGATAATTACTATAGATACATATTGTGTTTTTCTTGATGAAATTTTGTTCATATCCTTAACAATCACTTTAAATATAAGCACATGTTCTTATGAAATAATGGATTTAAATCATATAATAAATCATTTGATGTTCATTTTTAATTATAGATAAAATATGGTTATGGGATAATGTCTTTATTTACAAAGAATGTCTTTAAAAATGTAAGTATAAACAATGCATACACATTTTAACATTTATTCTCCTTTTATTTACATCATGACATTAATGTGTATAAGGAAATGTGTGCTTAGTAATTCCTCCATGATATATTCTAATGATAAATTTTTTCTTGTTAGAATAATTATAGATCCTATTTATTCACATCATTACTTTGATACATATAATGAAATGTCTGTTTATGAATTACTCTATGCTATATTCCAATCATCGATGAATGCTTAGTCAACATATTCTTCAGCAGATGGGCCTGAAGCAACTCATATCTTATAACCATGAATATTTCATACTTAAATTTTCTATTCCTTAAAATAAATAAAGGAATATTATTAAGTATATTTACCACTATCTTACCCATGGAATAGTTCATCCTCTTTATCAAAACTAATTTTGATAGCTTTGTGGCCTGCCATTATTTTTAAAGTTTTATTTTTCCAAAACTAAATAAGTACATGTGTCAAAAATACTTAAGGTATTTAACTGTAGATATTCTAAAACCATATTGAGTTAATTATTTCCAATTATTTTGTTTTTTCTTAAAAAATAATTATCTTTACATAACTGGGTATAACCGAGTCTTTTATTTTATATTCATCGGGTATTTTCAATGATTCAATAATTAATAATCTATTTATTCATTATTAAATAAAAATAACAACATTTATTCAAAAATTGGAATAATGTTTCATTGTGTTCAATATAAACATGAGATTAATGTTTTGGTAATACTTTACAAATTTCCAACTAGAACCATTTACTTGGAAGTTAAAAATTTCGTGTTTCTCACCACCGACTTAGGAATCACCCTTTCTCAGCCTCTTGGAGAACACACCTTACTTCTTTTAATTTTTCTTTTCCTACTTGTTTATTTTATTTAAATACATATATGTGATAGGTATATTTTATTTAATACCTAAGTAGTATAATTGAAGACTTATATACAATGTTTAATATACTTGAAGAAGAAATTATTACTTGATTCTTTAATTCAGTTCATAGAATTTAAATGTCCATAGACATAGGTAAAGTAAATAGCCTTTTGCACGATAACCAACCTCTTTTTATTGAAGGACATTGTGAATTTTTCTTTATTATCACAACTTTCATTGGACTTTTCTCCTTGTCTTTCAAATTTTTCACCATAATAACTAAGGCATTCTTTATATTCTTTTAAACTTCATAAACCTTACCTAAAAGGTACTAAATTGTTTTCCCCATACTATACATTTTAAAATATTAATAAATTATGGAGTAATTGGTCTAAAAAGATATTAGAAAAGAATCTATTGAAATATCATGATCCATCTTTCAATTTACATGTATCCAGTGTAATCAACATCCATTCATATCTTATGCTTCTCCATATCCTTCTAAGCTTCTTTAATATGAGAAAACATGTGAAACCATATGTGTACTAAGGATTTATCCACAACTCATTATAAATTTATGATAACATTATTATGTATACATCAAATGAAACTTACATGAGTCTCCTTTGACTATCTTTCACACCCTCTCTTCTAGAGGTCTATCGAAAGGTATTGGGGACTCTAACATCTTGAATTTCCTATAGCATAATACTTTTGGAAAGTGTTTGTAAAACTCTTTTAAAACTCATGATTGTGAGGACATTAACTTTTTCTAATATAAATCACTATTCTTTTGTGTTACTACATTTCATTTTACACAAAAAAAATCTGGTATATTATTAATTTTATCTTGATTATCGATTAGACATTACTAATTATTTAAATCATTAAATTTCTACCACTATTTTATCGTACTCTAGTAGCTCTCACTAATATAATTTGAATACTATTTGAATTGAGTATTATAGTGTAAATTATCCTTCAAACCTCTCCTCGTAGTTTATAAGCTATGGATACACCACTACATAGAGAGTTTCAAAGTAATTTTTTGACTGACCAATAACATTAACTCACGGATCCTTGAGCTGTCGAGTGAAGTCATGGCTTCTAAAATCCTAAACATAGTTTAATCAACACTTTCCTTTAAATATGAAACAATATATCTATGGATACTTATTTTCTTCCATAATTAGTTAAGTCGACCAATAACTCTCATAATAACTCCCCAGTAGTAAAAGGAACCCTCAAATAGGGTTGACAAGCACCTCATACACCTAGTTATGTTCAAATTCTAATGATGGAAGGTATTTGCAACTTAATATTTCAGTGGGAGGTTTTATTATTTATTTATGATTGAAATAATTTTCTATCTGATATTAACATATTATATGATCTCACTCACAACTTACTATGAAATGAATAGAAAAACATTCATCACATCATAGATTGATTTAATCTACGAATTTTAAGTTTACTATTTTATGTGACTGTGTAATCTTAAAAATATGCACGTATATAAAAATAATAAACAATTCATAAATTAAATAAACTACCTTACTAATATTGAGAATATATTATTGTTTGATTTATTTAAACTCAGGTATTTATCCATGACCAAGGGGTATAATACCAGAGTCATCTTTAAATCGTATCATAGTTTGCTCCCCGGTCTAATGTAACAACATCTCATCTGGAATATCGCATCATATCGTTGCAGTCTGTGTATTACTATATCCTTATCCATATTCATCATAATAAATAAATACTCACATGCATGATAGCGGGTCTTGGGAGTGTGTAATAAAAATAAATAACTTCTATTGAGTAATGAAAGCCCTTATACATATAATTAAGAATACCGATGATGTGCATATCATTTAAATAATTAATTAATTAAAAACATTTCATGAAATTATAATTAAAAAATTAAATAAATTAAATTCTACACATATGTGGCTCAGTATTTACTCAAGTCTAGTCGACGTGCAATTTAATTCATAATAAAAATTAATTTTTACAATAAATTTATATCGAGGGTGTTATTTGAATGAAATTAATTCTGTTAAAAACTTTCATTCAAATAAAATCATCACTTGGTCCAAATTTTAATTTTAAATATATATTTGTATATATATATCAAAAATTATAACATATTTTTAAATATATATATATATACATGTTTATATAAACTTTTTTCCCCCGATACCCTGTGTTTCCTGGAATATTCCTAATTGGGATATTAGGTCCCAACTTAATCCAAATTTGTACAGATGGGTCAAGCAGAACTCGTCTTTGTTCATAATGAGCTAGGAAGATCCCACTGGTCCTATTATAGGTTGGGTATCTTGGATATAGCTAGTAGGGAGGAATTTTTTGTGCCGATCAAGGGGATGTCTAGTAAGGTGCCACATTAGAGGGGCTCATGGTGAGCCGATCGATAGCGATCAGATAGGTAGAGTCCAATCTATGAGGTGTTCTCCACTAGGGTTTTTTCTGGGGTATGGAAGATCTATCCAAGGAGAGAGACTTTGGTACTTTCATGGTAGCAGCACCCAAGAGTGACATCAGCGGTCCGATGTAGATTGTTGGGCTTGAGGGGAATTGGTCATGATAGTGTTGGCTGAGACTGGGAGGAAAGGTGGTGGGGGTTTTCAGCTGTAGGATGTCAATGATGATTGTCAGGAAACTCATAGTGAGTGGTCACCACAGTGGAGTAGGTGGAAAGTTGGGCCAGTATGGTGGTAGAAGTCATCTATGGGTGCATGTTGTAGAGTGAGGAGGGATAGCCGAGCATGAGGGAGGGGAAGGTGTTGGCAAGGGGTGACTGCTACAGTCCAACAGGGTGGAGGGAGGTCCCATCATTTTTTTTAATAAACTTACATGGTTATTATTATTATTATTGAATTCCATGATAGGTTCCTCCCCTTTATAAGGTCTCCACCCTTAAAAAATATTCTCTTGGATATTTTCTTGGACATCCTGACTCCCCTTTCCACACCCTTTGTTTATTTTATTTAATTTCTCACATATTTTTATAGATCCTATTGATTAGGCTTGTAGAAGAAACATAAAATTAAAAAAAAATATTTCATAAATGTGTGGAATCAATTACCTGGTAGGAAATCCCTATCTAGGCCATGAGGCACCGGAACTTGGTTGGAAAACCAATGGGTCACCAGAAATTATTATCATCAATTGCCTTCAGGTAAATTTTAACAAATATATAATCTCTGTCTCATGATATCTCAAAAATTCTGATTTACACTACATGTTATCATCTTTCCATACTTTATTGCTTGTTAGACATACTATATAGACTTACCTTCTTCTACCATGTCAATGAGTTTAGAAAAGGTATTACCATCTCGATCAACTGGGCCTAAGATATCTCTTCCTATTAGAAGTAACAAATTATTTATTTATTATTCAATCAATTTCATATGACCAATGTTGCACCCAATGCAAGCTATATCACTAAAAATTCATTAACATGGTTTTTTTCTTGCATCAAAGTACATGATGAAATAGTATACACTGATAATAATCTCATGTTATGAGACCATTACACATGCTCATAGATATGAACTACTGATGACAACTAAAACATGTGTTATTCCTATTGGTGGTCCGGCTTTTATGATATCATATACTTGAGGTAAAAAAATGAAAACTTCATAAGAAGAAGTATCAATGATTATGAGCCCCTATCACCCGCTATCTAGACATCATCTATATCTAGTTAGGATGATGTATCTGAATAATAGGAATTGTGCTTAAGATTAATGTCATAGTGTCTCAAGGTTTCTCATTATAGCTTGTGAACTTCTATAACCTTTTGATATGAAAAATAATTTATAAAATTACCATAAAAATAGTGGAAATAGAAATATCAACACAATTATGGTAAGATAACATCATGTATAACACATTTTCTACATAGTATGGTAATCAAAAAGTATTGTTCAAGTTGGGTCTACGGAAACCACTATTACAATAGTCACAACCGACTTATTTTAAGTTTATTTGTTCTTATACCATCATAAAATATTATATAGCCATGCTGAAATAAAAACAACAGTATATTCCATACACTCAAATGTTATTATTATAATGTCAAAACCCTTTTTCATATCCTTTTGTATCCTAAGGTAAATGAAAACATCACTCGTGAATACATGTGGATTACCACCTCCATGAAGCGATGTGTATCATTTTTTTCACCACATCATATGGATAGTTATTATGGTAAATTTAGTTAATACATATAGAGTTCATGACATAATCATCATTATATAAATTTAAATTAATATTTATCATATTTCCCTCATGTTCGTTGAAAAATGGAAATGTTACTCAAGCATACGTATGGACTACCATTACAACATCGTAACGTAATTAATTTTTCAAAACCATATTTAATGGATGGTTTTAAAAGTATAATTAATTTATAAAAAATGATAATTATTTTATGATTATTATTCTAGATATTATGGAATAATGAAAACATTCACCATTGTCAACATATTTAATTCATTTTGAAGTTATTAATAAAATATCCTCAAAACACCTAATAAGAACTTAAACAATTAAGTAATTAGATATGTCATCGAAATAAATGAAATAAATGGATTAAGGATAAGGGATTAAAACCAAAAAAAATGAATAAAGTAAATAATTAACATAAGTTTATTATTCAAGAAGATAAATAACATATGTGACAAATCAGTGTTGGGGTAAGGGACACTACCTTAAAACATCATTTAAAATGTTTTAAAGGTTTATTTTCTAAATATTTTTATTCGATTCCCATATTTTTAAAATTATTTTATGAATATATTTATATAAACATAAATTAATTATAAAAGAAAATTTATGTCTCTTTTCACTTTATTTCAAAGGTTTTCAAAAGGAATATTTTTACATATTTTATATGGAATGTTTTGAAAAAAATGTAAAAGAAATGTTATATTTTAATGTATACTGCATCTATGGTTTTTTCCAATTCCATAACCTTTATTTAATGTTTATATTCCAATATAATATTCCATTTTTCCTTAAAATAAAACAACTCCTTCACTTTGTTCTAGGAATTTTAGTTTTGAAATTTGTGTTTTAAAGGAAATGGATATATCAATATACAAAAATGTTTTTATTATAGGTTAAAAGTATGTTTTTATGAGTTTTTTATGGAAATATAGGATTCTATATGTATTTTTTATGTTATGTTCCTTGGAAATGTTTTGTGAATGATGGTTGAGACCGATATAGCTCTAATGATGAGTGAGCCCAATATAGCTCTCTAATGTATTGAATAATGATTATATTCTTAAGTGAATTAAGTTAGAAGTTGAACGTATTGGTAATTACACTTGTAATGGTTCTTGGAAGATGATATCCCAGGGCGCCTACATGAATTTTATATTCTTGTTAATGAGTTTTCATGGAAATATTTTTATTCCATAAGGTAATATATTTTGTTTAAAGGAAAGAATATTCCCTTTAAGGGTAAAAATTATTTCTTTAAGCAAATATTTTTTATAGGTTCTCATATTTTCTAATAAATACTCATTATTATGATTTTACCTTTATGTTTTATTATATATTTTTTTTGAAAATATCTGGGCAGTAAAGATAATTTCATGTGTTGGTAAATGATTATTTTAGATCAAATTTTATGATATAATGGTATTGAAATGGAATAATGGGTTTATTTATTCTTTTTATATGAACCTTACTAAGATTTTTGTTCTCATACCATATTTTAAAAAAAATATAAGGTATAAGGATGAATAATATTAAAGAAAAAGTCAGGTTGAAAAGCTGTGAAGATTTTTCATGAAAAGAAAGCATGTTTTATTTTAAAACTTTTATATTGTGAAAAAATGGATACAGCATAGAAGTGTCCAATTTTAAATATATGGGAGAATTATGTAAGATATATGTCTTAATTCTCTAAAACTATAAACCAGAATATCCTCAAAATTAATGAAAGTAAATTCTTTTATAAAGATTCAATTTATGGATTGTTTAAGGATGAGTCCTTATAATTGGTATCATAGGAGATTTTAAATAATTTTGGAGGTTAGGATAATTCAATTAAGTACCCTTAAGATATTATAATTTATGATTATCATGATATATCATTAAAATATTTTCATGTCATTTCATTTAAAACTATATATGTTTAGAATGGTTTTCTAAAAAGGAAATAGGTAAGAAAAAGTAGGAAGGCAATAGGAGGACAATATAATTATGAATTAGTAACCTAGAATGGTTGTAATTGGAATAGAGTAGTTTTTTGTGATGGATTATTTGACATGGGATATAAATGGTGGGGGTATCCGTGCTAGAGATCAACCAAATCTACCATAGTGGAAAAAAGTTGATAATGAGGCATTTTATGAGACATCACCCTCCGGCATTTGGTGCATCACCTAAACCTATGATATATGAAGGATGGGTTAAATACTTGGATAATATATTCAAATTCATGAGTTTTTTGGATCATCAAGTAGTAACTATTTCTATTTTCCATCTTGAATATGAATCCAACTAGTGGTGGTAAATGGTAAATAATATCAAAGAAAGCTAAATGATTATTCCTTATAATGGGAATAATTTTAGAATATTTTTTTAAACATATTTTCCTAAGGATATTTGAATTATTATAGAAAAATAATTTTAGAATTGAGAGAAAAGGATAAATATTTAGTGTCCATATATGAACCAAACTTAACCCTATTAAAAAGGTACACACCAAATTTTATCCAGGATCTTGATATCAAAATTAATTGGTTTTACTCGTGATTAAATCCAAGACATGGAAGGTAATTGGGTTATTATGAATTAAAAAGTTATGAGAAACATTTCTATATTCCGAGAAGGTAAAAATAGGTTTTTTTATGATAATTTATTCTATGAAAATAAGAATAATAAAGGTAGGTGATGGTGAAGCATCTATCAAATAAATCTAAAGGTAAAAAAATAAGGCTTCTATTTTTTGATAAGTGTGGTAAAAATGAAACTATATAATGTATTATAAAATATAGGAAGTGTTTTTTATTTAGAAACTTTGTACATGTGGCTCATGAACACAAAGAAAATGATGAGACAAATAATAAAAAAATTGATGGTAAGATGCTTTAATTGTAATGAGATAGGACATCATGTGAGTACTTGGAAAAAATAAGAATGAATGATGGGAATTTTCAATATCACTAACATAAAGGTTTGGATAAATCCATTATGACTACTTCATAAGATATTGAACCATTCAATGATGTAGTCTTAGGCACATTACATATTTATTCAAATTATGACAGTGTATTGTTTGATTTGACATCAAAAAAATCATTCATTTCCAAGTATTTTTTTGATTAATTAGAATTTTTACGTCAATAAAATAACTAAAAACATTTTTTGAAAGTACATGGGAAATTATTAAGGAAAAAATAAATTATGAGAATCTTTCTATTGTTTTATGTGTAAAGGATTTTCTAGAAAACCTTACCTTCTTCCCCCTTATAGAGTTTAATATTATTCTTGGTATATATTGGCATTCCATTTACTATGATAATATATATTATTGATCTAAAGATTTTTTTTTAGAATGTGTTTTAGTTTGTATAAAAGAATGAATTCATTATTTTGATAACATATCAATAAGCTAAGAAATTGATTGAAGATCGTAGTGAAAGATACATAGTTGATGTTTTTAAAAAGAAGTAAATTGTTTAGATTAGTGATGTGAAAATTTTAAATGAATATATAAATGTATTTTATGATTATTTTTATGGTTTTATTTCTAATAGGTTGGTTTATTTTAATGATAACTTAGTGGTTAATGTTAATCTAATTTCAAAACCCTTTATTGAATGGATCGAGTATAATTTTTTGAATTGAAAAAGTAATTGCAAGAGTTTCTAGATAAAGGTTTCATTCATAATATAAATTTACCATGGGGTTCTCTTGTTTTATTTTTAAAAATTAAATATGGTTCCATGAGGGTTTATATTGATTTTAGAAATTTTAATTACATTACTTTAAATAATAATTTTTTTTCCTCATATAGAATACATGTTCGATCAGCTCTAAAAAGATAGTATTTTTTTAAAGGTTAATCTAAGGTATGGGTACCATCAGTTAGAATAGAATGAGGAATAAATTTTGAAAACATTATTTCTTACTAGTTATGTGCATTATAAGTTTTTTAGTTATTCCCTTTGGGTTGAAAAATACACCAAATGTATTTATGGACCTTATGAATATAGTTCCCTATGAGTTCTTAGATAAGTTTGTGATTGTATTTATTGATGATATTCAGATATATTCTAAAAGTTATGATGAACATGAGAAATATTTGAGGTCTATTTTTCAAACCTTGAAAGAAAATAAGTCATATAGAAATTTTACTAAATGTGAATTATGTTTGTGAAAATTTTCCTTCCTTAGACATATTGTAAATAAATATGAAATAATTATTGATCCTAGTAAAACTAAAGTGGTTGATGAATGGACAAGACCTATATAATTTATTGATATTATTATTTTTCTTAGATTATATGGATATTACTAGCAGTTTTTTAGAAAATTTACACAGCTATCTAGCCCACCAACCAAGTTTATATGAAAATGATTTAGGCTCATTTGGAAAAAGGAATGTGATGAATTTTTCAAGGAATTTAAAATAAGATTATAGAATGCTCTATTTTTTCCAACCATTTAGAAATTGTGACTTTATTATCTACAATGGTTCTTCTTGTAAAATCATTGGTTGTGTTTTAATGAATAATGAATGGATAATTGATTATTCATCGTGTTTATTAATACCACATGGGAAAAATTATCCTACAGATGACCTTGAACTGGAGAATGAAGTGTTTAATTTAAAAATTTAGATACATCATTTATATGGATTAAAGTGTAAAATATACAATAATAATAAAAAATTTAAGTATATGTTCACTCATAAAGAGTTAAACATGAGATATATTAGATGGTTGGAATTGATAAAAGATTATAACTAATAAATTAATTACAATCCACATAAGTAAAACATGGTGTATTATACTTTAAGTTGTAAAGATAATTCTACATTAACCATGTCATATTTGGAACATGACCCTTTGATAAATTATTTGATGAATTTTGTCTTAGAAATTTTGTATGAAGAAACTCCCTCAATTTTGATTTAGGTGTCAATACAAAATTCTCTATCAGAAATAATTAATAAATCTCATAAGTAGGGTCATGTTTTATATAAAAAGGTAGAATTTATTAAGAATGCTAATTTTTCAAAGTTTAATGTTGATAAAGAATGTGTTATCAGATTTGGAAAGAGATTATGTGTGCCTTAGGATTCTCATTTTAAGAGAGGATTTTTGAATGAAGCACATTGTTCCAAATTTTACATTCATCCAGGAAGTACTAATATGTATGAGACCTTTGGGAGTATTATTGGTGTGATGGAATAAAAATATATATTTTTAAATTTACTATGAAGCGTTTTACTTGTGAATAGTTTAAATTAGAATGAAAATTTTTAAAGGGTATGCTTCGTAATTTTCTAGTGAAAGAGTGAAGATGTAAAAATATGTCCATCTATTTCATGGTGATATTAACAAATACATATCTATGTAATAATGTGATTTAGGTTATAATTTATCAATTAACTAAATATAATCATTTCCTTCATATTTTTGATATTGTTTATTTAGATTATATTACATTACTATATCTCAAGGAGATAATCAGGTAACATGGAGTTCCTATCTCTATTGTATCTGACTATGATCTCGTGTTTACTTCTAATTTTTTGAAAAGTCTTCATAAGTCATTGGGTTCTGAATTAAATTTTAGTACATCTTTTCATCCTCAATAGGATGGATAGTCTGAGTGAAAAATTCAGAATTTTGAAGACATTATTTTTTATTGTTCAGTGGAATACTAGGGAAGTTAGGATTGTAATATTTTATTAGTTTAATTTTCTTATAATAATATTTTTTGTTCAAGTATACAGATAGAACCTTTTGAGGCATTATATAGAAAGTTGTGTTAGACTACATCTTTTTGGGATGAAGTAGGTGAAAGGAATTTCTTGGGACTATATTTGGTGGAATAAATAGTTAATAATATGAAGATGATTCAAAAAAATATGAGAATATTTTAGAGCGGGAAAAAAGTTATGTAGATAACTAGAGGAAAGATATTTATTTTGGTATAGGTGATCATGTTTTTCTTAAAGTATCTACATGGAAAAATGTTATGTGTTTTGGTGAAAAATAGAAGTTAAATTAGACCATATGAAATACTAGAGAAATTTAAATAATTTTTCAACCAAGTGGTCTTTCCCATGAGTTTACCTCAAGTATATAACATATTTTATGCTTCATTGTTAAGAAAATATATATTGAATACATCTCACGTTTTAAGCCCTAAAGTAGTTCATTTGGAAGAAAAAAAATCTTATAAGGAATAGCCAATACATATTATTGACCATAGAGAGAATGTTTTCTATAATATGATAATTAATCAAGTTAATGTTTTTTGTAAAACCCATATGGTTGAATAGGTAACATGGGAACTTAATAATTCTATGAAGGAAAAATATCTTCACTTATTTAAGTAGTGAATAAAATAATAAAGATAAAATTTATAAAATAGGGAAGAATATAAAAAACTAGTTATTGTTAGAATAAATTATTGTAATAAATTATTAATATTAATTAATTAGTTTTCATGGATATATATTCACTATAATAATATTAAGTAATTTCCTAATCAAAAAGGAACTAGTTTTATTCTTATAAAATTTGTTTACATATATTATATAGGTTTTTAAAGGATTTATTTCCAAATTTTATACTTTTAATTTGAAAAAATGAACATAATATCTGGATTCAAAAATCCAAATTTATATTAGCATCAATTTTCTATATTTTTATGAAAAAATTTAATTCTTTTTTAATAGTAAACAAATATAAATTTTAATGAAATATTGTATCTTTTATGATATCATCATGACATAAATTCGATATTATAATTTATTAAAATTATTTGAGTAATCATGTATAATAGTATACTAAAAATATCATAAAAATATAATTCAAAACACATAAATTATAATTTATTTAATTATAAATATAAAAATCATTTTTGGTATCAGCGTAGTGCTTGAAAAACACTAAAAAAGTCACATTTTGTGTCCTAAAGATAATATTATAGAATTAAGAAGTATTTTATTTAAATGGTTAATAAATATGAATTATTATTTATTATTTTTATTTATATATATAAATTGTGTAGTTATATAACTTGTAAATTATCTAAATTCTTGTGCAACGCTTGTGTATGACTAGAAAAATCAAAATAGCATAATAACTAAGTTATCATTACATATATGTGAGTAAATAAATATATTGAATGAATATAAAAGTTTATATTTGACTTTATTTATTTATTTTTATGATGGTAATTTATTTTAAATTTTTAGTGATGACATAATTACCTTAAATACCTACGTAGCGCCAAAATGGTGCTTGTGTAAGCAGTGGAAAATCATGTAAATGATTTTAAAAACTCTAAAAGTAATATTTTTTGAATTATTAATAGTTTAACATTAATTTTATAGATAAATATAATATATTGGGTGTTTTTTAAAGGTTTTTATTCAAATTCCCTTGTTATATTTATGACTTTAAAGTCAAATTAAATGAATAGTTCCCAAAATGACATTAATGATATTTTATATCATATTAAATGATTTAAAATTCATAAAAATACTATATTAATCCAATTCAATGTGATGTGGTTTATAATATCATACATGTTACATTTTTTGTTTACTTTACTTTTTATAGTAACTTTCTTGGCTCATATAGTGTAAAAAACTTGGGTATCGCGGTAATTGTCAAAAGGGTTAACAAGGGTTAAAATAAAGAGATAATGGTGAAAACATCACATAAACTTGTTAAATTTTTTTTTATGAAATAATTTTTACTCATAATTATCATATATTATAAATATATCAATTTTTCTTCATTTTTCATTGAAAATTAATTTATATTAATTTAATACTTTAATTAATTCTCTCCCCTCACTTATAAAAGGGAACCTCATATCCACTCTTCATCTCACCTTTTGATTATTATAGATCAGAAAATACCTAACCAAATATCTTCCTAACATCCCTCCCCATGTTCTATATTCCCTTTTTGAACATAAAACTAACCTGAGAATACTTAAGGTGTAATCCAAAGGTGTTATCCTAGGATAAGGTATAAGTCCAAACCGACTTATTTCAAGTTTATTTATTCTTATACCTCATTAAAAAATTATTAAACCATTATTAAATAATAAAATAAATTTATTTTATATACTTAAATGTTTTCATAATTATTTTAAAACCCTTTTTCATATCCTTTTTCACCCTATGGAAAATAAAAACATCGTCTATACGTACGTGTGGGTTACCACTTCCACGAAGCGATGTGTATCATTTTTCAACACTAACCCAAAAGTATGGTTATTATGATATATTTAATTAATATATATGATACTCATGATATAATAATAAATCTATAAAGATAAAATAATATTTATCATCTTTTCTTCATGTTCTTTGAAAAATGGAAACGTTACTCGGACATATATATGGACCATCGTCTCCATGTTGTAACGTAATTAATTTTTTATAACCACATTTCATGATTGGTTTAAAAAGTATAATTAATTTTAAAAATGGTAATTATTACATGATTATTATTCTATATATTATGTAATAATTAACTCTTTGAACATATTTAACATACTAAATTCATTTTGAAGTTATAAATCAAACATCCTCAAACTCCTGACATGAACATAACTGACTAAGTAATTAAATATATCATTGAAATAAATGAAATAAATGGATTAATGATAAAGGAATAAAATTTTAAAATTTTATTAAATAATTAAATAATTAACATAAGTTTATTATTAATTAATATAAATAATGTATATGACAAGTCAGACTCAAGGTATGGGACACTTTACCTTAAAAACCTTGTTTTAAATGTTTTAATGGTTTATTTTCTAAATATTTTTCTTCCAAATCTATGGTATTAAAATTTTTGTTTTAATATATTTATATGGAAATAAATTAATTATAAATTACATTTTATGTCTCTTTTTAATTTCTTTCAATGGTTTTTAAAAGGAATATTTTTATGTATTTTATAAAGAACATTTTCATAAAAAGGTAAAAGGAATATTCTATTTTAATATATACATCAACAATTGTTTTCCCCATTTCCATAAACATTATTTTATTTTTATATTACATTGTATTATTCAATTTTATTTTCAATTAATACCCATCCTTCCCCTTTTTTTGGGAATTTTAGTTTTGAAAAATTGGATTTAAAGGAAAGGGATATATCAATATCTGAGAATGTTTTTCTTATGGGTTAAAAGGTATATTTTGATGATTTTGATGATGTAAATACAATATTATATGTTTTTTATGCATGTTATGATCCTTGGAAATAATTTATGAATTATGGGTGAGTCCTATATAGCTCTGACTATGGGTGATCTTGATATCTCTCTCTAAAGTATTTGGTAATAATTATGTTATCTGGAGAATTATGTTAGATGTTGGTTGTATTGGTTATTACCCTTGTAAGGGTTCTTGTAATGGTTCTATTAAGATGATGTCCCAAGGCACATACATTACTTTTCTATGCTTTCTAATTAGTTTTCATGGAATTATTTTGACTTCATAAGGTAAGATCTTTTATTTAAAGGAAAAATTATTCCCTTTAAAGGTAAAAAGGTGTGTTTTTTAAAAAATGTTTCTTATAGGTTCTCATGTTTTCTAAGAAACCATAATGGTTATGATTTTTCTTTTATGTTTTCTTATACAATTATTTTTAAAAAAAATTGGGTAGTAAAGCTAATTTCATATATAATAAAATGATTATTTAAGCTCAAATTTTACGATATCAAGGTTTTGAGTTATATCAAAATAATTTTTTATTGATTTTATAAGTCCTTTACTAATATTTTTGTACTTAAACCATGTTTTCAAATAATTTTTATAGGTTATAAGGTTGAGTAATAACAAATAATAATTCAATTTTAAATTCATAAAGATTTTTTATGAAAATAAAACATATTTCATCTTAAATGTTTTATAGTAAGAAAAAAATGGATACTAAGTAGAGGTATCCACTTTATAATATAAGAGTTTATTATTTAATAATTATTAACTAATTCTCTAAATATATAAAACAAAAATATTTTAAAAATGAAATAAAGTGAATCATTTTCTAAATATTCAGTTTTTGGATTGTTTAAGTATAGGTTCTTATAATAATCGAGGCAGTAACTATATTTATTTCTAAAATATCCAAGTATTCTTTAAAATATTTTCCAAATTCAAATTGAACATCCTTCTTCAATAAATTAGTGAGTTATTGAGATATATTGAATAAATCATAGACAAATTTGTGGTAAAATCCCATGTTTCCAATAAAGATTCCAATATCATTTACCATGGTAGGCTCAAGTATCTCTTGTATCACTCTAGTCATTATAAGATAAATTTTAATTCCCTACTATGAAATTTTGTGCCCAAGTAATATAGCTCCCTATATCATGAATTGTAACTTCTCTTAATTATTAACCAAATACTTTTCTCCACATATTTTCATTACTAATTCCAATTTTCTTTAGACCACTTCAAATAATATCCCATAAATTGAAAAGTCATCCATATATATTTATAAGAATTTTTATTCTATATCACGGAATATATATATCATGTATATTTAGAAAGTTGAAATTACATTGCACATGTCAAATAACAAGTGATGATATGTGAAATAAGCATATATATCAGTAAAAGTAATCTTTAAATGATTATTCAAGTCTATCCGTATTTGGTTATAACCAAAGTAACCATCAAAGAAACAATAGAACTCATGCCTGGATAATTTTTTAAAAAAATATGGTCCATAAAAGGAAGTTAAAAGTGATCATTTCTTATAACTACATTCAACTTATTTTAGTCCACAAAAACTCCCCAACTTATGAATATTCAAGTTGGAATAACCTTATTCTATTTATTTTTCACCATTGTAAATCCTCTCTATTTATGCACAAATTACAAGGGATTGGCTAGTTTACTATTTTATGTGGAAAATATGATCCATACATCCAATATTTTATGAACCTCCATCTTGACCATTTCTTTTTTTGGTGGCGTGAGTCTTATTTGCGGTTAAAATCTTGTTTTTGTCCCTTATTTTAATAATAACTCATTATGTGTACACAAAATGGGATTAATTCCTTTTATATCAGTAATTCCCCAAAAAAATATTTTTTTTCTCTTTAAAATTACTAGAAACATTTCTTCGTGTTCCCTTATCAAATATAAATTTATGATCATTGGTATAGTATCCTTGTATCCCAAAAATGAGTACCTATGTGTACTTAGAAATAGATTCAACTCAAGAATCAGTGGATTAATGATATATAGAAGTATATTGATAGTGGTTATATCCACAACACAATTACATATCTTTTACGATCTTTGTCGATATCCTATTATTATTTTAACTCCATCATCTCATTATTGATATTCATCATTTTATCCTATTTTTCATCTTTTTTATTCAAAATTTATGGTTCTTCTTCTTCAATAGTAAAAATTACTTATAAATTATATAAATAAGTTCATTTATTTATACATTTCACAAGATCAAAAAACACTTCCCCCTCATCAACTCTAGATATAAGTTTTATTTGGTGTATGTCAATCAATTCCTTCCTAGTAGTGGGTAATAGTATTTCTAAAATGAAGAGAACATTCCCTTTTTCTTCTATCTCCAGGATCAAGAAATTTAGGGGGGAAAATAAATTTCCTCGTTTTAACAAGAACATATTTAAGGATACCTTGAGAGTATTTTACTAACCACCAACAAGATTCGATGCTACTCTTAACTAATTTGGTTCATTATAGACCAAAATTATAAATTCACTCATCAACATTAGATTAAAGATTTCTCCAAGTCGAAAAGTACATTCCCAATGGTACAAGTATCAATGGTTCATGGAATTTAAAACCTCCCTAGATCCCTCATCCTTAGTGGAATAATCCTTTGGATGACTTGAAAAATATTTACTAGGGGAGATAATTCCTATATATTCAAAATTTATTTTTTATAGAATCTCTTTTACAAATTTTTTATAGGTTGTAATTTGGGAAATTTCTTCACAAAAACTAAAATTGATATGAATCTATTTGAAAATTTCTAGAAACCTCTTTATCTGAGCTTCCACTTACCCTTTCCACATCCTCTCCAAGAATATAATACTTAGTCTATAGGGTGTATTATTATTGTATTCTTCCTCTTTTGACTCTTCTTGGATATAGGGTATAACTCCTCTATCTTTCTCATATACTTTCTTCTCTGTAATATTCTTTGATTAAGTTGTAACTTTATTTCCAGCACTTCCCTCTAATAATTTCTCTCTTTTCTCATTATCTTTACCATTTTTTGGTTTCTTATTTTACACCTATTTCTCAACCAAGTTTAACAACCTTTCATATAGATCATGTGTGTTTCATTACATTAAATATTTCACCTCATACCTTCCAGTATTGTACCTAGTAAGACGTTTAATATATTTTGAAAAATATTCCCAACTAATGCTTGAGGTTTCTAATAGTAGTATTTTAATTAATCATGTATGTTTCTTAGATATTTATCTATCAATATTCCTTTTTAATAAAGGCATGTAGCATATCCTTGAGATGTTTTTTTGGGGTTGGAAAGGTTGTTGCATCCAATAATGGAATTTCTATTGTGTTTGGAATTTTTGAGATTGAGGAAGTTTTTTGAAATGTCCTTTAGTGTTAGTTCTAAGGTGGGTAACCAGGTGGTCCTTGATTCTATGTATAATTCTTCCCTCTATTCTATTATCTTCACCCTTGAATTTTTTTATTGGTAATACACTATTCTTGGATAGTTATAAGTGTTTTGAAACAATTGTGGGAATTGATTATAAATTACATGATTATAATTTAGAGGTTTTTTTCTTATAATACTTATCAACACTTATGATAATCCTATGAATCACTGCACATCTCAAAAAATATTTCACCTCCATTATTAGGTTCAGTGAAAGTGGATGCTATGAAAAAAAATTAGAATGTTTCCTTCTTCTTTGTAAGGGCCTCCACCTGAGTGGACAAGTGCGTAGTCGTGTCCACCTAATTCTTTCCTCTTCTTGGTGGACCTATATCACTCTCCTAGAGGATATAATTTGGAGAAATTTAATCCATAAGGTCTCTTTTAACCTCATGTTTCTTCATCCTAAGTTCAGAATCTATTGAGGTATCCACTAGGGCTTGAGTTATGGGATAAAATTCATAAAAACATCATCTACAGTTAAATTTTTAATATGTGGTGTGATAAATTTCTTATAAACACTTTAAATTTTACCTATGCTTCCTAAGAATACTCTTAATCTAATTGAGTTTTCTATGTCACTCTTTATCTTTGTGTTTTGAGTAGGTGTTAAATATTTATCCAAAAATTATTTAGCTTGATAATCCCATGTAGTGATTGATCTAGTGGCCTAACTCTTTTGAAAATATTTATATCTCACCTAGAGTGATAAATGGAACACATATATATACATATAATCTAATGACACATTTTTTAGTCTAAAGTTTTTACATATCTCTAATAAGTTTTATAAGTGGTTTTGTGGGTTCTCACTCTAAATTTTTTTAAACTTCCCCATGATTGGTATCATCTAAATCAGGATGAGCTTAATCTAAAATTTGTTCACCTATATCATAGGGAAAATAAATCTTAGATTTGTCCCCTATATGGATAGAAAACTATAATCCATGGTGTAGGCATTGATTTTACCCTGATTAGTGGTTCCATGTGGGATAATTGAATATTATATCCATCAGGTTTAGTGGGGTTCTGTCATTCTACCATGGCTAACTATTGGCATATGTATATGTCTATCTCAATCATTGACTCATATCTAAGTTATTTCTGAGATCATGCTCTTCTCGATCAAGTAGTTAGTTTCCCTCTCATGCATTAAAATTCCTATAAATATAGAAACACACCATGTTCACATAAAATTTATAAAAATAGAAAATAGAAATGATATAAGAAAAGTGTGTCTTAATCAATAAAATTTCAAAACTCACAGATTTACCATGTTACCCTAACAATGATAGAAAAAACTCAATTGGTAACAGAGTGCATTACATCCCTACAGATGGATAAAATTTTATAAATTTATATATATATAAATCCTTCGCTAAATAAGAAAAATATAGTATACAGTGGAAGTCTAAGATCAAACCATAAAGATTTCTAGTGATCCTTAAGATTCGATCACTTATATTATTAACTAGATTATCCTATTAAAATTTTAATTGAGTATAATAAAACTTCACTTTATTAAGGAGTAAAAAATTAATTAAAATCAGGGTTTAGGATTATTTTCAAAAGATATCGCCTCTCTCACTCATGGATTATTCAACTCAATTGGTTGCAAATTCATTCTAAAATTTCCAAGTTCTTATATTCTATTCCATTGATTCTACATAATCCAATAAAAAACCATTGGTCAAAGAAATACACTAACCAATATGCATTAATATTGAATCTTAAACAAAAATAAAAAAACAGACTATTGTTCATTAATCAATTCACTCAATTTATTTGGGTTTCCTTCTTTCACACTTCTCTTTATCAGAGCTGTGTGAAAGGATAAGATTTAATAGAGTGTTAATATAATTCCTAATCAACATGACTTACATTGAATGAAATTATCAATTTATTAACATACAAATCCTTAAAATATCTTTCCCTAAACCATTAATCAAATTTCCCTTGTATAGGAGAGAAACCCATCACACATGAACAATTTATCCTAACATGTGATTTTTGAGAAAAAATATTTTAACTGAAGTGGATAACAATTAAATAGAAAAAAACTACTTGAATCAATTATTACAATTGAAATTAAAGTAGTAAAATTAAAAATAATAATTGAATACTATAGAAGGAACTAAAACAATTCTCAAAAGATAATAAAATCTGGAAATCCCCCTAACAAACTCAATAAACTTTTCTATTTATAGTGAAGAAAATGACCCAATGTGATATAAGGTGACACAGTGTGCACCAGAAAAGTTCATTCCTTTATCTCCTCCATTTGAACATATTGTGGCATGGAACATACCCTCAAAAAATGACCAGTGTATCTTCACCTTTAAACTTTAAATCCTCCTAATAATCATGGTATGAGATCCCCATGATCTAATGGGATATTTTAAACTTCTATCTTTGACCTGAAATGTCATAACATGGAGGAACTCTATCATGGTCATGACTCCTAAATACTTCACTATAATAGTTGGCTTCTCTAATTCATGTCTTGATCACTATTGGTATTAATTCAATCTCTCACAGGCTCATTCTAGGTGCTCTACCTAAATTCATGTCATGGTGAAACTCTATTCTCTATGGTGTGGCATGAAACTTCTTCAGCAGCTAAGTACAAAAACATAAATTTCACAAGGAGGCTCCAAAAAACATTATGAACTTCCTAGATTTTTCTTACATGACTCCTTGAAGAAATATATGTTATTCTTTTATGAATCATTTGTGAAGGCTCTCTGTGGAGGAATTTACTGATTTTCATTGTTCAAGTGGGACTCAGGATGAAACAATCAATTTTTACTTATGATTTTATCCCAAACCTCTCTTTATTTGATATATCATTAACTTATCTCCTTTAAAGACCCTTAGTGACAACCTTCTAGAACCCTAAAACTTCTTCAAGACCTCATTTCAATCTTCCACCACCTTTTAAGTAGTTTGATTTATTTTATAATATGTAATATGTGTGTGTAATAATCTTTATATAACCCAAAATATATGATTCTTGACATTGATAATATTTATGTGAGTTATTATATATTCTTATAGAAGTTATTACTATTTTATTATAATATAGAATCATATTATTTAAGATTTATATTATAATAATTATATTATCAAGTAATACATGATGAACAAATTGTATAATATGTAATCAGTCTATTGTAATGTGGTATAACAATACTAAAATGTGAATCATTTCTTTATTTTAGATCTCATTTTTTATAATATGTATTTTTTGTGTGAAATTTTTTTATTTTTTAGTTTACCAAATATTTAAATTTTATCTACTTTTGGAATTAATTATGTGTAAAATTAAATAATTTATATATGTATTAAAATTGTAAATATATGTATCCTAGATTACTATTTTTTAAGAAAATTATATTAATAATGGTGATATATGTCATAATATGTTTATAACCTATGTATAATACTTGTATAATCTATTTTTATAATATACATTTATAAATAACCTATGTTTTATTATATGTAAACATATTATAATTTGTGTACAACATGTGTATTGTAATATGAAATCTTCGTATAATAACCATTATTTTTTTAAATTATAAAATGATTATTATGTTATTTCCCATTATTTTTTCATAAAAAATAACACTTTCAATGTAAAAAATAAAGTTTCCCTGTATTGTATTATTTTTTATAAAATTAAAATTTTTCATCTTTATTTATTTTTACACATCTATAAAAAAAGTTCTATTTTTTAATATGATTTTTTTGGTATAAATTTCCAATAATCAATGTGTATCACTAAAGAAATATAATATATTATTATTTATAATATATTTTGTAATTTTTTTATTTTTATTATTATTTTTAAAAAATCATTTGTATTGTTAATTATAAAAGTAAATTTGAATTTAAATTTCAAAATATAGTAACTTATATTAAATACTTGAAATTTGTTATAAGTGATAATAAATCATAGTTGGATTATGGCACGTTGAACAGTTGATGAATTTGAGGAAGGGTTTGATGCTCTTTTGGAATTTTCCAAATTTAATATTCTATATAATGACCTGAATTTTTTTATGCTTGAAATACTTAAATATGTGAAATTTTAAAAATATAGAAATCAAATAACATTTAATTTTAAATGGTTTCAATTTGATTTATAGTCCTTGGATTTGGCATGGTAAAATTGAGTATAATTCATGATCTAATGATGATAAATATTTTTAAAATGATATTTTTGATCAAATTGAAGAAATGATTCATGATATTGATGTGGAAGAAATTGAGAAAACACAAAATATTGAACACTTATATAGTGATACATAATATAACCATATCTAGGTTTTATAAAATTCAATTTTTTATCATGTACATTAAGATATGTAAACATTAAATCTAAGAATGTTTAAAGTTACAAGAGTTTTATATAATTGCTACAACTATTTAAAGGCATACTTCCTGAAAAAAATCTTATATATTCAAATTACAATGTGAAAAAAAATATTTTGCCTAATGGAATTGGGGTACAAGAACATTCATGCCTACCCCCAATGACACTATTATTTATTTTCAAGAATATAAAATTCTTTCAGAGTCTCCTAAATATAGGACATTATAGTATAAGTTAAAAGAAAAATCAAAATTTTATTTATTTATTATACCCACTACCAAGACTCATACTAAGTTGATTTTCTATCTTTTTGTAATTTCTCATATAAAACATTTATTTCCAAATTCAAATGATGAAAAAAGATTAATATTACAGGTAGATGAGTGAATATATAATGTAAAATTATATCTAGTTAATTGTCCATAATGGATGAAAATTGATTTCTAAATTACTTCCTTTGGAAATAATGTTATAAATATTAGACTTAGACTATTCATGGATGGAATTAGTCTATATCATATCCTTAGTATAAAACATAGTTCATAAGATATTTTATTGGTAATTTATAATTTATCTCCTAAATATTGTATGAAGAAAAAATATATCATGTTGATTTTATTATTTATGAACCAAAATAACTTGGAAATAATATTGATGTTTATTTGACACCATTGATTGGTGATTTGAAACTCTGGTGTGATGAAGGCATCAAGGTGTATGATTATTATAAAATGTAATATTATCAATTCCATGTACTGATCATGTTCGCTATAAATGACTTCCCAATATTGGAAAATTTTGCTGGATATGGTGTTAAGGGGCATTAATCTTTCTTAATTTGAAAAAAAATGGACATTATGTTATCAATTACAACATCAGAGGAAGATATTTTGCATGGTTAATCAAAGGTTTTTTCTATCAATCAACCTTATCAAATATTTTAAAAAGGTATTCAATAGCACACAAGAATTTTATATTTATCTAAATAATTTATCAACTGGTTAGTATTTTGGGAGGTTAAAAAACATTGATGCCATAATTACAAAAAACACAAGGATCTGGTAATGATATAAATATATGGAAGAAATTATCAAAAAAAATTGAGCTTACTTATTGGAGATATCATGAGGTCAAACATAACATTAATGTGATTTATGTGGATAATAATATTTATAAAAATTTTATTAGAACATCATTAGATATTAAAGGCAAGACTAAGGATAAGTTGAATTATATATTGAACTAATTATCATTTAGAATATGTTTGGAGTTATCTCCCACTCATAAAGTAAAATGAACATAATTTCCTTAGGATATTCATATATTATCCAAGAGAGAAAAAATTATTTTTTTTAGTGCCTCAGGTTTATTCTTAAAATATAAAAAAATTAACCCTATAGGATTTAAAGTTAATAAGCATAAAATCTTATGATTGTAATGTTATGATGTAAAAACTTCTACCAATTACATTACATGGAATAAAAACCTTACCTATCAGATTGACTATCATCAAGGTGTGTTATTTTTTCAATTAAATTTATAACAAAGTGATGAATCTGAATTTGTTGAACAATTTGTAGAATAATATAGTGTATAGACTTTTTCAACTGGAAAAGTACTTTCCACCATATTTTTTATATCATGTTACATTTAATGGTTCATTTAGTGTGAGAAATAAATATGTGTGGTCCCATATATCTATGTTAGATGTATCATCTTTAAAGGTATATGAATATATTTAATGGGTATGTTAAGAGTAAATATCAACCAGAAGCCTCTATTATTGAGAATTATATTTCAAAGAAGGTGGAATAGTTTTTATAGAATACTTATATATGGTATTTCATGTTAGTTTACCTATTTCTCTACATGAATGATTCAGTTCTAGGGTAAGGGGGTCACTGGCTTGAATATAAAATCATTTATGGATGAACAAATAAATCAGACATGTTTATACATATTTAATAACATATATGACACAAAACCATATATAAAATATAATATTAATTCGTCAAAAAATGTTACCCAAAGAATAAAGATATGTGGGTATTGAATGAGTATAACAAAACATTTTTCCATGGTTTATAGATATTATTCATGGAATATTTGATCCATTAGAAACATTGAGATATTGTTCAGGAAACCCAAGGTTAAATGTGAAAACATTGTCTAGGTATAGCCTTAAAGTCTATACATTTTATACTAAATAATAGGAAAATAAAAGTGGAGTTCATAATAAAATTATATTGGTGTTCAATAATAAATTTAATTTTTTGATTGAAAAATACAAAAAAAAACCCAATATTTTCATCAAGTATATATTATGTAGTTGTTAAATAAATATGGGAGATTGATTGCATCAAATTTTGAGTTCATGTGTTCAAATGTAAATATGTTTTTGATAATAACGGTGTTAAACACAATGAATTTGGTATAACACTCATAAATCTGAATAGATTGGAATGCCATGATGACCCTTTTTATCATGGAAACACTTAAAAAACAAATTTTCTATATTCTTTATCCATCAAATATGCAGTGGTATATCATTTGGAACAAAAAAATAGAATTTTATTGATGAAAAAATTAATTATGATGATGAATTTTGTGATATCTCTACTTCCAAACAAATATTATAAGAGGATATTGATTACTACTTTATAAAAATTGTTTATATCATATGGAATTATCAGGGAGAAGAAATATGGGAAAATAATCCTTTAGTAATATTCAAATACTATAGGTATGATATATTTATATCCTATTTAACTTCTCTAATTTTCAAAATTTTAATATACTATTTATAATCATATTTTTAATTTTAGTCACATATTTTAATAAATATGATAAATTTTTTGTGTAGTTTTATTTTTATTATATTCCAATTATTCACTATTATATTAAACTTTGAATTAATATAAATTTTTACATAAGTTCCATTTTGTTCTATCTATATCATTTCATGTCTCATAAATATTTTCAATATTTTTTTAGTATTGTTGTTAACTAATCTAACATATATGATAAAGAGTTTTTTTAGTTTACTTTTTTTTCCAATTATTATTCAATTTTACATGTAACAGTTTTATTTTTTATAATCTTTCACTTAAGTTTAGTTTTTTTTTATATCATTTCATGACATATAAATTTTTTAAGTATTTTTATTTATCACTGTTGTTAACTGCTCTGATGAATATGATAAAGAGTTTTTTTATATCATTTTCCAATTATTAAACATTATATATAACTATGGGATTTGTATAAATTTTTACTTATATTTTATTTTATTATATCTATATGATTTCATGGTATATAATTGTTTTCATTGTTTTTTATAATTTTTGTTAAATATTATAACTAATATGATAAATAGATTTTTTTTTTGTCATTTTCCTATTGTTATTCAAATTTTTATGAAATAGTTGGATTTCTATAATCTTATACTTAAATTTTGTTTTATTATGTCTATATCATTTCAAGTCTTATAAATATTGTTATCATTTTTTAGTATTCTAGTTATCTACTTTAATGAATATGAATAAAAATGTGTTTAGTTTACTTTAATTTTTATTATATAATTTTTAATTTTTTATTTAATTTTATATATAATAGTTGGATTTTTTTGAACTTTAACTAATTTTTTGTTAATATTATTTGTAGAATAATGTCAGATCAGATTGTTGATCTACCTTGATCTTCTAGGGAGGAACCTACATAGACTTCTATAAAGGATCCTCCTCATCCCTCTATATAATATCCTTCTACATCTACTTCTAGGGTCGATAAATGTTCCATTACATGTTTACCTAAATTACCACTTTCTTGTAGCCAGTACCATCTGATATATATCAATTTTGATGGTAATTGTAATATTAGGGGTCAAAATTTGATACAATTTAAGAGTTTTGTTAATATTAAAGCTTAATAAAAATTAATCATTTTGGTTTATGATTAGAGAAGTTTCAAAAAGATGAAACTATATCAACTATAGGAGAATATTTTGTTAAGATATTGGAAGTAAGGGATTTCATAGTTGAAAATGGAGTATGGTTTCTGTTTGTTTTCATTCCTCGCTAATATGATCGAGGAGTTTTCATGGAAAGTAATATTATAGTACAAGATAACTATAGTGTTGAAGGTTGAATCATTTCCCAGTGTTATCCAAATTTTTGGGCTCAAAATCAAGAGGAAGTGGTAAGCATCAGGAAAAGTGGTTTTATAGGATTTAATCTTTATAAATATGGTAAATTCATGGGTTTTGTGAAGATTGGTTTTCATAAAGTCCGAGATTCGTGAAGATGTCGAGCATCATGAACAGTGAAATGGGTTGACAGTAATCTTTGTGACTATAAGAAGTGGAGCATTGAAAATTCATGTAGGGATAATGGTAATCTATGTGACTTTGAGAAGCTTCATGTTCATGTTAAATTTTATTAGATCTTCTAAATTTAAATAACTTTGTGAAACGGATTTTGGAGTTTCATGAGGAATCTAATGGAGGCATGGGAGCATCTTGAAAGGATAAGCCTATAAATAAGTGACAACACACACTTCATTACACAAGAAATTATTTGAAGAAAAGGGTAAATCAATCCAAATTCTAAAAGGCAGAGAGATTCATGAATAAAATATTCATTAGGATCCTGAGAATTGTGAAAATATTGTCTTAGTCTTGACCAATACTAAGGAATCTCAAAAAAAAATGAGTTTTGTGATGACTGGTAATTCCATGATGACTTAGTGTTTTGTTAAGGTAGTTTTCTTCATGAAGTTTGTAAGCTCTGTAAAAGGGCATGATGAAGGAGCTTCATGAAAATAAGGAAAGAACATCTTGCTTAAGTGAATAGTTCTTTCAAACTACATTAAATCAGGTCAATAGTGCCAGAAGAGTCTCATGCTAGTCAGGTAAAAAAACTTAAATCCCAATCTACTAAAGTGACCTTAAAGTCATTAAACCGAGTAAGACTTCACCCAATTTAGTGAGCTAGGGCGATTTGAAAAAATTGTTCCAAGAGAGGCAGTGTTTTATCCCTAAAATCTTGTAAATGATGTGTTCCTGGAATAGTGTGACTATGTTTGAACATATGTATTCCACAACTAGTGAATATTAGTGTATTTAGGTACGAATGACACATTTTCAGTGTATGCTCATTGGACTACCCCATAGTGGTGAACCAACTAAAATTGATGTTTTTTCTCTCTGCATGTGAATGTTTAATTACTACACATTTCCATTTAATAGGTTTAACTAGTTCCTACCAATGCAAGAACAAGATCTATTTCATTAAAAGAATAATTTTATGCCCTGATTCACCCCTCCCATCTCAGGGTGTTTCAAGGTCCCATAAGTGGTATCAAAGCCTACAGGTAGCTGGAGTTAAATTTTTCCTCTTCTATTTTCATATATAACTCAGTAAATATAAGGGGTCCCCCTATTTGATGGAAGAAAATTCTAGATTTAGAAGAATATAATAGGATCTCATCTAATATCCCATGGAATGGAAGTTATTTTTTCCACTACATAGGGGATTCAGGCCACTAATGAAATAGTATTTTCTATGACTGAAATAGATAGTAAAAAGATTAATACAGATGCAAAAGAACAAAATTCCCTTACTAAATCTTTATCTGATAAAATTTATCAGAATGTGATGAGTTTCACTTCGACCAAGTCAATGTGGGAAAAACAAGAAAACATATAAGAAGGTGACAACAAAGTGAAGGTGGTGAAACACTAAGTTTTTTACAATAGGTTTAATGATCTAAAAATGCATCCTGATAAAAATGTAGATACCTTTTTTAATCTAATTACTAAAGTTTTTGGAGAAATTTGAGGACTTGGTGGAGAAATTAAATATATTGACATTGTGAAGAAGATATTGGGGGGGGGGGGGTTATACCTATGTACAATCCAAAAGTACCATCCCTTGAGTAAATGGATCTATCTACACTTTCTTTTGATGATCTATTATGTAGTCTAGTGGATTATAAAATTAGAGTAAAATAAAAAGATGAAACAAATCAAGTAAGAAAGTAAATGACATACAAATCCCTGGAACAAAATGAGGTTTATAGAGATATTTTTTATGAATATAATAAGAGAGATGAATGTGTTTTTATTTTTTATAATAAATCCAATATAGGTAAAGGGATATTTGAAGGAAATCTTCTTCTGGACTATTTTCAATGTGCTGGAGTTGGGAATATTTCATCTCAGAGATCAAGGAAGTTCAGTGATGAAGAAAGTGAAGTATGAATCATACATAAGCCTTAGAAAAGGTTTCCCTAAAATGGAGACTTAAAAACAATAAATAAATAATAGAAAACAAGTTTCATCTATAAATAAGAAGTAGATTATAATGAATTTTTGTAGGATAAAGAACTAAAGTTCCAATATGAAACTCAAGCATCCATGATGTCTACAATTGAAAAGTCATAACCTTAAAAAGATAAAGATAAAGATAATCAGTTGGTTAGTGTTTCTAATCTCAAGGTGGAACTTGGGGATTATCTTGATAATCTTGACATTCAAATAAATATAAACATAAATATGAGAGCAGTTTTGGATGATTCATCGGAATATGTTGATCGGCTTGAATCAGAAATCGATCAACTGGAAGTAAGTGCAAAAGAACATTCAATAACCCTTCAATTCTCAGAAGAAGTTCTAGAATTTAAGATTGGGATTGAAGAGTAAGAAAATTTAATTAATTAAATTATATCCATATGAAAGGATAAGGCTAATAAAGTTGAGGGACATCAATAATAAATTTCTACTATAAAGAGTAAAATTGAAACTACATCAAATTTAAGGGAAACAAAGAAGAAATTATAGTTATAAATATTCTCCAATGCAGAGCTATTGTAAAGAGACAAATATTGTTCTGAATTAGTAGATAAGGTTTTGAATGATTAGATATCCACATGTATGGGAAAGAGTGGAATTGGCTGTGATGCAGAAACATCAAAGGCTAGAAACAAGATGATTCAAATTAAAGGCAAGTAGAAATTTGGACATATCACAATTGCACCTAATTTCCCAACAAACAAAGCTTTAAATAAAATATAAAATAGAGATATAAATTATCCTTAATTATTCAGATATGATCTATAATAAAAATATTTTAAAAAATAAGGGTACATGAGGAGGAATGAAAGTGGTAAGCCATTTCCTCTTATCAAATGTCAAATCTGTGGATTTTTGGTCCATACCATGTCATATTGTGAAGAGGCAAGAAGCTATCTAAATAGATAAACACTTGGAAGAAAACAAATAATAATGAGACTATATCCTTCATTTTATAGATGAAATAGTTTTTATGGATATTTTTTCATTATTATAACTATTTCCATAAAGCTATTCATTGTCGGCATAGAAAATATGGGAACATTTTCTACAAAACTCATATAAAAATTAATTCCTACCAATTAGGTGTAGTTTCTATTGTAAAGATGTTTTCTCCTATTGACTAAAAATATGAGTATGATGAACCCATGCATATGGGAAAGAGATTTTTAAGTCCATATTTATCCTCCACAAAATTAGGTATCTCATGGAAGGAATATAAGAAATTCAAGATATCTAACCTTATAGAAATAGCTCTCAAAGCTACAAAGAATAGTGGAACATGGATTCTTCATAACATATTCTCATCTCATATGATGGGAAATGAATATTTTTTTAATAATGTTAATAAAATGGTTTATGGAGTAGTGAGTTTTATTAATGATAATGCTTTTAAAATCAAAGGCATTAGAATTACAAGGCTGGAGAATGATGATCTTAGGAAAACTGAAGTTCACTATGTGGATGGATTGCATCACAATCTCTTGAGTGTGAGTCAAATATTCGACTCGATACTGATAGTAACATTTAATCCAAAGGGGTAAACTATTAATGTAAAGATAGGTAATTCTATCATGAAGTTATGGAGTACAGATGGCAATTTATACCATGTTGACAGTAAAGATAACATTTATTACTTGATAGTTGAAGAGGAAAACAAATTATGGCACTGGAGTTTGGGTCACATTAACCAAAATATAATCAAAAAGATATCTAAGCTGAATATAGTTTCCAATATTTATATTCCAAATTACGAATGATAAAATACATGTGGTTCTTTCATGAAAGGAAAGATAGTCGAAAGTTCATATCAGTCAAAGAATAAAAGGGAATCAAATCTAGTTGATCTCCTCCACATAGTCATATGTGGTAAAATAAATGTGGTTATCACATATTTAGATAGTTACATAATTATTTTTATTGACTATTATATTAGAATGGATTGTGTAATGATTATACATAGAAAACAACAAGTACTTGATTGCATGAAAATTTATCATCGAATAGTTGAGAATGATACAGGTCACTCGATTAAAGTTCTATGATCTAAAAATGGAGGAGAATACACATCGATTGAATTTTAAAATTACTTTTAAAAATATGGAATAAATAATGAGGTGGTTGTAGTGAGAACCCTATAGAAAAATGGAGTTGTTGGACATGAAAATCGACAAGTGAACAATATGGCCAGAACTATGCTGATTGATAGTCTTATCTCTCATCGTTACTAGAAAGATGTTGTTAAAATATTAGTTTTACTCAAAGTATAATAAGGATTTATATAGTAAAAACCAAGAAACCATATGATTTATGGTGTGTAAGAAATACCTCTCTAAATTATTTGTGTGATTTTGGATCAAAATGTTTCATCTGAAACAAATAAGTCAATCAAGGAAAGTATGGTGATGTTGTGGATGAAGGAATATTCCTTGGGTATTCAATGAAGTGTAAAGCATTAAAAAGTTTAAATAATAAGCTTAGAATAATTTTGGAAAGCATTTATATCAATATCATTGAAGATAAAACCATAAATACCTCAAGGGGATCATATGATGATGTGGTAGAAGATAAAGAAGTAATTGGACAAGGGATTGGTTCAAATGTGGAAATAGAATAAGGATTTCAAAACATACAGGGATCAAAAATGATTATGATTAAAAAGAAGAAGAATAAGAGGAAACCATGTCTAAATAAACATCATCAGAAACTCATAGAATAAATATAATAGTAGAAGTTTCTCAATCTAAAATCATTGGATATTGGAATGCACCCACACAGACAAGGAGAATGAGGAATGAAAAACATTATTCCTTCCTATCAATTGTGGACCCAACCTTGTCTGAATAAGTAATTAAGGATAAATAATGTTTTAAGTCTATGATTGAAGAATTGGATCAAATTAAAAAGAATCATACATGAGATCTTGTTAAGATACTTAAAAATCACAATGTTATTAGAACAAAGTTTATCTTTACAAACAAATTCAATGAGTATGGAAACATGATCAGAAAAAAGTCATGATTAGTTTTTAAAGGCTATTCACAGATTAAAGGCATTAATATTGAAGAAATGTTTACTTCATTAGCTAGACTTGATTTGATCAGGAATTTCCTAGTAATGTAAATTCAGAGAAAGTAAAAATTTTATCATGTGGATGTCAAAATAGAATTCTTCAATGGATTTTTTTGAAGAGTAAGTATACATTGAATAACCAGTGGGATTTATGATTGGAAATAATGATACCAAGGTTTTCATATTAAATAAGGACCTCTATGGTTTGAATTAGGAACCACGAGTGTGGTATTTTCAACTTGATGCTTATTTGAAAAGGCTATAATTTAAAATAGAAGGTGTCAACCATAACCACTATGTGAAGATTCCATAGAAGGATCAATTTATGGTGCTGGTTTATGTGGATGATATTATTTTTTTGCGTAATATGGTAGCGATTAGTGGAAGAATTTTATAATCACATGAAATCATATTTTTAAATTTATATGATTGGTGAAATCAAATAATTATTGGTGGTGTTGGTGATTTAGAAGAAGGATTACACCTTCATTTCTTAGTAAAATATAAAAGAGATCTACCGAATAAATTCAAAATGCATGACTGTAAACCAATGTCGACTCCAATTTCAGTTGGAATAAAACTTAGAAAGGGTGAGGATGGGACATCTATGGATACCACCCTATATAGGAGAATCATTGGAATATTATTATACTTGACTGCAACATGGATAAATATTGTCTTTGCAACAAGAAAAGTGGGCCACTTTCAAATTAATCTAAAGGAATAGCATTTGGAAGTAGTGAAAAGGATAATGAGATGTATTTAAGGTACTCTCAATTTTTTATTATACTTGTCTATAGGAAGAGATAATGAATTATCATCATTTTTTATGCTAAATGGGATGTATATGTAGTGGATATAAAGTCCACAAGTGGTGGATCATTATTTATTAGAAATAGATGTGTGAACTATTTGAGAAAGAAAAAAAAATTATGTCTCTTAGTATAGATAAAGTAGGGTATATCTCTTCCAAAAAATCTTTCAATTAGCTATTATGGATGAAGCAACAAATGGTTGATATTAGTGATAAAGGGAAACAGTCGATGGTGATTCACTGTGATAATAAGAGTGTGATAAATCTTATGAAGAATCCATTTCAACACTCTTGTACAAAATATATTGAGATCTGATATCACTTCATCAAGGAAATAGTTGAACAAGGTGTGATTAAAATGGGGCTTATTGGAACTAATGAACAAGTGGCTGAAATTATTACTAATCCCTCAGTAGCACATGTGTTCGAGAAACATTGTTTCGACCTCAGAGTTCATCCACCTCTTAGTGCATGAGGAGGTTACAAATGTTCCCCTCTCCCCATATGTGTTAATTGTTTTAATCTGTGTATGGAAGTGATATATGTTTTTGGGGGAGATATAATACAGGGGGAGTCTATTGTAAGCTCTAAATTTTAAAATTCAAGTTATTTGGGTTTATTTTTAAAGGGTTAGAGTATAGAAAAATGAATAAATTCGATGTTATAAAGGTTTTATAGTTGTAGGGTTTTGATAAACCATACAATGATTCTGTGACACGATGAGAACTAAGTGTTATGAGGAAACATTCAGAGCTTATATTGGATATCATTAATTATTATAAAACATGATATCACAATTCATGCTTCTCCTCTTGTTTTCTACATTGATCATTGATCAGGTAGACTTAGAGTGTTGGATAACTTATCTATCATGTTTCATGTTTTGATAGTGGCTAGTGATTTATTGAATTTATCTTCATATTGACAACAAAACCAAAGGGGGATATTGTAGGAACCATGTCCTTTAAAAACTAGAAATGGATTCTAGTTTGTGTTTTTTTTTAAATCCTCACTAATATGATTGGGGAGTTTGCAAGGCAAGTGATCTTACAGCACAAACTGACTAAAATGTCTAAGGTGGTGTTATTTCCTAGTTTTTTCCAAATTTATGGGTTCAAAATTAGAAAAAAGAGGAAATAATCATGAAAGGTGGTTTTTTGGGATTTAATCTTCATAAATATGGTAAAGGCATGGGTTTCTTGAAGACTAGGTTTCGCAAATGCTGATATTCATGAATATTTTGAGCATTACGAATGGGAATCATAAATAGGGAAATGGGTTGATGATAATCTCCATGGCTATGAGAAGTAGATCATTGAGAATGTGTGAAGGGTTGATGGTAATCTTGGTTACTATAAGAAGCTTTATTAATGGGTTAAACATCACTGGAGCATTGTGAATGAAATAAATTCATGAACGGGATTTTGGAGTTTCACAAAAAAAATATGTTGGAGGAATGGGATCATCGCAAAAGGTCGAGGATATAAATGGGTGGCTGTCCCCACTTCATTACATGAAAAATTATTTATATAAAAGGGTGAATCACTCTGAATTCATGAAGATAGATATATTCACAAATCAAGTATTCATTGTGATCTTAAACATCACAAAAATATTTTCTTATTCTTGAACAATGCTTAAGTATCTCAGAAAAATGGAGTTTCGTGATAATTGGTTATTCAATTCTGACTTTGTGTTCCAAGAAGGTAGTTTTCTTTACGAATGTTGTGATCTCCATGAAAGGGATTCACAATGGATATTCATGAACAACACGATAAAATATCTAGTTTAAGTGAATAGTCCTTTCAAAGTGCATCATCTCAAGTCTATGGTTAAAGCATAGTCTCATTCTATTCAGGGAGAAAGAGTAAAATTCTAATCAACTGAAATAATTTTCAGGACATTAAACAGAGTAATAATTCATCCAAAGTAGTGAGATAGGGAGAGTCAATGAAATTGTTCTTAGGAAGGCAGTGTGTTATCCCTAAAATCTTCTAAAGGCAATGTTCCTAGTATATAATGACTGTGTGTGAACTTATGTATTCTACAACTACTAAATATTAGTGGTTTTAGGTATGTCCAACACACTATTGGAATATTCTCCTTTGAATATACCTTAGTGGTGAACCAATTAATATTATTGTGTTTTCTCTCTTCATGTGAATGTTTAATTACTGCACAGTTCCATCAGAAAAGTTCAAATAATTCCTACCAATATGGTAATAAGATCTGTTTCTTTAAAAGAAAAATTTGACACCCTGATTCACCCTTACCCTCTCATGGTTTTTCAGGGTCCTACAAATATATCCTCATTTCTTATTAATTAATCACAAGAAAATCATTAATATAGGTTATTTTTTCCCTTCTCATAAAATGACATATGATTTACTTGACATTAAATAATTCAAGATGAGATGTTTATCTTTTTCCTTCTAATAAATGGATGGATTTTAAATCAATCCTAACATCATATTTCTTTTTTAGTGGAAGAAAAAATTAAAATTCATGTGATATATATGATTTTATATATGAATATACATGGAATAAGTTTGTTGAGTAGATTATAGGATTTATTTTTTCTATGTGAAATGTCAATTTTTTCAATTTTTTATATAATCGCTAAAAATGATCATATTAATGACTTATATGTCCTTAATTAAGAAGAAATAATGAGATATCATAATTATATCCAATAAAAAATGTATACACACATACTTTATATCATATAGTTTATCCATTATTGGAATAACAAATGATTGGTGAAATTTTAAAAAAATTAAGAGTCGGGTCTTCAGGCTCTATAGATATCCCCCCCCCACTAAGCTAGACATAAAAAATGAAAAATATACTAGATGATAAAAAGGGGAACATATATTACCTAAGACTCAAATGGTGATCCTTAAAATATTATAATAAGTTATTTATGTTATTTATGTTATTTTTTAACTCTTTATATATTGTAATTCACGGATAAATTTTTCAAGTATTCTATATATGAAAAACTTGAGGAGTAGATCACATAGTGAACCTTTATACTCTGTGGTAGGAAGTATATTTTTGGATACTTCATTAGAAAATAATAAACACCCAAGTCACATATGAGGATGCGAGGTGGGTGCATAGATTAAAATAATTTTGTCATTATGGAAATTCTTTGAGGGTAATTCATATAAAGGAAAAAATAAATGATTTAGAATCTAAAGTTCATGAGATGGGTGAGATAGTGGAGGAGAGGATTAGGTCCTTGGCATAATTGATTTTTTCATAAATGTATAGACAATTTCAAGTTACATATCCCACTCCTCTACCTCTATCTATATATCTCACTACTCCACCTTCGCCTGTATATCTCACTCTTACACCTCCTCCTCCACAGGTTCCCATATACTATTAGGTGTATGTCGAGGATCCCCAGTATCATGTTGTAGCATATAAAATGATATATTATATTAGTGATACTCTATATCATCAGAATATGGAGATGGATTACCTTAGGGAAATAGTATGGAATATTATAAATGCATTATCTAGAGTATCATTCCCCACTAATGAGCTTTATTAAGTTAGACAAAGTCTCGAACATTTTTTACTTTGGAAATCTAAAATTTTCTGATAACTTTCCACTGGATTATTCTTAGATTTTATACTTTATTTCATGTTGGTGTTAAATTTGGTTTTATATTTTAATATATATATATATATATATTAAGAATGAATTAAAAGTAAATACATGTTTTATAGAAAGAAAAAAAACATGTCGGGGCCCCTTCGACTTCACAGACTACTTTCTTCTAAATAAATTTCAAAATTATCAAAAAAATGAATTCATGTTTTTAGATCTCTATAAGATAAAAATGAGTTATGGAATTTTTGGGAATGATATTATTATATTTATTTTTAAGACAGATATCTTGGATATTGCAACTATAGATATTTTGGGCATCAAAGTGATGAAAGTATTTTACATGTAAATTGATTATCATATTTCTTTTAATTATATCAATTTTATCTAACTTAATACCTATATTTTTTTACTGGTATCTTTATACACATTGTTTTTAGTATGATATGACATCATTGTATGGATTATTGGACTCATAATTTATTTCTATAATAATAAAGATAATGAAGGATAAAGAAATAATAATATATATTTCTGTAAGATTTTAGAATGATACAATCCAGTGTTAGATTATTCCTTATCTTAACTAGTATGAAACATATATTTTATAAATTTTTATTTATATTAATTAAATAACCACTCACATTATGTTTTTTTATATTATTGGTGGTTATATGTTGTGTATTTTTTATCCATGAGAAAATATAGCATACTAGTTATTCTTCATACATGGTGAAATGTGAGAAAACTTGCAAGAAATATTCAAGGTATAAGTTTGATTATTTTAATAGTTATATAATATAATAATAATTAACATTATTTAATACTTATAATTTTTAAATAGGGAATGGAATTATTATTACCATTAAATAGTAAATGGGACAAAAAATATCAAATATGTTTGTACAAAGGTGACTTCATTTATAAGTACTACAATTTAGAAAATTTGTAAAATGTTTTTTTTCAATTGATAAATTCTTTTAAAATATAAATTTTCTCATCAAGAAGGTGTAATATATTGTGGATATTATGTTCTGAAATTTATGTATAAAATAATTACAACTAGGAATGTTATAAAATTCAACAAGGATAAGATTTATTATAATATTTCCTTTTATATATCTTATATTTATATTGAGAATAAATGTTAAATATATTCCTTTTAATATGTATCCTTTTTATAAACCTAACAATTATAATATAAATGATCTATATAATTTACAAGGAGAATGGAAATATTATTTTTCAAATTTGATTCAGTTTTAGTTTATCTCTAATTGTAAAATATATTTTGAAGTATAATTTTAAGTGTAAATTTTTTTAATGTAAAAAAAGTTTTGATGTAAATATTTTTTATATAATTTTATTATGATTCTATTTATTATTATTTTTCTATTTTTTTCTACTAGTTTTTCATCTATTATAGGTTTGGTAAAGTTTGTGTTGAAAATAATTTTTTTAAATCATTTTTTATATCAATTATTTATATAACCGATGTAAGAAGTATATTTATGCTGAATATAAAATAATAATCATATAATAATGATTTTTATATCTAATAATTAAAATAATCAACATAAAAACATGATTTTATATTAGTTATTTTGTAACTGATATAAAAATTCAGTCAATTTTACATTTTGTTATCGTTTTCTATGGAAATTCTTATGATAACTAACATGAAAGATAATTTTGTTACTCTGGTTAAAATAAATTGCATGAAAAACATATTTAAAACATCACTCACAATGATGTATCTAATAAACCAACATTAAAAATAAAAAAATGATGTGGAAGACCCTTTTATGCACCAGTCTCATTTCTTCTTCCGATATTTCACATCCTTTGATTGTGATCACAACTTTACAAAAAATATTTATAATCTATATAAAGAGTGGGAAAATATAAAATGATTGGTATGATTTTATACAGTATATAATCTAGCTCATGGTGTCCTTCAGTTGGTGAGGAATAATATAATTTGATCAAACTTTTTATTTGAAATTTTTTAACATGCCTCTGGATTAATTGATATTTTAATTGCTTAAATAAAATAATATCATCCCAGAAATAGTATGTTTCTTCAGTTATAAATATCCTCCTTTATTAGTATGAAAAATGAGGGTATAGTGTCCCATTTACCAAATAATTTAATATATCATAAAACCATGGTCAGGCTTTTGGATCATCATAAAAGAGTGTTTCATCTGAAAATTGATCATTGATATTAATCTCTTCCTCTTCTTCCACATATGGTAGTTGTGGCCTTAAAATGTGTTCTTCCACCAAATTCTTTGAACCCTTGTTTTCCAGGATCACGATTTAAATTCCTTATAATGATAGGATCCATCGAATCATCCATGGTTTTATATCCTTACTTCTTAATAAATTTCTTAAGGTCCACGATCTATGTAAACAATCACTTTAACGATGATAAGATATGATCTAAATTTATAAAAAGTGAAGACCATGGGAATAAGTTCCTTCTCTGTAATTTTGTAATTAAAATGAGTGTCATTGATCATGTAGAATTCATAATTTATGTATTAGAAAATATAATCATCTTGTTATGCTAGTACATCTCCCATGGTTAAATCACTCACATCACACATTATACAAAAATCCTTTTCCTAGTTTGGATAAACTATAATTGGGTTGAATGCAAGATTTATTTTTAAAACAGGTTAGTATTCTTTAAATGATTTAAAAAATTCAAATAGAACAACATTCACCAATAGATGTGTGAGTTGTTGAGCTATATTAGAGAAATATTTGAAAAATAAATAGTATAATCCCATGTGTTCAAGAAAACTTTTAATCCCCTTTACTATGGTCATCTCTGGAGGATCTTGTATCACCCATATTTTATAGGATAAACTTTAATTTCCTACCTTGAAATTTTATTCCCAAGTACTATATATCCTTAAAGCCTAAAGTGGAACTTCGACCAATTGAGAACCAATCACTTTTCTTTACATATTTCTAGTACCAATTCCAAATTTCTCAATCACACTTTAAATGATCTCCCATAAATTGATAAGTTATCCATAAATATTTCCAACAATTCTTCCTCCATATCAGGGAATATATACTTCATTCACCTTTAGAAATTCATTGGTGCATTTCAAGTACTAAATGTCATGTTATGATAGTTTAAAGTTTTATAGGGGTGGTGGATGTTTTCTTTTATTTATCAACCAAGTCCATTGGTATTTGGTCATAATTGGATTATCCATCAAAAAAATAGAACTCATTTCCATTCAATATTTCTAAAATTTGGCATATGAATGGTAGTAGAGAGTGAAATTTTATTATAACTACATTAAACTTCCTATATTCAACACAAAAAATTCAGTCTGTGACTCTTTTAGTTGGAGTAAGTTCATTCTATTCATTCTTCACCATGGTTAAGCCTCACTATTTAAGTACAACTTGTAAGGGGTTGTCTCATTTACTGTCTCATAAGGAAAATATGATCTTTGTATCCAACAATTTAATAACTTAATTCTTAAACACTTATTTTATCGGTGGTGTGGGTGTAATTTAGGGTTGATGAATTGGTTTATTCCTTCTATTTACAACACTTTATGTGTACAAACCATGGGACTAATACCTTTAATATTAGAAATCCCCCAAGTAATTTCTTATTTTATGCTCTCAAAAAATACTAGAAACTTTTATTCTTATTCCTTTGTCAAATATGAATTTATGATATTTGTTAGGTTCTCCTTGTCTCTAAAAAATTATTACCTTAGTGTGATTAGTAGGGTACTGAACTCCGAAATCAGTGGCTTGATGACTAAAGGAGTGAACTTCTGATAGAAGTCCCTTGATAGAGGTTCTTTCTACAGCACACTTTCAGCTCTGGTGTTGTCTTCATCGCTAACATTATCTCATTTATACTACACCATATCATCAATGAGATTCATCATTTTCTCCACTTATTCTTCTTATTTACATAAAATTGATGGTTTTTCTTCTTAATCAGTAAAAATATATTGAAAATCCTCTGAAGTAGTTTTTTTCTTCATAGATTTCACAAGATTAAAAACTACTTTCTCCTCTCTAACTATAAAGATAAGTTTTACTTAGTCTATATTGATTATCACCTTCCCAATGGAATGGAATGATCATTAAAAAATGATGGTAACATCACTTTTTTCACTATCTCTAGGATCAATAAATTTATGGTGAAAATAAATTTCTTCAGGATAACAAGTATGTGTTAAAGGAGACCATGGGGGTATTTTATTAGTCTATTGACAAACTAAAATTCTACTCTTGTCAACATTTTTTCATCTGGGCCCAAATTTTGAAATACAATTATCAGTGTACTATTTACAATTTAACTAATTTATAAAGTGCATTACCAATGGAATAAGATTCAATGGTGTATAGAATTGAAAATATCTCTAGATCCCTTATCTTTAGTGAAATATTTCTTTGGAGAACCACTAAGTACTATTTACTAAGGGAGATGGATCCCAAATATTCCAAATTTATTTAATTTGATAACATCTCTTTTAGAATTTTTTTTCATGGGACAACATTTTAGAAATTATTCAGCAAAAGGACAATTGATATGAATCTATTTAAAAATTTCTAGAAACCACTTATTCTAAACTAACACCTTCTATTTTCACATCCTCTCTGAGAATAGAAGAGTTGGTCTATAGGGTATTATATTCTTGTACTCTTCCTCTCTTTCTTCTTCTAGAATATTAGTTATAACTCTTACTTTCTTCTCATCTTCTTTATTCTCCATAATCTTCTCTAATTAAAACTTAAATTTCTTTCTAGTACTTTCACCCTCTAGTTTTTCCTTTCCCTCCTCAGCTTTACCCTTTTATGGTTACTTATTTTCTGTATCCTTCTCAAAAATTTATGGTTTCCTTCCATCCAAATAATGTATGCTTCAAAACATAAAATTTTTCACCACCTCCCTTGAGTTTATTTTCATTATACTTAGTAGTGTACCCAATAACTAGTCCAATTGAGTTTGAGAAATATGACCCACTTAAAGATCAAAGTTTCAGAAAGTGAGATTCTGATTCATCATGTTTTTTTTTGTATTTTTTTGTTGATATACCTTTGGAGTGAAAGATTTAAACATATCCTCTAGAGATGATTTTTGGGGATGGATGGGTTTTTGTGACTAGGGATAGAACTTTTACTGCTAGTATTTTTGGTGTGTATAGAATTGTTGAGCTAGACATAGCGAGAATGGTTGAAACATCCTTTGGGTTTGTGGATAATGTGGGTAACCATGTGTTCCTTGATTCTAGTTATAATTCTTCTCACTTTGTTGTTGGTTCAACTTTTTACTTTTTTCTTATTGAGTCTGCACTAGTATTATATGATTATAAGAGTTATGAAATTGTTGTAGACCTCAAGTATATCAGATATAGTTACAATTAAGATCCTAAATCTCTTATTTTCATTATTGGTACTCCTAATAAGCTTGTGAACAACTAAAAATATCATAAAATTATTCCTATGTTATGGTGTTCAGTGATGATGGTTGTTGTGGTGGGAATTGGAATGTACACAACTTCTTTATAAGGACCTCCACCTAGAATCTAAGCTAATGGTATCGTAAACCTAATAAATTCCTCTTATCAGGGGGACTCTATCACTCTACCAAAGGATATCATTATGAAAAATATCATCCAGGGGGTCTCAACTACCTCAGGTTTCTTCATCATGAGTCCACCATCCACTGAGATGTCCACTATGGATCATGTAGTGGGTTGTAATCTATAATAAAATTTCTATATTTATATCCAAACATTGATTTTACGGTGTATTCATTTCTTTATAAACACTTTTAATTTTTCACATACTTCCCAAGTGGACTCTATATCCAACTAAGTAAAGTTTTAGATATTGCTCCTCAGCTTCCATGTTTGAGCAGGTGAGAAATATTCATCCAAAACTCATTTATCCAGATTAACCCATATGGTGATTGATCCAACAGCCTGACTCTTCATCCAATATTTACATCTATCCCAAAGTTATAAATAGTAAACACACACATATATATATATATAATATAATGATACACCATTGTATCTAAAGATTTTATAGGTCTCTAAGAAGTTTGACTACTGGTTATGTGGGTCCTCACTTTGAAGTCAGATAAACTGACCCATGTTCTATATCATCTAAATTAGATTGTGAGTAATCTTGAAGTTGTTTGTTAGTATTTTAGGGAAAATAATTCTTGTGGTTATACTATCTATAGATATAAAAATTTAATCCATGATGTTTCACTCTTAAGACATCATTTTTTCTCTGTTTGGTGGTTCCATGTGGATAAACTAAACATTATATCCATCAGGTGTAGTGAGGTTGTTTCATTCTACCATGGCTAATAATTGGTTCATTAATAGTTCCAACTATATATCTTTCTCATATTCCAATGGATATTAAGATTCCATTATTCTTGACCAAGTAATTGGTGTCCCACTCATACACTGTAAGTCTTACAAATATAGAAACAACACACATCATGCTTGTAAAATGAATAAACAATATAAATATAAATGTGCAGAGAAAAGGGTGAGTTAATCAACAAAATTTTAAAACTCCCCAGTTCACTGAGTATAAAGACCCAGCCTTAAACCTTACTTAATATTGAGTTATTACAAGATTACACATTGAGGATCTTTTCAGGTTTAGAGTTTTAGAGAATTAGATCATGAAACTTGCATTACATTCCGCATTTAAACAAAGTGGTTACATAAAATACAGTATTCATTTTTCCCATCAATGGAAACATATTTAAAATAAAACATGGATTCTTTCTTGACACATCCTTGACACTATAATCACATCATGTACCTTTCCCTTGACCTGTGAAAAACATTTCAAAAACCTGGGATGAGCATAAAAAGCTCAGTAAAGGTTAAAAAAATATGGAAAAGAAACATGAGTTCATATATACATAAGAATGAAATCATACTTTACCCATAAAACAAAGTCACTTTAACATACCTCATCAAATCATGAATAAATCATATAAATAATAAGACATAAAAGGTAACTTGAGGCATTCATAACATTCTTACGTAGGGAGTAACCCTTTTGGTTACGTTTGGAATACCCACCACAGTATATTCCCTAAATCTCTTCGTAGAAACCTTAACGTTTCACTACTTCGCGTTACCCAATGCATTGTAAAGATATATCGGGCTCACCCTCCCTTAGTTTATCACGGAACCACCCGTCTTCATAACAATTCCCAAGAACCACAACATAATAGTATCACATAAAACATGCATAAAGGAAACATAACATTTCCACCTTTCAATCACAAGATATCAATACAACACATTGATATAAAAACATTATGAAAACCATTTTCAATACCAAAATAAAAGAAAATTAAAACATGGTATTTATTTTTCTTATAAAAAGAAGGTATGGCTTGTAGAGGAATCCGAAACTCAAATAATGGTCACGGCGGTGGAGAAGTCATTGTCGTCGCATACGTATGACAAAAACATTCCCTTTTGTCGTTTAGTAAACGCTTCGTATAAAAAATATTCCTTTTGAATAAACATAAAAGTCAAAGGGGTTTATACACCGTATAAAAGAAAGTTATGTATAAAACAAAATATGCCTCAATGAATGGAGATTGAGAAGAAGTCTCATACAAAGACGGTATCCTTGGATTAAGGATAAATCAATTACATAATTATGTGTGAAAAATGAATACACAAAATATAAGTGGATATTAAGTGTAAAACAATCAGCGGTTATTCACACATATTCATAGAACGACATATTCAAGGAGTACAAGTTTATCCCAAAGAATCAAATTTGGGTTAAGAAGTTCCCTTGCAAAAATTTGACAGCCTAACGGCATCACTACAAAATTCAGAAAATGAGTTGATGAGAGATAAAAAGGGTATCTCGTCACATGGACATAAAATTTAAATCAATAAGGATATATAAGAACATATCCCAACATAATAGTATGTGAATTAAAAGACATAACAAAATAAGTCTTTTAAAAAGAGGAGGGTGAAAAGTTCCCTTACCGACATGGGTATCTTTCGAGACATACACCCCATAAAATAAGGACAATACAACATTGATGTAAATACTCATAAATGAAAGTATATTACACAATGAGTAAAATAAATGTTAGTACATACACCACTCAAACGAAATTGTGTAAAATGTAGCATAAATCTCACGGGAATAAAAGTGAGATGAAAAATCCCTTACGAAAACTCGGCAGCCTAACGGCGCCACTTAAAACTTCCAAAATGGATTGATGAGGGAAAATAGGGTCTCTCATCATATTAACATAAAGTTTATAGAAAGATTAATATAAAAGAACATCCCCCAACATAACAAAGAGGAGCTTAAAATAAGTGACATAAAGGAGAGTACTTAAAAAGAAAGAGAGAGGTTAGATCTCTTACGAAAATTCGACAGCCTAACGGCTCCACTCAAAACTTCCAAAATGGATTGATGAGAGAGAATAGGGTCTCTCATCATATGAACATAAAAAGTACAGTAATATTAATATAAAATGACATCCCAATAACAATAAATATGAGCTTTAAAAGGAATTACATAAAAGAGTGTACTTAAAAAGAAAGAGAGGAGTAGGATCCCTTACCTCGGGTCCGACTTGACTCGATCGTTCTTTAATCTCCTGAATAATAAACTTGAGTTAATTTCTACTTCCTTAAGAACCTTTTTCAAGTTCATGATTCCTTTTATATCACTTATTACCATGTCATGAACACTATGTTATTATTTAATCTAATAATGGTCGTTTTAACGATCATTGGTACTTGAGTAAAAAATAAACTCTTTATAATTACAAGTAGTTCATGTGGTAAAATATCCATTATATCCAGAATTTTATTCATGATTTAGATATCATATATATCATATATATCTAGTATATTCATGCATTTATAATATTATATAACATTTAGAGTTAAGAAATGAAATTCACCGTTCATGGAGACGGTAAGCCATACGTACGCATGAACACTACTTCCATTTCTATTTCATATTTAATGGAATTAAAACATAATGATACATAATAGTATTTTAATTCCATTATGGTATCATATATAATATCATTAAATATATCCTTTATACGTACCAAATATGGTATTAACAAATCAAATCACTTTGAGGGGGCGGTAGTCCGCACTTCCTAAAATGAAGATATCACGTATACCCATAATGGAAGCCATAAAGGTATGCCATAAATGAAAAATATAGAATCTTAAGGAAAACATAAACATATTATATATAATATATAAATATAGTGACATCTTAATGGTCACCATGAAAGGTGTTAAGAGAAGATTGAACAATCATCATTTCGTGAGGCAGTAATTCGATATCCACAGAAACAGTATGTTATTTAACCATTAGACGAAGGTGTATTTAAGTGTATCTAGAAACCTTAACATAAAAACATCCTAGTATATTTAAGATACTGGTGTTGTTACAAAATAAAGGAATAAAAATAGTTTAGGGGGGTGGAGAAGCAAAATAAAACAAAAAGGACTCAAGTGAAGACATTACCTTAAAATCGGGTAACTCCCTTTGGTTTTAACTCAAAGGCTTCCTTGGGAAGACTTATGACCAAAGTGAGGCTTTTAAGAGTTAGAGAGGGATTTGGAGAGACAAAATGGTCAGGGTTTGGCTGAGCCAAAGGCTTTGGAAGTGTGGGTAAGGAGGTAGAGGTGGGGGCCTTTTATAAGAGGAGAGGAGGGGCAGTCTTGGAATGTAAAGAAATGTTACTTTATTTTAGAATGAGTTTCGGATTTTAATGGTCCCACATAGTTGTGTTTCGAGGATAAGGTGATAAGGGTTAGAAATCCACCCATACAATAGGTTTTGGACATGTTTAGGTCTTAGATTTTATATTATCTTTCCATTTTATTTAAATCGTTAAATAATGAGGTCATCGCTGGATCATCATGATGTCATAAATAATTTAATTTATTTAATGTCTAAAAATTATAAAAAAAATACTATGATGTAGGAAATCTGTTTATCTTTCCAATAAATATTTATAGTAAAAAATATAACTTGTATAACCCCACGTAAAAAGTGTTTTAGTAAAACATCTCATGTTTGTGTCATTTTTACTTTAACATTAAATAAAAAGGTATTTATGTCATTTTCCAACCAAAGTGGCTCCATGGGGTCCCCAAGTTGACCCATGGATTTATTTGGTCGGTCATGACACATCAAATGAGGGTAGGAAATGTTCCTAGGTCATTTCATTTTATTAAAACATTATTCTTACCTTAAACTAAACTAATTACCTCTAATCGCGATTAAAAACTTAATAAGTTAATATTCACCAAAAAATTATTTTAATCCCATTGAACCACATTTTACTTCATAATGACAACCATGTATGTCGGATTTTTGAAATTCAAAATACAAAGGTGGAAAATTTTTATTTAAACGGAAAAATCAGTTTTTATAAGTACCACCTAGTGGTTTCACTATTCATCAAAAATTGAAGTTTTTCAGAAAATTACCAAAAATTCACCCTAAGCTATATTTGATATTCCGAATTCAAAAATAATGTCTATTTTAAAAAATTAAAAACATATAAGTTTCATTAATTAATTTAATAATTAATTCCTGCTGTCAAAACAAATAGTGTGTTTTTATTAAACAAAATGTATCAAAAGATTGACACTAGTTTAAGTCCGATTTTAAAGTGAAATTAATTCCAACGACCACTATTGGATTAAATGGTAAAAATATATTATAATTTCACTTTAAAACCAATTAAAAAGATAATCTAATCATATAAATAAATTATATTAAAAATAGTTTTTGAATTAAAATACAACATTTTTCACTATTCATTAAAAATTGAACTTTTTTCGGAAAAATACCAAAAATTTACCCAAAGTAAATTTTGATGTCCCGATTCTAAAAAATAATTTTATTTTGTCAAATATAACACATAAAATTTCAAAAAGTGTATTTAAAAGAGGTTCTCCATCAAAAGGTGGTTAATAGACCTTTTAAAGAATATTAGAATGTTTACGCTTAAAATTGGATTCATTCGCATTTTTCATCCTCTAACATTTATTGTAAAAAGTAAAAATATTTGAGAAACATACATAATCATTTTGTAGTTAGTTATGTTCATTCCCGCCATTACAACGGCTAGGTGTTAACTACTATTTAAAATAATATTATTTTATTATTAGAGTGCAACATAAGATTCCCAAGAAACTCGTTGTTGCGTGTTGGGTACGCCATCGAGCATAGCGTCCCCTTTAAAGTCATATTAATATTTTATTGACAAATATGGATAAATGTGAAAATGTCATACTCTTTATTTACCTGGGGTGTTACATCCTTCCCCCCTTTTTTGGAATTGCGTCCTCGCAATTTTAAAATTGGGCTTGGAAACTTCATTGAAAATCCCACATCGGAACAAGAGTCAGTAAAACAATCACTTTAAAATAAAGAAAGATAAGTACAAAGGTCACCTGAGTTAACCCATACTTGGATTCCAAGTATGAAAATATGAACATGGAGGAAAAAACAAAGGGTCATGTTCTGATGGAGAGTGATAGTAAACATGTCTAAGAGAAAGTTAACCATAAGAAAATCACAAACTTGTGATGGGTTAAACGGTATTCGATTCCTCAGTAGGAAAAGTTAACAGACAACATTTTTGTTTTAAGTTACTTTTCATTGAGGAATTTATTTTTGAGCTTAACTAAATCATAATGAAACATACTTACTTGTCATGTATACTTTTAACTTTTACTAGATTCCTTAATCAAACTAATATTTTCTCCAAAAGACGAGTATTTAGGAAGACTTGTTCGCATTAAGAGTACTATAATCAATTTCTAGAGAATCACCTAATCCACAAAAGAGAACTATATACTTCCCATGTCTTTAGACTCTAACCAAAACCAAAACCAAAAAGGTTATTACAAGATCAGATAATCTAGAAGAGGATAACCCTTTATAAAAAGAAAATCTATTCTTAATCTCCAAAATTTGTCCAAAAAAACCCAAAGTTCAACGAGGACCATTCGATAAACAATTTGTCCATAAAATTATTAAAAGTAAACCAAACTAAGATTGAATCCCAAATATTTTAAGGGTTTAGTCACATAGTCTTACAAGTTAAATCATAACATTTATCTACATATAATAACCCATAATTACCTCAAAATTAAGGATCATATAAACTCTAATGGTTACCTTTATAATTATTACCTGAACTTCCACATCGATTGGTTATCTCGTACATGATGCATTACAGAACATACCAAGGTTCAAGTGGTTGATCATGACTCCTTGATAGTTGGTTTAGAACAACCATGAGTTTCCTCATTGAATCCCCCATTTTATCTAGTATCCTAATCAGAGAACCACCACAGTTTCCTTCAAACCTGTTGTCTCTTTGGTGCCTGCTAGATCCATCCATTCACTAAAAACAGAAATGTCAGTGTGAGTATATCAAAAAAACCATCATGTACTAATGAGTAAGGTAAACACTAAGATATACTTACTCATTCACTTTATCTAAAACAAGGACTCTTTCTGAAATCCTATCCATTATGGTACTGTCACTTATTCTTAGAGAATACCCTAACCTCTAAAGTTATCTAAACCGACCTCTGATACCAACTATAAGGCCCCAGCCTTAAACCTTACTTAATCTTGAGTTATTACAAGATTACAAATTAAGGATCTTTTTAGGTTTAGAGTTTTAGATAATTAGATCATGAAACTTGCATTACATTCCACATTTAAACAAAGTGGTTACATAAAAGACAGTATTCATTTTTACCATCAACGGAAACATATTTAAAATAAAACATGGATTCTTTCTTGACACATCCTTGACACTATCATCACATCATGTACCTTTCCCTTGACCTGTGAAAAACATTTCAGAAACTTGGGATGAGCATAAAAAGCTTAGTAAGGGTTAAAAAAATATGGAAAAGAAACATGAGTTCATATATACATAAGAATGAAATCATACTTTACCCATAAAACAAAGGCACTTTAACATACCTCATCAAATAATGAATAAATCATAGAAATCATAAGACATAAAAGGTAACTTGAGTCATTCTTAACATTCTTACGTAGGGATTAACCCTCTTGGTTACGTTTGGAATACCCACCACAGTATATTCCCTAAATCTCTTCGGAGAAAACTTAACGTTTCACTCCTTCACATTACCCAATGCATTAGAGATCTATATCGGGCTCACCCGCCCTTAGTTTATCATGGAACCACCCATCTTCATAACAATTCCCAATAACCACAACATAATCGTATCACCTAAAACATGCATAAAGGAAACATAACATTTCCACCTTTCAATCACAAGATATCAATACAACACATTGATATAAAAACATTATGAAAACCATTTTCAATACCAAAATAAAATAAAAGTAAAACATGGTATTTATTTTTCTTTTAAAAAGAAGGTATGGCTTGTAGAGGAAGCCGAAACTCAAATAATGGTCACGGGGGCGGAGAAGTCGTTGTCACCGCATACGTATGACAAAAGCATTCCCTTTTTTCATTTAGTAAATGCTTCGTATAAAAAAGATTCCTTTTGAATAAACGTAAAAGTCAAAGGGGTTTATACACCGTATAAAATAATGTTGTGTATAAAACAAAATATGCCTCAATGAATGGAGATTGAGACGAAGTCCCATACAAAGACGGTATCCTTGGATTAAGGATAAATCAATTTCATAATTATTTGTGACAAATGAATACACGAAATATAAGTGGCTATTAAGTGTAAAACAATCATAGTTTATTCACAAATATTCATATAATGATATATTCAAGGAGTACAAGTTTATCCCAAAGAATCCAATTTGGGTTAAGAAGTTCCCTTGCAAAAATTTGACAGCCTAACGGCGTCACTACAAAATTCAGAAAATCAGTTGATGAGAGATAAAAAGGGTATCTCATCACATGGACATAAAATTTAAATCAATAAGGATATAGAAGAACATATCCCAACATAATAGTATGTGAATTAAAAGACATAACAAAAGAAGTCTTTTAAAAATGGGAGGGTGAAAGGTTCCCTTACCGACATGGGTATCTTTCGAGACATGCACCCCGTGAAAAAAGGACAATACAAAATTGATATAAATACTCATAAATGAAAGTATATTACACAATGAGTAAAATAATGGGTAGTACATACACCACTCAAAGGAAATTGTGGAAAATTTAGCATAAATCTCACAGGAATAAAAGTGAGATGAAAAATCCCTTACGAAAACTCGGCAGCCTAACGGCGCCACTTAAAAATTCCAAAATGGATTGATGAGGGAAAATAGGGTCTCTCATAATATTAACATAAAGTTTACAGAAATATTAATATAAAAGAACATCCCCCAACATAAAAAAGAGTAGATTAAAATAAGTGACATAAAGGAGAGTACTTAAAAAGAAAGAGAGATGTTAGATCTCTTACGAAAATTCGGCAGCCTAACGCCTCCACTCAAAACTTCCAAAATGGATTGATGAGAGAGAATAGGTTCTCTCATCATATGAACATAAAAATTACAGTAATATTAATATAAAAGGACATCCCAATAACAATAAAGATGAGCTTTAAAAGGAATTACATAAAAGAGTGTACTTAAAAAGAAAGAGAGGAGTAGGATCTCTTACCTCGGGTCCGACTTGACTCGATCGTTCTTTAATCTCCTGAATAATAAAGTTGAGTTAATTTATACTTCCTTAAGAACCTTTTTCAAGTTCATGATTCCTTTTATATCACTTATTACCATGTCATGAACACTATTTTATTATTTAATCTAATAACGGTCGTTTTAACAATCATTGGTACTTGAGTAAAAAATAAACTCTTTATAATTACAAGTACTTCATGTGGTAAAATATCCATTATATCCAGAATTGTATTAATGATGTAGATATCATATATATAATATATATATCCAGTATATTAATGAATTTATAATATTATATAACATTTAGAGTTAAGAAATGAAATGCACCGTTCATGGAGACGGTAAGCCGTACATACGCATGAACGCTACTTCCATTTCTATTTCATATTTAATGGAATTAAAACATAATGATACATAATATTATTTTAATTCCAGTATGGTATCATATATAATATCATTAAATATATCCTTTATACGTACCACATATGTTATTAACAAATCAAATCACTTTGAGGGGGCGGTAGTCCGTACTTCCTAAAATGAAGATATCACGTATACCCATAATGGAAGCCATAAAGGTATGCCATAAATGAAAAATATAGAATCTTAAGGAAAACATAAACATATTATATATCATATATAAATATAGTGACATCTTAATGGTCACCATGAAAGGTGTTAAGAGAAGATTGAACAATCATCGTTTCGTGAGACAGTAATTCGCCATCCACAGAAACAGTATGTTCTTTAACCATTAGACGAAGGTGTATTTAAGTGTAGCTAGAAACCTTAACATAACAACATCATAGTATATTTAAGATACTGTTGTTGTTACAAAATAAAGGAATAAAAATAGTTTAGGGGGGTGGAGAATCAAAATAAAACAAAAAGGACTCAAGTGAAGACATTACCTTAAAATCGGGTAACTCCCTTTGGTTTGAACTCAAAGGCTTCCTTGGGAAGACTTCTGACCAAAGTAAGGCTTCTAAGAGTTAGAGAGGGATGTGGAGAGAAAAAATGGTCAGGTTTTGGCCGAGACAAAGGATTTGGATGTGTGGGTAAGGAGGTAGAGGTGGGGGCCTTTTATAAGAGGAGAGGAGGGGCACTCTTGGAAAGTAAAGAAATGTTACTTTATTTTAGAATGAGTTTCGGATTTTAATGGTCTCACATTGTTGTGTTTCGAGGATAAGGTGATAAGGGTTAGAAATCCACCCATACAATAGGTTTTGTACATGTGTAGGTCTTAGATTTTATATTATCTTTCCATTTTATTTAAATCGTTAAATAATGAGGTCATCGCTGCATCATCATGATGCCATAAATAATTTAATTTATTTAATGTCTAAAAATTATAAAAAAAATACTATGATGTAGGACATCTGTTTATCTTTCCAATAAATATTTATAGTCAAAAATCTGACTTGTATAACCCCATGTAAAAAGTGTTTTAGTAAAACATCTCATGTTTGTGTCATTTTTACTTTAACATTAAATAAAAAGGTATTTATGTCATTTTCCAACCAAAGTGGCTCCATGGGGTCCCCAAGTTGACCCATGGATTGTCTTGGTCGGCCATGAAACATCCAATGAGGGTAGGACATGTGTCTAGGTCATTTCATTTTATTAAAACATTATTCTTACCTTAAAATAAACTAATTACCTCTAATCGTGATTAAAAACTTAATAAGTTACTATTCGCCAAAAAATTATTTTAATCCCATTGAACCACATTTTACTTCTTAATGACAAACATGTATGTCATATTTTTAAAATTCAAAACACAAAGGTGGAAAATTTTCATTTAAACGGAAAAGTCAGTTTTTATAAGTACCACCTAGTGGTTTCACTATTCATCAAAAATTGAAGTTTTTCAGAAAATTACCAAAAATTCACCCTAAGCTATATTTGATATTACAAATTCAAAAATGATGTGTATTTTAAAAAATTCAAAACATATAAGTTGCATTAATTAATTTAATAATTAATTCCCGCTGTCAAAACAAATAGTGTGTTTTTATGAAACAAAATGTATCAAAAGATTGACACTAGTTTAAGTCCGATTTTAAAGTGAAATTAATTCCAACGACCACTATTATATTAAATGGTAAAAATATATTCTAATTTCACTTTAAAACCAATTAAAAATATATTCTAATCATATAAATAAATTATATTAAAAATATGTTTTGAATTAAAATACAACATTTTTCACAATTCATTAAAAATTGAACTTTTTTGGAAAAATACCAAAAATTTACACAAAGTAAATTTTTATGTCCCGATTCTAAAGAAGAATTTTATTTTGTCAAATATAAAACATAAAATTGTCAAAAAGTGTATTTAAAAGATGTTCGCCATCAAAAGGAGGTTAATCGACCTTTTAAAGAATATTAGAATGTTTACGCTTAAAATTGGATTCATTCGCATTTTTAATCCTCTAACATTTATAGTAAAAAGTAAAAATATTTTACAAACATACATAATCATTTTTTAGTTAGTTCTTTTCATTCCCGTCATTACAACGGCTAGGCGTTAACTACTATTTTAAATAATATTATTTTATTATTAGAGTGCAACGTAAGATTCCCAAGAAACTCGTTGTTGCGTGTTGGGTACACCATCGAGCATAGCGTCCCCTTTAAAGTCATATTAATATTTTATTCACAAATATGGATAAATGTGAAAATGTCATACTCTTTATTTACCTAGGTTGTTACACCGAGCCTCCCTGGAAATTTTACCAAAAACATAGTCATTCACATGGCATCATTACTTCCCTATGGTTATTGAAAAGTTTATAAATTTATAAACAACTCAATCTTTCACTAACTATGAAAAATATAATATATTGGAAGTCTAAGATCATCCCATGAAGAGTTCTAGTGATCCTTGAGAGTTAATGAATTCTATTATTAACTCTATTTTCATATTAAAATGTTGATATAGTATAATTAAACATGTTTTGATTAATGTGTAAAAAATTATTTAAAATAGGGGTTCGAGATCAATTTCAAAGGATTATTTTTAGAATATCTAACCTCTCTCAATCATGGATTAATCGACTCCATTGGTTGTAAAGTGATTATAAAATTATAAAATTCTTATATTTAATTCCATTTATTCTACCTAAGATAATGAAAATCTATTGGTTGAGGAAATTTTATAACCTAGATGCATTAAGATCAAATTTTAAAGAAAAAGAAAATACACATAATTGTTATAGACTAATTCACTCAATTGATTTGGGGTTCCTCCCACCACACTCCCCTTGATCAGATTCGTGTGCAAGGATAATATTTTATTAAGTTCCAACCCAATTCCTAATCAAAATGACCTCCCATGAATAAAATTAGGTTAACACATGCATTATTAAACTCTTGATCCTTCATCCCTTAAGCAAACTAGACACAAATAATAGGAGAGAAACTCATCACATGTCAAAAATACACCCTTTGAAGTAATTTTGATAAAAATAAAATTGAAATAAAGTGAAGAACATATAAAAGTAAAGGAAAATTACTTGAATCAATGAATACAATCAAATGTAAAGTAATGGAATTTAAAGGAATTAGATAATACTAGATAAGAAACAAAAACAAGTTCTAAAAGATAATAAAATTTTGAACTCCCCATAAAAAACTCAATAGAATTTTCTATTTATAACAAAGCACATATCACAGCATGACATAAGGTGAAAAAAAAATGAACCATATCCTTTCTTTATGGGACGAATCATTGTGTGATATCCCCATAGATTTTATAGGATATTTCCCCCTTCTATCTTTGACAATACATGTTACACCATAGAAGAACTCTATCACAACCATGAATCCTACACCCTTCACTCCTCTTTTTGGATTCTATGATGCATAGAATGATCACTATTGGATATAATTTGATATATTAATATATATATCTAGGTTATATACTTGAACTAATGTCATGGAATGACTCCATGATCCATAGTGTGACATGAAACTTCTTTAGTGTCTAAATATAAAAACATGATTTCCATAGGTTTGACCCAAAAAACCATATGATATTCTTTAATAAACCATAAATTCTTCCTTGATTAATCATATTCTCTTCCTTGATGTATCATATGCACAGGATCCATGTAGAGGAATTTCTTGATTTCATTGGTTCAAGTAGGTCGCAACACGACAGAAGTGTTCACTGCACGAATGACTCATATGAAGTCTGTAATGACTCTTACAATATGTAAAATAATCCATATAGGATCTGTAGGGTTTTTGTATTTTACCTTATCCCATGGATTCTTACTATAAATAACATTTCATAGAGTAAATAATTTCTATTGAACAATGATCACATCACATATCTCATATTAGATTTTCACTTGTTCTGGTTGCCCTTTAATAATATCGAGTGCTCCTCAGCTGCTCACTACCTCCTGTGGTGTTTCTATATACTATCGCCACTTATACCTTAATTATTTCTAATATTTTAGCTCTACCTATCATCTAGATTCGTTCTATGTGTGGTATGATATTTCCCCTTCATTCCACCCAATCTAGCCCTGCAACCAAGTTTGGTCGATACCTCATAGTGGTTGGTTGTTCTAATAGTGATGTATAAGACTAGTTCTATTTTTTCCTTTATTTAATCTCTACTTCATTTGGATCATGTTGTGATTAAAGTTGCATGGTAATAAGTACTTATGATTCCAACTGTGCTTCTCTATTTAGATATCCTTTATAGCACACTACTCCAAGTCATGATCATGACCCCAGGTTTCCTTATCTCTTTATCTATCTTCAAACTGGTTATGTTGTGAACAAACTTGTCGTGGATTAAAATGTAACACCCCAAGTTTTTCTGGTATGTCTCTTTTTAAATTTAACTTCTTTGACAGTATAGGTTTCACACAACAACAAGCTTAAAAAAATGATATACAATTAAATATCACTATTTCAAAAAGACCAGTATAACTTAGCCGTTAACATGGAGGGAATGAATAGTATTAATGAAATTTATATATTATATATTTAAAAAAAATTACATTCATCTAAATTATTTTATAGGTATAAGATAAGAATGAATCCAATTTTACTCATTAAAATGCTATATTTTTCTAAAGGCAATTTTACCGCCTTTTAATGGCGCACTTATTTTAAAAATAAATTTTGAAACTTTTAAAAATTATTTTTAATAAAAGAAAGTTAAATTTTAAAATCACTATGTAAAAATTATCTTAGGGTAAAATTTTGATATTTTTTTGAAAATATTTATTTTCCAATGAATAAGTGAAAAATCCGGATTTTTTTTAAACTATCTTTTTCATTATATTAATAGTCTATTTATGATTTGAATAGTAAAATTACCTATGAAATTATAAATAAAATTTAGGAATTTTATAAATGGTTGTATGATATAATTATATCATAGTATAAGTAAATAAATGTTTTTGAAATTATTAATTAAGTGTTGTTATTTTTATGAAAAATAAATTTTTATTTTGAATTTTATATTTAATATAATTATTTAAAAAAAATTATTTTCAAAAAATGTATTCAAAAATTAATATTTTTTTTCTTATGATTATAATATAATTTTATGATACCTTAATTAATTTTTCAAATTATTATAAAATCGGTTATAATTTTAAAATTAGTATTTTTCAAATTAAATGATGATTTTAATTAAAAATTAAATTTTTCATATTTAGAAAATTCTTTTCATAAAATGGAGTTTATTTTTTAATTCTAAAAATTTAAAAGTGGTTATAGTAAATTTTTAGTATTTTTCTAAAATATTTGAATTTTTAGTGAATAGTGAAATAGAGTAATTTACCGTATTTAATAAATAAATGAATTATTGAGTCATAGATGATGTATGAATGATGTAAGCCCATAATATCAAACTATCCTTCATTATTTTAATATATTTAGTGATAATTATCAAACTATCTATATTATTGAGCTAAAATAATAAACTAATGAATATAATAATGAGAAAACACCCCTCTCCTCCACCATTAATATCAGACCTCACCACCTCTTATCCTCACACCTATTAATCTTTAAAGCTTTTATAATTCCTACCCAATACTATTCCAAATACTCTTTCCCATTTCCAAGAGGTTTATGTCTCAATAAAAACCAAAACCAATTTCCATGAGGTTCTCAACGAGAAGAATTCAAGAGGTAAACTCCTTAATCCTTCAATTTCATTTTCTTTTATTTTTATTTTCTTTTACAGTCCTTACCTTACCTAATATATCAAAACATACATGATAAATCCAATATCTTATATATATATTATAATTTTATTATTTCTATGGAAAATACACCATTAAGTCTCTTCTCCTCTTTCCCTTTTTATTCCAAAAATGAAAACATCGTTCGTGAGGTGTCGATTTACCGCCTTCATGGATCACGTGTTTTTTTAAATTATACCTCAAAGGATGGTCATAAAATTATTTTTATGGTTTAAAAAAATTATAATATATTTATTTCATCTTATTTAATGTTCTATAACCAGTATATATACACAGAAAATTAATCAATGAGACAAAACTAGTTTGCGATGATCAAAAACCGCCAAAATAATCTAAACGATTATCAATAACGTCTTATCTAATGATTAATACTCACCCAAAATAATAAAATGACTTATATCATAGTTTAATCTTCTGTATATTCATTAATAAAATTTAATTTAAATTCTGGATAACTATTCCCATTTTACATGATCTTTTGTACATGTATACAAGTAAACCATTCATGAAGACCAAGGAAATGAACACTTCCAAATGACAAAATTGAATCTTATAACTCAGAAAAAAGACCATAAATAAACTTAATAAAATTATACTAATTAAAATACATGTATAAAAGGTTATTAATTAATTAATTAATTAATTTTATTTTATTATCAAGTACATTAAGATCAAGTGCAGAACACATTCAGACATAAGGTAAGGGTATTCTTATCTCACTTTAATTTCTGTGAGATACTCCTTATCCATAACTATTTATTGTGTGTCGTGTATGTATAATTTCCCTTTATATATCATATCATTAATATATTTATCTTCATGTTATTAAATGTCTTGTTTTATAATCATTAATTTTATGGGGCATATGGTTCGACTGTTTTCAAAGTGGTGAGGGTTTCTACCCGAACCTCCATTCTTCATTCAGGTTATGATTTATTTCTCCTTTCCTCAATGTAATTATTCTTTATTTTTATAAATTTAATATAAATATTGTTTATATGTTCCAAAATCATGTATCCATATTATTTCATCTTTATTTAATTGTAAATACATGTTTTATATGGTTTCCTTTTCAATTCCTCTTGATAAGCAAACCCGATTAAAGGGTACTTCCCAATTTTTAACCCATTTTGTGGTACACTCCGTAATCTTTTATAAAACACCAATATTTTTTCTTTGATCTATATTTTTGTCATGAAAAAATATCTTATCTCTTTTTTGGTTCTATGTAATAAAATAATCCTTTGTCCGCTTTAAATATTCTCTTATATTCTCCCTCAAACTACACTGAAGAGGCCCATTTCTAAAGTTCTTAAAAAATATTTCACATATTTTCACTTTAGTTGGACATAATTTATTATTCAAACATAATTTTATTTTTCTACTTTTTCTTTTCTAGGATATACATGTTTAAAATCTTATTTTATGAGCAATACAAATGATTTTTCTAAAATAACTCTTCTTTCCAAAGTAAAAAAAAAGGGTTTTTCTCTCAAGAATTCCTCTAATAATTCATTAGAGTATTTTCATATTTTTAAACAATCTCTATTAAATTCTATGCATAATTGGGATTGATATTTTATTATATCATATACCATATTTTATTAAATGTTTTATGATTAGTTTTATTGTGGATGTGCTATCTTGATACCATTAACTATATTACTCAGAATGGTTAGTGATTGTGTTTACTGTTTGGGGGATGTTATTTAAATTTCATATGTATATGTTGTTTATATTTCACCCTATTCATATGAGGAGTTCATTGGAATTAGTAAGTGATTTTTGGGGGCCACTATATCCCCTCGATGAATCAGTAGGTCTCATGAGATAAACTTGACCAGGTTTTGGCTGAGGCCTTACCCATTTATGTAGACTTCTTGGCCAAGGCCTTGATGGTATGTTTATGATATCTAGAATTATGCATTACCTCATTATGATTTTATTAATTTATATACCATGTGATTATTATACTAGTATAATATCTACAGTTAAGTTTTATTCTCATGTGAATATTTATATGGCATTATTTATTCATCTTGTATTACTACCATATTATGCTCAAGATTAGTTTTAATGGCATGTGTTCTCGATTATTCACCATGCCTTATTGTTTAAGTTTATTTTTTATAACTTCCAATGTATTTTTTACCTTTACTAATAATCTAATCTCACCCCTTTCTTATATTTTATTTTTCCCCAGGATGCAAAGATGTTTATTATGAATGACTTTAATAGATAATCTAGGAGTTTATGGGTGTTTCCAATGGAGTTGTTATGTTGTTTTTCCCTTCAAGTTGTAATGTAAAACTTATTTTTGTATCTAGTTTTCTAGAGATACTAAAATATTATATCCTTTGTTATTAGAACACTTGTTTTTTGTACTAATGTAATTAAGTAAGGCACCAGCTCTAGGCTACTAGGATTGGGGTCTTTACATGAAATGTCTTCAATTCCATTAAAATATCTCCAAATACCCATCATCTATTATTTTTTAAAAAAATCAATAATCAATATAATTACACTATATTAGGTAGTATTAATTCCATAAATCACTAAGAATAATAAAAAACATATTCATGATTTACAAGTATCATCAGTCAAGATAGGTAGTGGATCACCTGGTGTCTAAATGTAGGGACATGAGGAGGCCTAACAGGGTAGTTAGAGTAGAGGTTTGATGATGCTTATATATATTGGATTGTTATAGATATGTTTCTAGTGTGGTAAAACATGAAATGTTAACTCCCAATATGATTTCCCATCGAATGAGTGTTGTCCATGTGTCTAGATAGGACATCTAGAATAGATTTCTTGGGTATCCTTCCAGTCAGTTGGGGTTGTAGATCAATTATAGATTAGGAATATTAGATAGTACTAATAGAAATACTAGGATCCAATGGATATTATTTGAAAATGTATATGGGTTGAGGTAGTTGACAGGATAACCAATTGTGGGGGTAGTCACCAATAATGATCATGAATCTACAGGGAGGATAGGTATTAAGTATTTGGGATTTGGTTTAGTAGTACATGATAAAATTGACATATTAAGAGAAAGTTAGATAGTCATCAATAGTCAAAGGTATGCTATGAGTGTGTTTATTATGGTTTTGGGTAATGGGTATCAGTGCATGTTGTGTATATGTGATAAAGGTAATGACCATATAGTAGTTGAATTATATTAACTATTAAGATATGAGATGATGTTGTACGATTGTTAGAACATGTGTGTTTTGAGATGATGGATGACGTATGATACAATCATCATATTGGATGGTTTAGTTATAACATTACTAGGTATGTTATTCCTATGGTGGAGATTTCTATGAAAGGAATTATCTTATTTGAGTCGGTTAGATAAGATATTTGGGATCAAATGAATGGGTTTAGAATTATCTCTATGTTTTGAGAATGTGTAGAGTGGGTTTCTTAGGTTTAATCAAGTGTTGTTCTATGTGTGGATTAAGATAGCTCGAGGTAGAGTTATTGTATAATATGGAGGTTTTAATGGCTCAAATATTCAAAAGTGGTACTTCAAGTAAAATTTTAGATTGATTGCATGTTTGTATACCATTTTGAGGCATTAATGATGGATTGGGATCAAGTATTGGGGGTTTTCCATGCTTGGTGATAGAATTCAGTAATAGTAATAAGACTAGGTTGAGATATAGGGAATCATGATGTGGAAAAGGGGGATCAGTGCATGAAGGTCATAATAGATTGTTAGGGGTATAAGATGATATTCCATGGCCAAGTTACACCATAACATAGAGGATTAGAGGTGAATTATTGGGTTTGGTATGACTAAGCATCACACTGTGTCCAATGGGGATCATGGCATGGCATGTTCCTAGAAAAGTTGGAAAATGGATAAGTACTAACATGTAACAATTTTGTCTTGAGATATAATATTTTTATTCTGGAGGAGGAAAGTAACTTTATGAACTAAGAGGTTACACCATTATAGTATGTGAGGTTTTTTTATAAAATATTTTCGTATTTGTGAAGAATTGAGTAAAGGGAGAAGTCACACTATGAGATAGAGGGGTCATCATGACATTACACATCAGGGATAGGGTGATACATAGGGTTTTTAATCATGTGAGAAGATAGAGGTAGGATATCACACTGTGAGTTATGGGGTTATATTGTGATGTTTCCTTAGATATTAAAGTCATAAATCTGCATAGATTTTAGGAATTGTGCCACATTGTGATGAGGGTAGGTCATGTTGTGACCTGGTATGTCTAGTTTTTTTTAAAATTAATTGATTAATTAAAAGAAATATAAATGGGTGTTATGTTTCAATTGGATAATAGTGAAAACACTTGTACTCTACCCTTTCTTGTTCTTTCCTTCCTCTTGGGTGATCTTGGGTGATCTTGGGTGATCTTAGGAAATTTTAGTATATTCTTCATGTTGTTTATTGTATGGAGTATCTAAGGGTAAGACCAGCTGACCTTGGTTGTTTATTTCTAGTTTCACTCATTGTTTCATTGTTCTCTATTATTCATGCCCTAAATCAAGTATATTTTCATATTGCATAATTTCTATTAGTCAGTGATGGATCATATAGGGTTATTAGGTGAGTGGATATATTCATACTCTAAGTAGGTGGTGCTTATATTCTTTCATATTAATATGTGTGTTTATACATGGTGTAATAATCGGGTGAGGTTAGGTTCATGTGAAATATCAGGAGCAGAACCATGTATGATTTATGTTTTTTTAAGAGATGCCTAGATGTAGTTTCATGTTGGAAATGATGATTTTGTACTAGTTTTTCTTGGTTCATGTGGGTATATAGTTTTTAGACCTATGATATGGTTTCTTTGGTAGAAATTAAAGATATGGTTCCTTGGGAACATGGAGAGTGTGACCTGTAGGACCCTGGAACACCCTGAGAGGGGAGGGTTGAATCAGGGTGTCAACTTTTTCTTTTGAAGTGATATATCTTGTTCCCATGTTGGTAGTAAATTTATTTAACCTATCATATAGAATCATTCAGTAATCAAACATTCGCATGAAGAGAGACAACACAACAATTTCACTTGGTTTACCATTAAGGGATAGTCCAAGTAGCATACACCGATAATGTTTAAGTCGTACCTAAATCCACTAATCTTCACTAGTTATGAAATACTAAAGTTTATAAATAGTCACTCTATGTCAGGTGCACTACATTTAAAAGATTTTATGGATAGTGTATTGTCTCCCTCATAAAACCTTCATTGAATCCCCTTAGTACACTACTTTGAGTGAATTCTCAATCAATTTATTGTCTTGAAGGTAGATTCAGTATATTAGAATTTAAGACTTTTTCTATGACAAGAAAATGACTCTTCTTGCATTGAAGTCCAATGTTGATACACTTGAAAACACTGTTCACTTAAACCTGATGTTCAATACTATCTTTTGTGAAACTCTTTCATGAATCTCACTCCCTTTGTGAAGCAAATTTCTTTCACGGAACAACCTGACTTCATGAATCTCGTGACATCATCATATAATACCTCTTCATCATGAAACTCACATTACTCAGAAGTATTGGCATCATTCCAGAATTAACTTGTCTTTTTGCGATGCTCAATCTTGCATAGAAAATCAGATTTGTGAACCTCCAAGCCTTCAAAAAATCAGAGAGATTCAGACTTTTCTCCAATTATTTTTCATTTCTAATGAAGTGGGGTATCCTCATATATATAGGCTCAACCCTTTGTGATGCTCCCATGCCTCTAGAGAATTTTTATTGAACCTTCAAAAACATATTCGTGAAGCTCCTCCATTCACGAAGCTCCAGTGATATTTTTCATAGTCATAGAGATTACCATTAACTCATCATGAATTCATGATTCTCTAATTCACATAGTCGTAAGGAACACCGACAACCTATCACGCACTTGTGAAGCTCCATATCTTCAAGAAGCTCAACCTTTGTGAATCTGAGTCTTCATAAAACCCATTACTTTACTATATTAATGAATATTTGATTCCATAAAACAACATTTAATTATTTTAGTCTCTTCCTTTATATTTTGAACCCAATAATTTGGAAAAAACTGGGAAAAATGACACCTTCAATATTGTATTAATCTTGTATTATAAGATCAATTTTCTTGAAAACTCCATGATCATCCAAGTGTGGATTAAAAACAACAAATAACTATCCTCCATTTCCAGTAATAACATCCTTGGTTTCAAAAATATCCCCCTTTGAGTTTTTTGTCAATATGTAGAAAATTTCAATAAAACACCAGCCACTATCAGGACTTGATACATGAGAAACAAATCATCCAACACTCTAAGTAAATTTGAGAAAATCTTAGTGTAGAAAACAAGAGGGGAAAAATAAATTGGGTTCTCGTGTTTTGGAATTATTAAATATGTACAAGAAATGTTGTGACACATGTACATAAAATTTGGTGACATTATGTCACAAAAGTATTTCATTCCCTAAACTATTTCATCGTAACACCTGATTTTCATTGTGTCACAGAAGCATTGAATAGTTTTACAAAAACCTGCAACCACCACACTTTTTTAACATTGGATTTGTCTATAATTTTTTCCATTATCATAGTTTTTAAATAAAACCGAAGGACCTATATTTGTATTTGTAGATCTCAAAATAAACTCTCTCTGGATCATATCTCCCCCATAAACTTTCATCACTTCAACAAACAGAATAAAATAGTTAACACAACTAGGGAGAGGGGGAAAACTGTAAACTTATCATGCATTGGTAGATGGATAAACGTAGAGGTTAAATTGATGTTTCTTAAGCACATTTTATGCCAATGGATTAGTCAAAATGTTATACACTTGGTCATCAATTCCAACATGATCCATTTGAATCATTCATTTTTCAAAATTTTCTTTGATGAAGTGATATCTGATCTCAATATTTTTTTTGTATGAGAGTGATGAAATGGGTTCTTCATAATATCTATCAGGATATTTTTATCACAATGAATCATCGTCAGTTATTTTAAATCATCCTTAATATCAGTTAGTTGTTTCTTTATCCACAATAGTTGAGTGTAATCCTTTTTGGCAGAGATAAACTCTACTTTAGCAGTACTAAGAGAGGTGATTTCTTATTTCTTACTCAACTAGACCACACATTTATTACCATTAAATAATTCTCCTTCACTTTTGTACTTTTTATTAACCACATATCTAGCCCAGTCAGCATCAAAAAATGTTTATAGTTCATTATCTATTCCTACATCAAATTATAAGCCATAATTTTGAGTACTTTAAAATGTACCTCATGTGTAACAACCCAAAATTTTATTAATGAAAATTCTTCTTGGTCTAATTAAATTTATTATTATGTAAAATGGTTATATAAAACATATGAACTCCCTTGGTTTTATGGTTTTGGATTTCAAAATACCGTTAAGAATTGTTACCATTGCTAATATAGCCATTGAACAGTGATCACATGGTTAATATAAATATGGGGCTTTAACAAATCAAATTCACTCAAACAAAGGAAGCGATGTTGATTAGACACTGAATGAGGATAATATACATTGTTAATATATATAATATTCAAGTTATTTATTATTCATAAACACCATTTTAGTGAATTTTACACTTTGATCATTAATTCATATTATGATTGTAATTCCCTCTTAAAATGCACTATTACATGATACATTTTTTAACACCTCCTAAAATACAAAATGGTCTTGATTTTATTTTAATATTTTATTTTCAGGTTTATAATTACATTGGAAACAATTCATAATTTTGGAGTATTGGACGATTCACATTGGAAGACCACCAAAATGGGCTTTCATGGAAACATATTCTGGGAAAAGTAAATTGGACATCATCCCAATAACAAGACTGTAGAGGCCAGGATCCAATCCCAATGATTCTCAAAATTTAACTGAATATAAAGGAAATCATGGGAAAATTTCATTAATCAATTTCCAATGATAATTCAGATGTTTGAATGGATTTATATGCAGCCCAAGTTGGAGATAAAATTATGATCCATATTCGGTGTCCTAGAAAAAGAGTCCACCGTTTTATATATATCATAAAAAATAAACTCTTTGGGGATGAAACTTTACAGATGGTTAAGGAAAATCCTGATCTTAATTTTATTCTTATATGTCCTACTCTAATTCAACCATCTAGAATCTCATTTATGTGATTCTGTTTGGTGGATGCAAGTTGGCTTCCACCTTAGGTCAAGAGTGGAAAATTCTAAGTTCCACAAGCTTTACACCACCCTAATCCTACCATACTCAAGTAGGATGACTTTTAATATTGGAGGCTCAACCCAAGGCTCCAAAAATTTCTATTTAAGGTAGTGGTGTTGGAGGATTTAATCATCTTCGTTTCTTTGTTTAATTGTAATGTTATGTTGTGAATTTGTTGCCTTGAGTTTGTCTTTCTCATTTAAGTTGTTCAATTCACCTTAGTTTCTTAATAAAATATCTTCTTATAATATTATTTTGTTTTTCTTCATATCACATTGATACTGTTGGTTCAAGTTTTGAATTTATTCACACCAAAACTTGTAAAATTATCACCCAACGGTGGAGTGATTGTTATTTCATTGTCTGTTTTTTTACTTCTTCAATTCCTCCCTCATGAGTCTAATTTCCGCTTCCATTGAAACCCTATAATAAATAGAGGGATAACCCACTAATGGGTTGATCCAAGGGAGTATAAAGGGGATGGATTGGATGTTATTTCTCACTCCATTAATTTCTAATCACTTCTTTTAATTGATAATTTTGTTTGAAGATCTTTAAACTCCTTCGTCCTTGTAGAATTTAAGGCCACACACTTCAAGTGCTAATATGAACCTTTACCTTGAAGTGATCAAAACTTTGATCCTTCAAGAATATAGGTGATTATTATTAAAGTGTGTAGGTGTTAAACCAGTAAGGGATGATTTTTTTTATCTTCTTAAATGAACTCATCACAAATATAATAAATTGATATGGTAGAAAAAGGAATGCATCTAATCTACCCCAAGTGATAACCTAGGATCAACTCATTATTTTAAATTGAATTAACTTAAGTATATTATCATTCACTTAAACCCATATAATATCACCCCAAGTTGGCCACTTCATATCCAAAAATAATCCATAGAATTTACGTGTCTGTAGGTTACTTCTTAGATCTCTGAGGATTCGATAACCCAATCTAAACTACAAGAGACCACTTAACCATAAAATATTGGGTAAATTTGGGCGATACCAAATTTTAGCACCATTTTTGGGGACCCATGTAAGTCATCTAAACACCCATTCTATTCTCTATCATTTCTTATATTCTCATCCAAATTCTCTTATCTTTTCCCTTTCTAGTTTTTTTTCTTTTGGTGCATGTTTGCCTACACTCGTGACCAATCAAACCATCTATTTAGGGTGGATAGTCCTCAGGTTGGGGAGTCAAGTACACCAAGGGAAATATTTACATTAGATATTAATCTTCCTAATACTCCAAAGTCAAAAATTTAACCCATTTCAATGGAAGGTATTCAAAGAAACCAACTCATAAACCTGGGTGGGAACCAAAATGGAAATCCAAATGAGGCAACCCCAAACTTGGGGAATATAGTTGATCAAACTATGAATGACTACCTCACACCTTCTTGGACCAATGAACCCTCTTGAATTATGAATGATGCCCTAGGATAATCCCACTATGTTTTCAAACCTCATTTTTTAAACCACCTTCCAACCTTCCATGACATGGATTCGGAAATTCCATACCTTCATGTCAAAGAGTTCAACAACATTGTTGAAACCATGTGACCACCACATCAACATGAGTCTGCTAAGATGAGGATCTTTACTTTCTCACTTAAGGATCGAGCAAATAATTGGTTAAACAATATTATATCTACATAAATCCACTCCTGGGACCAATTAAAAAGATAATTCTACAAACAATACTTCCCCCGTCACAAAAAAAATCACTTAAAAAGAGAATCCAAAACTTTTTTGAAAAAGAAGTGGATTCATTTTATGAAACATGGGAAAGGTTCAAATACACACTCAACATGGTACCTCACCATGTATTTTCAATCTTGGAACAGGTTTTAATTTTCTATAAAGGTTTGGGCCTAGGGAACAAACAATTTATTGACATGATGTGCAATGGTACCTTTAAAAACAAATCCCCAAATGATTCTTACGAGATCTAGAAGGATTTTCCAAAAAACCAAACATGGGGGAAATCACCTTACTATGAGAATCCACCCAAATCTGGTGGAATTTACACACTTAGGGGGGAGGAAATCTTTAGGGTGAAACTTGATGTACTCACTAGGAAGTTTAAGGAGATTGATCTTAGGAAGGTCCATGAAATTCAAACTGTTGACCCTGTTTGCACAATTTGTGACAAACATGACCACAAGACCGAAAACTGCCCAACCATTCCATCCATCAAGGATGTTCTTCTAGGAGGAACACCTGCTGAAGTCAATGACCTAAACTTCCAAAATCCCCAATACCAAAACACATTCAACCCAAGGTATAATGACTACCCAGGATTCTGCTGGAAAGATAACCAACAACCTAGCCAACCACAAGGACCAAACCCCTACCCTATACAAAATTTCCAAAACTATAACTAGTTCCAACCACAACCATCCCAATACCAACACCCTCATGTCCAATACCAACAACCCATGCAACAGCCAATCCAACAACCAAAGTATCCTCCTGGGATAAACCAACCAACATAAGCCCCTACTCAATCTGTCCCTCTTCCAATCCTTGAGCAGTTGTGTAATAAAATGGAGAAAATGAACTCAGAAGTCTCATCCCTTAAACATTAACTACAAATCATTAAAATCGGGAAGGCACCCATACCTATTTAGGAGGTACCATCCTCAGCTTTAAGGGACGAATCCAGTTACACACAAACCTCTCACGAACAACTCAAAGTAGTAACTATTTTAAGAAGTGGAAAATCCATTTAGAAACCTGAAAAATCCATTATAGAACCATTAAAATCTTCAAAAATGCATAAAAATGATGAATAACCACCCATATATTCTGAAAACCCCAATGAAAATGTAAAAGAACTACAACCACACCAAACAATCAAACAACCTGCTCCCTTCCCTAAATGCATGAGAGGAAAATCTAAACCAGAACTGAATGAAACTTTGAGGGAAATATTCTATCAGGTTAAGTTGAGCATACCCCTTATAGATATAATCCAAACCATTATTTCATACTAAAAATACTTTAATTACCTCTGCACATTTAAAATGAAATTCTTACATAAGAACCAAGTCCTTTTGGATTCTAATGTGAGTACCACTATTCAAGGGACCATTCCTCCAAATTTGAAAGATCCAAGATGTCCATAAATCAATTTTGAGTTAGGAGAGAACAATTTTATCAAAGCCCTTTGTTATTTGGGAGCTAGTGTGAACCTCATTCCTTATTCCATGTATTATCAATTAGGGATCGAATAAATCCAACCCACATTTTTCACTCTTCAACTTGGTGATCGTAGTGTTCGAGTTCCTAAGGGGATCTTAAAGGATGCTTTAGTGAAAGTTGAAAATTTCATTTACCCAACTGAATTAATTTTTCTTGACAATCACCCAAGTTTAGGTCCTTGGGAGAAAACCCCAATCATCCTTGGTTGTCCCTTCCTTGCAACAATCAACTTTGTTATCCGAGTCTGAAATGGGAACATGACCATCACCTTTGGAAACATGAGTCTAGACTTGAACATCTACAATGAAAACTCTCAAATTGGGTATGATGAAGAGATTCATGAGGTAAATTAGATAGTTAGTGTTGATATTGAACTTGAGGAACATCAGGGGATTATTGAAGGATGTTTAAGTCAATAAGAGATCGATTTTATTTGTTCACATGATAGAAAATTTTACCCTTGGATTAAATATCTTTAAGATAGCTATATTGATGATTTTCTAGAATCACCAATCAATTATACCATGAGAGAAATCAATAAAATTGAGTCCATGCCCATTCATGACACTTCACTGGAAAATTTACTGGATGAAATTTCTATTCACAAGGAACCAATTCTGTCAAGAAATATGAACAAAGAAACTGAGTTCAATATAAAGTCTCATCCTTTCTTGGAAAGTGATAACCAATATGATATTGAATTTAAGGTCTTAACTTCATCACTCAAGTATACGTTCTTAGGGGATAATTGAGCCTTTCCTATTTTCATTTCTTCCTCTCTTGAATCTAATCAAAAGATTATTCTTCTGGATGTCCTAAGAAATCATAAGAAAGAAATTGGATGGACCCTTTCTAATATTCCTAGGATTATCTTACTCATTGGAACTCATAGGATTGTTCTTGAATCTGAATACAAACCATGTTGTCAACCTTAGTGGATACTCAATCCAAATATTATGGATGTGGTAAGGAAAGAACTTCTTAATTTATTGAAAGTGGGTATCATCTATCCCATAGCTGAGAGTGAGTGGGTAAACCCAATTCAAGTTGTACCAAAGAAAGCTAGAATTAATGTGATCACCAATGAGGATGGTGACCTTATCCCCACGCGGGTCATTATTGGATGGAGAGTCTGTATTTACTATAAGAAGCTCAACTCTTGTACCAATAAAGACCATTTCCCCTTACCCTTTATTGATCAAGTCCTCGAGCGAGTGGAAGGTCGTCAATTATATTAATTCCTAAATGGATTCTCAGGGTTTAATCAAATTGAGTTTTCCTTATAGGATCAAGGTAAAACAACATTCCCTTGTCCATTCGTCACTTTTTCCTTCAATTTCATGCCCTTTGGGTTATGTAATTCCCCTGGTACCTTCCAGTGGTGCATGATGGGAATCTTCTCGGACATGGTGGGGGATTGTTTAGAAGTCTTCATGGATGACTTCTCCATCTTTGGGGATACTTTTTAGGGATTCCTTCTGAATGTTGAAAGGGATTTTTCAAGATGTTATGATAAGAATCTCATCCTAAATTGGGAAAAAATCTATTTCATGGTAAAGGAAGGACTTGTTCTAGCCCATCTAGTATCTAGTAGAGGGATTGAAGTTGATAAAGATAATTTTGACATCATTTTTTACCTTCCCTCTCCTAGAACTGTTAAGGAAGTGAGGTCCTTATTAGGACATGTTGGTTTCTATAGAAGGTTCATTAGGAATTCCAGCTCTATTTCTTGACTACTTTGTGCTCTATTGGTGAAAGATGCTCCATTTTTATGGATAGAATGTTGTGAGGAATCATTCTCCACACTAAATTCAGCTCTTATCTCTCCACATATCATGAAATATCTAAAATGGAAACTTCCTTTTGAGCTCATGTGTTATGCAAGTGAATTTGATGTAGGAGTCGTCTTAGGACAATGGTGTGAGAAAACTCCATGTTTCATTGCTTATGCAATAAAATCCTTAAATGATGCACAAATCAACTACACCCCCATTGAGAAATAGTTGCTTTCTTTTGTCTTTACTTTAGAGAAATTCAAGTCTTATCTCTTAGGATCACCCATCATTATCTTCACTGACCATTCATCCCTAAAATACCTTTTCTAAAAATAAGTTTCCAAGGATAGATTGATTAGGTGGGTCCTTCATCTTCAAGAGTTCGATTTCAAAATTAAGGATAAAAAGGGTGTTGAAAATGTTTTAGATGATCACCTCTATAGGATAGAATTCAAAGACAACTCACATCGCCTTTCTGTGTTTGGTTCATTTTCTGATGAGAACCTCCATTTAGTGAGTGATTTTCCATGGTATGCTGACATAGAAAACCATTTGGTGATGGGTGACATTCCAAAATTTCTAGGGACCCAAGATATGATGAAATTCATTTCTGATTTCAAACACTATGTGTTTGATGATCTTTACCTCTTCAAGTTTTGTCCTGATCAAATAATTAGGAGATGTGTTCTTGAGTCTGATCAAGAGTCCATTCTAAAATTTTGTCATGGAGAGGCATGTGGAGGCCACTTTTCTAAACCACTGAAAAGTTCCTCCAAAGTGGTTTTTACTGGACTAACCTCACTAAGGATTCCTTCCAATTCTGCAAAAGTTGTCCTCAGTGTCAATAATTAGGATCCATTACCAAAAGGAATCAAATGCCGCTCACCCCCATTTTGGTCGTTGAAATCTTTTATTGTTGGGGAATTGATTTCATGGGACCCTTCCCAATAGCTAGGGGATACCTCTAAATCCTCTGAGCTGTTGATTATGTCTCTAAATGGGTTGAGGAAATTCCCACCAAGTCCAATGACCATCATGTTGTGATCTGATTTCTGAAAGAGCACATATTTTCTCAATTTGGAATTCATAGAGATATCATTAGTGATTGTGGAACCCATTTCTGCAACCGACCATTCTCTTCAATCATATCTAAGTATGGTATTTCTCATAAAGTTTCCACTGATTACCATCCTCAACCCAATGGTCAAGCTGAGTTAGAAAATAGGGAGATTAAGCAAATTATTGAAAAAAATGTCAATCCCTCTAGGAAATATTGGTCCGAGAAACTCTTGGATTCCCTTTGGTAATATCGTACAACATTCAAAACCATCCTAGGAATGGAACCGTATATGTTGGTTTATGGAAAATCATGCCATTTACCTAATGAAATTGAGAATAAGGCATTTTGGGAAATCAAAAAAAATGAATATCGACATTTATTTGGCCGAAGAAAAGAGGAAATTAGATCTTAATGAACTTGAGGAACTTAGGATGGATGCTTATGAAAATTCGAGGATAAAAAAAAAAGGCTATATTTCAAGCTTACCAATCTAGTAATCTCAAATTTAAACACTTTGAACCAGGAAAATTCATGCTCTTATATAGTTTGAAACTTAATTTTCACTTGGTAAAGTTAAGGTCTAGATAGTCAGGTCCAGTTATAGTGCATTATGTGTACCCCCATGGGGCATTAGAGATTCAGGATCCCACAAGTGGTCACATTTTCAAGGTCAATGTCATAGAATAAAACCATTAATTGGATCATTCAATAAATAGGAAATAGAGGTTGAGTTAACTGAGCCAACCTATGAACTGGGAGAAAATTGATATATTTAGGATCCATGTCAGGATAACGACGTTAAACAAAAGCATTGCATGGGAGGCAACTTGTGGTCTTCATGTTTATAATAATTATGAATCATTTTTTTAAATAGGATTAATGAATCATTTTGATATTTAAAAAAATAGATTGTTGACATGTTCTTCTATTATGAGTGTGGATGGGTATGAAAGGGGAGTGTCATATTCATTCGTGTCACATTGTGTGATCCTTAAGTAATACCTAACCTAGAAATTTAAAAAGAAAACAATTTATCATCAGTTTATTTTATTTTACTTTTATGTGTTTGTAGGTTAAAATAAAAATACAAAAAAAATATATAAAAAATTAAAAAATATATAAAAGGACATGTCGTAGTTTGTGGATCAAACCCTGTCACAACCGGTGAAGCCACGGGGACTCAAACATGGGACTGAAGGGAGATAGGGGAACGTGCTTACCACTGACCTACGGCTTATAGTGCTTCTTTATTCTATAATTTTTTGTATATATACTTATATTTTACTTTTTTATTATATGAATATATATATATATATATTGTTTTTTTTTTGTTTTTTTTTTCCTTTTTCCACTAGGGAACTCTCCAAGTGGCATGGAGATCAAAGGAGTAATTAGGAGTGTCTTGAAATTAAACTTCAAAAAACAAACAGGTGACTTTGTTCCATATTTAATATTTAAAATTCCTTTTAGGACTCCTCTCGTCTACATCTACCCCCTTCTAAATTTTCTTTTCTTTAAACACTGGGGATAGTGTTATTCGAAATTAAGGGGGGGAATGAAAAAAATATATTAATTTTTTGTGTATAAAAAATGTGTGTAAGGAAAATTTTCATTAACCTTAAACATGATAATACACATTACACACTTTGAAACTGAATATAAAATAATTTAGCATGCCCTGATTCTGATTTTAATCTATGTATAATTTCATGAGCATAGATTTTGGAAAGTTTGGTTGTCTAATGTGATATTTTATCATTTATATTTTAATCCAAATAAAAAATCACAATGCACATCCTTTGGGTAGTGGGGTATTAGTTTGAGTTCATGGGGTCCCCCAAATAAATATCATAGGTTTGGTGATTATTTTAGTTTTAATATGAATATTCAAAAAAATCAAAAAAAATTAAAAAAGAAAACAATAAATTTTTTTGTACAACAATGAAATGACCTAATATGTGGCTTTCGGCACTTGGGGATCATGACTCCATAGTTTTTTGGCCCATAGTTAGTAATTTTATCCCTATTTGTGGTAATTTTACTTTGTTTTTTACTAAGTTAACTTGAGATGATACCCGAGTATGTGGGCTTCACTTGGTGCCCTAAGGTCTTTGAGCCTGGGACTCATCGGCAAAGTCTCGCTACATGGGTTGACTCTTTTGAGGTCAATTTCAATTACCATGGAAAATTGAAACAAAAAAACAATAAAAAAATATACAATAAAAAAATTGAATACTCATCTTAATATTGAAATGTGATTCCACCTAGCGCTTTCATCATTTCCCCCTTGAATAAAGATGAACCCCCATGTCTATTGTGATTCACAAAATATCATCATGCTTAATTGATATTGGATGAAATATGGAGATGAATTTGAACAAAATAATGGGATTGAGATTGGGATATTATTATGAAACTATATTATATTAAAAAAATTTGACCGCTTTAATGATTTTTTGGTATAAGGGTTCTTTGTGATCAATGTGTATTAAAATATTTTTGGAAAAGGGAATTAGAATTTCATATTGTTGAGATATATTTTTCTCAGGACTAGAAAAACTCATGTTGGGGGTGTGATTATCCACTGAATTAGGCTAATATTCATTATTAATATATATAATATTCATGTCATTTATTATTCATAAACACCATTTTAATTCATTTTACACTTTAAACATTAATTCACATTATGATTGTAATTCCCTCTAAAAATACACTATTACATTGTACATTTTTAACACCTACTAAAATAAAAAATGGTCTTGATTTTATTTTCATATTTTATTTTCAGGTTTCTCATTACATTGGGAACAATTCATACTTTTTTAGTATTGTAAAATTCACTTTGGAAGACCACCAAAATGGGCTTTCATGGAAACACATTCTGGGAAAAGTAAACTAGACAGCATCGCAATAACAAGACTGTATCGGCTAGGATACAGGCCCAATTATTCTCAAAATTTAACTTAATATTGAGTACATCATGGGGAAAATTTCATTAAAAAGTGTCCAAAGCTAATTCGGATGTTTGAATGGAGTTACAGGCGGCCCAATTTGGAGATAAAATTATGGTCCAGATTCTGTGGCCCAGAAAAATAGTCCACTATTTTACATATATCTCATAAAAAATAAGCTATTTTGGGATTAAAATTTACATAAGGTTAGGGGAAATCCGTATATTTATTTTATTATTATATGGAACACTCTAATTCATTCATCTAGAAGCTCATTTAGGTGATTCGGTTTGGTATATGAAAGTTGGTTTCCACCTCTGGTCAAGAGTGGAAAATTATAAGTTCTATAATATTTCCACCACCCTAAGCCTGCCATACTCAAGTGGGATGACTTTCACTATTGGATTCTATACCCAAGGCTCCAAAAATTCTTATTTAAGGTAGTGGTGTTGGAGGATTTAATCATATTTGGTGCTTTATTTAATTGAAATGTTATGCTGTGAATTTGTTGCCTCATGTAAGTTGTTCAATTCACCTTAGTTTCTTAATAAAATTTCTTCTTCTACTATTATTTTTTTCTTCTTCATATCACGTTTATATCGTTGTTTCAAGGTGTGAATTTATTCAAAAAAACCTTGTGAAATTATCACACAATGGTGGAGTGATCATTATCTCATTGTCTTTTTTTTCTTCAATTCCTCCCTTATGAGTCTACTTTCTGCTTCCATTGAAACCATAGAATCAATGGAGGGATAGCACACTTATGGTTTGATCCAAGGGAGTATTAAGGGGATGTATTAGATGTTATTTCTCACTCCATTTATTTCTAATCACTTATTTTAATTGATAATTTTGTTTGAAGATCTTTAAATTCTTTCGTCCTTGTTGAATTTAAGGTCACACACTTCAAGTGCTAATACAAACCTTTACCTTGAAGTGATCAAAAATTTGATCCTTAAAGTGTATAGGTGATTAGTATTAAATTTTTTAGGTATTAAAATAGTAAGTGATGATGTTTTTTGACCTTCTTAAATAAACCCATCTCAAATATAATAAATTGAAATAGTTGAAAAAGGAATGGATTTAATCAACCCTAAGTGATAACCTAGGATCAACTAATTATTTTAAATTGAATTCACTTAAGTATCGTAGAGTTCACTTAAACCCATCTAATATAATCCCAATTTGGCCACTTCATATCCAAAAAAAATCCTTATAATGTACGTGTCTTTAGGTTACTTCTTAGGTCTCTGAGGATTCGACAACCCAAGCTAAACTACAAGTGACCGCTTAAACCTAAAATCTTGGGTAAATTTGGGCGATACCAGATGGAATCATCTAGTAGAATTTATCCATACAAATCCCATTTGTTATATCTTGGAAAATATTTAGTGTCACTGGGATTCTCTCTTGACCAAGCCCAAGCTGAACTTCAACATGTAAATCTTGAACAAAATCACCTACAGGAGAAGTGGAAGTTAATAGAGATTACCACCCCAGTGATGTTATTCGAGCCGCCCCAAGAGTCTTCCACCATAGAACAACTTACCCATAGGTCTTACGTGAGTTTTATAATGGGTTATGTAACAAGACCCTATAACTATGATTATGTGAATTATTTTTTTATAAATAAAATACATTCATTTTATTATTATAACTTTGTAAATGGTTTTTAAAGAACAAACAGTATTTTTAGTTAATATTCAATTAGCAAATATATTTTCATAAATTAATGGAATTTTTAATTAAATAATATTTTAATAAAATATTATTAATATATTACTTTTTATTAAATATAAATTATCTTATATGTTTTTATGAATATAGTTGTAATTTTTATTAAGGTTTGAAAGTTGTTTTTGTCAAAACCCATGAATTTTTGATAATTGTCAGTTTTTATTTTAAAAGTAAAATTTCACATATTTAGAAAATTATTTTGATAAAATTCATATCATTTTTGGATTCAGGACATCAAAATTATCTAACGGTGAATTTTTCATAATTTTCTAAGACTGTTGAATTTTTGGGTAAGAATTAAATATCGTTTAAATATATAATGTGTTTTATGACATCATAATGACCCAATAGTGATATAATAAAATACTATAAAAGGTATGTTAGTCCAATATATGTTTTACCTTTAAAATAATGTGATTTTAAATTTTTTGATTAATTTTATGATGTCTTAGTTGACCCTCCAAGACTTATAAAACATTTATTTCCTTGAAGTGTGACTCACCTCCACATAAGAAAGACTAATGTTTTAATAAGTTCGGCCATTTTCCTTAAAAAATAATTTTTTCCACTATAATTTATCAAAAACCATGGGAAAAAACCATGGTATGGTTGGTGTTTTTTATTATTTTAATGTGTGTTTTCCAAACTTAAATAATAAATAATTCTCTCTCATTTCCTATATAAACCCACTCAATATCCCATTCCTCTTCACTCAAACCATTTTAATATTGACCAAACCCTAACCTCTTCTATATAGAATCTTCCCAAGGCACCCCAAGCTCCCAATAATCCTCTATTAAGTCTCTCCCAAGCCTTTGGGATCACACTTCCAAGTAAGGGATTTCTTTCTTTCCCTTTTTTGTCCAAATTTATTTATGTTGTTATACCATTTTATTTTCAATTGAAAATGTTGGGGTATGATTTTTAACCTCACCCATACTAAACTTATTGTGTTTTAATGATTATAGACCTATTTCTCTCTCATTAATTCCTCCCATGTACACATGTTACCATGTCGAAATTCCATAAGGGGTTTCCCTCTCTTCATTTACATTAAAGAGATTTGTTTATATTATGCATCTAAATTACATTAAATATGTTGGGATATTATGTTACATGACCCCCTTACTATAAATTTCATGTAAAAAATATGATATACCCCTTTCTATCTCATTAACCCATTTTATGATTTCTATTTGACGTCGTTATGCTGTTGAAGTTACACCAAAATTCCCCATGCCGAAATCATCATGTAAGTGAATACCATACCCATTTCTCTATCAAGGGTATTCACCTTTATGAACATATAATTATTTAATGGTACTTAACTGTATTTATTCCATATTATTTAATTGTGGAATATCTTATGATATTGAATGATTCCATGTTATATGATCCATGTGTCACACTTATGCATGAAATGAAATGATTAAGAAGAGTGTGCCCTGATTGTGCTCCAATGCATTGGGTAAAGATTAGTATCATGATACATCAAGTTAAATGAGGGTTTACTCATTATAATTCAAGTTCAATTATTTTTTACTCATGATCCATGTGCAATAAGTTTTGGATAATGATAATATCATGTTAAATGTTGTTTCCACATTTCCATGTTATGATAATCATGCTATATCATGCCTTTATGTTCATGTTTCTCTTGTGATCCATTGATATGCCTATTACCTAACATGTACTATATTATTCATGTTATTCCTTTTTTATTCACTTAATTGGCTTTAGAGTTCATCCTTTTCTTATTCATATCCTTAGGTTATCCCATGCAATGCTAAGTACGAAGGAATGTTGTGGTCATGAAAAAGAAGTTTTCAATAAGGATGTTGTATTTTATGTTTTAAGTTGTTATGTAATATTCCTAATTTCCCAAGAAACTAGACCTATTGATCCTCATAGTTATCTTAAGTACAAGTTTATGTAATAAATCATGTTAAAGTGTGTAATAAAGATCATGGTTTTTATAGTTGGTTTTAGAGGGAGGTTTAGTTTTTTGGGGGATTAGGATTAGAAAACCCTAGTGAAAGCCTTAAGGATAAGACAAAGTATAATAGAAACATCCCTAAATTTTGGTGAGTATAGATTAAGTGCTTTATCAAGAAAATACATCCCTGTCTGGATATGAAAAGGTAGAGGTGGCGCTAGTACAGATATATCTAGGGGTAAAACCCAAAAACACTACTTTGAGCTAGACTCGAATGGGAACTGGTGCACAAAAACGGGATATTCTGCACTCTTGGTTCAAAAATCCTGGGGATATGATTTGGTAAATTCATAATATTAGTATGAAAAATTATTAAGGGAATAAAAAAATGCTCCTAAGGATATATTTTGGGAAGTATATCATGGATAACATAGATTAAAGATTATAAATTCATAATTTAAGGAAATAAATGTAATTTATAAGTTATCCCTTTTTGTATTTGGATTCCCCTTTATGTGTTACCCCTAACTTTCCTTTTATTCTAGCCAATGACTGGTAGTATGAGGACTCGGGCTAACAACTGATGTGAAGATCAATGTGATGACTGTGCTAATGAGATTCTCAATCTAATGGGAGTGGGAATTGCAAAATTTTTCATGATACTATCTCAGTTAACTCAAGTTATGAATAGAAACATGGGTCAAGAGGATCTTATAACCCCTCCTAAGAAAGAACAATCCAAAATTAAGATCTTCATGAGACTAAGAGCACCTACTTTTAATGTATCATTTGATCCCTCAATCGTCGAACAATGGATCAACTCCATTGACAAGATCTTCTTCATCCTTCAATGCTCTGAATAAGAGAAGGTTCTTCTGGATGCTTATCGTATGGAGAGTGAAGTTGATCAATGGTGGACATTGATCAAAAATATGAAGCCTGAAAAATATATTGAGGTATTGGAATGGAATCATTTCTGTAAAACATTTTTTGATAAATATTTTCCTCGCACCCTTTGACATAAGATGGAAAGGTATTTCCTTTCCCTCAAGAAAAACGACGACGAATCCATCAGAGCATATGAGGAAAACTTCACAAGGCTTGAAAGATATGCCTATGAATTTTTCATTACCCCTGAATGCAATGTTGACTGCTTCTTTGGTGGGATAAAACCTAGCCTACGGAAAGCCAGGGCGATATGTGACTTCGATAGATATGAGGAAATTGCCTGATGTGTCCTCAAAGTCAAAATGGAGATCGGAAAATATTAGGGGTATCATGGGGATAAGAAGTATAACTGGACTTTATTTCTGGCAGTCTGATAGATAAATCCAATGGTGCTAAGAAATTCCAGCACCCCATTTTCCTAAGGTGTGGAAAGAAGCACCATAGAAATTTCCTTAAGGGGATGAGGAAGTGCTTTAGGTGTGGACAAGAAGGACAACTGGCCATTAATTGTTGATAAGAAAAAACCCGTTGATGTAATAGAGGAGACGAATGCTCCATTCAACCATCAATGCATTGTTCATTGCTTAAACTGCAAAGAACCAGGGCACTTTTCAATCTAGTTCCCTAAGGCAAGGGTTTTTAGAGGAAACAAACAACCTCCAAGGTAGCAAGGGCGAGATTTTTCTATCACTACCACCAAAAAAACCCTGAAAATGAAGTGGTGACAAGTACACTAGTTATTCATTCAAGAATAGAGAATGTAATTTTTTATTCTGGTTCTACGCATTCTTTTATATCCCAAAAGTTTATTAGAACAACCCCAAAACCACCACAAATCATGGAAGTTAAGATTTCGGTGAGAACAAAAAATGGAAAAATCATTGCATCCCATGAATATAACTCCTCCTCTATCATAATTTGTGGATTTAAATTCCTGGAAAACCTCTTCATACTTTATACGGTGGAATTTGATGTAATTTTTGGCATGGATTGGATTTCTCTATATAGATCCAACATAAATTGTCATGAGAGGGAAATCACTCTCTATATGGTGAATCGACCCCTGATTCTGTACAAGTGCAAGGATGAGGATGAATCTTCTTTAGCACCATCATATAAAGCATGGATATTACTACCCTATGAGCATGTGTATCTTTCCTAGATGATTGAGTCTAAGGAATCAACCATCCTTAAAGATATACCTATTGTGAGGGAACTTGCTGAAGTGTTTCCTGGGGAATTATCTGGTCTTCCTCCTAGAAGAGATGTTGAATTTTTGATTGATCTTAAACCTGAGGTCTTACCAATATCCAAGACTCCAAATAGAATGGATATTGTTTAGCTTGTGGGTCTAAAGAAACAACTATAGGAGAATCTGGATAGAGTGTTTATATGCCCAAGTGTTTCACTATGGGGTGCACCAGTCCTCTTCGTTAAGAAGAAGGATGGGTCAATGCACCTTTGTATTGATTATTGTGAGATCAAAAAAATCATGATAAAGAACAAGTATCCTCTTCCACGAATTGATGACTTTTTCAGTCAACTATGTGGAGTACAAAACTTATCCAAGGTGGATCTGTATTCGGGATATTACCAAGAAAGGGTGAAGAAGGAGGATATCCCCAAGAATGATTTTTGTACAAGGTATTGACACTATCAATTCATGGTAATTCTTTTTGGACTCACTAATGCTCTAGAAATATTCATGGACTTGATGAATAGAGTCTTTAGATATTACCTCAACAAATTTTTGGTAGTCTTTATAGATGGTATTCTAATATACTCCAAAACCAAGGAGGAGCATGATGAGAATCTAAGCACTATACTAGAGACATTGTGAAAGGAGAAGCTATATGAAAAGTACAAAAAGTGTGAGTTCTGGTTGAAGGAGGTCTCATTATTGGGTTATATCATCACAAGCAATGGGATATCTATGGACCCCTCTAAGACAAATGCAATTGAGGGATTTACAAGGCCAAAATCTGTGATGGATATCCATAGCATCCTTAGGTTAGCTAGATATTATCGATGATTTGTGAGAAATTTATTACGATATTCAAACCCTCTTACCAAGATAACTTGGAAGGAAGCCATGTTTTCTTTTATTTATGAATGTGAAGAGTGCTTTAAGAAGTTGAAAAGGAGGTTTATCACTGCGCCTGTGATCACACTACCCACAAGTGGAGAACTTTTTATGGTATTTAGTGATGCTTTGAAGAAGGGATTGGGTTGTGTGTTGATGAAAAATGACAAAGTCATTGCCTATATTTCAAGAAAATTAAAATTTAATGAACAAAACTAACCAAAACATGATCTGTATTTGATTGCAGTGATATTTTATTTAAAATTTTGGCGATATTATCTCTTTGGGGAGAAGTGTAAAATATATACAGATCAAAAAAGCCTCAATTATATATTCACACATAAATAGTTGAACATGTTTCAATAAAGATGGTTAGAGCTTATCAAAGACTGGGACTGTTCAATTCACTACCATCTTGGGAAAGCGAATAAAGTGGAAGATGCTCTATGTAGAAAGGATCCAGCAACTCTTTTATTGATGAGAACTGAAAAGGATCAAATCTTCTTATATTTGATGAAGATGCACATGAGAATAATAAATAATGAAATATCATCAATCCTTTCACAAATTATTTCTCAACTGACTCTTTTTGAAAGGTTAAAGGATGCTCAAAAGGATGATATGGGAATTCATAAGAAAGTTAAAACTATCAGAAAAGGGAAATCCTCAGAGTTAAATATTAATGAATAAGGAATTGTGAGATTTAGGAAAAGACTATGTGTTCCATAAAATCCGAAGTTAAAGAAAGAACTTTTGGATGATGCACATAGTTTGAATTTCTCCATTCACCTAGGAAACACAAAGATATATCGAGATCTCTGAGAGCATTATTGGTGGGATAACTGAAGAATAAGATCACTGAGTATATATCAAAGCACCTAGTATGTTAGAAAATGAAGGCTGAGAGGCATAAGTCAAAGGGGATAATGAAACCATTCCCCATACCAATATGCAAATGGGAGAACATCGCCATGGACTTTGTCATTGGACATCCAAATACATCTAAAGGAAACAATGTTATCTAAGTTTTTGTGGATCGTTTAACAAATACCGCACATTTCATTGTAATTTAGGAGGATTTCTCATTGGACTAACTGGCACGAATATACATTAGATAAGTGTTAAGGCTGCATGGATTACCACTATTGTTTATATCTGATCGAGATCCAAGATTCACCTTTAAGTTCTGTAAGAGTCTCCAACATGCTCTGAATACTGAACCAAACTTCTGTACGACTTATCATCCTCAAAATGATGGCGAGTCTAAGCATACTATCTAAACACTTGAGGACATGTTGAGATCATACTCAATGAACTTCAAAGTAGGATGGGATCAACATCATCCCCTAGTTAAGTTCTCTTACAAAAACAATTTTCACTCAAGCATCCAAATGGATCTTTATGAAGCCCTTTATGGGAAGAGATGTAGAACACCAGATTTTCAGGATGATGTTGGGGAGTGAAAACTCCAAGGTCCAGAAATGGTCGAAGAAATGGTGGAGAAGGTTAAGACCATCCAGAAACACATTAAATCTTCTCAGAGTCGACAAAAGATCTATTCTGATAATCATCAATGATACCTAGAGTTTAATGTCGGAGACATGGTATTCCTATACATATCATTGTGTAAGAGAGTTATGATATTTGGGAAGAAGGGAAATCTTAGTCCAAGGTACATTGGCCCTTTTCATATCCTTGATCAAATTGGATCAGTGGCCTATCGACTAGAACTACCACTGAACCTATCTCAAGTACATGATGTATTCCATGTATCACTCTTGATGAAGTACATACCTAACCCATCGCATGTAATCAATCCAGATGTGATACCATTGGAGAATGACCTCTCCTATTAAGAGAATCTGGTGAAGATCTTAAATCATAGGTAAAAAGTTCTATGAAATAATACAATGCCCCTCGTCAAGGTGTTGTGGAGAGACCACAAGTTTGAAAAAGAAACATGGGAATAGAAGGAAGTGATGAAGAAGAGTTACCCTCATCTATTTTAGTGTGGGAAAAAGGAAATTTTGAGGGTGAAATTTCTTAAGGGGGGAAGATTGTAATGACCCAAACTATAATTAATAAAAATTCATATTGATCTAATTAAATGTATTATTATGTAAAATGGTTATATAAAACATATTCAATTCCTTAATTTTATGTTTTTGGATTTCAAAATACCATTCATAATTGTTACCATTGCTAGTGTAGTTGTTGAATAGTGATCACATGATTAGTATAAATATAGGGCTTTAACAAATCCAATTTCCTCATACAAAGGAAGCGATGGACTCATCCAGTATAATTCCTCCATATGAAGCCCATTTTTTAGAGCTTGAAAAGGAGGTAGCATCACTGGGCTTCGCTCTTGACCAAACCCAAGCAGAGCTTCAACACATTAAGATTGAATGGAATCTCTTACGGGAGAAGTGGAAGTTAATAGAGATTACCACCCAAGCGATGTTATATGAGCCACCCCAAGAGTATATCATCATCGTACACCTTACCCTTAGGTCTTATGAAGGTGTTATAAGGGGTTATGTAACAATACCCTATAACTATGATTATGTGCATTATTTTTGTATAAATAAAATACATTCATTTTATTATTGTTACTTTGTAAAAAAAATTAAAGAACAAATAGTATTTTTAGTTAATATTCAATTAATAAATCTATTTAAATGAATTGAGGGATTTTTGAATTAAATAATATTTTAATAAAATATTATTACTAAATTAATTTTTATTAAATATAAATAATTTTATATTTTTTTATAAATATATTTGTAATTTTTATTATGGTTTGAAAGCTGTTTTTGTTAAAACCCATGAATTTTCGATAAATGTCGGTTTTTATTTTAAAATTAAAAATTAAAATATTTATAAAATTATTTAGATAAAATGAATATTATTTTTTGATTCAGGATGTTGCAATTATCTAATGGTGAACTTTTCATAATTTTCTAAGACAGCCAAATTTTTGGGTAAAAATTAAATACCATTTAAATATATAATGTATTTTATGACATCATAATGAACCAATAGTGATGTAATAAAATATTATAAAAGGAATTTTTGGACAATATATTTTTTACCTTTAAAATAATGTGATTTTATATTTGTTTGATTAATTTTATGGTGGCTTAGTGGACCCTCCAAGACTTATAAAACATTTTAACATTTTAAAATGATTTATTTGAGAGTGTGACTTGCCTCCACATAAGAAATCCTAATATTTAAATAATTTCAACCACTTCCCTTATAAAATAATTTTTTTATACTCCACTTTGGAAAAAAACATGGGCAAAACCATGGGATGGTTTGTGGTTTTGATTAGTTTAATGTGTGGTGTCCAAAACCTAAATAATAAAGAATACCCTCCCCTTTCCTATATAAAACCACTCAATCTCCCATTACTATTCACTAAAACCATTTGGAGCTCTAAAAACCCCTTCCCTCCCCTATATAGAATCCTCCCAAGGCACCCAAAGCTCTAAATAATCCTCTTTCAAGCCTCTCCCAAGCCTTTGGGATCACACATCCAAGTAAGGGATTTCTTCATTTCTCTTTTTTGTCCAAATTTCTTTATGTTGTTATACCCTTTTATATTAAATTAAAAATATTGGGGTATGATTTTCCACCTCCCCCATACTTCCCTACTTATGTTTTACTGATGAGATACCTCTTTATCTCTCATTAATTCCTCCCTTGTACACCCATTACCATGCCGAAATTTTGTAAAGGATTTCTTTCTCCTCATTTAAATTCAAGCAATTAATTTATATAATGAATCTAAATTACATTAAATATGTTGGGATATTATGTTTTTTGATCCCATTACTATCAATTTCATTTATAAATTATGATAGACCCATTTATCTCTCATCATCCCATTTTACGATTTCTATTTGACGTCATTATGCAGCCAAAGTTACACCAAAATTTCTCATGCCAAAATCATCATGTAAGTGAATACCATACCCATTTCTCTATCAAGGGTATTCACCTTTATGCACATATACTTATTGAATGTTACTTACATGTATGTATTACACATCATTTAATCATGTAATATCTTATTATGTTGAATGATTCCATGTTATATGATCCATGTGGCACACTTATGCATGAAATGAAATGATTAAGAAGGGTGTTCCCTGATAGCGCTCCAATGAATTGGGTAAAGATTAGTATCATGATGTGTCAAGTTAAATGAGGTTTTACTCTTTCTAATTCAAGTATAATGAGGGTTTAATCATGCTTCATGTGCAATGATCCATGGCTCATGATAACATCACGTTAAATGTTGTTTTCACATTTTTTTTGTTATGATAATCATGCTATATCATGCCTTTATATTAGTGTTTATCTTGTGCTCCATTGATATTAATATTACCTAACATGTAATGTATTCTTCATATTATGCCTTTTTTACTCTTTTTCTGGGATTTATATCTCACTCTTTTTTATGCATTTCCTTAGGTTATCCCATGCAATGCTAAGTATGAAGGAATATTGTGGTCATGTAAAAGAATTTTTCAATAAAGATTTTGTATTTTATGTTCTAAGTTATTATTTAGTGTTCCTAATTTTCCAAGACACTAGACCTATCGATCCTTATAGTTTTATTAAGTGAAATTTTATGTAATAAATCATGTTAAAGTTTGTAATAAAGAGCAAGGTTGTTATATCATTATTCTTTTAACTACTTCCAAATTTTATTCCTTTTGATTACTTTGAAAGTGGTCCGCTAATCATGTTTAAAATAAAATATTTATACATGTTTAAGATAAGTATAATAATCTTCCAATGATTATCCTGTACATGGTGGGATCCATAGAAGTCATATTCTCATGCTTTCTAAGTTTTTTCCCAATTGTAATTTGAGTTGACATCGGTTTAGAATCATGCTTCTTGAATTTATTTAGTATCTCTCTTGCATATTTTTCTAATAAATAAAGGTTTAATCCTTCTTCTGAATCACTTGAATCCTCAAGAAGTATGTGAGTTCAACAATCATAGACATTTAAAATTCTAATTTCATATGATTAGTAAACTCTTCCACTGATCCCTGCCTACTTCCACCAAATATAATTTCATCCATGTATACAAGAACTATAAATTGATATTTATTTGAATTATTCACATAGATAATATGATCAAAAACTCCTCTTTCGAATTGAATATTCTTCATATAAGAATCTAGTTGAGAATAACGTGCATGTGGTGCCTGCTTTAGACCATAAAGGGCCTTCTTTAATCTAAAAACCTTTGCATCATCATTTCCAATCAAAAATCAAACTGGTTGTTCAATGTATACTTATTCTTCAAAAATTCCATTTAACAGTATTTTTTCACATCCAACTGATAAATTTTATATCCTCTTTGAATTTCCATTGTAAGGAAAATATTAATTGACTCCAGTCTCACTACTAAATAAAACAATTCTTCAGCATCAACACCTCAAATATGTGCATAGCCTTTACACACCAAGTGTTCCTAGTTTCTGATCACATTTCCATGCTCATAGAATTTTATTTTGAAGATCCACTTTTTTCCAATCACATTGTGATGTTTTGGTCTCTTAATAAGATCCCATGTCTAGTTTTTGTTAATTTGATTTAACCCATGATCCATCCTTCAATGATTCTTCAAACGAGGTTGGTTCCACAATTTAAACGAAGATGGAATGTGCTTCACTCCTCATTCTCCTTGTCTGTTTGGGTATTTTCCAATCCCCAATGATGTTGGATTGATCAATTTATTTGCTTCTATTTCTCCTATGATGTTCAGATAAAGTTTCCTCACCATTGTTTTCTATTCTTATTCTTCTTCTGAATCATCATTATTTTTTGAGCCCTGAAGGTTTTTCATGCATTAATCTACTTCTAAATTTGAATTTGTTTCATGTCCACTTTTTTTTTAATCATCTATCATATCAGCATGTGAGCTACCCAAGGTATTTGTGTTTTTATCTTCAATGATATTGATATCACTAATTTCCATAATTCATCCATGATGATTATTGAAAATTTTGTAGGCTTTTATCTTCATTGAATATCTAAGGAATATTCCCTCATTTTAAATATCATTGTACTTTCCTTGATTACCTTCTTTGTTTCAAATGAAACATTTACTTCAAAAAACACAAACATACTTTAGAGAGGGATTACTTACATTACATAATTCATATAGTGTCTTTGTTTCACCCATATAAGTCCCTGATTGATTTTTTGTGTACACTGCTACTTGAATAGCTTCATTCCTATAATGATGAGAGATGTGACTCTCAATTAGCATAGTTCTAGATATATTGTTCATTTGGTGATTCCTACATTCAAAAACTCCATTTTTCTGTGGGGTTATCACTACAGCCACCTCATGATTTATTCAATGTTTTTTCAGGTAATTTTAAAATTCAATGGATTTGTATTCACCTCTATTATTATATCGAATAACTTTGATTTTCAGGTTGGTATAAATCTTAGCTATTCGATGATAACTTTTCATGCAATCAAGAACTTTTTGTTTTCTATGTATAATCATTACACAAGTGATTATACTATAATCATCAATAAATAGAATGAAGTAACTCTCTCCATGTGTGAAATACACATTTATTGGACCACATACATCTGTGTGGATGATATTAATAAGATTTTATTCCCTTTTCTTCTTTAGCTGATATGAAATACATACCAACTTTCCTCACATGAAATCATCGCATGTATTTTCTTGTTCATGCATTATATTGGGGATATCCATGACTATCTTCAGCTTAGATATCTTATCCATGCATTTTTTTTATTAATTTAACCCAACCTCTGGTGCCACAAGTTGTTTTCCTCTTCAATAGTTAAGTAATAAATGTTTTATTTACTGTCCACTTGGTATAAATTATCATCTGTTCTGCATCCTTTCATGAAAGAAATACTTGTATTTCCTTTGATAGTACACTCATTCTGATTAAATTTTACAATCAGTCATGAGTCATAGAGTTGACTCACACTTTGGATATTGTGATGTAAATCATCCACATAAAGAACTTCAATTTTCCTCAGTTCATCATTTTCCAGTTCTTTACTTCCACTACCTTTGATCTTCAATGCACCATCATGGTTGAAACTCATTATTCCATAAACCCTTTTATTGAAATTATTCAATAAATATTCATTTCCCTTCATATGGAATGAGCATCCACTATCAGGAATCCATGTTCTATTTTTCTTTGTAGATTTGAGATCTATTTTTGTAAGGTTTGATTTCTCAATTTTCTTATTTTTCTTCCTTGTGATACTTGATTATGTGGAATCTAAATATAGACTTTCAAATCCATTTTCAATATGTATTATTTCATCATACTCATTGGGTTATTTCAGATGAGAACACCTATTTGTAAGAGAAACTCCACTAGGTTGGTAGGTATTGACTTTTATCTTAGTTTTGTACATAATGATCCTACCATCCCTCTGTCTATGATAAATAGATTTGTTCCCATAGTTAGAACAATGAAAACAATATCCATAAAAACAATTTCTTCTATAAGATGAAAAATATGGGTTCATTCTCCTTTTTTGATGTCCAATCTCTCCCCTATTCAGATAGATTCATGCCTCTTCACAATATGACATGGTATGGGCCAAATAAACACAAAATTAACATTTCATAAGAGGAAATGTATTCTCACTTTCATTCCTCCTCATGTTCCTTTCTTTTGAAAATTTATTTGACTAGAGATCATCTCTGGGTACTCAAGTATGATTTTCATATCTATTTTGGATTTAATTTGAAGCTTTCTTTGATATGACATTAGGTGCCTTTGTTATATGTCTAACTTTCTAATTCCCTTTATTTTGACTCATTTTGTATCCAGCCTTTGATATTTCAGCATCACAACCAATTCCACTTTTTCTCATACATGTGGATATTTGATCATTAAAATCCTTCTATAATCCTTCAGAATAATACTTAGCTCTCTTTAACATATCTTCATCTAACAATCTTCTAAACTGTATTTTTTTCCTTATTTCCCTTGAATTTGATTTGGTTTCTAGTTTACTCCTTAGAGTAAAAACCTCTTCATCAAAACCCTCAATTTACTTGGACTAATCCTCCAGTCTGGATGTAAGTTCATTGATGGCCTTTTCCAATTATTTAATTATGTGGTTAAATTAGACTAGATATTTTGAGCATTAAATAGTTGTTGACTATTCTTTTAATACTTCTTCCAGTAGATCAATTTCATATTCAAGTTGATCAATATATTTAGATGAATATTCTATAAGAACTGTCAACTTTTTGTTTTAATTTCTTTGATTTTCAATCTTACCAATAGCATCCTCAAGATAAAACTTGGGATCATCATCACTAATCAACTGATTAGTTTTAGATTTATCTTTTGAAGGTTCAAACTTTTCAACTATAACCATCATGGATGCTTGGGTTCCAAATTTAAACTATGGTTATTCATCCTAAAAAAATTATTATCACCTTGTTCTTCTATATAGATGAAACTCTTCCTCTATAATTACTTTCCTGTTTTTTAGTCTCCCTTTTGGGGAAACCTTTTTTGATGCTTCTTCAGGTTTTTATCTTCACTTTATTCATCATCAAACTTCCTTGAGCACCGAGAAGCAATGTACCCAACTCTACCACATCAAAAACAGGACGGAGGAATCTTTCCTTAAAATATCCCTTTTCCTATCTTGAATTTATTTTCAAAGAGGGAAATAATATATCTTCCTCATTATCTTTATCAATACTACCATTAGAAACCTCAAGTTTTTCCATGGATTTGAATGTCATTTCCTTGTTTACATGATTCTTTACATCTTCTGGTTTGAATCTAATTTCATAATCCATGAGACTACTTATAATATCATAAAGAGAAAGGTTCAAAATATCCCTTCCCTCAAGGGAAGACAATTTTTGGATTATAGGGAGGTAGAAGCCTTCTTAGGATTTTCTTTAGAATGTAAATGTCTTTGATTTATTCACCATGTACTCATATTTATCCACAAACTTAATTAATTTGATTAAAAAATTTATCCACGTCTTTATGAGGATTCATTTTCAGATCATTAAACATATTGTGAAAAACTTGGAGTTTCACCTACTTCACTTTATTGTCTTATTTATATATATTTCCAAGTTTTTCCCATATAGACTTGGCTAAAGTGAAACTCGTCACCTTTAGAAAGGTTTTATCATATATAGCTATAGTAAAATAATTTTGTGCTTTGTAATTTGAATCAATCATTTTTTTATATGTTTCAGTCATAGACAGTCTCATTGCATTAGTGACATGAATCCTCTATACAGTGGAAAAAATAACTTCCATTCCAATAGATCTTAGATGAGATATCATCTTATTCTTCCAAATCTAGAAATTTATTCCATAAAAGAGGGGGGATTACCTTATACTTACTAAAATATCTATGATAATGAAAAAGGATAGATTAAACTCTAGTAACTTGTAGGCTCTGATACCACTTGTAGGACCTTACAGCACGCAAAGAGGAGAGGGTGAATCAGGGTGTCAAATTTTTATTTGAAAATGAAAGATCTTGTTCCCAAATTAGTATGAACTTTGTTAAACCTACCCTATGGAATCTTGTAGTAATAAAACATTCAAAAGTAGAGAGACAACACTACAATTTTACTCGGTTCACCACTAAGGTCTAGTTTAAGGAGCATATACTGATAGTGTGTCAATCATACCTAAATTCACTAATATTAACTAGTTATGGAATACATAAGTTTGTAAATATTCACTCTATGATGAAAAAACTGCCTTTAAAATATTTTAAGGATAATGCACTCCCCCCTCCCTCGAAACACTTTTGTTGACTCCCCCTATCTCATTATTTTGAGCGAAGTTCCACTCTGTTTATCAACTTGAAGTTTGATTTAGTATATTGGAATTTAATTATTTGTCCTTAAATATCATGATACTCTTCTTGCATTAATCTCCTTAGTTGATGCACTTGAAATTTTGTTCACTTAAACCTGATATTTAATACTTCCTTTCATGAATATTCTTCATGAAGCTCACTCCTTTCATGAAGCAAAATTCATTTGCATAACAACCTGCCTTCATGAAGCTCAATGTATCATCATGGAATACCTCATCATTTTTAAACTCCCATTACTCAGAAGCATTGGAAAAATTCAAGACTTAACTAGTATTTTTATGATGATCAAGATTACATAGGAAACCAGATTCGTGAAGCTCCTAGCCTTTATGAAATTAGAGTGATTCATACTTTTCTCCAATTATTTTTCATGTTGAGTCAAAGGGGTAGCCTCATATATATAGGCTTAGACCTTTGTGAATCTCTCATGCCTCCAGTGCATTTTTCATAAACCTTTAGAAACATATTCTTGAAGCTCCTTCATTGACAAATCTCTAGTAAGATTTTTCATAGTTATAGAGATCATTGTTAACTCATCACACATTCGTGATTCACCACTTCTTATAGTCTCATATAACACTTTCAACTCATCACAAACTCGTAAAGCTCTATATATTTGAGAAGATCAACCTTTTCGAAACCTAGTATTAGTGACACCAATGCCTTTACCATATTTATGAATATTTTATTGCATAAACCAACCTTTAATGATTCTAGTCTCTTTCTCTATATTTTGAGCCCAAAAATTTTAAAAACACTGGGAAACAACACCAACTTAAATATTGTAGTCAAAATGTAATGTAAGATCACTTTCCTTTAATTTTCCATGATCATTCAAGTGTGTATTTATATTAAATATAAACTAGAATCTATTTCTAGTAAATAACATCATTGGTTCCAACAATCTCCCCATTTTGGTTTTTGGAAATCTATAGAAACATTCAATAAAACAACAGCCGCTATCAAGACTTAATACATGAGAAACAAGTCATTCAAAACTCTAAGTCTATGTAAAAAAAGATCAGTGTAGAAAACAAGTAAGGAATCATGAATTGGGTTCTCATGTATTGTAATTATTAAAGGTGTCTAAGAAAAGTTGTGACATAATGTCACAGAAGTATTGCATGCCCTAAACTATTTTCTCATAACACCTGATTCTCAACGTGTTACAGAAGTGTTGCATAGTTTGTCAAAAAACTGCAACCACCACACTTTTATAACATCGAATTTCTCCATAATTTCTATATTATCCCACTTTTTAAATAAACACAAAGGACCTATATTTGTATTTTTAGAGCTCAAAATACACTCCCTCTAGATTATATCTCCCCTATAAACCTATATCACTTCCAAAAATAGATTAAAAAGTTAACACAACTGGGGAGAGGGGAACAATTGTATCCTCCTCATGCATTGGGGGATGGATGAACACCAAGGTTCAATCGATGTTTCTCGAACAAGCATATTGCCAATGGATTAGTCAAAATGTCATCAAATTTATTATCAGTTCCAATATGATCCATTTGAATCATTCTTTATTCAACTTTTTCTTTGATGAAGTGCCATATGATCTTAATATGTTTTATATGAGAGTGACGAACCGAATTCTTCATAAGATTGATCGTGCTCTTGTTATCACAATGAATCATCATCGGTTATTTCACCTCATAACCAATATCAATCATTTTTTTCTTCATCAACAATATATGAGTGCAAGCCTTTATAGAAAAGATATATTATGCTTCAGTAGTACTAAGAGAAGTGATTTTATGTTTCTTACTCAACCATCCCACACATTTCTTACCAATAAAGAATGTTCTACCACTTGTGGACTTTCTATCCACCACATATCTAGACCATTCATCATCTGAAAATTTTGATAGTTAATTATATCTTCCTACATGAATGTATAATCCATTATTGTGAGTACCTTTAATGTACCTCATGATTTTTTTAACTCCTGAAAAATGTACTTCCTTCATATTGCATTGAAATCAGTCAGTTAAGCATGTTGCAAAGACAATATATGGCCATGTTTCAGTTAAGTATAGTAAGATTTTGATGATTCTACTATATATGGTGGGATCCACATAAGTCTCATCTTAAATATTTCCAAGGTTTTCCCCAACTGCAATCGAAGTTGACATTGGTTTGAAATCATGAATGTTGAATTTAATCAGCATCTCTCTTGCATAATTTTCTTGAGAAATGAAGGTGTAATTCTTATTTTTAATCACCTAAATCCCCAAGAAGTATGTGAATTCACCAATCATAGAAATTTAAAATTCTTATTTAATGTGATTAGAAAAATCTTCCACTGATCCCTACCTTCTTCCACCAAATATAAGATCATCCACATATAAAACCACCATAAATCAATCTTCCTTTGAATTTTTCACATAGAGATTATGATCGACACCTCCTATTTTGAATTTAATCTTCTTCAGATAATAATACATCCAAGAATACAATGCTCATGGTGCCTAATTTAGACCACAGAGGGCCTTATTTAATATAAATACCTCTAATTCATCACTTCCAATCATAAATCTTACTGTTTTTTCAATGTATACTTCTTCTTCAAGAACTCCATTTAAGAATTTTGTTTTGGCATCCACATGATAAACTTTGTATCCTATTTGAATTGAAATCTCAAGGAAAATCATGATCAACTTCAGTCTCACTACTAGAGAAAAAGTTTCTTTAATATCAGCACCTTCAATATGTGCATATACTTTACACACCAAGCACACCTTATTCTGGTCACATTTCCATGCCCATCGGGTTTTTTTTGAAGATCCATTTGGTTTCAATCACATTGTGATTTTATTATCTCTTAACAAGATCTCATGTCAAGTTCTTGTCAATGTGATCAAGATCTGAATTCATGGCCATAACCCATGATTCATCCTTTGATTCTTATTTAAATGAGGTTGGTTCTAAAATTTAAAGGAACAAATAATGTGCTTCACTCATCATTTTCCTTGTCTGTGTGGGTGTTTTCCAATCCCCAATGATGTTAGATTGATCAATTTCTTCTCTTTTATTTCTCCTGTGAGGTTTAGATAAAGTTTCTTCATCCGTGTTTTCCTCTTCTGGTTATTCTTATGAATCATCATTGTTTTTTTATCCCTGAAGGTTTTTCATGCCTTCGTCTACTTCTTCATTTGTATCTGTTTCATGTCCACTTTATTTTTCATCTTTTATCAGATCAGTATATGAGATACTAGAGGTATTTATGGTTTTATATTTAATGATATTTACATTATTTTTTTAAAAATTCTTCCAAGTTTATTATTGAAACATTTTTAGGCTTTAATCTTCAATGAATATCCAAGTAATATTCCCTTATCTACAGCATCACCATACTTTCCTTTATTACATTCTTTGTTTCAAATAAAACATTTACTCATAAAAACACAAAAAATACTTCAGAGAGTGATTCCTTTAATGTTACAATTCATATGGTGTCTTGGTTTCTCCAATATAAATCCCTACTTGATTTTGAGTGTACACTTCTATTGGAACATCCTCTTTCTAGTAATGATGAGAGATATGACTCTCAATTAGCATAGTTCAGGTCATATTGTTCACTTCGAAATTCCAATGTTCAATAAATACATTTTTTTGTGTTCTTCTCACTACATCCACCTCATGATTTATTCCAATTATTTTCAAGAAATTTTAAAATTCAATGGATGTGTATTCCACTTCATTATCAGATCACATAACTTTGATTTTCCAACTGGTATCATTCACATCTATTAGTTGATAACTTTCCATGAAATCAAGCACATTTTGTTTCATGTGTATAATCATTACAAAAGTAATTCTACTATAATCTTCAATAAATAAAATTAATTACCTCTCTCCATGTGTTCTGGGCACATTTATTGGGCCCCATATATCATTGTAGATGAGATCAATAATATTTGATTCACTTTTCTTCTTTATTTGATATAAAGTGTATAACAACTTTCCTTGCAAGCAAGCATCACATGTCTTTTCCTATTCATGCTTCATATTGAGTATATCCATGAATATATTCAACTTAGATATCTTCTTTATTAATTTTTTATTAATGTGACCCAACCTCTAGAGCCATAAGTTGTTTTCCTCTTCAAACGTTAAGTAAAAAATGTTTTCGTTACTATCTACTTGGTATAAATTTCCATCTATTCTATATCATTTCATGAGATAATTCCATATATTTCCTTTAATAGTGAACCCACTTTCATTAAATTTTTCTATCAGTCTTGATTCATAAAGTTTAATCACAGTTAGGACATTGTGACATAAACCATCCACCTAAAGAACTTTAGTTTTCCTAAACTTTTTGTTTTCGAGTTCTGTACTTCCACTACCTTTTCTCTTCAATGAACCATCATTACATAACCTCACTATTACATCAACCTTTTTCTTAACATTATAAATAAATCTTCATTTCCAATTATATGGGATGAGCAACCACTATAAAGAATCTAGATGCTACTATTATTTGTAGATTTGAGAGCTATTTCTATAAGGTTGGATTTCTTTGTTTTCTTGTTTTCCTTCCATGAGATACTTGATTGGGGGAATCTAAATATGGTATTTCCAATAACTTTTCAATATGTATTGGTTCATTATACTCATCATGTTCTTCTATAGGAGAATACCTATTCACAAGAGAAACTCCACCCAGTTAGCAGGTATTGACTTTTCTATGAGTTTTGTAGGTAATGATCCCGCTATTCCTCTTCCTACAATAAATATCTTTATGCATATACTTAGAAAAATTAAAAAAATATAAATAGAAAGTATTTATTTTATAAGATGAATTATATGGGTTCATTCTCATTTTTTGACTTCTAAGCTCTCCCCTATTCAGATAACTTATGGCCTCTTCACAATATGACATAGTATGGACCAAATAACCACAAAATTGACATTTCATAAGAGAAAATGTCTTCTCACTTACATTCCTCCCCATATCCCTTTCTTTTGAAGAATTATTTCACTGGTGATCATCTCTGGATACTCGAGGATGATTTTCATATCTCTTTTTGGTTTTATTTGAATATTTTTTTGATATAAAACCAGGTTCCTTTGTGATATGTATAACTTTATACTTCCCTTTAATTTGAATCATTTTCTTTCCATCCTTTGATGTTTTAGGATCATAAAAAATTACAATTTTCCCATATATAAAGATATTTGAACATTCAAATCCTTCTCTAATCCTTCATAACCACAATTATCTCTCTCTAATATATCTTTATTTGAGAATATTTCAAGATGTATTTTGTTCTTTATTTCCCTTGAACTTGATTCATTTTCTAGTTTACCCCTTAGAGTAGAAACTTCTTCTTCAATACCCTCAACTGTCTTAGACTTCCCCTCTAGTCTAGATGTAAGTTCATTGATGACCTTTTAATATTCTTAAATCTTGGGATTAAATTATACTACTTATTCTAATCTTTCAAGAGATTTTGAATGTTCTTTTACTAATTCTTTCAGTCTATCAATTTCAAATTCAATCCAATCAACATATTCAAATGACTCTTCCAGAATGGATCTTGACTTTATGTTTCTGTTTATTTGATTTTCAAGATTATCAAGAGAATCCTCAAGTTCCAACTTGAGATCAACATCACCAATAAAATGATTATTTCTAGATTTATCTTTTAAAGGTTCAGACATTTTAATTGTACCCATCATGGATGCTTAGTTTCCAAATTTAAACTCTAATTATTTATCCTTGAAAATTTCATTATCATCTTGTTCTTCTTTATAGATGAAACTCTTCCTCTGTAATTTATTTTTCTAATTTTTAGTCTCCCTTTTGGGGAAACATTTTTTAGGATTCTTCATGTTTTCAACTTCACTTTCTTCATCATCAAACTTCTTTGAGCACTAAGAAGCAATGCACCCAACTATTCTACATATAAAAGAGGATGGAGGAAGATTTCCTTCAAATCTCCCTTTTCCTCTCTTGAATTTATTTTCAAAGAGGGAAATAATTCATCTTCCTCATTATCTCTATCAATACTCACTACAAGAAAACCACCGTTTAGCGGCGGTTTTTAAAACCGCCGTGAAACGCATTTTCGGGCCGTCATTTCGCGGCGGTTTTAAGAACCGCCGCTAAACGGCAAAAAAAATTAATTTTTTTTAATTTTTTTTAATTTTTTTTTTAATTTTATTTGAGGATTAGCGGTGGTTTTTTAAAAACCGCCGCTAAATGAAATGAAAAAAAAACATGAGAAACCCCGAAATCACTAAAACGACCATAACTTTTGATCTGAGCGTCCGTTGAAGTGCCACGACCAGTCAAATCGAAGCTCATGAAGAGATCTAGAGGCACATATAATCAAAACCGTGAGACGGTCTAAGGTGTGGAAGATATTAGAGTTATAAGAAAGTTGAAAAAAGTTCTCCAACTTCAAACGGCCATAACTTTCGCTCCGGGTGTCCATTTGGGCTCTACCACATATCAAATCGAAGCCAGCGAAGAGAGCTACGTACCGGTTCAACAGAAGCATGCTTTTGTCAAGTTTTTCGACCCCAAAAACCCCTCCGAAGGCCTTCAAAACCCCATTTCCTTCACCGGTGTCCCGTCGAACTTGTCTTCAAACAGACCTAACTTTCAATCCGCGTGTCAGTTTGGCCTCCTCCACCTTACAGATCATAGATCATTCCATGAGCTTCATTTTGACTGGTCGCGGCACCCACATGCACTCCTAGATCATATGTTATGGCCTTTTTAGTGGGTATCGGGTTTGTTATGTTTTTCAGTGTCTCGTTTCTAGCACCCGTTCTCCGTCAGCTTTTTTTAAATGGTCATAACTTCCGATCCGTCTGTCCATTCAAACTCTTTCACCTTTCAGGTTGAAGAGCCTTTCGGGATCTTTGATTTTTCAGGTCACGGATCTAAAACGAACTCTCGGATCATAAGTTATCTCCGTTAATGTGAGTCCAATGTTTTTGTCTCTTTATGACCGTTTTGACGGGTTTCAACGGTAGCTCCATTTATTACTGTTTATTTGGGTTTCCATGACTTTTTATCTTTATCAATGGTTTTTTATGGGTTATTATGATGGTTATGTTGAATTATTAAGGAGTTTTCCAGAGTTGTCACGAGTTTTCATGCGTTCTCATTTTTTATAATGCCTCATTCTTCATATGTTTCTCCATCCTTTTTCATGCGTTTTCATGATTTTTCATCCCTTATCACGTCTTTTCATACTTTTTCATGTGTTTCCTTTATTATTTATTATTTATTATTTATTATTTATTATTTATAATATACATTAATTTATTTATTATCTATTATTTGTAACTGGTTATTTATTATTTATTATTTATTATTTATTATTTATTATTTATATTTATTTATTATTTATTTTTGTTTATTATTTATATTTATTTATTATTTATTATTTATTATTTATTATTTATTATTTATTATTTATTATTTATATTTATTTATATTTATTTATTATTTATTATTTATTATTTATTATTTATTATTTATATTTATTTATTATTTATTATTTATTATTTATTATTTATTATTTATTATTTATTATTTATTATTTATTATTTATTATTTATTATTTATTATTTATTATTTATTATTTATTATTTATTATTTTTATTTATTTATTAGTTATTATTTATTAGTTATTATTTATTATTTATTATTTATTATTTATTACTTATTATTTATTATTTATTATTTATTATTTATTATTTATTATTAATTATTTATTATTTATATTTATTTATTATTTATTTTTATTTATTATTTTTTTATTTATTATTTATTTTTATTTATTATTTATTATTTATTATTTATTATTAATATTTATTTATTATTTATATTTATATTTATTTATTATTTATTATTTATATTTATTTATTATTTATTTTTATTTATTATTTATATTTATATATTATCTATTATTTATATTTTTTTATTATTTATTATTTATATTTATTTATTATTTATTATTTATTATTTATATTTATTTATTATTTATTATTTATATTTATTTATTATTTATTATTTATTATTTATTATTAATATTTATTTATTATTTATATTTATATTTATTTATTATTTATTATTTATATTTATTTATTATTTATTTTTATTTATTATTTATATTTATTTATAATTTATTATTTATATTTATTTATAATTTATTATTTATTATTTATATTTATTTATTATTTATTATTTATTATTTATTATTTATATTTATTTATTATTTATTATTTTCTATTTATTATTTATTATTTATATTTATTTATTATTAATTAGTTATTATTTATTATTTATTATTTATTATTTATTATTAATATTTATATTTATATTTATTTATTATTTATTATTTATTATTTATTATTTATTACTTATTATTTATTATTTATTATTTATTATTTATATTTTTTATTATTTATTATTTATTATTTATATTTATTTATTATTTATATTTATATTTATTTATTATTTATTATTTATTATTTATATTTATTTATTATTTATTATTTATTATTTATTATTTATTATTTATATTTATTTATTATTTTTTTTATTTATTATTTATATTTATTTATTATTTATTATTTATTATTTATTATTTATTATTTATTATTTATTTATTATTTATTATTTATTATTTATATTTATTTATATTTATATTTATATTTATTTATTATTTATTATTTATTATTTATTATTTATTATTTATTATTTATTATTTATATTTATTTATTATTTATATTTATATTTATGTATTATTTATTATTTATTATTTATTATTTATATTTATTTATTATTTATTTTTATTATTATTTATATTTATTTATTATTTATTATTTATATTTATTTATTATTTATTATTTATTATTTATTATTTATTATTTATATTTATTTATTATTTATTATTTTCTATTTCTTATTTATTATTTATATTTATTTATTATTTATTATTTATTATTTATATTTATTTATTATTTATTATTTTGTATTTATTATTTATTATTTATATTTATTTATTATTTATTATTTATTATTTATATTTATTTATTATTTATTATTTTGTATTTATTATTTATTATTTATATTTATTTATTATTTATTATTTATTATTTATTATTTATTATTTATATTTATATTTATTTATTATTTATTATTTATTATTTATATTAATTTATTATTTATTATTTATTATTTTTATTTATTTATTATTTATTATTTTCTATTTATCATTTATTATTTATATTTATTTATTATTTATTATTTATTATTTATTAGTTATTATTTATTATTTATTATTTATTATTTATTATTTATTATTTATTATTTATTATTTATTATTTATTATTTATTATTTATTATTTATTATTTATTATTTATTATTTATTATTTATTATTTATTATTTATTATTTATTATTTATTATTTAGTATTTATATTTATTTATTATTTATTATTTATATTTATTTATTATTTATATTTATTTATTATTTATTATTTATATTTATTATTCCTTATTTATTATTCCTTATTTATTATTTATTATTTATTATTTATTATTATTGAGTTTATATTTATTATTTATATATTATTTGTTTTTTCAATTAATATATATAAGTATATTAAATTCTGTTTATTAAACACATGGCGAGCTTGCTGGAGTGGTAAAGTCTTTGGAAAATATGCACGAGGTTAGGGGTTCAAATCTCACCAAACGCAGAATTTATACACATGTGCATGGGCATGTGCATGTGCATGGGCATGTGCATGTGCATGCATGGATAATTAAATAAATAAAATAAATACGAAATAAAATAAATACGAAATAAAATATATACGAAATAAAAAATAATAATAAATAAAATAAATACGAAATAAAAAAAATAATAAATATGGAATTGAATAAATAAATAAATAAATAAGATAAATAAATAAAATAAATACGAAATCAAATAAATACGAAATAAAATAAATAAATAAATAAATAAATAAACAAATAAATAAACAAATAAATAAATAAATAAATAAATAAAATAAATAAAATAAATATATATATAAATATATATATAAATAAATGTATATTATTAAAAAAAATTAAAAAAAATAACAAAAATTAAAAAAATTAAAATAATTAAAAAAATAAAAAAATTGCCGCTAAAAAACCGCCGCGAAACGTTCTGCGACGGTTTTGAAAACCGCAGCGAAATAGTTTCCCGACGCTCGATTTAGCGGCGGTTTTTCAAAACCGCCGCTAAATGCCTTTTTTGCCATAGTGACTACCACTGGAAACCTCAAGTTTTCCATGGTTTTGAATGCCATTTACTTGTTTACATGAGTCATTGTATCTTTTAGTTTGACTCTCATTTCATAATCCATGAGACTACTTATCATATCATTAAGAGAATTTGAAATATCCCTTTCCTCAAGGGCTGACACTTTTGGATTGTAGAGAGGTGGAATCCTTCTCCGGATTTTCTTCACAATTTCAATGTCTTTGATTTCTTCACTAAGTCCCCATATTTCTCTAAAAACTTCATTAATTTGATTAAAAAATGTGTCCACATTTTTACTAGGATTCATTTTTTATGTCATCAAACCTATTTTGAAAAACTTTGAGTTTCACCTAATTCACTTTGTTGTCTCCATCATATATATTTTAGTTTTTTTACCATATAGACTTGGATAAAGTGAAACTCATCACCTTTATATAGATTTGATAATATAGGGCTATAGTAAGGGCATTATATTATTTGGAATTTGCATCAAGCATTTTCCTATCTGTTTTGGTCATATAAATTCTCATGCATTAGTGACCTAAATCCCTTATGCAGTGGAAAAAAGATCTTCCATTCCAAGAGATCTTATATGAGATATCATCCTATTCTACCAAATCTGAAAATTTATCCCATCAAAGAGGGAGAATCCCATTATACTTACTGAATTATCCATGATAATGAAAGAGTGTAGATTAAACACCAGTAACTTGTAGGCTCTGATACCACTTGTAGGACCTTGGAACATGCTAAAAGGGGAGGGGTGAATCTGGGTGTCAATTTTTTATTTTAAAATGATGGATTTTGTTCCCATGTTAGCGGGAAATTTGTTAAAACTTCCCTATGGAATATTGTAGTAATAAAACATTCACAAGTATAGATAAAACATGGAAATTTTAATTGATTACCCACTAAGGGCTAGTTTAAGGAGCATACACCGACAGTGTGTCAGTCATTCCTAAATACACTAATATTCACTAGTTTTGGAATATCGAAGTTTAGAAAAATTCACTCTATGATGAGAACACTACCTTTACAATATTTTAGGGATAACGCACCACCCCCCCCCCCATAACACTTTTTTTGAATCCCCCTATCTCACTTCTTTGAGTGAAGTCTCACTCGTTTTTTAACTTGAAGGTCTATTCAGTATATTGGCATTTAATTATTTTTTCCTAACTATCATTATACTCTTCTTGCATTAAATTCCTAAGTTGATGCACTTGAAATTTTGTTCACTTAAACATGATGTTCAATACTGCCTTTCACGAAGCTCTTTCATGAAGCTCACTCCCTTCACAAAGAAAACTTCATTCACAGAATAACCTGCCTTCACAAAGCTCAATGAATCATCATGGAATACCTCATCATTGTGAAAAAATCATTACTCAGAAGCATTGGCATCATTCAAGACATAACTATTATTTTAGGATTCTTAATATTTCATATAAAACCATATTCGCTAAGCTCCTGGGATTTATGAAATTAGAGTGATTTAGACTTTTCTCTAATTATTTTTCAGGTTGAATAAAGTGGGGGTAGCCTTATATATATAGGCTCGACCCTTTGCAAAGATCCCATGCCTCGAGCACATTTTTCATGAACCTTTAAAAACATCTTCATGAAACTCCTTCATTCACAAAGCTCCATTAATATTTCTCATAGTTATAGAGATCTCCATTAACTCATCACGCATTCACAATTCTCCACTTCGCATAGTCGTAGATAACACTGTCAACCCATAGCACACTCGTGAATATCCATATCTTTGAGAAGATAAAACTTTTTGAAACCTAGTCTTCATGAAACCAATGCCTTTACCATATTTATGAATATTTTATTACATAAAACAACCTTCCAATATTTATTCTCTTCCTATATATTTTGAGCCCAAAATTTTTAAAAACATTGGAAAACAATGTTACCTTCAATATTGTAGTCAACTTGTAATGTAAGATCACCTTCCTTGGAAAATACCTGATCATCCAAGTTTGGATTGATAGAAAATATAAATTATAATCCATTTGTAGAAAATAAAATCCTTGGTTCCAACAATATCTCCATTTGGGTTTATTGGAAATTTATATAAAATTTCAATAAAACACCAGCTGCTATCAAGACCTAATATGTGAGAAACAAGTCATACAACAATCTAATTTTATGTGAACAAAGATAAGTGTAAAAAACAAGTGGGGAAGCATGAATTGGGTTTTCATGTATTTGAATTATTAAATATATCTAATCAAAATTATGACATAAGGTCACAGAAGTATTGAATTCCCTAAACATTTTTCTCATAACACCTGATTCTCATCCTTTCATAGAAGCATTGTATAGTTTTTCAAAAACTTGCAACCACCACACTTTTATAACATTTAATTTCTCCATAATTTTTCTATTATCACCCTATGTACATAAACCCAAATGAACTTTATTTGTATTTGTAGAGCTCAAAATACACTCCCTATAGATTTTATCTCTCCCATAACCTACATCACTTCCAAAAATAGATTAAAAAATTAACACAACTGGGTAGAGGGGAACAACTGTAACCTCCTCATGAATTGGGAGATGGATGAACACTAAGGTTAAACCGATGTTTCTAGAACAAATATACCTTCAATGGATTTTTCATAATGTCATCCACTTGGTCATCGGTTCCAACATGATTCAATTGAATCATTCCTTATTGAACTTTTTCTTTGATGAAATGTTATCTGATCTCAATATGTTTTGTATGAGAGTGCTGAATTGGATTATTCATAAGATTGGTTGCGCTCTTATTATCGCAGTGAATCACCATTAGTTATTTCACCACATAACCAATATCATTCATTTTTTTTATTCATCAACAATATCTATGTGCAATCATTTTTATAAAAGATATATTATGCTTCAGCATACTAACAAAAGTGCTTTTATGTTTCTTACTCAACCAGCTCGCTCGTTTCTTAACAATAAAGAATGCTCCACCACTTGTGGAATTTCTATCCACCACATCTCTAGACCATTCATCGTCATAAAATTTTGATAATTAATTATCTCTTCCTATAGAAAAGTATAAGCCATAATTGTGAGTACCTTGAATGTACCTCATGATTCTTTTAACTCTTGTCAGATGTTCTTCCGTTGGATTGCATTGAAAGTGGTTTGTTAATCATGTTGTAAAGACAATATATATCCATTTTTTAGTTAAGTATAATAAGATTTTGATGATACTCCATTACATGGTGGGATCCATAGAAGTCTCATCTTCAATATTTCCATATTTTTCCCCAACCATAATCGAAGTTGACATTGGTTTGGAATCACGCATGTTGAATTTATTCAGCATCTCTCTTGTATAATTTTCCTGAGAAATGAAGGTGTAATCCTTATTTTGAATCACCTACATCCCCAAGAAGTATGTGAGTTCACCAATCGTAGACATTTCAAATTCTTATTTCATGTGATTAGAAAACTCTTCCACTGATCCCTACCTACTTCTTCCAAATATAAGATCATCCACATATACAACTACCATAAATTGATCTTCCTTTCAATTATTCACATAGATATTATGATTAACACCTACTATTTTGAATTTAATATTCTTCAGATAAGCATACAATTGAGAATACCATGCACGTGGTGCCTGATTTAGACTATAGAGGGATTTATTTGATCTAAAAACCTCTAATTCATCACTTCCAATCCTTCTATTTGAATTGACATCGTAAGGAAAATCATGATCGAATCCAATAAAAATACTGTAGAAAAAATTTCTTCAACATCAACACATTTAATCTATATATATCCTTTACACACCATGAACACCTTGTTTTTTATCACATTTCCATGCTCATCGATTTTTTTTTTGAAGATCCACTTTGTTCCAATCACATTGTGATTTTATGGTCTCTTAACAAGATCCCATGTCAGGTTCTTGTTAATCTGATCAATTTATTAATTCATGTCTATAACCCATGATTCATCCTTCTACACTTCTTCAAACAAGGTTGGTTCCACAACTGAAAGGAAATAAAAATATTTTTCACTCATAATTCTCCTTGTCTTGTGGGTGTTGACCAATCCCCAATGATTTTGGATTAATCAATTTCTTTTCTTCTATTTCTCCTATGAGGTTCAGATAAATTTTCTTCATCCATGGTTTCCTCTTTGGGTTATTATTCTAAATCATCATTTTTTTATCCCTGAAGGTTTTTCATGCCTTCCTCTACTTCTTCATTTGTATCTATTTCATGTATATTGTCTTTTTCATCTTCTATCAAATCTATAAATGAGATCATTAAGGTATTTGTGGTTTTATATTTAATGATATTGAAATCATTTCTTTCCAAAATTCTTCCAAGATGATTATTGAAACATTTTTTGGATTTTCACTTCATTGGATATCTAATTAATATTCCCCCATCTGCAGCATCACCATACTTTTTTTTATTACCTTCTTTGTTTAGAATGAAACATTTACATATAAAAACATAAAAATACTTCAACAATTGATTCCTTAAATGTTAAAATTCATATGGTGTCTTGGTTTATTTAATATAAATCCCTATTCAATTTTGAGTGTACATTTATACTAGAACATACTCTTTCTAGTAATGATGAGAGATATGACTCTCAATTATCATAGTTCAGGCCATATTATTCACTTGGGAATTACTAAATTAAAAAATCCATTTTATTGTGGGATTATCACTAAATCCATATCATGATTTATTCCATTTTTAAAAAAAAATTAAAATTCAATGGATGTGTATTCCCCTTCATTGTCAGATCACATAACATTGATCTTCCAGTCGGTATCATTACCATCTATGGGATGATAACTTTTCATGCAATCAATAACTTGTTATTTACTATGTATAATCATTAAAAAATTCATTCTAATATAATAATCAATAAATATAATTAAGTACCTCTATCTATGTGTTCTAGGAACATTTATTAGGCCCCATATATCACTGTGGATGAGATCAAGAATATTTGATGTGCTTTTCTTCTTTAGTCGATATAAACTGTAGACCAACTTTCCTCACATGCAAGAATCAAATGTCTTTTCCTGTACATGCTTCAGATTTCGGATATCCATGAATATACTCAACTTAGATATCTTCTCCATTCATTGTTGAGAATGTGACCCAAAATCTGGCCCCACAAGTTTTTTTCCTCTTCAACAGTTAAGTAACAAATGTTTTTTTTACTTTACACTTGGTATAAATTTCAATCTATTTTAAATCCTAAAATGAGAGAATTCTATATATTTCCTTTGATAGTGAACCCCTTTTGATTAAATTTTACTATCAGTCTTGAGTTACAGAGTTGAATCACACTTAGTATATTGTGATGTAAACCATCCACAAAAAGAACATCAGTTTTCCTCAGCTCATTGTTTTCCAGTTCTGTACTTCCACTACCTTTGATCTTTAATGAACCATCATTACAGAACCTCACTATTACATCAACCATTTTCCTAAAATTATTAAATAAATATTTATTTCTCTTTATATGGGATGAGCATCCACTATCAAGATTCTAGGTGCTACTATTATTTTTAGCTTTGAGATCGATTTATACAAGGTAGGATTTCTCGGTTTTCTTATTTTCCTTCCATGAGATACTTGATTGAGTGGAAGTTAAATATTTCATTTCAAAATTATTTTAAATATGTTTTGTTTCATCATACTCATTATGTTATTTCAAAGGATAATACTTATTCATAATAAAAACTCCACCTGGTTAGTGGGCATTGACTTTTCTCTGAGTTTTATAGGTAATGATCCCACCATTCCTTTACCTACAATAAATATCTTTGTTCCCATAGTTAGAAAAATAAAAACAATATCAATAGAAACTATTTATTCTATAATATTGATTATATGGGTTCATTCTCCTTTTTTTACTTCCAAGATATACCACATTTAGATAGCTTCTTTCCTCTTCCCAATATGACATGGTATGGCCTAAATAACTACATAATTGACATTTCATAAGAGAAAATGCCTTCTCACTTCCATTCCTCCTCATGTACCTTTCTTTTGAAAATTTATTTCACTGGTGATCATCTTTGGACACTCGAGAAGGATTTTTAGAACTCTTTTCATTTTGATTTGAAGCTTTATTTGATATAACATCAGGTGCCTTTGTGATATGTCCAAATTTATACTTCCCTTTACTTTGACTCATTTTCTTTCCATCCTTTGATGTTTCAAGATCACACAAAAATTACTTTTTTCTATATATAAGGATCTTTGAAAATTCAAATCCTTATCTACTCCTTCAGAACCAAACTTAGCTCTCTCTAATATATATGTATTTTAGAATCTTCCAAAATCTATTTTCTTCTTTGTTTCCCTTGAACTTGATTCATTTTCTAGTTTACCCTTTAGAGTAACAACTTCTTCTTCAAGACCCTCAACCGTTTTGGACTTCTCCTCCAGTCTAGATGTAAGTTCATTGATGAACTTTTCATATTCTTCAAGTCTGGTCTTAAATTATACTACATATTCTGAGCTTTCAAGAGATGTTGAATGTTCTTTTTCTAATTTTCCAGTTGATCAATTTCAACTTCAATCCAATCAAAATATTCAAATGAATCATCTATAATAGATCTTAGCTTTATGTTTATATTTATTTTATTTTTTATACTACCAAGAGAATCCTCAAGTTCCAACTTGAGATCAGCATCACCAATCAACTGATTATTTCTAGATTCATCTTTTGAAGGATCTGATATTTTAACTATACCCATCATGGATGATTGGTTTCAAGATTTAAACTTTGGTTCTTTATCCTTGAAAATTTTATTATCTTATTGTTCTTATTTATAGATGAAACTCTTCCTCTGTAATTTATTTCCTGATTTGTAGTCTCCCTTTTGGGAAAACCTTTTTTGAGGCTTCTTAATGTTTTCAACTTCACTTTCTTTATCATCGAACTTCCTTGAGAATCGATAAGTAATGTTCAAAGCTCTACCACCTCAAAAATAGGTCAGAGGAAGCTTTCCTTCAAATCTCCCTTTTCATCTCTTGAATTTATTTTCAAAGAGGTAAATAATTTTTCTTCCTCATTATATTTATTAATACTACCATTGAAAACATAATGTTTTTCTATGGATTTGAATTCCATTTATTTGTTTACACGAGTCGTTACATCTTTTGGTTTGACTCTCATTTCATAAGCGATGAGACTACTTATCATATCATCAAGAGAAATTTTATAAATATCATTTTCCTCAAGGGTTGGCACTTTAGGATTGTAGAGAGGTGGATGCCTTCTTAGGATTTTCTTCACGATTTCAATATATTTGATTTCTTCACCAAGTCCTCGTATTTCTCCAAAAACTTCATTAAATTGATTAAAAAAGGTGTCCAAATTTTCATCAGGATTCATTTTTAGATCATCAAACCTATTGTGAAAAACTTGGAATTTCGCTTACTTCACTTTGTTGTCTCCTTCATATATATTTTCAAGTTTTTCCCATATAGACTTAGATAAAGTGTAACTCATCACCTTCATGTATATTTGATCAGATAGAGCAATAGTAATAGAATTATGTGATTTTTTATTTGCATAAAGAATTTTCCTATCCATTTCAGTCATAGATATTCCAGTTGCATCATTAACCTGAATCCTCTATCTACTAGCAAAAATAACTTCCATTACAAGAGATCTTAGATGAGATCTCAACTTTTCCTTTAAAATATGGAAATTTCTTCCATTAAATAGAGGGTCCCATTACATTTATTGAATTATCTATGATAATTAATGATGAAATATTAGACACTGATAACTTGTAGACTTTGTTACCACTTGTAGGACCCTAGAACACCCTAAGAGAGGAGGGGTGAATCAGGGTGTCATCTTTTTCTATTAAAGTAAAGGATCTAGTTCTCACATTGGTAGTAACATTTTTAAACATGTCTTATGTAATCATGTAGTAATACAACATTTACATGTAGAGAGACATCATATAAATTTTACTTGGTTCACCATTAAGGGCTAGTCCAAGGGGAATATGCTAATAGTGTGTCAGTCATACCTAAATCCACTAATCTTTACTAGTTATAGAATATAGAAGTTTAGACACAATCACTCTATTCTAGGAACAATCCATTTAAAATATTTTAGGGATAGCGCACTACCTCCCTTGTAACACTTTTGTGAACTCTCCCTAGATCATATATTTGAGTAAAGTCTTGCTCAATTTATCTACTTGAAGTTTGATTCAGTATATTGGCATTTAATTCTTTATCCCTTACTAGCACGAGACTCTAATTTCATCAAAGTCCTAAGTTGATGCACTTGAAAACACTATTCACTTAAACCTGATGTTCAATAATTCCTTTCACGGAGCTCACTCTCTTTGGGAATCAAACTTACTTCATGGAACAACCTACCTTCACAAACCTCACTGCATTATCATAGAATGCCTCATCATCATAAAACTCCAATTATTGAGAATTATTGGAATCATCCAAGACTTAACTAGTCTTATCATGATGCTAAAGGTCTCACATAAAACCAGATTTGTAAAGATCCTAGCCTTCACAAAATTAGAGTGATTTAGGCTTTCTATAATTATTTTTCAACTCGAATGAAGTGGTGGGTAGCCTCATATATATAGGCTCAGCCCTTCTAAAATCTCCATCATCCAATTTATTTTTCCTGAACCTTCAAAAACAACTTCATGAATCTTCTCCATTCATGAACCTCCAGTGATATTTGTCATAGTTATAGAGATTACTCTTAACTCATCATGCATTTGCGATGCTCTTATCCTCATGGTCACAGAGAACATTTTCAACCCATCACACACTCACAAAGCTCCATATATTCAAGAAGATAAACCTTTGTGAAACCTAGTTCTTATGAAACCCATGCCTTTACCATATTAATGAATATTTTATTAAAAAACCACCTTTCGTGATGTTAGTCTATTTCTCTAGATTTTAAGCCTAAAATTTTGGAAAAAACTGGGAAACAACACCACCTTTAATATTGTATACATCTTTTATTGTAAGATAGTTCTCCTTAAAATCTCCCTAATCATCCAAGTGTGGATTGACATTAAACACAAACTAGAATCCATTTCTAACAAAGAAAATCCTTGGTTACAACATGACCAGGGTGAATAGGGGTGATTTTGATAATCTATAATGGGTAGAAATAGTTTACAGATGTGATGTGGATGGTGTTGACTATTTCCATTGGTGGATATATAGGTTTTCCAAGTTTTGGTTGTATATTGTTGGTTATTTCCATTCATTATGGGGAATATTCCATTGGGTTCATGTGTGCATAATACGGGTAACATGAGGTGGTTTCAAACACTAGTTGTTGGCATTATCCTATATAGATTGATAATCTTGGGATGTTGGTGTTTACCATCATTATAGAGGATGGATACATCATAGATTCCTGCATAATCTTGGTGGTGATTAAGATCTTTGTTTAGGAGAAAGTTTCCATTGTATATATGAGATATTTTTGGGCTGATAAGCCAGTATTATTAAATAAAAGTTTTCATCGTGACTTTTGTTTCATTAGTTTATTGATTCAATGGTTGGTAAAGGGTTTGGATGGCCATAATACTTGTGATATGATATGTGGATGTTCCTATGGGGTGTCATGGTTTACTCAGGATGGTTATTTAAGTTATTATTGGTGAATGACACCATCTGTTATGGAATTAGTTAGAAAGCCTAAGGAACTTCAGGTATGATAGATTGTGAATGCTTTTTTCACTCTGGTATTGACCGAGGAATGTAAAGGCTCACTTGTGGTTAGTTGATCATGAGTAAAGAACATTGGGTGGTGTACTTTGGTTTCTATTTATTTCACTTTAATACACTTTTATACATGTGGATATTATATAGGGGCACCATTAGTGGTGACCTACTGAGTTAATATTTGAAACTTAAATGATCCCTTTGGGACACATGAACACTTTATGGTTCTTGGTATAGTTAAAGAAAAAAGGATCAACTAAAATATTCTTATGTAGATTGAGGTGAAAAGGTAAATAAGCTAGATTTTGTGGTTTTTCATATGGGTTTCCTCAGTGAAAAACTTGTAGTTTATTTTGGATACTTTTTTGTATGTGCATATGTGATCATCCTCTAGGTGACCTATTTTATTTTTATACGAATAAGATGACATTGTAAATGTTAAATTTTCATATCATATGTATGATCTTGCTTTTTGTTTCGGGTTATTTAGTGTTTCTTCTATTGTTGTTTTTTTATTGTTATTATTTACCTTAAACGGTTATATTCTCCTTATTATCACCTCTTAGAACCTCGCTACTAGTCAGAACCTCTGATGTATGGGATGGCGTATCTGAGATCTATTAGCACTTTGATTCATTTACTATAGAGTGATTTGGGTTGGGATGTTATCCTTGTATCCACTAATTATATTATATAAAAGCATTAATTTTCATATGATACCTTTTCCCAAGACATTTATTGAACAAGGGACATGAAGTATTTCAAACTCATATAGAATTCTCATATGCTCTCGATTCTTTGAGCATAGACTGACCAGTTCAATGAACACATATCATTCTCCATTATGGATGAGCACATCACATGCCCCATATTCTATAGATAAGAACATCAAATATATGATATAGGTATGATCATACGCTTCCTCATTTTACCTCAATCAAGGGAAGAAATTTCATACTCATTATACGGGAGGAAAATTTTCATCTTAGTTAATCTCCAATCGCTGACATGATAAACAACATACCCAACCACCCCTGATTAGTTAATCTTAAACTCTTTTTTAAGAAAGTTATCAAAGTATAAAGGTTCACATTCTAGGTATCTCACCAACCTTAGGTGTGGATAAATCCAAATATAAAACATGCACCCCTAGTATACCTAAGAAAAAGTGTATGACACACCATGTGTAATTCTTCATGGGACATCCAATGCACAAAACTCATTTGTGCCTCATTGTCATATTATATATCCTAATACAAGAATCCTATTCATATTAACCTTAACATGTTTTCACAACCTATAATACTCAATGAAAAAACATAAGTTATGGATAAATCAAATTCATACTTTGTGAGTTCATTTATCATGAAAAGTATACAACCAATGTGAATGAATGATAAAGTGGAGAATAAATTTTTGTATGGAATGAGAAATTTTATATTCTTATACTCTTTTAATAATACTAAAAAACATACTTAAATTCTTTTTTTAACATATCACATATGATAGGATTCCAAATCAACCTTATGTTTTCTTCTCTTTTAGGATTTTAGTAAACTCATTATATCTTATAAAATTATTATCACATCTTTATGTGATCATTTAATAACCCCCCCCCCCATTATATTATTTTTAATCATCATCACAATTCTTATAACCCTTTACAATAAAATTTTTCCTTGAGTTATTTTGGTAATAATATATAACTCTTTATATTTTTCTTTACCAAAACATCCTAAACTCTTTTAGGATATAAATTGATATTCAATTAATTTTGGTAACAAAATGTATCTCTTTATATTTATCATTACTCACATACTCTAAACTCTTTTAGTATATTAAGTGGCATTTACTTTGTGTTTTTACTAGTATGACCCTTTTATTTGTTAACTTTGAACTTCACGAAGTCCAAAACATACTCCCACTAGTCTCTTTGAAAATATATTATTTTAAAAATATCATGCTAAGAGACACAAACTCATTTATGTATAGAAATAACACTAATTTCATTTTAGTGATAATATTTAACAAATAGACTATTATATTCATATGTTATATGTTATTATATGTGTTTGGATCATTTAATCTGAAAATAAGATTTTTTTTCTTTAAAATATGACACTCTTGGGTAGTGGAATCTTAATTCCTCACATTTTAACAAATATCTAGATAAATTATTTTATCTTGGATAAAACTCCTTGTATCCTTACCTTCTCTTAAAAACATGTTATAGAATCCAATAAATTATCAACCATATGTATTAAAACCATAATATCATATTGTTCATAATAAATACTTCTTAACAAAAAACGTATCTTATCATATTTTATAATAAATATGAACACACACGACCTTTATTTTGATCTAATTGGGATTGATATATATTTTTTTACAATCAAATCCATGATTTAGAAAACCATTTCTTCATCATTTGAATGCAAACTACAATCTCCATAAATTATTTCTTTGATTTGTAACTCTTATATACTTTTAATGGTTGTAAAGTGTATATTTTGTATCATATACCTTTAAAAAATAAAATAATTTATTTATTTAACAACGATACCTAACATAGAATTTTCATGGAGTTTTTTGAACTTCTTTAGGTATCCCAGACAATTCCATGATATGGAAACAATGTTTATTCTTCATGACATTACCTTTAGGTTTTAATGACCATGAATAGATATTATAATGAACATTTTTGGACTTTCTAACAAAATTTTCTTTTTGGGGTTTGAACTTTTACCCATGAGTACTATCAAAACAGCACTAGAACCTATACATAACAAGCCCTTGTTCATATATTCTAAAAAAATTGAGAAAATAAGTAAATATTTCTTGAATTCATTGACATTTTCAAAACATTTCCAGTAATGATTTCAAAATTACTTCCTTATCCAAAACAATACTTAAAGGAAACGTTCAATCTCACTAAGTCTATAACACCCTAAGATTTTAAAATAGGAACATCATGTTCGATAGAATATGTAACACGAAACACCAAGATTATAAGAGAATATAGAACTAAGAGGATTTATAGTATATTTTTTAAAATAAATCCAATCTCTTCTATAGATTTTGATGCACGCAACACTGGTTTTAAATGAAACACGGTACTCTATTAAAATATTACTATTTAAACATGACCATATAACTTAACCATTAAGTTGGTGGGTATGAATAGTAATAAAAAATTATAAAAATTATATATTTTACAAATATATAAAAAATAATACGGAATTATATTTATAATAAATAAAAAATAATCATTTGAAAGAAATAGAATTTTTTCTAAAAAACAATATTTTTCTAAAAGGTGATTTAGTCACACTTTGTGCACATAATATATAATTAATTTTTACCAATTTTAGAAAAATTGTTTTAAAAAATAAAATTAATTTTTTAAATCCTAATATCAACATTATCATGGGGTAAATTTTTGGGATTTTTCTAAAATGTTTCATTTTTTGATGAATAGTGAAAATTTTGATTTTTACTAGACTACATTTTCTTTTAAATTATTTACAAAGTTAAATTATATTTTAAATTGTTTTTTAAATAAATATAGTTAAATTATATTAAAAATTAACTAATTTAGGTCATTTTAATCAATTTCATATTTAATTTTGATATTAAAACCTTATATAATTATGAGAATTTTCTCTTTGGAAACCCACTTTTTTGTCGTGTCTATGAGTATAATTTTAAATTGAATTATGCTACTTATATGAAGTAAATTTGTATAAATGAGTCACATATTTGGAATAAAAATAATTTTTATTATTTAATAAGGTCAAATTAATTTTTTACCAAAATGTATATTGATAACAATAAAAGTTAATTACCGTAGTTAAGGTAAAAATGGGTTTACTGTGGGGTTAAACTAAGAAGATAAGGGTTAAAATGACCTAAAAACTCATCAAAATGTTATTTTATGGCCATATTTTCATCGTATAATATACTAAATTATACCCTAAAGTTATTTGGAAGATTTTTTCATGTTAATGTCTTTACCATTCTGGATTCTTTTGGGAAATTTCCAAGTAATTTCTAAGAGGGTTCTCATTCCCCAATTATAAAAGGGCACTCCATCCCCTCACTTATTCACACCACTAAAGACCTTTTTCTTGACCAAAAACTGACAAAAAAAACTTCCCAACATCCTTATAAATATTCTAGATCATATTTTCTTCCCAAAATACTATCCCTTGGGTCCTTAAGAAGATATCTAAAGGAGGTTTCTCTTAGGGAAGGTGATTATCTTAACAAAGATCTTTCATTTTATTTCTTAATTTTACACCTTAAATTATGTCTTAAAACTCAAAATATAATAAAAAAATTATATCCCATGTACTGATATTTTATTATATTTATGGAATAATATTTATCCATCTCCACTTCCATCAAATGGGAAATGGAATCATTGATCGTGTGTACGGCAGACTACCATCGCGCGAACCGATGTTGTTCGTTTTCCATCACCACCTTTCAAGGATGGATATAATGATAGATTTCCCAAATTTAAATTATATTAATTATATTATTATTCTTAATTAATTTTAATTTCTTATATACCTTTTTATGTTCCATTTTGTTTCAAATACAATAATGTCACTCATGTGTACGGTGGATTACCACCTCACGAAGCGATGTGATTCATTTTTCACTTACACATTACATGGAATGTAATAAGGATAAAATTAATGAATATTTGTTATATATATGAGATGATATTTATTATTTAATATTAATATATCACCAAATTCCATACCCTTTCACTTGTTTATAAAATAATATTGTCGCTCATACGTACGCATGGACTACGTCTCCACGAAGCGATGCGATTCATTTTCCATGTAAAACATTAAAAAATGTTTTTAATGATGTATATAATGAGTATATATGATATTTATAACATTATTATAACTTTGGGGATGATTTATTTATTTCCTATGTACAATAATCAGATCTTTCATGAAAAAACATGCATGAGAAAATAAGGTAATTAACACCCAAAGCGATGAAAATAATGAAATATTATTAACAAATGGGTGTTAAAATGTTATAATATGATCATATATGATATTATAAATATGATTTTGGTTATTTTATAAATTAATAACATGATTAAAAATATTATATAGTAGGTATATAAATGTACGAATGAAATCATCCCTTAAGTAAGGGTTTCTTGTGTCCCTTTTATTTCCATGAGACATATGTTATATGCACCACTTATTCCCTTTATGTGGTGTATATACTTCAAATTTTATATGTTATATCATTAAACTCTTTATATTCATGGTATTTAAAGTTCTATTTTATATTATTTATTTCATGGGGCTTATGATTCAAAAGTTACCAAAGTGGTAAGGGTTTATTTCACAATCTCATCATTATTTGGGATTTTTTTTGTTTAAGTTTTCCTTAGGGGAATTATTTGATATATCTATCTTAAAATAAATAAATTTTATTCTTATCTATTCATTCATGAAATTTTTCAAGTAATATTATGATTTTTCCACTATTTAGTACTTAAAATGACTGATAAAATATTTTTAATAAAATCCGACTTTATTTCTCTCTTCATTCAAAAATCCATTTTCATCAAAACCCATGTTTTCTAAAAATATGTTCAAAAATATTTTTAACCTTTTAAAAATTATTTATTAAGTACATTTTTACCCATTTTTACTTTTTAAAAAATGTTTTTAACGGAATCTTCATGTCATTTTCAAAAAAAAATTGTTTGGCATTTACCTTAAATGTGAAAAGAATATTTGTTTTAACATGTATGGAATGAACATAATTTTTCACTGTCGTGACCAATAAATATTTTAAGGATTATTTTATAATTTTTAAAAGTCTATTTTCAATGAAAATTATTTTTAAAAAAACTTATTTTTTAAAATTTAATTTTCAAAATGAAAATGTTATTTTTATCAAAAATGATTTTAAGCATATTTTCATGGTATTTTTATTTATCAATGACATAAACCTTTTATTTTAATTATTATACACAAAATATATGTTGTATTGATACCATACTTATTATTTATCTGGATGGTTTATGATTAGTTTGAATGGTTATGTACAATTTTATTACCATTCACCATTTTACTTTGGATGATTTATGATTATGTTTAATAATTGGGGTAAGTATCAACATTTTGTATGTTAGTTTTTTAATACAAATGTTTACATTGATTATGTTTCACCCCTTTCATATGATTAATTCATTGGACTTATTAATTGATAGGTAGGGCCCGCTGTAACCCCTCTATACATTAGTAGGTCTCATAAGACAAACTAGATTGGGTTTTGGTTTAGGACTTACCCATTTATTTAGTTTTTTTGGAAAAAATAATATACAGTAGTTTTTAGATCTCTATAATTATGAATTAAATCATTATAAATTCATTTATTGATATTCCATGTGATTTTTTGGTTATTTAGAATATCCACAGTTAAGTTTTCAAGCTCATATGACTATTTATATGGAATTATTTGATCATCTTTTGTTCCTTTAATATTATTATAATGTTTTTAATAAAATTTTATATGTTTTAGTTATTTATATCCCCACATTGATTATGTATTATTTATTCATAGCTTTCATTGTACGCTTTCCCTTACTGAGCATCTGATCTCACCCATTTCTTAGGTTTTATTTTCCCTAGGATACCAAGAAGTGTTTTGTGATTGATATATATGGATACACTATGAGGAATAATTGTGATCTCAAATAAAATCCTTTTTCTATTTTATGTTTTCAATTTTAATAAGAATTTCAAGTATGACTCTAGTCTATAAAGACTAATAAACTATTTGATCCTTCGAGATATAATTCCTTATATCTTATGCCAATGTAATAAAGTAGAAACCAGATCTGGGATACTAAGGTCTGGATATCTACAGTTGGTATCAAAGGAAATTTAATAGAAACCTTAGAAATTATATTTATGAAAACATAGATTAGGTAACATAACCCTATGATAGAATTTGAGGATTTCTATAGAATAATATTTTTATGTTTAGCTAAGGAAGATATTATGTGATTTTCCTAGAAAATACATCCATATCTGTATACTAAAAGTAGACATAGTTCTATAATAGATATAACTATGGGTAATTACTATGAAAATGACACATTAGGATTACCCAATCATCAGCCAGTGCATGAAAATAAGACTTACTATACACCTACTTTGAAACTCCTAAGGGATATACTTATGATAAATCACATTTTCTTTACAAACCATTATAAAGGATTTGAAAATAAATTTATCCCCAAATAAACCATGTTTATGATTATGAAATTATATATGGATAAATTTTTAAATTTATTTAAGTGTTTCACTAGTTTTGGTATTATAAATTATGTTTCATAATTTTATTATCTAATATAGTGTATTCAATCATTTAGAAATGGATTTTATTGGGATTAATTGGAACTGTATCAATACATGTAATCCAACAAGTAATAATGGTCATTTATAAGATGAGATTAAGCAAAAATTCCAAAGGAAAATAATCTCCCATACATTATCATCATATAAGTACATAGTATCATATACTATCAAGATAGATAAATAATTACATAAGTACTATGTCTTCGAAGGGAATCCATAGAATCATAGGATGGAATAAAAACTGGATAAGGGGAAGAAGGGAAATAAGGTTTTCCCACATGTGATAATTGCGACAGAAACACGCTAGTACTTTCTTGAAGAAAATGGTATTTTGGAGAGAAAGGACACTATGATTGTAATTGAAATGAAATGAAATAAATTTTCAATGTTCAGTGATCCACTATAAAAAAGATAAGCATAAAGGTAATATATCTCAAAACAATCTAAAATATCAAGGTCAAAGTTATGGTATTACTACAGATTAAGTGGAATGATTAAAGTTCTTGTTTTTGGATAAAAGAATTATGTTATTGGAGTATTTTAATCAATGAAATTATTTTTATAAGAATTATGAAATGTATAAGGATTATACTATAGTATTATTTATTTAAGGATTTGAACTCATGTGTTGAATTGTACCAAGAAAATTTATTCAATAGAAAGTTTAAATTCCTGAAAAATATGTGATTGAGGGAGGATAACACTTAATATATGACTAATGTTGAGATAATAATGATAAATAGGTTTTTTTGGAAGGTATTGATATAAGAAACCAGAATTTTCTATAGATTTATTGATATTTTTAGGTACTCTTTTTCCTTGTTTTCAGTACTTGTGTTTGGGTTATTTCTTCAGAAGTTTTTGGGTGAAATTTGATAAATTTTCAAGGAAGATGGAAAGTGCATGGTTGGCACATGGTTTTCCCAAACTATTCACCCTAGCCCAGCAAACCACGCAACCCTAGATAGAGAGGGTTTCCATGGATAATGAATGGTTTGTCAAACTATGTTCCCTCTTAGGAGAAATCATGCACTAGAATAGTCACATGGTTTGGAAAATCATGCACCCCTACCCAGAAAACCATGCATGAGTTTTTAATTACCTTAAAATTTAGTTTTAAAAATATCAAAATCCCCATTTTAACTTAAATTATCCCCAACTCATTCATAACCTAATTCTCTCAATTTTGGAGGTTCCCAGATGATTTCCTAAGGCTCCCAACCTTTGTTCTTTACGATTCAATGTCCAGATCGAAGATCTACACCTCTCCCGGTAAGTGAATCCCATCCCAATTGGTTTCCCATCTCTTTCTCATTCTTATCCCATACATTGTAAGTGTGTTTTCCCCTCTTAGATTTAGATTCTGATCCAGGTTTAATATATCTTGTTTTGTTTGATCTTAGATCTAGTATTTGAATCAATATCTCATTTTTCACCATTTTTTTCTCAAATTGGGGATATCTATTTGCAAGAATTCATCATCAGTCTTGAGGTAGGTGGTCTATTGTTCAAATCCCAAATTATTAATTTCAATAATGTTTATGTAATTGTATAATTTCTATTAGATGGTTATCAATTGATTTTCTTAGAATTGAATTAATTAATTTGGTAAATTAATTAACTAAGAGATTATGGAATTAGGGATATTGGGATTATGAAATAAATAATTAATTGTTGAATTAATTATCAGATTTTATGATTGTTAAATTGTATTAATTAATCAATGGATTAATTAATGGAACATTAGAATTGATTGGATTAGAATAATTAATTATTGAATTAATTATGGGGATATTGGGATTGTGGAATTTGATTAATTGATTGTTGAAATATTTAAGGGAGATTTTTTTTATTAGGAAATTGATTGTTGTGATTAATTAATTATTGAATTGATCAATTTAATAGATGTGTCTATTTAATTGGTGAATTAATTGAAGGGATTGATGTGATTAATTAATTATTGAATTACTTATGGAAATGATGTGAATATGCAATTATTGAATTGGATTAATTAATTATTGAATTGATTAATGTGATATTTTGGTACATGTTATATATGTTATTGATTGATATATGAGTGTGGGACACGGACTAATGTTCTAAATACCCATATATGATTGATTGATATATGAGTGTGGTAAATATACTAATGCTCCAAATACCCATATGTGATTGAATGATATACAATTTTAGGACATGGAATGACACTCTAAATACCGGTAGGGTCCTAGATATGATGTTCTAGGACCCTAAGCATGCATAAAAATTGTATGGGACACGGAATGATTCTCTAAATTCCCATGAGGTGTGAGAGAGGGACTGATTCTCTAATTGCTCACAGTGTGCTTGACATGATGATCTATGCCCAAAATATTGGCATTGGACTACAGTTCCAATTATTCGTAATATAAATTGAAATTAAATGGAAAATTAAATCCTAATTGTTAAAATTAATTTTGAATTAAATATATGATATGGTTTAGAATCTATCATAGGATGAAGTAAGTATTATGGTTTGAGTTTCCTTGAGAACCTCGTGGTTTAGGCTATTAAATAAAGGATAATTTAACAAATGTAAATCATTTACTTTATTACTTGTATTTTATTCTTTATACTACTATATACACTGTTATTGAATAGATTTGTTTTAGACATCGTTGGTGGTTTCTACTGAGTTTTACTCAAACCCTACTCGGGTTTCCTGATTAGTACCTGAATAGATTTTATGGTTGCTAGACGGGTTAAGGGGAAGTGCCTTGTGTTAGATCGATGAGTCAGGATGTAGCACGGATGAGGGAACTAGAATTGGTATTGGGACCCATTTTGGATTCATCAGTGTCCTTTTTAGTTTTAATTTTGACACTTGAAACATATTTTGGCATGACATATTTACTGTTCAGTTTTGACATTTTATTTCTATTTTGGTCATCTTATGGTACTGTTTTGGTTTGTTTATTGGATATAGCTTTGGTTATTACTTATTTATTTTACACTGGTTATTACTCTGATAAAGATATTATAGTCTCCTCATGATCTATTATAGACCATTACTACTAGTCGTTAGCCTCTGGCATACAGGGAGGCATGCATGAGGTTATGTAGTAGTCCATCTTGGGGCATCGGTGTGTGGCACCTGGGTCGGGACATTACAAAGTGATATCAGAGGTGGTTTCTTTTTTTCTTTTTTATTAATATTTGGGAAAGGTATATAGGATAATAGGATGATTTGGGCCTTGGTTAAGAGATCATTAATGGGACTAGCTAACCCATGTATGAGGGTAAAATCTAAGTACCTATGGTGGGATTACTGTTATTGATCTATGTTGTTTCAGTTGATTTTATTTAACCTCAATTGATGCACTTGTTGTGTGATGTGATTATTGTTTCTAATATTTTCTGAGTTTCAACTCATAGATCAGAATGAAACAAGAGTTGAGTATGCATGCATCATTCTAGGCACTCAAGAATATTTTTTGACATGAATCATTTTAGGCATGAATGGGAAAAATAGGTTTTGGGTAAGTTGTTTAACTTGAAATATTTTTCCTTGTGTAATTGAATTGAATAGGTGTCTAATATGAAATTAAGAAATATTTTAAAATTATGAAAGATGAAAATAAAAGGGTGTATAATGATAAACTTGAATAATGAGAATGATTTTACCCTTTTTTTAACCATTAATTGGATATAGGATGGTTAAGGGTAGAATTGGAACCTCAGTTTTAACCGTGTGTTGGGTTTTAGGTGAAATGGAATGTTATGGATTTATGTGAATCCCCTTAAATGAGTTAATATTTTGTTATGTGTCCTAATACATGTGTTTTGAATTGTATATATATACCTCTATGACAACAATTTTTTAGAGGATGATAGGAGTACATGACCAGAGATGCTCCTCTTGTAGTAGAACCTAAGGCACTGGTAGTGCCAGGTGAGGAAGTCAAAGATCAGTTCCAAGATAACTTTTCTAAGTTTATGAAATTCATGGAAAGAGAACCAGGGTGGGTTGTAAAGATCATTTTTTATCTGAATATGGAGTTATAGTTAAATCACCATTTGAATTTCACTAGAGAGGGTGGACCTAAAGTAGTTGTATTCTGTATTGAGTCTATCCAGAGTGTACTTGACCACTTGGAGACTCCTACTGAGAAGAGGGTTAATTTTAATTCTTATATTCTGCATGGTCAAGATAATAATTGGTTTTACATTTAGAATTAGGATGAAAAGATGTATAATATAGAGTGTAAGGACTTTAAGGAGAAGTTCTTATAGAACTTTTATCTAGAGACGTTGAGGTAGGAGAGAGTATATGAGTTGATTAGATTGAATCATAGGAGTATGTATGTGATAGAATATGTTTTATGCTTTATATATTTGTAGTAATTTGTTCCTGTGTTGGCGTGGGATGAGGCTACTATATAAAAGTAGTTTCAAGATGGGCTTAAATGTGAAATTAATCCCCAGGTGAATATTTTCAGGATGAAGAAGTTTTTAGAAGTGGTAAATCAGGATCTCATATCAGAAGGGATCGTGAAGGAGGCTTCCAGTAGAGGAAAGTTGGTTCCATATATATGGTCAAGAGTTATGACTTACGAGATTAGTAAGCATCGATATTAAAACATTATCCAGGTTGGTGGGAAGCATATTACCATATAGAGGGATTAGTTCCTTAGGATATTACTCGGGTGATATATCACCAGTGTGGTGGGTCAGGCGACTTTCTTAAACTTTTTCCTCAACAAATGGTAGAGTTTCGAGCTTGATAAATGATGTTTTATCAACAGAGGTTCTAAAATAACCTATGAAAGAAGGGTAGAAATTGAGAAAATAGACAAAACCACAATGTAGGAAGGGGATATTCTACACCTTATCAATCTAATAGCTAGAGTTCTACTGGTCATAGCTATATAAGTAGTGGATGTAGTACTTCTAGGAAAGAGAGCTTGAATAAATAGATTGGTGCATCTCAGATGACTCATACTGTATCACAGGGAAGATGGGTAGGATGGTTATATGAAATTCAGTCTACACTTGTGGATAGAGGGGCTAGACCATTGATAATAAGATGTACTATTCTTGTAGATTCTATGCTATCTAGTGCTATATTTTATATTAGTGCCTCACATTCCTTTATTTATGTACAACTTATGAATTTTTTGAGCCTGGAGATGGAGTTATTGAGTGTGGTGTTGAAAATAGATACATCATTGGGATTATGTTTGAGAGACATGTGATTGTGAAAATGGTGTTCTCTCGAGGTTGTGGAATATTTTTTTTCTTTGGGATCTCTATATTCTTTACATGTCAATATTTGAACTAATTATAGGTATGTATTTGTTACTAGCATACCAATCCCACATTGATTTTACCACAAGAGAGTGAATTTTACATCTCCTGAAGGTGATAAGTATATTCATTATGGGGAGTGGGATATTAAGACAAGTCTTACAGGGCCAATTCATCAGCAATTGGGGGAGATCACCACCCAGGTTGCTAGACTATTACTGAATGATGGGGGTGCCAAGAAGGATGTATTTCCACCTTTAGTGGATCAGTTTCAAGATGTGTTTCTTGAATACTTCTTAGGGATACCACCTAAGAGATATGTGGAATTTACCATTGAGCTCATGCCTAGAGATGATCCAGTTTCTATTACACCATACAAAATAGAACTGATATACCTTCAAGAGATTAAGACTCAGCTGAAAGATTTGATGGATATGAGGTTTATCCATATGAGTACATCACTTAGGGTTTCACCATCCTTGTTTTCTAAGAAGGCTGATGGAATTATACACCTATGTTTGGATTATCGGAAGTTGAACTGGATGACTGTGAAGAACTGCTACCCTCTTCCATGTATTGATGACCTTTTTGACTAGATGTGGGGGGATTTTATTTTCTCCAAGGTAGAATTGAGATCAGGGTATCATCAGTTGAGATTTCAACCTTTTGATATACTAAGTAATGATTTAATAAGTAGGTATGGCATTTATGATTTCATCATAATGTTTTTTGGGCTGATTAACATACCAGTAGTGTTTATAGCCTTGATGAATAGAATATTCCATCCATACCTGGGTTAGTTTGTTGTGGTGTTTTTGGATGACATTTTTGTGTACTCCAAGACTCACGATGATCATGACCAACATCTTTACATCATATTGAGTACACTGAGATAGCATTGTCTATACGCCAAGCTATCAAAGTGTTAGTTCTGAATTGATCAGGTACACTTCTTGGGTCACATCATCTCAGAGGAAGATGGGTCAATGGACCCAGAAAAGTTTTAGATAGTGGTTTATTAGGATCTCCATATGAATTTTTTTAATATCTACAGCCATATGGGATTAATAAGATATTATCGTAGGTTCATTCAAGACTTTCCCCATTTGGAAGCGCTACTTTTCATATTGACCAAAAAATGAGTAAAGTTTTAATGGTCGGAATAAAGTGATAATTACTTCTAGGATGTGAAGAAGATATTGACAATGGAACTGATCTTAATCCTACCTAATCTAGGTGAGAATTATATGGTGTTTTGTGATGATTTTGGGATAGGTCATGGAGTAGTGTAAATGCGGGGAGATCAAGTTGTGGTGTATGGGTCTCAGTAGTTGAGGCCTCATCAATTGAACTACCCAACACATGAACTTGATTTTGCTATAGTGGTTTATGATTTGAAGTTTTGGTGGCATTATTTTTGGGTGAGAATTCTAATGTGTATACAGATCATAAGAGTTTAATGTATATCTTCTTACAATGAGATTTGAATGTCCGTAAGTGGATGTGTATTAAGTGTATGTAGTTTTTTTATTTTAATCTATAATATATGCCTAGAAAATGAAATAGTGTTGTTGATTCTTTAAGTAGGAAAACTTAGACTCAGTCTATTCAAGAGTCAAGTGTGGAGTGGAAAATGATGACTAAACTAGATGAGATGCATGTTGTGGCTTAGGATATTCAGGAGAAGATGACTCTCATATTAGTTTAGGTGGATTCTACACTTTTTATATAGATCAATTATAGGCAGCATGAGGATCTGGAATTCCTGGTCTTGAGGGAAAGCCTTGAAGGTGGAGAGTCACCTTCATATTAGAGCATAGATGAGGATGAGATCATATATGTTAGGAATCATATTTTTGTGCCAATGAGCATGCGGGAGGAGCTGATATGTGAATTCCATGGATCTAAGTGGTCAATAAATTTAGTTGTGACCAAAATGTATTGTGACATACATCAATAGTTTTGGTGTCTGATCATGAAGAAGGAGATAGTATGGTTTTTGACACAATGATACACCTACCAACAGGTGAAGGCTAAACATCAACAACCTAGTGGATTTTTACAGCCATTTCCCATTCCAGAATGGAGGTGGGGTGACATTACAGTGAAATATTTGGTGGGTATACTAAGGATGACTCAAAAGAATTATTATATTTGGGTGATTGTAGACCGGTTGAAAAGGGTAGCACATTTCTTTCCTATAAGGGAGACTCTATCACTGGAGCAGTTGGAGGAGTTGTACGTTTGGGAGATAATCCATTTGCATGGAGTGACACAGACTATAGTTTCAAATCACGAATCATGATTTACTTCACACTTCTGGTAGGTCTTACAGAAGGCGCTTGGTAAATAGTACTTACTAAGTATGGATTTCCACACATAGATAGATGGGAATTCAGAGTGTACTATAAAAGTGTTTGAGTATATTCTTAGAGCGTGTGTTCTAAAATTTGTTGGGTCTTGGGAAAATCACAGCTTTAGTGTATTTAATCTATAACAATAATTATCATGAAACTATATAGATAGAACCATATGAGGCTCTTTATGGTAGTCTATATAGATCACCACTATGTTGGATGGAGGCAGGTAAGTTAGAATTGTTGGTACTGAGTCTTAGGCAGGTGATGTTAGAGCAGGTTTAGTTTATTTGAAATCATATGGTTACTGATCAGTGTAGGAAGAAGTTGTATAATGGTAGACATAAAATACCCCTAGAGTTTATAGAGGGTGATCATGTATTCCTTCAGGTGTCTCTTAGATTATGTCATTACATGATATAGAAATAGGTCAAGCTGGAACCCAGGTTCGTTGGAATGTTTGAGGTTGTTGAGAGAATCATGTTGGTGGCATACTGATTGGATCTTCCACAGAGGTTCGGTGCTAGGCATGAAATTTTTCATGTGTCACAACTTCAGCAGTATAACCCCAACCCTTATAATGTGATCGATGTGGATGATGTTGAGCTTGAGATAGATGCATCCTTTGAGAAGCATACGATATGCATGTTGGATTACAGTGAGAAAGTGTTGTGGGGAAAGATTGTGCTGCTAGTTTTTGTATTATGGAAACATGGTAATGTGTATAAGGATACATGGGAAAGAGAAGTAGATATGTTGGCTTAGTGGATTGATCTTTTTTATTCAAATATTAGAGATTTTTGGGATTATAGCTTGAGGAAGATCTATTATAAGGTGGGGAGATTATAAGAACCCATCCTTTTGTAAATATGTCATAGGCTTGTTATAGGTACTCTTTTTTCTTTTTTAGTACCTTTTTGGGGTTATTTATTCAGGAGTTTTTGGGTGAAATTTGATAAATTTGGATGGAAGAGGGAAAGTGCATGGTTGGTGCATGGTTTTCCCAAACCATGCACCCTGGTCCAGCAAACTATGCAACCCTAGATAGAGAGGGTTTTCATAGATGGTGCACAGTCTGCAAATCATGTGCCCTATTAGGTGAAATAATGCACCCCCCCCCCAGAAGAGATGCACAATTTAGAAGCACAATTTGGGAAACTGTGCTCCTATGCCCAGCAAACCATGCATGGGTTTTTAATTACACTAAAAATTAATTTTAAAAATACTCGAACCCCCATTTTAACCCCAAATCAACCCCAACTCATCCATAACCTAATTCTATCAATTTTGGAGGCTCATGGACGAATTATTAGGGCTCTTGGCCTTCATTATTCGTGATTCAATGTCTAGATCAAAGATTTGAACCCCTCTTAGTAATTGAATCTCATCCCAATTGGTTTCCCATCTCTTTCTCATTATTCTCCCATAAGTTGAAGGGATTTTTCCCCCTGTTTGGATTTAGATCTAAATCTAGGTTTAATATATCTTTTTTTCATTGATCTTAGAACTAGGATTTGAATCAATATCCTATTTTTCACCACTGTTCTGCTCAAATACAGGATATCTCTTGGTAAGCGTTCATAGTCAGTCTTGAAGTAGGTGGTCTATTATTAAAATCCCAAAGTCTTGATTTTAACCATGTTTATGTAATTGTATAATTTATATTGGATGATTAGAAATTGAGTTTCTTAAAATTTAATTAATTAATTTAGAAAATTAATTAATTGAGGGATTATAGAATTTGGGATATTGTGATTGTGAATTGAATAATTAATTATTGAATTAATTATGGGATATTTGTTTTTTTTAATTGGAATAATTAATTGTTGAATTAATTTTTAGATTTTTATGATTGTGAAGTTTGATTAATTAATCAGTGGATTAATTAATAAAACATTGGAATTGATTGAATTGGGAAAATTAATTATTGAATTAATTGTTGGGATATTGGGATTATGGAATTTTATTAATTAACTATTTAATTAATTATGGTATATTGTTATGATTGGACAATTTATTTATATAATTAATTAATTATTTAATTAATTAATGGAATAAATGTGACCAATTAAATGGTGAATTAATTTAAGGGATTGATGTAATTAATTAATTTTTTAATTAATTAATGGAATGATGTGAATATGAAATTGTTGAATTGGGTTAATTAATTTTTTAATTAATTAATGTGATATTGTGGTATATGTGATATATGTAATTGATTGATATATGAGTGTGGGACATAGACCAATGCTCTAAATACCCATATGTGATTGATTGGTATACGAGTGTGGGACACTGACTGATGCTCAAAATACCCATATGTGATTGAGTGATATATGAGTGTGGGACATGGAATGATGCTCAAAATACCTAAGGGATCATATCCATGATATTCTAGGACCTGAGACATACATGAAAATTTTATAGGACAAGGACTGATGCTCCAAATACCCAACAGGTGTGAGATAGGGACTGATGCTCTAAATACTCATGGGGTGCTAGACATGACAATATATGCCCAAAATATTGGCATTGGAAGACACTTACAATTAGTCATAATATAAATTCAAATGAAATGGATAATGAAATACCATTCTTTATAATTAATTTTGAATTAAATACGTGATATGGTTCAGAATCCCGTATGGGATGAAGAAGGTATTGTGGTTTGGGTGCCCTCGAGAACCCAATGGTTTAGGCTATTAAATAAAGGATAATTGAATAAATGTAAACTATTTACTTTATTGCTATATTTTATTCTTCATAAAACTGCACACATTGTTATTGACTGAATTTGTTTTAGACGTCATTGGTGGTGGCCTACTGAGTTTTACTCGCACCCTGCTCGGGTTTCCTGATCAATACCTGAATAGATTTAATTATTGCAAGATTGGTTAAGGGAAAGGGACCTATGTTTGATGTATAAATTCTGATAGATCGTGGATTAGGGAACTAGACTTTGTGTCGGGACTCATTTGGGATTCATTAGTGTCTTTACTTTTGATTTTTCATTTTGAAACTTAACAGATACTTTGGTATAGCATGTCAATTATTCAATTTTGATATTGTATTTTCATTTTGGTCATTTTATGGTATTGTTTTGGTTTATTTATTGGTTATATATTTGGTTATTGATTATTATTTTTGGGGTTGTTACTCTGATAAAGAGGGTATAGTCTCCCCATGATCGATATTAAACCCTCGCTACTAGTTCATAGCCTCTAGTGTACAGGGAGGCACGTCTGAGGTCATGTAGTGTTCTAGCTCGAGGCACCAGTGTGCAGAACCCAGATCAGGATGTTATAATTGACAACCTTTAAGTTTTATCTAATCTTTGATGTTGAGGTAATTATAGGATATTACAATTTGGTAACATTATAGGAATTATATTAATATGGTTTTAGAAAAAGGAAAACATGTATGTCGGGTGAAAACCCATAACATTCAGCAAAGTCATGGGTCTTGAACCCACAACTGAAGGATGAAAATGTTTTAGCACCTAACATTGACCTATGTGATGTCCTAGTTTATATTTTATTGTTTTTAGTTAAATGATTTTATGGATAAATATTAATGTTGAACCAGTGGTGTTATTATTGAGGTTTAAAGATTAATGTATTATAATAGAAAATTTTTATAACCATATTACTTTTGTAAAATATTTATAAAAATATGGAAATAATTTTCACTCTTATATGGATTTTAGGATTCTTTAAAAGTAAATTTTCATGTTTCAGACATAAAAAAATCATCTTGGATATTTATTCCTTGGATTAAGAGATGAAGTAGGAATTGATAGAACCAAATAAAAAGGATGAAATTATGCTTATAGAAAGATATCATGTCACTATATTTTCTTATGTTCTTAATCTAGATGGTAAGTGAATTCATCAACTCTAAGGAAAGGATCTCAAAACAAAAATTTTATCATAGTACCTTCATTTCGGATGAATCAAACGGTCCTTTAACTCAACATAGATTTATGGCTTCATGGTCATTAAATTTTCAAGATAATTCACTTTATTGTGATTAATTATCTCTTTCACTCTCTATTAATCCTTGGGAGTTAGTATTCTCTTCCATGTCTATATTTTCATTTCCCATCAATGTCCTTCTATATGGAAACCTAGTAATGTGTTATTCTCGATGACCTCCATACTTTATTTTCTCTCTTATCAAGAGGACATTTTATTAACCCTTTTTACAATGTGGGCTTCCAAAAAAAAAGTTATTTTCAAATGTAAAACCCTTGATTACAGAAATCAATATTAAATTTTGAGGATGAAATTTAATTAAATGGGGTAGAATGTAACACCCTGAGATTTTAAAAATGGAACATCATGTTCGATAGTGTATGTGACACGCAACACCAAGCTTAGAAGAGAATATAAAACCTTGTGACTTTACAGTATATATTTTTTAAAATAAATTCAATCTCTTCAATATCTTGTGATGCATGCAAAACTAGGTTTAAATGAAATGCAATACACTATTAAAATATTAATATTTAAACATGGCCATTATAACATAGCCATTAAGTTGGAGGGTATGAATAGTAAAAACTAAATTATAAAAATTATATATTTTAAACATCTATAAAATAAAGAAAATTTATTTCTATTTATTATAAATAAAATAATAACCATTTAAAATAAAAAAGAAATGTTTTCTGAAAACTGTATTTTTCTAAAAGGTGGTTTAATCGTTCTATACGCACATAATTTATATTAAATTTTTACCACTTTTAAAAAATGTAATGGCTAAAATAAAATTATTTTTCAATATTTATATAAAAATTATCATAGGTTTAATTTTTGGGATTTTTCTGAAATGTTTCATTTTATGATGAATAGTGAAAATAGTAATTTTTATGGAAAACTGCATTTTTATTTAAATTTTTTACAAAGTTAAATTATATTTTGAATTTATTTTAAATTAAATTTAGTTCAATTATATAAAAATTTAAATAATTTAGTCAATTAGAATAAATTTTATATTTAATTTTGATATTAAAACCATCTATACTTATGAGAATTTTCTCTTTGGAAACCCACTTTTTCATCACATCTACTGGTATAATTTTAAATTGAATTCTATCACTCCTATGAAGTAAAATTTAAAAAATTGATTAAATATTTTAAATAAACATAATTTTTATTATATAATAAGTTAAAACTAATTTTTTAACAAAATTAATATTGAAATCAGAAAAAGTTAATTATCATGGTTAAGGTAAAATGGGTTTAATGTGGGGTTAAACTAAAAAGATAAGGGTTAAAATGACCTACATACTTGTTAAAATATTATTTTATGGCCATATTTACACCTTATCCTATCCCAAATTCTTACATAAGGTTATTTTTAATCTTTTTTCATGTGAATGAATTTATCATTTTGGATTAATTTGGGAAATTTTCATGTAATTTCCAATAGGTTTCCCTTTCCAAACTTATAAAAGGGCACTCTCTCCCTTCGCTTATTCACACCCCTAAATCCCTTTGTCTTGAAAAAACCCTGAAAAGATATCTTCCCAAAATTCTTAAACATATTATAGAGCATATATTCCTCCCAAAATACCATCCCTAGGGTCCTTAACAGGAGATCTAAAGGTGGTTTCTCTTAGAGAAGGTAATTATCTTAACCAATCACTTTCATTTTTTTCTTCTTTTCCCACCTTCAATTATGTAATAAAACTTAAAATATAATAAAATCAATATATACAATATTATTATATTTTATTAAGTTTATATAATAATATTTATCCATATCCAATTTCATCAAATGGGAAATAAAATCATTGATCATGTGTATGGTGGACTACCGCCTCACAAACTTATGCAGTTCGTTTTCCATCGCCACCTTTAAATACTAGATATAATGATGGATTTACCACATGTATATGATATTTAGGATATTATTATACTTATTTAATTTTAATATCACATATACCTTTTTAATTTCTATTATGTTTCAAATATTATAGTTTTTCTCTTGTGTACGGTGGACTACTGCCTCACGAAGCGATGTGATCTGTTTTTCACTTATGCTTTACATGGAATGTAATAAGGATAAAACTAATAAATATATGTGATATATTTGAGATTATATTAATTATTTAAAATTAATATATCACCCAATTATTTACCCTTTCACTTGTTAAGGGGATGATATCGTCGTTTATGCATACGTACGGCCTACCATCTCCACAAAATGATGTGATTCATTTTCCATATAAAAAATTTAAGAATGGTAATAACAATATAACTAATGATTAAATATGGTATTTATAATATTATTATCATTATTAATATGATTTATTTATGTCCTATGTACAATAATTGGAACTTTCAAGAAAAAACACGCATGAGAAAACAAGACAATACACCCGAAATAATGAAAATAATGAAATATTATTAACAAACAGGTGATAAAATGTTATAATTGGATCATATATAATATTATAAATATTATTATAGATATTTTATAAATTAATAACAAGATTAAAACCATTATATAGTATTTACGGACACATATGAAGGAAATCATCTCTAAGGTAAGGGTTTCTCGTCTCGCTTTTACTTCCGTGAGACATGTGCCATATTAACCACTTATTCACTTTGTGTGGTGTATATAATTACACTTTGATATTTTATATCTTGTATATATCTATATTAATTTTATTTAAAGTATCATTTTATGTTATTTATTCTATATAGCTTATAATTCAAAAGTTACCAAAGATGTAAGGGTTTATTTCACAATCTCCTCATTATTCGGGATTGTTTTTAGTTAAGTTTTCCTTAGTGGAATTATTTGACATATATATATAAATAAATATATTTTATTATACTCTAGTTATTCATGAAGTTTTCAAGTAATTTTACTATTTTTCCACACTTTTTTACTTAAAATTATTGAGAATATGTTTTAAGAAAATCTTACTTTATTTCTCTCTTCAGTCGAAAATACATTTTCATCAAACCCCATGTTTTCTAAAAATATTTTAAAAAATATTTTTAACATTTTAAAAATTATATATTAAATAAATTTTTATCCATTTTTACTTTTTAAAAAAAATTATTAAATGAATCATCTTGTCATTTTCCAAATAATTCATGTTTGAATTTTATCGAGAATGTGAAAGGAGTATTTTTTTTAATGTGTGTCACATGAACAGAGTTTTCCATTGTCGTGACAAATAAATGTTTTAATGATTATTTTAAAAGTTTTAAAAGGTTATTTACAATGAAAATTATTTTCAAAAAAAATTGAACATTTTTTTTAAAAGGAAATTTTAAAATCAAAGGTTATTTTTCGCAAAAATGATTTTAAATATCCTTTCATGGTATTTATATTCATAAACAACATAAAACCTTTATTTTACTTATGATACATTAAGTATATGTTATATTGATACCATCCTTATTATTTTCCTGGATGTTTTGTGATCATTTTTACTGGGGATATACAATTTTATTACCATTCAGCATTTTAATCTCGATGGTTTATGATTATGTTTATTGATTAGAGTAAGTATTATAATTTTATATTTTAGTTTTTTAATAAGAATGTTTATATTGATTATGATTTACTCATTTCATATATCCCCTCAATGAATTGGTAAGTCTCATGAGATAGACTATATTGGATCTTGGCTAAGGCCTTACCCAATTATTTAGATTTCTTGGTATAAGGCCTCGATGGTATGTTTTAGATATAAGACGTTATACATTCCATAATTATGAATCTAGATATTTATATTCCATGTGATTATTCAATTAGTTATAAAATCCATGGTTACATTTTCAAGTTCATGTGATTATTTATATGGAATTATTTGATCATCATTTATTCCTTCCATATTCTACCCAAGTTATTGATTAAATGGAATGTATTTCAATTATTTTCCTTTCCATATCGATTATGCATTATATATTCATAGATTCTATTGTATGCTTACCCTTACTAAGAATCTGATCTCACCCATTTCTTATGTTTTACTTCCCCCAAGATACATGGAAGTGTTTTGTGATTGATATATAGGGATACACTATAATAAATAATTGAGTTCTCAAAGAAAATACTTTGTGTATTTCATTTTTTCAATTGTAATAACAATTTCAAGTATGTATATAGTTTACTAATACTACTTAAATATTCATTCCTTCGGGATGTGATTTGTTATATATTATGACAATTTAATAAAGTAGACACCAGTTCTGGGCTACTGGGGTTGTATTTTCTTCAGTTGGTATCAGAAGAAGTTTAGTAGAAATCTTGGGAACTAGATTTATGAAAACATAAATTAGGGAACATAACCCTATGATAAAATTTGAGGATATGTATGTAAGAACATATAAATATTTTTATAATGAAGAGATTATGTAGTTTCCCCTAGAAAATACATCTCTATCTAGATAATACAAGTGGACATGGTTCTAGCATAGATGCACCTAGTTGTAATAACTCTAAAAAGGGTGCATTGGGCTTGACCTGATTTTCATCTAGTGCATGAAAAAGGCTTTACTACACACCTAGATTAAAAAACATAGGGGATATTCTTATGATAAATAAAATTTTCCTTAAAAACAATTATTAAGGAGTTGAAAATAAATATATCCCCAAAGAAACCATATTTATGATTATGAGATTATCTATGCATAAATTTGTCAATTTATGTTAAGTGTTTCACTAGTTTTGGGATTATACATTATGCTTCATATTTTTATGATCTAATATAGTGTATTCCATAATTTATAAATAGATACTAGAATAAGTAATGGGAACCATATAATTACACATAATACAAAAAGTAATAATGATCATTTATTTGATGAGATTAAGCTAATATTTCGAAGGAAACTAGTCTCCCAAACATTCTAATCATATGAGGACATATTATAATGTGTTATCAATATAGATAAATAATTATCTAAGTATTATTAATTTTAAGGGAATTCAGAGAATAAGAGGAAAACATAGTAAAAAATGGATAAGGGTAATAAGGTGGAGAAGGGTTTTCACATATATTATAATTGTGGAAAGAAACACCCTGGTACTTTCTTGAAGGTAATGGGAGATTTCAGCAATTATGGAGATGAAGGAAACTAGGATAATAATTTCATGGGAATGAAATAAATTTTCAATTTTCAATTCTTCCACTGTAAGAATATGGGGAGTTACACAAATGAATGCCCCAAGAATAAAGGGAATATGCCTCAAAATAAGCTAAGGGGTCAAGTTTAAGCTTATGATATTACTACAGATAAAGTGACATGATTAATGTGATTATGTATGGATTCAAGAATTATGTTACAATATTATTTTATACCATTATATTCCAGTTATAAGAATTATAAAATGTATAAGGATTATACTATAGTAGTATTTCTTTAAAGATTTCAAAGCATGTGTTGAATGGTACCAAGAAAACTGATTCAGTGGAAATTTAAAATTATTAGAAAACACATGATTGAGGGAGTATAACACTTAATATATGCTAGATATTGAAATAATAATGATAAAGATGATTTTATGAAGGTATTTATAATCTTTAAGGTTTATCTAATTATTGATATTTAGTTAATTATGGGATATTATAATTTGGTAACATTATAGGTATTATATTAGTATGGTTTTAGAAAAATAGAAATATGTATGTCGGGTGAAAACCCATAACATCTAGAAATTACATGGGTCTTGAACCCACAACTAAAAAATAGTAAGGGTTTATCTCCTACCACTAACCTACATGATATCCTAGTTAATATTTTATTGTTTTTAGTTAAACGATTTGATGGATAAATATTAATGTTGAACCAGTGGTGTTATTGTTAAGGTTCATAGATTAATTTATTATATTGGATAACTTTTGATAACCATATTGCTTTTGGAAAAAATTTATAAATATATAAAAAGACTTTTTACTCTTTTATGGAACTTAAGACCCGTTAAAAGTTAATTTTAGTGCTTCAGGCATAAAAAATCATCTTGGATATTCATTTATTGGGGTAAGATATGAATTTAGAATTGATCAAATCACATCCAAAGTATGAAATTTTTCCAATAGAAAGATATCATGTCATTATATTTTTTTATGTTCTCAGTCTATATGGTAAAGAAATTCCTCAACTCTAAGGAAAGGATCTTGAAACAAAACTGTTATCCTAGTACCTTCATTTTTTTATGAATCAAATGGTCCCTTAAATCATCCCAGATTTATGGATTTGTGGTAATTAAATCTTCAAGATCATTCAATTTATTATGACCAATGATCTCTATCACTTTATATTAATCCTTGGACATTAGTATTATCTTCCATGTCCATGTTTTCATTTTCCATCAATGTTCTCCTATATAGAACCTAGTAATGTGTTATTCTGGATAACCTTCATACTTAATTTTATCTCTTATAAAGAATATGTTTTATTAACCCTTTTTAAAATGTGTGTTTCCAAAAAAATTATTTTAAAATAAACTCTTGATTACCAAAATCAATATTCAATTGTGAAAATGCAGTTTATTTAAAGGGAGTACAATGAAACACCCTAAGATTTTAAAAATGGAACATCATGTTCAATGGCGTATGTGACATGCAACACCAAGCTTGGAAGAGAATATAAAACACCAATAATTTATAGTATATTTATTTTAAAAATAAAATAAAATCTATTCGATATATTTTAATGCATGAAACACCAATTTTAAACAAAATGTGATACTCTATTAAAATATTATTATTTAAACATGAACATTATAACCTAGCCATTAAGTTGTCTGGTGGGAATACTAATAAATTAATTATAAAAATTATATGGTTTAAACCTATATAAAATAAATAAAATTAATACTTATTTATTATAAATAAAATAAGAACCATTTAAATGAAAAAGAAATGTTTTTTTAAAACTATATTTTTCTAAAATGTGTTTTAGTCCGCTTTATACACATAATTTATAATTAATTTTTACCAATTTTATAAAATGTATTTGATAACATAAAATTAATTTTTGAAATAAAAATATCAACATTTGATTAGGTTAAATATTTGGGATTTTTCTAAAATCTTTCATTTTTCAATGAATACCGAAAAATATAGATTTTTACTAAAAATTGTCTTTTCTTTAAATTATTTACAAAGTTGAATTATATTTTAAATTAGATTTAAAGTAAAATTAGTTCAATTATATTTCAATTTAAATAATTTAGGTCATTTTAATCAATTTTATATTGAATTTATATATTAAAATATTCTATACTTATGAGAATTTTCTCTTTAAAACTTGCATTTTCATCGTGTTTACGGGTATCAAATTACCCAAAATTTTATTTCAGAATTTCTATATAAATCATGGATCATGATTGGACATAATTGAAAGATTATGTAATGACCTAGAATTTTATCAATGAGATTTTATTCTTATAATTATGTCATAAAAAACATATATAATATAGAGAACCCAATAAAAATATTATTTTCATAAATAAAGAATGATAAGTTAGTCAAAAAATAAACCAATAATAATGTAAAATATTATAGATGGATAATAAATAGAAACTAAGATAACAAAATTTGGAAAATTTGGATCTGTTCGATCCACTAGAATGATCTCACTCATGAACAAAGCTGTAGAAATAGAATATAATGTTAATAACAAAATATTTATTTTTAAGATAAAAGTATATATATATAACCTTAAGAGAAAATATTTGTGAATAAATTATGAATGAAATAAGTGGTATTTATATAAATTAAAGAACATATATGATCATTATACATCTAACTATTGGAATAGTATTCTAACCGTTTGGAATAATAATCTGACTATGGGAATAGTAACCTTGCCTGTGAAAGTATAAAATAAAATACAATTATATTATAAATAAATAAAATGTTATATTTATATCATGTTTTAAGTAAATAAATGATTTAAAAATGATAAATTTGGTTTTGGTATTTTTGTAAAATCATAAATGTTCATTTATAATTTTATAATTAATATAGTGGTTTAAAAAAATTAATAAAATAGATTTATAAATTAATATTATGTTTTATTATTATTATATGATAATTTTATGTGACCTTAATTAATTTTTCAAAGGGTCAAAAAATCAATTATAATATTAAAATTGGTATTTTTCGAATAAATGATGATTATATTTAAAAATTAAATATCTCATATTTAAAAACTTATTTTTCATAAAATGGAATCCATTTTTGAAATCCACACATCTAAAAATGGTTATGGTGAATTTTTTGTATTTTTCTAAAATATTTGAATTTTGTGAATAGTGAAATACGATAATTTACGATATTTAACATTATAATCCAAATACATAAATTTTTGAGTCATGGATGATGTAAGTACTCATTGGTTCAAACTCTCCTGAATCATTTACTATATTTATTCATAAGAATAAACTCTATTAATAGTCTTGAGAAAAAATAATAAACTAATGAATATAATAGTCAAAAACACCCCTCTCCTCCCCATATAAATACCACCCCTCACCACCCCTTCTCCTCACATGTTCTAAGCCTTGTAGCTTGTCAATATTATGCCTAATTACCTTCCTAAGATTTTTTCACATGTCCAAGAGCTATTGATCTCAATAAAAGACCAATTCCAAGTTCCTTAAGGGGTTATTCAAGGAGGTGATTTTCAAGAGGTAACTTTCTCAAACCATCTCTTTTAATTTTATTTCTTCTTCTACCTTCTCCTCACCTCCTTCATCCATAAAATCATAATAAATACAGTATCATTTATATATTGTAATTTTATATTTATAATATAATAACTTCTATCCATATCTTTTCTCATCTCCTATTATTTAAATAAATGAAACAATTGTCTAAATTATGGCACTTTACCATCTCCATGTATAATGATTTATCATTTTCCATCACCGCCTTCAAGGATGGTCATAAAACTATTATTATGGTTAAATAATAATGTAATATATATATATATATATTATAACTTTTTTTATGTTCTGGAACTAATATATAGACATAATATTAAATAATATGAAACTAGTTTGTGATAGATAGAAAAACCGCCAAAATAAACTAAACATGTATCATTAACGTTTTATCAAATGAATCATCCTCATATCAGAAAGAAAAAAATTATATATAGTACTATTTAAACTTATATAATTTCACTAATACAATATAATTTCACTTCTTTAGGATTATTCCCATTTGAAAAGAACTTCCATAATTCTACACAAGCGAACCAACCATGAAACCATGAAACGAACGCTTCCTGAACAACGATATTGAACATTATAACTCATTGAAATGGATATAAATAAAAATAATAAAATTATAATGAATAAAATACATGTATAATATGTTCTTAATTAAGTAATTAATGAATCTAATTTTATTGTCTAGGACATGAAGTGCAAGTTCAAAACGCATTCGGACATAAGGTAAGGGATCTCTCTAAACCTCCATTTTTTCATTTGGGTTATGATTTCTCTCTCTTTACCCAAATGTATTTATTCTTTATTATTATATAATTCTTATATATTCTATTTATATATTCCACACATATCTATCTAGTTTAATTCATCATTATTTGATGGGTAAATACATGTTGTAAAAGGTTCTCTTCTCAATTCCTCTCAATAAGCAAGCTCGATTAAAGGGAACGTCTCCGTTTCTTACCCATTTTCAAGTAAACTCCATAAACTATTTTAATCCATAAATATTTTTATAAAATATCTCATTTTATCATTAAAAACTATTTTAGTTCTTTTTTTATACAAACAATTATTCCTTTTTCCTCTTAAAATACTCTTTAATCTTTTTTTAAACAACACTAAAGTAGATCATTTCTAAAGTTTCCTAAACACTCCTTTTCATGTATTCAATTCAGATTTACATAATTATTCAGGATATATTATTATTATTACTTCATTATTTTACATAAATTATTTAATCCCTTCTTTAATGGATACCATTATGATACACCCTTTGGTTATGCATTATGACATGATTATGAAACTCATTTATTTCCATGGGTAACCCTTATAATTATTACTTATGTTTAATTCCTTTATGTGGTACACATATGATTTTATATCTTATGATGAGTGAAACTAGAAATAAATCCAATTAATTGGGTAATTTTTAGTCTCAGGATATGTTATGTATGGGATTTGGGAGTAAACCAAATCCATTATGGGACTTTTTCCACCATGTGATATAGTATTGGAAGTTAGCCTTGACTCATGTTTATATCATGTTATATGTTTCTTTCACATTCCAATAATTCCATGATCATATGATTCCATGTTCTATATATTATTATTACATATTTTTATTCATGATCCATTCCTTTTATGTTATTATGTTATGTCTTCTAACACATTTGTTATGATTTCATTCCCATTCTTATTCCATTATTAGGATTTTTAGCTCATCCCTTCTATCTCTGTATTCCCAAGATTATCCTATGTAGTTATGGGATCTCAAATGATGTTATGAGATCATTATGGATATTAGTAAAATTATGTTTTATTCTAGTTTCATGTTTTCTAATTATGTATCTAGTCTTCCAAATACACTAGAATTTTTAATCCTTAGTTTGTATTTCATGGATAATTATGCTTAAAATCATTTAATAATATGTATAAAAGGGTAGGGTCTCTATAGTTGGTTTTAGAGAATTATCTAGTTATTTTTGGGGATTAAGACTATATAAATTTATTAAGAACCCTAGGTATAATTATATCTCCATGAAAACCCTATTTTGAAACATAGAGAATCATAAGTTAGGATATACTTTTCATTTATAAGTTATTCCTTCCAAGTTTTTAGTTTCATTTTTATATTATCATTAGATAAGTATTAAATAACCCAAATTGTATTCTTTTTCTATTTAGTAAATAGTAATAAATAGGATAACATGTGATAATAACCAATGTGGTAGTAAATGTGATGATTTCCCTAATGAAATTTCATATTTGATGGGAACAGGTGATCAAAACCTCATGATGGTACTAGGTCAATTGGATCAAGTTATGAATAATAACTTGAATTGTGTGGAATTCCCTCCTTATCCTAAGAAATAAAAAGTTATATTTGAATATTTTATGAGAAAAAGACCTCTTATATTTATCAGATATTTTTATCCTATCATCAAGGAACAACGGCTTAACTCCATTTAGAATATATTATCTATTCTCCAATGCTCAGAAGAAGATAAAGTCATACTAGTTGTGTATCATTTTGATGGGGAATCTTATCAGTGGTGGACACTGATCAAAAAATTTATAAGGAGGAAATTGATTCTATGAATTGGGAAGTATTTAAGAAAATATTTTTCAATAAATATTTTCCCCAAACTCTCCATATTAATATGAAGAGGTAGTTATATGGACTGAATCAAAAAGAAGATGAATCTATCATGGTGTATGAGGAAATATTTACAAGGCTATCACAATACACCCATGGATTTTTCATAAACACTGAATATAAGGTGGATTTATTCTTTAATGGATTAAAGCTAAGTCTATGAAAATACTTGGATATTTGAGACTTTGAAAGATATGAGAAGATTTTCTGATGTTCCCTAAAGGTTGAGATAGAGATTGGTGACTCTCAGTGGTATCATGGGTTTGGAGATAAAAAGGGGAAAATAAATTTTAATATAGGAGGATCAATAGATAAATACCATGAAGGAAAGAAACCCCAACATACCACATGTCAAAAGTGTGTGAAAAATAATCCCAAGAACTATCTAAAAGAAATTAATATATGCTTTAAATATGGAAGAGAGGGGAATCAGGCTAATTATTTACAAAGGGATTTGAATAATCCCATTAATGTGGAAGAATAAAGGAAGGTTCATATCAACACTCAACCTGTAGTGTAGTGTTTCAACTACAAGGAACAATTAAGTTATGTGATCCAATTCCCTAAGCCAAGGGTTGTCAAAGACAAAAAATAAAAACAACATCCAAGTTATCAAGGAAGGTTATATTCTATCACTTCTAATGAAATGGAGACCAACAATGATTTCGTGATAGGTACACTAGTTATTCATTCAATAATAATGAACATACTATTTTATTATGGTTCTATGCATTCTTTCTTATCTTCCAAGTTTAGTAGAACTATTTAAACACCACCTCAAAATATGAAGGTTGATTTATCTTTGAGAACATAAAATGGGGAAATTATTTCATCCAAAGTGTATAAATCCTCCCCAATTAATGTTTCTGGACTAAACCTCATAGAAAATCTTGTATTACATCCTTTAGTAAATTTTGATGCTATATTGGACATGGATTGACTATATTTATACAAATACAACAACAACTGTCAATAAAGGAAGAACACTCTTCATATCCTAAGTTATCCCTCAATTTTGTATAAGTGGTAGGAAGAGGATGAATCTCTTTCAAAATCATTACCTCAATTATGGATATTATTACCTTATGAGCAAGAATATATAGCTCAAATTATTGAAGCAAATGATAGGATCATTCTCAAAGATATGCCCATTGTGAGAGACTACACTGATTTGTTCCTTTAAGAATTTCCTAGTCTTCCTCCTAACTGATAGGTTGAGTTCTCAATTCATCTTATACCTGGATCTATGTCCATGTCAAAGAATCCTTACAGGATGGACACTATTGTGTTTGAGGAACTAAATAAGTAGTTAAAAGAGAATATAGAGAAGGGTTTATATACTAGAGTGCTTCACTATGGGGTGATCTAATCCTCCTCATCAAAAATAATGATGGATCAATGCACCTCTACATTGATTATCATGAGATCAACAAAATTAGGATAAATAACAAGTATCCCCTTACATGGATAAATGAATTGTTCAATTAACTATGTGGGTCCAATTATTTCACTAAGGTGGTCCTTCAGTCAGGGTCTCACCAATTAAAGGTGAGGAAGGAAGATATTCTCAAGACTGCCATTCAAATGAGTTATGGGCACTATGAGTTCATTGTGATGCCCATCGAACTCACTAATGATTGAGAAATTTTCATGGACTTAATGAATAGAGTCTTTAGAGATTACCTCAAAAAAATTGTGTTATTCTTTATAGATGATATTTTAATATACTCCAAGAGCAAGGATGAACACAATGAGAATTTGAATATTGTGATAAAGACTTTTTGAAGGGATAAACTATATGAAAATTAGAGTAATGTGAGTTATGGGTGGCGTAAGTATCATTCTTGGGGAATGTTATCACCAGAGAATAAATATATGTAGACCCTTTTAAAACAAAGTAAATTGAGTAGTGGCCCAGAACAGCATTTGTAATGAAGATATGTAGTTTTCTTGGTCTATCTAGGTATTACTGATGCTTTTTAGCGAAATTATAGTGATTTTCAAACCCAATAATGAAGCTGAATCAGAAGGGAGTAAAGTTATTCGGGACCAGTGAATGTGAAGGCTGCTTCAAAGAGTTAAAAAAATTACTATCATCGAACCGGTACTTACACTATCAACAAGAGGGGAACTCTTTGTGATATACAGTGATGCGTCAAAGAATTATTATGTTGTGTACTTATAAAAAATGATAAAGTAATATCATATTCCTCAAGGTGGATGAAAGTTCATGAGAAAAAATATCCCACACATGATCTAAATTTAGAGGTTGTGATCTTCGCATTGAAAAACTATTGGCATTATCTCTATGGGGATAAGTGTGGGATATATACTGATCATAAGATCCTAAAATATATATTCACATAGAAGGATCTTAATATGATCTATAAAATATTGTTAGAGCTTATCAATGATTATGACTACTCAATCCACTATCATCCTGATAAAGAAAATAAAGTGAAAAATTCTCTAAGTAGAAAGGATCCTATAACTTTATCAATGATGATGATTTATAAGGATCCAATATTCTTAGACTTTCAAAGGGTGTACATGGGAATCATAAAGGAAGGTACATCATCATTCCTTTCATAAATGATTGCTCAACCATCCATTTTAGAGAAGATAAAGGATACTCAAAGAAATGATGTTGAAATTCAAAAAGAAGGTGGAAGGTTTCAGAAATGGGAAATCATTATAGTTAAAAATTAATTAGGAATGAGTTGTAGTATTTGGGTTATGACTATATATACCATCAAATTTTTAGATAAAGAGGTATATTTTGAATGATTTATATAGATCAACCTTCTCCATTCACCCAAGGAACACAAAGATGTATCAAGATATCTAAGAGAACTATTGGTGGGATGATATGAATAAAATATCATTGAATATACATAAAAGTATCCAGTATTTTAGTAAGTGATGGATAAAAGGAAAATATCTAAGGTAATGATGTAGCCATTATCCATACCTATATAGAAATAGGAAAACATCCCCATGGACTTTTTCACTAAACTTATGAAGAAAACTAGAGGAAATAATTATATATGGGTGGGTAATCTTACAAATACTACTCACCTTACAGTGATTTGAGAGAACTTATCACTTGACTAACTTGCATGGATATATATTAGGTAATTGGTGAGGCTTCATGGAGTACCATTATCGATTATATCTAATCATGATCTGAGATTTACCTCTAAGTTCTAGAAAATTATCTAAAATGGTCTAAATGTTGGGTTGAACTTCAGTTTGGCTTATCACCACCAAAATGATTTCCAGTCTGAGTGGACTATTTAAATATTGGAAAAAATGTTGAGAGCATGCTCAATAGACTTCATAGGAAGATGGGATCAGCATCTTCCACTGGTTGAGTTATCTTAAAACAATATTTTTGACTCAAGTATCCAAATGAATCCATATGAATCCATTTATGGAAAAATATGTAGAACACATAAATGTTGGGATGATGTTGGTGAATGTAAGATCTTGGGACCTGAAATGGTCAAGGAAATTAAAAAAAGGTAAATACCATCCAACAGCATATCTTGGCCAACCAAAGTTGATAGAAGAGCTATGCTAATAATCATTGATGAGACTTAGAGTTTGAGTTTTGTGATAAGGTATTCCTCTATATATATCCATGGAATATGTTCATGAGATTTGGTAATAAATGAAAGCTAAGTCTCTGGTACATCGACCCCTTAAAGATTCTTGATCGTGACTAAATTGTGGCCTATCGATTAGCACTTACACCAACCATGTCTCAAGTATATGATGTATTTTGTGTATCCCTCTTGAGTAAGTACATACTAAATCCCTCACATGTATTGAAATCAGAGGTGGTATGTCTAGAAAATGATCACTCTTATAAGGAGGATCCATTGAATATTTTGAACTATAGAGACAAGGATCTACATAACAAGACCAATCACTTATTCAAGGTACTATTGAGAAACGATAAATATGAAGAGGAAACATGGGAACCAGAGAAAGTGATGAAGAAGAAATACCCTCACTTGTTTTCACCTTATTATGTGTAACAACTCAAGTATTTGGAATGGGTCAAAATCTCCACCTAGTATAAATTTTTCAATTAGTGGCTATGATAAATTTTTATTTGTCGATCGGAACTCAATTCTAAGAGTTAAATTGGCCCTAAATGGTGTTTTTGGGTTAGTTTTGAGGTTAGGTGAGTACCTTGGGTATTCGAAAGGGTTTCAAGAGCATCAATGGCATGAAGGCCTGGTTTTTGGGAATCAGGTGCAAGCACACGGTTTAGGTAAAACGTGCGAATGAAGGTGAAGATCCATGCGATCTCATCTAAAAAAGTTGAATATATCTCTTCATGGTTTCCGCATAGTTTTTCAAACTATGTGGGGTAACCGTGCAAACCTGCATCCCTATCTAGTGGCTTCTTCATGGTTTCTGCATGGTTTAGAAAACCGCGTGGGCAATACTGGGTAATTTTTCTAAATTTTTCTTTTTCTTTTATTCTTTCTTTTTCTTTCCTCCCTTCCTCCCTTTATTCTTTCTTGGTTGCGCACATAGGGGGTGATCCCCTCATATCCTCCTTCCACTAGATTTGATCCAATTAATCCATCCGACCTCCATTATTTAATCCATCGGAAGTTATAGGATCACCTCAGTAAGGCTAACCTCGTGAATACCTCTTCTTCTGTGATCCTTCATCTTACAGACCACTATTTCCGTCCAAGTCAATTTCAGGGTTAAAGATGTAACCTCATATCTATATTGGTCAACTTGTAATTAGACCTCGATATCGAGCATGCCTACACCTACGAGTCTAAGGTAGGTGGTGCATAATGTGTTTTGAGTTTTCATGAACTTTCGGGGGTTGAGGATTTTTATCACAATAGAGAGTTTTAAGAGGAACCCTATTATAGCATATTAACTTGACTATTATACCATGAGGGAGGTTTTGGGAATTCCTTATACCTGTTACACTGGAGAAAGGTCAGGTGAGAGGTCGTTTCTCCATGAGATATTTTGGCCAGGGGTGCCAAAATGGTTTTAATTGAATTATTTTAATTTAAATTGGTATTTTTAAATTGTTAAATCTTGATTTAGTGGATTAAAGGCATTCAAGACCTCCATGTTGATATGTTAGAACTAGTAGATTAGACAATTAAATCTATTTAAATTTAATTGATTATTTAAAGTGATGAAATATGTTTTATATTAATGTAATGCTTGAGATTACATATGTTGAGACCTTGGGGATGTGACAGGCTTGGACCAAGGTTGGGATGGCATGAACATTGGGTTTGAGTGATGCTGATAACTGATTGGGCTTGGCCCAGATTTTCTTGATTGGTTTTGACCACAGGATTGGGTGCATTAGACATCGGTTTGAGACAGTGTGACTGTCAGGTTGGGTATGCAACAAGATACTCGGATGATATGGCCATCATATTTGAGTGATATAGTTGTAGGGTCATGAGGTTCTAGAGATAGTTGTGGCTTAGGTTCTTATTTTGTGATTATCGCTCACCTGTGATGTACAAAGTACCGATTGAGTCATGTGAACACAGGTTAACTCTGTGATAAGGTGATTTTTACCACTCATGTGGGTAGAGTCCCCCGATAGTTGTGGCTTATGTATTTATTTTTTGGGGGTTATTGTTTTAGAACCCCATTTGGAAGGTGAGAAACCTTTGGTTTCTAGCCATTAGGCTATCGGGTTGGGAGCTGAGTCTTGTTGTGATTGAGGTCATGGGCTTAAATATTTATTTGAGAAAAGACATCATTGTTCCTCTGGTTGTCGTGCCATGGGCCGACGTGATCTTTCGAGTAGGGGTCCATGGAACTGAGATACTATTGTTTGGGCATGCCTTTGGGATGTCTTTACTTTGATGCATGAGGTGTCAAGAGGCACGTGGTGTCATGCTATATGATTGAGGTGGAACATGAGGGTTCATCAGGACTTTGTGACTACAGGGTTACATTAAACCATGAGAAAAGGACTCTCTTTGATTTTTGAGATCCCAGCATTGGCTGAAGCAGGTGACACTCCCTGATGGCTAATGAGTACCATTGGAGGTTGTGTTTATTTAAGGAATCATGCTACTTACTTACAGATTCATGTCTACTTAAACACGTATACTAGATATGTAGTGTTGGGCGGTATCCTAATAAGATCCATCTCACACCTTGCACAGGCCCTTCAAGATACCTGTAGACATTATGGATTTATGTAAAGATAGAGGATCAGTCTCAGGAGCTGGATCATAGTATTGTTTGTCATGGATATTGGATTAGACCTTGAGTTCATGCCTAGTTAGAGCTTTACTTTTGTGTAGTTTCCTTTTCAGTTTCAACATGCTTATATATGTAGCTATTGTGGTCTACCATGGGCATCATCTTGGACATTGTATTGTACAACCTGACATGGGATGCATGCTTGATTGCTTTGTTTTGATTGGCTACAATTGATTTTTTGGCATGCTATTCTGTTTACTTTCCACTACTGTTGTTGTTTCTATATTGCTTCCATTTTTTATCATTATTGGATGTGTTTCTGCTCTGTAGTTTTGGTTCAAGTCTGTTGAGTCATTTATTTTTGTTTCATGTTATCCCATTATGCTCGGACCAGTATATTATATATTCCCATAGGGTATAGCCTCTCCACTATACCTTTTTACATTATCGCCACTAGTCGACATCTGTTGGTATTTGAGGAGGTGTGAATAAGGTCAATGTCACCCAACCCATTAGCATTGTTCGGGTGGTTTTTGGATCGGGGACACTACAAGTGGTATTAGAGGGGTTTCTTTTACCTCTTTTCTTGGTATTACTATTTGGGACTATGGTATACTGAAGATAGGTTTTTGTCGAAACTGGATTTCAAACTCATGCTTGGGTGTCTATAGCCCCATGTATGAGGGATGGATTGAATTACCTTATGTGGGTTATGTTGTTTTTATTTTACTCATATTATAGTTTATATTATTTCCACCTTGGTGAATCACTTGATTTTTTATGATTATTGGTTGTGATATGTGACCCTTGACCTGGTGTGGTAAGGGAGAATTGGACCTTGGCCCAGTAAGGAAATTTATAGTTGTTTGGATTTTGATGGGCACATTTTTAGGTTATTTCAATTTCATATATGTATGTATTCCTTGTGAAGTGATAATACCATGTGATATATGTCAATTTCCATGTGAAAATGTGAAATGACTAATAGAGTTTCATGTTTTAGGAAATGTGATATGACATGATTTATATATATGTGTCAAATTTCATGTGGTATGAGAATCTGGCCTAGATATTATATGAGAAGAAAGGTTTTATGTTTGAGGTGATTTTTGATCACCAGGATTGGGTGACTAGGTCATCGGTTTGAGGCAACTTTGGTTGTCAGGATAGGAACGGATCAAGGATATTGTGATACCTGGCTCTATTGAGGGTGGGTAAGGAGTCCATGAGGCTAGGATGTCGTGGGGCATGGTTATGATGGGGGAGAGTAAGGGTAGTTGTTATACACTTCCTTTTTAATTATTTTCTTATCTATGTTGAATATATTGTTATATAAATATGGGTTGTATGACGTTTTTATGGTATTTAGTGGGTTCCTCCTAGATGGATCGATGGATTGTTAGGTGAGTGATGTTATAGTGATGCAGGATCACAATCAGGTTCAGACCCCTAAGGGGCAGGTAGATCATGAGCCGCAGGTACAAGCTCATGGTCAAGATCAGGTTCAAGATCCAGTGCAGGTAGGGAAGCTACCGGGTTTGACACCGTTTCGTATGTGTCATGACAATAAACTCTGATCTAGTATGTCATGTTATTTGAAGGGGTTTGACATAGGTGCTTAGGGAATGGATCCCTCTATGGTCTATCTTACTTGGGAGTTCTAGTCACAGCATCCATTACTTTTTCAGGGTGAGGGTGGTCTACAGGTGGCTGAGAACTGGATAGAGAACATGTAGATGATGTTTTAGCATCTTGAGATGCCTCCAGGGTGGAGGGTCAAGTTGGTGACTTACATGCTCAGAGGACTGGTGAAGTGATAGTGGGATGTGCAGGTTCAGGATCACAGACATGAGGGCCTAGCCTGGAAGGACTTTAAGGATAGGTTTTTTGAGAACTTTTTCCTTGAGACGCTAAGGGAGGAGAGAGCTCAGGAGTTCTTGATCCTTTAGCAGGGTGACATGTCTGTCATGGACTATACATCTACTTTCATTGATTTTTCTCACTTTTCACCTGGTATGGTAAGCGATGACACCTTGAGGGTGAGGCACTTTGAAGATGGCTTACGGAACGTTGTTCGGGTGTAGGTAAAAATCTTTAGGCTGGCCTCATTCTTATAGGTGGTGAATCAGGTGATCATATCTGATGGAAACCTAACAGACATGTCCTGTTTGATATAGACATTGACTTCAGATGATGGTTCATATAGCAGGAAACGAGGTTGGGATGAGTTCTAGTAGGGTGGTCATGCCAAGAACCCAGCTAGACCACCTCATGGTAGCTCTTTAGGGGTTTTCTTTCATTTTGGGCAACTAGGGATTGTATGGACTCAGTGTGAGTGGACTCCAAAGGAGTGTCGGGCATGTGGGTAGGTCGGTCATCTTAATAGGTTCTACAAGTAGCCTTCTCATATAGCCGGAAGATAGGGATTGAGGCAGGCGCATGCTTTAGATATCAGTTCAGGATCAGTATTGAGCAAGGTTAGTTGAGGTCCAACTGCACATGGAGGACGTGGAAAAGATAGTGGGACCCATCCATGGGGTCAGCAGCTAGTGAATGGTGTATTTCCATAGGGGGTTCCAGGTTTCAGGAAGTCGTGTGTCAGGACAGGTGCATGCCATGGAGCTTCCATGGGCAGAGCAGGATGGAGATCTGATGATGGTCAGAGGTACATTGTGGGCGTGTTCGTAGTTTTTTTTTCATGGCCTGTTGAGGCATGTCTATTTTGTGTACATGAGGTGAGTAGGATGTATATGGACTGACTTAAAATTGGTCAGTGTGTTGGAACCATCTTGGGTGCATGATATATATATATATATATGAAGTGATTGGAATTAGGAGCATCGTCGGATGTGTGTTATGAGGTTCTTAGTATCAGGAGCATTGTGGGATGCGTGTTTTGAGGTTCTTATGAATTAGGTCATCTAAGGGATGTAGCTTATATGAGGTGCCTTGGTAATTGCGGCATCGAGGATGTGGTTTCTGATTGAGGTGAAAGGCACCATGATGTTTTTGGGAATCCAGGGGATGTGGGACCTCATTGTGTCATGGGTGTCATGGGTGTCATGGGCTTGAGGACGGCACCAGTGTGGTGCAGGAAGTGATTGGGTGTCGGGAGCAGCACGAAAGCACCTGATGAGGTGCAAGGGTGATGATGCATCATGGGAGGACCATGGGTACAGAAATAGGTTGTTGGACCTTGGTTGATTTGAGCTTTGGGTTGGGATTGACTAGGTTAGGAAATTCCTAAGGTGGGGAGCCCCTTTGAGAAAGTTGGAATATACCTTTGAGACTGGGGTAGTTTGGGTTGCTGGGATAGGATGGATATGTTTGGTATCATCTCCATACTTTTTTATATCTTTAAGGTGAGTTGTGTTAAGGTGGGGATATTTTAATGACCTAGGTTTTTTGAATGGGTCAAAATTCCCACCCAGTTTTAATTTTTCAATTAGTGGCTATTCTATTGTTTTATTCGTTGATCAGGACTCAATTCCAAGAGTTCCATTAGCCCTAAATGGTTTTTTTGGGGTTAGTTTGGAGGCCAGGAGAGTGACTCAGGTGTTCAGAAGGGTTTCAGGAGTGTTAGAGGCATGAAGTTCTGTTTTTTGGGAAGTAGGTGCAAGCGCACTGTTTAGGGAAACCATGCGACTGGAGGCACACTATCGTGTGATATCATCTGCAAAATTTTCAGAGATTTTCACATGGTTTCCTCATGGTTTTTCAAACCGTATGGGTTTTTCATGTAGACCTACAACCCAAGGTAGTGTATTCCACATGGTTTTCGTATAGTTTGGAAAACTGTGCAGGTAAACCATGCGGATAGTGCTGGGTAATTTTTCTAAATTTTTATTTTTCTTTTATTTTTCTTTTTTCTTTCCTCCCTTCCTCCCTTTCTTATTTCTTGTTCACACACAGTAGGGGGTGAGCTTCCCATCACCTCCTTTCACCAGATTTGATCTAACTCCTCTATCCAACCTTTGTTATTAGATTCGTCGAAATCTATGGGATCACCTTGGTAAGGATAACCCTATGCATACCTCTTCTTCTTTAGTCCTTCATCTTACAGACCGCTATTTTTTTCCAATCCAATTCTAGGGTTAAAGATTGAAACTCATATCTACATTGATCGGCTTTAAATGGGAGCTCGATATTAGATGTGCCTACACCTATGAGTCTAAGATAGGTTGTTCATACCATGTTTTAAGTTTTTTCAAAATTTTGGGGGTTGTGGCTTTTTAGAGAAATGGATGGTTTTCAGCAAAAATCTATTATAGAATATTAACTTGACTATTAGACCATGAGGTATGTTTTGGGTATTCCCTATACCTATTATGATGGAGTGAGGCTAAGCGAGAGGTTGTTGATCCTTGGTATATTTTGTTCAGGGTTCCAAAATGGTTTTAATTGAATTATTTTAATTTAAACTGGTATGTTTAAATTGTTAAATTTTGATTAAAGATATTATAGGCATTAAAGACCTCCATGTTGATATGTTAGAACTGGTATCTTAGAAAATTCAATCTATTTAAATCTAATTTCTTGTTTAAAGTGATGAAATATGTTTCATATTTATGTAATTCTTGAGATTACATATGTTGATACCCTTGGGGTTGTAACAGGCTTAGCCCAAGGTTGGGATGGCATGGACATCAGGTTTGAGTGATGCTGTTCACTGGTTGGGCTTGGCCCAGATTTTCTTGAGTGGTTTTGACCACAGGATTGGGTTTCGTGGATGTCTATTTGAGATAGTGTGACTGTCATGTTTGGAATGGGCATTATATTTGAGTGACATGGTTGTAGGGGCATGTGGTACCAGAGATAGTTGTGTCTTAGGTTCTTATTTGGTGATTGCAACTCACCCGTGATGGTCAAAGCATTGATTGAGTCATGTGCGCATATGTTGAATTAGTGATGAGGTGGTTTTGACCACTCATGTGGGTAGAGGCCTCTGATAGTTGTGGCTTAGGTATTTATTATTTAGGGTTGCTTTCCATAGAAATCCATGTGGAAGGTGAGGAGCCTTTAGTTGGTAGCCATGAGGCTTTCCGTGATGGAGGCCATGGTCCCAAATATTTATTTGAGGATAGACATTGTTGTTCCTCTAGTTTTCGTGCCATGGGCATACATGAGATTTTGAGTGGGGGTATGTGGGACCAAGATACTATTTTTTGGGCATGCCTTTGGGATATCAATACTTTGAGGCACAAGGTGTCATGAGGCACATGGTGTCGGACTATATAATTGAGGTGGAACCTAAGGGTTCACCAGATCTTTGTAACTACAGGGTTACCTTGGGCCATAGTCCAAGGACTCTCTTTGCTTCTGAGATTATGGCATCGGCTGAATAAGGTGACACTCCCTGGTGGCTACTGAGCACCAGTGGAGGTTATTCTTATTTATGGCATCGTACTATTTACTTAGAGATGAATGTCTTCTTAAACACATATACTGGATACACACCATTGGGTGGTATCCTATTGAGATTCATATAACACCCTATATAGGCCCTTCGATACATGTGTAGACTTTATAGATTTACATGTAGGTAGAGGATCAGCCTCAGGATATGGATCGTAGTATTTTTTAGCATTGATATTGGCATGGACCTTGAGGTCGTGCCTAGATAGAGATTTACTTTTTTGTAGTTTCCTTTTCAGTTTCATCATGCTTATATATGTAGCTATTGTGGTCTTCCATGGGCAGCACCTTAGATATTGTATTGTATGACCTAACATGGGATGCATACTTTCTTACTTTGTTTTGACTAGCTATAAGTGATCTGATATCATACTACTCTATTTACTTTCCATTGTTGTTATTGTTTCTATATTGCTTCCACTATTTATCGTTATTGGATGTGTTTCCACTCTACGGGTCTGGTTCGAGTTTGCTGATTTATTTATTTCCACTGCATGTTATGTCATTATGCTCATACAAGTATATTATCTATTCCCATAGGGTCTAGCCTCCCCACTATACTTTTTTACACCCTCGCTGCTAGTTGGAAGTCTTTGGCGTTCGGTGAGGTGCGCCTAAGGCCAGTGGAACCCAGCCCGTTATCATTATTCGGGTGGTTGTTCGGGTCAGGGATGCTATAGTATGTAAAAAAATTCAAGGCTAAAGTTTCATAAGGGGGGAAGAATGTAACGACCCGGAATTTTATCAATGGAATTTCCTTCTTATAATTATGTCATAAAAGAAATACATCACAAATAAAACCAAATAAAAACATTATTCTCATAAATTAATAATGATAAATTTTTCATAAAATAAACCAATAAGAATGCCAAATATTATAGTGGCACAAAAAATATAATATAATATAATAAGAATGGGAAAATTTGGATCTGCTTGATCCACTAGAATGACTGCACTCATGAACAAGGATGTAGAAATAAAACATAATTTTAATAATAAAATATTCATTTTGAAGATGAAAATATATAGATAACCTTAAGAGAAAATAGATGTGAATGAATAATGAATGAAATAATTGGTATTTATAGAAATTAAGGAACCTATATGAACGTTAAAAATATGACTATTGGAATAGTAATCTAGATGTTAGGAAAGGTAATCTGATCATTGGAATACTAACCTCACCTATGGAAGTATAAAATAAAATTTAGGTATCTTATAAATAAAAAATTATATATTAATATCATGGTATAAGTAAATAAATGTTTTAAAAATGATAAATTGGGTGTTGGTATTTTTGTAAAATGTAAATGTTCATTTACAATTTTATAATTAATATAATAATTTAAAAAAAATTATTTTCATAAAATAGATTCATAAATTAAAATTATTTTTTCTTATAATTATAATATAATTTTATTTGACCTTAATTAATTTTTCAAAGGGTCAAAAAATCGATTATAATATTAAAATCGGTATTTTTCAAATAAACGGTTATTTTATTTAAAAATTAAATTTATCATATTTATAAAATTATTTTCATAAAATTTTTTCTATTTTGGGGATATGAACAATGAATAATTCTTAGGATGAATTTTTGGGATTTTTCTAAAAAAGTTGAATTTTTTTATGAATAGTGAAATAAGGTAATTTACGATATTTAACATTATATGCCAAATAAATGAATTTTGGAGTCATGGATGATGTAATAACTCATTGCTTAGAACTCTCATAAACCATTTACTATATTTATTTATAATAATCAACACTATTTATAGTCTTTATCTAAAATAATAAACTAATAAATATAATAATCAAAAACACCCCTCTCCTCCCCCTATAAATATCACCCCTCGCTGCACCTTCTAAGAATTGTATCTTGTCAATATTATACAAACTTACATTCCCAAGACTCTTCCTCACATCCAATAGATTTTTTTCTCAAAAAAATACCAATTCCAAGTCCCTTAAGGGGTCCTTCAAGGAGGTGATATTCAAGAGGTAACTTTCTCAAACCATCTCTTTTAATTTCATTTCTTCTTATACCTTATCCTCACCTCCTTCGTCCATAAAATCATAATATATATAGTATCATGTATATACTATAATTTTATATTTATAATTTAATATCTTCTATACACCTATTTTATTATCTCCTATTCTTCAAAGAAATGAATCTGTTGTCCAAATTATGATAGTTTACCGTATCCGTGGATAATGATTTTTCATTTTCCATTACTACCTTCAATGTTGGTTATAAAACTATTATTAAGGTTAAATATGATTTTAATATTTATATTATAACTTTTTTCATGTTTTTTAACTAATATATATACATAGTATTAAATAAAACAAAACTAGTTTGTGATGGTTGAAAAAACCTCCAAAATAAACTGAACATTTATCATTAACATTTTATTAAATGAATCATCCTCATACCAGAAAGAAAAAAATAATATATGGGAACATTTAAACATATGTAATTGAATTAATACCATATAATTTTACTTTTAGATAATTATTACCATTTGAATATAACTTCCATAATTTAACACAAGAAAACTTACCATGAAACTATGAAAGAAACGATTCTAAAATGACGAAATTAAACTTTAAAAATCATCTAAATAGCCATAAATGAACATAAAAAAATTATAATAAATAAATTAAATGTATAATAGGTTTTTAATTAAGTTATTAATTAATCTAATTTGATTAACCGGAATATTAAGTGTAAGTGCAGAACGCATTCATAAATAAAGGGATCTATCTGAACCTCCGTTTTTTCCTTTATGTTATGTTTTCTCTCTCTTTAATACAATTTATTTATTAATTATTCTTATATAATTCTTCTTAATTATATTTATATTTTCCACACATATTTATCTAGTTCAATTCATCCTTATTTGATGAGTAAATACATGTTTTAAAAGGTTCCCTTCTCAATTCCTCTTGATAAGTAAACCCAATTAAAGGGAACTTCTTCATTTCTTACCCATTTTCAAGTATAATCCATAAACTATTTTAAGCCAAAAATATTTTTATAAAATATATATTTTTATCATTAAAACCCATTTTAGTTCATTTTTGGTTTTATACAAATAATTATGCCTTTGACATCTTAAAAGTCCCTTTAATTTTTTTTTCTTAAACTGCACTAAAGTGGCTCATTTTTGAAGTTTACTAAACACTATTTTTCATGTATTTAATTAATTTTGACATAATTATTCATGATAAATTATTATTCTTACTTCATGGTTGTATAGAAATTATTTATTCCCTTATTTCATTAGTATCATTATGATACACTCTTTGGTTATGCCTTATAACAAGATTACGAAACTCATTTCTTTCCATGGGTAACCCTTATGATTATTCTTTATGTTTGATTTCCTTATGTGGAAAACATATGCATGTACATGTTATTATGGGTTTAACTAGAAATAAATCTAATTAATTGGGTAATATTTAGTTTCATGAGATTTTTTGTATAGGATTATGGAGTAAACCTAATCCATTATGGGAATTTGTCCACCATGTTATATAGTCTTAGTAGTTAGCCTTGACTCATGTTTATTCCATATTATATATTACTGCTTCATTCAAATAATTCCATGATCATAATATTCCATTTTCTTTATTTTATTCTTCCATATGTTTATTCATGATCCTTTCCTTTTATTTTATCATGTTATTCCTTTTAAATCATTTTTATGCTTTTATTCCCACGTTTATTCCCTTACTGGGCTTTTTAGATCATCCCTCTTGTATATGTATTCCTTCAATTATCTAGTGCAATTATAGGATCTCAGAGTAAGTTAGGTTCTCATTATGTAAATTAATAAAATGATGTTTTATTCTATTTTTATGTTTTCTAATTATTTACCTAATCTTCCAAATACATTATACTTTTCAATCCTTGGTTTTTATTTTGTGTATAATTATGTTAAAATTGTGTGATAATATGTTTAAAAGTCCATGGTTACTATAGAGGTTCACTATAAAGTCTTACGACTTTATTAATATAGGTATGTGAAAGTCACTCAAGAGGTAAATCTTCTATTATAGTGAGTAAATGCGTAGATTTGGTGTGGCGATCAACAATAACACATATTCCATCATTCTTTCTAGGAGACTTTAGTAATACAATGGAAAATTCCATAATAATTCCTTCCCATTTCAACATATGAATTGGTGTAGGTTGCATGAATCCTATAGGATGATATCTCCCAACCTTCACCTGTTGACAAACCAAACATCTTGCTTGGGCTGCGTGGTTGGTTTTCCCTACTCGGGCAGCCGGTTCTTTTCTGGTGGTCGTGTCTCCGGAGTGATAGCTTGGAATTGGTCTGGTGGGCCTTCTTGTTTTACCTTTGGGTTGTGTCTCTGATTGGGATTTGTCCCACTGGGCTTGTGGGCTTGTAATGGGTTTTACCTTACCCATTTCAAAAGGTTTTACTGTCCTTTTTCTTTTCTTTTAATAAAGGGGCATGACCCCAAACCTTTCTGGCTCTAAACATCTTAGTTATACTAAGGTATATAGAGAAATTTAAGCTATGAGTAAAATATAAAAATTACCTTCTCATATTAGGTATAGATGGAACATGTATTGTCTTTCAAAATTTTAGAACACATTCCTCCCAAATGAAGTCTTCCAATTTTCCATCATTTATAGTTTTAATTTTCTTTTGAATATTTTCATCATCAGGTTGAGAAATTTTCATATTTTCCAAAAATGATGGTTTGGAAATAATTTAAAAATATTATGATTCCTCCCCTTCCTTAATAATTCTCATATCTATATTTACTAGATCCATGAATATAGGATCCCTATAAATCCTCATTTTAGTCAAAACTTCATGGTATTTTTTACTCAATGTATCTTATACCTTATTTTCCTTCCTTAGGTGGTGGTGTATCAATAAATTATAATATTTGAGTAGCTCAAACAATTTCCTTTTCATCATGTTGATCTATTTCTATGAAAATATGCATTTCAAAATTTTTTAATCCCTATATGTCTCACATTTTTCACCATAGAGATAGTGCATCTATATCTTAAAAGAAAATATCATGGCTACCAACTCAAGATCATGGGTTAGATAGTTTTTTCATGAATATTTATCTTCTTTTATGCATAGGAAAAAACTTTATAATTATGTATAATGACACAACCAATTCCATTCTTTGATGAATCATTTCATATCAAAAATCCATCATTTCCTGATGGTATATTCAAAATCGGAGAATTCACTAATCTCTTCTACAATTATTCAAAAAATTATTCACATTACTTTGTATATATAAACTTAGATCCTTTGAGAGTAATCTTGGTTAACAGGTTATCAAATCATGTAAAATTTAGGATAAATCACCGATAGTGACCTGTAAAACAAATGAAACTATGTACCTCACTTTTTTTCATTTGTGTAGGATATTCTTGGACTACCTTTGTCTTTATAGAATCAACTAAAATTTGATACTTAGAGAAAATATGTCCAAGAAAATAAACTTTCTAAATCCAAAATTCTCACTTGATAAACTTCCCATATGATTATTTTCTTCTAAGAGTCTTAAGAATTATTTGTAAGTGATTATAATAGTCTAAATAGCTCTTTGAGTATACCAAGATATCATTAGTAAATACCATAAAAATTATCAAGATATTACTAGAATACTCTATTCATTAGATACAAAAAAATAGAGGGTGAATTAGTCAATGCAAATGGAATTACTGTAAATTTTTAATGTGCATACCTCATATAAAATGTTGTCTTTGAAAAATATTGAGATCCATGAATTTTATCTAATAAGTCATAAATGTGATGAAGATGATAGTTTTTATTTATCATAATAGCATTGATTTCCATATAATCAATGCACAACCTCATAGATCCAAATTTCTTCTTAACAAAAAGAACAAGGTCTCCCTAGGGAAAAACTCTAAGGTATATAAATACCTTATCACACAAATCATATAATTATTTATTCAAATCCACTAATTCCAAATTTTATATTATATATATATACTTTGATATAGGTCTTGCATCAAGGATTAAATCAATGTAAAACTCAACTTCATGCTCTAGCGGATTTCTAGGTAATTCCTCCGAAAATACATCAATTTATTCATATAAAATAGGTAAATCCTCAATTTTAAGATTACCTTTTTAATATATACATTATTTATGCTCTTATTACCCAATAATCTCATTCATAAGGGCTTATGGGGTGGATTTAATCATGAATCAGATGATGAAGTCTTCCCTCTAAAGATAAGGAATTCCACATCTTTATCAAGAATTATAATTTCCTTGTCTTTGCAATAAAGTTTTTCATCATATTTTAGAAGCCAGTTTATACCAAGTATGATATCAAAATCAACCATAGGTATAATAATGAATTCAGTAAATAGGGAATGTTCATGATTCTAGTGTCCTTTCTATCCACACTTTTTTCAAACTATCATTCCTAGCAAGCATATTCCATGGAGTTTCTTTCTACATTTATTATAATCTATAAATTCTACCCTTCCCTTCTTCCCTTTTTCTATATTTACTTTTATATAGCTTTAATTCAACCTTTAATAATATTTATTTCCTTATAATTCATAATAATTACATAACTCTTTCTCTATCTTGATAGCACATGATATTATATCCTCATATAAAGAGAAGGTTTGGGAGACTAGTTCCCTTAAAAGGATTGGATTTAGCCTATCAAATAAATTATCACTATTACTCTTTATATTACATACATAATCTATATCATGCCTTACTATACTTGTAAAGTTATCTTCATACTTAAAAACATTTACATATTACTTTTTTCTTAGACTTAGGAATTATCTCTACATATTTTCTCATTGTTCGTGAGGAAAATATTTTTTCAAGAAAATTTCTTTAAAATACTTCCATTATATACTTGATATTTTTTCCTCATACATAGTTTTTTGAATCAACAGCCACTATTGATCTACATTCCCTAAGAGATGATATATTTTCATGAAAACCTTCTCCCTTTCATTACTTCCAAAAGTTGGAAATATCTTCTCTAAGGAACTTATCCATTGCTTAGCTGCGAATGGATTTATAGTCACATTGAATGATGGAAGTTGATGATACATGAATTACTCTAACATTTTTTTACCTCATTGTGGGTTAATAGGATTCTAAATATGGGAAATTTTATCAGTTATAACCTGATTCAACTTCCCTAATATAATTATAATTTGTTCAACACTAGCTGCAGCTCTAGCATCAGTTTCATTAACTTTCCTAAGAGGTAAATCCCTATATAGATTTCATGCATTGATACAGTTTCTATTCCTTACACTATGAACCATTTCTAAATAATATAATACAATGTATTAGATCATAACATTATGAATCATAATGTATAATTTCAAGACTAGTGAAACACTTAATATAAATTAAAAATTAATGTATAACTAACCTTAAAATCATAAACATGGTATGTTTGGGAATAAAAATATTTTCAAATAATTCATAATTTTTTGTAAATAAAATGTTAATTAACCCAATAATATCCCTTGGGAGTGTCAAACTAGGTATGCATCAAGGCCCATGTCGTGCACCAGGTGATAATTGAGTCAAATCCCAATATGCCCTTTTTAGAGTTATTACCCATAGGTACAACTGTTCTAGATCCACTTCAACTTATATTATCTATACAAGGGTGTATTACTATTAGATCAACATAATCTCTACCTTACCAAAACATTAGGATGTTATCCTATACTTATACTTATCCTAAAATTGAATCATATGTTTATGTTCTCTAATCTATGTTTTCCTAAATCTAGTTCCCAAGGTTTCTATTAAACTTTTCTAATACCAACTATAAAGACCCTAACCCTAATATCCTAGAGTTAGTGGTTACTTTATTAAATTGGTGTTGGATACAATTGATCACATCCAAAATGAACAAATAGTTTAGTAGTATTGTAAAACAAGATATATACTTAAAACTCACATTATATTTAAAAAATTAAAATACGGCATGGTATTTTTTTCAAGAACAACACTATTCAATTTAGAATATCCCTACATATCAATCATAATACATTTCCTGGCATCAAGGGTAAAGGAAGCATAAGAAAGAGGTGAGCTTAAATGCTCAGTAAGGGTATGCATACAGTGGAAGGTATCTTGAATAAATAAGGAATAATCAATATGGAAAGGTAAATATCTAAAAACACATGTCATTTAATCAGTAACTTGATCATAAATAATAATATGGAAGGAATAAATGATGATAAAATAATTTTATATAAATAATCACATAATCTTGAAACTTATCCATAGATATCATAACTAATCAAACAATCACATGGACATAAATAACTAATCTCATAATATTTGAAGGCCTTCAGGCCATTGGATGGATAAATTTTAACATCATAAACATACCTTATAGGTATCATGCCAAGATATCATATATAAATGGGTAAGGTCTTAGAAAAATACCCAAGAAATTTTATCGCATGACTCCTACCAATGCATTAAGGAGATATAGTGAGCCCTGAACATCACTTACTAAATCCAATGCATTCTTAATATTAAAGTGATGAAACGTAATCAACATAAACATTCATATTAAAAAACTAAAATATGAAATCTTATAATTTCTTCAATAAATAAACATAATCATAAACCAACTAGAGTAATATGGAAAATGGTATCAAAATAGTACATCCTCAATCAAAATAATCATAAACCATCTGGAAAAATAACAAGGATAGTATTATGAAAACATATCCCTAGTGGATCATAAGTAAAATAATGGTTTTTATCATTTATGAATATAAATATAATAAAAAATTCTTGATAAAAATACACTTTTCACTTTGAAAATCACTTTTAAAAACTAAAATTTCTAGAATATTAAGAAAAAAAATCTTTGAAATGAACCTTGAAATTTTTTAAAGGAAACTTCAAATTAATTAGTTTCCATGGTGGTGGGAAATTTATTTTTATGCCGAGTGTGTTAAAACAAATATTACTTTCACATTTTCGTAAGAAAATTCAAATCTTACCATGTTCGAAAAATAGTAGGAAAATTAATTCTAAATTTATTTTTTAAAAATAAAAAATGGGTAAAAAATAATTTATAAAAATCATAGGGGAATATTAAAAATGTTCTTGAAAATTCTTTTAGAAAATATAGATATGAAATAAAAATATTTTTCGATCAAAGAGAGAAATAAAGTTATCTTTTCTTAAAAACATTTTATCAATAATTTTAAGTAAAAAATAGAGGAAAGTGGTGTTATTATATAAAAATTTTATGAATAACCATAGGAATATAAAATATATCATGTTTAAGATATAAATATAAAAAAATACTCCAATGGAGACTTTAACATAAACAATCCCAAATAATAATATAGCAACCCTGTTATTTATTACACACTTTAACAAGATTTATTATATAAACTTGAACTTAATACAACTCTGTGGATCGATAGGTCTAGTGTCTTGGGAAATTAGGGACATGACATGACAACTTAAGACATAAAAATACAAAATATTTATTAAAAAGTTATTTTACATGACCACAACATTCCCTCGTACTTATCATTGCATAGGATAACCTGAGGACATACATAAGAAAGGGGTGATCTATAAATCATAGTAAGGGAGTAAACAAGGAATAACATGAAAAATATAGTATATTTTAGGCAGTAGTCATATCAATGCAGTGAAAGAGAAACATAAACATAAAGGCATGATATAGCATGATTATCATAACATGGAAATGTAGCAACAACATTTAACATGATATTAGCATCAGCCAAGGATCATAGCACATGGATCATGAGTAAACCCTAATTTAACTTTAATTATAATGATTAAAACCTCATTGAACTTGATTTATCATTATACTAGTCTTCACCCAATTCATTAGAGCGCTATCAGGGCGCACCCTTCTTAATCATTTCATTTCATGCATAAGTGTGTCACATGGATCATATAACATGGATTCATTAAACATAATCATTTATTACATGATAAAGGAATTTGTAATTCATATATTAAACTATATAATAAATAATTAAATTTTCATAAATGTGAATACCCTTGATAGATAAATGATCATGGTATTCACTATATAATGACTTTGACTTGGAAAATCACAGTGCAATTTCGGCACCATAACAGTGTGACATAAGAATTCATAAAAATGGTTTATGAGAGAAATGGGTCTCTAATCATATTTAAATTAAATTTATAGTAATTTGGGTCATATATATACATGTCCCAACATATTTAATGGAATTTAGATTCATAATACAAAATAATTTCTTGAATGTAAATGAGAATAGAGAAATTCCTTATCAAATTTCAGCATGGTAACGGCTGTATATGGGAGGAACTAATGAGATATAAAGAGGTATATCATCATTAAAACATAATTAGGGAAGTATTTAGGAGGTTTGAAATCATACCCTAACATTTTTAATTGAAAACAAAATGGTTTAACAACATAATAAAATTTGAACAAAAATGAGAAAGGAAGAAATCTCTTACTTGGAAATGTGATCCAAAGGCTTGGGAGAGGCTTTATGGAGGCTTCTTGGGAGATTAAGGCACCTTCGGAGGAAACTAGATAGATAAGGGAAGAGTAGGGACATGATCCAATGGTTTTTATTGAATAGAAGTGGGATATTGGGTGGGTTTATATAGGAAAAGAGAGGGAATTCTTTATTATTTAGGTTTTGGACACCACACATTAAACTAATCAAAACCACAAATCATACCATGGTTTTTGCCCATGTTTTTTGCCAAAGTGGAGTGTAAAAAATTATTTTATAAGTAAAATTTCCTAAGTTATTAAAATATTAGGCTTTATTATGTGGATTTGAGTCACACTCTCAAGGAAATCATTTTAAAATGTAAAAATGTATTATAAGTCTTGGAGAGTCCACTAAGGCTTTGTAAAATAAATCAAACAAACCTAAAATAACATTATTTTAAAGTTAAAACATATATTTTCCGAAAATCCCATTTATAGTATTTTATTAAATCACTATTGGGTCATTATGATGTCAAAAAACGCATTATATATTTAAACGGTGTTTAATTTTTATCCAAAAATTCAACTGTCTCGGAAAATTATGAAAAATTCACCATTGGAAAATTTTGATGTTATGATTCCTAAAATAATATTAATTTTATCTAAATAATTTTCTAAATATGTGAATTTTTACTTTGAAAATAAAAACCAACATTTATCGAAAATTCATGGGTTTTGACAAAAACAGCTTTCAAACCTTAATAAAAATTACAATTGTATTCATAAAATTTATATGATCATTTATATTTAATAAAAATTAATTTAGTAATAATATTTTATTAAAATAAAATTTAATTCAAAAATTCATTGATTCATCAAAATAGATTTCTTAATTGAATATTAACTAAAAAATAAAATTTGTGCTTTAAAAACTATTTACAAAGTAACAATAATAAAATGAATGTATATTATCTATACAAAAATAATGCACATAATCATAGTTATAGGGTATTATTATATAACCCCTTATAACACATACATAATACCTAAGGGTAAGGTGTGCAATGGTGACAGACTCTTGGGGAGGCTCAGATAACACCGCTCGGGAGGTAATCTCTATTAACTTCCAATTCTCCCGTAGGTGGTTCCATTCAATATTAACATGTTGAAGCTCAGATTGGTCTTGGTCAAGAGTGAATCCTAGTGACACTACCTCCTTTTTGAGCTCCAAAAAATGGGATTAGTATGAAGCAATTTATACTAGAAGAGTTCATCACTTCCTTTGTCTAGGTAAATTGGATTTGTTAAAGCCCTGTATTTATACTAATCACGTGGTCACTATTCAATGGCTATATTAGAAACGGTAACAATTTTTAATGGTATTTTAAAATATAAAAACATAAAAAAAGGAATTGAATATGTTATATAACCATTTTACATAATAATACATTTAATTAGATCAAGAGGAATTTTCATTAATAAAATTTTGGGTCGTTACAAATAATGAGACTATGAAATAAACCCTTACCACTTTAGTAACTCTTGAATCATAATACCCATGAAATAAAATTACTTAAATAGATACTTATATCCCATTATTATCATTATAATAATCATAAAATACATTAATTGGAAATATATACACCAGACAAAATAAATAAGTTGTGAATATGTCATATGTCTCATGGAAGTAAAGGTGAGATGAGAAACCCTTACCTCATGTCTGGCTTCCTTTGTACATGTTAAAAACTCTTATATAATAAATATAGATTTATTATACATATATTATATAAAAATACTCATATATATCATACATTATTTTATTTAATTATAATATTTTATCACCTATTTATTAACAATTCTTTGTTCAAATCATTGTTTTGGGTAATAAGTGCTTTATTTTTCATGTATGTTTTGGTTTGGTAGTTTTGTTCCTTGTATGTTGATCATGGTTACATCATCTAAATAATGTTAAAAATGATATAAATATCATATAAATTCATTATATAAGTATTTATAATATCCAATGATAGTTAGATATAGAACAATGAGTTACACCGTTCATGGAGACGGTAGGTCATACATACACATGAATGTTGTTTTCATATTTTTGATGGAGGGAATGAAAGAAAAGTAAATAATAATTCAACTTTATAGAATATGTAACATCCTGTTACTATTTTAGGTATTCCTAAACCTTATTATATTAAATTATTATTACGTTAAATGGGAAAAAATGGTTTATCAGTGAAAAATTGGGTTTTTTTAACACATCGCAGAACGGTAAAACACCCAATTAATACTCTGTAATATTCAATTAAATATTTTCTGAGTTAAACACTAAGTAATTATGATATTTTTGAGGTCTAAAAATCCTCGGTGAAGATGGAATAAAATTATTAAATAGAATATATTAAGCGCACACTTTTTATTAAAAATATTTGGATAACTCAAAAACGATTCATCATTTGAGAAATCTAAGACCATTGTTATGTCCAAAATATAGTATTTACCCTAAGAGGGGTATAACATTCAAAGGCGTAGGATATTTGGTTGTCTCTCTCATGAGATAAATTTATTAACTAATATTTAATATATTATTTATTAAAAATAATTAAATATCTTTCAAATGGTGAATTGTATGGGAAATCTAAGACCACTGATGGGTTCGAAATGATGTGTTTACCCTAGAAAAGGTATAAAAAAATTTAGCGTTGGGAGTTTGGACACCTCTCTCGCAAAAACAACACATTTTATTTTAATTATTTATTTATTCTTATTTTTAATTAATAAATCATAAATATCTCTCAAACGGTGCATCCCTATGAGAAATCTGAGACCATTGTTGGATCCAGAACGAGGTTTTTACCCTAAATGGGGTATAAATTTAATGATCAATGTTTGTTTGGTTTCATTTTTTTATGTTAAATAATTAAAATATAAATTATTAATAAAAAATGGTGTATTGTTCATTATCACTAACATTCATACCAGGCTCTATTTTCATGATGTGGGAGTTTCAAAAACTTCAGTTATGGACCATTTTCAACTGTTTCTTTTATCAACGCATTATATGTGGTGTTTTTAAACACTCTGTTGGGTATTTGAATCATTTCATTTCAGTGTTCTTAAGTCGGGGAAGATGTGTGGAGTGGGTATTTAAATACCAAATAGTCTTGGCCTTTAACCTAGGTTGGCTCCATTGAAACCAATCTATCTAGATATCATTAGTGTGTGACCAGTGGATTGGTTTCGTTCTTCATCCTCGACGGTCTTCTTCCGTAGCGATCTCATTACCTAGGTTGGCTTCTCGGTGGTAGACCTCTGTATCGTTTTTTGTATTGTGCTTGTGAGAGAGATATACAGGTTTGTAGTTTAATTTTAATTCTTTTATTTAATTACTTCTTTGATTCCATTATTTCTATAATTCAAAAGAAAAACAATATGGAAATAAATGAATGACCAACCTTGAATTATCAAGAGATAATTTTCAACATTTTTTTTAGATGATTCCATCATGAATTATTATTTTTGATAATCCAATTTTATAAAAGGATAATTTTAATTTAATAATCACATGGCTTGATTATCAACATTATCAAAGGATAATTTTGAATAATTAGTGAATTATAAATTCATATAATTATTAAAAAATAATTGCACAAAATTATCAAAAGATAATTTTTGTTTTATGAAATGATAACCACATGAGATTATCAAGGTGTAATTAAATGAAATTAGAAAACAATAATTTCAATTATTTATCGAATGATAATTAAGATGAATTATCAAAGTTAATTTTTACATATTTTATCAAAGGATAATTAATATAATTATCGAACGATAATTTCAAGATTATCAAAGGTTGATTACTAATATTATTAAAATGATAATTATGATTTTATCAAAGATAATTATTCTTATGGAGGATATTATGTGTGAATGTGATGGACTAGAATGATAATTTAGGAATTATAAGGTATAGAGAATATATCAACGCATGTAATATTTTAAATTATAATTTGAAATTATCTAAGAGAGATAAAATATTAATGAATGTAATGTTTTAATCAATAATTTGAAATTATCCATGAGAGAGAAAATGTTATCACATGTAATATTTTGTTTCCTTGTGAAATAAAATATATTCCTTGGTTTTAAGAACCCTTGTCTAACACCAACCATTTATGTATTGATTTTTATGATAATAATGTCATAATGAGGTGTATTTAACCACACAGAGTGGTTTATAATTTCTGCTGACATTGACATCCTTGAGGTAGGTGGTTCCATCCTGATTAGTCAAATTTATTAACCTTGAATTGCTTGATTTATTTCAATATTTGATTTAAATTCAGTTTCTTAAACTAACTTTCAATTGATGTAATAAAATCTGATTCCATTGAATTGATATATTTTAAATGGTTTTGGCATGATATTTGGAAAACCCCCAATTCCATTGAATTGGGGCATGTTTATAGAAATTAGCTGATTTAAATTTTTGAATTTAAATTGTGAATTTTATAGAAATTTTTTCAATTAAATTTTTGAATTTAATTGTGGAAATAAATTGTGAAATTGTGCAATTGGTTTTGAATGGACTTCAAACTTTGGAAAATGGATTAAAATGATTTGATAGAAACCTAGTGGTTTTATCTTGTGAGAAAGGAATATTTTTGAATAAAACCTGTTTTGGTTTTAAATGGAAGGAAATTGAAACTTTTGAAATGGAAGAATAGGATTGGTTGTATTTTTAATAATTCTTAAAATAGTTCACCCATCATGTAAGAGTGCATGAAATCCTTAGGTAGTTACTGAGTTATTTAGATACACTCTATGCAATGACAATGTTCTAAAACATACTTGCAGCAGGTCACATCCCCGGAGTGTTGGTGCTGAGTCTCCTTTGTCCAATGTCATAAGGACGTGTGTATAGACATTTTGATGAGTTCACATAGAGAGTGCAGAATCCTATAGCTGGTTAATAATGTCATATCTTTTGGAAGATGACTATGTTGCTCGCTTGTTTAATTGTATTTGAGATATAAATGTATGCCAATAATTTTTAACTTCTTTACATTCCTTCTAATTTTGAATAAAATGTTTTATGTAACTCTTTTTATTTAAGCCATTTTTTTAGAAATATTCCATAATTTTTATAGCCTTTTCTTAAATTATTTTTCTATCATTTGAACTATAGAGCATGACTTGTTTAATTATGATTTAAAATGTCAAGATTGTTTATCTTTAAAAATTGAAAGAATTCCTTTGGTTAATCAATTGTTGGAATCTATTATGGAATCTGTGGTGAGACCCAACTAGGATTTTTAGCCCACACCCTACTTTTTACTTTAGGTGTTTGTAGAATTTCTCCTTCCAGGTCCGAGCAAGGGGAAAGGATCTCTTGGAGGTGGATCCATCTATTGAGCGTTGGGCTTGGTGAGTTGTGTTCCTTGGGACCTTGGGCTATTTTCCCTATTTTGGTACTTTGGTTTTAGTGCTTTGGGCTGGTTTATGCATTGTTGATTTCTGGTACATTACTCCCTGTGGAGTTTCTTTTGTTATGCATACTGTCTTGTTTCCTTTTCTTCCACATTGTTGGTGGCAAAATCGTTCCCACTTTCATGTTGTGTGTTTCTAGGTGCTAGTTGTTGACCCGTGGGGATTAGGAACGCCCTTCGGGCTATGTCAGGGCTAGCTCAGTTATTGGTTTACGAGGGTACCTAGGATGGTTTGTGACAAAATGGTGTCAAAGGGGGGTTAAGCATCTTTCTTTGAAGTTATTATGCATTTGTGAAATCTTGTCGGGACTTAGGAGGTAGTTTCGATTGAGTGTTTGTCCAGCACTCATTGTAATGAACCTTAAGTCACCAGGGGTGGTTAGGTAAAGATGACTTGTGGATTAGTTATAGTCTTTTCCCTATTTTGATTTGGATAGAGTGGAATAAAAATCTTGTTTATCCCTTCTATTAATAATAGTTTTCTTTGTTACTCACTTTGAGTGTTAATCTAATGTCTCTTTTTTTATTTTTTGAAATTTTGTAGCATCATGCCTCCGAGAAGACGTGGGAATCAGATCTAGAAAGAGGCTGATGTTGAATCTTAGCAAGTGATTCCTATTGTGGATCTGAGTCTGGTTGAAGTGATTGTTCGCATTGTCCAAGATCGGGGACAGGCAGCACCTCCAGTTCCTGTTCAGGTTCCAGCTATGGATCCTCATAGGGATTCTCTCTAAAATAATTCTCAAGAGTTTCTACGCTAGAAGCCACCAGTTTTCAAAGGCTCCACTAACCCTCAACATGCTGAGGAATGGTTGATAAAGATTGAATGTTTTATTGGGTTCTTGGAGACACCTGATGCGATCAAGGTGAAGTATACCACCTTTGTACTGGAGGGACTGAGAAGGAGATGGTGTGACATGATGGTGACAGCTGGGAAACATGAGGGTTTAGAGTGTAAAGACTTAAAGGTTCTTTTCACTAACCAGTTCTATCCAAAATAAATGGTGTTGGCTAAGGCTGTAGATTTTTTCAAGCTTGAGCAGGCCAACAAAACCATGACTGTGTACTCAAATAGATTTGCTGAGTTGGTGCAGTTTTCTCCTGATATTGCATCTAATGAGAAGATAAAGGCTCGATGATTTGAGTTGGGACTTCAATCAGATATCCTTTCTTAGGTTTTCTTACTAAATCTTCCCACTTATGCTAATGTACTAGATAGGGCGATGATGTTTGAGATGGACCTAGTTGGAAAGTCATGGTTGAAGGGAGTTCCTTTTCCTCCTAGTGGTAGTGTTGGTTCCTTTAAATGAAAATGGAAGCGTGACGATTCTCATGGTAGTTCTCAATTACAGAGTCATTACAGACCTCCTATAGAACCAGGAGGTAGTTCATTGACTTCCTATCAGTGTGGAAATATAGGACATCCTAAGAGGTTTTTCACTAAGGCACCCAAGAACTATATCTCTTGCAGACATTTAGGGCACTTACAGAGATTTTTCCATCACTTATCTACTCCACGTAATGGAACAGGATCATTAGAACCTCCAAAAACTTCAAGGCAATCAAATGCTTCATGTAAAAGAGGGTTCCAATCACAGGAAACCAGAACAAAGCTTCTTCACGCAGTGGAAGAGTCTCTAGAGGAAGAAGACATGAGTCATGCAACTGTGAGTGGTACCATTATTATACCTTTATCTTTAGTGACTGATCTATTTGATACCAGTGCATCTCACTTGTTTATTTCAACCCATATTGTTAATCTTCTTAATCTACTTATGAATATTTTATCTTGTGTAATGGATATTACTACACCCCTTGGTACAAAGAGAGAGCAGGGTATTCGTATTTATGCTTTTGTCTTCTCTCTATCAGATGTTGAGCTTGCTTGGAGTTTTTTGGTTCTCTATATGAAGTATCATGACATCATATTTGGGATGGATTGGCTCATTTCCAATAAATCCCAGATTGATTTTTATCTTAAATGGGTCTACCTTACTACACCCAATGGTGTGCCTCTTGTCTTTCAAGGAGAATGGGACCCAAGGTCGAGTAGAGCCAGACCCTCTTATCCGGAGTTGGGTAAAGTGATATTAGTGTTTGATTTTGATCTAGAGAGGGATTAAATATGTGGTGATCTTCTTTCAGTCATCACTGAGTTTTCTGATGTGTTTCCTTCTTATTTCTCTGGTTTTCCACTGGTAAGGGAGGTTGATTTTTCTATTGACTTAATGTCCGGTACTCAACTAGTTTTTATTCCCTCTTACCAAATGGCTCCAGCTGAACTAAAAGAACTGAAGTCTTAGTTAGATGATCTTCTTGAGAAAGGATTTATATGCCCGAGTGTGTCACCTTGGGTAGTTCCAGTTCTCTTCACCAAGAAGGTTGATGGTTCTCCTCGCTTATATGTTGATTATCAAAATCTCAATCGAGTTACGATAAATAAAAAATATCAATTACCATGAATTGATGATTTTTTTGAACAGTTGAAAAGGGAGAAGTAGTTTTCAAAGATTGATCTTTGATCTGGTTACCATCAGTTGAGGATAAAATAATCTGACATTCAGAATACTACTTTTCAGAGTAGGTATGGCCATTATGAGTACCTTGTTATACCCTTTGACCTAACAAATTCTCATTTAGTTTTCATGGATTTGATGAACAGGGATTTCCATGAGTATCTAGATACCTTTGTGGTAGTCTTTTTTGATGAAATTATTGTCTACTCCAAGTCTAAGGAGGATCATTTGCATCATCTGATAACAGTTCTAAGTCTACTAAGAAATCACTGACTTTATGCCAAGCTTTCAAAGTGCGATTTCTAGATTCAGGAAGTGAAATTCTTGGAGAATTTGGTGTCAGAACAAGGAATATTAGTTGATCCCGAGAAGGTGGAGGTTGTTGTGAGTTGGGAACAACCAAAAAATGTTTTTGAGATTCAGAGCTTCTTGGTATTAGTAGGATATTATCATCGATTTGTTAAGGACTTCTCAAAGTTATCTTCTCTGATGACTGCTCTGACTTAAAAGGCAGTGAATTTTTCCTAGAATAATAAATGCCAGAGTTATTTTATTGAACTAAAGCATCTTTTGAATATTGTGTAGGTGTTAACTCTTCCTGAGGCTGGGAAAGGTTACATGGTCTTCTATGATGCATAGGGTTCAAGTTTGGTATGTGTCCTTATGAAAAGTAATCATGTTGTTGCCTATGGATCTCATCAGCTTAAGCCTTATGAGAATAACTATCCCACCCATGACCTTGAACTTTCATATATAATGAACTCACTTAAGTTTTGTCGACATGGCCTTTATGGAGAAAGGTTTACTGTGTATTCAAACCACAAGATCTTGAGTTATATCTTCTCTCAAAAATATTTGAATCTCTGCCAAAGGTGTTGGGTGGAGTACCTAAAATCTTTTGACTTTAACATTTCCTATACCCTAGGGAAAGGTAATGTCATTGCAGATGTTTTTAGAAAGAAACTTCCAACATAGGTTGTGAAAGAATCTTCAGAAGAGTGGAGTTTGATGGATCTTTCTGCTCAGTTTCATATTAGAGTTTAGTGGAAGGGGACTGAAGTTTCTTTAGATAGTGTTTAGTTAACATCTACTATTCTTGAGTTGATTCTTCAGGAACAATAGCTTGATGATGAATTACATATCATTAGGGACTCTCTTTATGGTGGGGAGACCAACACCCAGTGTTCATTCTCCAATGAAGGTGTTATGTGTTATCGAAACTTTTATGTTGTTCTGTTAGTGGAAAGGAAGGATGTGATGGGGGATTTCCATAACTCCCAGTGGGTTGTGAACCCAGGAACCACGAAGATATTCTATGATATGAAGCAATAGTTTTGTTGGCTAGGTATGAGACGGGGCATTTCTGAGTTTGTATCTCATTTCTATAAATTCCAGCAGGTGAAATCTGAGCACTAGAAACCTTCGGGTTTTCTTCAACCACTTCCATTCCCTACATGGAAGTGGGATGAAATCTCTATGGACTTTTTGATTGGGTTACCCTAAACCCAGAGGAAGAAGAATTTGATATGGATTGTGATCGACAAGCTGACCAAGTTGACTCACCTTATACCCATTCGAGATACAATAAAAGTTGAGGTGTTGGGAAATCTCTATGTGAAAGAAATTATTCATTTTCAAGGAGTTCCATATGTTATAGTCTCTGATAGGGATCAACAGTTTACTTCTTATTTTTTGAGAGGCCTTTAGGAGGCACTAGGATCTCAGGTCTGTTTAAGAACGGACTATCATCCACAATCAGATGGCTAGACAGAGAGAACTATACAAATCCTTGAGTATATGATCCACGCCTATGTTCTTGACTTTGGTGGGACTTGGGATGATCATCTGGGGCTGGTTGAGTTTTATTATAACAATAGTTATCATTCTGAGATCAAAATTGCTCATTTTGAGGCATTTTATGGTCGTCCTTGTAAATATCCTTTGTGTTGGTCAGAGATTGGTGAAATTTCCTTGGTTGGGTTGAGTTTAGTCCAAGAGACGATAGCTAAGATCCATTTGATTCGTCAGATAATGTTGACAGCACAGAGCTGGTACAAGTTTTATGTTGATTTTCTTCATATACCTTTAGAGTTATCAGTTGGTGACGAGGTGTTCTTGAAGGTTTTACCCCGGTTAGGTTATTGATGGCTTGGGAGGCAAGGGAAGTTTTCTCCTCATTTTGTGGGACCTTTTGAGGTTGTTGATCAGGTAAGGAAAGTTTCTTACTGTCTATCTCTACCACCATAGTTGGTGTCGATACATAATGTGTTCCATGTATCATAGCTGCAAAAGTATCTCCCTGATCCATCTCACATTTTGATCTAGAGTGATATTGAGATTGAACCAGATTTATCTCTGACTGAACGACCAGTCAGAGTTGTTGATTCTGAGACCAAGATACTTCATGGGAGGACGATACCTATGGTATGTGTACTATGGTAGCATGGTTCTGATTCTCATGATACGTGGGAAAGAGAGTCATTGATGAGAGAGTAGTGGCCTCATCTTTTTGTAACTCTTTTGATGATCATTCGTTTTGTGTGTTGCACTTGTGAGAGAGATATACAGGTTTGTAGTTTAATTTTATTTCTTTTATTTAATTACTTCTTTTATTCCATTATTTCTATAATTCAAAAAAACATTTTGGAAAAAAATGAATGACCAACCTTGAATTATCGAGATATAATTTCAACATTTTTTTAGATGATTCCATCTTGAATTATTATTTTTGATAATCCAATTTTATAAAAGGATAATTTAAATATAATAATCACATAGCTTGATTATCAACATTATCAAAGGATAATTTTGAAGAATTAGTGAATGATAAATTCATATAATTATCAAAATGTAATTGCACAAAATTATCAAAAGATAATTATTGTTTTATGAAATGATAACCACATGATATTATCAAGGTGTAATTAAATGAAATTAGAAAATGATAATTTAAATTATTTATCAAATGATAATTGTGATGAATTATCAAAGATAATTTTTACATATTGTATCAAAGGATAATTAATATAAATATCAAACGATAATTTCAAGATTATCAAAGTTTGATTACTAATATTACTAAAATGATAATTGTGAGTTTATCAAAGATAATTATTCTTATGGAGGATATTATGTGTGAATGTGATGGCCTAAAATGGTAATTTAGGAATTATCATGGAGAGAGAATATATCATCGCATGTGATATTTTAAATGATAGTTTGAAATTATCTAAGTGAGATAAAATATTAACGCATGTAATGTTTTAATCAATAATTTGAAATTATCCAGGAGAGAGAAAATGTTATCACATGTAATATTTTATTTCCTTGTGAAATAAAATAGATGCTTTGGTTTTAGGAACCCTTGTCGAACACCAACTATTAATGTGTCGATGCTTATGATAATAAGGTTTTGATGAGTTGTATTGAACTACACATGGTGGTTTATCATTGTTACTGACATCAACGACCTTGAGGTAGGTGGTTCCATCCTGATTAGCCAAATTGATTAACCTTGAATTGTTTGATTTATTTCAATAGTTGATTTAAATTCAGTTTCTTAAACTCTCTTTCAATTAATGTAATAAAATTTTATTCTAGTGAATTGATATATTTGAAATGGTTTTGGCATGAGATTTGGAAAACTCCCAATTCCATTGAATTGGGAAATGTTTACAGAAATTAGCTGATTTAAATTGTTGAATTTAATTTTTGAATTTGAGGGAAATGTTTTTAATTAAGTTGTTGAATTTGATTGTGGAAATGAATTATGAAATGATTGAATTGGCATTTAATGGAATTCAAACTGTGGAAAATTTATTAAAATTATTTGATAGAAACCCAGTGGTTTTATCTTGTGAAAAAGGCATGTTTTGGAATAAAACCTATTTTGGTTTTAAATAAAAGGAAGTTGGAACTTTTGAAATGGGAGAATGAGATTGATCATATTTTTAAGAATTATTAAAATAGTTCACCCATCATGTAAAAGTGCATGCCGGCCTTAGTTAGTAAGTGAGTTATTTGGATACACTCTACGCTATGACAACATTCTAAAATATACTTGCAGCGGGTCATATCCCTGATGGGTTTGTGACGAGTCTCCTTTGACTTATGTCATAGGGATGTGTGTATACACATTTTTCTGAGTTCACATAGAGAGTGTGGAATCCTATAGATGGTTAATACTATCATATAATTTGGCAGATGACCATGTTGCTCACTTTTTTATTTATATTTGAGATATAAATGTATGTCAATGCTTTTGAACTGCTTTACATGCATGATGATTTTACATAAAATGTTTTATGTAACTATTTTTATTTAAGACATTGTTTTAGAAATAGTCAATCATTTGTATAGCCTTTGCCTAAAGTATTTTTCTATCATTTGAACTGTATAGCTTGATTTGTTTAATCATGCTTTAAAATGTCAAAACTATTTATCTTTAAAAATTTAAATCATTCCTTTGGTTAATCAATTATTGGAATCTGTTATGGAATATGTGGTGAGAACCTATTTGGATTTTTATTTGACACCCTACTTTTTCCTTCGAGTGTTTGTAGACTTTCTCACTCCAGGTCCGAGCAAGGGGAAAGGATCTCTTGGAGTTGGATCTAGCTATTAAGTTTTGGTCTTGGTGAGTTGTGTTCCTCGATACCTTGGGTTGTTTTCCCTATTATGGAAATTTGGTTATAGTTCTTTGGGTTGGTTTATGCCTTGTTAACTTCCGGTACATTACTCCCAGTGGAGTTTCTTTTGTTAGGCATACTATCTTATTTCCTTTTGTCATGACCCGAACCTACTGATCTCGAGCCGCAACTACCCCAAGCCCGCCTCCATAGGCCAGGGGCTGGCGACAAGTGCCGAAGGCATAACAATCTCAGGGAGTCATTTTCCAAAGTACCTGTACACACACACACAGTCCACTCGATGCAAAAGTGTAGAGTCAAAATAAAACCAAAGGACAAACAACTATAACCCAACCACAGTCATGCATCAACTTCTAAATAGAGAAAAGTAAAGTGCTGAAAAGTACTGACAAGATACCAAACAGAAAAAGGGAAAAACATGCGCCCAACCCGAAATGTGCCACAACCTTACAACTGGTAAACAAAAGTAAACAGCGGATGAGTCTCACGCCTGAAATTCCTACTATGACCACTGAACACAACCCAAGATCATGTGTCCTCTACGCTTCTATGTAGTCTCGATCGACCTGTCTGTCATCTACAAGGGCACACCAAGTGCGGGCAAAGCCCAAGCAGGGGTGAGTATAAAGATACTCAGTAGGATGCCTTAAAAGCTAAAGGGAGAAACAAAGGAGGTACTAAAATGGTGAGAAGTAGATAGAACAGAGAACAGTGAAAGAGAACAGTAAATAGAGTGCAGCTCAACCCAACAACAGAAATAAAATAGACTTGTCTGACCAAGAGGAGCTAGACACGGAAAGCACATGGCATACCCCGCGTGTCTTCACCCCTCCTAGAAGGATATTAACTGAACCCAAGGAGTGGGAACGAAATTAGGGTGTATATATATATACTCAACAAGAAACCCGAACGAGTGTGTAAGGGGATCTCCATCTCCAAGCTCATCCCAGGATAAGTCACCAACAGTTCTAAGGGTATCTATCACTGATTCCCAACATTCTCTCATGTCAAAGCTACCTCATCGCTAAACCGTACCACCAAAAGTCCCGCTCCGGTAATCATGGAGAAAAGCCACTGACTAGCCTCATCGAAAGGGCTGAGTCTGAAACAAGTCATCAGGTAACCCACTGCCCAGCCCAACTGGAGGGTAAACCCCAAAAGGTCATCAGGTAACCCACTTCCCAGCCCTGTTGGAGGGTAAACCATAAAAGGTCGTCGAGTAACCCACTGCCCAGCCCAACTGGAGGATAAACCCTAAAGTCAATGGGTAACCCACTGCCCAGCCCCGCTGGAGGGTAAACTCTAAGGTCAATGGGTAACCCACTTCCTAGCCTCACTAGAGGGTAAACCCTGATACACCAGTGGGTAACCCACTACCCAGCCCCGTTGGAGGGTAAACCCTGAAAGGGTCTGATAATTCTGCATTGCCCGAACCATCTCTGGGTGTATCTAACATCGCGACCGTGAATTGGGTCGGAGCACATCAAAGGAACCCCAAACCAATGTCCTTTCATGTTTCCACATTTAATTAGATCTCTAAAGAGGCTCTGCATGCCCAAACAGATTACACCGTTGTAATCCTCGCAGAAAAACACGCGAGATAGACTATTTACTCACTGGAAATAGACTCCCGACGAAAAAGTTATTCAACACCACTTTATAACCATACGGCATCTCGTGGGGCCCACACCTCAGTCTCAAAAGAGGTCGGGCAAACTACTCCATTGTGATGCTCTCGGATAAACACGCCGAAACGACTACTCAATCGCCCCGAATGGACGTCTGATGAAAAAGTCACAAAACGCTGCTCACAGCTTAAAAGACGGCCCGTGGGGACCATGCCTCAACTCCATCTTCAATGCATGAAACCACCCTGGACAACTTTGTCTTGACGCCAGGGTCACAATGCTGCTGAAGACGCCTTAAACGGACTTCGGATGTGTTTGTTCCATATGAAAGAAGAATCCCGGTGAGGTACATAACGAGCGTAACGTGCCACCGAGCCCCCATCTTGGGAATTAAAAATCCCTGAGACCATCTCAAAATTTCCATCTCAAGCCGAGGATTGCACTTCCGCAGACGGCACATAAAACGGACACCCGTAGTGGAAGTTACGGGTGTCTAAAGACAAGGGGGTGGACCCCTTTGGGCTGGACCGGCCCGGTCCAGCCGGTCCACCTGGCCTGGGTCGGCCCGTGCTGGCCGGCCCGTAAGTCTTCCATGTGGCTCGGCCACTGACCCGGTCCACCGCACCGACTGGCCCTCGTGGCCGGTCGATGTCCCGCGCGGAGACCCGCCTTCGGCGAGTCTTGATCGCCCGCTCGGGGTCGCGCGTCGCGACCCTCGTCGCGCCCCGCACCGGCGATCTCCGCCGTAGACGCCCGCCGCACTGCTTGGGAGCCCGCCTCCATGCCGCCGTCCCAGATCACCTGAAGCCCACCACAACGGCCTCCGGAAACCCCTGAAACCACCGAAAAAAGAGGAATTTGGCGGAAAACTTCCCAGGGCCACCCTGGGCGCCCCGGGACTCAGATTTTCGATCCGAGAAGAGCGTTAGAAATCTCGGATCGAATACTACACAACCATGGGATTCTATTGATAGGAAAAAATCATTTAGACACTATGAAAAGCATTTTAAGAAGTTTAATAAATTAAAAAATGAAAAGAAATACACAAGCCTACCTCGCAGGGCGTAGCCCGTCGCTTCGTCGACGATCCGCCGGAGCCGCCGCACCTTGGAGAGGTGGGGAGAGGCTCTTGATGCTTCTTGATAGGTATCCTCTAGGGAGAAACAAGGGGGAAGGAGGAGTAGGGGAGGGAGAAGTGTTTAAATAGAAAAACACTTAAACCCCCGCCAGTAGGCCTCGTACCCGAACTTTCGGTGGGGTCGGGGTTAAGCCGCCTCTAGGTTAAAAACCACATTCTAAGTGAAACAGTGGTCTCAAAATTTTAATTTGATCCTCCATTCAGAAGTTAAAAAGTTCATGCCCGGGGGCTTCCAAATTAAAAAAATGCCATTGGTGGCGTTTTCCACAGAAGGGTCACGCCCGCAAAAGTTACACCCCTCCTAGGGTAAACGGAACGCTCCAGACTCAACAGTGCCCTCGGTTTTCCAATCTGAGCAACCGTTTAAGAGTTATTCCGGTTATTTGGCCTGTCTAGTGTGAATGCACTTAAAATTTAATTCCATCCACACTATGGCTCAGAATCACCCACCGTTTGAACGCCCTGCTCTGGAATAACATCAAGAAACTTTCAAAGTCTTATAGGCTCAAAACCTGGGTTCTTACACCTTTTCTTCCACATTGTTGTTGTAAAAATATTTCCCACTAGCATGTTGTGTGTTTCTAGGTGCTGTTCATCGGCCCATGGGGATCGGAAACGCCCTTCAGGCTATGTCAGGGCCGGCTCGGTTATCGGGTTACGAGGGTGTCCAGGCTGGTTCATAACAGAATAATTATTATATCATATACATAATATATTTTCATAAAATAAACCCTTATTACCATCCATGTCAAAATAAAATTAAAAATTAATCACAACGCTTCGTGGAGGTGGTAGTCCACAAGTACGAATGAGTGACGTTATCATTTTCTAATGAATTAGAAGATAAGAAGGTAGATGTAATATTATAATTCTAGGAGTATAATTATTTAATAAATATCATATATATATATATATATATATTAAATCCTTCATTATATCCAATTGTGATAGGTGGTGATGGAAAATGAATTACATCAGTTTGTGAGGCAGTAGTCCGTCGTACACACAATCAACGGTTTCATTTCCCATTTGATGGAATAGAAGATGTATATAGGTTATTACAACAATATAATAACATATAAATATATTTTATATATTATTTTTATTTTATTTTAATTATTAATACATGAATAAAGGTGGTAATATAAAAATAATGAAGAAATATTTTAGTGAATATAATTACCTTTGCTTAGAAAAATCTCATTTGGATATCTTTTGAAAGACCCTAGGTTTGGTCTTTTAGGAGGAAAAGAAGAAATAGAACAAGGATAATGATGTTTGAGAGATATTTTGGTAGTTTTTTATGGAGATAAATGGATTGATATGTGTGAATAAGTGAGGGTAGAAGGTTACCTTTTATAATTAAGGAGTAATGTTTTTTTCAAATACCTAAAACTATTCTATTATTGGAACTCACTCTCAACACAAGTACCTAAATAATTGATAAATAATGTATTGGAGATAATTTAAGGTCAATAAAAACTTCCATCACAAAAAAAAACATGTTTAAAACATTTTATTCCCTTATCCTCTAAGTTTACTTACTTTTATGGTTTAGTTTTCTCTACGGTAATTAGTCTCTTTTGTTTACCGAGGTAATATAACCTTTAAGACTAAAAAAATGAGCCTTATTAGATAATTTGGACCTAATTATTATAAATACCGAATCAAATTTATCAAATAGAAGTCCTATGTGTTTGTAAAATTAATTTTTACATGGGTTCAGGTAGCGCCTAAAACCTTGTTTTAACATTAATCGTGGTAATTAATTTTTATTATTTTTATTATTCATTGTGAGAAAAAATTAAGTTTGACTTATTATATGATGTCAATTATTATTATTAAAAATATTAAATCTATTTTATTAAATTCAATTCATATAAGTGGTATAATTTAATTTAAAATTAAAACTGAAAACATGAAGAAAATGTGATTTTCCAAAGAAAAGTTTTCTCAAGTACAAAAATATTTTATATAAAAATTAAACATAAAATTAATTCAAATGAAATAAATTGGATTAATGATAATATAATTGAATTAATTTTACTTTTAAAATAATTTTAAAACAAAATGGTACTTTGTAAATTCTCTAAACAAAAAGAAAGTTTTCAATAAAATACAGTAGTTTTCACTATTCATCGAAAAAATTAAACTTTTCATAAAATTATAAAAAATTAAATCTAAGATAATTTTAACATGATTATTAAAAATTAAAGATAATTTTTTAAAATAATTTTCAAAAATTGGTAAAAATTAATTTTAAAATAAGTGCACAAAATGCGACGAAGCCTCTTTTTAGAAAAAAAAATACAGTTTTTAAGTATAAAAGTAGACTTATTTGTATCCCATGCCTAAAAATATTAAATGAATGATAAAATATTTTATTAAATATATAATATATAAATTTAATTTAAATTGTTCACCAATAGTGATTAATTTAATTTATTAAGATAAAAACACATTGCGTTCATAAAAACAATTTTTTAGAAAAAAAATATTTTTCCTTTCATTTTGTTTTTATTTTTATTTCTAATCGATTGATAACCAATGAATTTATTTTATACATGTATAAACCATATACTTTTAATAATTTATTTATCCATATTAAGACTCACCAATTTAATGGCTAGGTTATAATGGTATACTATATTATAATTTATTTATAATTGGGGTCGCGTGCATTGCAAGCTATAAAAAAGATTTATAATATTTAAAAAGAAATATATTGTAAAATCTTTGGGTTTTTCATGAAAAAAGTGGTATATTCTCTTATTAGAAAGGATCCCTCAACATTATCCATGATAAATATTATAGGGGATCCAATCTTCTTGGACGTGCAGAGGATGGACATGGGAATAAGGAATGGATATCCATCCAACCTTACTCAAATAAATATTCAACCATCAATTATTGAGAGGATCAACAAGGCCCATAAATATGATGAGGTACTATAGAAAAAGGTCGAAAATATTTTGGATTTCAAATTTACTAAATATGGAGATGTGAATTTTATGTTAGGTCAAGATGACGATGATGAACACACACACATAAGAGGGGGTGAATTGTGCACTAAAAAACTTTGATAGATTCTGAATACCTCTCTTATCATGCATAAAACCATTCCTTTTCTCTCAAATATGAGTAAGAAGCAGAAATAAATAAATGAAAATGACATAGTGATGTATAGTGGTTCAGGGCACAAATATCCCCTAGTCCACTCCACTAACACTCTCTCAGTAAGTTTGGAAATTTCACTAGATAGTTCATCTTATCATAATACCTTAACAACTGAGTGTAGGTCATTGACACCTTTAAAAAGATTTTATAGGTACTTATAGTTCTTTTATAAGTAACTTTAAATCCACCTCTTAGTAAAATAATCTAACACTTCACTATGACTGATTCTGAGCATCCGAAACTCTAATAAATCAATAGAGATTGATTTTTTTGATAAAAAAGGTTATACTTCACAGTTGTAGCAGCAACTGAAAAATGTATTCAGATCTTCAATAATGCACAGCAGCAAAAAAACACCATACCAATGTTTAAACATGTATGTATTTAAAGTGTATCTCTAAAAAATGCTTTGTCAGCCTTATAGAATATTTTGTAACAATAAGATGCAATATCAGTTATAGCAACAACAATGAGTTGATTAGATTGATCAAAACATGTATATCTCCAAAGTGTAGCTCTAAAGTAAATGACACACTTATTATTTTATGAAACATAGATTTTTCTTATGAAACATCCCCCTTCTGTATATATATATATATTTATCCGATCAAAAATGCCTCGATATTTATACTGTAGGTCGAACAACTCCAGGTATAACTATATCCAAAAATATTTCATAATAAATCATGAATATTTAAATTAAAAATCATTCAAGTGACTCATAATTTCCCTTAATAATATAAATAATTTATTCCATTGAATGCGAGCCTTTAAAACAATCATAATGAGCTTTTGAATTGGTTATAAAATAGTTTTGAATAGATCTTTACTTCCATCGAAATTCTTGCATAAATATCAGATAATATCATAGATTTAAAACTCCGTCATTTAATAGTCAAATATAGGGTTCCTTAACGTAATGAAAAAAACTCTAAACATGGTGTTGAAAATTTATAGTTGATCAAAAAAGTAGGGTTGATGTACCATACATTTTTCTCCTCAAATGTATGGTTGATTCCAAATGTAGGGTTGTTGAACCATATTTTCCCAACAACATAGGGTACATGATCCATACGTTATATTTCAAATGTATGGTTGTTGAACCATACATTAATCTTACAAACATAGGGTATGAGAAGTGTCTCTAGAATATGTTTAAAACACATATAGAATACTTCAACAAATATTTCCTTGAATCAATGACTATAATATATTTCTAGAATAAATATTCTAATGAATATTATTTTCCTGGAATTCACTTAAATGAAAATTCATTAGTAACATAAATGTGGGTGTTTGTGAGAATCAAAACAAAAAATAAATTAATGAAATTTTTGAATCAAAATATTCTCAATAATCTCCCCCTTTTTGATGATCATAAAACCCATAACAAAAATATATAAAATAATTTTTTTCAAAATTTTAAAATTTCACATTTCTATATAAATTTCTCCCCCATGATAAAGATCAACACTTCTACCACATTTTAGGGATATTAAGTATAAGTATATAGACATCTCCAAATTCTACCCCATGATGATAAACATGTAAAGTAAAACTATAAACTTATCTCCCTTTTGTGACATCAAAAAGATAAGAGTGAAAAGTAGTTAAAATAAACTCTCCTTAAATTCATGCTTCCTTAAAAATATATAAACTTGTAATCAAGGAGTATTAAACATTATTTAATGAATAAAATGATTATTTGATAAAAAATCCCCTTATTTCATAGAATATATGATATTCAATAAATTAAAACATTTTTTGGGAATAAAATACTTTTATCTAATTTTCACACAAGTAATATTTAAAACAAAATTATTATTATTATTATTTTACTTACAGTAATAAACTAATTTAGGTAATGAGATAATCAAATATTAAGTTAATTATTATGTAAGATAACTTGATAAAGTTTTAAAAATAAATTAATAAAAACTTATAGCACATTTTTTTGCTAAATAATATATTGAACATAGTATATAATATTGATTTCAAATAAAAAAATAGGATGGTTAGGAAGGAATATATGGTTCATCTGAACTTTCCAAACTTCAAACTTTTTCACTTAAAAAATATAAAACTCTTGGAATAGCTTTTAATTTGTTTTGAACATATTATATTCCTTGATATAAATAATAGAAACATTATTCAACCAGCAATAGTTTTAGTTTATCAAGATCTAGATTAATAAAAACTTATCTTCTGAGTAAATACATTTGACTTAGAATTTCTGATTTAAAATATTCAAATCCTTCTTTAGAGATCAAAATCTTTTTCGAATTATAATATTCCTTTTGTAATGAATTAAAAACTATTTTCGATGTATATTCCTTCTATAGTTATTCATATGACTTTCTAGATACATCCAAATCATGAGTTAACCTTAAACATAATCTTTTCATAAGACATTAGATATGTAGAGACTTCTAGTTCTTCATGATTATGAACTTCCTTATTTTTTTTAGAAGAATTTTCAAATGAATATTCAACATAAAAAATTTATTGTTCTTTTAATAAATCATAAGGATTACCTTTTGTCCAGTTGTAAGAAATATTTTCTTCTGAACTTGAAGTACTTTATCGCTTTATCTTGTTGTGACTGGTTTTCAGAATCCTTTGAACAATATATTTTTAAGAATATAGATACAAAATATAAAATGTTTTAATAATAAGTTTCTTGGGTTTTAAATAGAAAACAATATGTTTTTTTAGGCACAATGAAAATGATTCTTAACATTATCGAGTTGAAAAAGTTGGGAATAATCATTACAGATTTTAATTTTTAAAAATACATATTATGTAAGAAAAGTTTTATGGTTATGTAAATAAATAAAATTTTAAATACATAAAATATAAATATTTCAATTGGTTTAAATATGGAAAGTATAAAATTTTCATAATTTAACTAAGTATTTTATTATTTAAAGATTAAAACAATTTTTAGAGATACTCAAAGTATTTAGAAAATCAATTATACAAAAATAAACTAAGACTTGATAATGAGAAAGAAAGAAAAAATATCTTCCTCCCCTGATATAAAAATAGTTAATGCACTAGAAGCATATAGATAAATAAAACTTCTTGGATCAGAGATTTTAGTATCAAGGGTTTTTTTATAAAGAACTACTTCATGGTGCCTCGAGGTGGGTGGTGGGGTAGGGCGGTATCAACTTCTGGTCTGAAAACTGGGTAGAGGAGAGGCTAGTTTTTTCTGGCTGTATGGTGCCCAATAGCTCCTTCAATGAGGCGAGTGCATACCCAAAGCTTATTAGTCAACTTCTTTCCCAAGAGCAGTAGGATATCTTTGAAAATATTATCCTCAATGAAGAGGTGGACAAATTTTTCTTTACTGGAGTGAGCTCGGGAGCCTTCTTGGCTCAGGATTTTTGGAAATTCCATCGACCAGGAGTGGAGAAAGAGGCATGCTTGGTGGGCCTTGGTTCAAGTATTTCCCTATGAAGTTTAATTTTATTGTTTGGAACCTGAGGAACCGTGCGTTAACATCAGACAAGAATGTCCAAAGGAGGGGCATCCATCTAGTTTCTCAGTGTTTCTATTATAAGGTTCATAATTCTGAAACCATAGAGCACCTATTCTTCTTCAACGAGTGGTAGATGTCTCTTTGGTCCTCATTCGGTCATCTTTTCTGTGATGGTGAGGGGAAGTTTGATCTGCACTTGTTCGTGGCATCCGATTGCAGGGTGTGGATCAAAATGGCATGGAGTTCAAGAGGTGCAACACAATTTTTATTGTTATCTATTGGATCATTTGGGAATCCCATAACCAGGTTAGATTGGTCCATAGTCTTCCTTTGTATTGGTTACACTTAAGAATGAAGTTTTTGCTGGCGGAATTGGGTTCTCTGATGAAAGGGGGTCATGTCCAGTCTAGGCCTGGACTTGTGGACTCCTCTCACAAACGATGGATTAAGTGGGAGCCACCTCGGATAGGCCTAAAGCTGAATGTTGACAGGTCTTGTTTGAATGGCCAAATGAGAGGTGGGGGCTTATTAGATATTCAATAGGATCAGTTTGGTGTGGTTTTATTTCCTTCTATAGTCATGGTGACTCCTTGGGTGCAGAAATTAGGCCTCTTTATTCCGGTATCAAGATTTATCAAAGGATGGACATTCAGGTGATGGAAATGGAGTCAGACTCAGAAATCCTTGTTAGAATGCTCCAAGGTAAAAGTGGAATCCCTTGGGGGTTGTATTATCTACCAAGAAGCATCTCCTTGGCTACTAATGGCGGAAATCTTGTTAAGCATATTTGGAGATAAGCTAACATATTAGCTGATGCTCTTTCTTGTGTGGGGGATCCTAATGATAACCTCATCATCTTTGATTGTTTGGGGTCTCTTCCATTGGAATGTAAAATCTTTGTGAAGGGGGATTCCATAGGGATCCATCATTTCCGACCTCCTTGAGGGGACTTTGTGTTTTTGTTCTTTCTACCCTCCTTGAATAAAAAATTAACTTTTAATCAGGTAACCAAACGTTTTTATTTTGAACAGAGTTTCTACTATTCAAGGTAAACAATTCTTTTGAATAAATATTTTCAATACCATAAATTTGAGTTTTTTTAAAGAAATAGTTATTTTCATAATGTCCATTAATACCACAATAAAAAAATTTAATAGTAGACATGTTTTTCCAATTCAAACCAAGAATAAAATAATTTTTATATAATTTTGGTCTTTCACCATTACTTCATATTCAAAATTTTCATTTCTGAATTTTATTTTTACTAAGGATTTGATTTAAATAGTTTTCTTCTTTTATCATCATACTTGAAGATTTTTTTAAATTATCAACTTTATCTAATAAATCCTTAATCTGAGTTTCATATAGATTATAATAAATTTTATAATAATTAGAGTTCAAATCTATAATTTGTTTTGAAAAAAAATCTTTATCTAATAGAATAGTATCATAAGATTTTATAATTTTTCTATGGTATTTATTTAAGGATTCGTATTTATCTTGTAGCATAAATAAATACCTATTTTATTCAACATAATAAAGTTTTTCAAAACTAATGTTTTGAGAGAAATAAGATTATACCTCATCAGTGTGATCTATAAGACATACCATTTTCCTATTATGCTCAGTCTCAAAATCCATAGAAATTTCATCGTGTGAACCATATGAATTACTCTAGGTGTCCTTCATAATTTTCTTACCTATTCTCTTATAATTAGATTTCCTTTAAGATTTAAGTAAAGAAAAATTTTCCTTTATTTGTCCTCATTCCTTTAATTTACAACATCTATTTTCTCCAGTCCCTTTCTTTTTCTTTCTATATATTTTTTTAAATATTTTAAAAAGATATAATAATTATTTATCTAAATCTATATGACTTGAATTAGATGATTCATCCATAAAAGTGTTGAGAGCAGCTTATTCATTTTTTATATGATTTTCATCTTTAGCCTACATCTCAAATTTATACATCATTAAAGTCTTAATCAATTCCTTCATAGCTAAATTTTTCACTGGTGTAGATTTTCATATAGCCATAGATATTCCATTCCACTTAGAGGTTATTTATCTACACACTTTTAAAACTTAATCTGATTATTAAATTGGATCTCCCAAAGTAGCAATATTATTGACAATCACTGTCAATATTCTATTTATTTGAGTGATAGTTTTGTCTTCACATGTTCTAAAAGTATCTAATTTTAAATTTTTAGTAGTATAACTTAATTTTAGGATATTTTCAGTTCCCTCTTAGGAAATAGAAATAGTATTCCACATCTCATATGCGGTAATAAATTGGGATACTCAATTAAATTCATCAGTTCTTAAACCACACACAATGTCATTCATGTATTTTTAATTGAGATCATATTCTATTTCTTGATCATTTTTCCAATATTCCAAATCTTCCTTAGGAATATCATAAGGCTAAACAACCTTTAAATAAACCCATATTCAAAGATTTTTCAAATAAATAATCATAAGGGCTTTCCAGCATCCATAATTATCACTATTAAATTAAGAAGCATAAATAATCGACATACCTTCTCTAGAATCATCCATTTCAATATGTATTCATGTGAATATTTAACATAGGCTTTTTAGAACTAGTAGATATTATTGATTATGCATAGAAGCACCACCATTGATAGTACTTTTTTATATCGAATAGAGAAAATAGAATATTCAAGGATTTAAAAAATAATAACTATCTCTAATATAGTCCAACCTTTGATACTGCTTATTAGGTTGGGATAATGATGACGAAGATACAGACATAAGATGGGGGTGAATTTTGTACTAAAAAACTTTGATAGATTCTGAACGCCTCTATTTTCATGCAGCAAACCATTCATTTTTCTCTCAAAGATGATTAAGAAGTGTAAATAAATAAAGGAAAAGAACAAGGTTATGTATAGTGGTTCGGGGAACAAAGACCCTCTAGTCCACTCCACCGACACTCTCTCAATGAGTTTTGTGATTTCACTAGACAGGTCCTCCTATCATAAGACTATAACAACTGAGTGTAGGAAATTGAAAACTTTACAAGTATTTTAAAGGACCTTCCGATTCTTTTACAAGGAATAGTGAATCCACAGCTTAGTATAAGAAGATGAAACTTCACCACAACTAATTATGAATAGCCAAAACTCCAATAAATAAATAGATGTTGATTTTATTGATAAAATAGGTTATACTTCATAGTTACAGTAGTAACTGAAAAATATATTCATATATTCAATAACGCATATTAGTAATGAAAAAACTAGACAGTTGTTTAAAACTGAATGTATCCAAAGTGTATCTCAGAAAAATTATTCTTCAATCTTGTAGAAAAATATGTAACAATAATATGTAGTATTAGGTATAGTAGCAGTAGTGAGTTAATAATATAGATCAAAACATGTTAGTTTCCAAATTGTAGCTCTGAAAGAAACGACACACTTGTTGTTTTACAACACAAATCTTTTTCTTATGAAATATACCCCATTTATTTATATATATATATATATATATATATATATATTCGATGAAGAATGAATCGCTATTTATACTATAATTCAAACAGCTCTAGCACAAACTAGCTCCATAAATATCGCATAATAAATTGTGAATATTTTAATTTAAAATCATTCAAGAGAGTTGTAACTTCCTATAAGAATAGAAATTATTTACTTCATTGAATATGAGCCTTTAAAAAATCATAATGAGCCTTTGAATCAGTAATAAAATATCTTTGAATAGTTATTTACTTCCTTATAAACCATTTCATAAATCTAGAATAATATTATAGATTTAAAACTCTATCGTTGAATAGTCAAATGTAGGGTTCATTCACATAACGACAAAAACTCTAGAAATAGGGTTGAAAATTTATGGTTGATCACAAAATTATGGTATGTACCATAAATTTTTCTCCTTAAACATAGGGTTGATTCCAAATGTAGGGATATTAAACCATAATTTTTCAATAGCGTAGAGTATATGATCTATATGTCCTATTTCAAATGTTAGGTTTCTCAACTATATGTTACTCTTACAAATGTAGGGTATGAACATTATTTCCAGAATACATTTAAAACACATTCATAATACTTCAACAGATATTTCCCTGGATCAATGACTTGAATATATTTCTAAAATAAATATTCTAACAAATATTATTTTCCTAAAATTAACTTAAAGGTAAATTCATTAGTAACATAAATGTTAATGTTTGTGAGCATCAAAACCAAAAAATAATAATAAAATTATTAAATCAACATATGCTCAGAAGTTTAAAACTTGGATATGTGTCCCATTAAAACCAGAGATGAAAATAAAACTTCTGGATAATGTGCGTAGATCATCCATCTCTACTCATCTAGGAAGCACAAAGATGTATAGAGATTTGAAGAAAAACTTCTAGGGGGATAACACGGAGAGGGATATTTAAGAATTTGTATCTCAATGTTTGGTATTTTTAAAAATTCAAGGATGAATGACAGAAGTCTAAGGGTATCATGAAACCATTTCACATACTAGTATGGAAATGTAAAAACATAACCATGTATTTTTTCATAGGAAACCCCAGGACATATAAATGAAATAACACCATCTGGGTGGCAGTCAATCACCTTACCAAGTCAGTGTATTTCATTATTATCAAATAATATTTATCTATTTACCAATTCACCAAGATATACATAATATAATTGGTAATAATTCATGGAGTGAAACTCTCCATTATATCTAATCAATATTTTAGGTTTACCCCAATGTTTTGGATAAGCCTTTAGCAATAACTGGATACAAAGATGAGTTTCAGTACTGATTATCACCATTATATGGATGGTCAATCTAAGAGAACTATTTAAACTCAAGAGGATATGCTGAGATCATGTTCAATGGATTTACAAGGATATTGGGATCAATACCTTCCCCTAGTGGATTTCTTATATAACAATAGTTTTCATTATAGCATTCAAATGGAACTTTATGAGGCTTTTTATGGTAATTGGTGTTCAAATCTGGCATATTAGGTGAAGTTGGATAGTTGAAGATGATAGGACCTTATATAGTCCAAGAGATGATAGGGAAGGTTCAAATCATTCAACATCAAATAAAATCCACATAAAGTCGATAGAAAATCTATGTATAAAAGTGTTAATGAGACCTAGATTTTGAGGTCGGAGATAATGTGTTACATCATATATCACCAAGGAATATATTCATGAAGTTTGGGAAGAAGGGAAATCTTAGTCCAAGATACATAGGACCCTTTTAGATCCATGATTTCATCAGAGTTGTGGCCTATTATATATAACTCCCACCTAACCTATCTCAAGTACATGTTGTGTTCTATGTATCCCTCTTAAAGAAGTACATATCAGACCCCTCTTGTGTACTAAATCTATAGGTGGTACCTTTGTAGAATGATATTTCATATGAGGAGTAGTCAATGAAGAAGTTATATTATAGTGAAAAAGTTATAAAAATAATACAAATCACTTAGTCAAAGTGTTGTGGCGGAACCAGAAGTTTAGGGAAGCGACATGGGAATCAAAAGAGGTGATGAAGTATAAGTACTCTCATCATTTTTATTGTATGAAATAAAAAATTTGAGAATGAAATTTCTGAAGGGGTATAATGTATCAAACTAAAGTTTTATAAATTAAATTCCCTTTTCAAATGAATATATTTTATATTAAGTAATGAAGTTATAGAAAACACATACAATGATTTACTTATTTTGGACTGTTATAAGTTATATCTAGTCGGGTTTAAAATACCATTAAGAAACATAATAGTTTATAATATAGTCATTTTACAATAAAAATTATGACTATTATTTATTAAGGGTTATGATAAAATCCAATTAACATGAACAGGGGAAGAGATAGCCTCAACCAATAGGATTTTCCCCTATAAATCCCATTTATCGAAGCTTCTAAGGGAGATGTAATCATTGGGATTTTCCCTTGACCAAACCCAATATGAGATTCAAAAACTAAATCATGAGTGAGACTATTTATGGGAGAAATACAAGCTTATCAAGATCATGGCCCAAGCTATATTCATTAGACCACCCCAAGAAAGCATCACCATTGCACACCTTACCCATAGGGAATACACTGGTGTAATAAGGGGTTATATATCTAGATAATAGTAATAAAAAATTTCATATTTTATTTTTAATAAAATAATTATTATATATACCATTTCTTTATTAATGATTAAAAAATTATTTTGATAAAAATTATATTTTAATATGATGAAACACAAATTGTATTTTTGGGAAATGTATTGTTTAAATCAAGACACTCTTTTTGATGAATTAAATAATTTTTAAAATAAATTTTATTTTAATAAAATATTATTATTAAATAATATTTATTTAAATATAAATGATAATATAATTTTATGAAGTAAAATGTAATTTATATAAGGGTCAGAAACTCTTATTGTTGTAAAAAACCACATTTTTCAATGAATATATATTTTTGATTTAAAAGTGTAAATATTAATATTTATAGAATTATTTTGATAAAATATATATATATATATATTTAAATCAACAAATCAAAATTATCTAACAGTGACTTTTTCATAATTTTCTAAGATAGTGTAATTTTTAGGTAAAAATTAAATACAGTATAAATATGTAGTATGTATTGTGACATCATAAAATCCAAAAAGTTATTTAATAAACACTATAAAGAGTATCCATGACCAAAATTATGTTTCCCATTTAAAATAATGTATTTCTTAAGTTATTTTATTAATTTTATAAACCCTTAATGAATCCTCCAAAACCTATATTATATTTTAAGGTTTTAAAATTAATTCTTTATTAACATGACTCACTTACACATAACCAAGGGTATTATTTTATGAATTTCTGTTATTATCCTTATAAAATATTTAAAACCACTCCTATTTGGTATAAAATATGGAAAAAACTATGGTAATGTTTTTAGTTTTTATTATTTTATCATATAGAGTCCAAAACCTTATGTTTATAAATTAATAAAGAATTCCCCTCACTTTTGCTATAAAAACCCACCTAACATCCCATTCTTATTCACTTAAAACCCTTTGAGGATGAATTTACTCTGCATTTATTTCTCTAGATCCCTCCAAAGTTTCCCTCAAGCACTTAATAATCTCCTCCCAAGCTTTTAGAAGCACCTCTCAAGGTAAGGGATCCCCTCCATTTCTTCTATATTCAAGCACCTTCTTTATATTGTGCCATTTGATTTTTAATTGTTCATATTGGGATATGTTTTTACATGTCCCTATTACTATCCTTATGAATTACAAGTGATGATATACCAATTTAAATATCATTAATCCCTTTTATGAATCTTTATGTACCCATATTATGTTAGTGAAATTATCATACGATCTTTCATGACAAACATTTGTATAGTGAATATCCATCCCCATTTACACTCAAGGGTATTAAATTAGATGTACCTATCATTAATTTATTAGGGAATTCAATTTATATAACCCAAATTACATAATTATGGTATTAAAATTGATAAAATATATTTTTATATTGTATGATCTATTTGGAACACTTATGCATGTACATGATATGAATGTGACGGGTGGAGTCGGAATTATATAGCCCTAAAATGAATTGGGTAATGTTTTTATCTCATGAAATACCACGTATGGTGCATGGGAGGTTATAATAAGTACACTATGTTATGATTTCTTAGTATTTAGGATTAACTTGTGTTTATGATGTCACGTTTTATATTATTTTCACATTCCCATATTGCCTTTATGATATCATCTTATGTTATGCTTAAATGTTCAAGTTTATGATTCCCACGCCTCTTATGTTACCTTGATATACCTATAGACTCTCATGTACTGCTTTATCTTATGTTATCATTTTATTATTCTCTTATTGGGCTTTATATCTCACCCCTTTCTTATTTATGTACCCATGTTATCCCATGTAGTTTTAGAAGAGCAATGGATTTTTTAGGGCATGTTGTGGAGTTTTTAAATAATGTTATCATACCAATGTTTCAAGTTATTGTTTTATGTACCTAACTTCCCAAAGACACTAGGTATCACAATATTATAGTATTATATTATTTGTACCTTTATTTAATAAATTTTTAATTAAGTTGTATTAAAATATGAGATATCATATTTCGCATGCAATTAACCCAAAGGGTTGAAGATAACATGAGGTTAACTTTTGTGGATGCACTGTTTCATAATGATCAACTAAGTATTCTATTCTCATATTAGATTAAATTTTGGAAAGGTGTATTGAAAGATAAAATATATGGAAGTAGTAAAGTTTCATATCCACTTTTGGAAAATATATCAGGAAGAGTTGGTGATTTTGAATTATGAAAGAAGTTGAAAATAAGAAGTAAATATTCTAGAAGGATGGGAAAATAGAAAATAATATCTAGAAGATAATCTTCAAAAGATTCAACTGATGCGGAAGAATAAATCTTAAATATAACTAAATCAGATTCAATTCCCATGAAATGTTCTTATGCAAGAATAAACAAGACACTATAAAGGAATGAAAAAGTCACCCAATGCACTCTGTCAGATTAAACACAGGGCTTCAAATCCTGTATTTGATTGAATAAAAGATGTATTCCCTTGATCCAAAAAAAATATAAGGTAAACTCAAAGGTATTATCATTCACTAAGTCACCCCTTATAACTTATCTACCTACCTCACATCAAATTAAACTCAAAACTCAAGGGATCAAGTGGGGTTAAAACCATAAATTATAAAAAAATTAGGGCTTGGTCAAATCTGATGTTTCAAATTCTTTATTCCTTCCCAAGTTGATAAAGGTTTATCTGAAGATCCTATATAGCATCCATCCAATAATCAGATCATTCAATGATTTTATAGGAATCACAATATCAGGGGAGGTTCAAGAAGATGCTTACATGGAGAAATCCTATCCCTTTGGCCAATCCATGTGTAAACTGAACATGGATTATAGGTGTGGAAATACAAGTAGAGAAGAAGTAGAAGCTAAAGTATGAGAATCTAGAGGAATATTATAAATATAAGGAGAATATAGTATAATGGGGGGTTCCCCATTAGATATTAGAATAGGTATTTTATTTAGTTTTTATAATAATTACAATTCCATTTTCATTCTATTCATCAATGTTCATGTTTTTATTCCCATATATTTATCAATTTTTATACATGTGATCTCTCAGGTTCTCACCAATAATGATAGGCTAACCAAAGTATCACTTCCTGGATGAAACTAGATAATTCTAGAGTCTATTCGCTTCATTTTTTTCTTTTCTTTTCAAAATTTTGGCAATTCAAGGGAGATCTAGGTATGGGTTGGTGATAGTACCTCTCGTCTTGGTTTACTCTTGTGTTATTCTCTATTTTGAAAATATTTTTCCTCCATTTTATTGAGTAAAAATGTGGAAATAGTGTTTGTGTAAAAAAATTGGGTGTGGTGGCTAACTAGATAGGGTTTGATAAAGGTTATACACTTGGGAGATGTGTTTCCCTCCCCAAAATCATAGAGGAATTTGAATGCAGTGTATAGGAAGGATTTAAATTGTATTGGGTGTTAGAATTAAATTATAAGTAGGTATTATTAGGCATACATTTTATTTTGATCATAAAATTATAATTGGGGAGATTTTTAAAGAGATAGTGAAGGATCATTTAGGTAGATTCCATGGGTGAATCCTTTCTGCCTAATATCATTCTATTCGGTATTACATTTTCATGTTTCATTTTTTATTTCATTTTCATACATTTATCATCTCAATTATTTTTAATTTTCAAGTTATTTTGTAAATAATAATAAGTTCCCTAATAATAATTGATAGGTGGTGGTCCTCTTCATGAGATAACCCTGCTCAACTCTCTACCTTACAAGAGTTCTTAAATATTAAATTGGAACCATACCCTTTGACAAGTTGTGGTTAATCAATAATTTTATTATGTTTTTTATCTTCTGAAATATTTAGATTAATGATAACTTAGATTATGTGGAATATTAATTGAGTGTTAACATTTAAAACTTGATGGTCTTTCTTAATCATAGGATTTAACATGAATCATTCAATATTATTCATTTCCATATGACATATCCCAATTATACATTATGATTGGTATAGTAGTAGCATGATATAAGCATATCCATGACGTACAATATGAATAAACCAAGAATACGATTTGAATTTGGATTCTATATGGAATATGCTGTGACTTATCAATATCATACACTATGATATTAGCATATACATATTATATATATATATATAAATTTAGGGCATAAATTCATCACCCCCCCCAATAATTCTTCCACCAATTATTGGATATTTTTTAGTTAACTAGTTTATGATTTCATGGAATATATTCAAGTGATCCACTAAAGTAAATCATGCCTATATCTTAAAGGCATAAACTTCTCAATCAGGTACATCTTCTCATTCACTGTAATTTGTTTATACAAATACTCAAACTTAGCCAAAGTGTCTGTACATGTGTATCCCCTTAAATATGGTTTTTAATATGATCATTAATATTCTATATGACATATCCACAAACCTATTAATGATTCGGATTTCATTCCTCGTTTTATTTAATATTTAGATTCTTTTCAAATAATAGATATTGATAAAACTTCTTAACATGTAACAGATTTATTTTTCTTTTCCATGTGTAATAATACAAACTATTTAGAAAAATAAATATTAATTAATTTGAATTTCATAATTCCTATAAAAATATATTGTAAGATCGAACCTATTGGGTATTAAATTTATTAGAATGCTAAAAGTCACTTTCATAGGCAATCTCAAATGATATGTCATTTTTTGGTACTTAGGTGTTGCAGAACAGCTATAACACCCCAGGTAAATAAAGAATATGACATCTTTATATTTATCCATATTTTTGAATAAAATATTAATATTACTTTAAAGGGGATGATATGCTCGATGGCGTACCCAATACGCAGCAACGAGTTTCTTGGGAATCTTACGTTGCACTCTAATAATAAAATAATATTATTTTAAATGGTAGTTAACGCCTAACCTTTGTAATGGCGGGAATGAACAGAACTAACTAAAAAATGATTATATATGTTTGTTAAATATTTTTACTCTTTACAATAAATTTTAGAGGATTAAAAATGCAAATGAATCCAGTTTTTAAGCGTAAACATTCTAATATTCTTTAAAAGGTCGATTAACCGCCTTTTGATGGAGAACCCCTTTTAAATCCACTTTTTAACAATTTTATAAGCTCTATTTTTCAAAATAAACATATTATTTATGTTTGGGACATTGAAATTTACCTTGGGTTAATTTTTGGTATTTTTCTGACAATGTTCATTTTTCAATGAATAGTGAAAAATGTTGTACTTTAATTCAAAACCTCTTTTTAATCTAATTTATTTTTATGATTATATTATCTTTTGAATTGGTTTTAAAGTTAAATTAGAATATATTTTTACCATTTAATCCAATATTGGTCGTTGGAATTAATTTCACTTTGAAATCGGACTTAAACTAGTGTCAATCTTTTGATACATTTTGTTTCATAAAAACACGCTATTTGTTTTGATAGTGGGAATTAATTATTAAATTAATTAATGAAACTTATATGTTTTGAATTTTGTAAAATAGATATCATTTTTTGAATTCGGAATATCAGATATATCTTAGGGTGAATTTTTGGAAATTTTCTGAGAAACTTCAATTTTTGATGAATAGTGAAACCGCTAAGTGGTACTTATAAAAACTGATTTTCCATTTAAATGAAATTTTTCCACCTTTGTGTTTTGAATTTCAAAAATCTGACAAACATGGTTGTCATTAAGAAGTAAAATTTGGTTCAATGGGATTAAAATAATTTTTGGTGAATAGTAACTTATTATGTTGTTAATTGCGATTAGAGGTAATTAGTGTAGTTTAAGGTAAGAATAATGTTTTAATAAAATGAAATGACCTAGACACATGTCCTACCCTCATTGGATGTGTCATTTCCGACCAATAAAATCCATGGGTCAACTTGGGGACCCCATGGAGCCACTTTGGTTGGAAAATGACATAAATACCTTTTTATTTAATGTTAAAGTAAAAATGACACACGCATGATATGTTTTACTAAAACAATTTTTACATGGGGTTATAAAAGTCAGATTTTTTACTATAAATATTCATTAGAAAGATAAAAATATTTCCTACATCATGATATTTTTTTTATAATTTTTAGACATTAAATAAAATAAATTATTTATGACATCATGGTGATGCAGTGATGACCTCATTATTTAACGATTTAAATAAAATGGAAAGATAATGTAAAATCCAATACCTACACATGTCCAAAACCTATTGGATGGGTGGATTTCGAACCCTTATCACCTTATCCTAGAAACACATCAATGTGGGACCATTAAAATCCGAAACTCATTCTAAAATAAAGTAACATTTCCTTACTTTCCAAGAGTGCCCCTCCTCTCCTCTTATAAAAGGCCCACACCTCTACCTCCTTACCCACACTCCCAAAGCCTTTGGCTCGGCCAACCTCTGCCCATTTTGTCTCTCAACATCCCTCTCTAACTCCTTGAAGCCTAACTTTGGGCAGAAGTCTTCCCAAGGAAGCCTTTTAGCTCAAACCAAAGGGAGTTACCCGATTTTAAGGAATATAAAGAAACGAACAAGACAAGTTGGACTTGAGGTAAGGGATCTTACTCCTCTCTTTCTTTTAAAGTACAATCTTTTATGTTATTCCTTTTAAAGCTCATCTTTCTTATTATTGGGATGTTATTTTATATTACTCTTACTGCAATTTTTATTGTTCATATGATGAGAGACCCTATTCTCTCTCATCAATCCATTTTGGAAGTTTTTGGTGGCGCCGTTAGGCTGCCGAATTTTCGTAAGAGATCTAACCTCTCTCTTTCTTTTTAAGTAATATCCTTTTTTTCACTTCTTTTAAGATCCTCTTTGTTATGTTGGGGGATTTTATTTTATAAACTTTATGTTAATATGATGAGAGGCCCTATTTTCTCTCATCAATCCATTTTGGATGTTTTAAGTGGCGTCGTTAGGCTGCCGAGTTTTCGTAAGGGATTTTTCATCTCACTTTTATTCCCGTGAGATTTATGCTACATTTGCCACAATTTCCTTTGAGTGGTGTATGTACTTCCCATTATTCTACTCTTTGTGTAATATAATTTCATTTATGAGTATTTACATCAATGATGTATTTTCCTTCTTTCATGGGGTGTATGTTTCGAAAGATACCCAAGTCGGTAAGGGAACCTTTCACCCTCCTCTTTTTAAAAGACTTCTTTTGTTGGGTCTTTTAATTCACATATTGTTATGTTGGGATATGTTCTCATATATCCTTATTGATGTAAATTTTATGTCCAAGTGATGAGATACCTTTTTTATCTCTCATCAACCCTTTTTCTGAATTTTGAAGCGACGCCGTTAGGCTGTCAAATTTTTGCAAGGGAACTTCTTAACCCAAATTTGATTCTTTGGGATAAACTTGTACTCCTTGAATATGTCATTCTATGAATATGTGTGAATAACCTCTGATTGTTTTACACTTAATATTCACTTATATTTGGTGTAATCATTTGTCACACATAATTATGTAATTGATTTATCCTTAAACCAAGGATATCGTCTTTGTAAGGGTCTTCGTCTCAATCTCCATTTATTAAGGCATATTTTGTTTTATACACAACCTTCTTTTATACGGTTTATAAACCCCTTTGATGTTTACGTTTATTCAAAAGGAATATTTTTTCTATGAAGCATTTTACTAAACGAAAAAAAAGGAATGTTTCTTTTTACGTACGCGGTGACAACGACCTTTTCCGCCGAAGCGAGTATTATTTGATCCTTGGCTTCCTCAACAAGCCGTAATGTTTTTAAAATAAAATAAATACTATATACTTTTTTTTGTATTTTGGTATTGAAAATGGTTTTGATAAAGGATTCTATTATGTGAATATATTTAAATGATATATTGTGATTGAAATGTGGAAATGTTATCATTCCTTTATGTTGGTTTTATGTGTTATAATTTTATAATGGTAATTGGACATTTTACGGGTGGTTACGTGATAAACCATATGACGGGTGGTGTCTTGAATACTAGGATGGGTGGTTACGTTATAACCTCCAATGCATTGGGTATGGAAGTCGGACGTATGGCTATTCCATTAAGTATGTATAGAAGTTGGACGAATGGATATTCCATTAAGTGATATGTGTGGAAGTTGACCTTATGGTTATTCCACTTAAGTATGTTTATGTCCCAAGTTACCTTTATATGTTATGTCATCTTTATATGGGTTTTATGGTAATCTTTTAGTTACAGAAGGGTAAGTAATGAACTTATATTCAGTGAATAGTTTTTACTACTTCGAAAAGGTGAAAAGTATTACTTTTTTAAAGTATACATGGTTTACTTGTTGTTTTGAAAAACTAACAATTTTCATTCTTTGTGTATCCCTTACTGAGCTTTTTGATCATCCCAAGTTTTTGAAATGTTTTTCACAGGAATTAACGTGGAATAGGGTCAAGGATGGGATCAAGGGAAAGTCATGCTACCTAAAACATGGAACTAGACATGTTTCTTTTTAAGAGTTTTTATTTTATGGAAACTTAGTAGAAGTTTCTACTTTGTAATCTTTTGAGATGTAATAGTTATGTCCTAATTCTCTAAAACTCTAAACCTGAAAAGATCCTCAATGTGAATTATTCATTTAATTCAATATTAAGTAAGGTTTAAGGTTGGGACCTTATAATTGGTATCAGAGGTCAGTTTAGATAACTTTAGAGGTTAGGGTATTCTTTAAGCATAAGTGACACTACCATAATGGTTAGGATTTCAGAAAGAGTCATAGTTTTTAGATAAAGTGAATGAGTAAGTATATCTTAGTGTTTACCTTCCTCATTAGTACATCATGGTTTTGTTGATATACTCACACTGACATTTCTGTTTTTATTGAATGGATGGATCTAGAAGGCACCAAAGAGACAACAGGTTTGAAGGAAACTGTGGTGGTTCTCTGATTAAGATACTAGATAAAATGGGGGATTCAATGAGGAAACTCGTGGTTGTTCTAAACCAGCTATCAAGGAGTCATGATCAACCACTTGAACCTTGGTATGATCTGTAATGCATCATTTACAAGATGACCAATCGATGTGGAAGTTCAGGTAATAATTATAAAGGTAACCATTAGAGTTTATATGATCCTTACTTTTGAGGTAATTATGGGTTATTATATGATATGATGGAAAATGAAAGGCATGAGATAAACTTGAGGTTAAAATATGTTATGATTATTTTTGAAGATTTTATCTCATTTTGGGGAATGTTTTAAGAATTATATAGTTTTGGAAAAAGGACAACACGCAGACCGTGTGACAACCCGTCACGTCGGACAAAGCTGCGGGAATCGAACCCACAACCAAAGTGCAACTGGTATTTATCGCCTACCACTTGACTACGTGAAGACCCTGGTTAGTTTGACTGATTCTTTTTAGTTAGATGATTTTATGAATTAAGAGTAAGTTTATTTTGGGTTATCCATGGATATTTATTAACCTATCATGGAGGATATGTGATTAGGTTAATTACTTTTCAATACGAGACATTAAGAGCAACTGATGTTGTTTGGAGATAAATGTTACGATTTAACTTAGAAGAATATGTGACTAAATCCTTCAAATATTTGGGTTTCAATCTTAGTTTGGTTTACTTTGAAGAATTTTATGGACAAATTGTTTATCGAATGGTCCACGTTGAACTTTGGGTTTTTTTGGAAAAATTTTGGAGATTAAGAATAGATTTTCTTTTTATAAAGGGTTATCCTTTTCTAGATTATCTGATCTTGTAATAACCTTTTTGGTTTTGGTTTTTGTTAGAGTCTAAAGACATGGGAAGTAAATAGTTCTCTTTTGTGGATTAGGTGATTCTCTAGAAGTTGATTATAGTACTCTTAATGTGAACAAGTCTTCCTAAATACTCGTCTTTTAGAGAAAATATGAGTTTGTTTAAGGAATCTAATAAAATTTGAAAGTCAACATGATAAGTGATTATGTTTCCTTATGAATAAATTCCTCAATAAAAAGTAACTTAAAACAAAAATGTTGTCTATTAACTTTTCCTACTGGGGAATCGAATACCGTTTAACCCATCACAAGTTTGTGATTTTCTTGTGGTTAACTTTCTCCTAAACATATTTTCTATCACTCTCCATCAGAACATGACCCTTTGTTTTTTTCTCCATGTCCATATATTCATACTTGGAATCCTAGTATGGGTTAACTCGGGTGACCTTTGTACTTATCTTTCTTTATTTTAAAGTGATTGTTTTACCGACTGTTGTTCCGATGTGGGACTTTCAAGGATGTTTCCGAGCCCAATTTTAAAATTGCGAGGACGTAATTCCCAAAAGGGGGGAAGGATGTAACACCCCAGGTAAATAAAGAATATGACATCTTTATATTTATCCATATTTGTGAATAAAATATTAATATTACTTTAAAGGGGATGCTATGCTCGATGGCGTACCCAAGACGCAACAACGAGTTTCTTGGGAATCTTACGTTGCACTCTAATAATAAAATAATATAATTTTAAATGGTAGTTAACGCATAGCCTTTGTAATGGCGGGAATGAACAGAACTAACTATAAAATGATTATATATGTTTGTCAAATATTTTTACTCTTTACAATAAATGTTAGAGGATTAAAAATGCAAATGAATCCAGTTTGTAAGCGTAAACATTCTAATATTCTTTAAAAGGTCGATTAACCGCCTTTAGATGGAGAACCCCTTTTAAATCCAATTTTTGACAATTTTATAAGCTCTATTTTTCAAAATAAACATATTATTTATGTTTGGGACATTGAAATTTACCTTGGGTTAATTTTTGGTATTTTTCTGACAATGTTCATTTTTCAATGAATAGTGAAAAATGTTGTATTTTAATTCAAAACCTCTTTTTAATCTAATTTATTTTTATGATTAGATAATCTTTTGAATTGGTTTTAAAGTTAAATTAGAATATATTTTTACCATTTAATCCAATAGTGGTCGTTGGAATTAATTTCACTTTGAAATCGGACTTAAACTAGTGTCAATCTTTTGATACATTTTGTTTCATCAAAACATGCTATTCGTTTTGACAGTGGAAATTAATTATTAAATTAATTAATGCAACTTATATGTTTTGAATTTTTTAAAATAGACATCATTTTTGAATTCGGAATATCAGATATAGCTTAGGGTGAATTTTTGGTAATTTTCTGAGAAACTTTAATTTTTTATGAATAGTGAAACCACTAAGTGGTACTTATAAAAACTAATTTTTCCATTTAAATGAAATTTTTCCACCTTTGTGTTTTGAATTTCAAAAATCCGACATACATGGTTGTCCTTAAGAAGTAAAATGTGGTTCAATGGGATTAAAATAATTTTTGGTGAATAGTAACTTATTATGTTGTTAATCGCGATTAGAGGTAATTAGTGTAGTTTAAGGTAAGAATAATGTTTTAATAAAATGAAATGACCTAGACACATGTCCTACCCTCATTGGATGTGTCATGGCTGACCAAGACAATCTGTGGGTCAACTTGGGGACCCCATGGAGCCACTTTGGTTGGAAAATGACATAAATACCTTTTTATTTAATGTTAAAGTAAAAAATGACACACACATGATATGTTTTACTAAAACAATTTTTACATGGGGTTATAAAAGTCAAATTTTTGACTATAAATATTCATTAGAAATATAAAAAGATTTCCTACATCATGATATTTTTTTATAATTTTTAGACATTAAATAAATTAAATTAGTTATGACATCATGATGATGCAGTGATGACCTCATTATTTAACGATTTAAATAAAATGGAAAGATAATGTAAAATCCAATACCTACACATGTCCAAAACCTATTGGATGGGTGGATTTCGAACCCTTATCACCTTATCCTTGAAACACATCAATGTGGGACCATTAAAATCTGAAACTCATTCTAAAATAAAGTAACATTTCCTTACTTTCCAAGAGTGCCCCTCCTCTCCTCTTATAAAAGGCCCCCACCTCTACCTCCTTACCCACACTCCTAAGGCCTTTGGCTCGGCCAACCCCTGCCCATTTTGTCTCTCCACATCCCTATATAACTCCTTGAAGCCTCACTTTGGGAAGAATTCTTCCCAAGGAAGCCTTTTAGCTCAAACCAAAGGGAGTTACCCGATTTTAAGGAATATAAAGAAATGAACAAGACAAGTTGGACTTGAGGTAAGGGATCTTACTCCTCTCTTTCTTTTAAAGTACACTCTTTTATGTCATTCCTTTTAAAGCTCATATTTCTTGTTATTGGGATGTTCTTTTATATTACTCTTACTGTAATTTTTATTGTTCATATGATGAGCGACCATATTCTCTCTCATCAATCCATTTTGGAAGTTTTGGGTGGCGCCGTTAGGCTGCCGAATTTTCGTAAGAGATCTAACATCTCTCTTTCTTTTTAAGTAATCTCATTTTTTTCACTACTTTTAAGATCCTATTTGTTATGTTGGGGGATTTTATTTTATAAACTTTATGTTAATATGATGAGAGACCCTATTTTCTCTCATCAATCCATTTTGGATGTTTTAAGTGGTGTCGTTAGGCTGCCGAGTTTTCCTAAGGGATTTTTCATCTCACTTTTATTCCCGTGAGATTTATGCTACATTTGCCACAATTTCCTTTGATTGGTGTATGTACTTCCCATTATTCTACTCTTTGTGTAATATACTTTCGTTTATGAGTATTTACATCAATGATGTATTGTCTTTCTTTCATGGGGTGTATGTTTCGAAAGATACCCAAGTCGGTAAGGGAACCTTTCACCCTCCTCTTTTTAAAATACTTCTTTTGTTGGGTATTTTAATTCACATATTGTTATGTTGGGATATGTTCTCATATATCCTTATTGATGTAAATTTTATGTCCAAGTGATGAGATACCTTTTTTATCTCTCATCAACCCTTTTTCTGAATTTTGAAGTGATGTCGTTAGGCTGTCAAATTTTTGTAAGGGAACTTCTTAACCCAAATTTGATTCTTTGGGATAAACTTGTACTCCTTGAATATGTCATTCTATGAATATGTGTGAATAACCTCTGATTGTTTTACACTTAATATTCACTTATATTTGGTGTATTCGTTTGTCACACATAATTATGCAATTGATTTATCCTTAAACCAAGGATATCGTCTTTGTAAGGGTCTTCGTCTCAATCTCCATTTATTGAGGCATATTTTGTTTTATACACAACCTTATTTTATACGGTGTATGAACCCCTTTGACGTTTACATTTATTCAAAAGGAATCTTTTTTCTACGATGCGTTTTACTAAACGAAAAAAAGGAATGTTTCTTTTTACGTACGCGGTGACAACGACCTTTTCCGCCGCCGTGAGTATTATTTGATCCTTGGCTTCCTCAACAAGCCGTAATGTTTTTAAAATAAAATAAATACCATATACTTTTTTTTTGTATTTTGGTATTGAAAATGGTTTTGATAAAGGATTCTATTATGTCAATATATTTAAATGATATATTGTGATTGAAATGTGGAAATGTTATCATTCCTTTATGTTGGTTTTATGTGTTATAATTTTATAATGGTACTTGGAAATTTTACGGGTGGTTACGTGATAAACCATATGACGGGTGGTGCCGTGAATACCAGGACGGGTGGTTACGTTATAACCTCCAATGCATTGGGTATGGAAGTCGGCCGTATGTCTATTCCATTAAGTATGTATGGAAGTTGGCCGAATGGCTATTCCATTAAGTGATATGTGTGGAAGTCGACCTTATGGTTATTCCACTTAAGTATGTTTATGTCCCAAGTTACCTTTATATGTTATGTCATCTTTATATGGGTTTTATGGTAATCTTTTGGTTACAAAAGGGTAAGTAATGAACTTATATTCAGTGAAGAGTTTTTACTACTTAGAAAAGGTGAAAAGTATTACTTTGTTGAAGTATACATGGTTTACTTGTTGTTTTGAAAAACTAAAAATTTTCATTCTTTGTGTATCCCTTACTGAGCTTTTTTTCTCATCCCAAGTTTTTGAAATGTTTTTCACAGGACTTAACGTGGAATAGGGTCAAGGATGGGATCAAGGGAAAGTCATGCTACCTAAAACATGGAACTAGACATGTTTCTTTTTAAGAGTTTTTATTTTATGGAAACTTAGTAGAAGTTTCTACTTTGTAATCTTTTGAGATGTAATAGTTATGTCCTAATTCTCTAAAACTCTAAACCTGAAAAGATCCTCAATGTGAATTATTCATTTAATTCAATATTAAGTAAGGTTTAAGATTGGGGCCTTATAGTAGCTGACCAAGGTCATCTCTCAAAGTGGTAGTACAAAAAATGACTTCTTAAAGGTATTATGAAAATAAAAATAAAAATAAAAAACATAATTAGAATTATTATTGGTTTGTTTAAAATTTATAAAACTATAATATGTATGTTATAAGAAGATTGTATTTTTTTCTTTTTTAAATTAAATTGTTAAAACAAAACGGGAATATATTTTTTTAGAAAATATTTTTTAGAATGTGTAATCAATATAACTCTGCCTCTTCACATACTTATTAATAATTATTTTTAAAAATAAATTTAATTATGATCACATAATTAGTTAAACCTTATACCCTATGAGAATTTAATTTAAATACAAAGATGAAATGAATTAAACCCTAGGATATCTTCGGGACATGCAATCATAGCACCCTACTTTGATTGTAATTTTAATGCTATATTATGGTTAGTGGTAAATTATGGAACATAGACATTCTATAAATGATGATGAATTTATTTTTGGGACTTTATTTTAACTCTAAAAATTGATCTCATGTTTTTTTGTTTTTTACCAATTAATATTTCTCTTTCACAATTCACACATTACTCGATCTCGTGTGTTTTGTGATAATTGTTAAATTGCTTGATTAGTTTATTTTAAGTCAAAAAATAAATCCATAGATCATATTATCTGAATTATAGTAGTTTATTTATTCAAAATGATTAATTTAAGAGGGTAAAAATTAGATCAATTACTAAGAAAAACTACTCTTCCATAGGTGGTGTAGTCGTTGTAGAAACGGTTTTCATGTGAAAAGCTTTAGAACGGTTATAACCCAATCGTGTTTCTACTATTTATTTCAATCCCAAATAAGTGGATTAAATAAGAAGAAAATAGAACAAAAAATAATAATTAGAAGAGAAACTAAAAAGTTTATTTTAAAAACACAAACATTACAACATGAAGAAAAATAATAAGAAGACTTTGATGAAGGGATCCTTGCTTCAAGAGCTTTTCCTCTTTAACTTATTAGATAAATAGAGTGAAACCACTTCCCCTATGCCATAAATATCCTAATTTATTTCCAAAACCCTCAAATGGATAAAAATATTCATTTATAGAGGTGAGGGGAGGCTAGGGTTACAAAAGGTTACAAGTGTGAATGATAAAATTCATCCAAATATTTTAATCCAATTTTCATAGAATTTTTTATCTCCAAAACGTGTGAAATAGCTATACTTATAGAAGTGTGATTTTTGAATAATTTTTTCCTCTATATATTGTAAAAATTTAAGCCCAATGTATTCTCTTATGTAGAATATGTTTCCCAAATGGTGAATTGGTGTCCAATCTAATGAGTCAAGCTTGTCTTTGACTTCATATCCCATTTAATCTAATCAAATGAAATATCCAACTCAGATGGTCTAAATTAAAGTTTCATAACATTAAGTGAGTAATTATATTAATAAATTTTAAGATCAAATAATCAATATAAAAATATTTATGACTAAAATACAATAGTTCACTTTAAAGGGTCAAAAATGGAATTTTCATCAAATTTGAACATGAATGATCTAATCCAAAATATTCCATAAATAAACATATTTAACATAAGTTGGGGAGATTATGTAATTTATTATAAATAAAATATTCAATAAAAATGTGTTTTATCAACTCCCCTGCACTTACCCTTTATCACTCTGGGGCAAAGTCACATGTATTGTATACTAGAAAATTGGGACAAGATATGCATGTTGATATTTTATAATCCATAGTGAAAATATAGGAAAATAAATAATCTCATCAAGAAGTAAATCTCAATAAATTTTAAATTCATTTTATCTTAAATTGAATCAAAACAAAATCCAATGAGATTAATAAAACTAATCATAACCAAACAAGTTATGGTTCTATTATGTAATCAATTACCCACATGTGTGTGTTATAACCATTTCAAGATCATATCCCCATCCTTTATGTAACACCCCAATATTTCATAGTACATTATTTCTTCAATGTAATGCAATAACTTGCACTACACGCAACACTGAGTTCAAACGCATCATGACTTACCAAACTAGCCGTCCAAAAGTGGTTATGAATAGTATTAACTGAATTTTGAACATTATATAATCCTTATAATTTTAGAATCCATATTATGGGTTTCTTAGACATAATGTAAGAACAAATTCATTTTTTTCAGATAAAAGAATTATTTTTCAAATAATGCAATTTTACCGCCTTTTAATGGAGAACCCTTTTTAAATCCAATATTTGAAACTTTTATATATTCAATTTGACAAAATAAACTTCTTCTTTAGAATCAAGACATAAGAATTTAGTTTCAATAAATTTTTGGGGTTTTTCTGATAACTTTTAGATTTGGGTGAATAGTGAAAAATACTATATTTTAACTGAAAATAGATTTTTTAATCAAAATAATTTATAGTGTTGAATTATACATTTTAATGATTTGTAAGTATAATTAGATTATATTTTTACCCTTTAATCCAATGTTGGTCATTGGAATTAATTTCACATTGAAATTATACATAAACATGTGTCAATCTTTTGATAAATATTATTTCTTAAAAACACTCTATTTGTTTTGACAATGAGAATTAATTTTAAATTAATTAATGAAACTTATATGTTTTGAATTTGGTAAAATATAAATCATTTTTGGATTCGGAATATCAAAATTATCTTAGGGTGAATTTTTGGTATTTTTCTGAAAACTTTCAATTTTTGATGAATAGTGAAAAACACTAAGTTATTGGTTAAAATCGAATTTTTATTTAATTAATTTTTTATTTTATTTAAATTTATTTTAGGTCAAATAGATACATAAAACCTATATAATTTCAATGTAATTCATTGGAGTCAGTTTATAATAATTTTCGATATATAAAATTTTTATTGAACTTTTCACTATCTTTTACCCATCTCCTAGGAGAATTTGCAAATTCACAAAAAACTTAATTTTACCATTTCTGTGAGTGGAATTTCGAAAATCTGAGAGACACGGTTAATATCATGGATTAAAATGTGGTTCAATAAGATAAAAATAATTTTTGTTGAATAGTAACTTTTTACTTTTATTTACCACGGTTAAAAGTAAATAGGGTAATTAAGGGTAAAAATGATATTAATATTACCCTAACACATGTCCTAATTCTATTGGAAAAGTGTGTCTCGAAAAAAAACCTCATGAATAAAATATTATCATTTAGGTCCACTTGGATTAGATTAGGATATTTATTATTATTTAATTCAAAGAAGAGTTAAAAGAGTTAAAATCATAGTTTAATAACTAAAATATTTTTAATATAGGGTTATACATAATATAAATTAGATTATAAATATTCATTATAAAGATAAAATTATTTTCTACATAATGGTATTTTATTTATAATTTTTAGATATTAAATAATTTAATTTATTTATGACACAATGATGATGTAGTAATTACTATATTAATGAAAGATTAGGATAATTGATATTATAAATACCCAAATAAATGTAATTTGAGACTTTTTAGGAATTACAATAATTTTCTAGGTTAATATGAAATATTAGGATTGGTTATATGAATTTTTTTCAAAGTAATAATGCAGTTATGAATTTATCAAAAACAAAATACCCAATAGTGTCAAAATTGACATAAAAGAGTTTTTAAAAACAATATTATATTATTAATTGATATTCTATTTCTAAAAATCTAAGGTTCTACCAAAGGACTTATATCATGATAGATGTATCATTAATGGACCACATGGGGGTCTATTATAAGTTTATAGTAAGTTTATTAACCATATAATATAAAAATAAAAAGAGACATGGTAAATGTCAAACTAATTAACTAAGAGTTAAAACTAAAAGATAAGGTTAATAAAGTGACCCAAACCTATCTAAAACCTATTGGTTGAGTGGATTTCGACCAATCCCCACCTTATCCTCGAAATAAATTAATTTTGAACCATTATAAACCGAATATGAATTTATTATAAAATAATATTTTAAGTTTTTCCTAAGGTACCCCTCACCCCTCTTATAAAAGGTCACTCCCCCTTCACTCTATTTCACACCTTATAAGACATTTGGCCCGGCCAACCCCTGCCCAAATATCCTCTAAACTTCCCTCACTTCATCCTATAGTCTCTCCTTTGGTCAGAAATCCTATTTTAAGGATCCATTTTGATCAAATCAAAAGGAAGAATTTGAAGAAGAGGTAATGATTTCACCACCCTCTTTCAAGTTCTCATATTCTTCCACTTACTCTTTATTTGTTGTTTAAATTATAAAATAATAACTCCAGTATCTTCTATATACTGTGATTTTATTATAAATATGGCACAACTATATTCATTATCCTATTCATCTTATTAATGATAACGTCACCATGTGTGCGTACGTATGTCTTACCATCTCCACGTCGTGGTGTAATTTGTTATTCAACACTATGTTATTTGGATGGATATAATGATGAGTAATATGTATATAAATAATAAAAATAACATGATAATGTCTTTGTAAAATTAATATACCATCCAATTCCACACCTTTAAGGAAATAATATTGTCGCTCGTGCGTACGTACGGATTACCGTCTTCATGACGTGATGAGATTCATTTCCACATTCACCATTCATCGACGATTATAAAAATATATATTACTAATAATTATGTAATATATGACATAATAATGATACTGGAGATATATATATATGGTTTTTTTTTGTGCGTGTTTGTGTACTTATATATATCTTATTCACTTAGTTCCGTTCAATACGATATGAAAACAGAAACATCGTTTATGCGTACGTACGGACTATCGTCACCATAAACGGTGTTTTTTATTTCATATATATGTCTATTATACATATTTATATTCTAAATATAAAATATATATAAATAATGTTTTATATTCTATAAGTACTTAAATCTTTATCTAAGTGATACAATCAAGAGTAACAAGTTAAAACACGTACGATAAAGAAAGCGATTATTACCCAAAATGTTAATTTAACATGTAATTTATTATTAATTGAGTAGTATAAAGTAATAAATGAATCCTTTATGATATCATAAATATTAATATAGTTCTGGTATACCTTAATAACATACTACGATCATCATATAGGAGGTTAAATGTACCCTCCACTAAAGGAAAGTGCAAGGTAAGGGGTTTTCATCTCACTCCTTATTCCCATGAGATTCGTACCATATTGCCACTATTACCTTTTTTGTGGTGTATGTACTGCCCATAATTGCATTCTTTGTGTAATACACTTTAATTTATGTTTATTTAAATATTCATTTTATGACACCTCTTTCAAGGGGTGTATGTTTCATAAGTTACGAAATTGGTAAGGGTTAATTCCTTAATCTCATTATTATCTGAGATTGTTTATGTGTAAGTATTTATTGGGACATTTTTATCATCCATGTCCACTTTTCATAAAACTTATTTAAAAATGAATATTTTAAGTATTTGTGAAAGGTACTCTTTATCGAGATCATAATTTTAAATGTTTTAAAGATTTATCTTTCTAAATATTTTTAATTAATGTCCATGTTTTTAAAATGATTTTAAGGATTTATTTATATGGACATGAATGTTTTGAAATGATAATTATTTTCAAAAGATTAAAAGTGGTATGGGACACTTTGATTCAAAAATATATTTTAAATTACTTCCTTTATAAATGTGTGACTTTTAAATGATTTTATAAAAATGATATTTCTCTCAAAAAGTTTTACTCATCATTTTCAACTATGTCAGCATCCTTTACTGGATATTATTTTTGATTGAGGTTGATTTATTATAATACAATATTCCATATTGTATTGAATGATTTATGATACGTTTGACTGTGGATGTTCTATTTTTATACCATTCATGGTTTATGGTTAATGTATTGACATTTCATATGCTAGTTTTAATACGAATGTTTATGTTATGTTTAAACCTTTTCATATTAGGAATGCATTGGACTTAGTAAGTGACGGGTGGAGCCTGTTATAGCTCCTCGATGCATCGGTAGTTCTCATGAGAAAAACTAGTGTCTTGGCACAAGACCTTGAAAAAATCTTATTTGTAGTCTTGGCACAAGGCCTTGACTATGTGGTTATGATAGTCTGGCATTATGCATTCCATCATTATGAAAGTGGTTATTGATATTGTATGTGATTATTTGACTAGTAGAATATCCATGTGAATAAGTAAATGGAATTATTTCATTTTATTTCTACCATATTATGTTGAAGTTCAAGTTTAAAAGGCTTTTGTTTTATTTATACATTGCCTTAAATGTTTATGCTTATTTATGAAAGTTTTTGCTATATTGTTATCCTTACAAGGCATCTGAGCTCACACCTTTCTATGTTTTATTTTTCCCAGGATGTGAAGAAGTATTTTATGAATGACCTGCATGTATAGTATGAGGGGATATGAGTGTGGACTATGGAGACTATTTTGTTGTAGTTTTCATTTTATGATGTAATATAAACTTTATGAATGTATCTAGTGATTCCAAGGCTACTAAACTAATCGGTCTTTCGATACTTTATCTTTTGTGATCATGACAATGTTGTGTAATAATGCACCGACTTTGGGTAACTAGGGTCGGGGCGTTACAGTTGGTATCAGATGAAGTTTATCAATAACCTTGGAAACTAGATTTAGATAAACTCTGATTAGAGCACATTACCCTAAGATAGACTTTGAGGATTATTATAGAAGGACTTCCTAGAATTTTGGTAATGTTGAGATTTTGTGAGTTTTCCAAGAAAATACATCCCTGTCTGGATACGAGCATGTAGAGGGGGATATGGCACAGATATACCTAGGGGTAAAACCCGAAAACACCACTTTGAGCTAGACTCGAATGGGAACCGGTGCACGACAACGGGTCTTGCTGCACTCTTGGTTACGACACTCTCGGTGGAAATGCTTAGGATAATTCTCATTTTCTTTACAAACCATTATGAAGGGTTTATGAGTATATACTTTCTCAAAGAAAACATTTTTATGATTATGGATTATATCCATAAACTGTTCAATTTATGTTAAGTGTTTTACAAGTTTGGATTTATGTATTGTGATTCATAAACTAATCTAGTGTATGCCATTGTTTAGAAATGGCGCCTAGTGGAAGAAATGGAAACTGTATCAATGCATGCACTTCATGTTGGGATTTCCCTCCTGCTCAAGATAATTATAGTGGATCTGGTGATGCAACTGGTGCTGATCAGTTAATCACCATACTAGGACAACTCACTTAGGTTATGAATAATAACCTTACCCGTATGGAGCACCCTGATCCACAGCGTGGAGGATCAATGTTAGATCGCTTCATGGGGTAACAACCACTTAAATTCAATGGGAGTAAAAATCCTTTAATATCTGAACAATGGATAAATAACTTAGAGAAAATATTCCATGCCTTGGGGAGTAGTGAAAGGGAAAAAGTTATCATGGCATTTTACCGCCTCACTGGAGATGCTGATCAATGGTGGTCATTGATTCAAAACACGAAGGAAGATGATGAAGTATAAAATATGTAATGGATGGAGTTCAAAGATCTTTTCTTAGAAAAATACTTTCCTCGTGAACATCGAGCAGATATGGAAAGGTAATTTCTGATTCTGAGACAAAAGGACGATGAGAATGTCGTAAAGTATGAGGCTAACTTTACAAGGTTAGCAAGGAATGCTGGAGATTATATATGTTATCCAAGAAGTAATATTGATCATTTCTTTGAGAGTTAAAACCATATCTTCGTTGAGAATTAGTGTCACAATCCTTCTCGTCGTATGAAGATATTGTCTCATGTTCTATCAAGACAGCAAAATAATTCTCTAAGTCTTACGACTTTAAAGCAAAGCAAGAGAAAAAAAGGATGGTAGAAATAAAGATAGATAAAGGGAATAAGGGAAAGAAGGATTTTCCAATATGTGATAAATTTGGAATGAATCACCTTGGTAAATGCTTGAAGGGAATGGGAGTTGTTATAAGTGTGGAGAAAAAGGACACCAAGTACATGATTTCAAGGGTAAGAAAAAGTTTTCAAATGTAAAATGCTTCATCTGCAAGGCATTGAGACACTACACGAATCAGTAACCCGTTCATAAGAGTATACCGCAAATGATGTTATTGAATAATAATCATGTTATGATACTACCTGAGATGAAGAAGAAAGACTAGTGTTCTTATGTTGTTATTATAGAATTGTTTCATTTGAGTTTTGTATCAACAGTATACTGGTTACAATAATTATGGAGATAAATAAGGATTGTACTGTAGTACTATTTTATTGAGGATTTGAGAGTATATGGTTCTAAGAAAAGTGACTTAATAGTAAGCAACACTTTTTGGAAAATACATGGTTGAAGGAAAGGTAATCCTTAATATGGTCCTGATAATGAGGTAGTGTTTTTGGAATAAGAGATGGTTGATTTTGGTAATTCAGGATGTTGCGATGTTATAAAAGAATACATGATGAAGGCATTCACATGTTATTACCTAGCAAAAAGGATCCTCGTTATGTTTAACTTCCTTATAAATTTTGGACTAAGAGTTTGGATATAAGTATTTCGGATAATTCTAAAGGTTGGAATGGATTAAGTTTGAAATTGGATACTATTGTTAAGTTTATTTTTGGATTGCCATAAAAAGAAAAACCCAGAGGTCAGGTGGCAACCCGTCGCGTCCGGCAAAGCCGCGAGACTTGAACCCACAATCAAAGAGCGACAAAGGTGCATCACCTACGACTAGACTACGTGATGTACTGGTTTGTATAATTTATTTTTTTTTAAATAGTCTGACAAATGAATTATAAATTCAATTTTTTTTAACCTTATATGATTTAGGTAAATAATTTTTTTTTTGAAATCATTTGGAGTGAAAGATAAGTTTGTGGTAGGAATTAGTTGAAGGATTAAACTCTACTTGTCAATTATATATATATTTTTTTTATTCTCTTATTCTATGAATAAATAATTTCTTAAACTTTAGGTAAGGCATCTAAAAACCAAAAGTGTGTTATCCTAATACCTTATGGTGGTATTTTAAATCATCATAGATTGGTGGCTTTGAGGCCCACAATTCTACAATTGTTTATGATTGATGACCTCAATCACTCCCTATAAATATTTACATTTTTCCTCCAATTATGTGTCTATAATTGCCACCAATTTTCTCCTATCTGAAACACTAATTTGGTGGTGACTTTTTCATTCCCCTTTTTCCTCTTATTTAGACTAAATTTTATTAACCCAATTTCCGATGTGGGTTTTCCCATTGATAAATTTTCTTTTTTCAACCTTTTATTTTCGAAGAACAATTTCAAATTGAAAGGACGCAATTTATTGAAGGAGGGGAGAATGTAACACCCCAATATTTCATAGTACGTTATTTCTTCAATGTAATGCAATAACTTGTACTACACGCAACACTGAGTTCAAGCGCATCACAACTTACCAAACTAGCCGTTCAAAAAGTGGTTATGAATAGTATTAACTAAATTTTGAACATTATATAATACTTATAATTTTAGAATCCATATTATGAGTTTATTAGACATAATGTAAGAACAAATTCATTTTTTTCAGATAAAAGAATTATTTTTCAAAAAAATGCAATTTTACCGCCTTTTAATGGAGAACCCTTTTTAAATCCAATATTTTAAATTTTTATATATTAAATTTGACAAAATAAACTTCTTCTTTAGAATCAGGATATAAGAATTTAGTTTCAATAAATTTTTGGGGTTTTTCTAATAACTTTCAGATTTGGGTGAATAGTGAAAAATACTATATTTTAACTGAAAACAACTTTTTTAATCAAAATAATTTATAGTGTTAAATTATAAATTTTAATGTTTTGGAAGTATAATTAGATTATATTTTTACCCTTTAATCCAATGTTTGTCATTGGAATTAATTTTACATTGAAATTATACATAAATAAGTGTCAATCTTTTGATTAATATTGTTTCTTAAAAACACGCTATTTGTTTTGACAACGATAATTAATTTTAAATTAATTAATGAAACTTATATATTTTGAATTTGTTAAAATAGACATCATTTTTATATTCATAATATCAAAATTAGCTTAGGGTGAATTTTTTGTATTTTTCTGAAAACTTTCATTTTTTGATGAATAGTGAAAAACACTAAGTTGTTGGTTAAAACCGACTTTTTATTTAATTATTTATTTATTTTATTTAAATTTATTTTAGGTCAAAATAGATACATAAAACCTATATAAGTTCAATGTAATTCATTGGAGTCAGTTTATAATAATTTTAGATATATAAAATTTTTATTGAACTTTTCACCGTCTTTTACCCATCTCCTAGGAGAATTTGCAAATTCACATAAAACTTAATTTTACCGCTTCTGTGAGTGGAATTTCGAAAATCCGAGAGACACGGTTAATATCAAGGAGTAAAATGTGGTTCAATAAGATAAAAATAATTTTTGGTGAATAGTAACTTTTTACTTTTATTTACCACGGTTAAAAGTAAATAGGGTAATTAAGGGTAAAAATGGTATTAATATTACCCTAACACATGTCATAATTCTATTGGACAAGTGTGTCTCGACCAAAAACAACCTTAGGAATAAAATATTATCATTTAGGTCCACTTGGATTAGATTAGGACATTTATTATTATTTAATTCAAAGAAGAGTTAAAAGAGTTAAAATCAAATTTTAATAACTAAAACATTTTTAATATAGGGTTATACATAAGATAAATTTGATTACAAATACTCATTAGAAAGATAAAACTATTTCCTACATAATGGAATTTTTTTTATAATTTTTAGACATTAAATAATTTAATTTATATATGACATAATGATGATGTAGTAATTACAGTATTAATGAAACATTAAGATAATTGATGTTATAAATACCCAAATAAATGTAATTTGAGACTTTTTATGAAATACAATAATTTTATATGTTAATATGACATATTAGGATTGGTTATATGAATTTTTTTCTAAGTAATAATTCAGTTATGAATTTATCAAAAATAAAATACCCAATAGTGTCAAAATTGACATAAAAGAGTTTTTAAAACAAATATTATATTATTAATTGATATTCTATTCCTAGAAATCTAATGTTTGGCCAAAAGACTTATATCATGATATTTGTATCATTAATTGACCAATTTGTGGTCTATTGGAAGTTTATAGTAATTTTATTAACCATATAATATAAAAATAAAGAGACATGATAAATGTCAAACTAATTAACTAAGAGTTAAAACTAAAAGATAAGGTTAATAAAGTGACACAAACCTATCTAAAACCTATTGGTTGAGTGTATTTCGACCCATCCACACCTTATCCTCGAAATAAATCAATTTTAATCCATTATAAACCTAATATGAATTTATTATAAAATAATATTTTAAATTTTGTCTAAGGTACCCCTCACCCCTCTTATAAAAGGGAACTCCCCCTTCACTCTATTTCACACCTTATAAGCCATTTGGCTTGGCCAAACCCTACCCAAATATCCTATAAACTTACCTCAATTCATCCTAGAGGCCCTCCTTTGGTCAGAAATCCTATTTAAGGATCCCTTTTGATCAAATCAAAAGGAATAACCCGAAGAAGAGGTAATGATTTCACCACCCTCTTTCAAGTTCTCATATTCATCCACTTACTCTTTCTTTGTTGTTTAAATTATAAAATAATAACTCCAATAACTAATATATTCTATGATGTTATTATAAATATGGCACAATTATATTCATTATCCAATCCATCTTATTAATGATAACGTCACCATGCGTGCGTACGTACGGCTTACCGTCTCCACGTCGTGGTGTAATTTGTTATTCAACACTATGTTATTTGGATGGATATAATGATGAGTAATATGTATATACATAACGAAAATATCATGATAATGTCTCTGTAAAATTAATATACCATCCAATTCCTCACCTTTAAGGAAATGATATTGCCGCTCGTGCGTACGTACAGATTACCGTCTCCACGACGCGATGAGATTCATTTCCACGTTCACCATTCATCGATGATTATAAAAATATATACTACTAATAAGTACGTAATATATGAAATAATAATTCTAATGGATATATGTGTGTGTGTGTGTGTTCTTAAATATATCTTATTCACTTAGTTCCGTTCAATACGATATGAAAACAGAAACAGCATTTATGCGTACGTACGGACTATCGTCTCCATAAACAGTGTTTTTTATTTCATATATATGTCTATTATACATATTTATATTCTAAATATATATGATATATAAATCATGTTTTATATTCTGGAAGTACTTAAATCTTGATCTAAGTGATACAATCAAGAGTAACAAGTTAAAACACGTACGATAAAGAAAGCGATTATTACCCGAAATGTTAATTTAACATGTAAATTATTATTAATTGAGTAGTATAAAGTAATAAATGGATCATGTATGATATAATAAATATTAATATAGTTCTAGTATACCTTAATAACAAACTACAATCTTCATACAGGAGGTTAAATGTACCCTTGACTAAAGGAAAGTGCAAGGTAAGGTTTTTTCATCTCACTCCTTATTCCCATGAGATTCGTACCATATTGCCACTATTACCTTTTGTGTGGTGTATGTACTACCCATAATTGTATTATTTGAATAATACACTTTAATTTATGTGTATTTACATATTCATTGTATGATACCTATTTCATGGGGTGTATGTTTCGTAAGTTACCAAATTGGTAAGGGTTAATTCCTCAATCTCATTATTATCTGAGATTGTTTATGTGTAAGTATTTACTAGGAAATTTTTATCATCCATGTCCACTTTTTATAAAAATGATTTGAAAATGAATATTTTAAGGATTTGTGAAAGGTACTCTTTATCAAGATCAGAATTTTAAATGTTTTAAAGATTTATCTTTATAAATATTTTTAATTAATGTCTATGTTTTCAAAATGATTTTAAGGATTTATTTATATGGACATGAATATTTTGAAATGATAATTATTTTCAAAAGATTTAAAGTGGTATGGGACACTTTGATTCAAAAATATCTTTTAAATTACTTCCTTTATAAATGTGTGACTTTTAAATGATTTTATAAAAAGGATATTTCTCTCAAAAAGTTTTACTCATCATTTTCAACTATGTCAGCATCCTTTACTGGATGTTATTTTTTATTGAGGTTGATTTATTATAATACAATATTCCATATTATATTGAATGAGTTATGATATGTTTGACTGTGGATGTTCTATTTTTACACCATTCATGGTTTATGGTTAATGTATTGACATTTCGTATGCTAGTTTTAATACGAATGTTTATGTTATGTTTTAACCTTTTCATATGAGGAATGCATTGGACTTATTAAGTGACAGGTGGAGCCCGCTATAGCTCCTCGATGCATCAGTAGGTCTCATGATACAAACTAGTGTCTTGACACAAGGCCTTGACAAAATCTTATTTGTAGTCTTGGCACAAGGCCTTGACTATGTGGTTATGATAGTCTGACATTATGCATTCCATCATTATGAAAGTGGTTATTGATATTGCATGTGATTATTCGACTAGTATAATATCCATGTGAATAAGTAAATGGCGTTATTTCATTTTATTTCTGTCATATTATGTTGAAGTTCAAGTTTAAAAGGCTTTTGTTTTAGTTATACATTGCCTTAAATGTTTATGCTTATTTATGAAAGTTTCTGCTATATTGGTATCCTTACTGGGCATCTGAGCTCACCCCTTTCTATGTTTTATTTTTCCCAGGATGTGAAGAAGTATTTTATGAATGACCTGCAGGGATAGTATGAGGGGATATGAGTGTGGACTATAGAGACTATGTTGTTGTAGTTTTCATTTTATGATGTAATATAAACTTTATGAATGTATCTAGGGATTCCAAGGCTACTAAACTAATCGGTCTTTAGAGACTTGATCTTTTTTTATCATGCCAATGTTATGTAATAATGCACCTACTCTGGGTAACTAGGGTCGGGGCATTACACTTTATTCAGTATATTCATGAAAATTAAAAAAAAATCCTTACCTTGTTTAATTCCACCAAACCTTCTCTACATTCCTTTGCAATCAAATTTCAAGACTCACTCACTTAATAATTCTCTAAATTAAATTCTTAATCTCTCGGCCTAGATATCCCCATGTGTTGTAAATTTCATCACTCCCCTATTTATTAATATAATATATTTTTGTGTTTTTTTTAGGGTGTAAAACTATCATATATCAGGTATACATGTATAGTTAAATTAGATATATAAATGAAACCAATCATATTAGAAATGAATATATAGATCAACCATTTATGTAATATGAAAAAAAACACCTAAATTGGATATACCTTCAATTGAGTAGGAAAAAATTCACAAGTCATAGTTATGTGAAAAGTATGTTGAGAAATCAAGGACACAATTTACCATGAACAAATATCGCAAATAATGGTTTCAAAATAAAAAAGATTTTATAATTACATAAACAATAATAACATTGATGGATTATATTTTTATAGAAACAACCTTTAATGATGAAATATTTCTCATGCTTATCATCCACCAAGGAATTTTAAAAAATTAAACATAAATTTTCAATATATTCCCCATATAAATAAGCATGTTACATGATGTTTTTTTCTATTTGTTTTTTTTTTTGTAAAAAATAACACAAATAATTTGAAAAATACAAAAAATATATACACAAAACATAGAAATGAAAATGACTAAAGAAGCTACCGTAAAATTTTTTCCCCTAACCCACACTTAAAATATTATATTATCCTCAATGTGAACTTATGAGGTGATATATGCACCTAAAATGTATAATTTTAAATAAAAAAAATAATATAGAAGTGAAAGGGATAGGTAAATCCTAATGTTCTCAAGTGATTATGGGGTCATACAGTGTGATGAAATCAACTACATGGGTGGGAAGTCCCTTAATTTATTGTTTCAACCATTTCCTATTGACTGTAAATCTCTTTTTAGTATACTCTTGTATGATATTCACTACACTATATAGAAAAACATTATATAAAATATAAGTACATAACCATTTGGAACAAAACTTATTGGGCATCAACTTCAATCATGAACTGTAAAGAAGAACTGTGTAACCCTCATGAAACTCCCTTTTGTGAATCATATTTTCACGGGTTAATTTTTCATGATATTTATATATCCTTGAGTTATCATATGATGATAATAATATCCCCTAAACCTCTTTAAGTTACATATTCCTCTGTTCTCATTATTTTTTTAAATCCATGTTTCATTTCTTTATCTCCCAAAATGCTTGATGCTTGACTTACACAGGGATATGACAAGCTTTCCCAAAAACAATCCATAATGCGTACATACTAATGGGAGTCTTTAATGTTTTAATATAAACCCAAATCACATAATCTAAGTGATTTCTATAATCCTTTATATTCGACTACATATTTTTCTCCAAAATTTGTTTCAACTCCTAATTTGAAACTTTAACCTGGCCATTTGTTTGGGGGTAGTATGGAGTATAAGTTTTTTGTGTCACCTCATACTTCCAAAGGAGGTAAGACAAATTATTATTTCAAAAGTGTGTCCCTTGGTCACTAATGATATCCTTTTTTATTCCAAACCTATAAAAAATCTATGCCCTGATAAAATCCACTACGACATGAGAATCATCAGTCCTAGTGAACTTGGACTCCACCCATTTTCTAACATAATTATTAAAAATAAAGATATAAAATAAACAAAATGATCTAGTAAATGGACCCATAAAATAAATTCCCCACTCATTAAAAATCTTATAGATGATATGGGTTATTGAGGCATCTCATTTGTCCTATAAATATTTCCATTATATTGGAAATCTGAGCATGACTTAAAAAACACAGGAGTATCATGGAACAAGCTAAGCTGATATAATCCAAATTCTAAGACTTTCCTAGATATCCTTTGGGGTACAAAGTACCCACCACATGAAAGTGTATGATAGAAATCCAGAACAAATCCAAACTTGTGATTAAAACACAGCTTATAATAACTTGGTTAGTACACATGTGTCAAAGGTAGGGATCATCCCACACATAATACTTAGACTCACTATTCAATTTTTAAACATGGTGTTTCTTTAGATTTGTAGGTATTTCAGAGGAATCAGGATAGTTAACTAAATAAACATACCAAGGATGTATACCTGAGAGTTCTTAAAAATGATCATCTAGAAATTTATCCCAAAGTGGTACTTATTCCAGGGTGTTATCCTCTAGGGTGTGAGTGATATTACTCATGTGGTATTCCATTAAGTTATTTGAACCCTTCTTATCCTTTATCTCAATATCAAACTCTTGAATAATGATCATCAAATGGATAGCTTTTGGATTTACATTTGGATTCTTCAAGTGGTACCTTGGAGTTGCATGATCAGAAAAAAAATTACTTTATAACCCAATAAATAAGAATAGAATTTATATAAAGAAAATATGGTAGTAAGAAGTTCATTTTCTATGGTTGTACAATTTTATTGAGTTGTATCCAATTTCCTCAAATCATAGGCAATCACATGTTAATGTACCTATACCCTCTATGATAATGCTGCTCTAACTATGAAGTTGGAAGCATCACACATAAGCTTTAATGGAAGCTCCCACCATGGGGTATGAATAATCGGTGGTGTGGTCAAATGCTTCTTTAGCTCATAAAATTATTCCCTATATGAATCATCAAAAAATAAGTCATTATATTTTTAATGAAATCTAGATAAGGGTAGATCAATCTTACTAAAATCTATGATAAAGCATCAATAAAAACAAGCATGTCCAAGGAATGATCGAGCATCAAGCACAGATGTAGGATATGTAAAGGATTAAATAATTTCTACCTTAGATCCATCAAACTAAATGCCATGTTCTGAAACTACATGACCAAGGATAATTCCCTTCTCTACCTTGAAATGACATTTCTTAGAGTTTAAACCCACATTTTTCTCAATGTAAGGATACAACACATTACCCAAACTCAAGGGACACTCATAAAATGAGGAACCATACATAATAAAATCATCTATAAATACATCCATGAAAGTTTCAAGTAAATAATAAAAGATACTCATAATAAATCTTTGGAAGGTACCTGGGGTGTTACAAAGTCCAAATGGCATCCTTTAGTGAATTTTATCTTCTCATGGTCCTCTGTTGCAATGGGAACTTAAAAATAGCCATAGAAACCATCCAAGAAGAAATAGTGTATCCTACGTACAAGATTCTCAATCATCTATTTAATGAATGGAAGGGTGAAATGGTCCTTGATAGTAGATTGATTTGTTTTCCTATAATCTATTCACACTCACCGACTATTTTTTTACTCTCATAGGAACTAACTCATCATTCTCATTCTTTATAATAGTAAACCTATTTTTCTTTAGTAAAACCCAGATAGGGATGACCCACTAAGAGTTAAAATAGGGTAAACGATACCCACCTCAAGAAATTTTTATACCTCCTTCTTTACAACTTCTAATAATGCGGTGTTAAGTCTCCTTTGTGGTTTTCTAACTAGTTTATCTCCATCCTCCAAAATAATCCTATGCATGAAAATGAAGGGAGATAATACCAAGTATATTCATTAAGTTCCACCCAATTTACTTAATATCCTCCATTAAAATATTTATAAGTCTTTTTTATTATTTAGGAAGAATATTTTTATCAATTATTATAGGCAATTTTACATCATTCATTAGGTATAAATATTTTAATTTTGGTGTTGATGGTTTGAGTTTTGGTTTGGGTGGGTTATGTATTGATGGAAATGATGTGGGAATTTATATATGTGTGCAATTAATGTTTAATTCTGAATATAATCATTAGAAATGGTGAATAATGCATCAAATACATCTGTAAAATCAATATCTATGTCATAATTAGAAAGTACATGCCCAAAATCATAAAAATAATCCACAAAATAATCATAAATAAGTGTGGTTTGATCAAGAGAAATAGGGGTGAAATTATTTTGAAACATCAAACTAGAAACAATCCTCATGATATATCTAAGAATGAAATGATCCCAATTTTTAAAATATTGAAAATCAAAAATTTGAGAGTCATTACAAGATGGAATAAAATGGGAGATGAAGAAATCAGAATGGTCCTCTGAGGGGTACTTTATAGATTTTATAATATTAAACTAGATGGTCTCATCTCCAAATTCTATAGAAAGTGTACCCTCATGTACATTAATAATTTTATTTGTAGTTTTGATGATGGGCCTACCAAGAATGATGGTATCATGGGAAATTACCTGATCTTTCTCCATATTCAACACATAGAAATTTTCTGGAAAGATCATATCTCTTAATCAAATAAGGACATCCTCAAGAACTCCCATTGAGTATGATGTGGCCCTATTTGTCAATTGTACCACCACTCTTGTTAGGTTCATCTCTGTAATCTATAAGGAAATGAAAAAAGAGTGAGGCATGACATTAATAGAGGTTCCAAAATCATATAAAGCATCATATAAATGAAACTCCCCTATGGTACATGGAATGGAGAATTTCCCAGTGTCCTTTTACTTTGTCGAAATCACCAAGTTTGGTGTGATGAGCACAAATAAATTCTCCCAATGTTGATCCACGCATTTCCATTTATCCCTCTTCTATTTTTACGTAGTTCTTTTAAAAAATGCATACCTTTTAATTTTCTTAATTGCTTAAAGTATAGGGATATTGATCTCAATGTTCTTGAATGTATCTAAAACCTCTTTTTGCATTGCCTCTTAAACCATATTCTTGGTTTATACAAATATATAAAAAATAGAAGGGGTTTAGAAGTAATATCATCAATCTTTTTATTACCTTTGTATTTTTCCTTTGGCTTCTCATCAATTGGTCTTGAACGGGGCTTCTCTAGGGTTAGGGTAAATCCCAATAGACAGATAGGAACAGATGTATCAACTGGTTTCTTACTACTTCTCAGTGTGATGGAACTAACATTCCCCTTGGGATTTAGAGCAGGTTGGAAAGGAATATTTTTGTAGTTCTTTCTTACTAGTTCATTGAGGGTAATTCCAATCTAGCTCATTTTCATCTTCAAATCCACCAACTCTGAACCTTGACTCTTCAGCTCATTCTATTGATTAATAATAATTTATTTCAAAATTTTATCAATATTATAATATACCTTCTGTTGATAATTCCCTTATTTTTGTTTATTTTTTGATGTTTAGGTTTCAAATCTCCTTTGGGTTTGTTAAAAACCTTGTTGGTAAGGCAGAGGCTACTGGAAATTGTGTTGAAAAGAGGGACTTTATTATTGTCTAAATTCATACCTCATGTTTGAGTGATCTTTCCACCCTTGGTTTTAAGTTGGTTTGAAGTAATCATACTTCTTCTAGGTACATGGTTGTTATTTTATTGATATATTCTCCCAAGGAATATGGAATCACAATCCTATATCTCTTGTAATGGGGAAACAATCAGTAGGGTGTTTTGTTTTAGTAAAAATTACACATGGCCTTGTAGGAGTGGGTTGGGATATATTTTTATCCAAACCAATTTGTTTCACCATAGTGGAAAATTCAACCAACTTGGTATCAATTAGATTATTTTTAAGATAAGAAATACTTTCCTGATATAATCCTCTAACAAGTAGTGTACCTCAGTCACAAAATTATTGAGAGTTTTGTGACATCTTGTCAATCAATTCATGTGTAGCTACTAGTGCTTTTTCAAATAATTATCCTCGTGATGTAGTATCCACCGTGATCATATCTATAGGCGTGAGTCCTTTATATAAGTATTGGATGAGGAGTTTCTTTCTAATCTATTGATGTGGTAATCTTGAGAACAACTTCTTGAATTGATCCTAGTACTCATACATTGAATCACTATGTGCTAGTTTGATCCCTAAGATCTCCTTTCAAATGGAAATATTCCTTGATGCTAGAAAAATATATGCATGAAAGGGTGTTTCAAATCATTCCAACATGTCATTTCTTCAAGTTGTAAATAATACATCCAATCCTTTACAGCTCCATCAAGTGAGAATGGGAATGCTCTTAGTTTGATTTGATATTCAGATACATTTCTTATATTAGTTGTTAAGAATACCACATCGAATTATTTAATATTTTTGTTGGATACTCACTAGATAATCCATGAAATTTTGGGACAAAGTGAATTAAACCATATTTTAGTTTGAAGTTTGATTCAAGATTTGGATATGCAATGAACATTTGTTGATAATTAATATCTAGTGTAGTTGACTCTTGAATGCTTCTATCAAGTTGATTGTTATTATTTATAGCCATTAGTACTGGTTTTATTTTTGATTCATAAGTTATTCAAATTTCAAAATTCCAAGAATGGTGTAATTCTCCATTTGGTTAAATGTCAACACCTCACATAGATCAGGATTGTCTAATTTGATCCATAACGTTGTGTTCAATCTCTATGTCCATATCAATGAGATATTTGGGATGGGATCATGTCATAAATTAGATAAAATAGAGAAAATAATAGAATTGGACCATAATATCATGATAAGATGTTTGAAATAATGGTCTAAAAAATGAGAAAGGGGAAGAAGTAAAAAAAGAAGATAAGGGGTGAAAGAAATGAAAATAAAAAAAATCCTCTAAATGGTTGAATAAAGTGATTTCCTCCCCATAAATTTCACCAATTTGAAAGGATTTTTTATGGATTATCTCAAATGATGTTTCGTTTTTAGGTACTTAGGTGTAGCGGAGTGGATAACCAAGGTCATCCCTCAAAGAGGTGGTACCTAAAACAACTTCTAAAAGGTATTATAAAAATTAAAATAAAATAAACAGACTACTTAGAAGGATGGGGGTTATTTTAAAATTTATAAAACTAAAATCTATATGTTAAAATAATATTTTATTTTATTTTATTTTATTTTATTTTATTTCCTTTCTGAAATTTAATTGATAAAACACAATGAGAAGATTTTTTTTTGAAAATATTTTTTAGAATGTGTAATCGATCTAACTCTACCTATTCATCTAATTATTAATATTTATCTTTAAAATTAAAATCCACTTAATTATTATCCCCTAATTTTCTAACCCTCAAATCCTATGAGAATTAACTTAAACACAAAAATGAAATGAATTAAACCCTAGGTTGGCTTCAAAACATGCAATTGTAGCACCCTTATTTGATTTTCATTCTAAGGATAGATCATGGTTAGTGTTAAATTGGGAACATATAAATTATCTAAATAAGTATTTATTTATTTTTTGTATTGTATTTGAACTTTACAAATTGATCTCATGTTGTTGTTGTTTTTACTCTTTAAGATCGCGCTCTCATAATTCACACATTAATCAACCTTGTATATTTTGTGTTAATTGTTCAATTACTTGCTTATTTTATTTTAAGTTAAAAACTCAATTCACATATGATATTATGTGAATTATAGTATCTCATTGATTCAAAATAAATAAGTGAATAGGGTGATAATTAGATTTATTACTAAGAAAAACTACTCTTTCATGGGTGGTGTTGTCATCGTAGAAACATTTTGCATGTGCAAAGGTTTAGAATGGGTATAAACCAATCATGTTTATACTTTTGATTTCTATAACAAATAAGTGAATGAAATAATAATAAAATAGAACAAAATATAATAAATTTAAGATAAACTAATAATTTTATTATAAAAATACAAAACATTACAATGAGAAGAAGAAAAAGAAGGCTGTGATGAATAGATCCTTGCTTTAAGAGATATCCCTCTTGAAATTCATGTATAAATGGAGTTAAATCACTTACACTCTTCCCTTAATATCCTAATTCATGGATAACCCCCTCTAATGAAGAAAAATACACATTTATAGATGGTATGGTAGGCTAGTATTATAAGAGGTTACAAGTGTGAATGAAGAAATTTGGAAAATATTTAAATCCTACTTGGACTGACTATTTGACCTCAACAATGCATGAACCAGTTATCCTTTAAGAAGGATTATTTGTGTAGAATTTGGTACTCAATCTACTATAAAAATTCTGAGCCCAATCCAAGCCTTTGTGTAGAATATATGGACCAAATGGTGAAGTGGTGTCCAATATGAAGAGTCCAGTCCATCTTTGACATCATGTCCCATTTACTATAATAAAATGAAAGATCCATATTACATTGTATCAATGAAAGTTTAATCCCATTGAGTGAGTAATTATTTTATGAAATTTTAAGATCAAATAATCCACACAAAAAATATTTATGACTAAAATACTACCTTGAACTTTAAAGGGTCAAAACTAGAATTTTCATCAAATTTGAAAATGAATGATCTAATTTGAAATATTCCATAAATAAACATATTTAACACAATGTGATGAAATTATGTCATTTATTATAAATAAAATATTCAATAAAAAATTAGCAAACTCCCCCAATAATGGCCTAGGAATACTAAATATCTTATTGGTTTCTACTGAGTCTATGAAAATATATAATAAATGAATAAAAAAATATGGAAATCATAGTAATAATACGGTTTTGATGATTCAAGATGAGAGAAATCAAAAAATAAGAAATAAATTAAAGGTAGTAAATAAAATGGTTGTTTAATGTGATCCAGACCAGTTTTGGTCTTACATGCATGGAAAGAAAACCATATGAATCGTGTGTTTTATTAAGTTCAAACAAACTGAGATATAATAATTAAAACAAAATAGATCAATGACATAAGCATAGAGACTGAATATTAAAGGAAACCAAAGGATCGAAACAAAAATGCAACCTAATCAGCTTACCACTGACTGGTGTTCCTTTTTTGAATATTCAATTTGAATATGTTCTTGATTTTGGATTTGGAGACACAAATAGAAGATGTTCCTCACTGGAATATGAGAAAAATATCTCCAATGATCTTCTACATCAGGATTATCTCTTATCAGGATGACAAAACTCAGATGGAGGTGTGGATGACATGCAATAATAACTCTAGAGAAACTCCAAGCTTCTTTTATGACTGTGCTCTAAAGATTCACTCTATTTAGAATGAGGGAGAGTGTGATATTGAAGGGTTTCATGTGTCATAAAAAATTATGGTCAATGCAAGTAATCAATATTCCTAATAGGTGTAACATCCAAGGCACCACCAAACAACCCAAGTATTGGGAGGAAGTTGTGTGGAACACATGTGGATGATCAAGATAAAACCTATGATAAAATCTTATCAATAGATCACATGATTCATTGGAGAAAACATAATCAATCTAGGATCAAGACTGCCAAGTCAATAGTGGGAGGGCCAAATAAAGTGGCCTAAGGAAGAATCCCAATCCATGAAGATAAAAAGAGGCCCAATAGTCCAAGAGAAAGAGGCCCAAGAAAATACTATAATAACAATTGATCTTAAACAATTATAATTGAATGAAAATTAAATAATATAAATAGAATAATTAATAAATAAAGTTTATGAGTAAATAAAAATTCAAAAATCTATACCATTTATAAATAAATTGGTGATGTTATTACACCTATTGTTATTAAATTAAAATCATGTTCAATATATCTAAGCAGTGATTGAACTTGGACAATGCCACAGCTATATTTAAACTATCGATTGAGTTATTATTTGTGTGTATCTTGTTGACACACACCATTACAACTTCAATAATTTCTCCAATAAAATGTATTCTTATATCTAAATGTTTGTAATTACTATAGAAAACTATATTCTTAAAAAAAATGTAAAGTTGATTGGCTATCACTATAAATTTTCATAATATAATTTTAAATAGACATTTAAAAAAGTAAACCATTCATCCAAATGGATTCCTTAATAACCTTAGTCAGTGCAATATACCCATCTATAGTAGATGAGAGGGAAACTATAGACTCTATGTTTCACTTCCATGAAATGGGTCCTCCACAAATAATAAAAACATATCCTGTGAGGAACTTCCTGGTGTTAATATTACCTATATAATCAAAATCTACAAATCTAGTAACTTGTTCATTAGAATTAACATTTCTATCAAAAAAAAGAAATACAATTGGTGTAAACAAAATTTATCTATCAAAGAATTTAATGGTATTCCAATGTGGATTGTATTGATTATCCATAAACTAGCTAAAATTGAAAACATAATGTGCAATATCTGATTTGGTTCAAATCATTGTATACATGATACTACCAACTATACTAGTATAAGGGATATTTCTCATGTAATCAGCATTATCCTTAGTGGTTGGTGATTATTTAAAGTGTTGTGAAAAATGTATATAAATAGGTTTAATAGATTCAAATAGGTATATATTTAAGAGAATCAAGACATAAACATGATGGTATAGGTAAATAATTTTCTAAATTTTATCTCTAGTTATTTTTATTCCTATAACTTTTTAGCCTTACCAAATTCCTTCATTTAAAAGGTAGTCTTTAATTATTATTTAACATAATTGATGAGGTTCGTGTATTTTAAAATGATCAGCATGTCATTGATATATAAAATTAGATAAATCATGGAATTATAAATATATTTAAAGTATACACATGCATCATATTTACTTCTATTTAAATGGTTATAAATCATGAATGAATCAAAAAAATTCAACCATTTCCATGAGGGTTGCTTCAATCCGTGAAAATATTTATTCAATAGGAATACCTTATTCAGTTTTAATTTATCCATGTAACCATTAAGAGGTTTTATATACAATTTATCGTCAATATCGCCATGAAGAAATATAGTTTTAACATCAAACTACTTAATATAAAGGTTGTGATAAGAAAAAAAATCAATGATCAAATTGATGAATTTTTCACAATAGGAGAAAATGTTTTAGAGTAATCAATCCCCTCACATTAAAGGAATCCCTTGGATACTAGTCTAGACTTGAATTTAATTTTATTATCTTCGGTGTTATATTTTTTTCTTTTTAAAAATCCACTTACAAATAATCACTTTAGAATTTGTATTTTTTATAATAATGGACCATGTTTGATTATTTCTTAAGGAATACATTTCATCATTCATAGTAATGATCCAGTTTTTGGAATCACTATCATTAATTTATTATTTATAAGTTTATGGATCCTTGGTTATAATATATCAGATAATGTTAAAATAAAAATAGATCATATTTGAATGGGCATAACAAACAAGAGGCCTTATCACTCTCTTAGCTCTATATCCAATGCTTTGATAATCATTAATAGTTTTATAGGGATCACTATCCAACTCATAATCAGAGTTGGACTATGGTTGGGACTCAGGCTAAGGATGAGGTAGAGAGGAATCAATAGGAGCATTGAACTGGGTTGGTTTTCCAGTCTCAGAAACATCCATTTTAGGTTCACTATCACTATTTTTAGTGGAATTCTTTGACTTTGGAGAAAATGTTTCATGGAATATAACATCATGGATAATTATGAATTTTTGATATCAAGGTTTATCAAACCAGAACTTATATCCCTTGAACCCTTTAGGATAACCTATGAATATGCACTTAATTTCTCTAGGTTTAATCTTATCAATTTTAATTTTTTCATAGGTTATACATCCCAAAGATCCATGAATGGTTGTATGAGTAAGGCATGTTATTTCATAATTATTCTGTTGTTTTAAAATTATTAGAAACAAAAGGGAATTTATTAATGAGATAGACTCCAGTATTTGCAGCTTCATCCTAAAAGTATTTGGCCAGGCCTAAGAATTCAAGTATATTATGGACCCACTCTAAAATGGTGTGGTTCATCCACAAATAAAAACCATTATATTAGGGAGAATCCCTAAAAATTTTATGTCTATTGATTCCTTAATACTCACAAAATTTTATTAAGTCATTTAGAAAATAGTTTAAGTCGTTATCATTTCTAATTGTTTTAATATTTCTATTAGTTTGGTTTTCAAAAAAGGATTTCCAAGTTTTGAATAAATCAAAAAAAATAGAATTATTTCTAAGAATATAAACCCATAATTTTTGGGAAAATCGTCTATGAAAATAATAAAGTAAGAGCCTCTTCCATGGGAGGAAGTCCTAGTAGGGCCCCATAAGTCAGAATGAATATATTCCAGTGGATAACTATCTTTAAAAGATGACATATTAAAAGTAAATATCTTAGATTTACCCAAAATACAATCTTTATAGAATGGTAGATTGTTAATTTTTATATCACTCAAGAATCCTTGCTTTCATAATTCCTCAATACCCTTAGATTTAACATTCCCTAACCTTCTATTTCATATCATAGTATTGTCATTATTTGTAACATATGTATTTCTCAACTGCCTACAATGGGTTTTACCATCTAACACATAAATCCCGTTCATAAGAAAACCTATAATCACTATTTGAGAGACTTTAGATATCTCATGGAAACTTTATACATAATTAAAAGTAAAGCCTTTCTGGTCTAGAACCCTTAGGGATCTAAGATTTATATACAAGTCAGGGACCCACCTAATATCAAGTAAGGTGATAATTGAATAGTCATTAATGTAATGAACCAGACCAGATCGACATAGCACATCACCCAATATGGATCACCACAAGACCTTAAGAATGTATCCTCATACTCTAGAGGATAATGACTAGCAGTGATAGTCAAAAAGATATTGTGGGGAAACTATACCATTTGGTCAAAGTGTAGTAATAATAGAAAATAGCCAAACACATATATATCTGTAAACATCAGAGTATGCATAATAAATAAAATGTAACAATGGTATACTATAATAAATGAAATATGATATACAGTCACACAAACTCATAACCATGTTAAAACAAACCACAACCAGTCTCCCACTAGGTCAACCACATATACAAAATAAACAAAGTGAAAATAAATACAGTATCCTCTGCCAACACTAATCTGAACCACATACCTTGTCTCCATGACTCCTGATTAGCACAAACCTAATCCTGAGACTCCACACGAGCAAATCCATTTGATTAATAAACACTAGGCCTCTACCCAATCCACTATGCAACCTATGACCCAACCTAAAAGCATATATACAGTATTCACGCACACCAAGGTGTGTGACCAGAGGGTGAAAAATAAATCTCAATAAGACACCCCCAATGGTGAACCTATAATCTTTTGTCATAGAAATTGCATGCACATGTGATATGCACATATTAGTCAAAAACTAATAACAATTGGCATAAAAAACAACTGTATAAAATAAATAAATAGGAGTATAAACAAAAACAAAGAAACCATCCAACCGCGGGATCTAGCCTGACACCCAAGGTAAATCTACCCCCACTCTAACCCATGCAATAGGAATTATAGAACATATATCACCCAAGAACACAATATCAAATGTGTCCATTAGATCTACACAAGATCACCAAACATCTAAAATGAAACAGCCATGAATACCGAACCTTAGAGTGTAACCATAGGCATCCACATGAAAACACATGTGTACAGGGATCTAGGACTCCAATGGAATGATCTAAACTAGTGACAGTAACATTACTAACACTGATAAATCCTATCTAGAACATAGAAGTCTCGTAGAACTCACTGAATCCCTAAAATAAATATTTGGGAAGGGAAAAGCATGTAACCCAAGTCCTCTAAAATATCTGAAACCAAGGATACCCAATAAATAATATGGGTAATACATCTGTTTTCCTAGGTAAGGGTTTCACTCCCCCAGATTATCCATTATCTCCCAATGCACATCTAACAAAATAACTATACAATGGAGGATAGAAACAAATAAGATCTTAGGGTTAGCATCTGGTCCAAGAAATCCTAAGGGTCTCCTCCTCAAACCAAGTCCTAAATAAGAACTTTTAAGGTTTTAATAGAGATTAAAAAACACTTTTTTATGAAGTGAAATTGATAAAATATTTATTAGATAATATTCCATGTAAGATACTATGAAAACAATGGTAAATACTAAAAATGAAGAACATTGTAAATATGGTGTACCTTATACCGAAGAACCACTACAACCTTTTATCTTCATCTCCATATGTGTTGGATAAATATCATTGAGTGGAAAATGTAATCATCCCACCTCTTTCGGTATCCACATGCTATGATGAATCATCTGATGTTCGGATGGTATTCATCTTTCTCCATGGTATGCCAGTACCTCTAATGAAAAGGATGAAGGTGAAGATATAATTGAGTTCAAGATTGGTTTATCCAAGCAACATGTGATACACACACTCTCATTGCATGGTAGTGTTTCTAAAGCCTCAAAGAAAACCCTCAGGTTGTAGCATTTACTCATATGTTATAAATGTATGAGTAAATGATACTTCTTCTAGTTCATGTATAATACACATAAATGAAACTCCCAAACATTACATCTAAATATGTAATGATTCCATTTAATGATAGATTGTATGGGTGAAACATAAAATAATAACTATTTATCATTTTATAGAAATCATATATTTCATAATAATATACTTTGTGCATGAAAATAATAATTTTCATTTAATTTATGTATATATCGTATAATGATTTAGGTCATATTCCCATAAAAACTACCTCAATATCCTCAGTCAAAGACCATCAAAACATGGTTCGATCAAACTCTTGAACCCATTATCCAAATAGTAAAACTATCATTGTCAGTCAACTCTCAGCTAATAATGCATGGATCTCCCTTGGTCCCATGGATCTCATTGTCCATAAAATAGCCACCATGGGCTATCATTGACTCACACAAGGGGTCAAACCAAACATGAGGTTCTCATAGTCCCCAAGGTTACAGCATAATAGGAAACCAAACAAGGGGATCCCTAGCCACACCCAAGCTCTTGGGCCACACCCATCAAATGATCCTCAAATGTTCATAAATCCATAAAAAGAACAATACATCCTACTAGCGGTTTCTCTATCACATTAAAACCTAAATCCAATCTCATCATTAGAAATGATCTCCAAGCAGCCCTCAATGGACTTCAACTAATTCATGATCAATAATATGTCTGAAAAGAAATCCAAAAGCACCATAATGCCTAAAAGGGAATTCTAAATGGTCCTTGTAACCACCTTAGGAGCTGGAAACCCTATAGGGGCTCCTCGGTATAATCAAAACCTTAGGGAAAATCCCATCATAAGAAAAACACATCCATCCTTCTCGACATACAACCCATCCTTGGGTATTACCATTCCCACAAGGGAATACATAGTGGGTTCTTTATACACATCTGAACTCATCTCAATGGCACCCAACCATAACTTCCACCCCACAGCATCAACCAAGACCAAAGGCTCCAACATATCCAATCCTAAAGAATAATGTAACACCCCAACTCCAGTAGCCCAGATCTAGTGGTTATTTTACTACATTGGCACAAAATACAATGGATCACATCCTGAAGGATTGAATAATTTAGTAATATTAGGATACTAGATACATACATGATTTTCACATTACTTGTGATAACATGAAATATAATGTAATAATTTTGTGGGAAATTTATTATTTATTCTATTAAATACCTAAATTTATTCATAGATATCTTCTTGGTATCTTGGGGAAAGGAAACATAAGAAAGGGATGAGCTCAGATGCTCAGTAAGGGAATACATATGGTGGAAGGTATTATAATATAACATCCCAACCTGGCTTACCATCGAACTGGTATCCAGACCAGTGGGTCACATGGCCTTAAGCATGTCTCTGCATACAATAGAGGTTGTCGACTAGCAGTGAGGGTCTTGTAAGGTGATAGTGGGGAAACTATACCCTAGTATCAAAGATGTACAGCAGTATTATAGAGTAAATAACAATCAACAGCAGAAGTAGTCATGAATAAAGTAATGAAAAGAAGTGGAAGCCAATTAATAACAATTTAATAAAATTTTCCAATGCCAGTTTATACAAAAAAATAATGTATGACATGGTAATGATACAAAATATAAAGCAGTAAACAATAAAACATGTGATTCAATACAGAACAATACAGGACTAAAATAAGGAAAATAATTAAAAATCCCTAAGATGATCTCCACAAGCATTCTGAGCTTCGGATCAGTACTTTTCTCTTGACTGCTTAGGTACAAGCATACAGAAATCAACCTAATCCTACAAATACAAGGTATACTTGAGTACTAAGGGTACCCAGACATGGTGTGAGATGAAATCTCAATAGGCTGGCATGCATGGTGTTAAGAACAACCCAAAAAGTGTAGTATAAATTAAATTGTATGTAAGTATAGAGAATAAATAATAGAATTGAATAAATAAATAAACACTGATCCAGGTTCCTAAGGGACACCTGACGGCTATACCAGCTTCAGCTCAATGTCGGAATAATAGTCTGATCATGTCACTATAAATATATATATATATATATCATAAATGGTGTGGGGTAAGAATGCCTCTCATCCATAAATATAATAATATTGGCATGGGGTAAGAATATATCCCATCCATAATAATTTATAATATTGGCATGGGGTAAGAATGTCTCCCATCCATAATCATTTATAATACTAGAATGGGGTAAGAATTCCTCCCATACATAATCGTTTATAATACTGTCATGGGGTAAGAATGCCTCCCATCCATGATCAATTATAATACTATAATGGGGTAATAATGCCTCCCATCCATAATCGTTTACAATACTAGAATGTGGTAAGAATCCCTCCTATCCACAATTGTTTATAATACTATCATGGGGTAAAAATTCCTCCTATACATAATCATTTATATAGCTCATTATACAATATAAGCATGTCTAAAATTTAAAATATGATCATAAGGCATTACCTCTTATGTCATATCATAAAGCCTCTCAAAAACACCAAGGCATGATCATGTATAGAGCATGTCACATGAGGCTAATCCCTCTCATGTGTTCCTTTAATTAAGATTCATTCTATCTAAACCATGACATTTCCAAAAGTAGCATTTCATAAGGCATAATTAAAAGGGAATTGTCCTACCATCCCAAGAGATCATTTCATTTAAAAACCATTTGGTCCATTTCAAGAAAAATCATGTCATTAGGTGTGAACCATCCTACTCAATCCATCTCACTCAATTTTCCTAAACATAGAAAATTGATTTAAGGTACAAGGGCCATGGTCATTCTAATTAAAGGATACCACTATCTCATTTAAGTTGTTCCAACCATTCCACTTACCTTAACAATTTCATTTAACTCATTAAGACATGGAAACTACATTTCAAGGGATCAAGTGTAGAGGTGAGGTGTTATGGCAATAAGATATAAGACCACTTGGAAATTTCAACTAAAAATGGTTCAAGCATCTAAACATTCCATTTAATAACCAAGGTCAAAGCATAAGGAATCATTAATGAAATAAACCAAGAAAGAATAAAAGTCTAATCTCTACTTTTTAGACTGAAGATATCACACCTCTATTGGAGGGGTTTTATTACAAAAACATGACTTTGTTATCAATCAAGATATTTATCACTTTTAAAATTTTCACTAACTTATCAAAGGAATATTTTAAACTAAAAACCATACTGTACTAATTAAAATTAAGAATGGTGCAATAAGCAATTAATTAATGCATTACTAAAATTAAAGGGACCAAGAGAGGGACCCTACCTCTAGATGGAACCAAGATGAACACTTTGGCTATTAATACTTTCTAACTCAAGGATGTTGATTCGCCCACTAAGAATATGTACCTTCACATACATATAAGGACACTTAACCCCTATGCACACATTTGGATGGACATGAACTTGTGCAAGGGGATCTTTACATATATGCTTATATGCATACACCTGTCTCCACTCACACGCATATGCATTTTCATATTACACGCAAGAACACCTAGCCCCATATATATATATATATATATATATATTCACTTCCATGGATTAATATACATATAACAAGGGAACTCACGTATAAACATGTCTATCGATGCATACGCGGTGAGTTGCCTTTGACTCCGGTGACTCGAACCTACCTCAAGGATGATCCAATAAACCCAAAAAATTAGCGGCGAACTAAAAAACCTTGAACCACCTTGCCTTCAGTGGTGGTTTATGGAACATAAACCCAAGGGTCCAAAGGAAGCCTTTGCATACCCGTGATAGATTGGACAAAGATCCCTAACAAATTTGGGTTGAATGGCACACCGGAGAAGAGATGAGGTGAGGGGGTTCGCACGAGGTCAAGGGCTCCTGGGGGGGTCACATCACGTATGAAGGAGGAGATGTATAGGTTTAGGTTTTTTATTTTATTTTATTTTTATTTTTATTTTAAACAATTATTTCAAACACACACCACATGGTTTAAGCCACATGGTTTGGCAAACCATGCGGCACCCCCTGTTTAAGAAACTCCCATCGCAAGGTTTTTCCCTCACGGTTAGCCTAACTATGTGTATACCGTGTGATGAATAGTGTCGAGGTACTTCCTCAAAACACCAATTGCGCGGCTAGGTGAGCAGTTTGGAAAACCATGTGCAGGACATGCGTAATGCCTCTGCCTCACCTATATTATCCTACACTATTTCCTATTGTAGGAAGCACAATTTCAGTAAAACTATGTGCCCTCTTTAGGTCCTTAAAACTTGACTTTTCTGGGTCTGGTGCTCCCAAAACTCCTCAAGACACCCTAGAAACTCCTTGAGCCTTCATCCAAGTCCAAAAACATCACTTTGAAAGGTCCCAACTCTCGGAAATTCATTCCAAAACTCTATTTTAAAAATGACCCTTACAACAAATGAAAAGGTTTAAAAGCCTTTAGTTTTTCATCCAGTTCAAAACACGAATCATTACAACCTTCCTACCTTAGAACATCTCATACTTGAGAATCCTTTGGGAACCACATAAGCATCACTCGACCTACAAGGGTTGTAAAGATTTGTTCAAATAGTCATGTTGTGTTTCCAAACACCAAATGCACCTTCAAGCACTCATTTAAGTACAAGTCACTTTACCAATCAAAACTTGAACCAACGCTTGATTTCCAACTAAAACACCAAGATGTCTCTTACCTAAGCCAGTTTAGAAAGAGACACAACCCCATCATCATCTCATTAAGTATCTAGCCAAAGGTACTTCCCACCTTATTCTTTAACCTTAAAAGGGTCCAATTCCAAGCCATGGCATCTCCACTGTTGGAATTGTCTTTCAAAGCACGCCCTTAAATCTTTTGACGACGCTATTGGTGTGATTTTAAAATAATCAAACAATCAACTCGCCATTGAACTCAAAGCCCAAGTCAATCCAGCTTTTCATGAAAATCCTCGACTGATTCCAACCACACTCATCTCCACCTGATGACATGCCTAAAAATGGTCCTTCACCAACCATAAACATTAAACAAGAGAGAAAGAGAGTCAATCCACTTTGTCTGATTATTCAAGAAGACACTCATCTTAGAATACCATAGTTTTACAAGTAGAACTACGACACATCCTCTCAAGGCATCTCGCATTCACCAAGAACACATCCATCGAAGTATGTACCTGACCTTCGGTGACGTTCCTAAACAAACCACAAAGGATACCATGCATCTAGCATGAAACACTAAAAGAGTTCACCAAAAAAACCCATCATATTTTAAAAATTCAGTGCGGCGTAATACCTACACTTTCTTATTGCATCTAGGGTGATGTTAAGATAGGGTACATGCACATCGCTTAGCAGCATACACTAAGAGGTTTTTAATGATTTCTAGTCAATCATACCCAATTACTAAAAAAAGAAAGTTCAAGCCACCACCGATCAACTTGCATTGAAAGAGACTTGGCTTCACCTATCGATGCCCCAACATAAACCAAACACATGCTTTTACCACCTGAAGTAATTCTGTGTTCGTTCAAACTTAACCACCAAAGTCCACCCAAGACCAATGGTGTTTCTCAAGGGTTGTATACTCATCCAACCACATTGAAGTCATGCTTCCAAGTAATCACCAACTTGATTTAACACTTTCAAGCCTCAAAGTAATTCAAGAAGAAATAACCATTTCCAAATGGGCCTCTTAAGTGGTGATCCTACTTAGAAGGAAACAAAACCACTATGACTGGTGTGACAATCCCCGCCTCAGGAGTGTCCTAGTTGACGATAGAGAAGATAAACTTTCTTCTCACAAGCACGCTAGATCAAAAACACCTTTAACGAATGGGTGACACTCTTTCGAGTCACAATCACAACATCAAAGTGTAAAAATGTTAAATAATAGATGATAAAGAGAATTTATCGATGCTCATTACCATAACAAAATCCAAGAAAAACCATGAGCACCCATCTGAACAAGGGTTTCATTTAGAAAGATAAAAGTACAACTATGGAAAACGGCACCTAAACGACACCAAGCGTCGGAAAACTCATGTTATTTAGCAAGGAACTGTAACACTAAGGGTGATACCTACCATAAGCTAGCCCCTTACGAAGCAAAATGTGTTGACCCTATCACTTGTTCATGCTAAACAAAAGTCACTAGGATCAAAATATAATCATCAAACCATTGCTAAAAGTTATGTTCCAATGAAACTGAAGGAGAACTCAAACTACCCTTACATGAGAGTTTTATTCCAAGGACTAAACTAAAGGTTCAATTTCCAAGACATTTATATTTAATCTCAATTAACCTTTTAAATATTTACAATGTTTAAAACAAACATTGCATACCCATTTTTAAACAAACCAGGAAAGTTGTATCAAACTTCCTTTTTAAAACATTTAACAGCTTTTGACATCCTACCATTTTCAGGAAATTTATCATAATAAATTTCTTTTAATAGTTAAGGCAACCTACATGGGTCCCATTGATCAAATTTACTTATAGTAAAAATTAAACAACTTCACATTTATAAACATCTCAAGGTAAAGCATTCCATTACATTTAATATGGGTTTCCATTTCCTAATACATAAAGTGTCCATACACTTCATGGATTGAAAATTGGCTCCCATTAATCGAAACAAATTACATTTCAGAATTTAGCATGCTCAAAAACAATGGTAGAAAACATGTGGGTGGCCACCTACTAACCTGTAAGGCACCCATACACTTTATAGTTTGGAATTTAGCTCCCTTTAGTCAAATTCAATTTAATTTATCATTTTAATTTTCACATCCTTTTCTAATGGTTCAAGTACATGGGTTACATTTTCCCAGTTATAAGGTGCCCATACACCTTAAAAATTAAAAATGACTCCCATCATAATCATAACTAATAAATTTAACTCATTCCATAAATTACATATTTAAAATAAAGTAAAGCATGTCACTACAAGCAGCTAACACAGAAGCATGCTATAACACAGCAACATGGCATGTGAACAAGAAAGGAATGCTATAGAAAAAAATAGCATGGAATAACAACTAAGAATGTTATACAAGCGAGAATTATAATAATTACCTAAACATGGTATAAAAATCAGCATAGAATAGCACTCAAGGCACACAGTCAAATCAGTAAGCAAACTAAAATGCAACTACATGGCATGGAATATACATGAAATGTTAATCCCTATGTGCCTAATATGATGCATGTGATGCAACTTCATTGACATACTAGGCCAAGGGTAAAAATACCATAAACCCATAAATCAATAAGCATCATAAAGTATAGTAATAACTCTAGGTGAATTCATGTCAATTGTAATAGAAAATAGCATGAAGAACAATCTCATCCATGGCCACTTGGTCATTTTCTGTACATGGGGTGATCAGTCCCAAGTACGGTTATTAACCAAGCATCGACACATTCCTATTCTCCTGTATACCAACCCAAAATAGTGAGACACGGGAAAAAATTTAACCTCTACTGATACCACATTGTAAAATCTTGACCCGGTTTACCATCGAACCAATAGCCAGACCGATGGGTCAAATGGCCTCAAGCGCATCTCCTCATACATTAAAGGTTGTCGACTAGCAGTGAGGGTCTTGAAAAGTGATGGTGGAGAGACTATACCCTCTTATCAGATATGAAAAGTAGTATTATAGAGTAAATAACAATAAATAGTGGAAGAAGTAATGAATAAAGTAATCAAAAGTAGTGGAAGGCAAATAATAACAATTTAATAAAAGTGATCAATGCCAGTTTATAAAAAAAAGATTTCATGACATGGTAATGATACAAAAATTAAAGTAGTAAACAATACCACATGATTTTCAATACATAACAATACAGGACTCAAATAATGAAAATAATTGAAAAGTCCTAAGACAATCTCCATGAGCATCTTGATCTTTGGCTCAGTACTTTTCTCCTAACTCCTCAGGTACAAGTATACAGCAATCAACCTACGTCCTACAAATATAAGGTCTACTCAGGTACCAAGGGTACCTGAGCAGGGTGTCAGATAAAATATCAGTAGGCCGACAACCATAGTGTCAAACCCCACCTAGACAGTGTATTATAAATTAAACAGTGTACAAGTATAGAGAATTAATAAAAGAATTGAATAAATAAATAAACACTCGTCCAGGTTCCTAAGGGACACTTGATGGCTATACCAACTTCAACTCGATGCTGAAATAATATTATGGTCATGTCATTATAAATATATATAGATTATAAATGGTGTGGGGTAAGAATACATCACACCCACAAATAGAATAATACTGGCATGGGGTAAGAATGTCTCTCATCCATAATCATTTATAATACTATCATGGGGTAAGAATTCCTCTCATTCATAATAATTTATAATACTGGAATGGGGTAAGAATTCCTCCCATCCATAATCATTTATAATATTGTCATGGGGTAAGAATTCCTCCCATCTATAATTGTTTATAATACTAGCATGGAGTAAGAATGTCTCTCATCCATAATCATTTATAATACTGGCATGGGGTAAGAATGACTACCATCCATAATCGTTTATAATACCGGCATGGGGTAATAATGCCTCCCATTCATAATCGTTTATAATACTGGCATGGGGTAAGAATTCCTCCCATCCATAATCATTTATATAGCTCATTATACAATATAAACATGTCTACAATTTATAAGATATGCATAAGGAATTACATCTTATGTCATATCATCAAGCCTTTTAAAAAGATCAAGGCGTGATCATGTATTGAGCATGACACGTGAGGCCAATCCCTCTCATGTTTTCATTTAATTAAGTTTCATTCTATCTAAACCATTACATTTACAAAATTAGCATTTCATAAGGCATAATTAAAAGGGAATATTCCTACCATCCCAATAGATCGTTTCATTTAAAAACCATTTGGTCCATTTCAAGGAAAGGCATGTCATTAGGTGTGAACCATCCAACTCAATCCATCTCACTCAATTTTCCTAAACATAGAAAATTGATTTAAGGTACAAGATTCATGGTCATTAAAATTAAAGTATGCCACTATCTCATTTAAGTTGTTCTAACCATTCCACTTACCTTAACCATTTCATTTAACTCATTAAGACATGGAAACTATATTTCAAGGGCTCAAGTGTAGAGGTGACGTGTTATGGCAACAATACATAAGACCACATAGAAATTTCAACTAAAAGGGGGTTGAGAATCTAAACATGCCATTTACTAAACAAGGCCAAAGCATAAGGAATCATTAACAAAATAAACCAAGCAATTATAAAATCAAATCTCTACTTTTTATCTTAAAGACAATGTACCTCTGTTAGAGGGGTTTTATTACAAAAATATGACTTTGTTATCAAACAATACATTTATCACTTTTAAGAAATTCACTAACTTATCAAAGTAATATTTTAAACTGAAAACCATACTATACTAATTAAAACTAAGAATGGTTCAATATGAAATTAATTAATTCATTACTAAAATTAAAGAGGCAATGAGAGGGACCCCACCTTATGATGGAACCAAGATGAACACTTCGGCTCCTGCCCCTTTCTAACTCAAAGCTACCACTTCCCCCACTGAGCATATGCACCTTCGCATACATATAAGGACACCTGGACCCTATGCACACATTAGGATGTCCATGAACATGTGCAAGGGGATCCTTACATATATGTTTATATGAATACACCTGTCTTCGCTCACACATGTATGCGTTTTCATATTATATTCAAGCACAACTATCCCCATATATGTATATATATATATATATATTCACTGCCATGGATGAATATATATATAACAGGGTAACTCATGTATAAACATGCCTATCGATGCATACACGGTGAGTCTCCTTTGACTCCAGTGACTCGAACCCACCTCAAGGAAATTCCAACAAACCCAAACATTGGTTGTGAACTAAAACACCCTGAACCTCCTTACCTTCAGTAGCAGTTTTCAAAACATGAACCCATGGGTCCCGAGGAATCCTTCGCACACCCGTGAAGGATCAAATGAAGATCCCCAAGAAATTTGAGTTGAACGGCACACCAAAGAGGAGGTGAGGTGAGGGGGTTCACACAAGGTCGAGAACTCCAGGGGGTCACGTTGCGTATAAGGGAGGAGAGGGATAAGTTTAGGTTTTTATTTTATTTTATTTTTATTTTTATTTTAAAAATTTTCTTTAAAACACACACCACATGGTTTAAGCCACATGGTTTGGCAAATCATGTGCCAACCATGCGGCACCCCTATTTAAGAAACTCCCCTCACACAGTTTGTCCCACATGGTTAACCTAATCGCGCGCAGACCATGCGATGAATAGTATCATGGTACTGCCTCAAAACACCAATAGTGTGGCTAGGTGAATGGTTTAGAAAACCATACACAGGTTGTGTGTAATGCCTCTGCCTCACCTGCATTGGCCTGAATGGTTTCTTATTGTGGGTTGCACGATTTTAGACAAACCATACACCCTCTATAGGTCCTTCAAACTTGACTTTTCTGGGTCTGGTTCTCTCGAAACTCCTTGAGATGCCTGAGAAACTCCTCAACCCTTCACCTAAGTCCAAAAACATCACTTTGAAAGGTCCCAACTCTTGAAACTTCATTCTGAATCTTGGTTTTAAAAATGGCCCATCAAACAGATGAAAAAGTTCAAAATCCTTTGGTTTTTTTTCTAGTTCAAAACATGGATCGTTACACATATAATAAATAAGGCATGAAAAATATGGCCAAGATAAATAATAATCAAATATTTCATATAACTAATACCATAAAAATGGGACTAAATCCATAGATAACATGACAACCTAAATAATCACATGGATAAAAAAATGTTTTAAAATGATAGAATGTATAATGTTGGACATCAAAATATTACAATCAAAGCATTGTTCCAATACAACATACATAAACAGGTAAGGCATACCCCAAATATCCAAACTAGTTTCTCTCATGAGACCTATCAATGAATTGAGGGTCTATAAAGGGCCCCATGCATCACTTACTAAGTCTAATGCATTCATCATATAAAAGGAATGAATAAAAATTCAATAAATAATCAATATAAACATTCATATTGAAAAACTATCATAGGAAATGTTAATATTCTCCCCAAATAATAAATATAACCTGATCATAATCCATATAGAGTAATATAGTGGATGGTATCAGAAGATTATATCCCAATTAAATCATAATATTCACCGAATAATGTTAACATAGATGAAAATACTTTAAAAATATCACTAAAATATTTCTTAAGTAAAATACCCTTCTCATTTTGGAATCACTTATATAAATTCAAAAAAAATTATATAATATTAATAAAAACATTTTCTTTGAAAATAAACTTGGAAACATGTGTAGGGAGCTTTAAATAATCAAGTGGTCATGATAGTGGAAAATTCCATTCATTCCATGTATGTAAAAATAATGATTCCTTTCATATTTTTAGTATAAATTCAAAAGTACCTCATTTAGAAAACGATAAGAAGATTCTTGAAAATTTATTTAACCAATAATTATAGAATAGTAAAAATATTCTTGAAAATATTTTAAAGAATATATGTACATGGAAGAAAATTATTCTCAACTGAATATAAAACAAAATCATTTTTCCTTAAAATAATTCTTTCGATCTCTTGAGAACTTAAAGAGTGGGAAATGAAAAAAAAATTGATTTTTAGAAATAAATATAGGATAATAAAATGTATTTGGTTTAAGGTGTAAATATCATATTATTACCCTAATAGAAACTTAAACATAAGTAATTCTGAATAATGATGAGATTGTGAAATAAACCTTTTCCTCAGGCCCAACTTGCTTTGTATGTGATTTTAGCCTCCTGTATAATAAATTTAAATTTATTATAATTTTATACCATAATCATATACATACCTATAATATCATATATGATCTACTTATAATATTTAAATACTTTTTATTAATAAATCTTTATTAAAATCGTCGTTTTTGAGTATCAACTGTTTCATTTTTCGTGTAAGTTTTAGTTCAATAGTTTTTTTCATGGCATATTTATCATAGTTAAATCATATCAAAAAAATTAATCATGATATAAATATTATAATCATTCATTATAAACATATTTAAAATCATCCTTGAAAAGTGGACATGAAAAATGAACCACATTGCTTCATGGAGGTGGTGGTCCACACGTATGCACGAACGACGTTGTCATTTTTTTACGAGTGTAAGGGTAAGAAGATAAATGATATATTATATTTAAATAATCATAAATTTTTCATAAATATCATATATATTCATTAGTTATATTTTTATAAACATCCAAGTAAATTGATGATGAAAAAAAATACACCGCTACATAGAGATGGTAAGTCATATGTACGAATAAGTGATGTTTTTTTACTTTTCATGGGATAGAAAAGAGATGGAAAATGGTTTTACCATAATAATAATAACATATAAATATATTAATTATACTAGAGTTATTAATTTATTATGGGTACAACATATTTATAGGAATTAGAAGAAGAAATAAATTTTAAGGAGTTGTAAAAATGATTACCTTCTCTTAGAGAAACCATCTTTGGATCTCTTATTAAAGACCCTAGGGTTGGTCTTTTAGGAAGACAAAAACCTATGTAATGTGGATAAGGATGTATATGAGTGATTTTTTCAGGGTTTTTTTGAGATATATGGCCCAAGAGGTGTTAATAAGTGAGGGGAGTTGGTGCCCTTTTATAATTGAGGTGAGTGGCACACTTGTAATTTTTCAAAGATTTAAAATATTATTAAGTTTCTTTCTTGAAAAAAAATCTCCAAAATGACTACTATTTTAATTTTATAATTATAAGGTTTAAATAAAACCAAAAAATTAGGTTTAAACAAGTTTTAGGTCATTTTAAACCTTATCTATTAGTTTTAACCCCCTTTTAATCGTTTCGACAATTACCACAAAATCAAAGGTTTCTACTATTTAAGGGTCAAAAATGTTTGGTAAAAAAGAAAAGTGACCCATAAATGGACCATGGTTGATATTTTCAACCATATACCATTCACTAAGATTAATATGATATTTTTTATGAATTTTAAATCATTTAATAAAATATTATTTATTATAAAATATCATTAATTTTATTTTTATAACTATTCATTTACTTTGACTTTAAATTCATCAAGATAGTTATGGAATTCAAATATAAACATTTAAAACATCCAAAAACCATTATATTCATCTATAAATTTCATGGTACATAATAATTCTCCCAAATTGTATAATTTTTAATATTTTTAAAATCATTTATTAATTTTTCTATTAATTTAATAAATATTGTGTTGGAGTTGTATAAGAATTTAAGATAATTATATAATCACTAAAAATTATAAATAATCCACCATCATGAAAATAATTTCATTACTCTCAAAATAAACTTTAATATTCAATCAAAAATTATTTTTTACCTATGTGAACATATAAGAGAAATTTAAAAACAAAGGAGTGGCATTTTTCATTTTTCTTTACTTAAAATGCTATATAGGTCATTTTCATAGAAAATTGTCTCATAAATAATTAAATATCAATTATAAGGTGATAATGATATGAATCCCTTCATCCAATAGTAATTAATATGAAAAATTGTGGCCTTATCACTTAGTTCTTACCTAGGTTAACCTGATTTACCATTTTACCGCAGTGATAAATTTTACTATTTTTATTATTCATTATGACCAAAAATTAAGTTGGATTATTAAATAATATTAATTTTTTTGATTATAAATATAGAATCCATTTTACCAAATTCAATCTCTATAAGTAGGATAAATTTATTTTATAATAATCCCACAAAGTGTGAGGAAAAATAGTTTTTTAAAGGAAGAAATCTTGTTAAGTCTAAAAATATGGTTATACCAAGATGAAGTATAATGTTGATTTATATGTAATTATTTTTATTATTTATAACTAAATTTTAATTATATTAATTTAGTATCAAATTCAAAATATTGTGGGGATTTTTCAATTTAAATAATTGACAGTTTTACAAAAAATGATATTTTTCACCATTCCCTGAAAAATCAATCTTTAAAGAAAAATCCTAAAGTTTCACCCTAATATAATTTTGATATTATTATTTCCAAAATTATTTTCTCCTTAACAAATATAATTTCTAAAATTTCTAGAAATTAATTATAATATTCACTCATGAAAATCACTAAAAACCATTTTTGAAGAAAATGTATTTTTGAAGAATAAAATGACTACTAAAAATTGATTGCTTAGTTCCTAATCATTAATAAATATATTTACATTGATTCAGGACTTTATATTTATTTCATAATTTGGTTAAACCTATTCATACCCATAAATTCAATTTCTAAGTTATAACTATAACATTTAAGTAATAATATTTCATGGTTTGTTTAGGCTCGATGTTGTGTGTTCTATACACTATCAAACATAGTGTTATTTTAAAATATTGGGGTGTTACATTCAACCAATTTTAATAAATTAAGTCCTCATAATTTTAACTTGAGATCGAAAATCAAGGGTTTGACATTTGAAAATGCCTTTGTTGAAAAATCACATAGTAAAAATGGTTAATAAATCTTTCTCTTGAAAATAGGGAAACTAAAATATGAAGGTCGTCTATAATAACACATAAATAGGTTTCCAAATAGAAGAAAATTTATGGGAAGTGAAAATATCGATAGAGAGGAAATTTTAATGTCCAAATAATTATATACAGTGGATGAGAACATTAATCGTGAGAAATTTAATGACCAAAAAACCCTAAATCGGTGAGGGGTGAAAAGACACTCAATTCATTTGAAGTGAAGGTAAAAGGATAACATTTTCATTTAATGATCATTTTCCTAAAGTTAATAAATTATTTTAATATAAAGATATAAAATATGAGAAAATATTCTTACTTAATGTATTTACATTTCATAATAATAATTTTATCCTTTGGTTATACTTTCATTAATTTCCACTTCATCTATTACTCCAAGAAATGAAGATAAATTTTTCATTCCTGAAGCACTAAAATTAACTTTGGATCATAATATCCATAAAATAATGATAATTCATTCCTTTTATCTCTAATTATTATTAAAACCAAAATGGTTAGCACGGGTTATCCAATATAGATAAATATTCATATTATGAAATAATACACTAATCTCTAAAACCTCAACAATAACCCCCAAAGTTTGAATTAATCCATCCCATAAATAGTTAACCTTAAGACTCTGCCAAAATATTTATCACCAAAATTAAAAACCCAAAAATATGAAATACTTGATTATATATTCTTCTAAGATTAATTTAACATTTATCTATCATCAACATTAGTCGCTCATAAATTCATACACCTAAAAATGTATATGCCCTAAAAATATAATCTCCAAAATATGCTAACCATTTCCATAAATAAGCTGATTCGCTATAATAAAAAAATAAAATCATATATACTTCCAAAATATAATTCAAACTTTATTCCTTAAATAAAATCCCATATTAGCCAAAAGTATTTTCATTTACATTAATCGTATAATTCTTCCAAATATATAGTGAACTTATTCCAAAATAACATTAATCACTTAGTCTCCAAATCAATTTTCAATCCTATGGTTATCTATATAATAAAATATAAGTTCCCAAAATGTAATAATTTGTTTATCCTAATTATCCATCAAATATCATATTAACCCTAGAGGTTATCAATACCATTCAACTTATGTTCATAAAATATAAAATTGTTCTTCCTTAAATAACCTTTTCACTAAAACATATACTAAACCAAAAGGTTGTATTCCCATAAATGTATCCCAAAATATCCTTAATCATGTTAAACTCTTATCTCATAAGACCTCAAAAGGTTTATCTGTGCTCTTAAACATATGGTCAACCTTAGACTTATCATCCAAAAACAATTTAGGTTTATCCCATATCACTATGGAATATTGTAGGTTCTCGTAGGTTTTATTCTCTAATTCTTCATAATGGTTTTTAGATAAAATGTTAATTAAACCAAGAATATACCCTAGGGGTGTCAAACTAGGTTCGTAGTAAGGGAACATTCACCGTGCACCAGAATGATGAACAAAATATACTCAACTAACTCCTTTAGAGGTTATTACCCCTAGATGCATATATACCAAAACACTATCCACTTGTAGTATCCATAAAAGGATGTATTGATATGAAAAGTATATAATATTTACCTTACCAAGAACTCTAAGATATTATCCTATAATTAGACATATCCTAAAGGTCATTCATATAGTTATGTTCCCTAATTTATGTTTTCCTGAATCTAGTTCTCAGTGTTTCTAATAAATTTTATATGATACTAGGTATAACATCCCAACTCCAGTAGCCCGGATCCAGTGGTTATTTTACTATATTTGCACAAAATAGAAGGGATCAAATTATAAAGAATCGAATAGTTTAGTAGTCTTGGGAGACTATATACATACATGATTCTCACATTACATCTAATAACATGAAATATAATGTAATAATTATTATGATAACTTTATTATTTCTTCTAGTAAATCCTTGAATTCATTCATAAATCCCTTCTTGGTATCCTTTCAAAATGAAACATAAGAAATGGTTGATCTCAAATTCTTGATAAGGAAATGCATATGGCAGGAGCTATCATAGAATAAATAAGGTATGAAAAATATGACCGAGATAAATAATAATCAAACATTACATATAACCAAAACCATAAAAATGGTACTAAATCCATGAAAAATATAACAACATAAATAATCACATGGATAAAAAACTAGTTTCATAATGATAGAATTCAGAATGTTGGACATCATAATATTACCATCAAGTCCTTGTTCTAAGATAACATACGTAAAAAGGTAAGGTGTATGTCAAATACGCAACTAGTTTGTCTCATAAGACCTATTGATGCATCAAGGGGCTATAATGGGCCTCATACATCACTTACTAAGTCCAATTGTTTTATCATATGAAAGGGGTGAATAACAATTCAATACATAATCAATATAAACATTCATATTAAGAAACTAAAATATGAAATTTTAATATTCTCCCAAATAATAAATATAACCAGATCATAATCCATCCAGAGTAATATTATGGATGGTATTAAAATATTATATCCCTAATAAAGCATAATATTCTCCAAATATTTTTGACATAGATCAAAATACTTTAAAAAATATCTGAAAGGTTTATTGAGGAAAATAAACTTTTCATTTTAGAATCACTTATTTAAATTCTAATAATTTTCAAAATAATAAGGAAAAAATTATTTGAAAAAAATATTGAAAATTTTTAAATAAATCTTCAAAGCATTGAGCGATCATGGTGATGGAAAATTTCATTCATGTTGTGTACGTAAAAAAAATATGTATTTCACATTTTTAGTAAAAAGTCAAAAGTACCTCATTCATAAAGTGATGAAAAGATTCCATTTAAAAAAATTACAAAAAGTAAAAAATTAGTAAAATGTATTTAATCATTCATTATATAATAGTACAAATATTATTGAAAACATTTTAAATGATATATATACTTGGAAGAAAAGGATTCATGACATAATGTAAAACAAAGTCGATTTTCCTTAAAAACATTATTTTGGTCTCTTGAGTACTTAAAGAGAGGAAAATGGAAGTAAAAATTTTTATTTTAAGAAATAAATAGAGGATAAGAAAATGGATCGTGTCTAATATAGAAAGATCATATAATTCCCTAAATGGAATCCTAAACATAAATAATCCTGAATAATGATGAGATTGTAAAATAAACCCTTACTTCAGGTATGACTTTCTTTATAAGAGATTTTAGCCCCCTATATAATAAATTTAAATTTATTATGCTTATATAATATAATCATACAAATAATTATAATTTAATATATGATCCACTTATACCACTTAAATACCTGTTTATTAATAAATCTATATTAAAATCATCATTTCTAAGTGTTAACTATTTCGTTTTTCATATAAGTTTTGATTCAGTAGTTTTTTTTCTTGAATATTTATCATGGTTAAATCATATCTAAAATATTATTCATGATATAAATATCATAATTATTAATTATGAACATATTTAAAATCATCATTTAAAGGTATATATTAAAAATAAATCACATATTTTCGTGAAGGTGGTAGTCCACACGTACGCACGAGCGATGTTATCATTTTTTTAATGAGTGGAAGAGTAATAAGGTAAATTATATATTATTTGTATAGAATCATAATTATTTAATAAATATAATATATATTAATTAGTTAAATCTTTATAAACATCCAAGTAAAGTGGTGATGAAAAATTAATTACACTACTATGTGGAGACGGTAAGTCATACGTACGCACGAGCAATATTTTTCACTTTTCATATGATGGAAAAGTGATGAAAATTGTTATCTTATAATCATAATAACATATTAGTATATTTATGATACTAGATTTATTATTTTAGTAGGGGTATAACAGATTCATAGGTAATATAATAATAATTAAATTTGAAAGAGTTGTAAAAACGATTACCTTCTCTTAGAGAAGCCTCCTTTAGATCACTTCTTAAGAACCCTAGGGTTGGTCTTTTGGGAATAAAAAAGACTATATAATGTGTATAAGGATTTTGGGGATATTTTTTTAGGGTTTTGTCTGTATATATTTATAAATAGGTGTGAATAAGTTTGGATAGTAGGTTCCCTTTTATAATAAAGGTGAGTGGTACACTTGTAATTTTTCAAAGTTTTAAATATCATTAAGTCATTTTCTGGGAAAAATGGATCCAAAATGATTGATTTTTTAATTTTATAAGGTTAATGTTTAAATAAAACCCACCAATTATTTTTAAACAAGTGTTTAAGTCATTTTAACCCTTATCTCTTAGTTTTAATTCTCATTAACCCTTTTGAAAATTACCGCAAAATAAAGGTTTTCTATTCTTTAAGGGTCAAAAATGTTACCATAAAAGGAAAAGTTACCCATAAATGTACCATTTCTTATATTTTAAACCATATAACATTAACTTGGATGAATATTATGTTTTTATAAATTTTAAATCATCTAATAAAATATTATTTATTATAAAATATCATTAATGTCGTTTTTTGAACTATTCAATTACTTTGAATTTAAAGCCATAAAGATAATTATGGAATTCAAATATAAACATTTCACATATCCCAAATATGTCATATTGATCTATAAATTTCGTGGGACATAATAATTTTCCCAAATTGTATTACTTTTAATATTTTTAAAATCATTTATTTTATTTTTCTATTAATTGAATAAATATTGTGTTGGTCTTGCATAAGCATTTGAAGGAAGTATGTGATCACTAAAAATTATAAATAAATTATCATCATAAAAATAATTTAATTATTCTAAAAATAGCCTTAAATATTCATCCATAACTTATTTTTATCCCTATGTAAACATATAAGAGAAATTTAAAAACAAGAGTGACTTTTTGTATTTCTCTTTACTTAAAATATTATATAGGTAATTTTCATGGACAAGTATCCCATAAAAAATAAATATTGAGAATAATGTGATAAGGGTACAAATACCTTCATCTAACAAGAATTAAGATGAAAAGTGAGTGCATTATCGCATATTTTTAACCAAGGTTAACCCGACTTACTCTTTTACCTTAGTGATAAATCACTACTAGAAATTTAGGCTACAGCCATGGTTTAGAACCATGGATATAAGCTCAAAAATTATGGCTATAGGTTATAGCCACGGTTTAATGAATTGTGGCTGGTATTGGTGTGGCTATAAACTTATAGCCACGGCTCAAACTGTGGCTAGAGCCCTGTAGCCACTGTTTCAAACCATGGCAGAAGCTAAGACACACATGGTTTATAGCCACAGTTTGAAACCATGGTTGTAGGGTTTTATCCACGGTTCAAACTATAGTTATAGGGCTTTACCCACGGTTCAAATTATGGCTATAGGCCTTCCCATTTCATAAAAAAACACCCCCACTCTCCCCCTACACACCCCCACTCCCCTTGCAGTAGCCCACCACCTGCAAAACCCACCACTCCCCCTGCATCCCCCCTTCCCCCTAAAAAATCCCCCCTCCACTCTCCCATGGACACCCCCCCCTCCTTCTGAGACCCCCCCCCCTTCCTGGACAGACCCCCCTCCCTGAACAGACCCCCCCCCCCTCCCTGGACAGACCCCACCCCATGGACAGACCCCCCCCTCCTTCCTAGACAGACCCCCCCTTCCTGGACAGACCCCCCTTCCTGGAAAGAAAACCCCCTCTTTCCTAGATATACCCCCCTCCCTGGATAGAAACCACCCCCTCCCTGGACAGACTCCCCTTCACACCCCCTCCCCCCTGCAGACCCCCCTTGCACCCCCCCCCCCCCACACACACACACACAGACCCCCCTTGCCCCTGAAAATCCCCCATCCACTCCCCCCTGAACACCCCCCCCCCCCTCCTTCCTGGATAGACCCCACCCCCCACCCCCCGCACTCCCCTTTCACCCCCCCCCCCTCCCCACCTTCTTGGACAGACCCCCCACCCCTCCTGGACAAACCCTCCCTCCTTCCTGGATAGACCTCCCCTCTTCCCTGGACAGACACTACCCCCCCCCCCCTCCCTGGACAGACCCCCTACACACACCCCACCCCCCTGCACACCCCCTCCCCCCCTTCAGACCCCCTGCACCCCCCCCCCCCACAGACCCCCCTCTACACCCCCTACAGACCCTCCTTGCATCCCCCCCCCCACTCCCCTTGTAGTAGCCCACCCCACTACAAAGCCCCCCCCCCCACCACCACACCACTCCCCCTGCATCCCACCTTACCCCCTTCAATGCCCCCCTCCACTCCCCCTGGACACCCCCCCCCCCTCCCTGGACAGACCCCCCCCCCCCCCCCCCCCCCCGCCGTCCTGGTCAGACCCCCTCCACACTCCCCTCCCCCTGTGAAGGGGAATTTCTGGTGCGGGTTCTAAATCTAGTAGAAGGACCAGATAAGTGTAATAATATCCTGGATGAAAGGTTGGTGATTCTGAGGTTCTAGTGTAGACTTCTAATAAGTATAGGATTTTATAGGTAGAAAAGTATAGTTTTGTGAAAATAACCAAATCTGTTGGGTCTCCCATGAAAGATAGTGAAGGTATTTCTTTATTAATGCACTGTCCAATGAAATTAAGATGAGGTATCACTCAAATCATGAGGAGTTTGACAATAAATTAGTTTCACAAAATGAGCCTGATACGCAGCTTATTCAGGAGAAGTGCCCACTTGCTTCATATGATCACAATGGAAGAAGAATCTTAAAGATGATTCTACTATTAAATAAAAATTCACAAAATTCTCTAAAATAGTTCAATGGATTCCAATCATTAATATAAAGGAGGTCCAGGACTGGGGCTCTCCTAATGACACACCTGTTGCAACTAAAACGGATGCTCATGACTTCTTTAATATCCAGATGGATAGGGACCTTTCACCCCTGCACCCTACCCCTGACCCTTGCAATAAAACCCAACACACCCCCTACCCCCTCCCCTACACACCCCTTTCACCCTCCCCTTACCCCTTTCACTCCCCCCTACCCCTACCCACCCCCCTACACCCCCCTCCCCTACCCACCCCCCTGGACACCCCCTGCACCCTCCCCTTACCCCTTACAATAGAACCTAGCACATCCCCCTCCCCTACACACACCCCATGCACCCCCCCCCCCCCCCCCCTTTCCACTTGCAACAGAACCTAGCACCCCCCCCCCCTCCCCTACACACCCCTTGAACCCCCTTTGCACCCTCCCCCTTCCGCTTGTAACAAAACCCATCACACCCCCTTGCCCCCTCCCCAGCACGCCCCTTGCACCCCCCCTGCACCCTCCCCCTACCCCTTACAATAGAATCCAACACAACCCCCTTCCTCCTACCCCCAACACACCCCCCTACCCACCCCCCTGTACACACCCCCTGCACCCTCCCCCAACCCCTTGAAGTAACGGTATTATAGGTACTGTATAAAGGTAAGGAAAGAATCTATGGTCCAGTTAAGGTGATACTAAGATACGTAAAGTTCATTAACGACCTACATAAAGGTCACACTAAATAAAAGGAGACTATATCATGGTAATTCATGGCCTATTTAAAGGTAATCTAAGAAATATGATGGCTACATAAGGGTCATCTGTGATTTTCAATAACTACATAAAGTTAAATTTGGTATTACAATGGATGCGTCAAGGTAACTGTGATCCATGTTGAAGAGATGGAAACCATTTCATAGGGTCCTGTGAAATGAAAATGCAGCCACACCATAGTTAATTACTAAGGGGTGTATGATCTGCTCCAACTATGTTTTTTGAATACTGTAAATATTTAACAAACCTCATATTGAGAATTCAAATCTTGACCTTGAGAGCATCATGTTCTTCAATTGTGATTTCATTGATTGGATCCTAAATGTATAGAAATGGAACAAAGAAACAAAAAAAATTAATAGAACAAAATCATTTAGTAATTCATACTAAAGTTCCCACATATAAGAAAAATAAAGAACTATTACAGGAAACTGGAAAAAAATTTCACATGCAACTGGTAATTTTAAGTAACCAAAATTTATTTTTTTAGGAAGAATTACACATCACATTTAAAAATTAATCAAAATTTGTCTCCAGATTAAGTGAATTAAAACCTATTAAACTAGATATATTATGTCAAGGTTTGGTTTTACTTGCGTTGATATAAAGGCTTGGAGAGTAATCGAGATTCCAATTAATCTCAACCAAAGATTTTATCTAAACCTAATTAAATTTTTAGAACTATGAACTTGAAATGTTTTGCAATGAACATGTAATGATCACCTCCTTCTATTTATCTCAAAATAGACATCAATTTTTCAACTATTAAACTCTTTAATTAAGATGTTTACTTTTTTTCAGAAATACCCCCACATTTTATATCTTTTTATTAAAAATTCACACTATAAATACTTTAACACTCTTTGAGAGATAGCCTGGGGTTTTACCTAGACTATAAAATAATCAATAAAGACCAAATAAATTTTACATGTCATGAAAAAAACAGTCAGATTCACCATCCAACTCCAATACCATAAGCACTCCCCGAGTAACCCGATTCTAAACTTGAAACTAAAATATATAATAAGTGTGAGAAAAAGTTCCGAATAGGTATTCCAAAAAACACACCCCATGCATAAACATTAAATAAAATATCTTACTCGTGATATTTTAAAATATAGTTTACAGACATACGTTTTCTCTTTTAATTTTAAAACCAATATCAATCTATTTCCCTTCTTCCTTTAAAATAGTTCCATTTAAAACATGAAGTAACATTAAAAACATTCCATTTTAAATACCCATGTTTAAAGAGTTCATGAGGAGAGTTCTAAAACCTTTCTAAAATGTTTATTCATTAGTTTTAAAAGGGTCACATTAGTTATTTTAAAAATTAATAAGAAACACCAATGCTAATAATGATGATAACAATAGCAGTAAAATAAAAACAGCATAAATAGTAACCAGTCAACTATTATAGGAGTAAAAGAAACAAAACCTACATAATATATCCAAATACTAGGGATAATGGGAACTTAGTAAATTAGATAAAAACCTAAAACAATACTAAAAAGATACATCAAATCGGCATGTCTGATGCAATACACCCCCCCAAATGCTTTTTCATACTCAATACATCCTAAGGGGAATAATCCCAAATAAGGGAATAATCTATGCTAAGTCATACTAGCTCAAGTGTAATCCTAAGCTAGTGAAACATGTGTTCTCAAAAAATTCCATTAGTTACTCTTGGTTCCCCATGATTTATAAAATGGAGGTGGGATAATTAAATGGTACCAAACAAATCTCATTATACATCTCACTCTCTTATGTGGTTTTAATGATCACAAACACCCAATTATGTTTCTAACCATTTCATTTCATAAAATTCAATATTTACATTTTCTAAATTTTACAAAAAAAAATATAGACCAGATGGAGAGCTAGATAGGTGTGTGAAGTACCTTCTTGAAGTCCTCCACCTATAGGTTCCAATGACTAGCCAGTGACACCAACTGAATATCTGGTAGCATCCAAACAACCTAAAAAATATTTGTTTATAGAGAGACTTGTATGGCTTAATTCAAACTCCAACGAATCTATTCTACCCCCAACACCTCTAGAATGATCCTAAAGCTATTAGAGGCTATAAATACACCTCCAAGGGCTCTTATATGGCATTAATTACCTTGGAGATTATTTTTGAGCTCATTATGCTTCATTTTTATCATTCTCTTGCTCCCTTGTACTCTTGAAGAAGATCAAGAAGAGGGACACCAAGAAATTGGATACTATTATCTAGTTAAAAATGATTCATTGTTCATATTTGTAGAAGGAATAAACACTATATGAGTGTGTATAAGGAAGCTAGAGAGTTCAATAGTAAGGAAATGTTTACTATAACCATATTTTAACCAAACAACACATCGTGAGGTATGATTTTCTTTGGAATTTTTATATTTGTGTTAATACTGATCATTTTTAAATTGACTATATCAACCAAAGAGATGGGGATATTAGGTTAAGATTCTTTGTTCTCATAACTAGAAGGATTCATGAATGTAAGAATGAAAAATATATTTTTCACAAAAATATATTTATGGTGCAAGATAGATATGAAAAAAGAAATCAGAAGGAGAGGTCCAAGTTATCTTTTATGTCCTGATCACAGCAACCCTTATAGATGGAGAAGAAGGTCATTGGAATAAGAACACAAGATATAGAAAAAACTTCTCTAGTGAATAACGAGTTTTATATCTTGAAAAATTCATTGAAGGAAAAAAATGATCAAACGCCAAAGATAGTGTACCCTCCACAGCCTACCTAGGGATAAAATAAACAATCTTGGCAAGAGATTTGTAATGAATAGATTTATCTCATGATAAAAAAGGATAATTATTTCATCAAAAATAATAGATAAAAATGATTGAAGTAATATCTATTAAGTACCAATAAATCTAAAGAAAATCTGATGGTGGAATTGGGTATTAGGAAAGAGACATGTCTAACTGGTTTCATCCAGATCAATATAAAACATAAATGGAGGTAAAACTCTCCCATTGTGCTTTATTGTTTCTAAATGTTGGTTAAAATTTTAAATTATTACATGGGTGATGCAATCCAAGGGGTGAATATGCTCACAAAGCAAATCTTATTTAGTTAGCAGTTTAGATAATAAAGAAACTAAATCTAAAATATATATGGAAAGAATCTTGATTTGGACTAATGAATGGTGTCAAAGAATTATTGGAATCAAACCAATTGTATCAAGATAAATCTAGTGAAACAAAACCAATGAAAATCAGGGGAAAAAATCAAAGAAATCACACCCTATGAAATAAGTCAAAACAATTAAACCCTGTCCAGGACAAATCTGACAATTAAGAAGATAAAAAATTGAAACAAATAAATATTACCAGTGAAAATCGGAGAGGCTGACGATCTGAAATCAAAGAAACCCTATGGAAGAAATCAAATGAAGGTGGGGTGGCCACGTCAGAGGAGAAGGATCTCAGGGAGGTTGGGTGGCTGCAAAGGAGGAAAACTGCGGAAGGTGGTGTAGCCATGTCAGAGCAGCATTGAGTAGCAGCGAACCATGGCAGAGGAGGAGGGTAGCAGTGAGGTGGGGGTCGTCAGAGCTATGTAGATAGGGGGTAGGGAGGTCGCGTCGGCAGGGAGGTGGCCTGGGTGCACCGGAGCCATGTCGATGAGGATGTGGGGAGGTCGCGTCGGAGGAGGGGGGGAGGGATCACATGGGAGGGAAGGATCATGAGGCATAGCAAGGGAGGGAGGGGATGGGGAGGAGTAAGCCTGAGGGGTTGGGGGTATAGCCACGATCATCTTTAGGCTCTTGGATTTAGGTTAGATACAACCATGGTTTTTATAAACTGTGGCTATAAATGCGTGGGCATAGCTCAAATTTCTAGTAGTGAATTTTTACTTTTTTTTACTATTCATTATGACCAAAAAATAAGTTGAACTTATTAAATAATATTATTTATTCTGATTATAAATATGGAATCCATTTTAATTAATTCAATCTCTATAAGTGGTAGAAATTAATTTTATAATAATCCTGTAAAGCACGACGAAAAATAGTTTTCTGAAGAAAAAAATTCTTTTAAGTTTAAAAGTATTTTTATACCAATATCAAGTATAATATTGATTACTATGTAATTAATTATATTTTTTATAAATAAAGGTGAATTATATTAATTTATAATAAAATTTGAAATATTATGGGCCTTTTTCAATTAAAATAAATGACAGTTTTATAAAAATTGTTATTTTTCACTATTCACTAAAAAATTAATCTTTTCATAAAAATACCAAAGTTTCGCCCTAAGCTAATTTTTATATGATGATTTAAAAAATGATGTTATTTTAATCAAATAAAATTTCTAAAATTTCCATAAATTAATTATAATATTCGCTCACAAAAAGTACTAAAATTATTTTTAAAGGAAACATGTTTTTAAAGAATAAAATGACTTTACTAAAAATTGAGTTCTTATTTTTTAAGTATTAATAAATACATTTGAATTGATATATTTCATAATTAAGTTAATATTATTCATACACACCAATTAAATAGATATGTTATAATTGTAACACTTGAATAATAATATTTTGTGGTTTGTTTAGGCTTGGTGCGGCGTATTGTATAAGCTATCGAACACGGTTTCCTTTTGAAGTCTCAAGGTGTTACACTCAATATCTAAACCTCAACAGCTCTAACCTCAATCAACCATTCCAGACATCTAGGGCCCATCCAAGATCTCCTAAAAGATACTAATCAATCCCACCTTATGGGATCCTTCTGAAAGAACCTTGAACAAAACTAACCTGGTGTCCACAAACTAAGTCCTCTAACGTGCTCACAGCCCTCTCTTAGGTCTCGCATCACATATCCCAACTCACTGGAGGATTATGAATCCAAAACTCAAATAAATACACCTAAAAATTCTCTCCCAATCCAAAACTCCATCCAAATAGCCTCTAAACACCAAAAGGATTCCACCATCATGATCTACTCAGAAAGACACTAAAAATGGACTACTCATGTGTCAAATTATAACTCCATGGTGTAAACTAGAAAAACACTTATAAAGGAAGATTACATGGTGTTTAATTCTGAGTACACAATGTGTACTCTCAAATCCCTATTTCTCCATGTAATTTTATATTCCCTAGGTACACCTAAGTTCCGTCTATGTACAACTACACGACCATGTCCCCCTCACATGGGGTGTCTAGTGAAGTACCCATCCACATGGCCATGTCCCACTACACAACATGTACTTAAATTATACGAGGTGTATACCTAAGAAACTATCCAAGTACCCCACATGGGGTCTAGCCAACTATAGTACATGGCCACTGGCCATGTACCTCACATGGGCTCTGGTTGTGTGCCCTACACGGTTATTTTCCCCAACACGGGGTGTTCGAGAAAATACTCAGCCACACCCTGAGTCACCCCTACATGGCATGTCCCAAACACACATGTCATGCAACCCCTTCTTCTTCACCTATCCTAAAAGGAAGAACACATGGCGTGCATTCTCTGAACTACATGTTTTGTACATGGGTTTCCCGAACAGAAATCCCTTGTGAAGCCCCTAAAACCCATGATTAGCGTGAAACAATCATAGATAAACCCTCATAGGGTCCCAAAAAATTTATATAAGGATTTTAAAATAAACAACAACAATCCTATGGGGATCTATATCTTAAAACATAAAACGGGCCTTCCTTGGGGTGTAAAATGTGGAAGCTTCAAGCTTGTATCTGCACCCAGCAACCACTGGATGTTGATCTAGGTTTGATCAGACTTACTAAAAACACCTCCTCCGTTTCCTATCCCTCATCTATCTCACCCATTTGACACCAAAAGGTGGGGATAACTCACATATGTGACAAGCCAAAGGGAAGGGGAAAAAATGGAAAGGGGCCCACCTCAACACCCATGATGGGTTTATGCCTCACCTTGGAAAAACCTCCCATTCCTGACTCAACCATAGAGTAAAAATCTCAATCTGAATATCCATTTGAAAGATATCACCCTTTGAATGCATGCAAATAAATTAATATTTAATTAATTAAATATTAAATATTTTGTAAAAATTTCAAATAACTCAAATTTCCACCAAACTTATTTTTTAGGGTAAACACTCTATTCTGGGACCAAAGGAGTGGTCAAAACAATAATATGAGATCATATCACAATAGAAATTACCATTTTCCCTTTAAAATAATCCTGAGAACAAAAAATCAAATTCCTCCTGGTTTTCTCAACCCATGACGACATGGGTCATCACAATCTCCCCACCATAACACTTCTCTCCCCTGAGAAGCCTCAATGGTCAACCATAAACCATGATCACACCCAAGAACTAGTGCACCTGACGCTATCATGACCATCCAATGATTAGTCTTACAACACCCATAACTCTCTCAATATAAGAGACATTCATCCACAATTGATCTGATGCTCCCCATCATAATGATTTTTTTAAACTACACCTCAAGTGCCGACCTCAACAAGTCATCCATGGATACACTACTCAGGTACTCCCAAGGCCCTAACACACTCAATGGAACCATGCACAGTTTATTCAAAAAACCATGAACCAATTGTCGATGCACAAGGGAAACGCACACATGCCCACACACAATAAGTATTCTTCCCAAAAATCCATGTCAACCACTACTCTCCTCAAGGAAGAGTGGTTCCCCAAGAACCCCTCACAGAATGTCACACTCACATGAACAAAAAACCAACAAAGCTAGGCTAATGCACCTAAAATCACTTATTATACTCCTCACACATGTCAGTTCTAGAAATCTGGATCACCCTCGACACTCTTCAAAATTGAGGTATCTCCCTCATTCCAAGATCTACCACATGAACACCCTCTACTCGAGCACCAATCCAAAACCATTTATACCTAACTATATTCTCACTGTGTCACCCAAAGCACAATAAGAACAAAGATGGCTAGGGAAACAACCCAAACTTCCCCCTCAAGATAACCACGAGACCAGGAGCACCCCCAGTGCTCCACTTATCAAGCACCAGAAATTCTCATTCCAAACCATAAGTGCCTAAAAAATCCACAATCTCCTAGTGATAGAAACCCACTATGGACCCTACCAAAAGAAAGATCAATCATGCCCTCCCAAGTCACTGGTGATAGCAAGCACGCGATCCCCACCGCAAGACCCATTAAACAATATGTGGAAAATACCTAGAAACTCAAACAAGGAACTTTAGGGAAACCTCAACCTTAGGGAAACTCAATCCTAATACAAAACATCTCTCAGTCATCCTCACCCTCATTGAGCCACTAATAGGGTACTCTGAGCCCACACCAACCCGCAAGGGTCACCATGCATCCCTCAATGAAGGGAATGCATCTCCGTCACTAGTGAACATCTCTTCATCAGATCCACATGGCCTTCAATCAGAATAAAATATATTCATGTGGTTTAGTTGAGTAAAATGACACCCATAATCTATATGGTACAACGCCATATAGGTGGTTGTTGACACTTTAAACAACTAAACCTTCATTGTTAGTGAAATCACACACGGACATGCATATGTCATGTAAATCCTACATGCCTAGAATAATGCATGAACATTGTCCTATTGCCTACAGGACAAGATAAAAAAACTAATAAACCCATAAATCCACAAACTTAAGTGCATCACACTTAGTGAAATCACACAACCGTAAAAACAGAAACCAAGAACAACAATCTCATACCCTATAAACTTGGACTTTCTATTAGCAAAGGTGTTTGTGACACACTAGTCTGATATCCATCATAAGTTCTGAAATATTCCTAGACCACTTTTTATCAACTTGCTGAATCACAAAACATGACACCACTGGTACCATTTTGTAACAAACCTACCCAGTTCAATTAAATATGTTACCTGATTTGGCTCACCATAAAGTCTCAAGAACACCTATGTGTATGCTAGAGGCTTCCAACTGGCATCAAGGGTCTAAAAGATATGGTGGGGAGACTCTATCCTCTAGTCAGAGTGAAATAATAGTAGAAAATAAACAAACACATACATATACATAAATATAGAGTATGCATAATAAATAAATTGTAATAACAACATACTATAATAAATGAAATGTGGTATACAACTATATAGACTCACAATCATGATAAAAAAAACCACAATCATTCTCCCACTGGTCTGACCATATATACAAAATAAAAAAAAAACTAAAAATAAATACATCGGGCTTTGTTTCCAACACCAAGATGAACCTCATACCAGATCTCCAAGACTCTCAAGCAGCACTAGCTCAATCCTAAGACTCCATAAGAGGGGTTATGCTTAATCAAGAAACACTGGGTCTCCACCTGATCCATTATGAAACATGTTCTCTAACCTGAAAGAAGATATATAGTCTGCACGCACACTAAGATGCATGTAAAAGGGGTGAGAAATAAATCTCAGTAGGTCACCCCCAATGGTGAACATATAATCTATAGTCATAACAAGTGAATGCACGCATGATATGTCCATCCTAGTTGAAAATTAATAACAGCTGGCAAAAAATAAAAAAATACATAAAATAAATAAACAGGAGAATAAACATAAATAAAGAAAACATTCAATTGTGGATTCTAGCCTAAAACCCGAGATAAATATACCCCCACTCAGGCCCATTTCATAGGACTTATAGCACATGGATCACCCATCCACATAAAATCAGGCGTGTCCTCCAGATCTACATAAGAAATCCAATATTTATAAAACCCAACAGGCATGAATGTTGGACCCTAGAGAATAACTATAGACATCCACATGACAAAATGAATCTACTGGGATCTAAGACTCTAATGGAATGGTCTGAAATGGTGATGGGAACTCTATTAACATTGAGAGAACTTGTATAGAACATGGAAGTCCTACAGAACTCACTGGCTCTATAAAATAAACATCAGGGAAGGGTATATCTTATAACCTGTGTCCTCCAAAATGTCTTGGACCAAGGAAACCCAATCCCTAGCTGGGGTAATACATCTGATAGACTAGGGAGGGGATGAATTCCTCCAAATCATCCATTAGATCCCTATTCCTATCTAATAAATATCCAACCAATGGAGGAGAGAACCAAATCAAATCCCAAGGCCAATGACCGGTCTAAGGTATCCCAAGGGTATCCTCCTCAAACCAAGTCCTAATTAAGAATTGCCTAAACATTCTTGACTAAAGGCCATAAAAACATGGTTTTATCCAAATCTAAAACTCATCATCCAAACAGTTGAACTATCAGTGTCGATCAACTCTCAACTAACAAATAATGGGGATCCCTCAGTCCCTCAGATCTCATCTTATATAAAACAGCCACCACCGGCTCTCACCAACCCACACAAGGGGTCAAACCAAACACAGGAATCCCATAGTCCCCAGGGTCACAACACAAAGGGACACCCTACTAGTGGATCCCTAGCCACACCCAAGCTCTCAGTAAACACCCATCAAATAATTCTCAAATTAAAATAAGGCTATAGTAAGAACAGGACACACTATTAGGGGTTCCATTATCTTATCTTAATCTCAGGCCAAGTGTAACAACCCTAAATTCAGTAACCCATAGTCGGTGCATACTTTATTACATTGGTATAATGTACAAATGATCGTATCTAAAGAATCAATCAGTTTAGTAGTATTGAAGAACCAGATACATACATGATTCCTATATTATATTGGAAAAATAAAATACATATCATAAAAACATTCTATCATCTGTGATATTATTCATAATATCCTACTTTATATCTTGGGGAAAATAAAATAAATAAAGTGTGACCTCATATTCTCGTTAAGAATGAAGTATAGTAGAAGCTATCATGAATTAGTAAGGCATAATTAATATGGAAAGGTAAATAACTAAAACACATTTCATTTAATCAATAATTTGAGCACTAAATGAATCCATGGATAATATCAAATACAACAATATCATGGATAATAATAACTAAATTATCAATGAAGGAAATGTATATTATTGTTTTTCATAAACTCAGACATCATTATATTTCTACCATCAAGACCTTACACTAAGACAGTTTAAACTATAGGTAGGCATACACCAAAAACCCATTTAAATAAGGTTGGTCAACTGGGTTGTCTCATGTGACCTCTCAATGCATCAACAGGCTATATAATTTTGGGGTCCATCCATCACTACATGTCCAATACATTCCTAATATATTGAATGATCAATTTAATTTATGAACAATATTCCTTATCAAAAAATATTCATATTGAGTAAATAATATGAAATGTCAATATTTCTCAAGTCAATAAAATAACTTTCAAAGTAAAATACTGTATATAGAAATAGTATATGGTTTAGGAAATAAGCATATCCATGATACTAAGAATATGGATATTTAAGAGAAATGTATGTCCAGTAATAACAAGAAAGTGGATGTTTCAAGAGATAGTTAATGACCATAGAATTAATCAAGAGATGAGAGATGGCCATCAAAAAAGTATATTTTATAGTAAGATTGGGACTTTAAAGAATATAAGAAAATGGAATCAAAACATTTAAAATAATTTTTCATAAATATTTTTCTTTGTAAAATTATTAAAATCTTATAGAAGAAGCTATAGATTGTAAAACGTTTTTGACTGTGGGAAAGTACATTAACATCATATACATTAAAAAGAAAACATTTCTTTTCACTTTTTATAAAGAAAGTTGAAAATGGCCCCATTTCAGAAAAACAATAGAAAAATTCCTTTAAAACCATGTAAAAATTCAAGGATAACTTGAAATATCCTTAATAAATAAAAAGGAATTTTGTAAAATAATTTTGAAAAATATGGACATGGAAGGAAAATATACCCAATCAAAAGGGAAATTAGATCAGATTTTATTTTAAATGTTTATTTACTTGATTCAAGTGCTAAAGGGAGGAAAAGTTAGAAGAAAATATGTAAACTCCTTAAATATCTATAGGATAAGAAAATAGATGGATTTTAAGAAGCATATATTATAATATTCCCTAAAATGAAATAAGATCAATACAAAAAAATAGATTGTAAAATAAATTATTACCTTTGTGGTAGCTTTCAAATTCTAACCCCTTGAAATAGTAAACTTGAATTGAAACTTTAATCATTATGAATAAATTTATATTCATTTTAAATACCTCAAAGGGGCAGTATTTACACCACATAAAAATAAACTAGTGCATAATACTAAATATATCTCAATGTAGTGGAAATTGAGATGAAATCTCTTACCTTAGGTTTGACTCATCACGTACATTCTTTATCTTCCTGAATAATAAACTTATGTTAATTATTTAATTTCTTAATAAAAAAATTCAAGTTTATTATTCCTTTTGTTTTATTTATTACCATGTTATATTTAAATACTTAATCAATTAAGTTCGCATCAGATGTTTTGATGATATTCAGTTCATATGTCTAAAATGACTTTGATGGGTTGACTATGGTAAAATAGGTCTTTGTTCCATAATTTAGAAAATAATAATGTAATAATTATCATTTTTATATATCAATAATACTTTTAAAACCAATGAATAAATATGGTTATGAAAAATGAATTGTGTTACAATCATGAAAATGGTAGGTCATACGTACGCATGAGTAACGTTTCCATTTTTTCAAAGATCGTGATTGAAAGAAGGTAAGTATTATTTTCTATTTCCAGAATGATCATTATATCATAAATGCCATATTATTTCTTTAAGTAAACTTATATATTCAAATTATGTGATTTGGTGGTAAAAAACAAATCGCATCATTTCATGGAGGTGGTAGTTCAAACGTACGCACGAATGACGTTATCATTTTTAATGAATGAAAATGTAAGAAAATATTTGATATATTACTTTTATATAATGATAAATATGTAATTAATATCATATATATATTAAATCCATCATTATAACCAACCATGATAGGTGCTTATAGAAAAAAAAATACATTGATTCACAATGAAGTAGTCTGTCATACACACAAATAACAGTTTCGTTTCCCATTTAATAGAATATGAGATAGATATAGGTTATGAAATTAAAATAATATCTAAGTATATGGAATATAATGGTTTTATTCTTTCATTATGGTTGAATAATATTTTAAGGAGGTGGAACAAGAAATAAAACAAAAACATATGTTAAGAACTATACCTCTTCTTCGAACAGTCTTCTTAGATTTATACATAAAGCCTTACTAGGATGGTTTTATGATCAAATTAGGAACTCTATGTAATGGGGAGGGATTTATGGATGGTATTTGTGTAGGTATTTGATGAACCAAAAATATCTTTAAGTATGGAGAGAAGATGAGAGGGGTGTCCTTCTATAAGTGGGGGAGAGGACACACTTGTAATTTTTAAAAAGAATAAAATATATTAATACCTTACTCAATCCAAATAGATTCGAAATAAAAAAAATTATGAATATTATATGAATTAAGGTAAAAATATGACTATAAAATAGAAATTATACCATTTTTAGGTCATTTTAACCCTTATCTCATTAGTTTATCCCCTCAGTAAACTAGTTTTGGTAACATATTTTTATTATTTTTACTATTCATTATGACCAAAAATTAAGTTGAACTTATTACCTAATATTAATTATGTTAATTCAAAATATGGAATACATTTTATCAAATTAAATTCATATAAGTGGTATATTTTAATTTAAAATTAAACACAAAAATTCAATGAAAAACGGTTTTTCATATAAATGCCTTTTTAAGTATAATAACGTTTTTATACCAAATTCAGGTATAAAATTCATTACAGATACCATAATTGAATAATTCATAATATAATTGAATAAATTTTTCTTTGAAACCATTTTTAAACAAAATTTAACTTTTAAAATTATTTAAATGAAAAGAAAATTTTTAATAAAAATCAATATTTTTCACTATTCGTTGAAAATAAAACTTTTCATAAAAATCTCAAAAAATCACCCTAAGATAATTTCAACATTCTGAATTCAAAAATGAAATTAATTTTTTAAAATTAAAATTCTATAATTTTTAAATTTATATTTTAAATAAAATCATATAGTGCATGAAAATTCAATTTGGTTAGAAATAAAGCTTTTCCCTTTTGACTGAAAAATAACCTAATATTCTTATAACTCGGTAAAATATAATTAAACAATATTAATAAGATATGAAAATGATTTATTCTAACATTGCCTGGGTTTTTACATTCTTCCCTCCTACAAAAATTATATCCTTAAATTTTTCATGGATATTTCTTTCTAAACAAAAGAGGGTGGTTCTTCTTCATAACATCCTCATGTTCCTATATTGATTCCTACATTTTATGATTTCTCCGAAGTACCTTTATCAATTGATTCTTTTGATTCCTCAAAACTTTCTATCTAGTGTTAAGAATATTGATAGGCTCTTCATGGTATGATAGATCATGTTCCAATTCTATTTGTTCAAAGGTGAGAACATGTGTTGGGTCTGGCATGTACTTCCTTAAGAAAGAGAGATGGAACACATCATGTACTTTAGAGAGGCTTTGTGGAATTTCCAATTGATAAGTTGGAACCCTAAATATTTCCATAATTTCAAAAGATCTGATGTACCTAAGGCTCAGTTTTCTCTTATTACCAAACCTTATAACACCTTTCCATGGAGATACTTTCAAGAGAATGTGGTCTTCCACTTGAAATTCCAAAATCTTTCCTTCGGTTATCAGCATAACTCGTTTTCATGTTTTGAGCTGATTTAATATGATTCTAAATAGTCTTTACCTTTTTTATTATCGCATCAACAAGTACTAGGCCTACAAGCTTCATTTAACCAACTTCATCCCAACAAGTTGGAGTTCAGCATATCTTGTCATATAATGCTTCATATAGTACCATTTGAATACTTGAATGGAAGTTATTATTGTAGGAAAACTCTACCAAAAGTAAATATTAATCCCATGTACCTTGAAAGTCAAGTGAGAACAACCTCAACATGTCTTTCAATGTTTGAATATTCCTTTCAGACTTCCCATTGGTTTGAGGATGATAGGTGGTTCCCAAATGAAGCACGGTATCAAGAGCATTCTAAAGACATTTATATAATTTAGATATAAAGTGTGGATCAAAATCAGAAACAATTGAAAGGGGTGCACCATTAAGTCTTACAACCTCATTAATATATAGTCATTCAAGGTGATCAAGAGGTAAATATTCTCTTATAGTGAGTAAATGTGCATATTTGGTTAAGTGATCATCACTAACTCGTATTGCATCATTCTTTGTAGGAGCCTTTAGTAATCCAGTTACAAATTCCATTGTAATTTCATCCCATTTCCACATAGAAATGGTTAAAGGTTACGTGACTCCTCTAGGATGTTTTCTATTAGCCTTTACTCGATGAAAAAACAAGCATATTAATATATAATCAGTAATTTCCTACTAATTGTTATCCCACCAAAAGTGGTCCTTCAAATCTCTATTCATCTTGGTGCTACTAGGGTCTATAGAGAAATTTAAGCTATGAGAATCATCTAATACTTCACTTTTTAAATAAATTATAGATCAAACACATTGCATCTTTCCAAATTTTAGAATTTCATCTTCATATATGAAGTCTGTCAATTTCCTATCATTCGTAACTTTAATTTTCTTTTTAAAATTCTTATCATCAGGCTGAGAACTTTTTATCTTTTATAATAAATATGGTTTAGCAATCATTTGAAAAAGAGTGATGTTTCCCCTTAATAATTCCTAGATCCATCTTTACTAAATCTATAAATATAGGATCTCTATCAATCCTCATTTTAGATAAAACTTCATGATCATTCTTGTTCAATGCATCCACTACCTTATGTTCCTTCCCTGGGTAGCAGTGTATTGAGAAATCATAATCCTTGAGTATCTTACGGCATCATATTTTCATCATGTTGAGTTCTTTCTGTGAAATGATGTATTTCATAATCTTATGATCTGTGTATATCTCACATATTTCATCATATAGATAATGTCTCTATATTTTCAAAGAAATATTATGGATTCCAACTCAAGATCATGAGTTGGATAGTTATGTTCATGAGTCTTTAACTGATTTGATGAATATGAAATAACTTTATCATTATACATAAGGACACAACCAAGTCTCTTCTTCAATGCATCACTATATATTATAAATCAATCATTTCCTGATGATAGAGTCAAAATCAGAGCATTGAACAATATCTACTTCAATTCTTAAAAATATTCTTCATATTCCTTTTTTCATGTGAACTTAATCCCTTTATATATAAGTTTAGTTAATGGGTTAGCCAATTGGGAAAAAAATTTAACCAAATGCTGATAGTAGCCTTCCAAAGCAACAAAACTATGTACCTCGGTTATGTTTGTTGGTGTAGGTCATTATTTGATTACCTTTGTCTTTATAGGGTCAACTGAGATTCCATCCTTGGAGACAATATGGCCAAGAAAAGAAATCTTCTAAATATAGAATTCACACTTTCTAAATTTCTCATATAACTTTTTCCCTCTAAGAGTCTTAAGAATGATTTTCAAGTGATTTTCATAGTCCTTGTAGCTTTTAGAATATACCAAGATATCATCAATAAATAACACAAAAAAATATCAAGATATTCCTTAAATACTATGTTCATTAAATCCATAAAAACAGAGAGTATATTAGTCAATCCAAATGACATTACTGTAAAGTCATAATGTTCATACCTCGTATGAAATGTTGTCTTCGGAATATCTTCTTTCTTTACTCGCAATTGATGATGCCCAGAATGAAATTCAATCTTTGAAAAATATTGAGCTCCATGAAATTGATCGAATAAGTCATCAATACAAGGTAGATGATAATTTTTATTTATCATAATAGCATTGATTTTCCTATAATCAATGCACAGCCTCATAGATCCATCTTTCTTATTAACGAAAAGAACAGGGGCTCCCCAAGGTGAAATACTAAGGCGTATAAATCCCTTTCCACACTAATCCTATAGTTATTTCTCTAACTCTACTAATTCCACAATGTTTGTTCTATATGGAGTATTTGATATAGGTCTTTCATCATGTATTAAATCAATAGAAAACTCAATTTTATGCTCTAGTGGATGTCCATGTAATTGCTCAGGAAATATATCAATATATTCCTGAACAATATATACATTATCAATTCAAATATAACATTTCCCATTTGTAGGTCATGTCTGCTCTTATTCCCCAAGAATCTCATTCATAAGATCTATTTGGGGTGGATCTAGACATGACTCAGATGTTGAAGTCCCCCCTCTAAAGATAAGGAATTCCACATCTGCATCACGAATTGTAATTTTCTTCTCTTTTTAATAAATTTTTGCATCGTATTTTGAAATTCAATCCATACCAAGGATTATATCAAAATCAACCATAGGTATAATAATAAATTGCATAAATAGGGCACATTTATGTGTCATAATGGGAACTAACTAACACATTCTTGTTGTGGTGAGATTTCCACTAAGAGTTTTGGATAACAACTCCCTTCTTAAGGTGTTAGAGAAATATCTAATTTTCTTGGAAAACATGTAAGATATAAAAGAATGAGATGATGAAAAATCAAATAAAGTGTTAAATAAATTTTAGGCTATGATTAGAGTACCTACCACTACATATTTAGGAACTTTAACCACAGTTATAGTGATTGTATAAACTTGGCATTCTCCCCTTGGCCTCTTCTACGGTTGATTCCATTGATGCTTGGGATATTGGTTTGAATAATGCCCCATTTATTTATAGTTGAAACACTTGATATTAGTGGTCACTTTCTTTACCTTGAATTTATTATCCAAATTACCCTTGTCTCTGAACTTATAACAAACTATCATGCCCTTCAATCATTTTCTTGGATGTTTCTTTCCACAATGCTCACATGATGAAAATTGCTTTGTTATCTTCTTTTTCATTGAATTGTTACCTTTTTCTTAGTGTTCATCTGACCTATTCTTCTCTTGATTTCCCTTGAATATATAGGATCTATAAAATTCATTGTCCATCTTAATGGCACTTGATATTATATCATCATATGATGAAAATGTTTGAGAAACTAGTTCTCTTCAGAGGCTCAGATTAAAACCATCAAAGAAATAGTCAATCATGCTTTTCGGATTATGTATGAGGTCCAAAGCATGTATGGCTAATCTTGTAAAGTTAGCCTCATACTCTGTCATACTTTCTTCTTCCTTCTACTTTAAAGTGAGGAACTTTCTCTCCATTTCATCTCACCATTCTTGAGGGAAGTAGTTCTCAAATAAAAACACTTTAAAAGTTCTACATTTCATGCTTTCTACTTATTCATTATCTTTAGTGTTTTGAATCAATGACCACCATTGATCTTCATATCCTTTCAAATAATACACTGCCAAAATAACTTTTTCACTTTCATTACATCCCAAAGAAAAGGAACATTTTTTTGAGAGACTTAATTTATTTCTCATCCATCAATGAATTAGCAGTTCCGTTAAAATATAGAGACTTATATCACATAAATCTATCCAACATAGTAGAATCACATTGTGGAACAATAGGTTACTTTATCCAGATAAGTTATTCATCATAACCTAATAAATCTTCCCTAATATGACCATAATCTGCTCAATTCCGATAACTGTTGTATTGGCCAACTAAGCATGGAAATCTATACATTTTCTACAGGTGTGGATTCCCTTTCTTCTATTAGGTGTCATCACTGAATAATGGCACACATTGAGTTAGCTCATTATCATTGTGTATGTTGAGACATAAAATAAAATCTCTATAATAATAAAAGTTCTCAAAATACTATAAAGGATTATCATAATTCTCATGTTCACTATGTCCATTTAAAATCTAATTCTCAATATTTCTACTAAACTTTATTTGATACCAACTATAATAACCCCAAATCCAGTAAACTAGAGTCATCATCTGCTTTATTATATTGCAATAAGATACAAAGGATCTCATCCCAAAGCACCGATTAGTTTAGTAGCCTTAAAGAACCAGATACATACATGAGTCCCATATTACATTGGCAATATAAAATACATAGCATAAAAACATTCTTCAACCTTGATATTATTCATAATATCCTTCTTCATGTCCTGGGGAAAATAAAACAAATAAAGGGTGAGCTCAGATGCTCAATAAGAGTTGCGTACAATAGAATATATCATGAATTAATAAGTCATAATCAATATGATAAGGTAAATAACTGAATCACATTGCATTTAATCAATAATTCGAGCAAAAAAATGCATCCACGAATAATATCAAATGCAATAATCTCATAGATAATAATAACTGAATTCTCAATGAAGGAAATGCATACTATCAGACATCATGATACACTACTAGGAAATTGATCTATAGCCACACCTATAAGGCCACGGGTTAAAAAATCTGTGGCTACACCCACAAAATAGCCACGACCCCGTGGCTGAATACCCCCAACCTCGTTCATTTCTTCCTCCCGCTCGATCCATCCTCCACGAAACCCCCCAACAGCCCGACGCCCTCCCTGACGCCTCCTCGTCGCGACCCTCCTCCAGCAAAGTTGCTCTGAGCGGCCTCCCCACCTCCTCTCTTCCTTCCCGACAGATCTCCCCCACAACACACCCCCGACGCCGAAGTTGACACCACCAACGCCCTCCCCAACGACCTCCCCAACAACCCTCAACACCCACGACGCCTCCTCGCCGCGACCCTCCTCCCCACGATCCTCCTCCAGCGAAGCTGCTCCAAGTGGCCTCCCCACCTCCTCCATTCCTTCCTGACAGCTCTCCCCCACAACCCTCAACACCCCGACACCGAGGTCGACACCCCCGATGCCCTATCATCACAGTATTTGAAAATTTCTTTGATTTATTCTATTCTTTCTTGAATCTGAAGCTAATATTGGGTGTGGAATCTTTGATTTCTTCTGTTCTTTCTTGAATCTGAAGCTAATACTGGATGTGGAGTGAACTACGAAGCTATGGTAGATGCTCTTGTTCTTTTTCAATTAATGACTTTATTTTATATTATGTGTTGTCATTCTAAACACCATAATTTCTATGTGACACAACCAAAATTCCAAAATAATCAAATGAATTGTTATCACCTTGCTTAAGGTAGTCCTGGAAACCTAAATTTGTCATCCTAAACTGTTTTAACTTGATTTGAGCCACCCCTTAGGGTGAATCACATTTAATGTCCCATAAGACATATAATTGAATTTAAATTGAACCTCCAATTGAGGTCTGTTGAGTTGGCCCCTATTATTGAATTGTAGTGTGAATCTAAAAAAGATAAAATGGTAAGCCTGTATTCATAAGCCCTTGTTCATATTTTTTATAGATTAAATTGTCATTATAAATTAAATGCCCAAATGAAATCAAGTGAATTTTAAAATGGTATGGGTTCCACTATCCATGACCATCCAACAAGACATGGAAAGGCTGATACAAGTGTTCTGACATGAAACACCATGTATGCGATCACCGATCTTTTGAAATAAAATGAATTATAAATAGAATTTCATTACGTTGTAGGCGACATATGGATTCATAGGTAGAATGAATTAGATGATATCACATGAAGAGTGGTCTTAAATTATGCCACACGTGACACTTGGGTTCCCTATATGGAATATTGAGGATAGTATCAGAGGGAAGTGCATTACATTATGCATTGAGTGACACTTGGGTTCCCTATATGGACTACCATAAACAGGCTTAGGATGCGATGAAATTATACCATGCATTGAAGATACTTGAATTCCTATGAGGATTAAAATAGATGGACGTGTAGGGGGATGGGTTTACAGTACACTAAATAAATATTGCGGTTACCTAAGTTAAATGCCTTGGATTGGCCGAAATTTAAAATTAAATTAATTTGAGGACGTGTATTCCAGTTCAAAGAACATACTTGGATTTGGTCAATGATTCACATTCATGGAGAACTTTCTTATTTCCTTCATTCAGTTCTAAATTCAATGGGTGTTATTCATCCCTTATGTAAGTATTACAATATATGAGCCTAGTTCCCGAGACAATATTACAATTTTATAATAATTAATAAATGTTCATACATATTCCAATATAGGCTGAAGCGGGGTTTTTTAGATGGATGTTCTATGGGGAACCATGAATGACATGGTTTATTTCTTTATCTCCTTTATTCATTTTAATTGTACACCGCTCATTGTATATTCACAGATTATATACTATGATGGGGTATGGGAAAAGAGGACTGGACCAATACTCACAATGCTATTTGAGATAGCTTTTGATCTTTTTTTACATTGTTGTATAACAAGTTGCATTTCCCATACTGCTCTAGTTCCCTTATATTCCCTAATTCTGCATATCATACAGTTATGATGTATTTTTTATATGATACTAAATATGAGTTTTTTATTGTTTATGATGTTATTCCACTATTTAGTATTATTATTATGGATATTATGCTTCATCAGTTGTATGTACATCTAATCTTCTCTTTTATCAGTTATTTCCACCTTGTGTGTGGGGGGTGCAGGTGGGGGGGTGCCCGGGGTGTGCGGGGGGAAGTGGGGGTGTAGGGGGAAGGTGGGGGCAGTGGGGGTGCAGGTGGGGGGGTTGGTGCAGGAGGTGATAGGGGTTGGGGTCTGGTGCAAGAGGGGCTAGTGCAGGTGGGGGAGGGGGCTGGGGAGCAGTAGGGGCTGGGGGCTGGGGGCTGGGGGCTGGTGCAGAAGGGGTTGGGGCTGGTGCAAGTGGGGGGGGACTGGTTCGGGGGGCTTGGGGGGCTAGTGCAACTCATCTCAACCAGATTTTTCATGCATGTGACTACCTCATCTCTCTTGTCCTCAAAAGTTTAAAATTCCTTTGATTTATGACCCTTCTCATTAGAATCAACCTTGCGAAGCTTCACTTTGGAATACATTACTTTGAATTTATCAACTTGGCTACCACCTTTTTGGGATCATCCACCTTCGATGGTTCTATTACTTTCCATTCTTTTCACATGTTATAGAGAATTTTTATCATCAGTTTTATTATAGTTTCTTTTGATGAATGATAGATGGATATTGTTAGGCAAGTGTTTTAAGGATTATTAGTTCCCCACAAAAGAGTTAATCAAGGTTTGGTGCTTGGTGTTCTGTTTTTTAATTGGAGAATATTGTGGTCCTCAAGTTGTGGTAGGAGACTTGTTACCTTTCTCCAGGTTTAAAGTGAAAGTGTGAAATTATCATGATTTAATCCTTTGAATAATAGTGTAATTAACCTAATGAAGATGAGAACATGGGAATCTAAAGGAAGAATGAAGTTGTTGTTTGGGCCTGTAATCACTTCTGGTTTTATACCTGTTAATGCCTTAGGTTTTTCTATGAAAGTGTGTTATCTTTTTGTTATAGCAGTTGTTGTGCTTAACCTGTTTGTTTTTCTATAAATTTGATAAACAGTGCAAGTATGGAAATTTTAATGACTATTAAATAAAGAGGCATGTAATATGATATCAGCTCTTCCTGATTTTTCATATAATATGAAATTCATGTTAAACACAAGTTTAAGTTATTTCAAATCTATTAATAGCTGATAAGTTATATGTTACCTATTTCTGAAAATTTGTGCATAATAAATTTGCTAATTCAAGAATGGGGGTGCAGGTGGGGGGCAGTGAGGGCAGTGGGGGTGAAGGGGGTGCAGGGGGGCAGTGGGGGTGAAGGGGGTTGGGGGGTTCAAATGAGTTGGGGTGAAGGGTGGAGGGGCAGTGGGGGTGCAGGTGGGGGTTCATTTGGGGGGGGCAGTGGAGGTGCAGGTGTGGGGGGACAGGGGAAAGTGGAGTGGGGGGCAGTGGGGGGATACTACATTTTAGTAATAAGATAAAGGTTATATAGATTAAGATTAATTAGTTTGATGAAAATGACTATGACATCTGGTGGATGAAAATAGAATCACGTCACATTTAAAAATACCTAGATTTCCTACTAAATGGATTCAATCCATAAAAGATATAGAATTTTTAATGGGAGTAGCTCAATTTTAAGTCACATTGATTGGTGAGGATTTCATTGGAATGGAATGTTTCATTCAATATTAGTGAGAAAAAATGAAAAACAAAACTATTGGTTTTCCTGACAAACATGTATGGAAACCCAATATCATTAAACAAGGTGTTTATGATATATAAGTTGTTCAATTTGAGACTAATTGAAGTCCAGCTGTAGTACATGTTAAAAACAATAATATGATTAGGAGTATGCTAAAGTCAATCAAAGTCACTTTCATGGATGATGTTTGGAAATTAATTTTTCTTTCATTAACATCACATATATATAAGAAGTCGTTATATCTCATTTCTTTTCCCACTATTTTCTTATAGATGGTTTCTTATGGTGAGGTCGGTTCTATCCACCACCATCGAAGACAGTGAGTTCAACATCGGATTTGGGTAAGGTTTATTCCGTTTTTATTCTTTGACCCAATTTTAATTAGAGCTTTTTTTATTTTTTGGTTCCTTATATTTTTGTAGTGTGTTTTGGATTTCGTTGAGGTGGATTCGAGTCGCCGTTGACGAAGGCTTACATGTGTGTGCATAGGTAGGCATATACATATATATAAGTTCTCCCTTTATATATATTCACTTATGACAATATGAATATATATATTGGGGCTAGGTGTACTTATATATAGATATGAAAAATGCATACATGTGTAAGTGTAAAGGGGTATATGCAAGTATAAACATATATCTAAGGATCCCTTTGTGCATATTTGGTCATGCAAATATGTACATTGGGGCTAAGTGTCCTTGTATATATGTGAAGTTGCATATGCGTGCAAGCAGAAAAAATGAAAATTTGAGTTGTCGTCGTCAAAAGCAACGCGCCTTAAGGTTGAGGTAGGCGCCCTCTGCCTAAACCTTTAATTTGAATTCTATAATTGCCTGATTGTTTTAAAAACTTCTTTCCATTATTGCTTTATTGTTTTAAAAAATGGTTTTTTAATAACCATTAGCTTTGTCAAGGAAGAATATGAATATAGCCCTTCAACATATTTATAGGCCTTGTTAAAAAAAAAGTTAACAAATGTTAGTAGTTTCTAGATACCAGAACAAGAGATCTAAAAACCATACATTGATCATCCTTAGAGACATTTATGATCTCATTCAACTTCCCATTAAATTCATCATAAAAGACCACAACTTGATTTAAGGATCTATTAGTTCTCATACCAAGCTTCCAGACATCTCTAGTATCATGGAACTCACCCATAATATTCCCCTTGAAATCTTGCATAAGGAATGGTGTGAACATATCATACTATAGGGATTGAATCTGTAAGGATACATAATTCAATTTTGAGCCACTCCTTCCCAGTTAACTAGCTTCAAGGAATTTGAGTTGGTATCCTAGAAGTACCCGATGGTCTTCAAAAGAATTGCAGATAGGGTATCACTCTTATGGAATCTCACCGCCTCTCCCTCGTTCAAATCAACTTCCATCTTTAAAACTAGTGAGATCAGCCTACCATAAGGATAGTAATTCAAATTAGCTTTCCCTTTGCAGCAGTGATCCATGAAATAAATCATTTACCTCGCCAGGTTAATCAGAATATATAACACATACATATCCCGAAAAAGGACTATCCATCTCTCATACTCTGGCTAACCTAGTTTGAAAAAACTTGCAGAGAACCTTCCACTTAGGTTCTAAGTCCTTCACTGGTGTGTTGGGTTCTTTTACAAAGGCAGGGGGAGGGTGAATGGGGTGTGCAGGGGGGGTGAATGGGGTGTGCAGGGGGGGTGTGCAGGGTGAAGGGGGGTGTGCAGGGGAGGGGCAGGTAAGGGTGTAATTTCAGGTCGGGCTTACCCTGAAAAAAATTGGGCCGTTGACCACTATTTGGGTCGGGTCGGGCCGGCCCGAACAACCTCATAAGGCGGCCCGAGCCCGACCTCAGGTCGGCCCAAACCATCGGGTCGGACCGGGCTTTTTCACGTCGGGCCGGGCTTTTTCAAGTCGGGTCATGGTGGGCTTTTCTTATTTTCAAAATAATTGTTTTAAAACTTTTTTTAAACATTTTTTTAACATTTATTTAAAACATTTATTTACATTTATTTTTAAATGCATGTTTTTTAGATGTATTTAATTAAATGTTTAATATGTTTTTTGTAAAAACGTTTATTTTATATTTTATTAACATTTTATAGTGGGTGGATATGTTTTTTTTTGTCTAAATAGATTTATACATGTGAATCTATATATATTATGAGCAAATTGTAAAAACAATTAATGAGGGGTTGAGAGATGTGCAATAATAGGTGAGTTTATTACATTGTTATTTAAACATTTTTTTAACTTATTTATAATTTTTTTAAGCGTTTGTTAATTTTTTTATTTAAACATTTTTATTTAAACCGTTTTTAACAACTGTTTAAAACATTTTTTTACATTTATCTTTAAATGGTTAAATTAAAATGCTTTTTAATTTTTTTAAACGCATGTTTTTTACAAGTATTTTTTTAAAACATTTAACTTTTTTTTAATTTTAATATAAAAAGTTTTTTAAGTGTTTGTTTAAAAAAATTAATTTAAATGTTTGTTTTAATAACTTTTTTTAAACATTTTTATTTAAACCGTTTTTTAACATTTCTTTAAAATAATTTTTACATTTATTATTAGACATTTAATTTAAAACGTTTTTTTTTTTCAACACGTGTTTTTTACATGTATTTTGTTTAAACATGTTTTATGTAAACACATTTTTTATTAACATTTTACAGTGGGTGGATATGTTATTTTTTTCAAAATAGATTTATATGTGTGTAAATTTATAAATATTATGTGCAAATTGAAAAAAAAATTAATAAGGAATTGGGGGATGCACAACATTGAGTGGGTTTAAGGTGCTGTTATTTAAACGTTTTTTTATCATTTATTTAAAATGTTTTTTTACATTTATTTTTTTAACATGTTTATGAAAAGTATTTTTAATCATTTGTTTAATTTAAAACATTTTTTTAAACAATTTTTTTTTAAACGCATGTTTTTTACATGTATTTTTATTAAGCGTTCAACATTTTTTTGTAAGAACATTTATTTTCTATTTTATTAACATTTTACAGGAGGATATGTTATTTTTCTTCTAAACAAATTTATATATGTGAATCTATATATATTATGTGAAAATAAATAATGAGAGTTTGAGGGTGTGCAGCAGTGGATGAGTTAATTTTTTTTTTCTAAATTGATTTATATATGTATATATAGTATATATAATATATGCAAGTTTCATCATATTTTAAAAAAATAATGAGGTTGCAGGTATGCGAACAACATTGAGTATATATTTTTTTGTTAATATATATATATATATATATATATATAATATACAAGTTGCAACATAATTAAAAAATAATAATGAGGTGGGTGGCGTGCACCAACATCGTTAAGCAAGTATGTTATTTTTTTATTAATATACAATAAGTTATTATATATATTATTAATAGATTTGTTCATATATATATATACATATATATAATATGCAAGTTTCATCATATTTAAAAAATAATAATGAGATTGGGGGTGTGCGAACATCATTGGGTGAGTGTTATTTTTTTTGTTAATATATAATAAGTTATTCAATATATATAATGTTAAATGATTGATATATATAATATGAGAAAATTGTAAAAATAATAATTAGGGGTTGGGGGTGTGCCGCAGTGGGCGGGTTAATTTTTTTTTCTAAATAGATTTATATATGTATAATATGTATAATATATGCAAGCTGCAACATACTTAAAAAATTAATGAGGTAGTGGGACGTGCACGAACATCATTGAGTGTTATTTTTTAATTAATAAACAAGTTATTATATATATAATATTAAATCATTGATATATATATATATATATTATTAATGGCTTTGTTTGTATATATACATATATAAATATATATCGTTATATATATACACACATTATAATTATATATAATAATAGTTATATGTATATATATTATTTTTTGTTAATATATACTGATATATATATATATATACAGTTTGGTGATAGTATAACAGGCACAGCCTTGCAAGCCTGAGGTAGGGGGATCGAATCTCCCTACAAGCAGCTTCCCGTTGTATTTTTTTACAGCGAGTCGGGCTTCGTACGGGCCAGTGGGGCGGGCTTTTTCGGGTCGGCCTACGGGCCTTCTTGAACAGGCCCAGGCCCGGCTTGATGAACCTACGGCCCGAGCCCGACCTGGCCCGACGCGGGCTTTGTCGGGCCGGGCTGCTCGGGCTTTCGGGGCGTCGGGCCAAAATTACACCCCTAGGGGCAGGGTGGTGTGCTGGGTTCTTTTTGCAAGGGGCAGGGGGTGCATGGGGTGTGCAGGGGGTGCATGGGGTGCAGGTGGGGGGCAGGGGGTGTGCAGGTTGGGGGGCAGGGGGGGTGTGTCCATAGGGTGCATGAGGTGGGCAGAGGGAGGGGGTGTGTACTGGGGGCAGGGGGCAGGGGGCAGGGGGTGTGCTGGGGGCAGGGGGAGGGGGTGTGTAGGTCAGGGGCAGGGGGCAGGGGGTGTGAATGGATATATTAGCCATCAAACCATTATTGGGTCCTCTGGTCTGATAAACCAACAATTAACCCCTTAACACCATTGCCTTCAATTTCCAAATCAATCCTAATATAAACATAAACTCTAAACTACATACCTAGGACTCATACTACATTGATATCATTCTAACATGACCCAAACCACTAGGACCCAACTTGGGCAGTGATGAGTTGGGTGTTCCACCCTGGGACTTCCTCTCATTTCTGCAAGAACTTTGTTTTTTTATGGCAGGAGAGGATTTGAATATGCATGTGACCTGGGTTTTTTTTTCTGGAATGCATAGGTTGTTGCAGGAGGGAGGGGGCAAGGGGGTGTGCAGGGGGGAGGGGGGAAGGGGTGGGGTGTCCAGGAGGGGGACGGGGGGTCCAGGAGGGAGGGTAGGGGTGTCCAGGGGGAGGGGGGCTGCAGGTGGGGGGTGTCCAGGGGGAGGGGGGCTGCAGGTGGAGTGGTGGGGGGGGGGGGTTGTCCAGAGGGAGGGAGGGGGACTGCAGGGGAAGGGGGGGCTTGTCCAAGGGAGGGGGTCCAGGAGGGAGGGTGGGGGCTGCAAATGGGGGTTGTCAAGGGAGGGTGGGGTCCAAGAGGGAGGGGGGTGTCCAGGGGGAGTGGTGGGGGGGTCATCCAGGGGAGGGAGGGGGGACTGCAGGGGGAGAGAGGGGGGGAGGGAGGGGTTGCAGGGAAAGCGGGGGGGGTTGTCCAAGGGGGCTATCCAGGGGGAGGGAGGGGGCTGCAGGGGGCTGCAGGGAGGGGGCTCCAGGGGGAGGGAGGGGGCTACAAGTCTGTTGTCACGGTTAGAAACTGTGACAATAGAGTTTGTATGTCCTAAGGTATAGTCATGGTTTTAAATTGTGGCTATAGTAATATTACCACAGTTTGAACCGTGGCTATAGCAAACCGTGACTATAGCCCGAATTTCCAGTAGTGATATCAGACATCATGATACCTCTACCATCAAGGGCTTGCACCAAGATAATTTAAACTATGGGTAGTCATAAACCAAAAACTCAAGGATATCCAATCGGTTTGTCTCATGAGACATATCAATGCATCGAGTGGTATATAATCTCAGGCCCCACCCATAACCACATGTCCAATGCATTCCTCATATATTGAATGATCAATTTAATTTATAAACAATATGCCTTATCAATAAATATTCGCATTGAGTAAAGAATAAAGAATATTAATATTCCCCTTATCAGCAAAATAAATTTCAAAGTGAAACACCATATGTAGAAATAGTATATAGTTTATGCAATAATCATATCCATGATATAAATAATATGGATATTTAAGAGAAATTTAATGTCCAATGATCATAATAAAATCAAGAGATGGTTAATGACTACAAAATTAATCAATAGATGACAGTTGACCATCATAAAGTAGATTTTATAGTAAAATCAAGTCTTTTGAAGAATATTAGAAAATGGAAGTGAAACATTTAAAATATTTTTTCATAAATATTTTTCTTTTTTAAATCATTGAAATCTTATAAAAAAAGCTAGTGTAAAATGGTTTTGGTGACAGGAAAGTTCGCTAACGTTGAGTACGTTAAAAAGAAAACATTCCTTTTGAATTTTTATAAAGTTGAAAATGACCCCCTTTTGGGAAAACTTTAGAAATATTCCTTTCAAAACATGTAAAAGTCAATAAAAAACTTGAAATTTCACTAATAAATCATTTAATTAAATAAAAAGTACTTTTATAAAACAATTTTGAAAAATATGGATATGAAAAAAAATAACCGATCAAAAGCAAAATAAGATTGAATTTTCTTTTAGACATTTGTTGCTTGATTTAAGTGCCAAAGAGAGAAAAATTTGGGAGAAAATATGGAAACTAATTAAATATCCAGATGATGAGAAAATAGATATAGTGTAGGAAGTATATATTATAATATCCCTTTAAAGAAAATAAGATCAATCCCAAAAATGAGATTGTAAAATAAGTTATTACCTTTTTGGTAACTTTCAAATTGTAACTCATTGAAAGAGTAAACTTGAATTAAAAATTTAATCATCAGGAATAAATTGATATTCATGTTAAATATATCAAATGTTTGATATATACACCGCATAAAAATAAATAGGTGAATAATACCAAATATGTCTCAATGGAGTGAAAATTAAGACGAAATATCTTACTTGTCTAACTCATCATGTACGTTCTTTATCTTCCTAAATAATAAGATTATGTTAATTATTTACTTTTTTAATTATATTTTTCAAATTTATTATTCTTTTATTTATTACCATGTTATATTTAATTACTTAATCAATTAAGTTTACATCAAACGTTTTGACGATATTTAGTTCATATGTCTAAAATGACTTTGGTATATTGACTACGATGAAATAGGTTTGTGTTCCGTCATATCCATAATAATAATGATGTAATTATAATTATTATACATCAATTATACTTTTAAAACCAATCAATAAATATAATTATGAAAAATGAACTGTGTTATAATCATGAAGATGGTAGGTTGTACGTACGCATGAGTAACATTTTCATTTTTCAATGATCGTGATGGAAAGAATGTAAGTATTATTTTATCTTTATAGAATTATCATTATATTATAAATATCATATTATTTCTTTAAATAAATTTATATATACCAACTATGTGATGTAGTGGTGAAAAATGAATCACATCAATTTGTGGAGGAGATAGTCCACATGTACGCATGAACGACATTATTGTTTTTCAATGAATGGAAAGATAAGAAATATGTGATATAATATTTTCTATAATGATAAATATGTCATGAATATCATATATATACATTAAATTCATCATTATAACCAACCATTAGAGGTGGTGATGGAAAACGAATTACATCAGTTCGCGAGATGATAGTTCATCACATACACGAACAACAGTTTCACTTCTCATTTAATGGAAGAGGAGATGGATATAGGTTATGTAATTAACATAATAAAATCTCAGTATATGAAATATACTAGTGTTGTTATTTCATCATGGTTGAATAATATTTGAAGGAGGTGGAAGAAGAAATAAAATGAAAATGCATAGTTAAGAACTATATCTCTCCTTCGGACAACCTCTTTAGGTTTATTCCTAAAGCCTTCCTAGGAAGGTTTTCTGATCAAATCGGGTCATGGGGAGGTATGTAAGGAAGGTATTTGTGTGGTTATTTTCTAAACCAAAATAATCTTGAAGTGTGGAGAGGAGAGGAGAGGAGAGGGCATGTTCTTTTATAAGTGGAGGAGATGATACACTTTTAAAAAGAATAAAATATATTAATGTCTTAATCAAGAAAAATGGCTCAAAAATGGATCATTTATGAATATTAGATGATATAGGGTCGAAGTATGACCAATAGATAGAAATTAGACAATTTTTATATCATTTTAACCCTTCATTAATTTAACCCCCTAGTAAATCAATTTTAACATTAACTATCGTAATAGATCTTTACTATTTTTACTATTCATTATGACCAAAAATTAAGTTAGATGTATTAACTAATATTAATTATAATGATTCCAAATATAGAATCCATTTTATCAAATTCAATTCATCCAAGTGGAATAATTTAATTTAAAATTAAAATTGAAAAATGCGATGAAAAACGGTTTTTCAGAAAAAATCCTTTTTAAGTAAAAAAATATTTTCATACCAAATTCAAGAATAAAATTCATTCCAAAGACCGTAATTAGATTATTAATAATGTAATTGAATAAATTTGTCCTTGAAACATTTTTAAAATGAAATGGAACTTTGTAAATTCTTGAAATGAAGGGAGTTTAATAAAAATATGTATTTTTACTATTCATTAAAAAATCAAACTTTTTAGAAAAATCTCAAAAATTCACCCAAAGATAATTTTGACATGCTAAATTCAAAAATGAAATTAATTTTTCCAAATTCAAATTATATACTTTGGAAATCAATAGTTTAAATAAAATCATATAATGCATGAAAATCTAATTTGGTTAGAAATAAAACTTTTTCCTTTTGACTAAAAAATTACCTAATATTCTTATAACTCTATAAAATATAATTGATAAATATTAATAAGACATGAAAATTATTTATTCTAACATTACCTGAGTTGTTACACCAAGCCTGTCATGAGAAATTATCTCCAAACAAGCCTCAATGACCTCCAACTAATCCTTGATCAATAGTGCTCCCATAAGGGCATCCAAAAGCACCATCACACCAACAAGAGTGTTCTCAATAGTCCTCATGACCACCTCAGGAGCAAGAAACCCAGAGGGTCTCATCAACACAATAGAAACTTTGGGGTAAATCCCATCGTAAGAAAACCTCAGTCGGCCTTCCTGACATACAACCCATACTTGGGTATTACCTCACCCAAAAGGGCATCCATAACGGCCCCTCAGACCCATCTCACCATCATCTCAACGACACCCATCCATAACCTCCATCCCTTTGTGTCTACCAATCCCAAAGGCTCCAAAATATTTGATCCTCAATCTCAAGATCTAAACCTCAAATTCTCTAACATCGAGCAACCGGTCCTGACATCCAGGGACCATCCAAGATCTCCCCAGAGATACTACTCAATCCCATCTTCTGAGATCCGTTAGAAAGAACCTCAAACAAAACTAACTTAGAGTCCACAAGCCAAGTCCTCTAATGAGCTCACAACCCTCTCTCAGGTCTCGCATCACACATCCTAACCCACTAGAAGATTTTGAATCCTAACACTCATCCAATCCAAAACTCCATCCATATGGCCTATAAATGCTGAAAGGATTACACCATCACAATCTATGTGAAAAAACACTCATAATGGACTATGCATCGGTCCAATTCTGACTTCAGGTCATAAACTAGCAAAACACCTCCATGGGAATAGTACACAATGCGTACTTCTAAGTAAACAGTGTGTACTCTCAAATCACCGCTCAATCTTGTACCTTTACATGACCTGGGTACACCCAGGGTCTAGCCATGAACTAATACATGACCAAGGTACACATGGGGTATAGTCTTGTACTATTACATGGTCATGTCCCCCTCACATGGGATTTCTGACCAAGTACTCGACCACATGGTCATGTCCCGCTACACAACATGTACTCGGACTACATGGGGTGTCCGTCTAAGCACCTGGCCAAGTACCCCACATAGGGTCTGGCCAACTATAGTACATGGCCATTGATCGTGTACCTTGCACAAGATCTATTCGTGTACCCTACATGACCATGCGCCCCAACATGGGGTGTTTGGCCAAATACACAGCCACACCCCGAGCCACCCCTATACAGAGTGTCCCAAGCACACATATCGTGTAACCCCTTCTTCCTCACCTCCCTCAAAAGGAAGAATACAACGTGTGTGTTCTTTGAACTACACATCATTTACATGGGTTTACCGAACGAAAATCCCTTGTGAAGCCCCCAGAAACCCCCAATTAGCCCAAAACAACCATAGATTGACTCTCACGAGGTCCCTAGCAATCGATATAAGGCTTTAAAAATCTAAAAAAAAAATCTAAAGGGGTATATGGCTTAAAACATAAAATAAGACTACCTAAGGGCATAAAATGCTGAAATTTAAATCTTGGGTCCACACTTGGCAGCCGCTGCGCCTCAATCTAGGTTCGATCAGACGAACTGACAATACATCCCCCTCTCCCTCTCCATCTTCTTTCTTGGTCGTGTGACACCCACAGGGGGAAGAACCCCCATACGCGACAAGCCAAAGGGAATGAGAGAAAAAAAATGAATAAAAGAAAAAGAAATAAAGGAAAAAAGAAAGAGCTTGGCCCTGGCACCCGCAACGAGTTTATGTATCACCTAGGCAACCCCCCCCCCCAATTTCGGACTCAATAGTAGATTCATAATCTCAATATGATGCTATAAAAAAGAAATCATTGTTCAAATGCACGTAAATAAATTAATATTTAATTAATTAAATATTAAATATTCTATGAAAATTTGAACGAATCGGATTTTCACCAAACTTTTTCCCTAGTGTAAACACCCTATTTCGGAACCATCAGAGTGGTCAAAAAAATTATCTGGGATAATCGCACAAGAGAAATTATCGTTTTGACCTGAAAATACTCCAGGGAACAAAGATTCAAATTTCACCTGATTTTCTCAACCAATGACGATGCAGGTTGTCATAATTAATCTCTAACACAACATTGCCTCTACCATGGACCTGACATCTCATATTGTGGCCAAGAATAATCTATCCCCATACTCTCTCAATTAACTCAAGAAAGTAATCTCTATTAGGACACATGCGGAAGGAAAAACCAGAGTCTAAGACTTACTCATTTGAGAGGTCATAGTTAGACACATTGAAGACTTCATCGCTATCATAACTTGCATCTACAAATAGGGATTGATCGACAAGTTCATCTAGTTTTTTATTTTGTTTAGGCTTGTGGAATTCGGATCTAATGTGACTAGGCTTGCCGTGATTATAATAGGTTACTTGCCTAAACCTAGACTTAGACCTACTACGTTTAGATTGATTGTGGTTTTGATTCTTTCTATTTCCTTTACTATTATCATTCTTATTACTTTTGTTATCTAAACTACCCATAGTGTTCAAGATCTTTGCCTCAAATTTTACTTTAGGTTTATTATGATGATCTTTAGAAAGTAAAATTGACTTAACCACTTCAAGGGTTGAGAACTCAAGACCATATGTCATAATCTCAACTAAAGTATTATATGAATTGTCTAGAGAAATAACCAAAATAATAGATTGATCTTCATCAAGAAGAGTAGCATCAATATTGGAAAAATCAAGCATTATTTTATGAAATTCATCAAGGTGTGCTCTGATGCAAGTATCGGGACGCATTTTGAAAGTAAACATTATATGATTAACGACTAATTAAAGAAGAAATCATATATAATTTCTCTAGTTTAAAAAAAACACCAACAGCAAAAGATTCATATGAAGCTTCCCTTAGGACTTCATCGCTTAAGGATAATTTCAAAGAGTTATGGGAATTAACAAGAACATCAACAGAGACATCATGATAGGTAGTGGTGGTCGATCCATCATCAGACCGAGTAATAATAGGTTTCTCTGGTTTGTGAAGGGCATCGATGAGCCCACGTTGGACAAGCGAGGCCTCATATTCATTTGTCAAAGATTGAAATCATTTTTTCCATTGAACTTCTCTATTTCTTGTTTAGTAGATGTCATCGTTTATCTAGAGGATGTGATATTAATTGTTGGGGATGACGATGAGTGGAACACCCCCAATAATGACCTAAGAACACTGGATATCTGATTGTTTTCTACTAAGCCTGTGAAAATAGTGAATGGATGAAAAAAAGAAGATGAAAATTGTAAGAATAATACAATTTTTATGAGTAGACACTACTAGAAAACTAAGTTATAGTCATAGTTTATAACCTTGGCTATAGGCCTCGAAACCGTGGCTATAGATAATAGACATGGTTTCATTGGACGTGGCTCCAAATGGCGTGGTTGTAGGGCAAAGTCTATAGCCACAGTTTGTGACCATGGAAATAGGGTTATTTCCACGGTTCAAACCATGGCCATAGCGCTATAGACACTGTTACAAACTGTGGCTACATACACCCATAAAGATATATTGCCACAGTTTGTAATTGTGGCAGTAGGGAAATAGTCACGGTTCAAACCATGGAACTAGGTCTACTGCCACGGTTGACAACTGTGGCTAAATCCCTGTGTTTCTAGAAGAAAAAACCTACATGTATACCGCCACGGTTTACAACCGTGGTTGTATCCTTCTGTTTGCAGAAAAAAAAACAACAGGTTTCACTACACTGCACATTGCACATTGCACATTGCAATAGGCTATCCAGGGCAAACTCCAACCACCAAATGCTTCTCCATATATACATTTACACACTGAATCTCCCCTCATATTCAGCACGTAACTACATTCGGTAATTCTGATCCTTCAATCTCCTTTACAGGTGTGGCCTCACCCAATTTGCGCCCCTTGATGAGCTGCATTTTATCAAACCTATATCACAATCCTTGAAGGTCCATGTCAGCAACCCCTTCACACATTGAAGACAAGTGAACTGCCTCTCCATCTTGCTTGTTGATCTGTGTAGACCATTGAAGCCCACTGAACCTTTCATGCCAACTATTTGTGTAAAGTCCTCAAAGGGGAACAACAAAACTTTTGGCTAATATGAAGCTATAAGCACCTTTATCTTGGGCCAACTATAGGTCCAACCCTCCTATTTTAAGTACATCCCAAATGGTCCATGACCACTTTGAAGCCTTGTTGTCACCATATACTGGAAAGGGTTTATAATTACAATATTCCTATGTTGAATCCTTTTGGTAGAAAGGATTCATTATAAAAAACAAGTCTATACAATTGATAGATTAGCATGGAGTATTGGTCACACAACCAGTTTATCTAAAGCTATAAACTAACAACGAGACCCAATATAATATTGGTCAATCCAATCCTATTTTATTGAGAAATATATAAGCGATGGATCATGGAAAATCCCCTAAAGGAAACATATTGTGACCCCTTAGTTTTCCATTGGGTTCCAAGTATGTGAATCACCATTAGAATTTGCACCATCTCAAAATAATGTTGTATAACAACATGATTAAGACAGTAATCAAAATAACATATGGCATATAGAACCCAATCCTAATACTCGACTAGTATCTAGAATATCCAGCATGCATGTATCCCGATTGACATATATCTAGTACAAGTCATCCTATCATGGAATACATTAATAATAATAATATAACCTATCACTCACTAATCAACATACGTTGTCCCTTGGATACCATGCTCTGATATATGAGCCATAGTAATATAACCTATCACTCACTAATCAACATAGGTTATCCCTTAGATACCATTCTCTAATATGTAAGTCATAGTAAAGTGAATGGATTAGCTATCTCACTTCATACATGGGAATCTATCACACTTTGTTCCATAAGATCTATTTAAATTCCATACATATTAAAACATACTCATTTCCTTCTCATCCTTGGTTATTATATAAACTATAGAACATACCCATTTTCATCCCAAGATAACTAGTGATGCCCCGCTCTTAATATCATCAATTCAGTACTATTTCTATAGTGGTTACAACCTGAAGGTATATTCCCAAAATAAGCTCATTCACCCGTGAATGTTAGTGATCCTGTCAATAAACCAACCCCCCAACCCATCCTTAGGATAATTACTAACCCATTCCCACTAAGACGCTAAAGGATTCCTCTCACTAGTCATGCCTTAACGATCATTGTATCTTTCTCAATTGAGAGCTCATCAATCCGAAATCTCATTATTTTAAGATGATATTATTTATTCTAGAAGGATATTTAATTTCATGAAATTAGAGGATAGACGGTGAGGAAACACCATAGTTAATTTTATTTCTCACTCAATTATAAACCCTTTGAACCTTATTCCTCAATCACTTGAACATTGAACCTTCAACCGAGTATGGGGAAATCGAAGAGAACCGATGAAGGTGCTTCAAGCAGTTCAAAGAAAACTAATTACTGAAGTATTAAGCGGTGAATTATTCCAGGTAAGGTAGTCAATTTTATCTAGTTCAATTTCATGGTGATGTTACTAAAGAAAGTGTCAAGTTTTCAAGGACGGTTGATTGTGTTTGATGAAAATAAAACAAAGATTTTCTTTAAATTTTAGATTTTTATGAGAATGCTCAATTCATGTTTTCTCAAAATGAGGATACTGTCATCTCTAAAGTGAAGGAAATTTCATTTTCTACTCTTAAGTTGGGTGAAACTTTCTATGGGCCACATGAAGGGAGATTCATGTTTATACCTAAGATAGAGAATGATGAGTTTTTTATTCCATAGGATGTTATATTCAATCCATTTAAATCTCATACAATCATGAAGATTCTTGTAAAGGACCTAGAACTAGAATAGAAGGCCCTTAATATGTTAATTTTGGTAGAAATTTCTCAAAGGGTAGGGGATTTTGAAAAATTCTTGTTTCAAGATATGTATTTTATTTATTTTATAATAAAATAGGATAAAGTAAACCTGGGGAGATATATGTTGAGATACATGTATCATTTCTAGCATAGATCAGTAAGAATCAATTTCTATCCTCATGGTCGGGTGCTAATCAAACTATTTGACAAGGTATATGTAGATTCAAATCATCTAATAAAATGTCATCATAGTTTCATTTTATTAGCCAATAAACTTATAAGCTTTATATTCTTTTTAAATTTTTCCTTGATAAAGATAGTGGTTATTAGAAAACAAGTTTTTAAAACAATCAAGCAACTATGAAAACAAGTTTCTAAAACAATAAGCAAATATAGAATTCAAATTAAAGGGTTAGGCATAAGGAACCTACCTCAACCTCAAAGTGAGCTGCTTATGACGAGAACTCGAATCTTCCTTTTTTTCCCGCTTGCACGCATATGCACCTTCACATATATATAAGGACACTTAGCCCCTATGTACATATTTGCATGGTCAAATATGCACAAGGGGGTCCTTAGATATATGTTTATACATGCATATACCCATTTACACTTACACACGTATGCATTTTTCATATCTATATATAATCACACCTAGCCCAGATATATATATTCATACCGCCATGAGTGAATATATATAAAGAGGGAACTTATACATGTATATGTCTACCTTTGCATACACACATAAGTCACCTTCAACAACGCCGGCTCAAATCCACCTCAACGAAACCCAAAACGCACTACAAAAATATGAGGAACCTAAAAATCACGAAAGCCCTAATTAAAATTGGGCCAAAGAATAAAAACAGAAGAAACCTTACCCGAATCTGATGTCGAACTCACTCCCTTCGATGGCGGTGGATAGAATCAGCCTCATCATAAGAAACCATCTGTAATGAAATAATGGGAAAAGAAGTGAGATGTAACGACTTCTTATATATATATGTGATCAGTGTGTCAAATGTACATGATAAATGATACATAACTCCATAACCAACAATGAACAAAGAATATTCAGATTGATATGTACATTCCAATACTAAATAACATGATCATTAATAAAGGATTTTCGTTCAAATGATATCCAATGTCATTCAATACATACACCACGGAGAGGTATCGTGAATCACCGGATAAAAAAACAACATGATGGCTTTTACTACATCATGTCTTATACTTTGGTGCATATTTACAATAATCTTCCACTTTCATGTATGCATCATAGATTTTATTCAAATCATTGAAAATCATTGTGAAATGAATCCAACTCTTTTGGACATGATTTCCATATAAACACCCTAAAACGTTGGGAGAAAACATTGTACCAAAATTTATCCTAATTCTATGTCATATTGTATGACACTACATGTCTTTATAGAATTTAAAAAAATTATAATTCCCCGATCAATAATTGTATGAAAAGGGTATCCAATAGAAAAACGTCATTTATAATCAAGCTATAAAGGGTTTTATAGTGGTCACAATCAAACTCATATCTTCAAATGAAAATGTCCACTATAGGATATATCCATATACATCATTTGAATTCTTTTATAATAGTTTTTTTAAGGAATTGAGTAAAAATAGACATAGAAAATGTTTATGTATTATAAAACATCTCATATGTTCTCAATTCTCCAAAATAGACTGACCAATTTGAATAAACAAGACACATGTCATTAATCTAAGTATATTAGTACGTCACATGTCACTCAACTAAGATGTGTTCAGTCCATTGGTGAGATTACATGGGAATACATGTTACTGAAAAGGTTTAAATCACTAATTCACCCCTCCCCCTCTTAGTATTTACCATCACTTGTTCAACCCTTTTAAGAAACTGAAAAGGTGATACATGGTGCCCAAATTAAAGGATATGCAAGACATCCCCACAATAAAATCCACTCTAAATCTAAACAAAACATATAGATGGACTTACCTGAGTCATCCTCTGAGTCAAAGTCAGTTCAACTGAAGAAGTCCCAAACCTATTCAATATTACCTACACACCAAATTAGAACACAACAATAACCATTATCTAAAACCATGGTAGAACAATCATCTCATAATAATGAGAGTAAAATCATGAAAAACAATAGTAGAAGAAACAATAAAAAGTGTAATTGTATCAAAAGAAAAAAAAAATAGAAAGAGTCGCCACCTAAACCCACAAACACTAAAGATCAAATTAGCTTTCACCATTTTCTCAAAAGCCAAGACATGCTGGTTGAACACCTAAAAAGAAATTGGAAGCCTTTAGACTCCTGGTACAAATGAATCCTTATAGATGATCCAAAATTTCAACCAAAAGAACTACTTACACTTATGCTAATAAAAGAGTTCCTAAAACACACATTCAATAAACATGTATGAATGAATCATGTCTGTCCAAAACATGAACATGCATAAACTGCAGTAGTTGTTCATTCTTTGGTTTGGTTATTTAATTGCTCCGTCACACCAGAGCATTCAAAAGAATTACCAATGAAATCATCACAGCGGTATAAATGGACTACTTTAAAGAGACTGATTAATATTTGGATTCAGTCAGAACCACAATCAGTGACCCGAACTTGACCTGCTCGGTTGATAATAATATAATACTCAAAACAAATCATAGTATTATGTATTTAATATTTTAAAACCATTATTATCATATATATTTTCTTTTAACATAATAATTTTTTAAATCGAAATTAATAATCAAGCCAAGCTTCTGGCCCAAATACTAAAAATTGGCTAGGGTTAAGGCTATTTAAAAAATAATAATAAACAAGCCTCTCCAGGCTTCCAATCCAGAGTTCGTGCATATTCCTATGATAAAAGCCTAGCTAGGGCCTGATAGGCCCGACCTGCATATGCCTATAGGAGGTAGGAGGGTTGTCATCTGACCAAGCGTATCAGATTTTAAATTATATCATACCTACAAAAGTGCATCTAATAGGTGAAAGCAAATAAACGAAAATCAGCATGCACAGTAGAGCATATAGAGACCATAACCAGACAAGAACTGCCAAATGTCACTTAACAAAATAAATATTGCAGCGAACAAAGGAGTTGGCCGGATAGACAAAAAAGATGATGATCTTTCTACCTTGCCTTTGATCCACTCAATAACGTGCTTGTTACAATCCCCAATTTGTCACATGTGCATTTTATTTTGTGTCTTTCTTCAATGGTAAACATGCTTGGCTATGAAGACTGCATTTTTCAAGAGACTAGAGACATTCAGAAGAAAGGTAATGAAAAGCAGGAGAAAAATGGGGGGAAATGAAGAGAGAAACCATCGACATGCTTATCGCAAAAACAAGGAAGCGGCAAAAAAATGGAATGGAAATTTTGAAGAATTCTGGCTCTATCAAATTCCAGCAAACTCAATCGGGGGCATTGGCTTTGGAATATGCCAGAAATTTGACCAGCAAAGATGATGATATGCACCTGCATGTCGTTACCCCTGTCGGAAGGACTCTGAATCGCCGATGAGTTCAGGAGAATCTCCTTTGATGCGGACTGGAAAAGATCAGGCATGCCCTTGATGGACAACATCTCCGACAACGAGGAGTCATGGAAGTCGAAGCTGCTTTTGATGGCGCTCGCCACCTCTGAAACCCTAGTTGAACGAGGAGGTTAGAATCATGATTGAGGAGAGGTGGAGGTTCGGGGAAGGTGAGGTGGCCACGTCAAAGCCGCGTCGGAGCCGTGTCGGAGGAGGTGGATCGTGGGGAGGTGGAGAGGTCGCATCGGAGCTGCATCGGCAGGGAGGTGGGGAGGCCGCGTCGGAGCCGCGCCAGCGGGGAGGTGGGCTGGCTACGTCGGAGGAGGAGGAACGTCGGGAGCACATCGGAGGCTGGGAAGCGCTGGCCGGGAGCATCTGTGGAGGAACATCTGCGGAGGAGGTGGGTTCGACCACGAGGGGATAGGGGAGGGCCCAATCGGGATGGATCGGTAGGGGAGGATCTAGATCGGGGGGATATGTGTTGTCCCGGAACCGTGGCAGCAGACAACCTATTGCCACAGTTTTAATAAATTGTGCCGACAGGTTATTTTCCGAGTAGTGGGAGATAAGAGAAACCAAAAACAAAGAAAGAAATTGAAATCAATAAAGAACATAGTTGTTTAACATGATTGGGACTGGTTTTGGTCATACGTGCACAACAATAACACCACGCGACTCGCATGTTTTGTCAAGTTCAAACAAAACGAGATATGGGAAATAATCTTAACAAAACAGATCAACAACAAAAGCACAAAGACTGAATATTGAAGGTAGCCAAAGGATTGAAACAAAAATGCAACTCGATCAGCTTGCCACAGACTTGGGTACCTTCTTCAAAACTTTTATTTGAAGACGTTCTTGCTTCTGGATCTGGAGAAGCACACAGAAGACGTTTCTCGCTAGAATATAAGCACAAGATCTCCACCAGTCTTCTGCACTGAGATCGACTCTTCTCAAGATGATGAAACTCAGTTGGAGGTGTGAATGGCGTGCAACAATAGCTCAGGAGAAACTCTGGGCTTCTTCTCCAATCACGCTCTAGGGCTTCACTCTGTTTTGAATGGAGAGCAGGATAATGAAGGGTTTTGTGTGCGATCAAAAATGATGGTCGACGCAGGTAATCAAAACACTTGACACGCGTAACAGCCAAGGCACTGCTAAACAACCCAAACAGTAAGAGGAGGTCGCATGGGGCACGCGTGGACAACCAAGACGAAGCCTGTGATAAAAACTTGTCAACGGTTCACAAGAGCCACGAGAGGACATATGCCAAAATAACAATTGAGCATAAACAATTACAATTGCATGAGAATTAAACAATATAAATGACAGAATTAACAGACAATTTACGAGTAAATCAAAATTCACATAACCTTTAGCACTAACACCACTTATTGAAGAGATCCAATTTTGAGAGACAATGCTTGTACAAAATTGTGAGAAAATCCAACGAAAAATGGAAACAATAAATTTTGAAAAAAATAAAAACATGCAGTGAAAACCCCTTTAAGATGGAGGATCAAAAAACCATGGAACAACTCTCAAAAAACCCACTATAAACTAGAGTGAAATTCAAGTTTATACTCGAACTTGAATTACAAAAACAATGTATAAAAAAAATTGTGTGAAAACTACACCGCGATACACCTCTAACATTCCTCTTGTCATGGTGGCACCACTTCTACTCTTTTACATATCTTCTCTAACATATGTCCGACTAAAGGTGTGCAATGTTAAAACCCCCTGGCATGTCGAAATCGCCACACAATTCCATGAAGCCCTTCTTGAGGCCACTTCACCAAATGATGATTGTTGGGTGTCCTCCTTAAATGGGGATGCCACGTGACTTTTTTTAAAAAAAAGGAAAAAAAAAAAGATATGAAGAGGGTTTACAAACTTTTGGTGAGGTGGAAGTTTTTTTTTTTTTTTTTGTGCGGTGTGGTTCTCTATTCTCTCTCGTGGGTAGTGCACCTAGGGTTTGGCAGTGGTTTTGAGATCTACAACCAACCTGAATTTTTGCTAGTTTGATTCGCTTTCCTTTCCAGTGATCTTTAATCTGATCCTGGTGTTTTTTCTGGATTTTTATTCAAACGATGAACATCTACTCTATCCAATCAAGTCTATTTTGATTTCTTTATCAGACTGCGTTCTTCATTTCAAAATATTTTTAGACTATTCGTGTATTTGATCTACTATGAGTTATTTTTTGAGATCTTGTTCATCTTCGGAAATCCGTTGTATATACTTAGATTTTTGGTGGATTCTACTTTATGGAGTTGGTCATGTTATTTTTTCCTTTTTGGGATTTTCGCATTAAATTTTTTTGATGTCGTCATTTATTTTTCTGCACACATTTATGCCAAACAGTCCCAGTGAGTGCCTGAGACAATGGGGACGGAAGCAGGAACATGACCTGGAACACGTTGGGCGAACAGGTGCGTAACGCGTGGGCTTAAGCGCATCTGCCGAACAATGCGAGAGCTAGCAAAAAAACAATAAATAAGTTTTCACTATTTGAGGAGTCTGCCTCATTTAACCAACACTGAGAACCACACATGCATGTGTGAGACTGGTTCATTTCTCATTCGATCAAAGGTGAGGAATACATTTCATTTCATATACCCATTCCCATCTTCTATATTTTTTAATGTTCTACTCCGTTTTATCATTTTAAAAAATAAAAATATTTAAATAAAAACTTCCAACTGAATACAGATTATGGGTCACTACTCCAAGGCAGTAGTTGCAGGCTGGGAGGCAAGAAAGAATTGGCAGCATTTTCAGTATCTTGGCTGTCTCGTCAAGGTGGTCGAGGTGGTTGCAGGCTGGGGAGGCAAGGAAGAATTGGCAGCTGCCGCCTGACCAGAAGCAGCAGCAAGGCTGTGCAACATTTTCAGTATCTCGGCTGTGTCGTCGAGGTAGTACTTGGCTCGGCTGGGCTTTTGGCCAACCGTGCAAGCAAACACCTCGGCGACCGGTGAAAGAGTGGGACCCGCCCGTGCACTCATTATCACCTCAAACATGTCTTCATCGGAACGGTCATCCCCTATGCACACCACGAAATCAGCCACCGTCCCCTTCCGCAGCATCGTCTCCAGGAGGCGCTTTGCAACCACACCTTTGTTGACACCCTGTTAAAACCAACATGCCATCAATTGTTGATCAGGAATGTCATCTGATGTGCTATCTAACAATTCCCACAAAAAATTTTGATGTGTTATCTCCCCAACAAATCTTGATGCTGTTGTTTCTTTTATTAATAATCAACATTCATAGTTGAGAACTTAGTTACACTTCTACTTTGAACAACTAATCCGGGTTTAAATCTGTTGGAAGCATGGTCAAAGCAGGAAATTAATATTGCAACATAGATTAATTATTGCCATTGGATGATTTTACCACATTTATTGCCATTGGACATTGGTTTTCTCCTTATAAAATTGAGAGAGGTTGTAACTCCCAAACATTATAGTGGGTTTTTACCCTACATTATTTGGAGGTTTTCCATGTTAAATCCATGTCCTCAATTTACATTCTTTAAGTTCTTATGTTGTGGGGATTTATTTTACGGCAATCCCGATCTCATGGTCCTGATGGTGGTATCAAAACCATCACGATTATATCTGATATCCCAACAAGATCTAGAGTTTCTAATTTCATTGTTGATCAAAGATGTCATCTAACAAATTGGATATTGAGAAGTTCACGGATCGAACAATTTCACTTGATGGAAGGTGATGATGCAAGTTCTTCTGATTCAGCAGGCTAGCATTAAAGGATGCAGACAAGTACCCCATTGGGATGAAGGCAGGAGAACAGAAATAGAATTCGGCAAGGGAATACAACCTGATTTTGGGACCAGACATTAGAGCAAGTCCTTGATGAACAGACCGAGCTTGAAGCAACACAATTAGAACCAATGCTGATATTTTATCAAGGATGCCCATGGAATTCATGAAAAACACCTATTCTGTTTAATGGTCAGGTTTTAACACAGGCATCCCATCCCCAGCCCCCATTTTCCAAACACCCAATGAAGGCCCATGCATAAAATATAAGATAAACTCGAATTTCAATCCTTGTTTATGGAAACAAAAGACACTAACCTGAGCCTTCACCTCCACAGCCTGTCGGCTGCTCTTGACCGTAATGGGTTCGTTGGCAAGAACACTTTCAAGATGGCCCAGGAGTTCCTTGGCCTGGCAGGACCCAAAATCCGGGTCTGCGTACTGGTAATTCCACTCAAGTGCACTTTCCTTGGCATCTATGGCTGAACCATCTGTCATTTCGGTGTACAATACCATCACCGGCTCAGCAATCTCTTTCCAGTCAAAACCTGGCACAGAAACACAAGTTTCCCACTCGGTGTCTTCATTTTGCCTGCAAAAGCAGAATAATATTTACTGCGGGGATTCAACAAAATACAAAACACCCACGCTTGCATAAATCCATTTGCATGGCACTGATGACAAAAAGAATACCTTAAAGACTAAAGGAACAAACAAAAGTTTCACCGAGAAGGTGACCCCATGACCCCCACAACCCACCCATGACTTGATCTTGGCACAAATGAAGAACACATTCATGTGCTATATGTTTTTTGATCAGGGGGAGGAGTTACGTGAATTCATTAAGTTGTGTGAATCCTCTGACAAGATAAAAACAATATGCATGGGTAAGCACAAGCACGTTCATGTAGCCTCAGTTCTGTCTTTTGGCCGCATCACTGTCTGCAATGATAAGTTTAAAGAAGAGCTAAAAGAAATAAGCCACACACCTCAAGAAATAACCGTGTTCTGCTGCAATCCCAAGCCCTTTGCAGCCCGAAAACCATCTTGTAAGAGTTCTCCTATCTTTTCCACTGACAAGGAAAACAACATTTTTCGGATCCTTGCACAGGTCATTCAAAATCCCAACAGCCTTTGTGTTAAGCGTGGTGGTGACCGAATTTTGCTGCACCATGGCACCATCACAGTCCAAAAGGATTGCCCGGTGACTAGTCCGCTTGTAGGCCGAAACAATATGATTGAACGAAAGCTTCCTAAAACTCGGGTCTAGGGCAATTACGCGAAACCCTAGACCAAACCCGATGCCCCAGCATCTCCGCCTGACATGATCCCTGCAAGCCCTTTCCAGATCATGCAAAAAGCTGCGTACCCAATACCCGACATCATGTGTACTCACGTACCGGTAGTGCTTCGCGTGCCTCAACTCCTTTTCTGATTCATGGGCAGCCAGGGCAGAATCCATGGCCTCGGCAACAGCAGAAATGTTCCATGGATTGACTCGAATTGCCCCACTCAGAGAAGGAGAGCACCCGATAAACTCAGAAATCACAAGCATGCTCTTCTTTGGATCCAATGTTCTAAGTCCTAAAGCCTCATCTAGCCTCTGGTTCCCTTGCCGGCTTATGACATATTCATAAGGAATAAGATTCATCCCATCCCTCACAGCAGTCACAAGGCAACACTCGGCAATCACATAATAAGCAACCCGCTCATAAAACTGGAGTGGGGCATCAATTAAGACAATCGGGTTGTACCCCTCCTGCCCAAATGACTTGTTAATCCGATTCACGATGGCTGAAGTTTCAGACTGAACCTCTTGGACATCCCTCCCTTGTCCTCGAGCAGGGTTTGCAATTTGGACCAAAACGACCTTACCCCTCTTCTCAGGATGATGGATGAGGAATTGCTCCATGGCCAGTAGTTTCAAGCTGATTCCTTTAAAGATGTCCATGTCGTCAACCCCAAGCAAAACAGTCTGGCCCTTGAATTGATCGCGCAGCTTCGCTACATTAGATTCGGTCAAGGTCTGTTTTAAGACGGATTGGAGCTGGCCCATATGAATCCCAATAGGGAGAATTTTGATGCTTACTGTCCGACCGTAATACTCAATCCCTATGTAGCCTCGCTTAGATTGATAAGAAAGCCCGAGCATTCTACTGCAGCAAGAAAGGAAGTGCTTGGCATAATCAAATGTATGGAAGCCGATCAGATCTGAATTTAAAAGTGCCCGTAGAAGGTCATCCCTAACTGGTAAGGTTCGGTATATCTCAGATGATGGGAATGGGCTGTGGAGAAAGAATCCAAGCTTCACCCTATTAAACCTCTTACGCAAAAACGTTGGCAAAACCATCAAATGGTAATCATGCACCCACACGAAGTCGTCATCCGGGCTGATTACTTCCATTACTTTATCAGCAAAAATCTTGTTTGCAGAGACATAGGCCTGCCAAAGGGACCGATTGAACCGGCCACCAAGATCCGGGGAGAGGGGAAGCCTGTAGTGGAAGAGCGGCCATAACTGACGCTTACAGAATCCATTATAGAATTTGCTGAAAATGTCAGGAGGGATGAAAGCTGGCACGCATTTGAAAGTTTCAAGCAGTGTTTGGGCAACCTCGTCTTGTTCGCTTGGAGGAATCTCTTCTCTAAGAGAGCCAACATATATCACTTCCACATCTTCTCCTACGCCATCTTTGAGCTGTAGGAGGAGGGAGTCCTCATCCCAGCTAAAGCTCCAGCCTCCATTGGGACTTTGATGAATCTGAAGGGGAAGCTGGTTCCCCACAATGATTACCCGGTCTTGGGAGACTGAAGAAGGGGCATCAGAGCCAACACTGTTTTCATCATCAGCCTCATTAATTAATCCAGCCACGGTTGCCACTCGAGGAAGCCTCCTCCCCCCTCGACCAAAAGTGGGGGAATCACCAGAAGTGAGATCCAAAAGATTTGAATAAGACTTTGAAGCCATGAGTGGAGCTGGCAACCAAAAACAAGTGCTACAATACATCAGGCAGGGCAGAATGAGGACATTATTTTGTTTATTTCTTTCCTGATTTGAAGAGGTTAAAACCCTTAGTTTTGAACAGATCAATCAGAATGCAGATCATCAAACCATTCAACAGAACCCAAGGAAGACATTTCACATCTTTCTGCTAAAGCATTTAACTGCTACCAGTGCCATGATAACCAAAAACAAGACATTAATTTCTCCTTGGAACGGTCAAGAAGTACTAATCTCCAATTCTCAAGAAGATTCTTCTATATGGACCAGAAAATCTAAATAATATATCTTCGGACTGTTGAGGAATTAGAAATAGCAAAAGCATAGTCTGGTTCAGCATAATTCAAACAACAAACCCACTCGAAAGAAGAACAGCTAATCCAGAGAATGCGCTCCGATATAAAATTCAAACAACAGACCTACTCGAAATCTATTAAAATCAAAGATATTAGGAAGACATAAAAAGATACAGAGACCCAAATTCTTCGAAATATAAGAAGTGCGGAGTAGTGGCAGTGAAAGTCACAGCAAATCCTCAAATACTAACACGAACAAAAGAATAAATCCCCCCACCCTGTCAAAAAGCAGATCAGTTGGAGGTGTGAACAAGAACAAGAGGACGGAGAAAAGCTTACCACCGAGGCAGAAAAAGGGAGAGATCTGTGATTCTTCACAATGGACGAGTCTGTGACCACCACAGAATGAGGGATGGGCATCCAGTGACAGCGACCCTCGTTACCCTTCCCTGTCTAATAAACAGGTCCGTAAATTACGCTCTTCATATGGTTTTGTTTTCAGCAGAAGACAGCAGCTTTTAAGCAAGGCATTCGGACATTTGATTCTCGACGTGCGTGATAGCAGGAGCTACACTGCTGGGTGGGTGTAGCGGTCATGCGCCAGCCGGTTTTCATAAACCAATCATAATTACAGAGTTAGCACTACTGCAGGTCCAAAATCCTAAGTTGAATTAGAGGTGTCAGCGCGGGGCGGATCATGCGGGCTGCGGATTTTATTGTGCGGTCCGGCCCGGTCCACAAATAATGCGGGCTTAAAAAATAAAAGCCCGACCCTAACATGCGGGACCCGCGGACTAACGGGCCGGCCCACGGGCTTAAAAAATATAATATATAAAAATATTTTTTAGCTTCATGAACCATGATAAAGTGGAACGGAAAAATAGAAATGTTTGAGATTTAGTGAAAATATTTAGTTTTTAATTAACAATATCTCTGACAACAACAACAATCATTAAAAGATTATATCTTTGATGATTTATGGGATTAATATCATCTCAAGTGGGTCATTTAACTTGACCGTCCAAACCAGTTTTTGGACAACAATACTATTGCGTCTTTCGTTAACACTACAACTCATGTATATAATATTTACTACATATATATATATATAATAATATTTATTGTTTATTATATAAATTTATTTAATACATATAATATATTTATTACATATACATGTAATATATATTATTTATTATATGTACATAGGAAAATTTCTATTGAATTTTTTTTGTGCAAATTTATATTGGAAATTTCATGTGTAAATTTCCACCGAAAATCTACACTTCAAATCTTTACTTAAAATTATAATGAAAATATATTAATACATAAATAAAAAATTTAAATTTTCACTATAAAATTTCACTGTAAATTTTTTACAAAAAATGTTTACTACAAACTTCCATTGAAAATTTAATTGGAATCTCCACTTAAATTTCTAGTGTTAAATTCAACTTATTTTTTATTATAATTATACTGAAAATTTGATTAACAAAATTCTAAGATAAATTCATGATTAAATTTTTAATTTAAATATTTTAACTCATAAATAGATAATTTAATTTCACACTAAAAATTTGAACCGCAAATTTTCTATGGAAATTTTCAGTGCAAACTTCTATTGGAAATTTGTGACACGAATTTTCACTAGAAATTGGCATTTTAATTTTTCACATAAAATTACAATGTAGATGTATTAAAATATAAATAAAAAATTTAATTTTTCAAAAAATTAAAACTAAAATAAAATTATATTAATATATATATTAAAAATGTAAATTTTAACTGAAAATTTTCATTGGAAATTTGCACGAAAAACTTTCAGTAAAGATTTTCAATAGAAAAGTTTTGTTCAAATTTCCACTTAAATTTCTGATACAAATTTCTAGTTGACTTTTGTTATAATTATACTGAAAATTTGATTAACAAAGTTCTAAAATAAATGCATGCTCAAATTTTATTATTGAATTTTCCAGTGCAAACTGCCACTGAAAATTCTTAGTGCAAAATTTCACAGGTTTTATGCAGTTCGATTTTTCCATTAAAATTACAATGTAGACACATTAAAACATAAATAAAAAATGTAAATTTTCATTGGAAAATTACATTTAAAATTTTCATTAGAAACTTTTACAGTAAACATCCACTAGAAACGTCCACTTAAAACTACAATAAAAATATAATGATACATAAATAAAAACTATAAAATTTCATCATAAATTTACATTGAAAATTTACATCGGAAACTATGAATGGAAATTTTCATTAGAAAATTATAGTTAAAATTTCCATTTAAATGCCTAATTTAAATCATCAAATTATATTTTCTATGCATTGAAATTTTACTCTTATGAGTTCAAATCAGTACTCAAAATTTGCACTGAAATTTTACACTGAAAATTTGTATTGGAGACTATTATCAAAATTTTAAAATAAATACATGTTTGGATTTTCAATTCAAATATATCAATACATAATACTATTATACATTTATTATTATTGTTTCTTATTTATTAATTTTTTATAAGTTACTTTTAAAAACTCAAAGTAATATAAATATATATATATATAATTATAATAATAAAATTAAAATACATAAATCAAAATATTAGTAGAGCGTTGTATTATAAAAAAAATGGTAGTCTTGTATATCCGTTTTCATAATTATTGTATGAATTTTTAATACATTAATTCTATTATGTTACAAATAACCACATTAGTGTCATCTATCCCACGACCAACCTTACCGTCAGGTTTAAAATCTAAATGAGTCAATTTTTTTCATGATTTATGTGTGGTTTTATAAAACTTGAACTATTTTTTTCACTCATGTTAATTTATTATATTATATTATTTTGTTTTATTTTTCAAGAATAATTTTTTGTAATACTTATAATTGCGGATCAAACGGGACCCGCGAACACCCGGCGGGCTAGTCCGCGCGGGCTGCGGGTTTTGCGGGTTGGATCAAATGCGGTCCGAATGTTTGCGGGCCTAAATTTTGAAGGCCATAACCCACATAAATCCACGGGCTAACGGATCAGCCCGCGGATTTGCGGATTTTTTGACAGCTCTAAGTTGAATAGCCCCGGATAAAATAATTGTAACAGGGTAAAATGACGATGGAGGGTGGAAAAAAGTTAGTTTTTTTTTACGGGTATTAAGAAAAAAAAAACTATCAGAACGGTTGACGAAGGCAAAAATTTTTAAAGGGTTTTTTTTTAAAAATAAAATTACAAAGTCAATAGGATTTGGGTTGACATTATTTTTAAAATAATATGTGGCAAGAATGAACTAGGTTCACTATTACTTTAGAAATTTTACATAGGAAGGGTCAACTTCGTTCACTTCATTCACTATTCTTCGGCAGGAAGAGTGAACGGAGTTGACGCTTCCTACGTAAAATTTCTAAAGGAATAGTGAACCTCGTTCACGTTTACTACATATTATTTTTAATAAAAAAATATTACTATATATGTATATATAATTAAATATTAAAATGAATATTAATAAAAAAATTAAATGTTAATAAATACTAATTAAATATAAATAAAAATTAATTAAAAATTCATCAATATTAATAAAAAATCAATAATATCTTAATTAAATATTTATTAATATTTAAAAAATATTAAAAATATTAAAAAAATATTAATAAACATTTAATAAATATTCATAATACAAATAAATATTAATAAATATATATTAAACATTAAAAAAATATTAATAAATACTAATGGATATAAAAAAATGTAAATAAATATTAATAAATATAAATAAGTAATAATAAAATACTAATAAATATTAATTAAATATTCCCAAATATTTATAAATATTGACAATTATTAATAATTATTCATAAATTCTAAAAATATTAATTAATATTAATTAATAATAGATAACTATTAAATAAATATTATTAAATATTATTAAATTTTACAAAATAATAATTAAATATTAACAAATACCAATAAATATTAATAAGTATTAATAAATGTTCATAAATATTCATAAATATTAATATTTACTAAAATTTTGTAATATTTATTAATATTTTTGAATATTTATTTAATAGTTATATATCATTATTAATAATTATACATATTTATTAACATTTATTAGTATTTATTTAATATTTAAGTAATATTTTTTATATTAATAAATATTAATAAATATTACTAAATGTTAATAAATATTCATAAATATTAATATTTACTTAAATTTAGTAATATTTATTAATATTTATAAATATTTATTTAATATATATCTATAATCAATTAAATATTGATAAATATTGATAAATACTAAAAAAATATTAATAAATACTAATAAATATTAACAAATTTTAATAAATATTAATTAAATATTCATAAAAAAATCAAATATTAAAATTTATTAAAAAAATTGATATTTAGTTATTATTTATTGATATTTAGTTAATATTTAATAATAATAATTTATATTCATTAATAATTAATTAACGTTTAATAATATTTATGAAAATTTAATTAATATTTATTAATATTGATTAATATTATCATGACTTGTTCCAGTGGGACCCGTGCCGCAACTCCCCAAACCTGCCTCCAATAGACTAGGGGCTGGTGACTAGCACTGAATATACATATCACTAACATGGAAGGTATTGTCTATGTACATGTACACACATACACATCTCCAAGCCCATAAATGTTGAAAAGTAAAAACCGCTAAGTAACCAAATGCATGCATACCACTATATCTCAACCAGAGTACAACAAGAAAGTAGTGTAGTAAAGTAAACCGGGCCAGAATACAAGCCCGCCAAAAGAAAATCTGTAAACAAGTTCTTGAAACTCATCCGTAAAAAACCCTACCTGATCCGACGTGAAGGCAGGGTACTCATACTGCTATCTGAAGTCGTAGGAACACCTCGGTCTGCCTGATCTCACTAAGCTCTATCTGATCATAGTCCGCCCAGGACTCCATCAAAAGGTTTCTCGTCTGCACAAGACACAACAAATGCGGGCAAAACCCGTGCAGGGGTGAGTATAACAATACTCAGTATGACACCCCAAACCACAAAGCAATACATAAAGAAAGAGGCACAGTCATCTCTACACAGTATATGTCTACATCTCATATAACAACAATATCAAGATATACTCAAACCATACCACACAGTCTAAGGTAAGTCATAACCGCTGCATACCAACATTAGGGATTCAGTTCAAAGATTCCACGAAGCACACATCCAAGAGAACACACTCTTAAGTCCGATAGCACTAATGACGTTCATCCGAGAAGTAGTGTTCGTTGGAAACTGTCATGAGAGAGAGACACGGTGAATGATCTGAAGAGAGATACGATGTAGGTTTCGGGCGCAACGGAAGCGCAAGAGGGACGGTGCCCAACATTAATTTTTGCCATAATCGATGATCAATTCGGGATCAATGCGACGATGAACACAAGTATCCACAGAATTGAATCAAGGATTTATACAAAGAAGAATTGTTCCCGAAACCAAGAGAGAGGATCAACATGTTTTGTTTATAATTGATTTAATTAAATAAGAATTGCCTCTAAGGTGATTCTTTCTTCGTTGATGCGTTCGACCACATATTTGCAGGTGTACCGTTGTTGCATTGTAGAGATCAAAGGTAGATCTCCTCTAGCAGTGATCCATACATGTTCCATGTATCTCCAGACATCGTCGATGGAGTCTCCGGGTGCTAGCACATAAGATCCTTGCGCCTGCGATGTCTGTCTTTGATCGCCTCGAGAACTGCTTCCAAAACGTTCTCCTTGATTCGGTGGAGGAGGATCTCTCTCATTTTTGAGAGCGTTCTTGGAGAGGGAATAACTCTCTAGGCTTGAGAGTTTTTCTCCAATTCGTTGTGCACAACAATAAAAAAAATCGTCGCTTGGCTAGCGCTTGACTAATAAGAGAATAATATAACCAGACATTTAATTCACTGGGGTAATAAAAAAAATTGCACAAGTGCCATAATTATTTTATTAATCCTAGCGAAACCCCCATGTCAAATAATAACAACATTATTATTTCCTAACATGCGCTTAACTTGCGAGTTATAATTAAATATTATTTAATAAAATAACATTCAATATTATTATTTCTCACCAGACACTTAACTCAGTCCGCCAATCCTCCACCATATTTATCGAATCTTGAATAATGACTATTTTTTTTTAAAGTTTGGGGCTGAAGCCTCATTTTTATTAATAAAACAAAGCAAAGACCTCTTTTAACTGGGTAGAGGGAGACCCATTACATAACCCGAAGGCCCAGTGGGCTTGTAGCCCATTAAATATTTATGAATTATTCCGCCCACATTATATTCTCTTGAATCACTAGTGTCGAAATAAATGCGATCAGCCATCCATGAATAATTATTAAATCGCAACTGGGAATAATATTTATTTAACTTGTTAAATAATAAATAATATATATTTAACTGAGATACTAAATACACTTAGTGTGTGACCCTATAGGCCTCTTTCTCAGTGGCATTAGACGAAGGAGCCTAAAGTCCAAGGTTAGCGTCTATCAACATGCCAAAGAACCCATAGAGAAAGAAGTTAATGCTACAACGATATGCCACCTCAAACGAACGTTTACCGTGTAATATAATATTTTTGTCTCAATATTTTCAATCAAATGGGTTGCATGCAAGTGTCATCAACCCATGTGCTCAATTTCTCATTATTTAATTTCCCAGAAATTGAACTTGCCTGTAGAACACCATGACCATGAATTTATTTAGGCTATATCATTTCCATCAAAGGGAATGAGATATCAACTTCTGTTATGGAACAAAAGGGACAAATCCTTTCTCACATTATTCATTAATGTAGTATTACTCGTGACGCACCCAACATATCCTACCTTTTCACGAATATATGTCGTCACAGTTTTCACCATTACATCAAGTGTGTGTTATAATACCCATTAATAATAATCTTAAAGTCTAAGGACCAATACACACGTCCGTAGATAGAAACATTCAATGACACTTGTAAATGTGGATTTTCCACTGTCGGGTCTTGTTCTCATAATATCCTACTAGATATCACCAATGACGTACACCATGAGAAGGTGTTTCAAAGTCCTATGAGTCTCTACCCCTGATAACCTGTATCATTTGTGTCCCTCAAATGATATCATCCAGCTATAGAACATATATATAAGAATAGTGTCATAACACTTCCGGGTTCTCATCATAGCGGGGAACTGTATGACATTTTAGTGCGAAAACTACTCTTGGGACATTATCACATGCAATGTTACACATAAGAATGATCATTATGTGATAAGGATTTTATTGATAGTCATCCTATGAATATATGTTTATCATAAAGTATAAAGAAGTTGGTTCTAGCGCACCAACTCCAACATACTCCCACTTACACGAGAGCCAACTGCTAATAATATTCAATCTTCTAGCTCTCACATGTTTCTACTGAGATAGGCCTTTAGTCAAGGGGTCTTCCACGTTCTCTTCTATGGATACTCTTCTCACTGAAACTTTACCCCTTTGATAGAAAAATCCCTAAAGAGGTGATATTTTCAGAGTATGTACTTTATCCGTTAATGTGACCTTGACTCTTTTTCAAGAGCCGCCACTGTAGTATTATCACAATACAATGTGATATGATATTTACTACTAGAAACCACATCAATCTCCTAGACAAAGTTCTGTATCCAGACGTCTTCCTTGTCTTTATCAGAAGCCACTATATTCTCAGACTTCGCTGTAGAATCAACGACAACTGGATGCTTTGAACTCTTCCAACTCAAGCTCCTCCGTTGAGATAGAAAACAAATCCCGGTTGTGGCTTTAGATCATTCTAATCTTTCTAAAAACCAGCATTAGCATACCATCTAATGACAGGTTGCTTGTCTCATCCATACACCAGGAACATATCCTTAGTTCTTCTCAGATACTTAAAGATAGTCTTAACAAAAGTCCAATATTGTTCTCCTAGATCTGCTTGATATCCACCTAGCATGCTCAATGCATAGACAACATCAAGTCTAGTACATAACATAACATACATGATATATTTTATCGTCGAAGTGTACAAAATCTTACTCATTCCATCTTTCTCTTGTTGTGTATAGGGACACATTTTCTTAGAAAGATGTAAACCATGTGACACTAGAACCAATCCTCTCTTGGATTGTTCCATAGCAAATCTCTTTAGTATCTAGTCAATATATGTACTTTAACTTAGTCCAAGCAACCTATTGGATCTATCACGAATGATCTTGATCCCTAGAATGTAGACTGCTTCGCCTAAGTCCTTCATGGAGAAACATTTGTTCAACCATCCTTTAACCGACTGTAAGACCAGCATGTCATTTCCAATAAGTAATATGTCATCAACATATACTACTAAGATAACAACCGCACTCCCATTAAACCTTTTGTAAACACACGACTCACATTCGTTTTTAATGAAACTAAATTATTTTATGGATTCATTAAATTGAATGTTCCATGACCTAGATGCTTGCTTCAATCCATAAATGGATCTCTACAACTTAAAAATAATTTTGGCATCACCTGGTGTAAAAAACCCTTATAGTTGTGTCATATAGACATCTTCCTGAAGGTTCCTGTTAAGGAATGCAGTTTTGACATCCATTTGCCAAATCTCATAGTCATGGTAAGCTACTATGACAAATATGATTCTGATGGATTTAAACATGGGAACTGATGAAAATGTTTCATCATAGTCAATTCCTTGACACTGTTTAAGCACTTTATCCACTAGAATTGCTTTATAGGTACTTACTTTACCTTCCATGTCTAGTTTCCTCTTGAATACCCATTTAAATCCAATAGTATTTACATCAACTGGCACGTCAACAAGAACCCAAACTTGGTTTTGATACATGGAATCCATCTCAAAATTCATAGCTTCTAGCCTTCTTATAGCTTTTGAGCTCTCTACTTCCTCCTTATAGGAGAGAGGTTCATCGTTGTACAAAAATAATGAGTCACCATCTTCAGTGATAAGAAAATCATATCTCTCTAGTTCCCTTTCCTCTCTTAAACTCTTACGTAGTACTTGTGTTTCAGGAACTACTTCTTCCAGAGGGACCTGTGGAAATTGTTCCTGTACCAACTCTTGTGTATCTTGAGAATCAACTTCATCAAAGTCAATCTTTCTCCCACTATCCTTTTTGAGGATATGCTCCCTCTCAAGAAATACGGCTTGTCTGGTGACAATTACTTTCTTTTCTGAGGGGTTGTATAGGTAGTATCCCTTTGTTTCCTTGGGATACCCTATAAAGATACACCTCATGCCCTGAGGTGCTATTTTTTTTCTTGATAAAGACTTAAAAATGCATCACATACCCATATACGTATATACGAAAAAATGGGTTTCTTTACACTCTATAACTAGAAAGGAAATTCCATTTTTCTCCTTAGTTGGTACTCGGTTTAATGTGTATACCGCAGTTTGTAATTCATATCCCCAAAAGGATAATAGAAGATCTACATGACTCATCATTGACCTTACCATGTCCAATAAGGTATAGTTCCTCCTTTCACTAACACCATTCCACTGTGGTGTATAAGGTGGAGTGAGTTGAGATAGAATCCCAAACTCCAACAGAAAGTCGATGAAATCTTGGTTAAGATATTCTCCACCTAGATCTGATCGAAGCTTCTTTATCTTCCTACAAAGATTATTCTCTACTTCATTCTTGAATTCATTGAATTTCTTAAAGGACTCAGACTTATACCTCATCAAGTAAATATATCCATATCTACTTAAGTCGTCAGTAAAAGTTATGAAGTTAGAATATCCACCACTAAATTCTATTGGAAATGATCCAAACACATCAGTGTGTACCAATCCTAGAAGCTCAGTGGCCCTTTTACCCTATCCACTAAGTATAAGTTTGGTCATTTTCCCTTGTAAACAAGTGTGACATCTATCAAGTGGTTTTAGATTAGAAGATTATAAATAACCATCTTGACATATCTTTGTTAAACACTTCTCATTTACATGACTGAGATGGTGATTCCACAACTTGGTGTTATATGATTCATGTGAACTTGATTCGTCATCAATTGCCAATACTTGGTTTTCTTAATTTAATACATACATATTGTTATTTAAATGTGACATACCATAACATATGTTGTCCTTATAAAAGAAACAACTTTTATTTTTGAATTTGAAAATAACCCATTTGTAACTAAACCTGATATAGAAATTATGTTCTTGGTAACAATTGGTATATAATAATAGTCATGTAAAACCAAAATCATCCCAGTTGGCGATAAAAGGTGGTAGTCACCAATTCCAAGAGGATCCAGCCTCAAACCATTGGCAGCTCGTAGATCCACCTCTCCTCTAAAAAATTTCTGAAATCTACTTAGTTCCTCCATTTGAATACATGTGTGAGCACCAAAATCTATATCTAATAACCAATGTATAGAAATATAAAGATTGAACTCAATAACGAACACACCTTTGGCTTCCCCTGTCCTCTGGGTGCAGTTCCTCTTCCAATGGCCCGACTTTCTATATGCAAAACACACTGCCTCCTTTTTACTTAACTTGCCTTTATATCTTATTCTTCTTTGTTGGATGGTGATCAGGGGATTTAGAGTGTTTATAGGTCTTAGGACCCTTTGCCTTGTACTTTCTCTTCCTATCCACCATAAGGACTGTGGGTTTTTCACGCCTCGTGTCCTTATCCACTTAGCGAATTAAAGTAAGAAGTTCTGATAGACTCTTATCATTATTTCTCATATTATAATTCACAATAAAACTAGAGAAGGTCTTGGTCAGTGATAATGGTATGAGATTTGTACACAAATCATATGGGAATTTAATCCCTAAGATGTTCAAATGATTAATGTATCCAATAAGCTTGACTACATGTGGCCCAGCTGGTGCAGACTCTCCAAGTTTAGTGGTGAACAAAACATTAGAGATATCATACCTCTCTTATTTTGCCTTCTCTTGATAGAGATCCCAAAGGTGATACCTCGTGCTATAAGCATCCATTTCCTCATGTTTCTTCATTATCTCATTGGTCATGGATGATAGCATGAGGCACTGAACATCCATAGCATCATTCAGATGTTTCTCGTTCATAGAGAGCTCCTCGTCACTTGCCTCATTTCCAGGTGCAACTGGTAAAGGTTCTTCTAGCACATATAGTTTTCTTTCATGGTGAAGGATGATTCAAAGATGCATTTTCCACTCCAAAAAATTAGTACCGGGGAGAATTTTTTCCTTCTTGAGTATGGATCATAATGATATGTTTGATATCATTTTTAATGTCGTTTCTACAAATAAGATGAACAAAATTTTAGTACTTTGTCTGATAAAATTAAGTCAAAGAAATAAATAAATATTCATTAGTCTCCCACTATTTTATCGAAACCCAATAGCCCTCACCATTGGTTTCGGAATATCCTATTACTTGGACATTCTAGCAGCAAGGATCCATATTGCCCTTCGCATTACCCCAACTTTGGTTGGTTAAGCAATTTTAAAGGTTTTAGGTAGGCATTCCAAATTCTAACTGCATTAACTCGCAGTTTCTTGATCCGTTGAGTGAACTCCCCAATCCTGAAATCCTTAATTTTGGATTTCCTCAACCTTTGCCTCTCAATTACACTAAGTCCTACTTTAGCAGTCAACCCTTGATGTAAACTAAGTCAAGTCAACCCAAAATCTCAAATTAGAATTCTCCGATAATTGAAAGCACCCCAACTTTGTTTGGTCAAGCACTTTGAATTATGGTTCGATTCTAATCTAAGTAATGGAAGACTATATCGACTTAATATTTTATTGATGGATTTTATCCTTTATGCATAAATTTCCATTTATTATCTTTTCACATGATTGTTAATATTAATTGGGATAAGATTAAGTGATTAACCATGTATTAGATAATAGTTACACATAAGCCAATTTATTTTAGTTTCATCTTGCATGCTTGTTTAATTTATTAATTATGTGATCATGATAATACATCCATAATGAATAAATCATGCAATTAAAAGAAATAAAATAAAGGGTATGATCATGAGTTTGTTCTAATGGTTAGTTTATCTAGCGATTGATAAACTAACCCCTGTCCTAGGGGAGAATCACCTTGAACCAATTAGGTTCGTGTTTAAAACTTTCCACATGTCCTCCTTTGTATCTCCTTGGATTGGTTTCACCTCAGATCCTAACTTGAACTACCTCCACTAACTTGGGAGCTTCATACATTACATATGATTTTACTCACATGCAGGTGATGGGTAAAAGTGGGTTTACATAAAAGAAACCATGAGCACACATACTCTACATATTAACGAGGAGAGAAGGCATGCATACCAACAATTTAATTTAATAAATTAAAATAAAACCAATCACATAAAAAAGGTTTGGTCTTTATCATGATCATCTCCATGCATGCAACGAATTTATGCCTTTAATAAAACTAGCATTCAATTATTTAATCATTCTTATTTAAGATAAATCACACTCGAATCGATTAATTATTATCTTTAATTAATCAATCCTTTTATCTTAAACCTGTTCTGAATTTCCTTGATATTATCATCCATTATAATTTTAAACAAATTAATAAATTCATTTAAAATTAACTATGTATATAACTTGTACCTTGGAGGTAACCTGGTGAATAAATGTCCAAAACTACCCAATATGTATTATACTTGTATACACTTTATTCTTTATGACATGTAGCATGCACATAGAATTATAATTTTAATACAACTCATGCATGATGTGAAAATCTTTGAATATTACATAGATGTTAATTAAACACACACACACACATATAAAAAATCTATCACATGTTTTCTCCCAGCTTTACACCCTCATGAAGGTATATGTATCAAGGGTTACATAATATAATAATAAATTTTAAATATGCATAATCTAGAAATCATACACGGCGTGTAGATCCGATTATACGATGTGTACCCTCCTCACTATCCATCTGAAGTACACGCCTGGGGAAACAGTGTGTGAGGTGTCCTTCATAAATCTTCAGAGTACACTCCATGTAGACTTCACATTACACAATCACTAATCAAGAAAGCTGTGTATGGGATACATGACTCGATCCTGACCCGAAGGGACTACACGCCATGTCTTGTGGGCCACACGACATGTAGTTTAGTTTCCATGTGCCAGTTAATCTTGCTCAATACTGCGTGGATTAAAGTTCATTAATGGTGTCATTAATGCCTAATTAACGTAAGATCTTAAATTGATTACCAAACCAAATCTTGATGCGTTGAACAATACTACATGACGTGTAATTTTGATTACACGGTGTGTAGTCCAGTATTGTATGACCAGTATCCTTGGCACCTCCAGATGAGATCCTTAATTTTATTTTATTCATAAAATTGATCATTTCTGTTAGATCTGTGAGAAAAGTTGAAGGAAAAAATATATCTTGTAATTCATATTTAAAAGAATGATTAAACTTGAATTGAAAAACTAAATTATTAAAGCATAAATCATTAATGAATTGTTTAAATAATTGTAAATAATAATATTCCCTCTCTGATACCACTTTTAGGTTTCGGGCACAGTAGAATCATGGGAGGGATGATGCCCAACTTTAATTTTTTCCATAATTGATGATCAATCTGAGATCAATACGATGATGAACGCCAGTATCCAAAGAATTGAATCAAGGATTTAAACAAAGAATAATTTCCTCTGAAACCAAGAGAGAGGATCAACATATTTTGTTTATAATTAATTTAATTAAATAACAATTACCTCTAAGGTGATTCTTTCTTCGTTGATGCATTCAACCATATATATGCAGGTGTATAGTCGTTGCATTGTAGAGATCAAGGGTAGATCTCCTCTAGAGGTGATCCACACGTGTTCCATGTATCTTCAAACATCATTGAAGGAATCTCTAGGTGATATCATGGAAGATCCTTCCACTAGCGATGTCTGCCTTTGATCTTCTTGAGAACTGCTTCCAAAGCATTATCCTTGATCCGATGGAGGAGGATCTCTCTCATTCTTGATAGCATTCTTAGAGAGGAAAGAACTCTATAGGATTGAGATCTTTTCTCCAATTCATTGTGCATAATAATAAAAATAATTGTCACTTGGATAGTGCTTGGATAATAAGAGAATAATATAACCAGACGTTTAATTCACTAGGGTAATAATAAATAATTTGCACAAGTTCCACAATTATTTTATTAATCCTAGCAAAACCCCCATGTCTAATAACAACAACAACATTATTATTTCTTGACATGCGCTTAACTTGCGAGTTATAATTAAATATTATTTAATAAAATAACATTCAATATTATTATTTCTCACTAGACCCTTAAATCGATTCACCAATCTTCCACCATATTTATTAAACCTTGAATAATGACTATTTATTTATTAAATAAATATCACTGCATTATTCACTAATAAATATATAAATATTATATTCACTAAATATAAAATAAATATTTATTAATTATTCCCCCAACATTATATTCTCTCGAATAACTAGTGTCGAAATAAATACGATCAGGAATCCATGGATAATTATTAAACCACAACTGGGAATAATATTTATTCAACTTGTTAAATAATATACTATTTAACTGAGATACTGAATACACTTAGTGTGTGACCCTCTAGGCCTCTTTCTTAGTGGCATTAGGTAGAGTAGCCTAAATTACAAGGTTAACATCTAGCAACATGACAAGGTACCCATAGAGAAAGAAGTTAATGCTGCAACGATATATTACCTCATACGAACGCTTACCGTGTAATATAATCCATTTGTATTGATATCTCCAATCAAGCAGGTTGCATGCAAGTTCCATCAACCAATGTGCTCGATTTCTCATTCTTTGATTTCCTGAAAATTAAACTTACCTATAGAACACCATAGCCATGGATTTATTTAGGATATATCATTTTCATCAAAGGACCTGAGATATCAATTTCTATTATGGAATAGAAGGGAAAAATCCTTTCTCACAATATTCATTAATGCAGTATTACTCGTGATGTACCCAACATATCCTACCTAACCGCAAACATATATCATCACATTTTTCTCTAATACATCTAAGTGCATGAGTCATAATACCCATTAATAATAATCTTAAAGTCTAAGGACCAATATACATGTTCTCAAATAGAAACATCCAATGACACTTATAAATGTGGATTTCCTACTGTCGGGTCTCGTTCTCATAATATCCTACTGGATATCACCAAGGGAATACACCATGAGGTGTCTCAAAGTCCTATGAGTCTCCACCCCTGATATCCTGTATCATTTTGTGTCCCTCAAATGATATCATCTAGATATAGAACATATATCTAAGAATAGTGTCATAACACTTCCGGGTTCTCATCATAGTGGGGAACTACTATGACATTTTAGTGTGAATGCTACTATTGGGAAATTATCACATTAAATGTAACATAGAAGAACAATTATGATGTAATAAGGAGTTTATTGATATACATCCAATGAATATATGTTTATCATAAAGTACAAAGAAGTTGGTTCTAGGGCACCAACTCCAATATACGATACATCAGATGAGGATCACAGCTAGGGCCATGAGGTGATACCAATAACTTAATCTGAATTAACCCGCTAAGTAGAGGATCAATGACCCATGAATTTGGTCACATCAATATTGAAGACTCTACCAAGGTCATGAATAAGGAATAGAGGATCCCGCACTGGGCCTCTCGGGGGATTCCAACAACTCTATCCTGGAAGTCCTGCTGAGGGGATCATACTCCTATGAGTAGGAAACAATACCAAAAAAACTTTAGGGAAATGATAAAGGGAATGAACCCTAATGAAAATTGTCCAAGATATTATGTAAAAGAGAATCAATTCACATAGACAAGAGAGGGAGTACGATGAGTATTAGTCACATCCGTCGTACCCCCTTGACCTCGGTAATGCCCGTGTAAATAGACCATGTTAGTGGAAATATATCCAAGTTAAAAACTACCATTGATCTCATAAGGACCATCTTGTCTCAAGTGTCCCAACCCCACTGACGGTGTGTCAAACAGACACTACGTTTAACAGTTATGATAGTTTTAGTAAAACGATCTAACTCGGGTCTGATCTGGGTCCGACCCGACCCAATCCGATTCAGCATGTTGGGCCCGGTCTAGCCCGTTGGTACACATGGCACGTCTCGGTTCACCTTGTCTACCCCACATGCACACAATCCAGTTTTTTCACTGCACGCAATCCACACTGACCGCGTTCCCCTCTGGTCTCCGTGGTGCCGCATCGCATCCCATGCGGTTGTCCCGCCACATCCACACACGCCCCATGTGCTTTGCCTTCCTGTAGCCTCACCACCACTAAGATCTCCCACATGTCCCTTTTCATTCCATGCTCTGCCTCCATCGACTACTTCACCGATGGATCTCCATCCGTCTCGTCTTCGGTGTGGACCAGCCCCCTAGACCCGCGCTGCCACTCACTTGGACTGACCGAATCTACTGCCCCAGGCATCGTCGTATGCTGCCACCATGTTACACCATCTCGGAAAAACCGCTCCACGCCTTCTTCACCACACCTCTGTTGCATCATCACGAGGTCGGATCCATGAATTCAGATCGTTGTGCCATGAATTGGGGGCTCAACAATCGATCGATCACATATAGGTTTCAAAGCGTGGGGAGGAGACGAAGAACAGATGAAGAATGCAAGAAATTGAGGGAAGAGAATAAATGAACAAGAATGCCCGAATAATGGATCTTGGACTTTGTTTGTGTCTGCCTTGATTTTTCCTTGTTAGAAGGATAATGAAGATGAATTCAATAAATCTCTCGAAAACAACCCCACAATTTGAATACCCATCCTAAAATGATCGATCTGTGGATCAATCTGTTCATGGATTGATATGTATTCTTCATGAGAAATAATAAATGAGGGAAAAATCAATTAAAAAAACACCCTACCTTATTGGGTTCAAACATCAACGAAGAACGAATTTGCGTCGTGATCGTTGGTGAGATTCTTTGATTTCATCGTACGTCGGTCGTCGATCCACGATCCAGTCATCACTCGCTAAGGGAAAATCCTCCAAGCTCTCCCTAGTGATTCTACAGAATTCCCAGGGTTATGCAGCTAACCCTGAGATTTCTTCATAAGGATTATTTTAAATGAAATTGTCATTGCGCCAACAAAATAATTTATCTTTAAATTATTTAATGAGGATTATGTCCTTTTCAGATTTTTCCACAGAATACCTACGCCAACTAAAGTTAAGTCGTGCCTATAGAAAACACCACATTAAAAACTCAACAGTGATATCAGATTTTCAATCTGAGTCCCCATTCATGAGTTATTAGGATTTTAAAATAAAATAATTTTTATTTAATTATTTTCTTTACGATTATGTCCAAAAACTATCTTTCACAGTTGACCCACGCCATCTAATATTAGACCTCGCCTAAGGTAAAGTCTCTACTATGAACACAATGGTTCCCTCATATTTCTAATCTGTAAACCCATTTAAGAGTTATCTTACTTTTTCAGAAAGGTCATGCACATGTGATATTAAAAACTTTACATTTTTCAAACAATTGTTTTGGGTACACTGAACCTCAGAATCACACGCCGTCTCATCATCTGGTCTCGAAATTTTCCCAAATAATTTTTAAAAATAAAATTAAGAAAATCTGAGTCGTTACATTCTCCCCACCTTAGATTTTTACATCCCCAAAAAGCAAAAAAACAAAGCTACTAAAAAAGATGTGGGTATTATGCACAAATATGAACCTCCCACTCCCATGTGCTCTCCTGGAGATTCCCATGCTGGAACCAGACACACACTAAAGGAATATAACCCCCATGAAGGATCCTCCCAACTCCAGCCAAAGTCTAACATGCAAGCCCTCAGCATGTCATTCAGAAACTGAATGGTCTGCTCAGTATGGCTATCTGTTTGTAGGTAAAATGTTGTGTTCAAGAGTAACTGAGTCCCAAATGCCACCTAAAATACCTTCCACAATCCAAATGTAAAGAATCATAATGATCTAAGACTATAATTGATGGGACTCTATAGAGTTGAACTATCTCCTACATGTAGAGGCATCCCAAGCTCTCTATTGAACTCTGTTATCATATAGGTAGGAAGTGAGAATACTTGGTTAGTCGGTCAATGATCACCCAGATGGTATCTGTACCTTGGACATACATGGTAAACTCATCATGAAGTCTATTGATATCCCATACCACTTCCATTCCGACACCTCAAGGGGTTGAGCTAAACCCACTAGAACCTAGTGCTAAGCCTTTACCTACTGGCACATAAGGCATCGAGAAACAAACTCTACCACTGAATTATTTATCTATGACCACCAAAACTGAAATTGAAGGTCCTGGTACATCTTTTCTGCACTAGGATGTACTGCCAAAGGGGATGTATGAAACTCCCTTAAAACCTCCTCCTATAATGCCACTAATACAAATGTGTGCCCTCTGAAAATAATGACATTCTCCCCATATTTCAAATATCCATCAGGAGCATGCCTTGTGGATAAATGATCACGTAGAGTCTCGTAGTCTATATCCCCAAGTTGTGCCTCCCTAACTCACTGTAAGAGTGTAGGGGTAACAACCATCGAATGGAGTGTAACGTCCTAGATCTGGGTGCCACCCAAAGGTGCCCCATACCCGGTTGGCCACATGGCCTCAAATGCATTTCACCAAATGCCAGAGGCTGTTGACTAGTAGTGAGGGCCTAGGGTGTGATAGTGGGGAAACTATTCCCTCATTGGCAGAGTAAACATAGCAGAAAAAATAGTAACAATAACAGAAGCAGTAATACCATACAGCAGAAGTAAACAACGGGAGACTAAAACAACTGGAGCATATATATAAATGATGCATGTCACATGTGTCTAGGAAATTATCCAAACAATTCATAATGCTGGAAATACAATATAGAAACCAAAGTACATAAAAACAATAAACTCTAACAGTATCACAAGCCTCAGCTTGGTCTCATGCTTTCTAACTCCAACATCAATCAAGTACCTGATGAAGAAGGGCGCTTTCCCTTATCTATACCTACAATAATATAATCTGTTTGGGTCCAAAACATGACCCAAACAGGGCATGAGATGAATCCCAGTAGGCATCCACCAAAAGATCCATTCTTAACTATCAGTGAATATATATAGCAGGTAATATGTAGAAATGAAGCAATAAACTAGGAAGTACTCAAAAGCAAACAATCCTACAGTTTTAAATTACATTTATTTAACATTTAAATATTCATACTTTGAATCATGTAATCTCGATATCTAGCCTAAACTCTATATACCCCTGTGTAATATTAACAAATAGATGTCTCAGAAGACCATCTAAACAATCAAGTAAGACCGAGTCCAAGCTTGTGCTTTGGCTTGGCAGACTCATCACAATTATTCAATCAATCATAAACAATCCTATGGGAAATCTCTCACAGTCTAACCCATTTGGTTTAACATAACAACAATTAATTAAATAATGACCCTCTGAGAATCTCTCATGGTCTAACCCCTTTGGTCTAACATAGCACTAATCATTTACAAACAACCACCTGAGCAGCTCTCATGGTCAATACCCCTAGGTCAACATGGCATCAATAAATTATAAATGACCTCCTGGGTAGCTCTCATGGTCAATACCCTGGGTCAATATCACATAAGGTAAACTACTTCCTGGGTAGATCTCACGGTTAATACCCCTGGGTCAATCATCTACACCAAGGCTCTCACGGTTCTGTGTAAATAATGTGGAAGTCCCCGCAGTCGTCCTGGTCCAAGACTCTCACGGTCCATTGGAAAAATAGTGAGCATATAATATCAAAGAAGCTCATGTAATCTGAAACTACTACATGGATAATCATTCACAAGAATATCACATTCATTTCATATAATCAATCAAACTTCATCCTAATCAACCAAGGCATGGAAAACAAGGCAATATTAACAGGCATTTTAGACCAAATGATCATAAACAATCAATCAAGGGAAACACACCCATGGGGTGTCCTGTAACAAGGTATCTAACCTTACGCATAAGAAAAAACCCTTTATCAATCAATCAAATGACAACAAGAAAAAAATAGGGTTTAATTCTAAAATGATCAATACCCCAAACATGGTTATGTGGCACTTTTAGAGATATAATCCAAAGACGAACAACGAAAGGCACGAACCACCTACCTCGATATCTTACGATCGATATACTTGAATGTTGGCCCTTGAATTGGCCTATATTGGTGTATATCTACAAAATTATGAAAAACACCCAACCTTGAATAACTCATAAGAGAGGAGGAATTGGGAAGAAAGTATCTAGGGGTTTTGAGAACTCATCGGTGGGATTCCAACACACCCTACGGTGTCTCAATCAGAGCTCGTAAAAAGAATTGGGAGGGGTTTGAATTTCTTTTTCCATTTCATCACTCTCCTGTACAAAACATGAGAAGAAGAAGATGTTTATGGACATATGACGCAACCTCGATCTGTTATATAAAATAAAAAGAAAATTACACAATGTGTTCATTAAAACTACACGCCATGTAGTAGCCTTAATCGGCCCCCAAATTAAGAGATCTTCTAGGTCACCACATGACCATGTACTCAGTCATTACATGGATAGTATTCAGTTGTACACAACAATCAGATACAAGATGTGTACTCATAAGTACACTACTTAAAAAACCCCCCATTTCTTCCTTTTTCCTCAAAACAACCCAAAATCAAGATCCATACCTGAAACGAAGATCTGAGTTCTTACAAACTTCCCCCTTAAATAAATTCATCCCCAAATTTCCCTTCCAATGGTGGTGAAGAAAAATATTCAAACAAATATAACCACCGTGATCATATGTCAATATCCCTCTCCCAAGTCTCGTTCTACACTCGGTTGTGCTGCCATAGCACCCATACCAAAGGAACAGACTGGCCACGGAGAAACTTCATGTTGTGATCTATAATCTGAATAGGGTTCTCCTCGAAGGATGCCTACACCTCCAACTCAACTTTCTCAGGTTGAAAACATGAGATGAGTCTGAAAAGTAATGATGTAGCTGAGAAACATGAAAGACATCGTGTATATCCCAGCACCTCTGAGGTAACTACAACTGATAGGCAACCGACCTGACTCTCTCCAAAACCTCAAATGGACCGATGTATCTCAATGAAAGATTCACCTGTCTCCTAATCCTCCTATGCCTCAACATCGGTGTGACATGCAGAAAAACCTGATCTCCGACCTCGAACTCTAGAGGTCATCTTTTTCGATCAACATAAGATTTATAGTGATATTGTGTAGTAGCCATCCTCTTCTGAATCAACTCTACTTGATCAGTGGTATCCTGGACAAGATGTGGTCCCTACATAGCTACCTCTCCTACCTCTAGCCAATATATGGGTGATCGACATGAACTACCGTAAAAAGCCTCATAAGGTTCCATCTGAATCATTTCATGGAAACTATTGTTGTAGGAAAACCCTTCCAGGGGTATGTATCTCTCCTAAGAGCCCCTGAAATCTAGGATACATGCTCGAAGCATTTCCTCCAAAACCTAAATCGTGCACTTGTACTGGCCATCTGTTTGGGGATGGTAATCTGTACTTAGAAGTACCTATGTACCCAAATCCCTCTGTAGTCCCTTCTAGACACGAGAAGTGAATCAGGCGTCCCTATCCGAAACGATAGAGCACGAAACCTCGTGCAAATGTACTATCTCTTAGATGTACAACTTTCCAAGCTCATCAACATTGAAGGTTTACTTGATCGGAAAAAAATGTGCAACCTTCATGAGTCTATCAACAATAACCCATACAACATAATTTCCTCGAGGTGAACTTGGTAAAGCCATCACGAAATCCATCGCGACATCATTCCACTTACACTCGGGAATGAGTAACTGCTGTAATAGCCCTACCGGTCACTGATTCTTCACCTTCACCTGCTGACAGGTGTAATATCTCATAAAAAACCAGATACATCCTTTTTCATGCCTGGACACCAATATTGACGATGTTGATCTCGATACATCTTGATGACACCAGGATGAACTGCCCATACAGAGGTGTGAAAATCTCGCAATAGCTCTTCACATATGTCTGATAACACCCATACACACCCATGAAAATGTAAAACCTCATCCCCACCTATGGTCCACCCAGGAGTGGGGTCCTCTACTAACACACTCTCCCATATGACTAGGCCTTTGGAATCTAATAGTTGCCTCATTTGCACTCGATCCAGTAGAGTAGAGGTAACAACTATAGAAGAAAGAAACGTCTTCCCCTGTTTTTCATGCACCAAAAAATGAATCTCAGAGAACAGAGCCATAAGCTTCCACTCACTACTGGCCTCTTAAACTTCCTATATCTAAGTCCTCCTACTCAATGCATCAGCCACTATATTTCCTTTTCCAGGTGTGTAGAAAAGTTCAAAGTCAAAGGACTGAAGGTACTCAACCCACCTTCGCTGTCTCAAATTTAGATCTCATTGAGTAAAGATATACTTGAGGATTTTTTGGTCAGTATAAACCACAAAATGATCTCCCAAAAGATAATTTCTCCAACAACGAAAAGCATACAAAACTGTAGCCAAATTGAGATCATGCGTCGGGTAATTCCTCTCATGTGGCCTCAACTGTCGAGACCTGTACACAACAACTCCTCCTCCCTGCATAAGCACTACTCCAAAATCGATACCTAATGCGTCACAATAAATAGTGTAACTCTTTCCCAGTTCTAGAAAAATTAGGATCGGTGTTGAAGTCAATTTTCCCTTCAGCTCCTAAAAGGATGAATCATAAGAATCTGTCCACAAGTATTTCTCACCCTTCTTAGTCAATCCCGTCAAAGGTGCTTCTAATCATGAAAAGTCCTATATAAAGCATTTGCAGTAACCAACCAACCCTAAAAAACTCTGAACCTCAAAGACATTCTTCGGCTGCTCCTAAGAAACTAAAACTCTCACCTTCTCTGGGTCTAATGATACTCCTGTCTATGAGATGACATGACCCAAGAAGTGAATTTGGTCCATCCAAAAGTGGCACTTTGAGAGTTTAGAATATAAATGATTCTCTCTCAGTGTTCTCAATACGATCTCAAGATGGACGACATGGTTGTGTAGAGTGTGAGAGTACATCATGATATCATCCATGAAGACTACCATAAAAGAATCCAAGGATGGAACACTCAGTTCATTAGTGTCATGAAAACTATCGGTGCGTTCGTGAGACCGAACGATATAACCAAATACTCGTATAGACCATAACTATTCCGAAAGGCTGTAAGAGGTATATCTGATGGTCTAACATGAAACTGATGATAACCAGATCTCAAGTTAATATTTGAGAACACCTGAGCTCCTCAAACCTAATCAAAGAGATCATCAATCCTTAGCAAGAGATATCGGTTCTTGATCGTCAACTGGTTCAACTTCTGATAATCCACACAAATTCTGAGGGTACCATTCACCTTCTTTGCAAAAAGAATAAGAGAACCCCAAAGAGAAGTACTGGTTCAGATGAAATACTTTGTCTGCAACTTCTATAAATGCTTCTTGAGCTCTTTTAAATTTGGTGTGGCCATCATATATGGAGGAATGAGCACTGATGTTGCTTCTGGCACAAGATCAATAGAGAAATCCACCTCTCACTCCAGAGGAAAACCTGAAAATTCCTCTATAAATACATATCTGAAATGATCTACGACGGGATGAAATTCCATATATGAAGTACCCAGTTCATCTAGATATAAACTAGAAATATGGGTTGTAATTACTCATAACCCATAATGCTCGGGTCCAGCTCTGCTTGCCTGGACATCCCATTTTTCCTTATATAGAAAGGATCCACCCTTTGGTGATGTGAAACTCACCCTACAATGATAGTAGTCAAAAAAGTCATGAAAGGAGACCAAAAAATCCATTCTGATAATGAAATTGAATCCTATCATCTCTAAGACATATAGGCCCTATAAGAAGTGACACCCACCAACCTCAAGAGGGAACTCCTTGCACTGACGCACACTAGCCTTCCTAATCCCCAATGAAGTGTCTATCATCATAACATCATCATATGTAAAGATATAGAGCCCAATGCTTTCCATAATGAAAATGGATATAAAACTACAGGAAGCCCCCATATCAAAAAGAGTAGAAGCTAAAGATGAGGCAACTAGAAGGGTACCTCTAACTGTAGAGGGTTCAGGATCCTGCTCCTACTGGGTTTGTTCCATCACAAAATTATGACCTATACCACAGCCCTGCAACTCTGCCTGGCTACCCTGTGCTGATCCACCTTGCTTCCAATAAAAACCTGTCATTTGGCTACCATGGACACAACCACCTCCTCAGCCTGAATGACCTATCAAACTCTAGTTCCCTAACTGATGAGAAACTGGTGGCCCTGCTCTTGAATTTGGGGTCATAAAAGATCCCCTATCACTAGCTACTGGTGAGAAAGTCTGTAAAAAATGCTAAAGATGACCCATCTTACCAAAATATTGGCACTCAACTGAGTCTCTGGGGAACTGAGGTCTCATGTTCCCACTCTTCCTGCACTGGTAGCACCTCACCTGGATACTTAAAGATAAATCCCTACTACTGGAAGAACCACCACGTATTAGCTCCCTACGATGCATCCTACTATCAGTCGAAGGAGTCTCGGCCCTAGATGCTGAACCGCCCTAGATCACAGATCCTAACTCTCTCATATTACACTCAGTAATCAACTTCTAGTTTACTATAGTAGTAACTGAAGTCAACCTGAAAACATTCACCTATGATCAGATTTCATACTTGAGGCCATCCTCAAATCATCTAGCTAGTGATAACTCGTCACCTCCCAAAACAGGTGTGAAGTGCTGAAGCTCTGTAAAGCGAGAAGAATAATCCACCACTGAAAGAGAACCCTACTCTAAATGCATGAACTCTTGGGCTTGATTGGCTCTCAATGTCTCAGGGTATAAGTAATCATATAAGGCCCTCTAAAATTCTTCCTAAGTTGTATCCCGATGGCGTCCCTCCTATGAGATAACATCCCACCATATCTTGGAAGAATCACATATCATTTAAGTCATGAGCTTCACCCTCCTCTTAGGAGGTGTTTCCAAATGATCAAAGATAGAAAGCATGGATTACAACTATGAATTTGCAGCCTGTGGTCCTCTATCCCCTAAAAAAGTGGGAGAATGCTGCTTCTAGAACACCCTCATTAACTCTACCATAGTCATAACAGGATGTGGTGTTCCCTAAAAAGTATACATCATCCTCATAAATCCTTCACAGAACTGTGCATCAGCACCTGTGTCTGGTATAATAGTCAGTTCCAAGATGGGCATGACAGGAGGATTTACTGGTAGTCCCTGATTCACCATTTCCGTTGTCTATTCACCACCCTGTACTTGACGTACAACCATAGGATGTCTTGGTGGCATGACTCTGTAAGGTCAAGTGTACACCTCAATTCAACAAAATCAAGTACTGCAACTTAAAAGTGAAAGAACATAACATGATAAGGAAAACATTCAATTTTTTAAAAGAGGGTTACATGACATATAGAACCACTACATGACGTGTTCCCTTAATCCTTAACATGGGCGTGTACTTCTACCAACCTAGTCGTGTAACACCCCATACACATGGAGCGTTCCTCATGAGATATGGCATGTACTTGAATATCCCCTCCTTCCTAGGTACTTCTACACGGCTAGAACTACATGGTCCTACTAGTGTAACACTACACGACATGTTCTCCCTAGACACGACGTGTACAAAAAAAGTTCCATCCACCAGTGTCATTATTCACACGACCGAATACATGGTCGATTACAACACGACGTGTAATCCTAGTACACGGCGTATTCTACCAAAAGTTTACCAACCCCGTGTCTCTGCTTACACAGTCAGTCGAACGATAAAAAAATAAACGATATGTACATATGGTACACGATGTGTACTTAAGAAAATTCATTTCTTCCAGAACAGAAGAACACATGGCGTGTGTTCATAACATCGCACATTGTGTTGTCTGGGTTTCCAGATATTAAGCCTCTGAAAGTTATCTAGAACCCTCAAAAACTTAAATTTTTTCCAAGGCATTCCAAGTTACGATCCGTGAGAGCCCATACTCCCCGTGAATCAAACTTTACATCCTTATTCATATCATATCTTAACCGAATTCATTTAAAGTTCAAATATGATCTACCAAATTCTGATCCAAGAGGGCCCATAACACCCCAGGGACCAAATCTTGGCATCCATCCAAATTAAACTTTAAATATACCAATACACTATCAAAATAGAAGGTATTTATACCAATAAATCTATTACAAAAACATATATATCTAGCACAACATTTATCACAACAACATGCAATCAGTAATGCACCCTAAATGGAATGATAATAATTCATGACACGTGATCTCTATCAAGTGACTATATGATGCATGAGATGACATACACTCATCTCATTGGGTTTCAACATAAATATAACCACACTAATATCAATCATAACATCATAAAACAAGTGAATCTCCCAACGGTGAAATCAAATATATTGTACCAATTACAAAAGCAGAAAAATTACAATATTCGAGGTAACTTGTATTTTCCCTGTACACAGGTTTTCTACTCTCAGGAATAGATAATTACCAACTACCTAAACCTTCTTATATCAGTCTATTAGCTCCAAATAGTAAGGCAAAGTAGAAAAGAAAATTCCTTTGATGCCACTTTGTAACGTATTAGATCTGGGTGCCGCCCAAAGGTGCCCTGTACCTAGTTGGCCACATGGCCTCAAGCACATTTCCACAACTGATAGAGGATTATGACTAGCAGTGAGGGCCTAAGGTGTGATTTTGGGGAAACTATGTCCTTATTGGCAGATTAAACACAATGGAAATAAATAGTAACAACAGCGGAAGCAGTAATACTATACAACAGAAGTAAACAGTGGGGGACTAAAACAACCAGAGAATATATATATATATATAAATGACACATGTCACATGTGTCTAAGAAATCATCCAAACAGGTCACAATGATAGAAATACAATACAGAAACCAAAGTACAAAAAACCAGTAAATTCCAACAGCATCGCAAACCTCAGTTTGGTCTCATGCTCTCCAGCTCCAATAACAATCAAGTGCATGATGAATAAGAGAGCTTTCCCATATATATACTTGTAATCATACAATCTATTTGGGTCCAAAACATGACCCAAATAGGGTGTGATACGAATCCTAGTAGGTAGCCACCAAAATATCTATGCCTAACTGTCAGTGAATATATATAGCAGGTAATATGCAGAAATGAAGCAATAAACTAGGAAGTACTCAAAAGTAAACAATCCTAAAATTTTCAATTACATTAATTTAACATTTAAATATTCATCCTTTGAATCATGTAATCTCTGTATCTATCCTAAACTCTATACCCCCTATGTAATAGTGACAAACAGATGTCTCAGAAGACCATCTAAAAAATCAAGTAAGATCGAGTCCAAGCTTGTGCTTTGGCTTGGAAAACTCATCACAATTATTCAATCAATCATAAAAAATCCTCTGGAAAAGCTCTCACGGTCTAATCCCTTTGGTTTAACATAGCACCAATTCATTAAATAATGACCCTTTGGGAATCTCTCATGGGCTAACCCCTTTATTCTAACATATCACTAATCATTTACAAACAACCACATGGGAATCTCTCACGATCAATACCCCCAGGTCAACATGGAATTAATAAATCATAAACGGCCTCCTAGGTAGCTCTCATGATCAATACCCCCGGGTCAACATAGAATATGGTAATTATAAATGACCTCTTGGGTATCTCTCATGGTCAATACCCTTGGTTCAATCATCTACACAAAGGCTCTTATGGTCCTGTGTAAATAATGTGGAAGTCCCTGCAGTCTTCCCAGTCCAAGGCTCTTATAGTTCATTGGAAAAACAGTGCACATGTAATATTGAAGTAGCTCATGTAATCTGAAACTACTACATGGATAATCATTCACAAGCATATGACATGCATTTCATATAATCAATCAAACTCTATCCTAATCAACCAAGGCATGGAAAATAAGGCAAGCCTAACAAGCATGCTAGACCAAATGGTCATAAACAATTAATCAAGGGAAACACACCCATGGGGTGCCCTACAACAAGGTATCTAACCTTATGCATAAGCAACAACCCTTTATCAATCAGTCAAACCATAACATGCAACAAACAGGGTTGAATTCCAAATCAAGCAATACCCCAAACATGGATATGTGGCACTTTTAGAATATATAATCCAAATATGAATAATGAAAGACACAAACCACCTACCTTGTTGTCTTATGATCGATATACTTGAACATCGGCCCTTGAATCATCCTAGATTGACGTAGATCTACAAAATGGTGAAAAACACCCAACCTTGAATAACTCAGAAGAGAGGAGAAATCATGAATAAATGCTCTAGGGGTTTTGAGAACTCACTTATGGGATTCCAACGCACCTGACAGTGTCTCAATTGGAGCTCATATGGAGAACCAGGAGGGGTTTGAAGTTCATCAGTTGTTCTATTGCTCTCCTGTATGAAACACGGGAAGAAGAAGACATTTACATACATAAGATGCACCCCACTCTGTTATATCAAATAAAAAGAAAAGTACACGACATGTTCATTAAAACTACACGCCGTGTAGTAACCTTAATTGGCCCTTGACTTAAGCGGTCTTCTAGGTCACCACACGACCATATAATCAGCCATTACATAGACAGTATGTGGCTGTACGCAGAAATAAGATACACATCATGTACTCATAAGTACACATTGTGTATTTAGAAAAAACCCAATTTCTTCCTTTTTCCTAAAAAACAATCTGAAATCAAGATCCATACCTAAAATGAAGATCTGGGTTCTTACATGGAGGTAAACTCCCCCATATTCGTCCACAAAGGATAATTGTAATGAGGAAAATTGCTCTAACACCTCATCCAATAACTGTGAACTCGATCTCCTACTGAGAGCATCTGCCACCACATTCCTCTTCTCAGGAGTATAAACGATCTCAAAGTCATAATCCTGGAGAAACTCTAACCACCAACCCTATCTTAAGTTTAGATTCTTCTGAGATAAGATATATTTGAGACTCTTGTGATCATAATAGATGATAAACCACTCACCCATCAGGTAGTGTCACCACATCTTCAATGCGAAGAATACCACTGCAAGCTCAGATCGTGGGTCATGTAGTTCTTCTCATGCGGCCTCAGCTAGTTCAAACCATAGCCAATCACTGCTTGCCTCTACATCTAGACACAACTAAACCTAGTTCTTGATGTGTAACATCCCATTACCTATTCCTAATCCCTCTTGTGTTGTTTCAATATCTTAAGTGCGAAAAAATGGTTTATTAACAAAAATGTTGATAAATGTGTTAAAGACCTTAAATGTCAGTGAGAATCTTGAAATGTTCAATTGAATATTTTTTTAGTTTGACACTGAGTTAGTGTGAGATTATGAGGCCCGAAAATCCTTGGTGAAGACTGAATAAAAATATTGATTTTATTATTTTAAGCATGCATAATTTATTAAAAATAATTAAATATCTTCCAAACGGTGCATTGTATGGGAAATCCAATACCACTGATGGGTCTTAAATGAGGGGTTTACCCTAGGTGGGATATAACATGGGTAATCGTCTGGTGTTTGGATGACTCACTCACAAAAATAACCCTTGTTATTTTAATTAATTATTTAACCCATTTTTTAGAAAATAAATCATTAATATCTCCCAAACGGTGTGCTATGTGAGAAATTCGATACCACTATTGGATCCGAAATGGAGAATTTACCCTAAGCAGGTTATAACATTTATGCGCAATGGTCATTTGGAGTTATTTAATTTTTAAGTTAAATAACTAATTTTATTAATTTAATAATTAATCCAAATTTAATAAAACAAAACTTTCTCACCTTCTTCACCGCACGCGAACGACCATTGATGGTCACCTTAGATTTCAAAAAATTCTATTTCAAAACCATTTAAACCCGTTTCTGTTGCAACTCATTGATTATATGAAATTAATGACTCTGCATTAATTTTTGGGTTGATTAACATTTGGAATCAGGTGTTTTAAAAGCGCGTTGAGGGTGCTGCATTTTTAGGGTTCTAAAATCACTATAGGTCTTGATTTTTCTTGTTGGTCGATCTTGTTGTCCTCTGATGATCTCCAAACACCCTCTTTCACAACTGTTCAACACTTCGAAGTTTGGTAGTGGTTTTCCTGGATTTTATTACCCTTGTGCAACGTGAGGTTAAAGAAAAACTATGAGTTTTCTTTTTTATTTTATTTTATTTTATACTTCAATCTCAAAATCAAGAAACCATGTTGAAATTTAAAATAAATGATAAAAACTAGATTTATTAGGGTTAATTATTAAAGAAATTATCAAATTATAATTTCCCCAAATTATTCAATATTAATTATCAAAAATTGATTTATCAATTGATAGAAACCAAATAATAGAGGAAAATTCTATTAATAATTATCAAAGAATAATTTCGTAAAATTATCAAAGATAATTTTATAAAAATTATCATATGATAATAGTGAAAAAAATTAAAAGACAATTTCAATAATTTATCAAAAGATAATTTATCGAATAAAAATCATCTAATGATAAACACATGTTTTTATCGACGGATAGTTTTGCTAGATGACTTTTTTCATTGAATTATCGAAGGATATTTATTAAAATTATCAAGCGATTTTTTTTCAAAATTACTAAAGGATAATTATAAATAATTATCAAGAGATGATCATGATAATTTATTATAACTACAAGATGATAATTATTCTGATTATCAAAAGAGATATATATTTTACCATAATTACTTTGGATGTTAGGGTAATTTTATTAAATATAAAATTATCAATGTGTAATTACATGAACTGTTGAAGGGTGATTTCAAACACATGTATTGATATAAAATGATAATCTATATATTATTTAGTAGAGAGAAAATGATATCACATGTGATATTTTAATTCCTTGTGAAATAAAATAGATGTTTTGGTTCTAGGAACCCTTGAAAAACATCAACCTTTTGTGTATATATGATTATAATAATAAGGTTGTGAGGAGTTTTATTGAACCACACATGGTGTTTTATCTTTTCTACTAACATTGATGACCTTGAGGTAGGTGGTTCCGTCCTAATTATCCAAAAAAATGATTAACCTTGAAATTTTTGATTTATTTCAATTGATGATTTAAATTTTTGAATTTAAATTAGAGTTTTTATGGAAACATTTTCAATTAAATTGTTGAATTTAATTGTGTGAATGAATCATGAAATGATGGAGTTGGTTTTTAATGGATTTAAAACTTGGGAAAATGGATTAATTTTTTTGATAAGAACCCATTGGTTTTATCTTGAAAAAGAGGCATGTTTTTTTATTAAAACCTATTTTGGTTTTAAATGGAAAATTGGCATGGAAATTAAAGAATGAGATTTAATTGTATTTTTAAGCAGTCTTAAAATAAATTGTCCATCATTGATTATGTAAGATTACATGCAAGCCTTAGGTAGTTAGTGAGTTATTTGGACATACTCTACTCCATTACAACATTCTAAAATATACATGCAGTGAGTCACATCCCAGATGGGTTAGTGACGAGTCGACTTTGGCCAGTGTCATCAGGATGTGTGTATACACATTTTTCCGAGTTCAGTTAGAGAGTAAGAAGTCCTATAGCCAGAAGTATATCGTACCTATTTGGTAGATGACCATGTTTCTTGCTTGTTATTTATATTTGAGATATAAATGTATGCCAATTTTTTAAACTTCTTTACATGCCTCTGAATTTACATAAACTATTTTATGTAATTTTTTTTATTTAATCCATTTTTTTAGAAATATTCCATCATTTGTAATATCATTTCTTAAAATATTTATTTCCATCATTTGAACTGTATAGCATTATTCATTTAAATATGCTTTATAATTCCAAACCTGTTTATCTTTAAAATTGAAATAACTTTATTGGTTAATCTATTATTGGAATTTTTTATGAAATCCTTGGTGAGACCCCACTGGTATTTTTAGCTCAGACCCTAATTTTTCCTTTGGGTGTTTTTAGAATTCCTTCTTCCAGGTTTGATCAAGGGGAAAGGATCACTTAGAGGTGGATCTAACTATTGAATCTCGATCTTAGTGAGTTGTGTCCTTAGGGACTTGGGTTGTGTTTCCATGTTTTCATACTTAGGTTGTAGTACTTTGAGATTTTTATGCCTTGTTTTATTCAGGTAATTCACTCCCAATGTAGTTTCTTTTGTTATACATACTGCCTTGTTTTCTTTTGCTTCCACATTCTTATGGAAAAATCGTTCCCACTTGTATGTTGTATGATGCCAGGTGCTAGTCACCGACCTGTGAGATTCGTGAATTCCCTTCAGGTTATGTCAGGACCGGCTTGGTTATCGGGTTATGAGGGTACTCGAGCTGGTTCGTGACAAAGTGGTATCAGAGCTAGGTTCAATCCTTTGTATTAAAGTCAGTATGCAATTGTGAAATCTTGTCGGGATTTAGGAGGTAGTTGTGATTGAGTGTATGGATAGATCTAACTGCAATGAACCTTAAGTTTCCAAGGGTGGTTAGGGAAATACATCTTGTGGACTAGTTCTAGTATTTTTCCTATTTTGATTTGGATAGAGTGGAATCCAAATCTTGTGTATCCCTTCTGTTAAGAATAGTTTTCCTTGTTACTCAGTTTGAGTGTTAATATAATGTCTTCTTTTTTATTTACTAATGTTGTGTAGCATCATGCCTTTGAGAAGCCGTGTGAATTAGATCCAGAAAGAGGCTGCTACCGAATCTCAGCAAGAGAGACTTGTTGTGTATCCAAGTCTGGTTGAGGTGTTTGTTCGCACTATCCAAGCTCTGGGATAGGCACCACCTCCAGTTCCCATTCAGCCTCCAGCTATGGATCCTCAAAGGGATGCTCTCCGAAATCATTCTTAAGAGTTCCTATGCTAGAAGTCACCAGTTTTCAAAGGCTCCACTAACCCTCAACATGTTGAGGAATGGTTGAGTAAGATTTAATGTTTGTTTGGGTTCTTGGATACACCCGATGTGATCAAGGTGAAGTGTTCCACCTTCATGCTGAGGGGACAGAGTAGGAGATGGTGGGACACAATGGTGACAACTGGTAAATGTGAGGGTTTAGAGTGGAAAGACTTCAAGTTTATTTTCACTAACCAGTTCTATCCAGAATCAATGGTGTTGGCTAAGGCTGTAGAGTTTTTCAAGATTGAGCAGGCCAACAGAACCGTGACTAAGTACTCAAATCTCTTTACTGAGTTGGTGCGGTTTTCTCTGGAGATTGTATCTAATGAGAAGATAAAGGCTCTATGATTTGAGTTGAGACTTCGATCAGATATCCATTGTTAGGTTTTCTTGTTGAAGCTTCCCACTTATGCTAATGTACTAGATAGGGCGATGATGGTTGAGATGGATCTGGCTGGAAAGTCAGGGTTGAAGGGAGTTCCTTTTCCTCCTAGTGGCGGTGTTGGTTCCTTTAAAAGAAAACGTAAGCATGATGATTCTCATGGTACTTCTAGATGATAGAGTCATTCTATACCTCCTGTAGCACTAGGAGGGAATTCTTTGACTTGTTATCAGTGTGTCAAGACAAGACATTCTAAGAGAGTTTTCACTAAGGTACCCAAGAATTGTATCTCCTGCGGACGTTCAGGGCACTTACAGAGATTCTACCATCACTTCTATACTCCACGTAGTGGAACATGATCATCAGCACCTCCAAAAACTATAGGTAAATCAAATTCTTCATGTACAAAATGGTTCCAGCCATAGGCATCCAGAACGAAGATTCTTCACACAGTGGAAGAGTTTTCAGAGGAAGAAGACACGAGTCCTGCAACTGTGAGAGGTACCATTACTATAGCTTCATCTTTAGTGACTATTCTATTTGATACCGGTGCATCTCAATCGTTTATTTCAACCCATATTTTGAATCTTATTAATCTACTCATTGATATTTTTTCTTGTTCAATGGATATTACTACACTGCTTGGTACAAAGAGAGATAAGGGTCTTCGTAGTCCTGCTTGTGTATTCTCTCTATTAGATATCGAGCTTGCTCGGAGTTTTTTGGTTCTCAAAATGAAATATATTGATGTAATATTTGAGACATATTGGCCCATTGCCAATAAATCCCGAATCAATTGTTATATTTGACAGGTCTAGCTTACTACACCCAGTGGTGTTCCTCTTGTCTTTTAAAGATAATGGTGCCCAAGGTCAAGCAGAGCTAGACCCTCTTATCCAGAGTTGGGGAAAGTGATATCAGTGTTTTCTTTTGATCTATAGTGGGATTCAATGAGTGGTGATCTTCCTCTATTCGTCGCTAAGTTTTCCAACGTGTTTCCTTCTGAATTCTCTAGTTTTCCACTAGTAAGGGAGGTTGAGTTTTCTATTGACTTAATGCCCGGTACTCAACCAGTTTCTATTCCCTCTTAATGAATGGATCTAACTGAATTGAAATAACTGAAGTCCCATTTATACAATATTCTTGAGAAAGGATTTATACGATCGAGTGTGTCACCTTAGGCAGCGCTAGTTCTCTTCACCAAGAAGGATGATGGTTCTCTTTTCTTATGTGTTGATTATTGAAAGATCAATCAAGTTACGATAAAGAAAAAATATCTATTACCATGAATTGATGATTTGTTTGATCAGTTAAAAGGGGAGAAGTGGTTTTCAAAGATTGATCTTCAATCTGGTTACCATCAGTTGAGGATAAAAGAATCCTACATTTAGAAAACTGCTTTTTAGATTTGTTATGACCATTATAAGTACCTTGTTATACCATTTGTCCTAACAAATTCTCCTACATTTATCATGGATTTTATGAACAAGATTTTCCGTGAGTATCTAGATACCTTTGTGGTAGTCTTTTTAGATGAAATTCTTGTCTCATCCAAGTCCGAAGAGAATCATGTTCATCATCTCAGAATAGTTATGAGACTAATAAGGAATCACCAACTTTATGCCGAGATTTCAAAGTATGGTTTATGGATTCGGGAAGTGAAATTATTGGGGAATGTGGTTTCAGAACTAGGAATATCAATTGATCCTGAAAAGGTGAAGATTTTTATGACTTGGGAATAACCACAAAATGTTTTTGAGATTCGTAGCTTCTTGGGCTTAGTAGGATATTATCCCTGGTTTGTTAAGGATTTATCAAAGTTAGATTCTTCTATGACTACTCTAACTTGAAAGGGAGTGAAGTTTTCTTGGAATGATAAATGTCAGAGTTCTTTTGATGATCTGAAGCATATTTTGACTACTGTGCCGGTGTTAACTCTTCCTGAGGTCGGTAAAGGCTATGTGTTCTTATGTGATGCATCAGGTCCAGGTTTGGGATATTTCCTTATGAAAGGTAATCATGTTTTTTCCTATAGATCTCGTTAGCTTAAGCCTCATGAGAAGAAATATCCTACCAATGACCTTGATCTTGTAGCTGTAATGCACACACTTAAGTTTTGGTAACATTAGCTTTATAGAGAAAGGTTTACTGTGTATTCAGACCATAATATCTTGAGTTATATTTTCTCTAAAAAATATTTGAATCTCCACCAAAGTCATTAGGTGAAGTACCTAAAATCTTTCAAATTTTACATTACCTATACCCCAGGGAAAGGGAATATCATTGTAGATGTGTTAAGAAAGAAACTTCCAACACAAGCTACAAAAGAATCTTTGGAAGAGTAAAGTTTGATGGATCTTTTTTCATAATTTCATATTGGAGTTCAGTGGAAGGGGGGTGAAGTTTCTTTAGCCAGTGTTTAGTTGGCATCTTCTCTTTTCGAGATGAGTCTTCAGGAACAAAAACTTTATGATAAATTATGTATCATTAGGGACTCTATTTATGGTGGGTAGACTGATACCTAGTGTTCATTCTCCAAAGAGGGTGTTCTATGTTATCAAAACCATTACATTGTACCGTCAGCGACAAGGAAGGCTGTGATGGGGGATTTCCATAACTCCTAGTGGGTTGTGCACCCAGGAACCATGAAGATGTTTTATGATATGCAGCGATAGTTCTGGTGGCCATGTATAAGATGGGGCATTGTTGATTTTTTATCTCGTTGTTATACATGCTAGCAGGTGAAAATTGAGCACTAGAAACCTTTGGGTTTGCTTCAACCACTTACAGTCCCTACATGGAAGTGGGATGAAATCTCTATGGACTTTGTGGTTGGGTTTCCTCAAACCCATAGGAAGAAGAATGCGATATGGGTTGTGATCGATAGGCTGACCAAGTCGGATCACTTTATACCCATTCGAGATACAACCAAAGTTGAGGAGTTGAGAAATATCTATGTGAAAGAAATTGTTCATTTGCATGGAGTTCCATCTGCTATAGTCTCTGATAGGGAGCCTCAGTTTACTTCTCTCTTTTAGAGAGGCCTTTAGGAGGCACTAGGATCTCAGGCCCGTTTGAGCATGACCTACCATCTGCAGTTAAATGGATAGATATAGAGAGATATACAGATCCTTGAGGATATGCTCTGTGCTTGTGTTCTCAACTTTGGTGGGGCTTAGGATGATCACTTGGGGTTGGTTGTGTTTTCTTATAAAAATAATTATCAGTCTACGATCAAAATGGATCCTTTTGAGGAATTTTATGGTAGTACATGTAAATCTCCTTTGTGTTGGTCATAGATTGGGGAAAGTTCCTTGGTTAGACTGAGTTTGGTCCAAGAGACGATAGCTAAGATCCAATTTATTTGTCAGATAATATTGACAGAACAGAGCCGGTACAAGTCTTATGTTGATCGTTGTAGTAGACCATTGGAGTTCTTAGTTGGTGACCATGTGTTCTTGAAGGTTTCACCCTAATTAGGTCATCGAAGACTTGAGAGGCAAGGGAAGCTTACTTCTCATTCTGTGGGACCTTTCAAAGTTATTGATCAGGTAGATAAAGTTGCTTACCATTTAGCTCTACCACCACAACTGAAATCGATACATAATGTGTTCCATGTATCATAGTTATGAAAGTATCTCTCTGATCCATATCATGTTTTGAGCTGGAGTGATCATGAGATTGAACCAGATTTATCTGTGACTGAACGACCAGTTAGGGTTGTTGATTCTGAGACCAAGGTACTTTGTGGGAGAAAGATACCTCTGGTCTGTGTACTATGACAGCATGGTTCTGATTCTTATGAGATGTGGGAAAGAGAGGCACTAATGAGAGAGTAGTGACCACATATTTTTGACATACAAGATTCTTTGTAGGCTTTCTGGGGACAAAAAGTTCCCATGGTGGGGAGTTTGTAACATCCCATTACTTTTTCAGGTATTCTTAATCCCTCTTGTGTTATTTCAATATCTGAAGTGTGAAAAAATGGTTTATCAACAATTTTTTTTGATAAATGTGTTAAAGACCTTAAATGTCAGTTAACATCTTGAAATGTTCAATTGAATATTCTTACAGTTTGATACTGAGTTAGTGTGAGATTCCAAGGCCCGTAAAGCCTCAACAAAGACTAAATAAAAATAATGATTTTATTATTTTAAGCATGCAAAATTTATTAAAAATAATTAAATATATTCCAAATGGTGTATTGTATGGGAAATCTGAGACTACCAATGGGTCCAAAATGATGGGTTTACCCTAGGCGGGGTATAACATGTGTAATCATCGGGCATTTGTATGCCTCACTCACAAAAATAAACCTTGTTTTTTAATTAATTATTTATTCCATTTTTTAAATAATAAATCATTAATATCTACCAAACGGTGTGCCATGTGAGAAATATGAGACCACCATTGGGTCCTAAATGGTACATTTACCCTAAGTAGGGTATAAAGTTTATGTGTAATGGTCATTTGGCGTTATTTAATTTTTAAGTTAAATAACAAATTTTATTAATTTAATAATTAATCCAAATTTAATAAAACAAATCTTTCTCACCTTCTTCACCGCACGCGAATGGCCATTGATGGTCACCTTAGATTTCAAAAACTTTCGTTTCAACACCATTTCAACCCGTTTCTATTGCAACTAATTGATTAAGTGAAATTAATGACTCTGCATTAATTTTTGGGTTGATTAACGTTTGTAATCGAGTGTTTTAAAAGTGAAATGAGGGTGTTGTGTTTTTAGGGTTCTAAAATTACCACAGGTATTGATTTTTCTTATTGCTCAATCTTGTTTTCCTCTGATGGTCTCAAAATACCCTCTTTCACAACTTTTCAACACTTCGAATCTTGGCAGTGGTTTTCCTAGAGTTTCTTACCCTTGCGCATTGAGAGGTTCAAGAAGAACCATGACTTTTATTTTTTATTTTTATTTTATTTTATTTTATTTTATACTTCTATCTCAAAATAAAGAAACCATGGTGTAATTTAAAATAAATAATAAAAACTAGATTTATTAGGGTTAATTATTAAATAAATTATCAAATGATAATTTCCCGAAATTATTCAATATTAATTATCATAAATTGATTTATCAACTGATAGAACCTAAATAATAGAGGGAAATTATATTAATAATTATCACATTATAATTTTGTGAGATTATCGAAGTTAATTTTATACAAATTATCATATGATAATAGTGAAAAAATTAAAATATAATTGCAATAATTTATCAAAATATAATTTATCGAATAAAAATTATCTAATGATAATCGCATGTAATCGACAAATAGTTTTTCTAGATGACTTTTTCATTGAATTATCTAAGGATAATTATTAAAATTATCAAGTAATTTTTTTTTCAAAATTACTAAAGGATAATTATAAATAATTATCAAGATATGATTATGATAATTTATTATAACTATAAGAAGATAATTATTCTGATTATCAAAATAGATATATATATTTTCTCATAATTACTTTGGATGTTAGGGTAATTTTATTAAATATAAAATTATCAACATGTAATTACATGAACCGTTGAAGGATAATTTCAAACACATTCATTGACATAAAATGATAATCCAGATATTATCCAAGAGAGAGAAAATGACATCACTTGTGATATTTTAATTCCTTGTGAAATAAAATAGATGTTTTGGTTCTAGGATACCTTGACAAATGTTGAACTTTTGTGTGTAAACGCTTACAATAATAAGGTTGTGAGAAGGTGTATTGAACCACACGAGGTGGTTTATCTTTTCCACTGACATCGATGGCCTTCAGGTAGGTGGTTTCGTCCCGATTATCCAAAAAATTGATTAACCTTGAATTATTTGATTTATTTTAATTGATGATTTAAATTATTGAATTTAAATTGAAGTTTTTATGGAAACGTTTTAAATTAAATTGATGAATTTAATAGTGTGAATGAATCATGAAATGATGGAGTTGGTTTTGAATGGATTTCAAACTGGTGAAAATGGATTAAAATGTTTTGATAAAAACCCATTGGTTTTATCTTGAAAAAGAGGCATGTTTTTTTATTAAAACCCATTTTGGTTTTAAATGGAAAGTTGGCATGAAAATGAAGGAATGTGATTTAATTTTATTTTTAAGCAGTCTTAAAATAAATTTCCCATCATTGATTATGTAAGAGAACATGTAATCCTTAGGTAGTTGGTGGGTTATTTGGACACACTCTATGCTATTACAATATTATAAAACATACATGCAGTGGTTCACATCCCCGATGAGTTGGTGATGATTCACCTTTTGCCAATGTCATTGGGACATGTGTATACACATTTTGTTGAGTTCACTTAGAGAATGTGGAGTCCTATAGTGGTAAGTACTATCGTACCTATTTGGAAGATGACCATGTTTCTCGCTTGTTATTTATATTTGAGATATAAATGTATGCTAATGTTTTAAACTGCTCTACATGCCTTTTGAATTTACATAAATTATTTTATGTAACTATTTTTATTTAAGACATTGTTTTAGAAATATTCCATCATTTGTAAAATCATTTCTTAAAATATTTATTTCCATCATTTGAACTGTATAGCATTATTCATTTAAATATGATTTATAATGCCAAACCTGTTTATCTTTAAAATTTAAAGCACTTTATTAGTTAATATATTATTATCATATGTTATGGAATCCTTGGTGAGACCCTACTAGGATTTTTAGCTCACACCCTACTTTTTCCTTTGGGTGTTTTTAGACTTCCTTCTTCTAGGTTCGAGCAAGGGGAAAGGATTACTTAGAGGTGGATCCAACTGTTAACCCTCGGTCTTAGTGATTTGTGTCCTTAAGAACCTGGGTTATGTTTCCCTATTTTGGTACTTGGGGTTATAGTAATTTGGGCTTTTTATACCTTGTTTTATTCTAGTACTTCACTCCCAATGGAGTTTCTTTTGTTATACATACTGCCTTGTTTTCTTTTGCTTTCGCATTCTTGTGGAAAAATTGTTCCCACTTGTATGTTATATGATGTCAGGTGTTAGTCGCAGACCATTGGGGATCGAAAATGACATATAGGTTATGTCAGGTCCGGATAAGTTATCGGGTTAAGAGGGTACTTGGGCTAGTTTGTGACATGATTCATCGCAGAACACTACACACTCGACACCCTCCTTCAGAAATCTCAAGATCAGAGCGCTTGTCAAACTCTGTCTCAAATAATAGAAAACCTACTAGCACTTATCTTTTCACATGAAAGGATGACCCTTTCAGGTCAAAGGTTTCAAAGGTGCTGATATCCTAGAGAAATCAGGTATGAATCTCTAGTAATATCCTTCCAACCTAAGGAAGCTTCGCACCTCCCTCGCACTTCTATGTGGCTCCCATGATAACACTACCTTGAAATTGTCTGGGTCCATTACCACTCCATTTGTCAAGATAACATGTCCCATAATGTGGACCACCTGAATCCAGAATTGACACTTCAAGAGTTTCCTATAAATCCTATACTCTTAGAGTATGTATGGAACCATCCTTAAGTGTCTCTCATGCTCCTCCTTGGACGTCAAGTATATAAGGATATCATCGATGAAGACCACCACAAACTAGTCTAAGTATGACTGGAAGATCTGTTTCATGAGTCCCATGAACACTTCTGGGGTGTTCGTCATGCCAAAGGGCATCACCAAGTACTCATAATGACCGCAGTGGCATCTAAAAGTCATCTTCAGTATATCCTTATCCCGTACTCGCAACTGGTGATAGCCTGATTGGAGGTCAACCTTTGAGAACCATCATGCCCCTATCAACTAATAAAATAGGCCATCGATCCTCAATAGTGGGTACTTTACCGTTACCTGGTTCAAGCACTGTTAATCCACACACAACCTCAAGATCTAGTCTGCCTTTTTGGAAACCAATACTGAGGTTGCCTAGGGTGAAACACTAGGTCTCATGAATCCCTTCCTCTGTAAATCCTTCAACTTCACCCTTAGCTTGTGAAGCTCTATAGGATCTATCCAATATTATGGTGAGGATATAAGTGCCATCCCAAGTTGTAAGTCGATGTAAAATTTGATCTCTTGGTGGGGTGGTAATACCAGAACATCTTCTGGGAAGAAGTCCTCGTACTCTTCCACTACTGCTTGGAATTAGAAAATCGTAACATCTAATACATCAAGTTTTAGGATATCCAAGTAATGAGTGATCAACTGCACCCTCCTATGCATGAGTCCATCCTATTTTACATGGGTTTCCTTTTCACTGACAAAGGAAAACCTCATTCCCTTACTGCAGACACACCACACCCTTCGCCTAAAACAGTCGATCTAGGAATGGACTGAAGATAACCAATCCATACCAAGAATGATGTCATAAGGCCTTGACGCTGCCACCAAGAGGTTCCAATTGAAACTCTCACCTCAAAGGGAAATTTCACACTGTTGGAATGAATGTGTGATCATTAAGTCTCCTCCGGTAGGTTTCTCTAAGCGTAAGGGTCGAGTCAACGGTTCTACCAGAATCTCAAGGTCTTGAAAATATATGAGGAGAGGAAGGAATGACTAACACCTATGTCCATCAGTACTATAAATAAAGTAGAAAAGGCACAGATTGTACATCAAATTATCCCTAGATCCCATGGGTCATAATCCTCAACTGCATGCAGTTGTCCCCGCCCCTGTCCTCTAGCTCCTTGAGCATGGCACAGACCACCATAGGGTGGTGGTGGTAGCAAGTTGAAATGTCAACCACCTCCTGCTGCTCTCTCATCTCTTCTTCCATGTCATCTTCCCTACAAATATACCTTATCCTATCTCTTCATTTACCTTGGTGGTCCATTCATTGTCTCCCGGTCAATAGCACGGTAGGTCGGACAATCTCGAGCAAGATGTCCCCTGTCGTCACATGAGTAGCACTGCCTATCCCTAGGCTGACTGGATCCACCCTATAAACCATAAATTTTAGATTCTTTGTCCTGGACCTCCTCCTAAAAAATATCCCATGTTGGGATCCCTGAGACTGATGTCAGCTCCCTGCTACTGGGGTCTCTGCACCTTCTCATCCACTACTAACTGTCACCGGCTGTCTCTGCTCATCTAGGAAGCTCTTGACCACAAAATTCTACTCAAGCACCCTAACATAAGTAGGAATTATCATAGAGATAATACTGGATTGAATGTCTCTACGCAGACCTCAATTAAAGGTTCGATCTTGAAAATACTAATCCCTGACCATATCCATCGAGTACCTGGAAAGGTTGGTGAACCTCGATGAATAATCATCTACTATCATACTGCCCTACTAGAGCTGAAGAAGCTCCTTTATACTCATAGATCTTAGCGTAACTGGAAAAAAATACTCCCTAAAGAGGTGCTTGAACTCTGTCCATGATAGAGTCACATAATCATGAGTTTGGGTCGCCAAACTCTACCATCGTGCTGTTGAGCCCTCCAGAAGGCTCATTACCAGAACCACCATCTGATCCGCTGGTGCCCTGACTAGATGGAAAACATGGGTCACCGCCTCAAGCCAGTCCTCAGCCACCTAAGGGTTGGTATCACCTCAGAACCTGAGGGGTATCTGTATATGAAACTCATGAAGTGTGCTTAGCCTACACTCCTCATCTTTTGGTACTGTAGGTACCACGGGTAGCTCCACAGGTGGAGGTACAACCGGTGCACCACCTGGAGGTAACATTTGGGAAATCGGTCCCTATATTAAAGCCTCATCACTGAGGGGTCATCCTCGTGATTGATTTACTGAATCCTAGATGGTATGCATTGTAGATTCATCCTGTAAGACAACAATATCTACCACGACTAATGAGTATATCTGGATAGCTGACTCAAGAAGGACATGGAAATCACAACCCATTCCTATATGATGCATGTACTATTGTTTTCCTTGAAACCAGTGTTCTCATGTACTGAGTAAAAAAAAGGTTATCAGAGTCATGTTGTATGGATACATTATCCGCCGCACCAACATTGGAGTCCCTAGCCTGAAAGTTGAACTCAGAACACTTAACACTATTGCACTAAAACAATCTCATAGACTTCCAGTCCTAAAGTAGAACCGATCACATCTGATACCACTATGTCATGACCCATACCAGTGGGTCCCGTGCCATGACTCCCCAAGCTCGCCTCCAATAGGCTAGGGGATGGTGACTAACACCGAGTAGGTATATCACCAATATGGGAGGCATTATCTGTACTCACACACACTTATCCAAGCCCACAAATGACGAATAGTAAAAACCACTAAGTAACCAAATGCTTGTATACCACTATTTACCAACCAGAGTATGATAGGAAAGTAAAGTGTAGTAAATTAAACCGGGCTAGAATACAAGTCCATTAAAAGAAAGTTTGTAAACAAGTCCTTGAAACACATCCGTAGAAAACCATACCTGATCTGACGTGAAGGCAGGGTACTGGGATTGCTATCTGAAGCCGTATGAACACCTCAGCTGGACTGATCTCATTAAGCTCCGTCTGGTCCTGGTCTGCCTAGGACTTTGTCAAAAGGTCGCTCATCTTTACAAGACATGACACATGCAGGCAAAGCCCATGTAGGGTGAGTATAACTATACTTAGTAGGACACCTCACAACCACAAAGCAATACACAAAGAAAGAGATATAATCAAATCTACATGGTATATGTCTACAAAACATATAACAATAATATCCAGATACAATCAAACCATACCACATGGTCTAGGGTAAGTCATAAACATTGCATACCAACACTAGGGATTCAATTCAAAGATTCCACGAAGCACACATATGAGAGAACACACTCCTGAGTCCGATAGCACCAATGATGTCTGTCTGAGAAGTACCATTCATTGGTAACCATCATGAGGGAGATATACACTAAATGATTTGAAGAGAGATACAATACATCATATGAGGATTATAACTAGGTCCATGGGGTGATACCAACAACTTAATCTGAATTAACCCGCTAAGTAGAGGATCGACACCCGGTGAAGCTGTTCACGTCAATACAAAAGACTCTACCTAGGGCATGAAAAAGGAATAGAGGATCCCGCACTAGGCCTATCAGGGGATTCCAACAACTCTATCGTGGAAGTCCCACTGAAGAGATCATACTCCTATGAATAGGATACAATACCAATAAACCTTTAGGGAAACGATAAAGGGAACAAACCCTAATGAAACTCTTCCAAGATATAGTGAACAAGAGAATAAATTCACATAGAAAAGAGAGGGTGCACAGTGAGTAGTAGTCACACTCACCATACCCCTTGACCCCAGGTACTTCCTTTGTAAACGATCTGTATCACTAGAAATATATCCAATTTAAAACCTACCATTAGTCTCATAAGGAACGTCTCATCTCAAGAGATCTAATTCCACTAACGACACATTAAACAGACTCTATGTTTCAAAGTTATGATCATTTTAGTAAAAATATCTGACTCAGGTCCAGTCCGGATTCGACCCGACCCGATCCAGTCTACTGGGCCCACTAGGCCACCTAGTGCGGCCCAATTCCCTTGGTCTCACCTGCATACACATGGGATGGTTTGTTCGCCGCACGCAGTCTGCCCTAACTACGTGCCCCTTTGGTCTCCGCGGTGCCGCACCGTGTCCCATGTGGTCGGCCCGTCGCGTTCACGCATGCCCTGCACGCTCTGCCTGCCCGCGACCTCACCCCCACCATGGCTCCCATGTGGCCCTCATTGTGCCACGTTCCACCTCCACCATCTTCCCTACCAGAAGCTCGTCGTCCTCCTTTCCATTAGCCTAGACCGCCCCTAGACCCGCGCTGCCGCTCGCCTGGACCGACCGGAGCCGCCACCCTAGGCGCCGCCGCCTATGCCGTCGTGCGCCACCTTCCCAGCCAAACTGCACCGTGCCTTCGCTGCCGCACCTCCACTGTGTCGTCACAAAGTCAGATCCGCATATTCGGATTGTTGCGCTATGAATTGGGGATGCAACGATCGATCGTTTGCCTAGGGGTTTCAAAGTGCTTGGAGGAGACGAAGAACACCCAAAGAATGAAAGAAATTGAGGAGAGAGAATAAATGCACAAGAACACCTAAAGAATAGATCTTGGACTTTGTTTGTGTTGGCCTCAATTCTTCCTTGTTATAAGGATAAAGAAGAGGAATTCCATAAATCTCCTGAAAACAACCCCGCAATTTAAATACTCATCCCGCAGCAATTAATCTACGGATTAATCTGTTTGTGGATTGATCTGTGTTCATCGTGATAAATAAATAACGGAAAAAAAAACAATGAAACAACTGTCCTACCTCATTGGGTTCAAACTCTGATGAAGAATGAAGTTGCGCCATGATCATTGGTGAGATCATTTGATTTCGTCGTGCGCTGGTTGTCGATCCGCGGTCCGGTCATCGTTTGCCAAGAGAAAATACTCCAAGCTCTCCCTAGCGATTCTCCAGTGTTCCTAGGGCTTTGCGGCTAACCCTAGAATTTATGCATAAGGATTATTTTAAAGGAAATCATCATTGCATCAACAAAATAATTTATCTTTAAATTATTTAATGACGATTACATCCTTTTTGAGTTTTTCCACAGAAGATCCGCGCCGACTATAGTTAAGTCATGCATAGGGAAAACACTAAATTACAAACTTAACGATGGTCTCAGATTTCCAATCCGATCCCCTATTCATGAGTTATTAGGATTTGAAAATAAAATAATTTTTATTTTATAATTTTATTTACGATTATGTCCAAAAAATATCTTTCACAGCTGACTCGCGTCGACCGATGTTAGGCCTCACCTAAGGTAAAGTCGCTGCTCTGAACACAATGGTTCCCTCATATTTATAATTCAGACACCTGTTTAATATTTATCTCACTTTTTCAGAAAGGTCACACACACGTGCTTTTAAAAAATTAACATTTTTCAAACAATTGTTCTGGGCACACTGGGTCTCAGAATCGCACGCCGTCTCAGTGCCTGTTCTCGAAATTTTCCTAAATAATTTCTAAAAATAAAATCAGAAAAATCCAATTCGTTACAAATATTATTAATTTTTAATTAATATTTATAATATTTATAAATATTAAAAATTATTTCAATGCTATTTATTAATATTTTTTCGTATTTTATTTATATATAAGAATATTAAATTAATATGTATTAATATGTATTTATATTTTTTGATATTTATTAAAATTTATTGAAATTTAATTAATATTTATTAGTATTTATGAATATTTAATTAATTTTATTACTTTGTGTGAATATTTGATTAATATTTATTAATATTAATATTATTTATTAAAATTTAATTAATATTTATGAATATTTATTTAATATTTATTAAATTGTTTTAATAAATACTAATATTTATTAATATTTTTAGTTTTTATGAATAATTATTAATAATTGTCAATATTTTTTAATATTTGTGAATATTTAATTAATATTTATTAGTATTTTATTACTATTTATTTATATTTATTAATATTTATTTACATTTTTAATATCCATTAGTATTTATTAATATTTATTAAAAATTTAACCTATATTTATTGACATTTATTTGTATTATGAATATTTATTAAATATTTATTAATATTTTTTAATATATATTTTTAATATTAATAAATATTTAATAAATATTTTATTGATATTTTATTAACATTGATAAATTTTTAATTAATATTTATTTATATTGAATTAGTATTTATTGATATTTAACATTTTTATTAATATTTATTTTAATATTTAATTATATATACATATATAGTAATATTTATTTTTTAAAAATAATCTATAGGAAGATTGAATAAGGTCCACTCTTCCTTCATAAACATTACACATGAATCATCAACCCCGTTCACTCTTCCTGCTGAGGGCATAAGCGTCAACAAGCTTGCTGCTTCTCGAGACCCTTTTTAGAAAAATGCCAACCCTATCCCTTTTGTAAATAAAATTAAAACCCATTTAATTTTTTTTTCCTGATTTAGTTCTATATACTTCAGTTGACAAGTTTTTTAATGGGTTTTTTATTTTTTTTAAACGGGATAGGGTTCTAGGTATTTTTAAAAAAGGGTCCCAAGAAGCGTGAACCTCGTTCACGCTTCCTTTGGGTTTTTTAATTAAAAAAATCATCAATAGTTATAAATAATAATTAAATATAAATATATATTAATTAAAAAATCATCAATATGTATAAAATATCAATAAATATTAATAAATATTAATTAAATAATTAAAAATATTAATAATAATGTTGAAAATGAACAAGGGATGTCAAATGATCGAATCTAGGTGCTTGCGTGGGTGAATAGGTAGTCGGACAATGGAAAAATGATGTCAAAAGGGGGTGTATGAGAATGGGAGTGGGGGGGGGGGCTTGGCATGTCATTTCTTTTTTAGCTTTAACAAATCCTATTTCTAGCCCTTTTAAAAGCACAAATTATAGTAGTGACAAGACACACCTAACAATATGGAAAAAGATAAGTATTAATTTATCAATGCTAACTTAGGACTGGTAAAGACTATTCATCGACGTTATTTTAGCACCGACCTTTATTAGCATCTTCAACATCACTTTTTAAGTGCTAATAAAATTCATTTTGATAGGTGATAAAACTCGATTTTGTAGTAGTGAACTCAAACCAAAGATTGATTGAATTAATTAATTATATTACAAAATGATGGAAAATGCCTTCATGATTATGTTACTTGTTAAATAATTATGGATAATTAATGCCATATAATATTTCGTTATAGTGAATAAAATCTTAATTAAATAAATCTGAAATTAAATTGGGGTGATGTCTCAAATTCTCAAACTACAGTCATATTTCACATTAAAAATTATAGAAGTGAATGTCGTATCTGATTATTAAAATTAACACTGCATCTCACCGTATCTGAGGAGAATTATTTTGGCGGCTCATCATCTTTTATACCCCTCATTTATTACCCCTCTGATCCCTCCTCCCTCTTCACTTCCCTGCTCTTTATTATAACATGTCTGATTATCTTCGTAACAGACTTAATAATCACTGCACATATCAATACATTCCATACAGATAGTTGAATGGTGATACTAGGTGATGAATATGTCACCGTCTTCCTTCCCAACCATATATTCAATTAATTCTGCCATCTATTTTCTCCTCAATGGCGGTATGTGAGTTCCGATCACCCAACCACCCTCTCCGTGTGACCAATTCCATTTGTTCACATGGCCAGAGAATAGTACCAAATCCGTTGTCGTGGATGCCTGATAAAGAAGAACCTTTATCCTTCCATTACTATATTCCTCCTCTCAACAATTACAATTGCAAATAATTATTCTTTTTTACCCTTATCTCTTCTATACTTTCATTTGACATTGTACTTAACCAAGCTTGCTGCTATAAGAGTGATTTTTCGAAGCTGTCCTTATGGAGAATACACCAGAATTCATCTTCGACTTATGACTATCCAATTTTGAAAACTTATATAATTTCACCAAGGATGACCTTCTTCAATACTTATTCTTCAGGATACCAAAAATATTATCAAACCATGATGATATTTTCTTTATACTTATTGTCTTGGATATGCTAACACGTTCTTAAAATTCATCAATGATGACCTTCTTTCTTATTTAAATTTGAAAACCAATTGATGAATCATTCAAGGATGATAAATTATTCATATTTGTGATCAATAATTTATAGAATTCACTACTTATCATGTTCTCCCCCCGATAACTTGGTTCGCCATCAATTCCTTACATCATAAGAATAGATAAAATAAACAATGAGTAAGGAAATATGGTGGAACTTCCTTTTCTTAATGTGAATAGGAAGGTTGAGTTTTTTTATCAATAAAGTTGGTCCAATTCCTCTAGTATTCATGATTGCACATATGAACATCCTTTCTGATTTATATTAGTGTAGTAGGGATATCTTCACATTACATTCTAATTTTTGTGGAATTTTTTTCCTTATTAACCTTCATAGATGATGCAATCTTAACCCTCTTAAGGATTATTTCTTATTCTAGAAATATATCAAATCAATATTTTTCATAATATTCACAATTTTATCACATGATGGAGGTATTTTAACCTTAAACTCCTCCAGTGAAGATTGTGTACCAGTAGAAACTGTGCCCTTCTTCTATAAAGTCTAAATATGTATCTTCTCAAAATTGGACAAATGAACTTCTAATTCCATACATATCATATTGTGGTTTTTATGATCTTTAATTATAATCACCTACTCTTCAAAAATATCCATTATTCATTTAAATTATTCTTTATTAAACTTATTTTTTAGAAAATATTTATGTTCCATGATCTTCTAGGATTTTACAACCAATTTCAAATCATTGATATTAATAATATTTTTCAAGATTTATTCAAGTTCACAGATATTTTCATCCAAAGTCTTTTTGAATTAAAAAAAATTAATATAATTAATATTTATTAATGAATTGAAGAATATTATTGATTATACATATATAGATAATAATAATAAGTATTAAGATGAATATTAAATAGTAATTATTGATTTTGGTAGATAATTTGATAATAGTAAGGAACTTATTAAAAAAAGAACAAAACTCTATAAATGATAATAGTAAGGCACATAAAAAATGTATCATAAATCTAATATCAACATAATCTACGCCTGTGGTGTTAATGCTACTCTATCCCACAACCAGTCTTATACTGTATGTTTTCACACCGTGTCTGTCTATGTCTCTACTCTAGCATACACTGCTCCTATATATCATCATCGACAGCCACCTCCACATCCTCCTGTGTGACAGGCGGTGGATGTACAGTCTCACCACCTGTACCCTGTCCTACCTCTAAGGATAGTGGATACTGACTGGAACTCTCATAAACATATGAAGAATATTGTTGTTGTGCTACAGATTTCTGCATAATAGGGAGTAATAAAGAATCCAACTCAGTCCATTCAACGTCAATATCGACCTTTATCTATGAATGAGAAGCTAGAGTATCATTTGACTGATCATGATGAACACCCTCCTCCTATGGAACATCACCAATCTATAATAGGGTCATCACCCCTAGTATATCTATATTAGGATCAACAGGCACAACAGGATAAGCATCCTCAACATCTTATGGTGGATTAAAGAAAATGCCATGATAAATCTCATCCATCAACAAGAGCAACTCTATCACAGCGCTGTGAAAATATGTTTGGTCAAATGCACCTCCCTCTATTGGACCAACCATGTGAAGTAGACTAGTGATATGAGCATCCTATGAAAACAAATTCCATTGTTAAGTAATGTTAATAAAAATTTTGTTCAATATTGGAAGGAATAATGAATACCAACTGATGAAAGCCCCGTACGTGTCATGTCAGAAATCTAACTGGGGACATGGAGTACTAGTATGCATAATCCAGCTGATCTAATAAATTTAAACGTACTATCCCCACCCCTCATAACCGGGACTCCTATCGTCTATCCCATAGATCAATATATTTGGCATAGTATCTCCTCTAATCAAAGTCTCTATTCCCTAATATCTTCAAGGAATGTAGTGAAGGTAACTAACTAGGTGGGTCAGGAATGGGATGAAGGAATACAAAAAACCTCATAACTCTATTAGTCTGATGCCACTCGTCAATATGAAAATGAATTAATGTAACTATGAAGGATTCGGTAGCAAGCATCACCGTACAATACTCTAGAATACTCTGGATGATATCATCAGTATATAACATCCATGTAATCTAAAAGAAAAAATAAATAATCAATTAATAAATGAAGAGATGTACAATAAAGAATAAAGATTTAACAATATAAATAATAATCACTTACATCGTCTGGTCAAAGGTTTCCAGTGTAAGTCTATAGGTGTGGACGTAATGTCTGGAGGTATCTGAATGTTGATGTGCCTAAATCCACCTGTAGATAACATTGTTATAGTTACATTTCATAATATAAAGTTATACAATTAATTTAGAAATTATAAGGAAGTAATAACATATCGTCATCTACACAGATCCTCTGCTACAATATCTATAGGAAATGGCACACGAGCATGTGGAACTAAGTGAGGGATGCGCTCCCATACCCACACCTATAGAAGAACAACACATCATGTGATCTGCATCTTATCGATGAGAAATGCACAACATAGCACCATATATGTATATAAAAGACAATGAGACCCCTAGATATATCGTTCTAACTGGTAAACATACTTTAGAAAAGGTAAATACATTAGATGTACGAATGTAGTGTAGTGATCAACAAAAATCGTGCCACTGATCAACTTAAAAATATAAGCACATGCGAATTACATCACGATGATCTTGTTAGTATCTTCTTCTAGATGTGAGAAGTTATGGTATAACTAGGGAATGCATAATCTACCACTAGAAATGGACCTTCCATCACCATGGAACTCTATGCCCAGTAATCTATGAACAAGCTTGAACCAATCTACTCCAACTCGGCCTATCACATCCACACTGTCGATGGGGAGGCCCAACATAATGGACACATCATGAAGTGTAATAGTCATATCCCCCTCTGTAAAATGGAACATATGAGACTCTGGCCTCTGTCTCTCTATGAGTGCAGCAGTGAGACGATGGTTAATAAAGGTGAAGTTGCACATCGCTACTCCATAGAACCCAACACGACGAAGATGGGGGATGATAATGGGAGGTGGTGCAACATGGTAGAAATGATGAGATCAATGTACACTCAAAGGATGAATAAGACTTCCCTCTAAAACTAGCTGCAAAATATGAGTAGACTGGGATGTGAACAATAGTGGACTTTCCATATGCAAAAATGATATCATCACTACTTTTTTTATAGTGAATTCAATAAAATTGTAATTTTTTTTAAAAACTACAAAAAGAAAAATAAGGTAGACAAATATATGTGGGTGATGTTATTGGTTTAGTTTATGAATTTCTTGTTTTATTGATCTCCAATAATGTTTAATTTATTCTAAGTTTTTTTATATAAATTAGCAGTGATGAGAAACCCATATTGAACATGTTGATGCATGGTGTATTCATTTTCATTGAATGTTTATTTTTTCAATAGTTATAGTATCACAAAATTATCTCTAATAGAATTCAGAAATGAAACAAACCAAAATTAAAACATGTCATAAATGGAGAAATTTATAAATAAAAGGATTCATTAATAAAATGTCCACATACGAAAAAATATAAACATTCATGATAAAATAAATAGACTCGATCATGGATGATAGGATGTGGAGCCCTGTACTGCCACTTGGGGACATCTCTTATGAGTATGTCCTTCTGCATGAAAAATACTGCACCCTAGTCCTCCTTATTGCTGTTGAGGCCAATCCATCTCATTTCTGATTTGAGTAGACTTTGGTCAACCTCTGGGATGAAAACTAGTAGTATGAAGCCAATAATTTAAAAAATGATAGAAATTGAAAAAAAAACATAAATGAAAACAAAACCAACTTACAAAACCTGGAAATACTAGGGATTCTAGTCAGATGATCAGCAGGAAATGGGATAGAATGAAAGTCACTAACAGGAACCGAAGATGCACTATAACAGTTAACCAAAGTGCTCATGTGATACACTGGGTCAACATAGGGCTCCCATGATATATTTACCAAAGTAAAAGCTGCAACAACATGTGAACAAGGATATCTCAATGCCTAAAAGTTGTCACAATCACAGTACCTATTATCCAACATGACCACAATCACTCAAACACTAGTGCATATAGCCCGGTCGTAGCACTCTATTACCTAAAAGATCTTCTTTTCTTGATAAAAGGTTAGAATACTCCATCTTGAAGCCTCATTCAGTATCTGATCAATGTCACTTTGGAAATGCTGAGTAAAACACATTCAATTTTCCATCCTCTGATAGGCCTTTTGGGACCAATCAACAAATTAGTACACACATCTATAAAATGTATCTTACACTAACCCTATGATCAGGAGTTTCCACACACCCTTGAGAAACCCATTTGTACACCCTGCTATATTAGTGTTCATATGGCCATATCTCCTACCACCATCATATACTAATGATCATTTTTCCTTTGAAATTTTCATCATATATTCATACACATCTTCATTAGACCTTTTAATCTCTTCAAGATGTCGATAAAAACTTTATCGTTGGGGCTCATATGCTAAAAACATAAGAGTTTTATTAAAAAAGATATTTTTAAAAAAAATTAAGTTTAGAAAGACATACCCAACTTGAGGATCACCTTCTTTATTGACTCATCTCTGAAATTATTTTGCACATTACTTGAAATACATCTAATTAAATATCAATGATAAGCATTAGGATCATTCCATGAAACCCCATCACTATTTAGGGCCTCTATAATCACTCGATAATGATTAGATATCAGACACACTCCCTAGGTTTGTGTGACATGAATATGTACATATGCCAAAAACCAGCTCTAGGATTCAAAATTATCCTTTTCAATAATAGTGAATACAAGTGGTAGAGGAATAATATTACCATACTGTGTGGTAGCAATGAGTAGAACACCTATATACTTGCCATAAAGGAAAGTGTCATCTACCTGAATGAATTGATTACAATAGGGAAAAGCAGCGATGCATGGCCTAAATGCCCAAAAAATCATATTGAACTTCACATTTGATTGATTAACTCAGTAATTGTAAGATACATACTCAACAGTGTATAAATGATAAATAATCTAATTGTTGACAGAAAACAATTCTATAAGTTGTGGCAACATTGCATAAGATTCATCCCAATAACCATACACTTTTACAATTTCCTTCTGTTTTTCATTCCAAGATTTGTTATAGGATATCTTATAGTTAAAAAATCTTTGAATTCTTTCTTAAACAAGAGAAATGGGAATGTCCTAACATGTTCATACCATCTCAACAATAACAGTTGATATAAACTCTGCATCAAGTGAAGAGTGATCCTGTGACAAGATTGGATGCACACAAGTGTATGAAACTTCTAATTTGGTTATCTTCCAACATGAAAAAAATATCATATATTTCCCTTAATTGGAATTTACATTCTGGCCCATATTTTTCACATAGAATGAGATATTTTGTCTTCTTTGAATCATTAACCACAAATATGAAATATTTCTCTATGTGGTATTATTTTATCACATTTTTCATGGAAAGTTTACTTTCAAACTTCTACCTAACATATATGGAATTATCATTTGATACAGATCTATTCCCTATAATGCTAGGGAATTCAGAAGCTGGTGTAATGACATACCAATCAAAATGTTGTTCAAGTGACATTACTTTAACTAAGGAACTCAATACTAAAGGATGATCACTAGTAACTGGTGGATGTCGTGGATGCCTATCTCTCATAAGAACCTCATAAGGTTCATTCCTCACATCACCCTACCATGGATGCCTGTCTCTCATAGGAACCTTAGAAGGTTCATTACCCACATCACCCTACCATGGATTCCTATTTCTCATAGAAACCTCAGAAGGTTCATTCCCCACATCACCCTCACCCTCATCATCTCCTGATACCTCAGTAGATTCTTCTTCCTCAGATAAACTTTCAATCACTATATCAAAAGTACACAAAGGGATGTCATCTACATTTCCCTCCAAATTTTGATCATATTATTCATAATTTGGTTCTATAACATGAGTCATATGAGGAGGAAATGAATAAGAGTGTTGTGAAGGACCAAATTCTATAGATCTCACAAAACATGGTTGTGTAGTAATAAATTGCACCATATCAATATCACAAATCACCACATACAATTCCATCATACCATTACTACACTATTTACTAAATAAAAAAGATACATCTATCCAATCCTCATCATCAACCAGAGGGTACTCGGTGTGCCATAAATTTATATGATATTGAAGATGTCGATATTTTATTGAAATAATTGATTAATTAGCCCTTAGTTTTAACCAATTATGAATCTTATTGATAACTCCATCCAATGTTAGACAACCATGAAGATTTTCACTCTTGTAGGTGGAAAACTATAGCTAAAACCCTACTCGATATAAATTACCTCATCATAGTAATATATTTCTGCAAACATGATTACCTATAAAAAAATAATTAATAAAATATTATATAATACATGAAAATTTTAAATTATTTAAATTGGTTATGATTGAATAATTGACTTGATCTTAAGACTTTTTCTATGGATTGATTTATCACTATTGAGGTATAGCAATGTTGATATTATTACCAAAGAAAATTTAATATAACGTTATATATTTTTACACCACTTATTAAATGTTTCATAAAATTTAATTACTTATGAATAAATAACCACGACTTGATCTTGAGACTTACTATGGATTAGCTCATAATTATCTGATAAACTAACCAAAACCTATGGGTGGACTCCTAGAGTCTCTATTATCAAATATTTCAGAAAACGCCAGTCTCCTTAAAAAAAATCGCCTCTTTTTGAATGCCTCTTATGGAATGTCTGTTCTTGAATGCCTCTTCGAGGACGCCTCTTTAGGGATGCCTCTTCAGGGGCGTCTCTTGTCAGATGCCTTTTAATTACAAATTTACTCACATGAATGTGAGGGGGTCTAGGGGTGTAAAATACATAACTTTTTTAAGAGGACACATAGATCCTTATATACTTAGTGAGATATGATTCATAGGTCATCAATATGGAAAATAAAATAAAATTATTACAAATTATATAACCACATACACAAAAAAGGACATGCAATTTCAATTATGCATTGGTCAGTCATCTCAAGATCAGTCATAACACAGTACTATTAACATGTTTTTTATATACTTATTATATTCTACATATTATATAACTTTAGCTATTACTAGATGAAATATATATTAAATATCCACACCTATTTTCCAAAAAATTAACTTTTCAATTTGTATGTATATATATATATATTTAATAATAACATTTAATAAATTTAATTAAAACTAATATAATTTACACTTACATAACAACCATTACAATATTGAACACTTATATTATTTTCAATTTTATAAAATTGAATATATATATATAATATTTTTTTTTCATTATTACACTTTCCAAAATATAAGTAAATATATTTTATACTTTATTACTGGGAAATAATATTTATTTATACTTAATATAATTTAAATTTATTTATTAAAATTATTATTAGTAGTAAATAAAAGTAATATAATTTAAACCTACATAAAAACCATTAAAATAATATAAACTTATGTTATTTTCAATTTAATAAAATTACATATATATATATATTTTCAATTTTCTAATTTAAAATATTTAATTAATTATATTTTATAGTTTATTACTTAAAATAATAATTATTTATAGTTAATATAATTTAAAATTATTATTTATAGCCATTTAAATAAAAAATATATACATTTTTAAAAATAATTTTATTTCCCTAATGTATAGAATATTATAATTTAAATTAATATTAATTTAAAAATAAAATATTTTATATACATATAAATATATTCAAATCTCAATTTAAATTAAAAAAATATATATTTTTTTAAAAAATTATTTCTCTAAATATAAATTACATTTTAGACACACCATATTGAAATTTCCTAAACATTCAATATGAATTATATCATACAACAAATAATAATTGATTCCAAAATTAAATCATACAAAAGACACCAATTTATACATTCATACATGCATCAGTACATATTAAATAAATAAACCATACACACAAACACTAATCTCTACACATCACATATTAAATAAATAAACTATACAAACAAAATAAATAAACAAAATTAAACAATTAAAATTTTAAATAGAAATTTTACCTTCTTAAAAGAAGTAAATATATGTTGAGCAATATTTTCTACAGGGCTTCGCAATAAAAATCAAAGAAGATCAATGATATTGGGGGTAGACCTCCTTTTATAGAATTCGGCTGGGCAGATGTGTGAACCCCTTCATGCATCCTTCATCCAGTTTACGAAGGAAGCGTGAATGAGGTTCACACTTCTCTGGCGGTAGAGAGAGAAGTGTGAACCCCGCTCACACTTCTTCCTCATATTGGAGAAGCGTGAATGGAGTTCACATATCTCAGGTCCCCCTTTATTAAAAAATCAGGGACCCTATCCCCTTTATTTTTTTTTTCAAAAACCCATTAAAAAAACCTGTTCATGAACCCAACAATACTAGTCCTAACAAAGGAAAAAAGTGACCTTATAAGTGGTTTTAAAAAGTGTGGTGTAAATATCACCACAACCATCCTCTTCAAATAAAGATAAACATAAATCAAGGATCATAAAATACCATGTCGAGCTCACCTACGCAATTGCTCTTATCGACGAGCATCAAGTGCATGGTTAGTCTCTCTATAATCATGTCTAACATTCTATGTGAGTTGATTTCTTGTTTGGATACAATCAATCTAGAATGGAAGGAGTCTTAGTGGGACATTTATATATCAGGCCTTTAGTGCTTCCATAGTGGTTGAATCATATTCAATCCATAAAAGATTCCAACCATGACGAACAACATATTTAATGGCCTAAATCATAACCCATAATTCAAATTCCAAGGTGTTTCCATTCCCAATATAGTTAAATAAGTACCCCTTACAAATCCACAATGGGTGTGGATGACACCACCACAACTTGAGGGCCTCGGTGCACTTGAAGTCATTATGTCAACATTCACTTTGATCTACAAGGGAAGAGTGTGTTCATACTTCCATTTTTGAATAAGAAGCATGAATGCTACTGAAGCTCCATGAATTTTTTTAAATTTAATGTTTTGTTAAAATTTGAAATAAATTAATCAAGATAATTGAATAATTAATCAAATGATTTAAATAATTAACAATTAATTAATAATAATATTATTAAAGAAATTGTTGGTAATTAAATAATTAATCACAATGTAAATAGTAAAAAGATTTAAATAATTATTAATTAAAATAATGATATAATGATTACTAATTTATATAACACCCCAATATTTTAAAATAATAGCAATACATTCGACAGTGTATTCAACATGCAACACCAAACTTAAATGACTCATGAAATATATAACCATTATAATTTAGCCATTAAATTGATAGGTATGAATAATATTAACTAATTTAATATATATATATATATATATATATATCCTTCTCAATATAAATTATTGATAAATTATTAGTAAATAATCAATCATTTTTTAGTAAAATAATTTTATTCTTCAAAAATATGTTTTCTTTAAAAAAGATTTTAATTACTTTTTTGTGAGAAAATATTATAATTAATTTTTATAACTTTTAGAAAATATATTTGATAAAATTAAATTCATTTTTGAAATCAACATATAAAAATTAACTTAGGGTGAAATTTTGGGATTTTTTAAAAAATATTTATTTTTTAGTGAATAGTGAAAATACCAATTTTTGTAAAATTATTATTATTTTTCAATAAATCAAGTAATTTAAAAGTATCATTATGTTTTCAATATGATTTAAAGTAATATAAGTATTATTTATTTATACTTAATCCATTTAATTAAATTTGAATCATCTTTATGTTGGATTTTAGTATAAGTTTATTTTTGTGTTTAAAAACAAGGTTTTTCTGAAAACTGTTTTAAAGTGCATAATTTTTCTACTTATTAATTAATTAAAACAACCCTTAATGAGAAATTATTTAAATTAAATTTATATAATATATTTCAATAAATATTAATTGGGATTCATATAATAATAATTATTATTAATAGATTTAATATAAAATTATCTTTTGCTTGAAAAATACACTTCTTGAAAAACCACGTTTTCAACATGTCTGTGGGTTTAATTTTGAATTAAATTTTAACAATTATGTGAATTTAATTTGATAAAATGAATTAAATATTTAGAATCAACATAATTTATGTTATCTAATAATTTCAACCTAATTTTTTACCATAATTAATAGTAAAAATGGTAAAAAATAATTACTAAGTTTAAGGTGAAAACAGGTTTAGCAGGGGGTTAAACTAAAAATAAAAGTGTTAAAATGACCTAAAAACTTATATAAAATATATTTTATGACCTTATTTTGACCTTATAATGTCTAAATATTGAGAATGATTCATTTTTTTTCTTGTGGCATGTGAAAAACGTGGGTACACCTTTTTCTTTTCAAAAATTACATGTGTAACACTCACTACACTTATAAAAGGCCATCACCTCTCCTATACTATTAACAACTTAAAATCAATTTATCTCCATAAATAACTATCCAAATTTATTTCTAACATCCATAATCATGACCCATATCCATTTATTTGATCATAAATCCATCATAATAATCTTTTTGGTGGTAACCTAAGGAGGTTGTCCGAAGAAGAGCCATCGTGCTTAATTGAGCATTTTTATTTTATTTTTTATTCCACCTCCTTAAAATCTTCTTAAATTATTATGATATAATAACACCATTATATCCCATATAATGATATTTTATTATGTTAATTACATAACCTAAATTCATCTCCTCTTCCATCAAATGATATAAAAAATCACCATTTATGTGTATGGCAGACTACCGCCTCACGAACTGATGTCATTTGTTTTCCATAATTGCTTCTCAAAACTTGTTATAATGATATATTTAAAGTATATATATGATATTTGTGAAATATTTATACTTATTAAGTTATGATATCACATATACCTTCTTACTTTCCATTCTTTGATAAATATGATAACGTCGCTCGTGTGTATGATGGACAACCGCCTCACAAAGTAATGTAATTCATTTTTCACTAAAAATTTACATATAAGGTAATAAGGATAAATTTAATGAATATTTGTGATATATATGAAATAATTATGATATTCATGACATATTTATCATGTTGAAAATATAATATATCATTTTATTTCTTATACTGAAAAATGATAACATCATTTGTGCATATGTGCATGTAACATACCCGTTTTTTCCAAAGGTATATACCATTTAATTTTCGTAAAAATTCCTATAAAAATCCCTAATAATACTGCCTAATAAATTAAATGAGATCTTGAGTCTTCCCAAGTCTCTTTCGAAGACCGTAGCCTCAAAGTGGGAAGAAAATATTGGGCCGCACAGTTAGAAGAAACCATGCAGCCCAGCCCGCACTGTCTCCCTAAACTGTGTAGTTGAAGATAGTGGGGACTTGGGGGCCACATGCTTTGTCTTAAACCATGAAACCTAAGGCACACATTTGTGTGATCCATCTTTATTTTTTGGATAGTGGGTTTTTCATGGTTGGCACACAGTTTGGCCAACCGTGTACCAAAACAATGCACCTTTATAATTGAGAGTGAAATTTTAAATTTACCCCTCTTAAATTATTTTTTAACCCCTTTATTATTCCCCTTTTATTTTTCTCTAGCAGTTCCTTATCCTCCCTCTCGTATGATCCCTCATCCTTCAAGACCAAGGGATCAAGCTACCACCTCTATTCGTTGTCTGTTTTGCTCGTCATCAGAAGCATCAAATCTTTCTCGGTAAGCTCTTTGATACTCTCCAATATTTTTCAAGCTGTTCATCCCATACATTTCACTATTATGGTGCAAGATCATTTTCCAAATTTTTAGGGAATTAGATGGTTTATTTTATTTCTTCCAACCTAGATCGAATCAAAGGTTGATGTCAGATGAGGGTAGCTCTATGAGGCTAAGGTAGGTGGTCTAGTCTCTTTTCCCTCATTTCGTTACTTTCCATAAAATGTGATGTTGTGCCGCAAGTCATACCTTTCTAGCATCACCTCTAATTTTTCAAATTAATTTAAATTGAAAGCTTAATCATGACTTTGGAGACCCAATCTAGTGGTGAATCAACCCCTTGGGTTGATCTCTTTGACCTATTCCACCCAAGTGGGTGTTCCCTACTTTAGAGGCCAATTGTCCTTTATTCTAAATTTTCCTAATGCCCTTTGATGGGTATTTACATTAATAAATGCCTTTCTTGGTAAATTATTTTTATTATCATGATGATCCATGAATTAATCCCCTGTACCCTCATGCCTTAAATGATTTGGCTAGACTAAGTGAATTGGGAACATGAATAGGAATTTCCCCTTATGCAATAAATGGTTTCTTAATTAAATTCTTGACCAATATGATAATTATGACATAAATTACTAAATTAAATGATATGGACCCTTTTTTAGACATGTTATATATGTACCTTTATTGTTTTATTCTTTCACCTTAGTGGTGAGGTTAAAACAAGGGGTTACGGATTAAGGACCCCTTGTACAGACTCTCGTGCCTTTCTGTTAGAATTGCTAATGCTTTGTAAACATGTCAGGAGTGAAATAATTTATGCCTAGAATGGGATCACCATATATTTATCTATTTTACCTCCAGATGAGTGACACCAGTTCCCTAGGGGAGACCCCTTGGACAAACTTGAAGACATGATAGTTATACCATGCCTTGAGAGAGACTTGTGACCCTACGTGCGATACTGAGTATAGACTCAGAGGCTAGTACTTTACATTTTCATACCATTCTTGGAGTGATACATGGGACTTTATCCTCAGGTCACCATGAACAGACTCCTTGGCATTGGTCATAAACTGGTCCCTCAAGCGATACATGAAAAGTCCCTTCGGATTTTCATGGAAGAGATCAAGGTGAATCTATATTCTATAAATAGATTTTAAATGGAATTAAAAAGGTAAATGAATATTTTCAAAAAATAATTGATCCTTTAATATCAGAGATTTAGGTACATGTCCTCCAAGACCAAACACAAGCTTGGGGATAGTCCATCACCTGAAACCTTATACATCCACTTTACTTTTGTAGGATTCCTTTGGTTCAAACTCACTGGCTTATGCCAAAATAGGTAAATTGGATGGGTGTCTAAGTGGAACACAGTCCGATGAATTTATCTATTTATTACCATTTTTCATTTACTTTTTATGGCACACTGATCATTTATATATTGCACGAAATAGTTTGGCCTGGACACCATGGGTCCACCTACTGAGATTGTATCTCACACCCTACTTGGGCCACCTTTGACACCCAAGCAGACTTTATGGTTGAATGTATTGATAAAGGGAAGCAGTGAGCTTACAATGCTTGACTTTTAGTTCTAGAATGGAGATCAGGGAAAATGACTGAGCCTATTCTTGAGATGCTATTCTTAGCAGTTTTTGTCCTTTTTATATGTTTTTTAGAATGTGATATATTCTTGTATCCCCTTCCCCTACGTAGTCATTTTTGTATAGATACATGAAATATAATCATAATTACTTATATCTGGTTATTATTCAGCTTTTGATTATGGTTTACTTAGTTTTAATGTTGGTTATTATTCAGCTTTCGCTTATGGTTTACTTAATTTGCATGTTTTATTCTTATCGTTTCACTAATATCTTCTGATTATTATTGGTTTTACTGTATCTTATTACATTATAACATATATATATTGCTACACTCCACTCTGATCAATGAGAGCATAGTCTCCCCACAGACACACCATAGCCCCTCGCTTCTAGTCGGTAGCCTCTAGCATTAGAGGAGGTGCACTTGAGGTCTTGTGGCCACTATCTCAGGGCACCATTGGGTGGCATTTGGGGCGGGGCTCTAAAAAGTGGTATCAGGGATTATTTTACTTTTTTATTACTATTTTGGATTTAGATATGAGACTAGGAAATTAGAATTTGTTCATGAGCCTATGCTTGGTAGTAGCTACCCCACGTATAGGCGAAACCCAAATTACCTGGGATGGGTAAATGCTATTATTTCCTGCACTATTACAGTTTCATGGATTTCACCATAGGGTGACACACTTTCTTTACATTATTAATATCTTGATGGAATATTTATGACTTTAGATCGATTATATGAGGGAATATTAGAATTATTCATCATACTAGGAACCATAGGATATAAAATTCCATGCATTATGCCATTCCATATTTACCTTACAACATTCCTTGATTGTTTTTCTTGTAATTTTTATATGTGACTTGTTGTGATCACTTTTGGTGATTTATTTTTATATAAAAGTTTGATCTATTTTCCTTGTAGGACTAAGAAAAACACAATTGGAACTTAAATCATCTTTCTTAACCTAATAGCGTTTTCCTACATAGGTTAAAATAGATTCCTTAAGCAACCAATTATGAAATGTTGAGCCATAAACTATCAGTTGCATGGGATGGAATGTGTTGAGGTTCAGATTAAATGGACACCACTATCTAATTTATAAGGTGTATGGGACCTTGTAAATTAGAGATAATTATTCATTTAGTTTAACCACTTAAAGGAAATATAATTACATAAACAAATTAAAATGAACTTGATCCTTAAAATGAGTAGGTTGCTTTATATGTAATGTGAGACCTTGACCCTAACCTGACCCTAATAGTGGGCAGTTGGTCGTGTCTCCTATTCCCCTTCTATGAATTGTTCTGATCACCCAGACCTAGCTCCTGGAGTAGGATAAGAGATTTAGTGTGCTTATAGGTGGGATTTGTACCTGTCCTTCTTAAATATTTCCCTATATATTATAAATTCTATCTGAGGTGTGAACTTGACATTGTAGATTTATGTCACCGTGACGTCCTCATGTTGTATGCGAGGAAAGAGGTGATGAGCATACTCCGAAGGTGGTGGGCCCTAATCCACCCATGATACCTCTTGTAGTGCCACCTTAGGTGCCTCCTATAGACCCTACACTAGGTGTTGATTCTCAGTTCTGGGATAGTTTCCTTCAATTAATATAATTAGTTCAGGGTGCACCTTAACCTTCCCCTTCTATGATGGAGCTGACCCATGATTTTCAGCAGCAACATCCTCCCACCTTCTCGGGGGATGGTGGGGATCAATCTATGAGTCTTGGTTGGAGGAAATGGTGTCAATATTCAAGCATATTGAGATGCATATAGAGTGGAGGTTCAAGCTTGTGACCTAAAAGATATGTGACTCCACCAAGCATTAGTGGGACGTTCTGACTCAGGCTGGTAGACACCAAGGTATGATCTGAACAGACTTTCAAATAGCCTTCTTCGACCACTTCTTCCCTTAGACTCTGAGAACTGATCGCATTCGGGAATTCATGCACTTTCAGTAAGATGACATGTTGGTGACATAATACTCATCTTGCTTCACCGAATTATAGTGCTTTGCACTGACCTTGAATGGTGATGAGATGACTACTACACGACGATTTGAGAATGGGATTGCATTTTTCATCCACTCACATGTGAATGTATTTAAACTAACCAATGTTTCATAGATAATGAACTAGGACCTCATCATGGAGTGAAACTTGAGGGAATTAGGCAATGTGAAATAGGGAAGTTCAGCTTTTGGGAAGAGTAGTGGTTAAACTGGTAGTAAGAAGAGACACTTTGAGTCTACACATGAGGAAAGTACTAGACATGTGGCATGCACCAAAAATAATGTTATGTGTCACCAGTACAGTGGGCTAGGCCATAAAAATCCCCAGTGTAAGAGGAACTTGATCAAGTGTCGGGATTATGGTGGGATGGGTCACCTCTAGCATTTCTATCGATCCTTTCCTCTAGTTCCAAGAAAACAGGGCTTTGTACTAGCACCACATTTAGGCATATGGTTAGTGAAACCTCTTCATGTAGGAAGACGGTCTTCTACAGAATTTTCAGGCTGAGAAGGTGGTCGTGGTTGAGGAAGTTAGGATTTAGAGTTCCATCATCAGTAGAGTGGACCTACTCAGGATAATCAGGCAACATCTTAAGGCCGTAGTTCAGGACATGTTTATGTAGTACAATCTATGAAAAAGGAGTATATTTAAAATCCATATACAGTTAGAGGTACTATTTTGGTAGCCTATACTCTACTATCTTTCATGTTTGATATAGGTGCATCACACTCTTTTCTATCTACTGCAACTATGGGAAGTCTAGGATTATTAATAGAGTACTCCAGTGGTGTTATGAATCTTTACATTCCATTAGGAGTTCAAGAAGAGGTTATACACTAGTTAAAGGAGTTCCCCCTTGAAATAGGTGGGTACCATTTTATATAGAGTTTCTTCATCCTTTAGATGACTGGATTCGATGTCATTCTTGTTATGGACTGGCTTCCTTATCGATCCTAGGTGTATTTTTATTACCACTGAGTGTAATTCAAATCACCTGAGGGAAACATGTATATCCATAAGGCTGAATGGGATCTCCTGGCCAATCAATCTGGACTCAAGCGTACTGGGTTAGGAGGAGTAACAACCCTGATGGCTAGTCTCTTTATGAAAGATTAGGGAATACATCTCATGGAATTCCCTCCTGTGTTGGATCATTTCATGGATGTATTCCCTGAAGATTTTTTTGGCTTAACTTCAGAGAGGGAGATTGAGTTCACTATCGATCTTGTTCCAGGTGTGACACTAGTGTTTATTTCTTCATATAGGATGACACATACAAAGATCCAAGAACTCAAGAAGTAGCTTGAAGACTTATAGGTGGAGGGTTTTATCTGACCCAATACATCACTATGTGGTTAAACAATCCTTTTCACTAATAAGGCGTATGATACCCTTAAATTTTGCATGGATTACCACCAACTAAACCAACTTATGGTGAAGAGCTGGTATCCAATTTCTCATATAGACAACCTCTTCGACCAGCTTCGAGGAGTAACTATTTTCTCTAAGATCAATTTGAGTTTGGTCTACCATCAGGTTCAGGTGAGGCCATTAGACATATCACATACAATGTTCCAGAGCAGGTACGATCTGTACGATTATCTGGTCATGCTATTTGGTTTGATGAATGCACTGATAGTCTTCGTAGCTTCGATGAATCATGTACTCTACCAGTATCTTGATTCTTTTGTGGTAGTCTTTGTAGAAAAAATCTTAGTGTGCTCGCATACTAAACATGACCATGTCAATCATCTTGATATTGTGCTGAGTACACTGAGAGAGAACCATCTATATGCGAATCTTAAAAATGCCACTTTTGGATCAGCAAGGTTCACTTATTGGGTCATGTCATATCAGAAGTAGGTGTGTTAGTTGACCAAGATATGGTGAGCGTTGTGATTTCCTGGAAGCATCCCAAGAATGTATTTGACATACACATATTCTTAGGGATGAATGGATATTACTGATGATTCATCTAGGACTTCTCACACCTATAAGTTCCACTTATAGGCTTGACCAAGAAGGGTGTGAAATTCAACTAGACCGAAACTTGTGAGATAGATTTTTAAAAGTTAAAGGGAAGACTAACTTCAACACCAATCTTGATTCTTCCTGAGCTGGGTAGAAGCTATACTATTTACTATGATGCTTTAGGAATCAGGCTGGGTGTAGTGATGATGCAAGGTTATTGGGTTGTAGCATATGAGTCCCACCATTTGAGCCATCATGAGCATAATTACCCTATGCATGACCTCAAGCTAGCGGTCGTGGTTCATGATCTTTATTGTTGGAGGCACTACTTGTTGGGTGAGAAGTTCATTGTCTACATGGACAATAAAAGTCTCAAATATATCTATACTCAGTGAGACTTAAATATGAGGTATCGTAGGTTAGTGGAATACCTAAAATCATTTGACTTAGATCTAGATTACACGACCAGTAAGTGAAATGTTATAGCTAACACTATAAGCTAGAAGACTCAAACACAAACTGTTAAGGAGGCCATCTGTGAGTGGAAGTTGATGGATCTGTTCTGTAAGATGCATCTTGTGGTTTAGGAATAGCACATACAACCAGTTTTAGTAGCTCTAGTGGTGACATCCTCTCTTCTGGAGTGGGTCTAGATGAGGAAGTTTTTTGACTCTAAGGGCATCATTTTGAGGGAGAGCACCACAAGAGAGAACCCACTTCCTTATTGGTTTGTTGATGTAAGTGAAACCATACTATTCTATGGCCACATGTGAGTAACTTCAGATATATGGCAAGAGATGATGAGGGAGTCACATGCCTATATCTGGGAAGTTCACCCTAGTCTTACCAAGATTTAAAGAGATATCTTTCATCAGTATTGGTGGACAAGTATAAAGAGATAGATCGCAGGTTTAATCACTCAGTGCTCCACCTATCAGTAGGTGAAGGAAGAGAACCAGCACCCTACTAGACATCTACTATGGCATCCCACCTTTTTATTACATAACTTTTCATTACATTTTACAAACAAAGGATCTTTAAAGTCCAGTGTCTTGGAAATCAGGAGCATAATACATGAAAAAAACATAAAACATTCTTCTAAAACACTCATAAGGCTTCATCATAGGTTCATCCTATGTATAATTACTATATATTATAACCTGGAGACATACATCAAAGGAAAGGGTGAGAAGAAGGCTCAGTAAGGAAAACAAGTGAAACGGTTGACATTGATCTTGAGCAATATTAATAAGAACATGATAAAAGGCATAAAGGCATGAGCAAGGGAAGAATAAGAATATCATAATAAAAAGAACTTTAATCATAACTTGAATATGTGGCTACAACATTTCATTTAGACATTCATGAACATATCACCAAGGTTTATCCCCAAGGTGTCATAAAAATTACCAAAGTTATTCACCAAGGTATCGTGAAACTTGTCATCTCTAGAGATTAAATTCTTTACCCAATGCGTTGGAGCACTATCAAGAAGAACCCTTAATATGTATTTATTTTCATGTGATACACATAGATCATAATCAAAAATTTCATAAATAACCCATAGAGAATAAAAGAAATGGGTTTCATTTCAAAATCGTGACATTTTAGAAGTTCTTAAAAACTTGATCATTAAGTCATTTATAACCCATGGAAAGGGAGTGAGGGTTATATATATGTAAATTACAGAATCAAATAGATAAATTTTATGTATTGATGAATACCCCTGGATATGAAAATAGAATTGGGTATTCACATAAATAATACAAGAGAATTTCTTGATAAAAAGAGAGAGATTTTCAGACGAAAATTTTACAGCATAACGACTATATAACATAGTTTTAGAAAACATTGAAAAGATAGGGGACAAGAGTCACCCACTCATAAATAAATCATAATATAGTATGGGTATAGAATAAAAAAAATAAGATCATGGTATGGAGATTTGAAGGAAATACCATATGAAAATGAAACTTGAAGGAAAAGAGAAGATGCGATTTCTTTTACAAAAATTTTGGCAGCCTAACGGCGTCACTTAAAAATTCAGAAAATAAATTGATGAGAGTGGAAAGGGTATCTCATCATTTGGAAATGGAATGGATAGTAGTAAATATATAGAAGAACAATCCCCCTCATAATAAAATGTAACTATAAGACATAACATAAAGGAAGTCTTGACTTAAAAGAGGAGGGTGAAAGGATCCCTTATCTTGAAGAGTAACTTCGAAAGCTTCAAGGTCGAGACCTTGGGAGGCTCGAGAGAACCTTGAAAGGACTCCTTGAAAGGTAAGAAGACCAGAAATTCATTGAGGAGGATTTTAGAATGAAATGAATGAGGGAAATGGCTTGGTATTTATAGGAAAAGTGAGGGAATAAATTATTAATTTCCAAGGGACACCTCATCGGTGGTATTTGAAAAACCATGGGCTTGCCCATGGTATTGGACACTTGGGACACATCATAGCATATCTCACTATTCATAAGTTGACCAGAAATCTTACATCATTATTACATCATTAATGATGTCATTAAACACCTGAAACTCAAAACTGTATTTTTTACTATTCACTGAATTTTCAACTAATTCAGAAAAATCCAAAAAATTCACCTTAACCTAAAATAGATACTCTGAATTCAAAAATGAAATTCATTTTATGAAAAAAAAATTATAAATATTTTTAATTTAATTTTTAAATAAAATCATTATTTATTCCAAAAATACAACTTTAAAACTATAACTCATTTTGTAACACCTTAAAAAAAGTAATCAAGGTCCCATAAAATTATCGTATAACCATAATAAAATAAAGTAACTATTTATGATTAAATTTTGTGAAAATATATTTCCATTTTAAATTATTAAATTAATTATAAAATTATAAATAAAATATTTATGACATACAAAAATACCAAAACTTATACTATGATCATTTTCCTCTTTTAAGATGTTTAAATTGTATTTATATATCAATGGGTGAAGTTTCTATTTTTTGGCCAATTTACTGTTCATTACTATTCATACTATTCATATGGGTATGTTACTATTCATACTTTACCATTCAATAAAAATCAAGTTGATCTTATTAGACTCTAAATTTCTCACTGATCACAACCGTAGAAGACCATTTTTTGAAAATCATTTCACATTATTAATTATTTAAAGAATACAAAAATATTTTAAAATACCCCTATTTTTCCTAAATTCATCAATAATACACATCCTATATTTATCCAGATATTTGAAATTCACAAACTTTTCCATAATAAGAAATAAAAATTTTATTTATATAAAAGGATTACACAAAGCAGCTAAGGTCTCGTTACATAGCCCCTTATAACACGAGCATAGGACCTAAGTATAAGGTGTGCTATGATGATAGAATCTTGGGATGGCTTGGACAAAATTTCCCAAGTGGTGATTTCTATCAGCTTGAACTTCTCCCTTAGGCGATTCTATTCAAGCTTCATATGTTGAAGTTCAGCTTGGGCTTGGTCCAGAGCAAAGTCCAGTGATGCTACCTCCTTTCCAAGCTCCGATAGATGGGCTTCATATGGCCCGAGTCTACTGGATGAGGCCATTCAATCTTCTTTCTGTATTAATTAACCAAGATAACTGTATTTATAAAAACACAATGTTAAGATTATAGTTTCCAACAGTCATATTGACCAACGATCATATAACAGTCAAAAATCTATGGTCTCATTTTAATTATACCCACTTCATTAATTAAAGGATATAGTTTTGTTGAGTATAAAATAAAATAACACACAAATTTAGGAAACAAATATAATTAAAAAGTTTGGGTCATTACATCTACAGTCTCTATCCATTACTGAGTGGAAATAGATCGATGTCACCATGGATTTCATGATAGGCTTTCCAAGATCCCCTCAAGGCATCAATGCAATATGGGTGATTGTCAATAGGTTTACCAAAGTCGTGCAATTCCTACCGATTCGGTATTCCTTCTCTATTGATGAGTTATGAAGGTTGTATATTAGGGAGATAGTGCAAATTCATGGTGTACCTTGTTCAATTGTTTCGGACTGAGATTCCCACTTTACTTCATAGTTATAACAAGGGTTGAAAAATGCACTGGGTTCACAGGTTCTCTTGAGTACAACATATCACCCTCAGACTGACGGGAAATCCAAATGGATGATTTGAGTGTTAGAGGATATGCTACGGGCCTACATCCTTGATTTTGGAGGTTCTTAGAAAATGCATATTTCTCTAGTTGAGTTTTACTACAAAAACAACTTTTAGAAAACTATTCAAATGGATTTGTATGAGGCCCTCTATGGTAGACTGTGTCGTTCACCTCTATATTGACTTGAGGTAGGTGAGATAACTTTATTGGGTGATCATATCATTTAGGAGACTTCAGATCAAGTCTAGCTAATTTAGAAGCATATGGATACGGTTTAGTCTAGGTAGAAGTCATATACTGATCATCGTCACAGACCTATGGAGTTCGAGGTGGTACATTCGGTCTTTCTGCATGTATCACCTAGATTGGGTCATAGAAAAATATAGAGATAAGGTAAGTTATCACTTCGGTATGTTGGGACTTTCGAGATAGGGGAGAGAGTCATCCAGTAGACTATTAGTTTCTATTACATCAGAGGTACCGTACCATGCATGAAATCTTCCACGTATCTCAACTTCTACAATATCATCTTGAACCGTCACATTCATTTGACCCTGAGGATATTAAGTTGGAAGAGGATGTGTCTTTCAAGGATCATCTGATACATATTGTTGATCAGATCATGAAGGCTCTCTGAGGTAGGTTAGTTCCTCTAGTATGAGTGCTATGGAAGAATAGATGTGTACAGGATGAGACCTGGGAGTGGGAAGCCGAATTACATGTGAAGTGGTCAAAAATCTTCTCATACGATGTTCTACCACCCTAGGAATGGAAACTCGAGGATGATTTGTAATTAGGAGGAGAGGTTGTAATGTCTTGGTTTTTTCCAAAGGTATGAACCATTTAATTTTGGTTTAAATTCCTTTAAACGACCCTAATAATGATGCATAATCAATTCAAGGAGATATCAGGTGCACCTGAGGCTCTTTTGGAGCCTGGATCCCTGAAGTGGGAAGAAAATATTAGGCCACATGATTTGGAGAAACCATGCTTCCCATCCCTACACAGTTTCCCTAAACCATACAACTATAGAAAGTGGGACCTAGGTGCCGCACAGTTTTCCTACAACCATGTGACCTAAGGTGCATGACCGTGCAACCCATTTTCAGTTTTTAGATAGTGGGTTTTTCACATTTTATGCATGGGTAAACAAATTGTGCACCTAACCGTGTGAAGTGCACCTTTAAAGCAGTTTCTGCTACATGGTTGGTGCACGGTTTATCTAACCATGTGGCCAAACCGTGCGCCCTTATAATTTTGGGTGAAATTACAAATTTTCCCCTCTTAAAATTTTTAAACACTTTCTTCTTTCCCTTTTATTTTTCTCCAGTGGTTCCTTCTCCTCCCTCTCGTATGATCCATACTCCTTCAAGACCTAGGGATCAAGTTTTCACCTCCATTTGTCATCCATTTTACTCTCCATCAAAAGCATCAGATTTGTATCAGTAAGCTCTTTGATCCTCTCTAATATTTTTTGAGTTCTTAGTCTTATCTTCTGTGTTATTTGGGTGAAATCTTATTTTCCCCATTTTAGGTTATTATATGATTTATTAAATTTCTTGCAACCTATCTTTAATAAAAGGTTGAAACTATGAGAGTAGCTCTATTAGGATAAGGTAGGTGGTTTAGGCTATTTTCCCTCATTTTGTTGCTTTCCATAAAATGTGTTGTTGTGCTGAGATCCAGACCTTTCTGGTGCCGCCTATAATTTTTCAAATTAAATTAAATTTAAATATTAATCATTCCTTTGGTGACTCGAGATAGCGGAGGATCAACTCCTCGGGTTGATCACTTTGACCTATGCCACCCAAGTGAGTGTGCCCTACTTTAGAGTCCAATCATCCCTTGTTCTAAATTTTCCTAATTCCCTTTGAGGTATTTCCATTAATAAATGAATTTCCTGGTAAATTATTTTTATTAGCATTAAAATCCATGAATTTAATACATTATACCCTCATGCATTAAATTAATTGGCTAGACTAAGTGAATTGGGCACATGCATAAGCATTTCATCTTGTTCTATAAATGGTTTCTTAATTGAATGCTTGGAAAATATGCTAATTATGACATAAATTCATGAATTAAATGATATGGACCCTTTTTAAGAAATTTTATATATGTACCTTGATTTTTTGATGCTTTCACCTTAGTGTCTAGGGTGAAACAAGGCGTTCCAACTTAAAGACCCCTTATACATGCTCTCTTGCCTTTCTGTTAGAATTGGCAATGCTTTGTAAACATGATGGGTGTGACATGAATATTCCTAGGATGGGATCACTATAAATTTATCTATTTTACCTCTAAACAAGTGATATTTTTTCCCTAGGGGAGGCCCCTTGGACCAACTCAAAGGCATGATGGTTGTACCATTCCTCGATAGAGACTCGAGCCCCTATGTGCGATACCAGTTATGGAATTGGAGGCTAGTACTTGACATTTTCACACCATGCTTGGAGTGACACATGAGGATTCATCCTTGAGTCACTATGGATTAACTCCTTGGCATTGGTCATAAATCATGCCCTCGAGTGATACTTGGAAAGTCCCTATGGATTTCCATGAACAAGCTCAAGGTGACTTTATATATTTTATAAAGAGATTTTAAATGGAATTAAAAAGGTAAATGAATGTTTTAAAACAAGAATTGATCCTTTGATATTGGAGAGTTAGGGACATTACCTCCAAGCCCAAGCCCAAGCTTGGGGATAGACTATCACCTGACACCTTATACCTCTAACTTTACCTTTGCAGGATTCCTTTGGTTCAGTCTCATTGGCTTAGGCCGAAGTAGGTAAATTGGATGAGTGTCCAAGTGGAACTCAATCCAATTCATCCATTTATTTGTTTCCATTATGAATTTACTTATTATGGAACACCGATCATTTTTATATTGCATGAAATGATTTTTCCTAGGAAACATGGGTGGAGGCCTACTGAGATTGTATCTCACACCCTACTTGGACCGCCTTTGGCACCCAAACAGACTTTATGGTTGCATGTTTTGATAAAGGGAAGCATCCAACTTCCAATGCTTGAATTTCAGTTCTAGGATGAAGATTGGGGTAGTGGACTCAACCTATTCTTGAGATACTAGTCTTAGCAGTTTTTGGCCTTTTTGTATGTTTTGTTAGCATGTGGTATATGTCTGCATCCCTTGCCCCTTCCCCCTGCATAGTCATGTTTCTGCTGTCTCTTATTACATTATAACATATATATTGTTGAGCTCTACTCTGATCAATGAGGGAATAATCTCCCCATGAACACACCCTAGACTATCTCTGCTAGTTAGTAGCCTCTGACATTCATGGAGGTGCACTATAGGTCTTTCGGCCACCGTCTTGGGGAACCGTTGAGTGGCATTCAGGGCGGGGCGCTATAGTGTGGACTACCGACTACACGAAGAGATGTGATTATTTTTTCATCACCACAACACAAGGATGATATATATAAGATATTTAATGAAATAATATGATATTTATGATATGATGATAATTTTGGAATGATAAAATATCACTTACTTTCTTTCCATAACGATCATTGAAAAATGGGAACGTTATCCATGCGTACATACGACCTACCATCTCCATGATTGCAATGTAGTTCATTGTTCATAACCATATTTCATGATTGGATTTAAAAGTATAATTGATGTATAAATATGATTAATATTTAATTATTATTATTATTATGGATATGTTGAAATAATGACCTCTTTGACCACGGTCAAGACACTAATGCTATTTTGAAACAATGAACCGAACTTTCTCAAAACACCCAACGCGGACAACTAATTAAGTATTTAAATATGTTAATAAAATAAATGATTTAAGTATAAGGTATTAAACTTGGAAAAGGTTCTTAATAAATAAAATACTTGATATAATCTTATTATACAGAAGTTAAAGGACACACATGGAAAGTCTGAACTCGAGGTAAGGATTTCTCATCTCACTTTTTATTTTTGTGAGACATGTGCCATATTCACCACTTGATTTTATTGTGTGGTGTATATAATACCCATGAATGTATTTTATGACTCTTTTTATCAAAATTATTGGGATTTATGAATCTATATGAGGCTCTCTCTTTTATGAGGTTTTGATCTAGAGATTACCAAAGCAGTAAGGGACTTCATCTCAATTTTCCTTCATTGAGGCATATTTTAATGTTATACACCTAATTTCTTTTTTATGGTGTATATACTACCCATTTTAAATGTAATATCATTAATAATTCATACATCATGGTAATTTTCAATTTTAATTATATCTTCCAAGGGGATTTTACTTGAAAGTTACTAAGTGGTAAGGAATTTCATAACTTCATTTCTTTTCATTAGGTTATATTACTTATTCAATATCTTTGATATTCTATGATTAAGTGTGTAATAAATTTCGACTATATTATGTTTCATTTACAATTGTTTTATGTGGATTTAAATTTTATATACATAATCAATTTATTTATTAATTCCAACTTCAAATTTATGATCATTGTAAGGGTTGCTCACCTCAAATTGTCTTCTTTGTGACATATGTTATGATATACACCTATCTTATTTTATGAGGTGTATCTACTACCCCTTTGATATGTTATATCATGAATCCCCTTATGTTCATGGTATTTAAAGTTTCATTTGAATTTATTCTTTCACAGGGCTTACAATTAAAAAGTTACCAAACAACAAAGAATTTATTTTACAATCTCTTTTTTAATTAGGATCATTTATTCTTGAATTTCCATTGAAGGAAATTATGTGATCAATGTATAATAAACCTATTTGATTTTATTTTTCTCTGGTTATTCATAAAATTTTTAAGTAATAATACCATTTTCCTCTCTTTGGTACTTAAAATGATTTAAGAAAATGCTTTTAAGAAAATAAAACTTCATTTATCTCTTCGGTCGAAAATACCTTTTCTTCCAAATCCATGTTTTCTAAAAATGTTTTCAAAAATGTTTTTCTATGAATGTTTAAATTAATTTTACCCATAATTGAATTTTTACAAATTTTTTTAGAAGTAATCTTTCTATCATATTCTGAATGAGACTCTTTTTGAATTTTATTGAAAATGTGAAAAGAATATTTGTTTTAATGTACTCGACATGAACAAAATTTTCTACCATCATGAACACTCAATGTTTTAAAGATTCATTTTTTATGTTTCAAAGGTAATTTTCAAAGAAAATGATTTCTTTAATGTTATAGAAAGTTTTATATTTTAAATAAGTGTTTTCAAAATGGAAAATGGTATTTTCCTCAAGAAATGTTCCAAGTGATCTTTTAAAATCATTTTCCATCTAAGATAAAATCCTTTGATGTTACTCAAAATGAAAAGGTTGTTTTCCTCTAAAAAAAATAATGATCTTTTAATGGTATTTTAATTCATCAACGTCAATAACTCTTGTTGTTACTTATGCTCCAATGATGATATTTTGTAATAATACCATTCTCATTATTTCTATGGATGAATTAAGATTGTTTCAAATAGATTGTCAAGGAGACCGTTTCTTTTCCAAGAGTTAATCATGTTTCAAAGAGATTGTCATGGAACCCTTTTCTTTTCCATTAGTTAACCATTTTTTAAAGAGATCATTATGGAACCTGTTTCTTTTCCATGGTTTAATCAAGTTCTGAAAAGAATAAAGATTTTTTATGAGTTTATGATGAAATGAATGCTCTATGTACTTTATTCACAATACGGTTCTTGGAAATTGTTTAAGATGATGGGTGGTTATGTTATAAACCCAGGACGAGTGGTTACATTATTAAATAAGGATAGGTGGTTCCACGGTAAACCAAGGATGGATGGTTCCATGATAAACCAAGGATGAGTGAGTCTGTGATAGCCCTCCAATGCATTTAGTACTTCGGATATGAAAGTCAACCATACTGGTTATTCTATTTGTAAAATTGATATGAAGATGATGTTCTAAGATACCAGCATGTTTTCTTTATGCTTTGTTATGTGTTTTTAATGATTTATTTGATCGATATTGATATCAATGGATCATGATTATTGATTATTATGTTTATTTCCTTTGTTAAAGCTGTATGACATGTTTCATGATTGATGATCCAGTTATTGAGGAGTATGAATATTCACATGTTATGCTCATGCACTTTGATTATGTCATCATACCCTTATTCTCTTCTTATGATCACCGATGACATTCAATTGTTAATTATTATTTTTATCCTTACCGAGCATTTGAACTCACCCTTATTATGTAAGTGATACGATATTTATTTTTGATGTTGTAAGTTTTGGATGATGAAAACTAGGTCACCTTCATCGGTATCAAAGTCAGAAATTTAAAGATCATGTTTTTAGCACCAGATCTAAAAGTACAGATTCTGGTCTGTTATAATTAAAATATGAAAGTAATTAATAACACGATTTAAATAATTACTGATTAATTCATCATAATATAAATAATAACAATTATGTAATTAATGTAATTATCAACCAATAATAGAATTAATATGATTTCTAAATATTTATAATATACTTGATAACAATATCAATTATTAATATAATTATCAAACAATTGCTGGTTTTGGTAAATATATAAATACTTACAATAATTAATATTGAAAATACCAACGAATGATTTTTTTATTATATTAAGTACTATAATATATCTTATAGTTAATAAAATAATTATGCTTTGAAATATATATACATATATTTTTAGTTATTATAATAAATGATATAATAAATAATTAATAATATAAGTTGTAATAATACAAATTTAACTAATTAAATAATTAACATATAAGAAATAAAATTGATCAATTAATAGCAAGATTTAAATAATTAATAATTATTAAATCAATGTAAATAATAATAATTATGTTAGTAATATGATTATCAACTAATCAAATAACTAATAATATTAGTAATTATTCATAATATAGTTAATAATAATATGGATCATTAATTATCAAATAATATTATTATTAAGGAGATGGAGAAAGGGGTCCGACTTCACAGCTCCTGGCGACATTGGCAATTGGCTAGTGGAAATCGGTCTGAGCTAGTCAAGGATGTTACCAAACTCTTGTAGGTTGCTGGTGAGGATGTGGATTGTGAGGAGGAGGTTTCAAATAAGTTAAAGAAAAATGGGGGTGATAGTATCATTTCTGATCCCCTTAATCTTATATTGCTTACTTGACCTGAATGGCCCGAAGGCCTTCATTTTTATTGATTTTTGATAACCCCCCTTTCAAGGGATGAGGGGGAACCCTTACAAGGACCGTAGGCTCAGAGATTACATGACCCATAGGCTTAGAATATCACATGACCCGAAGGTCTTAAGGAATTTAACTAGACTATCTACAAGGAACTGCCCATCCCCAGTATCTGCATCATGATAATAGCTCTCCACCTTCGCATGACCATCTAGCTAAGCTTCCCGTGCAAGCACAGGCTGGTCCCGATGACATAGCCATACCCTATCATTCTGAAAAATCCATTTGGCTCTACTCTGGTGAGTGCACCTGCTCTGAATCCTCTTCTAGGGCTGCTTCTTTTTTGTAGAATCTGTCTGGGTCAACTACAAGTGGCCCGATGGCCTTGAGGTGACCCAAATGCCTTATAGGTGGCCTGAAATCCCTACTGACCTGAAGGCCTGTGTAAAGAACCAAAAATCCTATGAATTTTTTTTCTTAAATACATGGGAATTTTATGAGTCTGTGGTTTCTGACGGCGCTTGATTTTGAGGCCCGGTGTGCCCGGAATCAATTTCTGAAGTTTTGTTCGGGTACGTTCAGTAAACGTACGTGTGGAATTTTATATCTTTTGAATCGGTGCTCAGAATTGAAATCCGAGGGCACCGTTGAACTCACAGCACCAGTATTCGCTTAAGGAGGCCTTTACCATAGTTGTGTTTCAACGTGAATGGAAGTTATAAATTGGGGTTACTATTTAAAATTAAAAATTAAATGAAAATGTGTGTGTAACACATTTTTATTTAAAGGGTAGTTAAAGTCTCTAAGTGGAGGTTAGGGGTGGGGCCCACCACACCCTAACCTCCCTTGGGAGGATATAACTAGGGGTGGGGCCCACTATTTTAAACTCCCCTTAAACCCCCCATGTAACTCTCAATTAAATTGAAGAGGGTCTCTTAAACTTCCCTTAACCCCTTTAAACCTCTTAAACCATTGGAATTATCCTTTATGGTGACAAAACATTGAATTAATGTTTTAATTAATTTATTTGTGTGTTTGAATTATTTTGAATTGATTATGCCAACATAATAATATGTGATATATTATTATGGTTGGAGTTGGCATAATTTGGCTTGGGTTGGGAGAATTGGGAGGAACTCTTGGAGGAATAATACCCTCTCGACGAAGAATGCCATTTTCCACCAAAGAACGATGACGCAACTAATTTCTTTCCAACTAGGGAAAGAAAAGGAAGAGGCTGCCTGCAAAGAATGCCGCCAACGACTACTTCATTCCATTTGATGTTGACAAAATGACGTACCTCTTCTGCGACGCCATTTTCCGCGACTTCGACAACGTACCTTGAATCGAGGTAGGGGTTACTATAATGTTTGATTCTACCCTCCGTTCTACATCGTTAAATTGGTGGAATGATGTTCTGATTGATATAATATGATGAGGTGGGTTCGGGCCGCACGAACACGGCCCGAACCTCCCCTTTGTTGTTTCTATTTGATGACGACGGAGGCGGAGCCGAAAGGGCGCGGTGCCATCGAACCGTGCTGGAGAATAACCGCAGCGGACGGAAGAGGAACCGCCGACGGGAGGGCCGTGATGGATGAAGAGGCGTGGCGCCGTCACGCCGCGCTATGGAGCCAAAGGTCACGGCGGTGGAGGACCATCACCGTCGCGCCGACCGCGTGGAGGTGGAGGACGCGGCCTGTGTCCGTGAGCCGCTCGGCCGAACTGAACTGGTCGGATTCCTGCCGGACGGGCTGAAGAACTACAGTGCCTGAAGGCGCTGCGTGGAGGAGGACCGCGTCCCGCAACCACGGGCCGCTTTGCTGGGCGAACCGGCCGGCCGCCTGCCGGCTGGGCTGGTGGACCGTGACACCCGCAGGTGCCACGTGGAGGAGAACCGCGGACCGCTTTGCGGGCCCCCTACGCCGGACAGAACCAGCCATCTATGGCCGGTCAGGCAGGGAGAGGCGGCGCCACTTGGCAGCACCGGGCGAAACGAACCGGCCCGCAGCGTGGGCCGAGTCCGCAGGTGGGCCGCGCCCCACCATGCCGGGCCGACCCCCCAGCTGGGTCGGACCCGCCAAGTTGGACCGGGTAGACCCCCCAGCCAGGTCAGACCCACCGAGCCGAGTTGGGCCGACCCACCAGCCCACTGGGCATGACGGGTCGGGCCCGACTTCGCCTAAATGCGAATATCTCCTAGACCGCGCGTGCGATTGACACGCCATCTGCGGCACTAGGACCCTCGCGACAAGGTAGTACTTTTTTGAAACTCTAAGTGAGTTTTGGAAAAATTTGGAAAATGGTTGGGTTTGGATCGAGCATAAATCCAACCGGGCCCCTGGAACGGAAATGCCAATAACTCTCAGACCGAGCGTCCGATTGACGCATCGTCTCTCGCGTTGGGTTCCTTTTGATGAGATGGAACTTCGGGATACATCAACTCAGGATTTTATGATAGTTGATGTATCGAAACTTGACTCAAGGAGTGGACCCTCCCAGAATCGAGCGTGCTGTGTGCGGGAACCCTAGAGCTAACTGCGACGACTACTATACCAGAATCCTATGTGGGTTCGACTATGACGACTACTGAACCGGAATCCTCCATGGGATTGACAAGGATGAATACTATACCGGGATCCTTCGTGGGTCGGACAGTTCTGACTTCTGTTCCTATATCCTGTGTGGGTCCAACAGAGTAGCTGGTCCTGTATCCTGTGTGGGTCTGACAGCTTAGCTGGTCCTGTATCCTGTGTGGGTCCAATAGCTTAGATGAATCATGACCACATCTGATCATCTACATCGCTTTAAAAAAGATGTATACCTATGTGAAATGAGTCATGTCATTCAACCATTATCATCGTGGTGATTGACTTTACTTCCTTTGTGGACTGGGTTGTGTTTGGGCTCGAGAGTTGGAGTCGGGACTGTGACTACTAACTTAGGTATATGTATAGGCATATACCTAAGTAGGGATGGTTGATACTTCGTGATTGTATCTTTCTTCTGTGGTTCAACCTTTGTGGATTCTGGGAGATCTTCGGGGGTCTCAGGGTCCCCTACTGAGTATTTTTATACTCACCCCTACACGGGCTTCGCCCACACCTTATTGTGTTATGTGCAGACGATGGACAACAGTGATCGAGGCTGAGGGTAATGGACGGAGGCTGCTCGGATCTGGACTAGACGAGACGTACCGTAGGGGCGAGTTGTTCGAGTACTGTACCTACCCTTCAGGTAGGATTCCCCGATAGACGATCCAGGAGCTGTTTTTCTTTTTTACTTGTACTTGTACTTGTTGTTTAGTTGGGTTTGTATACTGGCCCACTTACTTTCATCACACCTTACTTTTCTATTTTTGTATTTGTTGCCCCTACTGCTTGCGTTCAGACTTTTTGTGTTTGTTACAGGTTAAAAGGAAATGCCTTCCATTTTTATCATGGATTCGCCTTTGGTGCTAGTCGCCAGCCCCTGGCCTATGGAAGGCGGGCTTGGGGTAGTCACGGCACGGGCCCCGAGGACGGGTCATGACAAATTGGTATCAGAGGAGTCGAAACTACCACAGAACTTGGACTCTGATTCTTTTAATGACAATGGTCTTAAGTGTTTTGGGTGTAGTTATCAGTTTAGGGAAACCAGTGTTGGTGTGGTGGCCGACGTATCCATACACTAGGACTCTGACTTCTGATCTCCGACTCAGTGAATGAAAACACTGATTGCGTGCGTGTTTCCTTTGAAAAAGTTTTCTTCATGATTACTTTGTGTCAGCTCACTAGGTATACTGTTTTAACTGTGGCACACCTGTTTCTTTTCAGGATGACCCCACAAAGGCAGCCGAAAAGGGTTCCGAGTTTTGTACGAGATGGTAGCCCACTGAACGACGAGGCTTCGGTGTAGGGCCCCATCACAGCGGAGGTACCAGCGGTACCACCATCTTCTGGGCCACCGATACCACTAGCTCCAGTAGCAGAGAGTGCACGCTGCCTGAGTGAGTTGCATGAGTTCCAGCACCATAGGCCGCCCAAGTTCCGGGGAGAGATGGACCCACAGGCAGTCGAGGATTGGCTGGAGGCTGTCGTGAGAGTTTTCAGATTGGTAGGGACACCAGCCAACCTCATGATGATCCTTGGTGTGAGTCTCCTGCTTGCGGCGGCATGCAGATGGTGGAGCCTGATGCTCCAGGTGAATGACGAGGCATCATTACTCTGGACAGACTTCGAGAGTCTCTTCCACTCAGATTTTGCTCCAACCACCCTTCGTGCGGTGCATATTCATGAGTTACTTCATCTACAACAGGACAACATGACAGTAGATCAGTACTCAGAGAGGTTCACCGAACTTTCACGCAACTCCACAGATATGGTACGAGACCCGTTCTTTAAGGCCCGGACCTTCGAGCAGGGACTCAGGCATGAGATCAGGGCTTCGATGATTCCCCTCAACATTCCAATGTAGGCGGGGGTGCTGGAGAGATCCCTTCTAGTGGAGATTTTTCTCGCTGAGCAGTCACCAGTGGTGAGACCCACCACAGGGCGACACATAGCGGAGTCTTCTGCAGTCGGTAGTAGAAAGATGATGCAGAGGTCCAAGAGGATTAGGCCATCAGGTGGGCGACCCCATGATACAAGTTCGGTTGTGCAAGGCACATGAGACAGAGCCAGCTATACGAGGAGCAGGCAGTGCTATGCATGTGGTGGGCAGGGCCACATGGCTTGTGACTGCCTGACCCGTCATGCAGATGAGCAGCAGACAGTAGAGGGACCTCCCATACAGAGGCAGAGGTTCGACCGTGGTGGTCCGCCGGGAGCGGGCAGACGTGGCAGAGGAGCTATCCGAGCAGCGGGTGGTGGACGACGTTTCGAGGCTCTACCACCACCACCACCAGGAGGTCCACCCCGACCACAAGGAGCTGGCAGACAGAGGTGGGCTCAGCTCTAGGCAGTCGAGGCCTATGACCACGGCACACCTGAGATGATTTGAGGTACTATCTATGTCTACTCCACCCTTTCTGCAGTACTTATAGACATATGTGCGAGTCATTCTTTTATTACCACTACCCTCATTCGGATCTCAAAGATTCCGACAAAGCTATTGGCTCGATCCTTATGGGTAGAGACTCCTACGGGAGTAGACTCGACGATTACGCACTGGTGCCGGAAGTGTGAGTTTACTCTAGGAGGTGAGAGATTCGGCTAGGATCCTCTTGTAGCGGCGTTGAGGCCTTACGACGTCATCTTGGGTATGGAATGGTTATCCATAGTTCATGCTCATATTGACTGTATTAGGCGCAAAGTGCGGTGTGTCCACATGGATGGGACCAGGTTCACCTTCACCGATGAGAAGGGAGCCTTATCAGCGCATGATGGACTTACTCAGAGGAGGGGGTAGCTGATCACACATCAGTTGGCTAGTCTCATCCTTGGAGTGGTTGATGTGAGGAGTTTGAGTTTTCCTATTGTTGTGGATCAGTACGCGAATGTTTTCCCTGATGACGTTCCAGGACTACCTCCTCGCAGAGAGGTAGAATTCTATATTGACCTGTACCCCGGGACAAAACCGATATCTACTCCAGCATATCGGATGGCTCCCGCTGAGCTTCGTGAGCTACGGGTATAGCTGGAGGACTTGCAGGGGAAGGGATTTATCCAACCCAGTGTTTCACCCTGGGAATCTCTGATTTTGTTCGCCAAGAAGGTGGATGGGAGCTTGCAACAGTGTGTTGACTACCATCTCCTGAATCAGGTGACTGTGAAGAACAAGTACCCACTCCTGAGGATTGACGACCTCTTTGATCATCTCAAGGGAGCACGATGGTTCTCGAATATAGACCTCGGGTCAGGCTATCACCAGTTCAGAGTTCGAGACGAGGATGTGCAGAAGACGACCTTCAGGTGTCGGTATGGCCACTACGAGTTCTTGGTTATGCCCTTCGGCATAACCAACGCTCCATCAGTGTTCATGAGTCTCATGAACAGGATCTTCCAGCCTTACCTTGATTGTTTTGTCGTAGTCTTCATCGATGACATACTGATTTACTCGACTATTGAGGAGTAGCACGCCTACCATTTGTGGGTAGTACTGGATACACTCCGAGAGAACTAGATTTATGGTAAGCTCTCAAAGTGCCAGTTATGAATTCGAGAGGTTCACTTCTTGGGACACGTCATCTCAGAGGCTGGAGTTTTAGTGGATCCAGTGAATATCGAGGCAGTACTTGCTTGGGATCCACCCAGAAGTGTGATGGAGGTGCGTAGTTTCCTAGGACTGGATGGGTACTATCAGAGATTTGTTCCAGACTTCTCCAGAGTTGCAGCACCGCTTTCAGCATTGACAAAGAAGGGGAAACCCTTTGTGTGGTCAGATAGATGCCAGCAGAGCTTTCAAGAGCTGAGGCAGAGATTGACCAGTGCATCCATCTTGAGGCTACCAGAGGAGGACGTAGGGTACGTAGTTTACTACGATGCATTAGGGACCGAACTTGGGTGTGTCCTGATGAAGGAGTGAGCAGTGATCGCATATGGTTCACGACAGTTGAGACAACACGAGCAGAACTACGCTACCCATGACCTGGAGTTAGAAACAGTGGTCTTCACCTTGAAGATGTGGCAACACTATCTGATGGGCGAGTGTTTTACAGTCTACTCTGACCACCAGAGTCTCATGTACATATTCTCGTAGAAGGACCTGAACCTGAGAAAACAATGATGGATCTAGTTCCTCCAGGACTATGACTTCAAGATACTCTATACTCCTGGGAAGGGGAACGTTGTAGCAGATGCTCTCAGAAGAAGATCAGGCATTCAGCTGCTAGGAGAGGCGACAGAGTAGCTGGCCACGTTGCAGATATCCTTTGTGGATAGAGATGGAGTAGCCTTTCTACAGTCTCTCATAGTTACCCCTCCACTTCTTCAGCGAGTCAGAGAGGCACAGCGTGAGGACGTTGACTGTGAGATGCGACGTGCTCATATATCCTCAGGGCAGGCACGTGATGGGTTTTCTGAAGGTGGGGAGCATGTCATCCTCTTCAGAGGACATACCATGGTACCAATAGCACTACAAGTGGAGGTGTTGAGGGAGTTTCACACTTCCCCTCTAGCGGTACATCCAGAAGTGGTGAAGATGTATCAGGACCTCAGACGACAGAACTGGTGGCCAGGTATAAAGAAGGTGGTAGCAGAGTTTTTCTCATGATGCCTCACTTGTTAGCAAGTGAAGGCGGAGCACCAGGTTCCAGCAGGCTTGGTTCAGCCCTTAGAGGTCCCCGAGTGGAAGTGGGATAGGATATCCATGGATTTCATGATGGGCTTCCACGTACATCCAGAGGACACGACTCTATCTGGGGGATTTTTGACTGACTCACCAAGTCGGCCCACTTCCTACCGATCAGAGAGTAGAGATCAGTAGAGATCTTGGGACGCCTCTACACACAGGAGATCATACAGCTTCATGGTGTGACATTGATGATCGTCTTCGATCAAGATGCTCATTTCACTTCCTGACTATGGAAGGGGTTGCAAGAGGCTTTCAGGATGCAGCTTCACTTGAGCACTGCCTTCCATCCTCAAACGGATGGATAAGCTGAGAGGACTATTCAGACTCTCGAGGACATGATCCGTGCATGTGTCCTTGACTTTGGTCGCAGTTGGGAGGATGTAACACCCTGCCCATACCTCATTGGCTTGAGGAGGCAGTGAGGGCTACTCGGCCTTAAGAAACATTCCCAAGACGCCAAAGGCTAGCAATAAATGTAAAGGGATTCAAGATTAAGTTGGGGAATGATTTTCCCTTAAGACAAAACCAACCAAACCAACAACTAATGATGAATGCACTTTCAAACTCAAACATGTATTCCCAAAAGACAACCAAGTTTTTTCACAATACAACCCAAAACCAATACAACCAACCATATCAGAGTACAAGCGGAAACTAAACAACAAACACTACGAGCCATGATACCACCACAGCTCCACACCAAGCTCCAAGCTCCAAGATCCACCGAGACATCACAATGCACCACTAAAGGAGGGATATGCCTTACCTTTGTCCACGTCAGGATATACAACATCTACAAAGACACCAACATGCCAAAGCAGGGGGTGAGTACTAAAACTCAGCAGGTTTTCCCCAAATGACTTCCCTACACACACCACTAGTATAAAACCGTTAGCACATTTATATAAAACAGTTTATATAAATTAAATCACAAGTGAAACCATTTTCATAAGCCAAATGTGCCCTTACCAGGCCATCACATCCAAACCAAGCAACCAAGGGAAATCCAACCAAACATGCCACAAACCATTTCATCATTTATACGTTAGCACAACAACTTCCATCTTGCAAAGCAATGCACAACAAACAACCAAAATAGTGGGACTTCCACCCAACCCGTTCACCCATTCACAACTAGCGGTACTTCCCAACCACTACTCATATGGTGGTTATTCCGACCACTATCCATCCCCTTTTTATAGTGAGACTTCCTTCCCACTTCCACACAAAATTTAAATCAATCCAACCAAGCATAAACCCACCAAGGTCACAACAACATGCAATCAACCAAGTTCCATTGCATATCAATCCATTTCAATAAATTATCCATTTATTGAAAACCATTTTCCATGCCAAACAACATTTCAATAAAACAACCCTTTTTATTGAAAACCATTTCCATCAGTCATTTTAACAAATCAACCATAACATCCCATTTTAAAATCTCTATTTTAAAATCCACAACAATAACATTTCACCACAAAACCCTCCTTTTCCCAAAAATCCCCAAAACATCACCCAAGGGATTTCTAATCAATTTTGCACATCAAAACACAATTAATTTGAAGCACAAAAAATTAATTGTAACTAAAAACATTAGCTATAACCAAGTGGAGTCGAGAGAGAATCCACCTACCTTTAGGGTTCCCGAGAAATCGACCTAGGAACAACCGCGCCTCAAATCCGGCGAACACACCACCAAAACCTCTCTAGATCCCTTTCCATAACATCCAAAAGCCTTAAAAACATCATCCAAGGAAACCACAACCCTATATCTACACACAACAAGTGTAGATCTAGAAAACCAAGAAAGATAGGGATGTAGATCTATAGGAAAACACAGGGAAACCAAGAGTAGAGACTTACCCGGGAACAATCACCTCAAAACACCAAGAACCCTCCTCAAAAGGATTCCAAATGAGTGGGAAAGCTCCTCCACCCCATGAGAACCGAAGAACCCAAGTGATCCACGAGTGGGAGGAAGATTGGAGTGAAATAGGTTAAGCCTGAGGGAACCCGAAACTTATAACCCTATTTTTAAGTGGTCGTATGGTTAGACCGCACGGTTTGGAAAACCGTGCGCTAACCGTGCACACACTAGTGCCTCGGGAGAAAGGGTCTGCACAGTTTCCTCGCACAGTTTGGAAAACCGTGCGCAGGCCATACGAAGTCTACTGTCTCCCCTGCACGGTTTCCTGGAGAACCCGCACGGTTTCCACTAACCGTGCCCAAACCGTGCACCCCTTTAAAGGCCTCCAAACTCATCCAAAACCATTCCAAACTCTCCCAACCTCTTACCAACTCATCCCATGCACTTTAAACACATAAAAATTCATAAAAAAAGGCCACATACCTCAAATCAGGGGTACTAAATTCTCCCCACCATTGGACTTTCCATCCTTAGAAAGTAGTGAACCCGCCCTTTGCTGAAAGAGCTCGGACCACTGCTCGACTATCTCTTTCTCCCGCTCCCAAGTCTTCTCTCGAATCTGACCATGTTGCCACAAAACACGAACTAAACCTATGATTTTACCACATAAGACTTTATCTTGCCTATCCACAACTCGCACTGGCACGTGCACCAATGAAGCATCCAGTTCTAACTCAACATGATCCCATCGAATCACGTGGTCACAATCCGGCTGATACTTTTTCAACTGCAACACATGAAACACATTGTGCACCGTACTGAATCTAGGTGGCAAAGCCAAATGATAAGCCACCTCACCAACCCACTTAAGAATCTCAAAAGGTCCAATATACCTCAGAGATAACTTTCCCTGCTTCCCAAACCGACAATGTCCCGATCTAGGAGAGATCCTCAAGAAAATGTGATCACTCACCTCGAACGACAACGACCGTTGACGATGATCCACACACGATTTCTGATGACTCTGAGCCGTTTCCATTCTCTTCCTGATTAACTTGATCTTCTTCGTAGTCTCCTGGACAAGGTTCGGTCCAACCATCGAGGACTCACCCGTTTCCACCCAACATAGCGGAGAACGACATGGCAGCCCATACAATGCTTCAAACGGAGCCATCAGTATGGATGCATGATAACTGTTATTGTACGAGAACTCAACCAACAACAAGTGATCCTCCCACGAGCCACCAAAATCCATGACACAAGCCTGCAACATATCCTTCAGAGTTTGTATCTTCCTCTCGGATTGACCATCCATCTGAGGGTGATACACCATGCTCATAGTCAACTGTGTCTCAAGGGATTGATGCAAGGGTTTCCAGAAACGAGATGTAAACCTAAGATCTCTATCTGATACAATAGAAACTGGAACACCATGCCTCTTTACCACCTCCTGGGTATAGATTTTGGACAGATCCTCCACCGTATGAGATTCAAGAATCGGGATGAAATGGGCCGACTTCGTTAGCCGATCCACTATCACCCAAATGGCATCGTGCTTTCTGACTGTTCTTGGGAGACCTGTAACAAAATCCATCACTATCTTCTCCCACTTCCAAACAGGGATTGGTAAGGAATGCAACATTCCTGCTGGCCTCTGATGCTCTGCCTTGACCTGTAGACAAGTCAAGCATCTCGAAACAAACTTAGCCACTCTTCTTTTCATGCCAACCCACCAGAACTACACTTTCAACTCTTTATACATTTTCTAAATTCCAGGATGAAAAACCCACCTGGAATGATGATACGCCTTGAGAATATCCTCCTGACAAGCAACTGGTACAACCATATGATTCCGAAAACACAAAAATGAATCTCCATTCAGTTTCCAACCCTCAATGGTCTCCCCACCATTGAGTCTCGACCCCATGGTCACACACTCATAATCAGATATCTATTCCTCTCTAACCAGGCCAACCAAGTCAGGAATCAACACATCCAGAAAGAAGACCGCTCTATCACCCTGGTCCTCATATTCCAACCGCATATCGGCTATAACTGGCATCAACTGCCACTGGTCTGATGCTTGTTTCACCACCTGAGCATATGATTTTCTACTTAATGCATCTTCCACTGAATTTACCTTACCCAGTGTGTACATCAAGTCAAAATCAAACATCTGGAGATATTCCATCCATCTCCTCTACCTCAAGTTCAAATCCCTTTGTGAGAAGATGTGTTTCAAGATTTTATGATCTGTATATACCATGAATTTCTCACCGAAGAGATAATGACACCACACTTTCAAAGCATGGACCACTGCTGCCAACTCCAAATCATGAGTTGGGTAGTTCTTCTCATGCACCCTCAACTTCCGTGAGACATACGCAACCGCATGATTCCCTTTCATGAGAACACACCCCAACCCTGATCCCGATGCATCGCAATACACCATGTACCCTTTTCCTGGTTCTAGAAAAATCAAGATTGGTGTTGATGTAAGACGACCCTTTAGCTCTTCGAAACACTACTGACACTGCTCATTCCACTGGAATGGAACATTCTTCCTTGTCAAAGCTGTTATCGGCAAAGCCAAACGTGAAAAATCACAAACAAAACGCCAATAATACCCAACTAGACCAAGAAAAATCCATATCTCAAACTCATTCTTTGGCGGTTGCCATGAGATAATAGCCTTTATATTTTATGGATCCACTGAAACACCTCTTTCAGAAATCACATGGCCAAGAAAACGAACTTCCTGTATCCAAAAGTCACACTTTGACAATTTGGCATACAACCGCTGATCCCTCAAGATCCCCAACACTGTCGCCAAGTGCTGCTCATGCTCCACCCTTGTCTTTGAATACACCAGAATATCGTCTACAAACACCACCACAAATGAATCCATATATCTCTGAAATATCCGATTCATCAATTCCATGATCACCGCTGGCACATTCGTTAGACCAAAGGGCATAACCACATATTCATAATGTTCATATCTACTTATGAAAGCTGTTTTAGGAATACCTTCCTTCGTCACCCGCAATTGATGATACCCCGACCTCAGGTCGATCTTAGAGAACCATTGGGCTCCCCTCAACTGATCTAACAAATCATCAATTCGTGGAAGTGGATATCTATTCTTTATCGTAACTTGGTTAAGTCTACGATAATCAACATAGAGCCTTAAAGTTCCATCCGCCTTTTTCACAAACAACACTGGCGCTGCCCATGAAGACGTGCTAGGCCAGATAAAACCTTTGTTTTATAACTCTTCCAACTAGATTTTCAATTCCTACAATTCAGCTGGTGCCATCCGATAAGATGGAAGTGACATAGGACTAGTCCCCAGAAGGAGATCAATCGTAAAATCAACTTCTCTTATGGGAGGTAACCCAGAGAATTCTTCAGGAAAAACATCCATGAACTGATCTACCACTACTGGAAGAACATTTTTCTCAACACCCTCTATTGATTCCAATGACAAAACTGCCAACTAATATGATAACGTACCCACTGCTGGTGTCAACAAACCCGTTGCACCCTGCCTTTCATGCCTCTCTCCTCTAAAGAGATGTCTAACGCCATCGTGTATTGTAAAAGCCACTATCCGCTCATCGCAGTCAATGTGGGCCTTAAACGCCACCAGCCAATCCATTCCCAAGATTACATCATACCCATCCATCTCAAGCATTGAGAAATTCCACATTAGCTCAACCTTGCCCACAACGATACAACATGCTCTAGACAGGAAGGCTCGACACTCTCTTCGACCCATAGGAGTTTAAAGTTTCAAAACGGAGGGAATCATTTCTTCCCTTAAACCCAGCAAATCAACCACATGTGCAACAATAAAAGAGTGTGAATCACCCATATCAAACAACACTTGCATCAAGGTAGAATTTAAAAGAACAGTACCTCGCACCGTGGATGGTCCCGACTAATCATCCACCACAACCTTCTCAGCTCCAAACACATGTTTGCTTGCCACACTCTGCTCTTTATTGCCCTGCTAAGGCGTCATGGTATTCCAAGAATCACCATGACCCACTTTAGTCTATTGACGAGGGATATGCTGCTATCCCCGTCCCGTCGAATCATACGACATATGCGATCCCTGAGGAGTGCCACGCACACCCGAACTTGGAGCATTCCGACAATAATGCTGCAGATGCCCCATCTGCTTACAATTATGACATGCTTGAGGTTGTGCCATACAATCCCACTTGATGTGGCTCATAGAACCACACTGAAAACATCCTGGATTGCTCTGGGGCTTCATAGAAAGATTTACCAATTCTGTCATTAGATTATATTCCATATTCCCACCCTGGGAATAAGTGTCCCTCTTCCGCTTGAAGCCAGCATTATAGTTCCCACTATTCCCCATGGGTACCACCATGCTTCCCCCGCCCGGAGCTCCCAACAGATCCCGCTCATCCACCGAGGCTCTATTCACCATTTTTGTGTAATCATCTATGCACAACACCGCTATCTTTAAACTGATTTCTTTTCTTAAACCTGATTCAAAGATCCTTGCCTTCAACGACGTGCTACCCGCCACCTCGGGTGCAAACCGCACTAAGTTCATAAACTTAGATGCATATTCCGTCACAGATATAAGATCTTGCTTCAAACTGAAGAAATCAGTCGTACACTGAATTCTGAACGTATGTGGGTAGAATTGTTTATTAAATAATTCCTAAAAGCATTCCCACATCATACAATGGTCCGTCCCCGCTTGGACTACCAACTCCCACCACTGAAGGGCGAGATCTTCCAACACATACATGGCCAACTTCACCTTTAACTCTACCAGAGTTCCCAAGAACTTGAAGATCTTGTTCATTCTATTCAACCATGCTTCTACCCTCTCTGGCTCTAAATCACCCCTGAAGATGGGTGGATTCTGCTTTTGAAACTGAACCGCATGATCCACATTCCTTGGTTTATCCATTTTATTTCCACTTTCCACATCTTGGAAAGGTTGCATTATGCTTTGCACTAACTGTTGGTTCACCTGAGGCTCAGGTGCTACCACATTCTCAGCAGCCTCCTCCGGTTGGTCTCTACGACGCTTACCCGGTGCCATTTCTATAAACAGAAAACAAACAACCATGAGTCTCACTTCCGTAGACATCATGAAATCCCATTTCAAATCACATTACACAACACTTTCACAACAAGGCTTTCCAGAAGTTCACATTTCCCATGTTTCACCATTTTGAAAATCATACCATTTTCAAAATACCAAATTTATTCACATTAAAGTTTCACACAAAAACCATTTCTCAATTTATCCCATAGATCATTATACCCCAATGAAATATGCATCCTAGTGGGAAGTCATTTCTACCATGCATTCCATGCTCATCTCATTGGATACACCCATGACAATGAGATATCCAATGCCTATAAGTGTCTCCAAAACACTTATGTACCCAACCACCTCGTAACTTGAATTTTAGCATAAGCGGGTTAGCTACATCCTTTTATGCTATACATTCCAAGTTCCGACAATCCTACACCTTGCTACCATCCCGAATCAAGGAATGTAACAGAACGAATGTCAACACCAAATCTGAGAATCAACTCCAAAGGACCGAACAAACTGATACCACTTGTAACACCCCGCCCCTACCTCATTGGCTTGAGGAGGCAGTGAGGGCTACTCGGCCTTAAGCAACGTTCCCAAGATGCCAAAGGCTGGAAATAAATGCTGAGGGATTCAAGATTAAGTTGGGGAACAATTTTTCCTTAAGAAAAAACCAACTAAACCAACAACTAATGATGCATGCACTTTCAAACTCAAACATGTATTCCCAAAAGGCAACCAAGTTGTTTTACAATACAACCCAAAACCAATACAACCAACCATATCAGAGTACAAGCGGAAACTAAATAACAAACACTACGAGTCATGACACCACCACAACTCCACACCAAGCTCCAAGCTCCAAGATCCAAGCTCCACCGAGACATCACAATGCACCACTAATAGAGGGAGATGCCTTAACTTTGCCCACGTCACGATATACAACATCTGCAAAGACACCAACGTGCCAAAGCAGAGGGTGAGTACTAAAACTCAGTAGGTTTTCCCCAAATGACTTCCCTACACACACCACTAGGATAAAACCATTAGCACATTTATATAAAATAGTTTATATAAATTAAATCACAAGTGAAATCATTTTCATAAGCTAAACGTGCCCTTACCAGGCCATCACATCCAAACCAAGCAACCAAGGGAAAGCCAACCAAACATGCCACAAACCATTTCATCATTTATACGTTAGCACAAAAACTTCCATCTTGCAAAGAAATGCACAACAAAAAACCAAAACGATGGGACTTCCGCCCAACCCGTTCACCCATTCACACCAAAACAATCAAAACGGTGCGACTTCTGCCCAACCCGTTCACCCATTCACAACTAGCGGTACTTCTCGACCACTACTCATATGGTGGTTCTTCCGACCACTATCCATCCCCTTTTTATAGTGAGACTTACTTCCCACTTCCACACAACATTTAAACCAAGCCAACCAAGAATAAACCCACCAAGGTCACAACAACATGCAATCAACCAAGTTCCATTGCATATCAATCCATTTCAATAAATTATCCATTTATTGAAAACCATTTTCCATGCCAAAAAACATTTCAATAAAACAACCCTTTTTATTTAAAACCATTTCCATCAATAATTTTCACAAATCAACCATAGCATCCCATTTTAAAATCACTATTTTAAAATCCACAACAATAGCATTTCACCACAAAACCCTCCTTTTCCCAAAAATCCCCAAAACACCACCCAAGGGATTTATAATCAATTTCGCACATCAAAACACAATTAATTTCAAGCACAAAAAATTAATTTTAACCAAAACCATTAGCTCTAACAAAGTGGAGTCGAGAGAGAAGCCACCTACCTTTAGGGTTCCTGAGAAATCAACCCACGAACAACCGCGCCTCAAATCCGGCAAATGCACCACTAAAACCTCTCTAGACACCTTTCCCTAACATCCACAAGCCTTAAAAACATCATCCAAGGCAACCAAAACCCTAGATCTGCACACAAAAAGTGTAGATCTAGAAAACCAAGAAAGATAGGGATGTAGATCTAGAGGAAAACACAGGGAAACCAAGAGGAGAGACTTACCCGGGAGCAATCACCTTCAAAACACCAAGAACCCTCTTCAAAAGGATTCCAAATGAGTGGGAAAGCTCCTCCACCCCCTAAGAACCGAAGAACCTGAGTGATCCATGAGTGGGAGGAATATTGGAGTGAACTAGGTTAAGTCCGAGGGAGATCGGAACTTATAACCCTATTTTTAAGTGGCCGTACGGTTTGGAAAACCGTGTGCTAACCATGCGCACACTACTGACTCGGGAGCAAGGGTACGCATGGTTTGGAAAACCGTGCGCAGACCGTGCGACGCCTATTGTCTCCCCTACACGGTTTCCTGGAGAACCCGTACAGTTTCCACTAACCGTGCTCAAACCGTGCACCCTTTTAAAGGCCTCCAAACTCATCCAAAACCATTCCAAACTCTCCCAACCTCTTACCAACTCATCCCATTCACTTTAAACACATAAAAATGCATAAACAAAGTCCACATACCTCAAACCGGGGGTACTATAGAGGATCACTTACCCTTGGTGGAGTTTGCATACAACAACAACTACCACTCCACCATCGGGATGACACCTTACGAGGCATTGTACGGTCGACCTTACAGATCACCACTGTGCTGGATTGACCCAGGGGAGCCAGCATTTGTAGGAACAAAGATGGTTCAGGCTATGATGGAGAAGGTGCAGATCATCCCGGAGCGGATGAAGACTGCACAGAGCAGGCAAAAGTCCTATGCTGATAGGAGACAGAGACCACTGAGGTTTGAGTATGGCGACCATGTATTCTTACGTGTCTCACCTCGATGAGGTTTACGGAGATTTGGTCGGGGTGAAAAGTTGTCTCCGTGATTCATTGGACCATTCCAGGTCCTCAGCAGAGTAAGCGAGGTGGCTTACCACCTGGCCCTTCCACCTCAGTTGCACCGGGTGCACGATGTCTTCCACGTATCTCAGTTGAGGAGATATGTGCACGACCCATCCCACATTATCGACCATGGGGAGCTGGACATCGATGATGAGGCAACATTCACAGAGGTTCCAGTGGAGATAGATGATCGACAGGAGCGTGTCCTATGTGGATGGTCAATTCCTCTGGTGCGCATTCACTGGCAGCACGAGAACCTCTAGGAGAGCACATGGGAGCGGGGGGCTCAGATGCGTACTCAGTACACCCATTTGTTTCCTTAGTGTGTGTTGTAGCTTTCGGGGACGTAAAGCCCTGAGGTGGGGAGAATGTAAAGACCTGGAAATCCTGTGATTTTTTTTCTTAAATACATGGAAATTTTACGAGTCCACGGTTTCTGACGGTGCCTGATTCCGAGGCCTGGTGTGCCCGGAATCAATTTCTAAAGTTTTGTTCGGGTACGTTCAGTAAATGTACGTGCAGAATTTTATATCTTTTGAACCGGTGCTCAGAATTGAAATCCGAGGGCACCGTTGAACTCGCATCGCCGATATTCACTCAAGGGGGCCTTTATCACAGTTGCATTTCAACATGAATGGAAGTTATAAATTGGGGTTACTATTTAAAATTAAAAATTAAAAATTAAATAAAAATGTGTGTGTAACACATTTTTATTTGAAGGGTGGTTAAAGTCTCTAAGTGGAGGTTAGGGGTGGGGACCACCAAACCCTAACCTCCCTTGGGAGTATATAACTAGGGGTGGGGCCCACAAGTTTAAACTCCCCTTAAACCCCCCATGTAACTCTTAATTAAATTGAAGAGGGTCTCTTAAACTTCCCTTAACCCCTTTAAACCTCTTAAACCCTTGGACTTCTCCTTTATGGTGCCAACACATTGAATTAATGTTTTAATTAATTGATTTGTGTGTTTGAATTATTTTGAATTGATTATGCCAACATAATAATATGTGATATATTATTATGGTTGGAGTTGGCATAATTTGGCTTGGGTTGGGAGAATTGGGAGGAACTCTTGGAGGAATAATACCCTCTCGATGAAGAACGCCATTTTCCACCAAAGAACGACAACGCGACTTCTTTCTTTCCAACCGGGGCAAGAAAAGGAAGAGGCCGACCGCAAAGAACGCCGCCAACGACTACGTCATTCCCTCCAATGTTGACGGAATGACTTCCATCTTCCGCGACGCTGTTTTCCGCGACTTCGACAACGTACCTTGAACTGAGGTAGGGGTTACTTTAATGTTTGATTCTACTCTCCGTTCTACATCGTTAAATTGGTGGAATGATGTGCCAATTGATATCATATGAAAAGGTGGGTTTGGGCCGCACGAACACGGCCCAAACCTCCCCTTTGTTGTTTCTATTTGATGACGACGGAGGTGGAGCCGAAAGGGCGCGGTGCCGTCGCACTGCGCCGGAGAATAACCGTGGCCAAAAGGATCGCAATGGATGGAAGGGAAACCGCGGCCGGGAGGGCCGCGATGGATGAAGAGGTGCGGCGCCGTCGCGCCGTGCTGTGGAGCTGAAGGCCGCGGCCAGGCCGGGCCGTGGTGGTGGAGGACCGTTGCCGTCGCGCCGGTCGCGTGGAGGTGGAGGACGCAGCCCGCATTTGTGGGCTGCTCGGCCGAACCGAACATACCGACTTCCTGTCGGCCGGGCTGAAGAACCGCGGCGCTCGAAGGCGCCGCGTGGAGGAGGACCGCGACCCGCAATCACGGGCCGCTTTGCTGGGCGAACCGGCCGGCCGCCTGCCGGCCGGGCTGGTGGACCGCGACGCCCGCAGGCGCTGCGCTGAGGAGAACTATGGCCCGCTATGTGGGCCGCGTGTGCCGAACAGAACTGGCCGGCTACGACCGGCCGAGCAGGGAGAGGCGGCGCCGCTTGGCGCCGCCGGGCGAATCGAACCGGTCCGCAGCGCGGGCCGGGTCCGCGGGTTGGCCGCGCCCCACCGGGCCGGCCCGACCCCCCAGCCGGGTCGGACCCTCCAAGTCGGGCCTGGCCGACCCCCCAGCCGGGTCAGACCCGCCGAGTCGAGTCGGGTTGACCCGCTAGCCCACTGGGCTTGACGGGCCGGGCCCGACTTCACTTAAATGTAAATATCTCCTAGACCGCGCGTCCGATCGACGCGCCGTCTGCGACACTGGGACCCTCGCGACGAGACAATCCTTTTTCTATACTCTAAGTGAGTTTTGGACAAATTTGGAAAATGGCTGGGTTTGGATCGAGCGTAAATCCAACCAGGCCCCTAGAAAGGAAATGCCAATAACTCTCAGACTGGGCGTTCGATTAACGCGCCGTCTGTCGCGTTGGGTTCCTTTTGATGAGATGGAACTTTGGGATACATAAAATCAGGGTTCGTGAAAGTTGATGTATCGACACTTGACTTGAGGAGCGGACCCTCCCGGAATCGAGCGTGCTGTGTATGGGAACCCTAGAGCTGACTGCGACGACTCCTGTACCAAAATCCTACGTGGGTTCGACTGCGACAACTACTGAACCGGAATCCTCCGTGGGTTTGACAGTGATGACTACCGTACCGGGATCCTCCATGGGTCCGACAGTTCTGACTTCTGTTCCTGTATCATGTGTGGGTCCGATGGAGTAGCTGATCCTGTATCCTGTGTGGGTCCGAAATCTTAGCTGCTCCTGTATCCTGTGTGGGTCCGACAACTTAGATGAATCAGTGACCACATCTGATCATCTTCATCGCTTTACGAAAGATGTATACCTGTGTGAGCTGAGTCATGTCTTTCAACCATTATCATCGTGGTGATTGACTTTATTTCCTTTGTGGACTGGGTTGTGTTTGGGCTCGAGAGTTGGAGTCGGGACTGTGACTACTAATTTAGGTATATGTATGGGCATATACCTAAGTAGGGATGGTTGATACTTCGTGATTGTATCTTTCTTCTGTGGTTCAACCTTTGTGGATTCTGGGAGACCTTCGGGGGTCTTGGGGTCCCCTACTGAGTATTGTTATACTCACCCCTGCACGGGTTTCGCCCGCACCTTGTTGTGTTCTGTACAGACGACGAACAACAGTGATCGATGCTGAGGGTGACGGACGGAGGCTGCTCGGAGCTGGACTAGACGGGACGTACCGCAGGGACGAGTTGTTCGAGTACTGTACCTACCCTTCAGGTAGGATTCCCAGTGGACGATCCAGGAGTTGTTTTTCTTTTTACTTGTACTTGTACTTGTTGTTCATTTGAGTTTGTATACTGGATCAATTACTTTCAGCACACCTTACTTTTCTATTTTAGTACTTGTTACCTCTACTGCTTGTGTTCAGACTGTGTGTGTGTGTTATAGGTTAAAAGGCAATACCTTCCCTTTTTATCAGAGATTTGTCTTTGGTGCTAGTCGCCAGCCCCTGGCCTATGGAAGACGGGTTTGGAGTAGTCACGACACGGTCCCCGAGGACGGGTCGTGACAGCCTGGGTGGCCCGAAAGCCTTAAGGACTCAAAGCCCAAACCGGTGGCCCAAGGTAAATAGATATATTGCTTATTTCGTTACAGAATATTGAATATGGGAAGATCATCAAAAGAGGCAATACTGCTCGTGTTGTTGCGAGGAAGGAAACGGTTTCAGAGAGACTGGATTTATGTAAACATTATGTTATTGTGCGAATTGTTCTTCCTAATGGTGAAATCTCATGGAAAATTCATAATTTGGTCCGTCGACTGTCATCAATTTGAGGGTTTTCAAATTGGAAATGCATTCCAACGGTAGGGGACTTTTACATATCCTATTTCTGAATGAAGAACTGAAAAGGAGGGCGTGGGGACTCGGTATGGTATCCCTTAAACCTGGATCCCTGAGTATTCAAGAATGAAATTTCAAATTTATTCCATTTGAGCCTTTGCACAAGTCTGGATCAAGATTTTTGGATTAAATTGGATCATTTGGCATCCTAATATCTTGTTTGACAATGTTTCCTCTTTAGTCGTTCCCATAAAAATGGATAATGAGGCTGAGCAGGCCAGATATGGTTATTCTTCCCATGTTCTTGCAGAAGTGAATTTGAGTTCGACTCTAATTGATAAAATTGTTTTGGCTATTGAAGATGTTGCATTGCATCTTAGAATTGCATGTGAGAAACTTCCCGATTTCTGCAGGGATTGTCTAGTTATTGGTCACTCCAGAGGCAATTGTAGGGGGGCTCTCACTTGTTCTTTATGCTCATTAAAAGGGCATGTTTTGGATGATTGTGGGAAAAGATCTAGGTAAGAGCATAGAGGAGTTGATGTTGCCAATGATGTTGTTATGACTGGAACTGGCAGGGATCAGAGGAATGATCCTGGGATTCATGATGCTGGAGTTGAGTTTGGAAGCGCCCAGGTTAACACTTTGAAATCCGAACATGCCAAGGCTGGTGCAAAATCTTCAGGCCAGAAGGGTGCTACGATCATCTCTAATTCGGTTGGTGATGCTAATATCAATGTTGGGAATGGTGATTTGGATATAGACTTGGTTGGTATGCTGATCCATGGTGAGCAGGTGAATGGGCAGTCTTCAAAGGGGCAGTTCTGTGAGAATGGAACTGGGGAGTCTGTTTCTGGAAAGATTTCAGCCTCAGTTGAGAAGGGCCAGACCCCTCTCAAGCTCAACGACATAGGTAAGATGGGCCTTTGGGCAGCTATGTTACCACAAGATGATATACCTGAGGGGATTGGTCCAATTGCACAGTATACAGATCATGATGCTTAGGGGTAGGTGATGGGGTCTCCTGGGAAGGATCTCTTCCTTAATGTGCAACCTGTGGGGGTGGATTACAAAAGTGCTCTTCAAGCAGGGGCCGATATAGCAGTGAACAGCAGTTGAAGGAGTATGAACTGAAGTTGTGGATGAAGGCTCCTCATTCAAGGATGCACTTGTCAAAAACTTTATGACAAGGGATGATTCTGATCATGATGAGTCCGACATGGAATTAGCTACACAAACTGAGGTTGAAAAGCCAGTTGCTACAAGAGAAGAGTTTACTTGCCTCTTCTGATTGCAAAGGGAAGAAAAAGCTGGAAGTCGAGCCTTTTATGAAAGTTTCTAAGCTAGGAATTGATATCTCTAGGAAATCTGCAAGGCCTGGTAAAGCAGGATTGGGCTCCTCCTCTCAGGTGAACACCCGCAACGCTTTTGACCTGCTTGATTGCGGTAAAAGTGATCTGCTCCTGGAAGTCAATGAGGCAATTTAAGATTAGAGGATGCGCATGAAGCAGGGGTTGTAGGGACTATGAACGATGAGGATGAGAACCCTATCATTGCTATTGAAAGGGTCTCTGCAGGGGCTCCTGGGAATACACCATTGCAGCTCCATCATACCCAAGTGGTGATAAACAAAATGACTGAAGACAGTGGATCTAAGGAGCAGGGACAGACTTATTTTACGTCTGCTCTAGTGATATATCTATGGAAATGGTTGAGGATGATCAAAATTTCCCTGGGTAGCTGGTTAAAACTTGGAAACTGGAATCATAATATAAGGCTCCTATCTTAGGTTCGGTATCTAAAAAGCATTGACATGTATTCAGATATTCATGACCAACCTTTTCGCAAGGAAGGTCCTTGTGATGCGTTCCCACTGGTCTTTGTGGTGACGTGATATTTCTTTATTTTCAAGATGAGGGCAGTTTAGTCATGTATGCCCCCTTCTCTTGTCTTTGGTTTTTTTTCTTCTTCCTTTTTTAATAAAAGGGTTCTCGACCCCAGCCTACTATTATCAATATAGTTAATAATATTAAGAGTTGTTTATATGCAAAGAGGGAGGGGTTTTGGGGCGCCGGTCGTGGGGTCTGGTCTTCGGACTGTTTATATGCAGGTTTTCTTGTAGTGTGCGTGATCCGTCATTTGACAGTTGTAACCCAACATTTTAATATTAAGAGTGGTTGATGGTTCTTAATTATATTAATTACTAATTATACCAATTGTTTGTTTCATGCTATAAAATGTAATATATTAGTGGTCCTGGATTATTTTTCATTTAATTATGTAATGAATTATTAATTAGTAATTTAATTAACTAATTCTTAATAATAAAAATATTTATAATTAATAATTATATTAAGTAATTAAAAATTGTATGTTTCTAAATAGTGTACAAGTAAAAAATTCAACAAACATATAACATAGATCTCAGTTAAAAATTTATGATCAACGGGAAATGTCTCACTTTGGTCCGCGTCGCTGTGTCAGATGCTCATATGTGTCCTAGCCTAACATATAGACAATGTGTCCATGTCATGTTTGTTGATGTGTGTTATTGTGTATGCACCTCCTGCGTAGCATCCACTGTAGCTGCCTCCATATCATCCTGTGTGATAGACTGTGGATCCAAAGTCTCTTTATCTATACCCTATCATAGCTAGAACGAAAGTGGTCATTGAATAGAACTCTATTCCATATGGGAATAAGATGGTTGTTTGTGAAATGGGTATCTCCCCGATAGGGAAAAATGTAGACTGAAACATACTCCAATAACAACTAAGCACCGTGGCATAATTTGAAAATGCAAGGGGTTGTGAAGCAGAATCGTAAGTAGAAGCGTCGTGGACCTCTGTAGGCATAACCTGCGGCTATGACTCATTTGTGATAGGAACTGAAGGAGCATCTGGGTTATCATGATGTGCATCCTCCTTTTGTGTGAAACCATTATGTGGCACAACCATAAGAGGATCATCACCCTTTGACACATTCATATGAAGTTCATCATCTTCTGTCACATCAACTCGGGGCTCAACATCATCTGGAACATCAAAGAAAATCCTATGATAAATCTCATTCATGGGAAGAACCAACTCTATCACAGCTTCGTGAAATAAGCCTAGTCAAATGCGCCTCACTCTATGAGACCATAGATGTGAACTAGGTGTGCGATGTGAGCATCCTACAAAAAAAATGCAAGTTAATAAAAGAGATATTCAAAAGGGGAAGGATGAGTTATTATCAAGTCATGATAGCTTCGTCCATGTTGCGTAAGATATAACAATGAGGCAATGCAGTACCAGAGAGCATAATCCTACTGATATAGTAGATGAATACATACCGTTCCTACTTCTCATAATTGGGACTCATGACATATGTCCCACATCTCAATATATCATGCATGATATTGCCTCCAGTCAAAGTCTTGTTTCCCAAACATCTTTAGGGAATGAAGTGGAGACAACTAACTGGGTGGTGCATGAATGGGCTAATGGAAACCGAACTACCTCATAACTCGATCTAAATGGTGCTTAATATTACACATTCATTCATGATTTTACATTACTCCCATCACATAATTATCACTTAAAAATGATTAATTTTCATTCAATGTTCATGTTTTGATCATAAACATATATAAAGAGCATTGTTCGAATTCGTTTAATTAAACTACAGTTTAATGTTTTTATCATATCTTTCAAAATACTAATCCAAATTATGCGATTCTTCTTTTGTAGCGTTCCTGATTCAAATTCCAACATATCATTAGAATAGAGCTTTTACCAATTCATCCATTTGAAGGGTTATATGGACCACCCAATAAGGCCCACCTAATCTATGATGAAAACTAGACCATCCATGAAGATAGAATTTTTGGGCTCAATCCAAAATCCCAAATTTTATAAAACTCCATAATATATTCTTTAATATCCAAATAAATCTTGGATAAAAAATTTAAAGCCCAAATACATCAAAAAGGGGCCAACTGATGCTTTGAAGTCCATCCCATAATTCTGTCCGAGAATTAAAAACAACCCACATTTCTTGACTTTTCTCCCAATACAATTTACCAATTGAGATGATATTTTGTGGTGTTAAATCCAAGATGTATCTGACCAACTTTTTAGAATAAATGGTTCAGATTTGATGACATCTTTATAGACATAAATGCATTCACATTTAGACAAAGGAAAGACTCTATACAAAAATGGGCAGAAGCACATTGTTTAGTAAAAAAGTCATAACTTCGGATCCAAAAGTCCAATGGCTTCCAAATTTTGTGGGTGTACTGTCAACATACATATCTACAACTTTGAAAAAGAAGATTTCTCCATATCCGACTGTATGAATTGTCAAATTGGTGATCCAACTTGAGGGGAAGTTTTGAAAGGCAAAGGGTCCACTCCCTTTGGCTATAAATAAATACTCATTATCACCTTGAAAGGAGTTGGCATTTCAGCACTTAAAGATGAGATTTGGAATGAATAGATCATTTACAAGGGATTTGGAGTACTTTCCTTAATATTGTTTCAACAGGTGAGACCTCTCCTCCTCTTTTCATTTCTTGTTTGTTTTCCCTTATTTTCAATTGTAATCGCGTAAGTTGTTTTCAATTTCATTTGAATTTTAATGCATGTTTCATCTTCATCTTCTCTTATAATAATGCAACCTCTGTTGTGTAATATTAATGTTCTTAAAATAGTTTAAATAATTTTGAAAACCCTTCCCTTTTCTCACTTTCTCATTCAATCAAAAGTCTATTTTTACCCCTCTTCATGTTTTGTGTATGTGTTCAGCGCACCACTCTTTTCTTGCCCTGTTCTTTTCATTCTCTTTATAACTCATCACCATAAGAATTATAAATAATATTAATAACCATATCAATGGCTGAGTAAATCTACCATTAGAGTGGGTTATAATTTGGAGATATTAAGTGATTGAGAGCTTTTGCTCGATTAATATTCTTTAAATTGATATTGTGTATATTGAACTTAAAATGTCATGGATCAATGACATATTTTTTTTGAAATGTGGATTCCATGGATTATTGGAACCACAAGTACACATGATTTCATTAAATATTGAACCTTTCATAAACAAGAATTGATTGAGATCAATCCCATAGTTGAGGCTTGGATTAAAGCCAAAACATTTGAGAATTCTGATAAAAAATCATCTTGTGAAGTTGGTGTTAATTTAATGAAATATATAGCAAAGATCAAGAATATAAAAAGATTAAATCCATAATGATGAAATCACCCCAATATTTATCAAATTATTAAATCAAACTTCATCCATAAATCAATTTAATTAAGCTCTGCAACAAATCCCTCATTCAAAAGAAAAATAAGAAAAAATCAACTCTAAAATTTTCACCATCACCGAGGATTCGATCTGAGTACCACTATACACATTATAGCAGAGAAATGGGCCTTTGATCGGTCAATAGGCAACAATAAAACGTGATTCAAATGGAACCATTTTCGGGGATGGTTCAACTACTATTTGGTAGTTTTTGATTAAAAAAACAAAAAAAAAATATTAAAAAAAAACCAAAAAAATCTCAAAAAAACACAAAGAAAAACTTGGTTTCCCATAAAAATCATAAATCGGAAAAACCACAAAGAAAAACCCACCTTACCATAAAAAAATCATAAAAGAAAAAAAATAAAGAAAAACCCACCTTCCTCATCCTTAAAAATTTCTCTGAATGCCCCATAGCCTCCCAAACAATCCACCAGATTTGTTTGACTCAGAAATCGACCAAACTCTTCGCTGACTTAGGAGGAACATTAGGGATAATCAAATAACTTCAGACCCATTCATTGCCCATCCAATTGTTCTAGACATGACCAATCGTAGGAAACAAACCTTAAAAGAACTTGTTTCCCTAATATGGATTACCAACCCCTTGATATTCAATATCCAAATATTGAGGATGATTTTTAACTCAAATCGTGTTTGATTCATCTTATACCTCATTTCCACGAGCTAGCCAGTGAGGATCCATATCTTCACCTCAAAAGAGTTCCAGGTGGTGTGCTCTACAATGAAGCCTCAATTGGTTTCTGAAGAACAAATCAAACTTCAATAATTCACTTTATCCCTAGCCGACTTCACCAAGTCATAGCTTTACAACCCCCTGGTTCCATAAACACATGAAATGGAATGAAACGTATCTTTTTAGAGAAAAATTTCCCCACTCCTTGAACTGATTCTATCTGAAAGGAAATAGGTGGTATCTTTAAATTCCCCAATGAATCACTCCATGAATATTGGGGGAGGTTAAAAAATCTCATGGAAAACTGCCCACACCACTAAATCCCTGACCAACTCTTGATCCAATACTTCTATGAGAGGTTATTGGCTATGGAGCGAACTCTCATCGATGCCGCAAGTGGTGGTGCTCTTGTTGACAAAACTCCTATAGCTATATGAGATATCATAAGAAAAATGCCTTCAAACACACAAAAATTCAATACTCGAGCACATGGTCAAGTTCAATAAGTCCAAGAGAATCAATACATAGAGCCTAACAAGATGACCGAGTGGATGAGTGAACATGCAGGTCTTGTGCGACAACTAGTGGTGTCTGCTAAAGCCCCAACCTCATCTTCTTCACAATCTCTATTCCCTAGACCTATAAAAAATTATGGAATCTGTATCTCACCAGCTCATCCAACTGATACATGTCCACAACTTCAAGAAGATCCATCCGATTCATTTGGACCAATGGAGCTCAACACGATATATGTTCAGCTGGACACCATCCCTTGACAATCAGGCCAGTTCATTAGAAACTCCACCCAACCCCACTTTTATCCCTTCTCTTATAATTATAACCTTGACTTGAGGTATGGTAATCCCTTATCTCATTCCCCTCACTTCCCTCCTCAAAATCCAAACCAATTCCAATACGGTCAAGGTTGTGGTAACTTCCAACAACCTTATCCTTTTGTTCCTCAACCTCAAAGGAGAAATCCCCCTCTTACTCTTATCAGTTTCCACCATCCTAGTGATCCTTCTCAATTTCAAACCCAATAAAAACCCTTTCACAAGAACCCAAATCAAGGCAATCCCAATGCAGGACATGCCTCTTCTTCCAAGAAACCATGGGAAAGTGTTTTGGAATATCTTGCCTCCTTCACTCGTTATAGCCTTGAAAACATTGAAACCCAAATTGGTCAACTTGAATCCCACCTCATCTAGCAACAACAATCCAATTCTTCCCAACTCCTAGCTCAACCATTGACCAATCCTAAGGGTAATGTTAGTACAATTTCAATTAGATCAGAAAATTAAATCACTATGCCTCATGATGAATCCTCTAAACCCCCTTTAAATGTTGAGATGGAAAAAGAAAAAAACAAAAGTCCATATTAGAAACCTAAAGAAACTCCCTCACCTCCTTACATACCTCTAAAAAACCCAATTCATTTTCCTCAAGTTGTATCTAATCCAAAGAATCCATTTAAGAATGATTCTAAAATGATTGATATGTTTAGACATGTTGAAGTGAACATTATATAGGTTATAGGTGCAGTAGAAGCGTGGGAGGTACGATTCCCAACTTTGTTTTTTTCCATAATCAATGATCAATCTGGGATCTATGCGACAATGAATACCATGATCCACAAAATTGAATCAAAAAAATAAAACAAAGGAAAGAAACCCGGAACCCAGAGAGCTAATATCAACATATTTTGTTTATAATTAATTTAATTAAATATAATTACCTCCAATGTGATTCTATCTTTGTTGATGCATCCGACCATAGATATGCGGTGCAGTGTCATTGAATTGTAGAGATCAAGGGTAGATCTCCTTTAGTAGTGATCCACAGATGCTCCACGAATCTCCAGACGTCACCGAAAGAGTCTCTAGGTTCTAGAAAAAATGATCCTTGCGCTTGTGTTGTTCTCCATTGATCACTTTGAGAACCGCTTACAAAACAATCTCCTTGATCTAGTGGAGGAGAACCGCTTCCAAAACAATCTCCTTGTTCACAAAGTGTTGGACTAACCTGTTTTGATAATCCCAAATCACTTTTTGATAATCCCAAATCATGTTTTAATCATGTTTTCATTCTATGATAATTATGTTTCATTAATGTTTCTTGTTTCTATAAGAGTAATATTCATATACTCTCAATCTCACTGCTTGATTGGTTAAGATTAGAGTGCAGAATTTATCTAATTACAAGGTCACCGTTACAAGGTCACCGTTACAAGGTCACCAATACAAGGACACCGTTATAAGGTCACCAATACAAGGTCACCGATACAAGGTCACCGTTACAAGGTCACCGATACAAGCCTACTGCTATAGGTTACCGCTGAAGGTTACCAATGAAAGGTTACAGTGGGAGGTTACTAATGTGCACCTGCTGATTAAAGCCTATAGATGTGAAGGCTACCATTACCATTCTACCATACTTTTCTGCTCTATACTTTGTCAAATTCTTATGATTATTTTAACGGCCATATTGTGCTAACTTTAATGCTTATGACTTAATTAATGCTTATTGTAGACATATCAGGAGACCATATCTTGACAGTACGAGGTATGAGAAAGATTGCATGTGATGTACCTACTCCCATTGTCAGACCTAAAATATAAAATAAGAAGACCGAGGAAGAAAGATATATATATAGAAGCACAAAGAAAAACACGAGGTGTATCATATCCATAAGTAAAACGCAATAAAGAAGAACAAGAAGAAGAAAACTCCAGTGTATATACTGAAAATCCAAAAGCTTCATGTCGATCTTTTTGAAGAACATACTCAAGGCTGTCATACTGTGCTTCATCAACTCCCTTGTACCAAGAAGTTAAACATATCAGTACCTGGAAGCTAGTACCTGGAAGTTGCAACACTCTGTTTTTGGAGACAACTTGCAAAGAAGAACAAAAACTTCATTTCCTCAACTCCAAGAAGTCCAGAGCTGATCTTCAAACACACAGAGCATTATAAACTCCATCCTAATTTCTCTGGCTCTACTGTGTTCCTTATTTTACATTTTTAAGCAGTCTGTGTTTGTTACACACACACCGTCTCCTGTGATTTAACTGAGTGATACTGAAAATCACCACTCAAAACTCTCTCAAATTTGTTTCCCACACATAACTGTGGAAGAAACCTTGTGTGGCTTGGTTTCTTGTTTTCCCACGTAGACCTATGGAAGAGGTTGTAGAACCTGTAAAGTTTGTAAAAACTATTGTAAACCTCGATACAAGTTGTGTATCAAGTTTATTTATACAAACCTCTTGGTGGCAGGTGATCAACAAGTGGAGAGAATTAAGTCTCGGCTTGATACTAAACCTATTGTTTATATTGTTGTGATAATCCTCATATAATCTATTTTATTTTAACCGCTACTTATATTTTTCAAAGACATAAAACTATTTTTACATTCACTATGATAGTTAGTTTTGGTTAGTGTGTATATGTGCTTAATTTAGTAAACCTGTTTCAAAAATTGAATTAGTGTTTACATTGATTCAATTGAGGACTAATCAACATTAGAGAAACTTTTTGAGCAATTAAACACTTATATATCTACTACCTTAATTGACTGGTCCGTTTTAAATTGGGGGATTTTAATCATAAAGTTTTTAACATAAATTTTTATTGGAGCTCAATTCACCCCCCTCTTGAGTATCCACTCTGACCAACATTTGGTATCAAAGGTTTTTTATTTTCAAGTGTTCAAATTCTTTTCAAATGTGATTTTAGTTGTATCTTAAAGATCTTAAATTTTTTTTCATAGCCAAATTTTTAGTTCTTTAAATTCTAAGTAACTATGGAAACTAAAGTTGAGGGTGCTGCTACTAACATGCCACCTTTCTTTAATGGTAATAACTATGCTCAATGGAAATTAAAAATGAAAATGTATCTAGAGAGCATGGAACCTGATATCTGTGATACAATTGAAGAACAACATGTATTGCCTACTACTGCTAGGGACACATGGTCTCAGTTGACTAAAGCTATATATAATAATAACTGTAAACCAATGAATGCTTTTTTAGTATTCTCTAGGTGATGAGGAATTAAATAGAATATCTTCTTGCAAAACTACATATGAAATTTGGGATACTTTATCTATCTCTCATGAGGGAACAAATAATTTTAAAGAAATGAGATTAAATACATATACTATTAAATATGATAATTTTAAAATGAAGCATGATGAACTTATTTCTGAAATGTATCTCAGGTTCTATGAAATAGTGAACACCATGAGTCTTCTTGGGAAACCAGTGGAAAGCAAGGACCAAATCATAAGACCGCTTCAATGCCTACCTGACAGATGGAGAGGAACTTCTGTTTCTATCCTATAATCTTGTGACATAGGCAAACTTCCAGTGAAAGAGCTAATTGGAAAAATTATGATGTACGAATAAGAGCTTAAGGGGAATCAAGAATTAGACGAGTAACCAAGGAAGAAGTCAGTAGCATTCAAGACTTAAACCTCAAAGAGCAAAGACAAATAAAAAGTTCAAGTTCCAGTAGATAGTACTACTAGTGAAGAGTCAGATTCAGACAGTGATGAGGAGATGACTCATCTTGCTAGAAGGTTCAAAAGTTCTACTGAAAGAAGAAATTCTTTAGGAAGTCAAACTAAAAGGGAAAGTATGATAGTAAAGGACAATGGAAGAAAGATAGAAAATGGAATGACAAATCAAATGAAATAATTTGCTATGAGTGCAAACAAAAAGGTCATGTGAAGGAAGACTGCCCCAAGCTGAAATTTAAGAAGAAATATGAAGACAAGGGCAAAGGATATAAAAAGGCTATGAAATCCACCTAGAGTGCTTCAGAAGATAGCTCCAATGGATCTGATGCTTCTGATAGTGAATAGAAAAATCATGCTAATTTATGTTTCATGACAGAAACATCTGAGTTAACACTTAATTCTCCTATACATAATGTCTATTATTCTGGGAATAAAACTGAGTCACATAATGATGAAGATATGACTAAGGAAGAACTATTTGAATACTGTGAAATTCTTGAGGATAACTTTAATGAGCTCAAGGAAAAATATAAATCATTAAAGAGACAACATGCTTTAAATGAAAATTATAAGTCAAATCTGGATATTGAAAAAGGGAAATTCTCCCAATTGTTAAAAGAAAACACTGAACTTAAATTATAAAATGAATAACTAAAGAGAGATCTTGAGAAGTTTACTACAAGTAGAGATACCTTGACTCCGTTACTAGGAAAATAGATTGATCCAAAATATACAACTAGTTTAGGGTATCAACCAGGATAGAGAAAGATCATTAAAACTAAATTTGTTTCAAAATCTGGACAATTCACAACTAGTTCAAGTTCTGGACCATTTCTTGAAAAACAATTCTCTAAAGGACCTAACAAAGTATTTATGCCTCAGAATATGTATGTTTATGTTAGGAAACCTATAAAGAAAATATTGGTTCCCAAAGTCTTACTTGCTAACCTCTCTGGACCCAAGAAAATCTGGGTACCAAAGTTACCACACGCCTAATCTGTTTTGTAGGGAAGTTTCCTAAAGAGTTCCTGTAAGACCTTATGGTACTTGGACAGTGGATGTTCAAGACATATGACATAAGATTATTATTGCTTCAAGATCCTAATAAAAGTTGATGGTGGAAATGTAACTTTTGGTGACAATACAAAGGGAAAAATCGTCAGCTTAGGTCAGATTGGGAACCCTAATAAAATATTAATTTCCAAAGCACTTTTTGTTGATGGATTAAAGTACAATTTACTTAGCATCTCTCAGTTGTGTGATGATGGTTTTAATGTCAAGTTTGAAAATGATGTATGTAATGTTTTTAATTATAAAAATGATTTAATATATACTACTCTTAGAAATGAAAATGTATATGCTGTTGATTTAGATTCATTGGCTAAGAAAAATGTTTCATGATTAAATGCTTTTCTTAAGGAATCCTGGTTGTGTCACAGAAGATTAAGACACTACAATGTGCACTCACTTAGGAAACTGACTAGGAAAGGTTTAGTTAGAGACTTAACTAAACTAGAATTTCCTCTTAACAAAGTGTGCAATCCCTGTCAAAAGGGAAAACAACACAAAGTTTCTTTCAAACCAAAGAAATAAGTTTCTACTTCTCAACCGCTTGAGTTGGTTCACATGGATTTTTTTGGACCATCATGAGTTTCAAGTTTAAATGGGAATCACTATGTTTATGTTCTCATAGATGATTTTTCTAGATATACTTGGGTATACTTTCTATCTCACAAAAGTGAAGATTTTTCCTACTTTATTAAGTATTCCATGTTTGTATAAAATCTTAGTGGACTTAGAATTAAGACCTTGAGAAGTGATCATGGCCGTGAGTTTGAAAATCAAGAGTTTGAATCTTATTGCTCACACAATAGCTATAGTCACAATTTCTCTACTCCTAGAACACCTCAACAGAATGGAGTCGTGGAAAGAAGAAATAAGACCTTTCAAGAAATTTCTAGGTTAATGCTCAATGAATATGATTTACCAATTTATTTTTGGGCTGAAGCTGTAAATACATCTTGTTATATTATCAATAAATTCTTAATTAGACTTATTCTTAAGAAGACCCCTTATGATCTTTGGAAAAATAGGAATCCTAAGGTTAATTACTTTAGAGTTTTTGGTTGAAAAGTCTTTATCCTTAAGACTAAGGACAATATTGACAAGTTTGCCTCCAAAAGTGATGAAGGAATTTTCCTAGGTTACTCAATCTCCAATAAATCTTGTAGAGTATTTATTAAGAGAACCAAATGCATGGAAGAATATGTTCATGTAAAATTTTATGAGACTGATCCACATGAACCCAAAAACTCTCTTGAATATCTTTAGGAAGATATGTTAATTTTATACCTTAATGATAATGATAGTGAACCCCCTGTAAAAGTAACCAGTTCTGGGAATCTTCCAGAATCTGCACCTGTTGAGTCTGAACCTATAAACAACCATGAGGAGTCTAGTTCAACTCTTTATAGAGGCATTAGAACTCTTAAAAATCATCTTTTAGATACTGTAGTAGGTGATCTAAATAGAGGGACACAAACTAGAGCTTCTTTGAGAAACCAGGTTGAACATCAAGATTTTATTTCACAGCTTGAACCAAAAAATATTAATAATGCTATCAATGATGAATTTTGGGTGATGGATATGCAAGAAGAATTAAATCAATTTGAAAGAAACAAAGTCTGAGAACTAGTTGAAAGACCTAAGGACACTCTAAAAATAGGCACTAAATGGGTTTTTAGGAACAAAGTTGATGAGTCTAGAAATATAGTTAGAAACAAAGCTAGGTTAGTTGCACAAGGGTATAGTCAAGAGGAAGGAATAGACTATGAGGAGACCTTTACACCTATAGCTAGGTTAGAGGCCATTAGGATACTACTTGAATATGCATCTCATATGAATTTTAAACTTTATCAAATGGATGTCAAAAGTGCATTTTTAAATGGGTACATAGTTGAAGATGTATTTGTTGAAAACCCCCCTGGTTTTACAAATCCCCATTTTTCAAATCATGTTTTTAAACTTTCTAATGCTTTATATGGTTTAAATCAATCTCTAAGAGCTTGGTATGATAGACTTAGTTCCTTTCTTATTTAAAAAGGTTTTACTAAAGGAATAATAGATCCTACTTTTTTTATTAAAAGGATTTCCAAAGATTTTTTAATAGTACAAATTTATGTAGATGATATAATTTTTAGATCTTCTAAAAATTCTTTATGTACTGATTTTTCAAAAATAATGCAAAATGAATTTGAAATGAGTTTAATGGGAGAACTTAAATTTTTCCTTGGATTTCAGATTTTTCAAAATAAAGATGGTATTGTTTTAAATCAAAGTAAATATGTTAATGATCTTTTAAAACATTTTGGTTTGGATGGTAGTAAAGGTAGTGATACACCTATGAGTACCACTTTTACGTTGGATGCTGATGAAACTGGTGAACCAGTGGATCAAACCAATTACTGAGGTATAATTGGGAGTATGCTCGACCTTACAGCTAGTAGAATTGACATTATATCCAGTTTATGCATGTGTTCTCATTTTCAAGATAATCCCAAAGAATCTAATTTAAATGCTATTAAAAGGATTTTCAAATATCTCAAATATACTCCCAACATAGGACTATTTTATCCAAGAAGACAATCATTTGATCTGATAAGTTATTTAGATGATGAATTTTCTGGTTGTAAGTTAGATAGAAAAAGAACCTCTGGAACATGTCACATGTTAGGCAAGTCACTAATATCATGGTGTAGTAAGAAACAGAATTCTGTTGCATTATTTACTGCCAAAGCAGAATATATATCTGCTGGTATTTGTTGTGCTCAAATTCTATGGATGAAACACACTTTACTAGACTATGGATATCAATTCAAACATGTCTCTATAAACTATAACAACACAAGTGCTATCAACATCTCTAAAAATTCAGTATCTCATTCTAGGACAAAGCATATCGATGTAAGACATCACTTCTTGAGAGATCATTATCAAAAATGTGATATCACTCTTGAATTCATTGGCACTGAACATCAATTGGCTGATATATTCACAAATACCTTGAATTCTAAGAGGTTAAACTACATCAAACATGAGTTAGGGATGATTAATTTCAGTATAGGAAACCTCAATTTTTCACCTCACTGTTAGAACCTCACTGTTAGAACCTCACTGTTAGAACCTCACTGTTGCACCTCACCGTTGAACCTCACTGTTAGAACCTCACCATTGAACCTCACTGTTAGAACCTCACCATTGAACCTCACCATTAGAACCTCACTATTAACACCTCACCATTAGGACCTCAGCATTAGAACTTACCGTTAGGACCTCACCATTAGACCTTACTGATAGAACCTCACCGTTAGACCTTACCGATAGAACCTCACCGTTAGACCTTACTGATAGAACCTCACCGTTAGACCTTACCAATAGGAACTCACAATTATATCTTACCAATAGGAACTTACCATTAGATACCTTACCGTTAGAGACCTTATAGTTAGAGACCTTACCGTTAAAGACCTTACTGTTAGAAACCTCACCGTTAGACCTTACCGATATCTCCTTACCGATAGACGACTTGAGTCTGGGACTTTGCATTTTTGTTCTCAGTCGGAATCTGAAACATTTTCTGTATATTACTTATTTATCTTATCTGTTTATTTTTTTATTCCTAAATGATAAAAATAAAACACAGATCACATTTCAATCCACATAAAACCCTCACCCGAACATTTTGCTCCCCAATTTCAGAACCTAAACCTCTACTGAAACCTTGAACCACTCCAGATCGATGGCAAGAGTCAAAAGGCTGCCAATTGCTAATGAAGGAGATGTGACTGATCCTAAGATACCTAGATCTGAGTTGAGTAGTAGAATCCAAACAGTGGCAAAGGTTCTTAACCCGCATTTATCTAAGAGGGTAATAGTGGTTAAGAAGGAGTTAAGTTCATAATGGCTATTGTCGAGCCTGTCTTTAGTACCGAAGGAACTTGAAGATTAGGGATGGGTTGAGTGTTTTGAAAACAATAATGGACATTATTATCCAAAGTTAGTGAAGGAATTTTATGAGTATCTCAAATTTGATCAGTCTTCGAATGAGCACCGGATGACTTCTAGAGTGAATGGAGTAAATGTGAGTTTCTCCTCTGCTGAGTGGGATGGCTGTTTGAGGGTTCCACATGAAAGAATTTATGGTTATTACTCAAAAGTGGTGCCTCCCATTAGTAATTTCTTCTTCTATGAAGAAGCATTAGCTGAATTGATAGGGAATGGAATTCCTAGGAAAGTCATTGCTGCTGAAATGGAAGGAGAAGATAAACTGCTTTTCAATTTTATCCATCATGTGTTAAGTCCCAAGATAGGAGACTTTGCATCTTTAAAGTATCATGATGTTTTTTATCTTGTATCTGTTAAAGCATGAACATAAGATCAACTTATGTAGGCTGTTGATGATTCAAATAGAAGATATGACCAAGACCAGTTCCAAATCCAATGCCCTATTTAATGCTAAGTCGACATCCCTTATGTTGAAAGTGAAAGGAGTTGCTGGATATAAAGAAGAAACTGTTGTTGTGAAAGATAACCATTGCATCACCAAAGTGATCTGCAAGTTGATGAAGATCAACTGGAATCCATGGATTAAAATATGGGTGAATGATGAGGCTAAGGTATATGAAGAGTTTAACCCTATGACTTATTCCACTAGGCCTACGAATAAGAGAGACCCAATTCTTAAGCCTGATGAAGTTGAGCCTACATATTCAGATGAAGAAGAAGAGGATGCTTTTGTGAAAGAAAGAGAGGATTATTCTATAGATGACAGGAGTGATCCTGAACTTCCCTCAAGTTCTCGTCTTAATGCTATATCCTTTGGTAAGCCTATACCACCAAAGAGATTGCCTAGAAGGGAGAATTTCCTAAGGGACAGTGATGAGGAAATCAGTGAAGAAGAGGGGGATGAAAATGTCTTAAGAGACATTAGAGATACCTCAGATGAGGATGAGGAAACTGATTCAAGTAAAGATGACTTTGATAAAGCTTATGCTGAAAGTGAAGATGAATGTTTAAGTCTCAGTCCTCTAATAGGACATATAGAAAGGGTAGAAAGTAGAGAAGAAGAAGTTTCTGATTCAGTTGAAGATGGACTTATTTTGGAAGTCGTTGCAGATTCTGTGGAGGAAGTGGTAGTGGACCCTCCTGTTAATGAAGTTGATCAAGGAGGTCTGGTGGAGATGGATGTGGCTGTTCAGGATAATTCTCAAGTTGAGGGGGAGGAACCTATTGCTACAGGATCAATTGCTGTTTCTCATGAGATAGAGTACTGGACATATGATCCTGGACTTGTGGTATTAGGCTTAGATTATGGAGATTATGAAGATGACCAGCCTTTCAGAAGTCCTCCAATTCCTACTATCTCAGAAACTACCATTGTGCAGCCAGTGGTTCTATTACCTCGAGACTATGTAAAAAGAGATGAATTGGATTCTTTAAAATCCAACCTGAAGAGGCATATTGATGAGAAAGCCACTGAGATAGCAAGAACAATATCTCACAATCAAGGACTAATGACATTTTCAGTGGAAAGGATAGTTTCCACCTCTTAATAAGCTGTGTTACATGAGGCCAAGGAACGTCATAATCAGGTAAGAACTTTGGCAGTTTCTATGGAATCAATGAAACGGTCTATTGCCAGCTTAGATGGTTATATGGATTCAAGGGATCAGGTGGACAGAGACCATGCATATGTTAAAATTATGGTCTAACAAATGGTCACAGTGTTTTAGGATTTTAAGAAATCCATGGAAACACATGTGAAAGGACAAGATGATGATGTAAAAAGGCTGATCAGTGGGCTAAAAAAATCATTTAAGGAGACTGTGGATTTCACTCTGGCACCTCTGGGTGCATCTGCATCTTCTTCCACATCTCCTCCAATTGACATTGAAGCTTTTAGGATCGTTGTTATAGAAGAAGTGACAAAGCTCTCTGGTACTAGTACCTTAGACTCTCAGGTCATTTCCATTACCAGAGAAATTCATAATCTTGTGGGAGATTATTTAAGATAAGATTATCAAGATCAAAAGGCCATCAAGGATCAAGTTGAATTCTATTATAAAAGGGTATAGACTAAGCATCATATGGATGGCTACTTCAAGTTTCTATTGGAGAACTTGAGGATTCCACCTGTCACTCAGGCATTTAAGGATCAAGTAAGAAAGCTTCGAGAGCTGACTCCTGCTTTGGAGAAATTTATGGATAATAAGGATGATTTCATTTCAGCTATGGAAATAGGAGGAAATATAATTATGGATTTCATGAATCTTCTTTTACCCTTTCTCCATGTGGACTGCACTCCCATCATTATTCCTCCATCCTTGCCCTATACCTCATGTGCCTCAGGATCTGCCAGTACTGCTCCTATGATGTCTCCTGCTCAAGCCATTAGAAGCTTGACCCCTACCATTCCTCTAATATCTACTCACTACAGGTCTACTGATGCTTTTGTTGCAGCTCCTCCTACCCTGCTAACTGCCATCCCTCAGCCTATCCCTCCACCTTTAGAACCTGCATCCTCAGCTTCCAAGGGAAAAGCTTCAATGGACATCTCTGAGGTGGATTGAGTGTGGAATGTCTTAGCTGATAGTGATTGGTGTATTTATTTTCGTATATTGTACTACTATTTTATCAATACAAACACTCTCTTTTCTCTATTTTGTTATCTACACTTTTTGTTAATCACAAAGGGGGAGAAAATATTTCAACTTGAACTCTCTCAGTTACCCCAAGGGGGAGAAGTGTTTATATGAGTTTATATATGTTATATATGTTCTGGCCTAAATGCAGTGTTCACCATAAAATTTGTGTATGCTCACATCACTGATGAAATTAGTAGATATGTTTAACCTTTATCCAAAACTATTAAACCTAAAGATTCATTGACATAATTTGTGATTATCAAAAAGGGGGAGATTGTTGGACTCACCTATTTTGATAATCCCAAATTACATTTTGATAATCCCAAATCATGTTTTAATCATGTTTTAATCATGTTTTCATTCTATGATAATTATGTTTCATTAATGTTTCTTGTTTCTGTAAGAGTAATATTCATATACTTTCAATCTCACTACTTGATTGGTTAATCTTACAGTGCATAATTTATCTAATTACAAGGTCACCGTTACAAGGACACTATTACAAGGTCACCGATACAAGGTCACCATTACAAGGTCACCGATACAAGGTCACCGTTACAAGATCACTGATACAAGGTCACCGATACAAGGTCACCGTTACAAGGTCACCGATACAAGGTCATCGTTACAAGGTTACCGATACAAGGTCACCATTACAAGGTCACCGATACAAGCCTACTACTGTAGGTTACCACTGAAGGTTACCAATGAAAGGTTATAGTTGGAGGTTGCTGATGTTCACCTGCTGATTAAAGCCTACCGATGTGACAGCTACCACTACCAGTCTACCATACTCTTCTACTCCATAAAATTTCAAATTCTTATGATTATTTTAATGGTCATATTTTGCTAACTTTAATGCTTCTAACTTAATTAATTCTTATTGTAGACATATCAGGAGACCATATCTTGATAGTACGAGGTACGAGAAAGATTTCACATGATGTACCTACTCCTATTGTCGGACCTCAAATATGAAAGAAGAAAATTGAGGAAGAAAGATATATATATATATATAGAAGTAAAAATAAAAACACGAGGTGTAGCATATCCAGAAGTAAAACACATTACTGAAGAACAAGAAGAATAACACTCCAGTGCATATACTGAAAATAAAAAAGCTTCACGATGATCTTTTTGAAGAACATACTCAAGGATGTCCTGTTGTGCTTCATCAACTACCTTGTACCAAGAAGTTGAACATCTCAGTACCTGGAAGCTAGTACCTGGAAGTTGCGACACTCTATTTTTAGATAAAACTTGTAGAGAACAACAAAACATTAATTTCCTCAACTCTAAGAAGTCTAGATCTGATCTTCAAACACACAAAGCATTCTAAACTCCATCCTAATTTCTATGGCTCTACTATGTTCCTTATTTTACATTTATGAGCAGTGTGTGTTTGTTACACACACACTATCTCCTATGATTTAACTGAGGGATACTAAAAATACCCACTCAAAACTCTCTCACCTTTGTTTCCCACACATAACTATGGAATAATCCTTGTGTGGCTTGGTTGCTTATTTTCCCATGTATAACTGTGGTAGAGGTTGTAGAACCTGGACAGTTTGTAAAAACTATTGTAAACCCCAATACAGGTTGTGTATCAAGTTTATTTGTACAAACTACTTGGTGGTAGGTGATCACCAAGTGGAGAGGATTAAGTCTCAGCTTGAGACTGAACCTCTTTTTATATTGTTGTAATAATCCTCATATACTCTGTTTTATTTTATCCACTTCTTATATTTTTCAAAGACATAAAACTGTTTTTACATTCACTATGATAGTTAGTTTTGGTTAGTGTGTATATGTGCTTAATTTAGTAAACCCGTTTCAAAAATTGAATTAGTGTTTACATTGATTCAATTGAGGACTAATCAACCTTAGAGAAACTTTTTGAGCAATTAAACACTTATATATCTACCGCATTAATTGACTGGGCTGTTTTGAATTGGGGGATTTTAATCATAAATTTTTTAACATAAATTTTAATTTGAACTCAATTCACCCCCCTCTTGAGTATCCACTCTAACCAACACAAAGGAACAACCATCACTTAGATTACTCTTGGATAATGAGAGAATAATATATAACCTATCATTTGTTTCACTAGGGTAATAATAAAACAATTTTCACAAGTGCCTTTAATTATTTCATTAATCCTAGTGAAATCCCCATGTCAAATAATAACAGCAATATTATTATTTCCTGACATGCGCTTGACTTGAAAGTTATAATTAAATATTATTTAATCAAATAATATTCAATATTATTATTTCTCACTGTAACCTTAAACTCGGTCCTCCAATCCTCCTTAATATTTTTTAATTATTCTGCCCACAATATATTCTCTCGAATAAATAGTGACAGAATAAATGCGACCAAACATACATGAATAAATATTAAACCATAACCAGGAATAATATTTATTCAACTTGTTAAATAATAAATTATTTAACTAAGACACTGGATACACTTAGTGTGTGACCCTCTATGCTTCTTTCTCAGTGGAATTAGGCGAACCTACCTAAAGTCCAAGGTTAGAATCTAGTAACACACCAAGGAACCCATAGAGAAAGAAGTTAATGCCGTAATGACATGCCACCTCATACAAACACTTACCTTGTAATATAATACTTTTATCACAATATCTACAATCAAGCAAGTTGCATGCTAGTTCCATCAACCTATATGATTGATATCTCTTTCTTTGACTTTTTGGAAATAGAACTTGCCTATTGATCACTATGGATATGGATTTATTTAAGCTATATCATTTACATAAAAGGGCCTAAGATATTATATTATGTTAAATAATAGAAGGGATAAATCCTTTCTCGTATTATTCATTAATGAAATATTACTCATGATGCACCCAACATATCTTACCTCTTCATGAACATCTATCGTCATGGTTTTTTTTCAATACATCTAAGTATGCGACTCATAATATCCATTAATAATAATCTTAAAGTTTAAGGACCAATACACACATCTACAAATAGGAACATCCAATGACACTTATAAATGTGGATTTCCTACTGTTGGGTCTCGTTCTCATAATATCCTACTGGATATCACCAAGGGAATACACCATGAGAAGGTTCCTCAAAGTCCCATGAGTCTCCACCCCCAATAGACCATATCATTTGTGTCCCTCAAATGATATCATCCAGCTATAAAACATATATTCAAGAATATTGTCATAACACTTCTGGGTTCTCATCATAGTAGAGATACACTATAACCTTATAGTACGATAATTACTCTTAGGACATTATCACATATAATGTTACGTAGAAAAACAATCATGATTTGATAAGTAATTTATTAATATTCAAAACCATGAATATAAGTTATCATAAAGTATAAAAGATTTTGGTTCTAGTTCACCAACTTCAATAGACTCCCACTTTCACTAGAGCCAACTTCTAACGACCTTCATTCCACTAGATCTCACATGATACTCATTCTTATTATGAGATAGGCCTTTAGTCAAGGGGTCTACCATGTTTTCTTCTGCGGATACTCTTCTCAATGCAACTTCACACTTTGATAAAAATACCTCGAGAGGTGATACTTCCGGAGTATGTTCTTTGTCCATTGATATGACCTTGTCTCTTTTACAAGATCCACCACTAAAGTATTATTATAATACATTGTGATAGGGTCTTTACTTATAGGTACCAAATCATGATCCTAGACAAAGTTCCAAATCCAAATGGATTCCTTAGCTGTTTCAGAAGATGCTATGTACTCGGACTCTGCTATAGAATCAGTTACAAATAGATGCTTTGAACTCTTCCAACTCACAGCCCCTCTGTTGAGACAAAAAACATATCCAGATTGTGACTTCAGATCATTATGATCTGTCTAAAAACTAGCATCATTATACCCTCTGATGACAAGCTCCTCGTCTCCTCCATAAACCAGGAAGATATCCTTAGTTCTTCCCCGATACTTAAGGATAGTCTTAATAGCAGTCCAATGATGTTATCTTGGATCTACTTGATATTTTCCTACCATGATCAATGCATAGGCAACATCAAATCTAGTACATAACATGACATACATGATTGATCCTATCACTGAAGTGTATGAGATCTTACTCACTATATCTTTCTCCTGTTGTGTATGGGGACACATTTTCTTAGAAAGATGTAAACCATATGACACTAGAACCAATCCCCTCTTGAATTTTTCCATACTAAATCTATTTAATATATAGTCAATATATGTACTTTGGCTTAGTCCAAGAAGCCTCTTGGATCTATCACGAATGATCTTGATCCCTAGAATATAGGATTATTTTCCTAATTACTTCATGAATAATCACTTGTTCAACTAATCCTTAACTGACTATATGACTGGTATGTTGTTTCCAATAAGTAACATGTCATAAACATACAATACTAGGATAACAACCACATTCACATTAAACCTTTTGTAAACACATGGCTCACATTCATTCTTAATGAAACCAAATTCTCTTATGGATTCATCAAATCAAATGTTCTATGACCTGAATACTTGCTTCAATCCATAAATGGATATCTGAAACTTTACAACCATTTTGGAATCACTTGGTGTCAAAAACCCTTCCGGTTGTGTCATATATACATCTTCCTAAAGGTTCCCATTAAGGAATTCACTTTTGACATCCATATACCAAATCTCATAGTCATAGTAAGCTGCTATGGAAAGTCTGATTCTTATGGATTTAAACATGGAAACTGGTGAAAAGGTTTCATCGTAGTCAATTCCTTGATGTTATTTAAAACCTTTATCCACTAGCCTTGCTTTGTAGGTACTAACTTTACCTTATATGTCCATTTTTATTTTGAATACCCATTTACACCCAACAGGCTTTACATCAACTGGCGCATCGACCAGAACCCAAACTTGGTTCTGATACATGGAATCCATCTCATAATTCATAGATTCTAGAAATATTATATCTTTTTAGCTCTCTACTAACTCTTTGTAAGAGATAGGTTCATCATTGTTCAAAAATAATGAGTCACCCTCCTCAGTGACAAGAAAACCATCTCTCTGGTTCCCTTACCTCTCTTACACTCCCACGTAGTAATTATGTTTCAGGAACTACTTCTTCTATGGGGTCCTATGAAACTTTTTCCTATACCAAATCCTATGTATCTTGAGTATCAACTTCATCGAAGTCAATCTTTCCCCCACTATATTTTTTGAGGATGTTATCCCTCTCAAGAAAGACAACTTGTATGGTGATAATAACTTTCTTCTATGAGGGTTTGTATAGGTAGTATCCCTTTGTTTCCTTGGGATACCCTATAAAGATACACCTTGTGCCCCAGGGTGCTAGTTTGTTTCCTGAGAAAGCCTTAAAAAATTCCTCTCAACCCCATACATGTGTATGCAACAAAACAAGTGTCTTTACACTCTATATCTTGAATGTAATTCCATTTTCCACTTTATTTGGTACTTGGTTTAATGTGTATGTCGTAGTTTGTAATGAATATCCCCAAAAGGATAACGAAATATTTGCACGACTCATAATCAACCTTACCATGTCCAATAAGGTATAATTACTCCTTTCACTATCACCATTCCACTATTTTGTACATGGTGGAGTGAGTTGAGATAGAATCCCAAAGTATCGTATAAAGTCGATGAACTCTTGGTTAAGATATTATCCACCTTGATCCGATCAAAGCCTCTTTATCTTATTACCAATCTGATTCTCTACTTCATTCTTGAATTCATTGAATTTCTTAAAGGACTTGGACTTATACCTCATCAAGTAAATATATCCATATCTACTCAAGTCATTAGTAAAAGTTATGAAGTAATAATATCCACCTCTAGCTTCTATTAGAAGTGGTCTACACACATCAGTGTGTACTAATCCTAGAAGCTCTGTATCCCTTTCCCCCTATCCAAAAAATGGTGGTTTGGTCATTTTTTCTTGTAAACAATCATTATATCTATCAATTGGTTTTAGCTCAGAAGAGTCTAAATAACCATCTTGATAGAGCTTTGTCAAACGCTTCTTGTTTACATGACCAAGACAGTGATGCTACAACTGGGTGTTATATGAGTCATGTGTACTTGATTCGTTATCAATTTCCAACACTTGGTTTTCATAATTTAATACATATAGACTGTTATTTAAATGTGACATACCATAACATATGTTGTCCTTATAAGAAAACAACTTTTATTTCCAATCTTGAAAATAAAACTATCTGTATCTAAATTTGATACATAAATTTTGTTTTTGGTAATAGTAGGTACATAATAAAAATCATGCAAAACTAAAATCATTTCGATTGGAAATGAAAGGTGGTAGTCACCAATGGTAAGAGCAACCAACCTCACACCATTAGAAACTCACAAATCCACCTCTCCTCTGGTAATTTTTTGAAATCTACTTGGTTCATGCATTTGGATACATATGTGAGCACCAAAAGATGTATCTATTACCTAATGTGTAGAAATAGAAATATTTCACTCGATAACAAACACACCCTTGGCATCCCCTTACCTCTGGGTGCAATTTCTCTTATAGTGGCTTGACTTTCCACATGAAAAAACACTGCATCCTCTTCCTTTCCCCACCTTTGGATATTCTTCTTCTTGGTCAGACAGTGCTTAGGGGATTTAGAATGTTTATAAGTCTTAGGACCCTTTTCCTTGTCCTTCCTTTTCCTATTCACCATAAGGACTGCAGGTTTTTCACGCCCCATGTCTTTATCCACTTGGCGAATCAAGTTCAGAAGTTCCAATAAAATATTTTCATTATTGATCATATTATAATTTACAATAAAACTAGAGAAGGTCTTGGGTAGTGATGAAAGTATGAGATCTGTACGCAACTAATCTGAGAATTTAATCCCTAAGATGTACATATGCTCAATATAGCTGATAATCTTGACTATATGAGGCCCAACTGGCATAGACTCTCCAAGCTTAGTCATGAACAAAGCTTTGGAGATCTGATACCTTTCTTGTCTCTCATTCTCTTGATAGAGATATCAAAGGTGATACATCATTCTATAAGCATCAATTTCCTTATATTGCTTCAATAGCTCATTGGACATGGATGATAACATGAATCATTGAACATATATAGTATCATTCACATGTTTCTCGTACATAGAGAGATCTTCATCACTCACCTCATTTACAAGCACAACTAGTAAAGGTTCTTCCAGCACATATAGTTTCCTTTCATGGAGAAGGATGACCCATAGACACCTTTGCCACTCCTGGAAATTAGCGTTGGTGAGAAGGTTTTCCTTCTAGAGTATGTATCACAATGATATACTTGATGTAATTTTTTATGTTGTTTCTACAAATAAGATTATCAAAATTTTAGTACTTTATCTGATAAAATTTAGACAAATAAATAAATATATTTATTAGTCTCCCACTATTTTATTGAAAACCAATATTCCTCACCATTGGATTCAGAATATCCTTTTTCTTGGATATTCTAGTGTAAATGATCCATATTCTATTCTCATTACCCCGACTTTGGTTAGTCAAGAAACTCGAATGGTTTTAGGTAGGCATTCTAAATGCCAACTGCATTAACTCACAGTTCATTGATCTGTTGAGTGAAATCCCCAATCCTGAAATCATTAATTTATATTTCCTCAACCTTTGCCTCTCAGTTACACTAAGTATTGATTTGGCAGTCAACTCTTGATTTCAACCAAGTTAAGTCTACCCAAAACCTCAAATTCGAATTCCCTGATAATTGGAAGTACCCCAACTTTGGAAGGTCAAACACTTTGAACAATAGTTTGATTCTAACCAAAGTAATGGAAGGCTATACTGACTTAATATTTTATTGAGGTATTTTATCCTTTATGAATAAATTACCAATTATTATCATTTCACATGATTGTTAATATTAAGTGAGATTACCTAAGTGATCAACCATGTCTTTAGATAATATTTATGCATAAGCCATTTTTTTGTTCCATCTTTGCATTCTTTTCAATTCATTAATTATGTAATCACGTCAAAACATCCATAATGAAGTAGCCATGCAACCAATAGAATTAAAATAAAGGGTATGATCATGAGCTTGTTCTAATAGTTATTTTATCTGGAAGTTGATAAACTAACCACTGACCTAGGGGAGAAAACCTTGAAACATTTAAGGTTTGTGTTTACAAATTTCTACCTATCCACCTTTGTATCTCATTGGATTGGTTTCACCTCAGTTCCTAACTTGAACCACCTCCACTAGCAGGAGAGCTCCATCGATTACATATGATTTTACTCACACAAAGGTGAGGGGTAAAAGGGGGTTTACATAAAAGAAACCATGGGAACGTAGACCCTACATGTTATTGAAGAGATACGGAACACATGCCAACAATTTAATTTAATAATTAAATGGAAACCAATCACATAAAAAGGTTTGGTCGAGATCATGATCATCAACATGCATGCAACGAATTAAACATTTAATAAAACGAGCATTCAATTATTTAATTGTTCTTATTTAAGATAAATCACATCCAAATCTATTAATTATTATCTTTAATTGATCAATCCTTTTATCTTAAACAGTTTCTGAATTTCCTTGAGATTCTCACCCATTATAATTTTAAACAAATTAATAAATTCATTTAAAATTAACTATGTACATAAATTATACCTTGGAGGTAACCCAATGAATACCCATCCAAAACCACCCAACATGTATTATACTTGTATACACTTTATTCTTTGTGATATATAACACGTACATAGAATAATAACTTTAATACAACTCATACATGATGTGTAGATCTTGAATATTATGTAGATGTTAATAAAACACACACACACACACACATATCAAATCCTGTCACATAGAGTGTCCCAACCTTACACATAAATTTAAGTATATGTCTCAAGGGTTACATAATATAATAAATTTTAATTATGCATAACTGGTAAAATTACACGGTGTGTAGATCCGATCTACACGGAATATACATTCTTCATCATGTATCCAAAGTACATGCCTAGGGACTCAGCATGTGAGGCATACTTCAGAAATATTAGAGTACATGACATGACTAGTGGGACACACACCGTGTTAACTTCGTATTACACGGTCACTAGTCAGGTAGGCTGTGTATGGAATACACAACCCAAACCTGAACCGAAGGGAATACACGCCATGTCCATTGAGCCATACGACATGTAGTCTGACTGACCATGCACCAGTCTATCCCAGTCAATACGTGGTGTAAGAATTAACTACACCACATGTCATTAATGCACACAAGTTGAGTAATTTATGAATTAACTCCTGGTGCATTGAACACGAGTACATGATGTGTAATGCTGATTACATAGAGTATACTATTGTGTTATCCAGTCATAATCCTTATCACCTCCGGATTAGTTCCTCAATTTTATTTTAATCATAAAATTAATCATTTCATTTATATCTGCAAGAAACGATGGAGGAAGAAATAGATATCACAAATTCAGATTTAAAGAACGATTAAATTGAATTGAAAAACTAAATTATGAATGCATAAATCATCAACAAAACTAAATAATTATAAACAATTATATAACCTGGCTATGATACCACTTATAGGTTCTGAGAATAGTGGAAGTGTGGGAGGTACGATGCCCAACTTTTATTTTTTTCATAATCAATGATCAATCAGGGATCTATGCGACGTTGAATGCCTTGATCCATGAAATTAAATAAAATAAATAAGACAAAGGAAAGAAACCTGGAAACTAGATATAGGAGATAAATATATTTTGTTTATAATTAATTTAATTAAATAGAATTACCTCCAAGGTGATTCTTTCTTTGTTGATGAATTCAACCAAATATCTGTAGTGTGCCATCATTGCATTGTAGAGATCAAGGGTATATCTCCTCTATCGGTGATCCAAACGCACTCCACGAATATCTGGACTTCGCTGAAGGAGTCTCCGGGTGCTAGTAAAGAAGATCATTTCTCTTGAGTTTTCCTCCTTCGATCACCTTTAGAACCACTTCTAAATAATTCTCCTTGATCTGGTGGAGGAGGATATCTCTCATTATTAAGAGAATTCTTAGAGAGGAAAAGAACTATCTAGGATTGATAGGTTTTCTCAAAAATGTCGTACACAATGGAATAAGTGTCGCTTAGCTTTCCCTTGGATAATGAGAGAATAATATATAACCAGACATTTATTTCACTAGGGTGATAATAAAACAATTTGCACAAGTGACTTTAATTATTTCAGTAAACCTAGAGAAACCCCCATGTCAAATAATAACAACAATATTATTATTTCCTAACATGATATTAAATTTTGAGTTATAATTAAATATCATTTAATCAAATAATATTCAATATTATTATTTCTCACTGGACCCTTAAATTCGGTCCTCCAATCCTTAATATTTATTAATTATTCTACCTATAATATATTCTCTCAAATAACTAGTGACAAAATAAATTTGATTAGACATACATGAATAATTATTAAATCATGACTGAGAATAATATTTATTCAACTTGTTAAATGATAAATTATTTATCTGAGATACTAGATACACTTAGTTTGTGACCCTATAGGCCTCTTTCTCAGTGGCATTAGGTGAACCTGCCTAAAGTCCAAGATTAGTGTCTAAAAACATGCCAAGACACCCATAGAGAAAGAAGTTAATGTTGCAATGACATGCCACCTCATACAAACACTTATCATGTAACATAATCCCTTCACCATAATATCTCTAATCGAGCAGGTTACATTCCAGCACCATCAACCTATATGCTCGATATCTTTTTCTTTGACTTTACAGAAATATTACATTCCTATTGATCACTATGGACATGGATTTATTTAGGGTATATCATTTCCATCAAAGGTCCTGAGATATTATATTTATTTAAATAACAGAAGGGATAAATCTTTTCTTGCATTATTCATTAATGCAATATTACTCGTGATGCACCCAACATATCCTACCTCATCGTGAACATCTGTCATCACAGTTTTCATCAATACATCTAAGTGCGTGACTCATAATATCCATTAATAATAATCTTAAAGTCTAAGGACCAATACAAACATCCAGAGATAGGAACATCCAATGACACTTATAAATGTGGATTTACTATTTTCGGGTCTTATTCTCATAATATCCTACTGGATATCACCAAGGGAGTACACCATGAGAAGGTGCCTCAAAGTCCTATGAGTATCCACCTTTGATAGCCTGTATCATTTGTGTCCCTCAAATGATATCATCCAGCTATAGAACATATATTCAAGGATAGTTTCATAGCACTTCTGGGTTCTCATCATAGTAGAGATCCTCTATGACATTTTATTGCCATAGTTACTCTTAAGAAATTATCACATACAATGTTATATAGAATAATAATAATGATGTGACAAGGAATTTATTAATATTCAAAACCATGAATATAAGTTATCAAAAAGTACAAAATAAGTTGGTTCTAGAGAACCAAATCCAAAAAATTTCCATCTTATATTCATTCATACAAATACCTAAGTATGAAAAGTTTCTTAAGGAATTGATTACCCATAAGAGACATATTAGGACCATTGAAAATGTTTCAACTCAACATTATATTCCCATAAAGTGTAAATATCTAGGGACCTTTACTGTTCCATTCCAAATAGGGTGTTCCAACTTTGTTGATTCACTCATTGACCTAGGATCCTTGATAAATGTCATGACCAAATTCATCTTCTCCAACCTTGGTCTAGGTCCCTTTCACCCAATGAGTTCTTTCATCTAGTTATCCAATTGAATCACTACAAGTCCTGGGGGAATAATTGAGGATTTCCTTGTTTGGGTCAATGATCTTATCTTCCTAGGTGATTTTTATGTCCTTGAAATAGAAGGTGAGACAAATTCTTATCAATATCCTCTAATTCTAGGAAGAACTTTCCTCATTAAATCTAGAACCAAAATTGATGTCCATGCTAACATCTTATCCATGGAATTTGGTGACCAAATAGTCAATTTCAATATTTTTCAAGCCATGCGATACCCATCAGAGAATCATTCTATATTCTCTATACATGCTTATAAAATTATTTCTGTTGATCCTTGATTCATCATGTTCTTCCCATTATAATGATAGAGGAGTTTGTGGATATTTCATCTTTATTGACTAAGTCATAACTAGAGAAGTTGATATTGACCTTTCACATGTAAACTCCATCGATCTAAAAGATCTTGAAAACTATTTGGAATCCCATATCACCTCTTATCCCCACTGCTCTAACTTGTATGATAATGAGGAAAATTAACTAGCATTCTCATTTGTTTATTCAAATCAGATTCTCCAAAATTCATCATTTCCTATCCATGATTCTAAAAATTCTCTTATAAGTCAATTGAAATATGAACCATTGTGCTTATCTAGTCCCAATGGTAGTAAAGTTTGTGACATTTGTTCCCACATTAATAAAGTGGTCATTGGTGAGGTAGAAATTAACCATTCTTTGAAAAAAAATTTGATATAGAGGATCTTGAAAAATATATTTAATATCATGAACCAATTGATCCTCATTACTTTTCATTGGAAAGTGATGAAATAAATGAGTTAAAAACAACTGCAATATCATACTCCGATTTCATATTTTTTGAAACACATATAAATTCACCATTATAATTAAAGAATCTTCATGAACTTACAATAATAGAAAAACAATCCTTGATAGACTACATCATTCCTCAAGTTCAAGACCAAAGGTAGGATACCCACATTCTCATTCCACCCCCATTGAATTGTAGGAAAAATAACATGGAAGGGAAGAAATTATCCAATGAACAATCGACCCTATAAAAGGAAAAGTTTTTCTAGAAACAAACTAGAGTTGATAAAATATGGTGGCCACCATCGGACTATGGGTTCCACTATCCAGTTGTAGACAAAATAAATTCAATGCTTCTTGGGATCCAACCCAAATTTTCTTTTACTTTTATGAAATTTTAATTTCTTTTTAGTTTTTCATTAAATGAATAATGATTTTTATTTTATAGGTAATTTAAATTTTCTAAAGCATCACCAGAGAGGACACATTCCCTAGGAACCACATCAAATTCCACTAATCCACCACTAGATGGAGACGACGACTCACAAAATCCAAAATAGGGGGCACCTCTTTCCATTTAACTCCCTTCTTTCCATCTCTCTCTATCCATATCTCTCTTTTTTTTCCTGCTCTCACTCTCATTTTTACCACTTTCTTCATCAAACCATTTTTTCCTCTTTCTCTTTTGTTGTGGGTGCGTATTTTAAAAACTAAAAAAAAACTAAAATAAAAAAAAACAGAGTCATAATTACTCACCATTAAATCTTAATTTTTTTTCCAAACTTCTTGGGGAGTCTAATGACTTATTTTCATCTCAAACATTTTGTATTTTAATTATAAATTTGGATAAATAATTTTCTGTCAAGAGAAATAAATTTTGAATTCACAATTTATGATTTTGAAAATAATTCTTTCCCAACTATGAGGAACAATATTAGCTTTAATGCCAAGGCCACCTATGACCATCTTTTCATATTTTGTATTTTTTCACCCCTGATCGCGAGTCTTCAGTTTGTGTACCGTTGATATGAATTTACTACTTTAGTGTACATTAATATGATAGAGTTATTTCAGCCTCCAGAGAATAGTCGATGCCACAACTACCAAGAAAGCATCCAAGGATATAACCAAGGTGATTCCTAAAGATGGTTCCACAACTCATAGAACCCAAATTTCCTTTGGAAGCACCATCCACATTTACTTTAATATAACAAAAAAAAGGAGCTCTCCAGAACACTTCAAATGTACAAAGAGGGTGGAAAAAGTTTCCATCAATCTGGAGATGTCACAGAATTCCAAAGTCATCAATAATGTTGTTGTAATGGCCCTTTTTCATCGATGTAGCTTCATGTATGACAATAATTATTGACATACAACCTGAATTATGGATGAATGAGTAATTGTTATGAATAATAGCATTTATATCATGCCAAATCACATGATGGAGCTCAGAAACAACAATAAGGAAAAGGTTTTTAATTTGCTAAGAACTTTACATTTCCGCACATCTCTTTAGTTGAGAGTTGACAGAGTTAAGAATCAACCATATGTATTCAAATATGTCAAAAATATAGTTCCAAAGATCAGAAGCAGTGGAACAAGAAAGAAAGATATGATTAAAATATTCTCTGTGTTGGTTGTAGAGTCTAAATTTATAGAAAAGTTTAATTCCAAATGATTTATGGCACCTATTTCAATTCAATGTTCATGTTTTTATCATAAACATATATAAAGATCATTATTCGAATTTGTTTAATTAAACTATAGTTTAATGGTTTTATAATATTTGTAAAAATACTAATTCAAATTATGTGATTATTCTTTTGTATAATTACTTATTAAAATTATAACATATCATAGATTGGATATTTGTCCAATTTTTCCATTTGAAGGGTCATATGGACCACATAATAAGGCCAACCTAGTCTGTGATGAAAACTTGACCATCCATGAAGATAGAATTTCTCAGATCAATAGAACAAAAATGATAAAACTACATAATATATTCTTGAATATCCAAAAACATATTGGATAAAAATTTGAATGCCCAAATCCACCAAATGGGGGGGGGGGTACCAACTGATGCTTTGAATTTTATCCCATATTTCTGTCTGGGAATTAAAAACAACCCACATTTATTGACATTTCTCCCAATAAAATAGACCAATTGAGATTATATTTTGTGGTGTGAAATGAAATATGTATTTGATCAATTTTTATAAGAAATGGTTTGGATTGGAGGGAATATTCATATAAATATATGCATTTACATTTAGACCAAAGAAAAACTCGACAAAAAAAAAGGATAGAAGCACATTGTTTTGTAAAACAGACATAACTTTGGATCCATAAGTCCAATGGCCGCAAAATTTGGAGGGTGTAATATCAATATCCATATATAAAACTTTTAAGAATAATATTTCTCCATAATTAGCTTTATGAATTGTAAAATTGGAGAGACAACCTGAGGGGAAGTTTTGGAAGTCAAACAGTCCACTCCCTTTGGCTATAAATAGACACTCATTCTCAAATTGAAAGGAGTTGTAATTTTATCACTTAAGGAGGATATTTATCATGACTAGAGATTTTATAAGGGCCTAGGAGGAATTACCTTAATCTCATTTCAACAATAAATACCTCTCCTCCTATTTTCATTTCATGTTTGTTTCCCCTTATTTTCAATTGTAATCATGTAAGTTGTTTTCAATTTAATTTAAATTTTAATGCATGTTCCATATTCATATTATATTATAATAATCCAAAATATTGTATGTAATATTAATGTTATTAAAATAGTTTAAATAAATTTTAAAACCCTTCCCTTTTCTCACTTTCTCATTCAATAAAAAGTATGTTTTTACCTCTCTTCACATTTCATGTGTTTGTTCGGCGCACCACTCTTTTCTTGCCCTATTCTTTTTATTCTATTTATAACTCATCACCATAAGAATCATAAATAATATTAATAGCCATATCAATGGATGAGTAAATATAAAATTGGGTTTAGTTATAATTTGTGGATGTTAAGTGATTGAGATATTTGGCTTGATTAATATTCTTTAAATTGATATTATGTATGTTGAACATAAAATGTCATGGAATAATAACATGTTTTTTTAACATGTGGAATACATGTATTATTGTAACCACAAGGAAACATGGGTGTTTGAAATATTTAACCTTCTATCAACAAGAATTGATTGAGATCAATCCACTAGTTGAATCTTGTATTAAAGCTAAAACATTTGGAAATTTCGATCAAAAAATATCTTGTGAAGTGGGTGTTAATATAATGGAATTTATAGAAAATATCAAGGATATCATAAGATTAAATCCCTAATGATTAAATAACCCCAATATTTATAAAATTATTAAATAAAAATTCATCCATAGATCAATTTAATTAAGCTTTTCAACAAACCCCCATTTAAAAGATAAATTAAAAACAATTGACTCTAAAATTTGTACCATCACCGAGGATTTGATCCGAGTGACACTATACACATTATAGAAGAGAACCAGACCTTTGAAAAGTTGATAGGAAACAATCGGTCATGATTTATTTCCACTCAACCATGTGAACATTAATAAGAGGTATGACACATGTGCTGACAACAAGCATCGTAGCACAGTAAGGTGAGAGTCTCTGGAGAACGATCCCAATACACAAAATCCATAAAACTTGAAGTATAAAAAAATTAATATACAATTAATAAATGAAATCATGTAAAAAACAAACTAATAATTGAACTATATAATTTATAACCACTTACATCATCCAACCAAAGAAATTATAACATAAGTCTATAAGCGTGGACATCATGCTTGAAGGTATCTGAATGTTTATGGGATTACCTCCACACACATATAACATTTTTACTATTACAATTTTGTAATATAAATTTACAGATTTAATTTTTTACATAAGAAGGAAAAACATACCACCATCCATGTGGAGAGTTCTATAAAATATCAAAAGTTAATTGTGTGTGCACATTTGAAGTGAAGTTAAGGATGCACTATCATACACACATTTATATAATAATAACACACCCTATAATATATATCTTACCAATGAGATATGATCCTCATAACAATCTGTATGTATAAGCAAGACATACATACCCCTAGTTCTTTGTCCTTGTTTGGTTTATGTTCTCACGTAAAGATAAATACATCAAATGGAAAAATATAGAAGAACTATTGATGGAGATCATACCACCAATAAGTCTCAGAATGTATGCATGTGTAAATCATAATATGATGATCTCATTAGTATCATAATTTAAATGAGTGAAGTGTTCATTTATCCATGGCATTCATAGATGATTGTCGATTACATATCTACTATCATTCCAGACCTCAATTCCCAGTAGCATCTAAACTAAAACCAATCACCACCAACTTGATCTGTCACTTCCACACCCTCGATAGGGAGACCTAACATAAGGAACACATCCACATGGGTAATAATTATTTCTCCCTTCAATAGATGAAAAATATGTGTATCTAACCTCCATCTCTCTATAAGGGAAGCGATGACCTGGTGATCAATAAAATCAAAATCAAAAATTTGTTATATCATAGAACCATGCACATCAAAGATTAGGGGAGATGATAAGAGGGGGTATAAAATGATGGAAGTAGTGTGGAATTTGTACACTTAGAGCTGGAACAAGACTACCCTCAAAGATAACATAGTAAATATGTCTGTCTAATAAGGCGAGCAGTGGAACACCCACCATATCTACATTTGATATAATTATTACTATTTATAATTAATGAAATACATTTTCTAAAATACAATTTTAATAAGTTATGCAATCAACATAATTAATGTAATTATCTACTAATAATAGAAGTAACATTATTACTAAATATTTATAATATAGTTACAAAAAAAGTAGTTATTAAAAGTTATTGATAGTTCTTGATTATATTAATTAATTATTAATTATACATATTGTTTTTTTAACGTTACAAAATTTGATATATTTTTGGTAATGAATAGATTTAATAAACCTTCTTAAATTTTAAATATATCTAAAATTAGTGTTCAAAATCAAAGTAACAGTACATGTGAGGTATTGTAAAATTCAAAACATAAAAACAAATAAATTTCAACACTAAAAATATCTCCAACTTCAATAAAGATCAAACCTATCACTAAAAACATAGTTAGAATTCATAATGAAACATGAAACAAGTCAGAGTATAATAATATGTTTACACAATAATGATAAAATACACAGAGACGATTAATGATAATGTGAAGTGGAGCTCCCTCCTGCCACATTGGGACATTTTTTATGAGTATGACCTTCAGTGAAACATTTGTTTTATCTTAGTCCCGATCTTTGTTCTGAAGTCTATTCCATCTCAATTTTAATATGAGTATACTTTAGACTTCCCCGAGGATACAACCTGGTAATACCAGGGACCAAAGTTGGCTAATAAACATACAAGGTAAAATAATGAAAATCACCAATAGGTATCCAAGATGCACTATAACAGTCAACCATAGTACTTAGAAATTATACTAGATCACCAAAGGGTTCTTAAGATAAGTTCATCAATTCATAAAATGTAATGAAATGTGCCCATTGATACCAAAATTCTTAGAAAGAATCAAAATCACAATACATGTTCTCTAGTAATACCACTATCACTCGACCACTATTTCTTGAGAGTAAGTCATGAAACTCAATTAACTTAAATTATCTCCCTACCTAGTAAAATCTTAGAATAAGAAATGATGATTAATCTTGTAATATATTATCAATGCCAATTTGGAAGTTGTACCCAAAGTGCATCCCCTGTTTCATCCTTGGAAAATCTTGTTGGGAGCATTTAAAAAAGTATATCACAAATCAATATAATGTATCTTATACTAATACTATGATTGGTAGTTTTTTGAACACCTTTGAAGACCCTGTTTATGCACTCTACAATATTAATGGTCACATGGAAATATCTCTTTCCACCATTATATACCAAATATAATTTTTTTCTTCAAAATATGCATCACATAGTCATATATATCTTGATTATCCCTTAAAATTTCTTCTAGATGCTCATCAAATCTTACCTAATATGGTTTTTATGTAGAAACAAAAAGACATTAATTAATTTAAAAGGATAGAAAAAATTATTCAAACAAAAATAAGTTTAAAGTAACACATACAACTTAATGATCACCTTCTTAATTGATTTATCTTTAAAATTCTTATAGACATTACTGAAAATATGTTTGATGAAATATTGATGATAATAATTAGGTTTATTTCCATAAAAATTCATCACTGTTAACAACCTATATATTTACTTGATGATTATGATGATAAGATATCAAGAATTCTCCACAATTTTACATAACATGTATGCATATACATGCCAAGAACCAACTCCATGATTAAAAGTTATCCTTTTCAAAAATAATGAATACAAGTGGGAGAGGGGAATGATTAACATCCCATGAGGTATAAATGAGTAGTACACTTGTATAATTTATATAAAAAGGTTCCATGAACATGAATGAATTGTTTTCAATAAGGAAATGTGGCGATACATGGATTGAATACCCAAAATAACCTATAGAAATTCACTTTTATTCAATCAACTTGATTATTATGGGAGACATACTGAATAGTTTCAAGATGATAAATGATAAGTTTTTTTAGTGATGAAAATCCCATTAATAATGGTAAAACTTTATATGATTCATCCCAATCACTATAAACTTTTACAATTTCTTTTTGTTTTTCTATCCCAGATTTTCCATACGATATATTGTATTTGAAAAACTATTATACTCATTCCTGGATGATTGACATATGAACAACCTAACATGTTCATATCATCTCAATAATAATAGTGGGTATAAATTACACATATAGTATAGAATTATCCTATAGTAGGGTTGGGTGTTGACAAGTATGTGGGCCTTCCAACTTAGATATCTTCCAACATGATTTTTTTTCATATATTTTCTATATGTAAAATTTATATTCTGGACCCTATTTGTCATACCAAATGATGTATTTTCTCTTTTTGACTCATCAACCACAAATAGAGAATGTATCTCTATGTAGTATAACTTAACTATATTTTTAATCCACTTTTACTTTCTAACTCTTTCCCAACATATAAGGTGTTATTAGTTGAGGAAGACATGTTACCTACAAGGCCTAATAATTTCATATTTTATGTAATGAAATACCAATAAAACTTTTGTGCATGTGAAATACCCTCCACCAAGGAATTCAATAACAGAGGATGGTTACCACTCATTGGTTCTTCACTATTAGTTAAAGGAACCTTAGAATATTCCTTGATCACATCATCCTAACCTAAATCATCTTTTGTCGCATCATCAGAAACTTACTCATCAGAGAAAGTCTCATTCATTAAATATAGAGTATTGATAGGGATGACACCTATAGTTTTATCCATATTCTAATCACCATGTTCATAATTAGTTTTTATCATTGGAGTGATATGAGAAGACATTTCATGATAATGTTGTGAAGGGCCATCTTCAATTAATCTCGCGTAATAGGGTTATGTAGTAGTAGGTTGAACCTCATTAATGATAAAAATGTCTATATACAATTCCATTGAACCATTACTATACTATTTCTTGAACACAAATGATGCTTCCACCCAATATTCATATTTTAGTAGAGAATAATCAATGTTCCATAGGCAATCAACATATTGACGATGCCAATATATGATTAAACTAATTACTTGATCATCACTCAATTTTAAGAAACTATGAAACTTTGTAAAAGCTTCTTATAAAGTAAAAAAATCACAAAGATTATCCATTTTTATCAGTGGTATACTATATCTAAGACCTTGATCATTATAAATCAGTTCTTCATTTCAGTATATGGATGTATACATGGTTACCTGGAAATGAAATTTAGTAAAATTATATATATATATTTATAATGAATCATCAAATACATAATAATTTTTAAGTATTTATGATTAAATAATTGTGAATTGATCTTGAGAAATTTTCTGTTGAATGGTTTATAATTATTTTATAAACCATCCAAAAACTTGGGGGAAACTACTTTATCTTCCATTATCTTGGATTTAAAAAATCTCCATTCTCCTTTCATTTGTGGATTGGAAATCCAACATTGAACATCAACACCTCCAACAAAACCTTCTTTTAATACAATATTACTCACATGTAAGTGAAGGGTTCTGGGGGGTATGGAATACGTAACAATTTACCATGGAAACACATGTCTTTACATTCTTAGAGAGAGGGATGACATGTAGGTTATCAAAAAAAGAAAAAAATGTGATTATTATAAATTCTATAACCAAATACAAAATGATTAAAATATACAATTCTAATAAAAAAGTGGTTATTCATCTCTAGATAAGTCCTTAATTAGTGCACTTACCAAGATTTATATAGGTAGTTCTTATTTTCTACACATAGTAAACATATAGTAATAATAATTTTAAATATAATTTTATAGATTACTATATGACTAAAAATTAAAAAAATTATTAATAGAAGAAAATAAATACATAAAAAAGCATCCAAAGAATGTAAATCACGGGGGATGAAAATCATTAAGGCTAAGGGAATCCCCTAAAATAATCTCAATATAATCAACTAAAAGAGAACCAAAACTAGAATAAAAACAAGCCTATCATCCTAGTTACCTTTAAAATCAAGAAGATTCGCCAACATGTTACCCTCACACCAAGAGTGAACAATTTTGACGCCCATTTGAAGAATAAAGATACAAGTTCAGATGTAGTAAATAATGTTCCATAGGCATTTATAATTACCCTTTAAAGAATTGACCGTAATGGTGGAGTCATATTACACATATGTTAATGATAGGTTATAAGACTTAAAAAGATTAATCCCTTGAATAATTGACAAAGCCTTGGCTGCAACTGAGTTACCCTCCCTAAAAAATGCTGAGAAATCTAGGAAAACTGATCTGTAAGAATATCTAATAATACCACTGGAGGTTCTGGGTGTAGTGGAAGCACCAGATGGGGCATGCCCAACTTATTTTTTTTATAATCGAGGATTAATCAAAGATTTACAAGATGATAAATTCCATGATTAATGGACTTGAATAAAAAATTAATTAACAAATGAATACTGAAACCAAGATGTAGGATCATCACATATTATTTATAATCATTTAAAAAAATTAAAGAATTACTATGCAATGAATTATTTCTTTTTTGATGGATCTAACAAAATATCTATATCATACCAATACTCCTTTGTAGGAATCAAGAGTATATTCCCTATATTGGTGATCTTTATGTGTTCCAAGAACCTCCTAACATCATCTTAGGAATCACTGGGTGCTAGTGTAGTAGATCTTGGAACTTGTGTCATTCGCCTTTGATTTCCCTGAGAATATTTTCAAGGATGGGTTCTCTTCAATCTATCTAGATTTGAAAGTGGTGGTGGAGGAGTATTTATCTCTATTTTTGAGAGTTTTCTTGGAGAGGGATCTCTCTAGGGCTTTGAGATAATTCTTTTCAGATGTCGTTGTGCACAACAAAATGAAATGACAACCCCCTTGAGAAATAATATACTTGGGTTTAAATACTGCTAGGGTCATAAAATAATAATTACACATACACACTTATTATTTATCTTAATTCCTACAAAACCCCATGTCAATAATAATAATAATATTATTATTTATTGACATGCACAGAACTCACAAATTAAATTAAATATTATTTTATTCAAATAATATTCAATATATATTATTTCTCACCAGACCATTAAACAAGGTCCACAATTTCTACACAATATTTATCAATCCTTGAATAATTACTATTTATTTATTAAATTAATATCACCTCATTATTCTCCAATAAATAAATAAATATTACATTCACTAAATAAAAAATAAATATTTTTCAAATATTATGCTCACAAAATATTCTATCGAATAACTGGTGATGGAGTGTATGCGACCAAGAAAAAATTAATAATTATTAAACCATGTGTGGGAATAATATTTATTCAACTTTTTAAATAATAAATAATAATATTATTTAATTGAGATTCTAGATACACTTAGTGTGTGACCGTATTGACCTCTTTATCAATGACATTAGGTGAATTAACCCAAAGTTCAAGGTTAGCATCTATAAACACACCAAGTCACCCATAGAGAAATAATTTAATGATGTAATGTCATAAAATCACATATTAATTCTTACCATGTAATATAATTCCTTTATCACAGTATCTGTAATCAAGAATATTGCATGCTAGTGCCATCAACCTATGTGATCGATGTCTCTTTATTTGACTTTCTAGAAATTAAAATTACCTACATAACACCATGGAAATCTATTTATTTTGTCTATATAATTTTCATCAAAGGGACTTAGATATCAACTTTCTTTAAATAACATAAGGGAAAAATCATTTCTCACATTATTCATTAATGATGTATTACTCCTGATGCACCCAATGTATCCTACTTCACCGTAAACATTTGTCATCATGATTTTCATCAATAAATAAAAGTACGTGAATCAAAATATACATTAATAATAATATTAAAGTATAAGTACTGATACACACATCCATAAATAGGAATATCCAACGACACATTTAAATTTGGATTTCCTACTGGTAGGTCTCATTATCATAATATCTTACATTGGTAATTACCAAGGTCTTACACCATGAGAAGGTGCCTAAAATTACTATGAGTATCTACCCCTAATAGGTTGTATCATTTGTGTCCCTAAAATTAATTCTTTCAGCTATAGAACATATATTTAAGAATAACTTCATGACACTTCTGAGTTTTCATCATAGTGGGGAGCTGCTATGACCTTCCAGTGCGACAACTACTCTTAGGAAATTATCACATTCTATGTTACATAAAATAATAATTACAATGTGATAAGGATTTTATTAATATTTAGAAATATTAATAAAGGTAATAATAAATTATAAATAAGTCTCCAAGTCACCAACTTCAATAGACTCCCACTTTCACTAGATCTAACTGCTAACAACCTTTAGTCTGCTAGCTCTCATAGGATACTAATGCTTCTACTGAGATAATGATTTAGTAAATGGGTACACCATTTTTTCTTCCCTATAAAATATTCTTACTTCAAATTAACCTCTATAAGAAAAATACATTAAGAGGTGATACTTATAGAGCATATTCTTTGTTCTTTGGTGTGACCTTCTCTCTTTGGAAAGAGCCACTATTGTAGTATTATCACAATACAATGTGGTAGAGAATTTATAGCTAGGTACCACATCAGGATCTTGAACAAAGATTCATAAACAAATGGATTATTTGGATTTATCATAAACTGCTATATACTTAGACTCTACTTTATAATCAATGACAACTATATTCTTTGAACTCTTATAACTCACAGCTCATCCATTGAGACATAAAACATATCCTGAATGTTACTTCATATAATTACGATCTATCTGAAACTAGAATTAGTATTACCCTTGATGACTAGATCCTTGTATCCTCCATACACTAGGAGCATATTCTTAGTTATTCTTATATACTTAAGTATATCCTTGATAGTAGACCAATTTAGTTCAATTGGATCAACTTGATATATTTCTACTATGATCAATGTGTAGGCAACATCAAGTCTAGTACATAAAATGGAATATGTCACAAACTACCCTAGGTACCCTAGTAACCTAATAACTGAGCTAGTACTGACATAGAACAAAGGTAATTCTTGATTCCCATATTTTGGATACTAGCACCCGACATCATACAAAATGAAAGTGGGAACGATTTTTTCCACAAACATTGAAGAAGAAGTTAAACAAGTCAGTATGAATATAAAGAAAAACTCCATAGGGATAGCTATAACCAAAGTAAAACAAGTAAAAAACACAAAGTAAAATAGAAAAGTACTAGAAAAATATGATAGATAACCCAAGTCCCAATGGACACAACTCTCTAAGTCCACAAATCAACAACCAGAACCACCTCAAAGTGGTGCTTTACCCCTACTCTAACTTGGAAGGAGATAATCTAAAAATAGCCGAAGGCATAGGTAGGATGTGAGATAAAATCTCAATAGGGTCTCAACAAGTATTCCATAATATATTACAACATTTAATTAACCAAATAAATATATTTAAATTTTAAAATAAATAGGATTGACATTTCAAAATCATATTTAAACAAATCATGCTTTACATTTCAAATGATGGAAATAATTTAAACAAATGATTCACATTTAAATTGATGAAATATTTATAAATATATGGATTAACAAAACATTTTATATAAAACATTTTATATAAATTTACAAGACACGTATAACAGTTTACAAAAATGTTATATATTGATTTCAAATACAAACAAGTGAGAAACATGGTCATATGATTAAAGGTATGATAGTTCCAAGATAAGGGATTACACACACTCAAAGTGACATGGAAATATGTGCACACACATGTCCCTTCAGTATAGATAATGGAAACTTCATCACCATCCTGTTGGGGATGTGACATGATTCATTTATGTTTTGGAATGTTGAAAATCATAGAGTGCTGTTTAAATAACTCACTAACTACCTAAGTATTGCATATTCTCTAATAACAAATCAATAATAGAAAATTTAATTTAAGTCTGATTAAAATAAAATTCATCCCATTATATATTTAAATTATTCCAATTATCCATTTACAAACCAAAATGGTTTTTTAATCAAAACATACCTTTTTTTATGATAAAACCGAAAGGTTTCTATCAAAACCATTTTAAGAAATTTTCATCAAATATAATTTTAAATCAATTTTCACAATTAAATTATACAATTTTTTATCAAACCAATTTCATAATTTAAATTCCACAATTTAAATTTCATCAATTTCCATAAATTTCACAAACACACCCCTATTCAATGGAATTGGGTGGTTTTCCCAATTTCATGCAAAAAATCCAATTTCAAAAATTAAAATTATCAATTCAATGGAATTGGGTTTTTAATCAAATAATTGAAATAAATTTCAAGAAATTATATTCAAATCAAAAAATTGAAATTAAATCAATCAATTTATGGTTAATAAAAATAGGGCATCATGACAGAACCACCCACCTTAGGATCTATAGATCTAAAAACTCTAAACCCAAATCAGGATTCACCAAGAAATAATGATGGAAAATAGATCCAAGAATCACACCTAGATACAAGATATGAAACAAAGGTTACTAGACCTTTCAATCAAAAGGAAGATATATGAAACCCTAGGGGGGAAAAATAGAGTGTGGGAGAATGAGAATGGGAAGAGGAAACTAACTGAGAGAAGATCAAATTTCGATATCCTACCTTTGATTGGCTTCTGGGAGAGTCTTGAGGGGCCAAAAAACTTCTCTTGGGAGCTCCTAGGAAATAATAAATCACATATGGGCCATACAAATATAACTAGGGTCTAAAAAGAGGGTTTTGGGAATTTTAAAACAATTTTATAATTAAAAAAACCCATACTCATGGTTAGTTAGGTAGGGCCACACAGTTTAGACAAACTGCGCACCCTTTATTTCCATGTGCATGATTACTACTAAGTGGGAACAATTATTTTCAAAGCATGTGAAAAAAATGAAAAATGAAACTGCCTTGGGTTTCATGTTTTGTGGTCTCTCCCAAATTTACCCAAGATTTTAGGGTTAAGCGGTCGCTTGAAGTGTGGCTTGGGTTGTCGAATCCTCAGAGACCTAAGAAGTACCTATAGACACACAATATAAAGAGATGGATTTTTGGATATGAAGTGGCCAAATTGTGTTGATTTTAGATGTTTTTAAAATAGGACTAAGAGATATATGTGAATTAAAATTATGAGAAAATGAGTTGATCCAAGGTTATTGCTCGGGGTGGATTTGAATGAATTCCTTTTTTTAATGATTTCAATTTCATTAACTCGAGAAGGATTTATTGAATGAATTCAAACTAACCTAATAACTTACTATTTAAACACTGTCACAAACACATGATACTTACCTATACACTTGTAGGATCATTTTCATGATCACTCCAAGGTAAAGGATCAAATTAGCACATAAAAGTGGGGTGACTAAATTCAATAAGGAAGAGGAAGAGAGAAAATAATTGAACAAAAGAAACTAAAATAAAATAAATTAATAACATTTAGAGAGTAAGAAATAATATCCAATCCAAATCCTTTATACTCCATTGGATCAACCCATAAAAGAGTTATCCCACCATTGATGACATGTTCTCAACAGAAGCGGGACATAGACTCATAAGGGAATAATTGAAGAAGTAAAAACAAAAAAATAATGATCACTCCACCGTTGTGTGAAGAATTTCACAAATATTAGTGTGAATAAGTTCAAACCTTGAGGAAATTATATCAACATTATATGAAGAATAATAGAACATGAGAATAAGAAAAACTTTTATTAAAAACTAAGGTGATTCGAACAAGTTACATGAGAAAGAAGAATGTTACAAAGACAAATTGGCATAATAACATTACAATGAAAAAAATCTCCAAGATACCTAAATCCTATACCACTAATGCTTTAAAAAAATTTAGGAATCCTTGGGTAGATCCAGTAATTTTCCAAGTCTCTTTAATTAATTATGGTGGGCCTAGGTGGGTGGAAAATTAATGTAGAGGAGACTTTCCCACTCTTGTCTTGAAGTGGTAGCCAGCTTGCATCCACAGAAAAGAAGCGCCAAAATGACCTTATATATGGAAAAATTATAGTGATACATATAAGGATAAAATTTTTCCCCAGGTGTCCCCTAATATCCTATAAAATTTTATAAAAAAATATTTTTTTTTGCGAGATATGATTTAAATGGTGGGATGTTTTTCTGGGCCGCAAAATCTGGACCAGAATTTCATCTTCAACTTGGGACATCTGGAACTCCATTAAAAAGTATGAATTATCTTGGGATAATTTATAATTAAATGTTTCCTATGATATCATATATTTTAAATTAAAATTTTATAATAATAGGGCTTGAAAATTGTCCTCTACAGTACTTTTATTGGGCTGATGTCCAGTTCACTTCACCCAGAATGTTGTTGGTTCAAGGCCCACTTTGGTGGTCTTTCAATGTGAATATTCAAGTGATCCACAAGTATTAATTGTTCCTTATATCATGGGAGACCTAAAAGTAAAATATTAAAATAAAATAAAGACCATTTTGTGTTTCATGAGATGTTCAAGAATTTTCCATATAATAGTGCATTTTAAGAAGGAATTACAATCATAATGTGAAATAATGTTCATAGTGTAAAATTCACTAAAAATGGTGTTTATTGTTAATAAATAACATGAATATTATATTATAAACAATGAATATTAGCCTCTTTTAGGGGCTAATCACACCCCCAACTTGAGTTTTTCTATTCCTGAGCAAAATATATCTCAAAAATATGAAATTCAATTTCCCTTTTCCAAAAACATTTTAATACACATTGCTCACCCAAAGACCTCATACCAAAAAATTATTAAACCCATAAAAATCATTTAAAAAAAGTTAGGTACAGAGGAATATCCTAATCCCAATCTCATTCCTTTGTTCAAATTCAATTCCATATTTCATCCAATTTCATTTAGTCATGATGAAGTGTTGTGCATAACAATAGACATGGGGGTTAATTTTCATTAAAGGGAGGAAATATGGAAGTTTTAGGAGGAATAAAATTTTAATATTAATATAATTATTCATTTTTTTCTATTTTTTTAATTTTTGTTCTTATTTTTGATTTTTTTGTTGTAATTTTTCTATGGTAATTGGAATTGAACTCAATCGAGTCAACCCATGTAGCAAGACTTTGCCGATGACTCTCAGGCTCAAAGACCCTAGGGCACCAAGTGAAGCTCACATACTCGGGCATCATCTCAAGTTTACTCAATCAAAAAAAAAAATCAAATTACCAAAAATAGAGATAAAATTCCCAACTCTGGGCCAGACAACTATGGAGTCACGATCCCCAAGTGCCGAAAGCCACACATTAGGTCAATCCATTGCTCTATGCACAATTGATGTTTTTGATTTATTTTTTTAGAATACTCATGTTAAAATTAAAATGATAACCAAACCTATGCTATTTATTATGGGACCCAAAGAACTCAAACTAATACCCCACAATCTAGAGGACGCGCATTGTGTTTTTTTGTTATTAAATGGATAAAAATATAAATGGTCAAAAATCACATCGTACAATCGCACTTTCCAAAATCTACGCACATGAAATTAAATTTTCATTAAAATAAGAATCAAGGCATGAAAAATTATTTGATATCTAATTTCAGAGTTTGAAATGCATGTTATCATGTTCAAGGTTAATGAAATTTTTACTTCCACACATTTTTTTATGCACACAAAATCATTTTTTTATTTCATATCCCCCCAAAATAGAATAACACTGTCCCCAATGTTTAAAGAAAATAAAACTTAGAAGGTGGTATAAGAGAGGAGTTCAAAGAGGGCATTGAAAATGAGAATCATGTAATGAAGCCACCTGGTGGTTGATGTTGAAAATGTGTTCCCCAGTCTCCCTTCAGTCCTGGGTTCGAGTCCCAGTGGATTGGTCTATTGTGATGGGATTTTACCCATGACCTATGACATGTAATTTAATTTTTTTTATTATTTTTTTTATATTTTTTAACCTACAAAAACATAAAAATAAAATAAAATAAACTAATGATACATTTTCTTCTTTTTAAATTTCTGGGTAAGGTATTACTTAGGGATCACGCCACGTGACACATATGAATATGGAACCCCCCTATCATACCCATCCATACTCATAATATAAGAACATGTAAATAGTCTAAGGTACTATCATATTCAAATTTTATTAACCTACAAACACATAAAAATAAAATAAACTGATGATAAATTGTATTCTTTTAAATTTTTAGGCATGGTATTACTTAGGGATCACACCACATGACAAAAATGAATATGGAGATCCCATTTAATACCCATCCATACTTATAAAATAAGAACAAGTAAATAGTCTAAGGTAAAAAAATTTCTTTTTTTATTTTTCTTTTAACCTTCAAACACATAAAAATAAAATAAACTGATGATACATTGTCTTCTTTTAAATTTCTGGGTAAGGTTTTACTCAGGGATCACACCAAATGACACAGATGAATATGGTGGTCCCCTTTCATACCTATACTTACTCATAAAATAATAATAGGTCAATAGTATAAGGTAAAAAAATATCAAAATGAAAAATAAAGATGATTCACAATGATAAGAAACATGAAAACCATGGGTTGCCTCCCATACAACGCTTTTGTTTAACATCACTAGATCAACTTAGACCCTTAATTGTTTAAGTATTTTCCTAATCTAAGGATGGTTCACACAAGTCTTAATAAACTTCCTATTTTTGGAATGTTTCAATGAATGGTTTGACTCTATGACTATTAACTTTAAAGGTTTAATTATTGGCAGGATATTGAATTTATACAGCCCCATGGGGGTACACCTTATGAACTATGTATGGACCTGACCATCTAGACCTCAACTTTATCAGGTGTAAATTAAGTTTAGATCTATACAAAAGAATAGGTTTACCCATTACAATGTGTTTGGTTTTAATATTTCGAGATTGGTAGGCTTATACTTTAGCTTTATTGATCCTTGAATTTTCATAAGTCTCCATCCTAAGTTCCTCAAGTTCATTGAGATCTAATTTACTTTTTGTTTCGGCCAATGAGAGGTCATAATTCATTTTCTTAATTGCCCAAAAGGCCCTATGTTCAATCTTCACTGAAAAATGGAATGCTTTACCATAAACCAACCTATATGGGGACATTTCTAAAATGGATTTATATGTGGTTTGATAGGCCCAAAGAGAATCTAAGAGTTTGTTCGACCAATATTTCCAAGATGGTTTAATTATTTTCTCAAGAATTTGTTTGATTTCTTGATTGGCTAACTTAGCTTGACCATTGGTCTGTGGGTGGTAAGAAGTGGACACTTTGTGAGAAATTCCATATTTTTCCATGAGTGATGAGAATGTATGATTTCAAAAATGAGTTCCACGATCACTAATGATAGCCCTAGGAATTCCAAATCTAGTGAGGATGTTTTCCTTGAGAAATATAATCACAGTTTCATGATCATTGGATTTTTTAGTAATATCCTCAACCCATTTTGAGACATAATCGACAGCTAAAAATTATACAAATATTCCCTAGAGTTTGGGAAGGGACCCATGAAATCAATTCCCCAACAATCAAAGATTTCAATCACTAATATGTGAGTGAGTGGCATTTGATTCCTTTTTGTGAAGGACTCTACTTGTTGACACCTAGAACAGCTTTGAAAAAAATTTGTAGGAGTCCCTTGAGAGGGTGGTCCAGAAGATACCACTTTGAAGAACCTTAGTAGAAGTTTTCTTAGAGGAAAATTGGGCTCCACACGCCTCACTATGACAGAATTTAAGGATGGACTCTTGTTCAGATTCTGGGACACACCTCCTAATGACTTGGTCAGGGCAGAACTTATAGAGGTATGGATCATCAAAAACATAGTTACTAACATTAAAAAGTAATTTAATTCTAACTTGAGTCCCTAATAATTTTGGAATGACTCCTTTAAATAAGAATCTGGAAATGTCGGCATACCAAAGGCAGTCACTCACAGAGTATAGGTGTTCATCAGGGAATGAATCAGACACATAAAGGTGAGATAATTTTTCATTAAATTCTATCATAGAGAGATGATAAGCTATAAAATTTTCAACACCCTTTTTTCCCTTGATTATGAGTTCAAATTCTTGTAATAGAAGGACCCACCTAATCAGTTTAGCCTTAACATCTTGTTTTTGGAAGAGGTATTTCAGTGCGGAATGGTTAGTGAACACAGTGATGGGGGATCCTAAGAGGTAGGAAATAAACTTTTATAAGTAAAATACAAAAACAAGTAACTCCTTCTCAGTGGTGGTGTAGTTGATTTAGGAATCATTTAAGGATTTTCTTGCATAAGAAATTACATAAGGAGTTTTATCACAATGTTTTACTAACACAGCTCCTAAAAAAAGTCACTGGAATCACACATGAGTTCAAAAATAAGGTTCCAATTTGGGGATTTCATGATGGGAGGAGAGGTGAGAGTTGATTTGAGGGTTGAGAATAAACCCTCATAGATTTCTGTCCAAAAAAAATAGATCATCCTTTATTAGAAGACCACAAAGGGGATGAGCAATTGAACTAAAGTTCCTAATGAATATTCTATAGAAACCGGGACATCTTAATAAAGACCTCACTTACTTAAAAGTTTTGGGTGATAAAAGGTGACGAATTATGCCAACCTTGGATTTATCGACTTCAATCCCCCTACCCAAGACTAAATGTCCAAGGACTAGTCCCTCTTTAACCATGAAATGAAAATTTTCCCAGATTAGGACCAGATTTTTTTCTTCAAATATTGAAAAAACTCTCTCCATATTCCCCAAACATCCCTCAAATGTATCCCCAAACATAGATAAGTCATCCATGAGGACCTCTAGAAAATCCCCTACCATGTCTGAGAAGATTCCCATCATGAACTGTTAGAAAGTTCCAGGGGCATTGCATAACCCAAAGGACATGAGTTTCAAGGCAAAGACGCCGAATGGATAGGTAAATATAGTCTTCCCTTGATCCTCTAGGGAGACCTCAATCTAATTGTACCCCAAGTACCAATCTAAAAAATAGTTTAAGGCATGACCTTCCGCTCTATCAAAGACTTAGTCAATGAATGGTAAGGGGAAATGATCCTTCTTGGTAAATGAGTTGAGCTTCCTATAGTCGATGCAGACTCTCCAACCACTACTCACCCTAGTTGGAAGAATCTCTCCATCCTTATTGGTTATTACTGTGATTCCAGCCTTCTTTGGAACCACATGGATTGATCTAACCCAATCACTCTTAGTTATGGGATAGATGATACCAGATTTTAATAATTTTAGAAGTTCTTTTCTAACTACTTCCATGATATTAGGATTGAGTCGCCACTGAGGTTGACTACATGTATTTTAATCAAATTCTAAAACAATTATATGAGTCTCAATAAGTGGGATAATCGTAGGAATATTATATAGGGTCCATCTAATGGTTTTATTGTGTCTCTTAAGGACATCTTGAAGCATCCTCTCATGATTTGATTGAAGAGAAGAAGAAATAAGAATAAGATGTGTTCCATTTTCTCCTAAAAAGGCACACTTAAGTGAAATAGAAAGTTATTTCAATTCAAGATCAGGTTGGTTCAGAATTTTCACAGAAGATCGGAACATTGGATCAAGATCAATTTCTTTTTTTAGAGTTTCAGATAGGATTGATTCCCCATGTGTAGAATTTTCAGCTACTAAATTGGTTTGATCAATTTTAGGGAAGGGAGTTGGAGTGGTCTCCATGAATGTGGTTTCCTAAAAGATTTCACTGATTGTTGGTCTTAAGATTTCATCATAGGAGTAATCTGAAAGTAATTTTATCCAAGGTGATAAACTTACTTCATGTGAACAAATTAAATTAATCTCATCCTGACTTAAACATTCCTAAAATATTCCTTGATGTTCTATAGATTCATTATTAGTACTTACTATCATGTTTACTTCATGAATATCCTCATCATCCCCTATTTGTGAGCTTTCATTATAAATGTTCAAGTCTAGAATCATGTTTCCTAAGGTGATGGTCATGTTCCCATTTTGGACTCAGATAACAGAGTTGATTTTTTTCAAGGAAGGGACAAACAATGATGATTGGGGTTTATTCCTTATTGCCTAAGTTTGGATTTTTGTCAAGTAAAATGAATTTAGTAGGGTAAATTAAGTTTTCTACTTTTACCAAAACAAAATTTTAAATCCCCTTTGGAATCCTAATGCTATGATCAGAAAGTTGAAGTGTGACAGATGTGGGTTGGAGCTCTTCTAGGCCTAACTGAAAGTACACAACATAGGGAATGAAATTGACACTTGCACCTAGGTCACACAGGGCTTTTACAACTTTGTTCTCTCCTAGTTCAACATTTATGTACAAGCATCTTGGGTCTTTCATCTTTGTATGAAGGGTTCCTTGGATTGTTGTGCTAACATTTGTTGCCAGAAGGACTTGGTTCTTATGTGAGAATTTCCTCTTAAATGTGCAGAGTTCCTTCAAGTATTTTGAGTATTCAGGAATGGTTTGAATATCATCTAGGATTGGAATGATTAACTTGACTTGTGATAATATTTCCCTCAACATTTCACTCAATTCAGGATTGGTTTTCCCCCTCACTCATTGAGGAAATGGTCTAGGTTGTTGGATTGTTTATTGAAGAGTTGTTTCTTTCACATTGTTATTAGTTTTTTCACTTTTATCATGTGGTTCATTTGAATTTTCATTAGAGTTTGAATCTTTATATGGTTTTTTAATTATTTTTTCAATTTTATCAATTAATTTCCAACTTCCTAAAACTGTCACAGCCTTTAGTTGTTCATGAGTTTTTTAAGTGAAAATTGACTCTCCTCTTAATATTTGTTGTGGAATGGCTTGTGTGGGAATGGGTGACTTTCCAATTTTGATGGTTTGAAGTTCTTTTTTAAGGTAAGATAATTTTGAGTTCATTTTGTCCATTTTGTTACACAACTATTCAAGGATTGGAAGAGGAACAGATTAGGTGGGGGATTGTGTTGGTTGGTTTATCCCAGGAGTATACTTTGGTTGTTGGATGAGTTGTTAGATGGGTTGTTGGATGAGTTATTGGTATTGGATAGGAGTATGCTAGTATTGGACTGGTTGTGGTTGGAATTGCTTATGGTTTTGAAATTTTTTTTGTAGGTTAGGAGTTTGTTCCTTGAGGTTGCCTAGGTTGTTGGTTATCTTTCCAGCGAAAGCCCGGGTGGTCATTATACCTTGGGTTTAATGTGTTTTGGTATTAGGGATTTTGAAAGTTTAGGGGATTGACTTCAACAGGTGTTCCTCCTAGAAGAACATCCTTGATGGATGGAATGGTTGGGCAGCTGTCTGTTTTGTGGTCATGTTTGTCAAAAATTATGCAAACATGGTCTACAATTTGGATTTCATAGATTTTTATAAGGTCTATCTCTTAAAACTTCCTAGTGAGTGCTACGAGTTTATCCCTGAGGCTTTACTCTTATCTAAGTGTATGCATTCCAGTAGTTCTTTGCAGATTTTCAGAATAAGGTGATGTTCCTCATGTTTGGTTTTTTTCAGCAAGGATTTCTAGATACTCATAAGCATCATTTGGGGATTTTTTTAAAGGTCCCATTACACATTATGTCAATGAATTGTTTGTTCCGCAAGCCCAACCATTCATAGAAAATTCTCACTTGTTCAGGAATAGAGAAACTATGGTGTGAAACCATGTTTAGGGTGTCTTTTAACATCTCCCATGTTTCATAGAATGACTCTCCCTCTTTTTCAAAAAAGTTTTGGATGATCTTTTTAAGTGCAATTGTTTTGTGGTGGGGAAAGTATTTTTTTATAGAATTCTCTTTGAAATTGGTCTCAAGAGTTTATAGAAGATGGTATCAAATTGTTTATCCAATTTTAGCTCAATCATTTAATGAAAAAGGGAAGAGCCTCATCTTAGCAGATTCTAGTTGATGTGGGAAACACATGGTTTCTACAATGTCATTGAACTCCTTATCGTGAAGGTAGGGAATCTCAAAATCTATTCCATGGAATGTAGGAAAGTGGTTTAGGACATTGGGGTTTAAATATGTAGTTGGAATCTCCTAGGTAATTTTATCTAATTCATGAGGGGGCATTGGTCCAAGATGGAGTGTGGTAGTCATTCATGGTTTGATCAACTACATTCCCCATGTTTGGAGCGTCTTGGTTTGGGTGTGCCATTTAATCACCCATAGGGTTTACCATTTGATTTATTTGAAGACCCTCCATTGGACTTGTTTTAATTAGTGACTCTAGAGTTTCAATATTATTTGGATCAAATGTAAAAAATACCTTAGGTGAACTTGACTCCCCTATCCTAGGACTTTCCACCCTAATTAATCTGTTTTAGTTATCACAGGTGTAGGCGAACATGCACCAAAAGAAAAAAAAGGATAGAAAGGGAAAAAATAAGAGAATTTGGGTGAGAATAGAAGAATGGGGTGAGGAAAGAAGGTTTTTGGTATAAGGAACTTACTTTGTACCTGGAAATGACACCAAAATTTGGTCTTGCCCAAATTTACCCAAGATTTTAAGGTTAAGCAGTCTCTTGAAGTGTAGCTTGGGTTGTTGAATCCTCAGAGACCTAAGAAGTGATTATAGACACACAATATAAAGAGATGGATTTTTGGCTATGAATTGGACAAATTGGGTTGATTTTAGATGGTTTTAAAAGATAACTAAGAGATCTATGTGAATTCAAATTATGAGAAAATGATTTAATCCCAGGTTATTGCTCAGGGTGGATTTGAATGAATTCCTTTCTTTAAAGATTTCAATTTCATTAAATCGAGAAGGATTCATTAAATTAATTCAAACTAACCTCATCACTTACTGGTTAAAAAGTATCAAAAACACATGATAATCACTTATAAACTTATGGGATCACTTTCATGAGCACTCTAAGGTAAAGGATAAAATTATCACATAAACATGGGGTGAATAAATTCAACAAAGAAGAAGAAGAGAGAAAATCATTGAACAAAAGAAAAGAAAATAAAATAAATTAATAAAATTTAGAGAGTAAGAAATAAAATCCAATACATCCCCTTGATACTCCCTTGGATAAACCCATAAAATATTTATCCCTACATTGATGACATGTTCTCAACGAAAGTGGGAAGTAGACTCATAAGGGTGGAATTGAAGAAGTAAAAACAAAAAAATAACGATCACTCCACCGTTGTGTAAAGAATATCACAAGGATTGGCGTGAATAAGTTCACACATTAAGGAAAAGATATCAACGTGATATGAATAATAAAATAATAATAGAATACTAAAAAATTTTATTAAAAACTAAAGTGATTTGAACAACTTACATGAGAAAGAAGAATGTTACAAAGACAAATTGGCATAATAACATTACAATGAAAAAAAAGCTCAAAGATCCCTAAATCCTCCACTAATACTACTTTAAATAGGAATTTAGGAATCCTTGGGTCTATCCACAAACTTTCCAAGTATATTTAATTAATTATGGTGGGCCTAGGTGGGTGGAAAATTAATGTAGAGGAGACTTTCCCACTCTTTCCCTGAAGTGGCAGCCATCTTGCATCCATCAAAAAAAAGAACCGAAATGACCTTCTATATGGAAGAATTAGAGTGATCAATATAATTATAAAATGTTTCCCCAAATGTACCCTAATATCCTGTAAAACTTTATCTGAAAATAGTTTTTGGTTTGCGAGATATGATTTAAATGGTGGGATTTTTTTCTAGGCCGTAGAATTTGGCCCATAATTTCTTCTTCAAATTGGGCCACCTAGAACTCTATTAAAAAGTCCAAATTAGCTTGGGAAAATTTATAATTAAATGTTCCCCATGATATCCTATATCTTAAGATAATTTTTTAGAGTCATTGTTCTTGAAATATGTCCTCTATAGTATGTTTTAGTGTGATGATGTCTAGTTCACTTCACCTAGAATGTTGTTGGTTCAGGGACCACTTTGGTAGTCTTCCAATGTAAATCTTCAAGTGATAAAAAATCATGAATTGTTCCTTATAGAATGTTATAAATGAAAATAAAATATGAAAATAAAATAAAGACCATTTTTTTGTTTCATGAGGTGTTCAAGAATGTACTATGTAATAGTGCATTTTAAGAAGTAATTATAATCATAATGTGAAATAATGGTCAAAGTGTAAAATTCACTAAAAATGGTGTTTATGATTAATAAATAACATGAATATTATATTATAAACAATTAATATTTGCCTCTTTTAGGGGCTAATCAGTTTTCTCTGGAAGGGTGAACAATTTGGGAAAACCATGCACCAACCGTGCATAGCCTCAAAACTTTCAAAATTAACCAAGTTTCACCCAAAGCAACCCCAAACAAAACCTAAACAAAGCTTGATAAAAAGAGGGATTTAGGAATACCTAAAAATATTAATATGATGTTACAACCTCCCCAACATAGAAAATTTCTATCCCCAAAAATACTACTTAAAAGATTCCATGGAAAAAAATGAGGCCACTGCTCTCTCATCGGTGCCTCCCTATACCATGTCTCATGAGAATTAGAACCGTACTACCATAAAACTCAAAAAGGTATATTAATCCTATAAAGTATATTGGTTTCATAATCAACTATCCTGACTGTATGTTCAGTCACAGATAAATTATGTTCAACCTTAATATCACTCTAGATCAGAACATGAGTTGAATCTAATAGATACTTTCATAGATGAGATACATGGAACAAATTATGTATTGATGTTAGTTGTAGTGAAAGTACTAACCAATAAGACACTTTTCCCACCTACTAAAAACCTTAAAAGGTACCCAAAAAAGAGTAGAAGGTTTACCTTTCCTCCCAATCCATCGATAAACCAACCGAGTTGAAAATTTCAAGAACACCTGTCCACTTACTAAAAATTCCGACAGTCTGAGATGAAGATAAACATAAGATTTATACAAGATATATGTCATAAACATTCTCTAACTAATAAACTAAATCTTTACTTTCGTCTCTTGAACCAAGTTTAGTCTAACCAAGGAAATTTTACCAATATCCAAGCAACACAATAAAGATCTACAAGGTCGACCATACAAGGCCTCAAAAGGATTCATTCTAATAATGTACATGTAACTATTATTATAAGAAAACCCAAACAGCCCCAAATGATCACCCAAACCCCAAAAAAGTCGAGAATTCAAGCGTGAAACATATCCTCAAGAATATTTATAGCTCTTTTTACCTGGCCATCTGACTATGGATGGTATTTCGTACTCAAACAGATTTGAGATCCTAATGCCTCCTAAAGGAATCTCCAAAAAAAAGAAGTGAATCGAGGATCCCTATCAGAGAGTATATAATATAGAACTCCATGAAAACAAATAATATATTTCACATAGATATTTCCCAACTCCTCAAATTCGGTTTCATTGTGAATGGGTATAAAGTGAGCTAATTTAGTTAGCTGATCGATCACAACCCATATCATATTATTCTTTCTCTAGGTACATGGTAAACCAACCAAAAAGTTCATAGATATATCATACCACTTCTAAGTAGGGAATGAAAATTTCTAAAGTAAACTTAAAGGCTTCTAATGCTCAACCTTGACTTGTTGGCACATATAACAATGAGATACAAATTCAGAAATGCCCCATCTCATACCTGGCCACTAGAATCATCACCACATGTTATAGAATATCTTCATGGTTCCTAGGTGCAAAACCCACTAGGAATTATGGAAAATACCCATAACATATTTTCTTACCGCTAATAACATAACAAAGAGATTTTTATAGCATAGAATTCTCTTTTTGGATAATCTACAATCAGGTATGATCTCCCCACCATAAAGAGAGTCTCTAATGCTACAGAACTTGTCATCAAGCTGATAATCCTGAAGAATCATCTTGAGAAGAGTGTATGAAAACTGAAAACTGGTGAAGGAAACATTGTCCTATGATTTAAAAACTCTAATATGAAAATGTAAAAAAAGGTCCATCAAGTTTCACTCTTCCAATGATTCTTTCACTGGATGGGACAAAATTTTCTGGCTTAAATAATCTGCAATGACATTCCCTTTCCCCAGGGTATAGGAAATGTTGAAATTGAAAGTCTACAGGTATTCCACCCAATGCCTTTGGTAGAGATTCAAATATTTTTGTGATAAGATATAACTCAAGATCTTGTGGTCCGAAAATATAGTAAACCTTTATCCATAAAGGTAGTGCCACCAACTCTTAAGCATGTGCATCACATCATCAAGTTCAAGGTCATGGGTCATATAATTCTTCTCATGTGTCCTAAGTTGATGAGATCTACAAGCAATGGCATGATCACCCTGCATAAGATCACAACCCAAACCCAAACTTGATGCATTATAAAATACTATATAGACCTTCCCTAACTCTAGAAGAGTTAACACATACATAGTTATCAAAAGTCATTTTAGATCAGAAAACTTTTTTTTAAAATTTTTATCCCAAGAAAAATTTACTCCCTTTCGAGTTAGGGAAGTCATTGAAGAAGCTAAATTTGAGAAGTCCTTTACAAACTAGCGATAATACCCAGATAAACCCAATAATATTTGAATCTTGAAAATATTTTGTGGTTTCTCCCATGTCATAACATCCTTCACCTTCTTAGGATCAACTAATATTTCATGTTTCGAAACCATATATACCACTAAATTCACTTCCCAAATCAAAAAATCACATTTTGAAAGATTGAAATAAATTTGGTGATTTCTTAAAAATTCCAGAACTTCTCTCAGATGATGAATGCGATCCTTCTTAGACTTAGAGTAAATGATGATGTCATACACAAAGGCTACCACAAAGGTATTAAGATACTCATGGAAAATCATGTTCATTAAATCCATGAAAACTTTAAGAGAATTGGTTAGAATAAAGGGCATGAAAAGGTAATCATAATGTTCATACCTACTCCAAAAGGTGGTTTTATGAATGTTGGATTATTTTATTCTCAACTGATGGTAACCATATTGAAGGTAGATCTTCAAGAACCACTTTCCCCTTTCAACTGATCAAACCGATCATCAATACATGGAAATGGATATTTGTTCTTTATCGTGATTCTGTTGAGTTTTCAATAATCAAAACATAGGAGGAGTGAACCAAAATATTTATTATCAAAGAGAATTGGTGCCGCCCAAGGTGATACACTCAGGCATATAAAGCCTTTCTCTATAAGATCATCCAACTGAGTCTTTATATATTTCATTTTAGCTGGTTCCATTTTGTAAGAGGGAATAGAAACTGGTTGAGTACCAGACACTAAATCAATAGAAAACTAAACCTCTCTTACTAGAGAGAAACTAGAGAAGTCAGAAGGGAACACATTGGGAAAATCAAAGAAAACTAGAGGGAGATCACTGCTCAAATATTTCCACTCTAGATAAAAAAATAGATATCACTTTCCCCAACTTCGGATAAGAAGGTCTGACTCTACTCAACCTTGGGTCCCATTCTCTTTGGAATACACATCACACACCATTAAGTGTAGTAAGGGAGATCCATTGAAGATAACAATCAATATGGGATTTATTGGTGATGATCCAATCCAACCTAAAGATGACGTCAAGAGGGTTCATGTTAAGAAGAATAAAACTCTAATAAAGATCAATATCTGATAGAGAGAAAACACAAGCGAGACTATAAAGACCCTGATCTCTCTTAAATATGATAATATATATATATATATATAAGTATTTATCATATTAATAAGATGGGTTGAAATAAATGAGTGAGATACACCAGTATCAAATAAAGCAATCACCAATGATGAATCTATAGTAATGGTACCTCTCACAGTCACTGAACCCATATCTGCTTTCTTCTGGAGACTCTTCTACTGTGTGAAGAATCTTCCTTCTATATGCCTATGGATGGAACCCTTTTATATGTGAAGTATATGATTACGCCATAGTTTTAGAAGGTGATTATGAAACCATGCTACTATGAGGAGTGTAATAGACATGGAATAACTTTTTTAGGTGACTCAAGCATCCAAAGGAACCACATATCTTGGGTGCCTCAGTAAAAACCATCTTTTAATGCCTAGTATTTCCACACTAGTAGTAGATCAAAGGGCCTATGCTAGGTACTGAAGAGGATTTAGAAAAATATTTCTATCGATAACCACCATGAGAATTATCACACTTCCTCTTTCCCTTAGAGGAATTCATGCTACCATTAGGAGAAAAAGAAGCACCTAAAACCCTGATTTTCTTGAAAGGTCCATTTCAACCATCAGTGCTCTATCCAACACATCACTATAATAAGGTAGATTAAGTAAGAAAAACTGAGAACATATATCTGGTCTAAGTTCCAACTCGAATTGTTAATCCCTCATATTCTCATTCGATACTATCTCAGGTGAAAACTACACAAGCTCATCAAAATGGTTTGCATAATCTGTCACAATTTTGTCAGCCTGCTAGAGTTTGAAAAAATCATTGGCCTTTACCAACAACATCGACTCTGGATAGAATTTTTCGGTCAAAATAAATTTGAAGTCCTTCCACTCTAATCAATCGTGTGTCTCCGCTATCACCATAGTTTCCCACTATCTTATACTCGGTCCTTCCAGTACGAAGGTGGCACACTTCACCTTGATTTCACCAGAAATTTACAAAAACCCAAACAAATGATCCATCCTATTCAAACATTTCCCAGCCTCTTGAGAATCATTATAGCCATTTAATGATGGTGTATTTTGGAAAAGTAACTCTTGAGAATGATCCTAGAGAACATCCCTTTGAGGTTCCACAGTTGGATCCTGAATGGGAATTGATGGTGGTTCCTGTCCTAGAGATTGAACAATATGCATGAAAGCCTCAACCAAATTTGGGTCCACAAGAGGATTCGATCACTAAGTTTCAATAGCATATTCCACCTAGATCTGATTTTCATGTCTTCCCGGAGGCATGATGCTACACAAAATCAACTGACAACAAATAATACATCAGTTTAACACTCAAATAGATCAATCAGGGAAATCAATCCCAACATATAGAACACAAGATTTATATTTAAATCTATACAAATCAAAATCATGGAAAATACTATAACTAATCCTAAATACATCTTTCCTAAACCACCCCTGGTGAATTAGGTTTTTTGTGGTGATATATGGATAAACACTCAATCTGAACTACCTTATAATTCCTAAAAAGATCACACAATGCATACTAACTTCAAGATAAGAAGCTCAACCTAGAGCTCTGATACCACATTTTCATGAACCATCCCAGTCACCCTAGTAAACTGATAACTGAGCTGACACTGATATAGCACAAAGAGCATTCCTGATCCCCATGGGTTGGAAAATAGCACTTGGAATCATATAAAATGAAAGTAGAAATGATTTTTTCCACAAAAATTAAATTAGTTAAACAAGTTAATATTCATACAAAGAAAAACTCCATAGGGAGAACTATACTAAAATTAAAATAGGTAAACAACCTAAATTAATATAGCAAAGTACCAGAACAACTGGATAGATAATCCAATTCCCAACAGATGCAACTCTCTAAGTCTATGGATCAATACCTAGAACCACCTCCAAGTGGTGCTTTATTCTTGATGAAATCTGGAAGAAGATAATCTATAAACACCTAAATTAATAGAGAGGGTGTGATCTAAAACACCAATAGGGTCTCACCAATAATTCCATAATATATTCCAATATTTAATTAAACAAATAAAGAGCTTTCAATTTTAAAATAAACAAGTTTGTAATTTCAAAATCATATATAAACAAATCATGCTTTACATTTCAAATGAAGGAGATAATTTTAAAAAAATCTTCACATTTCAAGATGGAATATTTCTAAATAGATGACTTAATAAAACATTTTATATAAATTCAAAAGGAATGTAAAATAGTTTACAAAAATGACATATATTCATTTCAAATACAAACAAGCAAGCAACATGGTCATATGCCTAAAGGTATGATAGTTCCAAGATAAGGGACTCCACACACTCAAAGTGAAATGATAATATGTGTATACATATGTCCCTTTGGTATGTCTGAAGGAGACTTAATCACTATCCCTTTAGGGATGTGACATGATGTATTTATGTTTTGGAATGTTTTAAATCATAGATTTTTGTTCTAATAAATCACTAACTAACTAAGTCTTGCATGTTCTATAATAAAAAATCAATAATGGGAAATCTAATTTAAGATTTCTTAAAATAAAATTGATCCCATTCTTCATTTAAAATATTACAATTTTCCATTTAAAAATCAAAATAGGTTTTTAATCAAAATATGATTTTTTCCAAGATAAAACCCAATGGTTTCTATCAAAACCATTTTAATCCATTTTCATCAAATACAATTTGAAATAAATTTCATAAAATCAATTTCCATAATTAAATTACACAATTTTCAATCAAACCAATTTCATAATTTAAATTTCATTAATTTCCATAAATTTCACAAGCACACCCCAATTTAATGTATTTAGGGTTTGCCCCTAATTTCATGCCAAAAATTCAATTTTACAAATCGAAATTCCCAATTCAATGGAATTTGTTTTTTAATCAAAAAATTGAAATCAATTTCAAGAAGTTATATTCAAATCAAAAAATTGAAATTAAATCAAGCAATTTATAGTTAATAAAAATTGGGCATCATGACATAACCACCTACCTTGGGATCTCTTGATCTCGAAATTGCAAACCCAAATTGGGATTCACCAATGAAGAATGAAGAAAATGAGATCTGGAAATTACACCTAGATCCAAGATATCAAATAAATGTTACTAGATCTACCAATCAATAATGAGATCTATGAAACCCTAGGGAGGAAAGAAGAGAGAGAAGGATAATGAGAATGAGAAGAGGAAACTAACTGGGATAAGATCGAACACCATTCTCCTAGCTTCAATCTGCTTCCAAGAGGGTTAAAAGGGTAAACAAACTAATCTTTAGAGCTCCTAGGGATGTAGAAATTTCATATGAGTCATAAAGGTCCATCAGGAGTCTAAAAAGAGGGTTTTAGAAATTTTAAAATAATTTTAAGATTAAAAAAACCCATATGCATGGTTAGATGGATAAGGTTGCATGGTTTGGACAAACCATGCACCCTAGCCGTGTGACCTTTTTTTTTCAGGTTCATGGTTACTATTAAGTGGGTGCATGGTTTGTAAAACTATGTGACAACCATGAAAAATCCCACTACCTTAGGTTTAATAGTTTTTTATAGCAAGGCACATGGTTTGAGAAAACCGTGTGGTAACCATGCATAACCCTAGAACTTTCAAAATTAACCAAGTTTTCACATGAATCTACCCCAAATGAAAACCAACTAAATATTTATAAAAATAGAGGTTTAGGAATACCTGAAAAAAATATGATGTTACATCATACATGATTGATCCCATCGCTGAAGTATTTGAGATCTTACTCATTGTCTCTTTCTCCTATTCCATCTAAGGATACATTTTCTTGGAAAGAGTATACCATATGACACTAGGACCAATCCAATCTTGGATTGTTCTATACTAAATATATTTAGTATGTAGTCAATTTATATAATTTGAATTAGTACAAGAAGCCTCTTAGATTTATCATGAATGATCTTTATTCGTAGAATTTAAGCCGCTTCATCTAATTTCTTTATGTAGAAACACTTGTTCAACCAATCATTAAAAATATATAAGACCAGTATGCCATTTCTAATAAGTAATAGGTTATAAAAATATACTATTTGGATAATGACTATATTCACACTAAATCACTTATAAACACATGGATCATATTCATTGTTAATGAAACCAAATTCTTTTATAGCTTCATCAAACTAAATGTACCATGACCTAGATGCTTGCTTCAATACATAAATGGATATCTTTAACTTGTATATTCTCTTGGAATCACCTGAAGTCACAAACCCTTTAGGTTGTGTCATATAGATATCTTCCTAAATTTTACTATTAATAAAATATATTTTGACATCCATCTTCTAAATTTCATAGTCATGGTATGGTACTATAGTAAGTAGAATTCTGATGGATTTAAATATGAAAATTGAAGAAAAGGTTTCATTATAGTCAATTCCATGGTAATAATTAAACCCTTTATCCACTATACTTGCTTTATAGGTACTTAATTACCCTATATGTCTAGTTTTCTCTTGAATACCCATTTTCACATAGCAGTCTTCACATCAACTGGTAGATTGACCAAAACACAAACTTAGTTATGATACATGGAATCCATTTTAAAATTTATGTATTATTTCTATCTTGTGGATTATGATTTCTCTATTGTTTCTTTATAGGATAAAGGTCATTATTATCAACCAATAATGAATCACCATCTTTGGTAACTAGAAAAAAAAATCTATCTTATTTTATTACCTCTCTAGCACTCCTATGTATTACTTTTTTTAGGAAAAAATTATTCCATGGGGATCTATGGAATCTATTCTTATACCAACTCTTATGTATCTTAAGCATAAACTTCATCAAATTCAATATTTATCCCACTATAATCATTAAGTATGTTATACCTCTACTAAATATGGATAGTATGGTGATAATCACTTTCTTATCTAAGGTGTTGTATAGGTATTATCCCTTTTTTTCCTTAATATACCCTATAAAGATACACTTTGTGCCTTGGGGTTCTAGTTTGTTTCTTGAGAAGGACTTAACAAATTACCTACAACCCCATACACATGTATGTGAAAAAAGGTTTCTTTATACTCTATAGATCAAGGGGAATTCCATTTTCTGCTTTATTTGGTACTTATTTTAGTGTGTATATCGTAGTTTGTAATGCATATCACCAGAAGGATAATATAAGATCTGTAACACTCACTATCAACTTACCATTTCTAGCAAGGTATGGTTCCTCCTTTCACCAACTCTATTCCATTGTGGTGTGTAAGGTGGAGTGACTTGAGATAGAATAAAAAACTCTAATAAAAATTTGATAAACTTTTGGTTAAGATATTTACCACCTTGATTTGATCAAATATTCTTTATCTTCTTTCTAAGTTGATTCTCTACTTCATTCTTGAATTATTAAAATTTCTTAAATGACTTAGAATTATACCTCATCAAGTGGAAATAGACATATTTAATTAAGTCATCAGTAAAAGTTATAAAGTAAGAATAACCACCTCTAACTTATACTAGAAATTGACCACAAAAATCAGTTTATACCAATTGTAGAAGCTCTATGGACCTTTCACCATGTCCACTAAATGGTGGTTTGGTCATTTTTCCTTATAAAAAAACATGAAATATTTCAAGTGGTTTTAGCTCAAAGGAGTCTAAATAACCATATTTATAGAAATTTTTCAAATAATTCTCATTTACATGACCAAGATAGTGATTCCATAGTTGGGTTGTAAGATCTTGTGTCTATGCGAGTTGATTTTTTTGAAGGAATTTGAATTTTCATTACCGGATGAGTCGAATTTTGAATCAATACTCAAAATAAAAATTAGAGATTTGGAATGAATAAAAGTTTTATTTTGAGACTGGGAATGATGATAAAGAGGTAGCTGGGCTGTTTGGATTACTATCGAATACTTTAGGTTATGTTGTGGGGGTTTTTGAGTTTTTTGGAAAGAGTTCATGGTTTAAGAGAAACTACGTGACACCTCGATGCTCAAGACATTTTCAGTTCATTTTGAACTAAGCATGGTTGTGTTTTATGGTTACCGGATAGTTAAATACAATCCATGTGGGGTTCAAGGGGAAACCATGTGAGGATGAGTAGGGTCTAAGATAGGATGCATGACCTCCACACAGTTTCAGAAAAACCATGTGCCTAATTGAAAAAATTTTCGAGTGTGGTGTTCATGGTTGGTGCACAGTTTAGACAATTGTGTGGCCAAAACATATGGTAGGTTTGTCTTGTTCATTTAAATGGCGATTTTACCATATTTCCCCTATGAGATTTTAACTTACCCATCCCCTTTATCTTCACCTTGTACGCATGCACTAGAGTGATGCTCCTCCCTTCCTCTCTTATTCAATACTCATCAAGGAGGTGTTATAAGTGGTTTTCTTTGGTGTTTTGTGGTAATAATCGACCTCCAGTGACTTCCTTCCTTCATTATCTTGCTTCTCTAATTTTGGAGCCCTTCAGTTTAGGTTTTGTTGATGATTCCACAAAATCATAGCGGAATCATCCATTTATCATTAGTATTTTGGTTGTATTACATATAGGAAATCTTGATACAAGTTCCATACATTGTTTCATGGCATTTCAATAAGTTATGAGACCATGGTGAATTTTTCTTACATTTTCCCGATTAAATTAATTAAATTAAGTATTTAAATGGTATCATATCTTAGGTATTTTCCTTAGAATGGTGTTGGGATTCCATTTTGGACCTTATGTGGTATCACCAATTATATATTTTTCTATTAATGATGTAAAGAGTCCATTTTGGACCTTCCATCATGGTTTCTTATAGTTTTAATTAGAGGTGATCACCCAATGATTTTTCTGACAATATGCCGATCCTGGGTTTAATGAATGAATGAATTATAATTTGTACAATTAACTAATTATTTATTATTAGTGTGAGGTTAGAGCACATAAAATTGTGTCTAGATTTATTGGATTCCAAATAGGTTGGACGAGACATGGATGGTCCTTGACAAAGTCACTGTGCTTTGGAAATGTTATGGAAAGCTTCACTAATGAGATATGTAGTCTAAGAGCTTTACCCATAGTCATGATAATTTTATTGTGTGTGTATGCAATATGTGTCTTAGAGGCCTTGTGTGGTTTGGTTTCCCCCTTGTTTTAAGTTGATGGATTAGGGATTTATTTTGTTTCCTTATACCTTCTACAGATCCCGTTGGATCCATGGTGTTGTGAGATCAGACCTATGACCACCCATGGGGTGTTCCACCTTTAGAAAATGGAATTTTTTAAATTTGGAGTTTTTTAAAAATCCTATAAGGGATTTTAAATGACTAAATGGTTTTCTTTGAAATTTTATTTGTTTGTGAATTCCAATGCGGGGAAAACTATGATTTAAAATGGATTTTGTTTTTAAATAGGGTATTGTCCTCAAAGTGATTTTAAATGGATTTAATTGGTTTTAAAATATTGATTGAAATGAGTGTGTGGTTCCCTATTGGTTCAAAATAACCCAATGGCACTTTGAATGGTTTTGATGGAAAATGAAGGTCTTGGGCCTTGGTTGGTTTTCAAAGAGAAAGACCCATGTTTAAAATATTTGGTTTTAAAAATGTTAAATGAGGATGTGTTGTTTGGTAATTTTTATGACATGTGAAAAAGGGTTGGGTTTTTTTAGGCATGTTTTGGTTTTGAAATCCCATTGGGACCTTGTTAAATGATGAATTGATAAAGAGTATTGAATATTGATAAATGAATGGTGGTGAACCATTGTTGTTAATACATTAAAATGGTTAAGTACATTGAACCTTGAATAATAGAATTGATTGATAATCTAATGGTTTAGGATGTTGTACATGGAATTACTAATCCATGTATTAGGTTCTAAACTGATAATTTAGGCACCATTTATATTATATATGGTTTGACGGATGTTGGACTAATGCTCCTATCCCTTTTGTGGGACATAATGATGCTCCAGGTGCCCTGATGCATTGTAGTTTTATAGGATGTATTGATTCTACTAACTCCAAGGGTATAGAAATGACATTGCATATCATGGTTTGGGATTATGGACATAACATTCCACATCATGGTTGGGATGATTGGACATGGAGTTCCAAATCTTGATTGGACACTTAGATTGATGCTCCTTGTTTGTCAACCTATGGACCCTATAATACATGGTTGGGATGGCTATACATGACGTTCCAAATAATGGTTGGATACATGGAATTATGCTCCTTGTTTATGACCTATAACCCTTATGATAAATGTTTTAGATGACCGACATGGGATGAAGTAGGTTTTATGGGCATTGGTGCCACTTGAAACCATGAAAAATGTGGTTAATTTGAATATCATTACAAAATAAAACATATTTTATTTACCTACTTGTTTATGGTTTATTCATACTTTTATATACACTAATTTTAGACTAGTATTTACTTTAAACATCATTGGTGGTGACCTAATGAGTTATACTCACACCCAGCTCCACTACACATGGGTACCTGACCAGATCTCCCATGTTTTTTGTAGGCATAGGTTTGGGATAAGGCCAAAATTGAGTTTTTCATGATCAGGCGGAATATCTCTAAAATTTTTAGGTGACTGGATAGGTTCATCTCATAGATATGGTGGTGGCTTTTTTAAGTTTATTTTATTTTTGGAATGTTATGTAATTAGACCAGTGGTTGGTTGGTTGTATCTATGACTTGGACATTTGAGCCTTTATTTCATTTTATTTTATTACAACATGCTATTGTTTTAGTGTATTTATTTTTTCCACTTACTCTAATGTGTATGATATTTGGTTATTTACTTATGGTTGTGCACTCTAATATGGCAGTGTATTCTCTTCATAGTTCCACTTTATACCCCCTCCAATGGCCCGAAGGCCTTTATTTTTTATTGATTTTTTATAATACACCTTTCAAGGGGTGAGGTGGAACCCTTACAAGGTCTGTAGTCATAAGTATTATATGGACCATAGGCCTTAGAGGAATTCATTTTATGTAGGTTTCAAACATTACATACAACCCAGACTAACTACTTGGAACTGCTCCTCCCCAGCATCTTTATCATGAAATCAGCTCTCCACCTTCGCATGGATGTTCGACTAGGATTTCCCATACATTAATAGGCTTTTCCTGATGGAAGGTACCATACCATCTCATTCTTTCAATCCATTTAGCTTTTACTATGGTGAAATCTCCTTTCTCATCCTCCTTCTGGAGCTTTTTCCTTGTAGGTTGTCTGGTTTGCATCTACACTTAAGGTGGCCCGAAGGCCTTGAGGTGGCCTGAAGGCCTTACTGACCTGAAGGCCTAAGTGGACCAAAGGACTTAAAGGAATCAAGGACCAAATCAGTGGCCTGAAGTCCCAAAAAGTACTTGCTATAGTTCTTGCTACAATGCCTGCTACAGTACTGCTATAGTGCCGGAAATATGCCTCTTCCTGGATTTGATCTCGGGTAGCCTGGATGCACTTAAGGAGTCCTCAAAAACTAGACTGAGGCTCATGTGCATCCACTTTAGACCCCCACTACTAGTCATCACCCTCTGGAATACAAGGAGGCACACTTGAGGTCATGTGGCACACTGGATTAGGGAACTATTTTAGTGGAATCCATGATGGGGTGTTAAAAAGTGGTATCAAAGAATTTACTTTCCTATTATTTTACTATTTGTGATTTGGTAGATTGGAGATATAGGAATGTGTCAGAGCTTGTTATGGATATCAACATGGTACGTAATGAACACTTGTTCTAGTAGGAAGTCTAGGTTACCGGGGTTGAGATTGATGTTCTTGGTTTGTGATGTTATGGTTGTATATAATTTTTTCTTCAAGCGATGCACATGTTTTTATTTGATGGTTTCTTGATGGATTTATAGATCTTGTCCTGTTGGTAATAGGTTTGTGATTTGGTTTTGACTCTTGGCCTATATATTCAAGAGGCATCTCATGCTTAATGTCAGGCACATAGGATACTCATATTATAGGCCTACTAGTGTGTGATTTTATGTATTTCCTTTTGATGTAAGGTTATGTGGATATATAGTGAGATGCTCGGTGATGAGAATTCTGGTTTGTTTCTCATAAACAATTGGTGTAGTGACCCCAGTGGGTTAGTGTGGCATAAGTGTATAACTGTTGGACCCTTTTGGGTGGTTTTAGTATGAGGTTGTTAGTATGTTTGAGTCCTATAGGGAGTGGTCTGATGTATAGATGCTTGGAGAGCATGGACACCCTAGTTATGGGTGGTTTTTGTTCAGATTCAGATACTTGTATACATGTTGTTTTACATGGTCTGGTCCTCCAGGTAGTGGTTTGGTGTGGAAATTCTCAAAAAGGAAGAGTGCCCTGGTTGTGGGCGGTTGGTTTGACTTGTGTCTCCCTTTATATATGAGACCCTATAAATGGTTTTTTTGATATATCGATGTTGTGATGTTGGGATAGGTTCATGTTTGATGCCCCGTGATTTATGGACTTCTATGAGTTGTAATAGACCTATTTTATTGGACCTAGTGATTTGTTGTGATACTTTACTAGTGAGCCTAGGTAGGAGAGCCTAATTTACTTCTTGATGTAACTCTAGTTTAGGGAGTTAATGTCATGTGGATTTTGTGGATGACCCATGAGAGGGGTTGGATGATTTGTAAGTACCTTTGGGTGAGTGAGGCATGAGTGGATGTTTTGTTACTTTTGACAGTGGTGCATGATGGGTGTAACCAATTATGAGGTTTATGTGAATTGGATGCCTGTAATTTTCGATAAAGATCACTTGTGCGCTATTGATTCATCCTAGTGGTGTGTTTCTAAATGGGAAGGCTCATTTAGGTGCCTAGAATGGGTAATGGCTATGTAGGCGAGATGTGCTTGATGGTTATGAGTTAGATTGGGAGAACAAGTGGTGCTCTAGGAAATATGGTTTCATGTGTGTGAGTTCGATTCAGGCAGTGACTATGCATGTGAGTTTATTTTTGGTATGAAGCGCATGGAGGTGTCTAGTTTTCTTGTGATATAAAATTCTTGGAGTGTTGATGTTTTGGTAGTGCCTATGGTTTTTTGAGAGTAGGAAAAGTTAGGTTCCTAGCTTGGTTAGCTCTGGATGTGTCTTCAGGAATGTGGTAAGAGCATAAATGGTCTTAGTGTGATTTTTGGAACGATGCTCATGTTTTGAGTGATCGAGCATGTGTTTTTGGTTCAGTGAGTTTCTTTTGGTTCTAGAAACCACCAAGGGTGATTTTCACTGGGTGAAACAGGAATGTGAGAGAGGCATAGCCATTGGATAGGGCTTGTGAACTGAGTTTTCATGGGATGTGACTTGTTAGAGCTGAAATAATTTTCTATGATTGGGTTATACAAAAATTCATAATAGTTAACTATTAACGGGATCTTGGAGAAAAAATCAGGTGTTAATGCACTCGTTTTTTTGGTTTGTGGATCAGATGTTTCGAGAGTGTATTCTTGAGGTGCTTGAGTAGAGTAGACAACCATGAGTAAGATGATAACCAATGTGAATGTGATGAGACACTTATAGGAAGGGAATCCCAAGGACTTTAAATGGGTTTTTTATTTCCCTAAAGTTATAGTTGACATCATAAATGGATGGTTTTTGGTGGTATTAATTGATGATATATTAGTTTACTCTCAGTTTAGAGGTGATCATGCCCAATATCTTGGCATTGTATAAAGTAAACTGAGAGAACAATGACTATATGCACAACTAACTTAATGTCATTTATGGTTTGATGGAGGGCCTTCGTAGTGGTGGAAATAATGGAGCAGTGTAAGTGGAGCCTTATAGTAGATGTGTACCAACAACTATCTATGAGTAGCTCCTAGTAATGGATTGGATATTAGTGAATACCACTGGTATCGTTATCGGAAGCTGGGGATGGGTGATAGTTGACATTTTGTTTTTTCTCTAATGAGAGTGAAACTAACACATCCAATTCTTGGGTTGTTAGTGAATGGAATGTGGTACATGGTTTTGGATTATATTTAGTGAGGTAATGACAATGGAAATCCTATTATAGAGATTGATGTGTCAGTTGCAGAGATACAACCCTCATGCTGGAAGGTTCACAAGTGTGTGGAACTAGCCATGGATTAGTTGTGGTGGCGTTGTGATTCTAGTGAATAAACATTGAGGTACATGCTTAAATTATATAAGGAATTATAATGAGAAATTAGTTGTGGAGGATGTTTGAACTGAGCATTGGCTTTGGGCTCGAAGTGGTACCAAAAAGTATTTTGAGGAGATTTTGTTGGAGGCGATGATGTGTGTGGTATGACATGACTGTGGTTTTCAGTCAATAGAGGATCTAACTATGGAATCTCACTTAGGGTTAGGTATGGACTCCGATAGGCATGTTTGGGGAGTGAAGGCATTGTGGTCAGGTGAGATGGTGATAAGATGGTAGTTAGAGCCAAGTGATTTGGGGATGAGTCAAGCGAGGATAGTTTGACTTGGGTTAGCACAGAATGTGGGTAAGGAAGGTTGTAATCTATGCCTAGTGTGTTGTTTTTGGAATTATGGGTGAATTTTGGGTTTGAGTTTAGATTTTGAGGAAAATCTGGTATGTTCCTAGTTCATGTATGGACGATGGGTATGCATATGATTCAGTTGGTTTTTTACAATGAGGATAGGTGCCGATGGTGATTTGAATTATTAGGAATGTTAGGGCATGGTAAGTTAGAAATTGTTCCTTGGCCATTGTAGAAGTATGAGTTCAAGGTTATTTTTTGATTTTTAAATGGAGGAGGTGATAAGAATGGGAAGTTGTTAGTGATAAGTTGAGGCTTATAATGGGGAGAACCATTACTATAATAAGTGATAAGGTAATAACAAAATTCATTGTTTCTGTTAGATGGACCCGGGTAAGCCCCATCTCGGTGTTTCAATTTTGACAGTGGGCAATAGCTTGAATTTTGTCTAGTTGAGTTCCTTGAGTTGGAGGTTGTGCTTTGGTTGTGTTTTCAACATTCAAAAATAGAATGTGGATATTGGATATAACTGGTGATTGGTGCAGTTTATGACATGTGGATGAATTAACCTTAGGACTTATTGGGGATGAGAATTATTATTGTGGGTTGGTTGTAAGATCCCATGTCTGTATGAGTTGATTTTTTTGAAAGAATTGGAATTTTCATTACCAGATGGATTGAATTTGGAATCAAGACTTAAAATGGAAATATGAGAGTGGGAATGAATCAAAGTGTTATTTTTATATGAGGAACGAGGCTCGAGAGGTAGATCAGGTGTTTAGATGAGTCTCAAAGACTTTGGGTTAAGTTTCATGATTTTTGGAGTTTTCTGGAAAGGGTGCATAGTTTTGTGTGCATGTTTTATGAGAAACCATGCGATGCCTTGATTTTTAGTACATTTTAGTTCATTTTTAATTGATAATAATTACCAAACAGTTGAGGAAAAATCATGGGGGGTTAAATGGGAAACCATGTGAGGATAAGTAAGTTCTGAGATAGGGTTCATGACCTCCATACAGTTTCAGAAAAATTGTGTGCCTAATTATTTAAGTTTCCTAGTGGGGTGTGAACGATTGACGCATGGTTTGGAAAACCATGTGAAAAAACCATGCATGAGGTTTGGAGTGTATAGTTTCACCTACATAGTTAGCATAGGGTTTGGAAAACCATGCGGCCAAACCGTGTGACTGCCCATAATCTCATTAAAATAGCAATTTTACCATTTTTATCCCCTGGGTTTTTAACTTACCCCTCCAATTTATCTTCCCCTTGTATGCAAGAAATAGATGATGGATACTCCTCCCTTTATCAATTCTCCAATCCTCATTAAGGATGTGTTCTTGGTAGTTTTATTCAGAATTTTGAGGTAATAATTGACCTTTAGTGACTTCCTTCATTCCTTTTCTTCTCTCTAATTTTAGGGGTTTTTGGTTTAGGGTTTGTTGAAAATTCCATCCGATCATGGTGGAATCATCTATTTATCATTGAGATTTTGGTTGGATTGTATAGATGAGATCTTGAGATGAGTTCCACACATTATTGTGTGGTTTCTCGATAACGTATGATACCGTGATGAATTTTTTATTAGGTTTTCCTAGTTAAATTAATTTAATTAAGTGTTGAAGTGGTATCTCCTATTAGGTATTTTCTTGGGAATGGTGTCATAAGTCCATTCTGGACCTTCCATGGTATTGAATCTTAGGTATTTTCCCAATAATTGTGTCAAGAGTTTTTTTTTCAACCTTCCATGGTGGTTTCTTGGAGTTTTGATTAGAGGTGAGTGCCCAATGAGTTTTCCATAAACATACTGAGTCTAAGTTTAATGCATTAATTAATTATAATTGTTATAATTAATTAATTATTGATGCATGATGGGAGGTTGGAGCTTGTACAATTATGTCTAACTCGACTGGATTCCAAAGAGGTTGGACAAGACTTGGACGGACCTCAGTAAGGTCACTATGATTTAGAAATGTTATGGAAAGATTCACTAATGAGGTAGGTGGTCTAAGAGATTTACCCATAGTATTGATAATTGTTTTTCATGTGTATACGGTTTGTTCCTGAGTGACCTTGTGTAGTGTGGTTTCCCCATTGGTTTAAATTTATGGATTTGGGATTTATTTTTTTCCTTAGACATTCCATGGATCCTGTTGGATCCATAATGTTGTGAGACCTGACCTACAGACACCCATGGGGTGTGATGCCTTTGAAAAATGGAATTATTTAGATGTAGAGTTTTTTAGAAATCCTATTAGGCCTTTTGAAATGATTAAATGATGTTCTTTATATTTTTATTCTATGTTTCTTTCTAATGTAGTAAAACTATGTTTTAAAATGGATGTTGTTTTGAAATGGGGTATTGAACTCAAGGTGATTTTAAAAGTATTTAATTGGTTTTAAATGTTGATTAAAATGAGTGTGTGGTTCCCTCTTGGGTGAAAATGACCCAATAAAAATTTTAAGGGTTTTGATGGAAAATTAAGGTCATAGGCCTTGGTTGGTTTTCAAATAGAAATACCCATGTTTAAAAGTCATGGTTTCAAAAATGTTAAATGAGGATGTTTGGTTTTGGTATTTTTATGACATGTGAAAAGGGTTGGGTTTTATTGAGGAATGTTTTTGTTTTGAAGGACCATTGGGACCTTGGTTAATGATGAATTGATAAAGGGTATTGAATATTGATAAATGCATAGTGGTGCACTATTGATGTTAATACGTTAAAAAGTTTAAGTATGTTAAACCCTGAATACTGGAATTGATTGATAATTTAATTATTTAGGATGTTGGACATGGAATTAATTATCAATGGATTAGGTTATAGATTGATTCTATAGGAACCAATGATATTATATATGCTTAGTGGAATATTGGACTAATTCTCCACTCCCTTGGGTGGGCCTGGATAATGCTCTAGTTTCCCCAGTGCATCGTAGTTTTAGAGGTTGGTTTGATGCTCATGACTCCAAGTATATGGACATGGAATTCCATATCATGGTTTGGGATGATGGAAATGGAGTTACACATCATGTTTGGGATGGTTTTACATGATGTTCCAAATCCTGGTTGGATACTTGGACTTATTCTCCTTGTTTTACAACCTATAACTCTTATAATATATGGTTGTGGTGGTCAAACATGACATTATGAATACTGATTGGATAATTGGACTGATGCTCCATGTTTTCCTTCATATGAAACTTATGATAAATGGTTTAAACTATTTTCATGGGTATAAGCGGGTTTTATGGGTATGGTTACCACTTGAAACCATGAAAAAATGTGGTTAATTTGAATATTATTACAAAATCAAATTTTTTTATTTACCTACTTGTTTATAGTTTATTCATAATTTTTTATACACTTCTATTTAGACTGATATTTACTTTATACACCATTGGTGGTGACCTATTGAGTTGTACTCAAACCTTTCTCAGGATGTCACTACACATGGGTACCTGAGTAGATCTCACATTCTTATTGTAGGCATAGGTTTGGATAGAGGTATGTGTTGAGTTTTTCATGATTTGGTGGGATAACTTGGATAGTTTTATGAAACTGGATGGGTTCATCTCAAAGATACCATGGATCCGTTTTGTAGTTTATTTTATTTTTGTTATGTTATGAAACCATCCCAGTGGGAAGTTGGTTGTATATATGACGTGTCCATTCAGGCCTTTACTATATTTCATTTTATTACAACATGATACCATTTCAGTGTATTTATTCTTTCCACTTACTCTGATGTGTATGATATTTGGTTATTTACTTTTGGTTTTTCACTCTTATATGATGGTATAAACTCCTCACAATTATACTTTATACCCCACTGTTTGTTAGCAACCTCTAACATATGAGGAGGCGTGCTTGAGGTCATGTGATGCACTGGATTGGGGCACTGTTTTAGTGGCATCTAGGCCGAGGCATTACATGGGTGTTATATGAGTCATGTAATCATGATTCTATATCAATTTCTAATACTTCATTTTACTAATTTAATAAATAAATACTTCTATTTAAATGTGAAACACCATAACATATGTTTTACTTATAAAATAAACAAATTTTATTTAAAAAATTGAAAATAAAAACATCTATATCTTGGAAAGATACAAAAATTATGTTCTTGGTAATATTTAGTACATAATTACAATATCTTTAAACCAATATCATTCCTATTGGAAATGAAAAGTGGTAGTTTCCAATTGATAGATCAGCTATCCTCACACCATTGGTAGATCAAAAATACACTTCTCCTTTGGAAATATTTTTGAATCCACTTATGACCGACCTGCATAATTTTGTTGATTACAAACGAGCATTAGTTAGACTGGAATTTATATTTCCCAAACTACACTCATGTACTAAGGCATAGTAAAGTGGAATTGTGTTGTCAAACCCACATGGATAGCTTATAGGCAAGAAACCTAGTGGTAATAACCTATTGGAAGGAGTCCTCATGATCACTCTTGATTTTAGGTTTTCTAATGAATACATATATTGGGGTTAATTAAAATAAAAGGAAGGCTCTATGATTAATTTCAGGGTATAGGTAAAAGATAATTTTAAATCTAGCTTGGGATATACCTACGGATCAATCTGAAAATAAGTGAAAAGGTCACCAATTGGTATTGGTCCAACCAATTGGATCAAACTAAGTTGGAAACTACTCCTTGGTCTAGAGATATTTGAGAACCTAAGTGCGGAAGCTTGGATTCTAGGAAGAAAGAATCACAAGCTATTGTTCCTAGATTGATCAACTCCAACTAGGTTAGGGTCCTTTGATTTCATATCCTATGGTTACGGTAGATGAAAAATCATGAGTTCAAAAATTGTTTTTAACATAATTACTAGAAATAGGGTTAACAAGTTTTGATTTATATATTCATTTGGTTTAAGACCACCCCTACCCTTGACCCCTAACCCTAAGAAGATTTTACGCGCATGATAGAATTAAAAAAATGTAGGGAAATAGATGGAAACATGATTAAAATAAAAAATAAATGATTCAAAGTAAAGAAATCCACAATTGAAATCATATTAAAGAAAAAAATACTAACTTTAATGAAGAAAAATGAGTAATGAAATAATATATTGGTATTGAATAGAAAATATAATTGGATTCAAGTGTTGGAAAACAACATGAAAATAATGAGTATTACAATCAAAAGAGACAACAAAATAATGAATAAAATAGTAAAATAAAGTAATATAAATAATCTATAAGGAAATGGGAAATAAAATAAGAATGATAGAGGAAATAGGTTTGGGCGTCCAAGCTCTTTCTTGAATGTCAGGGGTCGTTGCATACATATAGACTCTGATCAGTTTACAATATATAACTAATTCACATCATGAGCATTCTTTAAGTGACTTATTTATCAAGGATTTTTTGATGTGTTAGTGTTTTTCATGTTGTGTACTTCAGATCTGAAAATTACCTTGAAGATATTGGTTCTCTAGATTTCACAACTTGTATCTTCGGAAACAATTAGGTTTTGAACTTTGCACATAGAGAGTTGAGATCATGTAGTGTATTTCATCATATTTGAAATTTGAGTCTTTCATGAAATGTAATCTAGATTATTGTCACATTCTTGGTTCATGCCTTGTAATTTGGGTTCATAGGATGGACTTTATCTTACGCAGGTGCTCTACTCGAGGAGTATATGTTGTGTACTTCCAATTCACGACGTGAAATTTTGATTTTTTTTGATTTTTCAGCATGTCATCCTTTAATTATTTAATTTCCATTCCTAAAAAAATCAAAACCTAGTGTATTATCAAATAAATCATGATTAAACATTAAATAAAAGTATCCAAAAAATATATATAAATTCAACTTATCAAATTCTCCTACACTTGAATAATTTCTTTTCCTCAAGAAAAAATCATCTCAATAGGGATTGCAAATGATTTTTTTAAATAAGAAACATTCATTACAACCAAGAAAATAAAACTATGTGCTAGTGAAAAAGTAAAGTCTTTCAAAATCAATCCTATAAATAAAAGCAATCATGCCTCATAGTTCCGCTCTTTATTTAGATTCTTTCTTCCTTTAATTACAATTTCATAAATGTTCCTCAAAAGTTATACCCATTTTTCAATTTACCTTGAAATAAATATTCTCTTATCACTCAAGGTAAAATAAAACTAGATTTATGATCATATCTTATATACATGTTCCTAACCATAGGCTTTAATTGGTTTTAACATCTCTAATTTGTAAAGAAAAATACAAAATCAATCACGAGGGCTTAATAAATAAGGTTCAAATGTCTCTAAGGATAAGGGAAAGTGTGTAGAATATAAAAAAGGCTAAAAAAGAAGAGAAATATCTATAGTATAATGCATTATAATCATTAAAAGTGCAATGAAGTTACTCCTCTTAGAAGAAAATGTCTCCATACTCCCAACAGCACAAAGAGGGTCCATGAATATGTTAAGAAATCATAAATAACGTTCCTTATTCCTTTTCATTTTTCATTTTATTTATTTTTTAAAAAATAATGTCTTGTCCAGATCTCATATCCATCACCTAGCTATATATGATACATCATAAGATTCATCAGTATGGTAATGGTAAATTTTAACCTTCTTAATACACAACCCCCCACATATATATATTTCAAAGGAAAAGGGTAATTATAGAAAATGAAAAAATTAATCATGAACCATGTCATATAAATATGATGAAAATGACACCGTACGTCTCCTCAGTATCAACAACCTATGTATGGAAGAGATGAAAAATACCCCACACTTTTTCAAAAGAAAATCATGCATAGTAATAAGAGTAGGGTAGGAAGGGATAATATGATTGAAATGGATCCATCCTAACAAGGATATTCATGGATACTATGGGCTAAAGAAGGATAGATATACATGCGGGTCTCAAGATAACAAGATAAAAAAATATTTCCTCAATCATTTTAACAATGTATTTGTTCAATCATATCATCAATAAGATTCCAATGAAAGTTATGATAGGTTTATATGCCCCAAATATCTCTCAATAAATATACTTAGAAATGAATATGAAAATTTAGGTCTAGAATCTTCTTAGTAATGATAAAAAAAATAACTGGCGATTAATCAGGGAATAATATATAGTAATAAGTCAATCAAAATCAATTTAAAGAATCTAGAATTAGAATTAAATTGCACAATTTAGTAATCATGCTAAAAATTCTAAATAGTAATAAAAATGGATTTCAAAAATCTCTAACCAAATTTTTTCTTTTATTTAAATGGATGCAATGATATTTCAAGTTAAATCATGATTTCAATTAAAAATGTATCATAGACATATGAAAAACATAAAAAATACAAGTGTATTGACAATAAAGCTCAAAAATACTCCCCCACACTTAAGATGATACAGTCTATGAACTGTTCTATAAATAAATATATTAGATATATCAATGGAAGAATGAACATGTCGAAATGGAAATTATGAATTGAAAATAAGGAATCAAGAGCTTCCTAAAGTGAAATTCATTCCATGGGGGAAATTGTGGGATGGTGATGGGAAAGTGTGCTACCTGAAAAAATTATTAGAAACAAAATACCTGAACTAGATAAACCATTAGTACATTGGGGTTAATCAATATGTAAGTAGAAATAGGGGAAGGTGCACACAATAAATGGTATGATAATGTAGCTCATGTAAATGAATGAATTGACTACAAAGAATTTTTGGATGAATAGAGAATAGAAAGTGAAAGAAAATAAAGAAAGGATCTAAGCACACAATGAAAACATAAAAAACAAAAAATATGTGTTGTATCCAATAAAGAACTAACCATTACATCATTATCCAAAAATATAGACAAAATAATCAGTTGGTGTTGTCCATTAGCTCAGATGTCCTCAACCTCCTGTAGGAAATGGTGGCAGTGTTGTCAATTTCATGGGGGCACTTGGTGGGGTTAACCACCTCCGTAATGGGTCTACCAAAATGTTCATGCGAAATTAGTAAAATCCATGAAAATCATAGAGGAGACTCCTATTGAGTATGGATCTAGAGTTGTATCCCCTAAATCTATCTCTGTATGTTAGCCAGGTGTTGATACATATCATGCAGAAGGCCAGATGGTGGTCTAACAGTCTTGTTAATGACCAAGAGTATGCAACATATCTAGTCGTGGTTAAATTAATGCAGAAGTAAAAATGAAAATAATAAAGAAAAAATTGAAGTAAAAATTGTATCCCATCCATATATATGATAAACAATACATCAATGAATATAGAATAAAATGGAAATCCCAAAATAGAGCCCCAGAATAGTGTATAATAGGGGAGGGGTACATGGACAAGACTAAACAATATAAATAGTGTTTCTACTATCTGCATCAGTAGTCCCATTCAGAACAATGGGGGTTTGAATCAGCTTTACCCTATCTATGGTAGAAATGGTTGCAAATATCTGGTCATCAACTGCCATAGGAGGTTCTATGGTGTTGGAAACGGGCTCATCCGTGATAGGTGGTGAGGAGGTGTTGATCCATAAAAGGAATGTGCATCTGGAAGTTGGGTCAATTAGAGGAACCTTTGAGGTAGAAGGAAGGGAGGGGCCCTTTCCCTATCAGGCATTCTCTACAAGATACTCCTGTTAGGTAGTAGGGTCTGTGAGATCTTTAGTTAGGATGACATAGGTGGGAGGTGGAATGGGGATGGAGGTAGTGGTGGGGTCTATCTGTGGTGCTGAGTGGGAATATGAGGGGGTTGGTGGTGGGGCATGGTTAGTGAACTGCGATGGGTCGGTGAAATGGATGTTGAGGTGATAGAAAATATGCATCTGGTTCTTCAGTAGACACTATAGAACATACCAAATAACTGATGGTAAGGGTGGTGTGGGTGCAGATGTGGTGGTGGTGGGGGGTGGTGGTGGTGGGGGGTGGTGGTGGTAGTAGAGGAAGTGGAATAAGTAGGGGATAAATGGGCGATTGTGGTAGATGGAGTGGTGGTGGGAACAAGGGTAGGTGTTTGGGATCAGGTAGGTGAGACTGGGGTTGGGGTGGGATGAGTTGGAGCCTCAGTAGGATCATGGATGTACTTAAGGTTCCATTGGTAGCACCCATTTACCTTCCTCAAGAGCCCCATTTTGTAAAGCAGGAGAAGTTCAATCAACTCTATATTCCTAATAGAGGGAAGTGGTTGAGCAGCATCGAAGACGCTGAGATGACGAGCGAGGTGAGTAATGAAGCTTCCCCCATCAAAGTACCATGAGATCACTACACCCAAGTATCGTAATATAAGGTAAACTGACTAGACATTTTAATAAAAGGTCAACCCATGGAAGAGTCAAGTATGATCACCTCAATCTGAATGATTCTACCATGAGAATCACCTCTGGAAATCCATGCATGAGCTAGAGCCTATGGTATGATCCATAAAGTAGCACATTGTAGCTTAGTTCTCTTCACCATAAGAAAATCATGTATGATCTGTGGTTCCCAGGTGATCAATGCCCATATTTTATACACATCTATCTTGGTTATGTACAGACACAAAGCATATTAATTAGGGGAGGCGATGAAATCCTTAGTGTAGATTCTGAGCCTGACAATGAAATCTCCCAAGGTCAACTCCCAAGGATTTCCACCAAGGTGGAAGGTGACATGCACCAAATCTAACTCCAACATGGCCAAGAACTCTAGGAACAGCTCCTAAAACATCTCCTCATGAACCTCTATGATGATGGATAGGTTCATTCATCCTAGAAGACGAAGAACCTCCTCATTCATGTGAATATACTTTATAATGGATAGGTAAAAAGTCTTGTTGGACCTCATCAGCTTTTCTAGGAGATGGAATAACTGAATATAATGCTTAAGGGTAGAGAAATGAAGGAAGGGGTGAAGCTCAGGGCATGGGGAAACATCTTGGTATGATATGGAAGAGGCCTTGGTTTGGTTGGAGTCCAATGGAGTGTTCAAAGATAATGCAGACAATGAGGGAGTTGGACTGTGGATGGAAATAGGGGTGCAAGAACCGGAAGTTTTGGAGATAGAGTATCATCTCCCTACTGGGATGCACGATTGACATTTTTTGTTCGATCCATGATAGAGGGAATAAAAGGATTGGGGAGAGGGATAGACATCCAATATCATAGTAAGGTAGGGTATGAGGGATCAATGATGAGGGAGATGGTAAGAGGAATAGGTGGTCGAGGGGGGGGGGGTCATGTGAGATAGGAGGAAGGCGTGTGTGTGTGTGTGTGGGGGGGGGGGTGGTGGTGGTGGTGTGAATTTAGGGTTTATGGATTTTAAATCCACTCCACAATTTTCATGTCATGTAAATAATACAGGATTTTAAAATGATAACTCTTAATTATTTTGAGCCTCAATAGTTTCATGTTGTGTATTTGTTTTACACGATGCGATTTTTTTTTTAAAATATAAATTTTAAATTTTTTGGAAGCACAAACCTCTAAACCAACTCCAACGTTGTTAAACCTCCCTAAAATCTAATCTACCCTATCCTAGGTTTCCTCTCAGTCAGAACTTCATTTATTTTTGGGATCTATACATGCTTCCATTCAAATGAATTTAAAAATAAGTTCACACCCCTCGTGGAATGGTTCTCGATAACAGAGGGTACAAATGGTGGAATGGAACACTTTTTCAGATATGTAGTGTAATTAATGTCCTTATGATCAATGTATCCATTTTCATCAGGATGTAGGGTATTTATGCCATATGTTTTGGTCATATGATCATCATTCTCATCAGTAAGAAAGATGGCTTAATAATCCAATGACCCACCACTTTTCTTAGTGGCTTTCAATAAATTAAAAACAACTTGTTCTTAAGAAATTATAAAAATTAACCTCCCTTGGTTTACATAAATTAGTGACTTCCTAGTAGATATAAATGGCCTCCCTATAATTATGGGAACATTTACTTCTTCCTCATATCCAGGACAAGGAAATCAGTGGGAAAGATGAATTTAACAATTTTTACCATGACGTCCTTGAGAAGTCCTTGAGGTTGTTTGATCGAGCGGTCAACCAATTAAAGTTCCACTCTTATTGGTTTCAATTATTAGAGCCCCATATTTTTGAAAACAATCATAGGTAAGATATTTATACTTTTACTGAGATCACATAGGTATCTTTCAAAATTGAATTTCTCTATAGTTTAAGGAACTGAGAAACTTTTTGGGTCTCACATTTTGGGTGGGACCTTCCATAGAACAGTTGTAGAGCATTCTTCATTTAATGAGACAACTCCACAGTCTCCCATTTTCTTCTTACTTGAGAGAAATACTTTTAGAAACTTGGAATATGTATTCATTTTCACAATCAGTCCTAAAAAGGGAATATTGATATGAAATTGTGAAGTTACAAAGTCTTGAAGAACAACAAGATGGGAAGGGGGGGTTGAATTAGTTGTTTTATTTTTACAAATTTTAACTTTAGTAAACTTAACCCTTGAAACTTGTTAGAGATTATTCCTTGTAAAATTTTATTAAACTAAAACACATGAAGAAATAGAAAAGTAAACATGGAACATCCAGTTTATAAGGTTCGACCTCAATGTGAGAACCTACATCCTTTCCATAACCACTCCCATGGGTCTATGGAAATTCAATAATACAAAGAAGTGAATAAAACTTGTGTTAACTAATATTGTACACCTTCTATCTCCTGATATGAATGATTATACTGACTCATGTTAGTTTAATTTTTTTTCTTACAATAAATTGAGCCAAAAAATAAAATTAACATCAAAAATTTTTTCTCCACAAAATATCCAACTAGATCCTCATTGCTATGTTACTGGGTTCAATTTCCTCAATTTTATGAACTTAGTTCGATTAACTTAGTCCAATTCAACTTTTATCTATCTGTTCTTGATACCAACTTCCATTCTGTTTGATTAACAAACCCATGATTTTAAAACTTCTTCTCAAGTCTCAGATCGATTACCTCAGTCCGATAAACTCAGTCCAGTAATCTGAACTTGAATCAATACATTATTACAATTATAACCCTCTGTATGTAAATACTTCTTTAACATGAAAGAAATTTGGTTGGAAAAATAACTTCTAACATGAATTCTATAGAGTAACAGATCCTTTTCGCATGGGTGAATAGTGACAAGTACCACTGAACTTTCCACCTCTATTTATAGGTGATCTAGAATTAGTAAAGGCATGAAACTGAAATTATTTTCCCACCCACCCAAATTCACAAATATCTAAATTTTAATCACATATGAACTTCATATTTGACCACTTAAAACCTTATCATATCTTATGGTGTCTTCTTAAAACTTATTAAATTCTCCAGAACATCTCAATTATCAACATTACTTGAATGATGACTTTTCAAAAGCTCTATCAAAAAATTGATAATCTGGAACATTTCAATTCAGAACTCTGGTCATCATTCCGATTCTCTAGACCCAAAATAAAACAAAACAAATATGATTGATTTCTTCGATACTCCAGGGAAATTAAAAAAGGTTTACAATGTGTTTTCAACTTATCAAGAATTTGAAAACCTTCAACCACTGTCAAATATAAATGATAACAAATATTGTTCAACTTCATATTTCTTTCAATATATTAGTTTGATATAACTTCTTAGTAAAATAGAACTTCTTATCTTGATAGAAATTATCAGTCTGATAGAACTTATCAATCCGATAGAACATATTAGTATGATAAAAATTCTTAGTCTGATTATCAGCCTGATAGAATTTCTCAGTCTGATAAAAATTATCATTATGATAGAAATTATCAATATGATAGAACATCTCAGTCTGATAGAAAATCTTAGTTTTATAAAAATTCTCAATATGATATAAATTCTCATCCTGATTGAACTTCTCAGTCAAATGTCCCTTTTGATGGTACTTCTAGAAAACATCAATTTTTGGAAACTCTGAAAAATTTAAACTCTTTTTTATTATAACTCCAACTTATATCATGACTTATTCATGATTTTATGAACTTTAAAGAACAAAAAAAAATAGTATGAATTGGATTTTTAAATTTATTATCATTCAAGCTTTCAAAATTTTCTCACACAACAAATTTTATTCATCTTCACTAAAGAACTTTTATTTTGAAAACAACTTTTCTTCATCTCAGAAAACAGAATTTTCATCATCTTAGTAAAAAAACTTATCTTCATCTTAGAAAATAACTTTTCTTCAACAAAAAACTTATCTTCATCTTAGAAAACTACTTTTTCAACATCTCAACAAATGAATTTATTTAAAAAAGTTATGACTTTATTGATTTTAATAATTTATAACTTAAAAACTTCTTTGTTTGATGAATTTCATTTGCATACAAACTTAGACTTTCCTGCATCCAATTATTTGAGTCCGATCCAATGAGTTTGATCACCAAATTTTCAAAAAACTTGCTTTATCCAGATTCACAACAACTTCTCAACAAAACAAATTATAAAATTTCATAAACATATCTTTCACCTGATTTAAATTTTTTTAAAAAAAAATTTAGTTATCAATAAAATCAATTTTTTTAAAACAAAACATCACAAAGGATATTCAATCTCCACCCTTGTATTTTTTGACAACTCTCACTAACAAAATTTTCAACTCATCATTTTTAAACACTTAGAATTTTCCACAACTCATTTCTTTAAACAACTCATGTTTTGAATTTTACCAAAACATAGCCTTTATCAATAGAGAGTGTCATAATACCACAATACTATATAATGTTATGTTTTTGAAGGAATTACATCCCTTGATGATAAGAAAATTTATAACCATGTTAAGATAAACTTCCTCTGAATTTTATCTTTTCCTCTCACTTTTCTTTCTCTCCCCCATTTTATGATAACCACAACTTTAGATTCATTTAAGTAAGAAAATTAATCCCCTTTCCCTTATAGGATATATTTATAAAAATTATCCCTATTTGTCAACATAACCCAAAGAATAGTGGATTTCCTTCATTAAAATGTTTATAAAGTCGATAGTAGAGGCTAAAGATGAAGTTTGGAGCCTCAATTCCATAAATATTTCTTTGGGAATTGATTTTATGAAAATATCTACAATTTGTTATCTCTTTAAAACATATTCCAACACAACATCTCCACCATCAACCTTTTATTTTATAAAGTTACAATTTATATCAATAGGTTTCAATCTTGAATATTGGATAGTATTTTTATCACAAAGTATCTTCAATAGTTTGAAAACTTTAAATTTCAAATATTCCAACTGAACCTTCATCCACAACATTTGAGTACATTCCAGTGTAGAAGAAACATATTATGATTCTTCTATGCTCAATGTTATTAAACCCTATTTATTACTATTCCAACTCACACAATATTCACCCAAGTAAAATTCTTATATTGAAGTTGATTTTCTGTAATTTAAGTCACCAGACCAATCAACATTAGTATAAACATGAAAGTTAATTTCACAACTAATTTTGTATAAAATCTCATATGAAGTTATTCCTTTAACATATCTCAGAATTATATTTTATGCCAATATATGATAGTATTTTAGATCACTATGAAATCTAGAACACAAAGTTAAAACATAAACAATATCAGGTCTTAAGACTATGAGATAAAGAAAAATTCCAATTAGCTTCTAAAAAACTTTCTGATTCAAACTTTATCTGGTATCATTTTTACTCAAATTTATGCTCACTAAAATTGGAGTTGAAACTTCTTTAGATTATACCATACTAATCTTTTTTAACAATTCCATGGCATAATTTTCTTAAGTTAGGAAGATGTATTTTTTTTAAATTGTAAACCTAGGAAGAAAGTTAATTCACTCAACATTGAAATATCAAAATTTATCTTTATTTCCTCATAAAATTCTTTAAAAACATTTTATTTATCCCTAGAAAAATATATATCATCCACATAAACAATTAAAATTAGAGTTATAGAGTTAACATCTTTCACATATAAGTTTCTATCAAATTTTCCTTTATAAAAATTCAACATTCATAAAAAAATTCAAGTTTTGAATACCAAACATGTGGGAATTGTTTTATCCCATAAAATAATTTCTTTAATTTAGAAACCTTGATTCCATCATTATCAAGTGAAAACCCACAAGGTTGTTAAATGTAAACTTCTTCTTCAATATCACCATTTAGAAAATCTAACTTTACATCCATCTGATAAAATTTGTAATTTATATGTGAAACCACTACTTGAAACATTCTAGTAGTTCCTAATCTTGATACTTGGTAAAAGGTTTCTTCAAAATCAATACTTTACAACTATGCATAGCCTTTACAAACAAGTCTTTCTTTATTTCTTAAAACTTCTCCATGTTCATTTAACCTATTTATAAACAACCATTTCATTCCAATAAAACTTTTATTTACTAGAAATGGAACAAGTTCCCAAGTGTTTTTTTCTCAATATGATCCAAATCTTCATTGATTACATCAAACCATTATTTATGATCAAATTCTTCTGAAACCGATTCTAGTTAAACTTGTGAAATGATTGATGTTTGATTTTATAATCTCAATTTTCTTCTTTTCTGAACTGAAGATTTATGATTCCCAAGAATATTTTCAGTTTCAACATGTTTATTTAAAATAGAAACTTTCAAAGTTTCTCTTCCATCATAACTTTCCTCATTATACAATTTTTATGAATCTTGATAAGTTTCTTTTGAATCCCTTCCACTTTTTTTGTAAATATTCAGTTTGTCTTCCTCAAAATTCTCAACATTATTTGTTAATGAATTCAAGTTTTCAATAAATTTCAAATCATATGAATCCTTTTTTTGAAAATTCTTGTTCTAATATTTATAAATTCTTTTTTTGGGTGAATATACCATGAAAATTATTTCTTCAACTTTCTCATCAAATTTTCCAAGATCTGAATTTTTGATTTTTAGTCAATATGTACTTTCAAAAAATTTGAAGTATTTCAATGAAAGTTTTTATACCACATTTCATAATAAATAATATTGAATTATATCCTAAAAGAACATCTGTTTTGAACATGTACAATAATAATAATAACTTCGCTCTAGTAGAATACTGAAAGTTTGTATTCTGATAACACGCTTCTTCCCATTTCCACCAAACTTCTATTTTTCCTTTTATCTACTCCATTTTTTTGAAGTGTAGGCATAAAAATGATAATTTTTGATTCCATTCTTTCTTATATACTATTAAAAATAATTTCATGTGAATTATACACCATTATATGTTCTCAAATTTATATAAACCCACATTTCTCTCTCAATATCTTTTCTGAAGAATATGAAAATCACTACAACCTATGACTTGTGTTTCATAAGCATGGTGTTGGTCATTTGAGTGAAATCACTAATAAAAGTGATAAATCACAAATATAATTTTTTTATTGACATCTCATCACCCCACATAAATCAAAATTAATAAGTTCAAGATGTCTGGTAGACTAAATCTTAACTTCATTATGAATTTTATTAGTCATTATATCTTTTTGACAAGTTATACAAACATATTCTCTTCTCTTGAATTACATAAAATTCAAAACAACATCAAATTCAGAAATTTTGGTAATAATTTTATACCCAAGTTACCAATTATATGATGTGACAACTTATTATCATCTTCATCACTTAGATAACATGAGTTATCTAGTTCTCCAATTTAAAAAATATTTTCACTAGTTCTTTTTCCTCTTGAAACAACCTTTCCATATTCTAGACTCCCGATGATACAAGAATATTTTATGAAAATAATTTTTTTGAAATCATCACAAAGTTGAATTACAATAAGTATGTTATGTTTTATCCCATAAAAAATAGAACTTCCTTATATTTCAACTTTTCTACTTCAATCTCATCCTTTCTGATTACTCTCATTTTTAAGGAACTATCATTCCTGAAGGTAATATCTCCTCCATCATGATTTTAAACATAATTTAATATTTTAAAATCAGATATCATGTGAGATGAACAACCAATATCATATATCCATGGTTTTTTCATTTTTACTTGATTTCAAAGCCACCTCAACAACAAAATCTCTTTCCTCGACATTCCTCTTTCCATATTCCTTTTATTTTACACTATAAGAAACTTATTCCATAAGGAGTGGCATGCATTTTTCAAAAGAGTGACTCGATTGATCACATATTCCATAAAAATTCTCTATAAAATCAAAATGATTTTTTTTGGAAAGTTTCTAACTTCTTGAGATTTTACTTTTCTTACTTCCTGTGACTTAGGAAACTTTCTCATTATGCTTCCACTATTTATTCCACTCTATTTAAATCTATTTATTGGGAAAGAAATAATATGGAAAAAGTTGTAAGCTTCCTTCCCATAAAATTTAAAACACTAAAAAAATCCATCAAATCTTGGTTTTTTATATAATAATGATCTTCCCCTATAATAATATTGTCGATGTTCAAAACATCTTTCAAATTCAATTACTCATGGGTGTGTGAAAATATTCATTTATAAGTATTTTTCAACTTTTCTAAACGTGATAGGTTTTTCACATCCATTATTAACCCAAGTATTCACAACAATTTTCTTCGCACTTGAAATGTTAGAAAAATTAGATGAATTTTTTAGTTTAGTGGGTGTAGATTTCACCTAATTCTTGGTGTGAGGTTTTTCTACTGCTTTAGATGATTCATATTTTACTTCAGAAGCCTTTCTAAAATTTTAATTTGACTTTATTAGAGTATTTTTACCTCAATAAGTTTTGATTGAGACTTGTTAACTTCATCTTCCTTAGATTCCAACTTCTTACTAAGATATTCAACCATCTTTCCCTATTCAACAATTCTAAGTTTTTAACATAAGATCTACTAGATGTATTCTTATTATCTCTTGAAAACATCTTTTACACTATATTTTTTCATCATTATAATTTATTTCTTGAGAGTTCTATTTTTCTCAATACATTCAAAACGTTTTAATCTGAGATGATACTCTCTTTAAGATTCTTCACCTCCTCCTTCTTCACCATCCGATGAATCTTTTGTTTTCTCAATTTTTTAAATGAATATTCTAAAATTTTCTGAACTTTAATCTTTTTAAGAGTTGTTGTTAGTTTATTATAATTCAAATTTATTAATCAAAATAATTATATTATTTCTATAAACTTCTTTTTATATTTATTGGATTACTTTTCTTCTTTAGAACTTTTGTTCCAATTATTCCATTGAGGATTTTCATTAGAATTATCTTGATATTCCCCAAATTTCATATTGATGGAATTCATAGAAAAGTGCTTGATTCCACCACACTCATAACATTTGATATGTAGTTTTACTCTATACTTTACTCTTAATATTCTATAGTTTTTAGAGATAATAGACATGATTTTATCATTCAACTCACCATCCTACTTATTTTTAGAATCACAAGGATTGACATTTTCAACATTTGGAATTTTAATATTTATCATGGTTTCAAAAATTCATTTCATCTTTCATCTTCTTTTTGAAAACTGTAGATTTTATCATTCCATAATAAACAAAAAAGGTATGTAGTTAATTAAGATATAAATCATATTTATCTTATAAATAATAAATATTTGGATCAAACATATCTGAAAAGGTTCTCATGAGTTTCTTCACAATTTTATAATCTTATAAGACATCTCCAAAACCTATGATGTTGCAAACAACTTCATTTATTCTGGTGAAGTAATCATCAATAATTTCTTTATATCTAATTATTATGTCTTCAAACTTGATACTCCATATTTATAGATTTATTTACTTCACTTTAGTTTTCCCTTAAAAAATACTTGGAGCTTGTCCCACATAATCTTTGATGTTTTGAGACCTATCACCTTCATATAAATATTTTCTGACAGAGTTATAAGAATATAATTTCTAGATTTTCCATCAACTTCAATATTTCTATTATTAAAAAAATTCATGGGAGAATCTTGATTAATGAGTGGAAACCCAATTGTAATAGCATCAAAAACTTCCAGGATAGAAGACAGGAGATACAAAATCATCCTTTTTCTCTAACCACAATAAAATTTTCCATAAAATGTAGTTATTACCCTACTATTGATAGAATCGAGACTATCCATGATAAGTATTCAATAGGGTAACCTCTATTTGATACCAATTAAATTTCTAAAGAATCGAAGAACAGATATGAAGGGGGGGTGGGTGAATTAGTTGTGGCCTTTTTACAAATTTCAACTTTTGGAAACTTAACCTCTGTAACTTGTTAGAGCTTCTTCCTTATCAACTTTTAGAAAACTCAAATTCATGTAGAAATAGAAAAGGAAACATGGTGAAATTTTTTTATAATTTTGAGCCTCAATGTGAGAACTTACATTCTTTCTATATCCACTCTTGTGGGTCTATGTAAATTTAGTAATATGAAGAAGTGAATACAACTTGTGTCAACTCTCATTATACACATTCTATCTCCCGACAGGAATTATTATACTTACACCTATTAGTTTAAAAAAATTTTCTTAAAAAAATTTGAGCCAAAAAAGAAAATGAATATCAAAAAAAATTTCTTCACAAAATATCCATATAGAAACTCTGTCCGATGTGCCCAGGTCTAATTGCCTCAGTATGATGAAATCATTTTGATAGAATCAGTTAAATTCACCTTTTCTCAATTTTCTCTTTAAAATAAGTTTTTTTTATGATTAAAAAACCTTCATTTTTCAAACTTTTTATAAATACTTAGACTGATTCATTCAATATGATAAACTCAGTCCGGTAATCCGAACTTGAATTAGTTTGATCTTCTCATTAGAACCCTCTGTCTATAAACACTTCTTTGACACAAAAAAACTTTAGTTAGAAAAATCACTTCTAACACCAATTCTGTAGAGTAATAGCTCTTTTTTTTTCATGGGTGAACAGTGTCAAGTACCATTGTAATTTCCAACTCTATTTATAGGTGCTCTATAAATAGTAAAGGTGGAAAATTGAAATTATTTTTACACTCACCCAATTTCATAGATCTATGAATTTTACTCAGATTTTCACTTCATATTTGACCACTTCAAATCATCTCATCTCTTTTAATGTATTCTCCAAACTTCTTGAATTCTATAGAACATAAAAATTATCAACATTACTTGAATTAGAAATTTGCAAAAGATCTATATAGAAATTGATAATTTGGAACATCTTAGTTTGAAAATCTATTCATCATTCCGATTATCTTGACCCAAAAGAAAACAAAAGAAATATGATTGATTTCTCCGATTCTCTAGGCCAACTGAAAATGGTTTACAACATGGTTTCAAAATCTAAATACTTCAGAAACCTTCAACCGCTATCAAGTAGAAATTCCACCGCATCTTGTGAAACTTCATAATTCTTCCACTTTCTTAGTCCAATATAAATTTTCAGTCTAATAGAACTTCTTAGTCTGATAGAACTTATCAGTCAGATAAAAATTCTCATTCAGATAGAACTTAGTAGTTTGATAGAAATTCTTATTCTGATAGAACTTAATAGTTTAATAGAACATCTTAGTATGATATAACTTCTCAGTATGATATAATTTATCTGTCCAATAGACCTTATGATGGTGCTTCTAAAAATATTCAATTTTTAGAAACTTCAAAAAAACTTTACTTCCCATTTATTCTGCTAACTCTATCTTGTATCATGACTTCTTAATGTTTTTTAGGAACTTAAAAGAACATAAAGGCATCTTATGAATTGGATTTAGAAATTTATTATCTATCTAACTTCCAAAAATTTCTGAAATAACAACTTTTATTTATCTTTACTAAACAAAATTTATTTATTAAACAACTTTTCTTCATCTCTACAAACAACTTTTTCATCATCTCAATAATTTTTTTCTTTAACTCAATAAAAAATTTTATTCAATAAAGAAATTTTCTTTATCCCATTAAATAAATTTTCATCATCTAAAAAACTTTATTTCAAAAACTTTTGACTTTATTCATTTTAACAAGTTATGAATCAATAGATTCTTTTTCAAATGCATTTAATCTATGTATAAAATCAGAATTCTCATGTCCGATGAGCTGAGTTTGATCTGGTGCATACAATAACCATATTTTTAAAAAAATTAATTTATCTGAATTCATAGTAATTTCTAAAAAAAACAAGTTATAAACTTTAATCAACACATCTTTCACTTGATCTACAAAAACATTTTTTTATGAAAATTTAGTTTTCAATAAAAACAAAATTTTGTTAAAACAAAACATCACAAAGGATATTCAAATTATTTAAACATCTCTAGATATTTTTGTAATATACCTCTTTTAGATTGTCTCATCCTATATGGAAAGATAATAAGAGGCTTGTATGGTGGTATTTCCAAATATACTTCTTATTTTTTATTTTACCATTAAACTGGAGCTTTTTTAGTTTTCTATGATTTTAGAATTTGTTCCTTACTAGATTTATTTACGATATCATCGTCATCCTTACTGATGAATTCCACAAATTCTTAAAGTTATTTTTACTTATTTTCCTCAAATTTATAAGGTTTATAAAAATCTAGTATCTTTCCACTTCTAAGAGACAAATCATTTTCCTCCTCTCTTGGATGATTCTCAGCATTACCAAGAAATGTACCCGGTAATCGGTATGAGAGGATCTTAGATATTTAGCCCACTTGGTGCTCAAGGTTTCAGAGGGTCATACTTTGATTATTAATTTCAGTATCTTGGGTTATAATCCTATTATATGTTTTTTTTCATGAAGTTAGTGAGAAATTTCTCAATATTGGATTGGAGAGGTGTGGCTTGCTGCTGTTGTATTGGTGGAGCTTGTTGATACTGCTGTTGTTGAGTAGGTGGAAACTGCTGAGCTCTAATGGAAAAAGTTGTTGTAAAAATTGTTTTTGTGGCCAAGGAGTTTTAATTTGAGGTGGGTACCTAGGTGATACCTGATTCTATGGTAGTGATTTCCCACTTCTCTTTTGATAATAACCTTGATTTAGTAGCTGCAGCTTCTGAGCCGATCTATACTGATAATATTATTACTAGTACTATTGGGGTTTTTGAAATTGATGATTTTTATTGTAATTGACATAATTAAAATCTTGGATTTTAGGTTCCTCTATTACTTCCCTATGGTCTTGGTATGGGTGCGAGACTTCGTACAATTCACACACTTGAATTTCCATAACACGGATAAGAGGTGACGATGGTGGAGTAGACAACTAAAAAGACTCATGTTTTTTTGTTAGGGCTTCAAACTATGATGATAGGATAGTATTATCCTCCACATGATGGATTCCATATCGAGACTGTCTTATATATCTCTTCCACATACTATCATTGTAGGAGATCTCATATAACAATTCTCTACCAACTTTGGGTATTTTAAGCATGAGCCTGCCTTCAGCGGAGACGTCTACAACAGTGTGTTCAGCCCGTTGGATTCCCTGGTAAAAAGTTTGAATTTTTAGACAAAAATCAATTTCATGATGTGGGAAATTCCGAGTTAGCTCCTTAAAATGATTTTAGGCTTCCTAATCTGATTCTTCATCTGCTTGGTTGAAATTTTGGATTTCATTCCTTAGCTTCCAGGTTTAGATAAGTGGGAAGTATTTATCGAGGAATTTATTTTATAAATCTTCCCAAGTCATGATAAACTTATGAGATTTAATTTTAAGATAATACTTGGCTCTATCATACAAGGATAATGGGAATAATATGAGTCTAATTTCATTTGATGATACACCTTGGTTGTGAAAGGTGTTTCAAACCTCTAGGAAATTTGAAATATGATCATAAGGGACTTTGCTTTGCAGTCCACTAAATTTACCCATGTTCTAGATCATATAAAAAAGTTTGGATTTTATCTTGAATGAGTATGCCTAAATATGAGGATGCAAAATTCTAAGAGCAGCACCATTGATGGAAAATAAGTTGTAATCCATGATGGTGTGCTCTTGCAACACTGGTCTCTCTCCCTGATGTTCAGGTGGTTCATGTTGAAGGTTTTTATGGTGAGGTAGTATAAGATCATTTCATTTGACCATAATAAAGTGGATACATGAAAGAATAGATCTTTTGATTTCAGGATTGAAAACTTCCAATTCTGGTGTGTACAAACTCCTAGAACGATTCAGAGGACCCTGACACATGCACTAAGTCAAAGAAAAGCAGATACATGTACTAGTTTGTGAGAAAAAGTTATAAAAATAAAGGGGGAAAATTAGGGGGTTGAGGTAATCCTAGTTTTGTACTGAAGGTCATTTTACTTAATCATTAATATCACTACTACAAAAGAGGACTTTAAAAATGCTATAATAGGCCTTTATCAGTGCTAAAAAAGTGCTGACTACTGTAGCATGGTTAAAAGGCCAAGGCTTTTATTTTCACTAGAAAAACATTGATAAATGGGTAATTTATCTGAACAAAAAAACAATGATAAATCACACTTTTATTAGATATTTTTGAAAAATTAAGAAAATACATCATTTATCAATGCTACTAAATGCGTTGATAAAGGGATCCTTTATCAACGCTACTAAATGCACTAATAAAGGGGCTCTTTATCAGCATATTTAAAAGATATGATAAAGTAATGATTTATCAGTTCATTTAAGAGAGTTGATAAAGGAATTATTTATCTGTGCTTTTGGAAGCACTGATAAAGGTCTCATTTATCATCACATTTATTAGAACTAATAAAGGGTAATACTACAATGTGATGATACAACACACAACAACACCAGAAACATGGCATTCAGTGTGCTATAACAACACACTAAATCACAAAAAACTAGAGAAAAAATTATAAAAATTATATACAAATAAAAAATTTAAATGAAATCAAATTTCCAACACAAATACATGAAAACAAAACTATTATAGAATATGTTAGTTATTTTTTACTAAAATTAATGTCAATTTTGAGTAAACATGTGCACTTGTAGTCATACCGATCACACCGTGAGATATATTGAGGTGTGGCTGATTCCTACACATCAAAAATGACTTATGGATCATTTTCCTAAATTTCCAAAACAATACAAATGTTTTTTTCTCAGTTTTGAGTATGTTAGTTTTTTTGTTATTAAAAATAATGTCAATTTTGAATAAAAAGACGCACTTAGAGTCATACCAGTCATACCGAGTGTCAGATTGAGGTGAAGATAATTCCTTCACATCCCAAATTTGTTATGGATCATTTTACTAAAGTATCAAAACAATCTGAATACATTTCCTTAGTTTTTATTATACTGCTTTTGTTTTTTTACTAAAATGTCATTTTAAACTGGAAACAAGTACTTTGAGTCATACCGGGAACATCGTGTATAATATTGAGGTGAGGATGATTCCTAAACATTAAAAATGACTTATAGATCATTTTTATAAAGTACCAAAACAATTTGAACATGTTTTTCTCAGTTTTGAGTATGCAGTTGTTTTTTTCACTAAAATTAATATCAATTTTGAATAAAAAGATGTACTTAGAGTCATACAAGTCACATCGTGAGTTATATTGAGGTTATTATGATTCCTAAATATCTAAAATTACTTATGTATAATTTTAATAAAGTATTAAAACAATAATAATTCATTTACTAAGTTTTGAGTATGCCACATGTGTTTTTTACTAAAATGTCATTTTAAACTGGAAACAAGCATTTTTAGTCATATAGGTTGCATCGTGTGTGGGTTTGACACGATAATGATTCCTATACATAAAAAATGAATTTTGAATCATTTTTATAAATTATCAAGACAATATGAGTGAGTTTTCTTAGGTTTTAGTGAGTGATGCTTTTTTGTATTTAAATATCAGTTTTAAACTGATAACAGAAACTTTGAGTCATACCAGGAACATAGTGTATCAGATTAAGGTAAGGATGATTCCTACATGTCACAAATTACTTAAGAATTGTTTTATTAAATTAATAAAACAATTTGAATGAGTTTTCTCAGTTTTGAGAATGTCAGTTGTTTTTCCACTTAAATTAATGTCAATTTTGAATAAAAAGATTAACTTGGAGTCATACCAGTCACAATGTGCCTCGGATTGAGGTGAGGATAAATCCTACACATATAAAATCACTTATGGATAATTTTAAAAAATTATCAAAACAATCCAAATGATTTTACTTGATTTTGAGTACGCCACTTGTGTTTTTTATTAAAATGTCATTTTAAACTAGAAACATGAACTTTGAGTCATATAGGTTGTATCATGTGTGGGTATGACATGAGAATTATTCCTACATTTAAAAAATGAATTAGGAATCATTTTCATATATTATTAATAAAATTTGAGTGAGTTTTATTTGTTTTTAGTGAGTGACACTTTTTTAAATTAAAATGTTAATTTTAAACTGATAACAAACACTTTGAGTCATATCGGGCACATAATGTATCATATTGAGGTTAGGTTGATTCCTACATGTCAAAAATTACTTATGGATCATTTCACTAAATTAACAAAATAATTTTTATGTGGTTTATCAGTTTGAGTATGTCAAATGTTTTTTTCACTAAAATTAATGTCAATTTTGAATAAAAAGACTCACTTGGAGTCATACCTGTCACACCATGCATCAGATTGAGGTGTGTCTTATTCCTACATGTATCAAATTAATTATGGATAGTTTTTGCTAAATTATAAAAATAATCTTAATGCATTTACTCAGTTTTGAGTATGCCACTTACGTTTTTTTACTAAAATGTCATTTTAAACTAGAAACATGCACTTTTTGTCATACAGGTTACATCGTGTTTTGTTTTGACATGAGACTGATTCATACATCTCAAAAACGAATTATTAATAATTTTCATAAATTATCAAGATAATACAAGTGTGTTTTCTTAGTTTTTAATGAGTGAAACTTTTTTGTATTAAAATGTTAATTTTAAACTGATAACTGACACTTTGACACCAACCCTCCTCAATGACCATGATATACCGATGATTGTTTTCCTCCAATAGTTATCTCATACACATATTGAATTTTGTGTTTGATTGGAAACATATTTATTCAAACATTTAAGTTGGATTATATACCTGTTTGATGATTAGGACACTACAATAGAAATGACATTTAGTGGCGGTTTAAACCGCCACTGCATGGTTTGGCGACGGTTTCTTTAAACCGCCGCTTAATACGGAATCACCAATCTATTAGAAGCAATTATTTCCATTTCGTGGCAGCTTAAGTAAAGCGTCGTAGCTGCCTCATTTCATGGTAGTTTTACTGAGTTTAGCGGTGGTTTTTATGATCCCTTGACATCAGTTTATTCGCGGTGGTTATAACCGCCACGAATAAACTCAAATCCAGCTGCAGTAAAACCGCCACTGAAGTCATGAGAACCGCCGTGGAATGATAAGATACGATGCGACTATGTAGCGGCAGTTAAAACCGCCGCAAAATGTAATTTTTTTTACATTTCATGGTGGGTTTTACCGTTTAGCGGTGGTTTAAACCGCCGCCAATGTACATTTCGTGGCGGTTTAAACCGCCGTTAAAAGCTGACCAGAAAAAAAAAAATTTTTTTTGCTTCCGTTGCACCACTGCCCTGAAAGACAAATCAAACTAGAAATACCATATGTACATACCAACCGAAAACAAGAAACATCAACCTAAGAAATCGGTATAGAATAAATTGAAAAAAATAAGTAAACATTGACATGCTATATAAGAATTAACCATATTGTACGTACCAACATACAAAAAGAAACATCAACCTAGGAAATCAGTATATAATAAATTGAAAAAAAATATATGATAGAATCAACTATAAAACATAGGCCCATTATTTGACTACTCTCCAAACATACATCTAGCCGATCCTTCTGGATCCCCCATAATATATATCACTTGAAAATGAAACATTAGATCTACATGTGTGTCAATGTTCCCATATAGAGAGTGAGCGTAAAACACAGTTATATTTACCATGTGTGGGCCTCCTACTTGGTTTAATACCCCAAATATACCATCACTACACACATCTACTATACCAGGTGTCTTAGAGAAGCTCGCGTGTTAGCCTCACTCAATACCTTATTGTGCACTTTTATGTAACACAACTAATCTTCTATTAACTTATTTCTTAAAAAAATCATGATACACAAAAACATTATATTCTATTTGATCATAATTTAAAATAATTATTGAGATACATTATAGTAATCAACTTCTAAACCTGAAAGGATGACTCTAAAATTCATTACACATGCCATTTCAACACAACTTTAATCTACGATGAATCATGTCACATTACCTTAAAATGCATGCCTTAAATTATATTTTATTTTATCCCTCTTAACTAGGATACAATATATTCTCCTCTGAGGTTCAATCCCAACATCAAGAAACATGATATTATTCTTATGCGATAAGAATAATATGAATCACTTTTACAAAATACCATAGTTAAAGACTCTAGTATTAGATTCTTTATATAGTCCTTAATTTTAGATACCCCTCCTAGTATCACAATATCATATCCACCTTTAATTTGTATGCCCCAGACTCTTAAGCATTCATCCATTATCATCATACCAACATATATGATATTGAAAAAAATATATGGGCCCTCTAATAGGTGTAATCCACAACCATACCTTCTCCAAATTAGTCATTGAATACCAAGATGAAGCTGAAATGGAAACTCATGATAAATTAAAACACTATCTATTTCTAGGTACCTTTCACAAAGTGTTCTCCTTTACAAAAAGTTAATATTCTTGAAATATTTCTATTTAAATTAAACATAAATGGTATGGTGTATCCCACTAATCATTAATAAACTATGTGTGTTATGACTCTATTTATAGAGATTCATATGATGCTCATCGCATGGGCCTGATCCCAACAATGTAAACACCTACGACCTCTTTGTATGGTGAAAAATGAATAATTTGCTAACTATGTGGCATTAAACAAATGAATCATAAACATGTATTATATGTATGATTAACCTAAAGATCACATATTTTCATATCTACACAGATTCAAAGAGATCATAGGAATAAGGGTAACTCGTTAAACACTAGTATTTTGATATTATTCATTAAAAAATCATCAATCTATAAGGGAATCCAATAATTCAAATGATTCCACCCAAAGAATATTTGATGATACCAAAATATCAAACCTTTTACCAATACCTATTTTGAATAATCTATAGTATGAATCACTAGTGAACACCTTTCATTGTAATTTAGTTCTAAAAGGAAATCCATACCAAATATTCATATACATGGAAGCCCATTGGAGGTTCTCATAAAAAAATAGATAACCTAATGTGAATCCATCAACATGGAATTGGATTGATAAACTATAAACTCTTAAATTTTATGATGTATTGATGTATTTCTTCATTGTGTTTTCTTTTCAATACCTTCATCACATCCTTCAATTAAAATTGAATCACCAAATGCACCAATTATGTTCAAGACCAAAAACAAGCTGATGGTACCCATAAGGAACACAATGGTGAGGCATGAAAACAATTTTTATGTCATACATAGGACTCAATTTCTATGAATATATGTTCCCCATACCCTGACATACATTGTCTCCTACCCTTGTAAAATGAGTGCATGATGGTTCACACCTTATTTCAGGAATACCATCTAAATGGATATATCCTGACATTATATGACACTCATGGTAATCTATAGAGAATAATGCCCATAGGTTGTCCAACTAAAAATATTCTATGGCAAAACCATTGGTCCATAATTTCACATCCAACCTTTTTGTATCCTTTCAATAGATCATGAGAACACATTCTTCTCTTATCATATTGATTTGGATAAATATGTCCACTATAAAGTACAAATCACCTTAGAACTTCATTATGAGTGTCATGTTCACTATAGTCATTTTTATTAACATGTGACCTTGAGTACTCAAGAAGATATATAGGGCATATTCCCTATTGTCTATACTCAAGAATCTAAAAGTTGATCCCACTGGGGATATCTAACAACTGACACTCAAGAGTATATTTATACCCCTAATAGTTTAAACACCCTTGAGGCCCATTAGAATATCTAGATAATATAATAGGGATGGTTATAATGATCTAATATCTAAAAGCATCAGAATCTATCCTAAGTGGCGTTTGTGACTATAAAATTACAATGGAAAACATAACCCACATGGGTGGGGTAATTTTTTATAATTTTTTCCTCATGTTCATCTCCAGTATCATTAATCCTATGGGATCACACCCAAATTAATGATATCCCTCTTACAATGTAAATACGTGTTTCCTATTGGTGGTAAAACATTAGTATATTTCTTCAATGTTAACCCAATTGATGTTGGGAAACATGATTCTATTGAGTATGAAATAGGTGTGGATGAATCCACTACCCCCTCAATACTAAAAAAATAGTAAAACCATCTCAACAAAAGAGAATATTACTTAGTTCAAATTCAAAATAGTATAACATGTGAAAATCAATATTAAATTTCTATAGGGAAAAAACCCAGTATGTATGGTGATTTGGTTGATGTTATCATACCTCATTTATCTAATATTATATAATAATAGTAGATTAATCAATAAATAAAGGTCGATCTAAGATTTACAACTTGATTAAGATCAAATAAATTGATGCAAATTACCAAAAAATTAATGTTTTATCTATAGTTACTTTCATGGGGTATATATCTCAATCAATATAAGGAAATTACAAGGGCCTCACCAAAGTGTCCACAATACTATCCCCTTGATCACTATGAAATGACCCAAATTTTTCAACACATCAAAAATGGGTTTAACTCCTAGTCATCCAAAATCTCGGCTACCAATTAAAACACAGGCCTAAATGGAATGATGTATACTACACTAAAGAAATCAAGACATAAAAAGAAACATCAGAAATAAATAAAATGCATAAAAGGAAACATGAGAAATCAAGGAAATTTTCAGACATGAAAATGTTTGGTGGAAATTATGTTCCACAAATGTTACATATACAAACCAAATGTTCCCATATTTGTTCAAAACATGAACAATAAAACTACTCATGGTCCGATGATGCATCGTCACCCTTTCCACCTTCATCACCACTTTCTGATGTCACCTGTAAGAACATTATATTGAAAATTAAATATAGTTTCATATTTATATTAAAACTTAAAACCAATGAAAGTTAGAAAACTAAATGATTTTGATTTTTTGTGATTTACCTGCATACCAACAATCGATGCACTACCACTAGGGGCATATCTACTCATATACTGACGTATTTCAATCAACTCTTTCTGCAAAGCAGATATCTGATCCCCTTGCTGGTGAACTGTGTTTCTTAGAGAAATAATCTCTTTCTGAGCATCTCCGGGTATGGGCCGACTAAAGCCAGGAGTAGATGCAGCTGCTATCCCCGGTGTTCTGCTAAAAACATCAGATGGTACGGGTCCCAAACCCATCCCGCACACTCTACCAGGATGCTCCTTCCCAAGGATTTTAGCAACCGGGTCGTCCTGAAAGACTGAGTAGGACTGCGTAGGATTGGAATCCCATATTTTTTTTAATTTTTACCTATAAATCAAATATAAATATATATTAACACAGTAAAAACTTATAATAAGTTATTATAATAAAAAATTTACTTCATACCCCAACTTCTTTAGCAGGTTCATCAACAAAACTTCCATATGATTTCTTGTGAACATCCAACCACAGTTCAGTTCAGGATGTTTCGTGCCCTAAACTTTGTGACTACATTAAGAAAAGATAAATCAACAATTCAATATATTAAATAGATAATACTGTCTTATAAATATTTAAACTAATTAAAAGATTACTAATGTCTTTCGGCTTCTAGAAAATCTTTTTGAGCCCGTAGTGTGAGAGATGACTTGCTTAGCCCGGTTTGATGCATTCTGTCTTGAGAGATCCTGAAATAAATAAAATGCAATTTAATAGTAATGTATTAAATGTCATGTCCTCTTCATATACATGTATAAATGTAAAATGAGGATAATATAATAATATATATTTCAATACCATCCGATTCTCATCACGATGTCTGTCAACAAAAACTTTCCACTATTATTTTGATACCCCACTGGGTAACTTCTCATACATTTGTTGCACAGTCAACGAGGTATCGTTGACATCACACCACAATCACCATTTGAAATCTTTCCATTTCTTACCTAGATTTCTCAACGTCCACTTCCGTGCTATCACATCAGCAACTGTAAAGTGGAAGAACATCTGTATACAGAAATTCATTTTGAACATATTAGTAACATGACATTCAATTAAACCATAATGTAATAAATTTAGCTTTATTTGAGAATCAAAAACTTCATTTTTCCAGCTTGGAGGCATATGTATCCAATCATTATATGAAATAGGAAGGGAAATGGGCTCCGCTGCTAGCTGGACTAGAGTCTGGCCAAGTAACCCCGCGACGTCATCCATCGGAACCCCATAAGAATCAAATGGCATGACTATATTTTCGCTAGTCATATTCCAAACATCTAAAATTTTTATGTTTTTCTCCACAGTTGCATTTTTGTCATCTTCAATGAGAAAACAATTAGCATAAACAAAATGCAATAAATTTATTTAATTAAAATTTGTACCTATGACAGTGACACTCCAGTATGCCCATGATGAACTGGAAGGGGCATGTCACTACCCCACTGATGAGGCTCCTGAAGGGGGAGTCGATGACTCAACCTCTAATGAGACATCCAAAGATGGTGTGAGAGATGGTGCAGGGGGAGATGGTGCAGGGGTGTAGGCAGCTGGTGCCTCATATGTAATTGGGAGGGAGCCAGATGGATCGTCATCTGTCGTAGAACTAGATGAAATAGTGTACCGCTTCCTCCTTGGAATTCCTGTCATTTAATTAAATAAAATTAAGTTCAGAATATATATTTCAAAAAAATTATGCAGAAAAAAAATTAAAAATGATAATAGATGCCCAGTACTAACAGAAAAAATATATATAAAAATGATAATGAATGACTGCAGAAATGAAACAAGTGGTTGCTGAATAAATAAATAATTGTACATACAATAATTTTCCCCTTCAACCATGTCGGTTTCCTGCTCCATTGCTTGATCCACTTCATTCATCCTTACTAGACTAATATTTTCAATATCATGATGGACAAATAATTCTGCTTCCTGTTATTGATTAAATTCAATTTCAGAGGTCAAATTATCCACTTCATCACCCATATCATAAAAAACTCTTTGTATTATGTGAGAAACTACACTCCAACCTTCATCGATAACATCATTCACATAATATACCATTTTTTCTTGCGATGCTAAGATATATGGATCATGTAGTTCACGATCACCAACATCCATCAAGCGAGAGAAGTTCACAGAAGTAAATTGCAAGGAATATCTTTCAACACCTATGATAATATCGACCCATTTTAATTTGAATAAAACAATAGAAAAATGTCTATGGTAGTTTAATTCAATAATATCATGCAACTTTCCTCAGTATTCCACTTCAGAAAATGTAAATATACCACTATTCTGTGTTTTCAAACCCACTTCTTGATCGACTGTACAAAATCTAAATCCATTCACATTATAAGCGTCGAACTTTATAACTTGTTTTAGAGGACCTCTAGCAAGAAACTTCAAATCTTCTGACACCTCTACTTGAGTATTAGTATTCATGATCTGAAAAAAGAAATATACTTTATTAGATTTACAAAATTTATGTGTCAAACTAATATTCATACTTATTGCAATATTTATGAACTTACATGTCATGCAAACCATTCTACAAGGTATTTATTAACAGATTTCGTTATATATTTCTCATTTCATGTTCGACCTCTCATTCGTCTCTTTTTTTTGTATCCTCAACTCTTCAATAAATGGATCTGTAATTTCACTATTTAGAATCACATATCTATGTGTCTGTAATAATTCCAATTCAGTTAGTGTCACATTTGAGGTCCTCCTAACTGATTGGCCAATAACAGGAAATATTTTGGATTTCTGATGTATTTGAGATTGAGTCGATGTGTCATCAACACGTCCAACTTGATTAAATCTTGTCTAAATATCATCCAAGTATCGATAAAAAAAGGTAAGACACTCCTCAGCCAAATAGCCTTCAACAATAGAGCCTTCTGGTTGAGATTTATTTCTCACGTATGATTTCAAATGCCCAAGATATCTGTGAAATAAATTAAACATAATTATGCATTTAATTAAGTACCAAAAATTGTTTACTTAACTAAAAAACATATAAATAAAGTACCTCTCAATTTGATACATCCATCGATAATAAATGAGGTCTCCTAATTTAGCTTCCTCAACCAAATGCACAGTTAAATGCATCATTATAGTAAAAAATGATGGAGGAAAGATCATATCCATTGCACAAAGGGTCAATAAAAACCTATCCTGGAGGTTGTCAAGCTAAAATGGATGTATAGATTTCTCACATAGTTTTCTGAAAAATGTGTAGAATTGGAGTACAACAGCATTAATTTTTTTAGGTAATAATGTACACAATGCCAATAATAGTGACTGTTGTAACAAAATATGTGAATCATGACTTTTAAATCCATGTAACTTATGATTATTCAAGTCAACACACCTCGAGATGTTACTTGAATACCCATTAGATACCTTAATGTTCTTTAAAATTTGAAGGAATGTATCTTTATCCCTATTTTTCATTGCAAAAATTGCTGGAGGATACTTTTCATTCTCATCTGGCCAGAGATCACATTTTATGTTCATTTCTTGTAAGTCTTTACGAGCATTGAGATGATCCTTCTACTTTCCATGCTCATTAAGCAATGAAAAAAATCAAATTATCACAGACATTCTTCTCAATATGCATCACATCAAGATTATGTTGCAACAAATTAAATTCCCAATACGGAATTTTGAAGAATATAATTTTTTCTTCCATTGTTGCGTTCCGATTTCGCTTGACGATGAACTTCGGACCCGTTTTCCGCTATCATTTAAATGATGAACCTTCCCAAATTCTGTTTCAACATTTTCAAGCTATGTCAACATTTCAGAACCAGTTAACAACTTTGGAGTTGGTCTATGATAAATGGAACCATTAAATTTTGATCTGTTCAGCCGAAATCTATGAGATGCATCGAGAAATCTTCGATGACACAAAAAGCACCATTTTCTACTGTGAGGTAGCCGTTTGGGATCAAAATCAAAGTTAAAAATAGGACAAGACAAACCCATGTAAGTGTTCCAACCAGATAAATTCCCAATCCCAGGGAAGTCACTAATGGTCCACATTAAAGCATCATGAATTTTGAACATTGTTTTAGAAGAAGCATCAAATGTCTCAACACCGTTGCTCCATGACTCCTACAATTCATCAATCAAAGGCTGCAAGTATACATCAATATCATTTCTAGGAATTTGTTTTCCAGGAATAATCATCGAAAGGATAAAAGATGTTTGTTGCATACACATCCATAGAGGCAGATTATAAGGGATCAAAACAACTAGCCAAATGCTATAATTGGTAGTCAAAGTCCCAAATGGGTTGAATCCATCGGAAACCAATCCCAATTGAACATTCCTAGGATTAACTGAGAAATATAGATGTAATGAATCAAATGTATTCCACGATTGGGAATCTCGTGGATGTATCATTAACCAATCATTGTTATTATCTACAGAATGCCACTTCATGTATTCAGCGGTTTTCAATGACATGAATAATCTTTGCTATCGAGGCTTCAAAGGAAAGTAATGAAAAACCTTTGCAGGTGTGTTCCTTTTCTTCTTCTCCATGAAATTATTTTCATTCATACTTCCAACATCACCCTTTTCCTACCATCTAAAATAATAAAATTTCTTGGAATTCTTTCTACTTGAATACTCTCCCCAATAAAGCATACAATAATTGGGAGATGCATGTATTTTTGTATAATTCATACCAAGCTTTTTAACAACTTTTTTCATATCATAAAAAGATTATGGGATTTTTTCTTTAGGAAATGCATCATGAATCAATTCCAATATCATGGACATTGACTTATTTTTAATTCTACATAGACAATTGATATGGTACAACTTTAGCAGAAATGAAAGCTTTGAATATTTCAAACACCCACTATACAACTCTTGATTTCCATCGTCAACTAAATCCTGAAATTCATTTTACTCAGTGAAGTTTTCTCTTACATTTGGCTCCACAGAATCAAGAGGAGGATCCAATGATATGTTACAATCTTGATCTGCCTATGTTATAGTCTAAAAAACATCACTTGTTACGTTGCAATTTGTAGCACCCTCTTCTGGTTGTTCTGATATGTTTTGATGATGATAGTGGTGTCTTGCAGTGCTGAATGCATCATTTATGAGGTTTTTCATTTCATTTTCCATTGTTGACGAACTTGGGACCACATTATGTGGATTAACATCAGTGCTCAATCTTTATGTAACGTTCTATTCTCCATGCCAAATCCAACACAAATGATGAACTGGGAATTGCTTCAGTATTAAATGTTCATAAACTTAATCTCTCTTCAACCATGTTCTAAATTTACATTTAGGACATGGAAATTTTATTCTCCCTTTAATGGATCGATTAGAAATTGAAAAATCTAAAAACTCATTCAATCCCTTAACATACTGAGGTGTGTTCCTCGGTAATGTGATCCAACTTTTATCCATGTATATCACAACGTGCCTACACAATAATAAAAAAAATTAAAACACATAGTTACTAATAAATAGATAAAGAGATTCATATATACGATAGTATAAGATTACAAAAACATAATATAATAAAGATGAGACCCTAAGTTAGATATGAACCCTCTAGTGTTTGGGATAGGGGAAGTTTCTTTGGTAAAGAAAAACAGTGTTCTAACAACATGGTAGCTACTTTACCATGAAAACCAAAGAACATTGTTAATTTGGAATAACCCCAACCTAATTTATCTATAGAGTCTTCATATAAAACTCTAATATCGAATAAATCTATTATAAATAATGTTTAGGGAAAACCATATGATGCTTACAAAACTCAACACATTGTTAATTTGGAGTGACAAGAACCACATGAGGGATGGTAGTCTTGAGGCATGATAAGTGGTGGTGTTCATGGAAATGCATGATGAAATAACTTGGGAGATTAGGTTTTGAGGTTCTACGAACCTTGTATGGATTGAATTCATAGACCTCTCTTTGGTGTATTCATATAGAAAAGAGTGGTGGTGTGACTTGAGGGTGATTTGGATCATATATGTGTTAGTGCTCATGAGTGGAGAATTATGGTTAAATGGGACGATCGAGGATCTGACAGTGGAATTGAACTAAGAGTCAGATTCAAAATTCGGTGTGGGCATTGAAATTTTTTGTTATTCCTTGAAGTGGCCCAATATTTATGGGGAGATATGATCCATGGGGTGGATGTGCTAATAAAGTACATTTTATTCAATCAAAGGAAGAACTGATTAAATCCAAAAAATGCATGAAATAAGTGATGTAATAATTATTTCAAGTCTCATTTGATATAAAATATGATCAAAACATGTCATGGATAATCATGAATCAGAAAGTGGTGTTAATAAACCACTTTTTTTCTTCAAAACTTGATCTATAAGTTTCATGATGAAGTAAATTCACTTGTTTAATCTAGAAATACATAAAAAAAGGGATTATTCTAGAATAAAAAGAGGTTTCCATGTCTTAACTAAGAGAATCAATTATGTCATATTGAATATGGTTTATAAAAAGGGATATAAAGCAGTGAATTTAGTAGAATTAGACCACTAAAAAGAAGAAACATTTAGAGGAAGTAGTTATTCTTTTACTATCATTAGTGTGGTTTCAGTGCGATTGGTAATTTATTTTTGACATGATAAATCTAATTTTGAAGTTATATTGATATTGTGCAATTTGATTAATGTGGATGATAAAGACACCGCTTACAGTTCTATTCCCTAGGTATCTCACCCCTACCTAAGGGATAAATGTCTGTCAAGGGACACATTCCCAACTCATAAGGTTTTAGAACTTATCATTATCCATATAGTTCATATTGATTTCTCATTGAGCAAAGGAACCTAACTTTCTTCCATACTGGGTCATTTATATGTTCTCATAGATTATCATACCATAGATGACCATTACCACACCATCCCATAGCCTCACCCATAGAAATTTCTTTAGGAGAGAATAAATTACCTAAAACATGACCTTTATGGATAACTTGACCCATAAGTACATGATGGACACCCTATTGGGGTTTTAATTTCCCTATAGTTAAGCCTCTCACATATATAACATAGCCATAAATGTTTTTATAATCAATGCATCATAATAAAGGGAATTCTATGAACCCAACATGAATATCTATCCTCATGTATCATAAGGTAAATAACTCATGGATCCCATTCGTGTCACATACCCACCTACATGAAATTTCAATCCACACAATAAATTCATAACCATATCCTATGGTAATATTATTCATAAACTACCTTAACCATAGAGTTATCCCCTTAAGAAATCTCATTCCATCCTCATCAAAGCCATCTCTAGGAACCAACACCATCTCAATCCACTAACTCATAAAATTACGACATATATTATAAATAAATAATAATTAATTAAGAGAATTAATCCATATTAATCCAATTAGTCATACTTTAGGGACATCTCATCAATTATGTATCCTCACTACAACTTCAAGCAATGGGGTATGGATCACTCTTGGAACACCTCTGAGCTCATTTTTAAACAAAAACCAAATATATAAAGTCAATCCATTAAATTAATTCATCCAAATTTAATGATAAACCAAAATAAATTATGTCAATGACTCAACAATAATGAAACTACATAAAACCTTATGAATTTTTCCTCCACAAGATTCCTCTAACCATTACACACAAAAAATCCACCGTAAAAGGATGATCCCACCGATAGCAGGAGAGGGGAGCATACCTAGGGTACGAACTCAACGGGGTCAGGGGAGAATCCGGCGTCGCAGGTGTCAGGGGGATAAGTGGGGTTAGCAGAGACCGGCGACGAGGTCACCGACTGTAGGATCGAAATATAGTATGAGATGCTCAATATACAAGAGGGGGGTGAATTTTATACTTTAAAAATTCCTTTGGAACCTTTAAAGTTAGTTAAGAATAACTATGTTTTCCTTAAGCAAAGGAAAAGGCTAAGTTTAACAAAGTTAAACCAAGTAAATTCACAACACCTCTTAACACCGAATGTAAACTAGGAAAGAGATTCCGAATGAGAGTTCTGGAAATATGGTTCCAGAAGTTGAAACTTAACAAACAATTACAATATGAGATTCTACCTTAAAGCGTATAGAATCTAAATGAATCAGAGTACAAATAAGAAAGTATAAGAAAGTTATACTTTCCTTATGATACAAAATGCAGCGGAATAGAAACAAGTAGTAAAACTACAAGTAACAAGATATAATGATTTTAACCCAAAGAGAAGGGTATCCAACAACCTTGGATAAAGGTCCCTTGATTTATACTTTCAAGTAAGTCTGTCTTACCCACACCAGGGTAAGCCCTCGATACGAAGATCGGAGTCTCTGTCTTGCTATCCCCGCAAGCCCTCAACTTCAAGGTAGTTGGCAACCTCTGTCTTCCTCAGCAAGAAAGCCCTCGAACTTTAAGGTAGTCGGCACCTCTGTCTTCCTATCCCCGGAAGCCCTCGAATGTAATCACCAACATTCGGAGTCGCACGAGGCTTTGAGAGTTAATAAGAGTCTCTCTCTCTAGAAATCACTTCAACAGCATGTATGCACAAAACCAAATTGTTCATCTGTCATCAGTTCCGAGCTCTTTCAAATGAGCTCCTATTTATAGGTAAGGTCGGATCCTTCTCCAATGGTCATATTTTCCTTAAAGATCGGAGGGACCTGTACACGTGTCACTTAGACAACGGTTAGTTTAAAACAAAACAGACGACATCGTTTTATAACAAAACAAATGTAACAGAATATACGACATCGTTTTAAATTCTAACATAAAAGTTCGGAATGAAAACTTCGGAGTGAAGGTTCGGAGTGTAAAGAACAATAGTAAAGAGTAGACAAATTTTAGGAGTGTAAGCAATATAAAAGTTCAGAGTCAAACAAAGATATTTTTCGGAGTCTGAATTAATTCAGAGTGTATAAAACAAAGATACTCAAATTCTGTTTAATATGTGAATTCGGAATGAGAATTCGGAATAGGAATTCGTCATTAGAATTTGTAATGAGAATTCATCATCAGGATTCGTAATGAGAATCCGTCATCAGAATTCGTAATGAGAATTCATCATCAGAATTCGTAATGAGAATTCGTCATCAGAATTCGTAATAAGAATTCGTCATCAGAATTCGTAATGAGAATTCTTCATTAGAATTCGTAACGAGAATTCTTTATCAGAATTCGTAATGAGAATTCGTCATTAGAATTCGTAATGAGAATTTAGAATGAGATTTCTTCATTAGAATTTGTAATGAGAATTCTTCTTCAGAATTCGTATCCTGAATCTGGAATAGAACTTAGTCAGAGTTCATATCCAGAATTCGGAATGAAACTTCCTTATAGTTCTTATCCAGAATCCGAATCCTAAAACAGAATGATTTATATCAAAGTTTCAATGATTCCGAGAAAATGAATCCGAATCTCATACTTAAGAAAAATATGGATGAAAATACGATAAGGATAATTTTTCTTATAAAAGCGATTTTCCTAAAGAAAACAATTTTCCTTATAAAAGCAAATTTCCTTATAAAAGCAATTTTCCCTATAAAAGCAAATTTCCTTATAAAAGCAATTTTCCTTATAAAAGCAATTTTCCTTATAAAAGCAAATTTCCTTATAAAAGCAATTTTCCTTAAAGATAAGGTGTTGGTGATTTTCAAAACAAGAAGGAATGGAAAAGTCATAAGGAAAACCTTATTGACTCAACAATCTCCCCCTTTTTGGAAAGCACAAACATCCTTACGAAAAAAAAATCTAAGAAGAAAGAAACATATTAATGCTTATCTCCCTTGTTTTAAGGATATAGATGAATATGACTAACTCCCCCTTAGGCTTTGAAACTCTACGGATCGTATTCATATTTCCAGAGTGATATTTCATAAGAAGGTCTTCTTTAAGAAAAAAAAACTCCCCCTTAAACAAACTCTTATTAGAGTTCTTTTTCCTTGGGTATTTTTTTCTTTCTCCCCCTTTGATAAACTCTTATTAGAGTTCCTCTTTTTCTTAAGGATCTTTTCCTTCTCCCCCTTTGTGATTTTCAAAAAGAATTGGAGGGAATGAAAAAAAAAGTACCTGAAAGATTAGTAATGACAACAATGCAAACGAGATACAAAATTTTCATTAGATTTGGAATGTCAGTAACAAAAAGAATACAACAAAAAGATCGGATTTGGTTATTTCGGATCTTTCTCCTTTGACATGAGCCCCTTAAGAATAGTCTTGATCTTCTTTAGGTCTTTATGATCTTCTTTAGCTTGCTTCTCTAAGGCAACTATTCTTGCGGATTGAGCTTCAATTTTTTCTTCCTGTGCTTTCAGCTTTTCTTCCTGAGCTTTGATCTTTTCGTCCTGAGCCTTCATCCTTTCTTCAAAATCGATCCGATGATCCCTTTCAAATTTCTAGTTCTGAGAAACAGAATTCAGTTTCCCATTCAGATCCCTGACTTCTTGAATCCGGAAGTTCTTTTCATCAGTCATCTTCTCTTCAAAGGATGCAGTTAACTCATTAAACTTCTTGTCCTCGGTCTCAAAGGCATCTTTAACATTTTCTTGAAACTCATCAAGAAACCTCATCTCTTCCACAGTCTTCTTCGACCAGCTTGTCATCCTCTTGCAAGATCTTTTATGAGCTTCGTAACCAACAAAGAAGGTTTTGAACTGAGCCTCAATCTCAACGCGCTTATCCATAACCATAGATACGGAGTCAGTTTTCTGATTCAACGCATGTTGGAGCATCTGGTATCTTGAGTCAATACTAGAGAAGGTCGGAATGGTTCCCACCAACTTCTTTAAAGACTGAACAACAAAATCATGCCCCAACGAGGATGACTCCGAATCTGAAATCTTGCTTGGAGAGTTTTCTTCCTCAATAAGCTCCAACTTTCTCTTTGAAGAACTACCAGCTTCCTTTCTCATCCTCTTTTCTGAACTCGGAGTATCAGCAAGAATTTGTTTCCCCTTATCTTTTTTCGGAATAGAATCCTGTTCTGGAGTTTTCTTCTCACTATCAGAAACTTGAACAATAAAATCTTCCTCATCAACAACTTCTTGAACACCAACCTCTGAGTTTTTCATCTGAGCAATATCATGTAAAAGTTGTTCTTCTTCTCCATGATAGGCAACTTCTTCTTCTCCTTTCTCTTCTTCCATTGCTGGAGTAACTAGCTTCGAAGATTCAGCTTCTGAAGTCCGGAGTGATAAGTGTTCCGAAGGTGTTCCCTTGTAATCATCTACTTGTTTCAGCACATCTACGGTTTCACCACTTCCTTCAGCACCCTCTTCTATTTGTTCCACTTGCTCAACTTCCTCAGAATTCTTAGCAACAGCCTCTTCCGGAGCAGCGAAATTCCTTCCTGGAGTCTCAGGTAGAGATTACAGGGAGAAAGATCACGGAACTGGAATAGTTTCTGAAACCATTTCATTGAATTTTAACAAGGCCTGAGCTACCTCAGCCTCGGACATCTTCTTCTTGAGCTTCTTTTGCTTTGCTTGTCTTTCAAGCTCATCAGCAGTTTTCTCCTTCAAGGCCTTAGCCTCCGCAGGGTCCAATCCGGACTGCAGATCCCCTTATTTCCTTTTCTCTTTATCAGCTCTCCACTTTGTAACAACCTCATCAGGATAGGCTTTCTTCTTCTTAGGCTTTGGAGGTGCGGAATGGACTTCCTTAGACTTAGGATTCTCTGCTTGTACTTCCAATTCTTTCAGCTTTCTCTTCCTTACTGGCTTAGATGATTCCGGATCAGCAGCTTTCAGATCCACTTCTTCTTGAGCAGGTAGATCAATAAACTTTCCAGACTTCTTGTCAAAAGCTACATTCATTCTTTTAAGAGTGCCATTGCTGACCAGCATGATCTTGCAAACTCTCGGCTTAGATTTTCAAGCCTCCTTGAAAGACTCAAGGCACCGAACAATTAACTTGGAGAGGATTGCTGGATACATAATAATCTGAGCTCTCAGATTCCCCTTCTTCAAATTTTCAATATTAAGAAGAATATGCTTCATCAAGTTAAACTTCCTTAGATTTATCAGGAAATCTAAGATATAGATCTCACTTTTCTTCAAGCTATCTTTATCACCTTTCCTCGGTACGATAAGTCCTTGCACCCATAACTCCAGAATCCGGAAGTTTGTAGATAGACTTGCAATCTTCGGAGCCTTGTCATCAGCCAGTCTGAGAGTTTCTAAGTCCTTTTCCTTGTTGAAGCTACCCTCAGAGTCTGGCAACACATGCGAAATAAACTCGGATTCTCCTTCATAAGACAACCCTACCAAGCTTGCAGCCTTGGTGTGAGAAAGCTTGTAAGTCTTTCTATAAGACTTAAAAGAGAACTTCTCCCTATTATCTTCCTTGAAGAAAGAAACTGACTCATAAAACTCGACAAGTAAATCTGAATATACTTCATCTTGGTTCCCGGTTTTTGATACCGCAACATCTTCCCAGCCATTCAACTTGATGTTCTTTGAGATAAGGGAATCATAGTTGTTGAAGAAAACCGGATGAACTAACCTTTCTCTGTAAACTAACCACTGAGAAATAGGCTTAGTAGATGACATTTCTTGAGATGCTAACTCCGCAGACATTCGGATCTGAAGTTCTCTGAGAAGTTTGGAACGGAGAAGACTGAAGTTCGGAACGGCCTTAAATCAGAGAGACAGAGATTCGGGACGCGAGAGCTTTGAGATCGATGTGGGACGAGTATTTGGGTCCCCTTTATATAGGCAACGAGATGACGGTTCACCTACCTCGATTGATCTAACGGTTAGAATGAGCTGAGATCAGATCTGACGGTTTAAAGCTTGAATCCGATCTTTTTGAGGTTTTTATTAAAACAAAGAGTTAAGAAAACTATAATCCGAAATCATAATACAAGAAAATTCTAGCAAGTAAAATATGACTACGAAAACTTGAGTTGGGTAACCATACCTTTCGGATTGGCTTAGGAGGATTATTCGTAATGGCTGATTTCTCAAAAATTTTACTATGAAAAAAAAACTTAGTACGAAAAACTCATTACGGAAAACTCAGTACGAAGAACAAACTTAAGAAGAAAAAACAGTACGAAGAACTTAGTACGAAAAAATACATTACGAAAAAATTTGGTATGAAAATTCCTTTATGAAACTTTTAGTACGAAATTTGCATTCCGGAAATTTTCAATACGAATACTTCCATTCCAGAAATATTCTGTACGAGAATGTCCATTTTGGAAAATTTTAGTTCCAGAAGTTCTATTCCGGAAATATTCATTCCGAAAAGTTTGAAAACAAATTTTGAAAAAACTTTGTTAAACAAACAATCAAATGTACTCCCCCTATGAAAAGGAGTTTATTACTGTAAGGAGATTTTTTTCAACAGAAAGTTAATTAAGAAAGATTACCTTACGGTTATCATTCCTAACTTCTGTTTAATATATTCAAATCTATCAGAAGTCAAAGATTTTGTGAAAATATCAGCAAGTTGATCTTGCGTTCCGATAAACTGAAGAATAATATCTCCTTTAAGTGTGTGATCCCTAAGAAAGTGATGCCTAATATCTATGTGTTTTTCATGAGAGTGATGTGAAGGGTTTTTACTTAGGGCAATGGCACTTGTGTTATCACACAAAATTTGAGTTTTAGTAAAACTCAAGCCATAGTCTGTGAGTGTGTGTTGCATCCACAACACTTGTGCACAACAACTTCCAGCTGCTACATATTCAGCTTCAGCAGTGGAGAGTGCTACAGAATGTTGCTTCTTGCATGACCAGGAAACTAAAGAATCTCCTAAGAAATGACAAGTTCCGGATGTACTTTTTCTATCCATTCTACATCCACCAAAGTCAGCATCAGAAAAGATTTTTAGAACAAAATCATTTCCAGAAGTATAAAATAATCCTAGATCCATGGTTCCCTTAAGGTAGTGAAAAATTCTTTTTACTGCCTTTAAGTGAGATTCCTTAGGATTGGATTGATATCTTGCACATAAGCATACTGAAAACATTAGGTCTGGTCGACTAGCTGTTAAGTAAAGTAGACTTCCTATCATACCTCTAAAAGATGTTTGATCTACTGGTTTCCCAGCTTCATCAAGATCTAAAGAGTTTGAGGTACCAATGGGAGTACTTATACTTTTAGTGTTGTCATAACCATACTTTTTCAGAAGATCTTTAATATACTTATGTTGAGATATGTAGGTTCCTTCTGGTTTTTGAGAAATTTGAAAACCAAGGAAAAATGTTAACTCACCCATCATACTCATTTCAAACTCAGATTTCAATAGACTAGCAAAAGAGTCAGTCAAAGATTGCTGAGTTGAACCAAATATAATGTCATCAACATAAATTTGAACAATCAAAACATTTTTCTTATCTTTCTTTATAAAAAGGGTTGGATCTGCATTTCCCTTAACATAGTTATTTTGAAGAAAAAATCCAGTAAGTCTATCATACCATGGTCGTGGGGCTTGTTTAAGACCATACAAAGCTTTGGTAAGTCTAAAAACATGATCATGATGTTTTGTATCTTCAAATCCAGGAGGTTGTTCAACAAAAACTTCCTCTTGAACATAACCGTTAAGAAAAGCACATTTCACATCCATTTGGAAAAGTTTGAAATTAAAGAATGCTGCAAAGGCAAGTAGAATACGGATAGATTCAAGTCTAGCTACTAGAGAATAGGTTTCTTCATAGTCTATTCCTTCTTGTTGATTATAGCCTTTAGCAACAAGTCTAGATTTATTTCTAACAATGACTCTATTTTCATCACATTTATTTCTGAAAACCCATTTTACTCCAATAACAGAAGTTTCCTTAGGTCTTTCAACCAAGGTCCAGACTTTATTCCTTTCGAATTCATTTAGTTCATCTTGCATTACTTTGATCCAATCATCATCACCTAAAGCTTCATCAGTGCTTTTAGGTTCTAATTGGGAAAGAAATGCTAGATGTTCTACTTCATTTCTTAAGGAACTTCTAGTCCTTACAGGTTGATTTACATCACCAATGATACTATCACTGGGATGATTCTTAAGAAACACCCGATTAGGGTTTTGTAAAACCTGTTCATCAACATATGGTAGAAAGTCTTCTGGGGTAAATGTTTCAGAAGTATCTTTTAGAAAAATTTCCTTATCAGAAGGTTCTTCTATCAAAGGTTGACAATCAGTTTTTGAAAACAGATCCGAAGATGTAAGTTGAGATGGTTTAAAAACAAAAGGATCTGACTCATCAAATTTTACATGTACTGTTTCCTCAACAGTACAAGTATTTTTATTAAAAACTCTACAAGCCTTAGAAGTTGTGGAATATCCTAAGAAAATTCCTTCATTAGACTTTGGTGCGAATTTATGTAAGTTATCTTTAGTATTCAAAATGAATACTTTGCAACCAAAAACCTTGAAGTAGGAAAGTCTTGGTTTTCTACCATTCGATAACTCATAAGGAGTTTTATTAAGAAAATGTCTAATCAAAACTCGATTTATAGTATAACAAGCAGTACTTACAGCTTCAGCCCAGAAATGTCTAGCAATAGAATATTCACTCAACATGGTTCTAGTTATCTCTTGAAGAATTCTATTTCTTCTTTCAACTACACCATTCTGTTGAGGAGTTCTAGGTGCTGAAAAATTGTGAGTAATACCTTTCTTACTACAAAAAGTTTCAAAATCAGAATTTTGGAATTCTCCTCCATGATCACTATGAATAGTTTTCAATGGAAGGTTTTTCTCATTTTTAACTTGATCTCTAAAACTTTTGAAATAAGAAAAAGCTTCAGATTTCTTTGCTAGAAAATAGACCCAAGTAAATATAGTGTAATCATCAACTAGAAAAAACACATAGTATTTGCCTCCAATGCTTCCAGTTTGTGTTGGACCAAAAATATCCATGTGCACTAACTGTAATGCATCAGTTGTTGAGACTTCACCGATTGACTTAAAACTAGATTTATGTTTCTTTCCATATTGACAAGGATCTCAAACTTTAGAAGAATCAAATCTAAGCTCCGGTAGATCCTTAACTAGTTTGTTCTTAGAGAGTTTACATAGGTTTCTCATATTACAGTGTCCTAGTCTTCTATGCCATAACCAAGAATGATCTTCCATTACACTTAGGCAAGGTAAATCTTGGCTCATGAGGTCTTCTAGATTCAAAGTGTAGACATTCTCTTGCCTATTGGCTGAGAGAATAAATTCTTCCTTGGAATTGTGAACTAAACACTTATCATTCCTAAAATTCACAAGGTAACCTTCATCACATAACTGACTTATGCTAATGAGGTTGTGCTTAAGACCTTTAACAAAAAGAACATTTGAAATCAAGGTTTTACCAAGAAAAAAAATATTACCAATACCAACAATCTCTCCCTTAGCATTGTCTCCGAAAGTTACCTTTCCTGCTTTCGTTTTGATAATCTTTTCAAAAAATCTTTTGTTACCAGTCATGTGCCGGGAACATCCACTATCCATGTACCATGTATTGTTGCTGGTACTTTCTTTATTATCCTGAAATCAAGAAGAAAATTAGACTTTCGGAATCCAAACTTGTTTGGATCCGAGATTTCCAGACAATAAAATTTTAGGAACCCACATTTTCTTAGAAAAGTAAGCTTTGTGAAATCCTAGAGATTGGGTTTTGTTTAAGGAACAATTATTTGCCCAGTGACCACCACATTGACACTTGGTACAAAATGGGGCACTTTGAGGAACAAAATAATTGTTACTGAAAATAAGTTTTGCATGGGTATAACCAAATCTGGATTTATTTCTTAAAGGTCGTATTTGAGAATACATCTTATCAAAATTTTCTTTACCATGGGTAAAGTTTGATAAACACTTCTTTAAAGAAAAAATTTCGGACTTGAGTTTTACAACCAAGTTTTTATCCTCAAAATCATTAGTTTTTTAACTAGAGTTAGGCTCGAAAACATTTTTCTTAGAAATTACTTTTTCTAACTCTTTAGAAAGTTTATTCTTCTCAGAAATTACTTCCTCAATATTTTTTGAAATATTTTCAAAATCAGCATTTTTCTTATCAAGATCTTTAGAAAGATCTGATATCTCTTTTGTAAGTATAGAATTCCTAGAATTTGCCTTATCAAGTTTCTTATTGAGTTTGGAATTCTCAATCTCAAGAAGTTCAACAAATCTAGAGACTTCTTCAAAAGTAGGTAAAGTATTTTCCTCATCAGAAGATGATTCTTCATCAGAAGAGTTATAATACTTACTATCATTAGAATTTAAAGAAACATTGGTCAAAGATTCAGCATTTCGTACCTTAGCCATAAGACAATGATTATCAATAGGTAATATGGCTATAAGACCAAGATTCTTCTGTCCTGAAGATTCATAATCAGAAGATTCATCTGAAGAGTCACCACCACTGGCACTCCAGGTGTCATTAGCTCTTAGAACTTTCTTAGCTTTAGCTTTATAATACTTCTTTCTGTTCCTGTCTGAATGTCTTTCCTTCCTTTCTTTCTTTTTGAGCATAGGGAAATCTGGTCTAATATGTCCAGCTCTCTTACACTCATAACAAGTAACTTCTCCATCTTTCTTATCTTTACTGTCCTTCTCCTTATACTTAGATTGAAAGTTTCTCTGCCCAGCTATCTTGTTCATCCTTCGAGCAAGATTGGCTAATTCATTTTCTGAGACTTCACTCTCACTAGATTCGGATTGGAAAATGACTTTCTTAGACTTGTATCTAGTAACTCTCTCAGGAGTCTTAGTTTTCATCTGATTTGAAGTTGTAGTAAAAGAAACAGTACCATTTCCATTCTTCTTCTTGATGTTGTCAGCATCTCTCTTCATTCTTGTTTCATGTTGTAGAAGAGTTCCAAATAATTCATCAAGAGTAATTTGAGTGACCTTCCTGTTCTCATCTATTGCTGTTCTCTTGGATTCCCACTCATTGGGCATAATATCAATTATCTTGTCCACAAGAGCTTCATCATCTAAACCTTTCTCTCCCATAGATTGTAGACTATTGACGATAGTCATAAATCTTTGTTGAACTTTACAGATAGGTTCTCCATAAGGAAAATTGAAGCCATGATATTCAGCTCTAAGCATAGCTCTTCTTGTCTCAATCACTTTAGAAGTCCCAAAGTGTGTAACCTCTAACTTCTTCCATATACAATTAGCTGCTTCACAAGAAGAAATTTGGCTATATATGTTTCTGGTCATTGAACATAGTAAAGTATTGCGTACCTTATAGTTGAGTTGATATTATTGCTTTTCCTGGTTAGTAAAAGATCTGACTTCCTTGTCAGGAATTTTATAATCACCAGCAAGCATGACAAAGTTGTCTACTCCAGTATTGATAACAAATGTCTTCATACGATCTCTCCAGTATTCATAGTCATTACCATCAAATATAGGTGGTCTTGTAGGATTTAGATTGTCAATAGATCCAACATTAATTCCTGCCATACTAGAATATCTTTGCACACAAACTTATTAGTAGCAAAGAATCGTAATTACAAAGTTCGGAATGAGAAAGTTCGGAATGGAAAAATTCGGAATGAAAAAGTTCGGAAGGATAAAGTGAGCAAGAAAAACTTGTATGTGAGTACAAGTATTTCAGAGACCTGCTCTGATACCAAATGTAAGATTGGTATAGAGTAAGAGGTTTCCAACCTCTGATACCAATTGTAGGATCAAAATATAGTATGAGATGCTCAATATACAAGAGGGGGGGGGGGTGAATTGTATACTTTAAAAATTCCTTTGGAACCTTTAAAGTTAGTTAAGAATAACTATGTTTTCCTTAAGCAAAGGAAAAGGCTAAGTTTAACAAAGTTAAAACAAGTAAATTCACAACACCTCTTAACACCGAATGTAAACTAGGAAAGAGATTCCGAATGAGAGTTCCGGAAATATGGTTCCGGAAGTTGAAACTTAACAAACAATTACAATATGAGATTCTACCTTAAAGCGTATAGAATCTAAATGAATCAGAGTACAAATAAGAAAGTATAAGAAAGTTATACTTTCCTTATGATACAAAATGCAGCGGAATAGAAACAAGTAGTAAAACTACAAGTAACAAGATATAATGCTTTTAACCCAAAGAGAAGGGTATCCAACAACCTTGGATAAAGGTCCCTTGATTTATACTTTCAAGTAAGTCTGTCTTACCCACACCAGGGTAAGCCCTCGATACGAAGATCGGAGTCTCTGTCTTGCTATCCCCGCAAGCCCTCAACTTCAAGGTAGTTGGCAACCTCTGTCTTCCTCAGCAAGAAAGCCCTCGAACTTTAAGGTAGTCGGCACCTCTGTCTTCCTATCCCCGGAAGCCCTCGAATGTAATCACCAACATTCGGAGTCGCACGAGGCTTTGAGAGTTAATAAGAGTCTCTCTCTCTAGAAATCACTTCAACAGCATGTATGCACAAAACCAAATTGTTCATCTGTCATCAGTTCTGAGCTCTTTCAAATGAGCTCCTATTTATAGGTAAGGTCGGCTCCTTCTCCAACGGTCATATTTTCCTTAAAGATCGGAGGGACCTGTACACGTGTCACTTAGACAACGGTTAGTTTAAAACAAAACAGACGACATCGTTTTATAACAAAACAAATGTAACAGAATGTACGACATCATTTTAAATTCTAACATAAAAGTTCAGAATGAAAACTTCGGAGTGTAAAGAATAATAGTAAAGAGTAGACAAATTTTAGGAGTGTAAGCAATATAAAAGTTCAGAGTCAAACAAAGATATTTTTCGGAGTCTGAATTAATTCAGAGTGTATAAAACAAAGATACTCAAATTCTGTTTAATATGTGAATTCGGAATGAGAATTCAGAATAGGAATTCGTCATCAGAATTCGTAATGAGAATTCATCATCAGGATTCGTAATGAGAATCCGTCATCAGAATTCGTAATGAGAATTCATCATCAGAATTCGTAATGAGAATTCGTCATCAGAATTCGTAATGAGAATTCGTCATTAGAATTCGTAACGAGAATTCTTTATCAGAATTCGTAATGAGAATTCGTCATTAGAATTCGTAACGAGAATTCGGAATGAGATTTCTTCATTAGAATTCGTAATGAGAATTCTTCTTCAGAATTCGTATCCTGAATCTGGAATAGAACTTAGTCAGAGTTCATATCCGGAATTCGGAATGAAACTTCCTTATAGTTCTTATCCAGAATCCGAATCCTAAAACAGAATGCTGTATATCAAAGTTTCAATGATTCCGAGAAAATGAATCCGAATCTCATACTTAAGAAAAATATGGATGAAAATATGATAAGGATAATTTTTCTTATAAAAGCGATTTTCCTTAAGAAAGCAATTTTCCTTATAAAAGCAAATTTCCTTATAAAAGCAATTTTCCTTATAAAAGCAAATTTCCTTATAAAAGCAATTTTCCTTATAAAAGCAATTTTCCTTATAAAATCAAATTTCCTTATAAAAGCAATTTTCCTTAAAGATAAGGTGTTTTTGATTTTCAAAATAAGAAAGAATGGAAAAGTCATAAGGAAAACCTTATTGACTCAACACCGATAACATGGGAGGCCAGCGGAGGGGACCGACGGTAGGGTTCGTGATCATCGGGGTGAGAAGCTCGCGGGGTCGTGGTTGGCTCAGGTGGGGGGGGGGAGTGTCGCCAATGTAAAAAACTAAATAGGTTTCACGGCATTTTTTAATAATCTACCGCTAAATATTTTTAATGAAAGGTTTATCAGCGGTTTTGTAAACTGCCGCTACAAAACCGCTGGTAAAGGCATTTTCTGTTGTAGTGGGAGTTGTGCAGATTTTGATTTAATAACACTATTGAAGAAATTGAATCTTTTATCACAAAATGATCTTATAGGTGGATTAATACCTTGTATAAAATCATTTAAATAAGTGGAAAAAACATTATTTTAATAATCCACCTGAAACACTTTCATAATGGCTCTTATCTTAAGTGAAAAGTGTTGTGTTCACTTTTCAACAATTTATCTCAAACACAATCTTGGTATGATTCTCATTCTACTTAACTTCCCAAAATTTTTATTGTTTTTAATCCAGTGATTCATCTCCTAATCTACCTCTATCTCCACCTTGGTCTCCACTTTGATATCTCCCTCTACCTCCTCCTCCATGTTGGTCTCCAATTTTGACTCTTCTTATGCCTCCACTTCTGCCTCCACCTTCACCTCTACCTCTACCTCAGGCATTGACCAATAATTTTATTATTTGTAGGCCAATGCTTCTAAAAAAATTGATTTCCTCCATTATAATTCTCCTTGATAAATAGATCAAAAATAATATATAATAATTATCACACTAATTCTTCACCCCCAAATATATTTCAAAGGTCCTAAATCATACTAGATCATAAACATAGTAGTTAATCACCTAAATTTGTTATCGACATACATTATGACAAAAATTACATTTCCCACTCGTCTCTAAACAAATTTATTTCTTCATCTGAGTATATAGGTTGTTTGAAATATTGATAGTACTAAAAAAATATAGAAAAACAAATTATTACGAAGTATGATTAATGAAATTGTAATTACCTTAAAAAAATACTTGTTAGGGGATTCTGGCCTTTTCATGCTTTACGATCTCTCTCATAAATTTTCAAACATAATATCCATAATTTATTTCATTATCATGTTTCATACACTAAAGAAACCTTGAAATAAATAAGTAAATTGTTTTTATAGTTAAATATTTCTATATATACCTTAATTTTGTTTCCATTTTTAGTAATTCACGAGCTTTATCCCTTCAGGCACCGATTTCATTCCATGATTTAGCATATATTTAGCGACTGACCTATCACAAAAAAATACTTTTTAAAAAATAGATTAAAAAATATAATTAAAATTTTATCTATAAAATGTTGTTTTTAGTGTATTACATATTCACAATACACATCATGTGTGGTTGGTTGGTTGGATATCCATGCATTCAGTCCAAAAAATAAATATTCGAGGTGTCCATATTGACCGCGATCAACATCTAGTGCTCCCTAAAAAAACAAAAACAATTAAGTAATGAAAAATAAAAAAAATATATTTTATGTGATTATATTGTTGAGTTTTACTATTTCATTTTATTAATCAAAAAGTCTATTGTCTGATACTTTTTGATTAAATGCTTCGATAACTCATCTTTTTTATTCATAATTTCTTCATCATCCAAAGTAAGTTTTGCTATAGAAATAATACAGGGACCAATGAATACAAATCATGATTCGCATGATCTTACCTTTATATATTTGTAATATAAATACCTGTAGAAAATATGAATAGTTATTAACTTTAATAAACATATTATATCACTATTTGGACATATGTATTATGAAAATGTACCGTATGTATGTATTCAAAACTGCGACGCCCAACCATTCATGCTTAAGAATCTCATTTAGAGTCTCGAGACAAATTCCTTATATTAAGGAATTTAAATATATTTCTTTTTTATATTCAATGTAAGTCATACCTTTATCTTTAAATGTGGTATATGTATGAATTTGTAATGATAATAAATGTTACTCTAGATCTGAAGGGGAGAAGATACTACTAGAAGGTCATTTTGTTTTATTGGTTAATTCACTAGATTTTCTTGATTCGACCTTATGTTTCCCTACCGCTTTATCCATTTGTAATATCTTACCTCAATTAAGACATTGTATCATCAACTGATATAGTTTTTTCTTATGAATTTTTTTTAAAGACATACCTCATGTATCTTTATAAGATTAGATGACCATGTTATGAAATCTCTAATAACATCACCGACTGTTCTAATATCTAGACCATCAAGTGGAATAAGAAAATAAACAGTTAGATTGTGAGCTATCTCAATCCCCAATCTCGTGTGAGATTTTGGGAGGTCTTGATGGTGCAGCTTATCTCATGGGATATTATACATTGTACCCATCTCAACATGGTGGTGTGTGGGTGTTGACAAATACAAATCACATATAACTATACCCTATAGAATTTTAGTAATATAAAGTTATTAGAAGATGTTTGATTCACATTTAGTAGAAAGAGTAATGAAAAAATTGATTACCATGGGTAAGGTATGCAGTTAGGGGGAATGAATAGCCTCAAATCTAGTCGGATCATTTGGTTTATGTACGGATCTTTTCTCCACCATTGGTTCACTTTGATCCTTTCTCATACATTGGTTTTCCAAACCATAATGAACAATAATTTCTTATAGTGAGTCTATTTGTGTGTGAAATAATATCTCCATATCATATGAATCTTCATGTGGTTTTATCTTCTAAAAAAATGTTCTAGGTGATACTCCAAAACCTAATCCTCTAACATGATTATATTGTTCAGAAAGCTTCAATTTTCTTCTAGTACAATTATTATCGATTCTTATGTCTAAACCATATAAAAAAATATGAACATAAATAGATATTTTTATGTAATATTTTTATAAAGCATAATTAATTACAATTATTTCATACTTATACGTGTTTCCTACACTATTTTTGTGTTTTAATCAACTAAATTACCCACCTTAATTACACGAGCCTCCTTCCATAGCACATGGTGTGGGATGGAACCAACTTTAGATTTTGATTCATCAATCTATATATAAATAAAGGAAAACATGTTGTTTTATATCACATAATTAAACTTTTATTTTTGATTTAAAATGCATATAAATTTCTTCTCTAATTAAGGGTACCTCATACTTTCTTTGCGATAGGGTTACATTAGTTTTTATGCACGTTATTTGTTTGTAGAACTGTTTTTATGTTTCATAAATTAACAATTTTGAATCATGTTAGATAAAATAAATAATCTCAAATAATATATTATCAACTAAAATGCACCTGATATGATTTTTCATTGAAATGATTGATGAAATAAGTCCATGTTTCCTAATTTATAATGTGTACATAACTAACTGGTGGGTGGGGCTTTACTTTCCCCTAAGAATCCCTAAGATGTAACTTCATAATAATTGTTTGGAAGCCTCTATGGGCTTTTCCAGCAGCCATTAAGAAAAATTTATTATATAAATATTCTAAAATAAACCAACTCTAAATTAATAATGAAAATTAAATCAATATTTCATTATATATTTTTTTCATTAAAATAGAGAAAGTATATCATTACTTTACCATTATATCTTTACAAAGGTTTTCCTTCATTATAGGTTGGATGTGGCACTATGAATCAATATCAATGGGCACATTCATCCTCATTGTGACCCCAATATAACTAATGAATGTTGACTTGTTGAGGTTATAGGTTAGCGCATTGATTCCAACCAACATCAAATTTTATACCATGACTTCTTGCTTTGAAAATTTTATTCAACACTGTGATGCTGTGTCATTTTTGTTTTTTAATCAACATGTTTTTGATCCCCTAATAATTCTATAGTTTCATTATCATTATCCCATTCTTCCAAAGGATTGGTAAAATCATCATATGCAGAATAAATTGTCTACATGAGTAGTCAAACATTTAATTTGTCTTTAATAATAACAATACAATACACTTCAGGCATAAAAGTCCACATTCACATGCATCTTGAATTAAAATTGTTACTATCTTGAATAGAGATATAACACTTCAATAATCCAGTATAAATAACCCTTTATACTTTTATTTAATTCTACCTTATATCTCTTGATGATTGATTGGACTCCCTATTTCAAACTAGCCTTCCTCCCATCATTGTGCTCCCAAAGTTCTTTGGTGATATACCCCCCAAATAGTTATTATTTCATTTTGTTTCTTGATACTCATCCCCCATATTTTTTGGACATATACCTATGTTGTTTGAACTACTCTAACCAAAATTCATCACTTACCAAGTATTATTGATCATTTTGGATGAATACTACTGATATTAGTTAAAACAATATAGAAGATATGAGGGATGAGCCTCAAGCAATAAAATGAAATAATAACTATCTGAGCGATGAAAGGTCCCTGGCACTTCCATGAGAACATCAAATTATCCCTATTGAGCTACATCGACTATAACGTATGTTACCAGTTCTTTTCCCTCACATTTATCTCACATATAAGAGCTTTATATCCATTGAGCTTCAAAAATAACCAAAATGGAATTTTAATTATGGATTCTAACATATTACATTTAAAAATGAAGGAATGAACATTCAAATCCACATGAATTACACTCATAGTAATTTACTTAAACTCAAAAAAATTTACTATTTTACACTTCCTCCGAAATGTTTTTTGGAAGGTATTATAGTAGATACAAACTTGTGGTGGTATTGGTGTGAGGCAGATGGGAGAGATTGAAAATCATCCATTTCTCCAAGATGCCAAGAGAAAGTATCTTGAAGATGAAGCCGAAAGAAGGGATAGAGAGATCTGCTCATTTTGGGAGGAATAACTTTGAGAGTCAGATTAGAACCCTTTTAAATTTATCAAGGTTGAAGGGGAATATAACCAAAAGTTATGTTTGGCGTGTTTTTTTTAAAAAAAAATGTGCAAGACGAGTATTTTTAGGAGGCCACCAATCGTAATAGTATTATTGTCCAAGTATTATTAACTACAGAGTTCTAATAGGATCCAATATTATTGCACCCAAATTAAAATTAAATTTTGATGAAGTGTTTTCAAAAGTAAACGAGTGATTCTTATAAGAAAATTAATATCAAGAAACCCAAAAAAACATTCATCATGTTTTGATTAATTTTTAGGTGTCATTTTTTGTGTTCTTGGGAAGTAGTAAATAAGGAGGATGAATGGATGAAAGAGTTGATGAATGAGTTTGGAGATGTAGTATTCAAATTTGTGGAAGCAACTTTGATGGAGATTAATGAATAAAATCCAAGTGGTAGGTATGTCATCAAGGAACTTTGGAACCACAATGATGGGAGGAAGGCTAGTTTGAAAGAGGGAGTCCAATCCATCATTAAGAGATGGAAGGAAATAAAGCATCTGAGAACAGATTAAATAAAGGTAGTGAAGATTAGTTTTAATATAGTATTTAAATAGTATATCTCTGTTCAAGATAGTAACAATTTTCATGCAATATGCATGAAAATGCGGAATTTTATGCATGAAGTGTATTGTATTGTATATCCATCTTACCAAAATGAATCCTTATTTACACAAAATTATTTGTTAAACCTGTGGTCTATTTTTATGAAAAGTTATTTATATTGCTTATGACTATTATGTGTTGTATTATTCTTTCAATTATCATACTTTAGGAATATTTTTATAAAATAAAAGAAAGATACATGGTTTTTATGTGGATCAGGGGTATGGAAAATCATCAGAGAAAACCTACCTAGTTACTTTACTTAACCACTTTATGTGAATCTGGGTTCACATGTAGCTGATGTTTTCTTAGCTTTAAGATTGTAAGGATTTATTATTTATTGGAAGGGACATAGTATCAAGTAATAGATAGTAGAGACTTGTGGAGTTTCTGTCATCAATGGTAGGTTGGTTATTTGTATAGGGTTTTATTTTTAATTAGGATTTATCAAATTGTTATTTTTTTATATATGCAGGCATTTATATTCATGGGATTTTATTGTGTACTGTTTTACATAGATTCACTATTCATGTGATTTTGTTTTTTAAACAATTTATCATGGATCATGTTGAATACTGTATATTTATTATAAATCATTTGGAAGTTTTTTAATGGTTCTAAGGGTTGAGTAACATTTTGATTCAGCTCAGGCCAGGTTATGAATAGTTTGACTATATTGTGACATTATAGTTTTATAAAAGAGAAATTTATTGATAATATAACACACACACACACAAATAAATAAAATAAATTTTCTTAAATCATGTTACTTCATAAAAAATCACTTCATTCCTGGAGAGGAATTTATTTATAAAATTATTTTATAGAAAAGTAAACTCATATATAACATCTTCTACAGATGATGCCACATATAGAAAATATTCCACTGTAATTTGATCTGGCATGTTGTGATATGACATGTTTTCATCTATAAATGTAAAATAAAGTAAATTCATAAAACCTATTTACTATTAGTTTATAAAAATTTAAAGTTTACTTTAACTAGTTATAAATTTAAAGGACATGGGAAATTATTAGAAACCATTCATTGATAATGAAAATAAATGGTATCTCCTTTAATGATATCCCTAACCCATTGAATATCATCTTATATCATAACTTTAATGTTTTAGGTGAATATAATTTTCAGTAAATGTACTAATATTAGGAACCTATCAATCAATTATAAACACACCTCTTATCAAAAATACATCAATAACTTTTGAGTTTGGATCAAATAAAAAACTGAAAAAGTATGCTTATTTTGATTTCAATGAAAATTTAAATAGTTTGTTCCTTATTAAATTGTATCTACATAACGTATTGATAATGTTAACCAATATAAATTGGAAAATTTAAACTTTAGTTCCCTAAATTATATTGACCCATTAACATTAAAACAATACATATGTTAACCCACTTTATACTATTCATATCAAATAACATTCCATCTAAAATTAGTCTAATATAATGTTAAACTATCTTTCATCTTCATGTAAATGTTATACAATGGAAACAAGATTTAAACAATGAAAAACCACACCATCTAAAAGGTAACAAGAAATAATATAATAAAAAAATAAAAAAATCCCCATCAGTTGCAACAATGAATGGAGATGCAGTTCATAGTGGTATTGTATGAAGATGGAATGAGTTTACAGAGTAGGTGTGACATTATGTAGGTATAGGTAAGTGAGTGTGAGAGAGAGAGATGAGATGTAGGGTTCATCATGGTTAAGAATAGTGAAAAAACACAAACTACGGAACCCAAAAAATCAAACAATGAGAGGGTAAAAGGAGAAAATAACTTATATTGGATTCTAGCCTTGATTTTTATGAGAGAACGTGGAGGAGTATCACCAACAATAGGGGAGTTCCATGAGATCTTGAGAATCATGACTGAATGAGCCATGGTTAAGGTTCTTTTAAAATGACTAGGGATACTTTTTTCAGTGCTTTCCAAAAAGCATTGATAAATATTCCTTTTATCAGTGCTAAATTGATAAACGCTGATAAATGACATATTTATCAGTGACAAAACATTAGCACTGATAAATGATTTATCATTATAATTATATAAAAATTGTAAAAATATTTATATAACTATAAATTTTTTTATTATAATTTTATAATTATTTAAATATATAATTATTTATTTATAATTACATAAAAATTTTAAAAAAATTATATTATATTATTTATAATTATAAATATATAATTTTATACATATAATAAATATAAATTTATAAATAAATTTATAAATATGTATTTATAATTATAAATATATTTATATCATTATATATATTTATATAATTATATATATATATATTTAATATATATATATATATAAATATAATAAATATATATAAATATAATAAATATATTCATAATTTGAATATATTTATAATAATTTTATAATTATAAATATATTTATATCATTATATATATTATATAATTATATATATATAATAAATATATTATATAATTATATATATATAATAAATATATTATATAATAATATATATATATATATAATAAATATATATAAATATAAAAATATATTATATAAATATATATATATATATATAATAAATATATATAAATATAAAATATTCATTATTTAAATATATTGATTACAATTTTATAATTATTTAAATATATAATTATTTATTTATAAATATAAGAATAATAAATTTTTAAAAAATATTTATATATTTAAATATTTATATAATTATATATATAGCCCCTAGGGTGTAGTTTAGTGGTAGCTACACCTATGGGTCTCAGCGAGGTCTCAAGTTCAAGTCTCTATGAGTACATTATTTAAATAAATTTATTATAAATTTATAATAATTTAAATATATATAATTATTTATTTATAATTATATAAATACTTTTAAAAAAATTAATATTTATCTATTTATAATAATTACAAATATATAAATATATAAATATAGTAAATATACATTTATAAATATATTTATTTATAATTATTTATTTACAAATATATTTTTAACATTGTTAATTGATATACAATCTTAAATACATTCATCTTAAAAATGAGTGAAATTGAATAATTCAAAATGATTACACTTTAAAAATATTAAAAAAATGGATAAGTTTTATTAATTAAATAAAAATTACTAAAAAAATATAGAAATATATTAAAGTAAATATGAATATATATTTAAAATACTAAAACATAGTAAATAAATATATATAAATAAATATTAGAAAATGATCAAATTCAAAAATAAAATAAAAAAATAAAAAAAATATTAAAAATGAATAAATAATACCTAACTGTAGTAATATTAAAAATAAATTAATAAAATAGACTTATTAAAAACATAATATATTAAATGTGTCATGTTATAAGAAAATTCTAAAATATACTAAAATTTGAATAAATTACATAAATATTAGGTGTATGTGTTTATATGTATAAGATTAATTACGTAAATATTTGTGTGTGTGATTTGTAAATAAAAATGCATTAATTATATATACGTATGTGAAATCAATGTACAAGATGTTTTATATATGTTAAATTGAAAAATCAAACAACATTAAAAATGAATAAGACATTCATATGTTTTTAATTATTATATTTTATTCATTTTGTATATATTTATATTTAATATATATTATTTATTACTATTTATAATTAATATATATATCTATATATATATTATACTTATTCATTTTTATTAATAATTATTTCATCAATAATTTTTTAAATAATTTTTTAATTTATTCATATTTATTTTTTTTGTTTAATTATTAAAATTTATTCATTCTATATATCTATATTTAATATATAATATTTATTGATATTTATAATCTAAATACACGTATATTAAATTTATTCATTCTTATCAATAACTACTTAATTAATAATTTTTTTAATTTTTTTCTTAATTTATGCATTTTTAATTTTTAATTGTTTAATAATTTAATTTTATTAATTTTAAATATCTATATCTTTAATATACACTATACTTTAATTTTTATAATTTTTATATCTGTATATTCAATTTATCCATTTTTAACAATAATTATTCAATTAATAAAATTGTTAATATTTTTTTATTTGTTTAATTATTTCATTTTATCTCGGGCCTTTATCAGTGCTAAAAGAGTGATGATAAAGGATACACTTTATCAATGCTAAAAATAAAGCGCTGATAAAGGGTACCCTTTATCATCGCTAAAAATAAAGTACTGATAAAAGGCTTCATGTATTAGTGATTTCTTAAGCACTGATAAAGACCTCCTTGACAACGATTTTTGCTAGCCCTGATAAATGCCGACACTGTTAAAGTCCTCTATTGTAGTAGTGTATCGCTAGCAACGGTGACAAACTTTGAACGGCCAACAGGATGTTGTTGATTACACGTGGGTGTTGATCAGATTGGAATTTATATTTCCTAAATGGTACTCATATACTAAGGCATAGTAAAGTGGAAGTGTGGGGTCAAACTCATAGGGGAAACTTGTAGGAAAAAAACCTAGCAGTATGAACCTATTAGAAGAAGTCCTCACAATCAATCTTAAGTTTGGTTTTTCTAAATATACATAGCATGGGATTAATTCAAATGAAATTAAGGGCTCAGGGTCAATTTTAGGGTATAGGCAAAATATAATTCTAAATATATCTTGGGATAGACCTATGGCTTAGGATAAAAAGTGGTGTAAAGGTCACCAATTGGTCTTGGTCCAACCAATTGGATCTATCTAAGCTGAAAACCACTCCTTTGTCTAGATATAGTCTACAACCTATGTGCAGGAAGCTTGACTTCTAGGAAGAAAGAATCACAAGCAATTGGCCATAGCTTGCTCAACTCCAACTAGGTCAGGGTCCTTTGACTGCATCTCCGATGGTCAGGGTATATGAAAAATAATGAGATAAACAATTGTTTTTAAACTAATTACTATCCATAGGGTTACCAAGTTTTGATTTAGATATTCATTAGGTTTAAATCCACCCCTACTCATGACCCCTAACCCTAAGAAGATTAGCTGCGCATGATGGAATTAAAAGAAGTTAGGAAAATATATAGAAACATGCTTGACATAAAAAATAAATGATTCAAAGTAATGAAATCCAAAATTGAAATCATTTGAAAGAAAACAAATACTAACTTGAATGAAGAAACAATAAATAATGTTGCGGAAGATTTGTATTGAATGAAAAACAGAATTGGATTCAAGCGTTAGACAACAATTCACAAAGAAAATTCTTGGGATCAAAAGAGATAAAAACATAATAAATAAAACAATAAAATAAATCAATAGAAACAAATTGGAACAAAAATAAGAAATAAGAAAATAAGAATGAATGAAAGAGGTTTGGGTATCCAAGATCTTTCTTGCACATCAGGGGTTGCTGCATATATATAGAATCTGAGTGGTTCAAGATGTGTAACTGATTCAAATCATGAAAATTATTTAAGTGAATTATGTATCAAGGTTTTCATGGTATGTAAGTGGTTTTCATTCTGTGTACTTCAGATCTGTAAATTTCTCTGAAGATATTGGATCTCCAGATTTCACAGGTTGAATATTTGATGAAAATTAGGTTTCAAACTTTGCACATTGCAAACTGAGCTCACATTGTGTATATAATAAAATTTAAAATTAGAGTCTTTCATGATGTGTAATATGGATTCACATAAACTACTTGGTTCACACCTTTTACTTTGGGTTCATGGGCTAGCCTTTGGCTCATGCAGGTGCTCTTCTCGAGGAGTACATGTCGTGTACTTCTAGTTCATAACATGTAGTATTGTTTTTTTGATTTTTCATCATGTCCTCCTTTGATTATTGAGTTCCTATTCCATGAAAAAGCAAACCAAAACCCAGTTCATTATCAAATAAATCATTGTTAAAAATTAAATAAAAGTATCCAAAAATATATATAAATTCAACTTATCAACTTGGATCCTGAATTTAGATACAGATTTGAGCACCACAGACTGTATCAAATACCCAATGAGTATATATTGAAAGATTACACTCTATAATCAACCCACCTTTATCTTACCCTTTCTTCTAGGTGTGGTTCTTATTCCAGTGGTCTTGCCACATGCAAAGAATACTACTTTATTTTTTCCCCACCTCTGGATATTCCTCTTCTTGGAAGGAAGATGCTTAGGATCTTTATACTTGTTATGTGTCTTAGTACCCTTTGCCTTATTCTTCATTTTCTTATTCACCATAAATACTATGTATTTTCTATGCCACATTTCCTTTTCCACTTGGAGAATCAGAGTAAGAAGTTTTGAAAGACTATTTCCATTATTTATTATGTTATAATTAATAATAAAACTAGAGAAATACTTTGGTAGTGAGGAAAGTATGATATCTATGAACAAATCATTTCGGAATTTAGTACCAAATATGTCCAAGTATTCAATGTATCCAATAATATTGACTACATGAGGCCTAGCTGGCATCAACTCTCCAATATTGGTTATAAACAAAGAATTTGAGATCTCATGTGTATCTTGTCTCTTATTCTCTTGATAGATATCCCAAAGGTGATAAATAATTATATATACATACATATCCCTATGTTTCTTTTGAAGCTCATTAGTCATGGATGATAGAATTCAAATTGAACATCTGTGACATCATTCAAATATTTCTCATAGAGATACAACTCTTCCTCACTAGCCTCTTTACCGGACACTTTTGGAATAATTTTTTTTCCAACATATACAACTTTCTTTCATGGATTAGGATAACTTTTAAGTAACTTTTCCACTATTGGAAATTTTTGACCATGATAAAATTATCCTTCTCAAGTATGGATTGTAGTGATAATTTTGAAGTCATTTTTATTGTTATTTCTATAAATAAGATGAGTATAATTTTAGTACTTTATCCAATAAAAGGTAGATAAATAAATATTATATTAAATTTATTAATCTTTCACAATTTTATCTAAACCCAATATCCCTCACCATTAGGTTCATAATATCCTATATCTTGGACATTCTACTAGTAAGGATCTATATTCCCCTTCTCATCACCTCAACATTATCCAGTCAAGAAATTTTAAGGGTTTAGGTGGGTATTCTAAATTTCAACTGCATCAAATCATAGTTCCTTAATATGTTGAGTGTAATTACCAATCTTGAAATCCTTAAATTGGATTTCCTCAACCTAATCCTCTTGGATTGGGATCAACTCCTCAGAAGAAGGCTTTAGTGATTATGGATCCCTTCCATGATAGTGATCATTGATGCACTATTCCCTCCTTCCCTGGTGAGGGATGGACATTTTTCATCCTCCGAGGATGATACTCACTCCTTCTACCCTTTCTAAAACCCTAATTTTCTCCCAACTTTCCTTCAAATATTTCTTAACCCTAAGGTCCCAGATATGTATAATAGATTTTCATAGCTTTTGATCCCAACATCAGATTTCAACATGGCCTCATTTCTTCTGAACTCACTTTGATTGCACGGTTTAAGAAGAATCTACCTTCAGTAAAATCCTTCAATGGGTTAATCTTTGAGTCTTGGGGATTGCAAGACTATGAAATGGTTGTTCTACTCAACAAAACGAACATCATGATCCAGTTTTCTTTGAAGTAAGACCTGATCAGGGCTTTGTCCAGTGTCCCCAGTAGCTGCAATGGATTTTGGTTCTATCTCTTAAGGTGGTATTATGACTTATATATGAAGCGCATCACCCCAAAAATGGTGAGTTGGGTTAGTTTCCCCGAACCCCCATTACCTTTTCAAAATCTAGCAATTATAAACATGCTATATAATCTCATTGGTAGATATTTATGCTCTAACAGTAGAACCCAGTCAGTTTTTCATCCTGTTTCTCCTCGCATTTTCATGGAATATGATGTATCGAGATTGCCTACAGAGTTTATTTGGATTTTAGTGGGGGAAGAATTTTAATGAAAGTAGGTTGTGTGTTTTTAATCAAGGGTTTATTTCTACCATTCCTATAAGAAATTGGGTCACTCTACACCTGTCTATAGGTTAGGGACCAAGAACTGTGATAAAAAATAGGTTGAGATTTCAAGACTTAATGATAAGGGCTTGAAGTCTGGTATTGGTGAAGGGCCGATGGGGCAGAGTCAGTTGGGCATTTATACTGACCAAAAAAATGAAAATATTGTTCAATGTGAGTCTTAGGAAGGAAATACAATGGTGGATGGTATCTTTAGGTGACTAAGGAAGGAACTAGGTCATCCCATGTTTTCTACTATTGTTCCTATGGCTCTATCATGAACAAAAGTGGTTTGAATGATTGATGTTTTGGCTTCTTCACCCTGAAAATCAATTGAGGGCTCTCATGGCGGGGATGTGAGATATTATAGTGGCATCAATCTTGAAGTGGAATCTAAAGTGGATGAATAGGGAGGTTCAAGGACTCTTAAGGATGCATAAGATATGGATGTAGTACTTTCAAGACATGGTTTCATAGGAATAGGGGGATCCCAGGATCCTGAGAGGCTTGTAGTGGGATCAAATTTAGTAAGGGGGCCAAGCCTGAGAGGGTAATTGTCTACCTTAAATATTACTAACCACTTTGAAGGTATAGAATTTGATAGGCTGGACCAGGAGGTTGAAGTATCTCGAAAAGAGAATCCAAAATACTAGCAGAGAGGCCTCATAGATGAATCCAGTGATGATCCCTCTTATAAACTCTCGAGAGATAATGTATACGATCTCCAAGGTGAAGATATTCTTAATCAGAGGATGGGGAAGGGTTGGAGAGGAAATCAGAAGTGTTGTAAGGATTATTCTTATTTTCCCTTCCCAATGGAGACAAGATCCTCCAAACTATTGAAATCCAAGATGATGGTAGGTGATCCCAAGGTTTCTAGTTCCCTTGATTGGGAAGAGGCTGTAGCCCATAGGGAAATTCATCTCAATGGGGTTATAAATGGATAACAACAAGAGAAATCCATGGTTATGAAGAATAATCTTGAGCTGATCATGCATTCTAGAAAATAAATGGTGGAGAAGTTTCTGGAGATTAATGCCACACAATAGGATACTGAAAAAATGATGGAAAGATTACTACGCATGGACACTAATAGTGAGAAATGTTCTTGGATTGACAAGAAATACCCTATATTGATAAGAGTCTTTAATAAGGTGAAGATCAACGAAGAAGAATACATGAAAACTTGGCACTATTTTGTGTATCACTTTGAATACCTTTTAAAGTATGATAAAAGAACTCTGGTATCTTCTATATCTTGGAAATTGTTTAGAGAGAATGATTCTAGTCGTATTAAAATTTACTTCAATAATTTTGTGGTTTATTTCAATGTTTGTTTTGGTTAAACTATGCGTTTTCTCACTTTTCCCTTAAAAAAGTGTTTTGATAATAAAAAAGTCAAATTCCAATAAGTCAACCTATGCCTCTTAGTTACACCAAATCCTGCTTTGGCAGTCAACTATTGATATAAAATAAGTTAATTCAACCCAAAAATTCAAGTTATAATTCCATGATAATTGAAAGTACCATAACTTTGGATATTCAAACACTTTGAACTATGGTTTTATTTTAACTTAAGTAGTGGAACACTACACCAATTTAATATATATAATCAAGGGATTTTTAATCTTTATGCATAAATTTCCACTCTTTAATATTTATTACATGATTGTTAATATTGAGTGGATTTAATTAAGTGATTAACCTTGTCTTAGATTAAGTTTACACATAATCCAATTTATTTTAGTTCTATCTTGAATGCTCATTAATTTATTAATTTATGCGATCACGACTAAACATCCATAATGAAATTAACCATTCACTTAATTAAAATAAAATAATAAATTTCTATGATGATAAACTATTACTAATGGTTAGTTTATCTAGAGAATGATAAACTAACCATAGACCTAGGGAAAAAACACCTTGAACCATGAAATGGTTCATGTAATATCTTTCCACCTATCCACCTATGTATCTCTTTTGGATTAGTTTAAACTTAGATCCAAACTTTAACCACATCCTCTAGCTTGGGATCTCCATACATAACATATGATTTTACTCACTAGTAGGTGAGGGAAACCAAAGGATTAGTTAATGGGTTTACATAAAAGAAACTATGGGCACACTGTCCCTTACATAATGAGAGGAGGGACAATGCATAGATCATAAATTTAATTTAACAATAAATTAAAAGAAACCAATCACATACAAAGGTATATTATATTCTTAGGATCATCCACATATATTCAATGGATTACACATTTAAAAAAATTAGTATTCAATTCTAATCATTCCTATTTAAGATAAATCATGCTAGAATCAATTAATATTCTTTAATTAATCATCTATATTATTTGAATTCTCATCCAAATTTTCTTGTGATTATCATCCATAATAATTTTAAACAAATTAAATAATTTTATTTAAAGTTAACCATGCACCAAAATGTACCTTTGATGTAACATGATGAGTACCCCATTCGAATTGACCAAAAAGAATTATATTTGTATATTGTTTACTCAAACAACATGTGGCATACACGAATTAATACGTAATTTCATGGAATGTACTATACACTTAATGAACACATGGAATAAATGGTATTTTTGTAGTTTCTTATGTTTTAATGTGTGTAGATTAATGACTATATTACAACTTATGCATGATATGTAGTGTCGAACATTATACAGATATTGAACAGATATTTAATATATATATATATATATATATAACCTCCTCCAAATATTTTTTTTTATTTTCATAAAACCACTTTTAGTGGAATAATGGGAAACCGAACATTGTCCAAATAATCACACATTTTGGCAGTCATGAATTCCAAAATTCAAAAACAAGGGGAACACATCCCGCAAATCCCGCAATCCGCCCGAGAAACACTACATCAAGGTAAGACACGTCAAGTCAACTATGCCATCAACGTCGTTGCCGCCATAACCACGCCACCATCGTCATCGTCGCGTCCCCTCCGTCCACTCCTAACATAGTCTTCATTGCCATCACCTGTCGTCGAGTAGAAACATCCTCACACCGACCGTCGTCTCCACTTCACCGGCGAGGACCCACAGGTCATCGTCACCATAGCATCACCGAGAAACGATGCACCTTTCGTCACCACTGATCACTCGAGAACATAGCCATCATCATCGGAAAAAAAACCAGTAGACATCAAAAAACCTTTATCGTCGACAAGAAATAATGGCCACACCAACACGAGCTCAATCGATCACTAAACCATCGAAAACACAAAACAACATCAGGGATGAAGCACCCAAGATAAATCAATTAAGCGGCATAAAAACAAGCTACATGGTTTGTGGTATCTGAGTTACACAATCACTAGTTATGTAAGCTGTGTAAGAGAATATATGAACCGTCTTTTACTAATGGACAACACATCATGTACGGATGTTACACACCATGTATTCCGGATGAACATGCACCAACCTAGCCTGATAAAAAAAAGTGTATTTAAATACACACCACATATAATAAATTCACAAAAATTGAATTAATTTTGAATTAATTATTTGTGTATTGAATAGGGGTACACAACATGTACCAATGGGCTACACGACGTGTACTCTTGTGTTAACCAACCATAATTCTCATCACCTTCAGATGAGTTCTTAAAATGTATTTCATTCATAAAATTAATCAATTTTATTATATTTGTGAGAATGAAAAGGAAGAGGAGAATATATTTCAATTCATATTAAATAACAATTAGACTAGAATTGAAAACAAAAGATAAACATGAAAATAAATCAATGATCATTAAATAATTATAAATAATTATGTGACCGTTCTAATACCACTTGGAGGTTCTAGGTGCATTGGAACTGCCAGATGGGGCATTCCTAATTTGTTTTTTTCATAATCAATGATTAATATGAGATTTACATGAAAATAAATACCGTGATCAATGGAATTGAATCAAATATTAATCGATGATTGGACATTGAAACTAAGATACAAGACAATAACATATTATTTATAATTAATTTGAACAATTAAATAATTTCATTATAATGAATTCTTTATTCATTGTTGGATATAAAAATGTCTCTACATCATACCATCATTGAGTTTTATTAATAAAGAATAGATTCCCTCCAATGGTGATCCACATGTGTTCCATGAACATCTGAAAAGAGCATTAGTTGTCTAAAAAGAGCATCAATTGTTTGAAATGTCCTATATGAGTCTAAGAAATTTGGATCCAAGGGGTATCAATTACCAAGGTATCCCATGGTATCAAGACCCAAGGAGCATCTCTATCCAAGTAATCCACTACCATGTTCCAAATACAAGGAACTTTTCCATGGAATATATTCATACATTTAGCATTCCATTCCATTTAAATTTTCATAAAATGTGAGTCTACCCACTCACATCACCATTTCACTTCAATTCCATCACTTGAGTATACCCACTCATGCATCACAAAAAAATCCAAGTCAAAAAATGAGTATGTCCATTCATTGTTTACAATTCACATTCAAATATATAACATGATTTTACCCACTCACATTTCCACTTTTGTTAAGTTAATCCTTTAAGCAATTCAAATCAATGAAATGAGTATTCCCAATCATTTAACCATTTAGAATTTAAGCCAATCAACTAGTTCAATCATGGAATATCCACATAAAATTTGGTAAGGAGGCAGGACATCTCTCTAACCAATAATTAAATTTAATTTAATTATGATTAGGCTTCCTATATCTAGGAAAGCATGAGAACTCACCTCTTGGATGGTTATACCATGGTATAACAAGGTAATTTCATAAGGAACACCCCATGGGTGGCCATAATTTGGGAAACGACTACCAACAAATCAAAATTAAACCTAAGGGAATATCTAATAGATCCGATTATATCTAATTTAAATATTTAGCTCAAAATTTGGGTTGTTCTAGAAATTTAGGTGGGAAACCTAATGATAGGTAGCCTAATAAAGCACCAGAACTCTAGGAAGTTGTATAGAACACCTACCTTGTCTCAGTAGTGGAGTACTCATCAAGTATCAAATCCTGATTCAACTTAGATCATGATAAATATGAATAAAAAATGAAGATCCTGAAATTAAGGCATATGATTCTAAATAAAAAGAGTGAAACCAATAGCTAAAAGAATATATAATGGCTAAAAATTAATTGAGGTCTTACCGTTACAAATCTAATGAGATGTTCCACACTTGAATCCGATATCAGACAGAGAAACCACATCAAAACCAAGAATAGTTTCTCAAGGGAACACTAAAATGATTACTTTTCTATGTGGGAGATAAAATGGGATATTAGGTTTAAATTAGATTTAATTTAATTAAAATTTATCAATTTTTCCAAAATATTAGGGGTTGCACGGTTTGAAAAACCATGTACGAAGCTGCACGGTCTCCTGTAGGAGGAGGGGAACCCACATGGTTTCCTCACATGGTTTGATTAACCATGCAGAAGCCATGAAACAATCCTCTGTTAAAATATGTCAAAAATTATAGACCTGGCCACATGGCTATGTGGCCCATTTTTCACAGTTTGGCCTAACTGTGTGGCCATTCCCTACTCTCTGTCCAGCCTCGCACAGTTTGGTCAAACCATGCAGCCTACCTTGCACAGTTTGTTCTAACCATGCACTAGGCTTAAATCACCCCAAAACATGGGTTTTGAGATTTGAACAAGCCCCAAAAACCCTTAATACTTCCATGAACTCAAAGGGAATTCACATTAATCCATATTTAAACATTAAAACTGAAAAATAAGGGATCCACACCTCATATGAAAACCTATGTTCTTACAATCCCCCCCTAAATAAATTCATCCTCAAAATTCCCTCTAAATGGTGGTCAATATTATTCTAAGAATAACTCTGGCCACTAAGCATGTATGTATGCCTCCCACTCCCAAGTCTTGTCCTGTAAACGTCTATGCTGCCATAAAACCCATACTAGTGGAACCGACTGACCTCGGAGAACCTTCATACTTCAATCGAATATAAAAATCAGATGCTACTAAAAGTATGCATCAAACTGTAGCTCAACCTCCTTAAGTTGAAAAGAATGAGATGGGTCATAATGATAGATGCGTACATTATATACATGGAAAATTTCATATATGGATTAGTAACTCTAAGGTAACTACAACCGATAGGATACCGAACCTTCTCTCTCTAAAATCTCGAACAACTCGACATATCACTATGAAAGATTACCCTGTCTCCTGATTCATCTGTGTCCCAGCCTCAATGAAACAAGTAGGAAGACCCAATACCCAAACTCAAAATCCAGGGGTCATCTGTAGCAATCAATGTAAGAATTCTATTAAGAGTTTACATTTTCAATCCATTTCTAAATAAAATGTACCTACTCAGAAGTCTCCTTCATGAGATGCGGTCCCAGTAAAGCTGCCTCACCTACCACTAACCAGCACAGGGGTGATTGGCATGGCCTATTATATAAAGTCTCATAATGTTCCATATGTATAGTATCATGTTAACTATTATTGTAGGTTAACTCAACCAGGGTTATATAATTATCCCAAGAGAAATTAAAACCCATGACAAATGATCGAAACATGTTCTCTAGCACCTGTATTATACTCTATGACTATCCATAATTTTGAGGGTGTTATGATGTTCTCGTAAGCACCTGTGTACCTAGAACCCTCTAAAAACTCTACCATAAATGAGACATAAAGCAGGCATCCCTATATGAAATGAGTAACGTCCCGGATCCGGGTGCTACACCACGGGTGCCCTGAACCCGGTTGGTCACATGACCTCAACTGAATTTCCTCAAACGTTAGAGGCTGCCAACTAGCAGTGAGGGCCCAGGTATGATAGTTGGGAAAATATGCCCTCATTTTTCAAAGTGTAGCGCAACGGAAAAGATAAATAACATACAAAAGAGGAAGCGGTAAACAATATTTAACTGAAATGGACAATTGAAGAAAAAGAGAACCATCCGTTATATATATAACGACGCAACATGTCACTATTCTATGAAAGAAGCCAAAAAAAAGTTACACTGCAATACAATACAAGAGAATAAAAGTACAAGTATAGCGTAACAAAGTAGAACAGTCAGCAGCATCGCAAGTCGAAGCTCGGTCCCATGCTCTCCTACTCCTCAGCAACAATCAAGTACCTATATAGGGACTCTTGCCCCTATCGACACCTGCAACAATATAATCTATTTGGGCCGAATACATGACCCAAATAGGGTGTGAGAAATAAATCCCAGTAGGCAACCACCAAAGGCCTGTGCCCAACTGTTAGTGAAAAAGTGCAACAGCAGTGTGAAATAGTAAATGAAATAAACTAAGTAGTACTCAAAAGTAAATAACTACCAGTTATATTTCCATTTTAATATTCATTTAATCATTCAATTTAAGATATCACCATAGTGAATATTATAAGAAAACAGTCAACTTCCTCATACATGCAAACTCTTACCCTTAGGTAAACAGAATCTTGCCCTCAGGCTAACAGAACCACGCCCTCAGGCTAATCAGAATCACACCCTCAGGCAATTTCCCTCAGGCATAATGAATATGTCCCTCAGGCAAGAGAAACGTTGCCCTCAGGTGAAATAGAACATTACCCTTAGGCTAAGAAGAACCTTGATCTTAGGCTAAACAAACACTGCCCTCAGGAACAAGTAACAGGACCAAGCCTAACATATAAGCAATAAATTACATACAATTCCTCTCAAGGCAATCTAAAGCATGATAAATTTATGGTTTACCCTTGGGAAACCTGGACAAACAGCTAAAGAGAGGAATGCACCCCCGTGGTTGTCCTGGATCCAAGAAACGATCCCAAAAATCATGTTATAATTACATTCAAATACCTATACAATTCTAGTTATATAATTCTTCAAGGCCTCGGCCATACAACACCCCATTCATGGGCGCATATCACAACGGTACACAAATTCACCACAGTAGTTGGAAATAAACACTAGACCACCTACCTCGATTGCCTCTGATCGGTATACGTGAACAACACCTCCAAAAATGCCCAAGAATGACATAGATATAGGAAAAAAAACAACACGTTAAAACCTAAATAACTTCCCTTAGAGGAAGAATTGGTAAGAACAGCGCAAGGGGAAGGGAGGCCTTACCCGTGTGGTCCCAATGAGATCGACGGAGGCGGAAATGGATTCCCGGTGTGCAGGCGGGAGATCTCCAAATCTTCGGCCGTACTCCCGAGCTCCTTCGGTGTTCTAAGCTTCCTCTGTGAATAGAGGAGGATACTGCCCGTTTTAAGCAAAAAAAAAACAAAATACATGGCGTGTACTCTTAAGTACACAACGTGTACTTTCCATTTTTTAAACTGTTCCTCTGGCGGCTTCTCGCCAGCGCAACACTATTCATCTATCGACATAAGTACATGGCGTGTATTCCGGAGTACACTGCGTGTACTGTCACCCAGCTGGCGGTTTCCTCCACCACCTTACTATTCACCTACCAATGGACTACACGACATGTAAATACCAAGTACACGGCGTGTAGTCAGTTTTTACACCCTTCATCACTGACAAGACTACACGCCCTGTGTACTCATCCCACACAGCCAGAGTACACGGTGTGTGGAAAAGTACATGACGTGTACTTCCAAAAGTTGAAAATTTTCCCCATTTTCCTCATTTTCTCAAAAACACTAAAGGAAAAAGGGAAAAAAAGAAACCCATACCTCAAGAATAAGAACCAGGTTCTTACAAACTTTCCCTCTTAAAGGAATTAGTCCCCGAATTTCCCTTCCAAGGGTGACAAAGATAAAGATGTGAAAAACTCTAGCCACTGAGCACGTAGTTCGGCCTCCCGCTCCCAGGTTTCGTCCTGCACTCTGCCATGCTGCGATAATACCCATACGAGAGGAACTGACCGGCCTCAGAGAGCCTTCGTGCTCATATCAGCGATACGAATCAGATGCTCCTCAAAGGATGCATCGACATGAAGTTAAACCTCCTCGGGCTGAAAGATGTGAGATGAGTCGGAATGATAACGACACAACTGAGATACATAGAAGATGTCATGCATGGCCCGGTACCTATGTGGTAATAGAAAATGATAGGCAACCAGCCCGACTCTCTCCAGAATCTTAAATGGCCCCACATACCTCGGCGAAAGTTTACCCTGTCTCATGATCTGCTTGTGTCCCAACCTCGGCAACACGCAATAAAACCTGATCCCTGACCATGAACTCCAAGGGTCATCTGTGACAATCAGCATAAGATTTCTGATGGGACTGTGCAGTATCCATCCGCTTCTATATCAACTAGACCTGCTCTGATGTCTCCTACATGAGACATGGTCCCAGTAAAGCTGCCCCACCTGTCTCCAACCAGCACAAGGGTGATTGGTATGGCCTACCATATAAAGTCTCGTATGGTTCCATCTCAATAGTTTACTGGAAACTATTATTATAGGAAAACTTGACCATGGGTATATGCTTCTCCCAAGAGCCCTCAAAGTCTAGGACGCATGAACACAACATGTACTCAAGCACCTGTATCGTACGCTCTGACTGCCCATCAGCCTGAGGGTGGTAAGATGTGCTCAGAATCACCTTTTTACCCAGTGCCCTCTGAAAACTCTGCCAAAAACGAGATGTAAAATGGGCGTCCCAATATGAAATGATAGAATGAGGGACCCCATGAAGATGTATGACCACTCGGATATACAAATTCCTGAGCTCATCAACTCCGAAGGTCTCCTTAATCGGAAAAAAGTGAGCTACCTTCATGAGTCTGTCCACAACAACCCACACGACAACATTGCCTCAAGGTGACCTCAGCAATCCCGTCATTAAATCCATCGCGACATCATCCCATTTCCATTCCGGAATGGGTAACTGCTGTAACAGCCCAGCTAGCCTCTGATTCTCCTTCTTTACCTGCTGATAGGTGGAACATCTTGTAACAAAATCAGCTACTTATATTTTCATACTTGGCCTCCAATACTGACGTCTCAAGTCACGGTACATTTTGGTAACCCCAGGATGAACTTCCCAAGCTGAAGCATGAAACTCCCACATCAAATCCTCACGGATGTCCCCTGGAACCCAAACTCGTCCATGGAAAATCAGTACCTCATTATCGCCTACTGTCCAACTAGGAAGAGGGTCCTCACTTACCACTGACTCCTGTAGAACTAGGCCTTCTGAAACCGATAGTTGTCTCATCCTCACTCTATCCAGGAGGGTAGAATTAGCAGCTAAGGAAGAAAGATAGGTTTGCCTCTAACTATCATGCACCTCCAAATGCATCTTAGAGAGAAAATCCATAAGCTGCCACTCACCACTGGCCTCCTGCACTGCCTGTATCTGAGTCTTCCTGCTCAATACATCAGCAACTGCGTTACCCTTTCCATGTATATAGGCAAGCTCAATGTCGAAGTACTGAAGGTATTCAACCCACCTTCACTGTCTCAAATTAAATTCATGTTGAGTAAAGATATACTTGAGACTTTTGTGGTTGGTGAAAACCACAAAATTCTCTCCCAAGATATAATGTCTCCAAAAGCATAACGCATGAACAACTACAGCCAACTCAAGATCATGCGTTGGGTAATTCATCTCATGTGGCCTCAACTCCCGAGACCTGTACGCAATAACTCAATCGCCCTGCAACAATACTGCTCCCAGCCCAATACATGATGCATCACAGTAGACTGTATAGCTCTTCTATTACTCTGGAAGTATCAGGACTAGTGCTTATGTCAACCTTCCCTTCAGTTCCTGAAAGGCTGTCTCACAACCTTCTGACCAAATAAACTTCACACCCTTCTTAGTCAAACCTGTCAATGACGCTGCTAAGTGGGAGAAGTCTTGTATAAAGTGCCTGTAGTAACCAGCCAGCCCCAAGAAAATTCGTATCTCAAACATTTTCTTAGTATTCTCCCAGGAAACTACTGCTCTTACTTTCTCTGGGTCTATTGCAACTCCTGAATCTAAGATAATATGACCTAGGAAGTGTATCTGGTATATCCAAAAGTGTCACTTTGAGAGCTTAGGATATAGTTTATGCTCTCTTAGTGTACTTAATACGATCTCAATATGGGTAGCATGGTCATTTAGAGTGCAAGAGTACACCAAGATATCGTCCATGAAGACTACCCCAAAAGAATCTAGATAGGAGTGGAAAAAACCATTCATCAGAGCCATGAAAACTGCTGGCGCGTTTGTGAGTCCGAACGGCATAACCAAGTACTCGTATAGACCATATCTGATCTAAAAAGCTGTAAGCGGTATGTCCCATAGTCTAACACGTAACTGATGATATATGGATCTCAAGTCAATCTTAAAGAACACTCGTGCTACTCGAAGTTGATAAAAAAGGTCATCAATTCTTGGTAAGGGATATCGGTTCTTAACCATCAGCTGGTTCAGTTTCTGATAATCCACACAGAGTCTGAGGGTACCGTCTGCCTTTTTAGCGAACAGAACAAGAGAAACCTAAGGAGAAGTACTGGGTCGGATGAAACCCTTTTCCTGAAACTCCTCCAACTGCCTCTTGAGCTATTGAAACTCTGGTGTAGCCATCCTATAAGGAGGAATGGACACCGGTGCTGCTCCTGGCACAAGCTCAATAGAGAAATCCACCTCTCGCTCTAGAGGTAGACCTGAAAGGTCATCTGGGAAGACATCCCTGAAATGATCAACTACCAGAGGGAAATCCTTCTGACAAGTTACCTGATCATCTAGATATAAGCTCACAATCTAGGATGTCACTCCACCTCACCCACGATGCTCGGGTCCAGCCCAACTTGCCTGGACAGCCCATTCGCCCCTGTATAGAAACTCTATGCCCTCTGGTGACGTGAAACTCACCCTGCGATGGTAGCAATCGACAAAGTCTTGAAAAGGTACCAACCAGTGCATCATGATAATGACATAATAAGTTGTCATCTCTAAGACATAGAGGTCCCATAGAAAGTGACACCCACCAACCTCTAGGGGGAACTCCCTGCATTAATGCACACCAGCCGTTCTAGTCTCCAACGGAGTGTCTAGAACCATAAAACCAGAAGAATAAGAAATAGAGAGACGAAGGCTCTCCACAACGGGCACATATATAAAGCTATGTGTAGCACCGGTATTAAAAAGTACTAAAGATAAAACAGAAGATACTAAAATAGTACCTCTGCTAGTAGAAGGCCTGGGATCCTGCTCCTGTTGGGTCTGTCGCACTGCATATGCCTGCCCAGTGCCGCGAACCTATGACACAGCCTGGATACCCTGAGCTGTCCCGCCCTGCTGCCTCTAAGATCCTGGTGTCTGGATACCATGACCACGTCCACCATCTCCGCCTACACGCCCTAATGTATTCCAGTTTCCTGACTGGTAAGAAGCTAGTGGTCCTGCTCCCACACGCGGAGTCTGAACAAAACCCCTCTCACTATCCACTAGTAGAAATGCCCTGCAAAATCACTACAGATGACCCATATTGCCACAAGCTCGGCACTCCACTAGGTCTCATGGACACTAAGGTCACTTGTGCCCCTCTCTACCGCACTGGTTGCAAATAACCGGGCCACCTGAAGTATTCTTTTGGCTAGTACTACCACCGTGAGAGAAGTCCATCTGTCTCTTCCTCTTACCAATAGAAATAGTACCAACAACTAGTGCTGAACCACCCTGGCCCACACCACTAGCTTCCCGCAGGTTCTGCTCAGTAATCAGTGCCTGGTTCACAATAGCATGAATTTTAGGAAACCTAAAAACATTCACCAGTGCTGAGATGTAATATCGAAATCCATCCTTAAATTTTATGGCCCTCAATGTCTCATCACCCACCAGAACGGGTGAAAAACACTGATTCTCAGTGAAGCGAGCAGAATAATCCATCACTGACATGGAGCCCTGCCGCAGATTCATGAACTCTCGAGTTCGATCTTCCCTCAGCGTCTCTGGGAAAAAGAAGTCATAGAAGGATGTCTGAAAATATTCCCACGCCATGTCTCTGTGATGCTTATATGGGTGGTAACATCCCACCACCTCTTGGTAGAATCACACAACATGAATGTAGCGATCTTGACCCTCCGCCCTGGAGGCATCTCCAAATTCTCAAAAATAGTCTGAATTGAATCCTGCCATGACTTCGCAGCTTTTGGTCCACCATCCTCTAAAAACGTGGGCAGATGCTGCTGCTGGAAGATACGTGTCAGCTCTGCCATAGATGTGGCGGCCTGCGGTGCTCCCTGAAAGGTCTGCATAAACCGCATGAAGCCTTCACGGAACTGTGCCTCTGTGCCTGTGTCCGTTATAATGGTGGGCAACGCATCTGGGTCTTCCGAAGGATCCATTGGTAGCCTATGGCCTACCATTTCTAGAGTATACTCTTTGCTGCTCTCCTGGAGAACAACGCGAGGTCGTCTTGGCAGCATGACTCTACAAGGTCAAAACACGCCTTAAATTTAAGTTTATCAAAGATTAAAAACTAGGGGACCAAAAAGGGAACAAAAGAAAGAAATCATTCAATATTTTTAAAACTTGACTACACGGCGTGTATAAACACTACACGTCGTGTTCTCTCAATCCATCCACATGGGCGTGTACTCCAGCTAAAATTGGTTGTGTAACACTCCAAACACACGACGTGTCCTCAGACTACAAGGCATGTACTTGAATACTTATTCCCTACCTGGGTCCTTCTACATGTCTAAGGCACACAAATATCTTCTGAACAAGACTACACGGCGTTTATAAAATCTACACGACATGTATGGTTTAATTTCCTACTGCCCGTGTCATTTGTGACACTGCCGACTACCCGGATGACACTACACGGCGTGTTACACCCGCACACGGCGTGTAAACCACCGTGTTTCCCCAGCCACACGGCTAAGTCCACACGGTCTATCACCGGTCAAGACTACATGGCGTGTCCGACAGGAACACGATGTGTACTATGCAGGGTAACACCGACCTGTATTGTTAGTTACACGACCAGGTACCTAGGTCAGACTAAACAACATGTTCAAGGTGGACACAACGTGTATGTCTTAAGATGTCGCCGTCCGTGTTGTTAGTTACACGGGCGGTCTCCGGGTCAACACTACACAACATGTACAAAGGGTACACGACGTGTTTCCCCAAGCCAATCCCTACCCAGTGTCCCCGCCCACATGGCCTATGACACAGGAAGAGACTACACAGCGTGTACTTAGGGTACATGGCGTGTACTTAATTTTTTTTCATTTCTTCCCAAATAGAAGAACACACGACATGTGTCCCAAGGAACTACATGGCATGTATCCTAGGTTTTCCGGATATTAAGCCTCAAAAACTACTCTAGAATGCATAAAAACACTGAAACCAACACCTACGTGCCAAATTCCGATCCGTGAGGGCCCATACTCCCTACGAATCAAAGCTTGACATCTTATACATGTTATAAACAAGGTAAATAGTCAATGATCTACCAAATTCCGGTTAATGAGGGCCCATACTACTCAAGAACCAAAGTTTGGCATTAATTCTATGAGCAACCTCACACAACAATACCCTATCAAATAGCAGGTATTTATCGAAGCAACCATCACAACATCATGCTTTTCTAGCACGACAACTATCACAACAACATGAAATTTCTAATGCACCTACATGGAATGTAAACTATACATGACATGTGATTATAAAATGTTCCTAAATGATGCATGAGATGTCATACCCTCATCTCATCAGGTTACAACTACATAGAACCCATATATAACATATAAATAGCACAATCACAAGTGCATCACCCAACAGTGAAAATCAAATCAACTGTAAATTGTAAAATCAGTAAGATTGCAATATACGAGGTAGAATGAATTTTCCCTGTACATGGGTTAGCTACTCCTGGGCACAACTTATTACCAAATACCATATCCGTCATATCCTTGACTAAGGCTCCAAACAGTAAGTCAAAGAAAAGAACTGCTCTGATGCCACTTTGTAACATCCCGGATCCGGGTGATACACTACGGGTGTCCCGAACCTGGTTGGTCACATGACCTTAAGCGCATTTCCACAAACTCCAGAGGCTTCCGACTAGCAGTGAGGGCCTAGGTATGATAGTGGGGAAACTATGCCTTCATTTGTAAAAGTGTAGCGCAACAGAAAAGATAAATAACATACAAAAGCAGAAGCGGTAAAAAAATATTTAACTGAAATGGATAACTGAAGTAAAAGAGAACCAACAGTTATATATATAACAATGCTGCATATCACTATTCTATGAAAGCAGCCAAAACAAGTTACACTATAATACAATACAAGACAACAAAAGTACAAGTACATCAGATTAAATTGTATGGTGTATGTACTACCCATATTGCCACTATTACCTTTTGTGTGGTGTATGTACTGCCCATAATTGTATTCCTTATGTAATACACTTTAATTTATGTGTATTGACATATTCATTGTATGATACCTATTTTATGGGGTGTATGTTTCATAAGTTACCAAATTGGTAAGGGTTAATTTCACAATCTCTTTATTATCCGAGGTTGTTTTTACGTAAGTATCTACTGGGACATATTTATTATCCATGTCCATGTTTTATGAAAGATTTTTAAGAGGGATTATTTTAAGGGACTTTTTACTAAAAAAACATTTCAAATGTTTTAAATATTTATTCTTCTAAATATTTCTCATTAATGTTCATGTCTTCAAAATGGGTTTTAAGGATTTATTTATATGGACATGAATGTTATTAAAATTTTAATTCCTTCCAAAAGTTTCAAAGTGGTACGAGACACTTTGATTCAAAAATGTCTTTAAATGAATTCTTTTCTAAATTTTGTGACTTTTAAATGGTTTCATGAAAAGGGGTATTTCTATCAAAGAGTTTTACAAATCATTTACATCTATGTCAAATCCTTTAATGGAATTTAAACTTGTTTTGAAGTTGATTTATTATGATACAAAACTTCCATATTGTATTGAGGGTTTTATGATATGTTTGACTGTGGATGTGTTATTTTTATACCATTCGTGGTTTATGGTTAAAGTATTGACATTTTGTATCCTTGTTCTTATACGAATGTTTATGTTAAGTTTCATCCCTTTCATGTGAGGAATGTATTGGACATAGTAAGTGACGGGTGGAGCCCACTATAGATCATCGATGCATTGGTAGGTCTCATGAGACAACTAGACATGGAATTGGCTGAGGCCCTTTCCCATTTTGATATATGGTTTTCGCCAAGGACTTAATCATTTTTAGACGTCTTGGCCGAGGCCTTGACAAAATGATTTAGAATGTCTGTAATTATACATTCCCTCATTATGGAAATAATATTGATGGTTCATGTGGTTATTAGACTAGTAGAATACCCATGATTATGTTTTATTATGGCATTATTTACTCAACTCATATTCTTTACATAAAATTATTCACGTTTATTATTGGTAAAGGCATGTGATTTCAATTATTCACCATGATTAATATTTATGTCATTTTCCACTGTATTGCTTACCCTTACTGAGCGTTTGAGCTCACCCCTTTCTATGTTTTATTTTTCCTAGGATTCCAAGAAGTTTATTATGATTGATATGCAGGGTTAAGCTAAAGGGAATAATGGCGTTCTCAAAGAACTATTTATGCTATGTTTTATGTTTGAAATTGTAATGTAATGTTAATGTATGTAATCTATTTTCCAATACTGCTTAACTGATCGGTCCTTCAGGACTTGATTCCTTGTAATCCTGGAAATGTATTAAAATAACGCAATGACTCCGGGTAACTGGGGTCGGGGTGTTACAAGAAGAATTTTTAAGAACAACGCAAGGGGAAGGGAGGGCTTACCCATGCTGTCCCAACGAGATCGACGGAGGCGGAAATAGATTCCCAGCGTGCGAGTGGGAGATCTCCAAAACTTCAGCTGTCCTCCTGAGCTCCTCTAGTGTTCTAATCTTCCTATATGAACAGAAGAGGCTACTGCCCATTTTAAGTGAAAATAACAAAATACATGACGTGTACTCTTAAGTACACGGCGTGTACTTTCCATTTTTTAAACTGTTCCTCTGGTGACTTCTCGCCAGCGTGACACTATTCATCTATCGACATAATTACATGGCATGTATTCCTGAGTACACGACGTGTACTATCACCCAGCTGGAGGTTTCCTCCACCACCTTACTATTCACCTTCTGACTGACTACACAGCATGTAAATACCTAATTACATGGCATGTAGTCAGTTTTTACACACTTCATCACCGACATGCCTACACTCCCTATGTACTCATCCCACATGGCCAGAGTACACGGTGTGTGGAAAAGTACACGGCGTGTACTTCCAAAATTTTCAATTTTTCCACATTTTCGTCATTTTCTCAAAAAAACTAAAGGAAAAAGGAAAAAAAGAAACCCATACCTCAAGAATAAGAACCAGGTTCTTACAAAATGATAGTATGTGGGACCCCATAGAACCTTACTATCTCCTGTATATACAACCTCCCAAGATAATTAATATTGATTGTCTCCTTTATTGGTAATAAATGAGAAAACATTGCGAGCCTATCAAAAATAACCCACACAACATTATTACCTCGAAGCGACATCAACAAATTGGTCACAGAATCCATCACGGCATCATCCCATTTCCACTTCAGAATAGGTAAATGCTTTAAAATTCTAGAAGGTCTCTAATGTTACACCTTCACCTCCTAATATGTAGAACACATTATAAAAAAACTAGCAACCTCACATTTTATACCCATCCACCAATACTGATGATGCAATTCATGGTATATCTTGGTGACTCTGGGGTGCACTGCTCATGTTGAGGCATGAAACTTCCACATCATCTCCTTGAGTATGTCCACTAAAACCCAAATGAGACCATAGATATACAAACTCCCATCCTCTCTTTTGGTCCAACTAGGCGGTGGATCATCACCATCCACACTCTCCCATAGGACTAGTCCCTCTGAATTCGATAGATGACTCACCCTCACTCTATGTAGAAGGATAGAGGTTATGAAAAATTATTATAAATAAATCTATAAATTTTTATCATGAAACTCCAGGTTCATATCAGAGAATGAATTCATGAGTTTCTACTCCCAATTGGATCATTGAACTACTAGTATCTAAGTCCTCCTACTCAGTGCATCGTCCAATTTTTTACCTTTACTAGGAATGTAGGCTAGATCAAAATCAAAAGAATAAAGGTACTCCACCCATATCCAAAACCTTAGATTCAAATCATGCTGTGTAAAAATATACTTGAGGATTTTGTGGTCTGTGTACACCACAAATCACTCTCCCAGTAAGTAATGTATCTAATAGGGCAATGCGTTAACAACTGCAACTAACTTGAGATTATGTGTCAGTTAGTTCCTCTCATGTGGCCTCAGATACCGAGACCTATACACCACGAATCTATCCCCCCTACATCAGTACTTCTCCATGTCCGATACCCGATGCATCACAATACACAGTGTAATTCTTACCCCATTCTGGCAGTATCAAGACTAGTGCTGAAGTCAACCTCCCTTTCAGCTCCTGAAAGGCTGTCTCATTGGAATATGGCCATATAAACTTCACACCCTTCTTAGTCAAGCCCATAAATGGTGATTATAATCATGAAAAGTAATGTATGAATCTATTTTAATATCCATATATCCCAAAGAAACTTCATATGTTAAAGACGTTCTTGGGATGATCCTAGGAAACCATATCTCTCACCTTCTCTAGGTCTACTGATACTTCTGTATTTGAGATGATGTGACCCAAAAAGTGAATATGATCCATCTAAAAGTGGTAATTTGTGATCTTAGAATATAAATTATTCTCTCTTAGAGTATCCAATACAATCTCAAGGTGTTTGGCATAGTCATATTGATTATGAGAATGCACCAAGATATCATCCATGAAAACTACCACAAAAAAATCAAGATAAGGATGGCACAATTGGTTCATCAGTTCCATAAAGACCACTAGAACATTCGTGAGTTCAAACGACATAACCATATACTCTTATAGACCATACCTACTATGGAAACCTATATAAGGTGTTTCAAAAGGTTGAACACATACCTGGTGATATTTTAATCACAAATAGATTTTCAAGAAAACCCGATCTCCTCAAAGATAATAAAATAGGTCATCTATATGTGGAAAGATATATCAGTTATTAAATTTCATTTGGTTAAAATTACGATAATATATGCATATCCTAAGTTTTTCACCCACCTTTTTCATAAAAAGGACCGACAAACCCCATAGAGAGGTACTGGGTCAGATAAACCCCTTTGCCTCTAAGTCCTCTACCCACCGCTTGAGCTCATGTAACTTTTTTGTAGCTATCATGAAAGGAGGAATGAATATTGATGTAGCTATTGACACTAGAAAGATAGAGAACTCATCCTCTATATCAGGAGGTAAACCATAAAATTCGTCTGGTAACACATCCCTAAAATAATCAACAATTGGAGGAAAGTCCGTTTGATACGATTCCAGGTCATGTAGATATAAGATAGTGATCTGGGCTTATTCTGCGTAGCCCACGATGCTTCGGTCTGGCTCAAATCGACTAGACATCCCATTCCCCCTTTTGAGTATAAACTGTGCCCTCTAGTGATGTGAAAGTCACCATCCATTTATACCAGTCAACACAAAATTGATAAGATACTATCTTGTCTATCCTGAGTATAACATCAAACCTTTTCATATCAAGGACATGAAGATCCCGAATGAAGTGAATAACCTCAAGGGGGAACTCCTTGCTCTATCTCACATCCTTCATTATGATTCCCAATGGTGTATCTAGCATCATAATCCCCTCATTAGACAATAAAACAAGACCAATAATTTTCACTAGTGATGCAGATATAAAACTATGTGATAAAACTGTATCAAAAAGTGAAGATGCAATAGTAGATGCTACTAGGATCGTACCTCTCACTGTAGATCATCCAGAACCCTTCTCCTCGGGGTTAGGCTGTACATAATAGATCTAGGCCCTGTGACACAACATCAATTCCTGGAGTAGGCCCACTCTGATGTCTCAGTGTAACGGGTGTTTAGATGCCTCAGATGTATCCACCACTACCTCATCTTGATCAAACGATACTACTCCAACTCCCTAATTATCACAAATCAAAGGAAACTTATCCTGAACACAGTGTTGGAGATAACCCCTACCACTCAAAACTGGAGGGAAGGTCCTATAGAAATACTAAGTTTCGTCCATCATACTGCAATCCTGGAACTCAACTAGGTCAAGGTCACACTAATTCTTTATGTGGCCCTGTCTGCCACACTGATGATAGAAAAATGATCTACTATCACTCACAGCCCGACTGGTGATCATCTCATAGGAAGTCTAAAAATAACGCTTCCTTCCTAAAGATGTTGAACCACTGGGTCAATAAATAGAACTTACCTACTATGTGCCCCCATCTTCCCATAGGTTCTTCTATGTAATCAACACATGATTCACTATTTTAGTGATAGAGTTAAACCTGAACCTGTTGACCTAAGATCTGATATCATGTCAGATACCTTCCTCGAAGTGTCTCTCCCTCAATATTTCTTCAGTAAGGTATTCTAGTGCAAAATGATTTAGATTTGTAAAGTATGCTATGTACTCCATAACCATCATCATACCCTCCTCTAAACGCATGAATTAACTAGACCTCTCTTCTAGTAGAGTCTCAAGTTAAAAATAGTCATAGAACTAGGTTTTAAAACTAGTCCAACCCATATCTCATAACCTATCATCCTAGTTTAGTACATCCCACCAATAGTTTTCTGTCCCACAAAGAATATATGTGGTGATATTTACCCTCCACTTAGGAGGAATATCAAGATGATTGAAGATTGATAGTGTAATCTTGATCCATATCTCAGCAGCATGTGGAATCCATCCCTAGAAAACATGGGATGATGCTGCTATTGGAACACCCGTATCAGCTCAAACATAGACAAGGTAGGCTGTGGTGCTCCCTAATAGTCTTGTATGAGGTGAAAGAATCTATCATAAACTGTGTTGGAAACAGTAGATGGTACCGCAAATGGTACTAAAGTAGGATCTTCCGGTAGCCCATGGAACACCACTCCTGGAGTGTGGTCTTCACCTCCCTCATAGCTTATGACTATAGGTTTTCATGGTGGCATGTCTCTGAAATTACAAACACACACCTCAAAAAAGAACAATATCAAGATTCATATCTCAAAATAATAAGATAGGTCAAAACCCTCGTAAAACCAATCAAAACCCACATCCTTCTCCTAAATCTAGGGATGTAAAAGAAAATTCACCAAAAACCTCCAGAGACACTTCCTATTTCCCACTCAAAAGTTGGTTCTAGGTCGACTCCCTATTTCAAGTTAGCTGTTATATTCCATTTCATTTAATATTCATTTCCCCTTAATTTTGAGTATTCATTCCTTAGAAGGATTTTAACTCATGATTCATCACATTCTAATTCATGAGGGTCCATAACACCTCATAAAACAAGATTTAGTGTCCATGTACTTCATATCATAACAAGTTCATTTCAAATAATTGAGTCAAAAGGTGCATCATTTTCCAGTCCATTAGGGCTCATAAGACCTTATGAACTAAAACATGGCATCACTTCCTCTATCCACTGCACAAAATCTATAACAAAAACAGGTATAGATATCACAAAACCTCTCACAATAGAATTTAGGAGTAATTCATCATAAATGGCATGGAATAATTCATGATATGTGATTTATAACAAGTGACTATATGATGTATAAGATAGAATACCCTTATCTAACTGAGTTTCAACATAATATAACCCTTAATCATATTAATAGTAACATCACAATGTAAGTGCATCACCCAATGGTGTAATCAAATCAACTATAATAATAAAACTTTAGAAAATAACAATTTCATTTTAGGTAATTTGGCTTTTCCTTGTATGTGGGGTATCTACTCCTGAGCATAGCTCATTACCAAACTTCTTTTCCTTTATATAACTTTCTATTTTCCCAAAATAACAAGACAACTAGAAAAGTTTACCTCTCTAATACCACTCTGTAACATCCTAGACCTAGATGCCACTCAATAGTGCCCCGATCCTGGTGGGTCATAAGGCCTTAAGTGCATCACCCCAAATGCCAGAGGATGCTAACTATAATCAAGGTCCTATGCGTGTCTGTGGGGAGACTATGCCCTAATCACAATAGTATACATAGTGAAATATCAATGAAATATAATTAGTATAAGAAGATATAACAAGTAGACAACTAATAAATAAACAAGACAAGAATATATTACAATGCCAAAAGAGTCTCATATATAATGATGACAATGAAAAATGTATCTAAGAAATCAGAAAAAAATAGGTACCTGGTATTATAGTACAATAAAAGTATCAAAAAATCCCAAAATATCAAAAAGTATCCAAGTAGAATCACATTCCCTAGATTGTTCCCATTATCTCGTGCTTCGATGCAATAATCAACAACCTATATTAGGGTGATTTCCCTTATCAATACCTACAACCATATAATCTGTTTGGGTCCTTAAGGGAGGCCCAAATAAGTTGTGAGATAACATCCTAGTAGGAAACTACACAACATCTACACAATTCCATGTTATGCAATATAACAATACAAATAGGTAAAAAATAAGCAGGTGGGTAGTAAAGAAAAGTAAATTTCCAATGGCATGTCCACCACTAAACAAGTGATACTATCTAGAATTTGAAGCCTCCCTTAAAAAACAAATTCAAGATCCTAACAAAGAAATTGTAAGTAAAAGGAGGAAACACCATGAACTTTCCATATAAACCCAAGTACCATATCAATCATGTCCTTTCCGTACAACTAGAAGAGTCAGAACATCCCTGATCAAGCCGTATAACCAAAAGCATCACATACCTCACAGTCGTGCCGTATGTCAAAGTGTCAGACCACAAAGGGTCAGATCCAAGGTGTTGAAGACTAAGACATCCTCATTGAGTCCCAGGATCATCTTTATAAAAACTTAGTTAGGCACTGGTTGGAGTCTTAGGAGCATTTCATACCAGACATGTCCTATGCAAATCCAAGCAAGCTGGATCCAAGGGGTAGTAAGTCCCATGGAATCCCATGGAATCAAGACCCAAGGAGAATCTTTATCCAAGGAATCCAATACCACATTCTATATCCAAGGAACTTTTCAAAGACATATATTCATACATTTACCATTTCATACAATTTACCTTTTCACACAATGTGAGTCTACCCACTCACATCACTATTTGACTTTCAATTCCATCACTTGAGTGTACCCACTCATGTATCATAGAAAAATACAATTCCAAAAATGAGTATACCTACTCATTGTTTACAATTCACATTAAAACATATAACATTATTTTACCCACTCACATTTACACTTTTTAAATTTACCCTTTAAGAAATTAAAATCAACCAAATGAGTATTCACACTCATTTAACCATTTAACATTTAATCAATTCGACCAGTTTAATCATGGAATATCCACATAACATTAGGTAATGAGGCATTAAATCTCCTTAAACAATGATTCAATTTAATTTAATTATGTTTTGGATTCCTACATTTAGGAAATTATGAGAACTCGCCTCTTGGGTGATTCCAAAAAGGCATAACAAGGTAATTACATAAGGAAGGGTGACCATGATTTTGGAAACGACTACCAACACATCACAATGGAACCTAATGAAATATCTAACAGGCCTGATTACATCTAATTTGAATAAGAAGTTCAAAATTATGTCCATGCAAGAAATTCCGATAGGTGGCCTAATGTCAGGTAGCCTAATGAAGCACCAAAACTCGAGTAAGTTATATAGAACACCTACCTTAGATTGGTAGTGTAGTGATAGTCCATTATCTACTCCTAATTTGACTGGAATTGTGATAAATTTTAAGAAAAGACAAATAACATGATATTAGGACATATGAGCTTAAATCTAAATAGTGTAGCCGATAGCTAGAAGAACAAATAATGACTAAAAAGGAATTGAGGTCTTACCATTTCAAATCCAATGAGATGTTCAATTCTTGAATCGTATATCAGATAGAGAAACCACTTAAAAACCAAGAAAAGTTTCTCAAGGGATCTCTCAAATGCTTACTTTTTTATGCAAGAGATGAAATGGAATATTAGATTTAAATTAGATTTAATTAGATTAATTTTTTTTTACTTTTCCCAAAATATTAGGGGTTGTACAGTTTATGCACACTTTTTGAAAAACTATGTGCCAAACCGCATGGTATGCTATAGGAGGAGGGGTGCTCGCACAATTTACTCACACGATTTGACTAACCATGCAAAAACCATGAAAAAATAGTCTGTTAAAATCTATTAAAAAATTTAGACACGGACACACAACCATGTGGCCCATTCTATATGACTTTTCTTAAATATGTGGCTATTCCCTACTCTTTGTCCAACCACACATGGTTTGGTAAAACCATATGGCCTACCCCACATGGTTTGTACTAACTGTGATCCAGGATTAAATCACCCCAAAACATGGATTTTGGGCTTCGAATAAGCCCTGGAAACCCCCCAATAACTCCATGAAATAAAAGGGAATTCACATTAGGCTATATTTAGACATTAAAATTGAAAAATAAGAGAATCATACCTCATACAAAACCTTGGGTTCTTATACGTGTGCCACAAGATAATAAAAAATTCATCATATCATGACCAATAAAAAGATATGGGTGTTATAAAAACAATATAATAAACCATTAAATGAAATGGGTATCATAAACATGTCATACTATCCTATCCTATGGAAAATATATAAGTTTCATAATTATTTCATCAATGCATAAACTATTAAAAGAAGCGGGATTCAAAAGCATATAACCTGTGGAAGAGAAATAGGTCTCATAAAAAACTTGTCATCAAAAGCATAAACCATTTAAAGAAAGAATAATAATGGTGTCATTAGATTATATCCCCAGTAAATTATAAACTATATCAAATTATGTCATCTTAGTTTTAGAATGATTTTGAAAGATGATTTGGATCATTTCTTAAAGAAAATAACATTTCATAGAAAATCACATTTTAAGGCATATCAAAACTTCAGAACCATTTTCTTTGAAAACTACTTTGAAAAATTATAAAATAATATTAAAAAATTATTTAAAATATTTCATGAGCAATACATCCTTTCCACTTTAAAAAACACTTTTTAAATCATAAAACATTTTTAAAACCTTCATCTTTGAGAATAAACATGAAAACTTATAAAGGAGATCTTAAAAACTATTTTAAACACCTATTAAAGATTTTTTTTGAAATAATCTAAATTAAAAATGAGATTAAAATATCACTTAAAAAAATTTTGAAATCTTTTCTAGAAAACATGGTTTTTGAATAAAAAAATTTATGATTGAAGAGAGAAATAAAGTCAGATTTTCTTAAAAACATTTTATAAATGATCTTAAGTACTAAAGAGTAGAAAAATGGTAAAAATAAATGAATATATCATAAAAATCTATAGTATAAGAAATATTATGAGAGTTATTGGGATATGGATCATAATATTTCATCAATTGAAGCATAATCTTAAACAACCTCGATAAACGATAAAATTGTAGCAATAAACCGTTACCACTTTGATAACTTTGAATCATAATACTATGGAAATAATAATAATAAATGAAGCTTAAAATATCATGAAAAAAATTATATTCATGATATAATGTTTCAAAGGGTATTATATACTCCTTATATAATAATACAGGTGCAAAACATGGCATATGTCTCATAGGAGGCAAATTGAGACCAAATTACTTTACCAATTTGGTAACTTTTGAACTGTAAACCCCATGAAAGAGATATCATAAAATTGATATTTAAATACCTATAAATTTAAGGATAATTATCAAATAATAAATTCATGTTAAGTATATACACCACACAAAAGAAATGGGTGGTGAATATGGTATAAGTCTCACAGAAATAAAAGTGAGACTAGAAATCCCTTACCACTTGAGTAAATTTTAAATTGTGGTCCCCATGAAAGAATAAAATAAATTAAAACTTTTAATATAATTAAATAAAATAAATTCATGATATAAAATTTCATAGTTCAGTATATACACTACACAAAATATACTAGTGGTGAATATGACATGTATCTCACGAATATAAAAAGTGAGATGAGAAAACCCTTACCTTAAGTCTTGGATTTCTTCGTACACGTTCAAACTTAATGTATAATAATTATAAGTGTATTATAAATATAATAAAGAACCATATTTTTATATATAATACCATATATGATTTTATTATGACTTTATATTACCCATTTATTAACAATTCCATGTCAATGTTATGTTTCGGGTAATAACCGCTCTATTTTTCATATATGTTTTAACTTGTTATTCTTGATCCACTTACTTAAATCATGATTTAATTATTTAAATAATGTAAAAAATTATGTAAATATAATATATATTAATTATATAAATATTTATAATAACTATAATAGATTGAAATATGAAATGGAATACACCATTAATGGAGACGGTATGCCATACATACGCATGAACGTTGTTTCCGTTTTCTTGTCGTTTTGAAAGAAAGAAAGTAAATGAAATATATGTATATATATATATAATATAATTAAAATATAATTATTATGTCATATATATAATATAATTTTACTAAACCTATTCTTAATATATTCCATTTAAAGTGTGAATGAATCACATCCCTTTGAGGAGGTGGCAGTCCACACGTCCACAAACGAAGTTATCATATTTCTAAAAAATGGAAAGCATGAAGGTATGTGTTATATAATATTTAAATAAGAATAAATACATAAAAAATATTATATATATAATATATAAACATAAATTAAATCATTATTATCAACCTTGAATGGTGGAAATGGAAGAACGAACGAAATCGGTTCGTGAGACGGTAGTCTGCCGTACATATGAACGATGAGTGCATGTATCATTTTATGGAATTATGTTTAGGTGTAGATAAAAACATTAAAATAAAATCATATAATTACATTTAGGTTACTGAGTTTATTTTATAATCATGTAATAAGAAAAATTTAAGTGGTTTGAGAAATGAAGAAAACAAAAGCGATCGTTGAAGAATGTTAGCTCTTTTTTGGATAACTCCTTTTGGTTCACACCAAAAGACTTACTTGGATTTATTTATGAACAAATTTTGGCTTATAGGATAATTTAGGGATGTTTGGATTTTATTTTTTCAGTTTTTTTATGATCAAAAATTTCTTGAGAGGTGTGATTAGAGTAGGAGGAGAGCATGCCTTTTATAATTGGGGAAAATAACACATTGGGTATTCCTGAAAAGAATTGAGTGCTCCCCACGTTTTACTTGTCCTAAAAGGGTTAAAAATAAAAAAAAAATTAAATATCCTTATAGATGGAATTGTCTAAATATGTCTATAAAATATTTTTTAGACTAGTTTAGGCTCATTTTTTACACCTTATATTCTAAGTTTAATAAAAAAGTAAGCTTGTTTTTACCTTAATCACTGTAATTATTTTTAATTACGTTCGATAATATTTTTTGTAAAAAAATAAGTTGAACTTATTAGAAATTATAAATAATTATGATTTTAAATATTTAATCCATTTTTCTAAATTTAAATCACATAAATGTTAGAAATTGATTTAAAATTAATCTTACAGATGGGATGAGACGACGAGTTTTTAAAGTAAAAAGTTCAAAAGTTTGAAATGTTTTTATATCCAATTTCAATGAAAAATTGGTTCCAATGAACTAAATTGGATTAATTAATTTAAAATTTAACTAATTATACTTTAAAACAAAATTAAAATATAATTTTACTATATAAATAAATTATATGAAAAATCGGTTTTAAATTAAAATTTTGTGTTTTTCACTATTCATCAAAAAATGAAACTTCTCAAAAAAAATACCAACAATTCACACAAAGTAAATTTTCATATTATTATTTAAAAAATATAGTTTATTTTTTCAAATAAAAATTATAAAATTTTCAAAAATTTGATTTAAAATAGATTCTCCATTAAAAGGTGGTAAAATTACCTTTTAGAAAAATATATCTTTTAATTCATAAAATTGGATTTATTATTATCTCTTGTCTAGGAAACACATAATATGACCATTAAATAGTTTAATGAATAATATATATATATATAATTATAATCATTTATAAAAATTATTTTAATTATTTTACTGAGCTGAAACGTATTTTATTTCATAAATATAGTGTTCTAGCAAAGGATTTCCTATATTTTCAAAAGTGTTTTATTTTCATTTCTAGTTAATTGGTCACCAAATAATTATTATTATATAAATTTTTAAACCATATTTTTATAATTTAATTAATATTATTCATAATCACCATTATAATCATCTAGGTTACGACTATAATAATATTTTAATAATAATATTAATAGTACATTGTAGTCTGGTAAAACTAGGTCCTACATGTAACACAAACTATCGAAGGAACTCAACATTGTGTGTAACACAATCCAAACATATTGTTTCATGTACTGAAATATAATCTAAGTCTTGTGTGTAGTGAAATATTAACTTGGTGTTACGTGAAACGCAAACCAAACTTAGTGATTTCATATAACACAGTCTATATTCAAAGTTGTGTGAAATGAAAAAAATTGAAAAATTATTTTAATTTTAATTTTATTTAAAAAATATTAGGGTGTGATATTCTACCCCCTAAAAATGAATTTATCCCTAAAAATTAATATAGGTTATCAATGGTTTAATACTTTAAATTATCTTTCATAAAAACCCACATCGTAAAAACGAATACTAATACTTTCTTGAAAAAGCGTAAGTTTGAAACATAACGGTTACCCAAAGTAACTCATAAATAGGATTCCACATATAAGAACATAAGTGGATAGTGAAAACATTGACATGGAAGATAAATATAACTACCAAGTTTTCATGGAGAGTGATAGAGAATATGGTCAGGAGAACGTTAATGATCACAAAGTCATAAATCTACGACGATCTAAGGAACTGTTTGGTTCATCAAAAATTAAGGTACTAGGATAATTTTTTTGGTTTCAAGATACTTTTTCCTAAGGTTGGATAACATTCACAAGAAGATATAATTGATTTATTTCAGCACAATCTCACCCATTGGTTGTGCCTTGACCAATTTCCACTTCATCTCTTATTGCAAAAATGAAGGTAAATTTGTTGTGCCTTAAGCACTAACAGATCATTAGATCCATAAAGGATGATAAGTAATTTCATATATCTTTATTTATCATCACATAAAAATTGTTAGTATAGTTTATCCAACATTCATAAATCCTCATATAGTGAGATAATACTTTAATCTCACAAACTTCATATGAATTTGAACTTAAACCTTACATAAATGGTTAACCTTATAACCCTTCCAAAACATGAAAGTCCAAAAATTTATAAATAGGGTAATTAAATTTCTCAAAATAAGTTTATCAATGATCCCCCAAATATCATAAAGTATCTCTTAATTATCACATACCAAAAATGTAAATAAATTCATGATGTATTTTCTTAAAGCATGGTAATTACCACACATCCTTATTAAAAACATAAATTATTTTTTATTCCAAAGATTATTGAATACATTACTTAAATAAAAAATGATTTAAAATCCATTTATTATAGCAAAAAACACTTTTTTAACAAATAATTTATTAGTTATGAGGTTATAAATAATATCCAATTTACATTATCCATATCATCAAATCTTTATCCATACTAAATATCAATTTATCATCCCTCGGAACACATTAAGAGTTACCTTAACTTTTTCAAAATATCATCTTTCCATTAAATAACTTTTTTATGTCTTCAAAACCATTCAACATATCCTTTTCAACCCTTAATGAAAAAATTATACTTAAAATACTTATATATTTCTGGATTTTCATAACATAATCTTTGAATTCCAAAACATATACACTTCAATCATCCACCTTTATTATTAAACCTTTACTCAGGCTTTATCATCTTATTCCTTAATACCCCTTTTATAGAATATAAACTAAAAATCATGTCTTAAGGTTCCTCAACCTCATTCTAATCTTTATTCTTAAATTTAATGTAAAAAATACTTATAGAACATCCCATACCTTTCACATGTTATTTGTGGTCTCTTTATCCTCATTAATATGACCAACACTTGTACTGATTATCTTCATAATATTTCCACTAAGTACATCTATTTAAAGAATTCCCATACTTTCTATATCTGAACCATTCAATGTTAACCCAGTTCCTTCTAGTTCCTGCTATTGACTAAGATCAGAAATCATAGTGTGAGAAACACTTATCCTAGAAAAAAACCACATTTTCTTGAAAAAATACTAATAGGATGCCCAAATCATGACACCTACTTTTAAATCAATGAGACATTAGTATTATCCTTAGAGAAATCCCTAAACATATCCTTAGAAATATTCCTCAGTATATCAGTAAATTTTTCGGATCCTAGTTTCCAAAGGTTGACTAAAACTTTCCTTTGATACCAACTATAGTGACCCATACTTAATATAAATGGATATTACATCATTTTAGATGAATATTCAGAAAATTACAAAAGTACATGCTTAAGGACCATAATAGTTTAGTGTATTTGGAAACTTGGAACACAATTTTCTAATTTGTTGAAAGATCTTCAAAATCTCCCATAAATATATTCCAATTTAGTAATCCCACTTAAAACCTTTCTTCATAACTTAGGTAAAGGATAAATAAGAAAGGGTGAGCTCATATGCTCAGTAAGGGTAAACAAGGGTGATATGTAAGAATAATCATGAGTATAAGGGCTTGAGAACATGATCATAACATTAGAAGATCACACTATGTATATCAAATATCATAATTTTATGTTATAAAATAAGTATTGGAAGTTCATAAGACATGAATTATAAGGGAATCAAGAGCATAATCCATGAAAGAATAACATAGGAATAAGACATGGATTTTTTGGAATACACATAATCTTATAACATTGTGAACATGTATAAGTAGAAACATGTTTACTCATTAAGTTAAGGAAATGAAATAAGGCCCCTGAAAAAAATTATGGACATGAATCCAGGTCCATACATAACATTGTGAACACATAATAAGGTTTACTCATAACATTGTGAATATATAATCAGGTCCACACATAAATATATGGACATGAAACCTGGTCCATGCATAACATTATGAACATGTAATTAGGTTCATGCATAACACTGTGAATATGTAATGTGGTTCACTCATAACATTATGAACATGTAATTAGGTCCACAGATAAATATATGGACATGCAACCAGGTCTATGCATAACATTATGAACATGTAATCAAGTTCATGCATAACATTGTGAACATGTAATAAGGTTCAATCATAACATTGTGAACATGTAATTAGTTCTACACATAAACATATAAACAAGAAACTAGATCCATTTATAACAATATGTACATGTAATTAGGTTCATGTATAGGCGACTATACCTCTTGGGTGGGACACGCCACCATCCCCAGTAACATCCCTTTCTTCATAGTGGATCATGTTACACCTTCTTACTATAGCGGATCGATCCATTAGACTTGTTACCATGATTATATAATTATATATAAATCTTTACCCAATGATCTATAGGGATATATAGGTCCCATCTGTTACGTAATGAAATCATACATACATGTTCCAAAACATTCATTATATCCTGACTCATAAAAAGAGATGGGTATCATAAATATTATATCATAACCCATAAAATGAAATGGGTATCATAAAAATGTCATCCTATCATAACCTATAGAAAATATATAAGTTTCATAATCAATTTTTCAAATAATGACTTGTGAAAAGAAGCAGGTTTCAAAAGCATATAACCCATGGAAGAGAAACGAGTATCATAAAAAACATTTCATCAAAATCATAAACCATTAAGATAAAGAATAATAATGGTGTACTGGGATCATATCTCCACTAAAGTATAAACTAAACCAAAGTATGTCATCTTAGCAAGAGAAGGATTTTGAAAGATAACGTGAAGTATTTTATAAGGAAATCATCATTTCTTTGAAAATAAAATTTGAAGGCATAAAAAATATTCAGAATCCTTTTATTCAAATACCAATTTGAAAAATTATAAAATAATATTTAAAAATAATTTAAAACATTTAATGAGTAAAATATCATTTCCTATTTGAAAAAAACTTTTTAAATCATAAAACATTTTGAAAATATTCTTATTTGAGAATAACCTTGAAAACTTATAAACGAGATTTTAAAAAACAATTTAAGCACCTTTTAAAATATAATTTTTCTAAAATAATTTTCCTTGAAAATGAGATTGAAATATCACTTAAATTTTTTTTTTTAATTTTTTTTTAGAAAACATGGTTTTTCAATAAAATAAATTTCTGACCGAAGAGAGAAAAAAGGTCAGATTTTCTTAAAAACACTTTCTTAATTATCTTAAATACCAAAGAGTAAAAAACAATAAAAATAAATAAATATATCATGAAAAACCATAATATAATAAAAATCATGAGAGTTATTGAGATATTTATCATAATATTTCATCAATGGAAATATAATCATAAAAATCTCAATAAACGATGAGATTGTAGCTGAGTTCACACAGAGTAGGCCCCAGATGAGGATCAGAGCACCAAAAGTAGTCACCAGAAGCAGAGCTAACTGGATTGAAAGAATGAGAGGGTATAGAAACCGCCATTGGGACCAAGAACCGTACATCTTTGTATGGGGAAATGCTAGCCGATCAGCAATGCAGGTGGGAAGATAAAGGCAATCAATGATGCAGAAGCTGGGGAGGGGCAGTTCTAGTGGGCTGGGCCTACGAGTCTTGTATTGGGCATGATATGTCTCTGGGCCTTTGGGTCATGTTTATGGGTCATGTCGGGCCTTGTGCCTTGGGCCTATGGGTCATATACGGGTTCCCCTTCAACCCTTAAAAGGGGCATTATCTATAATAAAATAAAAAAGAAGGCCTTCGGGCCATTCGGGGGGTAGTAATAAATGGTTACTAATTTGGTAACTTTGAATCATAATATTATGAGAATAATTAAATTGAATGAAACATAAAATATTATTAAAATAATTATATTCATGATATAACATGCCAAAGGTCAGTATATATACCTTATAAAAGAATATAGGTGTATAACGTGGCATGTATCTCAAAGAAGGAAAATTGAGACAAAACTATTATACTGATTTGGTAAATTTCGAACCAAAAACCCCATGAAATAGAGATAATAAAATGGATATATAAATAAAAATAAATTTAAGGATAATAATAATATAATACATTAATAGGAAATATATACACCATGCAAAATAAATGGGTGGTGAATATGGAATAAGTCTCGCAGAAATAAAAGTGGGACTAAAAATCCCTTACAACTTGGAGTAACTATTAAATCTTGGTCCCAATGAAATTATAACATCAATTTAAACTTTTAATATAATTAAATAAAATAAATTATTGATATAACATGTCATAGGGAAGTATATACACCACATAAAAGAAACAAGTGGTGAATATGGAATGTATCTCACAGATATAAAAAGTGAGATGAGAAAACTATTACCTTATGTCATTAGTTTCTTCAAATAAGTTAAAAACTCATATATGATAAGTATAAGTTTATTATAATACTACTATAGAATCATATTATTATATATAATACCATATATGATTTTATTATGACTTTATATTACCAGCTTATTAACAATTCCATGTTAATGTTATGTTTTGGGTAATAACAACTTTGATTTTTATATATATTTTGACTATTTATTCTAGATAAAATTACATATATAATGATTTAATTAATTAAATAATGAAAAAATGATGTAAATATCATATATATTTATTATATAAATATTTATAATAATTATAAATATTTAAATATGAAATGGAATACACTGTTCAAGGAGACGGTAGGCCGTACGTACGCATGAACACTGTTTCCATTTTGTTGTCATATTGAAAGAAAGAAAGTAAATGATATATATATATATATATATATATATACATAATATATATTTCATATATATCATATAATTTCACTAAACCTATTCTTAATACATTCCATTTAAAGTGTGAACAAATCACATCGCTTTGAGGAGGCGTTAGTCCACACATCCACAAACGAAGTTATCATATTTACAAAAATTGGGAAGCATAAAGGTATGTGTTATATAATAATTATATAAGAATAAATAAATCATGAATATAATATATATATATATTATAAAAACACAAATTATATCATTATTATCAACATTTAAAGGTGGTAATGGAAGAACGAATGACATCAGTTCACGAGACAGTAGTCTGTCATACACACAAACAATGATTACATATCCCATTTGATGGAGTGTGTGTAGGCATAGGTTGAACCATTAAAAATAAAAAAATATAAGTATATTTAGGATATTTATGTTATTATATAATCATGTGAGAATAATAATTTAAATGGTTTAACAATAAAAGAAATAAAAAGTGATCATTGATGAATGTTACCTCTTTTTCAGGAAACTCCTTTTGGTTCACACCAAATGAATTCCTTGGATTTATTTCTACCAAAAGTGAGGCTTCTAGGATGAGTGGAGGGATTTTTGGATTTTATTTGGGTGGGTTTTGGATGATCCAAAAATTATTGAGAGGTTAGATGAGAGGAGGAGATGCGACCTTTTATAGGTGGGGAAAATGACACATTAGGTATTCTTGAAAAGATTTGAGTGCTCCCTGTGTTTTACATATCCCCAAATGGTTAAAAATATAAAATTATAGACAAATAAAGGTTTATTTTTTTAAAAGTTTGGGGCTGAAGCCTCATTTATTATTAAATCAAAGCAAATAACTCTTTAATTGGGTAGAGGGAGACCCATTACATAGCTTGAATTCCCAATGGGCATTTATCCCATTACATGGCCCGTAGGCCCAATTTTGTGGCCCAAGACCCATTTTGTGAATAGTACTGCTATAGTACCCGCCTGCTACAGTACCACATAGTACCCGCCGCCGCTATAGTGACCTGCCACCACTACAGTTCACATCTATAATTGTATATATATTGACATATAATATTTTTTAGACAAGTGTAGGGTCATTTGTACACCTTATATTCTAAGTTTAATCATTAAGTAAGCTTGTTTTTTTACCTTAATCACTGTAATTAATTTCAATTACTTTCACTAATATTTTTAGTCAAAAACTAATTTGACCATATTAGACATTATAAATTATTATAATTCCAAATATGGAATCAATTTTTTAAAATTATTATCATAGAAGTGGCAGAAATTAATTTAAGATTAATCCCACGGATGGGATGAGACGACATGTTTTTAAAGTAAAAAGTTCAAAAGTTTGAAATATTTATATATATAATTTCAATGTGAAATTGGTTACAATGAACTAAATTTGATTAATTTATTTAAAATTTAATTAATTATACTTTAAAATAAAATTAAAATATAACTTTTCTATATAAATAAGTTAGATGAAAAAGTAGTTTTCAATTAAAATTATGCATTTTTTACTATTTATCAAAAAATGAAACTTCTCAGAAAAATACCAAAAAATCACCCAAAGTAAATTTTGATATTTTGATTTCAAAAATGAAGTTTATTTATTCAAATAAAAATTATAAAAGTTTCAAAAATTATATTTAAAGTAGGTGCGCCATTAAAAGGTGATAAAATTACCTTTTAGAAAAATACATCTTTTTATTCATAAAATTGTATTTTTATCTCTTATCTATAAAACACATAAGACGAATGTTAGATATTTGAATGAATCTAATATATATATATATAACTTTCATTAAAAAGATTTATCAAAAGTGTTTTAATTAGATTATTAAGGTAAAACATGTTTGATTTCATAAATATAGTTTTCCAGCAAAAGATTTCCTATATTTTCAAAAGGGTTTTATTTTAATTAGTAGTTAATTAGTCACCAAATAATTATTATTATATACATTTTTAAACAATATTTTCATAACTTAATTAATATTATTTATAACCACTATTCCATTTTACTAGTGAAAACTATAATAATATTTTAATAACAATATTAATAGTACATTGTAGTTTGGTGAAACTAGGTCTAGCATGTAACATAAGCTATTGAAGGAGATAAACATTGTGTATAACACAAGACAAACATATTTTTTCATGTACCTCAATCTAATCTAAGTATTTTTTGTAGTGAAAAATTAACTTGGTGTTGTGATCGACACAAACCAAACTTGGTGCTTTCATATAACACAAGCTATATTCAATGTTGTGTGAAATTTAAAATATCAAAAAGATTAAATTAATTTGATTTTTTTATAAAATATTGGGGTGTTATAAATCCTCTAATAGATAATGTGTGTTAGGTATACCTTCACACGTGGTCCAACACCACTTCATATAGAGGATCATGACTGGTCATCATATTCACATTACTATCCTACATTTGAAAACCCATCGTTGGACTTTAAAACCTTTGTTTCCCTATGAAATTAATTTTCTTAGCTACCAACATCTAGAGAATAATGAACACCGTCAATAAAATCCACATTGATGAAATTAATGAAACATTTTCTGTACTATTAGATTGTGAGGAAAGTATTTCATATTTTGTCACCATTGAATTTGTGTAATCCATAACTTCCACAATACTATCATAACATTCATAAATTCATACTGCATATGAAATATTCATATTATATTAATATCACTCCTTACCCCAAACATGATTGCTGATTTGAATTCATTTGTCTGGGTGATCCATTATCCAACTCCCACACTTAGACTCCACTATGTTTCTACTTCCACTGAGCTGTCATTCACTCTGCGAAATCTGTTGAACTCTGTATGTTCAACTAGATCCAAAAAACATAACCATTTTAGGTGAACTACATCCGATAGAATATTTTTAGAATATCTATGGTGTTGGTGTAATGAAAGAACACCTGTCATGGGGAATGGAAAAAGAAAATTATTTTTCTAGTGCAGCACAATGTATGATCATGTTCATCTCACTTAAGGAGATTCTCAATTTGTTCACCCACTTAATCCAATTAACCTAAACTATTTTTTTGTTTTTTTATATTATTTATCAAAGAAATGAAAAATATTTTTGGTTTTTTGGAAATAAATGAAATTCAACATGAAAATCTAAACCATACTGACATGAAATGCTAAACTGAATGAGTCAGTAAAGAAAGACCTTAGTCTTGAGTTCATTTTGGGCTCCACCATTATTATCATTTATTTGTTTAATTTTAGTTTGAAAATTCAATCATGAAATGTCATGAAAATTTACTATTATTTTATTTAAAAATTTTGAAATCTTGAATTCATTAAGAAATCTAAATTCCACATCCTCCTGTAATCAAGGTTGATGATACACATTAGACTAGGGCACAAAATCTTCTAGGACCCAGATCAATCAATGTGGTTTCATTCATTGATTCACTCAACTCCATTATGTGAAGAGATAAAAAATGAAGAGAGAGAAATGAGATTAAATAAAAGAATATAAATAGATTGAGTTGCATGTCATGGGGGTCATTCACCACACCCATGAACGCCACTCATATCTATTAAAAACATAAAATAAAATTTAATAAAGAGTTTAATAACACCTTGAAATTTCCCAGACCGAGACTCAGGTTAGTCTCCCATTATCGAGGGTAAGATATCATTTAGTGGAATGAAGGAGAATAAAATAATAAAATAAAAATAAAAGAAGAATTGGAATAATATAAGAGAAAGAAAGAAGATAGAGAGAAGAAGAATAATAAAATAAAAGAATTAAATAAAAGAAAATAAAATCATAAAATGTTAAAACACATAAGAATAAGAAGATAAAAATAATAAGAAGAAAACAATAAAAGTGAATAAATTGGGATGGGGGAAAACACTTAACAAAAATCATGCATGAATTAATTATTTAATATACTAAATTAAAGTTGTATCAAAATAAAAACTAAACTAAATAAAAAATACTATAAACATAAAGGAAAAAATATTCTCAGCCTGGGCAGTAGGCCATATCCCTCTACGTGGTCTATGAAATCCCTTTAGTAGTGGCAATGGAGCTAATTTTATAAGCATGGAGGTGCGATCCTTCAGTCTTCAAAACAATAAAAATGATCTTCCATATCGAAATCCTAGTGACCTACTGTGTCTAAATAGAAAAACCTATGGGATCAAGTGTTTAAATATTGAGCATGGACCACAAATTATTCGAGGAGAAATCATTTTTGAATTCATGATCATGAACACAACTTTCATGGGGGTGTGGGGTATTGGAAAGGTGAGGTGGCGACATGGAATTCAGGGGCAGTGTGGTTGTGGGGGATGGTGGAATGGAATTGGAGGCCTCCTATTCCTTCAACCTTCAAAGTGGGCAGAGTATCCTTGAAAAAGTTCTCATGGGGGTCTATTATGGTGTAGGTGGTGATGGAGGGTGGTGTATAGGTGTGATAGTGAAATTGGAGCTCGATCTTGTGCTCAGGTTGATCATCCATGGTGGTTCTCTGGTGGAAGCAACAGTGGTTGGTGGTATTCGAGGGCAGTGATTGACAGAGAGTAGAGGATTTTTTTTGAGGGAAGGAGCTGTGGAACTGAGGTGAGACGATGTATCTTTGGTTAAAAATGTGAACAGTACCAAGAAAATTGCATGCCACATCGAAACGGGATGCAGTTGTGTGATCCTTTAAATATAAATTTGTAGAACCGGTGAAGGAATGTAGTCGCAGAATGGTTGTGGGCCCCCTTCCACTTGGTTATGGTTAAACATTTTGTCTTATTGTTTTGATTAAGTACTGAACAATTATGAACACTCTGTATTTCAAAAAAATTATTCCTAACTAAAATTTTACATTTAAAATTTAAAATTAAATACCATTATAAACTTAAACATCTAAAATTACTATTTTAATTCCATTAAAATTCATTCTAAATCTTCAAATATAAATTCTCACTTCTGAATACCAAATTTATTTTATGGTTTTTTTTATTAAAATTCCTTAAAAAATCATAGAAAATTTATTAAAATATGCACCAAATTTATGTCTTAAAATATGCACCAAATTTATGTTTGTTAAATACCCCCACACTTAAACCATGATTTTCCACAAGCATAAAATCTTAACATTGAAAATCATAGGTCACTAATGTTATAATTATTCAAATTTTAAAGTAATAAAATAAAATAATTATCAAATTTTAAATCAAACTTTTAAAATTCACATAGAATATCAATTCAATTTCTCAGTTTTCCCAAAAAAAAATCAACTCAAGTATTTTAATTGAACTCTCTCAAAAATATTGAAACTTCTATTCTCATTAATTTAATCTCCTCAACTCATTATTATTAAACATGCTAAATCATGATTTTTCTATGTTTTTAATATTTTCACTCATCTCTCTTGATACAATTCAAGTGAGTTATGATCATATCATGAGAATATGATATTTATCCCTAAGATCATAAAGGAACTAATTTCTCCACTTTGTAAATAAAAAAGGAACATAAAATCATCAGGGATTAAAACTAAGGTTCTAATGAATCTAAGGCTTAAGGTTGGTAGGATTTTATTTTTTAAAAAATTAGGGCTTAAGGAGGAGGTTTATCTCTTAAAGCATAAAGCATTATATTAAAAATAAAAGTGTCATGAAATTGTTCCCTTAAAATTGTAAAAAATCCCACTTTCCCCAAAACTCAAAGTAAAGGTTATGATAAAAATATAGCATAATGAATGATTTGTGCACCCTCTTGAAATTTTCTCTATTTTTATACTTTTTTCTTTTTCAAAGAAAATTTTCATTTTTTTGAATTTTATGCTTATAATAAACCTCAAATCCACCACCTAACGATATATTAAAAAAATCATAGGTCTATTAATAGTGATTTTTAGTTTTCCCAAATGATAACCTTTTTTTTTTCAATTTTTGGTTCTTTTTATCATTTTATATTTTTCAATTCGAGAGAGGTAAACAATAAATTATCATGAATGAATCATAAAACTTAATTTATTCCCACAATAACCACAGTCAACAATTCTTCGTTATAATGAATTTCATCCCTTTTACCCAGAATCTCTTCACCCCCACACATTAACATTAAAATATAATGAAAATACTAATAAGAGGGTAGGAATGGATAAAAATGGATTGAAACATGGATCATTCCTAATAAGGTCATTCATGGTCTATATGGGATAAACAAGTATTGATGTAAAGGTGGTATTTTAATGATAAGGGTTTTCTTCATAAGATTCCTCAATCATTTTAAATGCATTTTTACATATTCATGGATTTGAAAATTCCAAATTCAAGTTCTGGTTGGTGTCATGTCCCAATATCACTCAAGAAATACGATCAAGAATAAAATATGAAGTACTTGGTCTAGAAATCATCCCAGGAATGAGAATTGTAACATTATAAAATCTCTCAAGGCACGATTAATAATAAAAAATCAATCACATGAATTTCAGAAATTCTAAGCATGAAAAATGTTAGGGAAATTTCATTTACATGAATCAAATAATTCCCTCAAATCATGAGTCCTCATTTTAATATCCATGTTTCACATTAATCATCCAATTATCCATTTTACTAATTAAATCTTATTAACATTGAAATCTAAAATATGGAATCACATGATTCTTAATAAACTCATTTCTCCTATATAAGTCGAGTAAATTATAAATTTAAATGTGGGCATGAAATTTTCCTGTTTAAAGTTAAAATCATATTCTTAGACAAAAATGTAGAGAGTTTAAAAGAAAAAATTAAAGTGAAATCTCTTTCCCCTGAAGCTTAGTCTTCTTTCCTCCTTTTTGTTATAGGGGGTTTCCTTGTGCCATAATGAACCTATAAAAGGAAATTACTCAATTAAGCATAATGATCATGTAATTTAAGATAAAAAAGATAAGAGGGAGTGATTTTTATGATGAATTACTCATAATAATGAAATTGAAATCTAAATTCCTAGAATAAAAGTAAACGGGATAAGTCTTGAAATGATTCCCGAAGTGGGACCCAACTTTTTACTACCTCTAGAGGGCAGTACCATCTATTATCTAAAGTTTGATTTTGGATGGATCTTATTTAAAATGAACCACAACATGTGGATTTTCCCATCTTATACTTATTCATCCTTTGTGGTGATGAGTGATCCATGGATAGGGTATACCGGATCCCCCCATCACAATTAATTATATATTACATTGTGGGGGTAGGATGAAGTGTGAATCACCCTCCTTTTTGGCTTCTAGTTGTGAAACCTCTTCCTTATTGTCCAGTGTTGGCTCAACATGGGATGCATGAATTGAATGTTCAAAGGGAAAGTAAACATGTATTTTTAGTTGAATAAAATTTAAATTTAAATTTTTAATAAGTAATTTATCCCTTTCAATATTATAACCCTCTATATTTATTTCCCCAAGCTCAGATTCTTAGACTACTTTATGGGCCTCCTAAAATGTATTTTCATCAAAATTAGCGAGCTCAATGTGTTCCTCAATAAGTGCATGTTTTTTTCTTCATCCTCTTCTAAGGTATAACAAATATTGTCTAAATCCAAAAATTCAAAGTAGTGGGGATTAATAATCAATTTAGATTGAATAAAATCAAATGAAATATATTTTAATATAAGATCAACTCCCTGAATTGGTTCAGTTACAATCACTACTTCAATGGTTAGTGATTCTTAGAGTTGGATAGTGGAAAGTGGAGGTAGGTAGTCGGGATCCTCTATATTTTCTTCAAATCTCACCACTTGGGTGGTTTACTCATTTAATGGTGTTGACACTTATTATTTGAAAGGCATGGGGAGATCAAGTAGTTCCTCATATTCATTCCAAATATTTTCTATATCTTTGTTTATCTCCCACATGAAGCTCAGTAGGCAATTATTCCTCATCATGGATCCACTCTATCTCATTATGGTCCTCTTAGATCTGGTTGTTGAAATGTTTGGGCTATAGATATTCCTAAATCTTGGACTCATCTTCATGTATGTCCTTAGAAAAATCAATAAAGACCAGTGGCTCATCTTCTGATTTAGTTTAGTTTGCTCAAGGGATGCATTGATGTTCTTAATTACCTGATCCATTTTTCGTTGTAGGTCTTGAACCATGTCTTCAAGATTTTTAATATCGTATTTAAATTTTTTCTTATCCACTTTCTACTATAATTAATCTGGGGGAACTTCTTCAAAAGTGTTGGTAGAAATCAGGGATGACTCTTCTTGTGTCTTAGAAACTTCTTGATAAAATTCTGGGAAGTACTCCCAGAATTTCATTAAATATTCGGTCAATCCTTCAACCATTGGTTATTCTAGGGTTTCTTTGAGATCCTGGATTATGTCCTTGAATTGATCCTCTTCAATTATTTTTCTTATGGCTCCCTGGATCTATTTTATATAGACTAGGTTTGTTCGACTCTGGGTTCCTACACCTATGAGATGTTGTTCCTTGTAGAGTAGTATAAGTTTGGATATATCATCGGAAAATTATTTTTTATGGTTATTTTTAATTTTAAAAATAGTGAAATCTATCTAAAGTGTGAAAATAGAAAAATCAAGAAAATAATTATTAGATCCCCATAAATGATTCCATTTTTAAATGCATGCTTGTCATAAGGCTTTTGAAAAGCAAATTATTTTCCTACTGTAGCACAGTGGCTGACCAGGGTCGTCTCACTTGAGGAGCTTCTCATTTTTCACCCACTTAATATAATTAACCTAATATAATTATTTTTTTCTATTATTTATCTAAGTAATGATTTTTTTTGGATTTTTGGAAATAAATGAAATGAAATATGAAAATTTAAACTGTACTAACATGCAATGCGAAACAAAATGAGTTAAGAAAGAAAGACCTTGGTTATGAGTTCAGTTTTGGGTTCCATCATTATTCTCCTTTATTTGTTTAATTTTATTTTTATAATTTAATCTTGAAATATCATGAATAATTCTTATTATTTTATTTATAAATTGTAAAATTTTGAATTCTTTAAGCAATAAAAATTCTAGTTCCTCCTGTAATCAAGGTTGGTGGAACACCTTAGTCTAGGGTGTAACGTCTTCCAAGACCTAACTCAATTGATGTTGTTTCATCCATTGATTCACTAAACTCCATAATGTGAAGATATATCCAATGAAGAGAGGGAAAATAGATTAAACAAAAGAATAGAAATAGATTGAGTTGCATGTCATGGGGGAAATTCACCACACCCATGCACACCACTCATATCTATCACAAACATAAAATAAAATTTAATAAATAATTCAAGAACACCTTTAAATCCCCCCAAGACAAGCCTCGAGTCAGCCTCCCATTACATGGAGTAAGAGATCACTCGGTGGAATGAAGGATAAGATAATAATAAAATAAATAGAAAAGAAGAATTAGAAGAATATAAAAGAGAGAAATAAGAGAGAAAGAGAAGAAGGATAATAAAATAAAATAAATAAATAAAATAAAATAAAACATAAAATGTTAATACACATAAGAAGAAGAAGATAAAAATAAGAAGAAGAAAATAAGAGAAGAAGAAGAGGATAAGTGAAGAAATTGGGATGGGGTAAAACACTAAACAAAAATCATGAATGAATGAATTATTTAATATAACAAATTAAAATTGCATCAAAATAAAAACTAAAGTAAATAAAATAAAAAAACTATAAACAGAAAGGAAAAAAGATTCTTGGCCTAGGAAGAAGGACATCTCCCTCTGCATGGGTCATGAACTCCCTTTGGTAGTGGCAATGAAGCTCTTTTTATAGGTAGGGAGGTGCGATCCTTCAGTATTAAAAGCAACAAACAAGATCTTCCAAATGAAATCCCCAGAGACCTTCTGTGTCAAAATAGAAACACCCATGAGATTCAGGTGTTTAAATATTGAGCGTGGGAGTGGATCTTGAGCCTGATCTCAGGTGGATCAGAGCTTTGTGTCCGAGGATGGGAGATGTGGAACTCAGGCAAGATGACATCACTTTAGTTAAAAATGTGAACAGTTCTAGGAATGTCACGTCTTGCATCAAAACGCGATGCGATTGTGCGATCCTTTAAATATAAAGTCGTGGGAGAAATGGGGCAATAAAGTCACACTAGGGATGAAGGACGCCCTCCCGCTACCATGAACAACCCCATGCCAGTGACATTCTCCTCCCACCGCCTCATGGGTTTCACCACTATGGGCCGACGCTCCCTACTATAACCAATCTTTGATCTACCCATTGATTCCACCAATATAGGGCCCTTCATAGGCTTGATGCCCCTATGTAGCCACCGACCTGTGCTGGACTTCCTAGAAGGTGGCTTGGATGACTGGTCCCTCTTAGGGTTGACTAGGTGGCTAGATTACCTTGGTTGAGGGCCAACTAACCTAGCTTATTTTTTTGATGAAGTCTTGAAAATGTATAAACACTTTGTAAGTCTTTTAAAAAAACATTCATAAATAAAATTTAAAAATTAAAATTCCAAAGTAAATACCATTATAAACTTAAACATTTAAAACTCCTATTTAATTCCATTATAATTCATTTTAACTACTTAAATATAAATTTAAACTTATAAATAAAACATTTATTTTATGGGTATTATTCATTAAAATTCCTTCAAAAATCATTTAAAGTTAATTAAAAATATGAACAAAATTTATGTCTATCATGCACTGCCTCTATCTGGGTCACCAAGTGTAACTTCTAGAAACCAAATTTATAGAAATTATAATACTTACCATAGAGAATAATTCTCAAAATAAAACCCAACAATCTCCCACTTGAGAATTGTTTTCACAGGTTAATTCTAACAATATCTTACCCAAAGACTATTATCATTATTATATAAAAGTATAATCATCTTAGTTTCTATTAACCCTTTTAGTGACCACATGGTTATCCTATATTCCACTTACAATTATCCAGGACCCTAAAAACAATTTCCACCTTAGTCCTCTAGACCATAACCCCATATGAATTCCTCTCTAAAAGTCCTCCAAAGAAAATAGTCTTAAGATTTCATTCAATTCTTATTGAAATCCCATCAACTTACTATAATGAGTACCATGTCCATGACCTTACTCCTTCCAAAACTTGTGATTCCAAAGTCTCTATCACCAAGCTTCCAAAACTTTCAATATTTTTCCATTACATCAATCTCTAGTGATACCATCAGGAATGACCTCCATCAGGGGCTTTAAATTTCGAAAAATCTGATATCATTACAAGAATAACTCCCACTGAAAGAAACCTTTAGCATAATTAAGACTTGTGTGGCCCTTTTATCCCACTATATCCACCCTCTATTCTAATCCTTATAGAACCCCCACATTAACGAAGGCCCTTATAATACTTTGATGATCTTCTAAAAATCATTTTACATAGTTATAATCCACTAAAGTCTTTATCACTTACACTTTCAAGAGAAAAAATTCCCTGGACTTGGGTTTCCCATATTTTGGATTTGTTATAGTTGTGGTTGAATTATGCAAATAATTTATAGATGAGAGAACAATATCCATATTGTCACTGGATTTTAGAGTATCTCTGGAAGATGCTATCCTAAACATAACAAAATATCCCTACCACATGTTTCACTTTAGAACCAAAAACACCATGTACCATGATTTAAAGAACCCACCACCTAACTACACCATAAAGAATAATTTAAATAAAGGATACCTCCATGGATCCTCCCCACTCTTCTAACTAAATGAACATCTGATCCGCAACCCCGATCTGGTTTTCTAGGGCTGCCTCCTCAATCTATAGGAAAGATCAATGAACAGTTCTTCCAAAAAACAATTTACTTCACGAACTCTCATATTTTGGACCATAATCTAGTCAACATTCATCCCATCATGGTTCTTCATAATGAAGTTTACAATGCTCCTTGGTTTTTTCTTTGAAAAATAACACTCAAACTATTTTATCACCTCATCAATGAAGGTATGTTAAGTAAAATTTCCCCAATAGAAACTACTAGAACCAACCAAGTTCTGATCCACTATGCTTACTACTTACAGAGATTAAAAAATAGTAGATATGTTTGAAGAATCATACCCCTTGAGTTCACCCTTCTAATGACTAAGATTTTTAACTCTTCCTTCTCTTATTAGCGAGCTCATAAAAACCATGGAACATACTTTATTGTTTGGTAGTATACTCCTATGAAATATTTGTTTTCCATGATCAACCATAACCATGAGCCCCCAATAAGAGTCCCCCATCCTTTTGACAAATTTATATACTTCTATAGCTAACCATAAGAGCTATATTATGATGAACCAAGACTGTACCACACCCCTTATTATGTTACATGACCAGAAAGAACCACCAATACTCTACTATTTAGAGTTTTAGAACATATACCGACTCCCCTTTTAGATGTTGAGTGATGAGAAATTCAAATTCAATTTCCTTGATCTCAAGTAGGTTGGAAAACACTTAGTATATGAGATAAATCCACCCCATTTCAGCCATAGGTTTTTTGGAACCTCTGAAACTTTTACCTTATAGGAATATACTTTTAAGTCCAAGACGATTGTCCTTGATTTAAACATAAACCTCTTACTTCTGAAAAATTTATCACCAATGCCTCCTTTTAGGAACATGATCCATCTCTAATTATAACCTCCGTAATAATCCTTATGCTCGCTGTTGTGACATTATAGTTTGATAAAACCTTACTTCCAACATACTCATCATCCAACGAAACATGTAAACCCTATAAAAGTAGAAACACCATCGTTATCTAAGATTTACAACCTCCATCATTGAATAAAAAACTAGACCTTTCCAATGAAACACCATATTCAAAAAATTAGTAAGATCTCACTGAATCTTGATAACATACGGGATTAGGAATTTATGTGGAAGTATTTAATAGTATCCTCTAAATTTAGAATGACACCATGATAAAATGATCCTACCACATGACACACACCGTTCAATAAGATTTTTTATATACCAATTACATTTCTAGTACTGGTTATATCTTCTAATGACATCTTTACAAAACTCATCAACTACTTCACCAGGAGAACCCTACAGACTTCTAACCAAGATTATTTTCCATGTTTTGATAAAATACTCACTAGATTCTCCAAAAAAATCTTTTATACCACTTTTTTGGATATTTTCATCACTATCCATTCATCATACAATATAATTCCACAATTAGAAGCACACCAATAAATGCTAAAACTTACGAAACATAAATCCATACACTTCAATGATCAACTGATCACACATTTCCTCAATGTTTGAAAATGGGAAGACCAGGCACACCAAACACCGTATCAAGTTACCATTCTCTAATTATAACTCTATTTTCTATTTTTCATTCAAGACTCTCCTTATAGATAATAGATAAGAAAACAAGGACATGATATACAAACAACATGAAAATGTATGGATATAAGGGATTATGTAGTTAGAAAAACATGTCTTACATCTGTGGGAGAACAATACACCTTTTATTCATAAGGAAATACATTCATATGGGTTATAAGGATAGTACCATACCCTACCTAGACTAATGGGTGATAAACACCAATTCCTTTCCATGAAAAGTCCTTTCTGTAAGTTATCTCATTATGAAGACCCATGAATGAGGGGATGAAATTGAAGTTCCATGACCCATTTAGACAAATGAAGACTGATTCAGGCCAAGTTACATTGGGCCTTAAGTTTGCCTCCCCATATTTCAAAGGCTTTCGATTGGCAGCGAGGGTGTAAAGGGGTGATAGTGGGGAGACTATACCCTATGGTGATGATATAATAATAAACTATATAATTACAAAGAAGCAGACATGAAAGACCATAAGACACTAGAACAGTAACCCTCCCATGGAGGAAGCACAAGAAATTGCATTAGAAGCAATAATATTAACAACAAGATCAAAATAAACCATTTTTATAATTAAAAATTATAAAATACCATTTGTAGATAATAAATGACAACATGCATACAATCCAGGTTATGCAAAACAACAATCAGAAAAGGGTCACCCATGGCTGACCACCAGTATATATATATATATCGTAGCATGCTAATATTGAAGGAAAAAAAAGTAAATTCTAGCTAAGGCATGAAACCATGGTCCCTAGCCTTCTATCCCATGTTAACTCAAACTCTAAGATCTAGCTCACGAGCTTGACCATTTATCTGATCACAAAGATATACAATCTATAAGTGTATCGAAGGGCCCATATAGGGTGTGAGAAAGACTATCAATAGGCCACCACCAACATGTTCCAATCTTACATATGTGATTTAGTATGTGCATCTAAATAATAAATAAAACAACACATGTGAGTCACATAGATAAAGATGTTTCCATTGTGCTCAATAGACACAAGGAAGAAATCACCTACTTTGGGAAATACTGGAAAAATATAGAGGCGAAGGTCCTTTTTCTATGTCCAAGGAATCCCCTGAGGTAAATCAGTCCAGGTGAACCCTCAGGTCCCACCTCTAACAAAATCACCTGGTACTTCGTGCCAACTGACACCTCGTGTACAAACAATATTCGACGTCCCACACTACTACAAAACAGGGCAAGGGTAGCGCTGCCCTTTATCAGTGATAAACAGAAAGTACTGATAATGGGGTATGCCTTTATCAGCGCTATATAAAAGCGCTGATAAATATTACATTTATCAGCGCGTTTTTTAGCGCTGATAAAGGTATATCTTTATCAGCGCTAAAAAAGCGCTGATAAATGAAAGTTTTATTAGTGCTTTTATTTTAGTGCTGATAAAACATACCTTTATCAAGGCTTTTAACGAGCGCTGATAATGGTTCTGTCGGTTTTTATTTAATAACCCTAACAGGCCATCCTCGCTTGCATGCGGTCAAGCTCTCGTGGAAGCTGAACCAGACCCCTCTCCGCGCGACCTCGTCCTCCTCGTCCTCCTCCTTCCTCCTCCTTCCTCCTCCTTGTCCTCCTCGTCCTCCTCCTTCTCCGCCGTAGCCGCTGACTCCGCCCCCGCCCCCGCTACCGCGACCGCCTCTGCCTCTGCCACCTCCACCCTCATTGCCGCGACCGCCGCCGCCTCTACCGCTGCCGCCGCCTCCGCCTCAGCCACCGCCGCCGCCTCCACCCTCACTGCCACGACCGCCGCCACCTCGTCCTCCTCCTCCTCGTGTTCTCAAGGTGGGAGGTGAGTTCCATGGATGGTATTCCCTTGGTATATTATTTATATATTGTGTTTGTGAGGACCAAATAGTGAATATAGATGTGAGATAGGAATAATACCATAACTTGAGCCTAATTCTTGTAAGGATTTCCATAATAGATAGTGTGGTCTTAATGTGATTATGATTATGTCTAGGGATGTGATTCATAATTAGTGATGAGTGTTGAAATAAGAGATGTTATTGATATTTAGCAACACAAGTGGGTTGTTTGTGAATGATGTGGAATTGGATACCCTATAGGTTCCATAGGGATATCTTGACTCTAAGATGAAGTATATGGTAATTGTTTAGTTATGATGGTTCACATGTGTGAGAGGTCTACCAAGGTTATGTGTGATGACTTCTGTGGATAACCAACCCTTGTTTTCATTTTTTTTTATTTTGAGTTACCATGGGCGGTAAGTTCTACCCATTCGAGTTGAATATTTATGTATGAGATACAAAGGAAATAGTTTTTAATCTTATAGTTATATGGATTCCCAAAGATTATCCCAATGGAAATGATGATAGATCCATATTAATTTTCATCACATAGCGTAATCTCATAGTTATAGGATTATACAAAGATGAACCCATAATACAAAACATATCACCTAGTATGTCTGTCACATATACGAATAAATAAATTAGAAAAAAAAACATGCTACAAAGCATAAAGGTACCATTAAATACTTACATTGGTTAACTTGTTTTAGAAATTGTTTATCTTCATCCGTGCCTTGTACTTGCACCCATGAATTTAAAGGTGAGTATGCGTACATGATAGTTGACCTTCTTAGAGAAGAGTTTCTGGAAGAGTATAAGAGACATGATGCAATGAAGATCATTAGAGTGTTGGAGCAAATGTGGTTGCTACAAAAAATGTGGCAATTGGCTTGTTCAACACGGCCGAAGTTACAACTTGTAGGTATTGTAACTTAGGCCACGTTGTACAAGCTGATTGCCACAATGAATAACAAGATCTTCATTACTTCATGTCTCTTATACTCTTCCATAAACTCTTCTCTAAGAAGGTCAACTATCGTGTACGCATACTCACCTTAAAATTCATGGGTGCAAGTACAAGGCACGGATGAAGATAAACAATTTCTAAAACATGTTGACCTATGTAAGTATTTAATGGTACCTTTATGATTTGTAGCATGTTTTTTTCTAATTTATTTATTTGTATATGTGACAGACATACTAGGTGATATGTTTTGTATTATGGGTTTATCAGGAGTCTGTATGATTTCTTGTTTCCACATTTCATTTTAAATAGCATGTTATAATTATATATTTACTGTAACCTAATGGCTCAAATAGTCAGGCATATTGTAGATGTTGCTAGAATGCTGTAGGATTCTTTTTCCCCAATGGTAGTACATTTTAGGATGTTTTCACTGATGAGGTATAAAATTTACTTCTTAATAAAGAGATAAACTTTATAATCTAGTTAGTTTTGGGAGAAAATTCAGTTTCTATCAAAATTTCTAAAATAACACCAAAAGAGCATTAGTTGTTTGAATTACAATTTGATGATATAGAATATAATGGTTTCATATGGAATTGTTATTTACCATGGGGTTTTATAGTTCTCTAAAATAGATGGTTGATTAGTATTTATTATTTTGTTGGACTATTAGAGATTGAACCTGATGAGAGTCCGGAATATGTATCCTCATCCACGCATTGATAGTCACATTGATTATCTATGAGGTTCTATGATCTTCTCCAAGATAGATTTGGAATTAGGATACCATTAGATGAGTTGGACATCGATGGACCTACCATGGTCTGATTTTAGGAGTAGTTATGGCTTGTATGATTTTTTAGCGATGATTTTTGGTTTAACTAATGCATTGGTTGTATTAAGGGACTTGATGAATATGATATTTCATCGTTTTCTGGATCAGTTTTTAGTAGTTTTTTTCAATTAAATATTAGTGTACTCCCAACCCATAGTTGATCTTGACCAACATCTTATCATCACCTTGAGTACATTGAGATAACATCATATTTATTACTATTTTCTCCTGTTACTCATTGGTTTCCTCTTGTTCGCATGTCATGTATTTTATAAGGCATCATTCAGTCTTTGTAAGACTAACTTGGAATAAATTTGATATATGTCAGATTAAATCAGGTATCTTATACATACACGATTTTTACCCTACTAGACACACCATGTATATGGATTTCACATGTGTTTAAAGGCATTTGTACCATGATTTGTTTTTATAAAACCCAAAAAATGCTACCTGATTAATTAAAACATAATATTAGGAAAGTTCTCGAAATCGAACCCATAAAGACGATGAATATGAATAAAGAATCGATGAATGACAATCGGTTGACAAAAGAGTATGAAGATGGTGTGAAAGAGTTATCAAGTTTGCAGAAGATCATGCATGTGACCCTTCTCAAATCCTTTGTCCATGTTTACGCTATTGTTATTCAAGAAAAATTAGTCCAGAGGAGTTGGAAGAACACCTGATCTGTCATGGAATAGATCAAAGTTATACATGTTGGAATAAACACGGGGAAAAAACCAATGTAGGTAGTGACTCAGAGAACATGACATTTTATAGATCATCTGATATGATTAGAAGTGTGAATAGTGAAGATGATCGTATGGAGGGTGTGATTACAGATGTGAGCGATGATGAAGATCGTATTAAGGAAATGACAAGGACAGTTGAAGATGAACTTCGTGATTGTCCAAAATTGTTTGAGAAGTTAAAGAGTTGTGCAAAAACGTCATTGTATGCTGGTTGCACTAAATATACAGCATTGTCAGTAGTATTGAAGCTATATAATTTGAAAGTAGGCAACAGGTTGAGTGACGCCAGTTTTACGGAACTACTTGCTCTCCTGAATGACATTCTCCCAGAAGATAATGAACTCCCAAGACGAACATATGATGCCAAAAGAATGCTAAGATCGATGGGTATGATCTCTGAAAGAATACATGCTTGCCCGAATGACTGTATATTGTTTTGCAAGGACCACAAATCAATTAAAGAATTCCCAAAGTGTGGTGATTCCCGATACAAGAAAGATGATTCTAGTCCTACGAAAGTTGTATGGTACTTTCCAATCATTCCTTGGTTTAGACGCATATATGGAAGTGAGGAGACTGCAAGACAATTGACATGGCATGCAGATACAAGAATTAAAGATGGGAAACTACGTCACCCTGCAGACTCTCCTCAGTGGAAGAGAATTGATCATGAGTATCATGAATTTGGGAACAAGCCAAGAAACCTTCGTCTGGTGTTATCTACAGATGGGGTGAATCCTTTTGGTTTTCAAAGCAGCAGTCACAGTACATGGCCGGTTATGTTGGTAAATTATAATTTACCACCGTGGTTATGCATGAAACGAAAATACATCATGTTATCTATGCTTATATCAGGACCAAAACAACCAGATAATGATATTGATTTTTATTTGGCCCCATTGATCGAGGATTTGAAAATATTGTGGGATTCAGGTGTTACGATGTATGATGCTTACAAAAATGAACAGTTCACTTTGAAAGCCATTTTTTACGGGATGATAAATGACTTTCCTGCTTATGGAAATTTGTCAGGATATAGCATTAAAGGAACTCAAGGGTGTCCCGTTTTTGAACAAGGTACACAGTCAATTAGGTTGAAACATTCATCGAAAACAGTGTTTCTAGGACATCGTATATTTCTACCCCGACGACACAAGTACCAATCTTGGACGACATCATTCGAAATAATTTCAGAGGAACGTACAACACTGTCTCCAATAACAGATGATCAACTATTTGAGAAAGTGAAATATTTGGAAACTACTTTTGGTAAACCATTTTCAAAAAACCTTACAAAAACTGGTTGGAAAAAGAGATCAGTTTTTTTTTGAATTACCATACTGGAATTGTCTGTATGTCAGACATTTTCTTGATGTTATGGATGTTGAAAAAAAATGTATGTGATAGTGTCATCGACACGTTGCTAAATACACCCAGCAAAACAAAGGATGAAATTAAAGCTATATTGGACATGGTTGAGATGGGAATACGAGAAGAGTTGGCACCAGTGAAGGGTTAAAAATGAACATTTATTCCTCCTGCTACTTACACTCTTTCCAGGCAGGAGAGATATCAGTTTTGAAACTTCTTGAATGATGTAAAGGTTCCAGAGGGGTATTCATCAAATATCTAGAACATCGTGTCAATGGGAGATTTAAAATTAAAGGGTCTGAAATCACATGACTGCCATGTTTTGATGCAAGATCTAATTCCTATAGCTTTACGTTGCATTTTTTCCAAGAATGTCCGCCATACATTAACAAAGCTCTGTTTATTCTTCAAAGCTATATGCAGCAAAGTTATAGACCCGGCGAAATTGCCAACTATGGAAAGAGAAATTTCCGTCATATTATGTGAATTGGAAATGTTCTTCCCACCGACATTTTTTGATATGATGGTTCATTTGATGGTTCATTTGGTGAGAGAGATTAGACTATGTGGTCCTGTACATTATAGATAGATGTACCCCATTGAACGGTATATGAAGATTTTGAAAGGGTATGTCAAAAACCGAAGTCGGCCAGAGGGTTGTATTGCAGAGCAATATATTGTTGAGGAAGATATTGAATTTTGTACCGAATACCTGTCTGGTGTGGAAATTGTTGGCCTACCGAAATCTCGTCACACTGAGTGGCTTGAGGGTGAAGGAATTTCTAGAAGAGAGGTTGTCACAATCAATATTACAGATCAGGAGCAGACCCACCTTTACATTTTGCATAACAGTTTCGACGTTGACCCATATGTTCAAACCCACAAAGAAATTCTTAGGCATTTGAATCCTTCTAGGTCTGAAAAATGGATATTAGATACACATAATCGATAGTTTATAGGATGGTTTCAAGACCATATTTTTAAGCAGTTAGATAAAAATCCAGAGTCAATTTCAGAACGACTTCGATGGCTGGCCGGAGGAGCAAGTGTGTACGTATTATCTTACAATGCTTATGCAGTTAACAATTATACATTCTATACTAATGAACATGATAAATACATTACCATGCAGAATAGTGGGGTTACACTTGTGGCTAAGGCGATTCATGTTTCCAGTGCTAAGGAAAAAAAATCCAATTTATGCGAATATGTCATACTTTGGCATCATCAAACGAATATGGGAGTTGGATTATACGAAATTCAAAGTGCCGATTTTTCAATGCAAGTGGGTTGATAATAGGACTACTATTAAAATAGATGAATTAGGATTCGTGAAAGTTGATTTCAGTAAGGAAGGGGAGAAAGACGAACCATTTATAATGGCATGACATGCAGTACAAGTATTTTATGTTCTAGACCCCGCAAACCGAATTTGGTCAATTGTTCTGTTATTGACCAAAACAACTGAAGGGTCAGATGAAAGTTCAACGAAGGTTGACCCTTTTATAGGGACTTCACAATCATTTCGCAGCGGTCCAAATGTAGATGGCGTTTTGTATGTCAGAGGAGACCACAATGAAGGAATTTACATAGTCGATAGAGGAGTCAAATCACTTCAGCCTTTAAAGAAAAAAAATAGAGTACAATAATCAGGTTATTTGTTTATTGTAACATACATTGTGTTACATTATGTTATTATCTGTTCGATTCCATTTTTATGTAATCTAAATTAAATATTAAACCACTTCTGCAGATAATGAATTATGCACCTGCTGATGTCCCCAATCCTGAGGCACAAAAGGTCTCTCATCCAGCAGCTGGTGGTCCCACTACATAGAAACAAAAGGTTTCTCAACCAAATGCTGGTGGTCCCAGTGTAGAGCAACAACAGGTTTCTCAACCTGTTGTTGTTGGTCCCAGTGCTGAGGTACAACAGGTTTCTCAACCTGTTGCTGTTGGTCCCATTGCCGATGATAGCGCTCCGAGGGAAGATATTGATGCTACTTCTGAGGAAATGGTAGGAAATGAAACCCTGAAAGCACAAAAAAACAAGAGTGTCGTAGTTTGACAGTGTTGGCCAAAATCCTTAAGGAAAAAGCAAAAGGAATCAAATTTGAGGTGGGATGGAATAAGCGAGGCCAACATGTTAACCCCAACAAATCCATCTTTAGTAGCTACATTGGAATCGTCACTCGGCAATGCGTGCCGATTGATGTACAGTCGTGGCACCATGTTGTCACCGGGCTAAAGAAACTAATGTGGTAAGAGATTATGGTAACATTATGATATCACTTTTTTAATTTATTAAAATAAAATAAAATACCAAAACATTGACTTACTCTTCATCATCCATTGCAGAGTGCATTTATAGTATATGTCTCGCACAAGGAATATGTATTAAGAGTTGCAGGAAGGATTCATAGAGGTTTCTACACAATTTTAACGAAATATCATCTTAAAGATGCAGAAAGGAAAATCAAGCCGCACTCACCTCCTCTTTATGCACACTTGATATCCCAAGGAGCGTGGGATGCGTTTAGCAACCGTCGTGGGGAGCATACTTTTCAGGTACATTGTGTGGGGTAATAAGTTGTTTGACGTTTGCTTGTATTCATCACTCTGATTGATAGTTTTTTATTTATGAAACAACTATTGAGTGCTGAAAATAAAAAACGCGCAACAGAACCAGCGTACCCTTACCGTAAAGCAAGGATGGGGTACGCTGAACTTGAGAAAAAATTGGTACGTCTTTTAAATATACCCTAATACTAGTATGTGACATAAAACAACACCATAACCATGTTTCTCTGTTTGTATGCAGATTGATGAATCTAAATCGAAAGCCATATCCATACCACGCCATGTGCTATGGAAGGAGGTTCGTGTAAATAAAGAGGGGACATTGATAGATGAAAACACACAAAAAGTGTGGGAAACATGTGTAAGTATGACATAATATAAATTTGAGTTTCTTTAAATCGCTATTACATTACAATAACTACTTATTTTTCTAAATTTTATATCTAAAATAGTCACAAGAATCGACAATAACCACACCAGATGTAGACATACTTTTAGCAGCCTTGAAGCAGCCAGAAAAGTATGGCCGCATCAGAGGTGCGGGTTTTGGGGTGACACCCCGAACATATTTTCAAAAACAAAAACAAGCGGAGGATCAAAATGAAAAAATGGAAAAGCTGCAAGAAAAATTATCTATTTTTCAAGAAGAATTACAATACCAGAGAGAGATGATAGCAAAATTGATGGGGGAGAGGCAAATAGAAGAAACAACTCAACAACAACCCGTGCATGAAGATCTCGCCCCACCCCCCACCAGCTTTGAGGTGAGCCATTCCCCTAAAAAACCTGACTTAGATGAGGTAATCAATGTTTTAATAATTTTTTCTGTGAAATTTGATTTACATAGACACTGATACCTTTATTGTACTAATATTCCGTAGGGTGAAAATGATTGTGATTTATATTTATCAACTCCCACCTATCGCCTTGTAGTGAGGGCTATGGTGTTCAATATGAAAAACGACATGCTACACAATAGACAGCTTCCAAAAGACCATCTTAGAGTTTCATTTAACGTAGCTAATGGGCCGAGTGCCAAGCTACCTGTTCCAAATGACGATGACAACATTCATACGGTTGAACAAGCTGTTGGAACATTCATCGTATGGCTGATAGTTCTTGTAAAAAAACATGTTGACAAAAAGGTATTCATTTCTTATTTATTTTTCAAGCTGGACCTTTAACATTTAATGAAAAAAGGTCTGAACCGATGACTGTTACTAAAAAATGACAAAGACTGTGGGGTGAAACGAAATATCAGCTCAAAACTATCTCAAGGATCAACTAATCGATTGAAACAGTCTACTGAGAGCACCTTCACCCCGCCCGTTCTATATCCATAGTTAATATCATTGCAGGCTCATGTGGATACAAAGTTGAAAGACGAAAGTACTCACATAGTTGCTTTCGAAAAATATATGTATGGAGAGGAGATATCAGATTTCATTAGTGCTGAAAATGTAAATGAACTCCTCACGTATGAATGGCTAGGCACCTCAGTTGTAAATGTATACATGAGGTAAGTTTTCATGATTTGATTTTAAAAAAGATGATATACTCTGATAATTTTGACTAAATACATTTTATATTTGTCATAGGCGTATATATGAAAAACAATTGAAGGGATTTCCCCATGAACAAAAATTTGGACTCGTTAGTCCTCACACCACATCTTCAAAAGACGAAATAGATTCTGTTAAAGAGGCTGTAATAATGTCATCCCTGCTCAAATCGTTTGGAAAAAAAATTACGGATGACAGACTCTTTTTAATATCAACGATACAGGGGTAAAACTCTAAAATTTAATCATATCAACTATATTTTCATTTCTTTCTTTACTTATTCCTTTTTGTATTTTTAGGGAGCATTGGATGCTGATTACAGTCAATTTGGATACTCCAAAGATTTATTTTCTGGATTCAACGCATGGATATCCAACAAACCGACCACGCATGATGGCGTTTGTTAATTTTTAATGCACTAGATCCAACATTTTAAAACTAAACATCTAGTTATATAATTTACTTTATCTTTTAATGAGGATTCTATTATGATAGGTCGGTGCATCAATATCGTCTAATGCATGGAATGAATCCAGGACATAAGGATAATCATGCCTACAAGATCTACAACTGGAAAATTATCCGGGTATATATAATAACATTTCACTATCCAAACACATATCAAAACAAATTACTTATTGTTGTCGATGTTTCTGTAGTGTCCAAAACAAACAAACGGAAAGGACTGTGGTTATTATGTTTGTAAATTTATGAAAGAGATCATATTTCATCAACAAACTAGCATCCCTGATGAGGTATTTTTGAAAATAATTATGAGTTCATTTAAAATATTTATTAATCCTTTGTGTATTTATATTTTTTCAGTACTACCATGACTGTCGCAAAAACTCATATTCAGAAGATGATATACATGTGTTTAGAAACGAATGGGCAACATACCTGATGGAATATTGTACACAAATAGGATGAAGGTGAATTCCTACCACTTATGTTATCTATATATGATCATTGATTATCCTCCAACCTTCTTTGGTGAATTGAGAATGCTCCGATGTATTGAAATATTAATTTATTACTCAATTTTTTCTATCCACGGATTCATATTATTGATCTTTGAAAAAATCAATATTGAAGTAAGGAATGATGGTGTGTAGTGTGTATGGGGTGAACGACGAAACCACTGAGGATCAATAAAATCCATTTTCTGTATCTCGTTTGTTTGAACTTGTATTTGAGCACACGTGTTGTTGTTTGACTTGCACAATTATTTCTAGGTAGATGCATGAGATAATCATTATCGTTGAGGGATTTTTTGGAACCAAAATATGTGTCCCAGGATAATTCAAGTAAGGGAAAGGCTGGTTGAGATGAAATCCAAAATCAAACGACCATTAAATCATCAAAAGAATCAACCCTGTGATGCACCATCATGTAGAATCTGGTCCTCGTGATGTTTTGAGGTGTTTATGGAAGGTATGGGGAGTCTGATAAACCACATGGCCACCATAAATAATGTTTACAGATAGCTCCACATGTTTTTTGTGCCTCATGCCTCTTTACAAGGATCACACCATTCACATGGTCCATCTTAGCACGTATGTCCCATTCATCCCATTGCTACTCTTGGAAGAACCTGAGAATTTGACAATGCATAAGCCCCAAAAGACCCATACTCATCCAACCAAGAGTATTCCTAGTGTGAAGGGAAGATGACCATGGGTAATACCCACAACATACCTCTTTTAAATATATGGGTTTTGATCCTTGTATTCTAAATAGGGTACGTATGAAGCCTCCATGAGGTTAAATCCCAACCAATGGTAAACCATGGTGTCCCCCTCCCTAGGGTACACCTTTGCTTATTTTCCCTATTGTATTTCCCTTAGTGGCATCCGAATAATTCTTCAAAATGAGAAACCTTATCTTTATGGGATGCACTACACTTGGGTCAGACCTCATTGAGCGTTTTGATCCATCTATCAGGTAAACATTCCAGGTGCACCCTCCTAGAGATGTACCTACCTAATCCACCTTTATAAGTGTTTTGATCCACCCAGGTCTTAAATCTCTGTAAGACATTAAATCATGACCCTCTATCCTTGTGGGATGTTAAACTCACGGAATACCACAAGTTAAACATGGGTTTCCATTAATATATTCAATATTAATGTTTAATCAGTCCTTATTAAGGTATTGTGGAGGTGTGGTTTTATGTTTTCCAGCATATTTCGGAAGATTACACGCTTTATGTAGGTGATTCCATGCTTTTACATTATATGATGATTTTATTATCCAGTATTTGCTTGCTAAGTGTACTATATGAAATGTTTGTGTGGTTAAAAATGTGTTATCAAAGGAATTTGGGGTGTATATAGACTTGAAAGTTATTTTTAAAATGAATGCAGTTGTATTTCTTGTGGATTTTCATGCTTAAGTCCTTTAAATGTGTTTGAATAAATGAGAAAGTTGTGTGATGGGTGTTTTCAAATGGATTTAATGTGTTGGTGAATTTTAAAGAGGGGTTTCTTATGAGATGTAGAGATTCTATATATGTGTATTTACATTGAATGAAAGTACATTAGAATGTGTTGATATATATGATGTGTATAATGTAAATTGAGCACAATTTCCATACAAGGTATTTTCTTTATGATGTGCAGGGGACAGGGTGAGAGGGTAGGGGTGGTTTTCTGGGGGAGGGGGAAGGGGTCAAAGTGGTAGGGGGAAGGGGTAGGGGGTGTGCTGGGTTCTTTTGAAATATATAGGGGGTGGGCAGGGGGGTGTGCAATGGGCAGGGGGGAAGTGCAGTGGGCAGGGGTGTGCTGGGGAAGGGGGCAGGGGGTGTTCAGGGGGCAGGGAGTGTGCAGGGGTAGGGGGTGTGCTCGGGGGTGGGCAGTGTGTAGGGGGTGTGCTGGGGAAGGGGGCAGGGGTGCTTCTTTTTTATGGAATGGAGGGACATAATATTTGTTTTATGTTTTGTGCCTCACTAGTATAATTGGTTATTTTATGTTTTGTGCCTCACTAGTATAATTCCATTTAGCAACCCCATTCTTTATTTCATTATTGTATTACTGACATAATATTTGTTTTATTATGTAGGTGAAATCTTTTTCCTCAGTTCGAATGCTTTGTTCAGAAACCACCGCCATAGATGACAATTTTTTAGAGCATATGGATGCAAAAAGGATGGAACATCATTGTTTTTTAACTGTTTGTTGGATAAATGTAATTGTAACCAAATTAAATATTGTTTGAAATGTATATAGAAGTGTGTTGTTTTGTATTCATGATTTCAAGTAAATGTATGTATCATTTTTTGTTCTTCTATGCTTTGTGTGTGGGTGTTGTGTGTGCTGTGTGCAGGTTTTGTTTGGACTGTGCAGGTGCTGTAATGTGTGCAGGTGCTGGGCAGGTTCTGTGTAGGTTCTGGATTTGGATAGGATCTTTGGCCTTTATCAGCGCTAGTTAAGCACTGATAAATGGACAATATATCAGCGCTATTTTGTGCACTGATAAAGGTAGTTTTTATTAGCACTCAAAATAGCGCTGATATATTATATATTTATCAGCGCTGAAAATAGTGCTGATAAATACTAACTTTATCAGTGCTCACTTAGCACTGATAAAGGGGACCCCCCTTTATCTTCTCCGAGATTAACAACGCTTTTTTAGCGCTGTTAAAGGCCGTTTTTAGCGCTATTATAAGCCATATTTGTAGTAGTTCCAAAAGCATGCCCCAATAATAAGTACCTAGTCCCAAGGACCTTATCTCAGAAGAATTCCCATTAGCTCAAAGCCTGAAATCCAAGCCACAATGATATTTATCCTCCAAGTAGTATCACTATCATCTCAATATCAGACATACCAAGCAATGATGATGTCCATCCTCCCAAATCATCCTGGACCAATGGCCTCAAGAACAGTGAGTATCAGCCCCCAAATGATGATCTCAACAACATTAACCAATGAATCCTCACCATCCCCATGGATTTATACAAAAAAATACTCGAAAAATTTCTTTAAGCCACATTTAATGGAGGCCTTTTTCAGCACAAGAGGTCAACACCACCACATCATCTGAGTCCTTCTGTGTGCAAAAAACTCCAAATGACGCATTGGCCAACATGGGTGAGAAAAAATCACCAAATTATCCTCTAAGACACATTATTATGGAATCTCATGCCCCTTGTGACCATGTCAATTAATATAATGGGGAACACTATACAATATCACAAAATACATGGTCGTAACCTAACGATCTGACTACCTCAAACCGATGACCATGTCACCTAACCTGTGATCATCATCACTCATAAAATACAAGCCTCGCCTAACCTAATGATTAAATTGAATCATACCATATGGCCAATTCCTTCTCAATCCCCTAGATGAGCCCATCAAATTCCCATGGAACTCAATAATGCATAATATCAACATAATTCATTTCAATTTAACTAAATAAACACACCCAACCTAACCTCCAAAGCGGTATCGAGCCCCAAACCTAACATATATAGTCATGGAAGTATTGTCTAGGGAATTATTAGAAGCATCCCACATGATATCATATTTAGATTAAAGGAAAGACCTTAATTATTTAGGATCACACTCAATCTACCCAATGGAATTATCAAAGGTGCACCCCTAAAAAACTAATAAATCATGGATAAATATAATAACCACATAACTCACGATGTTAGACACTCAGATGTCTGATATTAGCCTCTAACTTGATTCTATTTGGAAGAAATTAGTATTTTAGATGAACACCCTAAAAATTGGGTAAATTGGATTGCAGGGATTTAGTGCTCCTTATGGAGAGTGAAAAGTAAAATAGAAACAAGAGGATTCAATATCTTACTGATATGGATCCAAGTCCATAGACAAATTGAATAATGTAGCTAAAATGAAGAATCGAGTTTAAAATCTAGGGGAAGAAGAAAATTGGAAAGCTCCTTCTGCTGTGCGCGACCAAAGGATGAGAAAGGAGGTAGAAATAGGTAAAATAGAGGATATATAAAAAGGTAATTTATACTCTTTAATGAGGAACACTGTTGGATCACATGGTTTGGATAACTATGAGACAACCGTGTGATACCCACTATACAAAGGGGCACCTCACACGGTTGATCTGAACAATTTTCCAAACCTTGTGGCAACTGTGAAAATCACCTTTGCACGATTACACATGATAGGCCATATAGTTTTTCCAATCCATGCGCCCTAGTCTAAACATCTTTAAAGGTTTTGGTTTTTAGCCTCCGATGCATTCAATACCCAACAAAAACCCTAAGAAACTTACCAAGCATTAATAATCATCTAAAATAAATTAATTGGGTCTAAGAAACTATCATAATTAAGTTATTTTAATCAAAAAATATTTGGTCTACCCACCAAACTCTAAAAATTCAAAACGGGTGAGGGATTTTACCCACTCCAAAAAACCATGACATTATAATCTGTCCACCTTAACATAACTCATCTCTAAGCTATAAAAAACCCAGAGGTGGTACCAAACATACCCATCTATTTAAAAGTAACATAGACTACCCTAATAAAAAAGGTAATCGATCAAATCTCTCAAAGTTCTCCCCACCTTAGGAGTTACCTACCCCAACCACTTCTTGACACAAAAGTCAAATAAAACTGATGGCCATTGACCATACCTAGGCTCAAAATCCCTCATGTGAGGTATCACCACTCCTGTACCTCATTAGGTTCTCTGATTTCATACCCAAAATCTACCATGCCCCACATCTCATCATATTACCGTCTCATGTCAATGCCAAACATGACACCTATGAGGTCACACTTCTCATCACATGCTCAAAATTAGTCATAGTTCCTCACACCTCAAACAAGTCCCCCATTGCAATGATGTCCCAATGCCATTGAACCTCAAAATCAATGCACCAAAAGATGATCACATATAAATCTTGGTACCATGCACCTCATATATATATATATATATATATAATTCATCTGAACCAATTACAACCTACTAACCAACATTTTTTTAGTCCATAGATATATCCCATGCACCTTATTCACCCAAAATAGACATGCCTACATAAGTCCATGCATAAAATAAAATGAACCATGGTTATTCTCACGAAGTACCTCTAACCGTAACTAGATCCTTGAACTTCTCTACACCTGGCATCTCCACTACGTGAAGCTAACCTGAAGATTGACTACTTGAGGACTAGCCTCCCTACAATGCTGCACTAGCCACCAACCATTGACCCCATAACTAGGTACCACTATCTCTTCCACAACCTTTGTATGAAACTGAATCTAGGCCCCCAGAACCTGGTACCACTCTTGGTCTGGTCTTTGAACCTCGAGTTTTCCTCGGTCCTTGACCACTAACTATCTGAGAAGGATTCCTGTAGAACCTCTCAAGATGCCTGACCTGATCGCATTCTTGACACTCCTTTAGTTCCCACTCGAATAGAATCTTCACATGTCCCATCTACCCACACTAGAAGCACACCGTTGATGACGCACTTTGAGGTGGTCCACTCGAGTCCCTAGCCTGACCGCCCTACTGAGACTGATCTCGACCTCACATCCTGCTATCTGAAGAGTCACCACTGAAATCACATGATGTTATCACTCGTCTTGAGTATGACCTATCTTTCAAGTTTCCCTCAACTATGAGCATTTGATTCACCACCTATGAGAATGAGGCCAACCTGATTATGTTTACCCACACCCGTATGTCGTGTCGAAATCCATATGGGAAACGCCACACCCTCGAGGTGTCTTCGCCCACCATTTTGAGTGTGGAATGAGATAACTTGATGAATTCTGCTGTATATTCCATGACAGGCATGTCTCCCTAATATGGGTTCAAGAAATCCCAAGCTCATTTTGCCTTTAGCATCTTCAAGAAGAAGTGATCAAAGAACATGACCTCAAAATCCTTCTAGGCTAGTCCCTCATGTCTGCATGCCTAAACTTGTACATCCCACCAGCACTTAGCTGGTCCTTTGAGCGTGTAAATATCTAGCTTCACCCTCCACCCTAGGGGTGTCTCAAGAAGCTTGAATATCATCTGTATCAACTCGATCTAGTTCTCAACTACCTGTGGTCCAACCTCACCCTGAAATACCAGTGAGTTCTATGATTGGAAATCTCAGATTATGTACTCCATAGAAGGATCTGAACCCCTATGTAACACCCCATGATTTCATAGTACGTTATCTCATTAAAATAATTCAATAGCTTGCGCTACATGCAACACTGAGTTTGAGCGCACCACAACTTACCAAACTAGTAGTTCAAAAAGAAATTATGAATAGTATTAACTGAATTTTGAATCTTATATACTCTATATAATTTTAACATCCATATTATGTGTTTCTTAGACAAAATATAAGAACAAATTCATTTTTTCAGATAAAAGAAGTATTTTTTCAAAAAACGCAATTTTACAGCCTTTTAATGGAGAACACTTTTTAAAACAAATATTTGACACTTTTATATATTCAATTTAATGAAATTAAATTTTTATTTAGAAGTGAGATATAAAAATTTAGTTTGGATAATTTTTTTGTACTTTTCTGATAACTTTCATATTTTGACGAATAGTGAAAAATACTATGTTTTAATTGAAAGAAACTTTTTTTAATTGAAATAATTTACAATGCCAAATTAAAAAATTTGAATGGTTTTGAATTATAATCAGATTTTTTTATCATTTAATACAATGTAGGTCATTATAAGTAATTTCACATTTAAATTTGACATAAACACATGTCAATCTTTTGATAGTTTTTACTTTTTAAAAACCCGTCTTTTAGTTTTGACAACGGGAATTAATTTTAAATTAATAAATACAACTTCTATGTTTTGAATTTGGTAAAATAAACTTAATTTTTAAATTCTAAATATCAAAATTATCTTTGGGTGATTTTTTGTATTTTTCTGAAAACATTCAATTTTTGATGAATAGTGAAAAACACTGCGTTATTATTTAAAACTGAATTTTTATTTAAATAATTATTCATTTTATTTAAATTTATTTTAAGTAAAAATAGATATATAATACCTATATAAGTTCAATTTAATTCATTGGAGTCATTTTATTATAAAATTATACGTATAAAATATTATTGAACTTTTTAACCTCTTTTACCCACCTTTTAGGCACGTTAGCAAATTTGTAGAAAACTTAATTTTACCGCTTCTGTGTGTTGAATTTCAAAATTCCGAGAGACACGGTTGACATCAGTAAGTAAAATTTGATTCAATAAGATGAAAATAATTTTTGGTGAATAGTAATGTCTGACTTTTATTTACCACCATTAAAAGTAAATAGGGTAATTAAAGGTATAAATGATATTATAATTACCCTAACACATGTCCTAATTCTTTTGGATAAGTGTAATTCGACCAAAAACAAACATAGTAATAAAATATGACCCCATTTGGTCCACTTGGATTAGATTAGGACATTTATTATCATTTTATTTAAAGAAGAGTTAATAGTGTTAAATTCAAAGTTTAATAACTAAACCATTTTTAATATAGGGTTATACATAAGATAAATTTGACTATAAATATTCATTAGAAAGATAAAAATATTTTCTACCTAATTGTATTTTATTTATAATTTTATACATTAAATAATTAAATTTATTTATGAGACAATGATGATGTAATAATTACCTTATTAATAAAAGATTAAAATAATTGATATTATAAATATCCAAATAAATGTAATTTTATAATTTTGATGAATCTAACTAATTTTTTAGGTTAATATGAAATTTTAGGGTTGATTTAATAATTTTTTTCTAAGTAATCATGCTGTTATGATTTTCAAAAAAATCAAATACTAAATAGTGTCAAAATCGACATAATTGAGTTTTTAAAACAAATACTATATTATTAATTGATATAATATTTCTAAAAATCTAAATTTTAGAAAAATGAATTAGATAAGGTTATATATATTAATAATTAACCACATGGGGTTTGATTGTCTTGTTATCGAAATTTTAGTAACCATATAGAATAAAAATACAAAGAGACATGGTAAATGAAAAACTATTTAGCTAAGAGTTAAATCTAAAAGATAAGGTTAATATGATGAACTAAACCAGTATAAAACCTATTGTTTTAGTGGTTTTAGACCCATCCTAACCTTATAATATAAAGAAATAATTTTTTGATCCATTAGAAACCGAAAATTATTTTATTATAAAATAATATTTCAAGCTTTTCCTAAAGTGACCCTCGCCTCCCTTATAAAAGGGTACTTCACCTTCTCTTAATTTCACACCTCAAAAGCCATTTGTATCGGCAAAATACTACCCAAATATCCTCCCAACTTTCACAAATTCATTCTAGAGGCCTTACTTTGGTCATAAAGCCAACCTAAGGAGCCCTTTTAATCAAATCAAAAGGAAGAACCCGAAGAAGAGGTAAATATTTCATCACCTCTTTCATGTTATTTTCTTCTTCCACTTCATCTTTATTTGTTGTTTCCATTCTAAAATAATAAATCCTATAACTCCTAAATACTGTGATTTTTTTATAAATATGGTACATGCATATTCACTATTCTATCCATCCTATAAATGACAAAGTCACCATACGTGCATACGTACAGCTTACCATCTCCACGTCGTGGGGTAGTTTGTTATTAAAACACTTCATTATATTGATGGGTATAATAATGAGTATAAATAATTTAAATAATAAATATGACATGTTAATTATTCTGTATATATGATATACCATCCAATTAAATACGATTTCACCATCAATATAATGATATTGTCGCTCGTGCATACATACAGATTACCGTCTCCACGATGCGATGAGATTCATTCCCACGTTCACCATTCAACGATGATTATAAATATATATTCTTAATATGAATATAATATATGAAATAATAATGATACTATATATATATTTACGTACATATATATTATTCACTTACTTCTGTTCAACATGATATAAAAATGGAAACAACGTTTATGCGTACGTACGACCTACCGTCTCCATAAACGGTGCATTCCATTTCATATATCTATCTATTATAAATATTTATATTCTAAATATATATGATATATAAATCATGTTTTATATTCTGGAAGTATTTAAATCATGATCTAAACGATACAATCAAGAATGACAAGTTAAAACACGTATGATAAAGAAAGCGATTGTTACCCTAAATGTTAATTTAACATGGAAATCATTATTAAATGGGTAGTATAAAGTCATAAATGAATCATGTATGATATAATAAATATGAACATGGTTATGGTACAATTAAATAACATAATATTGTCATTATACAGGAGGTTAAACGTACCCTCGACCAAAGTAAAGTGAAGGTATGAGTTAATTTCACAATCTCTTTATTATCTGAGGTTGTTTTTACGTAAGTATCTACTAGGACATATTGTTTATCCATGTACATGTTTTATTAAAGAGTTTTCAAAGGGATATTTTTTAAGGGACTTTTTACTAAAACATCATTTTAAATGTTATAAAGATTTATTATTCTAAACCTTTCTCATTAATTTCCATGTTTTCAAAATGGTTTTAAGGATTTATTTATATGGGAATGAATGTTTTAAAATGTTAATTCCTTTCAACAGCTTCAAAGTGGTATGGGACACTTTAATTCAAAACTATATTTTAAATGACTTCATTTATATGACTTTTAAATGATTTCATGAAAAATAGATATTTCCCTCAAAGATGTTTACTGATCATTTTTAACTATGCCAACATCCTGTACGAGATATTATTATTGACCAAGGTTGATTTATTATGATAAAAATATTCCATATTGTATTTAAGGTTTTTTGATATGTTTTACTGTGAATGTGTTATTTTTATACCAATAATGGTTTATGGATAAAGTATTGACATTTCGTATGCTAGTTTTAATACAAATATTTATGTTATAACATTTTCATATGAGGAATGCATTGAACTTAGTAAGTGATGGGTGGAGCCCTCTATAGCCCCTCAATGAATCGGCATGTCTCATGTGACAAAATAGTGTCTTGGCACAAGGCCTTGACAAAATCTTATTTGTAGTCTTGGCACAAGGCCTTGACTATGTGGTTATGAAGTATGGCATTATGCATTCCATCATTGTGAAAGTGTCTATTGATATTGCATGTGATTATTCAACTAGTAGAATATCCATGTGATTAAGTGAATGAGATTATTTGATTTTATATTTTTTTTTATTATGCTGAAGTTTAAGTTTAAAAGGCTTTTTTTAGTCTTATACATTGTCTTAAATGTTTATTCTTATTTATGAATGTTTCCACTATATTGTTATCCTTACTGAGCATCTGAGCTCACCCCTATGTTTTATTTTTCCCAGGATGTTAAGAAGTATTTTATAGTTTAACTGCAAGGATATACTAAATATATAAGTGTGTTTAAAAACATGACAAAATGTTGTTGAAGTTTTTATTTCATGATGTAATGTAAAACTTATGAATGTATCTAGTACTTCCAAGGCTACTAAACTGATCGGTCTTTTGAGACATGATTCCTTGTATCATGCCAATGTTATGTAATAATTCATAGACTCTGGGTAACTAGGGTCAGGTAATTACAGTTGGTATTAGAGGAAGTTTAGTACAAACCTTGGAAACTAGATTTAGAAAAACTCTGATTAGAGAACACTACCCTAAGATAGAATTTGAGGATTAGTAAAGAAGAACTTCCAAGAATTTTAGTACTATAAAGATTTTGTGAGTTTTCCAAGCAATAAATCCCTGTCTGGATACAAGAAGGTAGAGGTGGCTCTGGCAGAGATGTACCTAGGGGTAAAACCCGAAAACACTGCTTTGAGCTAGACTCAAATGAAAACTGTTGCACCACAACGGGCCTTGCTGCACTCTTGGTTATGACACTCCCATGGGATATTCTTAGAATAATTCTCATTTTTTTACAAACCATTATGAAGGTTTTATGATTATATAATTTCTCAAAGAAAACATTTTATGATTATGGATTATAATCATAAAATATTTAATTTATGTTAAGTGTTTTATAAGTTTGAAATTATGTATTGAGATTCATAAACTAATCTAGTGTATGCCATTGTTTAGTAATGGTTCCTAGTAGAAGGAATGAGAATTTCAGCAATACACATGATTGAAAGATTAAGAAGGATTATATATTTCATGGTATTAAGCCAACATTTAAAAGGGAAATAGTATCCCACGTATTCTCATAATATGAAGAAATAGTATCATGTGTTAATAAGATATGTAAAGAATTCTCTGAGTCCTATGGCTTTGAAGGGAAGAAAGAGAAGAAAAGGATGGAAGAGAGAAAGATGGATAAAGGGAATAGGGGAAAGAATTATTTTCCCATATGTGATAACTTTGAAAAGAATCACCTTGGTAAATTCTTGAAGGGAATGAGAGTTTGTTATAATTGTGGAGAAAAAGGACACCAAGTATGTGATTGCAAGGGTAAGAAAAATGTTTCAAATGTACAATGCTTCATCTTCAAGGAGTTGGGACACTACATGAAGCAATGTACAAATCATTAATGTATACCCCAAATACTTCTATTGGATAATAATCAAGTTATGATACTACCAAAGATGAAGGGGAATGATAAGATTACTTATGTTGTTAATAAAGTATTGTGTCATTTTATTATTGCATTAATGATGTACATTTTATAATAATTATAGAGCATAAAAGGATTGTACTGTATTACTATTTCATTATGGACTTGAGATTGTGTGGAACCAAGAAAAGTGACTCAATAATAGATTAAGTTTTTTGGAAAATATATGGTTGAGAGAAAGATAAAATGTAATATGGTTATGATATAGAGGTAGTGATTTTGGAATAATATATGATTGATTTGGATAAATTATATTGGATATTCTTTACTACCTTGAAACTAATTAATGATTTTTATATTCCATAATTGTTGTAGTTTACATAATTTTTGGATAGAAGGAGTATATCCAGTATTCTATAAGGAATAAGGGAGTATGAATGTAACCAATAAGGTTTTATGGTAAGTCAGGGTGTTATAGTGTTTTACAAGAATACATGATGAAGGTATTCACATGTTATTACATGGAAAAAAGGATCTTCATTGAGTTTACCTTCCATATAAATTTTGGACTGTGAGTTTGGGCCAAAGTATTTTGGATACATCTAAAGGTTGGAATCAATTATGTTTGACATTGGGTACTATTGTTAAGGTTAAATGATTTCTTGAGATTATTTTTGGATTGTTATAAAAAGGAAAACTCGGAGGTCGGGTGACAACCTGTCGCATCCGGCAAGGCCGTGAGACTTGAAACCACAACCAAAGGATGACAAGGGTGGATCACCTACCACTGGAATACGTGATGTCCTGGTTTGTATAGTGTAGTTTTCTTTAAATAGTCTAAAAAATGAATTATACATTCATTATTTTTTGAACCCTATACGATTAGGATAAATAGAATATTTTTTAGTTCTATTATCTTTTAGAGTGAAAGATGAGGTTGTGGAAGGAATTAGTTGAAGGATGAAACTCTACTTGTCAAGTATTTTTTTCCTCTTATTCTATGAATAAATTATTTCTTAAACTTTAGGTAAGGTATCTTAAAACAAAAATATGTTATTCTAATACCTTATGTTTTGTTGAACTAATGATATTTTAAATCATCATAGATTGATGGTTTGGAGGCCCTCAATTTCACACTTGTTTGTGATTGATGACCTCAATCACTCCTTATAAATATTTACATTTTCCCTCCAACTATGTTTCTCTAATATCCACCAATGTTCTCCAAATCAAGATCATAATTTTGTGGTAACTTTTTCATTCCCTTTCCCTCTTATTAAGACTAAATTTTATTTACCCAATTTCCGATGTGGGTTTTCCACAAAGGTATTTTACAATTTTTAAACTTTTATTTTCAAAGAACAATTTAAAATTGAGAGGATGAAATTTATTGAAGGAGGGGAGAATGTAACACCCCAAGATTTCATAGTACTTTATCTCATTAAAGTAATTCAATAGCTTGCACTACACGCAACATTGAGTTCGAGCGCACCACAACTTACCAAACCAGCCGTTCAAAAAGCGGTTATGAGTAGTATTAACTGAATTTTGAATCTTATATACTATATATAATTTTAAAATTCATATTATGTGTTTTTTAGACATAATATAAGAACAAATTCATTTTTTTAGATAAAAGAAGTATTTTTCAAAAAATGAAATTTTACAACCTTTTAATGGAAAACCCTTTTTAAATCCAATATTTTACACTTTTATATATTAAATTTAATGAAATTAAATTTTTCTTTAGAGGTGGGACATAAAAATTTAGTTTGGACAAATTTTTGGTACTTTTCTGATAACTTTAATATTTTAACAAATAGTGAAAAATACTATGTTTTAATTGAAAACAACTTTTTTTAATCGATCTTATTTATTGTGTTAAATTATGTATTTGAATGGTTTTGAAGTATAATTAGATTTAATTTTTATCATTTAATAAAATGTAGGTCATTATAAGTAATTTCACATTTAAATTTGATATAAACACTTGTCAATCTTTTGATAGTTTTTACTTTTTAAAAACCTGCTTTTTGGTTTTGACAACAGGAATTAATTTTAAATTAATAAATTAAACTTATATGTTTTGAATTTGGTAAAATAGAATTCATTTTCGAATTCGGAATATCAAAATTATCTTAGGGTGAATTTTTTGTATTTTTCTAAAAACTTTCAATTTTTGATGAATAGTAAAAAACACTACGTTATTATTTAAAACCGATTTTTTATTTAAATAATTGACTATTTTATTTAATTTTATTTTAATAAAAATAGATATATAATACCTATATAAGTTCAATGTAATTCATTGGAGTCATTTTATTATAAAATTAGATGTATAAAATTTTATTGAACTTTTTAACCTATTTTACCCACCTTTTAGGCACGTTAGCAAATTTACACAAAACTTAATTTTGCCGCTTATGTGAGTTTAATTTAAAAAATAAGAGATAGATGTTTGACATTAGTATGTAAAATGTGATTCAATAAGATGAAAATAATTTTTGGTGAATAATTACTTTTGACTTTCATTTACCACGATTAAAAGTAAATAGGGAAATTAATGGTAAAAATGATATTATAGTTACCCTAAAACATGTCCTAATTTTATTAGATAAGTGAAATTAGACAAAAAAAAAACCTTAGGAATAATATATAACCCCCTTTGGTCCACTTGGATTAGATTAGGACATTTATTATTATTTTATTTAAAGAAGAGTTAAAAGTGTTAAATTCAAAATTTAATAAATAAACCATTTTTAATATAGGGTTATACATAAGATAAAATAGACTATAAATATTAATTATAGAAATAAAAATATATCCTACATAATGGTATTTTATTTATAATTTTTAGACATTAAATTATTAAATTTATTTATGAAAAAATGATGATGTAGTAATTACCTTATTAACGAAAGATTAAAATAATTGATAATATAAATATCCAAATAAATGTAATTTGAGACTTATGATAAATTAAACTAATTTTATATGTTAATATGACATGTTAGGGTTGATTTAATAATTTTTCTTATAAGTAATCATGCTTTTATGATTTTAACAAAAATCAAATACTAAATAGTGTCAAAATTGACATAATTGAGTTTTTAAAACAAATACTACATTATTAATTGATATAATATTAATAAAAATATAAAGTTAGGACAAAGGACTTAGAGAAGGTTAGGGTTCTATTGTCTTGTTATAGTATGTTTATTAACCATATAATATAGAAAAACAAAGAGACATGGTAAATGACAAACAATTTAACTAAGAGTTAAATCTAAAAGATAAGGTTAGTATGGTAACCTAAACCTGTATAAAACCTATTGGTTGAGAGGTTTTAGACCCATATCCACCTTATCCTCTAAATAAATCATTTTTTAGCCATTATAAACTGAAAATTATTTTATTATAAAATAATATTTCAATCTTTTCCTATAGTGATCCACATATCCCTTATAAAAGGATACTTTGCCTTCTCTTAATTTCAAACCTCCAAAGCCATTTGGCTCGACCAAACCCTACCCAAATATCCTCCCAACTTTTCTCCCTTCATCCTATAGGCCTTACTTTGGTCAGAAAGCTAACATAAGGAGCCCTTTTCATCAAATCAAAAGGAAGAACCTGAAGAAGAGGTAAATATTTCATTATCTCTTTCAAGTTCTTTTCTTCTTCCACTTCCTATTTCTTTGTTGTTTCCATTATAAAATAATAATTCATGTAACTCCTATATAATTTTATGTTATTATAAATATGGTACAACCATATTCATTATTCTATCCATCCTATAAATGAAAAAGTCACCATACATGCGTACGTACGACTTACCGTCTCCACGTCATGGTGTAGTTTGTTATTAAAACACTTCATTATTTTGATGGGTATAATAATGAGTATAGCTGATGTAAATAATAAATATAACTTGTTAATGATTATTTATATATGATATACCATCCAATTACATACGATTTAACCATCAATATAATGATATTGTCGCTCATGCGTATGCACGGATTACCGTCTCCACGACGCGATGAGATTCATTCCCACGTTCACCATTCAACGAAGATTATAAAAATATTTATTATTAATAAGTATGTAATATATGACATAATAATGACACTGGATATATATATATATATGTATTTATGTATGTACTTACATATATCTTATTCACTTACTTCTGTTCAATACGATATGAAAACGGAAACAACGTTTATACGTAAGTATGACCTACTGTCTTCACAAATAGTGCCTTCCATTTCATATATCTATCTATTATAAATATTTATATTTTAAATATATATGATATATAAATCATGGTTTATATTTTGGAAATATTTAAATCATGATCTAAATGATACAATCAAGAATTACAAGTTAAAACACGCATGATAAAAAAAGTGATCATTACCCAAAATGTTAATTTAACATGGAAATAATTATTCAATGGGTAGTATAAATTAAGAAATGAGTCATGTATGATATAATAAATTTTAATATGTTTCTGTTATAATTCGATAACATACTGTGGTTATTATATAGTAGGTTAAACATACCCTCGACCAAAGGAAAGTGCAAGGTAAGGGTTAATTTCAAAATCTCTTTATTATTCGAGGTTGTTTTCACCTAAGTATATACTGAGACATATTTATTATCCATGTCCATGTTTCATAAAAAAGTTTTCAAAGGTATTCCTTTTAAGGGACGTTTTACTAAAGCATCATTTTAAATGTTATAAATATTTATTCTTTTAAACCTTTCTCATTAATGCCCATGTTTTCAAAATGGTTTTAAGGATTTATTTATATGGGCATGAATGTTTTAAAATGTTAATTCCTTTCAAAAGTTTCAAAGTGGTATGGGAAACTTTTATTCAAAACTATATTTTAAATTACTTCCTTTATATGAATTTTAAATGATTTCATAAAAAAGGGACATTTCTTTCAAAGATTTTTACTCATCATTTTCAACTATGTCAACATCCTTTATGGGGTATTATTCTTGATCAAGGTTTATTAATTATGATACAAATATTCCATATTTTATTGAAGGTTTTGTGATATGTTTTACCGTGGATGTATTATTTTTATACCATTCATGATTTATGGATAAAGTATTTACATTTTATATGCTAGTTTTAATACGAATGTTTATGTTATAACCTTTTCATATGAGTAATGCATTGGACTTAGTAAGTGATGGGTGGATCCTACTATAGCTCCTTGATGCATTAGTAGGTATCATGAGACAAACTAGTGTCTTGGAACAAGGCCTTGATAAAATATTATTTGTAGTCTTGGCACAAGGCCTTGACTATGTGGTTATGAAGTCTAGAATTATGCATTCCATCATTACACAAGTGGATATTGATATTGCATGTGATTATTTGAATAGTAGAATATCTATGTGATTAAGTAAATAGAATTATTTTATTTTATCTTTTCTATATTATAATGAAGTTTATGTTTAAAAGGATTTTGTTTTAGTCTTATACATTTCCTTAAATGTTTATGCTTATTTATGAAAGTTTCTGCTATATTGTTATCCTTATTGAGCATCTAATCTCACCCCTTTCTATGTTTTATTTTTCTGAGGATGTGAAGAAGTATTTTATGGTTGACCTGAAAGGATTGACTAAGGATATAAGTGTGTTTAAAAAGGGGACAAAATGTTGTTGAAGTTTTTATTTCATGATGTAATGTAAAACTTATGTATGTATCTAGTACTTCCAAGGCTACTAAACTGATCGGTCTTTCGAGACATTATTCCTTGTATCATTCCAATGTTATGTAATAATGCACTGACTCTAGGTAACTGTGGTTGGGGCGTTACACCTAGACCCTTTTAATTCCATGGATGATACATACCTAGCCTGCTCTGAGCTTCTCATCAAGCCACGTCCCAAAAGCTGTCAAATCTGATGACCGAACCACCTAAACTGGAGCTTGTACCTAATATTTTACCTACATCTCATACTTTTCCAAACCCTATGAGGCCTCATCCCGACCCTCAGGGGTCTCAACATGTGCACACTCTTGCGGCTCCAAAATATCGCCTGCTTGATGCTCTAATGGATCCCATCTTGGTGGAATCCCACTGAATACCAACGTAATGGCTAGACAACCATAATATCATATATATATATATATATATATATATAATATAGGGAAAGCAGTAATATTCACTTCAATCACACTACCCTTACCCTCCCCCATCAAAACCTTATCACATGACATTTGGTCTTATGGACCCTTACCTGCCCATATCAGAGCCATGTATCACATATAAATTCAGCCTCATGGATCTTTGCCTACCCACATTAGATACAAGCATCGAGTATCAGTATTATCTAGCTAATTAAATTTACACCAAATAGAAACTAGGAAGAAAAACACTACTTAGATTCCTTTGATGACATTTTAAGCAGTTCACCTCCATATGCCTTTGGCCATGCCCATCCTAAAGAACCATGTCACCTCAATCTGATGACCACATCACCCAACATGGTGATCAAAATCACCCCATATAATCATCCCTACTTTCTCCTATTATATCCATGACCATACACATAGGTATCACATATCATAGGTCAATTTATCATAGAAACACACATATGAAATTTCCTACATTCCTATCAAAGAGCATAAAAAAATACTCCCTTACCATATTGGGACAAGGGTTTGAAAAATACTCCCTTTCCTTACTAGTACAAGGGTCTCACATAATAATAGATAACAATAACACCTGATTTCACCACTTGAGGTGGAAATCATATCAATTGAAAAATAAAAAAAGCAGAACAACAATTTCCACCCCTGGAAACTTGGTTCGTCCCCCATGCATTGGGCTGTAGGCACCCAAACATGAGTTCTAAACCTAGTACCTATAACATCTTAATCTCCAGTATACCAAATTACAAATATTAAGACCCACAAATAGGTAAAATAAACTCCTTTGATACCATTTGTATCACCCCAACCCATTTATCCACCTGAATAGTGCTTTGGACTGAGTGACATTGGGCCTTAAGGATGCCTCCCCATTTGTCAAAGGCTGCCGACTAGCAGTAAGGGTGTAAAGGGGTGATAATGGGGAGACTCTGCCCTCTAGAAATGATACAATAATGGTCTATATAAATATAAATCAATAGAAAATAAAGACCATAAGACACTAGAACAGTAACCTGACCAAGGTGGAAGCACAAAAAATAACAACAGAAACAATAATAATAACAACAAGCTCAAAATAAACCATTTTCAGAATTATGCATTACAAAATACCATTTGTAGCTACTATTTAAAAACATGCATACAATCTAGGTAATAAAAAACAATAAGAAAAAGGGTCTCCCATGGATGACTACCAGTATATAAACATAGTATCATGCTGATATAGAAAGAAAAAAAATGGAAACTCCAACTGTGGTAAGAACCCATGGTACCTATCCTTCCATACCATGCTAAATCAAACTCTAATATCCAACTCCTGAGACCAATCCTTTACCTAATCACAAAACCATAAAATCTACACACATCCTGAAGGGTTTATGTAGGGTATGATAAATAATCTCAGTAGGCCACCACCAAAGTGTGAATATCTTACATCTATGATTTAACAGGTGTATGTAAATAATAAATAAAACATCACATGTTGGTCACATAGACAAATGCGTTTTCATTGTTCTCAATAACCATAAGGAAGAAATCACCTATTTTTTTTCGAATTCTAGAAAACTATAGAGTAGAGGATCCTTAGCTTAAGCCCAATGAATCCCCTGAGGTAAATCAGTCTAGGTGAACCCTCAAGTTCTACCTCTAACAAAATCACTCAGAACCTCATGCCAACCGACACCCCATGTCTAAAAAATATCTGACATCCCAAATTCATGCCCCAATAATCAGTACCTAGTCCCAAGTACCTCTGCTTAGAAGAATCCCTATCATCTTGAAGCCTGACATCTGAGGTATAATGATATCTGTCCTCCAAGTAGCATCATTGTTGTCTCAATAGCTGACATCCCGAGGAACAATGACATCCATCCTCCAAAATAATCCCACACTAATGGCCTCAATTATGGAGATCCTCATCCCCAACCAATGGTCTCAACATCATCAACTGATGGCTCCTCACTATCCCCATGTATTTCTACAACAAGTACCTCCAACCATTTCCCTAAGCCGCATCTAATGAAGACCTATTCCCACATGAGAGTTCAACACCACCTCATCATCTGAGTCCTTATGTGTGAACAAGACTCCAAATGGAACATTTTCTAACAAAAGTGAGTAGTAATCACCAATTAAGTCCCTAAGACACATAATTCTAGCACCTTATTCCCCTATGACCATGTCACTCAATCTGATAGAAAACACTATCCAATATCACATGATCCATGCCTATAACTAGACAACCTCACCACCTTAAATCAATAAACATGTCTCCCAACCTATGATTTTCATCACTCATAGATTTTGGGAATTGACCAACTTGATGATTACATCACCTCATACCTAATGGCCAATGCCATCTCAATGCTCGGTCCGAGCCTATCATGTCCCCATTGAACTCAGTAATGCATAAAAACATAATAAAATTCAATTTATTTTGATAAACACACCTGAACTAACCACCCAAGTGGTCTCAATACCCATGCCCAACCCAATCATGGAATCAGTGGCTAGGGCATGCTTAGAAGCATCCCACATGGTCTCATATTTAATTTAAATGTAAGGTGTTAATTAATTAGGTTCTCCCTCAATCTACCCAATTGAAAACTCAAATAATCACCCCCCAAACAACCACTAAATCATGGGGAATGATAAAAACCACCTACCTTGTGTTGGTAGAAACTCACACATTCAATATTAGCCTCTAACTTGAGATTATTGAGAAGAAATTGATATTTTAGATAAACACCCTGAAAATAGGGTAAATCGGCTTGCATGGATTTAGAACTTTGTATAGAAAGAAAAAAGTAAATGAGAATAAATAGGATTCAAGATCTTACTGATACATATCCAACACTATAGATGGATCAAATGATAGAGCTCAGAAGAAGAATTGAGCTCAAAATCTATTGGTGGAAGAAAATGGTAGAAACCCCTTTGATGTCCCCAACCAAATGAGGAGAAATGATGGAAAATAGGTAAAGTATAGGAAATGTAAAAAAGGAAATTTATCCATTTTAATGAGGTACATGGTTGTCTTGCATAGTTTGGCTAATCATGTGACCACCATGAAACACCCACTATCTAAAGGGGAATCTCGCACGATTGAACCTCACAGCTTTCCAAACCATGAAACAACTATATGAATTACCTATACTAAAAACTATAGAGGTGTTTCACATACATGTCCCCCTCCAACATGGTTTTAGAAAATGTGTCTAGAATAACTAGATGGCCACATAGTTACACTTGGGAGGCCACACATTTTGTTTAAACTGTGTGCCCTAGTCTATCCACATTGAAAAGTTTTGGTTTTCGGCCTCCAAAACTTCCAAAATCAAATAGAAACCCTGATAAACTTTACAATAATTAAGAATCATCTAAAATTAATTTTTTAGGTCATGGAAAATCTCAAAATTAAGTTCTATTAATCAATAAAAGTGTTGTTTTACCCACCAAACTCCAAAAATTCAGAACGGGTTATGGATTAAACCCTCTTTAAAAAACCCGAGACATTTTGAAATACCTTTATCCAAACTATCCTTCAATCCTACTACATATATTAATTTATGTTTTATGTCCAAACTTCAACCACAAGCCTTCAACCCCAAGGCCTTTGGTTCATAAATTATCACCTTAGCACTTCATCCCCTGATGCACGATGCATGTTAGGAATAACTTCACATATAGTCCAATCCCAATTAATATAAAGAGGCTCAATAAATCATTAGGTTAAAAACACCATCCTCCATTAATGTATAACCCACTATTATAATTTTCAACGTCTGTTTCCTTATATCATATAATTCCTTAACCACCAACAACTAGTGAATAATGCACATCACCAAAATGATCTACCATGATGAATTAAATGAAACATTTATTTTATTGCTATCCCATGAGGAATGCATTATCTATTTTATAACTAGTGAATTGACATAAGATATAACTTCCACCCTCCTATCACCACCTCTATAAGTTCATGATACATTTAAAATATTCCCCTTCTATTAGAATTACTCTTACATTTGAACATGATGGTTGTATTGAGTGCATGGATCCAGATGATGGAATATCCTCCTCCCACACTTGGAATCCATTATAATGTTGTGTATATCAAGCTATCATCCAATAAAATAAATCTGTTGAACTATGTATATTCAACCAAATCCACTACATTCAAAAAATGTTGCTCGTTCAGCTGTGTCTGGTGAACTACATCTACTGGATTGATTTTAGACTATTTATGGTGTTTTTATACAATATCTATCTAGGTCGTAAGTGTAAATTATAGAGACCTAAAATCCAAATATTATGAAACTTATCCTATAAAATAGTTCTCTCACCAAAACCTAATATAAAGGTCTAGTGTACTATTAGATCTTACACATATTGAAATATGTAGTCTAATTAGTAATCAAGTAGGCGCTGGGTTTAGGTACCTCATTAGTTTACTAATAACTTTAGTTGGTATGGTTATGTGTTTATAATGATACAAAATTAGGATTTTTTTTAAAATTTTATTGCATTTTAAAACTAGGTAGAAAATAAACTAGGAAAAAGTATTAATATTGTTTTATCAGATCGGGGTAGTGAATAATTAATCCAGAAATTCACCAATCATATGAGCAATTATGGAATTTTACCCAACTCACCCCTCTCAGAACAAAATAGTGGAATAATATATCTAAGAGGAGGAATCATACCTTATTAGACATGGTTTAATTGATGTTGAGTTAGTGTGAATTTCTTATTACATTATGGGGTTATGCTCTAGAGACCACTTCATTTGCACTTAAATGTATTCCATATAAAGAATTCATAAAGACACCATATGATATATGGTATGGGAAATATCCCAATTTTTATTTTATGATTCTTTTGGAATGTTAATCACTCTATGATAATTGAATTTTAATAGCCTTATCTCTGAGTTAGATAGTTTCATTTTTTTTAGATATCCCAAGGAAAATATGGCATATTATTTCTATAATCCTATTGAACACAATGTTTTGTTGGATAAATATTATGTTTTCATTTAGAAGGATCACATGAGTTGAGGATTCAATGGGTGTAAATTTGAACTTAGAGAATTTTGATATTGGAAAATAGGAATTGTTCTTGATATGGAAATTGATTTGGTTCCATAAAGTGTTATAGAAGAAGAACTGACTCAAGTTATAAAATAATATTTAAGGTTTGGTAGGATTCATCAGGAGCCTAAGAGACATGGATTTATTATGGAAAATGATGATGAAGTATTGTTCATAGGCGATGAACCTACTACCTTCCAATAGAAAATTGGGAATTTCGATTTTGAGAGGTGGCTAAAATCCCTAAAATATAAAATGGAATGCATGTACACTAAACAAACTTGTAACCTAGTGGATTCACCTAAAGGGATGAGACCAATTGAGTGTAAGTGAGTTTTATGTGAGAAAACTAACATGGATTATAGAGTGTATATCTATAAAGAATTCCTAATGGAAAAGAGTTATGATAATTTTCATGGTATAGACTATGAATAAACCATTTCAATTGTTTTAATGAGAAAGTACATTCAGATATTACTTTCCATAACAGATCATTTTGATTATGAGATATATCTAATGGACACCAAAACTAAATTCATTAATAGGAATTTAGTTTAGGTCATGTATATGATAAAACCTAATGTTTTTGAAGTGAAAAAAGTCTTCTAAGGCATGCAAGTTGCAACGGTCCATTTATGGTCTGAATTAAACTTCTCAAAGTTAGATTATCCAGTTTGATAATGACATCAAAGAGTTTGGTTTTATAAAAAATATGGATGATTCTTGTGTATATAAGTATATTAGTGTGAGTCTTTTAGTATTTATAATACTGTATGAAGATGACATACTTTTTTTAGAAATTTTGTACCAACTTTACACTCTGTAAATATTTGGTTGAGAAAATGATTTTCTATGAAATAAATGTGTGACGTTTCCTACACACTAAGTGTGAGAATATATAAATATAGTTCTACTAGTCTACTTGGATTAATCCAGAGCACATGCATTGGTACTGTGCCAAAGTGGGTTAGGACAAAGAACTCTTAAAAGGGGTCTTTATTAGTGTTTCAGGGAATAGATCTTAGGAAGATTCAATATCCTTATAAATAGTTATAAAGGTTGGATATAATTACCTATTTGTTCACTATAAGATATATCATGTATGCTATGTTGTGTACTTAGATCGTTGTTTCTTATTCTCTTATAATAACCAATAGATACCAGAAAAATCCTAATGAGAGTCACTAAATCATTGTTAATAACATCCTTAAGTACTAAAAAAGAACTAAGGATATGTTCTTGATCTTTAGAGGATATGATGAGCTCTATATAAATGGTTACATAGATGATAGTTTCCAATATGATAAAAATGACATGTGATATTAACCTAGTTTCATGTTTTGATTGAGCGGTGGATCTATCAATTAGAATAGTTCCAAATAGACCATTATATCATACTTTATAGAAGAGGATAGGTACATCACCACATCTGTTGCTTTGAAGGAATCTGTTTGGGTTGAGAATTTTATTTATGAACATGTATTGGTTCCTAGCATTGAGGAAGAAGTCTAGATTTTTTGTTACAATAATGGATCCATTTATCAAAACAATAAACCATGGTCTCATGAAAAAACCAAACATATCCTTCACAAATACCATATTATACGAGAGATCGTTGATATGAGTGATGTTAGGATATATTGGGTGGATACAAAGGATGATGTAGTGGATTCATTAATAAATCCATGACCACAAAAAAACATGAGGGTCATATTAAATATCTTGGTATAAGATACAAAAGATATTTAATTTAATGTTTATAAATATATAACTATTTATAATAAAAGAAATATCCATTTATCATTCATTCATGAGTGTTGCAATTAATTTTACATGAACAATATAATGATAATACCCCCAATGTTTGACATTGAGTTCTACCTATTCAATGATCATCATAGAGTATTATGGAATGTGATGATATGTTAAGTTTAGAATGATTAAAATATTTTACTTAATACAAAAATTTTTATACGAGATATGAAGAATAGAATGATGAGGTAATAAGACAAGATTTATTACTTATATTAACCGGAAAAATTATATATCATAAAATGTAATACAATCACCGATATACTTAGAGGTGTATGCTTATTATAAATCATTTTTACCTGAGGTCGGAAAGATAATTATCTTGAGAACCACCATACATTGATAAATTTTTTATACAATCCATGAGTGTTAACTAATTAGGGGTGGTAAGGTATGCTGCTGATCATCTCATTAGTTAGAGCTAAACCAAGATGGGTGTTTCCCACTTGTATAATGATATAAGTTACCTGGGACTTTGATTGAATTAGACTAAGGGAATTCATGACCATTTTTTTGAGTTAAATATGATGTGCTCAACTACTTAGATAAGGGACATGTGATGCTCTAATTTACTAGATGAATGACATATGATGTATTCATTGACATGATTAGTCTATTTTGGAGAATCATGAAAGAATGAGATGACCTATACTCTATTGATATGTTCCTTGTCTAATGGTCAACCGATGTCATGAAAAGATTGATTATATAGGTATAAATATGATGTATATGATATATATTGTGGTGGACATGTTCATATAGAGATATTTTTATGTTTAATAGAGATCACACTAGATCAATTAATAGATTAAGTAGTATTGACGTTTTTCTAGAGGCTTCTCTTTGTTTAATTTTATGAAATCGAGATTTCATATATTTTGTTAACACTACTAAGGCCTACCAGGTCACACAGTTAGGCCTTTTTATAAGGATTAAAATTTGGAAAAAGTGTTTATTCCAAAATGAAGAATGTTTAAAAAACTATATCTAATAGAGTTTTGGATGGTTGAATAATGAGTTTTGAAGTTTTGTATAAATACCGTATGGTATCTTAGTGTCAGTGGGAAATTTTTTGAGATTCACTAAAAATAATGGTATCTTATTTTGTGATATCACTAAGTCATCGGAAGCGGGTTTGGAATTAGGATTCCTCAATCATAGACAATGATTAGTTACCATCATATTATATGATGGAAATGAGATATATAATATCAAATTTATGTATTAATGCAATGTATTCCTATCAATTCCTTTGATTATGAATCAATGAGATTGATTCATTAAATGGATAAAAATGAATAAATATTTGAAGTGATCAAGTGATTATGAATATTTATCGATGGGAAGTAATGTAGGATAACTTTATTGAGATGGAATCCAGTTATCTAGTTCTTAGAATATATTTATTTTTTAAATAGAATATATAAAGGTATTTGATCCCTCATTTTGATGGTACCCTTGATGCATTCCATCCTTTATAAATATCACTTCAAGTTCCTAGTTATATATTTATATTCATTAAGAAGGTTTTAGCTATAACATCCTTCCTCAGATAACTTTGACTAATATTTGTATCGATTCACCATAAGATCTTAGGCGTTCCTCCTCATACACTAGAGGCATCTGAATAGTAGTGGGGGTCTAAGTTGGTACTATGATGAGGATATACCCCAATACCAGAGTGTATAATAATAGTAAAATAACCAATAAGTATACACATCATCATGTATATAAATAAAAATAAAAAGAACATTCTATAATAAAATGAAATGTAGAAGGGGCCTAAACAACCATGTAATACATAAAACAAATAATCTCCCACCAGTATAATCATATATATTGGAATAAATAACTAAAAAATTAAATACCCAAGTCTCTACGATTAATCCATGAAAAACCACATACTAGGTCTCCAGGACTGCCAAAATAATCTAGCATGAGGCAAAGGCTCCACATGAGCATCTCCACTCGATCATGTAATGCTGGCCCTCCACCCTATTCATTGTGCATACATGATCAACTTGAAAGTAGACATAAGGTTTGTAGGCACACCAAGGTGCATGTATAAGGGGTGTGAAATGAATCTATAGGCCACCCCCAATGGCGACCCTACAAACTGCAATCATAAGTTCATGTTTATGCAATATTCCAAGCCTAACTGAGAAATAACTAAAATAAAATATAATAAAACCACTATTGATCCTTAGGTACGTGACCCTAATCGGATATATCTTCTTCAACTAGTGCTAGGGTTTCACCAAGAACATCTTGATGATTGTGCATACCAAATGACATGGGGGATCCGAATCCATGAAAACCCTAAAAAATCCTCATGACTCTAGGGAATCATCCCATGACAACCCTATCCTTTAAGTTCCTAATCCAAGGAATACCCTATCATGTTTTCATGAATATAGGGATGAAACCTATGGTGGTCCTATAATCCAGGATCCTAACCAAAGAGGGACCCTTCTAGTCTCTAATTCTTGAATACATGACATCTCCTATTATTATCCAAGCCTTGAATCCATAGAGGCTCCAACACTTAGCTCCAACCAATTAAAGTTCCTATTAGTAACCTAACAAATCCTAGGATGAGACCTGTGACTACTCTATCATCCCAAAACATATATAATACACAATTCTTTGAGCATAAGTTCATCACCTACACCATGGATGTAGATAATCTTTCTAGAATCTCAAACCAAATAGAATTCATGGTGCCTAGAGTATCAGTTTTACACCTAAACAATAGATGAAAATCTCCAATCCAACATCTCAAAACATAAAAAATACATGGTTCCTAGAGTGTAATTTTGACACCTAAATCACATATGAGGAGTGTCGTTCCAACATCCAAAAATTATATAGAATATGTGGTGCATAAAGAATTAGTCTGGTACTTAAACCATTGATGCAGAGTGTCAATCCAACATTTTAAACCATACAAAAAACTTTCTGTTCCTGAAGAATTATTTCTAAACATAAATTATTACATCCTTAATTATTTAACAAGGTAAAAACATAAATAAATAAAATAAACATAAGAAGGTTCACCTGAACACCCACTACCATCATCAACATATCATCCCCATCAAGATTACACATCAGTTCAGGTTCTAAGTGACACCTACAACCTTCTCTACCCAACCACACTCCCATTCAAGGTTAGTATATCAATAGGCATCTACTTGGATCCTATAAGTCAACACATAATTATATTCATCCCTCCGGGGATCCTAAAAAATAGTAAGAAAAGGGAGGCATCCCTCTTGGGACCCTATATGTTAGAATATAAGTGCATACATCCCTCTTAGGATTCTTGGTCACAACTAATATACACGGACAACACCCATATCTTGCGGTTCACACATACCATAACCCCGTCTATAACATATCATGGCCTCATAGTCTTAAAGGGTAAACCTTACAAGGGAGACGACCTCAAGCCCATCCCCTTTCCAGGATACACTAGGTTAGCCTGAATACCTAACCTATATGTCTCTTCGAGTCACATACCAGTCCCACTAACCAAGGACTATCCCATGCTAACACCAAATGAGGAAATTGGTGATCACATCCCACTTCCTTCAACTATTTCCATGAACCACCTTTGAGACTCATCCCACATCCCACTCTGGAGGCCTCTATATTCAATTACTAGAGAAAAAATTCTCCTTCATATATTTTTTACCTTAAAATGCCTATTGGAAGTCATAAAATATTACAAGGGTTACACCATCATGTTTTACACAGAAAAACACTCAAAATGGACTCATTATTTGTATAATTCTAACTATAGGGTGAAAAATTAACCCAAACCCTCAAATGGTTAATAATAATGTAGTACCCGATGTGTACGATGAGTACATGACATGTACTTCCAAACCTCCTCCTAGTCCATGAACTTTTACATAGAATGGGTAAACTTGGTGTCTGGCTATATATGACTAAATGATTAGGGAATACATGGGGTTTGGCCATGTACTACTACATGACCATGTAGCCCTTACATGTGGTGTATGTTTGTGTACCTGACCACATGGATATGTCCCACTACACAATGATTACTCAGAGTAAATGGCGTGTAGTCCAAACACTTTATCTTCCCTAAATAGTAATAACACATGGTGTGTGTTCTTGAAACCACACATCGTGTGATTGTGATTTCCTGAACAGAAACCCCATAAAATTATCCAAAACCCCCTCTTTATAAAATTAAGAATAAATCTACCCCCAAGGTCCCCAAAGATACCATAAAAGGGCTCTAAAATGTAAAAAAAATTAAAATACAAGAATATACTACTTAAAATGTAAAAAGTCCCACCTCATCGTGAAAATGGCAATGCTTCAGGTCTAAATCAATGCCTAGAAGCTGTTGCACCTTGATCTGATCTCAATAGCCACCATGGATGAAGTCTAGCGGTGCTCATCACCCTTTACTCTCAGTATGACTGTAATACACAAGGGAGGAGCCACCCCCTCCTATTATGTATAGGAAGAAAAATGGGTGTGGGTATAATAAACTTAATTTAATTTAATTAATTAAATCAAATCAAATTCCCATTTAAATGCTCGTCTTGAGTCCTGAAACCCAAAGCAGGACTAATCCATAGCTAATAAAAACCATCCATTTTAGGTTCAACTACATAGTCAAAATATAAATCTGACACTCTATTATGAAGATATCCCTATCCAAATCCACATGAATAATTTAATATTTAACAAATTAAATATTTAATATTCCACCAAAATTTGAATGGCTATGACATCTACCAAACTCCTTTCATAGGGTAAACACCATATAATAAGATTATAATAGTGGACTAAAAACAATATCTAAGTTGATATAGTATGGTAAAATGACAATTTTACCCCTCATAGGAATTTTCATCTAGAAAATAAAATTTCCACTCATTTTTACAACCTTGAAATACATGAGGTTTTATAATCTCCCTACTATAAAACTTCTTGTACTTGAGAAGATTCAGTGGTTTTCAAACCAAACATATAGACCCAACTTGGTTATCAATTCATCATTAACTCATTTCTTTTTACTCCAGAACAATAACCGAGTTTCTTTATACAACTTCAAAGATAAAGTGTAGCACCCATCAAATGTCAAGATACATCTTTCCACCATCATAAAAATACCATGATAATGCCTGAACACACCCATCCATCTCAAGATATCACAACATCACCCATAATTAATCAATAGGTTCATGGTGTTCCCCACAACAGAACTCTACCTATAATAGATGATTCTAATCCTTGATGATTCCCACCATTAGAATCTCCTATCAAAACAAATCCTCAATTTTCCTTAGACCCACTTGATGTGGTTCCCACTGCATCCTTGACCCTACCTACATAAGGGTTATATATTCATAAATAATTTGATACTCCCCACTATAGAATTATCCTTATTGTTTCCTCATAACCGAATACAAACTATATTATGTACATTATATCTTTCACCAAACATAAATCATGGAGTGTAGAAACCCACTCATTTCTACGTACCAACCTAAAACACTAAAACATGGTTCATTCCCACTTCTTGAGAACAATTCTCCTAGAAAACATAAAATTTCAACTCATAACATGGTTCACCACCCTCAAATGGTCAATGGTGCACTCCCACTATATGAATTACCTCACATCATTCCTTGACCACCGATATCAATAGGTTCCATCACTAAACACATATCACTCCTCATGAGAAACTCTCAACATCTAGTCAATACATGAACAAGATTGAGCCAGATCGATCATGCCACCCACCCAATCCATTATTGTTATCCTCTCTACCACATAGGGCCATTTCTAATTTTATCACAACTCTTGGGAAACCATACCTATAACATTTATTTGAAACCACCGATCCTCAACTGACGCACAACAACTCACCAATTTTTTATTTAAATGGTACCATGTACAACCAGCACATAAAATTCCTATCTCTCCCAACATAGTGGACATATAATCCCATACTTCTTGATCAATCCACCCAAACCATGCTTCTACAAGACACACATCACCAAAACCAATCTGATCATGATTAGTGACATGTTAGTCCCAACACACCAGAAGCTCCCTTGGAACTCCTCTTCAAAACCATGAACCCTACCTATGCCATGACCCATTAAATGAATGCCAACCTCATGGTGTTTTCCTAGAACCATGGGTGGTAATCCTTTATCTAAGGTGTATCAGCCTCACCCACATGTATTGAATCCACATGATGATATTCCAATCATGAACATCCTCACACACTCATACCATACTAATATGAATGGATCCAAACACATAGGGACAAAAATCACCTTGGTCCTTCATATAAAACCACATCCATTGGTCAGTAGGGCCATAAACCTTAATAATCCTTCCCATCAAAGCTAGTATCGATACTTGATAATAATAGGTGAATTCCTAGAAAACAAAGGTTTCAACCTAACTATGTTATAAAATTCAAGTCCCACCATGTATAAATATAAAATGTAACCACCAAACTAAGATAACCCCTCTAACTAGTCACCCCTAAACATACTTTTCATCAATTCACTAAGGTCTAAGTCATAGCTAAGGGTATATAGATCTTCCACCTATCCCTACCAGCTAGTTTTAACATTAGGGTAACTAGGTATATCCACTTATACCTACTAATTAAGTCTCATGAAGTTTATATCCCATATAACATAATCCACACCCCCCATATCTTCCCGCGACATCAACATGCCCAAAAACCACTCATGGGGTCTCAAAAAAATTACATCACATTCCAGTCACCACTTAAAAATAGGGAAACCATATTCTCTAAGATTACATACATAAAAATACTCCCAATATGATCATGTCATAGTAGTTGACATTTTTTATAGACAATGACATCGACCTAGATGATCTATTTCAAACAACAAACATAGGTTTTGTTAAATAAAATTTCTTTCCAAGATATATGAGAAAAACCATATACGCTTTTACTAGTCACTTTAAATAATGAAAACAAAATAAAAAACAACCCAAAAAGGGTTCAACATTAGGCATCTAATGCCATACTAACCCACCAAGGCCACTGCACCTCTTGTGCATGAGGAATGAGTCATCATCCTCACTATCATACATGTCACCATAAATTTGCATGACTTGCGACCAAAAGAAAATATATATATGATTTATACCATATAATTATAATTAAACCAATTAATTATATGAGAAAACACTACATGAACAGTTTTCGAAACTTTAAATGATTTCACTTTGGTTCAGTGAAATCACACACTATTTGGCCTATAACATGTTAATCCTATGTGACTGATATAATGCATGAGATTCCTCTTGTATCTGAAGTCCAAGTGTCAAAATAAAATCACCGGACTCTTTATATTAGGATGAAAGGTAGAAATCCATAATAAATCATAAAATAAAAACCACATGTGCATCGATCAAAGTGAAAATAACATACAACCATAACAATACAAACCATAAAAAATTCCATTCCCTCATAACTTGGGCTTCCTATCAGAATATGTGTTCTCAATTCACAGACCTATTATACATCATAGGATTCAACATATTCATAAATATTCAATCTAAAAATATTGATATAGTAAAAAAATAAAACAATTATATGATACCACATTGTAACATCCCACCAGAGATCACTTTAAAGAGTAGTCAGACTAATTTTCCACATGACCTCAAGTGCGCCTCCTTTCCTACCAGAGTCTACCGACTAACATTGGGGATCTAAGGTGATAATATGAGGAGACTATACCCTCATATGTGAGCGTATAGTAATATTAAAATAACCAAGAATAATACACAAAAAAGCACATGGAAATCAAAATAAAATGAACATGCTATAATAAAATGAAATGTAGAAGGGGACCAAACATCCATTTCATACATATAAGAACTGATCACCTACTAGGAAGGTCACATATACAAGAATAAATAACTGAAAAAATGAATACAATAGTCTCTAATACTACATTGAGTTGAACCATATACCCGATCTCCATGAATTCCAAACTTCTTTAAAATGGGCCTAAGGCTCCACACAAGCGGCTTCACTCGATCATGCAATATTGGGCCTCTATCCTATTTATCATGAATATGTTATCATCTTAAAAGTAGAAATATGACCTGTACACACATTGAGGAGTATATATATGGGGTTAGAAATGAATCTTAGTAGGCCACCCCCAATAGTGACCTTATAACCTACTGTAATAAGTGTATGCTCATGTAATATGACCATCCCAGCCAAGACACAACTGAAATAAAATAAAATAAAACCACAATCTATCCTTAGGTTCATGACCTCAATCGACCATACCTGTTTCAACTAGTTTTGAGGTATCTCTGATCATTTTTGATGATAATGAATCCTAAGTAACATGAGGGATCTAATTCAATGGAAGCCCCAACCAATCCTCATGACACCAAGGACACATCCCATGAATTTACTATCCTATAGGTTCCTAGTGAAAGGAAACCCCTACCATGTGCTCATGAATCCATGGATAAAACCCCTAAAATTCTTATCATCTAGGATCCTAATCCAAGGCATCCCCTATAGGTATCTAAGACCTGAATTCATAATGGATCTTAATAGTATCTGAGCCAAAAATCTATGATGGACCCAACACTAATCTCTAACCCTTGGAAGCTCCTGCCAGTAGCCCCATGACCCTGGTGATGAAATCCATGTTAGTATTATCATCCTAAAAAATATATAATACATGGTTCTTAGAGTGTCTGTATGAAACCTAAACCAAAAACCTTGAACAATGGTCTAATATTCCAATCCATACAGAATATATGGTTCTTAGAGCGTTAGCTCAACACCTAAACCACAAATCCATAGAATCAGTCCAACATCCTAAACCATACCAAATACATGGTTTCTAGAGAGTAAGTTTGGAACCTAAACCATACATATATAACATTATTACAACATCCCAAACCATACAGAATACATGGTTCCTAGAGTTCCAGTCTAAAAATTAAACCATGGATGCAGAGCCTTAGTACAACATCCCAAACCATATAGAAAAATTTCAGGGCCTAGAGAATTAGTTCAAAACCTAAACCATTCCAAACTTAATTATGCACTAATGTACATACATAAATAAGATAAAATAAACATAAAAAGGACTAGATGAATTCCCATGCTTGTAATTATTGTCTCATCCACACTGGTATTACACATTGGTTTGGGTTCTAGGTAAAACCTGTAACCATTTTTACCCAATTACACACCCACTTAGGGTTAGTTTATCAACGGGAACCCACTTGGGTCCTTTGAGTTAACACATAATAAGAGGAACCCCTCTTGGGATCTTCTGGGTCAGAATATAAGAAAAGGAATCCATCTTGGTATACTTGGTTACAACCCCTCTTGGGATCTTTTCTCCCCCATTTTATAATAACCACAACTTTAGATTCATTTAAGTAAGAAAATTAATTCCCTTTCCCTTATAGGATATATTTATAAACATTATCCCTCTTTGTCAACATAACCCAAAGAATAGTGAATTTACTTCATTAAAATGTTTATAAAGTCGATGGTAGAGGCTAAAGATGAAGTTTGGAGCCTCAATTCCACAAATATTTCTTTGGGAATTGATTTTATGAAAATATCTACAATTTGATATCTCTTTAAAACATATTACAACACAACAACTCCACCATCAACCTTTTCTTTTAGAAAGTGACACTTTATATCAATATGTTTAGATCTTGAATATTGGATAGTATTTTTATCACAAATTATCTTCAATAGTTTGAAAACTTTAAATTTCAAATATTCCAACTGAACCTTCATCCACAACATTTGAGTACATGCCGGTGTAGAAGAAACATATTTTGATTCTTCTATGCTCAATTTTATTAAACCCTATTTCTTACTATTCCAACTCACACAACATTCACCCAAGTAAAATTCTTATATTGAAGTTGATTTTATGTAATTTCAGTCACCATCCCAATCAACATTAGTATAAACATGAAAGTTAATTTCACAACTAATTTTGTATAAAATCTCATATGAAGTTGTTCCTTTAACATATCTCAGAATTATATTTTATGCCAATATATGATACTCTTTTAGATCACTCTGAAATCTAGAACACAAAGTTAAAACATAAACAATATCAGGTCTTAAGGCTATGAGATAAAGAAAAATTCCTATTAGCTTCTAAAAATCTTTCTGAATCAAACTTTTTATGGTATCATCTTTACTCAAATTTATGCTCACTAAAATGGGAGTTTAAACTTCTTTAGATTCTACCATAATAATCTTTTTTAAAACTTCCATGGCATAATTTTCTTAAGTTAGGAAGATTGATTTTTTTTAAATTGTAAACCTAGGAAGAAAGTCAATTCACCCAACATTGAAATATCAAAATTCATCTTTATTTACTCAGAAAATTCTTTAAAAACATTTTATTTATCCCTAGAAAAATATATATCATCCACATAAACAATTAAAATCAGAGTTATAGAGTTAACATCTTTCACATATAAGTTTCTATCAAATTTTACTTTAAAAAAATTCAACATTCATAAAAAAAAATTCAAGTTTTTAATACCAAACATGTGGGAATTGTTTTATCCCATAAAAGACTTTCTTAAATTTACAAACCTTGCTTCCATCATTATCAAGGGAAAACCCACAAGGTTGTTAAATGTAAACTTCTTCTTCAATATCACTATTTAGAAAATCTAACTTTACATCCATCTGATAAACTTTGTAATTTATATGTGAAACCACTACTTGAAACATTCTAGTAGTTCCAAATCTTGATACTTAGTAAAAGGTTTCTTCAAAATCAATACTTTCCACCTATACATTGCCTTTACAAACAAGTCTTTCTTTATTTCTTAAAACTCCTCCATGTTCATTTAACCTATTTATGAACAACCATTTCGTTCCAATAAAACTTTTATTTACTAGATATGGAACAAGTTCCCAAGTGTATTTTTCTCAATATGATCCAAATGTTCATTGATTACATCAAACCATTGTTTATGATCAAATTCTTCTAAAACCGATTCTAGTTAAACTTGTGAAATGAGTGATGTTTGATTTTATAACCTCAATTTTATTCTTTTCTGAACTGAAGATTTACGATTCCCAAGAATATTTTCAGTTTCAACATGTTTATTTAAAATAGAAACTTTCAAAGTTTCTCTTCCATCCTAACGTTCCTCATTATATAATTTTTAGGAATCTTGATAAGTTTATTTTGAATCCCTTCCAATTTTTTTGTAAATATTCTGTTTTTCTTCCTCAAAATTCTCAACATTATTTGTTAATGAATTCAAGTTTTTGATAAATTTCAAATCATATGAATCATTTTTTTGAAAATTATTGTTCTAATATTTATAAATTCTTTTTTTGGGTGAATATCCCATGAAAATTATTTCTTCAACTTTCTCATCAAATTTTCCAAGATCTGAATTTTTGATTTTTAGTCAATATGTACTTTCAAAAAATTTGAAGTATTTCAATGAAAGTTTTTTTATACCACATTTCATAAGAAATAATATTGAATTATATCATAAAAGAACATCTGTTTTGAACATGTACAATAATAATAATAACTTCTCTCTTGTAGAACATTGAAAGTTTGTATTATGATAACATGTTTCTTCCCATTTCCACCAAACTTCTATTTTTCCTTTTATCTACTCCATTTTTTTGAAGTGTAGGCATCAACATGATAATTTTTTATTCCATTATTTCTTATATACTATTAAAAATAATTTCATGTGAATTATACACCATTATATGTTCTCAAATTTATATAAACCCACATTTCTCTCTCAATATATTTTCTGAAGAATATGAAAATCACTACAACCTATGACTTGTGTTTCATAAACATGGTGTTGGTCATTTGAGTGAAATCACTAATAAAAGTTATAAATCACAAATATAATTTTTTTTATGGATATCTCATCACCCCACATAAATCAAAATGAATAAGTTCAAGATGTATGGTAGACTAAATCTTAACTTCATTATGAATTTTATTAGTCATTCTATCTTTTTGACAAGTTATACAAACATCTTCTCTTCTCTTTAATTATATGAAATTTAAAACAACATCAAATTCAGAAATTTTGTTCATAATTTTATACCCAAGTTACCAATTATATGATGTGACAACTTATTATCATATTCAGCACTTAGATAACATGAGTTATCTAGTTCTCCAATTTAAAAAATATTTTCACTTGTTCTTTTTCCTCTTGCAACAACCTTTCCATATTCTAGACTCCCGATGATACAAGAATATTTTATGAAAATAAATTTTTTGAAATCATCACAAAGTTGAATTACAATAAGTATGTTATGTTTTATCCCATAAAAAATAGAACTTCCTTATATTTCAACTTTTCTACTTCAATATCATCCTTTTTGATTACTCTCATTTTTAAGGAACTATCATTCCTAAAGTTAACATCTCCTCCATCATGATTTTAAACATCATTTAATATTTTAAAATCATATATCATGTGAGATTAACAACCAATATCATATATCCATGGTTTTTTCTTTTTTACTTGATTTCAAAGCCTCCTCAACAACAAAATATCTTTCCTCAACATTCCTCTTTCCATCTTCCTTTTCTTTTACACTATAAGAAACTTATTCCATAAGGAGTGGCATACATTTTTCAAAAGAGTGACTCAATTGATCACATATTCCATAAAAATTCTCTATAAAATCAAAATGATTTTTTTGGAAAGTTTCTAACTTCTTGAGATTTTACTTTTCTTACTTCCTGTGACTTTGGAAACTTTCTCAGTCTGCTTCCACTATTTATTCCACTCTATTTAAATCTATTTATTGGGAAAGAAATAATATGACAACAGTTATAAGATTCCTTCCCATAAAATTTAAAACACTAAAAAAATCCATCAAATCTTGGTTTTTTATAGAATAATGATCTTCCCCTATAATAATAATGTCGATGTTCAAAACATCTTTCATATTCAATTACTCATGGGTGTGTGAAAATATTAATTTATAAGTATTTTTCTTATTTTCTAGATGTGATAGGTTTTTTACATCCATTATCAACCCAATTATTCACAACAATTTTTCTTCGCACATGAAATGTTAGAAAAATTAGATGATTTTTTTAGTTTAGTGGGTGTAGATTTCACCTAATTCTTGGTGTGAGGTTTTTCTACTGCTTTAGATGATTCATATTTTACTTCAGAAGCCTTTCTAAAATTTTAATTTGACTTTATTAAAGTATTTTTACCTCAATAAGTTTTGATTGAGACTTGTTAACTTCATCTTACTTAGATTCCAACTTCTTACTGAGATATTGAACCATCTTTCCCTGTTCAACAATTCTAAGTTTGTAACATAAGATCTACTAGATGTATTATTATTATCTCTTGAAAACATCTTTTACACTATATTTTTTCATCATTATAATTTATTTCTTGAGAGTTTTATTTTTCCCAATACATTCAAAAAGTTTTATTCTGAGATGATACTCTCTTTAAGATTATTAACCTCCTCCTTCTTCACCATTCAGCGAATCTTTTGTTTTCTCAAATTTTTAAATGAATATTCTAAAATTTTCTGAACTTTAATCTTTTTAAGAGTTGTTTTTATTTTATTATAATTCAAATTTATTAATCAAAATAATTATATTATTTCTAAAAACTTCTTCTTATATTTATTGGATTACTTTTCTTATTTAGAACTTTTGTTCCACTTCTTTCATTGAGGATTTTCATTAGAATTATCTTGATATTCCCCAAATTTCTTATTGGGGGAATTCATAGAAAAGTGCTTGATTCCACCACACTCATAACATTTGATATGTAGTTTTACTCTATACTTTACTCTTAATATTATATAGTTTTTAGAGATAATATACATGATTTTATCATTCAACTCACCATCCTACTTATTTTTAGAATCACAAGGATTGACATTTTCAACATTTGAAATTTTAATATTTATCATAGTTTCAAAAATCCATTTCATATTTCAGCTTCTTTTTGAAAACTATAGATTTTATCATTCCATAATAAACAAAAAAGGTATGTAGTTCATTAATATATAAATCATATTTATCTTATAAATAATAAATATTTGGATCAAACATATCTGAAAAGGTTCTCATGAGTTTCTTCACAATTTTAGAATCTTCTAAGACATCTCCAAAACCTATGATGTTGCAAACTACTTCATTTATTCTGGTGAAGTAATCATCAATAATTTCTTCATATATAATTATTATGTCTTCAAGCTTGATACTCAATATTTATAGATTTATTTACTTCACTTTAGTTTGCCCTTAAAAAATACTTTCGAGCTTGTCCCACATACTCTTTGATGTTTTGAGACCTATCACCTTCATATAAATATTTTCTGACAGAGTTATAAGAATATAATTTCTAGATTTTTCATCAACTTCAATATTTATATTATTAAAAAAATTCATGGGAGAATCTTGATTAATGAGTGGAAACCCAATTGTAATAGCATCAAAAACTTCCAGGATAGGAGACAGGAGATACAAAATCATCCTTTTTCTCTAACCACAATAAAATTTTCCATAAAATGTAGTTATTACCCTACTATTGATAGAATCGAGACTATCCATGATAAGTATTCAATAGGGTAACCTCAATTTGATACCAATTAAATTTCTAAAGAATCTAAGAACAAATATGAAGGGGGGTGGGTGAATTAGTTGTGGCCTTTTTACAAATTTCAACTTTTGGAAACTTAACCTATGTAACTTGTTAGAGCTTCTTCCTTATCAACTTTTAGAAAACTCAAATTCATTTAGAAATAGAAAAGTAAACATGGAGAATTTTTTTTACAATTTTGAGCCTCAATGTGAGAAGTTACATTATTTCTATATCCACTCTTGTGGGTCTATCTAAATTTAGTAATATGAAGAAGTGAATACAACTTGTGTAAACTCTCATTATACACATTCTATCTCCCGACAGGAATTATTATACTTACTCCTATTAGTTTACAAAATTTTTCTTAAAAAAATTTGAGCCAAAAAAGAAAATGAATATCAAAAAAAATTTCTTCACAAAATATCCATCTAGAAACTCAGTCCGATGTGCCTAGGTCTAATTGCCTCAGTATGATGAAATCATTCTGATAGAATCATTTCAATTCACCTTTTCTCAATTTTCTCTTTAAAATAAGTTTTCTTGTATGATTAAAAAACCTTCATTTTTCAAACTTTTTATCAATACTTAGTCTGATTCATTCAATATGATAAACTCAGTCCGGTAATCCGAACTTGAATTAGTTTGATCTTCTCATTAGAATCCTCTTTCTAGAAACACTTCTTTGACACAAAAAAGCTTTAGTTAGAAAAATCACTTCTAACACCAATTCTGTAGAGTAATAGCTCCTTTTTTTCATGGGTGAATAGTGTCAAGTACCATTGTAATTTTCAAATCTATTTATAGGTGATCTATAAATAGTAAAGGTGGGAAATTGAAATTATTTTCACACTCACCCAAATTCATAGATCTCTGAATTTTACTCATATTTTCACTTCATATTTGACCACTTCAAATCATCTTGTCTCTTCTAATGTATTCTCCAAACTTCATGAATTCTATAGAACATAAAAATTATCAACATTACTTAAATTAGAAATTTGCAAAAGATCTATATGAAAATTGATAATTTAGAATATCTTAGTTTGAAACTCTATTCATCATTCTGATTATCTTGACCCAAAATAAAACAAAATAAATATGATTGATTTCTCCGATTCTCTAGGACAACTGAAAAAGGTTTACAACATGGTTTCAAAATCTAAATACTTCAGAAACATTCAACCGCTATCAAGTAGAAATTCCACCGAATCTTGTGAAACCTCATAATTATTCTACTTTCTTAGTCCAATAGAAATTTTAAGTCTAATAGAACTTCTTATTCTGATAGAACTTATCAGTCAGATAAAAATTCTCATTCAGATAGAACTTCGTAGTTTGATAGAAATTCTTAGTCTGATAGAACTTAATAGTTTAATAGAACATCTTAGTATGATATAAATTCTCAGTATGATATAATTTATCTGTCCAATAGACCTTATGATGGTGCTTCTAAAAATATTCAATTTTTAGAAACTTCAAAAAATCTTTAATTCCCATTTATTCTTCTAAATCTATCTTGTATCATGACTTCTTAAAGTTTTTTAGGAACTTAAAAGAACATAAAATAATCTTATGAATTGGATTTAGAAATTTATAATCTATATAACTTTCAAAACATTCTGAAATAATAACTTTTATTTATCTTTAATAAAAAAAATTTATTTATTAAACAACTTTTCTTCATCTCTACAAATAACTTTTTCATCATCTCAATATTTTTTTTATTTAACTCAATAAACAACTTTTATTCAATAAAGAAATTTTCTTTATCACATTAAATAAATTTTCATCATCTAAAAAAACTTTATTTCAAAAACTTTTGACTTTATTCATTTTAACAAGTTATGAATCAATAGATTCTTTTTCCAATGCCTTTAATCTAAGTATAAAATCAGACTTCTCATGTCTGATGTGCTGAGTTTGATCTAGTGCATACAATAACCATATTTTCAAAACAATTAATTTATGTGAATTCATAGTAATTTCTAAAAAAAACAAGTTATAAACTTTAATCAACACATCATTCACTTGATCTACAAAAACATTATTTTATGAAAATTTAGTTTTTAATAAAAACAAAATTTTGTTAAAACAAAACATCACAAAGGATATTCAAATTATTTAAACATCTCTAGATATTTTTTTAATATACCCCTTTTAGATTGTCTTATCCTATATGGAAAGATAATAAGAGGCTTGTATGGTGGTATTTCCAAATATACTTCTTATTTTTTAGTTTACCATTAAACTGGAGCTTTTTTAGTTTTCTATGATTTTAGAATTTGTTCCTTACTAGATTTATTTGTGATATCATCGCCATCCTTACTGACAAATTCCACACATTCTTTAAGTTATTTTTACTTATTTTCCTTAAATTTATAAGGTTTCTAAAAATCTAGTATCTTTCCACTTCTAAGAGACAAATCATTTTCCTCCTATCTTGGATGATTCTTAGCATTACCAAGAAATGTACTCGGTAATCGGTATGAGAGGATCTTAGAGATTTAGCCCACTGGTGCTCAAGGTTTCAGAGGGTCATACTTTGATTATTCATTTCAGTATCTTGGGATATAATCCTATTATATGTTTTTTTCATGAAGATAGTGAGAAATTTCTCAATATTGGATTGGAGAGGTGTGGCTTGCTGCTGTTGTATTGGTGGAGCTAGTTGATACTACTATTGTTGAGTAGGTGGAAACTGCTGAGCTCTAAGGGAAAAAGTTGTTGTAAAAATTGTTGTTGTGGCCAAGGAGTTGTAAATTGAGGTGGGTACCTAGGTGATACCTGATTTTATGGTAGTGATTTCCCACTTCTCTTTTGATAATAACCTTGATTTAGTAGCTGCAGCTTCTGAGCCGATCTATACTGATAATATTATTGCTAGTACTATTGGGGTTGTTGAAATTGATGATTTTTATTGTAATTTACATAATTAAAATCTTGGATTTTAGGTTCCTCTATTACTTCCCTATGGTCTTGGTATGGGTGCGAGACTTTGTACAATTCACACACTTGAATTTCCATAACACGGATAAGAGGTGACGATGGTGGAGTAGACAACTAAAACGACTCATGTTTTTTTAGGACTTCAAACTATGATGATAGGATAGTATTATCCTCCACCTGATGGATTCCATATCGAGACTGTCTTATATATCTCTTCCACATACTATCATTGTAGGAGATCTCATCTAATAATGCTCTACCAACTTTGGGTATTTTAAGCATGAGCCTGCCTTCAGCGGTGACGTCTACAACAGTGTGTTCAGCCAGTTGGATTCCCTGGTAAAAAGTTCGAATTTATAGCCAAACATCATTTTCGTGATGTGGGAACTTCCGAGTTAGCTCCTTAAAATGATTTTAGGCTTCCTAATATGATTCTTCATCTGCTTGGTTGAAATTTTGGATTTCATTCCTTAGCTTCCAGGTTTAGATAAGTGGGAAGTATTTATCAAGGAATTTATTTTATAAATCTTCCCAAGTCATGATAAACTTATGAGATTTAATTTTAAGATAATAATTGGCTCTATCATAAAAGGATAATGGGAATAATATGAGTCTAATTTCATTTGATGACACACCTTGGTTATGAAAGGTGTTTCAAACCTCTAGGAAATTTGAAATATGGTCATAGGGGAATTCTCTTTGCAGTCCACTAAATTTCCCCATGTTCTAGATCATATAAAAAAGTTTGGATTTTATCTTGAATGAGTGTGCCTAAATATGAGGATGTAAAATTCTAAGAGTAACACGATTGATGGAATATAAGTTGTAATCCATGATGGTGTGCTCTTGCAATACTGGTCTCTCTCCCGGATGTTCAGGTGGTGCATGTTGAAGGTTTTTATGGTGAGGTAGTGTAAGATCATTGCATTTGACCATAATAAAGTGGATACATGAAAGAATAGATCTTTTGATTTCAGGATTGAAAACTTCCAATTCTGGTGTGTACAAACTCCTAGAACGATTCAGAGGACCCTAACACATGCACTAAGTCAAAGAAAAGCAGATACATGTACTAGTTTGTGAGAAAAAGTTATAAAAATAAAGGGGTAAAAGGAGGGGGTTGAGGTAATCCTAGGTTCAAACTGAAGGTCATTTTACTTAATCATTAATATCACTACTACAAAAGAGGACTTTAAAAATGCTACAATATGCCTTTATCAGTGCTAAAAAAGTGCTGACTACTATAGCATGGTTAAAAGGCCAAGGCTTTTATTTTCACTAGAAAAACATTGATAAATGGGTAATTTATCTGAACAAAAAAAAACAATGATAAATCACACTTTTATTAGATATTTTTGAAAAATTAAGAAAATACATCATTTATCAATGCTACTAAATGCGTTGATAAAGTGATCCTTTATCAACGCTACTAAATGCACTAATAAAGTGAATCTTTATCAGCATATTTAAAAGATATGATAAAGGAATGATTTATCAGTGCATTTAAGAGAGTTGATAAAGGAATTATTTATCTGTGCTTTTAGAAGCACTGATAAAGGTCTCATTTATCATCACATTTATTAGAACTAATAAAGGGTAATACTACAATGTGATGATACAACACACAACAACACCATAAACATGGAATTCAGTGTGCTATAACAACACACTACATCACCAAAAACTAGAGAAAAAATTATACAAATTAGATACAAATAAAAAATTTAAATGAAATAAAATTTCCAACACAAATACATGAAAACAAAACTATTATAGATTATGTCAGTTGTTTTTTACTAAAATTAATGTCAATTTTGAATAAAAATGTGCACTTGTAGTCATACCAGTCACACCGTGAGTTATATTGAGGTGTGGCTGATTCCTACACATCAAAAATGACTTATGGATCATTTTCCTAAATTTCCAAAACAATACAAATGTTTTTTTCTTGGTTTGGAGTATGTTAGTTTTTTTGTTATTAAAAATAATGTAAATTTTGAATAAAAAGACGCACTTAGAGTCATACCAGTCATACCGAGTGTCAGATTGAGGTGAAGATAATTCCTTCACATCCCAAATTTTTTATGGATCATTTTACTAAAGTATCAAAACAATATGAATACATTTCCTTAGTTTTTATTATACCACTTTTGTTTTTTACTAAAATGTCATTTTAAACTGGAAACAAGTAATTTGAGTCATATCGGGCACATCGTGTATAATATTGAGGTGAGGATGATTCCTAAAAATTAACAATGACTTATATATCATTTTTATAAAGTACCAAAACAATTTGAACACGTTTTTCTCAGTTTTGAGTATGCAGTTGTTTTTTTCACTAAAATTAATATTAATTTTGAATAAAAAGATGTACTTAGAGTCATACCAGTCACATCGTGAGTTAGATTGAGGTTAGTATGATTCCTAAATATCTAAAATGATTTATTTATAATTTTAATAAAGTATCAAAACAATAATAATTCATTTCCTAAGTTTTGAGTATGCCACTTGTGTTTTTTACTAAAATGTCATTTTAAACTGGAAACATTCATTTTTAGTCATATAGGTTGAATTGTGTGTGTGTTTTACAAGATACTGATTCCTATACATAAAAAATTAATTTTTAATCATTTTTATAAATTATCAAGACAATATGAGTGAGTTTTCTTAGGTTTTAGTGAGTGATGCTTTTTTGTATTTAAATATCAGTTTTAAACTGATAACAGAAACTTAGAGTAATACCAGGAACATAGTGTATCAGATTTAGGTAAGGATGATTCCTACATGTCACAAATTACTTAAGAATTGTTTTAATAAATTAATAAAACAATTTGAATGCGTTTTCTCAGTTTTGAGAATGTCAGTTGTTTTTTCCACTAAAATTAATGTCAATTTTGAATAAAAAGATTAACTTGGAGTCATACCAGTCACAATGTGCCTCGGATTGAGGTGAGGATAATTCCTACACATATAAAATCACTTATGGATCATTTTAACAAATTATCAAAACAATCCAAATGATTTTACTTGATTTTGAGTACGCCACTTGTGTTTTTTTATTAAAATGTCATTTTAAACTAGAAACATGAACTTTGAGTCATATAGGTTGTATCATGTGTGGGTATGACATGATAATTATTCCTACATGTCAAAAATGAATTATGAATCATTTTCATATATTATTAAGAAAATCTGAGTGAGTTTTTTTAGTTTTTAGTGAGTGACACTTTTTTGAATTAAAATGTTAATTTTAAACTGATAACAAACACTTTGAGTCATATCGGGCACATAATGTATCATATTGAGGTTAGGTTGATTCCTACATGTCAAAAATTACTTATGGATCATTTTACTAAATTAAAAAAATAATTTGTATGCGGTTTCTTAGTTTGAGTATGTCAAATGTTTTTTTCACTAAAATTAATGTCAATTTTGAATAAAAAGACTCACTTGAAGTCATACCTGTCACACCATGAATCAGATTGAGGTGTGTCTTATTCTTACATGTCTCAAATTAATTATGGATAATTTTCATAAATTATAAAAATAATCTTAATGCATTTACTCAGTTTTGAGTATGCCACTTATGTTTTTCTACTAAAATGTCATTTTAAACTGGAAACATGCACTTTTAGTCATACGGGTTACATCATGTGTTGTTTTGACATGAGACTGATTCATACATTTCAAAAAAAAATTATTAATAATTTTCTTAAATTATCAATACAATACAAGTGTGTTTTATTAGTTTTCAATGTGTGAAACTTTTTTGTATTAAAATGTTAATTTTAAACTGATAATAGACACTTTGAAACCAACCCTCCTCAATGACCATGATATATCGATGATGGTTTTCCTCCAATAGTTATCTCATACACCTATTGAATTTTTTGTTTGATTGGAAACATATTTATTCAAACATTTACATTGGATTATATACCTGTTTTATAATTAAGACACTATAATAAAAATGACATTTAGTGGTGGTTTAAACTGCCGCTGCATGGTTTGGTGGCAGTTTCTGTAAACCGCCGCCTAATATGGCGTCACCAATCTATTAGCGGCAGTTATTTCCATTTCTCGGTGGCTTAAGTAAAGCGTCGTAGCTGACTCTTTTTGTGGCAGTTTTACTGAGTTTAGCGGCGGTTTTTACGATCCCTTGACATCAGTTTATTCGCGGTGGTTATAACTGCCACGAATAAACTCAAATCCAGCAGCCATAAAGCCGCCGCTGAAGTCATGATAACCGCCTTGGAATGTTCAGGTACGATGTGACTATGTAGTGGTGGTTAAAACCTACGCAAAACGTAATTTTTTTTACATTTTGCGGCGGGTTTCACCATTTAGCGGTGGTTTAAACCACCGCCAATGAACATTTCATGGCGGTTTAAACCGCCGTTAAAAGCTGACCAGAAATATTTTTTTTTGCTTTCGTTGCACCACTACCCTGAAAGACAAATCAAACTAGAAATACCATATTGTATATACCAAACGAAAATAAGAAACATCAACCTAGGAAATCGGTATAGAATAAATTGAAAAAAAAGTAAACATTGACATGCTATATAAGAATGAACCATATTGTACATACCAACATACAAAAAGAAACATCAACCTAGGAAATCAGTATAGAATAAATTGAAAAAAAATATATTATAGAATCAAATATAAAACATAGGTCATTTATTTGACTACTCTCCAAACATACATCTAGCCGATCCTTCTTGATCCTCCATAATATATATCACTTGAAAATTAAACATTAGATCTACATGTGTGTCGGTGTTCCCATATAGGGAGTGAGCATAAAACACAGTTAGATTTACCATGTGTGGGCCTCCTACTTGGTTTAATACCCCAAATATACCATCACTACACACATCTACTATACCTAGTGTCTTAGAGAAGCTCGCGTGTTAGCCTCACTCAATACCTTATTGTGAACTTTTATGTAACACAACTAATCTTCTATTAACTTATTTCTTAAAAAATCATGATACACAAAAACATTATGTTCTATTTGATCATAATTTAAAATAATTATTGAGATACATTATAATAATCAACTTCTAAACCTGATAGGACGACTATAAAATTCATTACACATGTCATTTCAACACAACTTTAATCTACAATGAATCATGTCACAGTACCTTAAAATGCATGCCTTAAATTATATTTTATTTTATCCCTCTTAATTAGGATACAATATATTCTCCTCTGAGGTTCAATCCCAACATCAAGAAACATGCTATTATTCTTATGCGATAAGAATAATATGAATCACTTTTACAAAATACCATAGTTAAAGACTCTAGTATTAGATTCTTTATATAGTCCTTAATTTTAGATACCCCTCCTAGTATCACAATATCATATCCACCTTTAAGTTGTATGCCCAGACTCTTAATCATTCATCCATTATCATCATACAAACATATATGATATTAACAAAAATATATGGGCCCTCTAATAGGTGTAATCCACAACCATACCTTCTTCAAATTAGTCATTAAAGACCAAGATGAAACTGAAATGGAAACTCATGATAAATTCAAACACCATCTATTTCTAGGTACCTTTCAAAAAGTGTTCTCCTTCACAAAAAGTTAATATTCTTGAAATATTTATATTTAAATTAAACATAAATGGTATGGTGTATCCCACTAATCATTAATAAACTATGTGTGTTATGATTCTATTTATAGAGATTCATATGATGCTCATCGCATGGGCTTGATCCCAACAATGTAAACACCTTCGACCTCTTTGTATGGAGAAAAATGAATAATTTCCTAACTATGTGGCCTTAAACAAATGAATCATAAACATGTATTATATGTATTATTAACCTAAAAATCACATATTTTCATATCTACACAGATTCAGAGAGATCATAGGAATAAGGGTAACTCGTTAAACACTAGTATTTTGATATTATTCATTAAAAAATCATCAATCTATAAGGGAATCCAATAATTCAAATGATTCCACCCAAAGAATATTTTATGATCCCAAAATATCACACCTTTTACCAATACCTATTTTGAAGAATCTATAGTATGAATCACTAGTGAACACCTTTCATTGTAATTTAGTTCTAAAAGGAAATCCATACCAAATATTCATATACATGGAAGCCCATTGGAGGTTCTCATAAAAAAATAGATAACCTAATGTGAATACATTAACATGGAATTGGTTTGATAAACTACGAACTCTTACATTTGATGATGTATTGATGGATTTATTCATTGTGTTTCATTTTCAATACCTTCATCACATCCTTCAATTAAAATTGAATCACCAAATGCACCAATTATGTTCAAGACCAAAAAAAGCTGATGGTACCCATAAGGAACACAATGGCGAGGCATGAAAAAAAATTTTATGTCATACATAGGACTCAATTTCTATGAATATACGTTCCCCATACCCTGACATACATTGTCTCGTACCCTTGTAAAATGAGTGCATGATGGTTCACACCTTATTTCAGGAATACCATCTAAATGGATCTATCCTGACATTATATGACACTCATGGTAATCTATAGGGAATAATTCCCCATAGGTTGTCCAACTAAAAATATTCTATGGAAAAACCATTGGTCCATAATTTCACATCCAACCTTTTTGTATCCTTTCAATAGATCATGAGAACACGTTCTTCTCTTATCATATTTATTTGGATAAATATGTCCAATATAAAGTATAAATCACCTTAGAACTTCATTATGAGTATCATGTTCACTATAGTAATTTTTATTAACATGTGACCTTGAGTACTCAAGAAGATATATAGGGTGTTTTTACCTATTGTCTATACTCAAGAATCTAAAAGTTGACCCCACTGGGGATATCTAACCACTTACACTCAAGAGTATATTTATACCCCTACTAGTTTAAACACCCTTAAGGCCCATTAGAATATCTAGATAATATAATAGGGATGATTATAATGATATAATATCTAAAAGCATCAGAATCTATCCTAAGTGGCGTTTGTGACTATAAAATTACAATGGAAAACATAACCCACATGGGTGGGGTAATTTTTTATCATTTTTTCCTCATGTTCATCTCCAGTATCATTCATCCTATGGGATCACACCCAAATTAATGATATCCCTCTTACAATGTAAATATGTGTTTCCTATTAGTGGTAAAACATTAGTATATTTCTTCAATGTTAACCGAATTGATGTTGGGAAACATGATTCTATTGAGTATGAAATAGGTGTGGATGAATCCACTACCCCCTCACTACTAAAAAATAGTAAAACCATCTCAACATAATAGAATATTACTTAGTTCAAATTCAAAATAGTATAACATACGAAAATCAATATTAAATTTCTATAGGGAAAAAACCCATTATGTATAGTGATTTGGTTGATGTTATTAGACCTCATTTATCTAATATTATATAATAATAGTAGATTAATCAATAGATAAAGGTCGATCTAAGATGTCCAACTTGATTAGGATCAAATAAATTGATGCAAATTACCACAAAATTAATGTTTTATCTATAGTTACTTTCATGGGGTATATATCTCAATCAATATAAGGAAATTACAAGGGCCTCACCAAAGTGTCCACAACACTATCCCCTTGATCACTATGAAATGACCCAATTTGTTCAACACATCAAAAATGGGTTTAAATCCTAGTCATCCAAAATCTAGGCTACTAATTAAAACACAGGCCTAAATGGAATGATGTATACTACACTCAAGAAATCAAGACATAAAAAGAAACATCAGAAATAAATAAAACGCATAAATGGAAACATGAGAAATCAAGGAAATTTTAGGACATGAAAATGTTTGGTGGCAATTATGTTCCACAAATGTTACATATACAAACCAACTGTTCCCATATTTTTTCAACACATGAACAATAAAACTACTCATGGTTCGATGATGCATCATCACCCTTACCACCTTCATCACCGCTTTCTGCTGTCACCTATAAGAACATTATATTGAAAATTAAATACAATTGCATATTTATATTAAAACTTAAAACCAATGAAAGTTATAAAACTAAATGATTTTAATTTTTTGTGATTTACCTGCATACCACCAATCGATGCACTACCACCTGGGGAATATCTTCTCATATGCTGATGTATTTCAATCAACTCTTTCTGCAAAGCAGATATTTGATCCCCTTACTGGTGAACTGTGTTTCGTAGAGAAACAATCTCTTTCTGAGCATCCCCAGGTATGGGAAGACTAAAGCCAGGAGTAGATGAAGCTGTTATCCCCAGTGTTCTGCTAAAAACATCAGATGGTACGGGTCCCAAATCCACCCCACGCACTCTACCAGGATGCTCCTTCCCAAGGACTTTAGCAACCAGGTCATCCTAAAAGACTAAGTAGGACTGCGCAGGATTGGAATCCCATAGTTTTTTAATTTTTACCTATAAATTAAATATAAATATATATTAACACAGTAAAAACTGATAATAAGTTATTATAATAAAAAATTGACTTCATACCCCAAATTCTTTAGCAGGCTCATTAACAAAACTTCCATCTAATTTCTTGTGAACATCCAACCACAGTTCAGTTTGGGATGCTTTGTGCCCTAAACTCTGTGACTACATTGAGAAAAGATAAATCAACAATTCAATATATTAAACATATAATACCGTCTTATAAATATTTAAACTAATTAAAAGATTTGCAATGTCGTTCGGCTTCTAGAAAATCTTTTTGATCCCGTAGTGTGAGGCATGACTTGCTTAGCCCGGTTTGATGCATTATGTCTTGAGAGATCCTGAAATAAATAAAATTCAATTTAATAGTAATTTATTCAATGTCATGTCCTCTTAATATACATGTATAAATGTAAAATGAGGATAATATAATAATATATATTTCAATACCATCCGCTTCTCATCACGATGTCTATCAACAAAAAATTTCCACTGTTCTTTCGATACCCCACTGGGTAGCTTCTCATACATTTGTTGCACAGTCAACGAGGTATCGTTGACATCACACCACAATATCCATTTGAAATCTTTCCATTTCTTACCTAGATTTTTCAACATCCACTTCTGTGCTATCACATCAACAACTGTAAAGTGGAAGAACATCTGTATACAGAAATTCATTTTGAGCATATTAGTAACATGACATTAAATTAAACCATAATGTAATAAATTTAACTTTATTTGAGAATAAAACAATTCATTTTTCCAGCTTGGAGGCATATGTCTCCAATCATTACATGAAATAGGACGAGAAATGGGCTCCGCTGCCAGCTGGCCTAGAATCTGGCCAAGTAACCCCGAGACATCATCCATCAGGACCCCATAAAAATCAAATGGCATGACTATATTTTCGCTAGTCATATTCCAAACATCTGAACTTTTTATGTTTTTATCCACATTTGCATTTTTTTCATATTCAATGAGAAAACAATTAGCATAAACAAAATGCAATAAATTTATTTAATTAAAATTTGTACCTATGACAGTGACACTCCAGTATGCCCGTGATGAACTGGAAGGGGCGTGTCACTGCCCCACTGATGAGGCTCCTGAAGGGGGAGTCGATGAATCAGCCTCTAATGGGACATCCAAAGATGGTGTGAGAGATGGTGCATGGGGAGATGGTGCAGGGGTGTAGGCAGCTGGTGCCTCATATGTAATGGGGAGGGAGCCAGATGGATCGTCATCTGTCGTAGAACTAGATTAAATAGTGTACCGCTTCCTCCTTGGAATTTCTATCATTTAATTAAATAAAATTAAGTTCAGAATATATATTTCAAACAAATTATGCAGAAAATAAAAATAAAAAATGATAATAGATGCCCATTACTAATAGACAAAATATATATAACAATGATAATGAATGACTGAAGAAATGAAACAAGTGGTTGCTGAATAAATAAATAATTGTACATACAATGATTTTCCCCTTCAATCATGTCGGTTTCCTGCTCCATTGCTTCATCCACTTCATTCATCCTTACTAGACTAATATTTTCAATATCATGATGGACAAATAATTCTGCTTCCTATTGTTGATTAAATTCAATTTCAGAGGTCAAATTATCCACTTCATCACCCATATCATAAAAATATCTTTGTATTATGTGAGAAACTATAATCCACCCTTCATCGATAACAACATTCACATAATATACCATTTTTTATTGCGATGCTAAGATATATGGATCATGCAGTTCATGATCACCAAAATCCATCAAGTGAGAGAAGTTCACAGAAGTAAATTGCAAGGAATCTCTTTTAACACCTATGATAATATCGACCCATTTGAATTTGAATAAAATAACAGAAAAATGTTCGTGGTCATATAATTCAATAATATCATGCAGCTTTCCATAGTATTCCACTCCATAAAATGTAAATATACCACTATTCTGTGTTTTTAAACCCACTTCTTGATCGACTGTACGAAATCTATATCCATTCACATTATAAGCGTTGAACTTTATAACTTGTTTTAGAGGACCTCTAGAAAGAAACTTCAAATCTTTGGACACCTCTGCTCGAGTATTAGTATTCATGATCTAAAAAAGAAATATACTTTATTAGATTTAAAAAATTTATGTGTCAAACTAATATTCGTACTTATTGCAATATTTATGAACTTACATGTCAGGCAAACCATTCTACAAGGTCTTTATTAACAGCTTTCATTATATATTTCTCATTTCGTGTTCGACCTCTCATTCGTCTCTTTTTTTGTATCCTCAACTCTTCAATAAATAGATCTGCAATTTCACTATTCAGAATCACATATCTATGTGCCTGTAATAATTCCAATTCAGTTAGTGTCACATTTGAGGTCCTCCCAACTGATCGGCCAATATCAGGAAATATTTTGGATTTATGATGTATTTGATATTGAGTCGATGTGTCGTCAACACGTCCAAATTGATTAAATCTTTTCTAAATATCATCCAAGTATCGAGAACAAAAGTTAAGACACTCCTCAGCCAAATAGCCTTCAACAATAGAGCCTTCTGGTTGAGATTTATTTCTCACGTATGATTTTAAATGCCCAAGATATCTGTGAAATAAAATAAACATAATTATTCATTTAATTAAGTACCAAAAATTGTTTACTTAACTGAAAAACATATAAATAAAGTACCTCTCAATTGGATACATCCATCGATAATAAACGGGGCCTCCTAATTTAGCTTCCTCAACCAAATGCACAGTTAAATGCATCATTACAGTAAAAAATGACGGAGGAAAGATCATATCCATTGCACAAAGGTTCAATAGAAACCTCTCCTGGAGGTTGTCAAGTTGAAATGGATGTAGAGATTTCTCACATAGTTGTTTGAAAAATGTGTAGAATTGGAGTACAACAGCAGTAATTTGTTTAGGTAATAATGTACACAATGCCAATAATAGTAACTGTTGTAACAAAATATGTAAATCGTGAATTTTAAATCCATGTAACTTATGATTCTTCAAGTCAAAACACCTCGAAATGTTACTTGAATACCCATTAGATACCTTATCATTCTATAAAATTCGAAGGAATGTATCTTTATCGCTATTTTTCATTTCAAAAATTGCTGGAGGATACTTTTCATTCTCATCTGGCCAAAGATCGAATTTTATATTCATTTCTTGTAAGTCTTTACGAGCATTGAGATGATCCTTCGACTTTCCATGCTCATTAAGCAATGTGAAAATCAAATTATCACAGAAATTCTTCTCAATATGCATCACATCAATATTATGTTGCAACAAATTAAATTCCCAATATGGAAGTTTGAAGAATATACTTTTTTTCTTCCATTGTTGTGTTCCGATTTCGCTTGACGATGCACTTCAGACCCGTTTTCCGCTATCATTCAAATGATGAACCTTCCCAAATTCTGTTTCAACATTTTCAAGCTGTGTCAAAATTTCATAACCAGTTAACAACTTTGGAGTTGGTCTACGATCAATGGAACCATTAAATTTTGATCTGTTCAGCCGAAATCTATGAGATGCATTGAGAAATCTTCGATGACACAAGAAGCACCATTTTCTACTGTGAGGTAGCCATTTGGGATCAAAATCAAAGTTACAAACAGGACAAGACAAACCCATGTAAGTGTTCCAACAAGATAAATTCCCAAGCCCAAGGAAGTCACTAATGGTCCACATTAAAGCATCATGAATTTTGAACATTGTTTTAGAAGAAACATCAAATGTCTCAACACCGTTGCTCTATGAATCCTGCAATTCGTCAATCGAAGGCTGCAAGTATACATCAATATCATTTCCAAGAATTTGTTTTCTAGGAATAATCATCGAAAGGATAAAAGATGTTTGTTTCATACATATCCATAGAGGAAGATTATAAAGGATCAAAACAACTGGCCAAATGCTATAATTGGTACTCAAAGTCCCAAATGGGTTGAATCCATCGGCAACCAATACCAATCGAACATTCCTAGGATCAGCTGAGAAATCTAGATGTAATGAATCAAATGTCTTCCACGATTGGGAATCTCCTGGATGTCTCATTAACCAATCGTTGTTATTATCTACAGAATGCCACTTCATGTATTCAGCGGTTTTCAATGACATGAATAATCTTTGCAATCGAGGCTTCAAAGGAAAGTAACGCAAAACCTTTGCAGGTGTGTTCCTTTTCTTCTTCTCCATGAAATTATTTTCATTCATACTTCCAACATCACCATTTTCCTACCATCTAGAAGAAGAAAATTTCTTGCAATTCTTTCTACTTGAATACTCTCCCCAATAAAGCATACATTAATTGGGACATGCATGTATTTTTGTATAATTCATACCAAGTTTGTTAACAACTTTTTTCATATCCTAAAAAGATTCTGGGATTTTTGCTTTAGGAAATGCATCACGAATCAATTCCAATATCATGGACATTGCCTTATTTGTAATTCCACATAGAAATTTGATATGGTACAACTTTAGAAGAAATGAAAGCATTGAATATTTCAAACACCCACTATACAACTCTTGATTTCCATCGTCAACTAAATCATGAAACACATTTTCCTCAGTGAAGTTTTCTCTTACATTTGGCTCCACAAAATCAAGAGGAAGATCCAATGATATGTTAAAATCTTGATCTGCCTGTGTTATAGTCTCAAAAACATCACTTGTCACATTTCAATTTGTAGCACCCTCTTCTGGTTGTTCTGATATGTTTCTATGCTGATAGTGGTGTCTTGTAGTGCCTAATGCATCATTTATGAGGTTTTTCATTTCATTTTCCATTGTTGACGAACTTGGGACCACATTCTGTGGATTAACATCAGTGCTCAATCTTTCTGTAACGTTCGATTCTCCATGCCAAATCAAAAACAAATATTGAACTTGGAATTGATTCAGTATTAAATGTTCATAAAATTCATCTCTCTTCAACCATGTTCTAAATTTACATTTTGGACATGGAAATTTTATTCTCCCTTCAATGGATCGATTAGAAATTGAAAAATCTAAAAACTCATTCAATCCCTTAACATACTGAGGTGTGTTCCTCATTAATGTGATCCGGATTTATCCATGTATATCACAACGTGCCTACACAATAAAAAAAAATTAAAACACATAGTTACTAATAAATAGAGAAATAGATTCATATATACGATAGTATAAGATTACAAAAACATAATATAATAAAGATGAGACCCTGAGTAAGATATGAACCCTCTAGTCTTTGGGATTGGGGAAGTTTCTTTGGTAAAGAGAAACAATGTTCTAACAACATGGTAGCTACTTTACCATGAAAACCAAAGAACATTGTTAATTTGGAATAACCCCAACCTAATTTCTCTATAGATTCTTCATATAAAAATCTAATATCGAATAAATCTATTATAAATAATGTTTAGGGAAAACCTTATGATGCTTACAAAACTCAACACATTGTTAATTTGGAGTGACAAGAACCACATGAGGGATGGTAGTCTTGAGGCATGATAAGTGGTGGTGTTCATGGAAATTCATGATGAAATAACTTGGGAGATTAGGTTTTGAGGTTCTAAGAACCTTGTATGGATTGAATTCCTAGACCTCTCTTTGGTGTATTGACATAGAAAAGAGTGGTGGTGTGACCTGAGGGTGATTTGGATCATATATGTGTTAGTGCTCATGAGTGGAGAATTATGGTTAAATGGGACGATCAAGGATCTGACCGTGGAGTTTAACTAAGAGTCAGATTCAAACTTCGGTGTGGGCATTGAATTTTTTTGTTATTACTTGAAGTGGCCCAATATTTATGGGGAGATATGATCCATGGGGTGGATGTGCTAATAAAGTACATTTTATTCAACTAAAGGAAGAACTAATTAAATCCAAAAAATGCATGAAATAAGTGATGTAATAATTATTTCAAGTCTCATTTGATATAAAATATGATCAAAACGTGTCATGGATAATCATGAATCACCAAGTGGTGTTAAGAAACCACTTTGTTTCTTCAAAACTTGATCTATAAGTTTCATGCTGAAGTAAAGTCACTTGTTTAATATAGAAATACATAAAAAAGGGATTATTCTAGAATAAAAAGAGGTTTCCATGTCTTAACTAAGAGAATCAATGATGTCATATTGAATCTGGTTTATAAAAAGGGATATAAAGCACTGAATTTAGTAGAATTAGACCACTAATAAGAAGAAAAATTTAGAGGAAGTAGTTATTCTTTTACTATCATTAGTGTGGTTTCAGTGCGATTGGTAAGTTATTATTGACATGATAAATCTAATTTTGAAGTTTTATTGATATTGTGAAATTTGATTAATGTGGATGATAAAGACACCACTTACGGTTCTATTCCCTAGGTATCTCACCCCTACCTAAGGGATAAATTTCTGTCAAGGGCCATATTCCCAACTCATAAGGTTTGAGAACCTATCATTATCCATATAGTTCATATTAATTTCTCATTGAGCAAAGGAACCAAACTTGGTTCCATACAGTGTCATTCAAATGTTCTCATAGATTATCATACCATAGATGACCATTACCACACCATCCCATAGCCTCACCCATAGACATTTCTTTAGGAGATAATCAATTACCTAAAACAAGACCTTTATGGATAACTTGACCCATAAATACATGATGGACACCCTATTGGGGTTTTAATTTCCCTATAGTTAAGACTCTCACATATATAACATAGCCATCAATGTTTGTATAATCAATGCATCATAATAAAGGGAATTCTATGAACCCAACATGAATCTCTATCCTCATGTATCATAAGGTAAATAACTCATGGATCCCATTCATGTCACATACCCACCTACATGAAATTTCAATCCACACAATAAATGCATAACCATATCCTATGGTAATATTAGTCATAAACTACCTTAACCATAGAGTTATCCCCTTAAGAAATCTCATTCCATCCTCATCAAATCCATCTCTAGGAACCAACACCATCTCAATCCCCTAACTCATAAAATTACAACATATATTATAAATAAATAATAATTAATTAAGAGAATTAATCCATATTAATCCAATTAGTCATACTTTAGGGACATATCATCAATTATGTATCCTCACCGTAACTTCAACCAATGGGGTATGGATCACTCTTAGAACACCTCTGAGCTCATTTCTAAACAAAACCCAAATATATAAAGCCAATCCATTAAATGAATTCATCTAAATTTGATGATAAACCAAAATAAATTATGGAAATGAATCAACAATAATGAAACTACATAAAACCTTATGATTTTTTCCACCAAAATATTCCTCTAACCATTACACACAAAAAATCCACCGTAAAAGGATGATCTCACAGACAGCAGGGGAGGGGAGCATACCTAGGGTACGAACTCGACATGGTCGGGGGAGAATCCGGCGTCGCGGGTGTCGGGGGGATAAGTGGAGTCAGAAGAGACCGGCGACGAGGTCACCGACGACACAAGAGGACAACGGAGGGGACCGACGATAGGGTTCACGATCGTCGGGGTGAGAAGCTCGCGGGGTCGGGGTTGGCTCGGGTGGGGGGGGGGGAGTGTCGTCGATGTAAAAAACTAAATAGGTTTCACGACGGTTTTTAATAAACTGCCACTAAATCTTTTTAACGAAAGGTTTAGCGGTGGTTTTGTAAATCGCCGCTACAAAACCGCCGGTAAAGGCCTTTTCTGTTGTAGTGGGAGTTGTACAGATTTTGATTTAATAACACTAGTGAATAAATTGAAGCTTTTATCACAAAATGATCTTATAGGTGGATTACTACCTTGTATAAAATCACTTAAATAAGTGTCTAAAAAATTATTTTAATAATCCACCTGAAACACTTTCATAATGGCTCTTATCTTAAGTGAAAAGTGTTGTGTTCACTTTTCAACAATTTCTCTCAAACACAATCTTGGTATGATTCTCATTCTACTTCATTTCCCAACATTTTTATTGTTTGTAATCCAGTGATTCATCTTCTACTCTACCTCTATCTCCACCTTGGTCTCCACTTTGATATCTCCCTCTACCTCCTCCTCTATGTTGGTCTCCAATTTTGACTCTTCATATGCCTCCACTTCTGCCTCCACCTTCACCTCCACCTCTACCTCAGGCATTGACCAATGATTTTATTATTTGTAGGCCAACGATTCTAAACAAATTGATTTCCTCAATTATAATTCTCCGTGATAAATATATCAAAAATAATATATAATAATTATCACACTAATTCTTCACACCCAAATATATTTCAAAGGTCATAAATCATACTAGATCATAAACATAGTAGTTAATCACCTAAATTTGTTATCGACATACATTATGACAAAAAGTACATTGCCCACTCATCTCTAAACAAATTTATTTCTTCATTTGAGTATATAGGTTGTTTGAAAAATTTATAGTACTAAAAAATATAGAAAAACAAATTATTATGAAGTATGTTTAATGAAATTGTAATTATCTTAAAAAAATACCTGTTGGGGGATGCTGGCCTTTTCATGCTTTACGATCTCCCTCATAAATTTTCAAACATAATGTACATAATTGATTTCATTATCATGTTTCATACACTATAGAAACCTTGAAATAAATAAGTAAATTGTTTTTATAGTTAAATATTTCTATATATACCTTCAATTTGTTTCCATTTTTAGTAATTGACGAGCTTTATCCCTTCAGACACCGATTTCATTCCATGATTTAGCCTATATTTAGTGACTGACCTATCACAAAAAAATTATTTTTAAAAAATAGATTAAAAAATATAATTTAAAATTTTATCTATAAAATGTTGTTTTTAGTGTATTACATATTCACAATACACATCATGTGTGGTTGGTTGGTTGGATATCCATGCATTCAGTCTAAAAAATAAATATTCAAGGTGTCCATATTGACCGCAATCAACATCTAGTGCTCCCTAAGAAAAAAAAACAATTAAGTAATGAAAAATAAAAAAATATATTTTATGTGATTATATTGTAGAGTTTTACTATTTCATTTTAGTAATAAAAAAGTCTATTGTCTGATACTTTTTGATTAAATGATTCGAGTAACTCATCTTTTTTATTCTTAATTTCTTCATCATCCAAAGTAAGTTCTGCTATAGAAATGATACAGGGATCAATGAATACAAATCATGATTCACATGATCTTACCTTTATATATTTGTAATATAAATACCTGTAGAAAATATGAATATTTATTAACTTTAATAAACATATTATATCACTATTTGGACATATGTATTATGAAAATGTACTGTATGTATGTATTCAAAACTGCGACACCCAACCATTCATGCTTGAGAATCTCATTTTGAGTCTCGAGACCAATTCATTATATTAAGGAATTTAAATATATTTCTTTTTTATATTAAATGTAAGTCATACCTTTATCTTCAAATGTGGTATATGTATGAATTTGTAATGATAATAAATGTTACTCTAGATCTGAAGGGGAGAAGCTACTATTAGAAGGTCATTTTGTTTTATTGGTTAATTCACTAGATTTTCTTGATTCGACCTTATGTTTCCCTGCCACTTTATCCATTTTTAATATCTTACCTCAATTAAGACATTGTATCATCAAATGATATAGTTTTTTCTTATGAAAAAATTTGTTAAAGACATACCTCATGTATCTTTATAAGATTAGATGACCATGATATAAAAGCTCTAATAACATCACTGACTGTTCAAATATCTGGACCATCAAGTGGAATAGGAAAATCAACAGTTAGATTGTGAGCTATCTCAATCCCAAATTTCATGTGAGATTTTGGGAGGTCTTGATGGTGCAACTTATCTCATGGGATATTATACATTGTACCCATCTCAACATGGTGGTGTGTGGGTGTTGACAAATAAAAATCACATATAACTATACCCTAGAGAATTTTAGTAATATAAAGTTATTAGAAGATATTTGATTCACATTTAGGAGAAAGAGTAATGAAAAAATTGATTACTATGGGTAAGGTATGCAATTAGGGGGAATGAATATCTTCAAAGCTAGTCAGATCATTTCGTTCATGTATGAATCTTTTCTCCACTATTGGTTCACTTTGATCCTTTCTCATACATTGGTTTTCCAAACCATAATGAACAATAATTTCTTATAGTGAGTCTATTTGTGTGTGAAATAATCTCTCCATATCATATGAATCTTCATGTGGTTTTATCTTCTAAAAATATGTTCTTGGAGATACTCCAAAACCTAATCCTCTAACATGATTATATTGTTCAGGAAGCTTCAAAGCTACTGAAAGTAGCTTTTCTTCTAGTACAATTATTATCGATTCTTATGTCTAAACCATATAAAAAAATATGAACATAAATAGATATTTTTATGTAATATTGTTATAAAAAATAATTAATTATAATTATTTCATACTTATACATGTTTCCTACTCTATTTTTGTGTTTTAATCAACTAAATTACCCTCCTTAATTACACGAGGCTCCTTCCATATCACATGGTGTGGGATGGAACCAACTTTAGATTTTGATTCATAAATCTATATATAAATAAAGGAAAACATGTTGTTTTATATCACATAATTAAACTTTTATTTTTGATTTAAAATGCATTTAAATTTATTCTCTAATTAAGGATACCTCATACTTTCTTTGCGATAGGGTTACATTAGTTTTTATGAACATTATTTATTTGTAGAACTGTTTTTATGTTTAATAAATTAACAATTTTGAATCATGTTAGATAAAATAAATAATCTCAAATAATATATTATCAACTAAAATGCACCTGAAATGATTTTTCATTGAAATGATTAAGGAAATAAGTCCATGTTTCCTGCTTTATAATGTGTACATAACTAATTGGTGGGTGGGGCTTTACTTTCACCTAAGCATCCCTAAGATGTAACTTCATAATAATTGTTTGGAAGCCTCTATGGGATTTTCCAGCAGCCATTAAGACAAATTTATTATATAAATATTCTAAAATAAACCAAATCTAAATTAATAATGAAAATTAAATCAATATTTCATTATATATTTTTTTCCAGTAAAATAGAGAAAGTATATCATTACTTTACCATTATATATTTACAAAGGATTTCCTTCATTATAGGTTGGATGTGGCACTATGAATCAATATCAATGGGCACATTCATCCTCATTGTGACCCCAATATAACTAATGAATGTGGAATTGTTGAGGTTATAGGTTAGCGCATTGATTCCAACCAACCTCAAATTTTATACCATGACTTCTTGCTTTAAAAATTTTATTCAACACTGTGATGTTGTGTCATTGTTGTTTTTTAATCAACATGTTGTTGATCCCCTAATAATTCTATAGTTTCATTATCAATATCCCATTATTCCTCAAGATTGGTAAAATCATCATATGCAGAAGAAATTGTCTACATGAGTAGTCAAACATTTAATTTGTCTTTAATAACAACAATAAAATACACTTCAGGCATAAAAGTCCACATTTTCATGCATCTTGAATTAAAATTGTTACTATCTTGAATAGAGATATAACACTTCAATAATCCGGTATAAATAAATGTTGCTACTTTTATTTAATTCTTCCTTCTATCTCTTGATGATTGATTGGACTCCCTATTTCAAACTAGCCTTCCTCCCATCATTGTGCTCCCAATGTTCTTTGGTGATATACCTCCCAAATAGTTATTATTTCATTTTGTTGCTTGATACTCATCCCCCATATTTTTTGGACATATACCTATGTTGTTTGAACTACTCTAACCAAAATTCATCCCTTACCAAGTATTATTGATCATTTTGGATGACTACTACTTAGATTAGTTAAAAAAATATAGAAGATATGAGGGATGAGCCTCAAGCAATAAAATGAAATAATAACTGTCTGAGCGATGAAAGGTCCCTGACACTACCATGAGAACATCAAATTATCCCCATTGAGCTACATCGACTATAACCTATGTTACCAGTTATTTTCCCTCACATTTATCTCAAATATAAGAGATTTATATCCATTTAGCTTCAAAAATAACCAAAATGAAATTTTAATTATGGATTCTAACATATTACATTTAAAAATGAAGGAATGAACATTCAAATTCACATGAATTACACTCATAGTAATTTACTTAAACTCACAAAAATTTACTATTTTACACTTCCTCCAAAATTCTTTTTGGAAGGGATTATAGGAGATACAAACTTGTGGTGGTACTGGTGTGAGGCAGATGGGAGAGATTAAAAATCATACATTTCTCCAAGATGCCAAGAGAAAGTATCTTGAAGATGAAGCCAAAAGAAGGGATATAGAGATCTACTCATTTTGGGAGGAATAACTTTGAGAGTCAGATTAGAACCCTTTTAAATTTATCAAGGTTGAAGGGGAATATAATCAAAAGTTATGTTTGGCGTGTTTTTTTTTCAAAAAAAATGTGCAAGACGAGTATTTTTAGGAGGCCACTAATTGTAATAGTATTCTTGTCCAAGTATTATTAACTACAGAGTTCTAATAGGATCCAATATTATTTCACACAAATTAAAAGTAAATTTTGATGAAGTGTTTTCAAAAGTAAACGAGTGATTCGTATAAGAAAATTAATATCAAGAAACCCAAAAAAACATTCATTATGTTTTGATTAATTTTTAGGTGTCATTTTTTGTGTTCTTGGGAAGTAGTAAATGAGGAGGATGAATGGATGAAAGAGTTGAAGAATGAGTTTGGAGATGTAGTATTCAAATTTTTGGAAGCAACTTTGATGGAGATTAATGAATAAAATCCAAGTGGCAGGTACTTCATCAAGGAACTTTGGAACCACACTGATGGAAGGAAGGCTAGTTTGAAAGAGGGAGTCCAATCCATCATTAAGAGATGGAAGGAAATAAAGCATCTGAGAATGGATTAAATAAAGGTAGTGAAGATTAGTTTTACTATAGTATTTAAATAGTATATCTTGGTTCAAGACAGTAACAATTTTCATGCAATATGCATGAAAATGCGGACTTTTATGCATGAAGCGTATTGTATTGTATAACCATCTTACCAAAATGAATCCTTATTTACACAAACTTATTTGTTAAACATATGGTCTATTTTTATGAAAAGTTATTTATATTTCTTATGACTATTATGTGTTGTATTATTCTTTAAATTATCATACATTAGGAATATTTTTATAAAATAAAAGCAAGATACATGGTTTTCATGTGGATCAGGGGTATGGAAAATCATAAGAGAAAACCTACCTAGTTACTTTACTTAACCACTTTATGTGAATCTAGGTTCACATGTAGCTGATGTTTTCTCAGCTTTAATATTGTAAGGATTTATTATTTATTGGAAGGGACATAGTATCAAGTAATATATAGTAGAGGCTTGTGGAGTTTCTGTCGTCAATGGTAGGTTGGTTATTTGTATAGGGTTTTATTTTTAATTAGGGTTTTTCAAATTGTTATTTTTTTATATATACAGGCATTTATATTCATGGGATTCTATTGTGTATTGTTTTATATAGATTCACTATTCATGTGATTTGGTTTTTTAAACAATTTCTCATGGATCATGTTGAATACAATATATTTATTATAAATCATTTGGAAGTTTTTTGATGGTTCCAAGGGTTGAGTAACATTTTGATTCAGCACAGGCCAGGTTATGAATAGTTTGACTATATTGTGACATTACAGTTTTATAAAAGAGAAATTTATTGATAATATAATACAGAAACACACAAATAAATAAAATAAATTTTCTTAAATCATGTTACTTCATAAAAAATCACTTCATTCCTGGAGAGGAATTTATTTATAAAATTATTTTATAGAAAAGTAAACTCATATATAACATCTTCTACAGATGATGCCACATATAGAAAATCTTCCACTGTAATTACATAAAAACATTAAAAAAAATTATATTATATTATTTATAATTATAAATATATAATTTTATACATATAGTAAATATAAATTTATAAATATATTTATAAATATGTATTTATAATTATAAATATATTTATATCATTATATATATTTATATAATTATATATATATTTAATACATATATATATAAATATAATAAATATATATAAATACAATAAATATATTCATAATTTAAATATATTTATAATAATTTTATAATTATAAATATATTTATATATTTATATATTTTATATAATTATATATATAATAAATATATTATATAATTATATATATATATAATAAATATATTATATAATTATATATATATAATAAATATATTATAATATATATATATAATAAATATATATAAATATAAAAATATTCATTATTTAAATATATTTATTACAATTTTATAATTATTTAAATATATAATTATTTATTTATAAATATAAGAATAATAAATTTTTTAAAAATATTTATATATCTAAATATTTATATAATTATATATATATATCCCCTAGGGTGCAGTTCAGTGGTAGCTACACCTGTGGGTCTCAGCGAGGTCTCGAGTTCAAGTCTCCATGAGTACATTATTTAAATAAATTTATTATAATTTTATAATAATTTAAATATATATAATTATTTATTTATAATTATATAAATACTTTTAAAAAAATTAATATTTATCTATTTATAATAATTACAGATATATAAATTTATAAATATAGTAAATATACATTTATAAATATATTTATTTATTAATATTTATTTAAAAATATATTTTTAACATTGTTAATTGATATACAATCTTAAATACATTCACTTTAAAAACAAGTGAAATTGAATAATTCAAAATGATTACACTTCAAAAATATTAAAAAAATGGATAAGTTTTGTTAGTTAAATAAAAATTACTAAAAAAATATAGAAATATATTAAATTAAATATGAATATATATTTAAAATACTAAAACATAGTAAATAAATAAATATAAATAAATAGTAGAAAATGATCAAATTCAAAAATAAAATAAAAAAATAAAAAATATTAAAAATGAATAAATAATACCTAACTGTAGTAATATTAAAAATAAATTAATAAAATAGACTGATTAAAAACATAATATATTAAATGTGTCATGTTATAAGGAAATTCTAAAATATACTAAAATTTGAATAAATTACATAAATATTAGGTGTATGTGTTTATATGTATAAGATTAATTACGTAAATATTTGTGTGTGTGATTTGTAAATAAAAATTCATTAATTTTATATATGTATGTGAAATCAATGTACAATATGTTTTATATATGTTAAATTGAAAAATCAAACAACATTAAAAATGAATAAGACATTCATATTTTTTTAATTATTATATTTTATTCATTTTTTATATATTTATATTTAATATATATTATTTATTACTATTTATAATTAATATATATATATATATATATTATACTTATTCATTTTTATTAATAATTATTTCATTAATAAATTTTTAAATAAATTTTTAATTTATTCATATTTTTTTGTTTAATTATTACAATTTATTCATTCTATATATCTATATTTAATATATAATATTTATTGATATTTATAATCTAAATATACGTATATTAAATTTATTCATTCTTATCAATAACTACTTAATTAATAATTTTTTTAATATTTTTCTTAATTTACACATTTTTAATTTTTAATTGTTTAATAATTTAATTTTATTAATTTTATATATATATATCTTTAATATATACTATATTTTAATTTTTATAATTTTTATATCTGTATATTCAATTTATTCATTTTTAACAATAATTATTCAATTAATAAAATTGTTAATATTTTTTTATTTGTTTAATTATTTCATTTTATCTCAGGCCTTTATCAGTGCTAAAAGAGTGATGATAGAGGATACACTTTATCAATTCTAAAAATAAAGCGCTGATAAAGGGTACCCTTTATCAACGCTAAAAATAAAGTGCTGATAAAAAGCTCCATGTGTTAGTGATTTTTTAAGCACTGATAAAGACCTCATTTGACAACGCTTTTTGCTAGCCCTGATAAATTCCAACAATGTTAAAGTCCTCTATTGTAGTAGTGTATTGCTAGCAACGGTGAAAAAATTTGACCGTCCAACAGGATGTTGTTGATTATACGTGGGTGTTGATCAGATTGGAATTTATATTTCCTAAATGGTACTCATCTACTAAGGCATAGTAAAGTGGAAGTGTGGGGTCAAACTCACAGGGGAAACTTGTAGGAAAAAAACCTAGCAGTATGAACCTATTAGAAGAAGTACTCACAATCAATCTTAAGTTTTGTTTTTCTAAATATACATAGCATGGGATTAATTCAAATGAAATTAAGGGTTCATGGTCAATTTTAGGGTATTGGAAAAAGATAATTCTAAATACATCTTGGGATAGACCTATGGATCAGGATAAAAAGTGGTGTAAAGGTCACCAATTGGTCTTGGTCCAACCAATTGGATCTATCTAAGCTGAAAACTACTCCTTTGTCTAGATATAGTCTATAACCTATGTGCAGGAAGCTTGACTTATAGGAAGAAAGAATCACAAGCAATTGGTCATAGCTTGCTCAACTCCAACTAGGTCAGGGTCCTTTGACTGCATCTCCGATGGTCAGGGTATATGAAAAATAATGAGGTAAACAATTGTTTTTAAACTAATTACTATCCATAGGGTTACCAAGTTTTGATTTAGATATTCATTAGGTTTAAATCCACCCCTACTCATAACCCCTAACCCTAAGCAGATTAGCTGCGCATGATGGAATTAAAAGAAGTTAGGAAAATATATAGAAACATGCTTGACATAAAAAATAAATGATTCAAAGTAATGTAATCCAAAATTGAAATCATATGAAAGAAAACAAATACTAACTTGAATGAAGAAACAATGAATAATGTTGTGGAAGATTTGTATTGAATGAAAAACAGAATTGGATTCAAGCGTTAGACAACAATTCACAAACAAAATTCTTGGGATCAAAAGAGATAAAAACATAATAAATAAAACAATAAAATAAATCAATAGAAACAAATTGGAACGAAAATAATAAATAAGAAAATAAGAATGAATGAAAGAGGTTTGGGCATCCAATATCTTTCTTGCACATCGGGGGTTGCTGCATATATATAGAATCTGAGTGGTTCAAGATGTGTAACTGATTCAAATCGTGAAATTTTTTTAAGTGAATTATGTATCAAGGTTTTCGTGGTATGTAAGTGGTTTTCATTCTTTGTACTTTAGATCTGTAAATTTCTCTGAAGATATTGGATCTCCAGATTTCGCAGGTTGAATATTTGATGAAAATTAGGTTTCAAACTTTGCACATTGAAAACTGAGCTCACATTGTGTATATAATAAAATTTAAAATTAGAGTCTTTCATGATGTGTAATATGGATTCACATAATCTACTTGGTTCACACCTTTTACTTTGGGTTCATGGGCTAGCCTTTGGCTCATGCAGGTGCTCTGCTCGAGGAGTACACGTCGTGTACTTCTAGTTCATAACATGTAGTATTGTTTTTTTGATTTTTCATCATGTCCTCCTTTGATTATTGAGTTCCTATTCCATGAAAAAGCAAACCAAAACCCAGTTCATTATCAAATAAATCATTGTTAAAAATTAAATAAAAGTATCCAAAAATATATATAAATTCAAATTATCAACTTGGATCCTAAATTTAGATACTGATTTGAGAACCAAAGACTATATCAAATACCCAATGTGTATATATTTGAAGATTATACTCGATAATCAACAAACCTTTATCTTACCCTTTCTTCTAGGTGTGGTTCTTATTCCAGTGGGCTTGCCACATGAAAAGAATAGTACTTTATTTTTTCCCCACCTCTGGATCTTCCTCTTCTTGGAAGGAAGGTGCTTAGGATCTTTATACTTGTTATGTGTCTTGGTACCCTTTTCCTTATTCTTCATTTTCTTATTCACCATAAATACTATGTATTTTCTATGCCCCGTTTCCTTTTCCACTTGGAGAATCAGAGTAAGAAGTTTTGAAAGACTATTTCCATTATTTATTATGTTATAATTAATAATAAAACTAGAGAAATACTTTGGTAGTGAGGAAAGTATGATATCCATTCACAAATCATTTGGGAATTTAGTACCAAATATGTCCAAGTATTTAATGTATCCAATAAGATTGACTACATGAGGCCTAGCTGGCATCAACTCTCCAATATTGGTTATAAACAAAGAATTTGAGATCTCATGTCTCTCTTTTCTCTTATTCTCTTGATAGATATCCAAAAGGTGATACATAATTATATACACATACATATCCCTATGTTTCTTTTGAAGCTCATTAGTCATGGATGATAGAATTCAAATTGAACTTCTGTGACATCATTCAAATATTTCTCATAGAGATACAACTCTTCCTCACTAGCCTCTTTACCAGACACTTTTGGAATAATTTTTTTCCAACATATACAACTTCCTTTCATGGATTAGGATAAACTTTAAGTACCTTTTCCACTATTGTAAATTTTTGACCATGATAAAATTATCCTTCTCAAGTATGGATTGTAGTGATAAGTTTGAAGTCATTTTTATTGTTATTTCTATAAATAAGATGAGTATAATTTTAGTACTTTATCCAATAAAAGGTAGATAAATAAATATTATATTATATTTATTAATCTTTCACTATTTTATCTAAACCCAATATCCCTCACCATTAGCTTCAAAATATCCTATATCTTGTACATTATACTGGAAAGGATCTATATTCCCCTTCTCATCACCTCAACATTATCCAATCAAGAAATTTTAAGGATTTAGGTGGGCATTCTAAATTTCAATTGCATCAACTCATAGTTCCTTAATATGTTGAGTGTAATTCCCAATATTGAAATCCTTAAATTGGATTTCCTCAACCTAAGCCTCTTGGATTGGGATCAACTCCTCAGAAGAAGGCTTCAGTGATGATGGCTCCCTTCCATGATGGTGATCATTGATGCACTATTCCCTCCTCCCCCAGTGAGGGAGGGACCTTTTTCATCCTCCGAGGATGCTACTCACTCCTTCTACCCTTTCTAAAACCCTAATTTTCTCCCAAATTTCCTTCAAATATTTCTTAACCCTAAGGTCCCAGATATGTATAATAGATTTTCACAGCTTTTGATCCCAACATCAGATTTCATCATGGCCTCATTTCTTCTGAACTCACTTTGATTGCATGGTTTAAGAAGAATCTCCCTTCAGTAAAATCCTTCAAAGGGTTAATCTTTGAGTCTTGGGGATTGCAAAGCAATGGTAGTTCTACTCTACAAAACGAACATCATGATCCAGTTTTCTTTGAAGTAAGACCTCATCAGGGCTTTGTCCAGTGTCCCCAGTAGCTGCAATGGATTTTTGTTCTATCTATTAAGGTGGTATTATGACTTATATATGAAGTGAATCACCCCAAAATGGTGATTTGGGTTAGTTTCCCCGAACCCTCATTACCTTTTCAAAATCTAGAAATTATAAACATGCTATATAATCTCATCGGTAGATATTTATTCTCTAACAGTAGAACCCAATCAGTTTTTCATCCTGTTTCTCCTCGTATTTTCATGGAATTTGATGTATTGAGATTGCCTATAGAGTTTATTTGGATTTCACTGGGGGAAGAATTTTGATGAAAGTAGATTGTGTGTTTTGAATCATGGGTTGATTTATACTATTCCTATAAGAAATTGGGTCACTCTACACCTGTATATAGGTTAGGGACCAAGAACTGTGATAAAAAATAGGTTGAGATTTCAAGACTTAATGATAAGGGCTTGAAGTCTAGTATTGGTGAAGGGCCGATGGGGTAGAGTCAGTTGGGCATTTATACTGACCAAGAAAATGAAAATATTGTTCAATGTGAGTCTTAGGGAGGAAATACAATGGTGGCTGATATCTTTAGGTGAAAAAGGAAGGAACTAGGTATTCCCATGTATTCTACTATTGTTCCTATGGTTCTATCAGGAACAGAAGTGGTTTGAATGACTGATGTTTTGGCTTCTTCACCCTTAAAATCAATTGAGGGCTCTCATGGAGGGGATGTGAGATATTATAGTGGAATCAATCTTGAAGTGAAATCTAAAGTGGATGAATAGAGAGGTTCAAGGACTCCTAAAGATGTATCCTATATGGATGTAGTACATTCAAGACATGGTTTCATAGGAATAGGGGGATCCCAGGATCCTGAGAGGCTTGTAGTGGGATCAAATTTAGTAAGGGGGCCAAGCCTGAGAGGGTAATTTTCTACCATAAATATTACTAACCACTTTGAAGGTATGGAATTTGATAGGCTGGACCAGGAGGTTGAAGTATCTCGAAAAGAGAATCCAAATGAGTTGCAGAGAGGCCTCATAGATGAATCCAGTGATGATCCCTATTATAAACTCTCGAGAGATAATGTATACGATCTCCAAGGTGAAGATATTCTTAATCAGAGGATGGGGAAGGGTTGGAGAGGAAATAGGAAGTGTTGTAAGGATTATTATTATTTTCCCTTCCCAATGGAGACAAGATCATCCAAACTATTGAAAGCCAAGATGATGGTAGATGATCCCAAGGTTTCTAGTTCCCTTGATTGGGTAGAGGCTGTAGCCGATAGGGAAATTCATCTCAATGGGGTTATAAATGGATAACAACAAGAGAAATCCATGGTTATGAAGAATAATCTAGAGCTGATCATGCATTATAGAAAATAAATGGTGGAGAAGTTTCTAGAGATTAATGCCACATAATAGGATACTGAAAAAATGATGGAAAGATTACTACGCATGGACACTAATAGTGAGAAATTTTCTTGGATTGACAAGAAATACCCTATATTGATAAGAGTCTTCAATGAGGTGAAGATCAAAAAAGAAGAATACATGAAAACTTGGCACTATTTTCTGTATCACTTTGAATACCTTTTAAAGTATGATAAAAGAACTCTGGTATCATCTATATCTTGGATATTGTTTAGAGAGAATGATTCTTGTCGTCTTAAAATTTACTTCAATAATTTTGTGGTTTATTTCAATGTTTTTTTGGTTAAACTATGCGTTTTCTCACTTTTCCCTTAAAAAAGTGTTTTGATATTAAAAAATTCAAATTCCAATAAGTCAAACTATGCCTCTTAGTTACACCAAATCCTGCTTTGGTAGTCAACTATTGATATAAAATAAGTTAATTCAACCCAAAAATTCAAGTTATAATTCCCTAATAATTGAAAGAACCATAACATTGGATAGTCAAACACTTTGAACTATGGTTTTATTTTAACTTAAGTAGTGGAAAACTATACCAATTTAATATATATAATCAAGGGATTTTTAATCTTTTTGCATAAATTTCCACTCTTTAATATTTATTACATGATTTTTAATATTGAGTGGATTTAATTAAGTGATTAGCCATGTCTTAGATAAAGTTTACACATAATCTAATTTATTTTAGTTCTATATTGAATGCTCATTAATTTATTAATTTATGCGATCACGACTAAACATCCATAATGAAATTAACCATGGACTTAATTAAAATAAAATAATAAATTTCTATGATGATAAAATTTTACTAATGGTTAGTTTATCTAGAGGATGATAAACTAACCATAGACCTAGGGAAAAAACACCTTGAACCTTGAAATGGTTCATGTTATATCTTTCCACCTATCCACCTATGTATCTCTTTTGGATTAGTTTCAACTTAGATCCAAACTTTAACTGCATCCTCTAGCTTGGGATCTCCATACATTACATATGATTTTACTCACTAGTAGGTGAGGGAAACCAAAGGATTAGTTAGTGGGTTTACATAAAAGAAATTGTGGGCACACTGGCCCTTACATAATGAGAGGAGGGACAATGCATAGATCATCAATTTAATTTAACAATAAATTAAAATATACCAATCACATATAAAGGTATATTATATTCTTAGGATCATCAACATATATTCAATGGATTACACATTTAAAAAAATTAGTATTCAATTCTAATCATTTCTATTTAAGATAAATCGTGCTAGAATCAATTAATATTCTTTAATTAATCATCTATTTTATTTGAATTCTCATCAAAATTTTCTTGTGATTATAATCCATAATAATTTTAAACAAATTAAATAATTTTATTTAAAATTAACCATGCACCAAAATGTACCTTTTAGGTAACATGATGAGTACCCCATTCGAACAGACCAACGAGAATTATATTTGTATATTCTTTACTCATACGACATGTGGCATACATGAATTAATACGTAATTTCATGGAATGTACTATACACTTAATGAACACATGGAATAAATGGTATTTTTGTAGTTTCTTATGTTTTAATGTGTGTAGATTAATGACTATATTACAACTTATGCATGATATGTAGTTTCGAACATTATGCAGATATTGAACAGATATTTAATATATATATATATATATATATAACCTCCTCCATTTTTTTTTATTTTCATAAAACCACTTTTAGTGGAACAGTGGGAAACCGAACATTGTCCAAATAATCACACATTTTGGCAGTCATGAATTCCAAAATTCAAAAACAAGGGGAACACATCCCGCAAATCCCGCAATCTACCCGAGAAACACTGCATCAAGGTAAGACATGTCGATTCAACTGTGCCATCAACATCATCGCTGCCATAAACACACCACCATCGTCATCGTCGCATCCCCACCGTCCACTCCTAACATATTCGTCATCGCCATCACCTGTCGTCGAGAATAAACATCCTCACACCGACCATCGTCTCCACTTCACCGGTGAGGACCCACTGGTCATCGTCGCCATAGCATCACTAAGAAACGACGCACCTTTCGTCACCACCGATCACTCAAGAACATAGCCATCATCATCGGGAAACAAAACCAGTAGACATAAAAAAACCTTTATCGTCGACAAGAAATAATGGCCACACCAACACGAGCTCAATCGATCACCAAACCAACGAAAACACAAAACAACATCGGGGATGAAGTACCTGAGCTAAATCAATTAAGAGGCATAAAAATGAGCTACATGGTTTGTGGTCTCTGAGTTATAAAATCACTAGTTATGTAAGCTATATAAGATAATATATGAACCGTCTTTGACTAATGGATAACACATCATGTATGGATGTTACACACCATGTATTCCAGCTGAACATGCACCAACCTAGCCTGATAAAAAAAAGTGTATTTAAATACACACCACATAAAATAAATTCACAAAAATTGAATTAATTTTGAATTAATTCTTTGTGTATTGAATAGGGGTACACAACATGTACCAATGGGCTACATGACATGTACTCTTGTGTTAACCAACCATAATTCTCAGCACCTTCAGATGAGTTCTTAAAATGTATTTCATTCATAAAATTAATCAATTTGATTATATTTTTGAGAATGAAGAGGAAGAGGAGAATATATTTCAATTCAGATTAAATAAAAATTAAACTAGAATTGAAAACAAAAGATAAACATGAAAATAAATCAATGATCATTAAATAATTATAAATAATTATGTGACTGTTCTAATACCACTTGGAAGTTCTAGGTGCATTGGAACTGCCAGATGGGGCATGTATAATTTGGTTTTTTTCATAATCAATGATTAATATGAGATTTACATGAAAATAAATACCGTGATCAATAGAATTGAATCAAATATTAATCGATGATTGGAAATTGAAACTACGATACAAGACAGTAACATATTATTTATAATTAATTTAAACAATTAAATAATTTCATTATAATGAATTCTTTCTTCATTGGTGGATATAAAAACGTCTCTACATCATACCATAATTGAGTTTTATTAATCAAGAATAGATTCCCTCCAATGGTGATCCACATGTGTTCCATGAACATCTGACTGTCACCATAGGAATCTATGGGTGCTACTGTAGTAGATCCTGATGCTTGGATTATTATCCTTTTATTGCCCTAAGAATATCTTCAAGGAAGGATTCTTTTTGAGTTATCAAGAATTGCGAGTGGTGGTGGAGGAGGATCAATATTTGTTCTTGAGATAATTCTTGGAGATGGATCTCTATAGGGATTTGAGATAATTCTTTCTTGATTTCATTATACACAACAAAATGAAATGATAGCCCCTTCAGAAATAATATAATTGTGTTTAAATATCGCTAGGGTTAGAAAATAATAATTTCACATGCACCCTTATTATTTTTATTAATATTTTTCTTAATTCCTATGGAACCCCATGCATATAATAATTATAATATTATTATTTAACATGTGAAAAACACACAAATTAAATTTAATATTATTTTATTAAAATATTATTAAATATATATTATTTCTCACCAGAACATTAAACTAGGTCTGCCATTCCTCCAAAATATTAATAATTCCTTGAATAATTAATATTTATTTTATAAATAAATATCAATTCATTATTCATTAGTAAATAAATAAATATTATATTCACTAAATAGAAAATAAATATTTATCAAATATTCTTCTCACAAAATATTCTCTCAAATAACCAATGACAACATATATGTGATCAAGAAAACATGAATAATTATTAAACCAGACATGGGAATAATATTTATTCAACTTGTTAAATAATAAATAATATTATTATATTATTGAGATTCTAGATACACATAGTATGTGAACCTCTAGGATTCTTTCTCAGTGGAATTAGGAAAATCTTCTGAAAGTCCAAGGTTAGTATCCAAAAACATGCCAAGACACCCATAGAGAAAGAATTTAATTCCAAAATAGCAGAAAACCTCAAACAAATGCTTACCGTGTAATATAATCAATTTAGCATGATATCTCTAATCAAGAATGTTGCATGTTGGTTCCATCAACCTATGTGCTAAACGTCTCTTTCTTTTAATTTTTAAAAATTGAAATTATCTATATAACACCATAGAAATGGATTTATTTAGTGTATACAATTTCCATCAAATGTCCTGAGATATCAAATTATGTTAAATAATAAAATCGAAAAACATTTCTCACATTATTTATTAGTGAAACATCACTCATGATGCACCCAATGTATCCTACTTCACAGTGAACATCTTCCATCATAGTTTTAATCAATAAATCAAAGTATTCAAATAATAATATCCATTAATAATAATCTTAAAGTTTAAATAAAAATACGCTGAAAGGCGCTGTCGTGGGCACCATCAAATGATTAGTGCTTTTTGGGGTACTTAGGTGCAACAGAGTGGTTGACCAATGTCGTTTCTCAAAGGAGGAAGTAAATTAAAACAACTTCTTAAAGGTATTCTAAAAATAAAATCAAATAGAATTAAAACACTACTTGAAATTATGTAGGGTTGTTTATCATTTATAAAACTTGAAGAATCTTGCTGGAAGAATATTGCATTTTTTTTTTAATTTTGAAATGAGGTTTGATTAAAAAGACGCAACAAAAAGATGTTTTTTTAGAAAATATTTTAAAAGGTGTAATCAATATAACTCTACATCTGAATTTAATTATTAATAATTATAATTTAAATAAATATCCACTTAATTATGATCCTCTAATTTGTTAACCCTTGAACCCTATGAGAGTTAACTTAACCACAAAGATTATTTACTTAAACCCTGGGCTAGCTTCGGAACACGCAATCTCAACACCCTTCTTTGATTGTTGTTCTAAGGTTAGGTTATGGTCAGTGGTTAATTAGAGCACATATCCATTCTGGAAATGAAGATGAATTGTGTTTATGGATTATATTTTAACTCTACAAACTTATCCCTTGTGGTCTTGTATTACCGATTAAGTTCCCGCTCTCACAATTTACACAAAATCTCGACCTCACATGTTTTTGTGTCAATTGTTAAATTGATTTTTATTTTATTATAATTTAAAAACACAATTCATGGATAATATAAAATAAATTTAAGTATATCAATGATTCAAAATAATTAAATGAAGAGGGTAGAATATAGATCGATCACTAAGAAAACTACTCTTCCATGGGCAGTGTGGTCATCATGGAGACGTTTTGCATGAGCAAAGGATTGAAAGGGTAGAACCCAATATTGTATCCAATATTGATTCCAACCCAATTATTAAGATTAAGATAAAAAGAAAATGGAAGAAAACAGAAGATTAATTGAAGAAAAATTCAAGATACAAACATGAAAGAAAATAAATACAAAGAGGAGTTGGGAGATGAGAGATTTTTTAGAAGAGATGTTTGCACAAAGACTTACTTCTTCCAAGATTTGTGAGGGCCTCCCAAGATAAAACCTTTCTTAAACACCTTCACAAAGCCTATACCACCTTCATAAAGAGTGAAAACCCCCTTTAAATAGAGTTTTTGAGGGATAGGGTTACATAACCTTTTTTAAGTGTGAAATGAAAACTCAGCCAAATATTTTAGTCCTTATTTCCCCACATAGTTGACCTTCAAAACGCATGAATTGACCATAACTATAGTAGTATTATTTGTGAACAATCATATACCTGATATTCCCTCAAAATTTGGGCCCAATACAAGCCTGAATGAAGAAGATACAACCCAAATGGTGAAGTGATGTCCAATCTGGATAGTTCAGTCCATCTTTGTCTTCATGGCCCATTTACTCCACACAAATGCCCGATCCAGCTCACATGTCCTGAATATAATTTGTAGCCTATTAAGTCAGAAACACAGTTAAAAAATTTTATTTCAAAATAATTTACAAAAAACTATTTGTGCCCAAAATACTACAGTAAATTTTAAAAGGGTAAAACTGGAATTTTCATCAAATTTGCAAATGAATGATCTAATCCCAAATATTTCACAATTGAACATATTTAGCATAATTTGAGGAAATTATATCATCTATTATCAGTAAAATATTTAATAAAATTGTGTTTTATCAACTCCCCCACACTTACACTTTTGCACTCCTGGGAAAAACCTCATATCAAGTAAACATCAATATCAAATCAAAACCAATTTTCAAACACATATCCTTGAGATCTAACAATTCCACACCAAGAAACAAAAGATATCATGACTAATAAAAAACCATTATTTCAATTTATTCATTTATATCATTCAATATATTTCCACTTCATTTATCCTCCCATGCACAAAACACTTACCTCACTTGAATTTTCTCTTATCACACAAATGTCAATTTTTAGTAATGTCTTTCTCATCCAAAATCATACATGGGTCACCATAGGCTTGATAAATTTCTACATCTCCACCCAATGTGAGTCAAGGACATATGTTTATAATGAGGAATTTTCAGGGTTATTCTATGGATTTCGGTTGGTATGATTAAGATGTGAAAAATTATGAGGCTGAATGAGGAGGGCTTGACTCTTTTTGAAGAAAAATTGCATTAATCTAATTTTCACTTAAATATGGTCTCCTACTCAATACCCATAGTATAAATTCAGATTCATCATCATGAAAAGTCATTTAAAGTTTAAAACATTCATCATTTCATTATAATAAATGTCAATATTCTCAAACATGATTTTCTTGAAATCTCTAGATAGGCACAACTTTTTTCATCCATTAGAAGCTTTAGAAAAGGCACAACCTCACTTATCATGAAAGCTCCAGAAAAGGCACAAATTTCAATATAATAATTTTATTCAGTAGAAAAAACATCTATTCAAAATTTAATTTTCCACCGAAAGTATCACAGAATGTCGTAGCAAAACACAAGATAGCTTCTCCCACACTTAAGATCAACTAGATTATGCAATTTCACTTCAAGAGTTGGCTGGATAAGGAAAATTGGCTTGTAATGTGGCTAACATAATAGGTTGTTCATGTATTATAAGGGCTACAAGGATTAAATGTTCAATGTAGGCCACTATAAAAAAATTATTATTTGAAATAGGGGATTTAATACCAAACAAATGCCTTAATCATTTAAACATAAGTACCTCCAACACTCAAGTTTTGACAGGAATAAATCAAATTCTGGTTAAATCAAGCATGGTTTGGTTCTCTCAAGAAGTGAGGTGAATGTGAAGAATATGAAAATAATGGTTTAGAAGCCTCACAAGAAAGTTATTTCAAATATAAAGACACTGAGATGTGTCATGGGATTCAAAATTCAATGTACTTTTCATGAAATTACTAAATATTTGAACTTGAAACAAAGTCATTTTCAGTAATCATTTAATCTTAGTTTCAAGGGATAAATTGTTTCACTTATTTATATGTATTTAAAAATGGTGATGAGAATCATTTCATCTCAAAAGTTTAAAAAACACACAAAAAATTGAAAAATTAACACACAAAAATTGAAAAACAAAATTTTTCTTTGTTTTTTTAAAAACAAGAAAACAATTGAAATTACTAAACTAAAAGGTTCTATCCCCCACACTTAAAATATTTCATTGTACTCAATGTGAACCCTTGATATGATATATCCACATGAAATGTATAATTTTAAATAGGATAAAGAATAAAAAAGTTAAAGGGTTAGGAATAACCAGATATGCTCAAGTGATGATGGAGTCATGCAGTGTGATAAAATCCACTGCATCGGTAGGAAGTCCCTCAATGTATCTCTTCAAATGTTTCCCATTGACAGTAAAGCTCCTTCCCATGTCCTCTTGTGTGATCTCCACTTAACCATAAGGAAAAACATTAGTCACAACATAAGGACCTAACCACCTGGAACACAACTTACCGGGCATCAGTTTCAGTCATGAACTGTAGATAAGGACTTTCTCTACAACATAAAACTCAATTTGTTGGATCATTTTGTCATGAGATTCTTTTGATATTTCCTTGTAGATCCTTGAGTTATCATATGAAGATAATAGAATATCCTCAAGCTCTTGAATTTGAAGCTTCCTTTGGATTCCATCTTGGGCCAAATCCATGTTGTATTTCTTTATAGCCCAATAAGCCTGATGATCAACTTCCATAGGGAGATGACACGCTTTCCCTAAAACAATCCAAAATGGGGACATACCCATGGGAGTTTTTTATGCTATCCTATATGCCCATAGAGAATTATCCAAGTGCTTTCTCCAATCCTTCCTATTTGGTTGTACGATTTTCTCCAAAATCTGTTCAAACTCACGATTTGAAACCTTAGCCTAGACATTTGTTTGGGGGTGGTATGGTATTGATGTTTTGTGTTTCACCCCACACTTTCGAAGGAGGTAAGACAAATTTTGATTGCAGAAGTGTGTCCCTTGGTCACTGATGATGGCCTTTGGTACTCCAAACCTACAAAAAATATGTGTCTTGACAAAGTCCACTACAACATGAGAATAATCAGTCCTAGTGGACTTAGCCTCCACCCATTTACTCACATAATCAACAACAACCAAAAAATAAAAAAACCCAAATGAACTAGGAAAAGGACCCATAAAATCAATGCCCCATACATAAAAAATCTCACAAAATAGTATGGGTTGTTAGGGCATCTCATGTCTCCTAGAAATTTTCTCAGTGTATTGGCAATGAGAGAATGACTTACAAAACACATGGGCATCATGGAATAAGCTTGGACAATATAATTGAGAGTCTAAAACTTTCCTAGCGGTCCGTTGGGGTCCAAATTTTCCACCAAAAGCAAGTGTATGACAAAAATGTAAAATAGACTCAAACTCATGATCAGGAACACACCTCCTATGTCACTACACATGCGCCATAAGTATGGATCATTCCAAACATAAAATCTTGACTCACTCTTTAATTTTTGGACTTGATGTTTCTTTAAATTTTTAGGGATTTCAGATGCAACAAGGTAGTTCACTAAATCCGCATACCAAGGATGCATACCTAAGATGGAATAAAGATGCTCATCGGGGAAAGTGTCCCGAAGTGGTACCTGGTCCAAGGTGTCATCCTCTAGTGTGTGATTAAGCCTAATCATGTGGTCCGCCATCATGTTTTCTGACCTTTTTTTCCTTTATCTCATTGTCAAATTCTTGAAGAAGGAGTATCCATCAGATTAGCTTGGGCTTTGCGTCTGTCTTCTTTAAGAGGTACTGCAAAGCTGCATGGTCAGAAAAAACAACTACTTTAGAGCCCAATAAATTTGAACAGAATTTATCTAAAGAAAATATGAAAACCAGAAACTCCTTTTCTATGGTTTTGTATTTTTACTGGGCTGAATCCAGTGTCCTCGATGCATAGGCAATCACATGTGAACGTCCCTCCACCATCTGAGATAAGACAACTCCAACTGCGAAGTTAGAGGCGTCACACATAAGATCAAAAGGAATCTCCTACTGTGGGGGATGTATGGTTGGTGGAGTGGTTAGAAACTTGTTTAGCTCATCAAAGGTAGTCCTACAAGAATAATCAAACACAAAATCAGAATCCTTTTGAAGTAATCATGACATAGGAAGAGAAATATTACTAAAATCTTTGATTAAGTGCTGATAAAATCCTGGATGCCCTAGGAAAGATATAATATCATGCACACATGTAGGATATGGTAGGGATAAAATAATATCTACCTTAGATATATCAACCTCTATCCCATGTTTTGAAACCACATTCCCTAAGATAATGCCATGATCTACCATGAAATGACACTTTTCAAAGTTTAAGACCAGATTATTCTCAACACAACGATTCAAAACCTTTCCCAAACAAGATATAAAATCATCAAATGAAGACCCATACACTGTAAAATCATCCATAAATACCTCCATGCAGGTCTTAATAAAATCAGAAAAATACTCACCATGCATCTTTGGAAGGTACCTGGGGTGTTGCAAAGTCCAAATGTCATCCCTCTATAGGAAAACATACCGAATAAACAAGTGAATGTAGTCTTATAATGATCCTCCGAAGCTATAGGAACCTGAAAATATCCAAAAAATATATCCAATAAAAAGTAGTGTGTTTTCCCAGCAAGTCTCTCAAGCATCTGATCAATAAATGGGAGGGGGAAATGGTCTTTGCGAGTGGACTAGTTTAATTTTATATAATCAATACACACACGCCAACTATTTTTTACCCTCATTGGAACTAACTCATCTTTCTCATTTTTAACAATAGTAACACCAATTTTCTTAGGCACAACCTGAATAGGACTCACCCACTAGGAATCTGAAATGGGATAGATTATACCTGTCTCGAGCAATTTTTCAAAATCTTTTTTAACAACCTCCAAAAGTGTTGGATTAAGTCTCCTTTATGGCTGACTAACTAGTTTATCCCCATCCTCCAAAATAATCCTATGAATGAAAATGGAGGGGTTAATACCTGATATGTCATCCAAGGTCCACCCAATTTCCTTGATGTTCTCCCTCAAAAGATTCAAAAGTTTTTCTTTATGTTCAAAAGGAAGATTATTTGAAATTATAACAGGTAATCTCTCGGCACTCAACAAGTATGAGTATTTGAGATTTTGTGGCGATGTCTTGAGTTTCAGTGTAGGGGGGTAGTGTATGGATGGAGATATAGAAGGAACTGAAATATGTGCACAAAGATCATCAGTATCAGAATATACATCATCAAAATCAGAGAATAAAGCATCAAATACATCAACATACTCAACAACCATGTTATAATTAGAGTTCACATGATCAAAATCAGAATATGACTCCATTTCAAAATAAAATATAAAATATTATTGTCTATTAGAAATAGTTGTGGAAGTACTCTTAGACATAAAACTAGAACCAATAATCATAATCTCCCTAAGCATAGAACAATCAAATTCCATGGGTTTTTTATTTTTTGGTTAAAAATGGGAGATAAAAAATGCAGAATGATCCTATGAGGGGTACTCCATTGAATCCATAACATTAAATATCAAAACTTTATCCCCAAATTTCATGGAAAGTGAACCCTCATTAACATTTATGATTGTTTTTGCAGTTTTGAGGAAGTTTCTACCTAAGATAATGGGGGAATGAGAACTTACATGATCATCATCCATGTTAAACATGTATAAATCTTCTAGAAAGATCATGTCTCTTACCTAGAAAAGTACATCCTCAAAGACTCCCACTGGATATGTCATAGCTCTATTCGCCAACTGGACCACTAATCTCATCAGCTTCATCTCACCAACCTGCAAAGAAGAGAATACAGAGTGAGGCATCACATTAATGAAATCTCCCAAATCACAAAGAGCATTAGAAACGTGTAACTCCCATATGGTGCATGGGATGGTGAATGTCCCTGGATCCTTGCACTTTGTTGGCATTTCTAGAGTTGGTGTAATGAGTGCTTAAACATTCCTTCCAAGATTGATCCTCTCATTTCCCATAATCCATCTTCGATTGGTACAAAGTTCTTTTAATAATTTCACATACCTTGGGATTAGCTTGATGGATTCAAGTAGAGGAATGTTGATCTCCACATGCTTGAGTGTATCCAAAACTTCTCTTTTTCATTGCATCTTCATCCATATTCTTGGTTTAAACAACCCTATTTGAAAAAGGAAGGGGTTTAGGAGTAATATCATTAATATTTTTCTTACCTTTATCTTTCTCCTTGGGTTACTCATCAGCTGTTTTTGAGTGGGGATTCTCCAAAGTTGAGGTGAATCCCAGTGGAGTGATAGGTATAGATGTTTCAATTTTTTGTTTCCCACTTCTCAATGTGAAGGCACTAACATTCCCCTTGGGATTTTCATTAGGTTGGGATGTTATATTTCTATAATTCTTACTTACCAGTTCATGGAGGGTGGTGAAAATCTGGATCATTTGAGTCTTCAACTCCCTCAGCTCTAAAACTTGACTCTTCAGCTCATTCTGTTGATTAAGAAAAATTTGTTCAGGTCATCAGTGTTAGAATCTACCGTGGGTGAGGGATTCCCTTGTTGCTAGATTGTTGATGATTGGGATTCAAATCTCCTTTGGGGTTGTTGGAACCTCTGCTGGTAAGGCAGAGGCTGCTGTAAGTTTTTTTTGAAAAGGGAGCCTTTGTTGTTGTCCAAAGCCATACCTTATGTCTGATTGATCTTTCCACCCTTGGGTGTGTGCTGGTGCAAAGGAATCAAGTTTTTTTGGGGGATATGGTTATTGTTGCTGCTGATATGGTCTCCCAGGAAACACTACTGCACAATCTTATGTCTCTTGTAGTTGTGGGCAATAGTCAGTTGGGTGGCTTGTCTTAGTGAAAATGCCATAAGTCCTTGAAGGAGGGGGTTGGGATTCCTTTTGTTCCAAAGCAATCTTCCTCACCATAGTTGTAAATTCATCCGACTTGTTATCAATCAAATTACTTTCAAGAGAATATGGACTTACCTAATGTACTCCCCTGACATGTGGTGTACCTCAATCACCAAATTGTTGGGAGTTTTGGGCCATTTTGTTGATCAACGCACGTGCAGCTATTGGTGTCTTATCCACCAATTCTCCTCCAACTGTGGCATCCACCATTCTCTTCTCCATAGGTGTGAGTCCTTCGTAGAAGTATTTGATGAGGATTTTCTCATTGATTTGGTGATGTGGGTAACTTACGCACAACTTCTTGAATCTTTCCCAGTACTCAAACATTGACTCCCCTTGGTCTTGGTTGATCCCTAAGATCTCATTTCTAATGGACACGGTCCTTGAAGCTAGAAAAAATATCTGCAATAAAATATGTTTCAAATCATTCCAACAAGTTACATCTTTAGGTTGTAAGTAATACATCCAGTTTTTTGCAGCTCCATCAAGTGAGAATGAGAATGCTCTTAGTTTGATTTGATCTTCCAAAATATTTCTTGGTTTTAAGGTTGAGAAAAACACATTAAATTATATAAGGTTTTTATTGGGATCCTCACTAGACATGCCATGGAATTTTGGAAGTAGGTTAATTAATCTATATTTCAGTTCAAAGTCTGATTCGAGATTTGGATATGCAATGGAATTTGGTTGATAATTAATATCGTGTGCAGCCAATTCTTGAATGGTTCTATTAAGTTCATTTCCATTATTTTTATCCATTGGTTCTTGTTTTATGTTTGAATTTTAATTTCTTCCAATTTCAATGTTCTGATATTGGAGTAATTCTCCAACTAGTTGAATGTTGAAACTTCCCGTAGACCGAGAATGTCTGATTCGAGCCCTAAGGCTATGTTCAATCTCAGGGTCAAGATCTAAAAGATCCTTGGGATTAGTTCATGTCATAAATAAAATAAAAATAAAAACAAGGAAATTGGACCATAGTAAAAATGAGAAGTTTGAGTTGATGGTTCAAAAAGAAGAAGAAGAAAATAAAATAAGAAGAAAAAAATCAGATTGGGTGAAGAAGGAAGAAAGAAGAGAGGAAGAGAATAAAATGTAAAATAAAATAAATAACTCTAATTGGTTGAAATAATTACTTGCCTCCTCAGAAACAATGCCAATTTGAAAGGCGCTATCGTGGGAGCCCTCAAATGATTAGTTGTTTTTGGGGTACTTAGGTGTAGCAGAGTGGCTGACCAAGGTCGTTTCTCAAATGAGGAAGTAAATTAAAACAACTTCTTAAAGGTATTATAAAAATAAAATAGAATAAAATTAAAAAAATACTTGAAAGTATGGGGGTTTTTTATCATTTATAAAACTTGATTAAGTTTTCTGGAACAATATTGCATTTTTTTGTTTTTAATTTTGAAATGAAGTTTGATTAAAAAGATGCAACAAAAAGATGTTTTTTAGAAAATATTTTAAAAGGTGTAATTGATCTAACTATACCTATTCATTTACTTATTAATCATTATTATTTATATAAATATCCACTTAATTATTATCCTCTAATTTTTTAACCCTTACACCCTACGAGAGTTAACTTAACCACAAATATTGTTTACTTAAACCCTAGGCTAGCTTCGGAACACGCAATTGCATCACCCTGCTTTGATTGTTATTCTAAGGATAGCATATGGTAAGTGGTTAATTAGAGCACATATAAATTTTTGAAATGAGGATTAATTGTGTTTAGGGATTATATTTGAACTCTACAAACTTTTCCTGTGTGGTCTTGTATTACCGATTAAGTTCGCGCTCTCACAATTTACACAAAAGTTCAACCTCGCGTGTTTTTGTGTCAATTGTTCAATTACTTGCTTAGTTTCTTATAATTTAAAAACACAATTCATGGATTATATAAAGTGAATTAAAGTATCTCAATGATTCAAAATAATTAAATGAAGAGGTTAGAAGATAGATCTATCACTAAGAAAACTACTCTTCCATGGGGGGTGTGGTCATCATGGAGACGTTTTGCAGGAGCAAAGGATTGAAAGGGTAAAACCCAATATCATCTCCAATATTGATTCCAAAACAATTAGTAAGATTAATATAAGAAGAAAATGGAATAACATAGAATATTAATTGAAGAAAAATTCAAGATACAAACATGAAAGAAAATAAATACAAAAAGGAGGTGGGAGATGAGAGCCTTTTGGAAGAGTTGTTTGTAAAAATCCTTATTTCTTCCCAGAGTTGTGAGGGGCTACCAAGAGAAAATATTTCAGACACACCTTCACAAAGCCTCTACCACCTTCCCAAATAGTGAAAACCCCCTTCAAATAGAGTTTGTGAGGGATAGGGTTACATAACTTTTTTAAGTGTGAAATGAAAACTCGGAAAAATATTTTATTCCATGTTGAACCGCATAGTTTACCTCCAAAACGAATGAATTGGCTGGGATTATAGAAGTATGATTTGTGAATAATCATTTCCTCGAGCTTCCCTCAAACTTTGGGCCCAATAAAAGCCCGGATGAAGAGGATACGGCCTAAATAGTGAAGTGATGTCCAATCAGGATAGTTCAGTCCATCTTTATCTTTATGGACCATTTACTCCACACAAATGCATGATCCAGCTCACATGTCCTGAATAGAATTTGTATACCATTAAGTCAGAAACATATTTACAAAATATTAAGTCAAAATAATTTACATAAAACTATTTATGCCAAAAATTCTATAGTGAATTTTAAAATGGTAAAAATGGAATTTTTATCAAATTTGCAAATGAATGATCTAATCCCAAATATTTCATAATTGAACATATATAGCATAATTTGAGGAAATTATATCATCTATTATCAATAAAATATTCAATAAAATTGTGTTTTATCATACACACATCCATATATAGAAACATCCAATGACACATATAAATGTGTATTTCCTACTAGTGGGTCTCGTTCTTATAATCTACTTCACTAGAAATTATCAAGGGTGTACACCAAGGGAAGGTGTCTCAAAGTCCTATGAGTCTTTACCCCTATAATAATATATCATTGTTTTGCCTTGAATGATTTATTTTGGCTATAGAATATATATTTAAGAATACTTTCATGGAAATTCTAGGTTCTCATCATAGCAGAGAACTACTATGAATTTTCAGTGTGATAACTACTATTAGGATATTATCACATTCTATGTTACATAGAAGAAAAAACATGATGTGATAAGTTATTTATTAATATAAAAAATTATGAATATAGGTAATCATAAAGTATATAGAAGTTGGTTCTAGGGAACCAACTCCAAAAAACTCCCACTTTCAATTGAGGAAACTGCTAATAACATTCAGTATACTATCTCTCACATGATACTCATGATTATGTTGATATAATGATTTAGTAAATGGGTTCACCCTATTTTATTCCATATAAACTCTACTTACTGCAACTTCACCCCTTTGAGAAATTTTTTTTCAGAGGCGATACTTCTGAAGTATATGCTTTGTTCATTACTGTGACCTAGTCTCTTTTTCAAGATCCACTACTATAGTATTATCACAATAAAATGAGATAGGATATTTAATATTAGATACCACATAAATCTCATGGAAAAAGATTCATTTCCAAATAGATTATTTGGTTGTAATATAGGCCCCTATATACTCATACTCCACTTTAGAATCGATGAAAAATGGATACTTTGAACTCTCACACCTCACAACTCCTTTTTTGTGACTTAAAAAAATATCTTAGCTATGAATTCAGATCATTCTGATCTATCTAAAATATAGAATCAATATAAACCTAATGACTATCTCCTCATTTACTCCATACACTAGGAAAATATTCTTAGTTCTTCTTAGATACTTAAGGATAACCTTGATAATAGAACAATTCCATTCACCTAGATCAACTTGATATCTGACTAGCATGTTCAATGTGCAAGAAACATCAAGTCTAGTACATAACATGACATACATGATTGATCCTATCACCAAAGTGCATGCAATCTTACTCATGCTATCTTTATCTTACTTCGTTTGAGGACACATTTTCTTAGAAAGATGTATACTAGTTTACACTAGAACTAATCCTCTCTTGGATAGTACCATACTAAATCTATTTAGAATCTGGTCAATGTTTGTACTTTGAATTAGTCCAATTATCATCTTGGATCTATCATGGACAATATTGATCCCCAAAATGTAGGTTGCTTCACCCAATTCCTTCATGGTGAAACAATTGTTTAACTAATACTTAAAATACTATAATAATTATATGTCATTTTCAATAATTAATATGTTTTCAACATATACTACTAGTATAACGATGACATTTCATCTAAATCACTTGTAAACACATTACTTACATTCATTATTAATGAAACCAAATGCTTTTATAACTTCATTAAAACGAATGTTCTATGAAATAAATGATTTATTCAATCAACAAATGAATATATGAAACTTTCATATTCTCTTAGTATCACTTGGATTCACAAACCCTCCTAGTTGTGTCATATAGTCATATTATTGAAGTTTCTTGTTAAGGAAAGCTATTTAAAAATCCTTATAAAAAATTTCATAGTCATGGAATGATGCTATAACAAGTAGAATTATGATGAATTTAAACCTATAAAATAATCATTGACACTGTTTGAACCCTTTACCTACTAACCTTACTTTATAGGTACTTAATTTACCCTCCATGTATATTTTTCTCTTGAATACCCATTTTCATCCAATAGACTTCACATCAATTAGTGAATCGATCAGTACCCAAACTTGGTTATCATATATGGAATCCATTTTAGAATTTATGGATTCTCACAATCTTGTGGTGTTTAAGTTATCTACTGCCTCTTTATAGGATAAAGGTTCATTATTATCAACCAATAACGAGTCACCATCTTTGGTGACAAGGAGACCATATATCTCAAGTTCTCTTACCTCTATGGTTATCCTACATAGTACATGTGTTTTAGGAAAAACTTATTCTATGGGGACTTATGGAATCTATTCTTGTACCAACTCTTGTGTATATTGATCATCAACTTCATCAAAGTCAATATTACTCTCATTATCCTCTTTTAGAATGTGCTCCCTCTTAAGAAAGATGAATTTTTTGGTGACTATCACATTCTGGTCTAAAGATTTGTATAGGTAGTATTCCTTTTTTTTCCTTAGGATACTTTATAAAGATACACTCTACATCCCAATGAGCTAGTTTGTTACCTAATAATTCCTTAACAAACACCTCATAACCCAATACATGTGTATGTGATAAAAAAAGTTTCTTTCCACTCCATAGCTCAAGGGGAATTCCATTTACCACTTCAGTTGGCACTTGGTTTAGTGTGTATGTCATAATTTTTAATTCATATCCCCAAAAGGATAATAGAATATCTACATGACTCATCATTTACCTTACTATATCTAGTAAGGTAGGGTTCCTACTTTAACTGAATCCCTTCCACTATGGTGTGTAAGGTGGAGTGAGTTGAGATAGAATCCTAAACTCCTATAGAAAGTCGATAAAATCTTGGTTAATATATTCACCACATCAATTTGATTAAAGATTATTTATCTTATTTCAAGTTGATTTTCTACTCCATTATTGAATTAGTTAAATTTATAAAAGAACTCATACTTATACCTCATCAAGTAGATATAACCATATCAAATCAATTCTTCAGTAAAATTTATGATGTAAGAATACCCACTTCTACATTCTACTAGAAATGGTCCATACACATCAATGTGTTCCAATTCTAGAGATATGTGGCCCTTTCACCATGTCCACTAAATAGTGGCTTGTTCATTTTTACTATTAAAAAATCATGACATATTTTAGGTGGTTTTAGCTCAAAATAGTCTAAATAACCATCTTGATAGATCTTTGTTAAATGCTTCTTGTTTAATGAACAAGAACGTGATTCCATAGCTAAGTGTTATATGAGTCATGAAAACATGATTTGTTATCAATTTACAATAAATTTTTTTAAAATTTAACACATAAATACCATCATTAAAATGTGTCATACCATAACATATTTAGTATTTATAAAATAAACAACTTTTATTTCCAAATTTGAAATTAAAACCATTTGTATATAATCATGATACAAAAATTATGTTCTTGGTAATAGTTAGTACATAATAAAAATCTCTTATAACCAATATCAATCCTATTAGGAATGAAATGTGGTAGTCTCTAATGGATAGAGCAGCCAACTTTTCACCATTCGTAGCTCATAAATCTACTTATCCTTTGGAAATATTTTGGAATCTACTTGGTTCATATATTTGGATATAGATATTAGTACCAAAATCTGTATCTAATACATAATTTATAGATATTGAAAGACTATACTCGATAACAAATGCAACTTTAGATTCCCCTTGATTCTAGGTGTAGTCCCTCTTTATGTGGCCTTGATTGCCACATAAAAAACATATCACTTCCTTTTAATTTCCCTACATACAGATCTTCCTCTTCTTAGAAGGATATTTCTTAGAAGATTTAGAATTGTTATGAGTCCTGTGACCCTTTTCCTTATTCTTATCTTATTATCCACAAGGACTATGAGTTTTTCACGCCCAATGTCCTTGTCTACTTGGAGAATCTGAGTAAGAAGTTCCAAACTACTCTTCTCATTATTTATCATGTTATAATTAACAATAAAACTAGATAAGAACATGGGTAGTGAAGAAACTATGAGATATGTGTGAAAATAATCTGGGAATTTAGTTCCTAATATGTATAAGAATTTAATGTAGATAATAATATTTACTACATGAGACCCAAATGATGCTGAATATCCAAGTTTAGTTATAAAAAGATAATTGGAGATCTCATATCTCTCTTATATTTCTTTATCTTGATAGAGATTTTAAAGGTAATACATCATTCTATATGAATCTATGTCCTCATGTTTCTTTAGATTCTCATTGGTCATGGATGATAGCATGAAACACTAAACATTTGTGGTATCATTCAAATGTTTCTCAAAGAGAGACAAATCTTCCTCACTAACCTCTTTACTAGGCACTTCAGGAATAGGTTATTCCAAAACATATTTTTTTTCATGTCATAGGATAATACGTAAGTTCCTTTTCCACTCATGTAAATTTGTGCTGGTGAGAAGGTTATCATTATCAAGTATGGATCAGAGTGATATGTTTAAAGTCATGTGTAATTCCATTTCTACAAATAAGATGAATTTTTTTTAGTACTTTATCTGATAAAAGGTAGATAAATAGATATTATATTATATTTATTAATCTCCCACTATTTTATCAAAACCCAATATCCCTCACCATTGGATTTAGAATATATTTTTGATAGAAAATTCTAGTGGTAATGATCCATATTCTTCTTCTCATCACCCTAAATTTTTCTAGTCAAGTAATTTTAAGGGCTTTAGGTAGGCATTCCAAATGAAAACTAAATTAACACATAGTTCCTTGATCTATTGAGTGGAATCCTTATTGTGGAAATACTTAAATTGTATTTCCATAACCTATTCCTATTAGTTACGCAAAGTACTAATTTGACAGTCAACCCTTGATGAAAACTAATTTAAGTCAACCCAAAACTTCAAGTTATAATTCCTTGATAATTGAAATAACCCCAACTTTGATCGGTCACTCAATTTGAACTATGGTTTGATATTAACTTAAGTAGTGAAAGGATATATCAAACTTAATATATATAATTAAGGTATTTTTAATCTTTATACATAAATTTCCTATTTCAATCTTTATTAAATTATTATTAATTTTAAATGGATTTACTTAAGTGATTAACTATGTATTAGTTAAATTTTACACATAAACCAATTTACTTTAGTTATATCTTACATTCTCATTATTTCATTAATTCATGTGATCACACATTAACATCCATAATGAAATTAACCATGAACATGATAGAAATAAAATAATTAAGTTGTATGTCAATGAGATTTTACTAATGGTTAGTTTATATAGCTAATGAGAAACTAACCGTTGACCTAGGGAGAAAACACCTAGAACCATGAAATGGTTCATGTTTTAGCTTTCCACCTATCCACCCTTGTATATCTCTTGGATTTATTTCTCCTCAGCTCCAAAATTTAAATGCCTATGCTAGTTTGGGATCTTAATCCATTACACATGATTTTACTCACTTACAAGTGAGGGGAACGAAAAGATTAGTTAAGGGGTTTACATAAAAGAAAATGTGGAACATAGACCCTTATATAATGAGAAGAGGGATGCCACACAGACCATCAATTTAATTTAATAATAAATTAAAATAAACCATTCAGATATAAAGGTTTGTACTATTCTCATGATCATCCACATACATGAAATTAATTACATATTTAATAAAATTAACATTAAATTCTGATAATTCTTATTTAAGATAAATTGTTCTTGAATCAATTAATCATCTTATTTAATTAAACAATTATTTTATCTTAATTATCATCAATTTTTTATTAATATTTCCATCCATAATAATTTTAAACAATTTAAATATATTTATTTAAAATTAACTATGTAAAAAAAATGTACCTTGGAGGTAACACGATGAGTAACTGTCTGAATTACCCAACATGTATTATATTCATATACTGTTTACTCATGCGATATGTGGAATACATGACTTAACATGTAATTTCATGGAATTTACTATAAAATTAATGACCACATGGAACATAATGTATTGATTTAGCGTGTTATGTTTCAATGTGCATAGAGTAATAACTGTATTACGACTTATATGTGATATACAATTTCGAACATTATGCATAAATTAATTATACATTTAATATTTATATATAAAACCCATCACATGGAATGTATTATCAACTTAATGACCAAATAGAACACATGTTTAAAAGGTTTAAGTATTATAATAAATTAATTTCTAATTCTACGTAATTTTGTAATATGCACAACATGTACACTCTAGCTACAAGGTGTGTATATTTCTCATCATCTGGCCATAATACAATCCTAGGTACTCTGTGTGTAATCATGCCATAAAAATAATGGAGTTTATGGCGTATTCATGGGACGAACAATGTGTGGTATCTGAGTTACATAGTAACCAGTCATGTAAGCAGTGTAAGAGAATACATGGATCATATTTGACTAATGGATTACATGTCATGTACGGATGCTACACGCAGTGTAGTTTGGATGACCATGCACCAGCCTAGACAAGTTAACATGCAATGTATTTAAATACACACCATGTGTAATAAATTCACATAGGAAAAACTAATTCTAAATTAATTCTTGGTGCATTGAACATGGGTACACAATGTGTACCAATGGGGTACATGGTGTGAAGTCTTATGTTAACCGAGCATAACTTTTGGTAACTCCGACTGATTTATTCAGTATTTCATTCATAAAATTAATCATTTTGATTATATTTGTGATAATAAAGAGGAAGAATATCAGATATCAATATTGATATCAAAGAAAAATTAAACTATAATTGAAAACTAATGATAAATGCATAAATTAATCAAAGATCTTATAAATAATTTTGAAACTTATTTGATACAACTTAGAGGTTCCGGGCGCAGTAGAATCCCCATATGGGGAATTCCTAGCTCATTTTTTTCATAATAATTGATTAATATGAGATTTAGATCACTATAAACTCTATAATCAATATAATTGAATCCAATATTAATTGACGATTGAACACCGAAACCAAGATACATGATTATCACATATTATTTATAATTAATTTAATAAATTGAATAATTACCTTGTAATTAATTATTTATTCACTAATAGATCTGAAAAATGTCTCTACATCACACCATCACTACATTATAGGAATCAAGAGTATATTACCTCCAGAATTGATCTACATATGTCCCATGAACCTCTAAAAATCACCATAGGAATGTTTGGGTGCTAGTGCGATAGATCCTAAAAATTGTATCATTATCCTTTGATCGCCCCAAGAATCTATTCAAGGAAGGGTTATATTTGATCTTTTTATACTTGAGAGTGGTGTTGGAGGATTTATAACCATTCTCGAGAGAGTTATTAGAGTGGGATCTCTCTAGGGATTTGAGATAATTCTATCTGGATGTCATTGTGCACAATAAAATTAAATATAAAACCCCTTAAGAAATAATATAATTTAGTTTAAATACTGATAGTTTAAGAAAATAATAATTGCACATGTGGCCTTATTATTTTTCTTAATTATCATGTAACCCCATGCCTATAATAATAATAAAATTATTTCTTGACATGCATAACACTCCTGAATTAAATTAAATATTATTTTATTAAAATAATATCAATATATATTATTTCTCACTAGACCATTAAACTAAGTCCTCAATTAATCCACAATATTTATCGAGCCTTGATTAATGACTATTTATTTATTAAATAAATATCACTACATTATTTTCCAATAAGTAAATAAATATTATATTCATGAGATATCAAATAAGTATTTATCAAATATTCTGTTCATAAAATATTCTCTTGATTAAGTGATGATAGAATATATGCAAACAAGAAAACATGAATAATTATTAAACCACATGTGTGAAAAATATTTACTAAATTTTTTAAATAATAAATAATAATATTATTTAACTAAGATTCTGGATACACTTACTATGTGACCCTCTAGGTCTCTTTCTCAGTGACATTAGGTGAAGTGGCCCAAATTCCAAGGTTAGCATCTAGAAACATGCGAATGTACCCATAGAGAAATAAATTAATAAAAAAATGACATAAAACCTCCTACAAATGCTTACCATGTAATATAATCCTTTTATCATGATATCTTTATTCAATAATGTTGCATACTGGTGCCATCAACCTATGTTCTCAATGTCTCTTTATTTGACTTTCATGAATTTGAACCTGCCAAAAGAACACTGTGGCCATTTATTTATTTAGGTCATAAGACATCAACTTTCATTAAAGAACATAAGAGAGCATAATTAATTAATGAAGTATTACTTTTGATGCACCCAATGTATCCTACTTCACCTTGAACATCTATCATCATGGTTTTTATGAATACATCAAAGTGCATGACTCATAATATCCATTAATAATAATATTAAATTCTAAGGACCAATAAAAACATCCTCATATAGGAATATCCAATGACACATATAAATGTGGATTTCCTACTGGAGGGTCTTGTTCTTATAAGCTTCCAAACTGAAAATTACTATTGGAGTACACCATGAGAAGGTACCTCAATGTACTATGAGTACCCAATCCTAATAGCCTATATAATTTGTGTCTCTCAAATACTTTCTTCTCACTATAGAACATGAAGTTGAGAATACCGTCATGACACAATTGGATTCTCATCATACTGGAGAACTGCTATGAAATTTCAGTATGAAAACTACTCTTAAGACATTATCACATGGTTTTTTATGCAGAAGAACAATCATGACATGATAAAGAGTTTATTAATATTCAATACTAAAAATATGGTCAATTATAAAGTACATTGAAGTTGGTTTTAGCACAAAATGCAACAACCACAACCTCACATAATCCCTTGGCCATAAGATGTGCCTGTATTTAATTTTAAATTAAGACTAGGGGCCTACTAATTTAGCTAGTATCTCAGATCCCTTCACATGTGAGAATAGAAACCAAAGGAGAGACTATTGATTAGAAGATGGACCTGAAATCCCAATAGAAAATTAACTTAATTTCAATGCTGAATAAGAGAGTACATGAGATCCCAAAATTTTCTACTGATGTACTTTAGATTTGGATTCAACCCCTTATAAAAGACTGTATTATGGGAGTCCCATAGAAACCATATGTCCACTTCAATGGAAATTCACTAGACCTTTTCTTGCATACAGGACCTCACCTAGATATCCCAAATCGCCTGAGGAAAATCATCCAAGAACTGACACTATTAATGAAACTCAAAAGGCCCAAAATGTTATACCATAGGTAGAACACCCATTTACTCTTGAATAATAGATAAACCACTGTTTAAAGTTTATAATTATGACAAAATTTACATTTTGGGTATAGAGGAAAGAAAATTATTTGAATGTTATTATCATTGGGGATAACTTGCTTCTGGATCCTCTATATATGAAAGTTTAATTTGGGGGAAAGTATCTTAAACTATGTTCTGTTACCCAAATCATCCAGATTATTAGGAATATGAGTTATGTCTTGAAATCATAAATAATACACTCTTCCTAAAGGGGAAAAGAGGTGAAGCATTGGTCTAGGTCCTCAATAATTTGGATGCTGTGAAATAATTCCTTCTGGTCCTCATCAAGTACTTATTCTATAAATTGAGGATAGGTAGAAGCCTATTTGAAAATGATATCTAGTACAAAGAACCCATAAAAATATGTGGCAGTTCTAACCTTATTATTCTTATAGAATTAAATATCTCCAAATCCAATGATCCATTGAGATTGATCCACAATTGGTTTCATGAGACCTTGAAAACTGCACCAAAGATGTGATCCATATGATCTATCCACCCAATCAAGGGGAGAGGAACCATACTTTATTTTAATAAAAGTAGACCAGAGGGAGTTTCCTAAGATTTTTTCCCATATAAGTTTGGATTTTTAACCCCACATGTTGTCTTCAATACCCCTGATATTGATACCCCCTTGGAAATCCGGGACCAACTATCCTAGTGGAAATGACCTTCCTGATGGGAGTCTCATATGAAACTTTTAAGGTGGCTCTCGATGTTCCTAAGCACTGATTTGGGAGGTCTACATACAGATAAAATGATAATGGGTATGGAAGAGAGAACACTATTAACTAAGGTGATCCTTCCTCCAAAATAAAGAAAATGACTTTTCCAGTTTAGGACCCTTCCCAATATCCTTTTGACAATATTGTCATATTGATGAATTCTCACTCTCCCATTGGATAAGGGGGATCTGACATAATAAAAGAGAATCCTTTTACTATCAAATCCATCTTTGTCCTGGATCAACTTAAATCTCCTGAGAGAACACTTGTTGGAAATGAAAATATTACTTTTGGTTGAATTGATACATCACCCAACTTTATTAAAGTAGTCATTCAAAATGAACCTGATGTTTTAAAGGGAATTGGAACTACTATTGAGAAAAAATAGCATGTCATCCACAAAGAAAATGTGAGAAATTCTAGAAAACCACACCTCCCCCTATATGTATGAACCTTCCCATAATAAAATCCTTTGTTAATGTTTTTACTAAGGACATCCTGGGCCAAGATGAAAAGGCTCAGAAAAATTGGATCCCCTTGTATCAAACTCCCATATAGATTACTATATTGTCCTGTAATTAATGAAATTATTTATTTATAAATAGTAAAATTTTTATATTAATAATATATATATATATATATATATATAATAATTTATTTAAATATGTAATAATAAATTTTTTTACATTTGGTCAATGATAATAATAATATTAATTAAATATATAACAAATAATATATTATAGCTTTATATATATTTATACTGCATCATCAAATACATAATATTTTTTAATTATTTATAATTAGATAACTATGAATTGATCTTGATACCTTTTCTATAGAATGGTTTATAATTATTTTATAAACCATAAATAACCTAGGGGGGAACTCTTTGAACCATCATTGTGTCAGATTTCAAAAATTTCCATTCTCCATTCAGGCGTGTTGTAGAAATCCAACATCCAACATCAATTCCTCCCACAAAATCTCCCTTTAATGCAATATTACTCACATGCATGTAAGGGGATCCAAGGGTCTATAATACATAACAATTTATCGTTCACATGTAGATCCTTACACTCTTAGAGAGGGATGACACACGGGTCATCAGCAAAGAAAGTAAATGTAATTATTACAAATTATATAATCAAATTTTAAATGATTACAATATACAATTCCAATCAAAAATCAGTTGGTCATCTCACGAATAGTAATCAATCAGTGCACTTACCAAGTTTTTATGGGTAATTCTTATTTTTTATACACAGTAAACATATAGTAATAATATTATTAAATACAATTATATAGATTACTATATAGTTATGCAATTAATGTTATTATTTATATATAAATAATATATTTTTTCATATATACATATATATACTTATTTATTTAAATATGAAATAATATATATTTTAATAAATATTTTTGAAATATGAATAATAATATTTTTTTGACTTAATTAATAATTAAAAAATATATATAATTTATATTTTTTTAAAAATATTAATATTGATGTAAATATGCAATTTTTTTAATTTTTTTAATGTAAATAATATTACTTATATATATAACCAACAATGTATTATAAATGTAATTATATTTAAATATATTAAATAATATGTACACACACATATATATATATATATATTAAATTATAGCTATTAATATTTTTAAATATATATATATATATATATATTCAATCACTGTTATAAATATTTTTAAATATATATATATATATATCTTTATAAGAAATTATATTTTACTAAATATAAATTATATTATTTTATACATAACTAATGATAATATTATATATATAATTAATATTTTTTTATTAAATATCATTAATGTTAAATTTATTTAATTTAATTAATGAAAAAAATTATATATACATTTTTAATCCCCTTTAACTAGTATAAGAAATATTATATTTATAAAATCAATAATATGATGTAAATTTATTTTATTTTAATTATAATAAATAATATTATATATATACTAGTTATATTAAAAATTAGTTATTAATATTTTTAAATATAATCATATATATACATTCTTGTAAGTAATTATATTTTCCAAAATATAAATAATTTTATTTTATACATAATTACTCATAATATTATTTATTTATAATTAATTTTTTTGAAAAAATATTATTAATTGTAAATTTTTAAACTTCATTAAAAAATAATATTATTTATATATTTATAAAATAAAATATTTTAAATTTAATTAAATATAAACATGAAAAATAAAATAATATGTATAATTATCTTCAAATATACTTAAGAATATTTTTTACAAAATACTATTAATGATATTTTTTTTTAAAATTATTTAAATAGAATAATTTTATTTATCTATATATCCAATAATATATTATAAATTCACCCCATAATTCTACATATGAGCAAGGTTCAAATCCTGATAGGCCCCCTTAGGGGGGATTTCCCGGCCATTTATGGTTGATGATGTAGACACTAACACAGGTGGTGACACATGCATAGGTGCAGACCCTTGTACATGCTGGTGTAAGGCAGGATGGAGTCTTCGAGCCATGTAATGGATTTTCAAGCCATAAGGTCTTCGGGCCATAAAATTATAATGAGTCAGTTATGGAGTGAGTCAACTCTTATGGGGGGTGGGAGTGTTACCTGTGCTAGATCACCTGGGGGTGTGTTGTTTCCTTTTCTTGTAACCTCAAGGACCTTAATAAATAATAATATATTATAAATTTACTTTAATTTAAATATACTATAAAAATTATATGTATATAAATATTTTCAAATGAAGTTTTTAATATTTTAAAATATAATTATACATATATATATACATTTATTTAATTAATAATATTTTCCAATTATAAATAATATTACTTTTACATAATTAGTAATAATTCAACATAATTTAAATTATCTAAAAATCATATTTTAATTTTCTAAATCATTTAACATGAAATAAATCATAAAAATAACATATAACTTAAATCATACATATAATCATAAAATTTAAATAAATAAATCATACAAACAAAAAAAATAAAATAACCAAAAAAATAATTTTTTAAAAAAGAAATTTTATATTTCTAAAGACTATATTTAATAAAATAAGAAATGGAAATCAATCCTCCAAAGCTTCACTACAAAATACAATGGAGAGAATGGAAAAAATGAGGGGTCGTAGGCCTTATTTTGTTTATAAATCTCCCGGAAAGAGGTGTGAGTTCATGGTTCCTTCCAAAAATATAAGCCTAATTGCAGTTCATGCTTTACTGAACCAATTTTTCAAAATATTAGTAACCCTAACCTGATTTTCAATTTTTTTCTTAAAATACATTAAAAAAATCTCAAATATAGTGGATAAGGATGGATCGAACAACCGATGTTACACTTACAAATTCTCATTGTATGATATCTATATTCAATGAACAAGATCCTTTGAATTTAGAATTGATTCAATATAAGCACAAAATACTAAATTCAAATATATTTATTATTCCAATTTTCATTTACCAAAAACCAATAAATAAAAATAATTCAAAAATTCAATTTAAATTAAAGTGAATGACAAGTGATTTAATCAATGAGTGAATTATGGATAAAATTACGTTATTAAACTAGATAACATACATTTAGACTTGCAGACATATTCTCATAACATTAATCTATACATGATGATTCTAAAAAAAATATAATCATGAACATTAAAATATAATTTCATATTCATGTATATATATAACCATAATCAATAAAACATATTCAATCATATAAAAAATTCCAAACCAGCAAGTGAAATTCATAACCACCATCATGCAATGGTCTTCAAGAGTATAACTGCAACACCCCAGGTTTGAGGTATATACAACTATTTTATTTATTTTTAAGCTATGGTTTGGTTGGTCTTAGTCTCAAGAAGTTTCTAATATATTTTAGCATGTTTTGGAAGGAGTTTAGATGGAATATGGTTAGGAGAAATCATATGAATTCCCCAGGTAACTGTGCAATAGGATATTGAATCCTAGGGGGAGGTGAAAAGTTAGTGTATAGTAAGGGTAAACCATGAAAATTCCCTAGGGACCTGTGTGACATGAGATATAGGCATTTCCCATGGATGGAACATGGTTTTACAAATCATATGAACAAACTGCGTAATCTGAGAGTTTTGAGATAGTGGTTCTCGCATAGTTGGCAAACAGTTTGGTAAACCGTGCTACCTAACCATGAGATAAAATTAATTAAATAAAAAAATTATTTTTAACTATAAAAATCCCCTAAAACTATCATAATTACCCTTTTATAAGAATTATACCCTTAACCCTCCTATAGGAAATATTGGTGATATCTTTCATTTTGGAGGCTGATTTTAACTGATCTTATTTCACTAGATCTAAAAATTGAGGTAAGCCTCTGTCTCTTCATTCTCCTTCATTATATTCTCAATTTATCTTGGAAATAACCTTATATTATATCTTTAATGGATAGATCTAGTGTTTAGATCATGTTTTGATGATATTTATTTTGGATTATTTAAAAGGAAGAGAGAAGGAATCTAGATCTTCCATGATTGTAGTGAATTATTTTGTAATTAGGATCTATTGGAGGTAGGTGGAATCTTTATCTCTCTCCACTCCTTATAGAACTTTAAGTATTTAGATTTATAAAAAATTTTATTATGTTTTCATTATAAAAACCCTTGATGAAATATTTTTTTAAATCTCTTTTCTTATATGGTTTTAAAATCATGGTTTTAGAAATATGCACACAATGTGTTTTCATAAATGTTTAAAAGAAAAATTGTTTAAAGAAAGTATGATTTAGAGAGACTCTAGATACCTGGGTTGGATTTTGTTTATGATTTTATTATGACGGGCCTTAATATATTTAGACTTAGTTTCTTATGCCAAATAGGGGTACATAGTTGCATGAACAAGTGATGACTTGGTATGAAAGACTAGTTTCCACTCATGAGTATTGGGATTGTCATATTCGATGCATGCTTATGTGTGTGAGTACGTGGAATGGGTATGATTAGATGAAAGAATAGATACAATACTTATAAAAAATTATTATTTTATGAACTGGTTTTATCATGGAAATCATGTTAAATTATGGTTTTGATATAAACTGTTTTGATATTAATTTTTTTTAGATTTTATATGAAATAATATTGATAACTTTTTTTATACTCCCAATTGTTTTTTCAATTATAAAATATTGAAATTATCTTAGTGGAATGTGTGGGAAGCTTTTGGAAGATCACCTACTGGGTTGATATACTCACCCCTACATATACACTTTATCATGCATGAAAACGATGTTTATCATGATACAGGTAAGGGTAAAGTTTCACGTTTTTCCAGAAGAGCATCATTATTCTATAGTCTTGGTTATGATGGGTGGATCTTGATGATGTTCATGTTGGATGTTTAGAGTTATTCCACATTTTTTTCCTTGTGTGGAGATGTATTTTTGGTTTTGATAGATATTGTATCTTACTTTTTTCTACTACTTTGATGTATGTTTTTTTCTTGTATTTTAAGTTCTCATGTTTACTCTCATGTATATTATAGTATCATGAGTTTTTTATATATTTTAACTCTTATAGGTTGTGTATGTTCAAGGTAACCCCACCAACAATCTTGTAATCCTTTAGCATTTATTTCTATCCTTTGATGTTCTGAGGATGCCACTTAAGGTCAGTAGCACCTCCGCCTCTTCCCATGACAATGAGATAAGGGTGGGATGTTACAAATAGTACCAGTTGGGATGGTAACAAGAATATAGGATGTGTCAAAAATATATATCATAAAAATATTCACCTGAACTTATTTTTCTAAACATCAAGTTACCTAAGTGGTTTGGGTATGATAAGTGTTGTTAAGAACTTCTAATTTTGTCATAACCTCGTCATCATGTGTTTAGAAAATGAGAGTTGTGAGTAATACATTATTAAAGAAACTTATCACTAGGATTTAATCATTCATGTGTTATTTTTTGGCGATTCTTTGGTAAATGAGTGTTTTTTCTTATGGATGAAACTTATAGTTTCTAAGAAATGGATTTTCAAACATGGTAAATTATAGTTTTGAGTTGTGTTGTTTGTTAATTTTTTTCTATTATGTTTTATTAATTATTTCTGGAATTTATTTCATTTTATGTCTATGTTGTGATTTTATTGTCTAGAGGAATAAGAAAATAGTGTGGAACTGAAACGTGAATTAGTAATGACTTTGGTTAGAAATAATTGATTAAATGGTACTTATCATTCATGATATTTTAAGATAATGTTAATTAATTTAGAATGAGTACTCAAAATCGTATCTACATGTGTAATATCCAACCTGATTAATGATTATTGATATTACTATATTGTAGAAAAAATTTGCACATGATTGTGTGCTTTTGTTTTAGCCATATGTTTTAATATTTTCAATGCATGCTATGTATTGATTTTAATTTAATAATTTAAAGTGTTGGTTCATATTTACTATTATTAGATAAGTATCATTCTATAAATTTAAGTTATTATTACCTTGGTTGATTTCATGATATGTTAAAAGGAATCAATTGTGTTATCCCATGTTAGTTATGTAGTTAGTGAAGCACGTTTTGTATAATGAGTAAAATAACACATGAAATTGTGAATATCTTAAAATAATAATCTAATGTAATGTTTATTATGTCTTTTGATTATTTATTTTTTAGGTTACTGATCCCACGATCATGCTAAAAATCTATAACATGTTAACTTTGGTAGATAGTTTTTGTTTAAATTAATTATTAATGCTTGATTAGTAACAAAATGTTTTCAGTAAAATGATTAAAATTCAAACATAATGGCATGAAATAAAATAATAAATTAGGTGTCACATGAAGTAATTTATTTTTGGTTGGAAATAATTACATAGGGTTAAGTTTTTTGGTATGTGAAGTAATTGTTATTTTTCTTAAGTTTGTTTATTGAGCATGCATTGATAAGAAATTTAGTAACATTTTCATGTATATAGAATGATCAATGCATATTTATCTAGTTTTTATTAATGGTAATTGTAATAATTTTATTCTAGTGTTTATGTGATCTTATTTGATGAGCCATGTATTGATGAAAAAAGGTTTTCAAATTAAAAAATTTAACTAACTCTTTTTTTTTGAAAAACATTTCTGAATTTAAAATAGGTTTCACAAGAGTATTTTTGGGAATTATTGATGAAAATTTTTAGGTGTTTTAAAATAGAAAAAATATTTAAATACCCTTTTTTAAAAAACACTTATTTACATTGAAATTTTGGGAAATAATTGATCAAAATAAACCTTTTATTGTTTTGAAATCTAAAATTTTCTAGTTTTTACCATGTTTTGTTTACAAATATATAATTGTTACATGATGATATTAAAATTACCTTCATAAAAGGATTTGAAAATGAATTTTACTTGTGTTTAAACTCTAGTAAATATTTTAATTTTTTTTAAAAAATTATTTTTGAGAAAGAAAAATGTTCCTTAAGAACCTTGTAATTGATTTGGTAAGTTAAAAATTTTACATGTGGGTTTTAGAATTATTATAACATGGTGAATGGGTGAATGGGAACCATATAGTCACCTGTTAGATTGAGAATTATATAGGTATGATACCTAGAAAATATGTTTATGGATACAAACTTGGTGTAATTTTAGAATTGACTGTGTTTTCTATGATAATTATTCTTGTTATGATTTTTATGTTAGTTGTATTTTTCATCTGATATACCTATTGTGTTTATGGTCTTGATTGTGTATGCCTATTTATTACACCTTTTATGATGGTCATTCATATATTGTTTTCATTCAGTGATAAAAGTAATACATGGGAATAAAAATGATGTCTCATGGGATGATAATCAAGAAACCTTGTGGATAAAGGGATATTATATGATCTATATAGGTTACCATACTCAATTACCATTTTTATGGTCTAGATTGAGTGTAATTCATTGTCTTAGAAGTTTCTTTTCTATAATATGGGAAATAAAGTGGTTCCCAACATCCAATAGAATATTTATTTCTATAACCAATGATCACTCGCATATTTTTCAACTGTAATGCCCCGACCCCAATTACCCAGAGTCAGTGCATTATTACATAACCTAGGAATGATACTAGGAATCATTTCCTGAAAGACTGATCTGTTTAGTTGCCTTATATGTACTAGATACATACATAAGTTTTACATTACATCATGAAATAAAAAAACAACATTGTGTCCCCTTTGAACACTCTTATATCCTTTAGCCTATTCCTGCAGGTTAATCATAATATACTTCTTTGCATCTTGGAAAAAATAAAACATAATAAAGGGGTGAGCTAAAATTCTCAGTAATGATAACAATAAAGTGGAAACCGTCATAAATAATAATAAACATTTAAGTCAATGTATAAGACTAGAACACAAGCCTTTAAAACTTAAACTTCATCATAATATGGAAAAGATAAATCAAATAATGTCATTTTCTTATTCACATCGATATTCTACTAGTAAAATAATCACATGTAATATCAATATCCAATTTCATAATGATGGAATGCATAATACTGGACATCATAACCACATAGTCAAGGCCTCGTGCCAAGAATATAAATAAAATTTTGTCAATGCCTTATGACAAGATACTAGTTTGTCTCATGAGACCTACCAATGAATCTAGGAGCTATAGCGGGCTCCAACTGTCACTTACTAAGTCCAATGAATTCCTAATATTAAAGGGTGAAACATAATCTAAACATTCATATTAAAACTAGAATATACAAAGTCAATATTTTAATTACAAACCATGAATGGCATAAAAATAGCACATCCACAATCAAACATAACACATTCAATACAATACGAATGATTGTATTATGATAAATCAACCTCAATAAAGAATAAAATACAATAAAGGATATTGAAATAGATGAAAATATTCATTAAAACTATTTTATAGAAATATCCCCTTTTTTTGAAAACATTTAAATGTCACACTATTTATCAAAGAAGTTGTTTAAAAGAGATTTTTGAATCAAAGTGTCCCATACCACTTTGAAACTTTTAAAAGGAATTTTAATTTAAAAAACATTTATGTCCATATAAATAACTACTTAAAACAATTTTTAAAACATCGACATTAATGAGAAGTATTTCGAAGAATGAATATTTAAAACATTTAAAACAATATTTTAGTTAAAGAGTTCTTAACCAAATAAGAGACGCTTTAATACAAGTAATTGAGGAATAACATTAATCAAAACATTATAATATCATGAGAATAAATGGATTCATGATATAATATGTCAAAGGATAGTATATACACCATATAAAAGTGAATTGGTGCATAACGACAAAGAGTTCTCAAAGTAATGTAAATTGAGACAAAATACCTTATAAAGACCTTATCCTTCAATTAAGGATACCTAAATGAAATAATTATCTTTCAAAAATATAAATAAACTCAATATAATTTGATATTCAGTGTAAATCAATCAGATTACATTGACACATATTCTTGTAAAAACAAAACCAATGACTTGGATGCTTAACTAAATGAATGGAAATTGAGTTAAGATTACCCTTAAAATGTTCATATCAATGGAATGTGAATTTATCAATGGAGTGATTATGTTTATCAAAGGTATATCCACAAAACGTGTAGTGGAAATTACTACATAAATAATAAATAGTGATTCCACACATAATCATCAAGTAAAATAATCAATGAAGTATGCATAAAGCCCAATGAGTGGAAATTGAAATTTGAAATTCCCTTACCGATTTGGTAACTTACGAAACATACACCCCATGAAGGAAGTATCATACAATGAAGATGTAAATAACCATAAATTAAATTATATTACACAAATAATAAAATCATGGGCAATACATACACCACACAAAAGGAAATAGTGGCAATATAGCATGAATCTCATGGGAATAAGAAGTGAGATAAAAACCCCTTACCTTGTACTTTTCCTTAGTATAGGGTAGGTTAAACTCATGTATAATGGTAAAATAATTGTTATTAAATTATAAAAGAACCAAATATATAAATATGATATCATATATAATCTTCTAATATTGTTTTGTTAATGATATTTCAGTAGTATCATTGTTTTGGTTATTAACTGATTCATTTTTCATTATATGTTTTGTTACATAAGTCATGTTTGTTATGTATAGGATGTATTTTATTCATATGCAGAATGATATTAAGTTCTTAAACATTATTTTTAATCATAAAATGAAAATTATTCTTGAATGATTACGATGGGGAATAAATCTCATCACGTTCATAGAGACGGTAATCTGTACGTACACATGAGTGCCAATATAATTATATTGATGGTGAAATCATATGTAATTGGATGATATATAATATATAAATAATCCTTAGAATGTTATATTTATTATTTAAATCAGTTATACTCATTATTATACCCATCCAAATAATGAAGTGTTTGAATAACAAACTACACCATGACATGGAGACGGTAAGCCGTATGTAAGCACGTATGGTGACTTTGTCATTTATAGCATGGATAGAATAAAGAATATGGTTGTAACATATTTATAATAATATCACAGTATGTATAATGTACTGAAGTTATTATTTTGGTATGAAAACAACAAATAATGAGGAAGTGGAAGAGGAAAAGAACTTGAAAGAGGGTGGTGAAATTATTACATCTTCTTCAGGCGTTTCCTTTTGAGTTGATCAAACGAGATCCTTAGGTTGATTTTCTAATCAAAGTAAGGCCTCTAGGTATAAGTGAAGATAGTTTGGAGGATATTTAGTTAGGTTTTGGCCGAGACAAATATCTTTGGAGATGTGATTTTGAGAGAAGGGGAAGTTCCCTTTTATAAGAGAGGTGAGGGTCACTTTAGGAAAACCTTGAAATATTATTTTATAATAAACTCATTTTCAGTTTATAATGGATCTGAAATGATTTATTTAGAGTATAAGATAGGCATGGTTCTAAAACCTCTCAAAAAATAGGTTTTATATAGGTTTAGTTCACCATATTAACCTTATCTTTTAGATTTAACTCTTAGTTAAATACTTTAACTTTTACCATTTATTCTTGTATTATTATATTATATGGTGAATAATATTACAATAAAATTCCAAGTGAACCCAAAGTGGTTCATTAATGATATATATATATTATTATATAAGTATTTTGTTTGAAACTTATATTTTTAGGACTATTATATCTTTTAATAATATAGTATTTTTTTAAAACTCATTTATGTCAATTTTGACACCATTTAGTATTTTGTTTTTGTTAAAGTCATAACAACATGATTAATTTGAAAAAAAATTAATTGAATAAACCCTAACATGTCATATTAACCAATAAAATTAGTGAAATTCATCAAAAGTCTCAAATTACATTTATTTGGATATTTATAATATCAATTATTTTAATATTTCATTAATAAAGTAATTACTGCATCATCATTGTGTCATATATAAATTGAATTATATAATGTCTAAAAATTATAAATAAAATACCATTATGTAGGAAATCTTTTTATCTTTATAATGAGTATTTGTACTGGAATTTATCTAATGTGTAACCCTATATTAAAAATGATTTAGTTATTAAACTTTTAATTTAACATTTTTAACACTTCTTTAAATAAAATAATAATAAATGTTCTAATCTAATCCAAGTGGACCAAAAAGATAATATTTTATTCCTAAGGTTTATTTTGGTTGAAATAAACTTATCCAATATAATTAGGACATGTGTTAGGGTAATAATAATATCATTTTTACCTTTAATTTCCCTATTTACTTTTAATCGTGGTAAATAAAAGTTAAAAGTTACTATTCATCAAAAATTATTTTCATCTTATTGAACCAAATTTTACTTAATGCGGTAAAATTATGTTTTATGCAAATTTGCAAATGCTCCTAGAAGGTGGGTAAAAGCCGGTAAAAAGTTCAATAAAATTTTATATATCTAATATTATTATAAAATGACTCCAATTAATTACATTAAACATATATAGGTATTATGTATCTATTTTTATTTAAAATAAATTTAAATAAAATAATTAAATTTTTAAATAAAAATTTGATTTTAAACAATAATGAAGTGTTTTTCACTTTTCATCAAAAATTGAAAGTTTTCAGAAAAATACAAAAAATTCACCCTAAGCTAATTTCGATATTCCGAATTCAAAAATGAAGTCCATTTTGAAAAATAAAATTTATAAAATTTCAAAAAGTGGATATTACTATTCATAATGGCTAGTTTGATTAGTTGTGGTGTGTTAAAACTCCATGTTGCATACAATGCAAGCTACTATATTATTCAAAAGGAAACATACCATTGAAGCTATAGGTGTTACCTCAACGGATATATTTATCTTTTCAATAAATTTAAGACATGAATGGGGCATGAGTAGCTATGACAAGTTGGGAACCACCTCAAGTATAATTCCAATTGATTTGGGTTTAATGTCTGATTTATGTGTGGGTCGATGAAAATAGTTCTATATAGGTAACCTAATTTTAATTTTTTCAGGGTAGGGGTATGTGCATGGTCATGTCCTTATCTTTAGTAATGAGAAAGCTATTTTTTTAGATACCTCGAGAACTCTTACCCTCTATGTTTAGTGGGTTATTTTATGTACCTTGATCATGTATTCCAATGTTTAGTCTCACCGAGGATTGATATGACTAGGTATAATAGTTCATGATCAATGAGGTAATGGATATCTTAACTCGTAGGTCTCTAAGTGTTGGGTTAGTGAAATGTAGGATCTAGACTGATTCAAGGGTTTTATCACTGACATGCAGTTGGGTTGTATAGACCAAGATGATTCCATGGTTTTATAATAAGGTAATTCTCATTCTTTATTTGGGTATCCAAGTACAAGGATGTTCAATGGTAAAATTTTTATTCTTTTACCATTTAGTTAAACCTCAATGGTGGGGATCCACCAAGGGGGTGGATGAAGGATGAAAATTGTATTTTATGTATTGGGATCCAATTATGGTTCCTCCTTATATTGGGACAGTATCAAGTGGATTTTCCATTCAAATATCTTAAAGGTACATAAGTTAGTGAACATTGAAAACTGATTTATGGGAATGTTATGACTATGAATATACCTTTCTAATAGGGGGAGTGAATTATATGGGGTATTTGGAACTAGATTGTCTGAAATACTTTAGAAACATGATGTTGTGGGGATACATGTTGATTGAATCATTGATTTGATTCTTTTCATTTCTATTAGAGTGATACTTTTTGTAAAGGTTAGACAGTTGAATATGTTTGGGAAGTGTTGACCTAGAATAGTGTTCCAACCATCACTGTATTTTATTGAGACCTAGTTTCCTTTGTAAGTTAGCAACTAATGCTTTTACCATGGAATTTGAGTTGGCTATGGGTACAAGATACAACCGTCTATAAATAGGGGAATACAAAGTAATATTTAGTCTAGGAGGAAGTGTGAAATTAACTTTGTTTGTTCCGGGAAGGTTTGATTTCCACTCATAGAGATTTCATATATTTCTAAGTTATTTATAGGTTCTTTATGTAACCCTATTTAGAGCATCATATTAGTACTGATGTAAAATTATAATCTTATAATTTGGTTCATATTTGTGTTCCAATATAATTAGAAAAGGACCATGTGTTATTTTCATATTCTTAGGTGTTAAATAGTTTTCTTCTAGGTAAGCGATGAAAGCTAGTTCTTCAGGGGTGGGATAATTCTAGTTTCTTAAACATATCATAAGGGTTGTTTTTGGGTAGAAATTTATTATCGATTAATTGTAGTGCATTTCATTCTATTATATACTTATGATTAGATATTGAGTTTTGTTTTCGTTATGCATGGGTTATTCCCATATCTCTATTTAGCTGAAGGTTGTAATCACTTCTCATTGTATTTTATATCTCAGGGTGGGAATGGTAAGCTCATCATAGGTCGTTACATGCCATTGGTATGTCTTTTATGATAGAATCAATGACCCTCTAAGGAATTATGGAGGAAACATACTATTATGTTATACTAGTGGATTGATCTTGTGTCATCATACCACTAATTTCTAGTTTTCAATGGAAAGATAGACCAATGATGGGGAGAATAAAAAACTCTTGGTTTGAGGCCTATTATGTTCTTTTATTTATTTTTGAGCTATGGTTTGGTTAGGATTAGTATCAGGAAGTTTCTATGATATTTTGGAATGTTTTGGAAGGAGTTTCAAAAGGTACATGGTTGACACATAGTATGGGGAACCATTATAATTCCCCAAGAAACTGCGTGATAGGCTAATCAAGTAAAGAAAGAGGCACACATTTGGTGAATGGTTAGGGTAAACATTTAATATTACCTAGGAAACTATGTGACATGGGATAAAATCATTTAACATGGTTATCACACTATTTTAAAAACCTTTTGGATACATCCTACGGTCTAAGAGTTTTGAGAAAGTGGCACCCGCATGATTTCACAATCAGAGGAAACCATTGGAATTACCTAGGTAACCATGAGATATGATAAAGAAGTCTATGAGGAGGTAAAAAATTATTTAATAGTTTGGGGAAACCATGTGGATTTCTTAGGGAACTATGTGACATAAAACATAGGAGTTTCACACTATTGGCACACAATTTTCCAAACTATGTTGATAAACCATTCGATCTAGGAGTTTTGAGATAGCAGCACCCAACACACAATTTTATAAACAGTGTGGGATTACCATGAGATTAAATTAATTAAATACTAAAATTGATTTTTTAACTTGAAAACTCCCCCAAAACCCTCATTATTCCACCTAAATTCTATGATCTAAACCATCAACCCTCCAATTCCTTTTGATTTGGAGGCTAATTTCAATGAATATTGGTGTGTGGAATTTATGAATTGAAGGTAAGTATTTTTATCTTCATTATTCTTCCTGATAATATTATATAAACTTGGAAACAAACTTATATTTTATCTATCATGGACATATTTTGGGTTTGGATCATGTTTTGATGAGATTTCTTCTATATCCATTAAAGGGAAGAGATAAAAAATCTAGATCTACCAAGATCACAGTGAATTAATTTATAATCAGTATCCATTAGAGGTAGGAAGATTATATATCTCTCTCTCTATCCCTACTCATTATATAACTTTAAGGATTTGAATTTCTAAAACTATTACTTATGTTTTTGTTGAGAAAACCATTGATAAAATATTTTTGAAATCTCTCTTGTTATCTGGTTTCAAAATCATGATTTTAAAAAGATACAAACAAAATGTTTTCATAAATCATTAAAATATTTTTTTTAAAATGTATGATTATAAAACCTCAAGAATTAAAAAATACAACTATGTTGGATAGCGTATATGATACACAACACCAAGCCTAATTGCACCATGAAATATTACTATTTAAATATAACCATTATAAACTTGATGTTAAATTGAATGTTATGAATAATATTAAAAAATTCATGATATATCTATAAATTTCCTACTCAATATAAATGTATTAATAAATTATTAGGTAATAAGAATTAAATTTTTAATAATGACATTTTATTCTTCAAAAAAATAATAATAAATAAATACGTTTTCTTCAAAAATGATTCTGTGAGAATTTTAATTATTTTTTAAAAATTTTAGAAAATTTATTTGATAAAATTAACTTTATTTTTGAAATCATCATATCAAAATTAACTCAGGTTTAAATTTTATGATTTTTCTAAAATGGTTAATTTTTCAGTGAATAGTAAAAATTATTGATTTTCAAATATCATCATTTATTTTCATTAAATAAAGTAATTTTAAAGTTACATTACATTTTGGATTTTATATTAAAGTGAAATATAAAACATTTGATTTATAATAATATAATTAATTTCTTTTGAATCATCAATTTTCATGATTTTGGTATAAGTTTATTTTTATGCTTAAAAACATGGTTTTCTGCAAACAGTTTTCAAGTGCATAAAGTTCATCCATTTTAATTTTAAATTGAATTATTAAACTTATATAATTTGAATTTTATAAAATTGATTATATATTTATAATAATAATAATAATTAATATTATATAATAATTTCAACTTAATTTTTGGTCATAATGTTAGTAAAAATAGTAAAAAAACTTGTTATCTTGTAGAAAAACTAAAATGGTAGAAGTGAGTATCCTTAGAGGTAAATGGAATAACATGTTTAAAAAATATTTAATTTTGAATGTTTAAGGTTTTTATAGACCATATAACCCCTCCAATACATTATTTATCAATTCTGGAGGTACTTTTCTTGAGAGTGATTTCCCATTATTCAATAGTTTTGGATATTTACAAAAATGACACTCCCTCTCAATTATAAGAGGGTACCTCTTATAATCCCTTTTACACACATAAAAATAATTTATTTACCAATATATTTAAAAAAACTTTAATTACTTCCATAACCATGTCATGGAGGCCTTATTGTGATCAAAAGTTCAATCTATAATGGATTTAGGTATAATCCTAAAGAGGTGGTTCGAGGAAGAGATATCGTTCCAAACTGAGCATTTTTGTTTTGATTATTCTTAAAAATCCTTAAAATATTATTAAAACATGATGATAGAATAACAGAAGTATCTCCCATATACTTAGTTTTTAATATGTTAATTTCATAACCTATATCCACCCCTCTTCCATCAAATGAGAAATGAAACCATCATTTGTGTGTATGTCGGACTACCGCCCTACGAACTGATGAAATTATTTTTACATCATTGCCTCTCATGAAAGTTTATGATTATGGATTTAATGTATATATATTATATTCATTACATATTTTTTATTATATAAAATTAATCATATAATTTATTACCTTACCATCCATTGAAAAATGATAACGCCGTTTGTGCGTACGACAGACTACCACCTCATGAAGTGATGTGATTCGTTTTCCATGAACAAAGAACCTAGATGGTATAAAAAATGAATTTAAATAAATGGAATTAGATTTATTATATAATTATTATTCTATAAAGTGAAAATAAAACTTACCTTATTTCCACCAAAATCATTGAAAAATGGAAATGCTACTCATGGTACGTATGACCTACCGTCTCTATGGTTGTAACATTATTCATTTTTCATAACCATATTTCATGGTTAGTTTTAAAATTATATTTGATATAAAAAATTACAATAATTTCATGATTATTATTATGGATATTATTTAACAATGAACCCTTAGACCATGTTCAACACACCGATTCCTTTTTGTAATTATGAACTAAACATCCTCAAAACACCTAACATGGACATAACTGATTAAGTAATTAAATATACCATTAAAATAAATGAATAAAATGGTTTAGATATAATGGAATAAATATTTAAATAATATTAATAAAAAAACGATTGATATAAGTCTATTATATAGGAGATAAAGGACATACCCAACAAGTCTGGACTCAAGGTAAGGGTTTTCATCTGAAAACTTAATTTTTTGAGAACACATGTTCTTTTATGAATATAATTTATTTTAAAAGTTGAATATAACAAAAATTTAATATTTGAAATCATTTATTATTATTATTAATACTGTTATTTTAACTTCAAATTCAATATCTCTCTTTCAATAAATTTTTATTAAGATGTTTCTTAAACCGTAAGAGACTTCATCACAATTTCCTTTCATTGGGGCATATTTTAATATTATGCACTAATTCCTTTTATATGGTATAAATAATTACCTTATTACATTTAATATCATTAATCCTTAATACTTCATGATATTTTAAGTTTTATTTTTAATTATTTCATCCAAGGGTTTTTTATATGTAAGTTACCAAGTGGTAAGGGATTTTATAACTCAATTTCTTTTTATTGGGTTAAATTAGATGTTTATCGTATTTGATATTATAAGATTATATGTGTAATGAAATTTTATTAATTTATTTTTAATTATCTATTATTTTATGTGGAATTATATTTTACATGAATAATAAATTCATTAATTAATTCTCATTTCAATGATACAATCTTTATAGGGGATTTCATCTCAATTTTCCATTCATTGAGTCATATTTTATTGTTATGAAAAAAATTTATTTTATATGGTTCATATACTTAAATTTTACATATTATATCATGAATCAATTTATAATCATGGTATTTAATGTTTCTTTTGAGGTTATTTCTTTCATGGGTATTACGATTCCAAAGTTTCTAAAGCAGTAAGGGTGTATTTCACAATCACATTTTAATCGGGATTTCTTATGATTGAATTTTCATTGAAGGAAATTATTTATTAATTTTATAATAAAAAAATTTCATTTTATTATCCTTTGGTTATTCATGATATTTTAAATTAATTGTCTAATTTTTCTCTCTTGGGTTTTTAAAATTACTGAGAAAATGTTTTTAAGAAAGGATGACAATATTTCCTTCTTCGGTCAGAAACCCTTTAATTACATATCCATATTTTCTAATTTTTTTAAGAACATTTTTAATATTTTACTATTTTTAAAGAAATTTTTACACATTTTTGAATTTTAAAAAAATGGTTTAATAGAAATATGTCTGTTATCTTCTGAACAAGACCATTGTTTTAAAAGGAATGTTTTCTTTTAACCTATACCATATGTACAGAATTTCCTACCATTATTACCACTCAATTATTTGAATATTCATTTAAAAGTTTCCATGTATCTTTAAAGTAAAATGTTTTCTGTAATATTTTGGAAATTTTTAGATTTTAAATAAGTTATTTCTAAGTGAAAATGGTATTTTCTTCAAGAAATATTCTATATAATATTTAAATAATTTTTTATAAATGATGAAAAAATTTGATGTTATGGATTGATTATAAATTATATATATGTCTCTCACATATATAATAAGCTTATTATCCCCTAATTTGATAGGGTAATACATGCCTTATGTTCATCCCTCAAATTTATTCGTTATGAAATTTACTTTGATTATGATATGAGGCAAGAATATGCAACCCATTTTTATTCCATGGAAAATTATTATGTTTATGCCTTATGATTGATTTCATCTTTTAGAATAAATATTTGGGAACATGTTATGATGGGTGAAACTAGATAGAACTCTAATTCATTGAGTAAATCTTTTTTCTCTTGATATGTTATGTATGAGATTATGGAGTAACCTAATACATTAAAAAACTTTATCCACTTGGTGATATTGTCTAAGAAGCCAGCTTTGACTTCTATTTATGTATTGTTTTTTACATTCAACATATTGAAATGATATAATGATACTGTATTATTTATGTTATGATTCCATGTGATTACTCACAATCCTTCTCTTTTATGATATCATGTTGTACCTTGACTCACATGTTATGTTTCTTTATCATGTTTGTTCCCTTATAGGGTTTTTTAGATCACCCCTTTATTTTATGTATTACCTAGGATATCTTATGTAGTTTTAAGAGAAAAAATGGACTTATGATATCATTATGGAGAATAAAATAAATATGTTAGGTTTTAGTTTCATTTTGATGTATTATGAACCTAGTCTTCCAAAGACATTAGACCTCATGATCTTTGGGTCGTACTTATTTGTTGTTTATGTTAAAAAAATCATATAATAATATTTATAAAATGATTAGGTTTATATAGTTGGTATCAGAGATTGGTATAATTATTTTTGGGGATTAGGACTAGAATAATTTAGTGATAAACCTAGGGATAATTCTAAGTATATGAAAATATCCAAGAATTTTAGTGAAGGATAGAGTTAGTGGAATCCAAAAAATTACATCCTCGTTTGGATAATACAATTAGATGTGGCTCTAAAATAGTTTTACCTAGGGGTAATAACTCTGAAAATGGTATGTTGGGATTTGAATCGATTGTCATATAGTGAACAACAATGGGCCTTACTACACACCTATTTTAACACTCCTAGGGGATATGTTTTGGAAATTTATTGAATCTTTATGAACCATCATGAAGGATTTAAATAGATGATAATCATGGATAAACTAGGTTAAACCTAAAGTGTCTTGGATTGATAAGTACCAAGTTGATCTTAAGTTTAAATTCATAAATAATCCTTTTTAGGTTTTAAGTTATGGAATTCTTAGATTATTAAGAGTATTTTGGGAGACATTTATGGTAATATAACCCTTAGGTTTAGTATGTGTTTTAGTAAAAAAAATTATTTTAGTAAGAATGAATTTATATTTTATGGAAATAATTTTAATGATATTGGTAACCATTAGGGTTTATCCTATATTTTTTTAAGGCAATACTAATCAATTAAGATCATTTTATTTTGTGGAAAAAATATTTTTTTTTATAAAAATTTAGTGGTTACAAACTGATTTGATGATTAATGTTATTTTTAGGATGTTCATCATATTTTTGGGAACATTATAGGAATTTTATCAATATAGTTTTAAAAAAATAACAACCCAAATTCCAGGTGACAATTCATCATATTTGAAAAAAACATGGGGAATAAACCCACAACCAAAGGGAGAAAAGGGTGAAATGACTACCACTGAATTATGTGATGTTCTAGTTAGTATGACATTGTTTTTTATTAAAACATTTGGTGGATAAATATTATGTTGACTTTGGGAAACATATCATAGGATCAAATATTTAATGATTTTGAGGATTTTTAGGTGACTAATGATATTTTGGGAAATGATTCCTTGGTTTGAGGTATATGTAACCCTTAGTATTAACATGGAATTTAACATGAAACATTGGTTGTGAAGAACACGATATTTTTTAATGTTTAGGTTATTTAGGATTTAGTTTTATTTATTTATGGAGTAATTTAAGTTAAAATTTGGGTTTGGATATTAATATGAAGGTTTTGGATGTTATCTTACCTTATGGTAACCATCTCATTTTTGGTTAATATTTAAAGATATAAGTTATATATTATTATTATTTTATGGATCTTATGATCCATAAATTGTTAATTTTAGTTCTTCAAGAATAAAAAAATCTTATTCAATATTCATTCCTTGGAGTAAGAGAAGAAGTGAAAATTGATCGAAGCATAACTAATGATTAAATTATGCTTATAAAATAGAAATATATCAAGTATGTATATTTTCTTAATTTATTAGTCAATATGGAAAAGTAATTCCTAAACTCTAGGAAAAGTTTCTTGAAAAAAGTTTTATTCTATTAAAATAATCCTATATGAATTGATGGTATTTTCATAATAGATTTATGGTTTTATGGTTGTTAAATTACTTCTAATCATTCACTTTCTTGTGATCAATGATCTTTGTCACTCTCTATCATTATTTAGGCATGAATATTTTCTTCAATTTTCATATTTTTACTTCCCACTAATATTTTCCTACTTGTAAACCTAATTATGTGTTATTCTAGATGACCTTTATACTTCTATTTCTCTCTTATTAAGGGGAAGTTTTATTAACCCTTTATAAGATGTGGGATTTCAAAAAAGGTATTTTCTTATGGAAAACCATTGACTATTGAGATCAAGTAAAAATTTATAGGATTAAATTTATTAAAAGGGAGAATAATTTAACATCCTAATATTGAAAGAAAGAAAACTATACTCAATAATGTATATTATAAGTAACACCGAGTGTAAATGAACCATGAAATATTACTTTTTAAATATGAACATTATAAAATAGCCATTGAATTGGGAGACATGAATATTATTAAGTTATTTATGAAATATTTATAAATAACCTACAAAATTTAAATTTATTAATACATGTTTAGGGAATATGCACTCAATTTTTAATAAAGACATTTTATTCCTAAAAAACCATTTTCTTCAAAAATAATTTTTGTGAGGAAATATTATATTATATTTTTAGAAATTTTATAAAATTAATTTGATAAAATTAACTTAATTTTTGAAATAATAATATAAAAATTAACTTAGGTTGATATTTTAGGATTTTTCTAAAATGGTTTATTTTTTAGTGAATAGTGAAAGCTACCGATTTTTCAAATACTATCATTTATTTTCATTAAATTAATTAATTTAAAATTTCAATTAGATTTAGTTTTTAGTATTAAAGTGATATATAAACAATTTTATTTATAATAATTCAATTAATTTCTTTTAAATCATAAATTTTAATGATTTTGGTATAGGTTTCTTTTATACTTAAAAACATAGTTTTCTGTAAACTATTTTTAAGTGCATAAAGTTTATCCATTTTAATTAATTAAAACGACCCATAGTAAGAAAATATTTAAATGAAATTAATATATTATAAATATATTTATATGTATTTAAATTCATATAATGATGATTTATAGTCATAGAGTTAATATAAACTATATATTACTTGAAAAATACATTTCTTGAAAAACTATTTCCTAACATGTTTTACAGGTTTAATTTTAAATTTAATTCTACAAATTATATGATTTAAATGTGATAAAATGGATAAAATGTTTTTAATTATCATAATTAATATTATATAATAATTTCAACTTAATTTTTTATCATAATTAATAGTAAAAGAAGTTAAAAAAACTAGTTTATGTGGTGCAAAACTAAAATGGTAAAAGTAAGTAACTTTAGAGTTAAATGGAATAAAATGTTTTAAAAATTTTTATTTTGAATTTTTGAGGTTTTATTGGCCATTTCACCTATAAAATCCATTATTTATTAATTTTGGAGGCAATTTTACTGAGAGTGACTTCCCATTATTTAATAGTTTTGGGTATTTACGAAAATGCATCTCCCTCTCACTTATAAAAGGGATCATCCTATCATATTTTTTACACACATAAAAAACCTTTTGTTTTATCAAATACCTATAAAAAACCATAATAACTTCTCTGAACATGTTTTAGAGGCCTTTATTTGATCATAAATATAATCTAAGAAGGTTTTAGGTATAATCTTAAAGAGGTGATCCGAGGAAGAGGTATCATTCCTAAACAAGCATTTTTGTTTTGTTTCTTCTCCCAGTTCATTCAAATATCATTAAAAAATTATGATATAATAAAATAATTATCTAAAATATACTTATATTTTATTATTTTAATGGAATAAACTAGATCCATCATCTCTTCCATCAATTGGGAAACAAAACCATCATTCATATGTACGACATACTACTACCTCACGAACCGATGTAATTCATTTCCCATCATCACCTCTCATAGTAGTTTAAAATGATGTATTTAATCTATATATATGATATTAATGAAATATTTATTATTATTTGAAATTAATATATCATATAATTTCTTACCTACCATCCATTGAAAAATGATCATGTCGATTATGCGTACGGTAGACTACCACCTCACGAAGAGATGTGATTTTTTCCATAACCACATCACTTGGATGGTATATAAAAGTGAATTTAAATAAATATTATGAAATTTATTATATAATAATTATTATATAAATTTAAATAACACTTATATTCTTTCCATCATAACCGTTGAAAAATAAAAATGTTACTCATGCATACGTATGACCTACCGTCTCCATGATTGTAACATAGTTCATTTTTCATAACCATATTTTATGGTTGGTTTTAAAATTATAATTTATGTACAAAAATGATAATTATTTCATTATTATTATGCTGTAGATAATTTATCAATGTTTTTTAACCATGCTCAACACACCGACATCGTTTCGAAATTATGAAACGAGCATCCTCAAAACATCCACTGTGGACATAACTGATTAAGAAATTAAATATATCATTAAAATAATTGAATAAAATAGTTTAAGTACAATGTATTAAACCTATAAAAGGTTATTAATAAAAAAATGATATTATTTTATCATATAGGAGATAAAATACATATTCAAAAAGTCTAGAATCGAGGTAAGGGTTTTCATCTCAAAACTACTTTTTTTGCGAACACATATTCTTTTTTGAAACTAATTTATTTTAAAAGGTGTATATAATGAAAATTTAATATTTAAAATCATGTATTATTATTATTCTTGGTATTTTAACTTCAAATTCAATATTTATCTCTCCCAATCAATTTTTATTAAGATGTTTCTTAAACTGTAAGGGACTTCGTCTTAATTTCCTTTCATTGAGGCATTTTTTAATATTATGAACCAATTAATTTTATATGGTGTATAAAATAATTTTTTTAAATTTAATATAATTAATTGTTAATTCTTCATGGTATTTTATGTTTCAATTTTAATTATTTCATCCAAGTGGTTTTGACTTGAAAGTTACCAAGTAGTAAGGGATTTTATTACTCAATTTCTTTTCATTGGGTTAAATTACTTCTTAATTTTCTTTGGTACACTAATATTATGAGTTTACTAAAATTTAATTATTTTATGTTTTATTTAAAATTTTTTATGTGTAATTATATTTTAAATATATAATAACTTCATTTCTTAATTCTCACTTTAATGATACAATTTTTTCAGGGGATTTCATCTCAATTTTCATTCATCGAGGAATATTTTATTTTCATGCACCTAATATCTTTTATATGTTGTATATAATGAACTTTATATATTTTATATCATTAATCTCTTTATATTCAGGGAATTTAATATTTCATTTTATATTCTTTCTTTCATGGGGCTTACGATCCAAAAGTTACCAAAGCGGTAATGGATTATTTCACAATATCATTTTAACAAGGATTGTTTATTCTTGAATTTACATTGAAGGAAATTATTTTGTTATTTTTTAGTAAACACATTTTATTTTATTATCATTTGGTTATTATGATATTTTAAATTAATAGTCTCATTTCCATATATTTGGTAATTAAAATGAGTGAGAAAATATTTTTAATAAAAATGACTTTATTTCCTTGTTCTCTAAGAAAGATGTTTTCTTCCATATCCATGTTTTATAAAACTATTTTCAATAATGTTTCAAATATTCTAATATTTGTTTAAAGAAATTTTTACCCATGTTTTACTTTTTATAAAATGGTATAAAAGGATTATTTCTATCATTTTTTGAACAAGGTTCTTTTTTTGTAAAAAGAATGTTTTCTTTTAACTTATATGGAATGTATAGAATTTACCACCATCACAAACACTCAATTATTTGAAGATTACTTTAACGAATTCCATGGTTTTCTCAAATAAATTTTTTTCTATAATATTTTGGAAATTTTTATATCTTAAAGAAGTGATTTATATGTTAAAAGGGTACTTTCCTCAAAAAATATTCTATATAACCATTAAATATACTTTCATCAATGACGAAAACCTTTGATGTTATTGATTACTTCTAGATTATGTTTATATGTATCTCAAATATATACCTAGCTTATTATTCCATCCTTTGATGGGGTAATACATTCCTTCTGTTCATCCCTCAATTTCCTTCATTATAAAATTTAATTTGATTATTATATGAGGAAATATTATGTAACCCATTGTATGTCTATGGGTAATTATTATGTTTATACCTTATTATTGTTTTCTTTTTTTTGGAACATATAATCATGAAATTTTTTTGATGGGTGTGCCTAGATAGAGCTCCAATTCACCGGATACAAATTTTATCTCATGATGAATTATATATGGGATTGGGGAGTAAACCTAATCAATTGTTGGACTTTGTTAACTAGGTTATATTGTTTATAAAGTTATCCTTAACTCATGTTTATGTCATTTTATATGTTGTTTCCACATCCACTGTATTTCTATGGTATTATGATACCATTTTCTTTATGTTATTCTTCCATGGGATCATTCACGAGCCTTCTCTTATATAATATAATTTTGTACCTTGACTCACACATTATATTTCATTATCATGTTTATTCCATTACTGAGATTTTTATCTCACCCATTTATTTTATATATTCTCTAAGTTATCTAATGAAGTTTTAGGAGAAATAATAAATTTTAGATCTCATTATGGAGAATAAAATAAAATTTTCATGTTTTAGCTTCCTTTTGATGTATTATGAACCTAGAATTCTAAAGACACTAGGTCTCATGATATTTAGGTTGTAATTATTTGATGTTTATGTTAAAAATATCATGTTACAATATAATTAAAAGTCTTGGGTATCTATAATGATTTGAAGAAACGTTGGAATATATTAGTTGGTGTGTGTTCATGATTTCATTTTGAGGGGCCTTATTGGATCCATACTTGGATATATTTGCCAATTGGGGGCACAAGAGTGAATGACCAACTATAAAATTGGTAAAGAATATGAGTTCACACTCATTAGCATTCAGACTATAATTTTGGATGCACTCATATGGGTGTGAGTATGTAGAATGGGTATTCCAAGAAGAAAAAATAGATACACTTCTTATAAAAAAAATACTTATTTTATAAACTATCTTGATCATGTAAATCTTGTTAAATTATTCTTTTAATATAGAATTTTTTGATATGAATCTTTCATACTTTTATATGAAATGCATTAATAACCATTTTTATACTTATTGTTTATATCAATTTTTCTAACTTGTTCTTATCTTAGTGGTAGAAGTGGGAAGATTCTAGTGGATTTCTTACTGAGATGATAAAATTACCCCCAACATATATACTTTGGTGTAAATAAAGACCTTTTTACCATGATACTGGTAAGCGGAATGTTTAACATTTCTCTAGAGTATTATAATGATGATATGGACTTGGTGATGGTGGGTGGAGCTTAGAGATGTTCAGGTTGAATGTTTGGAGTGATGCCAGGTTGGAATCATTATATCAGGATACCATTTTTGGTTTTGATAGATATTGTATCTTAATTTATGTTGCTACTATGATTTATCTTTTTGTCCTGGATTTTGTGTTGTTGTGTTTACTCTCATGTATCTTATAGTATCATAGTTTTGTTTATATTTTTTTTCTATTACAAGTTGTGTATTTTAATGGAAAAATCATCCCTCAACAATGTTGTAGTACCTTTGAATTTATTTCCAGCCTTTGGTGTCCTAATGTAACACCCAAGGTAAATAAAGAATATGAAATCTTTATATTTATCCATATTTGTGAATAAAATATTAATATTACTTTAAAGGGGGATTCTATGCTCGATGGCGTACCCAATACGCAACAACGAGTTTCTTGGGAATCTTACGTTGCACTCTAATAATAAAATAATATTATTTTAAATGGTAGTTAAAGCCTAGCCGTTGTAATGGAGGGAATGAACATAACTAACTAAAAAATGATTATATATGTTTTTCAAATATTTTTACTCTTTACAATAAATTTTAGAGGATTAAAAATGCAAATGAATCCAGTTTTTAAGCATAAACATTCTAATATTCTTTAAAAGGTCGATTAACCGCCTTTTGATGGAGAACCACTTTTAAATACAATTTTTGAAACTTTTATAAGCTCTATTTTTTAAAATAAACATATTATTTATGATTGGGACATTGAAATTTACATGGGTTTAATTTTTGGTATTTTTCTGACAATGTTCATTTTTCAATGAATAGTGAAAAATACTGCATTTTACATCAAAACTGCTTTTTCATATAATTTAATTATATGGTTATATTATCTTTTTAATTTTTTTTAAAGTTTAATTAGAATATATTTTTACCATGTAATTCAATGATGGTCATTGGGATTAATTTCACTTTGGAATTAGGCATAAACAAGTACCAAACTTTTCATAAATATTGTTTCAAAAAAACCCGCTATTTGTTTTGACAACGAGAAGTTTTTTTAAATTAATTATTGAAATTTATGTGTTTGTAATTTGGTAAAATGAATTAGATATTTGTAATCAGAAGGTCCAAATTATGTAATTAAGTCTCTTTTGTTTTTGGACATTATGAATAGTAACAACGGTAATTATCTTTAATTATCTTGATTAATGAGTAATCGGGTAGTTAAAGAAAATAAGATAATAACATAATAATCTAAAATGACCACAAAATGTGTCCTAAGGCTACTGGTTGTCTCATGGACGAACATGGGATTCCTTGTGCCAAACTTGGGGGCCCCATCGAATCACTTTTGTGAGAAAGTGACTTTTTATCTTTTTTTTAAAGAATGTTAAATGTAACAAAGAATGTATCACCTAAGTAAAATATTTTTAATTTTGTCTAAATAAATGATCTTTTGGACTATAAATATTCATTGGAAAGATAAAAATATTTCCTACATCATAGTATTTTTTTTATAATTTTTAGACATTAAATAAATTAAATTATCTATGACATCATGATGATGCAGCAATGACCTCATTATTTAACGATTTAAATAAAATGGAAAGATAATGTACAATCTAAGACCTACACATGTCCAAAACCTATTGGATGGGTGGATTTCTAACCCTTATCACCTTATCCTCGATACACATAAATGTGTGACCATTAAAATCTGAAAGTCATTTGAAAATAAAGTTACATTTTATACCTTTCCAAGAGTGCCCCTCCTCTCCTCTTATAAAAGGCTCCCATATCTACCTCCTTACCCACACTTCCAAAGCCTTTGGCTCGGCCAAACCCTGCCCATTTTGTCTCTCCACATCCCTATATAACTCCTTGAAGCCTCACTTTGGTCAGAAGTCTTCCCAAGGAAGCCTTTGAGCTCAAACCAAAGGGAGTTACACGATTTTAAGGTAATGTCTTCACTTGTGTTCTTTTGTTTTATTTTTCTTATCCAACCCCCTAAAATCTTTTTATTCATTTATTTTGTAACAAATAAAGTATATTAAATATTCTAGGGTGTTTTTATAAGAATAATTCGAGCTACACTTACACACACCTACATCAAATGGTTAAAGAACATACTGTTTCTGTGGATGGCGAATTTCTGCCTCACGAAATGATGATTGTTCAACACTCATATAACACCTTAATAGGTGGCCATTAAGATGTAACTATAATTATATATGATAGATAATATGTTTATGTTTCTGTATTTTTCTTTTGTGGCATACCTTTATGGTTTCCATTGTGGGTAAACACGATAATTTCATTTTAGGAAGTGCGGACTACCGCCCCCTCAAAGTGATTTGATTCGTTAATGCCATATGTGGGATGTATAAAGGATGGATTTAAAGTTATTATATATGATGTATGTTACATATAAATGATGAATATAATTCTGGAATTAAAATATACATACCTCTCATTTGGTTTTAATTCCATTAATATGACATAGAAATGAAAGTAGCGTTCATGCATACGTACGACTTACCGTCTCTATGAACGGTGCATTTCATTTCTTACCTCTAAATGATTATGTAATATTATAAATAAATTTATATTATGGATATATATGATATATATGATATCTAAATCATGAATATAATTCTCGATATAATGAACATTTGACCACATAAACAACATGTAATTGTAAGAAGTCCACTTTCGACTTAAGAACCAAATATCGACAAAACAAACATTATTAACTTAAATGATTACATAATGTTTATAATATAGAAATAAGTGATATAAAAGGAATAATGAACTAGAAAAATTTTCTTAAAAAAGTGGAAATTAACTCATGTTTATTATTCAGGACGTTAAAGAACGACCGAGTCAAGTCAGACCCGAGGTAAGGGATCCTACTCCTCTCTTTCTTTTTAAGTACACTCTTTTATGTAATTCCTTATAAGATCATATTTATTGTTATTTTGATGTTATTTTATATTAATATTACAGTAATTTTTATGTTCATATTATGAGAGACCCTATTCTCTCTCATCAATCCATTTTGGAAGTTTTGAGTGGCGTCGTTACGCTGCCGAATTTTCGTAAGAGATCTAACCTCTATCTTTCTCTTTAAGTACTCTCCTTTATGCCACTTCTTTTAAGATAAGCTTTTTTATGATTTGGGATGTTATTTTATATTACTCTTGATTTAAATTTTATTGTAATGTGATGAGATACCCTATTTGATCTCATCAATCCATTTTTGGAAGTTTTAAGTGGCGTCGTTAGGCTGCTGAGTTTTCGTAAGGGATTTTTCATCTCACTTTTATTCCCGTGAGATTTATGCTACATTTTCCACAATTTCCTTTGAGTGGTGTATGTACTGACTATTATTTTACTCATTGTGTAATATTCTTTCATTTATGAGTATTTACATCAATGTTGTATTGTCCTTCTTTCACGGGGCGTATGTTTCGAAAGATACCCATGTCAGTAAGGGAACATTTCAACCTCCTCTTTTTAAAAGACTTATTTTGTTATGTCTTTTAATTCACATAATATTATTTTGGGATATGTTCTTATATATCCTTATTGATGTAAATTTTATGTCCAAGTGATGAGATACCCTTTTTATCTCTCATCAACTCTTTTTCTGAATTTTGAAGTGACGCCGTTAGGCTGTCTAATTTTTGCAAGGGAACTTCTTAACCCAATTTCGATTCTTTGGGATAAACTTGTACACCTTGAATATGTCATTCTATGATTATGTGTGAATGTACTCTGATTTTTTTATACTTAATACCCACTTATATTTCGTGTATTCGTTTTTCACACATAGTTATGTAACTGATTTATCCTTAATGCAAGGATATCGTCTTTGTATGGGACTTCGTCTCAATCTCCTTTCATTGATGCATATTTTGTTTTATACACAACTTTCTTTTATATGGTGTATAAAACACTTTGACTTTTACATTTATCCAAAAGGAATCTTTTTATACAAAGTGTTTTACTAAACGACAAAAGGGAATGTTTTTTTCGTACGTATGCGGCGACAACAACTTCTCTGCCGCCGTGACCATTATTTGAGTTTCGGCTTCCCCTACAAGCCATACCTTCTTTTTAAAAGAAAAATAAATACCATGTTTTACTTTTCTTTTATTTTGGTATTGAAAATGGTTTTCATAATGTATTTATATCAATGTGTTGTATTGATATCTTGTTATTGAAAGGTGGAAATGTTATGTTTCCTTTATGCATGTTTTATGTGATAAGATTATGTTATGGTTTTTAGGAATTGTTATGAAGACGGGTGGTTCCTTGACAAACTAAGGGCAGGTGAACCCGATATAGCTCTCCAATGCATTGGGTAATGCGAAGGAGTAAAACGTTAAGGTTTCTCCGAAGAGATTTAGGGAATATACTATGGTGGGTATTCCAAACGTAACCAAGAGGGTTACTCCCTACGTAAGAATGTTATGAATACCTCAAGTTGCCTTTTATGTCTTATGATTTCTATGATTTATTCATGATTTGATGAGGTATGTTAAAGTTCCTATGTTTTATGGGTAAAGTATGATTTAATTTTTATGTATATATGAACTCATGTTTCCTTTCCATATTTTTTTAACCCTTACTGAGATTTTTATGCTCATCCCAAGTTTTTGAAATGTTTTTCACAGGTCAAGGGAAAGGTACATGATGTGATGATAGTGTGAAGGATGTTTCAAGAAAGAATCCATGTTTTATTTTAAATATGTTTCTCTTGATGGGAAGAATGAATACTATCTTTTATGTAACCACTTTGTTTAAATGTGGAATGTAATGCAAGTTTTATGATCTAATTATCCATAACTCTAAACCTGAAAAGATCCTCAATTTGTAATCTTGTAGTAACTCAAGATTAAGTAAGGTTTAAGGCTGGGGACTTATAGTTTGTATCAAATGTCGGTTTAGATAAATTTAGAGGTTAGGGTATCTTCTAAGCATAAGTGACATTACCATAATGGTTTGGATTTCAGAAAGAGTCCTAGTTTTAGATAAAGTTAATGAGTAATTATATCTTAGTGTTTATCTTCATCATTAGTACATTATGGTTTTGTTGATATACTCACACTGACCTTTTTGGTTTTAGTAAATGGCTGGATCTAGCAGGCACCAAAGTAACAATGGATGTGAAGGAAACTGTGACAGTTTTTTGAGCAATCAACTGAATGATATGGGAGCTGCAATGAGAACTCTTGTGATTATCCTCAACCAACTATCTGGAGTCATGGTTGACCACCTAAACCTTGGTTATTTCTCTAAGGAATCATATATTCGAGAAACAAATCCCTACAGAACTACAGGTAATAATCATAAAGCTAAGTGTGTTCAAAAACCTATGTGTCAAAAATGTGGAAAGAAACACCTAGGAAAATGTTTCAAAGGGATAGAAATATGCTATAGATGTGGAAATGAAGGTCATAAAGCAAGAACCTGCCATGGAAAAAGGAAGCATCCAGTTGACTTGAGGAAAGGGAAAGAAGTTCTTTCTGAGGGATCAATTGAATGTTTTAAATGTGGTGTGCATGGTCATTATGCAAACACATGTCCTATGAAGAAGTTTCGTGAATGGGATCACCAATAGCGTGCAAATGTTCGTTTACCAATACCTAATGCCATTCCGATTGAGGATGAAGAAACTGAAAATGACCAATCAAAGGTATGGATTATTTCATAACTATTGTTTTCCTATTTTTGAATCTTAGGATATGATTCATGATTTTGTTTGTAGGAAAGAAGTATTTTAGAATAAGTTGTAAAGGAATGTTTAATGGATCATGAAGAATGTTGAATGAGTAAGATGTCAACATATAAGGGCTTCAAGAGTTATGGTGAAATTCTTAAGAGTATTAAGTCTCTTTTGATGATGGGGTTACATTAGAAGACTTTTTATAGTATGTGTAACCCTGATGTTTAATATATGAAAATTTTATTCAAGGAATAGTTATCTGTTCTTTTGTGGACATAGTTATAAAGAACCATTTGGGTTTATATGATCCTTACTTTTGAGGTAATTATGGGTTATTATATGATATGCTGGAAAATTAAAGGCATGAGATAAACTTGAGGTTAAAATATGTTATGATCATTTTTGAAGATTTTATCTTGTTTTGGGAAATGTTTTGAGAATTATATAGTTTTGGAAAAAGAACAACACACAGACCGTGTGACAACCTGTCGCGTCGGACAAAGCTGCGGGATTCGAACCCACAACCAATGTGCGACTAGTATTTATCGCCTACCACTGGACTACGTGAAGTCCCCGGTTAGTTTGACTGATTCTTTTTTAGTTATATGATTTTATTAATTAAGAGTAATCTGATTTTGGGTTATCTATGGAAATTTATTAACCTATCATGGAGGATATGTGATTAGGTTAATTACTTTTCAATACGAGACTTTAGGAGAAACTGATGTTGATTGGAGATAAATGTTACGATTTAACTTGGAAGACTATGTGACTAAATCCTTCAAATATTTGGGTTTCAATCTTAGTTTAGTTTACTTTGAATGGGCAAATTGTTTATCGAATGGTCCTCATTGAACTTTGGGTTTTGTTGGACAAATTTTGGAGATTAAGAATAGATTTTATTTTTATAAAGGGTTATCCTTTTCTGGATTATCTGATCTTGTACTAACCTTTTTGGTTTTGGTTTTGGTTAAAGTCTAAAGACATGGGAAGTATATAGTTCTCTTTTGTGGATTAGGTGATTCTCAAGAATTTGATTATAGTACTCTTAATGTGAACAAGTCTTCCTAAATACTCATCTTTTGGAGAAAATATGAGTTTGTGTAAGGAATCTAATAAAAGTTGAAAGTCAACATGATAAGTGATTATGTTTCCTTATGAATAAATTCCTCAATAAAAAAGTAACTTAAAACTAAAATGTTGTCTATTAAGTTTTCCTAATGGGGAATCGAATACCATTTAACCCATCACAAGTTTGTGATTTTCTTGTGGTTAACTTTCTCCTAAACATGTTTTCTATCACTCTCCATCAGAACATGACCCTTTGTTTTTTCCTCCATGTCCATATTTTCATACTTTGAATCCTAGTATGGGTTAACTAGGGTGACCTTTGTACTTATCTTTCTTTATTTTAAATTGATTGTTTTACCGACTCTTGTTCCGATGTGGGACTTTCAAGGATGTTTCCAAGCCCAATTTTAAAATTGCGAGAACGCAATTCCCAAAAGGGGGGGAGGATGTAACACCCCAGGTAAATAAAGAATATGACATCTTTATATTTATCCATATTTGTGAATAAAATATTAATATTACTTTAAATGGGGATTCTATGCTCGATGGCGTACCCAATACGCAACAACGAGTTTCTTGGGAATCTTACGTTGCACTCTAATAATAAAATAATATTATTTTAAATGGTAGTTAACGCCCAGCCGTTGTAATGGTGGGAATGAACAGAACTAACTAAAAAATGATTATATATGTTTTTCAAATATTTTTACTCATTACAATAAATTTTAGAGGATTAAAAATGCAAATGAATCCAGTTTTTAAGCGTAAACATTCTAATATTCTTTAAAAGGTCGATTAACCGCCTTTTGATGGCGAACCCATTTTAAATACACTTTTTGAAAATTTTATAAGCTATATTTTTCAAAATAAACATATTATTTATGATTGGGACATTTAAATTTACCTTGGGTTAATTTTTGGTATTTTTCTGACAATGTTCATTTTTCAATGAATAGTGAAAAATACTGCATTTTACATCAAAACTGCTTTTTCATATAATTTAATTATATGGTTATATTATCTTTTTAATTTGTTTTAAAGTGTAATTATAATATGTTTTACCATGTAATTCAATTATGGTCATTGGGATTAATTTCACTTTGGAATTAGGCATAAACAAGTACCAAACTTTTCATAAATATTATTTCAAAAAAACCCGTTATTTGTTTTGACAACGGGAAGTTTTTTTAAATTAATTATTGCAATTGATGTGTTTGGAATTTGGTAAAATGAATTACATATTTGTAATCAGAAGGTCCAAATTATGTAATTAATACTCTTTTATTTTTGGACATTATGAATAGTAACGACGATAATTATCTTTAATTATCTTGATTAATGAGTAATCGGGTAGTTAAAGAAAATAAGATAATATCATAATAATAAAAAATGACCACAAAATGTTTCCTAAGGCTATGGTTTGTCTCATGGACGACCATGGGATGCCTTATGACAAACTTGGGGGCCCCATGGAATCACTTTTGTGAGAAAGTGACTTTTTATCTTTTTTTAAAGAATGTTAAATGTAACAAAGAATGTATCACCTAAGTAAAATATTTTTAATTTTGTCTACATAAATTCTCTTTTGGACTATAAATATTCATTGGAAAGATAAAAAGATTTAATACATCATAGTATTTTTTTTATAATTTTTAGACATTAAATAAATTAAATTATTTATGACATCATGATGATGCAGCGATGACCTCATTATTCAACGATTTAAATAAAATGGAAAGATAATGTAAAATCTAAGACCTACACATGTCCAAAACCTATTGGATGGGTGGATTTAGAACCCTTATCACCTTATCCTCGAAACACATCAATGTGGGACCATTAAAATCCGAAACTCATTTGAAAATAAAGTTACATTTTATACCTTTCCAAGAGTGCCCCTCCTCTCCTCTTATAAAAGGCCCCCACCTCTACCTCCTTACCCACACTTCCAAAGCCTTTGGATCAGCACAAAACTGCCCATTTTTTCTCTCCACATCCCTATATAACTCTTTTAAGCCTCACTTTGGGCATAAGTCTTCCCAAGGAAGCCTTTGAGCTCAAACTAAAGGGAGTTACCTGATTTTAAGGTAATGTCTTTACTTGTGTTCTTTTGTTTTATTTTTCTTCTCCAACCCCCTAAACTCTTTTTATTCATTTATTTTGTAACAACTATAGTATCTTCAATATACTATGGTGTTGTTATAATAATAATTCAAGATACACTTACACACACCTACATCAAATGGTTAAAGAACATACTATTTCTGTGGATGGTGAATTTCTGCCTCACAAAATGATGATTGTTCAACACTCATATAACACCTTAAGAGGTGGCCATTAATATGTCACTATAATTATATATGATATATAATATGTTTATTTTTCTGTATTTTTCTTTTGTGGCATACCTTTATGGTTTCCATTGTGGGTAAACACGATAATTTCATTTTAGGAAGTGCGGACTACCGCCCCCTCAAAGTGATTTGATTCGTTAATGCCATATGTGGGATGTATAAAGGATGGATTTAAAGTTATTATATATGATGTATGTTACATATAAATGATGAATATAATTCTGGAATTATAATATACATACCTCTCACTTGGTTTTAATTCCATTAATATGACATAGAAATCAAAGTAGCATTCATGCGTACGTACGGCTTACCGTCTCCATGAACAGTGCATTTCATTTCTTACCTCTAAATGATTATGTAATATTATAAATACATTTATATTCTGGATATATATGATATATATGATATCCAAATCCTGAATATAATTCTGGATATAATGAACATTTGACCACACGAACAACATGTAATTGTAAGAAGTCCACTTTTGACTTAAGAACCAAATATCGACAAAACAAACATTATTAACTTAAATGATTACATAATGTTTATAACATGGAAATAAGTGATATAATAGTAATAATGAACTAGAAAAATGTTCTTAATAATGTGTAAATTAACTCAAGTTTATTATTCAGGACGTTAATGAACGATCGAGTCAAGTCGGACCTGAGGTAAGGGATCCTACTCCTCTTTTTTTTTTAAGTACACTCTTTTATGTCATTCCTTCTAAGCTCATCTTTCTTGTTATTGGGATGTTATTTTATATTACTATTACTGTAATTTTTATGTTCATATGTTGAGAGACCCTATTCTCTCTCATCAATCCATTTTGGAAGTTTTGAGTGGCGTCGTTAGGCTGCCGAATTTTTGTAAGAGATCTAACCTCTCTCTTTCTATTTAAGTACTCTCCTTTATGTCACTTCTTTTAAGCTACACTTTGTTATGATGGGGGATGTTCTTTTATATTTCTCTTTCTGTACATTTTATTGTAATATGTTGAGATACCCTATTTTATCTCATCAATCCATTTTTGGAAGTTTTAAGTGGCGCCGTTAGGCTGCCGAGTTTTCGTAAGGGATTTTTCATCTCACTTTTATTCCCGTGAGATTTATGCTACAATTGCCACAATTTCCTTTGAGTGGTGTATGTACTGACCATTATTTTACTCATTGTGTAATATTATTTCATTTATGAGTATTCACATCAATTTTGTATTGTCCTTCTTTCACGGGGCGTATGTTTCGAAAGATACCCATGTCGGTAAGGGAACCTTTCACCCTCCTCTTTTTAAAAGACTTATTTTGTTATGTCTTTTAATTCACATAATATTATTTTGGAATATGTTCTTCTATATCCTTATTGATTTAAATATTTTTGTCCAAGTGATGAGATACCCTTTTTATCTCTCATCAACTCTTTTTCTGAATTTTGAAGTGACACCGTTAGGCTGTCTAATTTTTGCAAGGGAACTTCTTAACCCAATTTCGATTCTTTGGGATAAACTTGTACACCTTGAATATGTCGTTCTATGATTATGTGTGAATGTACTCTAATTTTTTTTCACTTAATACCCACTTATATTTCGTGTATTCATTTTTCACACTTAGTTATGTAACTGATTTATCCTTAATCCAAGGATACCGTCTTTGTATGGGACTTCGTCTCAATCTCCTTTCATTGAGGCATATTTTGTTTTATACACAACTTTCTTTTATACGGTGTATAAACCCCTTTGACTTTTACGTTTATCCAAAAGGAATCTTTTTATATGAAGCGTTTTACTAAACGACAAAAGGGAATGTTTTTGTCGTACGTATGCGGCGACAATGACTTCTCCACCGCCGTGACCATTATTTGAGTTTCAGCTTCCTCTACAAGCCATACCTTCTTTTTAAAAGAAAAATAAATACCATGTTTTACTTTTCTTTTATTTTGGTATTGAAAATGGTTTTCATAATGTATTTATATCAATGTGTTGTATTGATATCTTGTTATTTAAAGGTGGAAATGTTATGTTTCCTTTATGCATGTTTTATGTGATAAGATTATGTTATGGTTCTTGGGAATTGTTATGAAGACAGGTGGTTACGTGATAAACTAAGGGCGGGTGAGCCCGATATAGCTCTACAATGCATTGGGTAACACCAAGGAGTGAAACGTTAAGGTTTCTCCAAAGAGATTTAGGGAATATACTGTGGTGGGTATTCCAAACGTAACCAAGAGGGTTACTCCCTACGTAAGAATGTTATGAATGCCTAAAGTTACCTTTTATGTCTTATGATTTCTATGATTTATTCATGATTTGATGAGGTATGTTAAAGTGCCTATGTTTTATGGGTAAAGTATGATTTCATTCTTATGTATATATGAACTCATGTTTCCTTTCCATATTTTTTTAACCCTTACTGAGCTTTTTATGCTCATCCCAAGTTTTTGAAATGTTTTTCACAGTTCAAGGGAAAGGTACATGATGTGATGATAATGTGAAGGATGCGTCAAGAAATAATCCATGTTTTATTTTAAATATGTTTCCGTTGATGGGAAGAATGAATACTATCTTTTATGTAACCACTTTGTTTAAATGTGGAATGTAATGCAAGTTTTATGATCTAATTCTCTAAAACTCTAAACCTGAAAAGATCCTTAATGTGTAATCTTGTAGTAACTCAAGATTAAGTAATGTTTAAGGCTGGGGCCTTATACCTAAGGCTGTTACCCAAGGATAATAACACCTACACCACTTCTAAATTTAATGAGACAGGGTTGGGATGATATAATAATAGAATAAATTTAAGAGGAAAATTCAAAAACATTTTTTTAATATAAAAGAAAAACTCGATAGTATGCTCAACATTATTTACAGAAGCTAATAGGAATAAATATTTCAATTCAGTTATCAAGAATAAAACAACTATTAGTAAAAAACTTAAAAAATAAAAAATAGTGATAATTCAACATTCAATTTCAAGAAAAGCAGTAAGGAAAATTAGGAAGATAATAAAAGAATAACAATCTTATCACTCTAGGACTCACGATTAAAATTGTGTTGAGGATGAAACATATACATATGATATTAGATAGATTTAATCATGTAGATGAACTAATAAAAAAAAATTCAGTATGTAAAAGGTATCAAAAATAAAGTTTGAATAAAATAAATTAGACCGAGATCCCCATACTAGGGATTAGTATCACCTCCTCTATCAAATATCCTCTAAGCTAAGCGTTGTTCATTATTGTCATCAATCCAAGGAATGACCACCCACTAGGTTCATTTATAACAAGTGGATATCATCTAAAAGACCATGAAAGGGACACTTCATGAAATCTAGATAAACATTGAAACTAAGGGAGATTGAATGATATTCCACAAACAAATAGGGATGTCGAACTAAGATCTCCAACTACTCTCAATATTTCTTTCTTTGGAAGAAAATGATTATCCACTGGAGTCCCTATTTGTCTTGTCACTCTATAAAAATAGGTTTAATATATCCATCCCAACTCACTCTACAATAACCAGATCAAACAAATAATAGACCTTAAGTATGTGTCTCTGTATTCCAAATGTTACAGATTAGATGAGAGGGTTTGTGAGGTGATATTGGGGTGACTATAACCTCTAAAGATAAATTATAAAAATAAAAACATAAAAAATTATAAATAACAAGATATAATACCTATAAATTAAGGAAAATTTATCTTTTACAATGTTGTGTCAGTTATAAAAAACCCAAAAGATCACCCATGGGCCTATCATATATGTACATGCACAAAAGTATTAAAATAAACTTCCAAAACAGAACCGAGGAACCACCCGACCCATCTTCAAATCCATAATGTCTACCCCATTCACTATCTATACATCAATCATGACTAAGATATAAATAATTAACCCTTACCACTACCAATACCATGAGTCATAAAGTTTACACACATCTTGGAGGGCCCATGTAGGGTGTGAGTATGAACTCAGTAGGGAACCACTAACGGTGTCCAAATATAATATCCATACATATAAAATTGTATGAAAAAATTAAATAATAATCAACCAAACACACCATATAACCTATTCCAATCACATTGAACCATCCCAAGTGAGTCTTTACTTATATTGACCAATACTAGAGTATAATGATGCATCCATAAATTTTCATACAGGAATTATCCTAGAACTTCAAATCAGTTCCATACCACACAACATCACCATTTCAAATAAATCCAAAACACCCTAATAAAACATCCACAATAATATCACAAGACTCATGGTCATATGAACCCTTTACCAACCACCAGATCAACAACCCAAAAAAATCCAAAATCATGACCATACTTGTACTTATCCATGTTTGAATCATCACCCCAACATATCCCACATATTCAGTGAGAATATCCTTTCCATTTGATGGTCTCACACACCATCTAAAACATCCAACGATGATATATCCCCTCCCCTATATCGATGGTCAACACCATCACCCCTATGTCACTCAATTTTTAGAGGTTACACCCAAAATGAGTGGAATAGACCCCTCCTGGGCAGTGTCCTATATGGACATGACCCCAACATACTCATCCCCCATGGTGAGAGACATAATTAACATCATAAAACAACACCTCAATGAACTTATATCACCATCCATGATAATGGTCAACACCAATCTTCATCACACCGATGAACCCTCATTACACCTTTCTCAGTGATTAACATCACCCATAGTCAAATAGGTTACAAACATCATGTTCCCAAATTATTTTTTTGAGATATACTAAAAATATGGATATCATATTTTATGATATCCCTGAATCATAAGAAACAATTTAGGAATATGGATTCCTCAATCTTATCCTAATATTAGTTACCATCATATTGTACAGTGGGCATGCGATATATGATATCACATGAATGCATTAATTCCATTTTATCCTATCGGTTCCTTTGGTTATGAATCAATGGTATTGATTATTAAATGAATAAACATGAATAAAAATTTGAAGTGTTAAAATGATTATGAATATTCATCAATGGGAAATAACATGTGATAACTGCCATGAGATGGAATTTGTCACTCCAGTGCTTAGAATCTCTTCATTTAATAGGAGTGTTTATAAAAGAGATGTCATCCCTTATATTGATGTCACCATCAATGAATTATAGCCTTGTTGAATCTCTCTTCAAGTTCTTAGTTCTCTCTTTGTCTTCATAAATAAGGTTCCAGCACAACATGAGAGATCAAGAGATCATCTCATTATAAACTAGGATCTGAAGGATGGTGTAATCCCATTAGAGGTAGGTGCTTGTTGACTATTTCTTGAGTGATGCATATCAATCCTACTCCATTTAAGAGTAAAATATGGAGCTTTTTTTTGTTAAGGTATATCTATTTATGTTCTTTGTTTTTACACATTGACACTATTGAATATTGATCAATCATTTAAAGGGATTATTTCACTATTATGTTCATATGATGAACTCCATAAATCACATCAATGGTATAAAATCCTTATCCTTAAACATATCAACATGTGTTTCACTACCCATTTTTCAATTATTATGCCTATTATAAGGTGTTGAAATCATGTCATAACATATGATATGAAGGATTGTTGTTGTTTTTCTTGGTTGAGAGTATGAATATAGTATATTGTAAGATGTGGTATATATAAATATTGTTGATTTATTCTACATAACAGGATAAGATATATTATATTATAATATATGAATAAACCTCAGGTTTTTGAAAAATATGGCATCATGTCATATTAAAGATATATGAGATATCATCAACTATAACCAGATCCTTACAACTATAAAAATCTTAAGCTATGATATCCACAATATATTATGATTGGTTATATCGTAAGATATGATTTGATAGATAAGAGTCATGAATTTTTACCCTTATGTATCAATCATAACTCATGATTGATAATTCCCATTAGTAGTCATAAATTCTGATATAGTCTAAAATGTAAAAAATTTAATATTTTGATAGGATTTATAATAATTTATAAAATTATTTTAAATGATAATTGTTAATAATTGAAAAATGTAACTTTTCATGCCTAAATTAAATATGAAAATTTTATATTTTCTTCTCATGTTTAGAAAATAAATAAAGATTTTATTTATTTATTTCTTACTTTATAATATTAAAATTTATAAAATGTGAATATTATATGTGATTTAATTTATACAATAAATTTCTTCTTATAAGTTTTCAAACTATGCATTATATGCAAGGTACAATGACAAAAGATTTAATTTTCCTCTACCTTGAACTAGGTATTTAATTAAAATTATTATCTTCAATTTAGTTATTGAATATAGTTTATACATATTTTATTTTAGAGTTATAGTGAATTAGATTCTCTCTTGAGTAATGTATCCTCAAGGAGAGGGACTTTGGTTCAGACTTCCCATGAGCTTAGAGGCTTATGACTTGTTATAGAAAAGTAGGGATTAAATATTTTCTTCTATATACTTAATCTTGTGAATATTTTAAATACCATATAGTTTTTAAACTTTATATAAATACTTCATGTAACTTATGAATTATATGTATTTTGATATTTATTAAAAAATTTATATTATATTTTTGGATGATCAATAAAAAATATGGGATATGTAAAAATCCACACATTAATATGATGTGAACATATTAATTTGGTGGTTGCAATACAAATTCCAAACCTAAATCACTATAAGCAAGCATACATAAAGGAATAAAACATGTGATATTAAATATTTTATATGATGAAATAGTTATTAATTGAATATGAGTATGATGTAAATTAAATTGGTGAAAGTTTTAAAAAAACCTATCAAATACTAAGTGTGAGATTCCTTCCAAAGTAGAACTTGTCCAGACCTTGATCATCCAATCAGGTAGGTCATTCCATAATTTGGTTCCCATGGATCATCTTGTTTAAAGTAATAATTAAGGGGGGATCCCTAATAAGATTATTTTCCATTTCCTATAATTTTATTTGGGTTATATTTATCTAGGAGACCCTAATAGGATTAAGTTACCAGAGGAATAAAGTGAATTTTTTCCATATGATGGATATAGAAAATGGTTGTCCACCCTGCTATTTAAAAATCACTACTGTTATAATTGGGATGATTCCCTACATAAATAACTAATTAGAGAGATAAATTCTATAGTGGACTCATTAATTAGTGAAATATGGATTTTAGATCATTAAATAGTAATGATGTATGAGGTTTTCTTTTTTAGTGAGAGAAGTTTCATTAAAATTCCTTGATGAAAAGATATAAAACATGACACTCACCCATAAATATGTCTTTTTTTATATATTATGGTTTAATAATCATTTTTATAGATCTAATTGTAATGAACTATAAAATTATTTAAAATTTCCATCTAAGGTTGAGAGGTAATCTAAAAAATAATCATTGTGAGCATCTAAATGTGAATGTTATAAAGATAAATATCTCTAACTTTGACTCATCAAAATTATATACTTGGTGTGAATTACACATTTGTGTTTATTATCACCAGATTAAAGATATAAGGGAATTAAAAATGGGTGAAATAGATATTTATGTCAGTAATGGATAAAAATTTGTTTCCTTAGGAGTCATAACTTGTGATATAAGTATAAAAAGAGTATTAGTTCTAGAATTATAGAATAATTAATATTTTTTTTCCATAATGTTTTTATTTCAATATCTTGTTTGGGAAGGAAGGTATTTTTGTTCATTGATAATAATGAGAGTTTTTATATATATATGAATTAAATATTTTATAGAACTGAGAATATGGTAAAAGGTTTCAACATTATTTATATGGATAATCTAGTATATAAAATTCAAAATAATAAGGTTATGGTTGGTTCTGGCCCCACTTACCTTTGGCATTGTTGCCTTGGACATATAAACAATAAAAAACCCAAAGATTCAATATAGATGGATTGTTGGAACCATTCGATTATGAAACATTTTATAATTGTGAATATTTTCTATTAAGAAAAATAAAAAAAGTACATTTTATTTGAAAAATATGAGAGTTGTGAATTTTCCTCACCATCTGTGAACCAAATGGTATCCTCCAACCATCAAAAGTACATAAAAAAATGTTAAAAATTACAAAACATAAAGCCATAAACCTCAATGTTTAGATAACCTCTAATAAACTTAGTTTTCAAGATTAGGAAAACCATAAAACCTATCCACCACACCGAGTATCCCTTCTCTAGTTATGAATACCTTCCCTAGTTCACATTAAAGGTACTATTTTCAGAAAAAAGACAAGAAAGAAAGAATGTTCCATGAAAACAACATGAAAACATAATGAGACGAGGAATTACATAGTTATGCACTGTGTCCAACATCTATGGGATAAAATCACATCTTCCATTCATTAGAATATATATTATTCTGAGTTACATTAATAATACCATGCCCTACCTCAACTCATAAAGGATAACTACTAATCCATTTCTATGACTAGTACCTTAAATTAGCACTCTCATCATGAATACCCAAAGATTAAGTGATTTGATACCTCTAAATAATCCATCCTTTACTACTAATCTATCTAGTTACTTATGTCCTATGTCTGAACAATGACCACTAACCTTCAGCCCTAAGGCCTTTGGTTCATGGAGTGATATCTCAACATTCCATCTTATTGTGATCCAGGCTTAACATACATAGATATTACATAATTTTATATGAATATTCATCACATTAAAAAAGTGAATACCTAAGGAATGTAATAGTTTAGTGTCTTTGGAAACTTGGAACAAATTATTTTAATTTTGTGAAAAATCTTCAACATATCTTGTAAATATCTTCCCCTTTACTACTAATACTTTAAACCTATCTTCATAACATTGGTAAAGGAAACATAAGAAAGTGTGAGCTCAGATGCTCAATAAGAGTAAAAAAGGGAGATATGTAAGCATAATCATGAGCGTAAAGGTATAAGAACATTATCATAACATTAGAAGATCATACCCTGTATATCAAAGATCATAATCATAAGTCATGGCATAAGGATTGGCATTTCATAAGACATGAATCATAAGGGAATCAATAGAATAATCCATAAAAGCATAATATCAGAACAAGACATAATATTTATAGCATACACATCATCTTATAACATTGTGAACATGTATAAGTAGAAACAAGTTCACTCATTAAGTTAAGGAAATGAAATAATTCCATCACATAAACTTATGGACATGTATCCAGGTCTATGCATAACATTGTGAACATGTAATATCATTCACTCATAACATTGTGAACATGTAATCAAGTCCACACATAAACACATGGACATGAAACTAGGTCCATGTATAGAATTAGGAATATGTAATCATGTTCATGCATAAAATTTTGAGAATGTAATAAGGTTCACTCATAACATTGTGAACACATAATCTGGTCCACACATAAATATATTGACATTCAACTCGGCCCATGCATAGAATTATAAACATGTAATCAAGTTCACACATAACATCTTGAACACGTAATAAGGTTCACTCATAACATTGCGAACATATAATCAAGTCCATACATAAACATATGGACATTAAACTAGATCCATACATAACATTATGAACGTTTAATCAGGTTCGCACATAGGTGGATATACCTCCTGGATGGGACGCACCACCATCCCCAATGGTATCCCTTTCTTCACAGTGGATCAGATTACACCTTCCTCCAATAGTGGATCAATCCCCTAGACTTGTTCCCATCATTAATCTCAGGAGATATAAATCTTTAACAAATGTATTATAGGTATATATAAGCCACACCCATTATATAATGAAATCATACACATGTTTTGTAACATCCTGAACCTGAATGCCACTCAACAGTGCCCCAATCTTGATGGGTCATAAGGCCTCATGTGCATCTTTCCAAATGCCAGAGGCTGCCGACTAGTATCAAGTGACTAAGTGTTTCCATGGAGAGACTATTCCCTCATCAATAGAGTATACACAACAAAATATCAATGACATACAAGTAGAAGAAGTAGATATGACAGCATACAACTGATAAATGAACAAGATAGGAATATATTACAATTCCAGAAGAGTCTCATATAAAATGATGATGGTGATGCATGTATCTAATAAATCATCCAAAATAGGTACATGGAATCACAATACAATACAAGTATCCAAAATTACAAAAAGACCAAAAAGTATCCTAATAGCATCACAAGCCTCAGATTAGTACCATGCTCCGGTTCTCCTATCAAGTAATCAACAACCTATATTAGGGAACTTTCCCCTATCAATACCTGCAGCCATATAATCTTTTTGAGTCCCAAAGGGAGGCCTAAACAGGATGTGATATAAAATATCAACAGGAAACCAACCAATATCTATACAATTCCATTCTATAAAATATAACAAGATAAGTAGGTGGGTAGTAAATAAAATTAAAGTTACCATGGCACACCCCCCACTAAAAAAGTGATACTATCAAGACTCTCAAGTCTCGTTTCAAAACTAGATCCAAGATCATAACAATACATCAATAATTAAAAGGAATCCATGGTCGAGATGTATTACCAAGAGTGTCTCATAACTCACAACCGTTCTGTATGTCAAAGTGTTAGACTATTAAGGGATGGATACAAGGTGTTAAAGACCAAGGAATCCTCTTAGAGTCCTAGGATAATTTCGATGGAAACTCAGTTAGGAACTGGTTGGATTCCTAAGATCATGACATATATTAAATTTCCTATATGAGTCTATGAAAGTCGGATGCAAGGGGTATCAAGTACCAAGGTATCCCATGGTATCAACACCCAAGGAGCATCTTTATCCAAGTAATCCACTACCATGTTCTAAATACAAGGAACTTTTCCATGGAATATATTCATACATTTACCATTTCATGCCTTTTAACTTTTCAAAAAATGTGAGTCTACCCACTCACATCACCATTTCACTTTCAATTCCATCACTTGAGTATACCCACTCATGCATCACAAAAAAATCCAAGGCAAAAAATGAGTATGTCCATTCATTGTTTACAATTCACATTCAAATATATAACATGATTTTACCCACTCACATTTCCACTTTTGTTAAATTAACCCTTTAAGAAATTAAAATCAACCAAATGAGTATTCCCAATCATTTAACCATTTAGAATTTAAGCCATTCAACTAGTTCAATCATGGAATATCCACATAAAATTTGGTAAGGAGGCATGACATCTCCCTACCCAATAATTAAATTAAATTAAATTTTTATTAGGCTTCCTATATATAGGAAAGCATGAGAACTCACCTCTTGGATGGTTCTACCATGGCATAACAAGGTAATTTCATAAGGAACACCCCATGGGTGGCCATGATTTGGGAAATGACTACCAACAAATCAAAATGAAACCTAAGGGAATATCTAATAGATCCGATTACATCTAATTTAAATATTTAGTTCAAAATTTGGGTTGTTCTAGAAATTTAGGTGGGCAACCTAATGATAGGTAGCCTAATAAAGCACCAAAACTCTAGGAAGTTGTATAGAACTCCTACCTTGGCTCGGTAGTGGAGTACTCATCAAGTATCAAATCCTGATTCAACTCAGATCATGATAAATATGAAGAAAAAATGAATATCCTGAAATTAAGGCATATGATTCTAAATAAAAAGAGTGAAACCAATAGCTAAAAGAATAGATAATGGCTAAAAATTAATTGAGGTCTTACAGTTACAAATCTAATGAAATGTTCCACACTTGAATCAGATATCAGACAGAGAAACCACATCAAAACCAAGAATAGTTTCTCAAGGGAACTCTAAAATGCTTCCTTTTCTATGTGGGAGATAAAATGGGATATTAGGTTTAAATTAGATTTAATTTAATTAAAATTTATCAATTTTTCCAAAATATTAGGGGTTGCACAGTTTGAAAAACCATGTACGAAGCTGTACGGTCTCCTGTAGAAGGAGGGGAACCCACATGGTTTCCTCACATGGTTTTATTAACCATGCAGAAGCCATGAAACAATCCTCTGTTAAAATATGTCAAAAATTATAGACCTAGACACATGGCTATGTGGCCCATTTTTCACAGTTTGGCCTAACTTTGTGGCCATTCCCTACTCTCTGTCCAGCCTCGCATGGTTTGGTCAAACCATGTAGCCTACCTCGCACAGTTTGTTCTAACCATGCACTAGGCTAAAATCACCCCAAAACATGGGTTTCGAGATTTGAACAAGCCCCAAAACCCCTAATACCTCCATGAACTCAAAGAGAATTCACATTAATCCATATTTAAACATTAAAACTGAAAAAGAATGGATCCACACCTCATATGAAAACCTATGTTCTTACAATCCCCCCTTAAAGAAATTCATCCTCAAAATTCCCTCTAAAGGGTGGTCAATATTATTCTAAGAATAACTCTGGACACTAAGCATGTATGTATGCCTCCCACTCCCAAGTCTTGTACTGTAAACATCTGTGCTGCCATAAAACCCATACTAGAGGAACCGACTGACCTCAGAGAACCTTCATACTTCAATCGAATATAAAAATCAGATGCTACTAAAAGTATGCATCAACCTGTAGCTCAACCTCCTTAAGTTGAAAAGAATGAGATGGGTCCTAATAATAGATGAGTACATTAGATACGTGGAAAATTTCATATATGGATTTGTAACTCTAAGGTAAATACAACCGATAGGATACCGAACCTTCTCTATCTAAAATCTCGAACAACTCGACATATCACTATGAAAGATTACCCTGTCTCCTGATTCATCTATGTCCCAGCCTCAGTGAAACTCGTAGGAAGACCCAATACCCAAACTCGAAATTTAGGGGTCATCTGTAGCGATCAATGTAAGAATTATATTTAGACTTTACATTTTAAATCCATTTCTAAATCAAATGGACCTACTCAGAAGTCTCCTGAACGAGATGTGGTCCCAGTAAAGCTGCCTCACCTACCACTAACCAGCACAGGGGTGATTGGAATGGCCTATCATATAAATTCTCATAAGGTTCCATATGTATAGTATCATGTTAACTGTTATTGTAAGTTAACTCAACTAGGGTTATATAATTATTCCAAAAGAAATTAAAACCCATGACACATGATCAAAACATGTTCTCTAGCACCTGTATTATACTCTATGACTAGCCATCATTTTGAGGGTGTTATGATGTTCTCATAAGAACCTGTGTACCTAGAACCCTCTAAAATCTCTACCATAAATGAGACATAATGAAGGAATCCCTATATGAAATGAGTAACGTCCCGGATCCGGGTGCTACACCACGGGTGCCCCGAAACCAGTTGGTCACATGACCTCAAGTGAATTTCCTTAAACGTCAGAGGCTACCGACTAGCAGTGAGGGCCCATGTCTGATATTGGGGAAACTATGCCCTCATTTTTCAAAGTGTAGCGTAATGGAAAAGATAAATAACATACAAAAGAGGAAGCAGTAAACAATATTTAACTGAAATGGAAAACTGAAGTAAAAGATAAAAATCCATTATATATATAATGATGAAACATGTCACTATTCTATGAATGAAGCCAAAAAAAGTTACACTGCAATACAATACAAGACAACAAAAGTACAACTATAGCGTAACAAAGTTGAACAGTCAGCAACATCGCAAGCCGAAGTTCGGTCCCATGCTCTCCTACTCCTCAACAACAATCAAGTACTTGTATAGGGACTCTTGCCCCTATCGAAACCTGCAACAATGTAATTTGTTTGGGCCGAAGACATAACCCAAATAGGGTGTGAGAAATAAATCACAGTAGGCAACCACCAAAGGCATGTGCCCAACTGTTAGTGAAAAGGTGCAACAGCAGTGTGAAATAGTAAATGAAATAAACTAAGTAGTACTCAAAAGTAACTAACTACCAGTTATATTTCCATTTTAATATTCATTTAATCATTCAATTTAAGATATCACCACAATGAATATTCTAGGAAAACAGTCAGTGTCCTCATACATGAAAACTCTTACCCTTAGGTAAACAGAATCTTTCCCTTAGGCTAATAGAACCACGCCCTCAGGCTAATCAGAATCACGCCCTCAGGAGATTTCCCTCAGGCATAATGAATATTGCCCTCAGGTAAGAGAAACATTGCCCTCAGGTGAAACAGAACATTACCCTCAGGCTAAGAAAAACCTTGATCTCATGCTAAACAAACACTGCCCTCAGGCACAAGTAACAAGGCCTAGCCCAACATATAAGCAAGAAATTATATACAATTCCTCTCAAGGAAATCTAAAGCATGATAAATTTATGGTTTACCCTTGGGAAACCTGGCCAAACAGCTAAATAGAGGAACGCACCCCCATGGTTGTCCTGGATCTAAGAAACGATCCCAAACATCATGTTATAATTACATTCAAATACCTATACAATTCTAGTTATATAATTCTTCAAGGCCTCGGCCATACAACACCCCATTCATGGGCGCGTATCACAACGGTACACAAATTCACCACAACAGTTGGAAATAAACTCTAGACCACCTACCTCGATCACCTCTGATCGGTATACATGAACGACGCCTCTGGAAATACCAAAGAATGACGTAGATATGGGAAAAACAACAATACGTTAAAACCTAAATAACTTCCCTTAGAGGAAGAATTGGTAAGAACAATGCAAGTGGAAGAGAGGGCTTACCCGTGCGGTCCCAATGAGATCGAAAGAGGCAGAAATGGATTCCCAGTGTGCGGGTGGGAGATCTCCAAATATTCAGCCGTCCTCCTGAGCTCCTTTGGGGTTCTAATATTCCTCTGTGAATAGAGGATGCTACTACCCGTTTTAAGCAAAAAAACAAAACACATGGCGTGTAATCTTAAGTACACGACGTGTACTTTCCATTTTTTAAACTGTTTCTCTGGCGGCTTCTCGCCAGCGCGGCACTATTCATATATCGACATAAGTACATGGCATGTATTCCTGAGTACACGGCGTGTACTGTCGCCCAGCTGGCGGTTTCCTCCACCACCTTACTATTCACCTACCAACGGACTACACGGCGTGTAAATACCAAGTACACGACATGTAGTCAGTTTTTACACCCTTCATCACTGACAGGCCTACACACCCTGTGTACTCATCCCACATAGCCAGAGTACACGGTGTGTGGAAAATTACATGACGTGTACTTCCAAAAGTTGGAATTTTGCCCCATTTTCCTCATTTTCTCAAAAACACTAAAGGAAAAAGGGAAAAAAGAAACCCGTACCTCAAGAATAAGAACCAGGTTCTTAAAAACATTCCCCCTTAAAGCAATTCGTCCCCGAATTTCCCTTCCATGTGTGATGAAGATAAAGCTATGAAAAACTCTGGCCACTGAGCACATACGTCGGCCTCCCGCTCCCAGGTTTCATCCTGCACTCTTCCATGCTGCCATAATACCCATACGAGAGGAACTGACCGGCCTCAGAGAACCTTTGTTCTCCTATCAACGATATGAATCAAATTCTCCTCAAAGGATGCATCGACCTGAAGTTAAACCTCCTCGGGCTGAAAGACGTGAGATGAGTCGGAATGATAACGACACAACTGAGATACATGGAAGACGTCGTGCATGGCTTGGTACCTATGTGGTAATAGAAACCGATAGGCAACCAACCTGACTCTCTCCAGAATCTCAAACGACCCCACATACCTCAGCGAAAGTTTACCCTGTCTCCTGATCCGCCTGTGTCCCAACCTCAGCGAAACACTCAAGAAAACCTGATCCCTGACCATGAACTCCAAAGGTCGTCTGCGGCAATCAGCATAAGATTTCTGATGGGACTGTTCAGTATCCATCCACTTCTATATCATCTAGACCTGCTCTGATGTCTCCTACATGAGACGTGGTCCTAGTAAAGCTGCCTCACCCATATCCAACCAGCACAAGGGTGATCAGTATGGCCTACCATATAAAGTCTTGTATGGTTCCATCTCAATAGTTTACTGAAAACTATTATTATAGGAAAACTTGACCAGGGGTATATGCTTCTCCTAAGATCCCTAAAAGTCTTGGACACATGAACACAACATGTACTCAAGAACCTGTATCGTATTCTCTAACTGGCCATCTGTCTGAGGGTGGTAAGCTGTGCTCAGAACCACCTTTGTACCCAGTTCCCTCTGAAAACTCTGCCAGAAACGAGATGTAAAACGGGCGTCCCAATATGAAATGATAGAATGAGGGACCCCATGAGGACGTATGACCTCTCAGATATACAAATTCTTGAGCTCATCAACTCCAAAGGTCTCCTTAATTGGAAAAAAGTGAGCTACCTTCGTGAGTCTGTCCACAACAACCCACACGACAACATTGCCTCGAGGTGACCTCGACAATCCTGTCATGAAATCCATCATGACATCATCCCATTTCCATTACGGAATGGGTAACTGCTGTAACAGCCCAACTGGCCTCTGATGCTCCTTCTTCACCTGCTGATAGGTGGAACATCTTGTAACAAAACCAGCTACTTATATTTTCATACCTGGCCTCCAATATTGACGTCTCAAGTCACGGTACATTTTGGTAACACCAGGATGAACTTCCCAAGCTGAAGCATGAAACTCCCGCATCAAATCCTCGCGGATGTCCCCTGGAACCCACACTCGTCCATGGAAACTCAGTACCTCATTATCGCCTACTTTCCAACCAGGAAAAGGGTCCTCACTTACCACCGACTCCCGTAGAACTAGGACTTCTGAAACTGATAGTTGTCTCATCCTCACTCTATCCAGGAGGGTATTATTCATAGCTAAGGAAGAAAGATAGGTTTGCCTCTAACTATCGTGCACCTCCAAATGCATCTCAGAGAGAAAATCCATCAGCTGCCACTCACCACTGGCCTCCTGCACTACCTGTATCTTAGTCTTCCTGCTCAATACATCATCAACTGCATTACCCTTTCCAAGTGTATAGGCAAGATCAATGTCGAAGTACTGAAGGTATTCAACCCACCTGCACTATCCCAAATTCAATTCATGTTGAGTGAAGATATTCTTGAGACTTTTGTGGTTGGTGAAAACCACAAAATGATCTCCCAAGATATAATGTCTCCAATAGCATAACGCATGAACAACTGTAGCCAACTCGAGATCATGCGTCGGGTAATTCCTCTCATGTGGCCTCAACTCCCGAGACCCGTACACAATAACTCAATCGCCCTGCATCAATATTGCTCCCATCCCAATACATGATGCATCACAGTAGACTGTAAAGCTCTTCCATTGCTATGGAAGTATCAGGACTGGTGCTAACGTCAACCTTCCCTTCAATTCCTGAAAGGCTATCTCACAAGCTTCTGACCAAAAAAACTTCACACCCTTCTTAGTCAAACCTATCATCAGCGCTGCTAAGAGGGAGAAGTCTTGTATAAAGTGATTGTAGTAACCATTCAACCCCATGAAACTTCGTATCTCAAACATGTTCTTAGGCTTCTCCCAAGAAACTACTGATCTTACTTTCTTTGGATCTATTGCAACTCCGGCCTCTAAGATAATATGCCCCAGGAAGTGTATCTGGTATATCCAAAAGTGTCACTTTGAGAGCATAGCATATAGTTTATGCTCTCTCAGTGTACTTAATACGATCTCAAGATGGGCAGCATGGTCGTGTCGAGTGCGAGAGTACACCAAGATATCGTCCATGAAGACTACCCCAATATAATCCAGATAGGAGTGGAACACACGATTCATCAGAGCCATGAAAACTGCTGGCATGTTTGTGAGTCCGAACGGCATAACCAAGTACTCTTATAGACCATATCTGATCAAAAAAGTTGTAAGTGGTATGTCCGATGGTCTAATGCATAACTGATGATATCTGGATCTCAAGTCAATCTTCAAGAACACTCATGCTACTCGAAGTTGATCAAAAAGGTCATCAATTCTTGGTAAGGGATATCAGTTCTTAACCGTCAGCTGGTTCAGTTTTGATAATCCACATAGAGTCTGAGGGTACCGTCTACCTTCTTAGCGAACAGAACAGGAGAAATCCAAGGAGAAGTACTGGGTCGGATGAAACCATTTGCCTGAAAATCCTCCAACTGCCTCTTGAGCTATTGAAACTATGGTGTAGCCATCCTATAAGGAGTAATGGACACCGGTGCTGCTCCTGGCACAAGATCAATAGAGAAATCCACCTCTCGCTATGGAGGTAGACCTAAAAGGTCATCTGGGAAGATATCCCTGAAACGATAAACTACCAGAGGGAAATCCTTCTGACAAGTTCCCTGATCATCTAGATATAATATCACAATCTGGGATGTCACTCCACCATGCCCACGATGCTCAGGTCCATCCCGACTTGCCTAAACAGCCCATTCGCCCCTGCATAGAAACTCTACGCCCTCTGGTGATGTGAAACTCACCCTACGATGGTAGAAATCGATAAAGGCTTGAAAATGTACCAACCAGTCCATCCTGAGAATGACATCATAAGTCTTCATCTCCAAGACATAGAGGTCCCATAGAAAGTGACACCCACCAACCTCTAGGGGGAACTCCCTTCACTGACACACACCACCCGTTCTAGTCTCTAACGGAGTGTCTAGAACCATAAAACTAGAAGAAGAAGAAATAGAGAGCCCAAGGCTCTCCACAACGGACACAGATATAAAGTTATGTGTAGCATCGGTATCAAAAAGTACTAAAGATAAAACATAAGCTACTAAAATAGTACCTCTGACAGTAGAAGGTTCGGGATCCTGCTCTTGTTGGGTCTGTCGCACTGCATATGCCTGCCCAGTGCCGCGGACCTACGACACAGCCTGGATACCCTGAGCTGTCCTGCCCTGCTGCCTCTAAGATCCTGGTGTCTGGCTACCATGACCATGTCCACCATCTCTGCCTACACGCCCTAACATATTCCAGTTTATTGACTGGTAAGAAGCTAGTGGTGCTGCTCCCAAACGCGGAGTCTGCACAGAACCCCTCTCACCAGCCACTAGTAGAAACGCCCTGCAAAAGCACTGCAGATGATCCATATTGCCGCAAGCTCGTCACTCCACTAGGTCTCAGGGACAATGAGGTCACTTGTGCCCCTCTCTACCGCACTGGTTGCAAATAACCGGGCCACCTGAAGTATTCTTCTTTCTAGTACTACCACCGTGAGAGAAGTCCATCTATCTCTTCCTCTTTCCAATAGAAATAGTACCAGAAACTGGTGTTGAACCACCCTGGCCCACATCACTAGCTTCCCGCAGGTTCTACTCAGTAATCAGTGCCTGGTTCACAATATCATGCACTTTAGGAAACATGAAAACATTCACCAGTGCTCAGATGTCATATCTAAATCCATCCTTAAATTGTTTGGCCCTCAACGTCTCATCACCCACCAGAACGAGTGAAAAACGCTGATGCTCGGTGAAGCGAGAAGAATAATCCATCACTGACATGGAGCCCTGCCGCAAATTCATGAACTCTCGAGTTCGATATTCCCTCAGAGTCTCTGAAAAAAAAAGTCATAGAAGTCTTTCTGAAAATATTCTTACGCCATTTCTTTGTGATTCTCAGATTGGGTGGTAACATCCCACTACCTCTTGGCGGAATCACACAACATTAATGTAGCGATCTTGACCCTCTGCCCTGGAGGCATCTCCAAATGCTCAAAAATATTCTGAATTGAATCCTGCCATGACTTCACAGCTTGTGGTCCACCATCCTCTGAAAAAGTAGGCAGATGCTGCTGCTGGAAGATACGTGTCAGCTCTGCCATAGATGTGGCGGCCTGCGGTGCTCCCTGAAAGGTCTACATAAACCGCATGAAGCCTTCACGGAACTGCGCCTCTGCGCCTATGTCCGGTATAATGGTGGGCACCGCATCTGGATCTGCCGAAGGATCCATTGGTAGCCTATGGCCTACCGTTTCTAGAGTATACTCTTTTCCGCTCTCCTAGAGAACAACGCGAGGTCATCTCGGCAGCATGACTCTATAAGGTCAAAACATGCCTTAGATTGAAGTTTATAAAAGATAAAAAACTGGGGGACCAAAAAGGGAACAAAAGAAAGAAAGCATTAAATATTTTCAAAACATGAATACACGGCGTGTATAAACACTACACATCGTGTTCTCGAAAGCCATCCACATGGGCGTGTACTCCAGCTAAAATTGGTTGTGTAACACTCCAAACACACGACGTGTCCTCGGATTACAAGGCATGTACTTGAATCCTTCTTCCCTACCCGGGACCTTCTACACGTCTAAGGCACACAAATATCTTCTGAACAAGACTACACGACATTTATAAAATCTACACGACATGTATGGTTTAATTTCCAACTGCCCGTGTCGTTTGTGACACTGCCGACTACTCGGCTGACACTACACGACGTGTTACACCCGCACACGGCGTGTAAACCACCTTGTTTCCCCAGCCACACGGCTAAGTCCACACGGTATCTCACCGGTCATGACTACACGACGTGTCCCACAGGAACACGACGTGTACTAGGTAGGGTAACACCGACCTGTGTTGTTAGTTACATGACCAGGTACCTAGGTCAGACTAAACGACATGTTCAAGGTGGACACATCATGTATGTCTTAAGATGTCGCCATCCGTGTTGTTAGTTACACGGGCGGTCTCCGGGTCAAAACTATACAACATGTACAAAGGGTACACGACGTGTTTCCCCAAGACAATCCCTACCCAGTGTCCCCGCCCACATGGCCTATGACACGGGAAGAGACTACACAACGTGTACTTAGGGTACACGGTGTGTACTTAGGGTACACGGTGTGTACTTAATTTTTTTTTTCATTTCTTCACAAATATAAGAACACACAGTGTGTGTCCCAAGGAACTACATGGCGTGTATCCTAGATTTTTCTTACAGTAAGCCTTAGAAACTATTCTAGAACCCATAAAAACACTAAAACCAACACCTACGTGCCAAATTACGATCCGTGAGGGCCCATACTCCCTGTGAATCAAAGCTTGGAATCTTATACATGTTATAAACAAGGTAAATATTCAATGATCTACCATATTCTGGTTAATGAGGGCCCATACTCTTCAAGAACCAAAGTTTGGCATTCATTCTATGAGCAACCTCACACAACAATACCCTATCAAATAGCAGGAATTTATCAAAGCATCCATCACAACATCATGCTTTTCTAGCACGACAACTATCACAACAACATGAAATTTCTAATGAACCTACATGGAATGGAAACTATGCATGAAATGTGATTCTAACATGTGCCTAAATGATGCATGAGATGGAATACCCTCATCTCATCGGGTTGCAACTACATAGAACCCATGTATAACATATAAATAGCACAATCACAAGTGCATCACCCAACAGTGAAAATCAAATCAACTGTAAATTTTAAAATCAGTAAGATTTAAATACAGGAGGTAGACTGGATTTTCCCTGTACACGGGTTAGCTACTCCCGAACACAAATTATTACCAAATACCATATCCTTCATATCCCTGACTAAGGCTCCAAACAGTAAGTCAAAGAAAAGAACTGCTCTGATACCACTTTGTAACATCCCGGATCCGGGTGCTACACCACAGGTGTCCCGAACCTGGTTGGTCACATGACCTCAAGCGCATTTCCACAAACACCAGAGGCTTCCGACTAGTAGTGAGGACCCTGGTCTGATAGTTGGGAAACTATGCCCTCATTTTTAAAAGTGTATCACAGTAGAAAAGATAAATAACATACAAAAGAAGAAGCGGTAAACAATATTTAACTGAAATGGATAACTGAAGTAAAAGAGAACCATCAGTTATATATATAACAATGCAGCATGTCACTATTCTATGAAATCATCCAAAACAAGTTACACTACAATACAATACAAGACAAAAAAAGTACAAGTACAACGGAACAAAGCAGAACAGTCAGCAGCATCTCAAGCCAAAGATCGGTCCCATGCTCTCCTACTCCTCAGCAACAATCAACTACTTGTATAGGGGATCTTTCCCCTATCGACACCTACAGAAATATAATCTGTTTGGGCCAAAGACATGACCCAAACATGGTGTGAGAAATAAATCCTAGTAGGCAACCACCAAAGGCCCGTTCCCAAATGTCAGTGAAAAAGTGCAACAACAGTGTGCAATAGTAAATGCAATAAACTAAGAAGTACTCAAAAGTAACTAACCACCAATTATATTTCGATTTTAATAATCATTTAATCATTTAATTTAAAATATCACCACAGTGAATATTCTAAGGAAACAGTTAGTGTCCTTAGACATGAAAAATCTTAACCTCAGGTAAACAGAATCTTGTCCTTAGAATAACAGAACCACACCCTTAGGCTAATCAGAATCATGCCCTCAGGTGATTTCCCTCAGGAATGAGAAACGTAGCCCTCAGGTGAAACAGAACATTTCCCTAAGGCTAAGCAGAACCTTGCCCTCAGACTAAATAAACACTACCCTCAGGCGCAAGTAACGTGGCTGAGCCCAACATATAAGCAAGAAATTATATTCAATTCCTCTAAAGGCAATATAAAGCATGCTAAATTTATGGAATACCCTCCGGTAACCTGGCTAAATGGCTAAACAGAGTAACGCACCCCCGGGGTGGTCCTGGATCCAAGAAACGATCCCAAACATCAGGTTATAATTACATTCAAATACATATATAATTCTAAGTATATAATTCTTCAAGGCCTCGGCCATACAACACCCCATTCATGGGCGCGTATCACAACGGTACAAAAATTCACCACAACAGTAGGAAATAAAAACTAGACCACCTACCTCGATCGCCTCTGATCGGTATACGTGAATGACGCCTCCAGAAACTACCAAGAACGACATAGATCTAGGAATAAAAACAACGTGTTCAAATCTAAATAACTTCCCTTAGAGGAAGTGTAACACCCCAAACTTTCAAGGCACACTTCACTTTGAATAATATAGTAGCGTGTGTTGTACACAACTTCGAGTTATAACGCACCACAACCAATCAAACTAGCCGTTATGAATAGTAATACCCACTTTTTGGAAATTTTATAAATTTTATCTTTCAAAATGGACTTAATTTTTGGAATTGGAATATCGAAATTATCCTAGGATGAAATTTTGGTACTTTTCGGATAACTTTTATATTTTGATGAATAGTGAAAATTACTAAATTTTTATTAAAAACAAATTTTTTAATCGAAATAATTAATAGTGATAAATTATGAATTTGAATGGTGTTAAAGTATATTTAGAATATATTTTACCATTTAATACAATTTTGGTCATTGGACATAATTTCACATTTAAACTGGACATAAATAAGTGCCAATCTTTTGATAGTTTTTATCTCTTAAAAACATGCTTTTTTGTTTTGACAGCGGAAATTAATTTTAAATTAATTTCTGCCACTTCTGTGTTTTGAATTGTGAAAAATGGACTCCATATTTGGAATCAGGATGTTTAAATTGTGTAAATAGGTAACTTTTATTTTTAGACATTTTGAATAATTATTTCGGTAAATATTTTATTTACCATGGTTAAAGGGTAAATCTGGTAAATAAGGGTAAAAAAATAATATTATAATAATACTAAATTACCCTAAAACGTGTCTTAACCCTATTGGTTGATACATTTCCAACAATGGGCATCTTTGGGTCGATTTTGGGACCCCATAGATCCAAAATAATGACATTGTCGCTCGTGCGTACGTACGGACTACCGTCTCCACGAACGCGATGAGATTCATTTCCCATCATATCCATTCTAGACTATTTATCATTTGATGATTAAAAGTAATGTTTAATAACTTTATATCATTCCTAATATGAGTAAGATACAACCTATCCATAAAAAACACGACTTATGTAACAAAACATATAAAATAAAATGAGTAAGTTAACACCCAAAACGACGATAATACTAAAATATTATTAAAAAAGCAATGTTAAAAGATCATATATGATATCATATTAATGTATATGATTATTGTATAATTTAATAAATATGATTTAAATATTATACAGGAGGTTAACCTACACTCTATTAGGAAAATTACAAGGTAAGGGGTTTTTCATCTCAATCCTTATTCCGGTGAGATTCATCCCATATTGCCACTATTACCTTTTGTGTGGTGTATATACTACCCATAATTGTATTCTTTATGTAATACACTTTAATTTATGTGTATTGACATATCAATTGTATGATACCTCTTTTATGGGGTGTATGTTTCGTAAGTTACCAAATTGGTAAGGGTTAATTTTGCAATCTCTTTATTATCCAAGGTTGTTTTTATGTAAGTATCTACTGGGACATATTTATTATCCACAACCATGTTTTATGTAAGAGTTTTTAAAGGGATTATTTTAAGGTACTTTTTACTAAAACAACATTTCAAATGTTTTAAATATTTACTCTTCTAAATATTTATCATTAATGTTCATGTCTTCAAAATGGTTTTTAAGGATTTATTTATATGAACATGTAAAATGTTAATTCCATTCAAAATTTTCAAAGTGGTTTGGGACACTTTGATTCAAAAATGTCTTTAAATGACTTCTTTTCAAAATTGTGTGACTTTTAAATGTTTTCATGAAAAGGGGTATTTATATCAAAGAGTTTTACAAATCATTTCTATCTATGTAAAATCCTTTAATGGATTTTAAACTTGTTTTGAAGTTGTTTTATTAAGATACAAAACTTCCATATTGTATTGAAGGTTTTGTGATATGTTTGACTATGGATGTGTTATTTTTATACCATTAGTGGTTTATGGTTAAAGTATTGACATTTTGTATCCTATTTCTTATACGAATGTTTATGTTAAGCTTCATCCTTTTCATATGAGGAATGTATTGGACATAGTAAGTGACGGGTGGAGCCCGATATATCTCCTTGATGCATCGGTAGGTCTCATGAGACAACTAGACGTGGAATTGTCTGAGGCCCTTTCCCATTTTGATATATGGTTTTGGCCGAGGCCTTAATAATTTTTAGACTTCTTGGCCGAGGCCTTGACAAAATGTTTTAGAATGTCTGGCATTATACATTCCCTCATTATGGAAATAATATTGATGGTTCATGTGGTTATTCGACTAGTAGAATACCCATGATTATGTTTTATTATGGCATTATTTACTCAACTCATATTCTTGGCATAAAAGTATTCATGTTTATTATTGGTAAATGCATGTGGTTTCAATTATTCACCATGTCAATATTTATGTCATTTTCCACTGTATTTCTTACCCTTACTGAGCGTTTGAGCTCACCCCTTTTTATGTTTTATTTTTCCCAGGATTCCAAGAAGTGTATTATGATTGATATGCAAGGTTAATCTAAAGGGAATAATGGCATTCTCAAAGAACTATTTATACTGTCTTTTATGTTTGAAATTGTAATTTAATGTTAATGTATATAATATATTCTCCAAGACTGCAAAGCTGATCGGTCCTTCAGGACTTGATTCTTTGTAATCATGGAAATGTATTAAAATAATGCACCGACTCTGGGTAACTGGGGTTTGGGTGTTACAGTTGGTATCAGAGGAAGTTTCGTACAAACCTTGGAAGTTAGATTTAGATAAACTATGATTAGAGCACATAACCCTAATATAGGCTTTGAGGATTAGTATAGAAGAACTTCCTAGAATTTTGGTATTATAGATATTTTTTGAGTTTTCCAAGCAATACATCCCTGTCTGGATATGAGCAGGTAGAGACAGCTTTGGCACCAATGTACCTAGGGGTAAAACCCGAAAACACCGCTTTGAGCTAGACTTGCAGGAGAACTTGTGCACAAAAACAGGCCTTGCTGCACTCTTGGTTACGACAGTCCTGGGGTATATGATTAGGATAATTTTCATTTTCTTTACAAACCATTAGGAAGGGTTAATGAGTATATACTTTCTCAAAGAAGACATTTTTATGATTATGGATTATATCCATAAATTGTTTAATTTATGTTAAGTGTTTTAAAAGTTTGGGATTAGGGATTACTATTCATAAACTAACCTAGTGTATTCCATTATTCAGAAATGGTGCCCAGTAGATGGAATGAGAACTCCAACAATACGCATGATCGAAAGAGTAATAAGGATCATACCATTCATGGTCTTAATCCAGAATTTAGAAGGGAAATAGTCTCCCATGTATTATCATCATATGAAGAAATTGTATCATGTTTTGATAAGATAATTAAAGAGTTCTCGGAGTCCTATGGATTTGAAAGGAAGCCAAAGAAGAAAAGGATGGTAGAGATAAAGATAGATAAAGGGAAGAAGGTAAAGAAGGATTTTCCCATATGTGATAACTGTGTAAAGAATCACCTTGGAAAATGCATGAAGTGAATGGGAGTTTCTTATAAGTGCGGAGAAAAAGGACACCATGTTCGTGATTGCGAGGGTAAGAAAAATGTTTCAAATATACAATGCTTCATCTGCAAAGAGTGGGGACACTACGTGAATCAATGTTCAAATCATCAGAGTATGCCCCAAATGATGCTATTGGATAATAATATAGTTATGATAATACCATAGATGAAGAGGAATGACTAGTGTTCTTATGTTGTTATTAAAGAATTATTCCATTTGAGTGTTGTATCAACGATGTACTGGTTATATGAATTATGGAGATAAATAAGGATTGTACTGAAGTACTATTTCATTGAGGATTTGAGATATTATGGTACTATGAAAAGTGACTCGACAACAAGTTAATTTTTTTTGAAAATACATGGTTGAAGGAAAGGTAATCCTTAATATGTTCATGATACTAAGATAGTAATTTTGTAATAAGAGATGGTTGATTTGGATGAATTATATTGGATATTCTTGACCACCTTGGCACTGATTAATGGTTTGTTTATTTCATCATTGTTGGAATATTCAAAGTTTTTGGATATAAGGATTATATCCAGTATTCTATAAGTAATAAGGGATCATGAATGTAATCAATAAGGTTTTATGGTGTTTCAGGATGTTGTAGTGTTTTAAAAGAATACATGATGAAGGTGTTCACATGCTATTATGTGGGAAAACGATCTTCATTGTGTTTACCTACCTTATAAATTTTGGACTGTGAGTTGGAAAAAAGTATTTTGGATAAGTCTAGTTTGAGATTATTTTTGGATTTCCATAAAAAGGACAACCCAGAGTTCGGGCGGCAACCCGTATCGTCCGGCAAGGCCGTTAGACTTGAACAGACAACCGAAGGGCAACAAGGGTGTATCACCTACCACTGACCCACATGATGTCCTAGATTGAATAATGTAGTTTTTTAAAGGGTTTGATATGTGAATTATAAATTAATTATTTTTGGAACCCTATATGATTAGGATAAATAGAATATATATATATTTTAAATCTCTTAGAGTGAAATATGAGTTTGTAGTAGGAATTAGTTAAAAGATGAAACTCTACTTGTCAAGTATATATAAATACAAACATATATATATATATATTGCCTCTTATTTTATAGATAAATTAATTATTAAACTTTAGGTAAGGGATCTTAAAACCAAAAATGTGTTATCCTAATACCTTACGTTTTTTTGAACCGATGGTATTTTAAATCATCATAAATTGGTGGCTTTGAGGCCCACAATTCTACAATTATTTGTGATTGATGAACTCAATCACTCCCTATAAATATTTACGTTTTCCCTCTAATTAAGTGTCTCTAATTTCCACCAATGTTCTTCTAATAGAGATCATAATTTGTTGGTGACCCTTTCATTTCTCTTTTCCTCTTATTAAGACTAAATTTTATTAACCCAATTTCTGATGTGGGTTTTCCCACAATGATATTTTCTATTTTCAACCTTTTATTTTTGAAGAACAATTTCAAATTGCGACGATGCAATTTATTGAAGGAGGGGAGAATTTAACACCCCAAACTTCCACGGTACACTTCACTTTGAATAATATAGTAGCATGTGTTGTACGCAACTTCGAGTTATAACATACCACAACCAATCAAACTAGCCGTTATGAATAGTAATACCCACTTTTTTGAAATTTTATAAATTTTATATTTCAAAATGGACTTCATTTTTGGATTTGGAATATCAAAATTATCCTAGGATGAAATTTTGGTACTTTTCGGATAACTTTTATATTTTGATGAATAGTGAAAATTACTAAATTTTTATTAAAATAACTTTTTTAATCGAAATAATTAATAGTGATAAATTATGAATTTGAGTGGTTTTAAAGTATATTTAGAATATATTTTTACAATTTAATACAATTCGGGTCATTGGATATTATTTCACATTTAAACCGGACATAAACAAGTGTCAATCATTTGATAGTTATTATCTCTTAAAAACACGCTTTTTGTTTTGACAGCGGAAATTAATTTTAAATTAATTTCTGCCAATTCTTTGTTTTGAATTTGAAAAAATGGACTCCATATTTGGAATCAGGATGTACAAATTGTGTAAATAGATAACTTTTATTTTTAGACATCTTGAATAATTACTTCGGTAAATATTTTATTTACCATGGTTAAAGGGTAAATCCTGTAAATAAGGGTAAAAAATAATATTATAATAATATTAAATTACCCTAAAACGTGTCTTAACTCTATTGGTTGATACATATATGACCATGGACATCTTTGGGTAGATTTTGGGACCCCATGGATCCACTTGTAAGTGATAATGAAACTTTATATTAATTAAGTTAAAGTAAATACAAAAATGATATAAGCCTATATCGTTTGGAAAACTAATTTTTACACAAAGTTATATATGTTATAGTTTAGATTATAAATATTCCTTATAAAGATAAAACTATTTTCTACATAATGGTATTTTATTTATAATTTTTAGACATTAAATAATTTAACTTATTTATGACACAATGATGATGTAGTAATTACCATATTAGTGAAATATTAAAATAATTGATATTATAAGTACCCAAATAAATATAATTTGAGACATTTAATGAATTAAAATAATTTTATAGGTTAATATGACATGTTAGTATTGATTTAACGATCTTTTTTCGAACTAATCATGCTGTTATGAGTTTCAAAAAAATCAAATACCAAATAGTGTCAAAATTGATATAAAAGGGTTTTTAAAATAAATATTATATTATTAATTGATATTAAATTCCTAAAAATCTAAGGTTCGGCCAAAAAACTTATATCATGATAGGTGTATCATTAATGGACCACTTGGGGGTCTCTTGGATATATACGGTATGTTTATTAACTATATAATATAAAAATACAAAGTGACATGGAAAAAATGTCAATCTAATTAACTAAGAGTTTAAACTAAACAATAAGGTTACTATAATGACCAAAACCTATCTAAAATTTATTGGTTGAGTGGTTTTAGACCTATCCCCACCATAACCTTTAAATAATCCACTTTTGACCCATTAGAAACTGAATATAAATTTATTATAAAATAATATTTCTAGCTTTTCCAAAGGTGCCCCTCACCCCTCTTATAAAAGGGCACTCCCCCTTCTCACTAATTCACACATTCAAAGAATTTTGGTTCAGAAAAAACCTGCCCAAATACTCATTCAACTTCCCTAAATTCAACCTAGAAGCCTTATTTTGATCACAAAGGAAACCTAAGGAGCCCTTTTGATCAAATCAAAAGGAATAACCCGAAGAAGAGGTAATGTTTTCACCACCCTCTTTCATGTTCCTTTCTTCTTCAACTTCTTCTTTGTTTGCTATTCCAATTATAAAATAATAACTCTAGTATCTTTTATATACTGGGATATTATTATAAATATGGTACAACCATATTCAGTATTCTATCAATCTTTTGAATGACATGTCACCATACGTGCGTACGTACGACCTACCGTCACCACACCGTGGTGTAATTGTTATTCAATACATTATTATTTGGATGGGTATAATAATGATGTGAAATTCATGTAAATAATAAATATAACATGATAATGATTCTGTATATATGATATAATATCCATTTATATATTATTTTTATATCAAAAGAATGATATTTTCGCTCGTGCCTACGTACGGACTACCGTCTCCACGAACACGATGAGATTCGTTCCCCATCATATCCATTCAAGACTAAATCTCATTTTATGATTAAAATTAATGTTTAAGAACTATATATCATTCTGGATATGAGTAAAATACAACCTATCCATAACAAACATGACTTATGTAACAAAACATATAAAAGAAAATGAGTAAGTTAACACCCAAAAAGACGATAATACTAAAATATTATTAACAAAGCAACATTAAAAGATCATATATGATATAATATTAATGTATATGATTCTTTTATAATTTAATAACAAGTATTTAAATATTATATAGGAGTTTAACCTACACTCTATCAAGGAAAAGTATAAGGTAAGGAGTTGTTCATCTCACTCCTTATTCCTGTGAGATTCATGCCATATTGCCACTATTACCTTTTGTGTGGTGTATGTACTACCCATAATTGTATTCTTTATGTAATACACATTAATTTATGTGTATTGACATATTCATTGTATGATACCTCTTTTATGGGGTGTATGTTTCGTAAGTTACCAAATTGGTAAGGGTTAATTTCACAATCTCTTTATTATCCGAGGTTGTTTTTACGTAAGTATCTACTGGGACATATTTATTATCCATGTCCATGTTTTATAAAAGAGTTTTAAAAGGGATTATTTTAAGGGACTTTTTACTAAAAAAACATTTCAAATGTTTTAAATATTTATTCTTCTAAATCTTTCTCATTAATGTTCATGTATTCAAAATGTTTTTTAAGGATTTATTTATATGGACATGAATGTTTTTAAAATGTTAATTCCTTTCAAAAGTTTCAAAGTGGTACGATACACTTTGATTCAAAAATGTCTTTAAATGAAATATTTTCCAAATTGTGTGACATTTAAATGGTTTCATGAAAAGGGGTATTTCTATCAAAGAGTTTTACAAATCATTTCCATCTATGTCAAATCTTTTAATGGAATTTAAACTTGTTTTGATGTTTATTTATTATGATACAAAACTTCCATATTGTATTGAGGGTTTTGTGATATGTTTGACTATGGATGTGTTATTTTTATACCATTCTTGGTTTATGGTTAAAGTATTGACATTTTGTATCCTAGTTCTTATACGAATGTTTATTTTCAGTTTCATCCTTTTCATATGAGGAATGTATTGGACATAGTAATTGACGGGTGGAGCCCGCTATAGATCCTCGATGCATCGGTAGGTCTCATGAGACATCTAGACGTGAAATTGGCCGAAGCCCTTTCCCATTTTGATATATGGTTTTTGCTGAGGCCTTAACCATTGTTAGACGTCTTGGCCGAGGCCTTGACAAAATGTTTTAGAATGTCTGGCATTATACATTCTCTCATTATAGAAATAATATTGATGGTTCACGTGGTTATTCGACTAGTAGAATACCCATGATTATGTTTTATTATGTCATTATTTACTCAACTCATATTCTTGCCATAAAAGTATTCATGTTTATTATTGGTAAAGGCATGTGGTTTCAATTATTCACCATGATTAATATTTATGTCATTTTCCACTATATTGTTTACCCTTACTGAGCGTTTGAGATCACCCCTTTCTATGTGTTATTTTCCCAGGATTCCAAGAAGTTTATTATGATTGATATACAGGGTTAAGCTAAAGGGAATAATGGAGTTCTCAAAGAACTATTTATGCTGTGTTTTATGTTTGAAATTGTAATGTAATGTTAATGTATGTAATCTATTTTCCAAGACTGCTAAACCGATCGGTCCTTTGGGACTTTATTCCTTGTAATCATGGCAATGTATTAAAATAATGCACCGACTCCGGGTAACTGGGGTCGGGGCGTTACAGGAAGAATTGTTAAGAACAACGCAAGGGGAAGGGAGGGCTTACCCGTGCAGTCCCAACGAGATCGATGGAGGCGGAAATAGATTATCGGCATGCGAGTGGGAGATCTCCAAAACATCAGCCGTCCTCCTGAGCTCATCTAGTGGTCTAATATTACTCTATGAACAGAGGAGGCTACTGACCCTTTTAAGTGAAGAAAACAAAATACACGGCATGTACTCTTAAGTACACGGTGTTTACTTTCCAGTTTTTAAACTGTTCCTCTGGTGACTTCTCGCCAGCACGACACTATTCATCTGTCGACATAAGTACATGGCGTGTATTCCTGAGTACACGACGTGTAGTATCACCCAGCTGGAGGTTGCCTCCACCGCCTTACTATTCACCTGCCGATTGACTACACAGCATGTAAATACCTAATTACATGGCGTATAGTCAGTTTTTACACACTTCATCACCAACATGCCTACACTCCCTGTGTACTCATCCCACATTGCCAGAGTACACGGTGTGTGGAAAAGTACATGGTGTGTACTTCAAAAATTTGCAATTTTATTACATTTTCCTCATTTTCTCAAAAAAAACTAAAGGAAAAAGGAAAAAAAGAAACCTGTGCCTCAAGAATAAGAACCGGGTTCTTACAAAATGATAGTATGTGGGACCCCATGGAACCTTACTATCTCTTGTATATACAACCTCCAAAGATAATTAATATTGATGGTCTCCTTGATTGGTAATAAATGAGAAAACATTGCGAGCCTATCAAAAATAACCCACACAACATTATTACCTCGAAGCGACATCAACAAATTGGTCACAGAATCCATCAAGAAATCATCCCATTTCCACTTCAGAATAGGTAAATGATTTAAAATTCTAGAAGGTCACTAAACTTACACCTTCACCTCCGGATTTTTTGAACACATCATAAAAAAACTAGCAACCTCACATTTTATACCCATCCACCAATATGATGATGCAATTCATGGTATATCTTGGCGACTCTGGGGTGCACTGCTCATGTTGAGGCATGAAACTTCCACATCATCTCCTTGAGTATGTCCATTAAAACCCAAATGAGACCATAGATATAGAAACTCCCATCCTGTCTTGTGGTCCAACTAGGTGGTGGATCATCAACATCCACTCTCTCCCATAGGACTAGTCCCTCTGAATTCGATAGATGCCTCACCCTCACTCTATGTAGTAGGATAGAGGTTATGAAAAATTATTATAGATAAATCTATAACTGTTTATCATGAAACACCAAGTGTATATCAGATAATGAATTCATGAGTTTCCACTCCCAATTGGATCATTGAACTGCTAGTATCTAAGTCCTCCTACTTAGTGCATCATCCACTTTTTTACCTTTAATAGGAATGTAGGCTATCTCAAAATCAAAATTATAATGGTACTCCACCCACATCCACTAACTTAGATTCAAATCATGCTGTGTAAAAATATACTTGAGGATTTTGTGGTCTGTGTACACCACAATTCACTCTCCCATTAAGTAATGTATCTAAAAGGGAAATGCGTTAACAACTGCAACTAACTTGAGATTATGTGTCAGTTAGGTCCTCTCATGTGGCCTCAGATACCGAGACCTATAAAACACGAATCTAACCCCCCTACATCAGTACTTCTCCAGGTCCGATACCCGATGCATCATAATACACAGTGTAATTCTTACCCCATTCTGGCAGTATCAAGACTAGTGCTGAAGTCAACCTCCCTTTCAGCTCCTGAAAGGCTGTCTCATTAGAATATGACCATATAAACTTCACACCCTTCTTAGTCAAGCCCATAAATGGTGATTCTAATCAGGAAAAATAATTTATGAAACTCTTGTAATATCCATATATCCCAAAGAAACTTCATATGTTGAAGGCGTTCTTGGGATGATCCTAGGAAACCATATCTCTCACCTTCTCTAGGTCTACTTATACTTCTGTATTTGAGATGATGTGACCCAAAAAGTGAATATGATCCATCTAAAAGTGGTACTTTGTGATCTTAGAATATAAATTATTCTCTCTTAGAGTATCCAATACAATCTCAAGGTGTTTGGCATAGTCATGTCGATTATGAGAATGTACTAAGATATCATCCATGAAAACTACCACAAAAAAATCAAGATAAGGATGGAACAATTGGTTCATCAGTTCCATAAAGACCGCTGGAACATTCGTGAGTTTGAATGACATAACCATATACTCTTATAGACCATACCTACTATGGAAACCTATATAAGGTATTTCAAAAGGTTGAACACATACCTAGTGATATTTTAATCTCAAATCAATTTTCAAGAAAACCCGATCTCTTCAAAGATAATAAAATAGGTCATCTATATGTGGAAAGATATATCAGTTATTAAATGTCATTTGGTTAAAATTACAATAATATATGAATATCCTAAGTTTTTTACCCAACTTTTTCACAAAAAGGACCGACAAACCCCATAGAGAGGTACTGGGTCAGATAAACCCCTAAGCCTCTAAGTCCTCTACCCACCGATTGAGCTCTTGTAACTTTTTTGTAGATATCATGTAAGGAGGAATGAATATTGATGTAGCTCTTGACACTAGAAAGAAAGAGAACTCATCCTCCATATCAGGAGGTAAACCATAAAATTTGTTTGGTAACACATCCCTGAAATAATCAACCACTAGAGGAAAGTCTGTTTGATACAATTCCAGGTCATGTAGATATAAGCTAGTGATCTGGGCTTATTCTGTGCAGCCCACGATGCTCCGGTCTAGCTCAAATCGACTAGACATCCCATTCTCCCTTGTGAGTATAAACTGTTCCCTCTGGTGATGTGAAAGTCACCCTCCATTTATATCAGTCAACATAAAATTGATAAGATACTATCTAGTCTATCCTGAGTATAACATCAAACCTTGTCATCTCAAGGACATGAAGATCCCGAATGAAGTGAACAACCTCAAGGGGGAACTCCTTGCTCTATCTCACATCCTTCATTATGATTCCCAATGGTGTATCTAGCATCATAATCCCATCATTAGACAATAAAACAAGACCAAGAATTTTCACTAGTGATTCAGATATAAAACTATGTGATAAAACTATATAAAAAAGTGAAGATGCAATAGTAGATGCTACTAGGATCGTACCTCTCACTGTAGATCGTCCAGAACCCTTCTCCTTGGGGTTAGGCTGTACATAATAGATCTGGGCCCTGTGACACAACATCAATTCCTGGAGTAGGCCCACTCTGATGTCTCAGTGTAACGGGTGTTTAGATGCCTCAGATGTATCCACCACTACCTCATCTTGATCAACCGATACTACTCCAACTCCCTAATTATCACAAATCAAAGGAAACTTATCCTGAACATAGTGTTGGAGATAACCCCTACCACTCACAACTGGAGGGATGTTCCTATAGAAATACGAAGTTTCTTCCATCATACTGCAATCTTGAAACTCAACTAGGTCACGGTCACACTAATTCTTTATGTGGCCCTGTCTACCACACTGATGACACTGTCGCTCGTGCGTACGTACGGACTACCGTCTCCAAGAACGCGATGAGATTCATTCCCCATCGTATCCATTCTAGACTATTTATCATTTGATTATTAAAAGTAATGTTTAAGAACTTTATATCATTCCTAATATGAGTAAGATACAACCTATCCATAAAAAACACGACTTATGTAACAAAACATATAAAATAAAATGAGTAAGTTAACACACAAAACGACGATAATACTAAAATATTATTAACAAAGCAATGTTAAAAGATCATATATGATATCATATTAATGTATATGATTCTTGTATAATTTAATAAAAATGATTTAAATATTATACAGGAGGTTAACCTACACTCTATCAAGGAAAATTACAAGGTAAGGGTTTTTTCGTCTCACTCCTTATTCCCGTGAGATTCATGCCATATTGCCACTATTACCTTTTGTGTGGTGTATATACTACCCATAATTGTATTATTTATGTAATACAATTTAATTTATGTGTATTGACATATTCATTGTATGATACCTCTTTTATGGGGTGTATGTTTCGTAAGTTACCAAATTGGTAAGGGTTAATTTTGCAATCTCTTTATTATCCAAGGTTGTTTTTATGTAAGTATCTACTGGGACATATTTATTATCCACAACCATGTTTTATGTAAGAGTTTTTAAAGGGATTATTTTAGGGTACTTTTAACTAAAACAACATTTCAAATGTTTTAAATATTTATTCTTCTAAATATTTCTCATTAATGTTCATGTCTTCAAAATGGTTTTTAAGGATTTATTTATATGAACATGTAAAATGTTAATTACATTCAAAAGTTTCAAAGTGGTTTGGGACACTTTGATTCAAAAATGTCTTTAAATGACTTCTTTTCAAAATTATGTGACTTTTAAATGTTTTCATGAAAAGGGGTATTTATATCAAAGAGTTTTACAAATCGTTTCTATCTATGTCAAATCCTTTAATGGATTTTAAACTTGTTTTGAAGTTGATTTATTAAGATACAAAACTTCCATATTGTATTGAAGGTTTTGTGATATGTTCGACTATGGATGTGTTATTTTTATACCATTCGTGGTTTATGGTTAAAGTATTGACATTTTGTATCCTAGTTCTTATACGAATGTTTATGTTAAGCTTCATCCTTTTCAAATGAGGAATGTATTGGACAAAGTAAGTGACGGGTGGAGCCCGATATAACTCCTTGATGCATCGGTAGGTCTCATGAGACAACTAGACGTGGAATTGTCCGAGGACCTTTCCCATTTTGATATATGGTATTGGCCGAGGCCTTAATCATTTTTAGACTTCTTGGCCGAGGCCTTGACAAAATGTTTTAGAATGGCTGGCATTATACATTCCCTCGTTATGGAAATAATATTGATGGTTCATGTGGTTATTCAACTAGTAGAATACCCATGATTATGTTTTATTATGGCATTATTTACTCAACTCATATTCTTGGAATAAAAGTATTCATGTTTATTATTGGTAAAGGAATGTGGTTTCAATTATTCACCATAATCAATATTTATGTCATTTTCCACTGTATTTCTTACCCTTACTGAGCGTTTGAGCTCACCCCTTTTTATGTTTTATTTTTCCCAGGATTCCAAGAAGTGTATTATGATTGATATGCAGGGTTAAGCTAAAGGGAATAATGGCGTTCTCAAAGAACTATTTATACTATCATTTATGTTTGAAATTGTAATTTAATGTTAATGTATATAATATATTCTCCAAGACTGCTAAGCTGATCGGTCCTTTAGGACTTGATTCCTTGTAATCATGGAAATGTATTAAAATAATGCACCGACTCTGGGTAACTGGGGTTTGGGTGTTACAGTTGGTATCAGAGGAAGTTTAGTACAAACCTTGGACGTTAGATTTAGATAAACTATGATTAGAGCCCATAACCCTAAGATAGGCTTTGAGGATTAGTATAGAAGAACTTCCTAGAATTTTGGTATTATAGAGATTTTGTGAGTTTTCCAATCAATACATCCCTGTCTGGATACGAGCAGGTAGAGACAGCTTTGGCACCAATGTACCTAGGGGTAAATCTTGAAAACACCGCTTTGAGCTAGACTTGTAGGAGAACTAGTTCACAAAAACAGGCCTTGCTGCACTCTTGGTTACGACACTCCTGGGGTATATGATTAGGATAATTTTCATTTTCTTTACAAACCATTAGGAAGGGTTAATGAGTATATACTTCTTCAAAGAAGACATTTTTATGATTATGGATTATATCCATAAATTGTTTAATTTATGTTAAGTGTTTTATAAGTTTGGGATTAGGGATTACTATTCATAAACTAACCCAGTGTATTCCATTATTCATAAATGGTTCCCAGTAGACGGAATGAGAACTCCAGCAATACTCATGATGCAAAGAGTAAGAAGGATCATACCTTTCATGATCTTAATCCAGAATTTAGAAGGGAAATAGTATCCCATGTATTATCATCATATGAAGAAATTGTATCATGTTTTGATAAGATAATTAAAGAGTTCTCGGAGTCCTATGGATTTGAAAGGAATCCAAAGAAGAAAAGGATGGTAGAAATAAATATAGATAAAGGGAAGAAGGTAAAGAAGGATTTTCCCATATGTGATAACTGTGTAAAGAATCACCTTGGAAAATTCTTGAAGGGAATGGGAGTTTGTTATAAGTGTGGAGAAAAAGGACACCATGTTCGTGATTGTGAGGGTAAGAAAAAGGTTTCAAATATACAATGCTTCATCTGAAAAGAGTGGGGACACTAGGAGAATCAATGTTCAAATCATCAGAGTATGCCCGAAATGATGCTATTGGATAATAATATAGTTATGATACTACCATAGATAAAGAGGAATGACTAGTGTTCTTATGTTGTTATTAAAGAATTATTCCATTTGAGTGTTGTATCAACGATGTACTGGTTATATGAATTATGGAGATAAATAAGGATTGTACTGCAGTACTATTTCATTGAGGATTTGAGATATTATGGTACTATGAAAAGTGATTCAACAACAAGTTAATTTTTTTTAAAATACATGGTTGAAGGAAAGGTAATCTTTAATATGTTCATGATACTAAGATAGTAATTTTGTAATAAGAGATGGTTGATTTGGATGAATTATATTGGATATTCTTGACCACCTTGGCACTGATTAATGGTTTGTTTATTTCATCATTGTTGGAATATTCAAAGTTTTTGGATATAATGAGTATATCCAATATTCTATAAGTAATAATGGATCATGAATGTAATCAATAAGGTTTTATGGTGTTTCAGGATATTGCAGTGTTTTAAAAGAATACATGATGAAGGTGTTCACATGCTATTATGTGGGAAAAAGATCTTCATTGGGTTTACCTACCTTATAAATTTTGGACTGTGAGTTGGAAAAAAGTATTTTGGATAAGTCTAGTTTGAGATTATTTTTGGATTTCCAAAAAAAGGACAACCCGGAGGTCGGGCAGCAACCCGTCTCATCCGGCAAGGCCGTTAGACTTGAACACACAACTGAAGGGCAACAAGGGTGTATCACCTACCACTGACCCACATGATGTCCTAGATTGAATAATGTAGTTTTTTTAAAGGGTTTGATATGTGAATTATAAATTATTTATTTTTGGAACCCTATATGATTAGGATAAATAGAATATACATATATTTTAAATCTCTTAGAGTGAAATATGAGTTTGTAGTAGGAATTAGTTGAAGGATGAAACTCTACTTGTCAAGTATATATAAATACAAACATATATATATATATATATTGCCTCTTATTTTATGGATAAATTAATTATTAAACTTTAGGGAAGGGATCTTAAAAACAAAAATGTGTTATCTTAATACCTTACGTTTTGTTGAACCGATGGTATTTTAAATCATCATAAATTAGTGGCTTTGAGGCCCACAATTCTACAATTATTTGTGATTGATGACCTCAATCACTCCCTATAAATACTTACGTTTTTCCTCTAATTACGTGTCTCTAATTTCCAGCAATGTTCTTCTAATAGAGATCATAATTTGTTGGTGACCCTTTCATTTCTCTTTTCCTCTTATTAAGACTAAATTTTATTAACCCAATTTCTGATGTGGGTTTTCCCACAATGATATTTTCTATTTTCAACCTTTTATTTTCGAAGAACAATTTCAAATTGCGAGGATGAAATTTATTGAAGGAGGGGAGAATTTAACACCCCAAACTTCCACGGTACACTTCACTTTGAATAATATAGTAGCATGTGTTGTACGCAACTTCGAGTTATAACATACCACAACCAATCAAACTAGCCGTTATGAATAGTAATACCCACTTTTTTGAAATTTTATAAATTTTATATTTCAAAATGGACTTCATTTTTGGATTTGGAATATCAAAATTATCCTAGGATGAAATTTTGGTACTTTTCGGATAACTTTTATATTTTGATGAATAGTGAAAATTACTAAATTTTTATTAAAAAAAACTTTTTTAATCGAAATAATTAATAGTGATAAATTATGAATTTGAGTGGTTTTAAAGTATATTTAGAATATATTTTTACCATTTAATACAATTCGGGTCATTGGATATAATTTCACATTTAAACCGGACATAAACAAGTGTCAATCATTTGATAGTTATTATCTTTTAAAAACACGCTTTTTTGTTTTGACAGCGGAAATTAATTTTAAATTAATTTCTGCCAATTCTGTGTTTTGAATTTGAAAAAATGGACTCCATATTTTGAATTAGGATGTACAAATTGTGTAAATAGGTAACTTTTATTTTTATACATCTTGAATAATTACTTCGGTAAATATTTTATTTACCATGGTTAAAGGGTAAATCCTGTAAATAAGGGTAAAAAATAATATTATAATAATAATAAATTACCCTAAAACGTGTCTTAACCCTATTGGTTGATACATTTATGACCATGTACATCTTTGGGTAGATTTTGGTACCCCATGGATCCACTTGTAAGTGATAATGAAACTTTATATTAATTAAGTTAAAGTAAATACAAAAATGATATAAGCCTATATCGTTTGGAAAACTAATTTTTACACAAAGTTATATATGTTATAGTTTAGACTATAAATATTCCTTAGAAAGATAAAACTATTTACTAAATAATGGAATTTTATTTATAATTTCTAGAACTTAAATAATTTAACTTATTTATGACACAATGATGATGTAGTAATTACCATATTAGTGAAATATTAAAATAATTGATATTATAAATACCCAAATAAATATAATTTGAGACATTTAATGAATTACAATAATTTTATAGGTTAATATGACATGTTAGTATTTATTTAAGGAACTTTTTTCGAACTAATCATGCTTTTATGAGTTTCAAAAAAATCAAATACCAAATAGTGTCAAAATTGATATAAAAGAGTTTTTAAAATAAATATTATATTATTAATTGATATTAAATTCCTAAAAATCTAAGGTTCAGCCAAAAAACTTATATCATGATAGGTGTATCATTAATGGACCACTTGGGGGTCTCTTTTATACATACGGTATGTTTATTAACTATATAATATAAAAATACAAAGTGACATGGAAAAAATGTCAATCTAATTAACTAAGAGTTTAAACTAAACGATAAGGTTACTATAATGACCAAAACCTATCTAAAATTTATTGTTTGAGTGGTTTTAGTCCTATACCCACCATAACCTTTAAATAATCCACTTTTGATCCATTAGAAACCGAATATAAATTTATTATAAAATAATATTTCTAGCTTTTCCAAAGGTGCCCCTCACCCCTTTTATAAAAGGGCACTCCCCCTTCTCACTAATTCACACATTCAAATCATTTTGGTTCGGAAAAAACCTGCCCAAATACTCTTTAAACTTCCCTAAATTCAACCTAGAAGCCTTATTTTGATCATAAAAGAAACCTAAGGAGCCCTTTTGATCAAATCAAAAGGAATAACCCGAAGAAGAGGTAATGTTTTCACCACCCTCTTTCATGTTCCTTTCTTATTCAACTTCTTCTTTGTTTGCTATTCCAATTATAAAATAATAACTCTAATATCTTTTATATACTGGGATATTATTATAAATATGGTACAACCATATTCAGTATTCTATACATCCTTTGAATGACATGTCACCATACGTGCGTACGTACGACCTACCGTCACCACGTCGTGGTGTAATTGTTATTCAATACATTATTATTTGGATGGGTATAATAATGATGTGCAATTCATGTAAATAATAAATATAACATGATAATTATTCTGTATATATGATATAATATCCAATTATATATTATTTTTATATCAAAAGAATTATATTTTCGCTCGTGCCTACGTACGGACTACCGTCTCCACGAACACGATGAGATTCGTTCCCCATCGTAGCCATTCAAGACTAATTATCATTTTATGATTAAAATTAATGTTTAAGAACTATATATCATTCTGGATATGATTAAAATACAACCTATCCATAACAAACATGACTTATGTAACAAAACATATAAAAGAAAATGAGTAAGTTAACACCCAAAATGACGATAATACAAAAATATTATTAACAAAGCAATGTTAAAAGATCATATATGATATAATATTAATGTATATGATTCTTTTATAATTTAAAAAAAAGATTTAAATATTATATAGGAGTTTAACCTACACTCTATCAAGGAAAAGTATAAGGTAAGGAGTTGTTCATCTCACTCCTTATTCCCGTGAGATTCATACCATATTGCCATTATTACCTTTTGTGTGGTGTATGTACTGCCCATAATTGTATTCTTTTTGTAATTCACATTAATTTATGTGTATTGACATATTAATTGTATGATACCTCTTTTATGGGGTGTATGTTTCGTAAGTTACCAAATTGGTAAGGGTTAATTTCACAATCTCTTTATTATCCGAGGTTGTTTTTACGTAAGTATCTACTGGGACATATTTATTATCCATGTCCATGTTTTAGGAAAGAGATTTAAAAGGGATTATTTTAAGGGACTTTTTACTAAAAAAACATTTCAAATGTTTTAAAAATTTATTCTTCTAAATATTTCTCATTAATGTTCATGTATTCAAAATGGTTTTTAAGGATTTATTTATATGGACATGAATGTTTTTAAAATGTTAATTCCTTTCAAAAGTTTCAAAGTGGTACGGGACACTTTGATTCAAAAATGTCTTTAAATGAATTCTTTTCAAAATTGTGTGACATTTAAATGGTTTCATGAAAAGGGGTATTTCTATCAAAGAGTTTTACAAATCATTTTCATCTATGTCAAATCCTTTAATGGAATTTAAACTTGTTTTGAAGTTGATTTATTATGATACAAAAATTCCATATTGTATTGAGGGTTTTGTGATATGTTTGACTATGGATGTGTTATTTTTATACCATTCGTGGTTTATGGTTAAAGTCTTGACATTTTGTATCCTAGTTCTTATACGAATGTTTATTTTAAGTTTCATCCTTTTCATATGAGGAATGTATTGGACATAGTAATTGACGGGTGGAGCCCGCTATAGATCCTCGATGCATCGGTAGGTCTCATGAGACATCTAGACGTGGAATTGGCCGAGGCCCTTTCCCATTTTGATATATGGTTTTTGCTGAGGCCTTAATCACTGTTAGACGTCTTGGCCGAGGCCTTGACAAAATGTTTTAGAATGTCTGGCATTATACATTATCTCATTATGGAAATAATATTGATGGTTCACGTGGTTATTCGACTAGTAGAATGACCATGATTATGTTTTATTATGGCATTATTTACTCAACTCATATTCTTGCCATAAAAGTATTCATGTTTATTATTGGTAAAGGAATGTGGTTTCAATTATTCACCATGCTTAATTTTTATGTCATTTTCCACTGTATTGATTACCCTTACTGAGTGTTTGAGATCACCCCTTTATATGTGTTATTTTCCCAAGATTCCAAGAAGTTTGTTATGATTGATATACAGGGTTAAGCTAAAGGGAATAATGGAGTTCTCAAAGAACTATTTATGCTGTGTTTTATGTTTGAAATTGTAATGTAATGTTAATATATGTAATCTATTTTCCAAGACTGGTAAACCGATCGGTCCTTTGGGACTTGATTCCTTGTAATCCTGGCAATGTATTAAAATAATGCACTGACTACGGGTTACTGGGGTTGGGGCGTTACAGGAAGAATTGTTAAGAACAACACAAGGGGAAGGGAGGGCTTACCCGTGCAGTCCCAACGAGATCGATGGAGGCAGAAATAGATTCTCGGCATGCGAGTGGGAGATCTCCAAAACTTCAGTTGTCCTCCTGAGCTCATCTAGTGGTCTAATATTCCTCTATGAACAGAGGAGGCTACTGACCATTTTAAGTGAAAAAAACAAAATACACGGCGTGTACTCTTAAGTACATGGCGTGTACTTTCCATTTTTTAAACTGTTCCTCTGGTGACTTCTCACCAGCGCGACACTATTCATCTGTCGACATAAGTACATGGCGTGTATTCCTGAGTACACGGCATGTACTATCACCCAGCTGGAGGTTGCCTCCACCACCTTACTATTCACCTGCCGACTGACTACACAGCATGTAAATACCTAATTACATGGCGTATAGTCAGTTTTTACACACTTCACCACCGACATGCCAACACTCCCTGTGTACTCATCCCACATTGCCAGAGTACACGGTGTGTGGAAAAGTACATGGTGTGTACTTCAAAAATTTGCAATTTTTCCACATTTTCTCAAAAAAAACTAAAGGAAAAAGGATAAAAAGAAACCCGTGCCTCAAGAATAAGAACCAGGTTCTTACAAAATGATAGTATGTGGGACCCCATGGAACCTTACTATCTCTTGTATATACAAGCTCCCAAGATAATTAATATTGATGGTCTCCTTGATTGGTAATAAATGAGAAAACATTGCGAGCCTATCAAAACTAACCCACACAACATTATTACCTCGAAGCGACATCAAAAAATTGGTCACAGAATCCATCAAGACATCATCCCATTTCCACTTTAGAATAGGTAAATGCTTTAAAATTCTATAAGGTCGCTAAACTTACACCTTCACCTCCTGATTTTTTGAACACATCATAAAAAAACTAGCAACCTCACATTTTATACCCATCCACCAATACTGATGATGCAATTCATGGTATATCTTGGAGACTCTGGGGTGCACTGCTCATGTTGAGGCATGAAACTTCCACATAATCTCCTTGAGTATGTCCACTAAAACCCAAATGAGACCATAGATATAGAAACTCCCATCCTGTCTTGTGGTCCAACTAGGCGGTGGATCATCACTATCCACTCTCTCCCATAGGACTAGTCCCTCTAAATTCGATAGATGCCTCACCCTCACTCTATGTAGTAGGATAGAGGTTATGAAAAATTATTATAGATAAATCTATAACTGTTTATCCTGAAACACCAAGAGTATATCAGATAATGAATTCATGAGTTTCCACACCCAATTGGATCATTGAACTGCTAGTATCTAAGTCCTCCTACTCAGTGCATCGTCCACTTTTTTACCTTTAATAGGAATGTAGGCTATCTCAAAATCAAAATAATAAAGGTAATCCACCCATATCCACTAACTTAGATTCAAATCATGCTGTGTAAAAATATACTTGAGGATTTTGTGGTCTGTGTACACCACAATGAACTCTCCCAGTAAGTAATGTATCTAAAAGGGAAATGCGTTAACAACTGCAACTAACTTGAGATTATGTGTCAGTTAGGTCCTCTCATGTGGCCTCAGATACCGAGACCTATACACCACAAATCTAACCCCCCTACATCAGTACTTCTCCAGGTCCGATACCCGATGCATCACAATACATAGTATAATTCTTACCCCATTCTGGCAGTATCAAGACTAGTGCTGAAGTCAACCTCCCTTTCAGCTCCTGAAAGGCTGTCTCATTAGAATATGACCATATAAACTTCACACCCTTCTTAGTCAAGCCCATAAATGGTGATTCTAATCATGAAAAATAATTTATGAAACTCTTGTAATATCCATATATCCCAAAGAAACTTCATATGTTAAAGACGTTCTTGGGATGATCCTAGGAAACCATATCTCTCACCTTCTCTAGGTCTACTTATACTTCTGTATTTGAGATGATGTGACCCAAAAAGTGAATATGATCCATCTAAAAGTGGTACTTTGTGATCTTAGAATATAAATTATTCTCTCTTAGAGTATCCAATACAATCTCAAGGTGTTTGGCATAGTCATGTCGATTATGAGAATGCACCAAGATATCATCCATGAAAACTACCACAAAAAAATCAAGATAAGCATGGAACAATTGGTTCATTAGTTCCATAAAGACCGCTGGAACATTCGTGAGTTCGAATGACATAACCATATACTCTTATAGACCATACCTATTATGGAAACCTATATAAGGTATTTCAAAAGGTTGAACACATACCAAGTGATATTTTAATCTCAAATCAATTTTCAAGAAAACCCGATCTCCTCAAAGATAATAAAATAGGTAATCTATATGTGGAAAGATATATCAGTTATTAAATGTAATTTGGTTAAAATTATAATAATATATGCATATCCTATGTTTTTCACCCAACTTTTTTACAAAAAGGACCGACAAACCCCATAGAGAGGTACTGGGTCAGATAAACCCCTTTGCCTCTAAGTCCTCTACCCACCGATTGATCTCTTGTAACTTTTTTGTAGCTATCATGTAAGGAGGAATGAATATTGATGTATCTCTTGACACTAGAAAGATAGAGAAATCATCCTCTATATCAGGAGGTAAACCATAAAATTTGTCTGGTAACACATCCCTAAAATAATCAACCACTAGAGAAAAGTCCGTTTGATACAATTCCAGGTCATGTTGATATAAGCTAGTGATCTGGGCTTATTCTGTGCAGCCCACAATGCTCCGGTCTGGCTCAAATCGACTAGACATCCCATTCTCCCTTGTGAGTATAAACTGTTCCCTCTGGTGATGTGAAATTCACCCTCCATTTATATCAGTCAACATAAAATTGATAAGATACTATCTAGTCTATCCTGAGTATAACATCAAACCTTGTAATCTCAAGGACATGAAGATCCCGAATGAAGTGAACAACCTCAAGGGGGAACTCCTTGCTCTATCTCACATCCTTCATTATGATTCCCAATGGTGCATCTAGCATCATAATCCCCTCATTAGACAATAAAACAAGACCAAGAATTTTCACTAGTGATTCAGATATAAAACTATGTGATAAAACTATATAAAAAAGTGAAGATGCAATAGTAGATGCTACTAGGATCGTACCTCTCACTGTAGATTGTCCAGAACCCTTCTCCTTGGGGTTAGGCTATACATAATAGATCTGGGCCCTGTGACACAACATCAATTCCTGGAGTAGGCCCACTCTGATGTCTCAGTGTAACGGGTGTTTAGATGCCTCAGATGTATCCACCATTACCTCATCTTGATCTACCAATACTACTCCAACTCCCTAATTATCACAAATCAAAGGAAACTTATCCTGAACATAGTGTTGGAGATAACCCCTACCACTCACAACTGGAGGGATGTTACTATAGAAATACTAAGTTTCTTCCATCATACTGCAATCTTGAAACTCAACTAGGTCACAATCACACTAATTCTTTATGTGGCCCTGTCTACCACACTGATGATAGAAAAATGATCTACAATTTCTCACAGTCTGACTGGTGATAATCTCATAGGAAGACTAAAAATAACACTTCCTTCATAAAGATGTTGAACCACTGGGTCAAGAAATAGAACTTACCTACTATGTGCCCCCATATTCCCATAGGTTCTGCTATGTAATCAACACATGATTCACTATTTTAGTGATAGAGTTCAACCTGAACATATTGACCTAAGATCTGATATCATGTCAGATACCTTCCTCGAAGTGTCTCTCCCTCAATATCTCTTCAGTAAGGTATGCTAGTGCAAAATGATTTATATTTTTAATGCATTCTAAGTACTCCATAACCATCATCATACCCTCCTCCAAATACATGAATTAACTTGACCTCTCTTCCAGTAGAGTCTCAAGTTAAAAATAGTCATAGAACTAGGTTTGAAAACTAGTCCAACCAATATCTTATAGCCTATCATCCTAGTTTAGTACATACCACCAATAGTTTTCTGTCCCAAAAAGAATATATGTGGTTATATTTACCCTCCACTTAGGAGGAATATGAAGATGATCGATGATCGATAGTGTAATCTTGAGCCATATCTCAGCAGCATGTGGAATCCATCCCTAGAAATCATGGGATGATGCTACTATTAGAACACCCGTATCAGCTCAAACATAGACAAGGAAGGCTGTGGTTCTACCTAATAGTATTGTATGAGGTGAAAGAATCCCTCATGGAACTATGCCTCATAAACTGTGTTAGAAACAGTAGCTGGTACTGAAAATGGTACTAAAGTAGGATCTTTTGGTAGCCCATGGACCACCACTCCTGGAGTGTGGTCTTCACCTCCCTTATAGCTTATGACTATAGGTTTTCATGGTGGCATGTCTATGAAATTACAAACACACACCTCAAAAAAGAACAATATCAAGATTCATAGCTCAAAATAATAAGATAGGTCAAAACCCTCCTAAAACCAGTCAAAACCCACATCTTGCTCCTAAATCTAGGGCTGTAAAAGAAAATTCACCAAAAACCACCCGAGATACTTCCTATTTCCCACTAAAAAGTTGGTTCTAGGTCGACTCCCTATTTCAAGTTAGCTGTTATATTCCATTTCATTTAATATCCATTTCCCCTTAATTTTCAGTATTCATTCCTTAGAATAATTTTAACCAATGATTCATCACATTATAATCCATGAGGGTCCATAACACCTCATAAAACAAGATTTATTGTCCATGTACTTCATATCATAACAAGTTCATTTCAAATAATTGAGTCAAAAGGTGCATCATTTTCTAGTCCATTAGGGCCCATAACACCTTATGAAATAAAACATGGCATCACTTCCTCTATCCACTACACAAAATCTATCACAAAAACTGGTATAGATATCACAAAACCTCTCACAATAGAATTTAGGAGTAATTAATCCTAAATGGGATGGAATAATTCATGATATGTGATTTATAACAAGTGACTATATGATGTATAAGATAGAATACCCTTATCTAATCAGGTTTCAACATAATATAACCCTTAATCATATTAATAGTAACATCACAATGTAAGTGCATCACCCAATGGTGGAATCAAATCAACTGTAATAATAAAACTTTAGAAAATAACAATTCCATTTTAGGTAATTTGGATTTTCCTTGTATGTGGGGTATCTACTCTTGAGCATAGCTCATTACCAAACTTCTTTTCCTTTATATAACTTTCTATTTTCCCCAAATAACAAAAAAACTAGAAAAGTTTACCTCTCTAATACCACTCTGTAACATCCTGGACCTAGATGCCACTCAATAGTGCCCCGATCCTGGTGGGTCATAAGGCCTTAAGTGCATCACCCCAAATGCCAGAGGATGCTGACTATAAGCTAGGGCCTATGTGTGTCTGTGGGGAGACTATGCCCTAATCACAATAGTATACATAGTGAGATATCAATGAAATATAATTAGTATAAGAAGATATAACAAGTATACAAATAATAAATAAACAAGACAAGAATATATTACAATGACAAAAGAGTCTCATATATAATGATGACAATGAAACATGTATCTAAGAAATCAGAAAAAATAGGTACCTGGTAGTATAGTACAATACAAGTATCCAAAAATCCAAAAATACCAAAAAGTATCCCAGTAGCATCACATGCCCTAGATTGTTCCCATTATCTCGTGCTTCGATGCAATAATCAACAACCTATATTAGGGTGATTTCCCTTATCAATACCTGCAACCATATAATCTGTTTGGGTCCTTAAGGGAGGCCCAAATAAGTTGTGAGATAACATCCTAGTAGGAAACTACCCAACATCTATACAATTCCATGTTGTGTAATATAACAATACAAATAGGTAAAAAATAAGCAAGTGGGAAGTAAAGAAAATTAAATTTCCCATGGCATGTCCACCACTAAACAGGTGATACTATCTAGCATTTGAAGCCTCCCTGCAAAAACAAATTCAAGATCCTAACAAAGAAATTGTAAGTAAAAGGAGGAAACACCATGAAATTTCCATATAAACCCAATTACCACATCAATCATGTCCTTTTCATACAACTAGAAGAGTCAGAACATCCATGATCGAGCCGTATAACCAAAAGCATCACATACCTCACAGTCGTGCCGTATGTCAAAGTGTCAGACCACAAAGGGTCAGATCCAAGGTGTTGAAGACAAAGACATCCTCATTGAGTCCCAGGATCATCTTTATGAAAACTTAGTTAGGCACTGGTTGGATTCTTTGGAGCATTTCATACCATACATGTCCTATGCAAATCCAAGCAAGCTGGATCCAAGGGGTAGTAAGTCCCATGGAATCCCATGGAATCAAGACCCAAGGAGAATCTTTATCCATGGAATCCAATACCACATTCTATATCCAAGGAACTTTTCAAAGAAATCTATTCATACATTTACCATTTCATACAATTTACCTTTTCACACAATGTGAGTCTACCCACTCACATCACTATTTGAATTTCAATTCCATCACTTGAGTGTACCCACTCATGTATCAAAAAAAATACAATTCCAAAAATGAGTATACCTACTCATTGTTTACAATTCACATTAAAACATATAACCTGATTTTACCCACTCACATTTACACTTTTTTAAATGTACCCTTTAAGAAATTAAAATAAACCAAATGAGTATTCACACTCATTTAACCATTTAACATTTAATCCATTCGACCAGTTTAAGCATGGAATATCCACATAACATTAGGTAATGAGGAAGGACATCTCCTTAAACAACAATTACATTTAATTTAATTATGAGTTGGATTCCTACATTTAGGAAATTATGAGAACTCCCCTCTTGGGTGATTCCACAAAGGCATAACAAGGTAATTACATAAGGAAGGGTGCCCATGATTTTGTAAAAGACTAAGAACACATCACAATGGAACCTAATGGAATATCTAACAGGCCTGATTACATCTAATTTGAATAAGCAGTTCAAAATTATGTCCATGCAATAAATTTCGGTAGGTGGCCTAATGTCAGGTAGCCTAATGAAGCACCAAAACTCGAGTAAGTTATATAGAACACCTACATTAGATTGGTAGTGTAGTGATAGTCCATTATCTACTCCTAATTTGACCGGAATTGTGATAAATTTTAATAAAAGAAAAAGAACATGATATTAGGACATATGAGCTTAAATCTAAATAGTATAGCTGATAGCTAGAAGAACAAATAATGACTAAAAAGGAATTGAGGTCTTACCATTTCAAATCCAATGAGATGTTCCACTCTTGAATCGTATATCAGATATAGAAACCACCTAAAAACCAAGAATAGTTTCTCAATAGAGCTCTCAAATGCTTCCTTTTTTATGCAAGAGATGAAATGGAATATTAGATTTAAATTAGATTTAATTAGATTATTTTTTTTTAATTTTCCCAAAATATCAGGGGTTGTACAGTTTAGGCACACTTTTTGAAAAACTGTGCGCCAAACCGCATGGTATGCTATAGGAGGAGGGGCACTCACACAATTTCCTCACAAGATTTGACTAACCATGCAGAAACCATGAAAAAAATAGTCTGTTAAAATCTATTAGAAATTATAGACATGGACACACAACCATGTGGCCCATTATACATGGTTTTTCTTAATTGTGTGGCTATTCCCTACTCTTTGTCCAACCACACATGGTTTGGTAAAACCATATGACCTACCCCACATGGTTTGTACTAACTGTGATCCAGGATTAAATCACCCCAAAACATGGATTTTGGGCTTCGAACAAGCCCTGGAAACCCCCCAATACCTCCATGAAATAAAAGGTAATTCACATTAGGCTATATTTAGACATTAAAATTGAAAAATAAGAGAATCATACCTCATAAAAAACCTTGGTTTCTTATACGTGTACCACAAGAAAATAAAAAATTCATCATATCATGACCCATAAAAAGATATGGGTGTCATAAAAACAATATAATAAACCATGAAATGAAATGGGTATCATAAAAATGTCATACCATCCTATCCTATGGAAAATATATAAGTTTCATAATTATTTCATCAATGCATAACCTGTAAAAAGAAGCGGGTTTCAAAAGCATATAACCTTTGGAAGAGAAATAGGTCTCATAAAAAACTTGTCATCAAAAGAATAAACCATTCAAAGAAAGAATAATAATGGTGTCCTTAGATTATATCCCCAGTAAATTATAAACTATATCAAATTATGTCATCTTAGTTTGAGAAGGATTTTGAAAGATGATTTGGAGCATTTCTTAAAGAAAATAACATTTCATATAAAATCACATTTTAAGGCATATCAAAACTTCAGAACCATTTTCTTTGAAAACCACTTTCAAAAATTATAAAATAATATTAAAAAATCATTTAAAACATTTCATGAAGAATACATCCTTTCCACTTTAGAAACACCTTTTAAATCATAAAACATTTTTGAAACCTTCATCTTTGAGAATAAACATGAGAACTTATAAAGGAGATCTTAAAAACTATTTTAAACACCTTTTAAAGAATTTTTTTTTGAAATAATCTAAATTAAAAATGTGATTAAAATATCAGTTAAAAAAATTTTGAAATATTTTTTAGAAAACATGGTTTTTGAATAAAAAAATTCTAATTGAAGAGAGAAATAAAGTCAGATTTTCTTAAAAACACTTTATTAATGATCTTAAGTACCAAAGAGTAGAAAAATGGTAAAAATAAATGAATATATCATAAAAATATATAGTATAATAAATATTATGAGAGATATTGGGATATGGATCATAATATTTCATCAATTGAAGCATAATCTTAAACAACCTCGATAAATGATGAAATTGTAGCAATAAACCGTTACAACTTTGATAACTTTGAATCATAATACTATGGAAATAATAATAATAAATGAAGCTTAAAATATTGTGAAAATAATTATATTCATGATATAATGTATCAAAGGGTATTATATACACCTTATATAATAATACAGGTGCAAAACATGGCATATGTCTCATAGAAGGCAAATTGAGACCAAATTACTTTACCAATTTGGTAACTTTTGAACTGTAAACCCCATGAAAGAGATATCATAAAATAAATATTTAAATACCTATAAATTTAAGGATAATTATCAAAGAATAAATTCATGTTAAGTATATACACCACACAAAAGAAATGGGTGGTGAATATGGCATAAGTCTCACATAAATAAAAGTGAGACTAGAAATCCCTTACCACTTGAGTAAATTTTAAATTGTGGTCCCCATGAAAGAATAAAATAAATTGAAACTTTTAATATAATTAAATATAATAAATTCATGATATAAAATTTCATAGGTCAGTATATACACTACAAAAAAGATACTAGTGGTGAATATGACATGTATCTCACGAATATAAAAAGTGAGATGAGAAAACCCTTACCTTAAGTCTTGGATTTCTTCGTACACGTTAAAACTTAATGTATAATAATTATAAGTTTATTATAAATATAATAAAGAACCATATTTTTATATATAATACCATATATGATTTTATTATGATTTTATATTACCCATTTATTAACAATTCCATGTCATTGTTTTGTTTCGGGTAATAACCGCTCTATTTTTCATATATGTTTTAACTTGTTATTCTTGATCCACTTACTTAAATCATGATTTAATTATTTAAATAATGTAAAAAATTATGTAAATATCATATATATTCATTATATAAATATTTATAATAACTATAATATATTGAAATATGAAATGGAATACACCATTAATGGAGACGGTAGGCCATACATACGCATGAACGTTGTTTCCGTTTTCTTGTCGTTTTGAAAGAAAGAAAGTAAATGAAATATATGTATATATGTATATATATAATATAATTAAAATATAATTATTATGTCATATATATAATATAATTTTACTAAACCTATTCTTAATATATTCCATTTAAAGTGTGAACGAATCACATCCCTTTGAGGAGGTGGCAGTCCACACGTCCACAAACGAAGTTATCATATTTCTAAAAAATGGAAAGCATGAAGGTATGTGTTATATAATAATTAAATAAGAATATATACATAAAAAATATTATATATATAATATATAAACATAAATTAAATCATTATTATCAACCTTTAATGGTGGAAATGGAAGAACGAACGAAATCGGTTCATGAGACGGTAGTCTGCCGTACACATGAACGATGAGTGCATGTCTCGTTTGGGGATGAAGCCTCATTTATTATTAAATAAAAGAAAAGAACTCTTTAATTGGGTAGAGGGAGACCCATTACATATCCTGAAGTCCCAATGGGAGTTTAGCCCATTACATGGCCCATAGGCCCAATTTTGTGGCCCAAGACACATTTTGTGAATAACACTGCTATAGTACCCGCCTGCTATAGTACCACATAGTACCCGCCGCCGCTATAGTGACCTGCCACCACTACAGTTCACATTTTAAATGTATATATATTGGGATATAATATTTTTTAGACAAGTTTAGGGTCGTTTTTACACCTTATATTCTAAGTTTAATCATTAAGTAAGCTTGTTTTCTTACCTTAATCACTGTAATTAATTTCAATTACATTCACTAATATTTTTAGTCAAAAACTAAGTTGAAAATATTAGACATTATAAATTATTATAATTCCAAATATGGAATCAATTTTTTAAAATTATTATCATAGAAGTGGCAGAAATTAATTTAAGATTAATCCCACGGATGGAATGAGACGACAGGTTTTTAAAGTAAAAAGTTCAAAAGTTTGAAATATGTATATATATAATTTCAATGTGAAATTGGTTACAATGAACTAAATTTGATTAATTAATTTAAAATTTAATTAATTATACTTTAAAATCAAATTAAAATATAACTTTTCTATATAAATAAGTTAGATGAAAAAGTAGTTTTGAATTAAAATTATGCGTTTTTTACTATTTATCAAAAAATGAAACTTCTCAGAAAAATACCAAAAAATCACCCAAAGTAAATTTTGATATTTTTATTTCAAAAATGAAGTTTATTTATTCAAATAAAAATTATAAAAGTTTCAAAAATTATATTTAAAGTAGGTGCGCCATTAAAAGGCGATAAAATTACCTTTTAGAAAAATACATATTTTTATTCATAAAATTGTATTTTTTATCTCTTATCTATAAAACACATAAGATGAATGTTAGATATTTGAATGAATCTAATATATATATATATATATATATATACCTTTCATTAAAAATATTTATCAAAAGTGTTTTAATTAGATTATTAAGGTAAAACATGTTTGATTTCATAAATATAGTTTTCCAGCAAAAGATTTCCTATATTTTCAAAAGGGTTTTATTTTAATTAGTAGTTAATTAGTCACCAAATAATTATTGTTATATACATTTTTAAACAATATTTTCAAAACTTAATTAATCTTATTTATAACCACTATTCCATTTTACTGGTGAAAACTATAATAATATTTTAATAACAATATTAATAGTACATTGTAGTTTGGTAAAACTAGGTCTTGCATGTAACATAAGCTATTGAAGGAGAAAAAAATTATGTATAACACAAGACAAACATATTTTTTCATGTGCTTAAATCAAATCTAAGTATTTTTTGTAGTGAAAAATTAACTTGGTGTTGCGTTCCACACAAACCAAACTTGGTGCTTTCATATAACACAAGCTATATTCAGTGTTGTTTGAAATGAAAAATATCAAAAAGATTAAATTAATTTGATTTTTTTATAAAATATTGGGGTGTTTTAAATCCTCTGATAGACAATGTGTGTCAGGTATACCTTCACATGTGGTCCAAAACCACTTCATATAGAGGATCATGACTGGTCATCATATTCACATTACTATCCTACATTTGAAAACCCATCGTTGGCCTTTAAAACCTTTTTTTCCCTATGAAATTCATTTTCTTAGCTGCCAACATATAGAGAATAATGAACACCATCAATAAAATCCACATTGATGAAATTAATGAAACATTTTCTGTACTATTAGATTGTGAGGAAAGTCATTCATATTTTGTCACCAATGAATTCGTATAATCCATAACTTCCACAATACTATCATAACATTCATAAATTCATACTGCATATGAAATATTCATATTATATTAATATCACTCCTTACCCCAAACATGATTGCTGATCTGAATGCATTTTTCTGGGTGATCCATTATCCAACTCCCACACTTAGACTCCACTATGTTTCTACATCCACTGAGCAGTCATTCACTCTACGAAATCTGTTGAACTCTTTATGTTCAAATAGATCCAAAAAACATAACCATTTTAGGTGAACTACATCCACTAGACTATTTTTAGAATATCTATGGTGTTGGTGTAATGAATGAACACCTGTCATGGAAAATGTAAAAAGAAAATTATTTTTCTAGTGCAGCACAATGTATGATCGTGTTCATCTCACTTAAGGAGATTCTTAGTCTGTTCACCCACTTAATCCAATTAACCTAAACTATTTTGTTTTTTTTTATATTATTTATCAAAGAAATGAAAAATATTTTTGGTTTTTTGGAAATAAATGAAATTCAACATGAAAATCTAAACCATACTGACACGAAATGCTAAACTGAATGAGTCAGTAAAGAAAGACCTTATTCTTGAGTTCGTTTTGGGCTCCACCATTATTATAATTTATTTGTTTAATTTTAGTTTGAAAATTCAATCATGAAATGTCATGAAAATTTACTATTATTTTATTTAAAAATTTTGAAATCTTGAATTCCTTAAGAAATCTAAATTCCAAGTCTTCCTGTAATCAAGGTTGATGACACACATTAGACTAGGGAACAAAATATTCTAGGACCCAGATCAATCAAAGTCGTTTCATCCATTGATTCGATCAACTCCATTATGTGAAGAGATAGAAAATGAAGGGAGATAAATGAGATTAAATAAAAGAATATAAATAGATTGAGTTGCATGTCATGGGGGTCATTCACCACACCCATGAATTCCACTCATATCTATCAAACACATAAAATAAAATTTAATAAAGAGTTCAATAACACCTTGAACTTTCCCAGACCAAGCCTCAGGTTAGCCTCCCATTATCGAGGGTAAGAGATCATTTAGTGGAATGAAAGAGAATAAAATAATAAAACAAAAAGAAAATAAGAATTGGAAGAATATAAGAGAAATAAAGAAGATAGAGAGAAGAAGAATAATAAAATAAAAGAAAGAAATAAAATAAAATAAAATCATAAAATGTTAAAACACATAAGAATAAGAAGATAAAAATAATAAGAAGAAAACAATAGAAGTGAATAAATTGGGATGGGGGAAAACTCTTAACAAAAATCATGCGTGAATTAATTATTTAATATACTAAATTAAAGTTGTATCTAAATAAAAACTAAACTAAATAAAAAAATACTATAAACATAAAGGAAAAAATATTCTCAGCCTGGTAAGTAGGCCATATCCCTCTACATAGTCTATAAAATCCCTTTAGTAGTGGCAATGGAGCTAATTTTATAAGCATGGAGGTGCGATACTTCAGTCTTCAAAGCACTAACAATGATCTTCCATATCAAAATCCTAGTGACCTACTATGTCTAAATAGAAACACCTATGGGATCAAGTGTTTAAATATTAAGTGTGGACCACAAATTCTTCGAGGATAAATCATTTTTGAATTCATGATCATGACCACAACTTTAATGGGGTGTGGGGTATCATGGTAGTGGGAAGGTGAGGTGGTGGCATGGAATTCATGGGCAGTGTGGTTGTGGGGGATGGTGGAATGGAATTGGAGGCCTCCTCTTCCTTCGGCTTTCAAAGTGGGCAGAGTATCCTTGAAAAAGTTCTCATGGGGGTCTATTATGGTGTAGGTGGTGATGGAGGGTGGTGTAGAGGTGTGATAGTGGAAATGGATCTCGATCCTGTGCTTAGGTTGATCATCCATGGTGGTTCTCTGGTGGAAGCAGCGGTGGTTGGTGGTATTCGAGGGCAGTGATTGAAAGAGAGTAGAGGAATTTTTTTGTGGGAAGGAGCTATGGAATTGAGGTGAGACGATGTATCTTTGGTTAAAAATGTGAACAATACCAAGAAAATTGCATGCCACATCGAAACGGGATGCAGTTGTGTGATCCTTTAAATATCAATTCATAGAATCGGTGAAGGAATGTAGTTACAGAATGTTTGTGGGCCCCCTTCCACTTGGTTATGGTTAAAAATTTTGTCTTATTGTTTTGATGAAGTACTGAACAATTATGAACACTCTGTATTTCAAAAAAATTGTTCCTAAATAAAATTTTACAATTAAAATTACAAATTAAATACCATTATAAACTTAAACATCTAAAGTTCCAATTTTAATTCATTTATAATTCATTCCAAATATTCAAATATAAATTCCCACTTCTGAATACAAAATTGATTTTATGGTTTTTGTTTATTAAAATTCCTTAAAAAATCATAGAAAATTGATTAAAATATGCACCAAATTTATGTCTTAAAATATGCACAAAATTTATGTCTGTTAAATACCCCCACACTTAAACCATGATTTTACACAAGCATAAAATATTAACATTGAAAATCATAGGTCACTAATGATATAATTATTAAAATTCCAAAGTAATAAAATAAAATAATTATCAATTTTTAAATCAAACTTTTAAAATTCATATAGAATATCAATTCAATTTCTCAGTTTTCCAAAAAACAATCAACTCAAGTATTTTAATTCAACCCTCTCAAAAATAGTGAAACTTCTATTCTAATTAATTTAATCTCCTCAACTCATTATTATTCAACGTGCTAAATCATGATTTTTCTATGTTTTTAATCTTTCACTCATCTCTCATGATACAATTAAAGTGAGTTATGATCATATCATGAGAATATTCTATTTATCCCAAAGATCATAAAGGAACTAATTTCTCTAGTTTGTAAATAAAAAAGGAACATAAAATCATCAGGGATTAAAACTATGGTTCTAATGAATCTAAGGCTTAAGGTTGGTAGGATTTTATTTTTTTAAAAATTTGGGCTTAAGGAGGAGGTTTATCTCTTAAAGAATAAAGAATTATAATAAAAATAAAAGTTTCATGAAATTTCTCCCTTAAAATTGTAAAAAATCCCACTTTCCCCAAAACTCAATGTAAAGGTTATGATAAAAATATAGCATAATGAATGATTTGTTCACCCTCTTGAAATTTTCTCTATTTTTATAAATTTTTCTTTTTCAAATAACCTTTTCATTTTTTTTAAATTTTATGCTTATAATAAACCTCACATCCACCACCTAACCATATATTATAAAAATAATAGGTCTAATAATAGTGATTTTTAATTTTCCCAAATCATAACTTTTTTTTTCATTTTTTGGTTCTTTTTATCATTTTATATTTTTTTATTCGAGAGGGGTAAACAATAAATTATCATGAATGAATCATAAAACATAATTTATTCCCACAATAACCACAGTCAACAATTCTTCCTTATAATGAATTTCATCCCTTTTACCCAGAATCTCTTCACCCCCACACATTAACATTAAAATATAATGAAAATAATAATAAGAGGGTAGGAATGGATAAAAATGGATTTAAACATGGATCATTCCTAATAAGGTCATTCATGGTCTATATGGGATAAACAAGTATTGATTTAAAGGTGGTCTTTTAAGGATAAGGGTTTTTTCATAAGATTCCTCAATCATTTTAAATGCGTTTTTACATATTCATGGATTTTAAAATTCCAAATTCAAGTTTTGGTTGGTGTCATGTCCCAAGATCACACAATAAATACGATCAAGAATAAAATATGAAGTACATGGTCTAGAAATCATCTCGGGAATGAGAATTGTAACATTATAAAATTGCTCAAGGCATGATTAATAATAAAAAATCAAATCACATGAATTTCAGAAATTCTAAGAATGAAAAATGTTAGGGAAATTTCATTTACATGAATCAAATAATTCCCTCAAATCATGAGTCCTCATTTTAATATCCATGTTTCACATTAATCATCCAATTATCCATTTTACTCATTAAATCTTATTAACATTGAAATCTAAAAAATTGAATCACATGATTCCTAATAAACTCTTTTCTCCTATATAGGTCGAGTAAATTATAAATTTAAATGTGGGCATGAAATTTTCCAGTTTAAAGTTAAAATCATATTCTTAGACAAAAATGTATAGAGTTTAAAAGAAAAAATTAAAGTGAAATCTCTTTCCCCTGAAGCTTAGTTCTCTTTCCTCCTTTTTGTTCTAGGGGGTTTCCTTGTGCCATCATGAACCTATAAAAGTAAATTACTAAATTAAGCATAATGATCATGTAATTTAAGATAAAAAAGATAATAGGTAGTGATTTTTATACTGAATTACTCATAATAATGAAATTGAAATCTAAATTCATAGAATAAAAGTAAAAGGGATAAGTCTTGGTTTGATTCCCAAAGTGGGACCCAACTTTTTACTACCTCTAGAGGGTAGTACCATCTATTATCTAAAGTTTGATGTTGGATGGATCTTATTTAAAATGAACCACAACATGTGGATTTTACCATCTTATACTTATTCATCCTTTGTGGTGATGAGTGATCCATGGATAGGGTATACCTGATCCACCCCTTCACAATTAATTATATCTTACATTGTGGGGGTAGGATGAAGTGTGAATCACCCTCCTTTTTGGCTGCTAGTTGTGAAACCTCTTCCTTATTGTCCAATGTTGTCTCAACATGGGATGCATGAATTGAATGTTCAAAGGGAAAGTAAACATGTATTTTTCGTTGAATAAAATTTAAATTTAAATTTTTAATAAGTAATTTATCCATTTCAATATTATAAGCCTCTATCTTTATTTCCTCAGGCTCAACTTCTTAGACTACTTTATGGGCCTCCTAAAATGTATTTTCATCAAAATTAGCGAGCTCAATGTGTTCCTCAATAGGTGCATGTTTTTTTCTTCATCCTCCTCTAAGGTATAACAAAGATTGTCTAAATCCAAAAATTAAAAGTAGTGGGGATTAATAATCAATTTAGATTGAATAAAATCAAATGAAATATATTTTAATATAAGATCAACTCATTGAATTGGTTCAGTTACAATCACTTCTTCAATGGTTAGTGATTCTTAGAGTTGGATGGTGGAAAGTGGAGGTAGGTAGTTGGGATCCTCTATATTTTCATCAAATCTCCCCACTTTGATGGTTTACTCATTTAATGGTGTTAACTCTTATTATTTGAAAGGCATGGGGAGATCAAGTAGTTCCTCATATTCATTCCAAATATTTTCTAGATCTTTGTTGATCTCCCACTTGAAGCTCAGTAGGCAAGTCTTCCTCATCATGGATCGACTATAGCTCATCATGGTCCTCTTAGATATGGTTCTTGAAATGTTTGGGCTATATATATTCCTGAATCTTGGACTCATCTTCATGTATGTCCTTAAAAAAATCAATAAAGACTAGTGGCTCATCTTCTGATTTAGGTTTAGTTTGCTCACGGGATGCATTGATGTTCTCAATTACCTGATGCATTTTTCATTGTAGGTCTTCAACCATCTCTTCAAGATTTTTAATATCGTATTTGAATTTGTTCTTATCCACTTTCTACTATAATTAATCTATGGGAACTTCTTCAAAAGTTTTGGGAGAAATCAAGGATGACTCTTCCTGTGTCTTAGAAGCTTCTTGATAAAATTCTGGGATGTACTCCAAGAATTCCATTAAATATTCAGTCAATCCTTCAACCATTGGTTATTCTAGGGTTTCTTTGAGATCCTGGATTAGGTCCTTGAATTGATCCTCTTAAATTATTTTTCTTATGGCTCCCTGGATCTATTTTATATAGACTAGGTTTGTTCGACTCTAGGTTCCTACACCTATGAGAAGTTGTTCCTTGTAGAGTAGTATAAGTTTGGATATATCATGGGAAAATTATTTTTTATGGTTATTTTTAATTTTAAAAATAGTGAAATCTATCTAAAGTGTGAAAATAGAAAAATCAAGAAAATAATGATTAGATCCCCATAAACGAGTCCATTTTTGAATGCATGCCTGTCACAAGGCTTTTCAAAAGAAAATTATTTTCCTACTATAGCACAGTGGTTGATCAGGGTTGTCTAACTTGAGAAGCTTCTCATTTTTCACCCACTTAACATCATTAACCTAATATAATTATTTTTTTCTATTATTTATCTAAGTAATGATTTTTTTTTGGGTTTTTGGATATAAATGACATGAAATATGAAAATTTAAACTGTACAAACATGCAATGCTAAAAAAAATGAGTTATGAAAGAAAGATCTTGGTTCTGATTTCAGTTTTGGGTTCCATAATTATTATCATTTATTTTTTTAATTTTATTTTTATAATTTAATCCTGAAATATCATGAAGAATTCATATTATTTTATTTATAAATTGTAAAATTTTGAATTCCTTAAGTAATATAAATTCTAGTTCTTCCTGTAATCAAGGTTGGTGGAACACCTTGTTTTAGGGTGTGACATCTTCCAAGACCTGGCTCAATTGATGTTGTTTCATCCATTGATTCACTAAACTCCATAATGTGAAGAGATATCCAATTAAGAGAGGGAAAATAGATTAAACAAAAGAATAGAAATAGATTGAGTTGCATGTCATGGGGGAAATTCACCACACCCATGCACACCACTCATATCTATCAAAAACATAAAATAAGATTTAATAAATAATTCAAGAACAACTTTGAATCCCCCTAAAACAAGCCTCGGGTTAGCCTCCCATTACTGGGAGTAAGAGATCACTCGGTGGAACGAAGGAGAAGATAATAATAAAATAAATAGAAAAGAATAATTAGAAGAATATAAAAGAGAGAAATAAGATAGAAAGAGAATAAGGATAATAAAATAAAATAAAGAAATAAAATAAAATAAAAACATAAAATTTTAATACACATTAGAAGAAGAAGATAAAAATAAGAAAAAGAAAATAAGAGAAGAAGAAGAGGAGAAGTGAAGAAATTGGGATGGGGGAAAACACTAAACAAAAATCATGAATGAATGAGTTATTTAATATAATAAATTAAAATTGCATCAAAATAAAAACTAATGTAAATAATAAAAGAAAAGTATAAACAGAAAGGAAAAAAGATTCTTGGCCTGGGCAGTAGGACATCTCCCTCCGCATGGGTCATGAACTCCCTTTGGTAGTGGCAATGGAGCTCTTTTTATAGGCAGGGAGGTGCGATCCTTCTATATTAAAAGCAACAAACAAGATCTTCCAAATGAAATCCTCAGAGACCTGCTGTGTCAAAATAGAAACACCCATGAGATTCATGTGTTTAAATATTGAGCGTGGAAGTGGATCTTGAGCCTGATCTCAGGTGGATCAGAGCTTTTTGTCCGAGGATGGGAGATGTGGAACTCAGGCAAGATGACAACACTTTAGTTAAAAATGTTCACAGTTCCAGGAATATCACGTCTTGCATCAAAATGGGATGCGATTGTGCGAGCCTTTAAATATAAATCCATGGGAGCAATGGGGCAATAAAGTCACACTAGGGATGGAGGACCCCCACCCACTACCATGCACAGCCCCATGCCGGTGACCTTCTCCTCCCACCGCCTCATGGGTTTCACCACTATGGGCCGACGCTCCATACTATGACCAATATTTGATCTACCCATTTATTCCACCAATATAGGGCCCTTCATAGGCTTGATGCCCTTATGTAGCCGCCGACCTGTGCTGGCCTTCCTAGAAGGTGGCCTGGCTGACTGGTCCCTCTTGGGGTTGACTAGGTGGCTAGATTAACTTGGTTGAGGTCCAACTAACATAGCCTATTTTTTTGACGAATTCCTGAAAATGTATAAACACTTTGTAAGTCTTTAAAAAAAAACATTCATAAATAAAATTTAAAAATTAAAATTCCAAAGTAAATACCATTATAAAATTAAACATTTAAAACTCCTATTTAATTCCATTATAATTCATTTTAACTAATTAAATATAAAATCCAACTTATAAATAAAACATTTATTTTATGGGTATTATTCATTAAAATTCCTTCAAAAATCATTTAAAGTTAATTAAAAATATGAACAAAATTTATGTCTGTCATGCACTTCCTCTATCTGGGTCACCATGTGTAATTTATAGAAACCAAATTTCTAAATATTATAATACTTATCATAGAGAATAATTCTCAAACTAAAACCCAACAATCTCCCACTTGAGAATTGTTTTCACAGGTTAATTCTAACAATATCTTACCCAAAGACTATTCTCATGATTATACAAAAGTATAATCATCTTAGTTTCTATTAACCCTTGTAGTGACCACATGATTCTCCTATATTCCACTTACAATTATCTTGGACCCTAAAAAAAATTTTCACCTTAGTCCTATAGACCATAATCCCATATGAATTCCTCTCTAAAAGTCCTCCAAAGAAAATAGGCTTAAGTTTTCATTCAATTCATATTGAAATCCCATCAAATTACAATAATGAGTACCATATCCATGACCTTACTCCTTCCAAAACTTGTGCTTCCAAAGTCTCTATCACCAAGATTCCAAAACATCCAAGATTTTTCCATTACATCAATTTCTAGTGATACCATCAGGACTGACCTCCATCAGGGGCTTTAAATTTCGAAAAATATGATATCATTACAAGAATAACTCCCACTGAAAGAAAACTTTAGCATAATTAAGACTTGTGTGGCCCTTTTATACCACTATATCCACCCTATATTCTAATCCTTATAGAACCCCCACATTAAAGAAGGCCCTTATAATACTTTGATGATCTTCTAAAAATCATTTTACATAGTTATAATCCACTAAAGTCTTTATCACTTACACTTTCAAGAGAACACATTCCCTAGACTTGGGTTTCCCATATTATGGATTTATTATAGTTGTGGTCGAATTCTGCAAATAATTTACAGATGAGAGAACAGTATCCATATTTTTACTAGATTTTAGAGTATCTCTGGAAGATACTAACCTAAACATAACAAAATATCCCTACCACATGTTTCACTTTAGAACCAAAAACATCATGTACTACGATTTCAAGAACCCACCACCTGACTACACCATAAAGAATAATTTAAATAAAGGATGCCTCCATGGATCCTCCACACTCTTCCAACTGAATGAACATTTGATCCGTAACCCTGATCTGGTGTTCTAGGGCTGCCTCCTCAATCTATAGGAAAGATCAATGAACAGTTCTTCCAAAATACACTTTACTTCACGAACTCTCATATTTTGGACCATCATCTAGTCAACGTTCATCCCATCATGGTTCTTCAGAATGAAGTTTCCAATGCTCCTTGGATTTTTCTTTGACAAATAACACTCAAACTATTTTATCACCTCATCAATGAAGGTATGTTAAGTAAAATTTTCCCAAGAGAAACTACTAGAATTAACCAAGTTATGATCCACTATGCTTACTACTTACAGAGATTAAAAAATATTAGATATGTTTGAAGAATCATACACCTTTAGTTCACCCTTCTAATGAATAAGATTTTTAATTCTTCCTTCTCTTATTAGAGAGCTAATAAAAACCATGGAACATACTCTATTGTTTGGTAGTATACTCCTATGAAATATCTATTTTCTATGATCAACCATAACCATGAGCCCCCAATAAGAGTCCCCCATCCTTTTGACAAATTTATATACTTCTACAGCTAACCATACGAGGTATATTATGATGAACCAGGACTGTACCACACCCCTTATTATGTTACTTGACTAGAAAGAACCACTAATACTCTACTATTTAGAGTTTTAGAACATATACTGACTTCCCTTTTAGATGTTGAGTGATGAGAAATTCAAATTCAATTTCCCTGATCTCAAGTAGGTTGGAAAACAATTAGTATATGAGATAAATCCACCCCATTTTAGCCATGGGTTTTTTGGAACCTCTGAAACTTTTACCTTCTAGGAATATACTTTTTTGTCCAAGACGATTGTCCTTGATTTAAACATAAACCTCTTACTTCTGAAAAATTTATCACCAATGCCTCCTTTCAGGAACATGATCCATCTCTAATTATAACCTCCATAATAATCCTTATGCTCGCTGTTGTGACATTATAGTTTGATAAAACTTTACTTCCAACATACTCATCATCCAACGAAACATGTAAACCCTATAGGAGTAGAAACACCATAGTCCTCTAAGATCTACAACCTCCATCATTGAATAAGAAAACTAGACCTTTCCAATGAAACACCATCTTCAAAAAATTAGTAAGATCTCACTGAATCTTGATAACATATGGGATTAGGAATTTATGTGGAAGTCTTTAATAGTCTCCTCTAAATTTAGAATGACACCATGATAAAATGATCCTACCACATGACACACACCGTTTAATAATATTTTTTATGTACCAATTACATTTCTAGTACTGGTTATATAATCTAATGACATCTTTACAAAACTCATCAACTACTTTACCAGGGGAACCCTATAGACTTCTAACCAAGATTATTTTCCATGTTTTGATAAAATACTCACTAGATTCTCCAAAAAAATCTTTTATACCACTTTTTTGGATATTTTAATCACTATACATTCATCATACAATATAATTCAACAATCAAAAGCACACCAATAAATGCTACAACTTACAAAACATAAATCCATACACTTCAATGATCAAATGATCACACATTTCCTCAATGTTTGAAAATGGGAAGACCAGGCACACCAAACACCGTATTAAGTTTCCATTCTCTAATTATAACTCTATTTTCTATTTTTCATTCAAGAAGCTCCTTATAGATAATATATAAGAAAACAAGGACATGATATACAAACATCATGAAAAATGTATGGATATAATGGATTATGTAGTTAGAAAAACACGTCTTACATCTGCGGGAGAACAATACACATTTTATTCATTAGGAAATACATTCATATCAGTTATAAGGATAGTACCATACCCTACCTAGACTAATGGGTGATAAACACCAATTCCTTCCCATGAAAAGTCATTTCTGTAAGTTATCTCATTATGAAGACCCATGAATGAGGGGATGAAATTGAAATTCCATGACCCATTTAGACAAATGAAGATTGCTTCAGGCTAAGTTCCATTGGGCCTTAAGTGTGCCTCCCCATATTTCAAAGGCTTTCGACTGGCAGCGAGGGTGCAAAGGGGTGATAGTGGGGAGACTATACCCTATGGTGATGATATAATAATAATCTATATAATTACAAAGAAGTGAATGTGAATGACCACAATACACTAGAACAGTAACCCTCCCATGTAGGAAGCACAAGAAATTGCATTAGAATAAATAATATTAACAACAAGATCAAAATAAACCATTTGTAGAATTAAAAATTATAAAATACCATTTGTAGATAATAAATGAAAACATGCATACAATGCAGGTTATGCAAAACAACAATCAGAAAATGGTCACCCATGGCTGACCACCAGTATATATATATATATATATATATATATATATATATATATATATATAGTAGCATGCTAATATTGAGGGGAAAAAAGGAAATTCTAGCTAAGGCATGAAACCATGGTCCCTAGCCTTATATCCCATGCTAACTCAAACTCTAAGATCTAGCTCATGAGCTTGACCATTTATCTGATCACAAAGCTATACAATCTATAATTGTATCGAAGGGCCCATATAGGGTGTGAGAAAGACTATCAATAGGCCACCACCAATATGTTCCAATCTTACATATGTGATTTAGTATATGCATCTAAATAATAAATAAAATAACACTTGCGAGTCACAGAGATAAAGATGTTTCCATTGTGCTCAATAGACACAAAGAAGAAATCACCTACTTTGGGAAATACTAGAAAACTATAGAGGAGAAGGTCCTTTTCCTAAGTCCAAGGAATCCCCTGAGGTAAATCAGTCCAGGTGAACCCTCAGGTCCCACCTCTAAAAAAATCACCCAGTACTTCGTGCCAACTGACACCTCGTGTATAAACAATATTCGACATCCCAAAAGCATGCCCTGAAAATAAGTACCTAGTCCCAAGGACCTTATCTCAGAAGAATTACCATCAGCTCAAAGCCTGAAATCCAATCCACAATGATATTTATCCTCCAAGTAGTATCACTATCATCTCAATAGCAGACATACCAAGCAATGATGATGTCCATCCTCCCAAATCATCCTGGACCAATGGCCTCAAGAACAGTGAGTATCAGCCCCCAAATGATGATCTCAACAACATTAACCAATGAATCCTCACCATCCCCATGGATTTATACAAGAAAAGCCTTGAAAAATTTCCTTAAGCCACATCTAATGGAGGCCTTTGTCAAGACAAGAGGTCAACACCACCACATCATCTGAGTCCTTCTATGTGCACAAAACTCCGAATGACTCATTGGCCAACATTGGTGAGAAAAAATCACCAAATTATACCCTAAGACACATTATTATGGAATATAATGCCCCTTGTGACCATGTCAATTAATATAACGGGGAACACTATACAATATCACAAAATACATGGCCGTAACCTAACAATCTGACTACCTCAAACCGATGACCATGTCACCTAACCTGTGATCATCATCACTCATAAAATACAAGCCTTGTCTAACCTAATGATAAAATTGAATCATACCATATGGACAATGCCTTCTCAATCCCCTGGAGGAGCCCAAAAAATTCCCATGGAACTCAGTAATGCATAATATCAACATAATTCATTTCAATTTAACTAAATAAACACACCCAACCTAACCTCCAAAGCGGTATCAAGCCCCAAACCTAAATTAGTGATAGAAGTATTGTCTAGGGAATTATTAGAAGCATCCCACATGATATAATATTTAGATTAAAGGAAAGACATTAATTATTTAGGATCACACTCAATCTACCCAATGGAATTCTCAAAGGTGCACCCCTAAAAAACCAATAAATCATGGATAAATATAAGAACCACATACCTCACGATGTTAGACACTCAGATGTCTGATATTATCCTCTAACTAGATTCTATTTAGAAGAAATTAGTATTTTAGATGAACACCCTAAAAATTGGGTAAATTGGATTGCATTGATTTAGAGCTCCTTATGGAGAGTGAAAAGTAAAATAGAAACAAGAGGATTCAATATCTTACTGATATGGATCCAAGTCCATAGACAAATAGAAGAATGTAGCTAAAATGAAGAATTGAGCTTAAAATCTAGGAGAAGAAGAAAATTGGAAAACTCCTTCTACTATGCGTGACCAAAGGATGAGAAAGGAGGCAGGAATAGGTAAAATAGAGGATATATAAAAAGGTAATTTCTACTCTTTAATGAGGAACACAGTTGGATCACATGGTTTGGATAACCATGAGACAACCGTGCGATACCCACTATACAAAGGGGCACCTCACACGGTTGATCTGAACAATTTTCCAAACCTTGTGGCAACCGTGAAAATCACCTTTGTACGATTACACATGGTAGGCCATATAGTTTGTCCAATCCATGCGCCCTAGTCTACACATCCTGAAAGGTTTTGGTTTTTGGCCTCCGACGCCTTCAATACCCAACAAAAACCCTAAGAAACTTACCAAGCATTAATAATCATCTAAAATAAATGAATTTGGTCTAAGAAACTATCATAATTAAGTTATTTTAATCAAAAAAGATTTGGTCTACCCACCAAACTCTAAAAATTCAAAATGGGCGAGGGATTTTACCAGCTCCAAAAAACCATGACATTATAATCTGTCCACCTTAACATAACTCATCTCTAAGCTATAAAAAATCCAGAGGTGGTACCAAACATACCCATATATTTAAAAGTAACATAGACTACCCTGATCAAAAAGGTAATCGATCAACTCTCTCAAAGTTCTCCCCACCTTAGGAGTTACCTACCCCGACCACTTCTCGACACAAAACTAAAATAAAACTGATGGTCCATTGACCATACCTAGGCTCAAAATCCCTCATGTGAGGTATCATCACTCCTGTACCTCATTAGGTTCTCTGATTTCATACCCAAAATCTACCATGACCCAAATCTCATCATATTACCGTCTCATGTAAATGCCAAAAATGACACCTATGAGGTCACACTTCTCATCACATGCTCAAAATTAGTCATAGTGCCTCACACCTCAAACAAGTCCCCCATTGCAATGATGTCCCAATGCCATTGAACCTCAAAATAAATGCACCAAAAGATGATCACATATAAATCTTGGTACCATGCACCTCATATATATATATATATATATATATATATAATTCATCTGAACCAATTACAACCTACTAACCAACATTTTGTTAGTCCATAGATACATCCCATGCACCTTATTCACCAAAAATAGACATGCCTACATAAGTCCATGCATAAAATAAAATGAACCATGGTTATTCTCATGAAGTACCTCTAACCGTAACTAGATCCTTGGCCTTCTCTACACCTGGCAGCTCCACTACGTGCAGCTAACCTGAAGATTGACTACTTGAGGCCTAGCCTCCCTACAATGAAGCACTAGCCACCAGCCATTGACCCCATAACTAGGTACCAATATCTCTTCCACGACCATTGCATGCAACTGAATCTAGGCCCCCAGAACCTGGTACCACTCTCGGTATGGTCTTTGAACCTTGAGTTTTCCTCAGTCCTTGACCACTAACTATCTGAGAAGGCATCCTGTAGAACCTCTCAATATGCCTGACCCGATCGCATTCTTGAAACTCCTTTAGTTCCCACTCGAATAGAATCTTCACATGTCCCATCTACCCATACTAGAAGCACATCGTTGATGACCCCCTTTGAGGTGGTCCACTCGAGTCCCTAGCCTGACCGCCCCACTGAGACTCATCTCGACCTCACATCCTTCTATCTGAAGAGTCACCACTAAAATCACATGATGTTATCACTCGTCTTGAGTATGACCTATCTTTCATGTTTCCCTAGACTATGAGCATCTGATTCACCACCTATGAGAATGAGGCCAACCTGAATATGTTTACCCACACCCGTATGTCAAGTCGAAATCCATACGGGAAACGCCACACCCTCGAGGTTTAATAACCCACCATTCTAAGTGTGGAATGAGATAACTTGATAAATGCTGTTGTATATTCCATGACATACATGTCTCCCTAATATGGGCTCAACAAATCCTAAGCTCTATTTGCCATTAGCATCCTCAAGAAGAAGTGATCAAAGAACATGACCTCAAAATCCTTCTAGGATAGTCCCTCATGCCTGCCTGCCTAAACTTGTACATCCCACCAGCACTTAGCTGTTCCTTTGAGCGTATAAATATCTAGCTTCACCCTCCACCCTAGGGGTGTCTCAAGAAGCTTGAAGAACATCTGTATCAACTCGATCTAGTTCTCAACTACATGTGGTCCAACCTCACCCTGAAATACCAGTGAGTTATATGACTGGAAATCTCAGATCAGGTACTCTATAGAAGGATCTGAACCCTGATGTAACACCCCATTATTTCATAGTACGTTATCTCATTAAAATAATTCAATAGCTTGCGCTACATGCAACACCAATTTTGAGCGCACCACAACTTACCAAACTAGCATTTCAAAAAGCAATTATGAAGAGTATTAACTGTAATTTGAATCTTATATACTCTATATAATTTTAACATCCATATTATGTGTTTGTTAGACATAATATAAGAACAAATTCATTTTTTCAGATAAAAGAAGTGTTTTTCAAAAAACACAATTTTACAGCCTTCTAATGGAGAACACTTTTTAAAACCTATATTTGACACTTTTATATATTCAATTTAAAGAAATTAAATTTTTATTTAGAAGTGAGATATAAAAATTTAGTTTGGATAAATTTTTTGTACTTTTCTAATAACTTTCATATTTTGACAAATAGTGAAAAATACTATGTTTTAATTGAAAACAACTTTTTTTAATTGAAATAATTTACAATGTCAAATTAGGAATTTGAATGGTTTTGAATTATAATCAGATTTTTTTATCATTTAATACAATTTAGGTCATTATAAGTAATTTTACATTTAAATTTGACATAAACACATGTCAATCTTTTGATAGTTTTTACTTTTTAAAAACCCGCCTTTTGGTTTTGACAACGGGAATTAATTTTAAATTAATAAATAAAACTTCTATGTTTTGAATTTGGTAAAATAAAATTCATTTTTAAATTCTAAATATCAAAATTATCTTAGGGTGATTTGTTTTATTTTTCTGAAAATTTTCAATTTTTGATGAATAGTGAAAAACACTGCGTTATTATTTAAAACTAACTTTTTATTTAAATAATTATTAATTTTATTTAAATTTATTTTAAGTAAAAATAGATATATAATACCTATATAAGTTCAATTTAATTCATTGGAGTCATTTTATTATAAAATTATACGTATAAAATATTATTGAACTTTTTAACCTCTTTTACCCACCTTTTAGGCACGTTAGCAAATTTGCAGAAAACTTAATTTTACCGCTTCTGTGTGTTGAATTTAAAAATTCCAAGAGACACAGTTGACATCATTAAGTAAAATTTTATTCAATAAGATGAAAATAATTTTTGGTGAATAGTAACTTTTGACTTTTATTTACCACCATTAAAAGTAAATAGGGTAATTAAAGGTATAAATGGTATTATAATTACCCTAACACATGTCCTAATTCTATTGGATAAGTGTAATTTGACCAAAAACAACCATAAGAATAAAATATGACCCTCTTTGGTCAACTTGGATTAGATTAGTACATTTATAATTATTTTATTTAATGAAGAGTTAAAAGTGTTAAATTCAAAGTTTAATAACTAAACCATTTTTAATATAGGGTTATACATTAGATAAATTCTACTATAAATATTCATTATAAAGATAAAAATATTTTCTACCTAATGGTATGTTATTTATAATTTTTATACATTATATATTTAAATTTATTTATGACACAATGATGATGCAGTAATTACCTTATTAATAAAAGATTAAAATAATTGATATTATAAATATCCAAATAAATGTAATTTTATAATTTTGATAAATTTCACTAATGTTTTAGGTTAATATGACATGTTAGGGTTGATTTAATAATTTTTTTCGAAGTAATCATGCTGTTATGATTTTCAAAAAAATCAAATATTAAATAGTGTCAAAATCGACATAATTGAGTTTAAAAAAAAACTATATTATTAATTGATATAATATTTCTAAAAATCTAAATTTTAGAAAACGAAATTAGATAAGGTTATATATATTAATAATTAACCACATGGGGTTATATTGTCTTGTTATAGTAATTTTAGTAACCATATAAAATAAAAATACAAAGAGACATGTTAAATGACAATCTATTTAGCTAAGAGTTAAATCTAAAAGATAAGGTTAATATGATGAACTAAACCAGTATAAAACCTATTGGTTGAGAGGTTTTAGACCCATAATAACCTTATAATCTAAAGAAATAATTTTTTGAGCAATTAGAAACCGAAAATGATTTTATTATAAAATAATATTTCAAGCTTTTCCTAAAGTGACCCTCACCTCCCTTATAAAAGGGTACTTCACCTTATCTTAATTTCACACCTCCAAATCCATTTTTATCGGAACAATAATACCCAAATATCATACCAACTTTCCCAAATTCATTATAGATGCCTTACTTTGGTCATAAAGCCAACCTAAGGATCCATTTTGATCAAATCAAAAGAAAGAACCCAAAGAAGAGGTAAATATTTCATCACCTCTTTCATGTTATTTTATTCTTCCACTTCCTATTTCTTTATTGTTTCCATTCTAAAATAATAACTCCTATACCTCCTAAATACTGTGATTTTATTATAAATATGGTACAACCATATTCATTATTCTATCCATCCTATAAATGACAAAGTCACCATACGTGCATACGTACGACTTACCATCTCCACGTCATGGTGTATTTTGTTATTAAAACACTTCATTATTTTTATGGGTATAATAATGAGTATAACTAATGTAAATAATAAATATGACATGTTAATTATTCTTTATATATGATATACCATCCAATTAAATATTATTTCACTATCAATATAATGATATTGTCGTTCGTCCGTACGTACAGATTACCGTCTCCACGATGCGATGAGATTCATTCCCACGTTCACCATTCAATGATGATTATAAATATATATTATTAATATTAATATAACATATGAAATAATAATGATACTATATATGTATGTATGTACTTACATATATCTTATTCACTTACTTCCGTTCAACATGATATAAAAACGGAAACAACATTTATGCATACGTACGACCAACCATCTCCATAAATGGTGCATTCCATTTAATATATCTATCTATTATAAATATTTATATTCTAAATATATATGATATATAAATCATGTTTTATATTCTGGAAGTATATAAATCATGATCTAAATGATACAATCAAGAATGACAAGTTAAAACACATATGATAAAGAAAGCGATTATTACCCTAAATGTTAATTTAACATGGAAATCATTATTAAATGGGTAGTATAAAGTCATAAATGAACCATGTATGATATAATAAATATGAATATGGTTATGGTACAATTAAATAACATACTATTGTCATTATACAGGAGGTTAAACGTACCCTTGACCAAAGGAAAGTGCAAGGTAAGGGTTAATTTCACAATCTCTTTATTATCTGAGGTTGTTTTTACGTAAGTATCTACTAAGACATATTTTTTATCCATGTACATGTTTTATTAAAGAGTTTTAAAAGGGATAATTTTTAAGGGACTTTTTACTAAAACATCATTTTAAATGTTATAAAGATTTATTATTCTAAACCTTTCTCATTAATGTCCATGTTTTCAAAATGGTTTTAAGGATTTATTTATATGGGAATGAATGTTTTAAAATGTTAATTACTTTAAAAAGTTTCAAAGTGGTATGGGAAACTTTAACTCAAAACTATCTTTTAAATGAATTACTTTATATGACTTTTAAATGATTTCATGAAAAACAGATATTTCCCTCAAATATGTTTACTGATCATTTTCAACTATGTCAACATCCTGTACGGGATATTATTATTGAACAAGGTTGATTTATTATGATACAAATATTCCATATTATATTTAAGGTTTTGTGATATGTTTTACTGTGAATGTGTTATTTTTAAACTATTCATGGTTTATGGATAAAGTATTGATATTTCGTATGCTAGTTTGAATACAAATATTTATGTTATAACCTTTTCATATGAGGAATTCATTTAACTTAGTAAGTGATGTGTTGAGACCTCTATAGCCCCTCGATGAATCAGAAAGTCTCATGAGGCAAAATAGTGTCTTGGCACAAGGCCTTGACAAAATCTTATTTGTAGTCTTGGCACAAGGCCTTGACTATGTGGTTATGAAGTCTGGAATTATGCATTCCATCATTGTGAAAGTGTCTATTGATATTGCATGTGATTATTTAACTAGTAGAATATCCATGTGATTAAGTAAATGAGATTATTTGATTTTATATTTTCTTTATTATGCTGAAGTTTATGTTTAAAAGGCTTTTGTTTTAGTCTTATAAATTGTCTTAAATGTTTATGCTTATTTATGAAAGTTTCCGCTATATTGTTATCCTTACTGAGCATCTGAGCTTACCCATTTCTATGTTTTATTTTTCCCAGGATGTTAAGAAGTATTTTATAGTTGAACTGCAAGGATATACTAAGGATATAAGTGTGTTTAAAAACATGACAAAATGGTGTTGAAGTTTTTATTTCATGATGTAATGTAAAACTTATGAATGTATCTAGTACTTCCAAGGCTACTAAATTGATCGGTATTTTGAGACATGATTCCTTGTATCATGCCAATGTTATGTAATAATTCATAGACTCTGTGTAACTAGGGTCGGGTAATTACAGTTGGTATTAGATGAAGTTTAGTATAAACCTTGGAAACTAGATTTAGAAAAACTCTGATTAGAGAACACTACCCTAAGATAGAATTTGAGGATTAGTAAAGAAGAACTTCCAAGAATTTTAGTTCTATAAAGATTTTGTGAATTTTCTAAGAAATACATCCCTGTCTGGATACAAGAAGGTAGAGGCGGCTCTGGCAGAGATGTACCTAGGGGTAAAACAAGAAAACACTGCTTTGAGCTAGACTCGAATGAAAAATGTTGCACCACAACGGTCCTTACTGCACTCTTGGTTATGACACTCCCAGTTTCTCAAAGAAAACATTTTATGATTATTGATTATAATCATAAAATATTCAATTTATGTTAAGTGTTTTATAAGTTTGAAATTATGTATTGCGATTCATAAACTAATCTAGTGTATGTCATTGTTTAGAAATGGTGCCTAGTAGAAGGAATGAGAATTCCAACAATACAAATTATTGAAATATTAAGAAGGATCATATATTTCATGGTATTAAGACAACATTTAAATGGGAAATAGTCACCCACATATTCTCATAATATGAAGAAATAATATCATGTGGTAATAAGATAAGTAAATAATTCTCTGAGTCATATGACTTTGAAGTGAAGCAAGAGAAGAAAAGGATGGAAGAGAGAAAGATGGATAAAGGGAATAGGGGAAAGAATGATTTTCCCATATGTGATAACTGTGGAAAGAATCACCTTGGTAAATTATTGAAGGGAATGAGAGTTTTTTATAAGTGCGGAGAAAACGGACACCAATTATGTGATTGCAAGGGTAAGAAAAAGGTTTCAAATGTACAATGCTTCATCTGCAAGGAGTTGGGACACTACATGAAGCAATGTCCAAATCATCAATGTATACCCCGAATACTTCTATTGGATAATAATCAATTTATAATACTACCAAAGATGAAAGGGAATGATAAGATTACTTATGTTGTTAATAAAGTATTGTTTCATTTGAGTATTTCATTAATGATGTACATGTTATAATAATTATAGTTTATAAAAGGATTGTACTTCAGTACTATTTCATTACGGACTTGAGATTGTATGGAACCAAGAAAAGTGACTCAATAACAGATTATGTTTTTTGGAAAATATATGGTTGAGATATAGATAAACTGTAATACAGTTATGATATAGAGTTAGTGATTTTGGAATAACATATGATTGATTTGGATAAATTATATTGGATATTCTTGACTACCTTTAAACTAATTAATGATTTTTATATTCCATAATTGTTGTAGTTTATATCATTTTTGGATAGAAGGAGTATATCCAGTATTCTACAAGGAATTAGGGAGCATGAATGTAACCAATAAGGTTTTATGGTAAGTCAAGGTGTTACAGTGTTTTACAAGAATACATGATGAAGGTATTCACATGTTATTACATGGAAAAAAGGATCTTCATTATGTTTGCCTTCCATATAAATTTTGGACTATGAGTTTGGGTCGAAGTATTTTGGATAATTCTAAAGTTTGGAGTCGATTAAGTTTGACATTGGGTACTATTGTTAAGGTTAAATTATTTCTTGAGATTATTTTTGGATTGTTATAAAAAGGAAAACTCGGAGGTCGGGTAACAACCAGTCGCATCCAGCAAGGCCGTGAGACTTGAACCCACAACCAAAGGATGATAAGGGTGGATCACCTACCACTGGAATATGTGATTTCCTGGTTTGTATAGTGTAGTTTTCTTTAAATAGTCTGAAAAATGAATTATACATTCATTATTTTTTGAACCCTATACGATTAGGATTAATAGAATATTTTTGAGTTCTATTATCTTTTGGAGTGAAAGATGAGGTTGTGGAAGGAATTAGTTGAAGGATGAAACTCTACATGTCAAGTATTTTTTTCCTCTTATTCTATGAATAAATTATTTCTTAAACTTTAGGTAAGGTATCTTAAAACAAAAATATGTTATTCTAATACCTTATGTTTTGTTGAACCAACGATATTTTAAATCATCATAGATTGATGGTTTGGAGGCCCTCAATTTCACACTTGTTTGTGATTGATGACCTCAATCACTCCTTATAAATATTTACATTTTTCCTCCAACTATGTGTCTCTAATAGCCACCAATTTTCTTCAACTCATGATCATAATTTGTTGGTAACTTTTTCATTCCCTTTCCCTCTTATTAAGACTAAATTTTATTTACCCAATTTCCGATGTCGATTTTCCAAAAAGGTATTTTACAATTTTACACTTTTATTTTCAAAGAACAATTTAAAATTGTGAGGATGTAATTTATTGAAGGAGGGGAGAATGTAACACCCCAAGATTTCATAGTACTTTATCTCATTAAAGTAATTCAATAGCTTGCACTACACACAACATTGAGTTCGAGCGCACCACAACTTACCAAACCAGCCGTTCAAAAAGCGGTTATGAGTAGTATTAACTGAATTTTGAATCTTATATAATCTATATAATTTTAAAATTCATATTATGTGTTTCTTAGACATAATATAAGAACAAATTCATTTTTTCAGATAAAAGAAGTATTTTTCAAAAAATGCAATTTTTCCACCTTTTAATGGATAACCCTTTTTAAATCCAATATTTGACACTTTTATATGTTAAATTTAATGAAATTAAATTCTTATTTATAATTGTGACATAAAAATTTAGTTTGGATAAATTTTTGTTACTTTTATGATAACTTTAATATTTTGAAAAATAGTGAAAAATACTATGTTTTAATTGAAAACAACTTTTTTAATCGATCTAATTTATAGTGTTAAATTATGCATTTGGATGGTTTTTAAGTATAATTAGATTTTATTTTTATCATTTAATACAATTTAGGTCATTATAAGTAATTTCACATTTAAATTTGACATAAACACTTGTCAATCTTTTGATAGTTTTTAATTTTTAAAAACCTGCTTTTTGGTTTTGACAATAGGAATTCATTTTAAATTAATAAATTTAACTTATATGTTTTTAATTTGGTAAAATAGAATTCATTTTCAAATTCATAATATCAATATTAGCTTAGGGTGATTTTTTTGTATTTTTCTAAAAACTTTCAATTTTTGATGAATAGTGAAAAACACTGCGTTATTATTTAAAACCGATTTTTATTTAAATAATTGATTATTTTATTTAATTTTAATTTAAGTAAAAATAGATATATAATACCTATATAAGTTCAATTTAATTCATTGGATTCATTTTATTATAAAATTAGATGTATAAAATTTTATTGAACTTTTTAACCTATTTTACCCACCTTTTAGGCACGTTAGCAAATTCACACAAAACTTAATTTTACCACTTCTGTGAGTTTAATTTAAATAATAAGAGATAAATGGTTGACATCAGTATGTAAAATGTGATTCAATAAGATAAAAATAATTTTTGGTGAATAATTACTTTTGATTTTTATTTACCACGATTAAAAGTAAATAGGGCAATTAATGGTAAAAATGATATTATAATTACCCTAAAACATGTCCTAATTTTATTAGATACGTTCAATTAGACCAAAAAAACCTTATTAATAATATATAACCCCCTTTGGTTCACTTGGATTATATTAGGACATTTATTATTATTTTATTTAAATAAGTGTTAAAAGTGTTAAATTTAAAATTTAATAACTAAACCATCTTTAATATAGGGTTATACATAAGATAAAATCGAATATAAATATTAATTAGAAAGATAAAATTATTTCCTACATAATTTTATTTTATTTATAATTTTTAGACATTAAATAATTAAATTTATTTATGAAAAAATGATGATGTAGTAATTACCTTATTAACAAAAGATTAACATAATTGATAATATAAATATCAAAATAAATGTAATTTGAGACTTCTGATAAATTAAAATAATTTTATATGTTAATATGACATGTTAGGGTTGATTTAATAATTTTTTTTCGAAGTAATCATGCTATTATGATTTTAACAAAAATCAAATACTAAATAGTGTCAAAATTGACATAATTGAGTTTTTAAAACAAATACTACATTATTAATTGATATAATATTAATAAAAATATAAATTTAGGCCAAAGGACTTAAATAAGATTATATATATTAATAATGAACCACATGAGGTTCTATTGTCTTGTTATAGTAATTTTATTAACCATATAATATAAAAAAACGAAGAGACATGGTAAATGACAAACAATTTAACTAAGAGTTAAATCTAAAAGATAAGGTTAGTATGGTAACCTAAACCTATATAAAACCAATTGGTTGAGAGTTTTTAGACCCATATCCACCTTATCCTCTAAATAAATCATTTTTTTAGCCATTATAAACTGAAAATTATTTTATTATAAAATAATATTTCAAGATTTTTCTATAGTGACCAACATATCCCTTATAGAAGGATACTTCGCCTTCTCTTAATTTTACACCTCCAAAGCCATTTGGCTCGACCCAACCCTACCCAAATATCCTCCCAACTTTTCTCCCTTCATCCTATAGGCCTTACTTTGGTTAGAAAGCCAACATAAAGAACCCTTTTGATCAAATCAAAAGGAATAACCCGAAGAAGAGGTAAATATTTCATCACCTCTTTCAAGTTCTTTTCTTCTTCCACTTCCTCTTTCTTTGTTGTTTCCATTATAAAATTATAATTCATGTAACTCATATATACTGTTATGTTATTATAAATATGGTACAACCATATTCGTTATTCTATCCATCCTATAAATGACAAAGTCACCATACGTGCGTGCGTACGACTTACCGTCTCCACGTCGTGGTGTAGTTTGTTATTAAAACACTTCATTATTTTGATGGGTATAATAATGAGTATATATAATGTAAATAATAAATATAACTTGTTAATTATTATTTATATATGATATAACATCCAATTACATATGATTTCACCATCAATATAATGATATTGTCGCTCGTGTGTATGTACGGATTACCGTCTCCACGACGCGATGAGATTCATTCCCACGTTCACCATTCAACGAAGATTATAAAAATATTTATTATTAATAAGTATGTAATATATTACATAATAATGAATATATATATATATATATATGTATTTATGTATGTACTTACATATATCTTATTCACTTACTTCCGTTCAATACGATATGAAAACGGAAACAACGTTTATGCGTAAGAACAACCTACTGTCTCCATAAATAGTGTGTTCCATTTCATATATATATATATTATAAATATTTATATTCTAAATATACATGATATATAAATCATGGTTTATATTTTTTAAATATTTAAATCATGATCTAAATGATACAATCAATAATTACAAGTTAAAACACACATGATAAAAAAAGTGATTATTACCCAAAATATTAATTTAACATGGAAATAATTATTAAATGGGTAGTATAAATTTATAAATGATTCATGTATGATATAATAAATATTAATATGTTTTTGGTATAATTATATAACATACTGTGGTTATTATATAGTAGGTTAAAAATACCCTCGACCAAAGGAAAGTGCAAGGTAAGGGTTAATTTCAAAATTTCTTTATTATTAGAGGTTGTTTTCACCTAAGTATATACTGGGACATATTTATTATCCAAGTCCATGTTTCATAAAAGTGTTTTAAAAGGTATTCCTTTTAAGGGATGTTTTACTAAAACATCATTTTAAATGTTATAAATATTTATTCTCTTAAACCTTTCTCATTAATGCCCATGTTTTCAAAATGGTTTTAAGGATTTATTTATATGGGCATGAATGTTTTAAAATGTTAATTCCTTTCCAAAGTTTCAAAGTGGCATGGGACACTTTTATTCAAAACTATATTTTAAATGACTTCCTTCATATGAATTTTAAACGATTTCATGAAAAAGGGACATTTCTTTCAAAGATTTTTACTCATCATTTTCAACTATGTCAACATCCTTTATGGGGTATTATTATTGATCGAGGTTTATTTATTATGATACAAATATTCCATATTTTATTGAAGTTTTTGTGATATGTTTTACCGTGGATGTCTTATTTTTATACCATTCATGGTTTATGGATAAAGTATTGACATTTTATATGCTAGTTTTAATACTAATGTTTATGTTATAACCTTTTCATATGAGGAATGCATTGGACTTAGTAAGTGATGGGTGGATCCTGATATAGTTCCTCGATGCATTAGTAGGTATCATGAGACAAACTAGTGTCTTGGAACAAGGCCTTGATAAAATATTATTTGTAGTCTTGGCACAAGGCCTTGACTATGTGGTTATGAAGTCTGGCATTATGCATTCCATCATTACGAAAGTGGATATTGATATTGCATGTGATTATTTTACTAGTAGAATATATATGTGATTAAGTAAATGGAATTATTTTATTTTATCTTTTCTATATTATGATTAAGTTTAAGTTTAAAAGGATTTTGTTTTAGTCTTATACATTTCCTTAAATATTTATGCTTATTTATGGAAGTTTCTGCTATATTTTTATCCTTATGGAGCATATAATCTCACCCCTTTCTATGTTTTATTTTTCCGAGGATGTGAAGAAGTATTTTATGGTTGAACTGAAAGGATAGACTAAGGATATAAGTGTGTTTAAAAAGGGGACAAAATGTTGTTGAAGTTTTTATTTCATGATGTAATGTAAAACTTATGTATGTATCTAGTACTTCCAAGGCTACTAAACTGATCGGTCTTTCGAGACATGATTCCTTGTATCATTCCAATGTTATGTAATAATGCACTGACTCTAGGTAACTAGGGTTGGGGAGTTACACCTGACCCCATTTTAATTCCATGGATGATACATACTTAGCCTGCTCTGAGCTTCTCATCAAGCCACGTCCCAAAAGCTGTCAAGTCTGATGACTGAACCACCTAAACTGGAGCTTGTACATAAAATATTACCTAAGTCTCATGCTTTTGAAAACCCTATGAGGCCTCATCCTGACCCTCAAGGGTCCCAACATGTGCACACTCTTGCGGCTCAGAAATATCGCCTGCTTGATGCTCTACTGGATCCCATATTGGTGGCATCCCACTGAATACCAACGTAATGGCTAGACAAACATAATATCATATATATATATATAATATAGGGAAAGCAGTAATATTCACTTCAATCAAACTACCCTTACCCTCCCCCATCGAAACCTTATCACATGACATTTGGTCTTATGGCCCCTTACCTGCCCATATCAGAGCCATGTATCACATATAAATTCAGCCTCATGGATCCTTGCCTACCCACATTAGAGACAAGCATCGAGTATCAGTATGAGCTAGCTAATTAAATTTACACCAAATAGAAAATAAGAATAAAAACACTACTTAGATTCCTTTGATGACATTTTAAGCAGTTCACCTTCATATGCCTTTGGCCATGCCCATCCTAAAGAACCATTTTACCGCAATCCGATGACCACATCACCCAACATGGTGATCAAAATCACCCCATATAATCATCCCTACTTTCTCCTATTAGATCCATGACCATACACATAGATATCACATATCATAGGTCAATTTATCATAGAAACACATATATGAAATTTCCTACGTTCCTATCAAAGAGCATAAACAAATACTCCCTTACCATATTTGGCCAAGGGTTTGAAAAATACTCCCTTTCCTTACTAGTACAAGGGTCTCACATAATAATTGATAACAATAACACCTGAGTTCACCACTTGAGGTGGAAATCATATCAATTGGAAAATAAAAAAACCAGAACAACAATTTCCACCCCTGGAAACTTGGTTCGCCCCCCATGAATGGGGCTATAGGCACCCAATCATGAGTTCTAAACCTAGTACCTATAACATCTTAATCTCCATTCTACCAAATTCCAAATATTAAGACCCAAAAATAGGTAAAATAAAATCCTTTGATACCATTTGTAGCACCCCAACCCATTTATCCACCTGAATAGTGCTTTGGGCTGAGTAACATTGGGCCTTAAGGATGCCTCCCCATTTGTCAAAGGCTGCCGACTAGTAGTAAGGGTGTAAAGGGGTGATAATGGGGAGACTCTGCCCTCTAGAAATGATACAATAATGGTCTATATAAATATAATTCAATAGAAAATAAAGGCCATAAGACACTAGACCAGTAACCTGACCATGGTGGAAGCATAAAAAATAACAACAGAAACAATAATAATAACAACAAGATCAAAATAAACCATTTTCAGAATTATGACTTACAAAATACCATTTGTAGCTACTATTGAAAAACATGCATAGAATATAGGTAATAAAAAAACAATAAGAAAAAGGGTCTCCCATGGATGACTACTAGTATATAAACATAGCATCATGCTGATATAGAAAGGAAAAAATTGGAAACTCCAACTGAGGTAAGAACCCATGGTACCTATCCTTCCATACCATGATAAATCAAACTCTAATATCCAACTCCTGAGACCAATCCTTTACCTAATTACAAAACCATAAAATCTACACACATCCCAAATGGTTTATGTAGGGTGTGATAAAGAATCTTAGTAGGCCACCACCAAAGTGTGACTATCTTACATCTATGATTTAGCAGGTGTATGTAAATAATAAATAAAACATCACATGTTGGTCACATAGACAAATGCGTTTTCATTGTTATCAACAACCATAAGGAAGCAATCACCTATTTTGTTTTTTGAATTCTAGAAAACTATATAGTAGAGGATCCTTAGCTTAAGCCCAATGAATCCCATGAGGTAAATCAGTCTAGGTGAACCCTCAAGTTCTACCTCTAAAACAATCACTCAGAACCTCATGCCAACCGAAACCCCATGTCTAAAAAATATCTGACATCCCAAATTCATGCCCCAATAATCAGTACCTGGTCCCAAGTACCTCTGCTTAGAAGAATCCCTGTCATCTTGAAGACTGAAATCCGAGGTATAATGATATTTTTCCTCCAAGTAGCATCATTGTTGTCTCAATAGATGACATCCTGAGGAACAATGACATCCATCCTCCAAAATAATCCCACACCAATGTCCTCAATTATGGAGATCCTCATCCCCAACCAATGTTCTCAACATTATCAACTGATGGCTCCTCCCTATCCCCATGGATTTCTACAACAAGTACCTCCAACCATTTCCCTAAGCTGCATCTAATGAAGACCTATTCCCACATGAGAGTTCAACACCACCTCATCATCTGAGTTTTTATGTGTGAACAAGACTCCAAATGGAACATTTTCTAACACAAGTGAGTAGTAATCACCAATTAAGTATCTAAGACACATAATTATAGCACCTTATTCCCCTATGAACATGTCACTCCATCTGATAGAAAACACTATCCAATATCACATGATCCATGCCTATAACTAGACAACCTCACCACCTTAAATCATTAAACATTTCTCCCAACCTATGATTTTCATCACTCATAGATTCTGGTAATTGACCAACTTAATGATTACATAACCTCATACCTAATGTCCAATGCCATCTCAATGCTTGGTCCGAGCCTATCATGTCCCCATGGAACTCAGTAATGCATAAAAACATAATAAAATTCAATTTAATTTGATAAACACACCTGAACTAATCACCCAAGTGGTATCAATACCCATGCCCAACCCAATCATGGAAGTAGTGGCTAGGGAATGCTTAGAATCATCCCACATGGTCTCATATTTAATTTAAATGTAAGGTGTTAATTAATTAGGTTCTCTCTAAATCTACCCAATTGAAAACTCAAATAATCACCCCCAAAACAACCACTAAATCATGGGGAATGATAAAAACCACCTACCTTGTGTTGGTAGAAACTCACACATTCAATATTAGCCTCTAACTTGAGATGATTTAGAAGAAATTAATATTTTATATGAATAACCTGAAAATAGGGTAAATCAGCTCACATGGATTTAGAACTTTTATATAGAGAGAAAAAAGTAAATGAGAATAAATAGGATTCAAGATCTTACTGATACATGTCCAACACTATAGATGGATCAAATTATAGAGCTCAGAAGAATAATTGATCTCAAAATCTATTGGTGGAAGTAAATGGGAGAACCCCCTTTGATGTCCACAACCAAACGAGGAGAAATGAGGGAAAATTGGTAAAGTATAGGAAATGTAAAAAAGGAAATTTATCCATTTTAATGAGGTACATGGTTGTCTTGCACAGTTTGGCTAATCATGTGACCACCATGAAACACCCACTATCTAAAGGTGAATCTTGCATGGTTGAACCTCACAGCTTTCCAAGCCATGAAACAACTATATGAATTACCTATACTAAAAACTATAGAGGTGTTGCACATGCATGTACCCTCCAACATGGTTTTAGAAAATGTGTCTAGTAGAACTAGATGGACACACATTTACACTTGGGAGGCCACACATTTTTTTCAAACTGTGTGCCCTAGTCTATGCACCTTGAAAAGTTTTGGTTTTCGGCCTCCAACACTTCCAAAATAAAATAGAAACCCTGATAACCTTTACAATAATTAAGAATCATCTAAAATTAATTTTTTAGGTCATGGAAAATCTCAAAATTAAGTTATATTAATCAATAAAAGTGTTATTTTACCCACCAAACTCCAAAAATTCAGAACGGGTTATGGATTAAACCCGCTTTAAAAAACCCGAGACATTTTGAAATATCTTTAGCCAATCTATCATTCGATCCTACTGCATATATTAATTTATGTTTTATGTCCAAACTTCAACCACAAGCCTTCAACCCTAAGGCCTTTGGTTCATAAATTATCACCTTAGTACTTCATCCCCTGATGCATGATGCATGTCAGGATTAACTTCACATATAGTCCAATCCCAATTAATATAAAGAGGCTCAATAAATCATTAGGTTAAAAACAACATCCTCCATTAATGTATAACCCACTATTATAATTTTCAACCTCTATTTCCTTATATCATTTAATTCCTTAACCACCAACAACTAGTGAACAGTGCACATCACCAAAATGATCTACCATGATGAATTAAATGAAACATTTATTTTATTGTTATCCCATGAAGAATGCATTATCTATTTTATAACCAGTGACTTGACATAAGATATAACTTCCACCCTCCTATCACCACCTCTATAAGTTTATGGTACATTTAAAATAATCCCCTTCTATTAGCATTACTCTTACATTTTAACATGATGGTTTTATTGAGTGCATGGATTCAGATAATGGAATATCCTCATCCCACACCTGGAATCAATTATAATGTTGTGTCTATCAAGCTATCATCCAATAAACTAAATCTTTTGAACTATGTATATTCAACCAGATCCACTACATTCAAAAAATATTTCTCGTTCAGCTGTGTCTGGTGAACTACATCTAATGGATTGATTTTAGACTATTTATGGTGTTTTTATACAATATCTATCTAGGTTGTAAGTGTAAATTATAGAGACCTAACATCTATATCTTATGACACTTATCCTATAAAATAGTTCTCTCACCAAAAACTAATAGAAAGGTCTAGTGTACTATTAGATCTTACACATATTGATATATGTGGTCTAATTAGTAGTCAAGTAGGTGGTGGGTTTAAGTACCTCATTAGTTTACTAATAACTTTAGTTGGTATGGTTATGTGTTTATAATGATACAAAAGTAGGTTTTTTTTAAAAAAATTTATTGCATTTTAAAACTAAGTAGAAAATAAACTAGGAAAAAGTATTAATATTGTTTTATCAGATCAGGGTAGTGAATAATTAATCCAGAAATTCACCAATAATATGAGCAATTATGGAATTTTCCCCAACTCACCCCTCTCAGAACAAAATAGTGGAATAATCTATCTAAGAGGAGGAATCATACCTTATTACACATTGTTTAATTGATGTTGGGTTAGTGTGAATTTCTTATTACATTATGGGGTTATGCTCTAGAGACCACTTCATTTTCACTTAAATGTATTCCATATAAAGAATTCATAAAGACACCATATGATATATGGTATGGGAAACATCCCATTTTTTATTTTATGATTCTTTGGGAATGTTAATCACTCTATGATAATTGAATTTAATAGCCTTATCTCTGAGTTAGATAGTTTCATTTTTGTTAGCTATCCCAAGGAAAATATGGCATATTATTTCTATAATCCTATTGAACTCAAAGTTTTCTTGGATAAATATTATTTTTTCATTTATAAGGATCACATGAATTGAGGATTCAATGGGAGTAAATTTGAACTTATAGAATTTTGATATTGGAAAATAGGAAGTGTTCTTGAGATGGAAATTGATTTGGTTCTATAAAGTATTATATAAGAAGAATTGACTCAAGTTATAAAATAATATTGAAGGTTTGGTAGGATTCATTAGGAGCCTAAGAGACATGGATTTATTATGGAAAATGATGATGAAGTATTGTTCATAGGCGATGAACCTACTACCTTCCAATAGAAAATTAGGAATTTCGATTTTGAGAGGTGGCTAAAATCCCTAAAATATAAAATGGAATGCATGTACACTAAAAAAACTTGTAACTTAGTGAATGCACATAATGGGATGAGACCAATTGAGTGTAAGTGAGTTTTATGTAAGAAAACTAACATGGATTATATAGTGTCTATCTATAAAGAATTACTAATGGAAAAGAGTTATGAAAATTTTCATGGTATAGACTATTAATAAACCTATTCAATTGTTGTAATGAGAAAGTACATTCAGATATTACATTCAATAACAGATCATTTTGATTATGAGATATATCTAATTAACACCAAAACTAAATTCCTTAATAGGAATTTAGTTTAGGTCATGTATATGATAAAACCTAATGTTTTTAAGTGAAAAAAAGTCTTCTAAGGCATACAAGTTGCAATGGTCCATTTATGGTCTGAATTAAGCTTCTCAAAGTTAGATTATCTAGTTTGATAATGACATAAAAGAGTTTGGTTTTATAAAAAATATGGAAGATTCTTGTGTATATAAGTATATTAGTGCGAGTCTTTTAGTATTTATAATACTGTATGAAGATGACATACTTTTTTTTAGAAATGATGTACCAACTTTACACTCTGTAAATATTTGGTTGAGAAAATTATTATCTATGAAATAAATGTGTGAAGTTTCCTACACACTAAGTGTGAGAATATATAAATATAGTTCTATTAGTCTACTTGGATTAAGCCTGAACACATGCATTGGTACTGTTCCAAAGTGGGTTAGGACAAAGAACTCTTAAAAGGTGTCTTTATTAGTGTTTCAGGGAATAGATATTAGGAAGCTTCAATATCCTTATAAATAGTTATAAATGTTGGATATAATTACCTATGTGTCCACTATAAGATATATCATGTATGATATGTTGTGTACTCAGATCGATGTTTCTTATTCTCTTATAATAACCATTAGATACCAGAAAAATCCTAATGAGAGTCACTAAATCATTGTTAATAAAATCCTTAAGTACTCAAAAAGAACTAAGGATATGTTCTTGATCTTTATAGGATAGGATGAGCTCTATATAAATGGTTACATAGATGATAGTTTCCAATATGATAAACTTGACATGTGATATTAACCTAGTTTCATGTTTTGATTGAGCGGTGGATCTATCAATTAGAATAGTTCCAAATTGACCATTATATCATACTTTATAGAAGAGTATAGGTACATCACTACATCTGTTGCTTTGAAGGAATCTATTTGGGTTGAGAATTTTATTTATGAACATGTATTGGTTCCTAGCATTGAGGAAGAATTCTAGATTTAGTGTTACAATAATGGATCCATTTATCAAAACAATAAACCATGGTCTCATGAAAAAACCAAACATAGCCTTCACAAATACCATATTATATGAGAGATCGTTGATATGAGTGATGTTAGGATATATTGGGTGGATACAAAGGATGATGTAGTGGATTCATTAATAAATCCATGACCACAAAAAAACATGAGGTTCATGTTAAATTTCTTGGTATAAGATACATAAGATATTTAATTTAATGTTTATAAATATATAATTATTTATAATAAAAGAAATATCCATTTATCATTAATTCATGAGTGTTGCAATTAATTTTACATGAACAATAGAATGATAATATCCCCCCAATGTTTGACATTGAGTTATCCCTATTCAATGATCATCATAGAGTATTATGGATTGTGATGATATGTTAAGTTTAGAATGATTAAAATATTTTACTTAATACAAAAATTTGTATACGAGATATGAAGAATAGAATCATGAGGTAATAAGACAAGATTTATTACTTATATTAACCGGAAAAATTATATCTCATAAAATGTAATAAAGTCACTGATATACTTAGAGGTGTATGCTTATTATAAATCATTTTTTATCTGAGGTCGGAAAGATAATTATCTTGAGAACCACCATACATTGATAAATTTCTTATACAATCCATGAGTCTTAACTAATCAGGGGTGGTAAGGTATGCTGCTGATCATGTCATTAGTTGGAGCTAAACCAAGATGGGAGTTGCCCACTTGTATAATGAGATAAGTTACCTGGGACTTTGATTGAATTAGACTAAGGGAATTCATGAACATTTTTTTGAGTTAAATATGATGTGCTCAACTACTTAGATAAGGGACATGTGATGCTATAATTTACTAGATGATTGACATATGATTTATTCATTGACATGATTAGTCTATTTTGGAGAATCATGAATGAATGAGATGACCTATTCTCTATTGATATGTTCCATGTCTAATGGTCACCCGATGTCATGAAAAGATTGATTATATAGGTATACATATGATGTATATGATATATATTGTGGTCGACATGTTCATATAGAGATATTTTTATATTTAATAGAGATCACACTAGATCCATTAATAGATTAAGTAGTATTGACGTTTTTCTAGAGGCTTATCTTTTTTTAATTTTATGAAATCAATATTTTATATATTTTGTTAACACTACTAAGGCCTACCAGGTCACACAGTTAGGCCTTTTTATAAGGATTAAAATTTGGAAAAAGTGTTTATTCCAAAATGAAGAATGTTTAAAAAACTATATCTAATAGAGTTTTGGATGGTTGAATAATGAGTTTTGAAGTTTTGTATAAATACTGTACGGTATCTTAGTGTCAGTTGGGAATTTTTTGAGATTCACTAAAAATAATGGTATCTTATTTTGTGATATCACTAAGTCATCGGAAGCAGGTTTGGAATTAGGATTCCTCAATCATAGCCAATGATTAGTTACCATCATATTATATGATGGAAATGATATATATAATATCAAATTTATGTATTAATGCAATGTATTCCTATCAATTCCTTTGATAATGAATCAACGAGATTGATTCATTAAATGGATAAAAATGAATAAATATTTTAATTGATCAAATGAGTATGAATATTTATCAATGGGAAGTAATGTAGGATGACTTTATTAAGATGGAATCCAGTTATCTAGTTCTTAGAATCTATTTATTTTTTAAATTGAATATATAATGGTATTTGATCCCTCATTTTGATGGTAGCCTTGATGCATTCCATCCTTTATAAATATCACTTCAAGTTCCTAGATCTATATTTATATTCATGAAGAAGGTTTTAGCTATAACATCCTTCCTCAGATAACTTTGAATAATATTTGTATCGATTCACCATAAGATCTTAGGCACGCCTCCTCATACACTAGAGGCTTCTGACTAGTAGTGGGGGTCTAAGTTGGTACTATGATGAGGATATACCCCAATACCAGTGTGTATAATAATAGTAAAATAACCAATAAGTATACACATCATCATGTATATAAATAAAAATAAAAAGAACATTCTATAATAAAATGAAATGCAGAAGGGGCCCAAACAACCATGTAATACATAAAACAAATAATCTCCCACCAGTATAATCATATATATTGGAATAAATAACTAAAAAATTAAATACCCAAGTCTCTACTATTAATCCATGAAAAACCACATAATAGGTCTCCAGGACTGCCAAAATACTCTAGCATGAGGCAAAGGATCCACATGAGCATCTCCACTCGATCATGTAATGCAGGCCCTCCACCCTATTCATTGTGCATACATGCTCAACTTGAAAGTAGACATAAGGTTTTTAGGCACACCAAGGTGCATGTATAAGGGGTGTGAAATGAATCTACAGGCCACCCCCAATTGCGACCCTACAAACTGCAATCATAAGTGCATGTTTATGCAATATTCCAAGCCTAACTGAGAAATAACTAAAATAAAATATAATAAAACCACTATTGATCCTTAGGTACGTGACCCTAATCGGATATATCTTCTTCAACCAGTGCTATGGTTTCACCAAGAACATCTTGATGACCGTGCATACTTAATGACATGGGGGATCCAAATCCATGAAAACCCTAACCAATCCCCATGACTCTAGGGAATCATCCCATGATAGTCCTATCCTTTAGGTTCCTAATCCAACGAATACCCTATCATGTTTTCATGAATATAGGGATGAAACCTTTGGCGGTCCTATCATCCAAGATCCTAACCAAAGAGGGACCCTTCTAGTCTCTAATTCTTGAATCCATGACATCTCCTATTATTATCCAAGCCTTGAATCCATAAAGGCTCCAACACTTAGCTCCAACCAATTAAAGTTCCTATTAGTAACCTAAAAAATCCTAGGATGAGACCTGTGACTACTCTATCATCCCAAAACATATATAATACACAATTCTTTGAGCATAAGATCATCACCTACACCATGGATGTAGATAATCTTTCTAGAATCTCAAACCATATAGAATACATGGTTCCTAGAGTATCAGTTTGAAACCTAGACAATAGATGAATATCGCCAATCCAACATCTCAAAACATAAAGAATACATGGTTCCTAGGGTGTAATTTTGACACCTAAATCACATATAAAGAGTGTCGTTCCAACATCCAAAAATTATATAGAATATGTCGTGCATAAATAATTAGTCTGGTACTTAAACCATTGATGCAGAGTGTCAGTCCAACATTTTAAACCATACAAAAAACTTTCCCTTCCTGAAAAATTATTTCTAAACATAAACTATTACATCTTTAATTATTTAATAAGGTAAAAACGTAAATAAATAAAATAAACATAAGAAGGTTCACCTGAAAAACCACTCCCATCATCAGCATATCATCCCCATCAAGATTACACATCAGTTCAGGTTCTAAGTGACACCTACAACCTTCTCTACCCAACCACACTCCCATTCAAGGTTAGTATATCAATAGGCATCTACTTGGATCCTATAATTCAACACATAATCATAGTCATCCCTATTGGGATCCTAAAAACTAGTAAAAAAATGGAGACATCCCTCTTGGGACCCTATATGTTAGAACATAAATGGATACATCCCTCTTAGGATTCTTGGTCACAACTAATATACCAGGACAACACCCATATCGTGGGGTTCACACATACCATAAAACAGTCTATAACATATCATGTCCTCATAGTCATAAAGGGTAAAACTTACAAGGGAGACGACCTCAAGACCATCCCATTTCCAGGATACACTAGGTTATCCTGAATACCTAACCTATATGTCTCCTCGAGTCACATACCGGTCCCACTAACCAAGGACTATCCCATGCTAACACCAAATGAGGAAATTGGTGATCACATACCACTTCCTTCAACTATTTCCATGAACCACCTTTGAGACTCATCCCACATCCCACTATGGAGGCCTGTAGATTCAATTACTAGAGAAAAAATTCTCCTTCATATATTTTTTTACCTTGAAATGCCTATTGGAAGTCATAAAATATTACAAGGTTTACACCATAATGTTTTACACAGAAAAACACTCAAAATTGACTCATATTTTGTATAATTATAACTCTGGGGTGAAAAATTAACCCAAACCCTCAAATGGTTAATAATAATTTAGTACCCGATGTATACCATGAGTACATGACATGTACTTCCAAACCTCCTCCTAGTCCATGAAATTTTACATAGAATGGGTAAACTTGGTGTCTGGCTATATATGACTAAATGATTAGGGCATACATGGGGTTTGGCCATGTACTACTACATGACCATGTACCCCTTACATGTGGTGTCTGTTTGTGTACTTGACCACATGGATATGTCCCACTACATAACGATTACTCAGAGTAAAAGGTGTGTAGTCCAAACACTTTATCTTACCTAAATAGTAATAACACATGGTGTGTGTTCTTGAAACCACACATCGTGTGATTGTGATTTCCTGAACGGAAACCCCATAAAATTAGCCAAAACCCACGCTTTATAAAACTAAGAATAAATCTACCCCCAAGGCCCCCCAAGATACCATAAAAGGGCTCTAAAATGTAAAAAAAATTAAAATACAAGAATATACTACTTAAAATTTAAAAAGTCCCACCTCATCATGAAAATGGAAATGCTTCAGGTCTAAATCAATGCCTAGAAGCTGTTGCACCTTGATCTGATCTCAATATCCACCATGGATGAAGTCTAGCGGTGCCTCATCACCCTTTCCTCTCAGTATGACTGTAATACACAAGGGAGGAGCCACCCCCTCCCATTATGTATAGGAAGAAAAATGGGTGTGGGTATAATAAACTAAATTTAATTTAATTAATTAAATCAAATCAAATTCCCATTTAAATGCTCATCTTTAGTCCTGAAACCCAAAGCAGGACTAATCTATACCTAATAAAACCCATCCATTTTAGGTTCAACTACATAGTCAAAATATAAATCTGACACTCTGTTATGAAGATATCCCTATCCAAATCCACATGAATAATTTAATATTTAACAAATTAAATATTTAATATTCCACCAAAATTTGAATGGCTATGACATCTGGAAAACTCCTTTATTAGGGTAAACACCATATAATAAGATTATAATAGTGGACTAAAAACAATATCTAAGTTGATATAGTATGGTAAAATGAAAAATTTACCCCTCATAGGCATTTTCATCTAGAAAATAAAATTTCCACTCATTTTTGAAACCTTGAAATACATGAGGTTTTATAATCTCCCAACTATAAAAATTCTTGTCCTTGAGAAGATTCAGTGGTTTTCAAACCACACATCTAGACCCAACTTGGTTATCAATTCATCACTAACTCATTTCTTTTTACTCTAGAACAACAACCGAGTTTCTTTATACAACTTCAAATATAAAGTGTACCACCCATCAAATGTCAAGATACATCTTTCCATCATCATAAAACTACCATGATAATTCCTGGACACACCCATCCATCTCAAGATATCACAACATCACCCATAATTAATCAATAGGTTCCTGGTGTTCCCCACTGCAGAACTCTACCTATAACAGATGATTCTAATCCTTGATGATTCCCACCATTAGAATCTCCTATCAAAACAAATACTCAATTTTCCATAGACCCACTTGATGTGGTTCCCACTGCATCCTTGACCCTACCTACATAAGGGTCATATATTCATAAATAATTTGATACTCCCCACTATAGAATTATCCTTATTGTTTCCTCATAACTGAATACAAACTATATTATGTACATTATATCTTTCACCAAACATAAATCATGGAGTGTAGAAACCCACTCATTTCTACGTACCAACCTAAAACACTAAAACATGGTTCATTCCCACATCATGAGAATAATTATCATAGAAAACATCAAATTTCAACTCATAACATGGTTCACCACCCTCAAATGGTTAATGGTGCACTCCCACCATATGAATTACCTCACATCATTCCTTGACCACCGATATCAATAGGTTCCATCACCAAACACATATCGCTTCTCATGAGAAACTCTCAACATCTAGTCAATACATGAATAAGATTGAGCCAGATCGATCATGCCACCACACCCAATCCATTATTATTATCCTCTCTACCATATAGGGCCATTTATAATTTTATCACAACTCTTGGGAAACCATACCTATAACATTTATTTGAAACCACCGATCCTCAACTGACGCACAACAACTCACCATTTTTTTATTTAAATGGTACCATGTACAACCAGCACATAACATTCCTATCTCTCCCAACATAGTGGAAATATAATCCCATACTTCTTGATCCGTCCACCCAAACCATGCTTCAATAAGACACACATCACCAAAACCAAGCTGATCATGATTAGTGACATGTTAGTCCCAACACACCAGAAGCTCCCTTGGAACTCCTCTTGAAAACCATGAACCCTACCTATTCCATGACCCATTAAATGAATGCCAACCTCATGGTGTTTTCCTAGAACCATAGGTGATCATCTTTTATCTAAGGTGTATCAGCCTCACCCACATGTCTTGAATCCACATGATGAAATTCCAGTCATGAAAATCCACCCACACTCATACCATACTAATATGAATGGATCCAAACACATAGGGAGAAAAATCACCTTGGTCCTTCACATAAAACCACATCCATTGGTCAGTAGGGCCATAAAACTTAATAATCCTTCCCATCAAAGCTAGTATCGATACTTCATAATAATAGGTGAATTACTAGAAAACAAAGGTTTCACCCTAACTATGTTATAAACTTCAAGTACCACCATGTATCAATATAAAATGTTACCACCAACCCAACATAACCCCTCTAACTAGTCACCCCTAAACATACTTTTCATCAACTCACTAAGGTCTAAGTCATAGATAAGGGTCTATAGGTCTTCCACCTATCCCTACCAGCTAGTTTTAACATTAGGGTAACTAGGTATAGCCACTTAGAACTACTAATTAAGTCTCATGAAGTTTATAGCCCATATAACATAATCCACAACCCACATATCATCCCACGACATCAACATGCCCAAAAACCACTCATGGGGTCTCAAAACAATTACATCACATGCCAGTCACCACTTAAAAATAGGGAAACCATATTCTCTAAGATTACAAAAATAAAAATACTCCCAATATGATCATGTCATAGTAGTTGACATTTTTTATAGACAATGACATTGACCTAGATGATCTATTTCAAACCACAAACATAGGTTTTGTTAAATAAAAATTCTTTCCAAGATATATCATAAAAACCATATAGGTTGTTACTAGTCACTTTAAATAATGAAAACAAAATAAAAACAACCCAAAAGGGTTCAAAATTAGGCATCTAATGCCACACTAACCCACCAAGGTCACTGTACCTCTTGTGCATGAGGAATGAGTCATCATCCACACAATCATACATGTCACCATAAATTTGCATCCCTTGCAACCAAAAGAAATTATATATATGATTTATACCATATAATTATAATTAAACCAATTACTTATATGAGAAAACACTACATGAATAGTTCTCGACAGTTTAAACGATTTCACTTTGGTTCAGTGAAATCACACACCATTTGTCCTATAACATGTTAATCCTATGTGACTGATATAGTGCATGAGATTCATCTTGTATCTGAAGTCCAAGTGTCAAAAAAAAATCACTGGACTCTTTATATTGGGATGAAAGGTAGAAATCCATAATAAATCATAAAATAAAAACCACATGTGCATCGATCAAAGTGAAAATCACATACAACCATAACAATACAAACCATAAAAAATTCCATTCCCTAATAACTTGGGATTCCTATCAGAATATGTGTTCTCAATTCACAGACCTATTATACATCATAGGATTCAACATATTCATAAATATTCAATCTAAAAATATTGATATAGTAAAAAAATAAAACAATTATATGATACCACATTGTAACATCCCACCGGAGATCACTTTAAAGAGTAGTTAGACTAATTTTACACATGACCTCAAGTGTGCCTCCTTTCCTGCCAGAGTCTACCAACTAAAAGTGGGGATCTATGGTGATAATATGAGGAGACTATACCCTCATATGTGAGTGTATAGTAATATTAAAATAACCAACCATCATACACATAAAAGCACATGGAAATAAAAATAAAGTGAACATGCTATAATAAAATGAAATGTAGAAGGGGACCAAACATTCATTTCATACATACAAGAACTGATCACCTACTAGGAAGGTCACATATACAAGAATAAATAACTGAAAAAATGAATACAATAGTCTCTACTACTACTTTTAGTTGAACCATATACCCGATCTCCATGAATTCCGAACTTCTTTAAAATGGGCCTAAGGCTCCACACAAGCGGCTTCAATCGATCATGCAATATTGGGCCTCTATCATATTTATCATGAATATGTTATCAACCAAAAATTAGAAATATTACCTGTACTCACATTGAGGAGTATATATAGGGGGTTTGAAATGAATCTTAGCAGGCCACCCCCAATAGTGACCTTATAACCTACTGTAATAAGTGTATGCTCATGTAATATGACCATCCTAGCCAAGACACAACTGAAATAAAATAAAATAAAACCAAAATCTATCCTTAGGTTCATGACCTCAATCGACCATACCTGTTTCAACTAGTTTTGAGGTATCTATGATCATTTTTGATGATAATGAATCCTAAGTAACACGAGGGCTCTAATTCAATGGAAGCCCCAACCAATCCTCATGACACCGAGGACACATCCCATGAATTTCCTATCCTATAGGTTCCTAATGATAGGAAACCCCTACCATGTGCTCATGAATCCATGGATAAAACCCCTAAAATTATTATCATCCAGGATCCTAACCCAAGGCATCCCCTATATGTATCTAAGCCCTGAATTCATGATGGATCTTAATAGTATCTGAGCCCAAAATCTATGATGGACCCAACACTAATCTCTAACTCTTGGAAGCTCCTTTCAGTAACCCCATGACCCTAGTGATGAAATCCATGTTAGTATTATCATCCTAAACAATATATAATACATGGTTCAGAGTGTGTCTGTATGAAACCTAAACCAAAAACATTGAACAATGGTCTAATATCCCAATCTATACAGAATACATGGTTCTTAGAGCATTAGCTCAACACCTAAACCACAAATCCATAGAATCAGTCCAACATCCTAAACCATACCAAATACATGGTTTCTAGTGAGTATGTTTGGCACCTAAACCATACATATATAGCATTAGTACAACATCCCAAACCATACAGAATACATGGTTCCTAGAGTTTCAGTCTAAAAATTAAACCATGGATGCAAAGCCTTAGTAAAACATCCCAAACCATATACAAAAATTTCAGGGCCTAGAGAATTAGTTCAAAACCTAACCCATTCCAAACTTAATTATCCACTAAGGTACATACATAAATAAGATAAAATAAACATAAAAAGGACTAGATGAATTCCCATTCTTGTAATTATTGTCTCATCCACAATGGGCTTACACATTGGTTCAGGTTCTAGGTAAAACCTGTAACCATTTTTACCTAATTACACACCCACTCAGGGTTAGTTTATCAACGAGAACCCACTTGGGTCCTCTGAGTTAACACATAATAAGAGGAACCCCTCTTGGGATCTTCTGGGTCAGAATATAAGAAAATTCATCCATCTTGGTATACTTAGTTACAACCAATATATTGGGCCAATGCCCATACTTAGGGGACACACATCCCATAAACTAGTCTCTAGCATCTTATAGCCTCACTGTCCTAAAAGGGTAAAAATCATAAGGGATATGGTCTTAGGCCCATCCCCTTTCCAATCCACTCTAGGTTTTCCTAAATACGAAACCTACATGTTTTATTGAGTTTTATATTAGTCCTACTAATAAAAAAATATCCCATGATAACACTAATGGAATTCATTGGTGATCCTATTATACTTCCTCCAACCATTTTCATGACCGTCCTCTAGGTCTCACCCAACATCCCACTCTAGAGGCCTTTGGATTTAATCATTGGATAAAAAACTCTCTCTAATGCATTGATCACTATAAAAAACCACTTTAAAGTCCTAAAATCACCCCAAGGGGTTGACCATATAATTATTCTTGAAAAAATGATCAAGATAGACTCCTATTATGTCTAATTCTTACTTTGGGGTGCAAAATCACCCAAAATCCTCAAATGGGAAATGAGGGTGCAATACACAACCTGTACTCTCAAACCTCAAAACATTCCATGTAATTCTATATGGACAAGGTGCAATTGAGGTCTTTCCATGTAATACTACATGGACAGGGAATACATGTGGTTTTTCCATGTACTTGTACACAACCATTTACCCCTTACATGGGGTTTTACCCCATGTACCCGACCACATATCCATGTACCACTACACGAGATATACTCAGATTACACTACATGTAGTTCAAATACTTCATATTCCCTAAATAGAATGAACACATGATGTGTGTTCTTGAAACTACACAGTGTGTGATTGGTATTTTCAAAATAGAAACCCTTGTAATTGGCTTAAAACTCTTTTTTACCAAAATAGGAATAAATCGACCTTGAATGGGTACCCAACAACCATAAAAAAAATATAAAACTTAAAAATAATTAAACTATGAGGATATAAAACTTAAAATGTAAAAAATATTACCTTTTGTAAAAAATTATAAAGCTTCAGGTCTAAATCCATGCCCAGAAGACACTGCACCTTGATTTGGTCATGATCACTATAATGGACAAAGTCTATTGGTGCTTGCTTCCCCCTTCACACTTGATTCATACATCATGCACAAGGGAGAAACCCTACCCCCTTATATTTTTCATATGATGGAAAATGGTGTGTGTGTGTGGGGAAGTATAATAAAACAAAATTAATTTAATTAATTAAATTAAATTAAATTCCCATTTAAATTCTTTTCCCAAGTCCTAGAACCTGAAGAAGGTTTACACCACACCTAAGAACCCCCCATTACAAAAGAAAGTTTAGGAGAATCCAATGTATATAAAGATGAAGAATCTTATAGAAGCGGAAATAATAAAGAGAAAGATCTAAGTGAGGGTAATTGATCTAATCATGATAAAGTAAATTAAACATAATTCTGTCTACCTATAGGAAAAAGTATTGAACATACTATTCAATTAAAAGGAAATGTAGCTGAGACTGAAATGTATCAAAAGATAGTAGAAGATGTGGAAATAGTTCAGGTGATGGAATCACTTAATTATCTAAGGGAAGCATCGTTTGAGGGGGATAAAAACCTCAATTTGGAAAGGATTGAAGTTACAAATCCTCTTGATCTAAGTTTATTAGATTCTTGGTACAAGTTTCCAAGCTATTTTGATATTGAAGTCTCTTAGATATTATAACAACTCTGCTTTTTATTACACAATTAAACCTGATTTATTACATAAAATCATCACTTGTTACAACATATAAGATCGAGAGGCCTAGTGTATTTGGAGATTAGGAAAATTACATAATAGCTTAGAATATAAAACACACAACATATTTATTGAAAACGTCATTTATATGACCACTACATTCCATCGTACTCAATATTTTATGGGATAAATTGAGGACATTTATAAGAAAAGGGTGAGCTATAAATCCCTGTAATGGAATAAACATGGCATAACACAAGGAATACGATAGATATTAGGAAATAGACATATGAATGGAGAAAAAGAGAAACATGAAAATTATGGCTTGATAAAGCATGAAAATAATAACATGGAAATGTAGAAGCAATACTTAACATCAAATTAGCATGAGCCAAGGCTCATTGGACATGGAGCATGAGTAAACCCTCATTGCACATGAAGCACAAGTAAACCCTCGTTGCACTTGAAGCACAAGTAAACTATTGTTGAACTTGAAGCATGAGTAAACCCTAATTGCATTTGAATTAGAATGAGTAAACCCTAATTTCACATGATGTATCATGATACTATTCTTTACCCAATGCATTGGAGAGCTATTAGGGCGCACCCTTCTTAAACATTTCATTTCATGCCTAAGTGTGCCACATGGATCATATAACATGGAATCAATCATCATAATTTATTCCACGATAAAGGGATGTGTAATAAATACATGAAGATTTATAATCAATAAGTAAATGTGCATAAAGGTGAATACCCTTGATAGAGAAATGGGAATGGTATTCACTACACAACAACATTGGCTTTAAAAATCGTAGTGCAATTTCAGCAGCATAACGACGTGAAATAAGTACTGATATAAAATGGTTGATGAGATAGAAAGGGGTGCCTCATCATATTTACATGAAAGGGATAATAACGGGGTTATATAGATACATGTAATAACAAAAATAATGGAATTTATATTCATAATACAAAATAATTACTCAGGTGTAAATGAGGAGAGAGAAATCCCTCATGGAATTTCAGCATGGTAATTAGTGTACATGGGAGGAATTAATGAGAGAGAAAGGGGTCTCCCATCATCCAAACACAAATAGGGAAGTATGAGGGAGGTTTGAAATCATACCTCAACATTTTTAATTGAAAACAAAAGGGAATAACAACTTAAATAAAATTGGACAAAAATGAGAACAGAAGAAATCCCTTACTTGGAAGTGTGATCCCAAAGGCTTGGGAGGGGCTTGAGAGAGGCTTCTTGGGAGCTTGGGGAACCTTGGGAGGATTATAGATAGAGGAGGTCAGGGGTTGGTAGAACTAAAAATTCTTTGAGTGAAGATAAAGTGGGAGCTTGGGTGGGTTTATATAGGAAAGGAGAGGGAATTCTTTATTATTTAGGTTTGGGACACCTCACATTAAACTAATCAATACCACAAACCAGCCCATGGTTCTTTCCCATGGTTTTTTCCAAATGGAAATGGAATAAAATATTTTATAAGGCCAATGACCAAACTTCTTAAAATAATAGGGTTGCTTATGTGGAGGTGAGTCACACTCTCAAGGAAAACAATTTAAAAAGAAAAAATGTTTTATTAGCCTTTAAGTGTCCACTAAAGCTTTTTAAAATAAATAAAAAAAACCCAAAATCACATTATTTTAATGGTAAAAAATATATTTTCTGAAAAAAATAATTTTATTATTTTATTACATCACTATTGGGTCATTAGGATGTCATAAAACACATTATATATTTAAACGATATTTAATTTTTACCCAAAAATTTGACTGTCTTAGAAAATAATGAAAAATTCACCATTGGATAATTTAGATGGCCTGATTCAAAAAATAATATTCATTTTTTCTAAATAATTTTATAAATATGTGAATTTTTACTTTTAAAATAAAAATTGACATTTACCAAAAATTCATGGGTTTTGACAAAAACAGCTTTAAAACCTTAATAAAAATTACAATTTCATTCATAAAATTATATTATCATTTATATTTAATAAAAATTAATTTAAAAATAATATTTTATTAAAATATCATTTAATTAAAAAAATCCATTAATGCATCAAAATATATTTATTAGTTGAATATTAACTAAAAATACTATTTGTGCTTTATAAACTATTTACAAAGTAACAATAATGAAATTAATGCACATTATTTATACAAACAATAATGTACATAGTCATAGTGATAAGGTCTTGTTACATAACACCTTATAACACCTGCATAAGACCGAAGGGTAAGGTGTGCGATGGTAACACACTCTTGGAGTGGCTAGGATAACATAGCTCGGGTGGTAATCTCTATCAACTTCCACTTCTCTTATAGTTGGTTCCAATCCAGCTTAACATGTTAAATATTTGCTTGGAATTGGTCAAGAGAGAATCCTAATGATGCTACCTCCTTTACGAGATTCAAAAAATGGGCTTCGTACGGGGCAAGTCTACTGGATGAGGTCATCGCTTCCTTTGTCTGAGTAAATTGGATTTGTTAAAGCCTTATATTTATAATAATCATGTGATCACTGTTCAATGGATATATTAGAAATAGTCACAATTCATAATGGTATTATAAAATCCAGAAACATAAAACCAAATAAGTTCACATTTTATATAACCATAATAATACATTTAATTAGATTAAGAGGAATTTTCCTTAATGAATGTTTGGGTCGTTACAATCTTCCCCCTTAAGAAATTGCACCCTTGAAATTTCCTTTTCCCACACTAAAACAGATGTGGGTAACTTTGCTTCATCACTCCCTCTGATTCCCATGTCTCTTCTTCAAACTTGTGGTTTTGCCACAATACCTTGATGAGGGGCATTGTCTTATTTTGTAGAACTTTTTCTCTATGATCTAAGATCTTCACTACTTGTTCCTTATAAGAAAGATCATCCTCTAGCTATACTACCTCTGAAGAGAGTACATGTAAAGGGTCTGGTATGTACTTACTTAAGAGGGATACATAAAAGACATGATGTACTTTGGACATGGTAGGTGGAAGTTCTTGTCGATAGGCCACAACCCCAACACGATCAAGAATCTCCCAAAGGACAATGTACCTAGGACTTAACTTCCCTTTCTTTCTAAACCTCATGACCTTCTTACATGGAGATATGTGTAGAAATACTATGTCTCCAACATTAAACTCAAGGTCTTTTAAATAGTTATCTGTATAACTCTTCTATCAACTTTGGGCTGCCTTGATATACTGCTGAATGGTTTTCACCTTCTCCACCATTTCCTCGACCATTTATGGTCCTAGAAGATTACTCTCACCAACTTCATCCCAAAATGATAGTGTTATTCACCTCTTCCCATACAGGGCTTTATAAGGTGCCATTCAGATTCTTGAGTGGAAACTGTTATTGTAGGATAATTCAACCAGTGGAAGATGTTGGTCCCACCCTTCTTTAAAGTCCATAGAACACACTCTCAACATGTCCTCAAGTGTTGGGATTGTCCACTCGGATTGGCCATCAGTTTGAGGATGATAAGACGTAATGAAGCTCAGCTTAGTATCTAGATCATGTTGAAGTCTCTTCCAAAACTGAGAGGTGAATATTGGATCTTGATCAGATACAATAGATAGTGGTACTCAATGCAGCCTTACCACTTCCCTGATATATATCCGTGCTAGCTAATCAAATGAAAAATCCTATAGAATTGCAATTAAGTGTGTAGACTTTCTAAGATGATCCACAACAACCTAGATTGAATTGTTGCATTTGGATGTCTTCAGAAGTCCAGTGACAAAGTCCTTGGTGATGTTCTCCCATTTCCATGATGGTATGGGAAATGGTTGCATCATCCCCTTATACTTCTGCCTCTCTGCCTTCACTTGTTGACATACCAATCACTTTGATGTATACTCAGCGATCTCCTTCTTAATATTATCCCACCAATAATGCTCTCGAAGATCTCAATAGATCTTTGTGTTTCCTGGGTGAATAGAGAAATTTGAACTATGCACATCATCCAAAAGTTCCTTCTTCAGCTCTGGACTTGATGGAACACATAGTCTTTTCCCAAATCAAACAATTCCTTCTTCATTAACATTGAACTCTAAGGATTTCCCTTTTCTGATAGATTCCACTTTCTTCTGAATTCACACATAATCCTTTTGAGCATCCTTTAACCTTTACAAAAGAGATGGTTGGGAAATCATTTGTGAAAGGATTGATGATGTCCCCTTCTTTATGATTCCCATGTCCATCTTCATAAAGTCTAAGAAGATTGGATCTTTCTCAATTATCATCAATGATAGAATCGTTGGGTCCTTTTTACTTAGAGAATCTACCACCTTGTTCGTTTTCCTAGGGTGGTAATGGATTGAGCAGTCATAGTCTTTGATCAGATCTAACCATCTTCATTGGCGCATGTTCAACTCTTTCTATGTGAATATATACTTGATGCTTTTGTGGTATGTATATATTTTACACTTCTCCCCAAAGAGATAATGCCACCAAATTTTTAAAGAGAAGATCACCATATCCAACTCCAAATCATGTGTTGGATAATTCTTCCCATGAACTTTCAATTTCCTTGAAGCAAAGGCAATGAATTTTTCATTTTGCATCAACAAACAACCTAGACCCTTCTTCAAAGAATCACTAAATACCATAAAAAGTTCTCCACTTGTGGGTAAAGTGAGCACGTGCATAGTGATAATCCTCCTTTTAACTCCTTGAATCATTCTTAGCATTCATCACTCCAAGAAAACTTTACTCCCTTTCGAGTTATCTTGGTAATAGGGTTGCACAATCAGGAAAAATTTATCACAAATCGTCGATAATATCCAACTAACCCCAAGAAGCTATAGATATCTGTTACCGATGTTGGCCTTAGCCATCCCTCAATTGCATCTGTTTTGGAGGGATCCACATATATCCCATTGCTTGTGATGATATGGCCCAATAATGAGACCTCATTTAACCACAACTCAAACTTTCTGTACTTTTCATAAAGATTCTCCTTCCACAATGTCTCCAGTACAGTTCTTATATGCTCCTAAAGATCCTCCTTGGTTTTGGAGTATATCAGAATATCATCTTTAAATACTACCACAAAATTTTCAAGGTAATTCCTAAAGAATCTATTAATCAAGTTAATGAAGATTGATGAGGGATTAGTGAGTCTGAAAGGCATTAATATGAATTCATAGTGCCCGTATCTTGTACAAAAAGTAGTCTTGGGGATATCTTCCTTCTTCACCCTTACTTTATAATATCCCAACCGAAAATCCACCATGGAGATGTATTGTACTCCACGCAGCTGATCAAACAAGTCATCAATTCGTGGGAGAGGATACTTTTTATTTATCCTGATTTTGTTAAGCTCATGATAATCGATGCAAAGGCGCATTGACCAATCCTTCTTCTTGACGAAGAGGACTGGTGCACCCCATGGTGAAGCACTTGGGCATATAAACCCTTTATCCAAATTCTCTTGTAGTTGTTTCTTTAGATCTAAAGCTCCACAACATTCATTCTATATGGATTATTGGATATTAGTAATGTCCCAAGTATAAGATCAATTGAGAATTCAACATCTCATCTAGGAGGAAGACCAGACAATTCCTCAGGAAACACTTCAGCAAATTCCCTTACAATAGGCATGTCTTTAAGGGTGGTTTCCTCCTTAGAATCAATCATCTGAGCCGAATATGTGTTCTCATAGGGCAGTAATATCCACTCTTGAGATGATGGAGCTAAAGAAGATTCATCTTCCTCCTTGCACTTGTATAGAATCAAGGGTCAATTATCCACATCGAGAGTGATTTACCTCTCACAACAATTTATGTTGGATCTATATAAGGAAATCCAATTCATGCCAAGAATTGCATCAAATTTTATCCGAGGGAGTATGACGAGGTTCTCTAGGAAATTAAATCCACAAATTATAACAAGGGAGGAGTTATATTCATAGATGAAATGATTGACCCATTTTCCATACTCACATAAATCATTACTTTCATGATTTGTGGTGGTACTGGGACTGTTCTACTAAACTTTTAGGATATAAAATAATGCATAGAACCTGAATCAAAAATTACATTCTCTATTCTTGAATGAATATCTAGCGTATCTATCACCACTTCGTTGTCAGGGTTCACTTTGGCAGTAGTGATGGAAAAAGATCTGCCTTGCTGCCTTGGAGGTTATTGGTTGCCTCTGAAAACCCTTGTCTTTGGGAAATTTTTTGCAAAATTCCCTGGTTATTTTTAGTTGTATCAATGAACAATGCGTTGAGGTTTGAATAGATAATTCCTCTCCTCTATTGCAGCCGCAGGTTTTTGTTTTCGGCAGTTAATAGCTAGTTTCCCTTCTCTTACACACCTAAAGCATTTCCTCGTCCCCTTCAGGCAATTTCTGGGGTGCTTTTTTCCGCACCTTTGGAAAGTGGGGTATTAGATCTTTTTAGCACCATTGAATTTATCCATCGGACCACCAGCATTGAAGTCCACCTTATGCTTCTTATCCAAATGATACCCCTGAGATTATCCAATCTCCATTTCGACCTTGAGATCACATCGGACAATTTTCTCATAGCTGTTGAAGTCACAGATCACCAGCGCATTCTGTAGGCTAGGTTTCAGCCCACCAAAGAAGTGGTCAACATTACATTTGGGGGTAACGATAAATCCAGAGGTGTATTGTGCAAGACCTGTGAAGTTTTTCTCATATTCCCTGACATATTCATAGTCTTTTTTACTTGAGGGAAAGGAAGCCCCTTTCCATCTTAAGTTGGAGGGTTCATAAAGAATATTTATCAAAAACCATCTTCCGGAAATCCTTCCATTCTAATGCCTCAATATCCTCCTCATGCTTCATATTTTTGATCAATGTCCACCATTTATTAGCTTCACCCTCCATACGATAAGCATCCAGCAGAACCTTCTCTTTTTCAGAACATTAAAGGACAGAGAAGATCTTCTCAATGGAGTTTATCCATTGTTCGACAATTGAGGGATCATATGATCTATTAAAAGTAGGAGGCCTTTGTCTTATGAATATCTCAATTGATACATGTTCTTTCTTGGGGGGGGGGGGTCTGTTCCTCTTGACCCAGGTTTCTATTCAAATCTTGAGTTAACTGAGAGAAAAACATGACAAAGTTCACGATTCCCGCTCCCATTGGATTGGGCATATCATTTATACAGTCATCACATTGATCTTAACATCGGTTGTTAGCCCAAGTCCTCCTATTACTGGACAATGGATGGAATAAAAGAAAATTTTGGGGTAACACAAAAAGGGTAATCCAAGGACATAACTGATGACTTATAAATAATTTTTATTTCCTTAACTTAAAAATCCATGGGCTTTAATCTATGTTATTCATGATCTACTTTCTAACATATATTCTTAGGGGCTATTTTTTAATTCCCTTAATAAGGTTTCATACTAAGCTTGTGAATTTACCAAAGCATATCCCTCGGGAGTGTCGTAACCAAGAGTGCAGCAATGCCCATTGTCGTGTAGTAGTTCCCGTTCGAGTCTAGCTCAAAGAAGTATTTTTGGGTTTTACCCCTAGGATACATATGTGCCAGAGCCGCCTCAATCTGCTCGTATCCATATAAGGATATATTATCTTGATAAACCACTTAGTCAATACTCACCAATACTTTGGGATGTTTTTATTATACTTATTCTTGTCTCTAATTCTTCACTAGGGTTTTTTAATCCAAATCCAAAAAATAACTAAACATATCCTCTGATACCAACTATAACAACCCTGCTTTTTTATTTCACACTTAAACCATATTTATTACATAAAATATTCACTTGATACAACATAGAAGATCGATAGTTATAGTGTCTTTGGGGATTAGGAACATTAAATAACATCTTAGAACATAAAACACACAAAAACTTTATTGAAAATTTCCTTTAAATGACCACTACATTCCCACGTACTTAGAATTGCATGGGATAACCTAAGGACATGCATAATAAAATGGTGAGCTATAAAGACCAGTAAGGGAATAAACATAGAATAATATGAGGAATACGATACACATTTGATAATAGGCATATCAATGGATCACAAGAGAAACATGATCATAAAGGCTTGATAAGGCATGAAAATCATAACATGGAAATGTGGTAGTAACACTTAACATGGAATTAGCACGAGCCAAGACTCATTGCACATGGGGCATGAGTAAACCTTTATTACACATGAAGCACAAGTAAACCCTCATTGCAATTGAAGCACGAGTAAACCCTCGTTGCACTTGAAGTATGAGTAAACCCTAGTTGCACATGAAGTAGCATGAGTCAAAACTCATTGCACATGACGTATTATGATACTATACTTTACCCGATGCATTGGAGCTCTATTAGGGCACAACCTTCTTAAACATTTCATTTCATGCATAAGTGTTCCACATGGATCATATAACATGGAATCAATCATCATCATTTATTCCATGATAAAGGGAAGTGGAATACATACATGAAGATTTATAATCAATAATTAAATGTTCATAAAGGTGAATATCCTTGATTGAGAAATGGGCATGGTATTCACTATACAATGACATTGTCTTAGAAAACCGTAGTGCAATTTCAGCAGCATAACGGTGTGAAATAAGAACTCATATAAAATGGTTGATAAGATAGAAAGGGGTGTCTCATCATATTTACATGAAATGGAAAGTAAGTGTGTCATATAGATACATGCCCCAAAATACTTAATGGAATTTAGATGCATAATACAAAATAATTACTTAGGTGTAAATGAGGAGAGAGAAATCCCTCACGGATCTTCGGCATGGTAATAGGTGTACATGAGAGGAATTAATGGAAGAGAAATGGGTCTCCTATCATCCAAAAATAAATAGGGTAGTATTTGAGAGGTGAGAAATCATAACACAACATTTTTAATTAAAACCAAAAAGGCATAACAACTTAAAGAAAATTGGACAAAAATGAGAAAGGTAGAAATCCCTTACTTGGAAGTGTGATCCCAAAGGATTGAAAGGGGATTGAGAGAGGATTCCGGGATCTTGGGTAACCTTGGGAGGATTCTAGAGAGATAATGGTAGGGGTTGGTCAAACTCCAAAGGCTTTTAGTGAAAAGGAAGTGGGAGATTGGTTGGGTTTATGTAGGAAAGGAGAGAGAATTATTTATTATTTAGTTTTGGGACACCTCACATTAAACTAATCAATACCACAAACCAGCCCATGGTTTTTGACAAAGGGGAGTGGAAAAAAATATTTTATAAGGACAATGGATGAACTTTTTAAAATAATAGGGTTGATTATGTGGAGGTGAGTCACACTCTCAAGGAAAACAATTTAAAAAGACAAAATGTTTTATTATCCTTTAAGGGTCCCATAAAGCTTTTTAAAATAAATAAAAAAACCCAAAATCACATTATTTTAATGGTAAAACATATATTGTCTTAAAATAATGTTTATATTATTTTATTAAATCACTATTGGGTAATCGTGATGTCATAAACCACATTATATATTTAAACTGTATTTGATTTTTACCCAAAAATTTGACTATCTCAGAAAATAATGAAAAATTTACCGTTGGATAATTTCGACATCATGATTCCAAAAATGAAATTCATTTTATATAAATAATTTTATAAATATGTGAATTTTTTCTTTTAAAATAAAAATCGACATTTACCAAAAATTCAAGGGTTTTGACAAAAAAAACTTTCAAACCTTAATAAAAATTACAATTGCAATCATAAAATTAAATGATCATTTATATTTAACAAAAATTAATTTAATAATAATATTTTATTAAAATACTATTTAATTCAAAAATCCATTAATTCATCAAAATAGATTTCTTAGTTGAATATTAACTAAAAATACTATATGTGCTTTAAAAACTATTTACAAAGTAACAATAATAAAATGAATGCACATTATTTATACAAAAAATAGTGTACATAGTCATAGTGCTACGGTCTTGTTACATAACCACTTATAACACCCGCATAATACTGAAGGGTAAGGTGTGCGATGGTAATAGACTCTTGGGGTGGCTCGGATAACATCGCTCGGGTGGTAATCTCTATTAACTTCTACTACTCTCGTAGTTGGTTCCGCTTAAGACTAACGTGTTCATGCTCGACTTGGGCTTGGTCAAGAGTGAATCCCAATGATTCCACCTCCTTTCTAAGCTCCGAAAAATGGGATTTATATGAGGAAAGTCTACTAGATGAGACCATCATCCTTTGTTTGAGTAAACTGGATTTGTTAAAGGCCTATATTTATACTAATCATGTGATCACTATTCAAAGACTATATTATCAATGGTCACAATTCATAACGGTATTTTAAAATCCAGAAACATAAAACCAAAGAAGTTCACATTTTATATAACCATAATAAGACATTTAATTAGATCCAGATTAATTTTCATTAATGAAAGTTTGGGTCATTAAAGAGATCCTCAGTTAAGGAAATAAACCTTCCAGTAGTGTTTCAACTCAAACCCATCAAATCTAAAGAAGTGGGTTCTGTTCAAAAGCTAGTGTATGTTTCTGATCTTTCTCAAATAACCCCAAACTATGTGAGTCATCAAAATTTCATCGATTTAGTTGAAAATACGTTATCTGGTTTTGGAAATATTTTGAATTCCTAGCCTGCTTCTATGACTAACCTTAGTGAAAGGGATGTTGGAATGATTCTACAGAAGTTAATATGGAAAACTCAACCCAATATTCTTCATGAGATACAAGAGGAAAGTCTTGAAAATAGAAAACTTAGTGATGATTTGAAGTATTTAAAATCATTGGTTGAGGATATGAAGAGGTACTTGAAAACTTCTCCTATCTCATATCCGGTTGCTAGTCTAAGTGAGGCTGATGATGATATGATCTCAGAAAAGGTTGTATCTTAGATTCAAACAAATTTGATTTCAGTGGTTGGAGAAGTTTTCAAGAACAATACCAAATTATCAAATGAAATATGTGGTCTTGTGTCTAGAATCAATAGACCGATGGATGAATATAAAGGATCTTTAGAGATGGTTCTTAAAAGGATTAATACCTTCACCTCAACTGCTCCAGCTTAATCATCTTATGCACATAACTCTTAGCCTTTGGATAGTGATTTGATCATATCAATGATTAGAGAAGATCTTCATGCTTAAATTGGTTGTTTTGATCAAGAAATCATCGGTAGTATTCAAAATTACAATGAGCATGTGCATGACATGGTCATATCTTACTCCAAAACTTCACCTGATGCTCAAGAAAAAATCTCTCAGAAAATGGATTACTATTTTAAGAGGATATATACTAATCACTAGATGAAATATCATTTCAAGTATTCAATAAATAATTTTAATCTACCCCAAGTGACTCAATATTTCAAGGAGCAAGTCAAACATTTGAAGGAATTTACTCCTACCCTTGATAAGTTCATAGAGAACAAGGATAATTTTGAGAAATATATGGTGTATGGTGGTGAATTCATCAAGGACTTCATCAATCTGTTAAAGAATTATCTACTTAATTACAACACAACAATCATTACTCCATCTACAGCCCCTTTGAGACCTAGCCTGATTCCTTCTTCATCTAATAATATTCACCTATAATCATGAACCCAACTCAGGCTATGACCCAGATCATACCATTCATCACTGAGTATCCTTTACCTCAGTCTTTCTATAGTCCAATCCTTGAACCTTCTATTTTTTAAGGGATTCATATACATTCTTTCTCTACTGGCTGTATCCTTTCCATAACTACCAATTCCACAACAACTACTTCTACAACTGATGTATCTCACAAGGGGAAATAGGTGGTGGACTTAGAGTCAATGTGATTGGATGATTTTTGATAGAGGTATGATGTATTTTTTGTAATTTTACTGTCTTGATATACTCATTTAAATGTTCTCACTCTTTTATTCACTTGTTCATGAATTTTTTTTCTTATTCTTAATTTTCATTTTCCTATTTTATTTTTGATAATCCCAAAAGGGGTAGAACTCCTAAATGGAATTTAACTCAACTAAAACTATTTATGGTATTCATACGATCTAATATACGAAGCTTTGATACTAACATATGATTATGAGCTCTGATATTTCATATATATGCTCTGATATTATAATGGATTTCTCTGATATTATTATTTCTATACTGAATTTTATTAATATATGTTTATGTCTTGATTTCACATAATGTTTCTGATATGTTAAGAAAAATATTTATCCTTTACTATGATCATTATGTATGGATTGTAAATTCTATGATTTGTGATCATCAAAAGGGGGAGATTGTTAGACCCCCTAGTTTTAATGCTCACAAATCATGTTTAATCATGTCTAATCTTGTGTCATTATGATTCATTATGATTATGTATAATCTTAATCTATTATTTTAAGTATTAATTAATAATATATGTTTCAAATATTTTAATAAGTATGAGTCATTGGTCTGTGGAATCACAGTCACTGGTCAATGACCTCACAGTCACCAGTCTCACCATTCAATCAGAAAATCAGCAAAGTTTGAGTCACCGTTGCAGTGACACCATTCAGTCCGAAATTCCATAAAGTACGAGACACCGTTGTTTTGATCTACTGGTCTAGAATTTTTATGAAGACCAAACACCATTGAAATAGACAAGACAACATTCCTACCAGTTTAGAAATCTCCTAAAGGACAAGACACTATTCATATCGGTTCTGAATTTTCACAAAGGCCCAGACACTATTGCTCATTTTTTGTAAAGTCTAAGACACTGTTCTTATGACACCGGTCCAGAATTGTCACAAAGTCTGAGACACCATTCTTATGTCACCGATCGAGAATTATCTCAATGTCTAAGACACTATTCCTATGTCACCGGTCCAGAATTTTCACAAAGTCAGAGACACCATTCTTAAGACACCATTTAGAGACAATGCCTGAGTCACCGCTCCTATGTCACCGCTCCTATGTCACCGCTCCTATGACACCATTCGAGAATTATTCATTTATTAATTTATTATTTAAATTAAAAATTATTACTAATATTAATATTTTATTTATTTAATGATACTGATATTATTAATGATCTTTTGTACCCTTGTCAGTAGGAAGTACTAAGTATAAGGGACCTACATGTGTTGTAGATCATGTTCCTTGTCTTCTAAAACAAAAACACATGAGATTAAATAAAAGGTGGCATGTAAGAGGATTGATATAAACAGTGTGAAACACAAAACTAATAAAGAGAGAATAGATATATGACAATCCTACTAGCTTTGAAAAAGCAATAATTTTCTATGAACCAAAGAGTGTGAACATCCTTGCAACAACAAATCAAAATAGAGAATCTACAAGAAGCATCCCACTAGAAATCAGAGCACAGAGCATCAAAGACACTCTGTTTTGGTGCTTTTTTTCCAGAAGTGGTCCTGAGATTCACATATTCTTACTCAAGAAGTCCACAAGCATCAAGAACATCACTTAGAGCATTATAAACCCTCTCTAATTATTTCTACCTTGTTGTGTATAATTTTACTACTTTTCAAACAGTGTGTGTATCTGTATCACAAACACACACTATATCCAGAGATAATATGTATGATACAAGATACTTTTACTCAATCATATTTATATACCATTTTACTCCCACATATAACTACAAATGAGGTATCTATGTGAACTAGTTGTATTTTTTACCACGTAAAACTATGGTAGAGGTCTAGTTGATGTGGACATCATGTATGCTGTTGTAAAACCCAATCTAGGGTGTGTATCAACATTGTTTATAAAAACTGCTTGGTGGCAGGTGATCACCAACTAAAGAGGACTTGGTCTCTGCTTGAGACTGAACCTCTTGTTTTTATCTGCTATGTTAAAGATATGTTTTCTTATATGTATTTGTTTATTCAGACTAGAAAAAATTACTTTTTCTTTGATTGTAAATCTTATATAGTGTTTATAACTATTTTTTATTTAGTAAATTACTTTAGAAAGTTTTATCAATCATTCAAATTTATTTAAGTTAGAATGAATAAATCTTTATAGAAACAAATCAAACATTTAAAACTATTATAAATCTACTACTTTGGTTAATTGGCCTATTTTGTTTTTAAATTGGGGACTCCTAATAAATATTTTTTAAATAGAATTTTTTATAGTAACTCAATTCACCCCCACTCTTGAGTTTAGTATTCTGATAAACATAAATGTTTTAATAATATTTCATATAAATATTTATATTGATGATATTATTAGAAGTGTTTTAAAATCCATTTCATGTTGGAATAAAAGAGCATAAAAATTCATTGATATTGAACATGACATTTTATAGGTAATGAATTTATTCCATGTGTTGTTATTTTATTACTCATGACATGTAGTGATTGGACAATATGATTCTCCTAGAAGATCCTAGATTTAACGAAGAATCATGATTAGTCCATTAGAATGTGATCAAGGTATTAAATAAACATCATAAAATTTATTTGAAAAAATGTGTGATACAAAATTATTGATGGACATATGATCAATAACTTCTATGACCATTTTTCTATTAATGCGATAAAAATAGGTACTACAATATTTGATCAATTTATACTGAAGTGATCAAGATCATTAAAATTCATCATCTTTATCATTTGATCTTTTCTAGTTTAATTTTTTTAATCATGTAATCATTCTATAATATTTTTGTATGTGTATGTGTAATTTTATGATTTACCCAATCAAAATAAATTCTTGTGTTTGTTATTTTACCAAATAAAAGGATGTTTTTGGGTTATGACTCATGAAGAAAAGTCTGCTCTAGACTATTTTGTGAATCCTAGACAAATTTAGGGTTATGCCTACTAGTATTGTAAATGGTACTGTCTATAAAATATTATCACACATCTAAAAGTGATTTTATCTTAGTGGTTACCAATCTTCTTGTGGAGTAGAGAAGGTTGAAGAGTGGAATAGTATTTTAAAGACCCTAAACTAAGTATCCTAGAGCTGATGGTTACTTTGTTACATTATTAATGGATACATACAATTACATTATATTTTAGTAACATAAAAAACAAAAAGTATTTAATTTTATAATTGCATTATTCCCTTAGCATATCCCTACATATCAATCACAAAACACTTCTTATCTTCATAAGGAAAATGAAACAAAAGAAAGGGGTAATCTTAGATGCTCAGTAAGGGTATGTGTACAATAGAAACTATCATGAATAAATAAGTATAAAAAATATGGAAAGGTAAATATTTAAAACACATTCCATTTATAAAATTACTTGAGAATAATCTGGTAGGAATAAAGTATGATCAAATAATCCATATGAACAAACATATGAGATCAAAACTTATCCATGAATATTATAACAAATAAAATAATCATATGGACATCAATAAATGATTACATAAATATGGAATTCATAATTCCAAACATCTAAAACTTACCGTTGAGGCCCTATACAAGACATTTGAAATTACCATCTAGTCTTTATGCCATGACATCTACCCAAATGGGTATAACTTCAACCAAAAACCAAGATGGTTTGTCTCATGAGACCTAGCAATGCATCGAGGGGCTATAAAGAGTCCCACCTATCACTTACTAAGTCCAATACATTCTTTATATGAAAGGGTGAAACATAATCAACCTAACAATTAATATTGATTTTAGAATAAAAAATGTTAATAATTTTTCTGATCAATAAACATAATCATAAACCATCTAGAGTAATATGGTGAATAGTATCAAAATAGTGCATCCCTAGTCAAACTAGTCATAAAATATTAGGAGAAATAATAAGGATGGTATTATTACAATAATTATCAAGGGATTATAAGTATAATACAGTTTTTTGATGTTGATGAATATAATTCCCATAAGGAGATCATTAAAAAATTTCTTGAGAAAAATAACATTTTCACTTTGAAAATCCATTTTTAAAATCTAAAAATTACATACGTAATAAAGAAATCATTTTATCTAAAAAGAAAGTTTTAAACTTGTAAAGTAAGCTTAAAATAATTGAGGTTTCATGATGGTGGGAAATTATATTCAAGTTGTATAAGTTAAAAAATATTCCCTTTACACTATTGTAAAAAAGGATAAAAAGTACCTCATTCTAAAATTTACTGGAAGATTCCTTTTAAAAATTTATGTAAAAATATAAAAAATGGTTAAAAATGACTTAAAAAATAATTAGAAAATAGTAAAAATATTTTTAAATACATTTTTAGAAAACATGGACATGGGAGAAAAATATTACTCAACTAAGAGATAAAAATAAACATTCCTGAATAATGATGAGATTATGAAATAAACCCTTACCACATGGGTTTTTTTGAATAGTAATCCCTATGAATGAAATAACAAAAAATGAAACTTTAAATACCACAATGATAATAGGATTCATGATATTATATATTAAAGGGTAAGTATATACACTGAACAAAATAAATAATTGGTGAATATGATATATGTCTCACAGAATTAAAAGTGAGATGAAAAACCCTTACCTTAGGTCCAACATCCTTTGTATGTGTTAGAGATTCATGTAAATTAAATATAGATTAATTATACATATATTCCAAAAATATATTCATATATATCATAGCATATATTATTTAATTATAACCTTTTACCCCCAATTTATTAATAATTCTGTATTAAATCACTTTTTTGGGTAATAACTACTTCATTTTCCACATATGTTTTGATTTGGCAGTTTCTATCCTTGTACATTGATCATAGTTACATCATGTCTGAAATTTTATTAATGATATAAATATCATATATATATATATATTATTTATATACATATTTATAGTTTTCCAAAAAAAATTATAGATAGAAAAATGAATTTCACCATTCATGGAGATGACGGGTCGTACGTACACATGAACATTATCTTCACTTTTTGAAGAATGGAATGAAAAAAATTAAATAATAATTAACCATTATATAATAATTATTATTTCATATAAATAATATATATTCATATACTTATTTCCATCGAAGAAAAATATAAATGAAAAAATAATCACATCACTTCGTGGAGGTGCTAGTCTACACGAACGCACGAGCGTTGTTATTGTTTCCCAATGGTTTAGAAGGCAAGAAGGTAAATATGATATTATAATTAAATAATTATAAATATGTTTTAAATATATTATATAAACATTAAAACCATCATAATTACCATCCATAAATATCGTTATGAAAAATAAATTATATCGCTACCTGAGACAGTAAGCCGTATGTTTGCACGAGCGATACTTTCACTTCCCATTTGATGAGAGAGAGGGTGGGTAATGTTTGTATCAGAAACATAATAAAATTTAATTATATTAATTACACATAACTTATTTATATATTATAAATACCATATATTAAAAAGAGTGAAAAAAATAAAGTGTTTGGTTAAGACAATTACCTCTTCTTTGGAAGAACTCCTTTGGATACCCTCTTAAGGATCCAAGGATTGGTCTTTTGAGTATAAAAATAACTATATAATGTGGTTATGGTTATTTAGAAGATAAATGGGTAGTTTTTTGTTGAGAAATATAGATCAAAGTTGTGTAAATAAGTGATGGAGGATGTTCCCTTTTATAATTGAGCTTAGGTGCACTTTTGGAATTTCCTAAAAAATTAAAATATAATAAGACTATTTTGTAGGAAAATACTTAAAAATTGAAATTAATTATAAAATATGGTAGTATAGGGTTTAAATATCATAATTTTTTTGTGTAGGTTTAATCTCTATTTTAATCATTGTCTTTTGGTTTAACTCCTTAATTAACCTATTTTAACATTAACCACGATAATGCCTTTTTTTCTCATAAAGGGTTTTAATTTTACATACAAGGTAATTATTTACCAATAAATGTAAATGAGAAGAAATTTTTGAACATGTATCATTCTGATTGTACACATTCAATATATTTATAATTTTTTAAAAAATTTAATAAAACATTATTTTGATAAAATAACATTATTTTTAATTTTGAAACTATTCATTTAATTTTAATTAAAATACATAAAAAAAATTAATATTTAAAATATAATTCATTTAAAAAACACTAATATGTCACTTATATCTATAAAATTAATGGGTCAAACTATCCATTTCAAATTATATCACTTTTAATTTTGTTAAAATAATTTATTTTATTCATCAGTTAATTAAATAAGTACCATATTAGCATTTCACATGAATTTAAAGTAATTATACAATTTATATAATTTATAAATTAATTTATATCATGAAAATAATTTTATAAATCCCAAAATATACATTTATTTTCATTTATATCGTGATTTTTTATGTGGACAAATAAGAGATGTTATAAGCCGAGAGTGACATTTTGTAACTTTCTTTGATTTTAATAATATATAAGTCATTTTCAAGGAAAAATATCTATAAAAAAAGTCAATTTTAGGAATAATTTGTTATGGTTACAATTAAATTCACTCAATAATAATTTGGATGAAAATTTATGGCTTTATCGCTTAGTTTTTACTTGGATTAACCTGATTTATCCTTTACTGAGGTGGTAAATTTTATCCCAGTTACCTTTTCATAATTCATAAAAATGAAAGGAACCTATTTAATAAATTTTACCCTCATAATTAAAAATATTAAAACCATTTTATAAAAATATATCTCTAAAATGAAGGAAATTTATTTTAAAATAATTTCACAAAATGCAATGAAAATCGTTTTTAGAAAAATATTTTTTTTCTTAAAAATGCATTTTATTTGTATAAAAATGTTTTTATGTTAAAATAAATTATAATATTTATTCAAATAATACTAATTGGGTTATTTTTAACATAATGGAACTAATTTTACTTTTAATTCATTTTAAAATAAAATGTTACTTTGAAAATGGTGGAAACAAAAATATAGTTTTTTGTATTTTTAACTATTCACTTGAAAATAAATCCTTTCAAAAAAACAAAAATAAAACCACTTATATAATTTTGATATTATGGTTAATAAAATAATATTATTTTTAAAAAATATAATTTTTATATGTTTCACAAATTTATTAATATATTTTTTTCATAAAAAATAATAAAGATCAATTTTGTGTGTGAATAAAACACATTTCTGAAGCATAAATTAGCTTTACAGAAAATTTAGTAATTTTTTCATAAGAATTAATCAATTATTTTTAATTATGTAATTAATTTATATATATTTCATAATTTGGTTAATAATATTTATACTTTCTAATTTAATGGCTTGGTTATAAAGGTTATATTTAACTAATAAATTTTTAGGGTTCGTTTAACCTTGGTGTTGTGTGTTGTATATTCTATCAAACATAGTTTTCTTTTAAAATATAGAGGTGTTATATTCCCCCTTTGAAAAAAATATCATCCTCTAAATTTTAAAATATGATTGGTAATTATTGTTTTGAAATTTTAAAATACCTTTTTAGAAAACTCACATCATAAAAGGGGTTAATAAAACTTTCTCCTAAAAGAGGGAAAGGTAAATGAAAAGGTCATCATAAAAACAGGTCTATGAATATGATAACATTAATAGGATTTGAAAACATGGAAATGGAAGAGAAATATATTTCTCAATGACTAACAGAGAGTGATATAGAAAATTGTCCTGAGAAAGTTAACCATAAAAAAAATATATGATGGGGTAAAATACCATTGATTTCTTGGTTAGAAAAGTAAATACATAACATTTTTATTTCAATCTAATTTTCCTAAAGTTTATATATTATATTTCTATCTCGATAAAGAAATTGATAAAATAAATTTACTTGATTTATTTCCATGTCATGATCATAATATCATCCTTTGGTTGTGTGTTGATCTATTTCCACTTCATCTCTTATGCTAGGAGATGGATATTTGAGAAGGTTTTTTTATGCCCAAATCAGTTTTAATGAATCATAAGATCTGTAAGTTATTACCCAATCCTATAAATATTTTACAAAACCAAAATGGTTAGAACATGTTCTCCAATATAATACTTGATACTTTAACCTCAAACAATAATATACAACGTTCAACTTAATCCATTAGATATGTAGCTAACCTTAAGACTCGTAAAAAATATTACCAACCATATTCAAATCCCAAAAATTTGATCAAACATTTATACCTAGCATTTCATAATTTTACATTTCAAACATTTGAATACCTAGATCACATATACCAATAACATGAATTACCATGAACTTTATCATTATTCCACATATCCCATGTAACACAATTAACTAATGTATTAAAAAACTATTTAGCATAAAAGGTTATCTTATACACTTTATCTTGAACTTCCAAAAACATAATATCATTCATCCCAAATAATAATTTAGATAAAACCTAAACATTATATATACATTAACCAAATTAATTGTCTCCTGGAATTTCATTAATCACATCAAAATCCTAAAACATTTCAAAAAGATTTGATCTTATAACATGATTCCCAAAATAAACTTATTATTTTTCTGTAAAATCGTTTAAGTAAAAAAAATTCATATTAATCAGGATACCATGTATGCCAATATTAGGTTACACACCCTTTTCTTCCTTTGGTTGTGAGTTCAAGCCTCACATCCTTGATAGATGTGGGAGGTTATCACCCAACATTATAGTTTTCTTTTTTCTAAATTATAACATTCCAAAGAAATATGATAAAAATCCTCAAAAAATAACATTACTTACTTAATCACTTTTTTACCTACTAAGGTTTTCTATATGACATACCCCCAAAATTTATTAACTCTTTTATCCTAACAATCCATAAATAACTCAGCCTAAGAAACATATTAAATTTAAAGGTTATAAATAAATTTGAACTTATGTACACAAAATATAAAATAATTCTTCCCTAAATAACCTTTTCAGTAAAACATATACTAAACTAAAGGGTTGTATTCCCATAAATGTTTCACAAAATATCATGTTAAACTCCCATCACATACAACTTGAAAATGGGTTTATATTCCCTTAAAAGTATAATCAACCATAGACTTACCATCCCAATACACTTTATTTTTTTCCCAACACAAAAAACATATTATGTTTTATAAATCCCTCAATCATGTGCTTATATAAAATATTACCTTATCAATAAATTAATTTTCTTAGTTATCAATATCATTCAATATATACTTTAAAATTCATAAAGAAAAACTACTGAGCAGAAATCCTTCCATGTTTCATGATTCCTTTAACTATAATACCATAAATAAAAATACATCTAAAACAAAAACACTTCAATCATTTAACTTTAACATTTTTTATAGCATAGGTCCTTCCTTTCTCTAGCGAGTAACCCTTAGTTAAGGAATTAAATTAGATAATTCCCAAGTTCTTCACATGTAATACATTGATTTCCTTATAAATTTGTTACTCTATTCCTTTTATATCCACATAAAAAACATATTCCCCTCTATTTGAGATATTTTTCTAGTTTTTTCTTCCAACATTCTTGAGAAAAAGGAAATTGAATTTTCTTACCTCTATATTCATTTCAAATTGAACTTCTATTAAAGTCAATTTTCCTCTTATTTGAAATATTAGGAATCTCACAAAATTTAAATTATTAATATTATATCATGATATATGTTTAAGAATAATCACAATATATTTCTATCCAATCATAATTTAATCTGGTTCCTCATAATCATTTCATTTCCCATCACATTCAATCTTAGAATGATTTCTCCTAGTTACGACCATTGACTACAAATAAAAAACAAAGTATTAGTAAAAATAATCGTAGTTAGAAACCACATAATCTATACCCTAATAATGTTTAATATTTTATAATATACTTAGACTTATACAAAAAGTTATTCATAAGGTTATGTTCCCTAATCTATGTTTTCATAAATCTAGTTCCCATGGTTTCTACTAAACTTTCTCTGAAAGAAAATATAAAGACCCCAACCCAAGTAGCCTATATATGGTGTGTAATTTGTTAAATTAGAAATAGATATAAGAAATAACATCCTAAAGGAACAAATAATTTAGTAGTATTTGTAAACTATATACGTACTTGATATTAGCATTAATTTTTTAAAACCATAAAATAAAAAAAGTGTTTTAGTTAAAAACTCTATTATTCCCCTTAGTAAAAACCTCTATATTAATCAGAAAAAACTTTACAGAATCCTATGGAAAATGAAACATAAGAAAGGGGTGAGATAATATTCTCAATAAGGGTATGTGTACAGAGGAAGCCATCATGAATAAATAAGTATAAATAATATGGAAACGTAAATAACTGAAACACATTCCATTTAAATAATAACTCGATAATAATATGGAAAGAGTAAACGATGATCAAATAAGCTATATAAAATATTACCTGAGCTAAAAACCTATTCATGGATATTATAACTAATAAAATAATCACATGGACCTCAATAAACAATTTCATAATTATGGAATGCATAATTACAGACAATTGATACTTACCAATGATACCTTAGCCAAGATATCTAAAAATACCATCAAGGCCTTATGTCATGACATCTATACAAATGGGTAGGGCCTCAACCAAAACCCAAGGCAATTTGTCTCACAAGACTTACTGATTCATCAATGGGCTATAATGGGCCTTTCTCATCACTTACTAAGTCCAATTAATTCCTCATATAAAAGGGGTGAAAAATAATCAACATAAACATTAATCTTGAAACTAGGATACAAAATTTTAATAATTTCACCAATCAATAAACATAATTGTAAACTATCTTGTGTAATATGGTGAATGATATCAAAATAGTACATCCCCAGTAAAATTGATCAAAACCATCTAGATAAATAATAAGGATTGTATCATTAAAATATATTATTATAGGATTATAAGTACAGTAAGGGATTTTGATATTGATGAATATAATTTCCATAAGGATATCATTAAAAACATTCTTGAAGAAAATAACGTTTTCACTTTGAAAGATCACTATTTAAAATAAAAAACTATTAATGTAATTAATATATCATATTATTTGAAAGAATATTATAAAATTGAAAATTAATCTTCTAATAATTTGGGAATCATGATGTTAGGAAATTATGTTCATTCCATATATGTTAAAAAATATTCTTTTCACATTGTTTTAAAAAATGTTAAAAGTAACTTACTCAGAAAACGACAAGGAGATTCCTTTTAATTTGTTTTATAAAATGTCAAACATGGGGAAAATGAATTTAAAAAATAATTTTAGAATAGTAAAAACACTTTAAAACTTTTTAGAAAAAATGGACACAGAAGATAAATATTCCTCAGTTAAGACATAAAAATATATAATCCTAAATAATGATGAGATTGTGAAATAAACCCTTACCACTTGGGTTTCTTTTAAATCACAAGCCCCATGAAAGAAATAAATTAGAAAAATTTAAATACCATGAAGAGAAATAGATCCAAGATATTATATTTCAAAAAATAGTATATACACCACAAAAAATATAAGTGGTGAATATGACTTATGTCTTACAGAAGTAAAAGTGAGATAAGAAACCCTTACCTTAGGTATGAATTCCTTTGTGTGTGTTCAAAAATCTTGTATAGTAAATATATATTTATTATAAATATATAAAATAACCATATTAATATATATAATACTATATATGATTAACTTATAACCTTTTATCTCCCATTTCTTAATAATTCTTTATCAAAATCACTCTTTCGTGTGATAACTGATTCATTATTCACATATGTTGTGATTTAGAAGCTTCTATCCTTATATATTGATCATGGATATATAGTAAAAATAATTTTAATAATTATATAAATATCATATATATTCATTATATAAATATTTATAGTTATCCAAAAAAAGTTATAGATAGAAAAATGAATTACACCGTGCCTAGAGACGGTATATCGTATGTACAAATGAACATTATTTTCACTTTTTGACGAAAGGAATAAAAGAAAGTTAAATAATAATTATACTTTAAAGATTTATTACTATATAATTTTAATCACATATATTCATCAAATCTATCCTTATTACCATAAAAATTAAAATGAAATAAAAAACGAATCACATCACTTTGTAGAGGTGGTAGTCCACACTTACGCACGTGCGACTTTATCATTTCCCAACAGCCAGGAAGGTAAAAAGGTAAATATAGTATTATCATTATAGAATTATAAATAATTTTTAAATAAAATATATAAATATTAAATCTATCATAATTACCATCCATAAAATATGGTGATGAAAAATGAATTGTATCGTTATATGGAGATGGTAAGCCGTACGTACGCATGAATGATACTTCAACTTCCTATTTGATGGGAGAGAGGGTGGGTAATGATGGTATCATAATCATAATAAAATTTAATTATATTAAGGATACATTAGTTATTATTTTATGATAAATACCATATATTTATATGAGTTAAAATAATAAAGAAAAAAATTAAGTGATCGGTTAAGGCAATTACCTATTCTTTGGAAAAACACTTTTTGGTCTCGTCATGAGGATCCTAGGGTTGGTATTTTGAGGATAAAAAACAATATAATTTAGTTATTGGTGTTTATAAGAAAAATTATTATGGGTTTGTTGAGAGATATGGCTCAAAGTGGTGTAAATAAGTGAGGGAGGCAATGCTCTATTATAATTGAGGTTAAGAGCTCTATTATAATTTCATAAAAAATAAAATATAATAAGACTATTCAAGAACCAATTTTTTCCAAATGTTCATTAATTAGAAAATATTTTATGGTATGGTTGAAATATCATAAAATAATAAAATTTAGACTGGTTTATGTTCTATTTTAAACCATATCTTTTGGTTTAACCCCTTTATTAACCTATTTTAACATTAACCATCGTAACATCTTTTTCACTATTAAAGGGATATAATGTTACATATAAGGTAACTATTGAACAATAAATGGAAAAGGGATGACATTTTAGTCTGTATATTATCATAATTTTCCATTTTTAATATTTTTTATAATTCTTTATTAATTAAATAATATATTATTTTTTATAAAATATCATTATTGTCAAATTTGAAACTATTCATTTAATTTGACTTTAAATACATCAATAAAAAGTTTTATTTACTATATAATTAATTTAAAAATAACTATTATGTCAAAATTTGTTATAAATCCATGGTATACATTATATTTTTTAAATTACATCACTTTTAATATTTTTAAAATCATTTATTTTATTTCTATGTTAATTAAATAAATATTGTTTTAGCATTGTACAAATATTTAAGGTAATTATATAATTTATAAAAATTATAAATAAATTTATACCAAGAATATAATTTCATTAATATAAAAATATACATTTATTTTCATTCATATCTTGATTTTTTCTCTATGTGGACACATAAGAGATATAAAAAAGAGAGTGACATTTTGTAACTTTCATAGATTTAAATAATATACAAGTCATTTTCATGGAAATGTTTCTATTAAACAACTAAATTTATAGAATAATGTGTTAATGGTATAACTAAAATAATATAATAATAATAAGGATGAAAAATTATGGCCTTATCACTTAGTTTTATCCAAGATTAACCTAATTTATTCTTTACCGAGGTGATAAATTTTACCGTAGTTACTATTAATAAAGCCTAAAAATGAATGAGACCTGTTAAATAAATTTGAGGCTCTTAATTAAAAATATGGAATTAATTTTATCATATTAAATTACTAAAAATGTCAAAAGAATTTGTAAAACATGATGAAAATTGTTTTTTAGAAAAATACAGTTTTTCTTAAGAATTCTTTTTTTGTACAAAAAATGTTTTTATAAAAAAATAACTTATAAAATTGATTAAAATGAACCTAATTGGATTATTATAAATATAATATAAATAATTTCACTATTAAATCATTTTAAAATAAAATTAAACTTTTCTAATCCACAAAACAAAAATATAGTTGTAAGTATTGTTTTACTATTCACTGGAAAATCAATATTTTTAAAAAAATCCCAAAAATTAACCCTAAGATAATTTAGATACAATGATTTAAAAATTATATTATTTTCATAAAATATTTTTTTATAATTTCTAAAACTTATTATAATATTTATTCACAAAAAATCTATAAAGATCTTTTTTTGTGAAGAAAACGTATTTCCAAACCATAAAATAACTTTACTTGAAAATGGTGTTCTTTTTTCCTAAGAGTTGATCAATTATTTTTAATTTTGTAGGAAATTTATATATATTTTATAATTTGTTTAATACTATTCATACTTTTAATATAAATGTTTGGTTATAACTTTCATATTTAAATAATAATATTGTAGGGTTCTTTTAAGCTCAATTTTTCATGTTATATACGCTGTAGAACATAGTGTATTTTTAAAATCTTGGGGCATTAAAAAGATCTTTTTGATCATATCCACTATTGAAATATTGTGTTATTATTTTTATTTCTGCTCCAATATATAACTCGAACACTACACTCACTATAAATTCTTTAATTATTAAACTATGATTGTTATTATTAAAAGTTTTAAATGAGTATTAATCCAACCTCTAGTATATTTTTCAATTAAAATCGATTAAAAAATTATAACAAACTCTCAAACCACACAAAAAAATAAATCCAATCCACACCATACTAATCCCACCATTTTACAAATTATACCACACCTAGGTATCTCTTATGACCAACAAAAACACCAAGTGGTTACACTTCCATCCACCCACATGATCATACCTGTGCATATTTATTACATTATGCATAAACACATGTATACCATAGGAAATGGCTATACATCACCAACCTAAAATTTATAGGATACCACTCTTCTAGAAACACTATCTAATTTGGATCGAATCCAAATAAATTTGGTAATCTGAGATAATATCTAATTTTGGGAATAAATAATTGAAAACAATAAAACAAGGAGATAAAACAATAATAAACATTCTAGGGTAACTAAACTTATCCATGAATACTCCTTGAAACAAATAAAATGAAGAAAAAATAAGAATCGATGAAGATAACTCAAGAAACGAGTAACGAGAGAGATTCAAGATCTAAGGCTCCCTAGTATAATCTAGTAGAAACAACCATTATTCCCATTTTTATACTTAAGAAATAAATTAAATATAATTTTATAAAAATCTATAAAAAATTTCAACAGAATTATTTTTTTGACAAAGTAACTAACCCTTACGTATAGATCATCACCCTTATGCATCACCACTTTACCCTTATATATCCAAAATCTCTAACACTTATCCAAATTTTTAACAAGGTAACAAACATTAATTATAAGGAAATTAAACTTTTTATATCAATATTTAGGACCCTTATATATCAAGTGTAAATCTCAACACTTTCCATTTTTTAACCTTTATGCATCAAATGAACCTTGCGTACCATAGGGTTACCCTTACATATCACCCCTTTATCAAAATCCACAAAGTCTAGAACCCTTACATATCATAAGGTTATTGAACCTTATATATATTACCATTACGTATCATAGGGTATTTACACACTTAGCCATTTTTTGATAGGAGGACCCTTTTGTATATACAAGTTTACCTTTATATATCAGGGTATGTTACTCTTATGTATCACAACACATCCCTTTCATATCATACATAACTGTTTTCCCCATCATAAGGAAACCTTTAGGTATGGTGACCCTTATGAATAAAAATTATTATGTATGGTGACCTTTATGTATCAATCCATTTTATTGATTCTTAAACATTTTTCCAACCCCACACAAGGTGAATCTTACTTATAAATACATTTACATATGAAAATTTTACCCTTATATATGGGATTTTTTCATTTTTATAGAAAACTAATGTAACTTTATAATTTTAAAATTTACTTTAAAAACATCCAAATTATTAAATTAACATCTAAAGATTCTCAAAATTAAATTATAACCACCCAAAAACTTCCAAAACCCATTTTAGCAGAATTTGACACAACTCAACTCTGACCTGGGTCTAATACTGAGACTCAATCAATAGTTATGATATATCTATGAGGTCCAAATTTACATTGTAAATCCATAATCCAACCCAAATCCTTATTCTTATATACCCAAGACTTTACAACCTCTCCACTATATGATATATCATCTTCGAGTTATCTTGGGCCACACACTAAAAAAATCTTTCCAAAACTTGAGTGTCCCACTCATCACATTCCTTAAACAATAAAGTAATGACAAAAAAATCCATATCTTCCTTGGTTACCCTAGTTAACTAATTCAAAATGAACAACCTCATCCATGGGAACTCCCCAATCCAAGAGTCACTTACCAAAACTCATCTCAGCCTAACTACCTAGAACGACGATGGTGTCACACATATCTATCATCCCAAATCCAAAAAATACCATCTATCACACATATACAATATCTGTCATTTATCATCACCCATATCATAATAATGATCACTTTACTCTTTCATCATTCTCTATACCTAATTTCATACTGCATCATAATAGATTCCCACTTTTACCCAGTGTATATGCATCCCACATTGACTAAATATCATATTTTATGCCCATACCACAACCATATTATGTTCATTATATTTATGAAAAACACATGTCATGCAATGATATCCATTATAAAATACTATAACCAACACTCATGACATTCTTGTGTCTATTAAAAAATACCTATCCAACTTTGAGTATGTCTGTTCAATTAGATATTGTTAACCCAAAGTCCGATTACCCGATAACTGTCCTTCTCATTGGTATAAAATCACAAACAGCCACTACCACACTATTGGGTATCTTGTCTATTGAATCATTTCTCATGTGTTTTCATATTTTAGTCACCAAATCCCACTATAAATCTCAACCTTTCCTCATATGCCTAATTTTGACCCACGAAATGATCCCCAGCTGATTATTGGGTTACCCAACAAAACTAATCTAGATATCCCATCTTGAAACATGAGTGACAATAATTTAAGAGACAATCACTATGGGATTAATATTCCCTATCTTCTCACATTGGAAACACATCACAAATGACCCAATACATGGTGGCATTATCAAACATCTATTCTAACTTCCCCACTAGGACTCCTCATGTCATCGCTTCCAATTACCCAGAGCTCTACTCCCTATCTCACCGAACACCATTATCTAACTAGCTATATTCTCATCCACTAGTAAGTGATCCATAATTAGAAAATTGTTCACTATGACCAAAAAAATGAGGTCAACATGAAGATATTTACTTATAACTTGATATAATTCCACAAACCATACTTGAACCATAACACCTTAGTGATATAATATCCTACCAATGTCATAAAAAATAATACCAAATCAGTGAAATTCACATCATAATCCATGATTGATGTCTCTCCATCACACCAGATTCATGAACTCTTGAGCCCTCTCCACCCTAAACCTCACCACCAAATCCATTAATAAAAATGAATAAGCATAAATGAATTCAAGAGAGGAAATGGAAAACTATGTATGAACTTGAAACAAACTCGGTACCTTTGGAGAAACCTATATGATAGGGAAATATAGAAGAAGGTTGATATTTTTTAAAGTGATGAATCATTAACCAATTCCCCCCAAGATAAAGGATAGACCTACCCCATAATTAAGGAATGGGGGATTCCCAATCTACCCACTCTATTAGGTATTCATTCATATAATCCAATACCATATATTTCAATTTAAATTAAAATTTATTATGTAAGGTCTATATGTATATATATCCTTATTTATATTCATCTATACAATGTATTCTTCCATACATTAAAAATTCAACCACCATTAATTGACAACAAATCCAACTCAGAACCTCTTATTTCAATATTATCCTATTTAATATTTTTTTGTCTATTTTTTCATAAATATATATTTATATTCAAGCACCAACTATTAGAAATAAGTTTATGAATTTTATTATGTCTGTTTTAGGCACATTTTTGAAATAAAATAAAAAATGGTATTTCAATAATATTTTTATTTATGTTCTCCAAATTTTTATTTAATGTTCTCATAATTTATCAAAAAACTCCATATGGGTAACTTCTTAAACTATAATCCTCATTTTACATACAAATCTTACACCAGATTTTCATGTATGTGAACTTCCTTGTTAATACCAACTCTAATATTACTAGTCCATAAATCAAGACAAAGAGAGCTAGTAATCCTCTATTCTCAGAAAAATTATTCACATCATTTATCCATTTCTACCACTTGATTTATAATTAAAACTTATCCATTATTTCAATCACTAAAAATATTTTATTTATAACTTTTGGAATATTAAAAACACTTTTAAATTGTTATTAAAACTTCTAGATTCAGTTATCCATTTGAGTGTCATCATTAATTCATAATTTACACTTTTTTTGAAGTATTATCTTTATTTATCACTCATGAAACTTCATTTTTTACTCCTAGAAATAATTTCATGTTATTAATAACTCATTCAAAAATAATTCCATATCTTCTTTCAAGATCTAATTGCCACACCCGAGCTTTAATTATATTAAGTATTTCATTCTAAATAATTTGTACTATAATGTATATAGATTTATTCAAGAATGTAATTATAATCTAAAATAAAAATTTTATAAATTTAATTTTATGAAATTATTTTCATTTTTTAATACATAATGTAAAGTTTATCTTAGGGTGTATTTTTTAGATTTTTCTAGGAACAATTGATTATTGGGTGAGTAGTAAAAAAGACCAATTTTGAAAATACTACCACTCTTATGACATTATAATGGATTAAAATTTTATGAAATATTTTTTATACACCAAATGTATATTCAATAATTAATATAATTCATTTAAAAATATAATTTTTAACTTAAAAACCTCTGTTTAACATTTCAAAAATCTAAGTAATGTTTTTATTCGAATATAATCTATTTTTTTATTATTCTCTCTTAATCAAGTTTTCATAAGGTTTATTTTAGTGTATATTTGTTTTCAGTGACAAATAATTAAAATTTCATTTCATATAATTCAAATAATACCCTGATAAACATTATTATGCTATAATTTTTATAAAAAATAATTTTTATGCTTAATATATACATTAGTCAAAAAAATAGTTGTCGTTGCTTTAAGAAACCTTATATTAAAATTAATATAGTTAGAGAAATTAAATATTTTAAAATGGTTTTTATCTTTAGTATTATAATAATATATATATGGTAATAATTTCAACTTAATATTTGGCCATAATTAATAATTACCATGGTAAATTTTTATCACATCACTTAAGGGTAAAATGAATTAAAGGGGTTAAAATAACTGGATAAAGCTTTAATATAGCACAAAAACATTCCTAAATATCATTAGTTAGTTATATTTAGAACATAAACTTATCATATTTTAACCTATTTCAATTATTATTCACTTTAATTGAGTAAGATATATATTATATAATAAAGCTTCAAGTATTTACAAGGTTTCCATCCACCTTACTTATAAAAGGACACATCCTCCAATAACTTTACCAAAATTATTGATCCACTTAAATCAACCAATAAATACAAAAATATATTCTCAACATCTTTGGATACATCCTAGAGTTTTTAGTCTTCCAAAAATACATATTCAATAATTATTAAGGAGTAATCCAACAAAAAATTCCAAAATAATTGGTATATGTTCTTATAAATATCCTTTATTCTTAAAAATCCTAAAAATATAAAATAACCATATTAAAATAATTAAATATGAATATTTACCATACTTATATGATTTTATATTAATTGAATATCCATTTTCAATTTCCTTTCCATCATATGGAAAATGAAAACATCACTCATAAATACGTACAGACTACCATCTCCACATAGTGGTGAAATTTGTTTTTCATGATGACCTCAATTATATAGTAATAAAGATAGAATTATTGAATATATATTATTTTATGACATAATTATGTTTTTTGGAATATTATATATCATCTAACTTCTTACCCTACCATCTGTTGGAAAATAATAACATCACTCGTGCGAACATGCGTACTACCACCTCCCTAAAGTGTTGTGTTTCATTTTTATATTACCACCTTACATGGATGATTATAAAATTTTATATAATGAATAATAATTATATTAATGAAATTATTAATATTCTATAAATAAATGAACCATTTAATAACACCTTTAATTTTGGTCAATGTACCAAATTAATTTTGTATAAATTGACCGGACAATAATAAGTGGTAGAAATATGCAAGAATTATTCAATGACTGGACATCAAAAATATTATAAAGGGAACTTAAAATAGAATAGATTTGAAAAAGGTTCTTAATTAAGTATTTTATAAATTTAAATTTATTAATCATGAGGATATAACATGTTCGATCAAGTGAGAATGTAAGGAAATTGGTTTTCATCTCAATTCCACTCCAATGATACATATTTTATATTATGAACCTAATTTATTTTATATGATGTATATTATATCCATTTGACATATTATATCATGAATTATTATTTATTCATGGTATTTAACATTTCAACTCAGGTTTTACCTTATAATGGGTTTGATTCAAAATATATTAGAGCCATAAATGTCACGACCCATCCTCGGGGCCAGTGTCGTGACTACCCCAAGCCCGCCTTCCATAGGCTAGGGTCTGGCGACTAGAACCAAAGGTGTAAATCCCAAAATAAAGGAAGTCATTGCCTTTATGAAGTAACATACACAACCGAGTACGCAAGTGAAGTAAGCACTAAGTAAAACTGGGTACATGATAAGTGCTGAAAAATTATGTGGGCCAGTATACAAACCCAACTGAAAGTACAGTACAACTGAAAGGGAAAGTAAAACAGCAGTAAGTAAATAGCAACACCGAGTCATCCTCTGGAAGTCCCAACTAAAGGGTGGATAAAGATAGCCTCATCCGCTCCTCGGGTCTGGACGTCCGCTCCGTATACGTCTCGCCAAGTAGTCCACCTCCGGCTACCGTCCAGCTCCACAAGACACCACCTTGATCAGTACTATCCGTTATCTGCATCCAACACAATGTAGTGGGGGCATATCCTGTGCAGGGGTGAGTATACGATCGTCTATAGGGACCCCGAGACCCCCAAAGGACTCTCAGAATCCACGAAGGATAAACCACAAAGGAAATACACAATCACGAAGTATCAAACAACCCTAATTAGGTATATGACCATACATATACCTAAGTCATCAATTACAGTTCGACTCTATCTCTCGAGCCCAAGCACAACCCAGTACACATAGAAAAGCACAACCCAATCCACACAGGAAAGCAAGTAAACCACATCAATGATAATGATTGAGAATCAAGACTCAGCTCACACAGGTATACGCTTCATATGGAGATAGAGATGATCAGATGTAGTCACTGATTCATCTAAGATGTCGGACCCATATAGGATACAAGAACAGATAAGCTATCGGACCCACAAAGGATACAAGACCAGCTATTCTGCCAGACCCACATAGGATACAAGTACATAGTAAAATACTACCGTACCCACATAGGATACAAGAACAGTAGTCATTGCCGTCGAACCCATGGAGTATTCCAGTATGGTCATCGTCGCTGTCGAGCCCATAGAGGATCCAAGTACAATCGTCCTCGCTGCCGAACCCATGGAGGATCCAGGTACAGTCGTCCTCGCTGCCGAAAGCACGGAGGATCCACGTACAGTCGTCCTCGCTGCTGAACCCACGGAGGATCCATGTACAATCGTCCTCACTGCCAAACCCATGGAGGATCCAGGTACTGTCTTCCTCGCTACCGAACCCACAGAGGATCCACGTACAGTCTTCCTCGCTGCCGATCCCACGGAGGATCCAAGTGCAGTCGTCATCGTCACAGTCGCAGCCAGCTCTAGGGTTCCCGCAAAGAGAATGCTCAATTCCTGGAGGGTACGCTCCTCAAAAAAAAGAGAGTTGATACATAAAATTTCATGAAGTCTATATTTTATGTATCCCAATGTTCCGTCTCGTCAAAAGAAACCCAACGCGACAGACGGTGCGTCAATCAGACACACGGTCTGAGAGTTATTGACTTTTCCGTCCCAGTGGCCCGGTTGGTTTTTAAGATAAAACCAACCTGGACATACTACAACTGTGTCCAAAAATCAAGGGGAGTAATCCAAGAGGACCGTCTCAAAAAAAGAATCTCAACGCAATTGACGGAACGTCAAACGGATGTCCGGTCCTTAAGATATAAGCGTTTCCGCTCCAAGGGCCCAGTTGGTTTCAAGTCCGAATCAACCCTGCTGTACCCAAAATTTGCTGAAACCTCAAGTGTAATATATTGAAATGACCGTCTCGATTCATGTATTTCCACTCAACTAATGGTGCGTCGATCATAGGTCCGTATCTCATGTTATGGTAAAAAGACCGAAAGCGGTCCGAAGTGGGGGGGGGGGGGGGGTCTGGGCCCAGTCCGACTCGGCCCAACCCCCCCTGGGTCAGCCCGAATCGAGTCGACCTGACCCGGGTCCGGTCAGGCGGGGCGCGGCCCAGCCCAGTCCGCGCGACCCGCCCCAGCCCAACCGGGGGGGGGGGGATGCACTTGCTCGGCCAGCAGGCCGAGCAGGGGGGAGGCGGTCCCCCCTTTGTTCCGCGGACGCGGCGCCTGGCGCCGCGTCTCCCCCGGATCTCGCGCGGCCGCAGGATCCGACCCCTCGCCGCTGCGGATTCAGCTGCGGCGGGCTCCTGCCAGCGGCGTGCTAGGGCGCCACCGCCTCCGGGTGGCCAATCGATGTCGGCCGCCGCCTCAGGCCGCCAGCGCCGCCGCGCCGGTGACCCGCGCCGCCGGAGTTTTCCGTGGGCCACCGGAGTCATTACGGTGGTCCGTTCTTGCTCCCGTATGCGCCCACGGTCGTCTCGGGACCCGTAGATTTCTGCGAAGACCTCAAATCTCCAATTCGGTCCCGTTTTGTCATCGCCAATAATTCCGTGCGTCAAGAATAAACTAGCGGTGGGTTCGGAATTGTTCGTTAGTCCACACCCACTGCGTTAGTGGTTCAACCATTACTAATAATTGAACGCCACACCCGAGATATAATATTCACATAAGGAAACATTAATCAAATTCCCCTACCTCAACACGGAAGATGATCGTCTGTGTCACAGGGGTAAGGATCGTAGGCGTCGTCGGGGCGTGCCGAGGAGGAAGCAGCGTCTCCTCTCTTGCCGTGGAGAAAGGTAAGGGTGGCATGTCGTCGATATCCAAGGAACCGGCATTCTTCATCGTTCTTCGCCAGAGGCCGGCGTTCCTCCCAAAGGCTCCAAGCTCTTCCGATCTCTCTCTCACAACGAAGTCTCTTCCCTAATTAAATAATAGGTTCATCTTATTATTTAATTACACATGCAAGAAACTCCCCGAATTAAATCATCCCACTTAATAAAACATGTCGAATATTTATTTGGGGAAGGGAGAGGGAAGGTCCCTATTCAAAGTTTGCGTTGGAAAATAAATAAAAAGGAGGAATGAGGAAGGTTCCTCATATTATTATGGGTTGACATAAATTAATGGAGAGATTGAAATTTAATGGAGGTTTTCCAAATTAATGAGGTGATTATTAAGGGATTAGAGGGAATTAAATGGTGGGGATTGTGCGGGCCTCCACCTCTCTAACATCCTCACTTGGGTAGTTTAGTGGATGTGGGCCCCACACTTAACTACCCATGGGAGGGAATAACCTCCCTTAGAAATAAAATTTTTTTCCAAATATTTTTATTTACTTCTTAAATAAACCCCCCAAAAAATTATCTTCTCCACCTTTGCGAATGTAACTACGGTAAGTGCCCCTTTAAGCAATTATCGGCACTGCGATTTTAATCGGTGCCCTCAGATTTTAATTCCGAGAACCGGTTCAAAAGTTAGAAAAACCCGCTCGTTCGCTCACTGAACGTACCCGAGCTAAATATCAAAAATTGATTACGGGCACACCGGGCCTCGGAATCAAGAGCCGTCAGAAGCCACAGACTCGTAAAATTCCAAAGCATTTTTTTTAAAAATATTCCTCGAAATTTCTAAGTCTTTACAATAAAGGTTCATTTTTCAATTTCACTCTTATTCAGAATTGTTCATGTTTAAATTTATATTTTAAGAACTATATTCCATATATATTCTTAAACCCCATATATACTAATATCCATTGGTTATTTTTTGGGTTTTTTATTTTTTGTTCCAACTTTTCTTCTCTTGGTACTCAAATACCAAAATAACGTGTTTATGAAAAACCGACCATGTTTTTTCTTTAAGGCTGGGAATGTTTTTAATCTATATCCATTTTCAAATTGTTTCATGGACGTTTTTTTCTAATTTAAATTTATTGTTAAATTTATTTTTCTACTAACTTTGACTTTATTCAAAAAGGTTTAAAAATATTCCTTTTAATGGTTCCCAAACTAGTCTATCTTGAATTTTTAAATTGTACAAGGAAGGTTATTTTTAACATATTTGGCGTAATTTTTTCCACCTTGATGACCATTATTCACTATTTAAACTCCTTTATAAGTTTATATGTTTTTAAATGAAAATAACTTTCCATTATTATTTTTAATTTTTAACTTTTATAATAAAATATAATGGTATTATTTTCTAAAAAATTGAAAAGAAATTTGGAAATTATTAATAACTTAATTTTTACAACAGAGTTATAAAATATTTAAGGAAATTTATTTTAAAGTTCCACTTACATTTCCCCCTATAATATTCAAAATAATTTTCTTTATTTAAAACCTTTATTTGTTATTAATTTAGGGTATTCTATCATCCCTTATTGATTTATGGATTATACCTTATTTTCAGATCATTCACTACCTTATGATCATGTTTCGTTGGACATTATTTTTCTCCTTTATGTATATATTTTTAGTATCATGGATGTATTTGGTACCATTTGTAATAATTTTATATTTCCTTAACCATATATAATTTTAATCTATGGTGTTAGTTGAAGTAATATAATTAAGAAATTTATTTCATTTAAGGGGTAAAAATTGAGGTTTCCTATTCTTTATTCAATATAGATATTTATAGTTTGATAATTTTTTTGATAATGTTATATTTTATTGAATCAAAAAATGAGGAATGAATTTGAAATATGTATGTAGCGAGTGGGGCCTGATTATAGATACCCCCTTGATGCATTGATTGGTCTCATAAGGCAAATAGTTATCCAAATTAGTTGTGTACTCACTATATGCCTACCAATTCATTGAAATGTCTTGGAAAAAGGCCTTTATGGTAAAGTTCATGATGTATTGGAATGAGGCCTTGAAGGTAGATCATAGCATCCAAAATTATGCATTTTCTTTATTAATATTTAAGTTATTATTATATATGTGATTTTTATATTGATATTTTCCTTGAATTAAATTTTAAGATCAAATTTTTTATTAAATGACATATGTATTAATTTTCCACCCTTCCATATTGTTAATGACTTATCAACTTATGATATATTTCAATATACTCTTTTCTTTACTACGCATTTGAGATCAAACTCTATTTTGTTTTCCTTTCCCTCAGATATGAAGATGGGATCATCGAATGATTTTAATTTTTCAAGAATATTTTTTTGATATGTTTTATTTTTCAAATGTAATATAGAAATCATGTATGTATCAACTATCCCAAGACTAATAAAATGATTGATCCTTTATGTTGAAATCCCTTGTATATTATACCAATGTAATAAAGTTAACACTGGATTTAGGTTACAGGATTCAGAGGCATTATAGTTGGTATCAAAGTAAGTTTAGTAAGAACCTTTAGAAATAGATTTTATAAGAACATAGCTTGCATAATCAATAAAATAAACCCCTAAAATATTTAATAAGATTTAGGAATTTTTATGTTATGGATCAATATTCATGATGTAATGAGCTAATTATGTGTATGACATTGTTTATATATGGTTCCTAGTGGAAGAAAGAGAAATAATATCAAAAACCATAGTCAATATATAGAGTTCCCTTATGATAAAGTTATAAAAATGGGTGTTGGAATAGGGTAGATCATGGTTATATTGTGGTAACTGACACAGGTTATGAAAAACAACCTTTCTCGTATAAAGGAACCTATTGTTCTACAACATGATGAAACTATGTTGTATTGATTTATGAGAAATAAGTATCCATACATTAATGGAACTAAAAATAAATTGGAATATAATAAATGGATGAATTCCATTGAAAATATATTCTTATATTTGAGAAGGAATAAATGTTAAATGGTTATTCTAGAAGTATATTGTTTAAAGGTAGATGATGATCAACAATGGTCATTGATCTAGAATACTAAAAAAGATGATAAAATAGAAATATTTAAGGGATAAATTTTTCTCAAGATAAATAATATGAAGTGAATATGAATTTACTCAACCTAAAGTAGAAGTAAGGGGAAAGTGATTTTAAATATGATAATAGCTTCAAAAGATTGTTATGACATGCAACGAATTACATATGTAATCCAAAAAAATACTGACCATTTATTTGAAGGGATTATATTGAAACTCTAAAAAGAATTGGTCTCTAATTTTTTTTAAATAATATGATGATATAGTATCATGTTACATCTGGATAGAGAGATAATTTTCTAGGCCTTATATCTTCAAGGGAAATCATAAAAATAATAATCAACTGATCATATAGGGAAAAAAATACATTAAATAAGAAAAAAGGAAAGATGATATTTACCCCAATGATATAATTGTGGAAAGGAACATCCTAGTAAATACTTAAAGGGATTGTGATTTTGTTATAAGTGTGGTGGTATGAGCCATATATCTCATAGAAGTAAGGGAATAAAAAAACAACTATTATCCAATGCTTTAACTACAGTGAGGTGGAGATTATTCAAACCAACGCCCTTGTGTCAAGGGAACTTATGGCAGAATAGTCTAAGGGGGGAAGGCCAAAATTATGTGATTACTATAGCTCAAGTTTTAGTCCCTAAATATATATTGATATGTACTTTCGTTGTAAACTCAATGATAGAAAATAATTTATTTAATTATCGATCTTTGTAATCTTTTACATCTTCTATGTTTTCTAGGAAAATAAATCATTCCATAGTACCTTAAGAAGGGACTTGTCAATCATCAATCATTGTTGAAATATCACTTCAATAAGGATATGTTAGTCAGTACCCAATATGATTTATAAACATAACCTACTTTAAATTTTGTTATTATAATTATGATTGAATTTGATATAATTGTTGGTATTAATTGGATTTCAAAGTGTAATGTGAAAATTTACTTCAAATAAAAGGATATTATGATTCATGATGGAGATGTGGAATACTTTATCTTTAAATGTAAGAATAAATAAATTAAATCATGTAAGAATTAACCTTCATCAGCCCACTTTAATGAAATTCTAGGAGAAGAAGATAAAAAAAATATGGATGGTAAAGGTCACCTTAGAATATAATAAGTACACATTATTATAAATACATTAATGTGTTTCCTAAATAGTTACCTAGAAATCCATCCAAGAGTGAAGTTTATTTTTTCATTAAAATCATCCCTAATGGAAAAGATATATCTAAGACTCCCTATAAAATGGAAATAGTAAAATTAGTGGAACTAAATAAACAACTACAAGAGTTTTGTAATAAGGTTTTAAATTTCCCTAGTGTTTCATCTTAAAAATACCCTATTTTTTTATTAAAAAGAAGGATGGTACTATGAGGTTATTCCTAAATTATAGGGAAATCAATTCCATTACTCTAAAAAACAAGTATCCTCTACCTCAAATTGATGAATTGTTTGATAAAATTGAAGGAGATAAATATTTTTCAAATATGTTTCTTCATTCTAAGTATCATAAATTTATAATAATTAAGGAAGATATTTTAAAGATGACATTTTTCACAAGGTACAAACATTATGAGTTTATAATAATACTCTTTGGATTGACTAATTCACCCTTTTTTTATGGATTTGATTAATAGATTATTAAAATATTATATTGATAACTTCATTGTGGTATTTATCAACAATATCATGGTATACAATAAAATATAAGAAGAGCATAAAATACATTTGGGAATTATTCTTGAAACACTCAAAGGGAAGGAATTATATAAAAAATTTAGTAAGTGTGAATTCTGGATTCATGAAGTTTCTTTTCTTTGATATATTATCTGAACGAATAGAAACTTAGTTGATCCTTAAAATAAAATAGTAGTTATAGAATTTCCTATACTGATGAACATAACTAAGGTATGTAGTTTCTATGTATTATCAGGTTATTATTGGCACTTTGTACAAATTTTTTCATAATTAGATAACCCATTAAATAAGTTTACATGTAAAAGGTTTAAGTTTATATGGTTATATTAATGTAAAGAAATTTTTGAATAATTAAATATGATATTAGTTAATGCATCAATATTGACATTACTATTAGGAAGGTATGGTTTTATATTATACAGTGATGTATCAATGACAAAGATTCAGATGTTCCCTTATACATAATATTATAGTTGTTTCTTATGTATCAAGATGGTCAATGATCCATGAAAAGAATTATCCAACCCATGATATTGATTCATTACTCATAATATTTTACTTGAATATAATTAGGAATTATCTATATGGTGAAAGATATGAAATATATATGGATAAAAAAGTTTAAAATACATCTTTTATAAAATTTCACAATATGACACAAATTAGATAGATAGTGCTACTCAATAATTATGATTGATAAATATTTTACCACACTAGGAAGGAAAAATAAGGTGGTTAATGCATTGAGTAGAAAAGATCATGGATTTATGTCTTAAATGATGATCATTAAAGGTCACAAATTTTTTTATTTAGTAAATTTAGATATGGAAATCCTTAGGCAATGAAAAACATCACTTATTTTACAAATGATTGTCAATCCATATTTACTAGAGAAGCCAAAAGATCCCAACTTTATGACAAGATTTAACAAAAAAAAAATTAATGTATGAATAAAGGGAATCTAGTATACATTATTTATAAAGTTGGTGAGATAAAATTTAAAAAGAGGATATGTGTTCCACTAATACCTGATATGAAGAGGGAATCACTTGATAAATCTTATAAATCAAATTTGTCTATACACCCTGGAAGTACCAAGATGTATAGGGATTTAATAAAAAATTTTGGTGGGATAATATGATGTGGGAAATTTCTGACTATGTATGAAGATTCTTGGTTTTTCAACATGTGAAGGTCAAAAGATAACATGATAAAGGAGTTATGAAAACTCTTCTTATTCCTATGTGAAAGTGGGATGATGTTACTATGGACTATGCCATCAGATTTCCAAATACGCCTAAAATAAATGATTCCATATAGGTTATTATTGATCACCTTATCAAGTATTCATATTTCTTTACTATAAGTGAGTGTTTACCTATCAAGAACCCTATATGACTCTATATCATTGAATATGTAAGAATTTATAGTGCACTTATTTCAATTTTATCTGATCATGAACCATGATTTACATCACAATTAATGAAAAGTATTCAAAAATCACTTGAAACTGAGATTTATTTGAGCACCGTGTATCATTATCAGATATATGGGTAGTTATAAAGGACTATTCAAACATTAGAAGACATTATGATGTCACGATCACTTGAATTACAAGGTACGTTGGATCAATTTTTACCTATGGTGGAATTTTATAATAATAATAGCTTCCATTCAAGCATTCAAATGGATCCATATGAAGTATTGTAAAAGAAAATACTTCATACAACAATATTTTGGGATAAATTTGGTGAAAGGAAGATTTTAGGCCAAGAACCTATTGAGGAGAAAATGATGAAAGTGAGGGAAATTCAGAGTCATATCAAGGAATCTCAAAGTAGGAAAAAGTGTTATGCCGATAATCGAAGGAAGGATCTAAAAGTTAAAGTATGGGACCATGTTTTCTTTATGGTATCTCTATGAAATCATGTTATAATGTTTTATAATAAAGTAAAACTATGTCCCACATATATTGGTCCTTTTGAGATTTTAGAAAGAATTGGAGTTGAGGTTTACCATTTTGGCAATGCCACCCAACCTCTCTATACTGAACGATGTGTTCCATATCTCTTTACTAAATAATCTTTCTATAAATATAATTTCATATTGATATATATTATTATAAATATAATATCTTGATTCTTAATGCTATAGAACAAGTTTTGAAAAATTGGACGACACAACTAGTCAATGTAATTTGGATAAACCATAGGATAAAATAAGAAGCATGAGAACCTGAAGAAGTTATGATGAAGAACTAACAATATTTTTCATGAGGTGAAATTCTATAAATTTCTAGGATGAATTTTTTGAAGGGGAGAAGAATGTTACACTCAAGCTTCAATTATTATCAATAAATATTTCATTATAAAGAATAATGCACACAAACTTATTAAAAAATGTGATTAAAAGATAAAAGATAAACGATTATAATTTTAATTTTATGAAATGATTTTAATTTTTCAATAAATATTTCAAAAATAATATTAGGGAGACTTTTTTTTCATAAATAATTTATTTTTACATGAATAGTAAAAAATACCAATTTTACAAAATACTGTCACTTTATGTCATTATAATGAATTGAAAGTTTATGAAAACTTTTTATTAAACCAAGTATATATTTAATAATTAATATAATTAACATTAAAATATAATGTTTATCTTATAATTTTTTGTTTATCATTTTGAAAATCTATGTAATATTTTTATTCAAATAAAAAATATTTTTGATTCTTCTCTCACAATAATGTATTCATAAAGTTTATTTCAATTTTGATTTGGTTTCAAAGTCAAATAAGTAACATTTTATTTAACATAATATAATTAATTTCATGATAATATACATTATATTTTTTTTAAAATAATTTTTATACATAAAATAGGCATTTTTCTAAAAAATGTTTTTCATTACGTTCTGTGAACTTATATTAAAATTAGTTTTTAACACTTCAAGAAATCGAATATTGTAAAAAAAAAGTACCATATTTTTAATCATAATAATTAATATTAAGTAATATGGTTAACTAATTTTTTTTAAAATGAATAATAACCATGGTAAATTTTAATTACTTCAGTTAAAGATAAAATGAGTTAAAAGATTAAAATAATGAGACAGGGCTTCAAGATAACACAAAAAACTTCATTAAATATTATTAGTTGTTTTTATTTCCAACTAAAAAATCTCATATTAAAAACTAATAAAACCTGTATTCACTTGAATTTAGTGATATATAAATTATATAATAATGTTTTAAGTATTTAAAAGTTTTCCACCAACCTCACTTATAAAAGGGAACCTCATCCCATCACTTTAACACAATCATTGATCCACTTACATTGAATAATCCCTAACCAAATATCTTACCAAATCCTTAGAAACATCCTAGAGGTTATGATCTTACAAAAATACCACTTCAAGAAGTATTAATGTGTAATCTAGAAGAGATTACTAAAAGAAGAGGTAAATGTTCTTAATAATCCTTTTCAAGTTAATTTATTCTAAAAACACTTCCAAATATTCAATAAACATATCAAAATAATTACATCAGAATATTAACTATACTGAGATATTTTTATGTTAATGTTACATCCATTTTTTATCTTATTTATATCATATATTAAATGAAAACATTTCTTGTGCATATCCCCATACTACCCTCTCCACATAACGGTATAATTTTTTTTTCATCGACTCTTTACATGGATTATTATAAAGATGAAATTAATGAATATATATAATATTTACGATATAATGATGATTTTTGAAATATAATGTATCATCTACCTTCTTTACCTTACCATCTGTTGGAAAATGATAACATTGCCCATGTGTACATGTGTACTACTACCTCTACGAAGGGATTTGATTCATTTTTCTATTACCACCTTGCATGGATGATTATAAAATCATATATATAAAAAAAATTATTCATGACATAATTAACATTTTATATATGAATTAAACATTTCATAATACATTTAAACATGGTCAATATAAATTTTGGAGAAATTGACTGAACGCCCTTAAATAGTCGATCTAAACAAGAAATATTTAATGAATGGATGTAAAATGATTATAAAAGAACCATAAATATGGAATAAATATAAAAATTATTTTTCAAGTATTTAATAAATTTAAATTTATTATTAGAGTGGATATAACATGTCCAACCAAATAAGAGTATAAGGAAAATGGTTTTCATCTCAATTCCACTCCAATGAGACATATTTTATATTATGCACCTAATTTATATTTTATAGTGTATATACTACTGGTTTTACAAATTATATCATGAATTAATATTTATTCATAGTATTTAAAGTTTCAATTCTGGTTTTATCTTTTAAGGGGGTCCAATTCAATATCTTTTAAAGCTATAAAAGTTTATTTTACAATATCACTATTATTCGAGATTTTTAATGTTTAAATTTATGTTGGAAGAATAATATACCATTTATCTTCTCAAAACACATCTATATTCTTCTAATTTGGTTAATTTTGAGATTTAAATATTTTTCTTTAAAATTTTCATCTCTTTGGTACTCAAATATTGAAATAATGTTTTTAAGAAAAAACAACCTTATTTCATCTTTTATGTCAGGGATATTTTTATTCCATATCTATTTTTTTTGAAATTTTTCATGGAAGTTTTTATATACTTTTAAATTATTAGTAAATATATTTTTCTACTAACTTTCACTTTATTTAAAAAAGTTTAAAATTAATTATTTTAATGTTTTCAAAACAATTAATTTTATAATTTTTATAATAGTGTGAAAGGAATTTCATTTTTGAACATATATAACATGAATTAATTTTCCCACCTCTATGATCATTATTCATTATTTAACTTCAAATCAATGTTTCTATGGGTTTTTAAAGAAAACAATTTTCCATTATTCTATAATTTTTTATAGTTTATATAAAAGTAAAAATATATTATTTTCTAAAATGTTTGAAAGAATTTTGGAAATGATTTATAACTTTATTTTTGAAATAGAGTTCTAAAAAAATTAAGGAAATTTATTTTAAAAGTCATTCATCCATTTTATTCTATAATTTTTAAAATATTTTCTTTTATTTCAAACCTTATTTTCTGTTTAATTGATGTTATTATATCACAATTACTGATTTATATTTTATACCTTATTTTGATATCATTCACTTTCTAATGATCATATGTCAGTAGAAATTTCTTTCTCATCCATGACTATATTTGTAGTATTATAGATGAATTCTATATCATTTATACTAATTTTATATTATGTAAGATGTAAAACATTTTAATATATGGTGTTTGTTGAGGATATAGTTTTTATAAATTTATTTCATTTACTAGGGAAATATTGACGTTCTGAATTATTGATTCAGTAAAGATACTTATTGATTGATTTGGAAGTTTGATTATGCTTTATATTTTTGATTTAATATATAATAAATGCATTGGAAATATATAAGTTATGGGTAGATCCTAGTTATAGATACCTCCTTGATGCATCAATAAGTCTCATGAAATAAATAGTTATCCAAATTAGTTGGCTATTTGGTGTATACATACATATTCATTGAAAGTTCTCATCACAAGGCCTTAAAAACAAGGAAAATGATGTCTTGGAATGAGGCCCTAATGGTAATATCATGAAATGTATCATTATGTATTTTCATTATTAATATTTTATTTATTATTATCCATGTGATTTTTATGTTAATATTTTCCATGGATACATTTTGAATCTCATGTTTTTTATTAAATTACATATGTATAGATTATACACTCTACCATATTGTTAATTCCCTATCCACTCATAATATATTCCATCATATTATTTCATTTAATGGACATATAATCTCACAATTTATTATGTATTTCATTCCCCAAGATATGAAGAAGGGATCTTTTAATTATATTTAAGGGTGAAAGAAGGTTTTTTATATTATGTTTTATTCTAATATAATATGGAAATCTTGTATGTATATTGTCTCCTAAGACTTCTAAACTGATCAATACTTTGTGTTGTGATCCCTTGTATCTTGTACCAATGTAATAACGTAAAAACCAAATACATGTTATAGGATTTGGGGGAATTTTTTTTAAAAACCCTTTTATATGTAGATGTATTTTCTCAATGGTTTTCAATGAGTGAATTTACCACTTTTTAATGATTAATTAAGAAATCCTCTACACCTACTATGTTAAAACTTGGTGTAGTAAGAAATATTTAATAGTAAAAACATCAAAGATGTCCATTTATATTACTTACTTCCATAAACACATACAATATGAGCTCTGACATTCATCTACATTAAAACTACATATGATATAAATCAAACTTATACCAGATAGTCAATTAATTTGAAACAATTACAAATTATGTGATTTATACAACATATTGAACTGATTTACACCACTAGGTAAAATAAACTCATTATATCACTTGATATCGCTGATCATTCTTCAATCACAGGGTGCATCATTTTCTGAATAAGGATAAAAGTCTTTGAGTCTAACATTAAGATCCCCCCAAATTTATTCAACTTTAGAACCACTTATTAAAATAATATTCATCAAAAGAGTCTTCCTTAAGAATCTTTAGTATCCCAAAAACCATTTGATGTTAACAATTTATTATCTCACAAACAAAAAAATCATTAAATCCATGAATGTATATTATTATTTACTTTGTTCAGGTCTAGAAAAACTTTAAATATATGCTGATATCACTTATGGATTACCATAATTTACTTGGAACAACTTGATTTTTCAGATTATTCTTTTACACCTCTTGAATTATAGATTATAAATTACATAACTAGATATTATTCATCACTATATTTAGTTACAAATTTATCTAGATACCATTTTAACTACTATTAACAAACTTTTTCTTCCATATTGTGTATTCATATCACTCATAATTATTATGAATCCACTTTTTGTTTCAAATTATACCGTAATACCACCTGTATCTTATAATGATTTCACCCCATGTATTATATCCCCCTTAAACATACATCATTCCAATAATCAGTTATAATAATTAAGTTATTGGGAATAGGGATACTTCCCAACCATCCTTAAGTATAGGAATATATTTTGTCTTTGGGAGCCAACCATTTTTTTAATCAAATTCTAATCATTTTTAGTGGTTCTCCTTACAACACTACTTGTACACACTTTATTTTAGATAAATGATTTAGAATCCTCTATCTTCCACAACTTGGTATCTAAAACCATCACAAGACTAATAAAACATGTATACATTTTTCCTTTGACTCATCATTTCTATAATCTTCATCATGATTCCTCCATCATAGGAGCGATCTTTCTCCTATCTTATCCTCTTTCCTTATGGTATATTTTTTGAAACCACATTAGTATTCTTCATGTTTTTCCTCTTTATATCCATTAATGTCACCTTAGACTTATTTATACTTGATGAATATTTCTTTAGATGTCCATACTCCTTTCCTTGTGGTATAATTTTTGAGTCCACATTGGTATGATTTTTGTTTGTCCTGTTTAATTTCTATTAAAGTCACCTTAGACATAATTATACTTGATGAATATTGATTCACATGTCTATCCTCCTTGTGTGATGTAGGAATAAATTCATTATTCTCCTCTATTTTTTTGATATATATGGATGATTCTCCTCTTTTATAAAAGACAATCAAAATATAGGAGTATGAGAGAGTACAGAAAAACATAGCAAAAAAAAAAACCCAAAGCAAAAAAGCTATCTACCTATCTTTTTATTCAGTCTTTCAGTTAGTTGCCTTTCCAATTCACTAATTTCATAAATTTTTCCTCTACACATGTGCATAATTATACTAAATAAAACATTTTCCAATAATGTAATATGTCATGAATTAATATATCAGTTGGGATATTGCAGTTGGTTTTCTTACAACATTGACTAGTTTGGATTCTAGATAAACATTCACTGTGTATCCTATACCTCCATAATAGTGCAAATTTGCACTTATGTTTCTTTGATATCCTTAAATTATATATTTATCAATAATGTTCCATTTGATCACCAATTCTAGATTTTCACCTTTATAGACTACACTTTTTGATACTTTTTTAAAAGGGATCACCATCTTTACAATTGATGTTTTCAAACTCATTTTGAGCTCCCTAATAATAAAATCCTCTCCCTCATATAAGAATCCATGTATTACATATTTGAGCCATATTAATTTCATATTTTATCCCATATTCAAGTTATGCTTTATAGGGACACCACTTTCTTAAAGATAATTCATTATGTCCATTTAATACCATAATTCTCATGAAATTCCTCTAACTATATATCTTTTCCCTTTCATATTTTCACAAATTATTTTAGTGGATTAATTAAAGTCCAACACCTATTTATTCAACCATTTATTTTGCCAAACCAAATCTACTATAAATCCATAATCAACCTCATTGATAATATTCTATTGATGAAACTTCTCTTGAAAGGATTATAACTCCTCCTGATCATTTAATGAATATTCTATAAGTTAATATATTAATGTAATTTCCAATTCTTCCCTAGAATACTTATCCTTTCATTCTCCAAAGTGGAATATGAATTTTCAGATTAACTTATAACTTAATAAACTTTTTTAGATAATAATTTTCATAAAACTCATTCACACATACTAGAATGGGTGTATCTTTCCTCTCAGGAGTTTTCTACTTACTCCTAAAAATATTCTTACCTTTTTACATTAGGCAATTTTATCTAGAGTTTTTTACTAATATATAAACACAACTAATATTTTAGACATATCTTGAGAATGAAACCTAAATATCCTTTAATTCTATGGATTATATATATATATATATTAAAGTTTTATATAACTCAAATTCATTAGTATAATGAGAGATTCTATTATATATTTCCTTGGTCATTAATCTAACCATGATCTTTTCAATATTCATATCATCAGTTCTTTCACAATTCTTTGTCAGGTTAGTATCTTGAGATATATGTGAAGTTCCCCTTAGAATTTCTAAATTGTTGTTTCCTGTTTTATTTATTCTCAACCAAGACTTTGAAGTAGTTTTGAGGTGTTTTAGTGATTTATGAGTTTCTAGAGTGGATTTAAAAATGTTATAAGATGATATTCTATGTACTATAATTCTTGTGGTGGACCTTGAAAATATGGATAAGTATGATATCATAAACGCCTCACATGATGTATTTTTCTAATTATATATGAAATTTGTGATCGTGTAATATATTTAAAATTTATGTAATAAATTTCAAGATGTGTAAGAATTTTGATCCATGTAAGAGAATTATCCTATGTTTAATAAATATTAGAAGTCTATATGATATTTTGATCTGTTATATAATATTTGAGTGTGATGTAACTTTTTAAGGAAAATCTCATATGAAATATGATATTTCAACTAGATAAAAGACATTTTAACTATGTATAAAATATTTGTGTCACACATATGGAGTTTTCCCTATATAATTTTTCAAAGCCACATGTAAAAATATTGATTCACATAATAAGATTGAGTTATATTTAAAATATTTTTGTTATGTGTATAAATATTTACCATATAATATTTTTCGTTGTGAAAAATTGTGTTTCCATAATTTCAATATTTTGAATAATTAAATACCGGTGATGTATGAACTATTCTTGAGTGATTAGAACTTATTATTTAAAATTTAATTCAAGAAAAATTTAGAATATAATATTCCCAAATAATGAAGATCAAAATTTTCAAACAATACAACCAAATTAAGGATATTTCAATGTTAATGAATTAAATTTATTTTGTTTTCAAGAATAATGTAGATGTTTAAATGGGATGATGATGCGCTGGTCTTAAATTCTAAAAATCACTCAAAATTATTGATGAGATTTAATATGAAATAGTTTTTAAATTTTGAGTTATTTGAATATGAGATTACAAAATAAGTTAACTCAAATGAGTGATTTTTTACTGAGTTCTTATGCATGCATAAATAAAATTAAATCTATTGATATTTTTAAAAAAATTTGGATGTGTTTTACCTTTTATGAGGTATTTCATGAATTTATTAGTTGATTGTTTGAGACAATAAGGTGTATAAGGGTACATGAGTAACAAAATACAGAGACACTATCCATATTGGACATCATTTTGATAAAATTTCCTGGAAAAGTGAGGTTTCACAAAGAAATATTTTTATAATCACTCTTTTTTTCAGTGGGACAAAAAATGTCTTGTCATTTTCCATTTACTAATGGTTATTTCGATGGGAGAAATTTAATGCTATTAAAAAAATAACTTTTGGAGGAACTGGTGATGTTGAATATTGGATGTGCGGGAAAAATATATTCCTGTTGTCGTACAACAAAAGAGATACACAATACTAAGTGAGTATGACAAGAAAAATAGAAGTAGTGAGTGCATATAACCAAAGTATCTTTCATCTAAAGTTCATTTTAAACTGGTTATTAGAGCTGATTTCAATAGAATAAGAGAAATAGACCAATAAAGGTTTCTTCATGTAGTGAGTTGGGAAGTATAAGCTCTTCAAAGTTAAATCACTAAATTGATTCTGAAGAATATGTTCTTGAAGAAGGTATTCTATGTTCTTTTGATTTTATCTTATTAGTGTGAAAAGGAGGTCCACACATCAGTTTCTTAGGAAAACTAGATACAAAGGAAGAACTTACTATCACCTGGTTTTACTTAAATTTCATTACACTAGTTAGAAGATATTGTAACCAGTGAGAGTGGTGTATGTACTGGAAAGCATAAGCCTAAGATAATGACTGAATCAAACAACTTGTATTTATAACAAGATATTAGTGGAAAATCTATATCCATAAATAACAACCTACTATAGTAAGGAGTTGGCGCACACTTTGTGTATGAACCTTATAAAATATTTTATGTGTCTTGCTACTATTTTCTTTCATATTATTTAGGTGAGGATGATTTATAATCATTTGAGAGGGTAAATTCTAAACTAAAAATGGATTAATATTAAAGAAAGAAATTGTAAAATGAAAGCTACATTAATTCACCCTACCCTCCAATATAGTCATTAGGTATATAGGGAATTTAAAGTGATGTCAAAGCTAAAGTTTACCTCTATTAGATTATATCTATGTATAGAAATATGGATAATATCGAAAATGTGAATAGTAAGGGTGTTCTTAAATTTTATGGAAATAGTTTTCATAGTTATAAAAATAGAGTGTTTCTGTTTTTATTACCTCATCATCATAATTTTCTTGATACAACCAGAATGTAATTTTCAACCATTCAAATAGGTGAGAAAATTAAATTTACTAATAAAAGGAAACTAAAGGTTAATTAAAAAGATAAGAATTCCATTTTTATGTCAGTCTATGAGAATTTTTTTACCAAATTAATGGGATTACAAACCATTAAAAAGATTTGGGTTAAACATGAAAGTATTTAAAAATGAAATTTAAAAGTTAAATAAGACAAACTTTATATTTAGAGAAGAAAATTTGAAGATAAAAAGATGACTAAGTATTAATCAATTGATGATTAATTCAGTAGAGTGAATGAGATTGTGAGAAACATTATAGGTTTTGGTGAAAAGCTCGATAGACCCATTACTATGAAGAAAATCATGATGAATTTTCAAGAGAAATTTGATGACATCTTCGAAGAGAATCATTAGTTCTATCAATGATTTAAATGAAAAAATTTATAAAGATCAAACTACATTAACTAATTTTAAAAACATTGTAGAGTGGTGATTAAGTTTAATCTACTAATAATAGTGTATAAATGATTAAAATGTTTAGGAAAAATAAAATGAAGAAGAATAGGAAATTAAATTTGGGTTTGATATTGATGATATAATCAAACCAAGAAATATAAATATTTTTTCGTTCCCCTAATGAAGTTATAAATTTATTGTAATTAGAATACTGTTGAAATTGGATAAAAATGAACCTCCTCTCATAGTACTCATACTCTAAACTATTGATTCCCCATTCACCTCTTAGTTATTTTGTTTTATGAATTATCTCGGTACCCAAGACCATGTTTAAACATTTTCCATCATCCTGTACATTGGTTGTGCTATATAAATGGTGTCTAGTTTTAAAATTTAAAGATTCATGCCCTTTCTCTGACTACAACTGTAACGCCCCGACCCCAGTTACCCAGAGTCGGTGTATTGTTACATAACATTGGAATGATCACAAATGATCAAGTATCTAATGACCGATTAGTTTAGTAGCCTTGGAATCACTAGATTCATTTATAAAGTTTACATTATATCATAAAATAGAAAACTACATAAACATTGTCTCCATAGACAACACTGAGATCCCATAGACTATCCCTGGAGGCCAGTCATAATATACTTCTTTGCATCTGGGGAAAAATAAAACATATAAATGGGTGAGCTTAGATGCTTAGTAAGGATAAAATTATCGTGGGAAATTTCATAAATAAGCATAAACATTTAAGGCAATGTATAACTAAAAAAAGTCTTTTAAACTTGAACTTTAGCATAATATGGTAGAAATAAAATGAAATAATGCCATTTAATTATTCACATGGATATTATACTAGTCAAATAATCGCATGAAATATCAATAACCACTTTCATAATGATGGAATGCATAATTCCAGACTATCATAACCACATAGTCAAGGACTTGTGCCAAGACTACAAATAAGATTTTGTCAAGGCCTTGTGCCAAGACAATAGTTTGTCTCATGATACCTACCAATGCATCGAGGATCTACAGCGGGCTCCACCCATCACTTACTAATTCCAAGGCATTCCTCGTATGAAAAGTTTGAAACATAACATAAACCTTCGTATTAAAACTAGCATACAAAATGTCAATACTTTATCCACAAACCTTGAATGGTATAAAAATAGCACATCCATAGTCAAACATAACTCATTCGATACAATATGGAAGATTTTATTGTATCATATTAACCTCAATCGAGAATAATGAAGTATATTGACATAGATGAAAATAATCATCAAAACTATTAGAGAGAAATATCCCCCTTCTTCTTGGAATCATTTAAAAGTCACACTATTTGTCATGAAGTCATTTAAAAATAGATTTTTGAATCAAAGTGTCCCATACCACTTTGAAACTTTTAAAAATAATTTTTATTTGAAAAATTTAATGCCCATATAAATAAATACTTAAAACTATTTTTAAAACATGGACATTAATGAGAAAGATTTAGAATAATAAATCTTTAAAAAATTTAAAATGATATTTTAGTTAGAGTTCCTAACCAAAAGAGAGACACTTGAATTAAAATAATTGAGGTAATAAAAACTTTTTAATATCATGAGAATAAATGTATTCATGATATACTATGTCAAAGTACACTATATACACCATATAAAAGTGATTTGGTGTATAACAACAAAAGAGTCTCAATGGAATGTAAATTGTGATAAAATATATCATAAAGACCGTATTCCTTACGTTAAGGATAACTCAATGACATAATTATGTGTGAAAAATATAAATACACTAAATATTATAGGATATTCAGTGTAAAACAATCAAAGGACATTCACACATAATCTTGGAAAAACAACACCAATGAATTAGATGTTTAACTCAATAAATGGAGATTGAGATAAAATTACTCTTATCAAGTTCATATCGATGACTTGAGAATTTATCAATGGAGTGATTATGTGTATCAAAATTATATCCACATAATGTTGAGTGGAAATTATGACATAAGCAAATAAATAGTGATTCCATACATAATATTGGAGTAAAATAATCAATGAAGTATGCGTAAAGCCGAATGAGTGGAAATTGAAATTTCAAATTCCCTTATCAATTTAGTAACTTACGAAACATACACCCATGAAAGAAGGATCATAAAATGATGATGTAAATATCCATAAATTAAAGTATTTTACACAATTAATACAATCATGTACAATACACACACCACGTGCAATAAATAAGTGGTGAACAATGGAAATCTCACGGAATTAAAAGTGAGATAAGAAAAAACTTAATTGGTAATTTTTCCTTGGTCGAGGGTAGGTTAACCTCCTTTATAATGGATAAATAATTGTTATTTAATTATACAATAATCATAAACTTTAATATGATATCATATATGATCTTTTAATATTGATTTATTGATAATATCTTAGTATTATCGTCGTCTTGGGTGTTAACAGATTCATTTTACTTTATATTATTTGTTATGTGAGACATATTTGTTATTGACGGTATGTATATAATTAATATATTGAATGATATTATGTTTATAAACAATATTTTTAATCATCAAATGAAATTTATTCTTGAATGGATATGATGGGGAATGAATCTCATCGCGTTCGTGGAGAAGGTAATCCGTACGTACACACGAACGACAATTTCATTCTTTTGATATTAAAATAATGTATAATTGGATGGTATATCATATATAAAGAATCATTATCATGTTATATTTATTATTTACATGAATTACACATCATTATTACACCCATCCAAATAATAATATATTGAATAACAATTACACCACGACATGGAGACGGTAGGCCGTACTTACGCATGTATGGTGACATGTCATTAAAAGGATGGATAGAATAATGAATATGGTTGTACCATATTTATAATAAAATAACATTATATATAATATACAGGATTTATTATTTTATAATGGAAATAAAAAATAAAGAAGAAGTGGAAGAAGAAAGGAACTTGAAAGAGGGTGGTGAAATCATTACCTCTTCTCCAGGTTCTTCCTTTTGATTTGATCAAAAGGGATCCTTAAGTTAGATTTATGACCAAAGGAGGGCCTCTAGGATGAATTTAGGGAGATGATAGGATATTTGGTCAGGGTTTGGCCGAGCCAAATGGATTTGAAGGTGTGAACTTGAGAGAAGGGGGAGTGCCCTTTTATAAGAGGGGTGAGGGGAACCTTATGAAAATCTAGAAATATTATTTTATAATATTCATATTCAGTTTATAATGCCTCCAAAGTAGATTATTTAAAGGTTAAGGTTGGGATAGGTCGAAAACCACTCAAATAGTAGGTTTTATATAGGTTTGGGTCACTATATTAACCTTAACTTTTAGATTTAACTCTTAGTTAAATAGTTTGACATTTACCATATCTCTTTGTATTTTTATATTATATAGTTAATAAACTTACTATAAACATCCAAGCGACCCCAAAGTGGTCCATTAATAATACACCTATTATTATATAATTCCTTTGGCCGAACATTAGATTTTTAGGAATAGAATATCAATTAATAATATAATATTTGTTTTAAAAACTCCTTTCTGTCAATTTTGACACTATTTAATAATTGATTTTTGTTAAAGTCTTAATAACTTTATTAATTGGAACCAAATTCATTTTTGAAATAATAACATGTTATATTAACCAATAATTTTTTTTGATATCATCAAAACTTTCAAATTATATTTATTTTAACATTTATAATACTAATTATTTGATTCTTTCATTAATAAGGAAAATACTGCATCATTATTGTGTCATAAATAAATTTAATTATTAAAAGTATAAAAATTATAAATAAAATTCCATTATGTAGTAAATCTATTTTTATTTCTAATGAATATTTATAGTTGAAAATATAACATATATAACCTTATGTAAAAATTGTTTTTCTAAAAGATATATGCTTATGTCATTTTTGTATTTACTTTAACTTAATTAATATGAAGTGTCATTATCACTTACAAGTGGATCCATGGGGTCCCAAAATCAAGCCAAATATGCCCATGGTCAGACATGTATCATCCAATAGGGTTAGTACAATTTTTAGGATAATATAATATTATTATAATATTACTTATTTACCCTTATTTATCGAATTTACCATTTAACCATGGTAAATAAAATAATTACCGAAGTAATTATTCAAAATGTCTAAAAAGAAAAGTTACCTATTTACATAATTTGGAAATCTTGATTCCCAATATTGAATCCATTTGTCCAAATTCAAAACATAGAAGTGGCAGAAATTAATTTAAAATTAATTCCAGCTGTCAAAACAAAAAGCGTGTTTTTAAGAAATAATAACTATCAATAGATTGACACTTGTTTATATCCGGTTTAAATGTGAAATTATGTCCAATGACCAAAATTGTATTAAATGGTAAAAATATATTCTAAATATACTTTAAAAACACTCAAATTCATAATTTATCACTATTAATTATTTCGATAAAAAATTTGTTTTTAGTTAAAATTTAGTAATTTTCACTATTCATCAAAATATGAAAGTTATTAGAAATGTACCAAAAATTCACCCTAAGATAATTTTCACATTCAAAATCCAAAAATTAAGTCCATTTTGAATGATAAAATTTATAAAATTTCAGAAAGTGGGTATTACTATTCATAACGGCTAGTTTGATTGGTTGTGGTTTGTGTTGGAGCTCGAAGTTGCATACAACACACACTGCTGTATTATTCAAAGAGAAGCGTACCATAGAAGCTTGGGGTGTTACAATAATGGTCATGTGAGTGTGATAAATATATGGTTGAAACAATTATAATGAATGAAAAGACCCACTTGAATTACCAAACATGAATTCATTCATTGGGTGTAATTCCCTGTAATTATATTCATGGTATAAAGAATAGTTACCCCCATATGTTAGTAATGAGGGGATAAGGAAATAAAATCCACCTACTACAACAAAAGCACTTTTTAGTAGTAAAACTTTCAATTCCACTACTAAGATTAGACTATTTGTTGTCCCCTAGTCCATACATCTTCTTTATTAAGAGAGATAATTATATATATTTCAATTTTTATTTTTGAATTTTTAATCACATCCTCTTGTAATTTTCCTCTTTTTCAATTCTCGACCGGGTCCATGTGATTATCCTCCTAAATTCCATGAGCGTTGGTCATGTATTCTTCCATCAAGGGAGTAACCTCAATCCTAACTTGAAGGTAATGCTCCCATTTATAAATTTTTGTTTAAAATTCCCAAGTAAAACTTGTATCATGCATAAAATCTTGAAGACATTGAGTATTTGAAACTTTAATAGATTCTAACCCTATGACATAGAGGTTCTCTTTGTGGAATAACCTTGCATGACCTAAGTTATAAGTCATTTTCCCACGGCGCATCTTCATAGAGATCCATCAATTTTAGAATACTGATCCACTACCATTTGAGAAAACTCCACATTTTAGTGGAGACCCTAAACCACAACACTTTATACATATTTTCCATTATGTTAAGCCATGATTTAGCCAGTTTGCCCCATGTTGCAACCCTTCCTCTTATTCGTTCTCTATCATAGTAAATACGATGTAGTGGGTTCAGATGAAACTATTTCCCCCTTCTCTTCCTTTCTCAGCTAACAGTAACTACAACATAGATACAGGGCAATGATTTAGTGGGATTTTCACTTTGGATTCCCTAATCCACTATAACACATATCTATGGATGTGGCATAGTGTATATCGATTCTCCATGTAACACCCCGAGCTTCCACGATACGCTTCTCATTCAATAATGCAATGGCTTGCATTGTACGTAACTTCGAGTTCTAAAACACCGCGACTAATCAAAGTAGCCGTTATGAATAGTAATAACCACTTTTTAAAATTATAGAAATCTTATATTTCAAAATGGACTTCATTTTTGGATTCGTAATATCGAAATTAGCCTATGTTGAATTTTTGGTATTTTTCTGAGAACTTCTAATTTTTTATGAATAATGAAAAATACTTAAAAACAACTTTTTTAATAAAAATATTTAATAGTGATAAATTATACTATTTAGTGGTTTTAAAGTATAATTGGAATATATTTTTACCATTTTATCCAATGGTGGTCATTATAATTAATTTGACATTGAAATTGGACATAAACAATTGCCAATCTTTTGATATAAATTGTTTCTTAAAAACACGCTATTTGTTGTGACAGCGGGAATTAATTATAAAATTAATTAATGCAACTTATATGTTTCGAATTTTGTAAAATAGACATCATTTTTGAATTTGGAATATCAATTATAGCTTAGGGTGAAATTTTGGCATTGTTCTGAAAAACTTCAATTTTTGATGAATAGTGAAACCACTAAGTGGTAGTTAAATAACTGATTTTTCATTTAAATGAAATATTACCACTTCTGTGATTTGATTTTCAAAAATCCGACATACATGGTTGTCATTAATAAGTAAAATGTGGTTCAATGAGATTAAAATAATTTTTTGGTGAATAGTAACTTTTAAGTTCTTAATCGCGATTATAGGTAATTAGTGTAGTTTAAGGTACAAATAATGTTTTTATAATATGAGATGAGCATGACACTTGTCTTACTCCTATTGGATGAGTCATGGCCGACCAAGACAACCCATGGGTCAACTTGGGGACCCCATGTAGCCACTTTAGTTAGAAAATTACATAAACACCTTTTATTTAATGTTAAAGTAAAAAATGACACAATCTTAAAATGTTTTACTAAAACAATTTTTACGTGGGGTTACACAAGTCCAAATTTTGATTATAAATATTCATTAGAAATCTAAAAAGATTTCCTACATCATAGTAGTTTTTTTATAATTTTTAGACATTAAATAAATTAAAATATTTATGACATCATTATGATGCAGCGATGACCTCATTATTTAACGATTTATATAAAATGAGAAGATAAAGAAAAATCCAAGGCTTACACTTATCCAAAGCCTATTGGATGAGGATATTTCGAAACCTTATCACCTTATCCTCGAATTATATAAGTGTGGGACCTTTAGAATCCGAAAATCATTGTGAAATAATGTAACATTTCAATCATTCCAAAAGTGCCCCTCCTCTCCACTTATAAAAGGCCCCCACCTCTCCCACCTCATTTACACTTTCAAGCCATTTGGCTTGGCCAAACTCTGCCCAAATACTCTCCCAACATTCCTCCCTTACTCATTGAAGCCTCACTTTGGGCAGAACTTTTCCCAAGGAAGCCTTTGGCTCAAATCAAAAAGAGTTACCAGATTTTGAGGTAATGTCTTTTCTAATGTTGTTTTGTTTTATTTTTCTTTTCCAACCCCCTAAACTCTTTTTATTCATTTCTTTTGTAACAAAAACAGTATCCTCAATATACTAGGATGTTTTTATAAGAAGTATTCGAGCTACACTTACACACACCTACATCTAATGGTTAAAGAACATACAGTTTCTGTGGATGGCGAATTTCTGCCTCACGAAACGATGATTGTTCAACACTCATATAACACCTTCAAAGGTGGCCATTAAGATGTCACTATTTTTATATATGATATATAATATGTTTATGTTTTAATTATGCTTCTGTATTTATCATTTATGGCATACTATATGATTTCCATTATGGGTAAAACGCGATAATTTCATTTTAGGAAGTGCGGGCTACCGGCCCCTCAAAGTGATTTGAATCGTTAATGCCATATGTGGGATGTATAAAGGATGGAGTAAATGGTATTATACACTATATTATACTGGAATTATATTATACATTTATATCATTATGTTTTAGTTCCATTAAATATGAAATTGAAATGAAAGTAGCGTTCATGCGTACGTACGGCTTACCGTCTCCATGAACGGTGCATTTCATTTCTTACCTCTAAATGTTACGTAATATTATAAATGAATGTATATACTGGATATATAAGATATATATGACATCTAAATCATGAATATAATTCTGGATACAATGGATATTTCACCACATAAACAACTTGTAATTATAAGAAGCTTATTGTTGACTCAAGTACCAAAGATCGACAAAACGACCGTTATTAACTTAAATAATTACATAATGTTCATATCATTGTAATAAGTGATATAATAAGGATAATGAAATTGAAAATGGTTCTTAATAAGGTATATATTAACTCTAGTTTATTATTCAGGAGGTTAAAGAACGGTTGAGTCAATTCAGACACGAGGTAAGGGAACTTCTAAACCCAATTTCCATTCTTTGGGTTTATCTCATACTTTCAAATTATGTCGTGATATTATTATGTAATATCTTGTAATTTTACTGTATTTATGTTTACTTATAGTGAATACACATAATAGATCTATTTTATTTTAAAAATGATCTTTGTAAGGGAACTTCTTAACCCAACTTCCATTCTTTGGGTTAATCTCCTACTTTCAAATTATGTCATGATATTATTATGTCCTATTTTGTATTTTTACGTTCTTTATGTGTACCTATAGTGAATACACATAGAATATCTATTTTATTTTAAAAATGATCTTTTAAGGACTTCGTCTCAATCTCCTTTCATTGAGGCATATTCGGTTTTATCCACAATTTTCTTTTATACGGTGTATAAACCCCTTTGACTTTTACGTTTATTCAAAAGGAATCTTTTTATACGAAGCGTTTTGCTAAACGACAAAAGGGAATGTTTATCTTTCCGTACTTATACGGCGACAACGACTTCTCCGCCACCGTGACCATTATTTGAGTTTCGGCTTCCTCTACAAGACATCATTTTTTTAATGAAAAATAAATACAAAGTTTCAACTTTCTTCTATTTTGGTATTGAAAATGGTTTTGAAAGCATTTTTATCAATGTGTTGTATTGATATCTTGTGATTGAAATGTGGAAATGTTATGTTTCCTTTATACATGTTTTATGTGATACGATTATGTTATGGTTTATGATATGTTTAAACCTATTCATATGAGTAATGTATTGGACTTAATAAGTGACGGGTGGAGCCCGCTATAGCTCCTCAATGCATCGGTAGGTCTCATGAGACAACTAGACGTGGAATTGGCCAAGGCCCTTTCCCAATTTGATTTATGGTTTTGGCCGAGGCCTTAATCATTTTAGACGTCTTGGCCGAGGCCTTGACAAAGTGTTTCAGAATGTCTGGCATTATACATTCCCTCATTATGAAAGTGGTTATTGATATTTCATGTGATTATTCGACCAGTAGAATATCCATGTGAAGAAGTGAATGGCATTATCTCATTTTACTTTTGCCATATTATGTTGATGTTCAAGTTTAAAAGGCTTTTGTTTTAGTTATACATTGCCTTAAATTTTTATGTTTATTTATGAAAGCTTCCGCAATGTTGTAATCCTTACTGAGCATTTGAGCTCACCCCTTTCAATGTTTTAATATTTTCCAGGATGTGAAGAAGTATTTTATGAATGACCTGCAGGGATAGTCAGAAGAAGATATGAGTGTGGACTATGAAGATTTTGTTATTAGTTTTTCACTTTATGATGTAATGTAAGATTTATGAATGTATCTAGTGTTTTCCAAGGCTACTAAACTAATCGGTCTTTCGAGACTTGATCTTTTGTGATCATGCCAATGTTACGAAGTAATGCACCGACTCTGGGTAGCTGGGGTCGGGGCGTTACAGTTGGTATCAGAGGCAGTTTAGTACTAACCTTGGAAGCTAGATTTAGATAAACTCTGATTAGAGCACATATCCCAAAGATAGACCTTGAGGATTGGTATAGAAGAACTTCCTAGAATTTTGGTATTATAGAGATGTTATGAGTTTTCCGAGCAATACATCCCTGTCTGGATACGAGCAGGTAGAGGCGGCTCTGGCACAGATGTACCTAGGGGTAAAACCCGAAAAAACCGCTTTGAGCTAGACTCGAACAGGAACTGGTGCACGACAACGGGCCTTGCTGCACTCTTGGTTACGACACTCCCGGGGGATATGCTTAGGATAATTCTCATTTTCTTTACAAACCACTATGAAGGGTTATGAGTATATACTTACTCAAAGAAAACATTTCTTTTTATGATTATGGATTATATCCATAAATAGTTCAATTTATGTAAAGTGTTTAACAAGTATGGAATTATGTATTTTGATTCATAAACTAATAGTTTATGCCATTGTTTAGAAATGGCGCCTAGTGGAAGGATTGGAAACTGTATCAATGCACGAACTCCGTGTAGGGATTTCCCTCCTGCTCAAGATAATTATTGTGGATCTGGAGACACAACTGGTGCTGATCAGCTTCTCACCGTACTGGGACAACTCACGCAGGTTATGAATAATAACCTTACTCGTATGGAGCACCCTGATCCGCAACGTGGAGGATCAATGTTAGATCGATTCATGAGGCAACAACCGCCAACGTTCAATGGGAGTACAAATCCCTTAGTAGCCGAGCAATGGATAAATTCCCTAGAGAAAATATTTCAGGCTTTGGGGAGCAGTGAAAGGGAAAAAGATATCATGGCAGTTTACCGCCTCACTGGAGATACCGATCAGTGGTGGTCGCTGATTCAAAAAACAAAGGAAGATGATGACGTATCGAATATGGAATGGAGGGAGTTCAAAGATCTTTTCCTAGAAAAATATTTTCCTTGTGACCATCGAGCAGATATGGAAAGGCAATTTCTGAGTTTGAGGCAGAAGGAGGATGAGAATGTCGCAAAGTATGAGGCTAACTTTACAAGGTTAGCGAGGCATGCTGCCGATTATATACGTCACCCAAGGAGTAAGATTGATCGTTTCTTTGATGGGTTAAAACCATTTCTCCATCGAGCTTTAGTATCACAATCCTTCACATCATACGAAGATATTGCCTCGTGTGCTATCAAGACAGAAAAGGAATTCTCTAAGTCTTATGACAACAAAGTAAAGCAAGAGAAGAAGAGAACGGGGGAACAAGAGATAGATAAAGGGAAAAAGGGAAAGAAGGATTTTCTATTATGTGATAATTGTGGGAAGAATCACCCTGGTACTTGCCTAAAAGGAATGGGAGTTTGTTATAAATGTGGAGAAAAGGGTCACCAGGCTCGTGATTGCAAGGGAAAGAAAGAGGCTGTCAAATTTTAATGCTACAATTGTAGGGAAACAGGGCATTATGCAAATGAATGTCCTAAGCGTCAGGGAAACTTACCTCAGAAAAGGCCAAGGGATCAAGGCCAATCTTATGCTGTGACTACAGTTGAAGCAGAATAATTAATGTATTGGTGCTTTTGGACTCAGGGATTATATTCTGGTTATATGAATAATGTGATATATATATATGGATTGTACTGCAGTAATTTTTGATTTCAGTAAGGTTTTAATATGATTAAGGTATTCAGATTTTTAGTATGTGACAACAAGAGAAACTTTTATTTGTTTGGGGAATCTGATGTTACAATTGATTTTGGAATTTAGAGACCTTTTAGAGAAAGTCTGGATGAAGGTATTTTAGACAACTATAAAGGTTGGAGTGGATTAAGTTGAACTTTGGATAGTATTGTTTAAGGTTAAAACATTTATGAAGATAATTTTTGGAATAGTATAGTACTATATTTTTAGGAAAAGGACAACCTGCAGGGTGGGGAATAACCCGTCGCATCGGACAAAGCTGCAGGAATCGAACCCACAACCATAGTGCGACAAGCCTTTATTTCCTACCACTAGCCTACAGGAAGTCCCTGGTTATTACAAAATCGTTTTACTAATCTAAATGGTATGTGTTAACATTTGGAACCTTATACAATTAGGATAAATAGAATATTTTTGAGTTCCGTTACCATTTGAAGTAAAAGTTGGGTTTGTGGTAAAAATTTATTAATGAATGAAAGTACACATAACAAGTATGTATATTCCCTTACGTTCTTAGTAAATCTCCTAAATAAATTCCTCAACATTATAAAAGGTAACTTAAAACAAAAATGTTGTCGGTTAACTTTTCCAACTGGGGATTCAATGACCGTTTAACCAATCACAAGTTTGTGATTTTCTTATGGTTAAACTTTCTTCTAATCCTATTTTCTATAACTCTCCATCAGACCTTGATGGTTTGTTTTTCTTCCATATCCATATTTTCATATAATCCTAGAATGGGCTATATCGGGTGACCTTTGTACTTATCCTGCTTTCTTTTAATGTTATATATTTATTAACCTTATTTCCGATGTGGGTTTTCCACAAAGGTATTTTCTATTTTCAACCTTTTATTATCAAAGAAAAATTTCAAATTGCGAGGACGCAATTTATTGAATGAGGGGAGAATGTAACACCCCGAGCTTCCACGATACGCTTCTCATTCAATAATGCAATGGCTTGCATTGTACGCAACTTCGAGTTCTAAAACACCGCGACTAATCAAAGTAGCCGTTATGAATAGTAATAACCACTTTTTAAAATTATAGAAATTTTATATTTCAAAATGGACTTCATTTTTGGATTCGGAATATCGAAATTAGCCTATGTTGAATTTTTGGTATTTTTCGGAGAACTTCTAATTTTTTATGAATAGTGAAAAATACTTAAAAACAAATTTTTTAATAAAAATAATTAATAGTGATAAATTATACTATTTAGTAGTTTTAAAGTATAATTGGAATATATTTTTACCATTTTATCCAATGGTGGTCATTAGAATTAATTTGACATTGAAATTGGACATAAACAATTGCCAATCTTTTGATATAAATTGTTTCTTAAAAGCACGCTATTTGTTGTGACAGCGGGAATTAATTATAAAATTAATTAATGCAACTTATATGTTTCTAATTTTGTAAAATAGACATCATTTTTGAATTTGGAATATCAATTATAGCTTAGGGTGAAATTTTTGCATTGTTCTGAAAAACTCTAATTTTTGATGAATAGTGAAACCACTAAGTGGTAGTTAAATAACTGATTTTTCGTTTAAATGAAATATTACCACTTATGTGATTTGATTTTCAAAAATCCAACATACATGGTTGTCATTAATAAGTAAAATGTGGTTCAATGAGATTAAAATAATTTTTTGGTGAATAGTAACTTTTAAGTTCTTAATCGCTATTAGAGGCCCCCACCTCTACCACCTCATTCACAATTTAAAGCTATTTGGCTTGGCCAAACTCTGCCCAAATACTCTCCCAACTTCTCCCTCTTACTCCTAGAAGCCTCACTTTGGGCAGAACTCTTCCCAAGGAAGCCTTTGGCTCAAATCAAAAAGAGTTACCCGATTTTGAGGTAATGTCTTCTCTAATGTTGTTTTGTTTTATTTTTCTTCTCCAACCCCCTAAAATATTTTTATTCATTTATTTTGTAACAACACCAGTATCCTCAATATACTAGGATGTTTTTATAAGAAGGATTCGAGCTACACTTACACACACCTACATCTAATGGTTATAGAACATACAGTTTCTGTGGATGGCGAATTTCTGCCTCACGAAATGATGATTGTTCAACACTCATATAACACCTTCAAAGGTGGCCATTAAGATGTCAATATATTTATATATGATATATAATATGTTTATGTTTTACTTATGCTTCTGTATTTCTCATTTATGCCATACTTTATGATTTCCATTATGGGTAAACGCGATAATTTCATTTTAGGAAGTGCGGACTACCGCCCCCTCAAAGTGATTTGAATCGTTAATGCCATATGTGGGCTGTATAAAGGATGGAGTAAATGGTATTATACACTATATTATACTGGAATTATATTATAAATTTATATCATTATGATTTCATTCCATTAAATACGAAATAGAAATGAAAGTAGTGTTCATGCGTACGTACGGCTTACCGTCTCCATGAATGGTGTATTTCATTTTTTACCTCTAAATGTTACGTAATATTATAAATGAATGTATATACTGGATATATATGATATATATGACATCTAAATCATGAATACAATTCTGGAGATAATGGATATTCTACCACATAAACAACTTGTAATTATAAGAAGTTTATTGTTGACTCAAGTACCAAAGATCAACAAAACGACCGTTATTAACTTAAATAATTACATAATGTTAATATCATTGTAATAAGTGTTATAAAAAGGACAATGAAATTGAAAATGGTTCTTAATAAGGTATATATCAACTCTAGTTTATTATTCAGGAGGTTAAAGAACGGTTGAGTCAAGTCAGACACGAGGTAAGGGAACTTCTTAACCCAATTTCTATTCTTTGGGTTAATCTCCTACTTTCAAATTATGTCATGATATTATTATATCCTATATTGTATTTTTACATTATTTATGTGTACTTATAGTGAATACACATTATATATGTACTTTATTTAAAAAAATGATCTTTTTAAGGACTTCGTCTCAATCCCCTTTCATTGAGGCATATTTGGTTTCATACACAACTTTCTTTTATACGGTATATAAATCCCTTTGACTTTTAAATTTATTCAAAAGGAATATTTTTTATACGAAGCGTTTTGCTAAACGACAAAAGGGAATGTTTTTATTTCCATACTTATGCAGCGACAACGACTTCTCCGCCGCCGTGACCATTATTTGAGTTTCGGCTTCCTCTACAAGCCATCATTTTTTTTAATGAAAAATAAATACAAAGTTTTAACTTTCTTTTATTTTGGTATTGAAAATGGTTTTGAAAGCGTTTTTATTATATCAATGTGTTGTATTGATATCTTGTGATTGAAATGTGGAAATGTTATGTTTCCTTTATGCATGTTTTATGTGATACGATTATGTTATGTTTTATGATATGTTTAAACCTATTAATATGAGGAATGTATTGGACTTAATAAGTGACGGGTGGAGCCCGCTATAGCCCCTCGATGAATCGGTAGGTCTCATGAGACAATTAGATGTGGAATTGGCCTAGGCCCTTTCCCAATTTGATTTATGGTTTTGGCCGAGGCCTCAATCATTTTAGACGTCTTGGCCGAGGCCTTGACAAAATGTTTTAGAATGTCTGGCATTATACATTCCCTCATTATGAAAGTGGTTATTGATATTGCATGTGATTATTCGACCAGTAGAATATCCATGTAAAGAAGTGAATGGCATTATCTCATTTTACTTTTGCTATATTTTGTTGATGTTCAAGTTTAAAAGGCTTTTGTTTTAGTTATACATTGCCTTAAATTTTTATGTTTATTTATGAAAGCTTCGCAATATTGTTATCCTTACTGAGCATCTGAGCTCACCCCTTTCAATGTTTTAATATTTTCCAGGATGTGAACAAGTATTTTATGAATGACCTGCAGGGATAGTCAGAAGAGGATATGAGTGTGGACTATGAAGATTTTGTTATTAGTTTTTCACTTTATGATGTAATGTACGATTTATGAATGTATCTAGTGTTTTCCAAGGCTACTAAACTAATCGGTCTTTCGAGACTTGATCTTTTGTGATCATGCCAATGTTACTAAGTAATGCACCGACTCTGGGTAGCTGGGGTCGGGGCGTTACACTCCAGTGGCTGGGAAGATCAAAATATATGGCCTTATGACGTAGTCATGGAAGATGCGGTGTAGAAAGTGTGATGGATGTGTTTGAGGGAGATGACAGGTGCACTGGGGTGAAATGACGTTATCTTATTAAGTGCACAATACCCTTATAATTGATCATGCCCCAGATCAGAAAATTATAGTTCTGGACTATTATTGAGTAAACTCATGGCATCAACCACTCATAAAACCATGTAATTAGGATATGGATGCCATTATACACCCACACACACACCTATGTGAGCCCATTTTGGAACACACGAGCCCTCCACGGGGCTTGTCAACACCTTACATGATCTCTATCCTACATGTTCTCTCTCCTCTATGTTACCTGAGTATGCCTTCCTAGGGGATTTATTGGCAGACTAACTATATTGGGCTAGATATATGGATTGAATCCCTTGGTTGAGGGATAAATTATAGATGACCATTTTTTTTGGATAATTACCAACTTTCCTTTTCATTTCCAACACAACACACAAAAATACTATGATTAATAAAATAAGGTAAACAATTATTTTTTTATATTTTTTTTTCAAAAATATCATCCAAATAATCTGAATACACAAAAAAATGAATATTATTAATTAAAACATGGATATTATAAATTAAAAACCTAATAAATTTAAAATTTATTCAAAAAAATAACTCATCAAATCTACCAAACATAAACTATGTTCGTCCTCGATCATGTATCTCAAATATCAATTTAAAAGGACACCTTGGTTTTACCAATATTGAAAACTTAAAATCAAAGAAATAAGACAATTATAAATGGGGGAGAGATAATTTTTAAGTGGAACATAAATAAAATAATTTCAACTCTTCCCTAGACATAATGTATTTAATTTTCCCAATGAAAAATGAAAATTATTCCCATCTATTCTATTCAAGTCTTTTAATTCATCATTGTAAACCTGAAACGTTGTGTTCCACATCACCATTTTTTGCTTCTCTCATCACTCAAGGTAAAATTTAAATGTTATTTTTTCCTCATACCTTAAGTATATTCACCAAACTTATGTATTTAGAAATTATATAATTCATCCACTTAGTAAATACAATTATCACTTAAAATCAAGAGGACTATAGAATAGGGATCAAATGATTCTAAGGTTAAAAAATGGTATAAAATTGATGAATAATAAAGTAATATCTAAAATTAGGTTTATCCCTATGTTCTAATAATGATAAAAAAACTAAACATAATAAAATTCTGCTCTTATAAAAATTGACTTCTTCCCCAAATCCCAATCTCAAAGTGAGGCCATGATCAATGAATGAAAATTTAATGAGTTACCCCTCTAATTTTTTTATTTTTCATTTTTTTTAATTTTTCAAAAATAGAGTTAGGATATGTATTACATACATTACCTAACCCCAAATTATGAAAATAATTTGTCAAGTTATGGTGATTCTTTACCCTCAATAACTTAACCCACATTTATTTCTCATTTTTTTATTTTCATATTTTTTTTCTCTTTTTTTAGAGGGGTAAACAATAAAAATATTGAAAGAAACACAATCCTTCTTCCTAAAATCTAAATATATACCCACAATATATTCTATTAAACAAGAATATCAATTTTTCCATAACATCACTCTCCCCCACACTTGAACAATAAACATCATGAGAAACACTAGAGTATGGGTAACAATGGATAATTTGGATTGAAAATTCCTATTCCTTTCAAATGAAATTATTGGTTTTTATAGGGTAAAAGTAGGATTAATAATAGGTTGGTCTTAAGTATAGTGTCTAAATCAAACAAAATACATCAATCATTTTGAAAGTGATTTTCTCTATCATCATTTTGAAAAGTTCAAATCAAAATCCTAGTAGGAAACATGTCCCATGTTGTCTAAAGAAATTTACTAAGAAAGACTGTAAATATTTTTCCTATAAAGATCTCAAGAATAATAAAGCTTAATTAATGTCAATCACTAATGACATTTTTCATAACAATAAATCAATTAAAATGATTTTTTAAAAATAAAATCCTGAAATATGGAAGGGAATTTTCATCGACATGTGATTATAAAGAAAAATTATGATTCATTGAATTAAAATTTTTTATGCTTCTCTATAATAACTTATTTTTCTTATTTTAATTATTCAATTCAATCAAATTGAAAAATTGAAACATGTCATCATGGGGTTTCTAAAAATTCTAAGTGTCATTGATCAAAAATTAAAGCATTGATCTATGTATGGGAATGTATTTTTATTTTTTATTTAAGATTCAACATATTCTGGAAAATATAGGGAAGTTTATTTAAATGATTAAAATTAAAGCTAAATAAACTTTCATTTAAATCTCTCCTTTTATTATCCTTACTTACTGCACAACTTCCTTTCACATTGAATCACCATAGTCTTGAAAATTTAAGTTAAATTGTGAAAGTGAAATCCATTCTCATGAAATATCAAAAAATAATTAAGGGGATTAACTCTTAAACTAGTTCCTAAATAGAAATAAAAATCATAAACCATAAAAATGAGGGTTTCCTCCCACAATTGCTTTGATTATTTTTATTAAGATCGACCTTACCTCCCAAATTCAAGTGATCGAAGTTAGTAAGGAGATTACCCAATCCGAATCTACAAATGGTAAAATATGAAATTCTTCTATATATATGGGCCCTATACCTTTTTTAGAAACTAAATTAACTCTTCCTTTTACCAAATCTTTCCCTATCTCCATGGGACCAATGAAGAAATTTTTGGGCCTTCTTGAATAATAAAATAAAAGCTTACTAATTACCCAAATTTTCTAAATCTCCTTGAATTCTTATGAGACAATAGCTCCTCTACTGTCTCCATATTTATTGAATATATTCAATCCTTTATTCTCCTATTTTATAAATTATTTTATTTTTATAGTATCTACTTCAACACTTCTTCCATAGGCAATCATATCATCAACTTCTGGCAACTCATATTCTATAAAATCTTAATTGATTTTGTCCTTAATAATTTTCATTACCTAATAAATATTGAATTTCACATCTTATGCACAAACTCTAAAACATAACTCCCCTATTTGGATATAAATTAGTTCCCTTCCTATATATAGGAATGTCCTTTCCAGAAATTATTGGAGTCTTATCCTTGTTCATTTTTATCATAATGAATTCAAACTATAGGTAAAACTTGTCTACCTTAATGATGACATCTTTTAGTAGTCCTTAAGTACATATCACTATTATATTTCTCAAATAATATCATGAAATGATTAAGATTCATCTCTCTTAATCCCAAGATCTTGAATATTAAATATGAAATAATGTTTACACTTTTACATAAATAACAAAAATCCCCACAAAATATATTTGAAAAAAAGTCAATGGAAATAGAAAAACTACATGGATAACTTTGTTTCTTTTCTAGGACCCATGAAACCAATGTTTAATAATTCCTTGTTAGTTGGATTTTCCCCAATTCCTATAAATTGCTTTTATTTTTCACTAAATATTTCTTAAAGTTTACATAGGTGGGAATATTCACAATCACATCAGTGTATGATATATTGATGTACAAATTTTTGAACATTTCTAGAAACATTTACCTTTTATAATCAAATCTTACTTACCTTAATCACTTTATAAATGGTGGTTTTGGTTGGTATGGTAGTGGATATTCTTCTCAAACTTCCTTATCAACTTCATTTTATTCTATTGAACTAGTTTTATTATTTCCTCTTCTTGTTTTTCATCCTGTTTCATAAAATTTTCATTAACATATAGTATTGTGCTTCCAGTTATCGAGGTGATGGATTTCATCTCACTGTGTCTTGGAACTTTGGTGTCACTCGTTAGAATTCCTCTTGGCCTATCTTTTATGTGTTTAGAAATCTGATCCATAGGATTTTCAAGTTCCTCATAGCTAAAATTTGGTTCCATAAAGTATATTTCAATTGTCAAATGGTATAACCTTGGTCCTTAGAATAAGCTATCAACTCCTTGAGATAAAATCCCATTATGGTTACAAAACTTTTCAGTGTCTCTTCTAATGAATTTACTTGACTCGCGAGTATTGTCCCTTGGTGTAGGGGATAAAAACCTTATTTTCTTGACTAGAATCCTTATGCATTTTCTTTATTTTTCTAATATTTTTGTGGTTATTGTTGTTACCTCTATAGATCCACATAATTTTTTGGTTATAGTCCAATAAATTCACATCTTCACAAAAAATACCTTGGGGATATTGATTATCCATCATTGTATCAAGTTTCATATGCATTAAATTAATTTGGGTGGCTACCCAGCTATTGTCCACCATGTTCAATCCTCTCACTATTCCTTTATCTGACTTCCACTTTAAACTATGACTATATTTTTTAAATAATTCACAACTCTCCTATGGTGACTTTCATATAAGGGCACCTCAAGTGGCTACAACAACTGTCAAAATATTACCCTATGATAAACCTTTATGATTTCTTTAGAATCTAAATTTTGATTTCAGGATGAGAGAATCATCTTATCAAATTTTTAAATATATCCTATACACTAAATAATGACACCTCAGTAAATAGATCAAAATTTCAAATACTTACCCATGATTCTATTGACTTTGTGGGTGGGAAAAATATTTTCAAAAATTATCTTACCAAATCTTTCCATGTAGTGATTGAGTTTGAGGGAAGACTTTGGATCCACTCCCATATTTTTTACTTGAGGGAGAATCAGAATAGAAATAGTCTCACTAAATCACTTGCGATGTTGTGGAATTTAAATGTTTCACAGAATTTTTAAAAACTCATAATGTGAGAATTGGGGTATTCATGTGGAAACCTGTTGAATTGTACAAAATAGGTGATTATTTGACTAATCAATCAATTTATCTTGAATTTTTGGGTAGTAGTAGGAGGTACTAATATGTGAGGATAGACTCCCATGTTTGAGGGTCTTCTGTAGTTGAAAAGTGCTTGAACCCTTGGGTTCTATACTTGAGCCTCTTAGTGTTCTCCATATCCATCCTCTCTTCCTTACACCTATCCATCTACTCATATTTATCTTCCATAAATAGTTCCATATTCTTGTTTCATGATATTATTCCTCTTTTTGGATTATCCCTTTGATCTCATAATATAATGGATGATCTATTTATTTTTATTTTTTATCTTACAGAGTACTCATGCATGGAATTTTATCCCAAAACCACAAAAAAAGAAGAATAACTATAATAAGATGAAAAATAGAAAAAGAAAAATGGTAAATTCCAAAAAACTCAAATCATTACTAATGAATAGTCCCTAGAAATAGTGCCAGTTTTGACGTCTCCCTAGAGAATAATTAGTTCTATCAGGTATATTTAAGAAAAAAATTATATGTCTTGAATTATACTAACTAATTTTAAAAACATATAATATTTGTGATAAAGGTATATCTATTTATAATGGTGTATAAATGATTAAAATGTTTAGTAAAACTAAAATAAATAATAAGAGGAGAATAAATCTGGGCTGGAGATTGATGAGATGATCATACCAAGTAGTAGAAATCTACTTTAATTCCCATAGTGAAGCAAGAAATTTATAATAACTAGATCTAAATATGAATTGGATCAAAACAAGTCTCATCTTAGAGTACTCACACTCTATACTATTGATTCCCTGTTCTACTCTTAGTAACTTGGTTTTATCAATTAGCTAGGTAACTAAGACCATTTTTAAACATATCTATCTAGTTCATACATTAGTTGTTCTATGGAAATTATGGCTAGTTGTTACATTTAAAGAGTCATACCTTTTATTAGACAATAATGGTCACGTGAGTAAGAGATAAGTAATATTGAAACCATTAGAATGAATGAAAAATCTCACATGAATTATCGAACGGTAATTCCTTATCTGGGTATAATATTCTTTCATTACATGTTTGGTAAAAAGAAGAGATACCCCCTCATTATATCCATGAGGGGATATGAAAATAAAATTCACCTACTACAACAACAACACTTTGCAACAAGGAAAATTCAAATTTCAGTTCCTAGAAAAGTCCAGTCAAAGTCACCCCCAATCTAGATATCCTCTTTAACAATATATAGAATTCTATATATTTTAATTTTTAATTTTGAATTCCCTCCTACCATTAATATTTTTCTCCTTTTTATCACTTGATTTGGTCCAGGTGATTCTCCTCCTAAATTCCTCGAGTGTTGGACGATCTTCCTCTATTCATGGAGTAATTTATCTATTAAATTGTAGGAGAGGATCATATATATACATTTATATTTAAATTTCACAATAATAACCTATATTAAATGTAAAATCCAAAAGAAATCAGGTATTTAAAACTTGAAAATACCTTAACCCTATGGAATGTTGGTTTTATTTGCAGCATAGCTATGCATGTCCTACATTATAAGTCATTTTCCCATGGTGAAACAACTTGGAGATCCTATAATTTTAGAATGACAATCCACATCCATTTTAGGTGCCTCCACACTGTAGTGAAGACTCTACACTATAGTGATTTATACATTTTTTCCTTCATGATTGACCACAATTCAGTCGGTTCATCCCACATCATAGGCCTTCCTCTTGTTCGTTCTCTATCATAGTAGCCATGAAACCATGGGTTATGATGATACCTAAACATATTTATATTTTTTCTCTAGAAAATAGTCACCACAATTTATGAATGAGGTGATGGTGTAACTAGTTTTTTACTTCAGACTCCCTAAGACATTATACTGCATAGCCATGGTCGCAGCAGAGTGGAGCTCGATTTTCCAGAGGTGGTAATGCTCAAACTCATCTTCCATAGTGGCCTTATGGTGTAGTGGTGGTGGATGTGGTGTAGTGGGTGTGTCTGATGAAGATTATGGGTGTTCCAGGAAAAAATGTGATAAACCCATTAAGTGAAAAATACCTATATAATTGAACACATCCCACATCGAAAAATTAGAGGTCTAGCCTCTTGATAATAATTAAACCCACAAAATAAACCACTAATAACCCCATAAAAGTGGGTATAAGTGCGTAAATACACTCACACACACTCAAATGGGCCGTGTTGATATGCAAAGGCCCATAATAGGCCTTGGACCCCACCTATACGGGCTCTTCCCTGCGCAGCAAAATCTTCTCCATGCTTCCTAAGTGGGCCTTCCCAAGGGTTGCTTTTCTAGATGACCTTATTAAGATAAATATATATGTTGTATCGCTTAGTTGAGGTCTATCTTGTGACTGAATAATTTTTTTGGATAATTCTGACCTTCCTTTATCATTTTCTACACAATACACAAAAATACTAAGAATAATAATACAAGAAAAACAAGTATTTTTTTTATTTTTATTTTATTTTTACAAATGTCATCCGAATAATTTACATACCCAAAAAATGAATATTATTAATTACAACATGGATATTCTTGATTAAAAATTTAACACATTTAATAGTTATAAATTAAAAATTTATAAACAAAAACTAACTCATCATTTGTTCTTTTGAATAGTAAATATTCTCATTATTTGAGTTACATAATATTTTCATTTCCTATGAAAAAACAAAGTTACATTCTTTGAAGAATAAAGTGAAATATGAGATGGATTTTGATGAAATGAGAAAGATAAATTTTAAAGAAGAAGAACATAAAAATTATGTTGAGTGTGATAATGATGATTATATGGATAATGAAAATAAGAGACTCATGTCTCTTACAATGAAAATTTTCAGAAATGGTATGGGAAAATACCAGGGGAAACATTATTTAAAATTATTTAAATATGGATCCTTTGAAAACATTGTAGTAAAATACCCAAATAAAAAAATCTATGAGTTGGATACTAAAGACCAAAAAGATAATCTTTAAAAGAGAAATAGGGAAACTGATTTAAATTAGTGAGAAATAACGACGATTATAAGAAAATATTTTCAATAATAAATAGTAAAATCATGATGAGAAAATATGTTGATGAAAAAATCACATATAATAGCCAATATGAATATAAATCCCTTAATAATGTTATAAATTATAATAATCAAGTGCAAGATCATTATACCACCTCATATAGTGATGAGGAAGGCATTAAAGAGGCTTATATAGATCATATACTCAAATATGAATTAGAGGATTGTCTTAATAATAATACCAAGTTGAAGAATAAAGTTAAAAACTTTAATGAAACTCTTTGTATAAAAGCTAAAGAAAATAAATAATCTCTCAAAATATAGATTGAACTCATTTAATAGATTAAGAATTCCACCTGAAGCCTAGAGAGTATGAAAATATCAAAAATCGTCTTGATGAAAAACATTTGTTAAAAGAATAAAAAATGATAAATATGGAATAAAATATTCTTATATGTAAAAAATAATATAAAATAGTGAAAATATACTTTAATAAATCTATTTAAGTCCAGTTTGAATCATCTAATATAGCTTATATCTCTAGTATATCAATTCAGGTTAAATCTGTACTTGAATATACTGAAAAAGTTGAATTTTTTTTCTTAATAGTGGAGGTCCCATTTAAAAATATTTACAAGTATAGGGTATAAAATATGATGAAAAAATATCTTATATATATGATAAATAATGAATAATTAAATAATGAAAACCTTGTCAAGGAAAAAGAAAATTCATTCCAAAATTGGATAGAATGGTAAAAAATATTGAATAAAATTTTCTTTACAATGGTATAGATTTAATAGAAAGTTTAGATTCAATGCTTATTTTTGGTGTTGTGGTATTATGGGACACATTTCTTACACATAATTTTACTATATGTCCTTAGAAAAATGGATTAATCAATGGGGAGAATCATTGAAGTTACAAACAATGAGTTCTTAAGGAAGAGGGCTGTGAATTAAATCTATAAAAGTCTACCGACATAAAACTTGTTTGAAAGTTTGAAAGAAGTATGTAGAATATTTGATATACCAGGTTATTATTTTGGGAAGTTTATAAAAATATATCTTGATATTTATCCTATAAATAATTGGGTAAAGAATTTGGAAATAAAATACCAGAAGAAAAATCATTCATAGTGGAAGTAACATTAAAAGAAACCAGGAGAGGTAGAACATTAATACTTAATAGTGGGCATTCTTCACACATGATGGGAGACACTAAAATCTTGAAAAAAAGAAGATCATAAAGTAGGATCAGTTATATTAAGTAATGATAGATCCTTAAAAATCAAATGTGTTGTAACTGTAGATATTGAGTCTAAAGGACTCAAATAAAAATATTTTCTATTTTTGGAAGGATAGAAAAACAAATTTTTTATGTTCTATATAATTATTTTTTTAAAAATAAGTTTGTTTTAAAATACAACTCATGTATTATTAAGATCTTCAAAAATAGAAGAGTTAACACATGAGGTGAAAGAACAAGGAATTTTGTTTTCCAATTAGTGACCCATCCAATTATTTATATATGAGTTCCAAAGATGAGAATTATTTATGGCATAGAAGACTTGGGCCATTATATCCAGAAAAATATGTGAAATATTTACAAACATGAGATGTTAAGACATCTTCCCAAGAAAAATAGGTATATAAAAACAGTTTGTGACACATGATTAAAAGTGGAATATGACTCAAGGGACACACAAAGAAAGTAGATATTCAATCAACTAGACCATTAGAACTTGTATATATAGATTCACATGGTCTTATAAGGAATAAGAAAACTAAGGGTGATATCTAATTATTTATATTCATTGATAAATTCTCATTAATGAATAATGTTATCTTTATGAGGCACAAATAAGTGGGTATTTTTATGTTTAAAATTTTTAGAAGGAATGTTGAGAAGAAAATTGGTGTCTATGTAAATAAGGGGAGCTCTAAAAATGTAAAAGAGTATACATAAAATAATTTTTTAGATCCATCTATAAAATAATGAAATAAATAATCAATATATCTTTCGATACACTCCATAAAAAAATAGAGTTTTCAAGAGGTAAGAAAGAGAATTGTGTACATGAGAAGCAATATATTAACCTAAAAGAAGTATTCATATTTCTTATAGCGATAAGTAGTGTAAACTATTATACACATGTAGAATAGATGTTTTGTGAGACTTGATATGTACACTACTACATATGATATGTGGTATAACAAAATTCCAACTTTCAAATACATAAAAGTATTTGTAATTCTTTATTAAATGAAGATTTAAAATAGAAATATGGGAATGTTTGATGAAAGGGATAAAGAATAAACCCTTTTTGGGGACACATCCATTGGATGTGGTGATAAATTCTAGAGAAAACTTTAACAAAAACTTGTAGATTGTTCACATTTCAAACTTGTTGAAAATTAGTAAAATATATATGTGGTAATTGATGCTAAAATTAAATATGATTGAGTTTAAAACATAACGATTCTAGTAGAAAAGGTTATGGAATAGGCTGGAAATGAGAAGGTAGTGGTTGATATTAACTCACGTGTGACCTTTGATGAAGAATCATCTAGGGACTAGAGTTATATTCTCTAAATTCTAAAGAAACATATAGATTATTAGAAAATTATTTTCCAACAAGATGCACCGGTATAAACCGAAAGAAGGTTAAGGTTAGAAAACCAAAATTCCCTTATTTTAAAAGTAAAAACTCAAAATATTTATAAGTAAATTTATAATGGAGAATTTATTACTTCTATGAGTGAGGAAATTGATCAATTATATATGAATTCCACTTGATAGATGGTACAAAAACTCAGAATAAAAACAAAATGGAAGTAAGTGGGTTTTTTGAAAAAAAAGTCAAATGAGAAAGGTGCAATCACAAGGAATAAAGAAATTCTAGTTTTCAATGGGTATTCATAGATGTAATGGGTTCAATTTTATGATACCTTTTTACTAATAGAAATACTTATGACCATTATAATGTTATTAGTTGTGTAATCTTTAAAAAAAAATATTTATCAAATGGATGTGAAATATGCTTTCCAAAATGGTGATCTTGAAGAAGCAGTTTTCATTGAATAACCTGAAGGTTTTATTCTCAATAAATCTAGAAGCATTCTATTAAGGCTTAATAAATATCTATATGGTTTAATGTAGGACCCAATATCCTCACATTCCATGTTGGATGGATACTTGAGAAGTATGATTTTTTCAAAAGGAAAAGTTGATAGTAATCTCTAAATGAAGGAGTGGTTTGTAGGGATGGTTTTTGATATAACATATATAGATGTCATAATTTTTAAATATAATAAAGAGAATATTTGTGAGGTGTTTTCTAAGGAAATTAAAATTCATTTTGATATTCCATTCTTGGGTGAGATATTAAATTTTATGGGTTTTCAAATAATTCAAGGGGATGATCATATTTTTCCATATTAAGAAAAATACTCTAGAGAATTGTTGAAGAGGTTTGGAATAGAAGAATAATAAGGGATTTATAATTCTTTAACTATTGGATCTAAGTTGACTAAATACTATGTTATAAATTATATATATTAAAGTTAATATAGAAAAATTATTGGTATCCTTATCTACTTAGTAGTTTCTAGACCTGACATAGTATTTTTTATGACATTGTGTGCTAGATTTAAAAGAGATCCTAAGGAGCCTACATATTTTAATCTAATAGGATCTTCACATATATAAGGGTTACAATGAGTTTTGAACATCTTTATAGATCTAGTTTATACTTGACCTTGTTGGGAATTACAAATTCCAATTGGGCTTGAGTCTATGTTTTCAAGAAGTCCACTTTAGGTGGGATGTTCTTTATTGGTGGGAGTTATGTGAAATGAAATAATAAGAAATAAAGTTTGATATAATTGAGAATTTATGAGGCTAAGTGCATTGAAATTACACATTAGTTTACTCAATTGATATGGATGTAGCTTTAACTAGCTAAATTGAGAGTTAAGGTTGAGAAGCAACTATGCATTTCATGTGATAACCAACGTGTTATAGATCTCTTTAGGAATTCAATTAAATACTCTAGATCAAAGGACATTGATTTTAGATAAAATTTTATCAAAGATAAGTTGTAAAATGGTTATTTTAAGCTTTAGTTTATTGGATCCAAATAATTGATTGTAGGTATCTTTATTAAAAAATTTATAAAGGAGAGGTTTTATGAGTTAAGGATTAAACTTCATGTTAAGCCTTACCCTCCCACTTAAAAATTCTTGGAAGAAGACCCCACAAAACATTGAATTGTGTTGTCAAAGGGGAGAGAAAAGTTTCATGACTCTTTACTAGTTTCTTGAAAATAGGATGAAATTTTTAAAAGTAGGGTGTTCACATATTGGTAATCCATTAATGTAGTTATTGAAAAGGGGGAATTTTTTGTGATTAATTTAAGGATAAAGTCATTTGAATCACTTAGACAAAAGTTTCTTATAATCGATAGATAAAATTCTCTAAAAACACTAAATTATACTAGGGTGTGGTGTCAAGATGAATATCATTTAAGATTGGATGTTATTTAATGTTTTTTAGTAAGTTTTATAAAATCTTTAATGTGTTTTTTGATTTTAAGTAGTCAAAATATTTGAAATTAGATTGGAAACAGATCTAGGGAGTTTAAGTGCTCCTTGTAATTATTAAAGATGTGTCGTCTTTTATTTGTTGTCAACCAAGACATTGAAGTAGATTAAGGTTTTTTTAGTTATTGGGAAGTGGTTGGAATTACCATGAATAATTTCTTAGAGGTTTTTTGTGTTATGGAAATCTTGTGATGGACATTGAATATTTGGATAAGTATAGTATTTATATGTGCCTCATGTAAGATATTCTAGTATTCACATTTGGAATTTGTGATCGAGTAAGTTACCTGAAAAGAGTGTAATAAATTTTAGTTAGTGTAAAAATTTAGAGATTAATTATAAAATTATCTTATACATAAGAAATTTGATAAGGCCATAATTATTTTTACATATTGAATGGTATTTGAGTGTATATAAATATTTTAAAGGAAAAGTCAAATAACATATGAAGTTTTAATAGGATATAAGATATTTTATCTATGTGTAAAATATTTGGGTTGTGAATTTGATATTATCCATCTATGACATTTTATATCCATGCATAAGATGTTTGATCAGTTTAAGAAGATTTATTTTCATATAAAATATTTTTTTTGTGCGTATGAAGTTTTACCAAATAATATTTCACATTGTGAAAGATTATGTTTACAGAATTTTGATATTCTAAGGAATTTAATCTAAAAGATTCAAGAGATATTCATGAATGATAAAATCATCACATTTAAATATTATTCAATACACATAAAGGATCTATGATCCCTACATCATGAAGATCAATGTTTTAAAATAATACAAATGAATGTGGGGGGATATCAATGTAAATGAATTTCATTTATTATATTTTTAAGAATAATGCATATGTATTAATGGGACAATTCATTACTAGTATTCATTTAAAAAAATAAATAGGAAATATTATAGTGATTCAAGTTGAGATTTTCTGAAGGAATGAGTTATTTGAAGCTTTGTTTTCAAAATAAGTTGAGTCATACGATTGTAGTTTTGCTAAGTTATTATTCATATAGAAATACAATTAATTCTAATTTATATTTTTTGAAGTTTGAATGCGTTTTATCTTTATTAAGGTTATGTGTGAAGTTCAAAGATATATTTTTTGTAGAATATGAATTGCATAATGGTACATTAGTTACTCAATATAGGTAAACTATCCACATTGAAAATATTTTTGATTAATGTGCATATAAAAATGATGTTTCCCATAGTATTCTTTTTATAAATATCTTTTGGTTAGTAGGAAAAAACTATTTTATTATTTTTCATTTTAGAATGCTGAATTTTATGTGATAAATTTAATTCTCTTAAATTATTTAATTTTAGTGGAATCAATAATGTTTGATATATGACATGTGAGAAAATTAAAATATTCTTATAATAGTACAAAAAATAGATACACAATACTAGGTGAGTATGAGAAGAAGAAGAGAATTAGTCAGAAGTAATAACCAAGGTATATTTCATCTAATAATCATTTTTTTCTCAAGTTCATAGTGCTGGGTTTTAGAGAATAAAATAAGAAGAATAATAATGGGTTCTATTTGTAATGAGTTGAGTAGTCGAAGATCTTTAATGTCTAATCACCAGATAGATTCTAAAGTGTAAATTCTTGAAGAATGTGAGACGTGTTATTTTGATTTTATCTTTCTGTTTTAGAGAGGAGGTGAACACATCTATTTCTAAGGAAACCAACATACAAAGAAATGATACACTTACATATGGTTCTTATTATCTTTCATTATAATTTTTAGGAGACAATGTAATCCACAAGATTAGTGTATGTGATGATAAGCATGGAATCATGATAATAACTAACCCAAACCACTTTTCTTGATAACAAGATATTAGTGGAAAATCTATATAAATGTATAAAAGTATACTAAATTTTAGAGTAGGATTACACATTATGTCCAAGCCTTATAATAAATGTCATTTCCATTACTATCATTTTATTTCACATTATTTGGGTGAGGATGAGTTTAAATCATTCAAGAGGGTCAAGTCCTAACCCATAACATAGTTTAATCTAAAATATATAAATTTTAAAAATAGATCTACACTGATTCACTCCTCCAATATAAATATAACCATTATATCCACTAGTACTTCCAATACACTCCCAAATATCTCTACTATGGGCCTATAGAAAATAAAAAATATCCTTCTTCTAACCATCATATTCAAAACCATTGAAAATAAGGGGATTCATCATCCAATACTTATATAAAAAATCCAAAAACGTATTTAGATTATTGAAATTATAAATCAGAACCCTCTAGCTTTAATACCACTTGTTGGGATCATATATATTTGGTAAATGTTTACAATCACCCTGAGAGGGGGTGAAGTATAGTGCAACTAAAATAAAAAATATTCTTCCACCCTTAATTAGATCATGTTACTATGTGAGAAGGAATGAATTAAATGTATCTAACTATAATTTATACCCATTGAATACATTCACAAATGAAAAAAATTATTTGAACATGGCTGAATTTCAGTTGGTTTACCCACACTAAGATACATGAAAAAAGAAAACACATGGTGATGTGATGGAATACCAAAATATACTATCACATATTGTACAATTAATATGAGATTTAGTAATGGTCTCCCCATTATAGGGTTCACGACCTTTCTAAATTTTAATGACAGTGAATACCTCTAAATGGTCACTCCCACTTATTCTATTTTGTGCACTACTTTTGGAATGATTTGTGTAGTTTATAGATGAAAGGCTCTCTCATTAGTTTAGAAACATGTAAGTCTCTTCTATATTAGTATAAATTACCTATTCTCCTTGAATATTTAACTCTATAATTTATGTGAAATTTACCTATACTTTATTTAACTTATCATCATATTCTAGATGAACACAAATCCATTTAGAATGTTGAACTTGTATCTTCCAAATTCTCAGAATAGTGAGAAACTCCAAATAAGAATAACTCTATATTGAATTTTTTATTTGGTAATTTATATATTCAACAACCAAATATAATCAATGTAACCCTATCACCTTCTAGTCTTACTCATATTATTATCTTAGAATACTAGATTTTATAATTTCATTCATGAAAATATATTTGATATATGTACCAATTCTTCCTCTTTAATATCTTTTTTAGGAAAATCCATATCTTCAAATTAGTTCCGCCTTTGACTCTTTTATTATCCCAAATATAGATATGAAATTATATAAAACGTCTATATAAAATCACCAACATCATTTTATATATCATTTTCAAAACTAAAACCTTTCTCTAATGGTTTAGATCATATCATTATTCTTTAATATTATTGACCAGTCTATGTTTCCCACATATTTAGTGTGGTTAAAATATGGCCATTCAATTTTAGTCAATCTCAAAATCACAACCCATAACCTCTAGATTTGAATTTCATATGTTATTTCTTATTTTTACAGGTTCATTATCACCACAACATGTATGGAAAATGGACCTCCCATTTCAAGATCCATCTCAGTGACTAGTTACATGCTCTACGATATAACCTATTCCATGCCCCTATATTTTATTCATTTCAAATTTAAAACAAAATATTATTAGGAATGTTTGTAGGGTGGTGATGATTTAACCAAGGAATAATGGGGTTTCAGGTGAAATTCCTTTCCAAATAGATTTCTACACATTTGACTATCTATTTCCTCTCTAGATCTAGAAAACTGATACCAATAATGGATTTAATAATGGAATAGACACACTAAATCTCCCTATTTTGGTTCCTCATATATACCAACCATAATAGTATTAAAAACCAACCCAAAGTAGCATCCCATTTCAATTAGTATTATATAAAAACCATCAGAACTTAGAAAACACCTGGTATAGTTCTCCCTGTTTCTTAGTAAAAAATATAAACACTAAAACACCATTTATAATGCTTGTTTCTAACCAAAACACCCCATTCTAGTTTAACCTTTAGCACCAAAATATCTATAATTCATTACACAATAGATACTATGTTGTTTCACCTTCTTTAACTCTATAAAATTACACTACAACCTCCAAAAAACCATTCAATATGAAAAAAACTTCCATTATGGGTTTCTCATGTGATCATCTTAATAAATCCACTATTTAAAAACACTTATTCAACAAAATACCTACCTCACCATTACCCTAATCTAAAAAACGCCAACTTTGATATATATAGTGATTCCATTTCTAACAAAAATTCCTCTAGATAAAAATTACATAGAAAATACCCATAAAATTTTTATACTCATTGCTTCTTGATCTAACTCAGTATAGTAATTATTATAATTAATTTTGTGTCAAATACCTTCACAAAATATTCTTTATCCTACTCCAAATTTTTCATTACATTATTAATCTAATGTAAAAAAAATAATTTTCCAAAATCAACATAACCCACTTCATTAAATCAGGATTCATCATCACACTTAAAATATAGATATCATATTCAATGATCTACCTTCCAAATCCATGTATATCAATGTCATGAATTTTCCACCAAATATGGGTGTCATGTGTATCAATAATATCTAACATCCTTTATGAATTACCATGCACACCAATACCATATATTTTAGTTCCATAAAACCTTCAAAGAGTACGATCCCCTTTTATAGATAACTATTCTCATCTTCATCCATCCAATAAATCTTTTTATACATTAAAAAACTATCCACCATTAATTTACAAAAAATACAACTCAAAACCTCCAACTAAAACACTATAAAAACTCACTAATTATCATCTCATAAAATTTAGAATTTTATTCAACAAATATTTTAATATTATAAAGGCATACAAGAGAGGGGAACAAAAATACATTAGGGGGATCTAAAAAATTAAAGGTCGAAGGAATAAACATAAATAATGAAATTGTAAACATATAGTAATCAACCAATAAAATAAATAAAAAAACATAAAAATCAAATGACCTAGGAAAGAAACCAAATATTCCATTGAGTTACCTTAACACCAGGTTTGAGAAATGAAGATCCATGCCATGTAGGAACCTCTTGAAATCCCTGAGAGGTACACCACTCTCTAGTGTACCATATTAGGATGATATGTTTTTTATGACCAATAATGAATCTAGTTTTAAAAGTGAAAGGGAGAGGTATCTATCTAAACAAAAGGAAAGAATAAGAAGAATGGAACCAATATACTATTAGAATAGAGTCACTATTAAACCTATAAGAAACACCAACCACCACTGAACCATTTTTTCCCTGAACCAAACCACATTAATACATATAATTATTAATGTAAGTCTCATTAATTTTGAGTTTAAAACCATGAAAAAAGGCTTCCTACTCACCGAATGACCTCTTTTAACCAAGTATATAAATTCCATAAGATGTAACACCCCTCTTCTAAGTCAGTCTAAAAACCAAACAGAATAACCACATACATTACCAATAGTGATTTAAACCCCTATTTTGTTTATTTAAAACCATAATGAACCAATGGTTATCTTTCCACTCCCAATAAAATAATAATTTCTTCCACAAAAAACACCCAATAAATATCCCCCAAAACCAAAAGTAGCAGATTAACTCCATAACAATATGATTCCACCCCCTCAAGTAATGAGTATTTTGGGAAATTAAATTAATCAAACCTCAAACTTATATTAAGTAGCATACCAAATTGATCCACTTTTATATAATAAAAATAACATTGTATAAACATGTGAGATGAGGACTCCTATCGAAGAATAACACAAAAACCCTCTTAAATCCAACAATGTTCCTCTTTTTTTGATAGATAATTTAGTATAAATAGATTTTTTTTCAGTATTATCCAAATGAAAACTATTTTTTATAGAATAGATGAGTTTCAGATTAAAGTGACCCTCCAAAAAATTGTGTTCACTTCCCTATTGGTTTTATAGAGGGAAGAAACCTATAATCTCCCCAAGGGATTCAAAAAATACACCATTAGACCACCTCACCATGGAGGAAAATATCTTGGACTGATCCTTATTTTTAATCAATTAGGATGGAATAAATAAAATACTTTTAGAAAACATATTCATTGACAAATATGTAAGAAACTAGACACCCATAGAAGAAGTGATTCTGGACAACCAATTTTTCAACATAGATGCTCAGATTTATAGACTCCATAATACACCTCAAAAAATTTCAAACTAGTGTACGTAGCTCAACCACCCACTTATATAAATTGGAAAAATTAAACTAAAACATTTCTATATCATATTAATAGTATGTCCATATTTCAAACAAGATAATTCACCAGAGATATGTACCTTCCATGAAATTCCATGAAATATTTGCATAAAATTCATTAACAGTGACTCATAACCTATGAATATTAATATTAACCTCATGTAATAAGATTTATATGTTTTAAAACTAACCCAATGTATAAATTTATCACCTATTGAGTCCCATAAGAAACTAGAAACAAGTAACTCTAGACCTTTGATAATATATTTATGCATGACCACCAAAGAGAGTAGATGAATTTTCAAAGACACAAGAACAATTTAGATGAAGATAATATTTCCTAAAAATAATAGAAACATGATATTCCAATTTTAAATTCAGTTTGGAACCTGGGATGCTAAAGAACATGAGTTAGATATAAACATTCTACCATTAATGAGAGTAATTTTAAACCTTGGTAATGTTTGACAAAAGGGAAAAAATAATGAATCATTTGGGGTACCTTTTAATTGGGAGTTGCTACAAATATTGTAGAAAACATTAAAATAATATTATAGAGTGTTCAAATATCAAATGTAGTTGAAGATAAAGAAAATATATGAGTTTATTGAGGACAATGTTGAATATTATTGAGATGTAAACATGAATATTCCAAAAACATAAGTTGTGGAATAGGCTATAAAGTTATAGGCTGTGGTTGATATTGACTCATATGTGGCCATTGATGAAGAAGAATCTGAGGAATAGATGTAGAGGCATAAATGGATGAAACAAAATGTTGTAACTAAAAAAATTATTATCCAAAAAGATGCACAAGTACAAACCAAAATAAATTTATTGTGAGAAAACTAAGATTACATTATTTTATAAGTAGTAGATCAAACTATTTATATGGAAAATCAGCTTGATGAATGGATTGTTTATATAAATTAGGAACTTGATCAAATAGAAAGGAAATCCACTTAGAAGTTGGTATCAATACTTTATCACAAACAAATCATTGGTAATAAGTGGATTTTTAGAAACAATCTAAATGATAAAGGTACCATCACAACGAATAAATAAATTCTAATTTTCATGGGGTATTCTTAGATAAGAGGAGTTCAATTTGAGGGAAAAATTACACTAACATAAATCCTTGATACTATTAGGATATTATTGGATGTTTTATATTAGAAACATTATATGATTTATCAAGTGGATGAAAAATAATCCTTCCTAAGTGGTGACATTGAATAAGTGGTAGTTATTGAAAAGCCGAAGGGGTTACTTCTTAATTAATTTGGGAGAATTGAATGTAGGCATAGGAAAAATCTATATGGTTTAAATAAATCCCTAAGATATTGGTATTACAAGATGGATGAGTGCTTAAGAATGAAGATTTTTTCAAAAGGAAAAGTTTATAGTAATCTCTATACAGAGGAGATATTAAAAGGGCCTCTTATTGACATATTATATATATATATATGGAATAATTTTTATGGGTTAAAATGAGAATAGTTGTGGTAATTTTTATAATTAAATGAAAATTCATTTTGAGATATCAGTGTTGGTTGAGATGATATATTTTTTTGGGTTTGGAAATCATTCAAGGAGTCGATTATATTTTTCTATTTCAAGAAAAATAATTTATAGAATTAATGAAGAGGTTTATAATTAATGAATGCAAGGGTATTTTCAATACTTAATATATTGGAAAAAAATTTACCAAATATATGTCTATAAAATTTGTAAATAAAATGGAAAATAGAAAATCGATTTATGTACTTCTCTAATTAATAAGTTATAGAGCTAATATAGAATTTTTGTGACATTGTGTGCTAGATTTCCAAGTGATCCCAATGATAACCACATTTTATGATCCAACAGGATCTTGAGATATATCAAGTTTACATTGATATTTTTCCTTCTCTATAGATCTAGTTTATACTTTACCTTACATGTATTTAAAGACATCAATTATGTTGGAAACTGTGTTGATAGAAAGTCCACATCCAGTGGGATGTTCTCTATTGGTGGGAGTTGTTATAAATGGATAATAAGAAACAAATTTAAATGGAATTGATAACAACTAAGGCTGAGTACATCACAACCAAATATGATTATACACAAATGATATAGATTTAGGTTTCACCAGATGACTTGAGAATTAATATTTAGATTCCAATATGCATTGCACTCGACAACCAAAGTGCTACATATCTCTCTATGAATCTGTTACAACAATATATATTAAAGAACATTGATATTTTTATTTTATCAAAGCGAAGGTGAAAAATGGTTATATTAACCTTGAATTTTTTATAACCAAAGGACAAATTATAGATTTATTTACTAAGTATTTTCGAAAGGACATGTTCTTTATGTTAAGGCTAAAATGTCAGGTTCACCCTTCCCATATAACATAAAATTTGTGGAATCATACCACCATAAGGATTTGAATTAAGTTTTAAAATGGAGTTAGAATAGTTTCACCACTCTTTAATAGTTTATTGATAAATAGAATAATTTTTCATTGGGTGGTGTTCAATATCTAGATATCCATGGTTGTAGTTATTCAAAAGGGGGATTTTTTGTGATTGATTGGATGAGAAAATCATTTGAATAATTTAGACAAAAATTTCTTATCATTGATGGATGAAATTATATAAAAAAATTACCTTATCCTTTGGGGTGGTGTCATGATAAATCTCATTTGAGATAGAATGCGATTTAATGATTCAGAAGATATTTTTTAGAAATAAGCAATGAGTTTGTTGACATTGAGAAGTTTGAGAAATTTTTGAAATTGGGTCGACCAAAAATCCAAAGAGAGTGATTAAAGTTCCCCTTGGAATTGTTAAAGATGTGTTTCTTATTTTATTTATTGTCAATCAATATATTCATGTTTTTATGTGGTATTTTTTAGTGATTATGAATTGAATTGAATGGTTTTAAAGAAGTTTTTTGAGGTTATGATATATTCTCGAATTCCTGTATTGGATAATGAATATTTGTCTTAGTACAATATCATACGGTCCATAAAAAAGATATTCTAGTAACCATATATAGAATTTTTGACTGAATAAGATACTTTACATTCACATAAGAAATTTCTATGCACATAATAAATTTAGAGATATATAAGTGAATTATAATGCATGAATAAAATTTTAGATGGGTGTAAGATATTATGACCTATCATATGATATTTGAGTGTGTCGAAATTTTGAAATGGAAAAGGTCATATGAAATATTACATTTCAATAGGCCTAAGATATTTTATCTATGTGTAAAATATTTGTTCCACAAATATGAATTTTTTCACATACGATATTTTGGAGCCACACATAATATGTTTGATCCATGTAAGAATATTGAGTTTTATATAATATATTTGTGTTGCATATATAGAGTTTTCCTATATGATATTTTCCTTTATGAAAAACTGTGTTTCCAAAATTAGGATATTCAGAAGAATTAAATCAAAGAGATGAAAGAGCTATTCTTAAATGATAAAAATATCATATTTAAAAAAAATTAATGAAAAATGAAGAATATGTCATACATACATCATGGATTTTAGAGATTTAAATTGATACAAAAATATGAGGGAGATCTCCATGTAGTTGAATTGAAATTATTTGATTTTAAGGAATATTATAGATGTTTTAATGGGATGATGATTTATTTGACTTCAATTAAAAATATCACTGAGATATATTATAATGATTCAAGTAATGTTTTTTTGAATCTTTGAGTTATTTGATGCTATGTTTGTAAATGAAGTTGAGTCGTATGAGTGATGTTTTTCTGAGTTCATATACATGATGAAATAAAATTAATTTTGATTAAGATTTTTTTGAAGTTTGAATCTATTTTACCTTTTATAAGGTCTAATATGAAGCTTAAATATGATGGTTTGAGAAGATAAATTATTGAAGGGTATATTAATAACTAAATAAGAATACACTATCTATATTTAATATCTTTTTGATAAAAGAGTAGAAAAAATTAAGGTTTCCTAAAGTAGTATTTTTATAATCACTCATTTAGTTGGTAGGATAAAAATGTTGCATTTTTTCATTTGAGGATATTTATTTTTATGGGAGTAATTTAATACCTCTAAATGAATCAATTTTAGAGGAATATATGATATTTAATATTAGACATTAAAAAAATAGAATATTTCTACTCTAGTTCTAAATTAGAGATACATGATATTGAGTGAGTAGGATAGAAATATGAGAATTAATGAGTCCCTAAAACTAAGGTATATTTCATCTGATGAAAAAAAATTTCTTGAGTTCATAGTGTTGATCTTGAGAGAAAAATAGAATCATCCCAACAAAGGGTTTTGTGTGTAGTGGGTTGAGCAGACTAAGTTATTCAATGATTAATCCCCCAAAAGATTCTAAAGCGACTATTATTGAAAAAGGTGAGATGTGTTCTTTTAATTTTATATTGACGTATATAAAATGATGTTAACAAATATATTATTAAATAAACCTATATATTAAGGAAGACTTCATTCACATATGGTGTTACTTAACTTTCATTGGACCTTCTGGGTGATAGTGTAACCTATGGAAGAAGTGTATATGCTGGGAAGCATGTGCTCAAGATAATAACTGATAAACACTACTTGTATTGATAAGATGGGTTTTTTATGGAAAATATATAGCCATGGATAAGAGCCTTATGTAGCAAAGAGCTGGGTCACACATTATGATCGAACCTTGCAAAAAATTTCACGTTCCTTAATGTTCTTTTCTTTCATATTATTCACATGAGACTAGATTCAAATCACTTAAGAGGGTCAACTACTAACCAACAACAAAGGTTAATCTCAAAGAAATAAATTGTAAAAATAGAGTTAAAAATATTCATCCCTCCCATATAAGTGTATCCATTAGGTCTACTAGGAATTTCAATAATGTCATAGATATCTTCACCTCAAACCTGTAGAAAATGACATATCTCATTCTTATTACCATTATATTTATAACTATTGAAAATAAAGGGATTCATCATAAAATCTACATAGTAACAAATAAAAAAATTGATATAGATGATTGGAATTATAAATAATAAATTGTGGGATTTGATTCCTATTTTTGGGGTCATAGATAGTTGGTGAATGTTTATAGGTGACCTAAAAGGGTGGTGAATTATGGTACAACCAAAATAATTTTTTTCATCCACCCTTAATTATATATTGTTACTGTGTGAGTGGGAATACATTAAATATATATCATCCTCATTTTCATCCATTGAATTATGTAAAAAATGGAAAAAATATGTAAACATTATGGAATTTTACTTGGTTCACCAACACTAGGCTACATTTGAAAGGAAAACACATCACGATGTGATGGTGTACTGAAATATACTATCACCCAATGTTTGGTGGATATAAGAGTCATTAATGGTATCTCTATGCTAAGTTTCACTACCTTTACAAAGTTTAGGCATGGTTAATTACCTCTAAAGGATCACTCCCACTTCTTCTCATATGTGAACTAATTTTTGAAAGGTATGTGTAGATTATAGATACAATGGTATCTCCTTATTTTATAGACACGAAGGTCTCTTACATATTGGTATAAGGTACTAATTCACATCACAACTTCAAATCTAGAATTAATGTGACATTTTTCTATAATTTATTATGATTTTCTTACTATAATAGATGAATTAAAATCTATGTTTAAATTTTAACTTGTATCTTCCAAATGATCAAAAAGTGGAAAAATCAAAATAATAATATATTTATTCTAAAATATTTCTTTTATGCGATAAATATTTAACAGCCATATATAAAAAATGGTTCCCTATTCCATATTCCTGTTATTATTCTCTCAGAACACTAGATCAGTAAATTTAATTCTATAAAATATATTTGAAATATGTATGACTTCTTTTTATTATCTCTATTATATGGGAACAACTAGATCTTCAAAGTTGTTTCTCCTCTGCCTATATTCCACTCAAAAATGTAGATATGCAATTCTATAGAACCTCTTTCCAAACAATCACCAAGGGAAATGTATATATCATGTAAAAAACTAAAACCTTTCTGCAACAGTTTAGATCTTCCCATTATTCTCTAAGATTCCTGATCATGCTATGTGTCCCACACTTTTTTTGTGGTTAAAATAGGCACATTAATTTTGATCCAATATCCAAATCTCAACCCACAATATCAGGATTTAAATTTCAAATGTTGTATCTAATTTTTTTAGTTTATTCTCACCATGAAATATATAGATTATAGAAATAACCTCTTAAGATCCATATAAAAACATTCTCTGTGCTCCCTGAAATAACTTCCTCTATATCCTTATATTTTTCGTAATTCAATCTTCTAAAAAATCTCACTAGGAACATTTATTTCACAGTGAAATTTTGAACAATCCATAACAATTTTCTAGGTTTAATTCATTATGAAACAACTTTCTCAACACATGAATATCCATTTACACTATATATTTAGAAACATGATACCCAAAATGTATTTCCCTAGGGAATATACACTCTACATCTCCCCATTTCGGTTCCTTATATGTTCCAATCATAATAGCATTGAAAACAATCCCAAAACAAATATCCCATTTCATTTAATATTACATAAAAACCATCATAACTTCCAAGACAACCATTATAGGCCACCCTATTTCTTATAAATATGAACAAAAAAACACAAATCATAATGATTGTTTCTAACCTCAACATCCCATTTCAGTTCAACCTTTGGCACCACGATGTCCATAATTTCTTACATAATGGATATTATGTTGTTTCACCTTATCTATCTCTTCACAAATACACTACAACATCCAAAACACCATTCTTTATCAAAAAAAAATTCTATTATGGTTATCTCATGTGATTATCTTACTCGATCCACTATAGTACAACACTTATTCAAAATGTTAAAATCCACCAAAACAGCTTCCACTATGATAGATATAATCATGTTATTTCCATATAAAATTCCACCAAATAGAAATGACTTCAAAAACACTAATAAAATATTAAAAATCAATTTTTCTTGATCCACCATAGTATATTCATTTTTTTAATTCACGTGGCATAAAATTACTTCACCAAAATACTCCAGCCTACTCTAGATGTTTCATTGCAAGCTCAATCAACTCAAAACAACATAATATACTAAAATAAATAGAATTCACCTTATTAAAGTTAGATACATCATCACACGTTAAATAATATTATCCTATTAAATGCTCGACCTTCCAAATATATTTATATAAATGTCATGATTTTCAACTAAATATGGGTGCCATGTATATTAGTTATCTCCAACTTCCTTTGTGAATTACCATGCACACCAATACCAAATATCTAAATTCCTTAAAACATTCACTGAGTTTGATCTTCATGCGATAAAAACCTTCGTATTCATAAATATAATGTCTCATTCAATACATTAACTAATAAACCACCATTAATTTACAATAAATACAACTCACAACGTCTGTTTATTATACTATAAAAACTCATTTATTATCATATCATCAAATTTATAATTTTATTCAATGAATTTATTTATGTAATAAAGTTTCACATCAGCAGGGAACAAAAATACCATAGGGGGTCTAAAAAATTTAAATACCTAAGGAATCACTATAAACAAATAACTTACAAACATTGAGTTAACAAATAATAAAGCTAAAAATAAAAACCTAAATACCGAATGAACCAAATAATAAATAAAATATATCAGGGATTTACGTTCACATAATAGATGAGAAATTAAGACCTTTCTATGTAGGAAACTATTATAGTCCCTAAGGGTTATTCCACAAAACATTTTTCCAAATGGGGATGAGATAAGTATTTGATAACCAACAATGCATCCATTTTAACAACTAAAATGGGGTCTCTATTTTAACTTAAGGAAATTACAAGAATAAGGGATTCTTATGAAATTAGAAAATAGTAAATATTAAACCTATTAGAAAATCCAGAAACCAAAAAAACCTATTTTTCCAAACTAAACCACACCAATTCATACAATTATTAAAGTAGGACCCATCCAAATAGAGTTTCAAAACATGAAAAAAGATTTCTAACTCACCCACTGACCTCTTTGAACCTTGTATCAAAATGTAGAAATATGTAACACCACCCTTACCAATTATTCAAAAAAATCAAGGAGAAACTACCAAAATTATCACTTTATAGTTCTATCACTATTTTATTGACTTGAAATAACAATGAACCCATAGTTGAAATCCCACTCACCATCACAAAATCATTTCTTCCACAGTAAACCACCCTATAAAATAGCACCCAAAAAACCACACATAACAACTTTTATCTATAAAAAGTAGATTCCACACACTTAAAAAGGTTTATATTTGGAAATAAAATGAGTCACACCAAATCCTTCAATGAAGTACCCTACCATAGTGACCCCCTAGCATGGAGACCTATGAACTTTATATAAACATGTGAGATGAGGAATCATCTTGAAGAGTACAACTATTACATCAATAAGAAATTATAGATCCTATTTTTTATATAAAAATCTGTTAGAAAATAATTTATATAGATTCTCCACATAAGGAAACCAATATTCTTTGGAATGAACAAGTATAAAATGAGATTTATCCAATAAGCATCGTGATGACTTTAATATTGGTGTAATGGATGAAATCAACTAAGAATCTCCCCAGGGGATTCAAAAAATACCCTATGATAGCTCCTCACTATTGAAAAAAAGGTCATAGACTAGTCCTTATTGTGAATAAAATAGAAAAATTTAAATAAAATCCCTAAGGTAAATATATTTATTGAAATATATGTAATGAACTATACACACATAAAAGAATAGATTCTACAAAAACCATATATCCTTATAGAGTATAATATTTTTAGACCCCAAAATCCAACTAAATTAATTATAATCTAGTGGAAGTAAATAAAACACCTATTTACATAAATGGAAAATATTAACACTGACATATTTATCCATCAGATTAATAGGATTCCCATATTCTAAAAATAATATTTCACCTATAGTGGTATAAATTCCATGAAATCCCATGAAAAATTAACATTAAATGCATTCATAGTTCCTTATAAATTGTAAATATTAATACCTAATTCAGAAAAAAAGAGTTAATGTTTTTTCTAATTGACCTAATTTATGATTTTATTACCTCTAGAGTCCCATAGGAAACAAAAACAAGTCAATTGATTCCTTTTATCATTGAATTAGGAATAAACACCAAGGATAGTAGACTAATCCATAAATATAGTAGAACACTTTGGATCAAGATAATATTTCCTCCAACTAAGAGAAATATATTACTCCAATTCTATATTCATCTTGAAAAAGTTTCCACTAAAGAATCAGAGTGAGATGTACACATTCTACCTTTAATGATAGGAATTACAAGATAATTAAATAGAGAGGATTTTTTTTGTGGAAATTAGACCAACATTCCAAATGGATAAACTTAACATCAGAACACCTAGTTGAGACATGTAGACTACTCTTGGATAAACTGATTGGAAAATCCACCATCCAAACTCAAGGATTTTAATAAAGGATATCAAAAAAATTTTTCTTCCATTAATAAAGACTAGTATTTCATATATAAATAGGAGAATATATCCATAAGGTAAGCCAAAGTGCCCCTTCAAATGACCCACAAATCCAATATCCATGAAATATATTAGGTTAATACTACATGTATATTGAGATAAAATGAATAAATAAATACATAATAGGCATACTGGATGCATACCTATGACTATTTTAATGAAGTCAAATGACTAACCCATAATAGAGATAGGGAATCAAGTGGAAGAGAATTGAAAAAACACCAAGTCATGAAACTATTCATTCAATCCCTCCCCCCTGAGAACCATGAGAGTTCATCCCAATTCAACCATATCATACTCATTATCCATATAAACATTAATCATAACATTAGCACCAACCACCTTGTGGTAGAGATATATCATAAGCTCTTGGACTAAACCAACTACCCCTAGAATACACTTATCCTTCACAGAACCATATTGATCTTTAGATATGATATGGGGGTATGAGAGGAAACAAAACATTGATAATATTTTTAGAAATTATTTTTTAAGAAAAATTAGAGAGTATAATGCGTCAATAATGAGAAAAGAGAAATAACTAATGAGTCTTGGGCACTATGATAAGAGTCATAACCACCATGAACATATGGAAAATACTTCTAGAAGATTCCTTTGATTGATTTTACCACTTACTCCTTGATAGTGCCTCATAAATACACACAAAAGGTATGGTCCATGAATTAATGAGAGGGCAAGGAAGCTACCATTGAGACAATCCTGTGAATGCACGGGAAATCCTAGCCGAACAACCATGTGAAGGTGGAGATCTGATTTCACGATGAATATGTTAGGGAGGAGCAGTTACAAGTAGTTATTTTGGGTTGTATGTAATGTTTGAAGCCTACGAGAAATGAATTACTCTAAGGTCTATGGGCCTTGTAATACTTACACCTACAGGCCTTGTAAGGGTCCTACCTCACCCCTTGAAAGGTGGATGATAACAATCAATAAAAAATGAAGGCCTTAAGGCCATTAGAGGTATAATAACCCCACATTATATTGAAAGATCTCTCCCTTTGTCCAAAAGGAGGAGAATTGGAAGGCCTTGGTTGAGTCCACGATCCCACCAAGATTAATCAAAAGAAAATAGTGATTAGAAAATGAATGGGGGAGATGTTTCACACTAATGAATGAACACTAATTTATTCTATAAAGGTTAGATAGAAATACACCCAGGAGTATACAATTACATCTATATTTATTCCTATTATTACACCATGCGAATCGATACCTAGAGAACCCTATATTAAGCAGTAGAGAATTAACCAAAAAAATGAACTTCTCTACTTCTCCACTAGAAAAATCTTCGCCTCCCATATTATCTGATGGATCAATAATAGACAGGTCCAACCAAATAGAAAGTCCCACAAGCCACTCGGTTAGGGAAAATGATGTGAGGGATTCAACCACCCACCATATTTTCCTCATATTACACTCTCTCCATTATCTACTGGCCTTAGATGTTCCTCATCACTAATCCCCAAATGCATCCCTCCCATATTTCATGGGAATATTTTTTCAAATGATTCATCATGATCTTCACTACTCTACATTATATTTATCTTCAACTAATTCATTTTTTCTTTTCCTTTATGCTATGATACTTCTAAATACCTCCACCACCTCTCTCATCTGCTTCACTATGACACCCATTTACATGTCACTTGTTATTACTCCCCACTTCTTCCATTTCTATGCCTTATATTTATTATTATGATAATATTTCTCAATTAGAATTTTTATTTACTTCTCAATAAGATTTTATTAAGAAGTGGTGGTGAAGTATCTCTGAGTATTAGCATTTCTATATACCTAGTTATGCATGAGGTCTTCTTTGAGAAGATATAATTTGAATTAATTTGACCAAGTTTGTGTTTAGTGATTGGAATATTATATAATGTTTTATAGGGTAATGTGTTGTAGATTTTTTAGGTATGTGGATATCTTTATCTAGTATGAAATGATTGGGATTACATTCAGTCATTTTGGTGTAGATGGATGGTTCATTTGTCCTTGGTATGCTTCATTTTTTTCTATTTGGATTGGATTACTGGAATATGAAGACCCTTTTCTGTAGAATTAATGCTATAAGGTTTTGCCTTTATGTTGATGTAGTTATCCTTGATTATGTTAAAACTATCATTAGATTATTTTCTTTGTCCAGGACAACTTTATTTAGTTTTAAGGAAGTATCGAGATGAGATTTTATCCCATTAATTTTTTTCTTTCATAAATACCCTCTATAGTGAGAGTTTAAATAAAATATTTTTTGAAACACTAAAAAAATGGAATTAAATAAATAATTATCTTGGAAAACCATTTTCCCTAGGAGATCCCTAATAATAGTATTGAAATCACTCCACCAACCAAGAAAATGATCTTGGATCAAACAGATCTAGGTCATGCCACTAGTAGGACCTTACCGACACTTCATGTTTAACATAAACTACTAAATGGATGAAAACCAAACAATAACATTACAATTTAACTATAATAAATATATTTTAATAACCCTTATGGTAACATAAAACCACATCATTTCACATCAACCAAATATGCCAATTATCATAAACTGAGTGAGAATTCATGAAATAAAAACCCACAATAAGCCCTATAAGTTTTCATTCCTTATAAATTTAGCTATAGGAGAGAAAATATAGAAGATATAGAAGTGGTTATATCCTTTAATAAATAAATACTCTTAAATAAATAACTCAAACCACTAATATTCTAGGAAATGATAGACATTAAAAGGAAAGATAAGGTCTGGAAAGGACAGTGATATCATCACCCCATTTAAGAATTCAAAGGAACCATCCTATTCTTTTAATTTTCTAAAATATGATCTAGTTATGGATTTTTTATAAAAATTGGGCATCATTACACTATCCTTTTCCTCCCTCTATAATTGGATTTTGGTGTTGGATTAGCAAACTTATCTTCATTGGGGATGATAAAACACATTTATAAGCTTCACTATAGATACCTACACCTACATAGAATTGAATACACTACCCTATGATGAGGAACAACATATGTGGGAAGATTAGTCCTGAAAAATACATTATTCATCATGTTTAGAGAGATAAAACCATTAAATAAACTAAATATATAGACCTAGTACTATTTTTAAACCAAATCTGAAAATAACTCTATTTCTTTTGGGAGACTCCATTTGGACATTCAAATTGAAAGGGTAATATCTTAAATTCATAATTTATACATGAAATTTAAAACCAAAACTCAACTTATCAATAATAATTTTATTATCCAAATTAGATATAGTAAATTAATTTTAAAATATGGGTTTTATAAAAAGGAAATTTTATTAATATATGAATTCAATTGATCTAATCAGTTACAAGATTAATAAGATAATTGAAATACATTTTCTAGACTTCAGTCAATATTAAACTAATTATTTAAATTATTTATAATAAAAAAATAACATACTAAAATTAAGATTCATTCAGTTCCAATTTCAAAAGTAAAATAAGTATCAAAAATATTTTCATAACCAAAATATTTCTCTATCATATTTGTTTTCCACCCCTAAAAACAATTTTATGAACAAATAAATGAGTGAATAATATAAAAAATTCATTCTTCATATAATTCTAAATCAAAACAACTCATTCACAAGAAAAATAAATCATTCAATATATAACCATCCTTAAATTATTAATTTATTATCCTTAATGTAATTATTCACTCATTACTATATAAGAATAAATCATAAATAAATAAAACATCTTAAAAAATCTTAAAAATATGAGAGAAGAAGAATAGATTAATTAAATTTCTCGAGAGATTTAATGAAAATAACTCTTTTTAAATTTTTAATCTTAGCCTTCTACAAATAAGTTCTAAATATCATATCTATCTCGTAAAATATTAAGGTTTCAAAATTATCCGTATTAATTGAAAAAAATTATTTTTTTCTATATTTGAAATCATAATGTAGTGCAATCTATTATGTCATACTTCATGTATTACTAATGTACTTCTGGTTTTTTTCTCCACTAAAAATCCCTTATATTCTCATCTTGACCTCCATGTTTTTCACACTATGGAATAATACTAATGGATATGTATTAATCCATGTGTACCACTAAAAACAGTTGGTATGAACCTCATATTCATCCAATTATCTATTTGAAAATTTACTTTATCTTCAACCATTATATCATAATTAGGGATGTATTATAACATAATATATTTCTTTTAGCATTGTACCTTATTTTTATAACATTGTGGAATGATATCACCTTTTCTTCCCCAGGTTTTATCCAGTAGTGAAATCCATAGTGCAATGGGTTTTCCATCACAACACAATTAGTAGTTATTTAAATCTCATATCCCTAAATCACTTAACAATTGAGATATACTTTGATCCCCATTTCACCACAATAGATACATCTACAACTCTCTCACTTATAATAAAATTCAAGAATTTTGGTGTAATATTTTACCTTTATAACATGATTTAATCCATTAATTTTTATAATTAGTATTTAATAAAATTATACTATAATGTTCTACAATGCAATGTGAATTTCAGTTCCAAAATTACATATTTTACATTCATCAAAAAATTATTTTAAAATATCATTCCTATCAAAAATCATCACAAAATAATAATATATCATCATTTTTTTGTTTAATTAAAAGTGAAACTCATAATAAAATGTTATTCATAAATTAGGTTTATCAAATTCCTTTATACTGAAAAACAGTATCCACCATTGGGCATTGTCAATTCTGAGTATGGTTGTAAAATATTAAAAATTTTGATTTTATATCCCCCAAAATATAACTACAAGGTCATTTTATATTTTAGATTATATGTTCAGTCCATATGGAGTATAAAATATATATAGTTATTAAGATATAGAAAATCATTGATTATTAACTCTTCAAATTCAAAATTTAAAAGTACAATTGAAAATAAAAACTCAATTTATCAATACTTACTTTCTTATAAAGTAATATATAATATAATATTTTTTAAGAAAGGTTTTTATAAAAATTTGATTTCATTCACTCCATAATTTAAAATATTCAACTTGTCATAATATTTATATGGTAATTGATATCCATTGGATAAAATGTATTAAATACTATCCTAATGATTTCAATTATTTAAGTCTGAAATAACATACTCAAATTATGATGTATTAAATTACTATCTTATAAGAAAAATAAGTTTCAAGGATACTTTCATAGAAAATATACTTCTCTAACATATTATTTTTTCTCCCTTAACAACTCTTTTCTTAATGAATAATTTAGAGAATAATATAAATAAATTATCTTCAATATAAAACCATATTAAAATAATTCATTCATAAGAAAACTCAAACATTCAATAAAAAAAATCCTTTTACTTTTAATTTTCCATCCCCTAATTACTTATGGACAAATAATAATATAAAATCAATGAAAAATCCATCTTAAAGAATTTATAAAACATAAAAGAAGAAGAATAGATCAAATAAATTGCTTATGAGAATTAAAGATATCCACTCATTGTAAAAAATTAATAAGAGTCTTCCATAACCAAGTTAAAAATATCTTAGAACTCTTCCAAAATATAAATGTGTCAAAATTATCCCTATGAATAAAAAAATTAGCTTTTTTACCATCTAAGAAATTATAATGCAATGCTATTCATTATTCTATAATGCAGCTATTACTTATGTTGCTCCTAAATTTTCTCTAAAATTCCTTCTTTATAATATATTATTAACTTTAATTTCTATAATGTTTTCCTAGATGGTGATATTGATGAATGGTTAAGAGGATGGGGGGTTAATTTACCACTTATAAAGTTTAAATACTATATCATAGTTAAAAAGTATTTTAAGTAGAAAAATAATAAAATATAGTCACATTATATTTTTATACTATCTTAGATTAAATATATCCAATATTTAATTTTTAGTTATTTATATACTTGGAAATATAGAACACATTATAAAATAAATAAATTTTTAATAGGATTATAAACCTAATTACAACTACCATTTCTAGTAGAGGAACAACTAATGAAACCTATCATTTAATGGAGAGTCCCAACCCATTATAGTTGACTTTTTAAACCTACATTCACAACACAAATAGTCTTACCCTTTTTACCTAGAGACACAACCCATCATAACTCTTAATGGTTTGTATAAATCAGTGAAACTTATACAATTAAAAAGTTTTATAGCACATATTGTTACATCACAATAAAAATGATAAAACCATTAGAAGCTTGTTGAAAAAATTTATTGAATTTTGAAAATGTAGAGATTCATCCCTTCATAATGTAGGTGATAGAGTTTGATAAAAACCAACAAAGGTAGTGTTTAATAATTTAATCCTCAACTTGTGGCACTTCATTATATCAAATAGTGTATCTCACATCATATATGTATCCTTGATACTACCTAATTCTAGTCATTTAAAATTAAGTTCCCTTTGGTTTATTGGTTTAATTTGTTGATAATAAGTGTCAATATGTATGTTCTGGTGAATGATGGGCGAGGGATTCAGTTTCCACCCAAAGTAAGTGAAGGATTTTTACATACACTTATGTGAAATGGAAGAATAATGTGAATGATTCACTTAAATAACTAGTTTAACATATTTAAGTGGGAATCCCTAATAATATATTATTAGAGAGATGAATTAATATTTAAAGACATGTTATAAAGGTTAGAGCAACATCAAAAATAGTTATATGAAGTGAATTTGAATGGAAGAGTGATAAGAAAAAAATTTCATACATTTTTTCTTTAGTTTCATTAATTTTAATATTACCATTTTGAGTAATTTTTATATTAATATCACATTTATTAGTTTTAAGAATAATTTATTATTTAATTATTTAATATATTACAACTTTAATTTTAACTATTTATTAAAATAAAACATACACATAACTATGGGGTTTTTATGCTATTATTAGATGTCCAAAGTTGATTTTAAAGGACTAGAATTGGTTTTATGAAGATTTAGAATTTATTTGAATACATTTTGTAAAATATACACTAGATTAGAGAAAAATGTTTAAAAAATTATCTTACAATGCCTCAATATGAGAAATAATGAGCTGAATAGGGGATATCATCAATGAATAGGAAATTTTTACTGTGATTGTGACAATTAATCTATACATAATACATTTTAGAAGGTCATGGGATATTTTGATCATCCATATGATATTTTGAGCATGCTGAGATTTTTTAAAGGTAAAACTCTTACATGAAAGAAATTTGGTCACCTGTTTCACATTTCAACAACATATAGGTGAATTATTCTATGTGTAAGACATTTGGTCATGAATAGAATATTTTATCTATGAGTATGAAATTTCAATAGGATGTATGAAATTTAATCTATGAATAGTAGGATTTATCATTTAGGATAATTTATATTGCAAAATGTTAAAAAAAATTATAAGAAAAAAATCTACAAATATTGTTGTTGAGAAATTCGTGGTTAATCTGAGGCTTTGGGATTCCACTTTATCCTTCGTGAAACCAATAAAAGCATGATACATGGATGATAATATTCTAAATATTTCAATCAAGAAATATGGAAGGAATCCTGTGGGTTTTAAGGATGAGTGGATCACTTAGAGATTTGATGACTTTAAGAAAATGTAATCTTTTTAAACATTAAAAGAAGAAATAATGAAAGCGGTTTGACCATGACCAAAAAGTTGAAATCCAAATATCTTAAAAAGGGACACAAGGCTAAATCTAAATAAGAATATTGGATGTTGCAAACTACCAGTGGAGGACCTATACTTTTGTTACTACTTTTGTTTCATTTTATACCTTCTTTTTTTTGTAATTCCTTATCCTTCTTTAATCATATCAGTTACCCTTTTAATGGAAGGATAAATTATGAGTGATCAGATAAGGAAACAATATCCACTATAATTATTTATTCCAACACTTAATGGATAAAACTCACTTATATTAATTGATTTCATTTTTTGTGGTTGTTTTTGGATTTTAATAAAATTTTGTTTTAGGTTTTGAGATTTTTTTCACTGCATAATTTTTATGTTTTTAATTTATAATCTCCCTCCACCTAGTTTGTTTTTTCAAAAAATAATGGAATGAGTTGGGTGGTGAGTGTCTAGAAATTTTGAATATTTTTTTTCATTAATTAATTTTATTTTAAAAACCCAAAAATTTAAAAACACCCCCTTTTCTTAAGTGACAACTGATTTTTGAGAACTCCTCTCTAGATAGAAACCTAGGGTTTACCACCAATACTAAATTTAAAATAGGAGAAATATTTTATTTTTCTACTCCCCGTGACATGTAGAGTTTCAACACTTGGTTTAATTTATAGAGAGGGAATTCCAAAATATAACCTTTAATATTACGTTACTAGAACCTATAAGAAAAATATATTTTATTTTAACTTATAAATAGAAAGAAACTTACTAACTAGGCTAATATATCTAAATATTAAAACCGAATTTGAGGATATTTATTTATAATCATAGTTGCAATTTCTAGTATTCACTATGAGTCTATCACCACGATTGGTAATACCAACCATACCTTGATTGATCTCTATGAATCCCAATTCATTAACCAACAAAATCAAATTTCCATGTCTTCTATTTAAAATTATTTTGAACTGAAAACTAGTGCAATTCACCTATTACGAAAATTTCATGGCATGGAAGCTAAGTATCTGAATTAGAACATCAAATAATTTACTATTTTTTTTCTCTACCTTGAAAACCTAAAGAGTGGTTAAGGAACAAATTAAGTGGAGTCAATTCCCATTATCAATTGATTTGGCCTCTAAGGAAGGGTTGTATTTCTTAAAACCAGGATAAATCCATAAATTGGATGATCAACATAAGATATTTCTTTATAGATTCTTACTCACTTCTAGAATCAAAACTACTTTAAAACAGATTTATGCAATTAGTAAAGCTATTAGATAAACTCTCTATGAGTACTGGGAGATATTTAATAAGTTGTGTTATATTTCCACACATTAATATATAGATGAGTTCCTCTTTTTTTCTTATTCAATAAAGTTATACAATAAAATGAATAAATATTATTAGATTCCTCCACGAGAAGATATCTCAAAGATAAATCTCAAGTAAAAGCTAAGGGAATCATTAAAAATATAACATAGAACTCACAAAGATTTAGAAAAATAGGGACAAGGTAAAAGAGGTATCTATGAGGTTAGAACTTCTAATTCACATCCTTTGTTGGACTTTAGATTTGAATAATTCTCCAGCCTTGTGATAAAAATGAAATTGAAAAAACTCATAAACTACAAGTACCGACCAAGGTATGTGGTTTATGTTCATCTTCTACCTATTTTACTGCCCATTGTGATGAGTTAAATGATAAAGAGAGCTTTAAAACAACATTTAAACTGAGAAAATATCAAAAAAAAATCAAGGATTAGAAAATAAGTCCAAATTATAATGGGAATTTAAAACCATTAGAATAAGGATATACCACCCCTGTTATATCATTACCAACAACCCCCATTATTTCGACAACCTTAAAAATAAAATTATAACTAGCCAGCCAACAAACCAACCCATTTTCTGAAAAAGAAATATTTTGATCATTATCGGACTGGTGTACAACCTCCCATATAGAAAAAAATAACATAAAATTTAGAAGCTTATTAATTATGTAGGAGAGTTCAGAAACAAGATAATAGATCTTATAGTGATTATATCAAAAAATCCAAGCTAGCTTATAGCCTAATCAGTCCCAAATACCAAGGTAAATGTGTGTATAATGAAAACAAGAAGTTGAAAAGATATTAAATCACCTTCCACACAAAAACCTAAACAAAATAAATAATAACTTAAGGAGAATGAAGCTGGATAGTATAGAAAGATTACTAAAAACCAACCTAGATAATAAAATAGAAAATAAAAGGAGAATAAAGGGAAAGAGAAAAAGTATATAAGGAAATATAAAAGACTAGATACACCCCCCATATGTAGAAATGGGAGAAGAAATACCTTCAACTTCCATTCCCATTGAGTATGGTACAATTTAAAAAGATTAAATAGGGTGGAATGAAAATACAAATTCTCCAAACATTTCACAAAGTGGATATCAATATTCACCATTCTGAAGGCCATCAATAAAATCCACAAGTATACTAATTTACTCAAGGATATTTTTACTAAAAATATTTGGATTTAAGGTAATGATAGAGTAAATTTGGGAATAAGTGTATTAACTTTAATTATACCATAACTTCCAACAAAGTTTCAAGGTCCAGAGACATTTTCTACCCCATTCACTTATGGATACATAATTGTTTATAACAAGTTTTGTGACATAAATGATTTTAAAAAGGTTATAATTCAATTATTTTTCAATTCTTTGTATATGTGAGAATTGAATCCCATAATATTTGTGGTACAACTTCAAAATAGATATAGTGACTTTCTATTGAGATTTTTGTAAGATGTGTTAGTTGGATTTCAAGACCTGATTTTTCTAGTATACATTATGTATTAAACATGGAGGAAGATGGATCAATATCCCAATCACCTATTATATTTGGGATAATTCTCTTAATGATACCCAAGACCATAATATATGTTCATGAAAGAGAAATTTCCATAAAGTTAGAGAATTTTGGACCACTAATATTTTGGAGTGCATTTATTGACAATATGTGCTAATTGTATTTGCTGAAAAACAATGATTTGATCTGTTGGTGAATCTGGGAGGATTTTTTATGGATTTATTAAATAAATAATGTGGAAGTTGATGCTTTTTTGTTTTTTATTATTGAAAAAGTAAAATATATATGTATTATATTGGACTAATTAAAAACAAATATATATATATATATATATATGTGTGTGTGTGTGTGTGTGTGTTTGTTTGTGTGAAGGTGTTTCTTTGGTTCTGTTTATTCCTTACACTAGAGGAATTAAATTTATGCCAAAGTGTTTTGATGAGTTTATTAAAAAATGGGGCCAACGCACTCGAAGATAACACTAGAGAAGCCCGACCATAAAATATGGTGGTTGAGATTAAAGAAACCACTTAGTGGATTGTGTGGAAGGGGTGTTGGGCATGTGAGAACCCATGTGAGAAGGAACACTGGAAGGATAATGAAGGTTATATCATCAATCAATGTGTGTGGGAAAAGGGGGATTAAACTCTTTTGTATTAAGTGAAATGATATACCATAGGCATAAATGGTTCCATAAAGACTTTACTAGTAGGTTAATATCTTATACAAGTATATTTACATTAAGGTATTGAACTATTATTTTTACATGAGATGGATTTATTTAGTGGTCACTGTTCATATTTGAAAGTCATTCTCAAATAGAAATAAATGACATAATCCTATTTATCATCAACCTCTCAATTGAAAATTCCCACATGAATGTGTTTGAACTAGTTTTATATACACAAACCCCAAACCTATCATGATCTCATGAACCATAGGAATCTTGATGGTTCTTTCAATTTGAATGACAAAACACCGTGGGTGCATGGTCAATCCAGTGATTATGTATATAGGAGTTAAATAAGAAAGGTTTACATTTAATCTAGTTTCCATTTTACCATATTAAATAAAATTTTCGTAGTGATGTGGTAGTAGATTCTTTGGTTGTAGTGGAGTTCACTTGTACGGTTACACCTTAGGTAATGATTCATAATGGTATTTATAAAGATAAATAATGTTTTGTGTTATATTTTTCCACCTGTATGTTTTTAGAGTCTATGAGTTACTATTTATTCTATCAAACCAGATGTAATAGAATCATTAAAGTGAGTGATTTATAAAAGAATTAAATATCAAGTATATAATACATTCAAAAAATGAATAAGTGGGAAATGAAGATGCAACATAGTTTGAATCCAAAGTCTACAAAAATGGATCTTTTAGTTAAGGATATTATTGTGAGATTCATAGGTTTCCATAATTTATATTATGTAAATAAAAATTAAATATTATCCATCTTTAATATTACTAAATATGAAGATTATTCATATAGATATATAGGTGATTTTATTGTGATGGTTTCTTGGAGGTTTCATATTTTCAAATATGAAAATATTATATCATATTCAACACAACAATATTAAAGGATAAATTTTACATATATTAAAAGATATAAAATTTGACTATGTTAATTCATGTGATTATAATAATAGAAAATCACATGAAAGAGAAAAGTGAGAGGATCTACACCATGTGATATTATTTATAGATGAGGATAGATAGATCACATTAAGATATCTATGGATAGAAGTGAGAAAGGCATTCAACCCGGAGACATCCTAATTAATATTCAGGTCAAAGTGGAGTTTAATTTATTTATTGTAAGGTATTAATCCAATGCAACATCTAAAATACTGAGAAAAAGGGATGTTTCTATATCCATTAAAGAGAAGGAATTATGATTTTAAAACTAATGAGGTGTACGAGTACCAAAATTATTATGGAAAAAGGATGACTTAGAATCTCTTGAATATCATTCTAATAGATGAGGAGTTCATATGTTTTCTGATGGAAATAAGATGATTTTGGTGATATTCACATCAAGATCATGAAATATCACATGGAGATAAATGGGAACCAAACTATACACATTATCATTCAAAACAACAGGAAATATTTTTATTTGGTATATGTGAAAACTTTTTTTCCTTGTGAAGTAGTAAAGATAAAATAGAAGTATGAGGGAAGTGATCCCAGAGAGATAGTAAATCTACCCCAAACCATTTAACTGGCACATAAATATTAAAAAAATCACCTATAATAAAAAAATAAATCAACGAGATTAGTGTTTTTGGTGCACTAATACTTTGTTGGAAATATTCTCCCTAGACTAGCACATAGTGGAAAACAATGTAAAAAATATGCATGTCCTTATGATTTCTTTACTTTACTTGGACATCATTATCAGTTAATTTTTTGTATTGTTAACATAAAATACATTTAAAATGGTTGGATCAACACAAACTAATGATCATGAATAACAAACCTTATATTTAAGAGTCAAAGATCCACTAGGTCATTGTGAGAATTAGAAAAATAGATAAAATTTGGATGAAGTTCTATACCCAGATTCACCCCTCTTAGATTATATCTCACCTAAAACCCTTTTGGGATTAAAATTTGGTATCAAATAATAGGTTTATTTAATTGGATATTTCTACCCTAACATGGTTCATATCATTTTTAAAGTTAAAGTTTTAGTTTTCTATTATATTTTGGTTTGTCATAGTAAAGAACATAACTTTAAAAAAGAAGAAAATTTCTAGTGGTATTCCTAAGTTTGTAAGTGTCAATGGAAATAGTTATATTAATTTGGATGTGACTAAAAAGTTACAAAATATAGAAATTAATTGATTAGATTTTGAATATATGATTTCATTTAATAAAACTATAAACATGTGTGAGGAACCTGATATTTTGAGTGAAGTTTGAACCACTGATGATGAAGAAATTATAAGGAGGCCAAAAAAGGTAAACATTACAATTTATGGAAGATATAGATGAATAATTAAAATAATAAAATTTGAAGCTTCAATAAAAAAATAATTCTCAAGGAATAAGGATCTAAGTATACAAAATTGAATTCAACAAACTAACTACTATAAATAAAAGAATTTTTGAAGTAGAAATTTTCCTCAAGTAAAAGAATGATTCTGAACATGATGATTTGAAGGATATAACCAACAAATTTGAAAAGATCATGAGTGGTTCAAAAGTAAAGCAACTGAACACAAAATAAATTCAGAATTTGAAATCGAAGAAAGACAATCTTCCTGCACACTATTAGAACTAGTTGGGGAAAAGAAAAGGACAAAAAAGAGGAGGTATTCCAAAAACATTCTATTGATCAAATGAATTATAAAACAAAGGATCAATGTTAAATTCTAGATAGACTTTATCAATAATTGTAGGATGAAATGACTTGTGTAAATTCACTTAGGGTAGATTTGAATACATTGCTTTAGATAAAGAGAAAAAGGATTAAACAGTTTGATTCATTCACGAAAGAATTGGAGAAATATTTTTTAGAGGTAATCCTAAATTAAAGGATTATCTTCATTTATTATTATACTATCATATGATATATAATAATGGATTTAAAGGAAAATATGCCTCATATCAGGAAAAAATTTAAAATATTCTGATGTCCTAAAGGCCATGAAATATGGGAAAATATGGTATTTTATATGGTGAGGCCTCTATAAAGAATGTGAAAAAGGAACCATAGATAATCCTAAGAAAAGATAAATTTTTATATATTTTAGAAACAATATTTATAGAGATTTTCTAAAGGGATATGAAAGTAAAATAAACACATGAAGAAGGTATAAAAACATGTTATACTTTAGTGGGATGCATGGTCACATTTCAAATATTTATATTGATGATTTGGAATGTATTTCATACTATTAGAATATAAATATTGTAAAATAAATAATTTAACCATGAAATCCAATTTATGGTTATAATTATAATTATTCTTATCATTCTAACCATCATTCAACTGGAAATTTTAGAATAATTTTAGTAGGAATTAAAAGAGAAAATCAGCATAAAAAATGATAAATCAGTCTATTTGAGTAATTTGTTTTAGAATCTACATAAATAAGACTTTCATGTGGAAATTAATATGAAAGAGTGTTATAAATATGTTTTTTAATAAAAAAAATATTATTGAAATAATAAAGGAATTTAGAGATTGAAAGATCAAAATATAATGGGACGAGAATTCCTTAGTAGTGATTATATCTAAGGAAAATCAAAATGCGTGGAGGGATATGATGAAAAGATCACGATCAAAGAATTAGATAGGGATTAAGAATTCATGATGTAAAACTCAAAGTAGATGATAAATTCTATGATTAAGGAAATAAGGAAAAAAGGTGGTCCATAGTGACTAAACATCATCCTCAACTTAAGGACTATGGAAGGTACCCCTCTCCTCACATGTTCTTAATATTTATAACTTTATTTAAGGGGTACTAAGCTCAAGGGGAGACATAATACATGGGGTAATTATGCTAAAAAAGCATGGAATTATGATAAAGTAATATTTTTAAGGATGTAAAGTACATATATGAAGTGATGATTGAGTAATTTTATAATCATCTTTGTATCAAGAATAAAATTATATGATATGTTTATAGTTATTGATAAAATTTATTACGAAAGGAATGATTAAATGAAATATGGTAGGTGTGGATAGATATGAAGTAACCAAATATATCATGCTTTGTCTCCCATATAAAAAATGCTTATAAGGAATGTGTTTGGTGGAACTTTCCTACTAAAAGAAGGAATATAGTTAGAGTGAACCAAATCGATGTTTATATGTTGTAGTGACCTAAAGGGTGGAAACCTGGCTGGATGTGTTCTATAAGAAACCTTGAAGTTAAAAAAAATTCAAAAAATAATTCTTATCTAATTTTATTCTACTATATTTGTACAAGATATTTAATTTTAGGATAATTAATGCCGCATCTCAGAAATATTTACTTATCAATAAGTTGTGTCCTAAAGTTTAAGAACACTTCAAATACACGAATTTGAAATTAAGGGGGAGTTATAGATTAAGTTATAAAGGTTATTCAATACTATTCTTGGTTGGAGGATCATGTGATGATCCCATATGACATGGAATATAAATGGAATTGTCTTGTTAGTATTAACATTTGTCATAAATAATGATGAAAATGGTATATCATTCACCCTTTCTGCTTTAATTCATTTGTTACAAAAAGTTTGATATCAGTTTGGATCATAAGTTTTGTTGAGAAAATGGAATTTAAAATTTTCTCTAAACTTATTAGACCTAGTGACTAACATGGATATCCTTTCCGGTGTTATCTAAGACTCTTGTTTCTTACATTAAGCCCCACACTAGTAGGATTGGATAATTTTTTGACAACTCATATGATAAATAGTAATTTTACCCAACAAATTTATTGAGAGATTTATGCAGTTATATTGAACAAATGTTAACAATGTTTTATAGGAGAAGGATTTTGTAATTAGGAATTCTAGCTAGAATGTTTAATAATTACTGTTAATAAATTATACAAAGAAGTGAATGTTTTACTATATAGAATTCATAATTCAAGGGGGAGTATAAGTTCATGGAAAATATCTCTCCCATTAAATTTAAAAATGGGGAGAAATAAATAAGTAAGGAATGAAAAATAAGGTATCAATGGTGGGAAAGAAGATATAATATCTCTGATTAACAAATTCAAGCATAAAATGGGAGAAATATTGAAAATTTTCTCTCATAAAGATAGAGATTTATTTTAATTGGTCATTTTTATTTCATTAAAAAATGAGAATAAAGGTTGAAATTAAAGCTGTGATATTATCCCCAATAAAATACAAGGGGTTGATTGTTGAACCCCAAAGAGTTTGGAGTGTATTTTTTTGACAATATGTGTTAATTGTATTTATTGACAATACATAGATTTAATCTATTGATTATGGTAATGGGATTTATATGGATCCATAAAATCTATAAATTTGATGTTTAATATGTTCTAATAGATATTATTAAATAATTAATATATATATATATATATATGTGTGTGTGTCTTTTTATGGAGGAATTCCAGAAGTAATATGTGTGCATGTGCTTGTGTGTTTGTGTGTGAAGGTATTACTTTGGATCTGTTTATGCCTTGTGGGGGATGATTTCTATTTATAACTAAATTTTATGATGAGTTTATAAAAACATAGGTCCAATCCACTCGAATATTGCACTCGAGAAGCCTTACCATATAAGTCTATGGACGAGATTAAATGAATTACTTAACTGAGTGAGTGGAAGGGGAAATGTGAAGGCTGAAAAAAGCAAACACTATTGAAAAAATATATTTTAATGATAGTTTTTTAATTTTAATTTTGGGTTTTAACTAACGTTGATGTAGGTGACATTAAAATTAATAGTTTGAATGTCATTTTTTTGAAAACTAATGTCAATACTTCAAAAAAGTGAATTTATGTGAACTTTCCACATCAGTTTTTTTCAAAACCAAAATTGAAATATGCTTTCCACGTTAGTTTATTTCAAAAAATGAAATGGAAATACATAAAGAAATTTATTATTTATTTTTCCATATAGGTTTTACATAAAAAATTAAGTGGAAATATATGAAAAAGATATACTGGCTTTCTACATTGGTTATATTAAAAAACTGACATGGAAAGATTCTTTCGATGTCATTTTGTATACAAAAAGAAGTGTTGAAAGTTGATGTTTTCACTTTTCACATCAGTTTGAGTATAAAAAAAATGTTTAAAGTTCTATTTTTTTTTTAAAAAAAATTCAAATAAAAACATGACCAAATAACCATTGAATGTATTTCACATACAAAAAATAAAATAATAATAAAGAAGTAATTAATTTTCTAAATACTCATTATTTAAACTTTAATTAAGGGAGTGAGATACATGATAATCCATCTAAAAATTAACCATACATAAAATATAGTTTGCAAAACAAATTTGAAGGTGGGTAAGGTCTTCATCCATATATTATGAAACATCATTGAAAACCTACAATAAAAATGAATGTTATAAGATTATAAAATATAATATTATTATATAAAACCTAAAATTCAAAATAGAACCAACCTTATTAAATTTAGTCATCATCCCCATTATGATGATCACAAACATGAATCTTAAACCATATTTACAGCATTATATATTTCCTTTTTAATGATAAAACTATATTCATTAAACATTAATTTGAATATAAAAACCAATACACACACACACACATATAAGAAAAAACAAGTATGATCTAATATCAAATTTACTTACTTGTATTTTCACATATTAAATTTTATTTAGACTATTTATCAACAAGTGAACATTGATAATCTTTTACAATGGACTTTATTTTCACATATAATCTAAAAAAATATATTCCAAGAATATTTAATATTAAATAACTTATAAAAAATAATAAAACATTATTTTTTAACAAATTTTCAAAAGTTTTAAAAAATCAACTAATAAAGTGAAAAAAATATAGTGCACATTGATTTTGTTAGAGTACACGTAACATCCAATAAAAACTACAATAGAAAATTTTCAAAATAAATAACATTACAGTGAATATTAATTCATAATCCCATTAATATCTTACTCACTAAGGAATGTAAAAAAACCAACAACAAATATGTATATTTTATAATATTTCCCATATATATGTGACTCTAGAATCATAATTTGGATATAGCACATATATTAAAATGTATTCTATATCTATGAAATCGTAAATAAAATTTCTCTCATTTTTAATGAAAATGGTGTTGAGACCTAATTAAATGAGTAGTAAATTAATTCACTTCAATACATATTTATTTAATGAAATATAAACTGAAATTAAAATTTACTTACATGGAAAAAGACTAAAACATAGGTATGGTGAATTGATAAAAAATAACCTAATCCATGATATCATTTTTTGAATATTTTTAAGGTATAGTCTCATCCACATAAATCAAAAATCTTTTAAAGCTCATAGAAAGGATCCAAGAAATAAGAAATATGGGATAATATTTTTATCCCTTCATAAATCTCAGAAGTATATGAAGGTGTTAGTTCATAAATATTTTATTTATTTATTACTAATTATTTTGATTTTAGATACTCCTATATAAATTAAATATAAAAAAAAATAAAATTAATTTTCAATTAAAATTAAATAATGATTTAAAAATAACAAATCGCTTGTATGTCAGGTAACAAATATGAAAAGTTGGATAGAATAAACACGGACCCACATAATATCCAACTATAGTAACCTCCTTTTTAGGTAATGAAAATAGAGAATTTGGATTAATAATATCATTTACTGTGATTTTTAACTCACATATCTGAATAGGCTAGTGATGTAAATAATCCCCCAAAATATTTAATACTTAATTCACTATAATATATACATGGGGATACCCAAAATACAAATCATAGTGTAAGTTTGGGTCAAAATAAGGAGGTGGAGGATTTGAGTAGGGAGGTTGTGCAGGTTGTGACTATCTTATCATTTGTTAAAACATATAAAACACAAATGATTTAATTTGATCTCACATAATTTATTATAGGGATTCCACCATAGTTTTTAAGGAAACTATTTCTGTGTCCTTTGATTTCATACATGGATGAAATTTTTTTTCTTAATACTAACACCTGCCACATATCCCCTTATATGGTTGGGGTGTTCAATAATTCCTAGAGAAGTAGCTAGAATTTCCATCCTACCCATAGAGATAAAATTTACCCAAGTCTCTTTTTCCTAAAGGACATCCCGAAATGTTATTTTAAAATGGAATATTTGTGCTATTAATTTAAAAAATACAAACATTCATCAGACATAAAAAATAATTTCTTATAGTTCTATCATCTACTTATTCATATTGATCCATAAGAAACATTTCATTTTTTCTCATTATCACCCTTTTTTATTTTTCAATTTAAGGGGAGGGGTGTGAGATTGGGGATTGAACAAGACCTCATCTGAGCAACTACTATATTTATATATTAATGCATCGAACTTTTCTAAAATCATTTTCTCCTCCAGTAAATGATACCCTATAGGTGATAAAGTATTGGGGTATAACTTCTATAAATGTATCTCTTGGTAATATCTAATGAAATTATATTAAAAAAATTAAAAAATTAGTAATTTGGTAATATAATTCTTTTATAAGATATAATAATTATTATACCATAAATGATTCAGCATGTCGTATGTGAGAACATTTTGTTCATTTCTCTGCATCTAAAAACCCATACTTGTGGATTGGGATTTCATTATTTAACTTCCTAAAAACATAATTTTCATTTTTAGTTCTTTTTAAATCTCTCCATAAAACATCCACTAAAGATAGACGCATTTTATTAATTTCTTTCATTTATTTAAAGTTGGAAGTAATTTATAATGGAATACATTAAATATTAGTTATATAAAATACATAATATTTGAATAATCAGAAAAAATAAATAAATTGAGATATATTATCATTAAGGACTCCAAAAACTACTTTATGATCATATTTTCAAAAAACATCCAATAAGTATTAAAAATTTTAATCTAATAGTAGCTCACTATGAATATTTAACTTTTAAAATGCAGTACATTTGAGCCCATTGGTTTACCATGATCATAAAATTTAATATGTATTCTTTGATCATCCTAAGAAACCGAATGTTTCATTAAACATGTAATCCCACATATAGTTACTCTAGGAATCCTTTTCTATGAAGAAGAAGAGAAGACTCCATTGTAGGAGGCTCACTAGTAGTCCTATAAATAATTTAGACAAATTAAAAGTTTACTTTCAATAAATGATTAAATTATTAAAGTTTTATTGATATGAGAAAAACACACATTTCATATTAAATGTTCCTATACCACTAGGTCTGTCATTTAAATAGATGAATATAATAATATTTTTACCTACAAATTATTAGAAAATTTAATATCTAAAAGCACTGAAAAAAATACAAGTAATAAAATTATGTCAATACTTGTGTATGTTTCACAAAAAAATAATGATTTCATTATTCTTAACCAAAATATTTTCAATTTAAACTAATTAATATAAAAATTAATTAAAAAATGATAGAAATAATATAAATTTTGAAATTTAAATATTATAGTTACAAGAAAGTGTTTTTATATGTGTAAATTTAGTCAAAATATAATTATGTAAATTTTTTCAATAAAAAAATGTTTAATTGGAATCAATTAATTTAAAATTTAACACAAAAATCATAGAAATGATAAATAATTAAATACATAAACATCCAAATTAGAAAATAGAGTTTTTTACATGTGTAAATTTAAAATTAATATAATCATTCACTTAAATAAGTAGTAGAATAACTTAGTGCTTCCACATATCCCTTCAACATGGTCATTTTATATAGCATAGGCTATGTATATATTATAGGCATTTTTATCATCATGGAATCATGTAGTAGATAAAGAAACCTCACATAAATCCATAAACATAATCATTATAATCATCACCCAAATGAATACATTTCCCTAGCAAAGCGATAAACCATTGATCATTTGATGCGCCGATAATATAAAATATCTGATTCTCATGTGACACCCTGATAAATGGTTCTTATTTGAAACTAATTCTTTTCATATAAACGTGTGTAAATACCTAATCATCATATTTAACTACACTATTACTATCAAACCCACTAACACATAAACACTGTTACTCAAAATTAAGTACAATCAATTTCTCATATATCCTCAATAACTCCAAAACATGTTTTTGATGAAGAAATTGGGTTTCTATCATTTTCACTTGAAAAATAAAGTTCTTTATTGATTTATATTATCCCAATATATTGAGTAGTACTCCAATAGTCATTCTTTTTTATGTAAAATGTGTAACTATTGATATCATAGCCATACCATGTGATAACATTAAGAGATGGTCCCTCTATTAAACATTTTAGTGTTTTAATACAGATAAATCGGTGTTGACTTTCTCTTTAAACCATGAAACAAAAATCTTTTTATTCTTAATCATCAACCTATTTTTATGTCTATTAAGATATCATACCCTCAATCTAGTAATATGTGATGATATATATTTTTCAACCTCATCTATGTTGTTCAAAATGTATAAATGTGCCTGTATCACTTCATCACATGGAATTAACTTTTCCTTTAATCCCTAAAAATGACTACATTCACTATTAACTACTAAATTTTGAGATATAGGGAGAAAAATGTGCTCTAATTCATACAAATAATCAATGCAGAACTCAATCACCTCTTCTCATATATAATATTGAACAATAGTGGCAACTGATCGATGAATATTTTTAATACATCCCTTCAATTTTTTAATATATTTTTAAAAAGTATACATCCAATTTAAATAATAAGGCCCACATATTCTTATCTCTAACAATAAATAAATAAACATTGGGACCATTTTATCAAAAAATGTTAGTGATAAATAAATTTATAGTTGATAAAGTATGATAGAAGCTTCATTATCCATCAAATCTAACAAATTTGGGTCAATTAATTTTCAAAAAATGATTTGAAAAAGTAACATGACCTGGTGATAGAGTTATTTATAGGTTTTGTCAATATACCACACATTTTGATCGAAAACAGTTATTCCATCAATACAAGACAGTCAAGAGATTTCATACCTATTAATTTAAAATCCTTTAATGATACCAAATTATTTAAATTTGAAGAAAATGAACCATGAATTTTAATACCATGTAGATATTTACAAAAATCATTTTCTCATTCCTTCTTAATGTGTGACAAGCTAAAATAAAATATTTTTTGTTTCCTTTCATAGTGGGGGATAAATCCAACTATATTCCAATGGATATTTAGTCCAATATTGTAGGCAATCCATATTTTTCCATTTCTTTTATGTCTAAAAAAGTTTCAATCAAACTATCACATATGTATTTTTCAACATTAATAACATCAATGTTAGGTTTTATCTCTAAAACACTCCAATAAGGTAGCTCAAATAAGATAGACTATTTCTTCTATGTATTTTTTTTGATGACCCAACATTTTTTTCTTTCAAAACGTGAAATCAATATTTTCAAAATGTCATAAAATTATTTAGTTATAAATATTTATGGTTGTAGATTGTAATATTATAAATCAATAAATTACATTTTTTACATCTTTGATATGGATGATCAATTTGAAAAAACCTTCGATATCTGATATACTCTATCTTTCTTCCATTCCAAAATTGACAATATAAAGTCTATTATTCGTAAATTGTACAAGATTTATGTCCCTTAAAACTATACCCAAATAAGTTTAAATATGCAGGAAATTCATTTAATGTAAAAATTATTAAAACAAGTAAAATAAATCATTATTTAATGTATGCCTAAAGAATTCTAACACCTATGTCCCATAGAAATTTCAAATCATCAATAAATGGTGAAATATAAACAAGTATATCATTTCCTATCATCACACTCATCATAACCTTTTTTCACATATATATAGGGACATAATTTAAACTACCAACATAAAATCCCTTGAACTGTATCATCTATTGAGGATCTAATATGCATTCATTCCATCTATACAAAGTCCCATTCTAAGATTTATATATTCACTTACCAAAATATGATTTTTATTAATAAAGATCTTCCACTATGGTGAATAAAAAAGGCGAAATAAGTTTCTATAAAAGGTTCTCTAACATATATCCCATATTAAAATATTAGTATCATTTTAATTTACAAATATATTCTCTAAATAAGGAATCATTAGAAGATACCAAATTTATATAGTAGGAAGTATGGTTCCTGTACTTGAGAATGATTCAGATTTTAATTTTCTATCCATATGATATCATGATGCCCCATAGTTAGGACATTCTAACAAACATTCATATTCCTCCCTATACAATACTGTTATTTTGTTAAAGAATTATCTTTTTATACCCAAATTCCATTGGGCATAATATTTTATTTACATCCTAATTGGAATATAGAAGCCAGTTTCCTTCTTGAATTAGATCTTTTAAAAGTTTAAGAAATTCATTGAATCTTTTGTCAATACATAAATTTATGTATTTAAAGTTAAATAATATTATCAATGATGATATCTCTATAAATTTATTTCAACATAAGAATAATGGGATCTCATCATCTCTACATAATCATTCAATACTTTCTTTTCTTTCAATGTTTTTAATGCCTATATCATAAATTAATTCTTTAATATGATTCTATATCTCATGTGGAATATCTTCATCAATATTAAATATTGAATTTTTTATAATTTCACCATGCTAGGTTAAACATGTATAATCAATATTACAACAATAGAAAATTAAATGGTCTTTGATTTCTATGGAATTTAACTTATCATATTCAAACACTTTATACACGGATATAAATTAGATATTTTTTTTAAGATTTTGTTTATCAAATTCCAATAAATCATCAACTTTTTTTCATATTAATTATTAGTTACTTATACATTTATAAAATTACTATCTATTAATTACCTATGATCAAAATATAAAAATAAAATATATTAAAACATTAAAACATTTAAAAATATATATAAGTAAATAAATTTAAATTATAAAAACATAAAAACATATAATAAAAATAATCAATTAACCATTTATTGATAAGTATTTAGTCAAAACAAGAATAATACAAAATAATAGGAAATATTTAGATACACCTACTTAAGATGAGTTTCTGAAATTCAGAGTAATGATAAAAATTATCTTATTTATTAAGATTATCTACCAATATCTAATTTTAAAAAATACAAATTAATCTTAAAATATCTGTTATTAATTATCTAAATATTATCTATTAAGATGATTTACCAATCCATAATATCAGAACCTCAAACCCAATCTTAACTTATATTTTCTTAATTATCTAATTAATAAAAAATTTAACTAAAAAAATTTAGCAAAAAAAAGTTTATAAATATATATAATTAAAGTAAACTCCATTTTAATTACAAAGATATTATATGAAAATTAAAAAAAATTATAATCACATACATTTATACTCTATAAATAATTATCAACTAATTATTTTATAATTGATAATGATTTATATATAAAAAATAAATGAATGAATATAATTTAAAAACACAAAATACTAAATAAATATTCTAAAATGAAAATAAAAAATATAATTTATAAATATAGAGATCCAAGATGAAAATATTTTCCAAAGAGATCCAAAATATAAATTGATGAGAATCAAATTACATGAAATGAAATCATATGGTTCAAAATAGTTATCAAATCTGACCATGGTGAAACTTGAACAAGATAAATGAAACCTAGATTGGTGGACTGAATGAAGTAGAGAAGAAGTCTAGAGGATGTAATGGAGATAATTTTTTTTTGAAAAAAGTTAAAAAATAGATCAAATAAGGATTATTGTGGCTGATGAAGTAGAATTGAGAGTCACACGTCAAAAATATTAGGATTTTAGAAAAAATATTAACTATTGAATGAGGGAAAACCCATGCACTTTTGTTTTTTTAAATGATTTTGATGTCAGTTTTTATTAAAACTGATGTCAAACATTTTAAAAATAGTTTTGAAATTGGTTTTAATAAAAAATTGATGTTTGATATTAATTAACCCAATCCATTGATGTCTATTTTATTAAACATCAACATCAAAAATATATCGGGAGTAGGTTTAATGTCATTTTTAAATAAACCGATGCTAAAAGTCCCTGTGTATACATTATCGTAACACCCCAAGATTTTATGGTATTTGATTTTAAAAAAATAAATTTTACCAATTTGACAAAATTTGATGCATGCAACCCAAAAATTTTAAAATAACAGTATGTTCGATAGCTTACATTACCCAAAAACTAAACTAAAACAAACTATTAAAATATTATTATTTAATTGTGATAGTTATCAGCTAGCTGTTGAAATGGAGGGAGTAAATGAGATTAACTAAATTATGAAAATATTGTATAAACATGTTTATATAATGAATTAATTAATTACCAATTAATTAGAAATGAAAATAAAATCCAATTGAGCACCATGGAACTGTTTTTATAAATAAACTATTTTTATGTCCACAATGGAATTTTATACTAATAAGTTAAATTAAACACCATTTGTGAGAGATATTAATGAAATTTATATGTTATATATTAAATCTTTATTAAAATTCGTTCAATATGTTTTATAGGCTTAAAATAAGAATAAATCCAAACTTAAGCATAAAAACTATATTTTTTCTAAAAGGAAATTTTGCTACCTTTTGATGGTGCACCTATTTTAAATTTATATTTTGACACTATTATAAATTTATTTTGAAAAAATAAAATTAATTTTTGTAATATTCATATAAAAATTATCTTAGGGTAAAATTTTGGTATTTTTCGGAGAAGTTTCATTTTTTGATTAATAATAAAAAAATATTGAAATTTAATTAAAAACTGTTTTTCAGTATAATTTATTTATATAGTTAATTTATATTTTAAACTTGTTTTAAAGTATAATTTTTTAAAATTTACATCAATAAATCCAATTTAGTTCATTGGAATCAATTTCACTTTGAAATTTGATATAAAAACATTTCAAACTTCTGAACTTTTCAATTTCAAAACACACATTTTCATTGTGTATGCGAGATTAATTTTAAATATGATTTTTTCAATTATGTGGATTTAATTTTTTAAAATATATTTAATATTTATAATCATATGGGCCATATTATTTTTTTAATTTTAATTTTATATTTATACATAAAAAAATTATCATGGTAAAAAAATTATTTACCGTAGTATACACAAAATAATGAAAAAGGTTAAAGTTAAAAGAAAAATGCTTAAACTACTTAAAAATACAAAACATAATTGGTTTTTTAGGTATTTATTGACCCAAAACATCCTCCAAAACTTTAATTAAAATTATAATTCATTTAAATTAATTCCACCTTAATGTGGTTGGCTTTAATTATAAAATATTCATTATTTAATCACTTAAACCCACCTCTCCTCAAGAATAAATACAACCTTCACCTCCCCATTTCAACCCAAAAGCCTTTAATCTCATATAATATCTAAAATAAACTCTAGTAATAACTATAACCATGTCTAAGTGATTCTTTTCTCATAAGAAGAGAAAATCCAAAGTCCTCAATGATCTATCAATAAAGGTGATATTTGAGAGGTAATTGTCACAAAACATGTCTCTTATTTTCATTTATTCTTCTACTATATCATCACATAATTCATCCATAATGACATAAAAATTACACAATCAATTAAATAATTTATTTTTATGTTCCTAATATAATATATTATAACAAACCCTTTTATTACCTCATCTTATTCAAAGAAATGAAACTATTTTCCAAGTTATTATGGTTAATAATCTCATTGAATATTGTTTTGTCCGTTTTCCATTACCACCTTTAAGGATGGTAATAAAACTATTATTATGGTTAAAAAATATTTTAATATGTATATTTTATCCTATTTCATGTTTTATAACTAATATAAAAACATTATATTAAATAATACAAAACTAGTTTATGATGTTCAGAAAAACCACCAATATAAATTAAACATTTATCCTTAAAATTTTATTTAATGAATCATAATCATGAAATAAATAAAAATGATATATGGAACCATTAATACAAATATTAATTCATTAAAACTATTAAATTAAATTTATTTTTTTAATCCCATTTTCAAGAACATCCATAATTTTACACAAATGAACTGATCATTAAACAATGGAATGAACGCACTTGAAACCCTAAAAATAATAAAATATTATTAATTAATAGGTCATAAGATTTTATAAAATGATGTAATAATTTATTATAAATATGAATATAGTTCTTTAATGAGTTAATAAATTTATTTAAAACATTATATAGGAGGTTAAATAATATTACACTAAAGGGAAGCATGAGGTAAGCGTTTCTCATCTCACTTTTTTTACTTCTGTGAGATATATATATTATTCACCACTATTTATTATGTGCGGTGTGTACATAACGAACTTTGATATATATATTACAATAAATATAATTATCCTAATGGTATTAAATTTTTTATTTGGTAATTGTTACTTTTTTAGGTCATACTATTCGATTGATTACAAAGTAGTAGGAGAATTATTAAACCAATTTCCATTCCTTGGGTTAAACTTAAACTTCCATGATTATATCAAAACAATATTACTTTTGGAAATCATTTTGAATATATTATTCCATATTTCCACTCATTTTATGTTGATTTATAGATAATACAGACATTCTATTCATTTTATTAATTCTCACTCCAATTTATTAGGGACTTTATTTTTAAAAAATTATCGTTTTAATGATTCCATTAAAACTATATTTTTTCCATGTATGTGTTTTGTTAAATTATTTATAAAAATGATTTTAATATTTTACCATGGGTTTTTATTGAAATTTTTACTCATGTTTTACTTTTTATAAAGTTTTTTGAAATGTATATTTCATCATTTTCAAAATAAGTTTCTTTGTGACTTTTGAAAAAAAAGTAATATTTTTTTTACTTATACAACAAGAGAAGAAATTTTCTCCACCACAGAGCCTTAATGTTTTGAAGCTTAATTTAAAAGTTTATATTTATCAAAAAAATAGGTTGGTATTCCATCTCACCCGACACATGTCATGACCCATCCTAGAGGGGCCCATGCCACGATTCCCCAAACCTGCCTCCAATAGGCCAGGGGATGGTGACAGGCACTGAGAAGGCATATCGCTGAAATGGGAGGCCTTATTCTAAGTACCGACACACACACACACACACACAAACACACACACACACACAGAGAGAGAGAGACACACACACATTTTCACTATAAAAAAATGCTAAAATGTAAAAACAGTGGAACAAACATGAATCCTTACATATAATATTGTAACCAGAGTAGGAAAAGAAGTAAAAGAAATTAAATAGGGAAAAATAAAATTCCACCACAAAGAGTCTGAAACACAAGTACAACCTGAAAGTAATTGCTGGGACTGCTATCAAAAAGACATTGGAACAAACCTTGGTCTATCCAGTCTTACTAAGTGCCATCTGTTCTATGTCCACCTAGGACTCTGTCAAAAGGTTGATCGTCTTTCCAAGACATGAAATGTGTGGGAAAATCCCATGTAGGTTTTTGTATAATAATAATCAGTAGGACATCCCAAAACCATAAATCATACAAATAAATAAATACAATAATATTTACCTAGGTATATGTCTACAATACATATAATAAGAATATATAGATATACTCAATAAAGACACATAGTCTAGAGGTAAGTCATCATTGTAGTATGTCGCCCTAGGATTCATGTTCAAAGATTCCACAAATAACTCATCCAAGAGAACAAACTACTATGTTTAATAACACTGATGATGTATTCTTGATAAGTAGTGCTCATCGAGTCTTATCGAGAGAAAGAACACATTGATCGTCCAAAGATAATATGATACACAAATAATGTAACACCCCAAGATTTCATAGTGTGTTATTTCTTCAAAATAATTCAATAACTTGCACTACACACAACACGGAGTTCAATCACACCATGACTTACCAAAAAAAAGCCATTCAAAAGAGGTTATGAATAGTATTAACTAAATTTTAAACTTTATATAATCCTTATAATTTTAGAATCTATATTATGAGTTTCTTAGACATAATGCAAGAACAGATTCATTTTCAGTATTGAACTTTTATCAACTTTTAATAATGAAACATTTTTAAATACAATATTTTAAACTTTTTGACTAAATGGGGACATCAAAAAAATCTAAAATGAAACATCCCAAGCTTCCACGGTACGCTTTCCTTTGAATAATACAGTAGCGTGTGTTGTACGCAACTTCGAGTTTTAACACACACCACAACCAATCAAACTAGCCGTTATGAATAGTAATACCAAATTTTTGAAATTATATATATTTTATATTTCAAAATGGACTTCATTTTTGGATTCGGAGTGTCAAATTTACCCTAAGGTGAAATTTTGGTACTTTTCGGATAACTTTCATATTTTGATGAATAGTGAAAATTACAAAATTTTAATTAAAAACAACTTTTTTAATCAAAATAATTAATAGTGATAAATTATGAATTTTAGTGGTTTTATAGAATATTTATAATATAGTTTTACCATTTAATATAATTTTGGTCATTGGACATAATTTTACAATTAAACCGAACATAAACAAGTGTCAATCTTTTGATAGTTATTATCTCTTAAAAACACGCTTTTTGTTTTGACAGCGGGAATTAATTTTAAATTAATTTCTGCCACTTATGTGTTTTGAATTTATAAAAATGGATTCCATATTTGGAATCAGGATGTCCAAATTGTGTAAATAGGTAACTTTTATTTTTAGACATTTTGAATAATTACTGTGGTAAATATTTTATTTACCATGGTTAAGGGTAAATCAGGTAAATAAGGGTTAAAAAATAATATTATAATAATACTAAATTACCCTAAAATGTGTCATAGCCTTATTTGTTGATACATGTTCGACCATAGGCATCTTTGGGTCTATTTGGGGACCCCATGGTGCCACTTGTAGGTGATAGGGACACTTTATTTTAATTAAGTTAAAATGAATACAAAAATGACACAAGCATATATCTTTTAGAAAAACAATTATTACATAGGGTTATATATGTTTTATTTTAGATTATAAATATTTATTAGAAAGATAAACATATTTCCTACATAATGATATTTTATTTATAATTTTTACACATTAAATAATTTATTTTATTTATGACACAATGATGATACAGTAATTACTATAATAGTGAAAAATTAAATTAATTGATATTATAAATACCCAAATAAATATAATATGAAACTTTTAATAAATTAAACTAATTTTCTAGGATAATATGATATATTAGGATCTATTTAATTTACTTTGTTCGAAGTAATCAATCTGTTATGAGTTTCAAAAAAATCAACTATTGAATAGTGTCAAAAATGACATAAAAGAGTTCTTAAAAAACATATTAATTATTAATTGATATTAAATTCCTAAAAATCTATGGTTCGGCCAATATACTTATATAATGATAGTTGAATCATTAATGGACCACTTGGGGGTCGCTTGGATGTATATAGTAAGTTTATTAACCATATTATATAAAAATACAAAGAGACATTGTAAAAGTGAAACTAATTAACTTAGAGTTAATACTTAAAGATAAGGTTAATATAAGTACCCAAACCTGTCTAAATTGTATTGGTTGAGTTTTTTTCGACCTATCCCCACCTTAAAATTTAAATAATCAACTTTGGAGCCTTTATAAACCGAATATGAATTTATTATAAATTAATATTTCTAGCTTTTGCAAAGGTGCCCCTCACCCCTCTTATAAAAGGCACTCATCCTTCTCATTTCTTCACACATTCAAAGCCTTTTGGTTCGGAAAAACTCTACCCAAATACTCTCCCAACTTCCCTCACTACAACCTAGAGGCCTTAGTTTGATCAGAAAGCCAAACTAAGGATCCCTTTTGATCAAATCAAAAGGAAGAAACCGAAGAAGAGGTAATGATTTCACCACCCTTTTTCCAAGTTCATTTCTTCTTCCACTTCTTCTTCCTTTGCTGTTACCATTCTAAAATAATAACTCCAGTAAAATATATATACTGTGATGTTATTATAAATATGGTACAACCATATTCAGTATTCTATCCACCCTTTGAATAACATGTCACCATACGTGCGTACGTACGGCTTACCGTCTCCACGTCGTGGTGTAATTGTTATTCAATATAATATTATTTGGATGGGTATAATAATGATATGTAACTCATGTAAATAATAAATATAACATGTTAATTATTCAGTATATATGATATACCATCCATTTATATATTATTTTAATATCAAAAGAATGATATTGTCGCTCGTGCGTACGTACGAACTACCGTCTCCACGAACGCGATGAGATTCATTCTCCATCGTATCCATTCAAGTATAATTTTCATTTGATGATTTAAAAATGATGTTTAAGGACTTGATATCATTCTGTATATGAAAAATATACAACCTATCCATGAAAAACATGGATTATGTAACAAAACATATAAAATAAAATGAGTAAGTTAACACCCAAAACAACGATAATTCAAAGATATCATTAACAAATCAATGTTAAAAGATCATATATGATATCATATTAATATATATGATTCTTGTATAATTTAATAACAATTATTTAACCATTATACATGAGGTTAACCTACCCCAACCAAGGAAAAGTACAAGGTAAGAGTTATTTCACAATCTCTTCATTATCCGAGGTTGTTTATATGTAATAATCTACTGGGATCTCTTTATCATCCACATCCATGTTTTCTTAAAAATGTATTTCAAAACATTTTTATTATTTACAAGAATATGGGTTAAAGTCATTTATACCCTTGTTTGACTTTTTATAAGAGGAATCTTTTCGTCGTTTTCAAAACAAGGTCCTTTTAACCTTTTCGACAGAATTAAGGTAAGAATGTTTTTTTAACTTATACGGTGGGTGAGGTTATTTTCCGCCGTTATAAAAACTTCAAAGCTTTCCTTACAAGCTTATAAGAATATTTTCAAAGAAAATGTTTTATTTTATATGGATATTAAATGATTTCAAAAATAGAAAGAGATATTTCTCTAAAAAGAGTTTTGATTTCATCTATGTCAACATCCTTTGATGGATTTTACGCTTATTTGAAGTTGATTTATTATGATACAAAACTTCTATATTGTATTGAAGGTTTTGTAATATGTTTGACTGTGGATGTGCTATTTTTATACCATTCATAGTTTATGGTGAAATTATTGACATTTCTAATGCTAGTTTTAATATGAATGTTTATGTTATGTTTAAACCTTTTCATATGGGAATGCATTGGACTTAATATGTGACGGGTGGAGCCCGCTATAGCTTCTCGATGCATCGGTAGGTCTCATGAGACAAACTAGTGTCTTGGAACAAGGCTTTGACAAAATCATATTTGTAGTCTTGGCACGAGGCCTTGGCTATGTGGTTATGATAGTCTGGCATTATGCATTCCTTCATTATGAAAGTGGTTATTGATTTTGTATGTGATTATTCGATTAGTAGAATATCCATGTGAATAAGTAAATGGAATTATTTCATTTTATTTATGCCATACCATGTTGAAAGTTCAAGTTTGAAAGGCTTTTGTTTTAGTTATACATTTCCTTAAATGTTTATTCTTATTTATGAAAGTTTCCGCTATATTGTTATCCTTACTGGGCATTTGAGCTCACCCCTTTTCTATGTTTTATTTTTCCCAGGATGTGAAGAAGTAAGTTATAAATGACCTACAGGGATATTATGAGGGGATAATAGTGTGTGTTGTGGAGACATTATGTTGTTGTAGTGGTTTTTCATTTTATGATGTAATGTAAGACTTATGAATATATCTAGTGTTTCCAAGTCTACTAAACCAATCGGTCTTTCGAGATTTGATCTTTCTTGTGATCATGCCAATGTTATGTAATAATGAACCGACTCTGGGTAACTAGGGTCGGGGCGTACCAGTTGGTATCAGAGGAAGTTTAGTACAAACCTTGGAAGGTAGATTTAGATAAACTCTTATTAGAGCACATAGATTTAAGATGGACTTTAAGGATTAGTATAGAAGAACTTCCTAGAATTTTGGTATTGTAGAGATTTTGTGAGTTTTCCGAGCAATACATCCATGTCTGGATACGAGCAGGTAGAGGCGGATCTGGCACAGATGTACCTAGGGGTAAAACCCGAAAACATCGCTTTGAGCTAGACTCGAACGGGAACTGGTGCACGACAACGAGCCTTGCTGCACTCTTGGTTACGATACTCTCGGGGGATATGCTTAGGATAATTCTCATTTTCTTTACAAACCATAATGAAGGGTTTATGAGTATATAGTTCGTCAAATGAGACATTTTTATGATTATGGATTATATCCATAAACTATTTAATTTATGTTATGTGTTTTACAAGTTTGGGATTAGGTATTGTTATTCATAAAATAATATAATGTATTCCATTGTTTAGAAATGGCGCCCAGTAGAAGGAATGAGAACTTCAGCAATGCACATGATCCAAAGAGAAGGAAGGATCATATATTTTATAGTCTTAAGCCAGAATTTACAAGATAAATAGTCTCGCATGTATTATCGTCATATGAAGAAATAATATCATGTGTTGATAAGATAAGTAAAGAGTTTACTGAGTCCTATGGCTTTGAAGGGAAGCAAGAGAAGAAAAGTATGGAAGAGAGAAAGATGGATAAAGGGAAGAGGGAAAAAAAGAATTTTCCCATATGTGATAATTGTGGAAAGAAACACCTTGGAACTTGCCTGAAAGGAATGGGAGTTTGTTATAAGTGTGGAGGAAAAGGGCACAAAGTACATGACTGCAAGGGTAAGAAAATGGTTTCAAATGTACAATGCTTCATTTTCAAGGATTTTGGACACTATACGAACCTATGTCCCAGTCATCAGACTATGCCGCAAATGATGCTATTGGATAATAATCAAGTTATGATACTACCACAGATAAAGAGGAATGATTAGAGTTCTTATGTTGATTATGTCATTTGAGTGTTGTATCAACAATGTACTTGTTATAATAATTATGGAGTATATAAGGATTGTGCTGCAGTACTATTTCATTAAGGACTTGATATTGTATATAAAAAAGAAAAGTGACTCAATAAGAGGTTAAATTTTTGGAAAATATATGGTTGAGAGAATGATAAACCATAATATAGTTATGATACCGAGGTAGTGATTTTGGAATAATACATGACTGTTTTGGATAAATTATATTGGATATTCATGACTACCTTGGAACTGATTAATGATTTATATATTCCATCATTGTTGGGGTTTAAAACATTTTTGGATTGATGAAGTATATCCAGCATTCTATATGGAATAAGGGAGAATGAATGTAATCAATAAGGAATATGGTAATTCAGGATGTTTCAGTGTATTAAAAGAATACATGATGAAGGTATTCATATGCTATTACGGGGTAAAAAGGATCTACATTATGTTTAACTTACTTATAAATGTTGGACTGTGAGTTTGGACAGAAGTATTTTGGATAGTTCTAGTTTGGATTATTTTGGATTGCCATAAAAGGACAACCCGGAGGTCGGGCGACAACCCGTCGCGTCCGGAAAGGCTGTGAGACTTGAACCCGTAACCGAAGGGCGACAAGGGTGTATCACCTACCACTAGCCCACAATATGTCCTGGATTAAATAATGTAGTTTTTTTAAATGATCTGGTAGATGAATTATAAATTCATTTATTTTGGAACCCTGTACGAATAGTATAAATAGAAATTTTTTTTACGTTCTATTATCTTTTAGAGTGAAATATGAGTTTGTGGTAGAAATTTATTAATGGATAAAACTCTAATTATAGTGTAAGTATATCTCATTATGATCTTATCCAATTTCATAAATAAATTCCTCAACATCAATAAAAGGAACTTAGAACAAAAATGTTGTCCTAGATGGTACCTTAAATCATCACTAATTTATGGCTTTGGGATTGTTGGCCTTTTCATAGCCATGTTCTCTACCACTCTCCATCAGATAATTTATGGTTAGATTTCTCTTCCATATCCATATTTTCCTACATGGAACCCTAGTATGTGTTATTTTCGGTAATCTTCATACTTTCCACTCTTTATTTTAAATAGAGGCCTCATTAATTCATTTTTCGATGTGGGATTTCAACTAAGATATTTTGAAACGTCAAAAATGTGTTATCCCAATACCCTATGTTTTGTTGAACTGATGGTATTTCAAATCATCATAGATTGATGAGTTTAAGGACCTCAATTTTATACTTGTTTGTGATTGATGACCTCAATCACTACCTATAAATATTTACGTTTTTCCTCCAATTATATGTCTCTAATTGCCACCAATGTTCTCCTAATTGAGATCATAATCTGGTGGTGACCCTTTCATTTCTCTTTTCCATATATTAAGACTAAATTTTAGTAACCCAATTTCCGATGTGGGTTTTCCCACAAATGTATTTTCTATTTTCAACCTTTTATTTTTGAAGAACAATTTCAAATTGCGAGGAGGCAATTTATTGAAGGAGGGGAGAATGTAACACCCCAAGATTTCATAGTGTGTTATTTCTTCAAAATAATTCAATAAATTTCACTACACACAACACATAGTTCAATCACACCATGACTTACCAAAAAAAAAGCCATTCAAAAGAGGTTATGAATAGTATTAACTAAATTTTAAACTTTATATAATCCTTATAATTTTAGAATCCATATTATGAGTTTCTTAGACATAATGCAAGAACAGATTCATTTTCAGTATTGCACTTTTATCAACTTTTAATAGTGAAACCTTTTTAAATACAATATTTTAAACTTTTTGACTAAATGGGGACATCAAAAAAATCTAAAATGAAACATCCCAAGCTTCCACGGTACGCTTTCCTTTGAATAATACAGTAGCGTGTGTTGTACGCAACTTCGAGTTTTAACACACACCACAACCGATCAAACTAGCCGTTATGAATAGTAATACCAAAATTTTGAAATTATATATATTTTATATTTCAAAATGGACTTCATTTTTGGATTCGGAGTGTCAAATTTACCCTAAGGTGAAATTTTGGTACTTTTCGGATAACTTTCATATTTTGATGAATAGTGAAAATTACTAAATTTTAATTAAAAACAACTTTTTTAATCAAAATAATTAATAGTGATAAATTATGAATTTGAGTGGTTTTAAAGTATATTTAGAATATATTTTTACCATTTAATATAATGTTGGTCATTGGACATAATTTTACAATTAAACCGAACATAAACAAGTGTCAATCTTTTGATAGTTATTATCTCTTAAAAACAAGCTTTTTGTTTTGACAGCGGGAATTAATTTTAAATTAATTTCTGCCACTTATGTGTTTTGAATTTAGAAAAATGGATTCCATATTTGGAATCAGGATGTCCAAATTGTGTAAATAGGTAACTTTTATTTTTAGACATTTTGAATAATTACTGTGGTAAATATTTTATTTACCATGGTTAAGGGTAAATCTGGTAAATAAGGGTTAAAAAATAATAATATAATAATAATAAATTACCCTAAAACGTGTCCTAGACTTATTGGTTGATACATGTTCGAACATAGACATCTTTGGGTCGATTTGGGGACCCCATGGTGCCACTTGTAGGTGATAGGGACACTTTATTTTAATTAAGTTAAAATGAATACAAAAATGACACAAGCATATATCTTTTAGAAAAACAATTATTACATAGGGTTATATATGTTGTATTTTAGATTATAAATATTAATTAGAAAGATAAAACGATTTCCTACATAATTATATTTTATTTATAATTTTTAGACATGAAATAATTTATTTTATTTATGACACAATGATGATACAGTAATTACTATAATAGTGAAAAACTAAATTAATTAATATTATAAATACCCAAATAAATATAATATGAAACTTTTAATAAATTAAACTAATTTTCTAGGATAATATGATATATTAGGATTGATTTAATTTACTTTTTTAGAAGTAATAAATAAGTTATGAGTTTCAAAAAAATCAACTATTGAATAGTGTCAAAATTGACATAAAAGAGTTATTAAAACAAATATTATATTATTAATTGATATTAAATTCCTAAAAATCTAATGTTCGGCCAAGAGACTTATATCATGATAGGTTAATCATTAATGGACCACTTGGGGGTCTATTAGATGTATATAGTAAGTTTATTAACCATATTATATAAAAATACCAAGAGACATTGTAAAAGTGAAACTAATTAACTTAGAGTTAATACTTAAAGATAATGTTAATATAAGTACCCAAACCTGTCTAAATTCTATTGGTTGAGTTGTTTTCGACCTATCCTGACCATAAAAGTTAAAGAATAAACTTTGGGGCCTTTAGAAACCGAATATGAATTTATTATAAATTAATATTTCTAGCTTTTCCAAAGGTGCCCCTCACCCCTCTTATAAAAGGGCACTCCTCCTTCTCATTTCTTCACACCTTAAAAGCCTTTTGGTTCGGCTAAAATCTTCCCAAATACTCTCCCAACTTCCCTAACTACAACCTAGAGGCCTTATTTTGATCACAAATCCAACCTAAGGATCCCTTTTGATCAAATCAAAATGAAGAAACCGAAGAAGAGGTAATGATTTCACCACCCTTTTTCCAAGTTCATTTCTTCTTCCACTTCTTCTTCCTTTGTTGTTACCATTATAAAATAATAACTCCAGTATCATATATATACTGTGATTTTATTATAAATATGGTACAACCATATTCAGTATTCTATCCACCCTTTGAATAACATGTCACCATACGTGCGTACGTACGGCTTACCATCTCCACGTCGTGGTGTAATTGTTATTCAATATAATATTATTTGGATGGGTATAATAAAGATGTGTAACTCACATAAATAATAAATATAACATGTTAATGATTCAGTATATATGATATACCATCCATTTATATATTATTTTAATATCAAAAGAATGATATTGTCGCTCGTGCGTACGTACGGACTACCGTCTCCACGAACGCGATGAGATTCATTCTCCATCGTATCCATTCAAGTATAATTATCATTTGATGATTTAAAAATGATTTTTAAGGACTTGATATCATTCTGTATATGAAAAATATACAACTTATCCATGACAAACATGGATTATGTAACAAAACATATAAAAGAAAATGAGTAAGTTAACACCCGAAACAACGATAATTCAAAGATATCATTAACAAATCAATGTTAAAAGATCATATATGATATCATATTAATATATATGATTCCTGTATAATTTAATAACAATTATTTAACCATTATACACGAGGTTAACCTACCCCAACAAAGGAAAAGTACAAGGTAAGGGTTATTTCACAATCTCTTCATTATCCGAGGTTGTTTATATGTAATAATCTACTGGGATCTCTTTATCATCCACATCCATGTTTTCTTAAAAATGTATTTCAAAACATTTTTATTATTTAAAAGAATATGGGTTAAAGTCATTTATACCCTTGTTTGACTTTTTATAAGAGGAATATTTCCGTCATTTTCAAAACAAGGTCCTTTTAACCTTTTCGACAGAATTAAGGTAAGAATGTTTTTTTTAACTTATACGGAGGGTGCGGTTATTTTCCACCGTTATAAAATCTTCAAAGCTTTCCTTAAAAGGTTATAAGAATATTTTCAAAGAAAATGTTTTATTTTATATGGATATTAAATTATTTCAAAAATAGAAAGAGATATTTCTCTAAAAAGAGTTTTGATTTCATCTATGTCAACATCCTTTGATGGATTTTACGCTTATTTGAAGTTGATTTATTATGATACAAAACTTATATATTGTATTGAAGGTTTTGTGATATGTTTGACTGTGGATGTGCTATTTTTATACCATTCATAGTTTATGGTGAAATTATTGACATTTCTTATGCTAGTTTTAATACAAATGTTTATGTTATGTTTAAACCTTTTCATATGGGAATGCATTGGACTTAATATGTGACGGGTGGAGCCTGCTATAGATCCTCGATGCATCGGTAGGTCTCACGAGACAAACTAGTGTCTTGGCACAAGGCCTTGACAAAATCTTATTTGTAGTCTTGGCATGAGGCCTTGGCTATGTGGTTATGACAGTCTGGAATTATGCATTCCATCATTATGAAAGTGGTTATTGATTTTGTATGTGATTATTCGATTAGTAGAATATCCATGTGAATAATTAAATGGAATTATTTCATTTTATTTATGCCATACCATGCTGAAAGTTCAAGTTTTAAAGGCTTTTGTTTTAGTTATACATTGCCTTAAATGTTTATTCTTATTTATGAAAGTTTCCGCTATATTGTTATCCTTACTGGGCATTTGAGCTCACCCCTTTTCTATGTTTTATTTTTCCCAGGATGTGAAGAAGTAAGTTATGAATGACCTACAGGGATATTATCAGGGGATAATAGTGTGGACTGTGGAGACATTATGTTGTTGTAGTAGTTTTTCATTTTATGATGTAATGTAAGACTTATGAATATATCTAGTGTTTCCAAGGCTACTAAACCAATCGGTCTTTCAAGATTTGATCTTTCTTGTGATCATGCCAATGTTATGTAATAATGCACCGACTCTGGGTAACTAGGGTCGGGGTGTTACAAATGAGGATTACTGTGATGGTCATGGGGTGATACCAACAACTCAATCTGGATTAACCTGCTTAGTTGTGGATCTAGGCCCGTGTAGTGTTGGTCATGAAGATACCAAGAACTCCACCTATGGAATGAAGATGAATAGAGGATATCACTCTAGGCCTCTCAAAGGGATTCTAACGACTCTATCCATGAAGACCTATTGAAGGGATCGTAGTCCTAGGATTATGAGACATTTCCATACCAACATTTATGTAACAGATAGGGGGAACAAACCCTAACAAAAATTTTCTAGGATATGAAGGAAAAGAGAAAAAATCCATGAATAAAAGAGTACACAACATGTATTAGCAGTCACACATCATGTCCCTTGAACCCAAGTGCTACTCGTGTAAATGGTCTATGTCATCAAGCCATGTTCATGTGGTACTACATGGAATGTAGGATTCCCATGTAGTCTACCCATATGATAGTACATGGATCCATCCTAGGTATGTTTTAATGTGTACTAGTACATGATTTATGTAATTTCCCAACCCAACATACCGTCGAATTAGTTGCCAGACCAGTGGGTCACATGGCTTCAAGCATGTCTACCCGTATGCTAGAGGCTGTCGAAAAGCAACGAGGGTCTCAGAAGGTGAGTGGGGGATACTATACCATCATATTATAGATTTTAGAGTGGTATAACAATAGATAAATAGAATAAAACATCGTAAGAATTAAATAAATAGATAGCAGAGAAGTAGAAGAATAATATATTCAATTTAATAAAAGAGTCCAATGCCAGTTTATAAAAGAGATGAATGCATGTCATAATGATGACATATAACTGAAAGAATCAATAAATACAACATGATTTTCGATAAAGTAAAAAATAAATAAAAGATGGAAATTCCCCATGGGCGATCTCCATGAGCATCCTGAGCTCCAACTCAGTCCTTTTCTTATAACTCCCAAGTACAATCAATACAACAATCAACATAGATCCTTCGAATATAAGGTCTAATCAAGAAATAAGGGTACCTGAGTGAGGTGTGAGATAAAATATTAGTAGGATAACACTCATGGTGTCAAGTTCGAATCCAGATAGTGCAATGTAAATTAAATAGTGTGTCGGTATAGATAATTTTATAGCAGAACTGAAAGAATAAATAAACACACATCCAGGATCCTAAGGGACATCTGATAATGATAACTTCTTGAGCCCATAGATGGTGTCTGAAGATTTAAATACTTCATTAATTGATTATTACTAGTTTATAAATAAGTCAAATATTTTCAATAATTAAGGTTCCAAGATGTAACAGGGCAACCTGTAATGATATTTAATAATGAAGTTCCAAGGTAATAATCAGGGCAACATAGACCTCAAGGGTCACCAACTCAGTAATAAATGTATCCTATATAAGTGTAAAACTTTAATCCAATAATCATAGTCTAAGGTATTCTACAATAATATTACCACTAAGTCCAAGGAGTTTATCTAAAGTAAAATGGGGAGAAGCATAGACTAGGCCCAATGGGATTCAACCATGGAACCTACTCATTAATGATGGATCCAAGGCATGTATCGAAGGCATACTATAAAGGATTAAGTGTATAATACAAGGATAATCATACAAGTAATTACACAATAAGATTTTTACTGAGTATAAAGAGTTCATCCAAGGTGAAATTAGGATAAGCAATGATTAGGCCTAATGGGATTTAACCATGAAACATACTTGTCAATGCTAGATCCAAGGAGTGTATCCAAGGTGTCCTATCATTCTACAAGAGGGATCCTATGGTGTCATACCAAGTATCTAATCTTAGGAAAGGATCACTCTCTAGGTGGGCCTCAACCCAAGAAACTTGTATCCTTGAATTTGGAATGGGGTCCTTGAGTGCTCAAGGAATTCCCTTGAGAATTCATGGTAAGATTGAGTCTAGTCACTCCTATTTTGATAATGAAGTCATATAACTCACAAGTTTCAATACATTACCTTTAATTAGTGTGACAAGGCTAATTGGGAATGAAACCATTTAATAAAGTCATATGTAATCAATAAGTCCATTTGGTTTAAGAATTTCCTTTTATTAGTTTGACAAGGACAAGTAGCATGTAACCATTTAATTAAAACCACACGAGTCATGTTAAATTAATAAGGTTGACTCTAATTCCTTCCATGAACATGGAAAGGTGTGCTACATATGTGAAACCAAACATTCCTTTACATTTAATAAGTCCATGTCATATACTTAAGTATTCTCGATATAATATTATTTGAATGAATTACTTAGATTTAGGAACTTACCTTAAGCAGGTCAAGTGGAATTGACACGTCACAAGCTATTCACAATTTAAGGATTAAATAGGCAATTAATGTAATGAGACTTACCATTAGTGTTTTCAATCTTGAGAACACCCGAATGATGGCTCAAAATTTTCAAAATGCTAAAGACCCAATTATGGAATACCACCCTACATGGGGTGTTTGGATTTGTATATGTAACCACCAACAACCATTCATATTTATGGAAAAAGTTTAAGGAAATGTCAATACAACAAGACAAAGAAGCACATAATTATAATCAATACTTTTTTATCTTGAACACATTTCACATCCATTGGAGGGGTTTTATTATAAAATCATGATATTTCTTATAACAAAAATCATATATTAATTTTAAAATTTTAATCATAAAACATACTCAACTCAAATTTAAGAGGAATTTAATCCAAGTACTATACTGCATTAATTAAAATCTAAGGATGGTTCTATAAGTAAATAATTAATTCATTCTTTAAATTAATGGGGAAAGGGGAGGGACCATACCTCAAGTAGTAGACCACGCCAACTACTTTTTCACTCAACAGATTTAGCAGCGACCACTCGAAACCTGCCCACACTCTTACACACATACATCCTTATATATATATATATATATCATTTAATCCTAATCACGTATTCCCATGGACATGAGGGAATACAAACAAGGAACGTACACACACACACACAGAGAAAGAGACCTCTATATGTGTGTGCACACCATCAATGATGATCAAAACTTCATAGAATCAATTTTAGGGACTCATAAACACCTTCAGACTCTGAATTAAAGGGTGGAAAACAAAATATTATGTAAAGAACCTTAACCAAAATAATGGTGGAAATAAGAATCAAACCCATACTCCAATCCTTTGATGGCGGATTCCATAACACACAAGAAGGCATCTCGATAGAACCTTCGCATGCCCTAGAATCCGAAAGGAAAATAGAAATCCGAGTAACCCCATCCCTAGGGTTTGGCCACACCTCATAGAGTGATGGGGAGGCCCCAAATCAGTCCAAAATGAGAGAGAAGGGAGAGATAAGTCCTTACGTCAAAGATCAATGGAGAAAATCGAAGGAGAACAGGGCAGATCGACATGCGAAAGTGGAGTTGAGAGGGAGGGGTGTGTTGCGCCTCATGAGGAATGGGGGAGGTGAGTTGCAGGACACCTAGGGAGTGAAAGGTGAGGCAATTAGGTTTAGTTTAAATTTTCTAATTAAATTAATTTCCTAAATAAAAACAAACTACATGGTTTTTTCCACATAGTATTCCAAAATGTTCACAAATCGTGCGGTGTATAGTGTTTAGGTATTTCCTCCAAACACTAACTGTACAGAACATGCACATAGTTTGAGGAACCATACATAGCCCATGCACACACCTCTGTCCACCTGTAAAATGATACATGGTTTTTTATTATGGGACACAAAGTTTTAGAAAAGCCATGCTCTCTCTATAGGTCGTTCAGCACTTTTATGTTTCGGGTCTGACACTCCCAAAACTCACTGAGACACTTTGGAAACTTATCAGGCGTTTTCCCAAATCCACAAAGAACACGTAAAAGTGTCACTACACTCAGAATTAAGTTCCGATGATTGGTTTTTAATTTGCCTCATCTAGTTAATGAAAAATTTCTAAATCCCATGGATTTTTGTCCAGTTCAAAAACATATAACTCTACAATATCCCCATCTTAGAACTTATCATCCCCAAGAAGACTTTTGGAAACAACTAAAACATCACCTAGCCTACTAGAGTTGTGAAGTATCATTCAAACTATCACGTTGCATTTCTTATTCCCAACACACCTTTAAGAATTAATTAATCATTCCACACATAAGTTATTAAAACCTGATAAAAATGATCACCATCCAACTAGAACACTAAAACTGAGCTTACATGAGCCCTTAAAATTGATACATGATCATGTTATCATCTCGATTAACATCCAGCCAATGGTGCTCCCCACATAGGTATTAACATAAGGAACAAGCCAATTCCAAGAAATTGTAACTCCAATATTGGAATTTCCAAAAAATAATTCCTCTAAAAATATAACAATGCTCCTGGAGTGGCTTCATTAAAATAGAATAGTCTAATCCCGACTGACCTAAAAAAAATTAACACGAAATCTTTCTTAGAAGACACTACCTCCCTTAAAAATATAGGTTTCTTAACCTAGAAAATTTATTTAAAATGGTTCCTTATGATCATAAACATTGAATAAAATAAAATTGAATGAGTCAAACCACATGGAAAAATTATCTCAAAGATGCCTGACTTAGATGGTCGATGCATTTCAAACAGAACTGCAATGTCTTCCTCTAAGGCATATTGTGTTTATAATGAGCGTATTTTCTGAAGCCCATAGCTAAATCCTGGTGATTATTCATAGTTTAAACCATCACCCAACCATTTGTACTAAAGTTTGAGGAACTATTCCTAGGTAGTTCACACCATTTTATAATGAAGAGGTTGGTACAATCCCACAACATCCAAAGTTTAACATTAACTAATTCCAGAGTGGAATCTTCCTGGTGATCAAGTCAAAGAAATGGCTGGAGTTTGTGAGTCCAACCATGGAATTCCTACTTGGGAACCAATAAATCACTCAAGACTTACCAAGCCTTGATAAGAACCACACATCAGTGTGCAACACTGAGGAAACTCACCCAATAAGCTCAGCAACTTAAATTTTTAGCATGGTGTAAAACCAATGCTCTCTTAGTGCATTAAGGATGATGTAAAAATAGGGGAAATTATCTTTACTAAGAATAATAACCTAAGAGGATTTGTACGGATTCTAGTGAAACATACCCAAATACTAGAAAGGAGATCAGTTAATCCACAAATGATCGAATTCTTAGAAGAAACTCAGCTTCACCAGTTGATGGGTTAACACAATTCGTCACAAGACTTTAACCCTCTAGGAATTTCATGATCACTCAAGATTTAACCACCAAAGAAATACATGACCAATGGTGTTTTCCATTGGTTTAATACACTATAAACCAGTTCAAAGTTATGCTGTCGAGAAAGTACCAACATTCACAAACCCAAACAGCCCAAGGGCTTTTAAGTAGAAGCAACTATTTTCAATGGTCCTCTTAGAGTTTGTTCCTTATACTTAGAAGGCACACATTTACCAGAACCGACATGACACTCCCTCTCTTAAGAGTGTCCCAGTCATTAATGCGAATGAATATAACTTGCCTCTCATGATCATTATAATAAAAAACTCCTTAATAGTATATGTGTTTCTCTTCTGAGCCACACTCACGTATGTCAAAGCATACTGTGAAATCCAAAACAATGAGACCGGCATGTCAGAACAACTGAGTCTTTAGAAACTTCATCTTAATAATTGAGCCAAACTTGATTCCTTATTGCTTAGGTCACTCTACTTGGAGATGACCTGTGACCGTACTCAATACCACAAAATATTTATTTTAGAGTCATGTTGTCTCATACAACCATTATCCTAAATGACACCATGACTAGTCATCCATTAATAAGAAGAATAAAGGGTCAAGTGACCTAATAAGTATCCCACCATGCCCAATTCATGTCTAACCTACTAAAAATGAGCATCACTCACTGCCCATGCCCATTACAAGGCCATATAAACCATGTCCAACCATCTGAAAAAGGGTGCCATTGGAAACTAAAATTTATACTAGGGACAATAGAGCCCAAATTTCACCAAATATAAAAAATATCATGGCACAAAAGTGCACTAAAATTATAAGGTTTCTACCTACCATAGGTTAGCCTCTTAAGAAGCACAATCATGAGCCTTAACACTAGGTCACGTCAAACAAAAGACACCAGACTCAAAATCCCACCATCTAATCCATTTATAAAGAGTAAACTACTAATGGAAAATTCCTATTGTTCTATTCAAGGTAAAGTTAGGATACATCTAAGCAACCCTTACATGAGGGTGGAATAGAAGACACCAACTATTGGTTCCATTTTCAAGGCCATTACATTTAATAACATTTAATATTCAATCATTTAAAAGATTTAACTAATACATCAAAGAAAAAGATTAAAGTATCAACAAAATTCTATTTTTAACCATTTAACATTCATTGAAAATCCATCATAAATAGGTAATTTACCAGAAAACATCTTTTCAATAAAAATGTCACCTATAAGGGTCCCATTTTAACTAACCTCAGCTCATCAAAATGTATCCCATCAATAGTTGTCAAATAATTAATGTTTCAAACACCCATATTTGTCATCACATAAAAAAAATCCCCCACCTAACCTGCTCGGGTCAAGTGGTACATTTAATAGTTTACCAATTCCTTTCAAATTATAACATGATCATATACAATGGTCCAGCCATATGGGTGGCCATATACCAATATATAAAGCACTCATACACTTTATAGTTTGGAATTTGGATACCATGTAACAAAAATAAATTCACATTAAATTAAAACCTTAACATAATTTTAAAAAGGTTTGAATACATGGGTTACCCTTTTCTAGTCATAAGGCACCCATGCATATTATAACTAAAAACTCGCTCATGACATAATCACAACCATTTAATTTAGTAAAGAAACCAATTATATATCAACAAGGCAAAGCATGCAATAATAAACAATAATCATTGATATGATGCTATATAACACAGAATCATGGATTATTATCACCCAACCATGTTAAATATATCCCCAAAACATGTTATCTAAATAGTCATGAAAATAAATACAAGGCATAGAATACACTCAAGGCACACAATTCGAATCAACAAGAAAAAAAATAAAATGCAACTATAAGGAATGACACTATGCACGAAATGTGAATTTCGATTTGCCTTATATGATGCATGCTATGATTCATCATTACTAAACTAGGATAAGGGTAAATTTCCATAAATTATATAAATCATAATTAACGGAATGTACTCTAATAACTATAGGTGAAATCATATCAAATATAATAGAGAACATCATAAACATCAATCTCAGCCCTAGCCACTTGGTCTTTTCCACATACATGGGGTGATCAGTCCCAAGTATAACTATTGAATAATCACCGACACATTCTTAGTCTCTTGTTTACCAACCCAAAACAAAAAAAAACAAAAGGTTAAAATTGTTATGATACCACTTTGGAACGTCCTGACCTGGCTTACCATAGAACTGATAGCTAGACTGGTGGGTCACATAGCCTCAAGCATGTATCCCTATACACTAGAGGCTTCTAACTAGCAGCAAGGGTCTCAAGAGGTGAGTGGGGAGACTATACCCTCATATTAGAGATTTTATAGTGGTATAACATCATATAAATAGAAGACAACATCAGAAGTTGTAAATAAATAGATAACGGGGTAGGAGAATAATAATATATTCAATTTAATAAAAGAGGCCAAAACTAGTTTATAAAATAGTCAAATGAATTTCATAGTGATGATACATAAATGAAAGAAGAAAACACTACATCATTCTTTTCTATATAGTACAAAATAATTAAAAGAAAAAAAATCCCCACAGGTGATCTCTATGAGAATCCTGAGCTCTAGCTTGGTCCTTTTCTCCTAACTTCGAGGTACAATAAATACAAAAATAAAAATAGATCCTATGAATATAAGCTCTACTCTGGCACCAAGGGTAATCAAGAAGGGTGTGAGATAAAATCTTAGTATGCTGGAACACACGGTGTCAATCCCCAATCCAGATAGTGCAATACAAACTAAACATTATGAATGTTTAAATAATTTTATAATAGAACTAAAATAATAAATAAACAACCATCTAGGTTCCTAAGGGACACCTGACGATGATACCTAGTTCATCCCATGGCTGGTGTCTGAACATCTAAATAGCCCATTAATTTATTATTACTAGTTTATAAATAAGTCACATGTTTTCAATAATGATTGTTCCACGATTTAACAAGGAAACCAGAAGTGATATTTAATAATGAAGTTCCAGTGTAATAACTAAGGAAATGTATACCCCAAGGGTTTCCAACTCAGTAATGATTGTATCTTGGATAAGGGTAAGAGTGTAATCCACGGATTATAGTCCACGGCATTCCACAATAATATTCTTACCAAGTCCAAGGAGTTCATCCAAGGAAAAATCAGGCTAAGCAATGAATGAGCATGATGGGCTTCAACCATAGAACATAATCCTCAATACTAGATCTAAGGAGTTTATCTAAGGTATCCTACAAAGGTTAAGAGTATAATCCAATGGGAATCATATAAGGAATTCCATAATAAGATTCCAACCAATTCCAAGGAGTTCATCCAAGGTAAAATGGGGCTAAGCAATGAATGGTCCTAATGGCCTTTAGCTATGGCACCTACTTTTCAATAATGGTTCCAAGGAGTGTATCCAAGGCATCATGTAGTTATTCATTATGGATCCTACAATGTCATACCAGGCATCTATGGTTATACAAGGATCTGGTTCTAGTTGGGTCTCAATGTAAGCAAGTTATATGCTTAAATTCGAAATGTGGTCCTCGAGTGATCAAGGAATTACCTCAGGAATCCAAGGCAAGATCAAGTAAAATTAGTTCAATTAATTAATTTAATTTATATTAATTTAATTAAAATATTAATTTTGGTTTAAACTATAATTTTCAATACTCGATTAAAATTAATTCATTTATGGTATAAATTAAATTAATTAATTAATTAATTATTTTTGAATTAAAATTAAATTAATTACGAGATCGAATATAATGAAATTATATTAATTTATATAATTATTTTAATTTAATTAACTCCCTCATAACTTAGTTATTGCAATTTAATTTTAATCGTGCATTTATTTAACCCGTTTACGAGTCTTGAGCATCTAAAATACTTGAATGTCTGCTATATTTATTTAATTATATATAATTGGGTGAAATGTTTCTAAATAATTAAGATAGTCTATTTATCATTAATTATTTTTGTCAATATGTAAAAGGTTATGTGCTTCCGATTGTATCTGATGTATATTGCACCCCCAGTCCCCCCTCACCTACATGTGATCAAATTTATACTTTTTGACAGAGATGATCTCCTGTGTGGACTCCACCAAGATGAGGAAGTACACTATATGATATGATGATCCCATTATTCTAAGGTGGTACACTATGGTGAGGATAGTGTAAGATGATGACAATTCCAATTCGAGGAAAAATCTAGATGAGCAGTGGACATACTGGATGAGGTCAAGATGTATCTTGTGTCAAGCTACAACTCAGGTATGGTACCCCTAGGTCATGGTAGGTCCATTGAGTTTAATTGGATCAACCAGTTTTAGATTCTCAAGACCAATTAGGTAGTTAATTCACTTTATGCATTTATTTATTATTTTATGCATTTTATGATAATGGGAAAAACATAAAATAATAAATAGTAAAATGCATAAAGAATCGATGAATGTTTTTCTATTAATGTTCAGTTATGAGAATTAAAACATATATTGAACATGATTTATTGAAATAGATTAAATTATTTCAGAAAAAAAAATACCAAAAACCCTCTCAAAAATTTTAAGTCTTTAACCACCTTTAATCATTTTAATTTGAATAAAACTAGGTGTTCAGGGTGCTCATTAGCCAAAGTTGAGGGTGACTCTTACTATTGGGGAGTTCTTATGAGAGTGATGAGTTGAATTAATTAATGTTTTAGAAAAGTAGTATCCAAATATATCTTGTTTCAATTTTATAAGAAAGTGTCGAGAAATCAATTTTATGATTTTAGAAGTTGGGACTTCACTCAACAGATCAAGGAACTGCATGTTAATGTAGTTGTCTAGTAAAAATCCTACCTTGAACTCTCTGAGAACATGAGTTTCCAAATATTGTAGAATATGAGGGGAAGATCAAAGATCCTTTCCATTAAAACTATCAACCAATGGAGTATTACAATTTTGGTATAGAGGGTTCCTAGAATTTAATTAAATGGTGGGAGACATTTAATTATTTTATTAATCAATAATGACTAAATCAATAATAAATATAAAAGTAAAATCTTATAGATTTTATTTTTTAGAGGAAGGAATGTAATACCACAAAAATACACTATGATAATATTGGATAAATTAAATGTCCAAACTAGCATGAATTTAAAAATGTACTGTAGGAGCTTTCATAAAATACTATGATATGAGAAATTCAAGGTGTTGGTGTCCCTATACCTGTTAAGCCACCTCGGAAAGTAAGGGTGTAAAAGATACCTACATGAGACTCATATATGAAGATTATATTTGTTATGTCATAGTGATATCATCAACATAAAATGTGATTTGTGGTTAAAATATTAGGACACATATGATTTCACATTTAGTTTCATCTTTGAGTAGCTTGCGAGAAAATATAGAAGCGAGATATGAATTGAAGATATTACAATGGTTATGTGTAAATATTAAAGACAAACCATAGTCTCTTAAGAAACTCCATTCTTATATCTTTTTCACCAAATTAATCTATTTTCATTTAAGATTAAAAAATTTAGAGGATTGAGTAAACACTTCATTACCCTTTGGGTAAGGTTCTCCAAGTAAATAAAGAACTCAAAGAATGTTTAATCTTTAATACTTATAGCGTATATGTTGAAAGGAAAGGTGAAAAAGACAACGGAAAGTGTAATTCCAAAGGTGAATTCACAATTTCTTTCAATGAAATTTGGTTGGTTATTAAACATTGTGTTATTTTATAAACATATCATGAAATACATTTATGGAAGTTTAATCACAATGAACCGAATTAAAGAGGTAAGTTATAACGTATTCTTCATGTATATTCATCAGTATAAAAATATAATGTTTGATTAATACTTATTGGGTATAAAATACAATATGTTTCTTATATATATTTATCAAAATATAGTAACCATGTAAGTAATAGAAACATTACAAGAAGTAAGGTGAATTCTCCAAGCGGTTGAGAAAGGGTGATTCCTATGCCAAGAATGACAAACACATAACTTCTAATTTCTAAGTTAATGATATATGTCAAACTAGTATTGATTATAACCAAAAAAATTTATCTCATGTTTCCATTAGACATAAGGATACAATATTCCAAGTCCTCTAATAAATGTTACTTGTGGTGTCTTATACTAAACCAATAGTTCAATGATATTTGAATCATAGGAAATACACAAGGAATATAAAAATGTAAAACTTATTTAACCAATTTTGGAAAGATAATTCTTTGTCAAGTAAAACTAAAATTATAAGTCAATGATATACCAAATTTGGTATTTTGAAACAGTAGATCTAAAAAACTTTTTTATTATCAGCATATCTAGTTAATACAAAGAAACATTTTGAAATAAAGGTATGCCACAAAGCTTTCAGAACTAGTTCATCTAGAGAGCATGAAATACTCCAAGCGTAAGATAGTGGTAAATATATACTTCATAAGATTACTTTAAGTTCTAATGGAATGGGAAAGTTATGTATGATATATTCGTGGTCATAAGATATGAGTTTCTATGGGATATAATGGCAAAGAATATATTGACCAAGCATTATTCGATTATAATAATTTACTGTGGAGTAATTCCTAAATTCATGTTACATTATCTACATCATGAAATTGATATTAATAAGGAGGATCTATGATGAGTCTTATATGTTAATTTTGATCAATAAAATGTTCTGTGGATAAATCCCTAAATGCTCATTTTATATATCAAAGTCTTGATATAAGTAATATCAATGTTTCAACTTGCAGAAACTTTCATTATATTTCAATACGTGCTATGTAAATAATAGTGATATCTCATAACCATATACCAAAAATCATGAAAAATATGTATCATAATAGTTGTATTATGATTTAATTCCATTTTCATAAGAACATATGTTAAGTTGAAAAGAGTTTGTTAGGATATAAACAATCATACATGAAGAAAAACATAATATGGATATAAAGTAATAATCCTAAAAGTTTCTTATGATATTAAAAAAATCACAATGATAAAATACATTTATATAAAAGGGTAAACATATCAATTATAGATATTGGGATCTAGATTTACTTGGGTTTAGTCAATTCTAGAGATTAACATGTATTTTTCATGGGAACTAGTTCCAAAAGTACACGTGAAGAATGAATGTTTCAGAGACACATACTGAATAGAATGGTTGAAACCAAAATAATGGTTTTATATTCACTATAGATAGTGATACATTATTCATTAAGAATAATAAACCATATAAGTATGTAGTATATGGAAATAAAAAAATATTGAAAAGGTTAATTACAATTCAATAATGGACTCCATGTATTAAAGTGAAAATGGGATTATTATATTGAATATTGTAGTGGGTATTCAAGTGATATAATACATGGGTGGTATAAGCATGGTACCAATAAGGATCGATTGGTTATACAAATTTATTTTTCCAAAATCTAGTATAATTTTACTTTTCATAACTAAAATCTATGATCATTTTATTGCACATTAATGATGTCATGACCACCAATCATGGAAGAAGTTTGTTTGACATAAAAAAAAGGGATGGTGAAATTATTGAATTCCAATAAGGTTACAAGTTATCAAAATCTAGTTTAGGATTAAAGTTACATGATCATTGAATATTCATTTAGAAATGAAACTTTTCCATATTTATACTAGAGGTTAGTGGGAGTGCCATTATTTTCCAAGTGAAATATGTTTGAGAAATATAGGAAAAAGGAATTATTCTAACATTTATTTAAGATTAGAATGAAAGAAATACTCGAGTGATTGACTTAAAGTGGAAGAATAAGTTCTAGGGAACATGATTTATTATGTTATATTTAATGGTTGTTTGGACCTTTTTAATCATACATATAGTGACATGGTATTAAAAAATATAATATTGAACAATTCAAGAGAAAATTATTGCCAATTACTTATGGAATAAATCTATCTAAGAATATATTCTTGGGAATTAGAGGAGATTGATATGGTGAGTTGATTTCCATACACTTCTGTGATGTATCAATCACATATGACATGATATGTAAAATATTTGATATTGTAAATATATAATTTATACTAGGAAAATATTAGTTATATCCTTGAGATATGCAAGGGAAGGAATCTAAACTATCCAATAGTACTAGAACAAGTACAATAGATATATACCTGGTATGTGGGGGAAAAGGGATACCAGTTTTGAGAGGACACAAACTATTATTCCTTAGATAAATGTGATCTATTATCATAGTTAGGACAAAGTGTTGATCAAGATAAGCTCATAAAACATAGTGGTGTCCATACCTATAAAAAATGTGTATGTTACAGCTTTTGAGTTAGCTAGGAAGAAGTTATTACATGAAACTCTTTGTTCTAGTTCTTGGAATCATTCCAAGTAAGTAAAGTTTTATAACCTTGATAATTCATCACCATTACTATCTAAGATGTCATTTTTCAAAAGTGGAAGAAAGGTATATACTCAAGGATAGATTCTCATGAGTAGTTTTACTCAAGGAGATAAGGTCATACATAAAATTATTTCCACATAGAAAAAACATGGTAGAACAAGTATTTAAAGTTGTTAATTAATATAAACGTGATATTAGTCATGTGAGAGATAACAAGGTTCATTAGTAAGTTGGATCTAGTGAAAGTGGGAGTGTTGTAATAGTGGGTGCCCTAGACTCAACTTGAATAGTTATTTTATTACTATATCATGTGTAAAGTTAAATATACATGATTTATTCTTAACATTATAGTGTATAATTTTCTAAGTTCATTATTGAAATGGTAATTTACATATATTAATTATCATATCAAAAGGTTATAGAAGATCCTAGGATATAATGAGAACCTCGGGATACTTGACATTAATCTTAAAAAAAGTTTCTATGGTCTAGATACATCATATTTATTGGACACAATTGATGTTTTACTGTCAGGTTTCGGGGGCTCATAACCATTGAGACTTCTTATCATGAAGTTTTTACTTGGTGATATCTAGTTGTGAGATCATGAAGACATACCCGCTAATAGGAACACCACATGTTTCAGGTCTCATTGATTTTTCCTATCTAAAGACATGTGTATTTATCTCCTTACAAGAGATAATTATTAATGTATAGATTTTATGAATTCATAGTGATGTCATTTGAGTTGACCAATGCACTAGAGTTATTTATGGCCTTGATGAATTTGATCTTTCATCCATTTTGGATCGATTTGTGGTGGTTTTGTGGATGATATCTTAGTGTACTTTTGGTCTATAGATGATCATTCCAAATATCTTGAAATCATCCATATTACATTGAGAGAGAATCAAATTTACTCCAAGATAACCAAATGAAGTTTCTGGTATAATAAAGTGCACTTATTTGGCCATGTCATCTCAGAGTATAGAGTTTTAGTAGTCCCAAATAATGTTGAAGTTGTGGTATCTTGGGAGAAATCCAATAACATCTTTTATTTTTGAATATTTTTAGGTTTATCAAGTTATTATCAATTCTTTAACCAAGATTTCTCCCATTAGGTTGCACCGATGTTAGGGCGGACCATGAAAGGGGTGATGTTTGTTAGGTCAGATGCTTAAGAGAGATATTTTCAGGAGTTTAAAGGAATGATAACCTTAGCACCTATCCTCACTTTACCCATACTGAGTAAAGCATATACCATGTTCTGTGATGCATCCAGAGTTCGACTCAAATCAGTTCTGATGTAACAGGATTGTGTGGTTGATTTTGTCTCTAGGCATCCAAGACCGCATGAGAGGAATTACCCTACTCACAATATGTAGTTAGTAGAAGTGGTAAATTCCCTAAGATGATAAATACACTATCTCACAGGTGAGAGTTTTTTTTATACATGAACCACAAGAGCCTCAAGTACATATTTTATCAGTGAGACCTGAACCTTCAATAGAGAAGGTGGGTTGAGTATCTGTAGTCTTTCAACTTCGAGTTGGATTATACTCTAGGAAGGAGAAATTTCATTGCTGATTATTTGAGCTATAAGATGTAGGAATATATTGTATGGGAATATTTCAATGTGTAGAGAGTAACAATTATATTTGTAGACATACATCTAGATGTCTAGGAATATCAGGTTCAAGTAACTCTAACTTCAACACCATTTATACCCATGCTTTTGGATCAGATCAGGACAAATCAGTTATATGATTTGGAGGGATTAGTTCTCAGATAAAAATAATATGTTGGGGAGACACCATTGGGATGGTATCTTGGAAGTGGGAATTCTCTTATATTCCGTGGTGAGTATGGGTTCCTACAGGATTATGCGAGTAGTTGGTGAGGGAGTTTCATGCTTTTAAATGAGCGGTGCATCTTGGTTTGACAAATATTTACCAATAACTTCATATAAAGTACTAATGGTCAGGAATGAAGAATGAGGTATCAAGATTCATATCAATATGCTTCACTTTTCATCAGGCGAAATATGAGAATCATAGTCTAGTTGGTCTTTTTTAGCCTTTTCCCATTCCTAAGTGGAAATGGGATTATGTTACTATTGATTTTGTGATAGGATTTACCTGGAAAACCCACAATAATGATGTAGTATTCATTATTGTGGATTGAATGAAAAAGGTACCTCACTTCATACCTATAAGGGAGACCTTCAAAATTGATGATCTGGGTAGTATTTATGTGTGTAAGGTGGTTCATTTGTATGGTGTTACAAAGAGTACTATTTTTGAAAGAGATCCTCATTTCACATTGTTTTTCTATAAAGGTATTCATAAGGCTTTATGATTTCAAGTTATTTTGATCCCAACCTATCATCCTCAAACATATGGTCAATCTGAGCAGGATATTTATATTTGGGAGGATATTTTACGAGCCTGTATTTTGGATTTTGGTGGTTCATGGAGCAATATATGGAACTCATGATGTGTTTATATAATAACAACTTCCAATAATAAATTTAAATAGAAAATTATAGGGATTTTTATGTTAGGTCAAGTCATTTTCATCTTTTCTGGATGGAAGAATGTGAGTCAGCACTTGTTGGGCATATTCTTACGCAGAAGACATCTGAACAAGTTTAGTTGAGCAGATAATGGTTGGTGATCTTGTAGAGTAGAAAAAAGTCTTATGTTGGCCATTGTAGATGACCTCTATAACTTTATGTTGGATACATGTTTTTCATCGGGTGTCCTATATATTGGGGAAACAATATATTTGAAAAAAGGGAATGTTATAGACCATGTTTTTTAGTCCACTTGAGATAGCATATTGGGTCTATCCTTTGGAACACCGTTTATCCCTTCCACAGTGCTACAATGCCATGAAAAATGTATTTGAAAATATTCAGCTATAAAGATATCATTTATACCCATCCCATGTGATAGACATAACATACATCAAGATTTGTGTTGATACGTCCATTGAGGATCATTTGACATGGGTTGCAGATCATAGTGAAAATTATCTTTGTGGTATGACTATAATGTTGGTTTGAGTATAGTGGAAGCATGAGAGAGTTTAAAAGGAGTCCTAAGAGAGGGAGTATGATATGAGAATATAGATTCTATACTTTTTCACTGAGACATCATAGTTATTCTTAGATAATCTCCATAATAAGATTTTATATGGTGGGGGAGGTTGTAAGATCATATCTTTTTCAGGTAGGACTCACTCTAAGTTATTCATTAATTATTATTTCAATTGATATTTTACCCATCTATTTACCTTGGAGGTTTTGTTCCATTATTAATGTTTATCTTTTCAATAAACACAGTATTGGGTTGTGAGAAAACTTGAGAAAACTAGAGAGGTTCCACGTGGTGAGCCTTTGTTGAGGAAAATGACTTAAAGTTTAGGGGTGTAAGTTTGTTTGAATTAATTATGTTTGGGTATAAATGGTTCAAGTGTTATCATATGTTCTTGGTAAGTTGATAAGCTTTAAAATTGGTTCGTGTTGTTTAATAAGAAAATGGGATGAAAAACAATCTAAAGAAAATTTACACACTATGTAAATGGATTTTACATTTTGTAATGTTCAAGTGTTTTTAATATTTATCCAAGGCAATTGGTTTGTCATCATATACCACTAAAAATATTTACATGATTTGTAACTACATTACACACCATGAAATTCTAAGACCTTCTTTTTGAAAGTATGTTGTGTGGATGAATTTTTATTTCATCTCAATGTAGTATTCTCTTCTTGGCCCAAGGGAATCCTCCGAGAAATTTTGGAGTACCAACCTACTTTTTAGATGTTCCAATAACAAGATTAATCCCTGTTAACTGGGTTTGGTTAGGGTTTTCCCTTTTCTCCCTTGGTTCACCAACCATTGTAGTGTAATCCATAAACCATTCATATTTTGGGTTTTGATCTAGTAACCTTTTTGTGACCATGTCCACCTTCTCCTCTTGGGTTTTTTTTGTTAGAAGCACTGGGTTATTCTATGGTTAAGTTAGGGATTCGAAATTTTAACCCTATAGTTTGATAAATTTCCATGTATATGTTATATTATGATTTCACCAACATAACATGTATATGAATTAATTAAATAATGAATGGGATTTATCCTTAGAGTCCATTGACTTCAATTGCTTATTGACCGGGCTTATGGATACCCATTGGGTGAGAAAACCTTAGATATAATTAAATTGGATAGTGGATTAAAGTGTGATTATCATGACATGGAACCTAAGGTGATTTCATGACATAGAATCCTGAAGTTATGGATTATTGCTTATTGATTTCACTGTTGATCCATTGTGACAAAAATGAAAGGGGAAATTGAATGAAAAATTGTAATTCATATAAATAACCATTAAGGCTTGTGATGTAATACTGTGATATCCATGTTTTTGTGACATGTTTTTTGATCCTTGTTGAAATTCTTATATATCAAGCATGGTTCTGGAACACGGAAAATTATATTATATAATGATAACATTGAGAGGGATCGGCCCAATACCATGGTGTAATGTTTATAGTGAGTGGGCATGACCGAGTACCATGTTCTAATACTTACAGGGATTTTAACTAGATATTTTAATTCTTATAGGTCTTGGAACCGATTTGTTTTTATTTTTCCATGGTTATATGGTTGTGGTTGGAATGATTGGGAGACATGCTTAGAGATATTACAGCATGGAGCTAAAGTAGGTTTTTTCAATGGATATATGGTTGTGGTTAGAATGGTTGTGAGACATGCCTAGATATATTCTAAATTAATTATGAATCGATTTTTTGTAGTATTTTATTAATTGTCTAAATTAATATACATATTTAGTACTTTATTTCGTACAATTCTTAATAGAATTTTTTTAGACATGGTGGTTTTGACATACTGAGTGATACTAACACCCTATTGGGGCCACCATATGGTACCCAAGCATATTATATGGATGAAGATTTGGAGAAGGGTAAATGACCTTGATATTGATTATTTTCTTGTTGGATGGGTTAGAGTTTTGAGATGGGACCACCATGGGGTTGAGGATTAGGGACTTTTGAGTATTTATTTGAGTCTGATAATATTTTACTTGTATTGTTTCTAGAATAACATTTAGTTACATTCTAAAATATCATTGCATTATTCCTTATTATTTATTGGATTTTTGATTTGGATTTTATTGTTGGTTTCCACTATGTTTATACTTTTTTTATATGGATTATTTTTACTTTTTTGACACTCTGTACAGGGATGTAGTCTCCCCACTATATGTTTCGCATTTATACTACTAGTGGGTAGCCTATGGAATATAGGGAGGCATTATTGAGCTCTTGTAATGAACCATATTTGGCCACATGAGAGAGTGTTGGATCAGGTGACATTATAATAATTCGTCATTTCTACACTTAATAAGTAAAACTTTATGCTATCAATTTATTTAATTTTTCAGTGATTTTTAATTGATTTTAATTTTATTTTATTTTATTTCTTGATATTTTTCATTAAATATTTCTTAGGTTGATAATTTATAATCACCCTTTACATAGTGTATCTTATCTCGAAGGAAAAAAGATGAATTGGGTAGTGGGTGTATAGAAATTTCTGGCTTTTGAGTGGAATCAATGAGTTACTTATGAAGTGCTGAGGAACACTAACACCATATTGGATATTATTATGGTATTTTAGAAGTGATTTACTAACTTTTAACACATAAATGAAGGTAAAATAACCAAATAGTAATCATTATAAATCACTCTTCCCAACAACCTTCAACCTTGGGTGTTTGATAAATCAATTGAGGAATATTTCATTTATCAATTAATAATAAGAGAATTAAGTTGTTTAGGACTATAATATAATTAAAAGTGTAAATCCAACATATCATCCATCATAATCATTATCATTTTTTTTCAATCTCTTGTTCCACTACTTTACTTGTTTTTTAAACCCAACAATTTCAAAACAATAATTTTTTCTTAAGTGAAATGTGATTATTGATCACTCCACTCTGCAGATATCCCTAGGGTTATATCTAATACAATATTGTATTAAGAAGAAATAATTCATTTTTCCACACCCCATGAATGGAAAATTTTCCAAGAGTTGATAATGGAGAAGAAGGATACAAAAATTAAAGAGCATACAATAGATTCAAAGTACTGGAGAAGATAAATGATAATTTATAGAAACTATTCATGTTTTAGGAACATTATTAGTACTAAAATTAGTTAGGAAACATAATTGGATGAAGGTTTTATAAATATGAAGTGAAGGTGGAAGCATAAATGTAATAAAGTTTATTTAAATACTCTATCTTGAGTATTTTTATATTGGAAGTCCTTAGGAATAGTGATGAAGATATTTAAGAGGGTATGATAAATTTACAAATCTATTTTAACATTATTTGAGAAGTCTCTAGAAGATTTCATGTGATTTTGAAATAATGTGAAGTAACATAACATTCTTGGTATAGAGCTAAGAAGATAGAAACGTCCCCATTTTATGTGTTTGGTTGATGAGCATATTATTTAGTTTTGGCATATGACTTCCAAAGATATCAAAATTTCAAATCAGATATAATTTATTATGACTTATCTCTCCAATTGTATGACTTTAATACATCCCGCATATGACTTATATAGGGTGTATGACTTTGTAAGTCCTCGTGTATAAATTTGAGAAGTTGTGCAAAAAATCCCACATATTAATTTTACCATGTAAGACTTTAATGACTTCCAGTATATAACTTTGAGATGTTGTGTTTGACACTATTAAGAAGATTTTAATTTGGAGTCATTTCATATATCTTCAAAGGAATCTTGTATGAATTCATTTCAATTTATAGGTTTTCAAATATTTTCCAAATACTTTTTAGATATTTCATAAGATATATAAAGTCTTTTGAAATAAACATGGTTACTTTATATGACTTCAATTTCCTAGGAAATGTGATCTATTTTTCTCCATAAAATATAAGATTTTAGAAAATATTAGAGCGATACAATAAAAAAATTGGGATTTCTAAATTAAAAATATAAAGAAGAAAATAAATTGTGATGATGCCAATGCTGATGATCAATGTTCTTAACATCACAATAATTAAAGGGTATGTGATTCAATAATTGAATTAAAGAGAATCTAATAATAAAACTTGAATAAGAATATAAAATTTGTGATAATTATATATATTTTTAAATATATAATTAAGTGATGAAATTTCAAAATAAATTAATATTGAAGTAAAAAACTTCATAACTATTATTTCAAGTTTAAAATATCATGGTTCTATGTATATCCATTACTAAATACATGAGAAGATAATAATAAAATAAGTATAATATGAGGAGCTAAATAAATCCTTTATTTATTTTAATGAATAATGTATAAATTGAATGAATAAAAGCTAGTATTGTTCCATAGTGATTCAAATATCAAATATGAGCTATGATTTGTGTTTTTCATTTAGGAAATAAACATAAAACTATATAAATTAAGATCAAGATGATAATGTAATAGTTCCATGTTGTGAAGGAAAGATCTATTCCAAAACTATTACACCTATATGATTATCATGCTAAATTGAAGATGAAATGAAGTTTGGATATTTTTAGTTGAATTTTTATTATAATTTCTCAAAAACTATTGGATAAAATTATATATATGTATATATATATATATATCTGTGTGTGTGTGTGTGGATTTAAGAAAATGTGGAGAAATATCAAAAGGGTATTTTAATAAATCTAAAAGTAGATCATTTTTATGTGATATATTTTTAATAACTACACAAAATTATCTTTGAGAACCCATAAAGGTTATCTTAAAAGGATTTTTTTGGATTATAGATTAAATTTTTTTCCTTGTATTTCATTTATTGATACTAAAAATTAAATGATCAAATTTATTCTTTTGACTTGATGGATTTTGAAAATGCTGAATCTATTTAAGATTGAGTAGAGAAAGAAAAATTGTAGGTGAATCTGATGATGCGAGTAAGATAAGAGAACTAGGTGGTATTTTTGAAGAAAAATTATATACCATGAAATAAAAGTTTCACTTGAGTAATAAGATAAGGTGTTTCCAATCCTAGAAATAGTTTGTATATAATCTAAGTATTGAAAGAGAGAGTAAAAACATGAAAAAAACCTAGTTTGAAAGACAATTTCTGTAATAAAAAAATAGTTTGGAAGCATGATAGAGGAATAAAAATAAGTGGTATAATAAGAGTATACATTCAATGAGAAGGGATAATTGTATAATTTAACATAATATTTAAATATAGTTTTATTCCTCAATGTATTGAATTATGTGTCCAGTATACAGTTTTAGATAAATAACTAGGAAGTTGGCACGTTTTCAGAGGCTGAGTTTCATGATTAGTTATTGAAGATCATATGGTAGTTGAATACACTTTGAGTGAGTAATAAGATAGGTTTTTGGATGTAGAGACCTTCTTGGATATTATTTTCCAATCTATTTCATAGGAGTAAAGAAGTTGAGAAGACAAGACGGAAATATTCTAGCTTGAAGAGGAGTTTTGGGATGTATCCCATATTAACATGTGCCATATTCTGAACCCAAAATTGTGTAATATTGTGTGACATGGTTTTTGGATAATCCCGAACCACTCTAATTTTACTGATAAAAAATACTTATACTGGAAAATATATGGATCCGGATAAAAACCAACTATAACAAGGAGTAGTCTCACATTGAGATCGAACCATATAAAAATAACTGTTTTAATATTTATAGGATTATTTGTATAGAATATAGGTATTTTCTAGGTTAAATTGAATAGATCCATTTTTATTAACTGAAATCAGAGGTCCAAAGAAAAAATGGGTAAAAATATAATAATATATTTGGTATTTGGTAAAAAAAAATAGCAATAACCGATTCACCCCCTCTCCAGTTTGTCTGCACTGATCAAATAGGACACTAAATTAGAATAAAATCACAAGTTACCTATAGGTATATATATATTATTCTATTAAAATTGCTATCACAGTTAATATAATCTATGATTGGTCTTATATTTTCTTACATAGTTGTTTCTAGATGAATACATGGAGTAATTCTTTTAAATGGTTGAAGAAGAGCCTTAGATGGATAAATAGAATTCAATCTATGTGAGAATTAATTTAAAAGTTTTTAATAATAATATATAAAATAAGAAGAATAAAGAGGATAAAATAAAAATAAAATTATCATAGAATAAATAGAATTCACCACTAGATGATGGTAGTCAGAGTGGTAAATTTCATGATAAAATTATTGATGATTATTCCTCTAGAGACTCATGTTAAAGCTGTGAGAATAGATGCATTGAATTTTTTGAAGACTTATTCCTTTGAGTTGAATATTATTTGAAACAAATCCCTAAATAATTCATCACTTACATATTTTTACAAATCAAGGTACTTTATGATGATGAATAATATCTAGAACAAGAGGATAATGCAATGGAATATTTATTATATAAAAATACGATTTGTTACAACATAATCACAAAGCTTGTGAAAGTTAAAGAAAAATATATCTAACTTGGAATGGAAAGTATCTCCTTATTCAAAGAATATTTTTATGTTTATATTTTTGAAAAAGTGGTGTTGAATATATTTTTTGAATATGTGATCCGTGTATTATAAAATCTCTAAATTTTTTTAATAGATGTAAAAACTATTCAATTGGAAATAAATTAAAATAGGATAAGGGAGATTGAAAACTAGTCGGAAGAGGAAAATGAAATACTTGGGGAAAAAATTAAAATATAAATAATGTGTTGGAATATATATTGAGTTTAGTTGAGGCTTACAGGTATACACTCAACATTAAGTTCCTAGAGATGGAAGTAAAAATTGAAAAATTTATAATCTATATAATCTGGAACATCCCAAATAGTTGAGAAGAAAACTACTACAATAAAAACATTAGATGATATTATCACTTAAATAAATACTCTCAACGGTAAAAATAAGAGTTTGGAATCATCTAAAGAACATACTATGTCATGACCCATCCTCTGGGGCCCATGCCGTGACTACCCCAAGACCGCCTTCCATATACCAGGGGTTGGCGACTAGCACTGGAAAGGCATATACCTAAAATAGGAAGGCATTTCCTTTAAACCTATACAATCACACAGTCCATGTACACAACAAGATGCAACCACAAAGTAAAACTGCAGTAGTAAAAGTGTGTACAAAAATTAGATGGGCCAGAATACTAGCCCAACTGAAAAGGTACAACTACAACTAAAAATAGAAAACATCCCCTGCGATCATCCACCAAGGATCCTACCTGAAGGGGAGGTAAAAATCATCATGCGTCTCTCCTCGTCCACTGGTCGCCTCTATCCACATCAAGTCCTAGATCCCCAAGTCTCATTCAAGTCTGCTCGTCGTTTTCACAAGACACAACAAGGTGCAGGTGAAGCCCGTGTAGGGGTGAGTTTAATAATACCCAGTAGGGACCCTGAGATCCCCTAAGGTCTCTCAGAATTCCACAAAGTAAAACCAAAAAATAAGATCTAGATCACAATAAAAAAACAAAAGAATCATCTCAAACCAGATATACTCACCTCATACACAAATAAACATAAGGCCCTGACCTTAATCCATTTCCAAGATTTCCAAAGAAGGCTCAAAACACAACTCAAGGATCAGGAGTACACTCTCCATGAACTGGCCATCCATGAAGGCACCCATTTGAGAGATGTACTCCATCGGGTACAACTCAACCATTCCTAATGGAACATCTAAAAGGATGTACTCCATTTGGAACTTTCTTCTAGAACTATATATAGTGCCCAACATAAGAGGTCTCATAGTCACAGTCTTGAGCCCGAGGCAAGACCAAGGGAAACCAAGTGAATATGCCCACTCCTCAACATTATGTTCTGTAGTTGAGTGAGCTCCAACTCCCCTGAAGGACCTGCTCCCCGTCAATACTCGGAGATGGGGGAGTACTACTTCATATGTGGGGACCCTCACCCTACCTGGTAGGGGAGTAAAACTCTGGTAGTTTGTTCTCTATGGGGGACACCTTCTATAGTATGTCAGTGGAGTACCAACCCCAAGATAGAGAACCCAAAACCTGGCACCGCAGGGGAGTACCGACTCTGTTGTAGCACTACATAAAGAGGAGCCTCACCCTAGGTTGACGGGTGAGTACCCACTCCAAAGTTAGAAAATCTAATCTGAGGGAAATAAACCCGCACTTGTGACATGCGGAGTCCCGTCTCTACCAGATTAGAGGAGTAAGGAATACCCACACCTTGAGTCATAAAAGGAGTATCCATCATAACTCTCACTACAAGAAACACCCCCATTCTGATCCTCTGGTTATTGGTCATACATTAACCACCACTATGTTCCACATGGAAGTAACATGATGATCTTTCATTTCGTAAGGGTTCCAACGCAACCGACAGAGCGTCAACCGGACAACCAGTCTGTAAGCTATAGGCATTTTAGTTCCAAAGGACTGGTTGGAGTGGGTCCCCTACATCAACTCTACTTCAAGTTCTGACTCAATTCAGCGAGGCAGGTGATGGCACATTAACTTCACCTCTGCTATCAACTGCTGATGACTTCCTGTCCGACCACCACAGCACCACGTGATGCTGCTCTTCCACCGTGGTCGGCAATCACGAGCTGCCACCCTCATCAACTGACACCGGTCACCAGTGCCACCACATCGGTGTCATGCCAACACTTCTTCTATGGGGTTTTATCAATTCCCCAAAGCTCCATTTTTAATTTCGCTTGCGCCTACGGGCTCCCCAGGATGCTGTCGCTCCTACGCGGCTCCCTGATTCCTGATTCTGACAAGCTGAAGAATTATCCCCCGAAGAACGAAAAAAGAACAAAGCATCAAGGGGGAGGGGTTAGACATTTTTCATTTGGCCCATGACCTACACATTAACATGATAAAAAGTGGTAGAAATTTTAATTCATCAAAGACATCTACAACAATAAACCCCCTACCTCGAGGACTGCTGGAGGTGCCGCGATTGTGGCAGGAGGAGAGTCCTCATCAGATGAATCCGTCAGTGTTAATAGATACCGGATCATCTCCACCCAAGCTTTCGTTCTCCATTAGTGGAAGTTTCCGCAGAACTTCGCCATATGTTCCTCACTTGATGAAGCTATGTCAGAAACCTATGCCCAAGCTTCCATTTAATTGATAGGAAAAACACCCATGTTGTATGACATTAATAAAGTTCATTTATGAATCACAATTAATGTTGTAACATTTCAGTTTAAAAATATGAAGGGTCAATACATTTAATGTCTTGACATATCACATGTCCCACCTCCACCGCTTAGCATTTACAGAAAAGAAATAAAATAACTTTGTTAAGTTATTTTATTATTTTTCTATAAAGTCTAGAATTTAACTTTTCATCCCAACATACAACTTTCAAAGTGAATCTTCCCTTAAGAGAATCTCGGTGCTGCAGATTCAATAGTGCCCTAGGATGTCAATTCCCAGCACTGGTTCAAAAGTTAGAAAACTTCCCTCGTACATTTACTGAACGTACCTTAAAAAGTGTTCAAAAATTAATAACAGTCACCCTCAACCCGCACCAGTCGAGGTTGGGCTCCACCTAAGGGAAAGATATCCCCTAAAATCCAATGGTACTCTTGTATTTTTAATCTGAGTTAGGGTTTATAAGATATATAATTTTTTTAAAAAAATTATTAAATTATTTTATTTATAGTAATGACATTTTTGGGTTTTCTAACCAGAGGCCTGAACTGATTAAAATTAAGTCACTCCTAGGGTAAAAATGCCATCCTGATCATAACGGTGCCCTCAGATTTATGATCCGGGCACCCATTTAAGAGTTATTCCACTTTTAAGTAAAACCACTCATGCACACTATTTTAAATTTAACAATTTTCAACGGATTATTCCGGGCACTCCAGGCCTCAGAATTACGCCCCATCAGATTTTGCAGTCTATAAATAAATCCATATAATAAAAAAAAATTATACGGAAATTCCAGTACATTAAATTATCCCCAACTTAGTGCTCTACATCTCCAAATGCCAAAATAAGGAAAAGTAAACAAATGAGGGTACTGAGCATGAATCTGAGCCTCATTCTCCCATCTGCTCTGCTAGAGGTTCCTGGGCTGGAACCAAACTCACGTCAAAGGGATCCACTATCCATGAAGTACTCAGTACTTTCAATCCCTTATCACCACTGGGAAATCTGTAAAAGTCACCCTATCATCAAGTCTAACTCGACGTATTCGATAACATGCGATGGATCATGCATGCATCTACTCAGTTGTGACACATAGAAAACATCATGCACCCGGTTACTCTGTGGGGGAAGATCCAGACGACACGCCACCTTGCCCACTCTACTGAGATGCAAAGAATATGAAGAGGTTTGATGAACCTTGTAGATATCTTGCCGCCCCGACCAAATCTATGCAATCCATGTCGGGGTGAGAATCGTAGGAAGACATGGTCTCCCTCCTCGAAATACAAGGGTCTCCATCTCCGGTTGGAATAAGACATATTTCGTCTCTATGCAATCATCATCCCAGGACACTAGTACTAACACAGAAGGTCCTAGTACATCTTCTCCACACCAAGATGTACCGCTAAAGGGGATGTGTGGAACTCCCTAAACACCTTATTTAGTAGCATCACTGGTACCATAATTCGTTCTATGAAAAGGATGATGTGCTCCCCACCTTTATAAAGTCCTTCAAGAGCATGTCCTTCGGATATCTAAGAACATTGAGCCTCGCAGTCCACATCCCCAAGATGTGTCTCCCGAAATTGCTAATGGTGTGGGGGAGTCACAGTTATATACAGAAGGTAATCTACTCCATCACTATCCACGAAGTGTTTTTTTAACGCGTCTAGCTACACTGACGCCTCACTCAATAGCTATAAACCAGACCTCCTACTAAGTGTATCCGCAACGACATCCCCCTTATAAAAACTCAGCTCCCGGAGCTCTGTGGGAGCCATATGATATGTAGTAGTATATATGAGTGTCATTGCTGGTTGCAATCCAATGTATAAGTCCCTCTCCCTTTAGAGAGGTAATCCTAGAAACATCTTTTGAAATGATGTTCCCATGCTCTGCCACTACTATTTGGAACTGAAAACTCAAAACTCCTACGTCCAAGAGGTTAAGGCTGGCTGACTCAAGAGTGATCGGTTGCACCCTGCTATTTGTGATTTTATCCCATACTGCATGGGTTTCCTTATTTGATGAGCAAGGAAAAACCCATTCCAACATTGTGGATATACCAAATACTTTTTCCTAAAACATTCAATCTGAGTATGAACTATGGATGCCCAGTCCATACCAAAACTAATGTCGTAAGGCCTCAACACTGCCACCAAGAGGTTCCAACCGAAACTCTCACCTCAAGGGTCAGATCACACCATCGACATAAGTGTGATAATCACGTCTCCTCCCAAAGGTATCTCCAGATGTAAGGGTCAAGTCAATGGTTTAACCAGAAACTCGAGGTCTTGAACAAGATTCATGGTAAGAAGGAATGATTAGTATATATGTCTATTAATACAATAACTAGTAGTAGACATAGATTGTACCACAAATCATTCATGGAGCCCTTGGGTCACACTCCTTGATCACATGTAGTTACTCCCTTCCCCTATCCTCTAGCTCCCAGAGCCTATTGGGGGCCACATTGGGGTGCTGGTTGTAACATATAAAAATACATACCACCTTTTTATCCTCTCCTAGATCCTCTTCCACGTCTGCTTCCCGAAATATTAATCTATCCCTATCACTTTTCCTTTCATAAAAATTTTACACATTCAAGTATCTAAGACTGACATCGTTTTCCTCCTTTCCCAATGCTGACATTCACTGGATGTATCTTCTCATACAAAGAATTTTCAACCATAATGGTTATCTCTAGAACCAAAACATAAGTAGGAATGACATAGTAATAGTGCTAGCTCAGATGTCCCTAAACACATCTCGCTCAGAGGTCTGATCCTTGAAACACTGGTCCTATCGTATTCATCGAGTACTTAGAATGGCTAGTACACCTCGAAGAATACTCATTTACCGACATGTCATCCTGTCAAAACTGTAGAAGCTCTTGGGAACAAAAACCCCTTATATTTTTTTGTCAAGAGACCCACTTCTCTGAGGAAGGATCTCATGATCTGTCCAAAAAAAGTCACATAATTGTAAGATAGGAGTAATATAAACCCAAACATCTCCATGTTGATCCATGTAGAATGATCACTGCTAGGTCCTCCATCTAATCGTACAGTGCCATGGCTAAATGGAAACTCGGTCACCACCTTAGGCCAATCCTTAGCCACTTGTGAGTCAGGATCACCTTGGAACCTGAGGGGTATCGATCACTGAATCTCGTGTAAGGCACTGAGCCTACATATGTTCTCTACTGGTAGCACCAGTAGTAACTTCTGGACAACAGGTAGTGGTATCGATGGGACACCGCCTGAAGGTACCATCTTAGGCAACAATCCCTGTATTAAAGCCTAATCACACTGTGGACCATCCTCATAGCCACTCATTGGAATCCTGGATGGCTGTCTGCATGGAGGCATCTTAAAAGAGAATCAAGATGAACCACGAAAAATAAGTTATACCTGGTGAGATGACTTAAGAGAGATCCAAAGTAAAACATTTAAAACAAAAACGCAATCAGTGTTTTCGTGCTTTGTGTTGGAAATCAGAATGTAGGGTCTTGGTGTCTGGACACGTCGGCCGCCGCACTAGCACTGGACTCTCCGAACTAAAAATCACACTTAAAATACATAACATTATTTCTCCATTGGAGAGATCATAATCCAAGTTCGTTGGTAGAACCAACTCATCTGATACCACTTTGTCACGACCCCTCCCCCTGGGCCCGTTCCATGACTACACTAAGCCCTCCTTCAATAGGCCAGGGTTTGGCGACTAGCACTAGAATGGCGTATCCCTAAAATGGGAAGACATTGCCTTTAAACCTATACAATCACACAATCCAAGAACACAATACGATGTAACCACGAAGTAAAACTACAGTAGTAAAAGTGTGTACAAAAAGTAGAGGGGGCTGGAATACAATCCCAACTTAAAAGGTACAACTACAACTGAAAATAGAAAATAACTCCTACGATCATCCACAAAGGATCATACCTTAAGGGTGGGTATAGCTCATTACACGGCTCTCCTAATCCACCGATCACCTCTATCCACATCAAGTCCTGGATCCCCAAGTCTTAGTCAAGGATGCCCGTCGTCTGCACAAGAAACAAAAAGGTGTGGGCAAAGCCCATGCATGGGTGAGTTTAATAATACCAACTAGGGACCCCGAGACCCCTAAAGGTCTCTAAGAATTCCACAAAGGAAAACCACAAAAATTGAACTAGATCAAAAGCACAAAGAAAAAGACTCGAATCAAACTAGATATACTTGTATCGTCCATAATGAAACATAAGTCCCCGACCTCAAGCCATTTCTAGGATTTCTAAAGAATGCTCAAAGCGTAACTCAAGGATCAGGAGTACAAACTCTATGAACTGGACATCCCTGATGGAACACGTATAAGAGATGTACTCCATCAGGTACAGGTCAACCATTCCTAGAGGAACATCTGAGAGGATGTGCTCCATCAGGAACATAATACTAGAGCTGCCTCTAGTTCCCAATAGTAGAGGTCTCACATTCACAGTCTTGTGCCCAAGGAAAGACCAAGGGAAACCAAGTGAAGAGGCCCACTTCTCGACACCTCGTCCTTCAGTCGAGGGAGATCCAAATCCCCTAAAGGACCCACTCCCTGTTTCTAGTCAGAGACAAGGGAGTACTACTCCATATGTGAGGACCCGCATCCTATCTAGTAGGGGAGTAAAACTATGGTAGGTTGTTTGCTGTGGTGGACCTGTACCCTAGTACGTCAGGGGAGTACTGACCCCAGGCTAGAGGACCTTCACCCTGGCATGGTATGAGAGTACCGACTCTATATTTGAGAACCCTCACCCTACACGGTAGGGGAGTACAACTCTGGTAGTTTGTTCGTTGTGGGTGACCCGCACCCTAGTACGTTAGGGGAGTACAAACCCAAGGCTAGAGGACCCGCACCCTGGCACGATAGAGGATTACTGACTCTACTGTAGCACTACATAAGGAGAAACCACACCCTACATTGATAGGGGAGTACCTAATCTAAAGAGAGAAAAACCAATTAGAGGGAAACAAACCTACAATAAAGATACGGGGAGTCCCATCTCTACCAGAGTAGATGAGTAAGGAATACCCGCGCCTTGAGTCATCAAGGGAGTATCCATCCTAAAATCTTACTACAAGAAACACCCTGGTTCGGATCCTATGGTTAGAAGTCATACCTCAACCGCTATTAAGTTCCACAAGGATGTTACTTGATGATATGTCATGTCATAAGGGTCCAATGCAACAGATGACGCGTCAACCGGACACCCGGTCTGTAATCTATAAACATTTTAGTGACGAGGGCACAATTGGATTCGAGTACGATCCAACATATCCAAACTCCAAATTTCTCCGAAAGACATTTGGAGTATCCAAAATGGACCATCGCTTTCCAAGGATCCTAGCACCATAGACGGTTCATCAAACGGATGTCAGGTTTGCATGATATGACCTTTTTTATGCGTATCTCGACCCAAGAGGGGTCCGGGTCTGGTCTGACCTGATCCGGGTCCATTCCGACTCAGTCCTAGTCTACCCCATTCCAGCACAGCCTGCCCTAGCTGAGCTGGGCTGCGACGGCTCAGCCCGCTGGCTAGTGCACCCCACACGGGGTCGCACCATCTGCTACTCCAAAAAGACTCAAATGAGATGTTCGACTCCTTTATTAGTGGTGCAAGGTGGGGCCGCCTCATCACCCATGGGACCCGCATGGAGTGGGTCCCCTGCATAGTTGTATCTTCAAGCCTGAACTACCTTCATTGCGGTGCATAATGGTGCGCTGCCTCCACCTCCATGGTCAGCTGTTGTCGGTCACCTGTCCAATTACCATGGCACCTCTCTTCCACTATGGATGGCAGTTGTCGGCCACCACCCTCATCCGCTGACACCAGTCACTAGTACCGCCATGCTGGTGCCACACCAGTGCTTCATAAACGGGGCAACAACAATGCTTTGGAGCTCCATTTTCACTTCTGCTTGCGCCTACGGGCTCCCCAGGGTGTCGTCGTTGCTGCACGGCTCCCAGATTCAAGATTCTGATGAGTTGAAGAATTTCCCCCCAAAGAACGCAACAAGAACAAAGTGGTGGAGGGTCCGAGCCTTGTTCGTTTGGCCCACACCCTCTGCGATAACATGATAATAATTTGGAGATATTTTAATTCATAAAATACAACCTCAACAATAAACCCATTACCTTGAGAACCACTGGAGGTGTCACGGTTGTAGCGGGAGGAGAGTCCTCTTCTTATGAAGTCATCTGTGTTCGTCGATCCCGGATTGTCGCCGCCCTATCTTCTATTCTCCGCCAGTGGTAGTTGTTGTAGGACATCGTTAAAGGTTCCCTTATTGACGAAGTTGTGTTAGAAACCCACACCCAAGATTCCATTAAATATATAATAAACCACCAATTTTTCATGACATTAAGGCGGTTTGATTATGAATCACAATTAATGTTGTAATGTTTGAGGTTACAATGATAGTGGGTCAATCCATTTAATGGCTTGAAAAATTGTTGGTCCCACCACTGCCACTTAGCAGTTATAGAAAAGAAATAAAATAACTTTTTAAGTTATTTTATTATTTTTCTATGAAGTCTATAATTTAACTTTTCCTCATGACCTACTGTGGTCGAAGTAAAGCTTCCCTTAAGTGAATCCTAGCACTGAAGATTTAACGGTGCCATCAAATTTAAATTCTGAGAAATGGTTCAAAATTTAGAAAATTACACTTGTATGTTTACTGAAAGTACCTTAAAAAAGTTCAAAAATTATTAACAATCAACCTCAACCCACACCGGTCGAGGTTAGGCTTCACCTAAGGGAAAGAATTCCCCACGAATCCAATGGCATTCTCTTATTTTCAATCCAAGTTACTGTTTAGAAGTTAGAGAATTTTTAAAAAATAATTTTATTTAAATATTTTATTTATAGTTATGCCATTTTCGAATTTTCTCATTGGAGGCCTGCTCCGACTAAACTTAAGTCACGACTAGGGTAAACACACCATCTTCAATAAATTGGTGCCATCATATTTCGGATCCAGGAACCTGTTTAAGAGTTATTCCACTTTTTCATGAAAACCACTCACGCACACTATTTTAAACTTAACATTTTTCAATGGAGTATTCTTGGCACTCCGAGCCTCGGAATTACTTACCATCAGATTTCGCTATCTCGAAATAATTCCATATAATAAAATCAATTTATACAGAAACCCTAGGACATTACATACTACAACTAACTCATACAAAAAAGGTATCATATTATCTATAAAAATCATTCTTCACTAAATCTGTTTTAAAAAATAATATTGGATATAAGTTAATATGTATAAAAATATAGTGGGGTAAAAATACTGAAGAAAAACCCACAACATCAAGGGTGGATGAGATCCTATACAAGACAATTTTAAACCCAAAAAGAAATATAATGGTTGGTGTTTTAAACCAAAAAATAGCAAGCATGTAAATCGGGATAGACTACATGCATTTGAAAAATAAAAAGACTAGTTTGGAGATGTTAGTGTTATTAAAAGTTTAGGAATTCAGAAATTGATCTCTAGAAAAGAATTAGCATGTAAAATTGTTAGAATCCATGAATTAAGGGATAAAAGTGTTAATGTTAAAGTGAAACCAATTTGAAATAAATAGACACCATGGAAAAATAATAATATTGTTTTAAAAAATAGATTTCAAAGACTGAGTAAAATCTTAGATTTTTCCACATGATTGTACACTTTATTGAGTAGTATTGGTATATAAAAACTCTAAAACCCCTCATTATGATAATAGTAAAAGGCTACAATATTAGATGAATCAACCATAAATGTAAATGAGAAAATATTTTTTAAGGAGAAAACCGAAGAAGTAGTCAGTTAGAACTCCCAAGAAGTTAGAAAATAATGATTAGAAGGATTTTTAACTTATAGGTAAGAGATGTTTCTATTGTGGAAAGTGATACCACATAATGAACCATTACAGGAATTATATGAATTTCCATGTAAAAGAAAGTTATTAAAATTAAAAAGACAAGAGTCAATCAAAAAAATATTTAGATATACTGGTATGGTAGTAGAAATCCATGATGAAGAGGTTGAAAGGATACCTAAAAAGGGTAGCCAAAAAGTCAATGAATGTTTTTTTTAAAGGTTAAATATTTTATAAAACATTTCTAGAAATTAAATGGAATGGATATCATAATAAGAATATAGGATGAGAAATAAATGGAAAACTAGTTATCTATAGTGCTAAAAGTCTTAATGCTAGAAAGGAGTGCACACCCAAGATAAAGGATTTAAATGTATCAAAATATTGTATAATCATATATCTAGATCAGTTAGAAAAGGCTAGGAAAATAGATAAAGACAAAAAAATCAATCTGATATAGTTTCTAAGTTAAAGATGCTATTACATCTAAGAAAAATTTAGTGAAAGGAAATAATTACATGCTACCAAGTGAGATTAAAATATGTAGATTTAATGAAAATGAAAATGGGAAGAGTTTTATACATTTTATATTATCAAGGAAACAATTTTTTGGGGTTTTGAATAAATCTCATCCCTATTTATCAAACTAAATATCTAATAAAAAATTCACCTTATTCCCTTGTTAGATTGATTGTGCTTATATTATGGTAATTGGAGTTGTAACTAAAAGTTAATGTATGATTCTCATTTTACTATCACTTATTTGACTTATATTCATTATTTTTATCTAGTAGGAGTGATTATTTGACCAAATGTAGAAGAATAACATAAATTTAATCTTTTATATATGTGTGTTCATGTGACTATGCGTTATTTAAAATCAATTATAAATGTATTGAAAATCCCTGAAGGATGTGATTTTCGTGTTGATATCACATAGTATTCATATTATGGAAAAATGTTTTATCTAAATTTTATTCTCTTGTTTTAGACACCAAGTTATCCCAAGTAGACATGGCGTTGGATAGTTGATGGAATTTTACTAATAATGTGTGATGCCATCATTATTCTATAGAATCAATTGATTATATAAATAAGGGGAATAATTAATAAAAATTGGAAAAAAGAGGAGAAGAAATTCCTTAGAAAATGGTAGAAAATTTTTTTTTCTGTGGAAGACCTTCCTTACCCTCATGGTATCAGTGAAGGGGATAATACATTTTACCTTCTAATTTATTATTAATGAATGGGAGAGTAAATATTTATATACATTAAGGTTTTAAATAATTTATTAGTATTAATAATAAACACAAAGGGGGAGATTGAATTTCCCGTTTTTCGATAGGTTTTATTTATTTTTCATTAAGTCTCAATATATATGTTTTGGTGAATGATGGTGATGTATTGAGTTTCCACACAAAGGAAGTAAATGTGCTTATCAAACACTTATTTTAAATGGAAGAAGAAAGAAAAGGCCACCCTTGAATAATTAGAATGCCATAATCAAGTGGGAACCCCTGACATTAGATGACTGGAGAGCCAAACTTAAGTATATAACATGTGATAAAGGTTTTAACACTATCTATAATAGTTATAAGAAGTGGATATGAATGGAAGAGATGATAATATATAAAATCTAGCTAAAAAAATTAAATATCTTACAATAGATTTGAATTAGTGGAGAAGCTAGATGAAACTTTAGAGAAACCATCCAAGTTTTATGGAGCATGATTACTGTATAAATCAGTAAGGAAACACACTTAGATTAGGATTTATAGAAATATGATGTGAAGATGAAATAATATAGAAAATGTAGCTTATTTAAATATTACATATCAAGTATTTATATTCCAAAAATTCTTTTGTAATAGTGTTGATGATGTTTAATAAGTGAGATTCATATAGGATTGTGTAGTCATCAAGGGGGGGGGGGAGGGTGCATAAATTGTGATGAACTTTTACTGATCAAGTTCAAAATAAAAATCTTCTTTTAAGTTGATCAATCCTTTACTACCAGTTAGCATTTATGGATCTTTAGAAACATTCCATTACCAATTTCCCCTTATACTATACAGATAATGTAAAGTAAACATCACATAGGGTTTTGACATGGTTCAATATAAAATATTACTCATTTACACATTATTTATACAACCCAATATAGAATCTATACTAATATACATCATAGATTAAAAGTGGTGTTTAAAAGAATCACCCTTATACCTAAGAGTGCATCACACACACTTCCTTCGACTGGTTATAAACCCCAGCCTTTTAGCCCCCACAAAAACTGGTTATACACCCCTACCAAAAATTCCTTCAACCTTAAATTTTTTTATACTAGAACCAAAAATCATGGATTAATCTTCTAAAACTTCTTATGGATAGTTCTTAAGATTCCTTATATCATTAACTATACTCAACAAAAAATTCATTATTATCCTTCTACTATAAAAATAATGTTCTTTAAAAGTGTTAAATGTAAACATCTATAATAATATTCTTCTAGAACTGTCAATGCCTTGGAATTAAACGTCTAAAACATCTAAAAATGAATGCTTGATGTTAGTTTTGATTTCCTCCTTCTGGAATTATGGTTATGAGAAAATAATTTTGTAGTTTTTAACTTCAAGTTCTAGCCTTATCAACTTTAACCCTTTTGATATTCCGATAGATGTTCCTAGACGACTTATTCCTCTTTTTTTATATTATGTAATTCTATCAATTATTCTCTCTTTTATCATATTAATATCATTTTTTTATTCCTTTAATTAAGACTATTTCATTTGATGGATATGAGAAATTAATGGGATTTATTTTTAACTTACCACCATCTAAACCTTTTCATTAAACAATAATACTATATTTACAAAGATATGAAGATTTTACATTATCAAGGATCCCAAAAATAATAGAATTAAAAATATCAAAAATCATCCTTTAATATCAGCTAGTATCACAGACATTCTATCATGGATATATCTATTTAAACATCAAAATAAACTCCATCAGAATGTATGAATTTATAACATTGAAATGTCCATGTGCTATTCCTACAGAATATGTTCTTTCAATGTAATCAGTATGCTCCTTCCGGTTCTGCCATTTCCTCAGCTAAATATTCCATATCCTTTTATACTTTGAAAATTTTCTAGCATAATTCAATTTATTTTGGTTGAATTATTCCATATAAATTAATTTAGTTTGAACCATGTTTTCAACTTCATCTTTCTATCGAAATAGATCAACCTAATTTCGATCGAATTGGATTACTTCTTTTGATATTCTGACCTTTCACTTGTTTGGAATCGACTTATCCTTCAGCTTTGAATTCTAATTACAAATTCCAAATTTTTTTCTTTTGTATATGTGAAGAATTGAAATTTATATTTATCTTACATCGACCAACCCATATTCTTGATTTTGACCGAATATGTTTTTTATATATGTTGTACTTTCAATTTGTAAACTCAACTTTAGCATGGATCATTATTGGTTTTTCACCAAAGTGATTTTACTCTAATGATAAAATATCTTAGCATCGTCTAACTTGGTGAACTTTATAAAAATTACTTCTAAAATCTCCTTCTAAAAAATCCTTCTAAACTTTGATATATTTTAGTAGTTTGGGTTTTTCAACTTTCTTTACAACATAATATTCTAAAGATCATTCAAGATACTTTATTCAATACTACTTATGGTTGTTCTACGCTTGATTAATTTTTCATATTAATAGAAGAAACTCTATTTATATTCTTCAGGAATGAATCATAAGGGTTTTAATAATTCTGTAGTTTATTTATTCATTTGTATTATCTAGGGTTCTTCACACATTCTCTTCAAATGGTTTTACCATCTGGAATATATTCATCTGAAATCATTTTGGAAGTAGATTCTTATTAATCTCCTTGAGGATCTACAATCATCCCATCCACTGATAGTCACTTATTTAACATAATATGTGGTCGACCATACTTTTTCATCTATCAACACTATTTATATATACAATAAAGATCATTTATCATATTTTCTTTATTACTTATGGACATCTTCCGGAAGTAGATATTACAACTATGGATCTCCTACTTCAATTGGTCCCTCCTTAAGGAATAATTTATTATGAATCTTATTCTTTAGAAACAACCATAAGAAACTTGTTATCCTTCAAATTACTCATTTAATTTACAAAAAGATATTGACAACAAATATAATATATCATTATCATCATCATCTTATGGGAACTACAATATCCACCTTTGAATTTTTTATAAATACCGAATTCAGTTTAAATTCAATTTATTTTCTCTCCCTTTATTGAAAATAAATTTAAAGTATGTTTTATCTCCTATTTATTATAACTTTAAGTGAGAGACTTATTTTCCCTCCCCTTAATGATTTTAATTTCAAATCCCCCTTATTGATATTTTTGGATAAGGGAGGACCTTTCTTTAGGGATTTTATTCTCCACCTATTTTCTTATGTTGAACATTATTTCATTGAGAGAAGTATAACATCAATTTTATCAAAGTAACAATTCACACATCAACATAATCCAAGTCTCATTTATTCATGATTTATGTATAAAACAATATTTATTAACTCAAACATAAAATTTGTCCATAACATTTACCAAGTTATATCAAATTTTAAAAACTCTCATTTTGGGGGGTAGTTTATCAAATTCCCATTAAACTTAATTTTTAGACTCCATATCAACAAACAGATCAAACGTTTTCATATATAAAAAATTAGTTGAGTTATCCCCTTTTTTATGATAATTATTACCTTATCATCAACAAATCAATTTTCCACTTGGAAAATTAAATTTTAGTTTTCATATGAGGATGAGAGAGTATAGAAAATGTACCTTATTTATGATAGTAGATTCAATTATCAATATTTTTAGTATCTATATCATCTTCATCATTAAGTTAATGTGACTCTAGTTAATTCTATCTTCAATCTACCTTGGTTGTCTGTAATATGAATATTTAAAATTAACTAAATGAAGTTTCCGGAATCACCAACCTTCACTTCAATTCAGGGACCCACCAGAATATCATCAGCTTAAATTCCTGTTTTAATGTTGGATCTAAAGAAAATATAATATAATAAGGGGTATCCTATATTTTATTATCTAATATAGCAACATGACTTAGAAAATTTTCTCAATCCAACAACTCTCTTCACTCTAACTCCATTTTTCTTTATTCCATCACCCTTAACTTTCATAGAATCAATATTATTAAGAGAAATGGATTTTTTTCATCTTAACTTTTATTTTAAAATTTTATGGTGGTTTATTATTAACTATAGATAGCAATGAACATGGAATTTTCTTCTTGTTTTCTTTTTATAACATCCTTGTTTCCTTTAACTTATTTTTCCATACAACCATAAAAATCTTTATAATATATTCAACTTTATTCTTATAGTGAGATTCATTTATAACACTACTTATTACTACCAAAACATAAAGAATTGTTTTCCATATTTTTCCATCCAAGTAATAATTTCATTAAATTTTTAGGAGTGTATCAGGAAAACATACCCCTTCCACATATCTATTTATCATTTGGTAAGTTAATCTTTAGATACAACATATTGTGTACTAAAACTTCTTCATTAGAGATGTATTCTACCATTCCAAGACTATTGTGTATTTCTTGGATTGATGTAAATTGTTCTTGATCTTAAATTCTTTGAAATGAACCTATATGGTGTTCTCACAACTATCTACGAGGTTTCCTTTTCTTCCATATAAGCAATAACTTTTCTTTGGCATGAAATCTTCCAAAACATTATTCGTGGTTGAAACATTATGTGTTGCTTCTGATTGTTTACACCATAAAGTAGAATTACATTATACCTTCCTTTTTTTACTTCATAATTTATAGTCTCCTTCTATTATAATTTTTTGAGTTGTTCTTTGTATAATTAAGCCATCACTTTTCTCCATGGTGATCACTTCTTCTGTAACTTCCACATAAATTTTCAAGATGTTCAAACTAGTTAAATTATACTATATTTTTATTCTTCTATGAATATGGGGTGTACTTAGTTGATATTACTCTTTCTTTAAGTTCCCCCATTAATATTATAATTATTTATCTTTAATTTTTTGAAATATTATGGTAATAATGAATAACATTGTGTTAGAACATTCTGATGCACCAATAGTAGCCAATAAATAATGGATTCTTCCATTGTGTTGAATTTTGGATGATGGAAATTTTTTTTGAATATTATTTACTCTATATATTTTAATTCTATAAATATGTATGGGATATCCTTCCTTTTTGTCTTACGTCCACCTTTATAGAATAGGTATTTTTATAACTTTTCTTCACCAATATTCTTCTAAAACTACAACCTCCACTATTTAAAGTATGGGAGTTAGTGCATGAAAATTAATCAGAATGAGAGATTACATTTTTCTTCAAATTATTAGAAGATTATTCTTCTAATTATTTTATATTATTTGTTACATTATATTTAGTCTTTACAAAATTAAGAATTCCCTTAGAAATTTTGACAGTTAATATTTTCTTATATTTATGTGAAGATTCCTGTTGAGCGGCTCCAACTTTTTAAATTGTATTTTTTAACTCAAGAAATATTAAATTGAAAATTTTCTTATGATTTTAAATGAACTTTAGTTTATATTCACATTCTACTTTTACCTTTTTTATCTTTTCTTCATGAAACTTACTCACCTCTTTTCAAAAAATATGAAGTTCCTTTACTCGATTTTTCTTTATCTCTGGTTGAGTATTATTAACATCAAAAATTTATTTGTGACTATATTTTAGTGCAAGGATATTTTCTTTATCAACTTTAATTTCAACAAAATTCTCACAAAAAATCAATTTTAATGCTTATTTTGTAATGTTGGACTTTTCTTGAGAATTTATTTCCTTGTGTTCCTTTCCATAAGTGAGTTTAGTGAGTGTTTTACATAAACATAATTTATAAAATAATACTTTTCCCATTGAAACTATTTCTTCATTAGGTTGTGATTTATCTACATACATTTCCCTAATAAAACAAAATATATAAGATATAACCTCAATTGGAACATTATTTAAGTGGTCCTTAACTTCAGTATTGTTTTTATCATATATTAAACTAACTCAAACTCATTATAACTTGAACTTGTTTCTTCTTTAGGAGGATATATGGAACTAAATTTTAAATCAATATTTCACTCCCTTTAACTTCCAGCAGTGGTGGATCCTATTAATACTTATATAGAGAGTCCTACTTACATAGATTTTGAGATTCCTTTTTCTTTCAATTTTTCATATTTTTGGATGATACCTTAATATTTTAATAAATTAGAGTAACTTCTATAATTTATAGCCCATGAATTTTTATCTGAAATTTTGAAAGTTTCATCTTTATTACTTGTATACATTTCAAATAAATTATTTTTTCTAATTTTATAAATCCAAAATTAATGTAATCTAGTTAAACATAATCGATAATAAACATATAAATACAAATATATGTAACCTTAGATCTTACACCAATTATGATTCCTTGTGGATTATGCAGTCACTCTGGGGGGGAGTGAATCATGGTTGACTAACTTTAACTTATTAAGTTCAACTTAAAATCATATGTCTTTTAAGCTAATATCACACTTACAAAAATTTATTATATATACATATATTTAAATAAATTCTCTCACCACTTTTTCCTTATGCTATGCAGATAATGTAAGGTAACCAAAGCACATAAATTTCAACAAGGTTCGACATAAAATCATTATCCTTGTAAAAAATTTTATACAACCCAACATGGAATATTATGTATAAATATCCATAAAATATTACAAGTGGCGTGGAAAGAAAACACCCATAATAATCAACAAGAATCACATAAACATCCTTCTATTGGTCATATGCATTAGCTTTTAATCCTCTTCAACAACTAGTTATACACCCCAACCACAAGATCCTTCTTCCAAGGTGTTTTTTATTCAAGAACCACTATTCTTTGTGTAATATACTCAAAATTCCTCATGTATGGTTCTTATGATACCTTGTATATTCATCAGTAATTAATATGTAATTCATCCTTATCTTTCTAATTATTGAATAATGTTCTTCAAAAACCCTCAATTTTAATTTGTAGAATAACATCATTCCATAAATCATAATGCCATAGACTAGGATGTACAGAACATATATATATTGAATCTTAGATTTAGTCTAACTTCCCCCCATATAAACTTATTTTCATGGAAAAATCAATATGTAATTTCTGACTTCATGTTATCGTCTTCTCAACTTCAACCCTTATAATCTTCAGATGGAAGTGCTTGGTCAGCTTCTTCCTCTCCTTTTTATTTAGTGACTATTTAAATTATTCTCTCTCTTTTCTCTTACCAAACACACATATTCCAACATAATACCTTTATATAGGTATATTTACCCAAATAGAAATGGGGAATGAGTGGGCTGCATTCTGAACATCCCAAATTCTCAACTTTTGTATTGACCTCCTTTACTATCTTTATGAAGATATTAATATTTGAATTTATCAATGTTCCCAAAAAACATAGAATCAAAAATCCTAAAATATTCTTTATATATCATCAAGAAGCATTAAATTTCTATCAATACTATCTTTATTTTAATTCCAATATTAGAATCATTTGAATTTATGATTTTAGAACATTGAAAATTCCTATAATTTTTTAAGAACACGTTCTTATTATGTAATATGTATGGTCCTTCTAGTTTTAACTTTTACTAATCTCAATATTATATTTCTTATATTAATTTGAACATGCTCCAAAATAATTCCTATGATTCTGATATACTTATTCCATTTCACCTTTATTCACTTTTAACTATGCTTGCATATTCTTCTTTTGATCAGATCATATCTTCATACTTTCAATTGAATCAGCCTCCAGCTTCTAATATTCATAACTTCTACTTATCTGAACTTAAATTATATGTTTCATTAAATATAAAATTACTACTTCCAATTATTCTTCTTCTATAAATTATTTATATGTTCTTTACATAGGGTTTATCTTCCAATCAATCATACGTCTAACAACTCATATTTCTTCTTTTGATTGAACATTCTTTGATAAATTCATTTCATTGGATTTACAAACTCAACTTTAGCATTTATCACTATTGGTATTTAACCAAAGTGTTGTTATTCTAATGAATGAAAAATTTAAAATCATATGACTTGGAATAATTCACAAAAACTCCACATAGATTCTCTTTCAGGAATCACCTTACAAAGTCCCGAACATTTCAATAGTTAGGTTTTCTAAACATTCTCTATAGTATAATATTCAAAATATCATTCTATATAATTTTTTATCATATGTTATGGAATTTTCACACTTTATTCTATTTTTATATTTTTGAAAAAAAACTTCATTTATATTATTTAAGTATAAATCACTAAGACTTTAATAATTATTTAGTTTAGTTTATCCTTTAAATAATCCTAGTTTCATCATTGATTCTTATCTGATGGATTTAACGTTCAACTTAAATTAACAATCATACCTTATTTAACCAGATTCTCTAGAATCTAATCATTTTATGCCACTCACTTATTCACCTTAATATGAAATTTTTTGTGATTCTTCATCTTTCAACACTAGTCTTAAATACAATGAGGTTCGGTTCTAAACTTTTTATCATTAATTAATGAAATATTTTGAAATTATATTTGACATCTATAGAGCCCCCTTTTCCATTTTTTCCTCATTCCAAAATAATTTTTTCTGAAGCTTCTTCTTCCATAACAACCATAGGATACTTGTTCTCTTATATCTTACTCATTGATTTTACCATAAACTATTGAAACTAAATACAATATGTCATCATCATCATCTAATGGAAAAAAGTCCTGATAAATTCCGAAAGATATTTTAAAATTATTTTAGAAGACTCGAGAGTATTAGAAGTGATTCTGAGCTTCAGTAAAAAAAATATGAAACTTTTAAGATAGAGCTAAGAAAATATTAAAGTCCCATGGGTATAAATTTGGAGGGTGAGTGTAAGATTTGGTTCTAGAATATGAATTATAGAGATATACAAATTTCACAAGGCTTGGGAGTTCATTTAGATTTCCTATATTATAATATGACTTTAATGTATCCCACATATGAATTATATAGGGTGTATAACATTGGATGTCCCAAAACATGACTTTGAAAAGCCACATGACACTTCCCACATATGGATTTTCCCACATAAGACTTTAGATACATTCAATGTATGTTTTTATGCTACTTTATATGACTCTTTTAAAAATGTAAAACTTTGAAGTCATTTCTTATGCCTTTTGAGGTAGATCATAAGACCTCACGTCATTTCATACGACTTAAATAGATTTTTAAAATACTTATTAAAGATTAAATAAGATATAAAAAAACTTTTAAAATAAAAATTAATACTTTATAAGACATAAATATCCTCTAAAATTCATTTTTCTGTACCCTGTATGACTTCAACACATATGAAATTTTGAGAGTGATGAAGTATTAAAAATATAAGCTTCCATATTTAAAATATGAAGAAGATAATAAAATTTAGTTTTTATAAATATGGACTTCAATGTTCTTAACATCACAATACATAAATGGTCATGTGATTCAATACTTGAATTAATAATAATCTAATATTCAAGATTACCGATGAGGATCAGATTAGAGGAAATTATGGATGATTTTTAAATGAAAAATTTTGTGAAGAAATTCTTGAATAAATTAATATTTATTCCAAAAGATTATATAGTTATTGTTTCATGTTAAAAATATCACGATTCTATATATATTAATGATTCAATACTGAGATGAGAATAATGAATGCAGGATAATATCACAATATTAATGTTTTATTTATTTATTTTAATGAAAAATATATAATTTTAATGATTCAAAGTTTAATATGTTTGATATGGATTCAAATACCACAAAAGAGAGTTTTTTCCTAGAGAAAATGATATATAAAATGTAAAAATAAATATCAACATGAGAATTGAAGAGTTAAATTATTTAAATGAAATACCTATAGGAAAATTATTTCTACTCCTAAATATTTATACAAAATTTTTGATTTAATGAAGTATAGATCTATGTGGTTGAATATTTTGAATAATTTCTCAAATCTCTTTGGATATAATTATATAGATATTTATCTGGGTAAAAATGAGGAGAAATATCAAATATTTGTTTCTATAAATATAGTTAGAGATATATTTCACATGATATATTTTTGGTAACCACACTAAATGATCATGGGAAACAAAAATAGGTTACTTTATAATAATGATTTTGGCCGGTAACTTAAAAAGTGTTCTTGTATTAAAATTTTCAATATTGAAAATGAAATGATAAAATTGATGCTCCCAATTAGATAGATTTGGAAAATTATGAGGCTATTGCTTATTGACTAGTGTGGGAAGAATAGTAGGTGAAACCAATGTTGAGAGCGAGCTAAGAGAACACGGTGGACGCTTGAAGAAAAATAAGGTGCTGAGAAATAATAAGTTCTATCAATGAAGAGGAGAAGGTATTGTAGAGCTTGATATGAAGTGTTCTATCATCCATGAATTGAAAGAGATAAGAAAAAGATATATAATCTAGTTTTAAATCCAATTTCAATAATACATAGTGGTATAAAAGTCTGAGAGAAGAAAAAGAATAATTATACCCACAAGAATATACAATAAATGAGCATGAGAAATTGTATAAGTCTATATTATATTCAATTTTATTTGAGTTATTTGAAGTCTTGATTTCTGTGTCTAAAAAATATATTCTGATAAATATTTATAAGAAAAAATATATGTATCTAGATAACAACTGGATATTGTAAGGAGTAAGCTCACATTCAGATCAAATCTTGTAAGAACATGTATTTGAATCTTTATAACTTTGTCTATATAGAATATTTTTATATTATAGGTTAAACTTCAAGATATCCATTTTTCTGGATCACAAATAGAGTTTAAAATACCAAATGGGTAAAAGGATAACATGCTATTTGGTATTTGGTAAAAATTTGACAACACAAGATTCACCCCCATATTCGGTGTGCTTTTATTGGTCTACTGGGACTCTAAATTGATATAAAATCCTTGGTTTTCACTAATTGTGTCTTTATTATTATATTAAAACTTATATAAGAATAAATGTTATCCTTTATTAGTTTATAAGTGTTTATGACTAGTTTTTTTTTTACAAAAATACATGAAGTGCATGCTAGAAATGTTTGAAGAAGATCCTTGGTATTAAAAATAGATTTTGTTCCCTATAAAAATTTATTTATATGTTTTTAATAAGACTCTATAAAATAGTAATAAGAAATAGGATTAAACATTAGATTAAGTAAGTGATAGTGGTAAATTTTATGGTAAAACTATTGATTATTATTCCACTAGTGACTCAAGTCCAAGTTCTAAGAGTGGATGCATCGACCCTGCTGAATATCTATATCTAAGGGTTGAGTATTATTTTAATACGTTCATTTTTGAATTTATCAAATATATATTTATTCACATTAAAGTACTTTATTATGATAATTCAAATATAGAATAAGAGTTTTATGCAATGAAAGACGCATTAGCGAAAAATATGAGTTATTGTAGCACACTCACAATGCTTGTAAAATTTAAAGAAGAGTCAATATCAATTTTCAAGGATATAATAACCTTGTTTAAATAAGAGTTATAAGGTTATTATTTTACGAAATATGTGTTTTGTGATTTTTTTGGTGAGGAAATCCATGTGTTTGAAAAGTTGTATAATGTTTCCATATATGTCAAAACTAATCAGTTTGAAATCAAGGAAAACATTGTAAGAGAGCTTCAAAAATAGTTTCAAGAGGAAAATAGAATACATTAGAGGCATAATTATAAGAAAAATAAAGTGTTTGAAGGCATATTGATTTTATTTAAGGCTAATAAGTATACTCTCAACAAGAAGTTCCAAATCTTGGAAGTAAAATTTAAAAAATTATGAAAACTATATAATCTAAAACTCCCCAAATAGATGAGAAGATGATTGATACTAAAATAAATTCCTATATGAGTTAAGATTAAATAAACACACTAAATAGTGTAAATAAGATCTAGGAATCATATTAGGAATATCCTACAAATAGATGAAACAAAATAGTATTCCATCATAAAAAAATTAGTTTTCACTAAAGATATTTTAAAAAAATAGCATCGGACAAAAGTTAAAATCTATACCAATTAATAGGGATACAAATGATAAAAGAACCACCACATAATAAAGGGTGTAGGTGAGAATGACTATGAAACCCCCTAAATGGATCCAAAAAAGTTAGTGTTCTAACCCAAAAATAGAAAGCATGTAAATCTGTATAGAATGCATGCAATAGAAAAAGAATAAGGTTAATTGGGTGATGTTAGTTATATTAAAAGTTTGGGCATAGGGTAATTGATTTCTACAACAATATATTAGCATGTACATGTTTTTTAATCCTAAAGAAAGTTTTATAAGAGATAACAGTAAAGGGAAACTAGTTGAAAGGAAATATAAGTCATAGAAAAAAATTGGCTTTGAAAAATAGATTTAAAAGACAAAGTTACATCTGTGGTTTTTATAACGAGAATGAATCCTATTATAAGTAGTGTTTGTATATATGAACCCAAAACAACCCTTGTTATTATAAGAATAAATACCACAACAACAGGTGAATCAAACAAAGAAATAAATAAGCTAGTATTCTTTAAGGATAAAACCAAAGAAGAAATCAGTTGGAACTCACCAAAAGTCAGTGAATAATTATCATAAGGACATTCAAACTATAATGAAGAGATGATTTTATTATTTCAAGATAGGCCACATAATTTACCATTACAATATGGACAATAATTTCCAAGTGAAATGGATAAATATGGAATCAATATTATAACTGTAAATATAAGAAAGGGATAGTCAGGTTTGAATGGTGGTGGACATATTTGATGAAGATGTTAAACAGATTCATAAAGAGGGAAACATAAAATTTGATGAATGTGTGTGTGAAAGGTGGAAGACGGAATTCCATGTTTTTAACAAATGTTTGGAATGAATATCACAATAAGAATAGATATCATGAAATAAAGGGAATGAACAAGCTATTTCTAGTGTTAAAAGTGTTAGGATTAGAAATCAATCCGCACCCAAGAAGAAGTCAAAGAATATATCAAAAGTTTATCTTATCATATGGCTAGATCAGTTGGAAAATGATTAAATAATGGATGAAGTTGAAAAGAATCAGGCTAATCTAGTTTCTAAAGTGAAGGAGGGAATTCCAAATAATATAAGAGTTGAAAATTAAATAACTCTTTACTTCCAAGTGAGATTCATATCTAGGGATTCAAAGAAAATGTAGTCATGAAGAGGTATAGACATTTTAGACCTTCAAGGAAATGGGTTTATAAGATAAGTAACAAGTATCAACCCTATTTCTCTAATTGAACATCTCATTTAAAATCATCCTTATTCACAAAGAAAATTAGTTTTTTTATATGAATGTAATTGAAGGTGTTACTAAAGGTTGTAGTATGATTCACATTCTCGACTCACTAGTCTAACTTATATTCAATTTGTTATCAAGGGGGAGTGATTATATAAATATATGGGGAAAAATACCACATCACTGAATGATTTTGATGTTTGTATTCATGTGAGTTAATTCCCCTAAAAATCACTTAGAAATTTTTTAAACAACCCCTAACAAAGTTATTTCTATGTTAGTATCACATAGTGGAAAAATTATGGACAACCATGTTGCCTAAATAAACAACTCTTATTTTGTAAAATAGGTTAACCAAAGTAAATTTATAGTTAGTTGGTTAAACATTCATTTATAAGAATATGTTATTCCATCCATATCTTATATAATTAATAAATCCTCTCAATAAGGGGTAGAATAAACAAACAAGTAAAGAAAAAGCAGTGAATATGTTTCTTTGAAATTGGAGAGAAGATTTTTCACATATAATAAATTCCCTACAACCATGGTATCAATGAAGGGAAGGATACAATTTAGTTAGGTTGGGATAGATATATGGAAGACAAAGACATAAGAGGGGGCAGGGGGGTTAATTGTGGTTTTCAAAACATTGAAAAATTCAGAACACCACTCTTGGTAATCATTGTTCCTTTCCATTTCTCTCAAAGATGAGTGAGTAGTGAAAATAAATAATGGAAATGAATATATTTATTTATAGTGGTTTATGTCAAAAAGATACCTTATTCCACTCCACCAAATCTCAAATCCATAATCTCAAGGATTTTCACTAGGTCCTCTTATCCTAAGACCTACAAAACCCACAATGAAGTATAGGCAGTTGCCACTATTATAAGACATAAAAAATCCTTCTAATTCTATTATAAGTAACTGAATATCCCAAACTTAATGAAAGAAGCTGAAGCTTAACCATTGTCACACCCACCATTGTAATGTTTATTTATTTTATTAATTTTTCTTTGCGTCAGGTAGTTCGGGTTGAAGCTTGACTTTATTTTTTTGAAATCTTATTTAAAAATTATTGTATTGGCCTTGACAGCGTCCAACGCACAGTGGTTGAAGCTGTGCGGCCTCTCCTGGGTCATCGTGCGACCTCACTCGGTTCACCGCATGCACCGCTTTATGGTCAACTAATTAAATAAAATGAAATAGTAATAACAAAATAAAATTAAGTGAATAATAAAGTCGAAATAAAAAAAAGAGAAATGTAATTAACTTATTGAATTGTTTTAATGGAAAGAATAATAATAATATTTGGGGATATTATTAATTATTATTGAGTCATATTATTATTTTTAATATTAGTGATGATGATTAAGTTATTTTATCAATTATAATTATTATTTTTAGGTTATTATTTATATTATTACTATTTTCTTTATTATATTTTTTCTTTCTTTTATTTTGTTTGTTTTTATTTATTTATTGTTTTTTTCATCCCCTTTAGGGATTGCACCTCCTCCCCTACCCCTTTCCCCGTCGCCCCTATTTCCCCTTTATAAAATCATGACAGACTCCCTCTCCCTCCTCCAGCCCAGCCAGCCCATCACACTATAGCTCCCGGCCAGCCTTGCTGCACTGCCAAAATCGCCTCAAGCCCATCATGATGTTTCCTTCCTATCAGCCAACCTCAACATTGTGTCGTCCCCATCCTCTCCCTTTCCAACTGCTTCCGCTTTGTCTGATAGTCCGCGCGTGCCACCCCCACGTCCGGCCAGCACCCCCTTTCCTTGTCTGATGAACCCCAAAACCCCCCTTGCCTTGTCCCAATAACCCTAGCGCCCCTTGTTCTCTAGCTCATTCCATTGGCTGACCCTCAGGCCAGGCCCTTGCACCACATCCTATTCCCCGGTCGAACATGCACAAACCCCCACCGACAACCCCTCCCCCTCAGTTAAGTATTTTTTCTCCTTGATGTATTTTTTCTTTTGAGTTTTGCTATTTTTTAGTGAGTATATGTTCTGATTTTGGGGGTTTAAGTTGAAGTATTTGGTTCATTTGAGGTGAATTTGGCATGCGACTATTTTTGCGCACCATGTTTGTGGAGTCTGTTACACCAAGGTCGGTGATTCTGTATTTAAATATTATTTAACAAAATAGCTTCCTTGTTTGATTAATTTTCCATGCTCTTTAATTTGTTTATTTGATGCAAATTGGGTTTTGTCAAATTTTAGCATGTTTCAGGTCTGATTTATAGATTTCTCACATCGTATGAGTGCATTTTTTTTGAAAATTTATATTTGGTCAATTGTTTGCATTTAAGTAAATTTTACAGTTGTTTGTTAATCTGTGTATGTGTTGTCAATTGCGTTTTGGCATGGTGTTGTGTGTGTTTGGTTATAGGTGAAGGTGTTGTGTGGGTTGAGTGGGTAAAGCTAAGTGTATTATTTTTAAGCTATCTTATCAATGTTCATTTACAGTTTGATGAGTATCATGAACAGGGAAAAAGTGTTTTATTAATGGATTAATTGTTTTTTTTCTTCCAAAATGTATATATAGAGAATTTCATGCTTTTGAAATTTCATTTGAGTGTGTGTGGTGTTGAAATACATTTTGGGTGTGTAATTTTTATTTTCATATATGCAGTGTTGGTTTGGGTTACTTGTGTGTTTAAGTGTGACTTATGGTTTGATTTTGTGGTGTGAAAATATATTTTTGAAGTGTTTGAAATATATATATGTTGAGGTGAATTTTTAAAAGGAAAAATGATTATGTTTTGTTTATGCCTTATGTGACAAGTGAAAGATGAGATCTCAAAGAGATTTGAAAATGAAAATGAGTTGTTTGATAAATTTTCTAATGGTTTGATAAATCTTGAAATGTTTTTTATGCAGTTGGTTTGTTTGGTTTTGTAAATGTTGTAGATTGGGTTTCAAAAGGATTCTGGTGTGTGTTTTATTTTAAAGTGGAACCTATGTGAGTGCAAGTGTGGTATTGGGTTTGGATAGTGCCACATTTGTTTTTTTATCTGAATGTGATATGTGACATGTCATGTGAACTTGGAATTTAAATGAGAACAAAGAGGAAAGCTAGGGATATTAGGTGGGGGAACACTAGGACTAGTGGGCTAGTGTCCTAGAGGTGACTCGACCCTATTTCACTGGAAGGACTGATGATTACAACACTAACTAAACACATGTTTTCTAAGGGTCGTGGTATTCTAAGCCATGTTTTCTGAGGGTCGTGGTTTCTATGCCACATTTTCTGAGGGTTATGGTTTCTAAGCCACATTTTCTGAGGGTCGTGGTTTCTAAGCCATGCTAACCGAGACACGATATTCTAGGATCCCATTAGTTACTAGTACCTATAGGGTCTCTCCCACTTTTTGTGCTCCTGGACTGCATTACACTCACCGTCGGCACACGGTGTAACTTTGGGTTTTTCTTAATGGTTTGTGTTCTTATTAAAGGTTTGGGTTTTTCAAAATGGTAAGGGTGTACTCCTAATTGAAGTTGTTTTATTTGAAGTTTTTTTATTGATTCAGTTTCTTTAAAGTGTTCAAGATTTTGTGTCTCTTCATTTATTAAACCTGCAAGTGTTTTGTCATTTAATATTTATTCATGGAATCTTTTTTTTGGTTGTATCCTACTGGGAATTTGGACCACACCCTACATACACCTTTGGATGTATGTAGACCTTGTTCATTGTGTATTCGAGGTTGAAGCATCGTGCTTATTGATGGTGGTTCAAGTTGATGATTGTCTTTGCTTGGAGGATGGTATTGGAGTATTAGTTCTCTATCTTTACTATTGCTCGCTTTGGGTTTTTAGTTGAGTTGTAGACTTTAAACTTTTTTATAGATTAAAGGCGTGTTTGGTTTTATATTTCCAGTTTTAGTTTATTTATCTTGATTGCCCTTTATTTTGGATAAACTGTTCTCACCTATTACTCTTGATACCCGGAAACTTGTGCCAGTCCATGGGGATCGAGAATGCCCTTCGGGCATTGTCGTGGACTGGGTCGGGCGTCGGGTCGGGCGCCAGGTCAGATGGCAACTAGACCTGGTTCGTGACAAAATGGTATCAGAGGTGGTTTTCTCTTTTGGGTCATGTTTATTTGGGATAGAGTCAGGGTAGACAAAAGTTAAGGTTTTCGGGACTCGACGTCCTAGCTACGGGTAAGGTTCCTGGCCAACACACCTCATGGCGAGACTCAAGTTACCAAAGTAAGGTGAGGTGTGTCTAAATATTTAGTTCGTGTGGTTAATCTTGTTTAGGGTAAATGAATAGGGAGTAGGGTCAGTGGTCCCAGTGAGCTCACAGGGTCTGGCAAGCCATGTGGAGCTGGGGACGCTGTCCCAGAATACCCTCTGTGGCAGTGGCGTTATTGGCATATGGCCGCCAACTATACTTCCTAGTCACCTGCTAACACTTGTTCCCTCTTAAATCATTCATCATTTATTTGTTTTGGATTCATGGAAATCTGGTTTTTAAGTAAAAATTGATTTGGTCTTGGAAAGTGTTTTGAAATGAAGTTCTTTAAAAAGAAAATGATGTGTGAGATTTAAAAAATGTGGATTGAATGTTTTGGTTTTGAAAAAAAATGAAAAGCCTCGTTTTGATCCTTAGTGTTCTCCTGGACAACCGTATTCATGGGTGTATATGGAAAAGGAAATGGTCAATGGGACAGGTGAATTAATTCTTGGATGGATATGAGGTGGGTGCCGTTGTGGCATGGAAACATGCATGTGCGAGGCCCATGGGACACCATTGGTGTTTGTGCAATCCACTATATTTTCTTATTTTCAAAAAGTTTTTTTAAATGAGAATTCAGTTCATTGATAACTGGTGATTATGTGGTGTTTCCTAGTGTTTTTGAAATGTTGGATGTGAGGTGTTTTGAGATGTGAATCATTTTTGAATGATTTGTTTCCTGAGTTTAAATTCATATTTTTATGTTGGTGTGAAAGCGTGTGGTTAGTGAATTATTTTGGAAAAAGTGCTTCAGGAAGCCCTTGTAGAGGTTCCCCCTACAATTTTAGTGTTCACTAGTTGTATTTCTTGACCATTGGACCAGTCTGGTTGGGTCTATGGTGTTTTTCTTGACTAGCGCATACCCCCCCATGACGTGTTTACATGCGATTGATGTGCGGCCATGGAAAATTCACCGTTGGACGACCCTTTAGTTGATCATAGGACTCTCTTCTTGAATTCTAGAATTAAAATCACCTCTCTTTTTTATAACAAAGAAGAACCTCTCACATCGGTATGACAGATGCGAGGGAGTGAAATAGAGCATTGGTCTCTTTGAGTTGTCTTTGTTGTTGGGTATAATGTTTGACATCATTGCACTTGAAGGTTTCCCTGTAAGCAGTTAAAGGAATTACAACAAGGAAGGGTGAAGGCGGTTCGGAATTATTAATGTTGACCAATGTCTTGAAGGGATTTGTAGTACTTTCACTGGCCGCAAGGGTCATGTTTGGTGATGTATTGAAGTGCAGGTTCTCTTTTAAGAGCAAGGGTGGATTTCGTAGGATCCTTCGGGTATCCCTATTTTCATAGGAGCGTGTCCTCCCGGGGAGTTCTAATTTTTCTAATCAAAGGCGAGTGTTTGTCATGTGTCTTCCTTTCATAAGTCTCTTGGTTAAGGTGAATAAGTGAAGCAAGTGCATCATCTAAACCCATGTTTTGGTGGATATGTCGTGATGGAGTAGTTGGATGTCATGGTGTGTTGTGTTTGGTGGTGTGTGTCGGCTGCAGTGTGGTTTCATGTGGCACCAAAAAGGAGAAGCTTTGTTTGGGAGTTTTTAATGCCTAACTGGGAGGCAGAAGATGCTTCAAACATCAGGGCTCTAGCCATAAGCCTCATAGTGAAGCAGGCACGTGGTCAGGAACCCTGAGAGTCTATGGAACCCCGACATTATTTCTGTCATTTGTGTTGGAAGTGAAAGTAGTTTAAATCATTTCTTGAAGCTGTTCCAATCTGAATGACACATTTGGGGGTGTGAGATTTTCTCGTGGCTGTGAGGAGGCGTGGTCGTCTCGTTACCTTAAAGTCCTGGGGGTTGCGTCCCAATGGATGTAATCACTTTTAGTGGTCCTTATGGGGTCTGTTAGGTAAATTGGCCTCAGATTTGAATAGTTCTAATCTAGGGACATAGTGATGCTAGTTGGTCTTAGGTCATGGTTTTGATGACCATTGGTTGGGCCCCTCCCTCCCTGCACCTTGTGGTTGGGTGTTTGGTCACTATTGGTAAATTTTCAAAGTTCTGTATCCTCTTTTAGTTCTAATGGTTGTGATGTCACGACCCATCCTCAGGGCCCCTTCCGTGACTACCCCAAGCCCCCCTTTCATAGGCCAGGGGTAGGCAACTAGCACCAAATGCATAAATCTCAATAAAAGGGAAGGGATTACCTTTATAAAAGTAAACAAACACAATAGAGTACACAACTATAGTAAGCACTAAGTAAACTGAGTACAAAACTAGGTGTTGAAAAGTAAATGGGCCAGTATACAAACCGAACTGAAAGTACAGTATAATTGAGAAAGAAAGTACAACAGCTGTGTAGTAAACTAGCAACCTCCGAGTCGTCCTCTAGGAATCCCACCTGAAGGGTGGGTACTGATAGTCTTTTTGGTACCTCGGGTCTGTCTGTCCACTCCGTGTATGTCCCACCAGGTGGTCCACCTCTGGATATCATACAACTCCATAAGCCTTAACCACGATTAGTGTTGTCCATCGTCTGCAACCAACAAAACGTAGTGCGGGTATTTCCCATGCAGGGGTGTGTATAACGATACTCAGTAGGGACCCTGATACCCCTGAAGGTCTCCCAAAATCCACGAAGGATAAACCACAAAGGAAAGATATAAACACAAAGTATCAACCAACTCTACTTAGGTATATGCCCATACATATACCTAAGTCATCAATCTCAGTTTGACTCCAACATCCGAGCCCTAGCACAATCCGGTCCACAGAGGAAAAGAAGTCAATCACATCAATGATAATGATTAAAAGACAAGACTCGGCTCACATATGTATACTACTCACGAAGAGGGGTGGTGATGATTATATGTATCCTCTGAATCATATTCTCTTTCGAACCCAAGTAGGATCCAAGTACAGAAGTCATCACTGCCAAACCCACGTAGGATCCAAGTACAGTAACCATCGCTGCCGAACCCACGTAGGATCCATGTACAGTCGTCATGATTGTCGAACCCACGGAGGATCCAAGTATATTCGTCGTCCCTACTGAACCCACTTAGGATCCAAGTACAATCATCTTCATTGTCGAACCCACAGAGGATCCCAGCACGGTATTCGTCACAGTCGCATCTAGCTTTAGGGTTCCCGCACAGAGCATAATCGATTCCGGGACGGTCCGCTCCTCGAGTAAAGGGTTCAATACATCAACTATCACGAAGTCCAGAGTTTATGTTTCCCGAAGTTCCGTCTCGTCAAAAGTAACTCATCGCGACAGATGGCATTTCAATCAGACGTCCGATCTTAGAGATATTGGCTCATTCGTTCTAGGGGCCCGGTTGGAAATATGCTCATTCCAAAACCGCCCATTTACCAAAGTTGTCCAAAACTAACTTATAGTATCAAAAAAGGACCACCTCATCGATAGGGTCCCAGTGCCATAGACATCACGTCGATCGGGCGCACAATCTTTAAGTTATTCACGTTTAAGTGAATAACAGGCCCTGCCCGATAAGCCCAGTGGGCTGGCGGGTTGGGTCACCCAGTTTTGGAAGGTCTGTCCTGGTACGGAAGTCGGACCGGCCCGAAGGTTCACAGAGTCCGGCTTGAGGGGTGCGGCCCGGCTCGAAGAGAGCGTGGCCTGGACCGAAGAGGCGTGGTTCGGCCCGGCCCAGCTGGGCACGCGGCCTGGTTGGCTCGGTCCGAAGGCCGAGCGGTCCAAGGGGGCGTGGCCCCTCCGTCTATCCGAACCAGCGGCGCCCTATGGATCCCCCTTCCCAAACCGGCCGGCTATTCCGGCCGGCCTTCTAGCGCAAGCGGCCTTCTCGGGCGGGCCGCAGGTTTCTCCAGCACGGCACCCTCCTGGCGCCGTGGTTCGGCTCCACCCGGCAGGATGGATGGTTCTCTAGTGCGGTGCCCTTCTGGAGACATGGCTTGCCTCCGCCCGCCCGGCCGACGAACCAACCAGTTCTTCCTCCGAAGTGGCCCACCTTTTGCCGGCCGCATTTCCCACAGCGCGGCGCCGTAGTTCCTTCCTTCGTCCTGGTTCTTCTTCGTCGGTTGAGCGGACCACAGGTGTGGGTTGTGGTTCTTCCACACGTGGCCAGTGCATGGTTGCCGCCTTCAATCGTCCTCGCTTCCTAATTCCAAAAAAGTCACGAAATGACGGAGGGTCGTCAGGCCGTGTTCGTTCGGCCCGCGCCCTTCTTCTTAGGAGGTAACAATCATCCAAATATGAGCAAGGTTTCATGAAGCACAATGAACAATTTTATTCAAATTAAATTGAAATAATTTACCCTACCTCGATAAAAGACGTCGTAAGTCAGGCATCACAGAAGACGGCGTCATGGAGAGAAGATTCGTAGACGACATTGGCGTGCATCCTAGGGGGAAATGGCGTCTCCATACTAGTTGCGAAGAGGTGAAAGGAAGGAACGTTGTCGCCCTTTGTGGAGTCGGTGTTCTTCATTGAAGAGGCATCATTCTTCATGGGAGGATGATGTTCTTCCACAAAAGGGGATCTTACTTCTTCTTTTAAACAAGAGCTCTCTCCAATTTCTCCCAACACAACATGTGCTAAAGTAAAATAATAGGCTAATGCTGTTATTTTATTAACACAAGCAATTTAAATTTCAAAATTCAAATCAATTAATTAATTAATTTAAGTGGTTCAATTTATTAATTAAGGTGTGTTGGAAAGAGTTAAAGAGGGAGAGATAGAGGAAGTGGAAGGGTTACACAATTAAATAGGAGTTAACATAATAATGAAGGGGGTTTAAAGATTTTAGGTGGAGGTGAAAGGTTGGGGCTCGTGTGGGCCCCACCTCACAAACATCCACACATGGGTAGTTAGGTGGTTGTGGGTCCCACCCCTAACTCCCCCATGTAGGATATAACCACCATAGATATAAAATATATTTTTTCTAACAATTTTATTTAATTTAAACTAAATCCCCAAATAATAAACCTCAACCCACTTAAAATGAAACCACGGTAAAGGTCCCCTAAAGCAATTACCGGTGCTACAAGTTTATCTGTGCCCTCAGATTTCAATTACGAGCACCGGTTCAAAATATAGAAAAACTCTCTCGTTCCTTTACTAAACGTACCTGAGATAAACTTTGGAAATTGATTTTGGGCACACCGGGCCTCGGAATTAGGCGTTGTTTGAAGCCACAGACTCGTAAAATCTCAAAGTATTTAAGAAAAAAAAATTCCTTGAAAATTCCAGGTCTTTATATTACCCCCACCTTAGGGATTTACGTCCCCGTAAAGCTACAACATAATCTAGGGAAACAAAAGAGGTTACTGAGCATGCATCCGAGCCTCTCGCTCCCATGTGCTCTCTTGGAGGTTCCCATGATGCCAACGAATGCACACTAGAGGAATCGATCATTCACGTAGGACCCGCTCCTGTCGATCCTCAATCTCCATTGGGACCTCTGTGAATATAGCCCTGTCATCGATGTCTAGCTCCCCATGATCAATGATATGGGTTGGGTCGTGCATGTATCTCCTCAGCTGAGATACGTGGAAGACGCCATGCACCCTGTGCAACTGAGGTGGAAGAGCCAGGCGGTAAGCCACCTTGCCTACTCTACTGAGGACCTAGAAAGGCCTAATGAAGCGTGGAGATAACTTTTCACCCCGACCAAATCTCTATAATCCACATCGTGGTGAGACCCGTAAAAAATGTGGTTTCCATCCTCGAACTCCATTGGTCTCCGTCTCCTATCAGCATAGGACTTATGTATGCTCTTGCAGTCCTCATCCGCTCCTGGATGATCTGCACATTTTTTGTCGTAGCCTGAACCATCTCTGGTCCTATAAGTGCTGACTCCACAGGGTCAGTCCATCACAGAGGTGATCTGCAAGGTCGGCTGTACAGTGCCTCGTATAGTGCCATCCCAATGGTGGAGTGTTAGCTGTTGTTGTATGCAAACTCCACCAAGGGTAGGTGATCCTACTAGTTGCGACCAAAGTCATGGACACATGCACGAAGCATGTCCTCGAGAGTCTGAATGGTCCTCTCTATCTGGCCATCCGTCTGAAGATGAAAGGTGGTGCTCAGGTGTAGCTACATCCCAAATGCCTCATGTAACCCCTTCCAAAGCCGGGAAGTAAAGAGAGCATCTCGATCGGAGAAGATAGATGATGGCACACCATGAAGCCGTATGATCTCTCGAACGTAGAGGCATCCCAAGCTCTCTACTGATCCCTTCTCTATGATCAGAAGGAAGTGGTCCGACTTGGTGAGTCGGTCGACGATCACCCATATAGAGTCATGTCCCATGGATGTACGTGGAAGCCCCATCACAAAATCCATGGATATTCCATCCCCCTTCCACTCCGGAACCTCTAACGGGTGTACCGAGCCTGCTGGTACCTTGTGCTCCTCCATCACTTGCTGGAAAGTGAGGCATCTTGAAACGAACTATGCTACAACCTTCTTCATACTCGGCCACTAGTGCTGTTGTCTGAGGTCCTGGTATATCTTCTCCACTTCTGGATGTACCTATATAGGGGAAGTGTGAAACTCCCTCAGAACTTCCTCCTGTAGTGCAACTGGTACCATGGTACGTCCCCTGAAGAAGATGAAGTGCTCTCCTACTTCAAAAAATCCATCAGGCACCTCCCCTGTGGAAATATGAGCACGTCGCGTCTCACAGTCAATGTCCCCACGTTGTGCCTCTTTGACCCACTGAAGTAGTGGAGGGGTGACTGTAAGGGACTGTAGAAAGGATACCCCATCTATATTCATGAAGGATATCTGCAAAGTGGCCAACTGCTCCGTCACCTCTCCAAGTAGCTGAAGGCCTGATCTCCAACTGAGAGCATCAGCTACTAAGTTCCCATTCCCAGGAGTATATACTATCTGAAAGTCATAGTCCTAGAGGAAATCAAGCCATTGCCGCTATCTCAGGTTTAGGTCCCTCTGCGAGAAAATGTACCTGAGACTCTGGTGGTCAGAGTAGACTGTAAAGTGCTCACCCATCAAATAGTGCCACCTCATCTTTAGGGCGAAGACCACTGCTGCTAACTCCAGGTCATGGGTAGCATAGTTCTGCTCATAATTTCTCAACTATCATGAACCATAGGCAATTACTTCACTCTCCTACATCAAGACACACACAAGTCTGGTCCCTAACGTGTCACAGTAATCCACGTACCCAACGCCCTCCTCTGGTAGCCCCAAGATGGGGGGCCCTGGTCACTCTCTACCTCAGCTCCTAGAAGCTCTGATGACATATATCTGACTAGAACAAGGGTTTACCCTTCTTTATCAAAGCTGAAAGCGATGATGCAACTCTGGATAAGTCTGGCACAAATCACTGATAGTACCCAGCTAGACCTAGTAAACTCCACACCTCCATCACGCTCCTGGGTGTCTCCCAAGAAAGTACTGTCTCGATCTTCATAGGATCCATTGCAAATCCTACCTCTGAGATGACGTGCCCCAAGAAGTGAACCTCTCGAATCCAGAACTGGCACTTCAAGAGCTTACCATAAATCTGATTCTCTCAGAGTGTGTCTAGTACAACCCGTAAGTGGTAGGCATTCTCCTCCACAATAGTCGAGTAAATCAGTATGTCGTTGATGAAGACTATGACAAAACTATCTAGGTAAGGATAAAAGATCCTGTTCATGAGACTCATGAACACTGCTAGTGTGTTTTTATTGCCGATGGTCATAACCAAGAACTCATAATGGACATACCGACACCTGAAGGCCATATTCTGCACATCCTCATCTCGAACTCTGAGCTGGTGATAGCCTGACCTGAGGTCTATCTTCAAGAACCATCGTGCTCCCTTGAGCTGATCAAAGAGGTCGTCAATTCTCAGGAGTAGATACTTGTTCTTTATAGTAACCTGATTCAGGAAACGGTAGTCGACACACAGTTGTATGCTCCCATCTACCTTCTTGGTGAATAAAATCGGAGAATCCTAGGGTGAAACACTGGGTCAAATGAATCCTTTTCCCTGCAAGTCCACCAACTATACCTGCAGCTCACGAAGCTTGGTAAGAGCCATCCGATATGCTGGAGTAGATATCGGTGTTGTCCCAGGGTACAAGTCAATGTTGAAATATACATCTCTGCGAGGAGGTAGTCCTATAACATCATCAGGAAAAATGTCCGCATACTGATCCACCACAACAGGAAAACTCAGACTCCACATATCAACTGCTCCTAGGATGAGACTAGCCAACTGATGTGTGATCGGCTACCCTCTCCTCTGCATAAGTCCATCTTGTGCTACAAAGGCTCCCTTCTCTCCAGTGAAGGTGAACCTTCTCCCATTTGTGCAGACACACCACACTTTGCACCTAATACAGTCGATCTGGGCATGGACTGTAGATAACCAGTCCATACCCAAGATGACGTCGTAAGGCCTCAATGCTGCTACAAGAATATCCCAACCGAATCTCTCGCCTCCTAATGTAAGCTCACACTACTGGAAGCAGTGCGTAATCGTTGAGTCTGCTCTCGTAAAAGTCTCTAGCCATAAGGATTGAGCCAACGGCTCCGTCGGGATCCCCGAGCTCCGAAAAAAGGCAGCGACAATAAAATAATGACTCGCTCATGTGTCTATAAGAACTGAAGAAAGGGTGGAGTAGACACATATAATACCTCAAATCATCTCAAGTGCACTGTGGTCATAGGCCTCGACTTCTTAGAGTCGGGCCTGCCCCCGTCTGCCAGCTCCCTGTGGTCGGGGTGGTCCTCTTGTTGGTGGTGGTGGTAGAGCCTCAAAGCGTCTTCCACCACCTGCTGCTCGGCCAACTCCTCTGCCTCATCCACTTGCTCCTTGGAAACCGCCATAGTCGAACATCTGCCTCTACCTGGGAGGTCCCTCTACTGTCTTCTGCTCCTCTACATGGCGGGTCAGATAGTCACGAGCCATGTGGCCCTACCCACCGCATGCATAGCACTACCTACCCCTCGTATGGTTGGCTCTACTCCATGTGCCCCACACATCTGAACCAATATCCTGAGGTCTCCCACCTGATGGCCTAGTTCGCTTGGACCTCTGCGGCATTTTTCTACTACTGGCTGCAGAAGACTCCGCTACGTGTCGCCCTGCGGTGGGTCTCGATGCTGGCGTAGGCTCAGCAAGAAAGCTCTCTACATGAAGGGTTCTCTCAAGTACACCTGCCTACGTTAGAATGTTGAGGGTGATCATCAAAGCCCTGATCTCATGCCTCAGTCCCTAATCAAAGGTCCGGGCCCAGAAGAATGGGACATGTACCATGTATGTGGAGTAACACGAGAGGTCGGTAAATCTCACCCAGTACAGGGCTACTGTCATGCTGCCATGCCGTAGATGTAGTAAATCTTGGATGTGCATCGCACGAAGGGTGGCAGGAACAAACTCCGAGTTGAAGAGGCTCTCAAAGTCCTTCCAAAGTATTGATTCCTCATCGTGCACTTGGAGAATCAAGATCCACCTTTTACCTGCTACTGCATCCATCAGACTCGCGGAAAGGATCACCATAAGGTATGTTGGTGTCCCTACCAATATGAAGACTCTGATGATAGCCTCCAGCCAATCCTCGGCTGCCTGAGGGTCCATCTCTCCGCAAAACCTGGGAGGCCTCTGTCGCTAAAACTCTTGAAATGCACTCAGGGGGCCTGCACTCTCTGCTGCTAGGGCTGGTGGCATCAGTGGCTCAGTGAGTAGTGGTACTGTTGGTGCCTCCGATGTAATGGGGCCCTGCACTGAGGCCTCGTCGCTCAGTGGGCTGCCATCTCACACGTAACTAGGAACCCTGGATGGCTGCCTTCGTGGGGCCATTATAAAAAGAAACAGGTGCACCACGGTCAAACAGTATGTCCGAAAGTTTCTGATTTGTTCAATGGGAGACCCACTCTACCATTATCGGTTGTGGAGTTCAACAAAACCTCGACGCTTCGGAATCTGAAGATGATTGCCCGGTTCAAGCAACGGCGACCTTCGGTTGATTCGTTCGATAGGTATATTTTCAGTTCTTGGGATTTACAGGAAAGGGTGATAGTGGTTTTGATCGACAACATGCATATCATGATACACTTTTCCTCAGAGGAGGATTTAATCAAAGCCTGGTCCAGTGCTCCCCGTTCCTTCAACGGATATCGGTTCCACCTCTTCCGATAGACATACGATTTCCATATGAAGTGTGATTCCTCCTCAGTGGAAGTATTTGAAAGCTTTTTAAATCTTCCCCTACTATTTCAGAACCCCTCAGTTTTTTAGAATTCTTTGAAATTTAATAGGTAGATATCTGTGTTCGGATAGCCGAACTGCAGCGCTTTTCCATCCTGTTAATCCATGGGTCTACATTGAAGTAGATATTTCCACGGATCTTGTCGATTATGTTTGGATAACTATAGAGGAAGAATTTCGATGCAAACAAGAGTTGGTCTTCGAATCATGGTTTGATTTCTGTTTGGACTGTAAGAGGATGGGGCATTTGGAAAAATCTTGTATGCGGGGACCTAAGAATTAGATGGGTATTGGCAGTGGTAAAGAATCGAGAACTCAATCCGCGGGAGGACCTCCTAGACCGAAGCTGGTTGGTGTGGATCCTGAGGGAAATACTGTAGTGGAGGTGAGCTGTGGGCCTCAGGTTGTGAATCCTTTGGTGAAGGAACTCTTCAAATGCTAGAGGGAGGATCTGGCTGGATTTCAAGACTCTACACCGGTTGAGGGTGAGGTTGTGGAGGAGGTGAAACATGGTAGTGTTATCAATGTGGTGGATTCCCAAATGGTTGAAGAAGAAGGAACTAGGACTCCTCAGACAGCTTCATATGCAGAGGTTGTGTGCGTAGGGCTTGGAACCAATGACAAAGGCCTGGAACCCAAGGCATCAAGGGAGGGTGGCTCTCCTAGCAGTAAGGTACTGCATCAGGATTTAGGTAATCTTCCATGTAGAGAAATGGGTGAAATTGTGATTAAAAATAGATTTGAAGGGCTTTCACAGGATAACCCAGAATAGGAGGCTGATCCAGCTAGGTCCTCCCTGAAGAAGGGGGAATCTAGGATAGAATCCAATGATGGGAAATCTGAGATTTTTTCAGGTGGTATAAGAGCAGAATTCCAAGAGGATCCAGTAAGCCCGAGGAGAAGTAAGAGTCAGAGGGGCTCTTAGAAAGAGAAGAAGGATTATTCTTACTTACCACCACCAAGGGAGACTTGATCAGCAAAGAAATCCAAGGCCAACATGGGGGTTAACAACCCCATTTCATCTTCCAAGGCTGAAATTGGACTACCGTGTGAGTCCGGTATGGAGACAGACCCTTCTTTGGAGCTGCTTATGCACTTAGGAGAAGAAATGGATGAAACATTTTTAACAATTAATGCTACCGACAAAGAAGCTAATAGGATGATGGGAAGACCTTTAAGGGTGGTCACCAATGAGGAGCATAGTAATTGGATCAACAAACATGATATGATATTAATTAGGGGTTTTAATGATGGGAAGATCAACCAAGAAGAGGACATCCAGGCTTGGGAAAAACTGGCAGACCATTTTGAAGACCTTTTAAAGGATGATTCTGATACTCAGGTTAGCATTCCCTCTTGGCATCAAAGTAGGGAGATTAACTCTAACCAGCTGAAACTGTTCTTCAATGGTTCATCTATTTATTTTTGTGCATGAACGATTGGTTTATCACATTTCATAAAAATGTGTTTCTTTAATAAAAAATTAATTTTCAGTCAGTCTAGACTGAAAACCACACTCAATATTCTTATCAATATTACTTCACCGAGAAGAAATTATCAAAGTTCTGAGTTCTGCGGTAGAACTGACTCCTCTGATACAAATTTGTCATGACCCGTCCTTGGGGCCCGTGTTGTGACTACCCCAAGCCCACATTCCATAGGCCTGGGGCTGCTGGCTAGCACCAAAGGCGTAAATCCTGATAAAAGGGAAGGAATTGCCTTTATAAAAGTAAACACACACAACAGAGTACACAAATGAAGTATGCACTAAGTAAACTGAGTACAAAAGTAGGTGCTGAAAATTAAATGGGTCAGTATACAAACCCAACTGAAAGTACAGTACAACTGAGAGAGAAAGTACAACAGCTGTGTAGTAAAGCAGCAACCTCCGAGTCGTCCTCTGGGAATCCCACCTGAAGGGTGGGTACAGATAGTCTCGTCCGTACCTCGGGTCCATCCGTCTGATCCGTGTACGTCCTACCAGGTGGTCCCCCTTTGGATACATTCTAGCTCCACCAACCTCAACCATGATCAGGGTTGTCCGTCGTCTGTAACCAACACAACGTTTTGCGCGCATTGCTCGTGTTGGGGTGAGTATAACGATACTCAGTAGGGACCCCGAGACCCCTGAAGGTCTCTCAGAATCCACAAAGGATAAACCACAACGGGAAGATATAAACACGAAGTATCAACCAACTCTACCTAGGTATATGCCAATACATATACCTAAGTCATCAATCTCAGTTCAGCTCCAACTTCTGAGCCCAAGCACAATCCGATCCACAAAAAAAAAGAATTCAATCACATCAATGATAATGATTGAAATACAAGACTCAGCTAACACAGGTATACTACTCACAAAGAGGGGTGGAGATGATTAGATGTAGCCTCTGAATCATTTACCTTGTCGAACCCATGTAGGATCCAAGTACAGCAGTCGTCACTGCCGAACCCACGTAGGATCCAAGTACAACAACCATCACTACCGAACCCATGTAGGATCCAAGTACAGTCACCACAACTACCAAACCCACGGAGGATCCAAGTATAGTCGTCCTCGCTACCGAACCCACGTAGGATCTATGAATAGTCGTCTTTGTCGTCGAACCCATGGAGGATCCTAGCACGGTAGTCATCGCAGTCGCAGCCTGCTCTAGGGTTCTCGCAAACAGCATACTCGATTTCGGGAAGGTCTACTCCACGAGTAAAGGGGTCAATACATCAACTATCACTAAGTCCAGAGTTGATGTATCCCAATGTTCCTTCTCGTCAAAAGGAACTCAACATGACAGAGGACGCGTCAATCGGACGCCCGGTCTGAGAGATATTGACTTTTTTGTTCCAGGGGCCCGGTTGGAAATTTGCTCATTCCAAAACCCGTTAGTTTACCAAAGTTGTCCAAAAATCACTTAGAGTAACTCAAATGGACCGCCTCGTCGATAGGGTCCCAGTGCTGTAGACGGCGCGTCGATCGGACGTGCGGTCTTTAAGTTATTCACCTTTAAGTGAATAATGGGCCTGACCCGATAAGACCAGTGGGCTGGCGGGTTGGGTCACCCAGTTTTGGCGGGTCCATCCCGGTATAGGTGTCGGACCAGCCCGATGTTTCTCACGGTCCGGCCTGAGGGGCGCGACCCGACTGGCTCGGCCAGCTGGCCGAGCGGTCCGAGGGGGCACGCCCCAAACCGGCGGCGCCTTATGGCACCGCCTTCACAAACAGGCAGGCCTTCTGGCGCAAGAGGCCCGCTCAGGTTGACCGTGGGTTTCTTCAGCGCGGCGCCCTCCTGGCACTGCGGTTCAGCTATGCCTGGCTGACCGACGGGCCAGACGGTTCTCCAGCACGGCACCCTCCTGGCGTCGCGGCTCGCCTCCGCCCGGCCGACCAACGGACCAGCCGGTTCTTCCGCCGAAGCGGCCTGCCCTATGCGAGATGCGGTTCCCACAGCGCGACATCGTGGGGTGCCGCGGTTCCTTCCTTCGTCCTGGTTCTTCTTCGTTGGTCGAGTGACCCGCGGTTGCGGCCCGAGGTTCTTCCTCACGCGACTGGCACATAGTCGTCGCCTTCAATCGTCGCCGCTTCCATATTCCAAACATGTCATGAAATGACGGAGGGTCATCAGGCTGTGTTTGTTCATCTCGTGCCCTCCGACTTAGGTGGTAACAATCGGCCAAATATGGTAAGGGTTTCACGAAGCACAATGAACAATTTTATTCAAATAAAATTGAAACAATTCACCCTACCTCGATAAAAGACATCGTACGTCAGGCATCACAGAAGACAACGTCGCAGAGAGAAGATTTGTATACGACATTGGCATGCCTCCAAGGAGGAAACGACATCTCCACACTATTTGAGGAGAGGAGAAGGGAAGGCACGCCCTCGCTCTTTGTGGAGTCGGTGTTCTTCATCGAAGAGGCGTCGTTCTTCGTGGGAGGATTATGTTCTTCCATGAAAGAGGATCTTCCTTCTTCTTTTACATAAGAGCTCTCTCCAATTTCTCACAACACTACATGTGCTAAAGTAAAATAATAGGATAATGATATTATTTTATTTACACAAGCAATTTAAATTTCAAAATTCAAAACACTTAATTAATTAATTGAAGTGGTTCAATTTATTAATTAAGATGTGTTGGAAAGAGTTAAAGAGGGAGAGAGAGAGGAAGTGGAAGGGTCACACAATTAAATAGGAGTTAACATAATAATGAAGGGGGGTTTAAGGAGTTTAGGGGGAGGTGAAAGGTTGGGGCTCGTGTGGGACCCACCTCACAAACATCCACACATGGGTAGTTAGGTGGTTGTGGGTCCCACCCCTAACTTCCCCTTGTAGGATATAAACACCATAGATATAAAATAAAATTTTTCTAACACTTTTATTTAATTTAAACTAAATCCACAAATAGTAAACCTCCACCATATTAAAACGCAACTACATTAATGTTCCCCTTAAGCAATTACCGGTGCTACGAGTTTATCGGTGCCCTCAAACTTCAATTCCGAGCACCGGTTCAAAAGATAGAAAAACCCGCTCGTTTGTTTACTGAACGTACCTGAGCTAAACTTTGAAAATTGATTCTGGGCACACCGTGCCTCATAATTAGGTGCCGTCAAGAGCCACAGACTCGTAAAATTTCAATGTATTTAAGAAAAAATTTTCCTTCAAATTTACGAGTCTTTACAAGTGAGACCCACGATGGGTCTCACAAAATTTTCTCCGGAATGAAATGGGTTTCCCCTTCTTCATGAGGGTGGGGAGCCCATCCGAGCTTCCTCGTGTCAGTTTACCAGTTTTGTCTCGGGCGTCGATAAGTTTCTAATAGTGGGGAGCCCCTTCGGGCTTTCCCCATGTTGAACTTTTCTTTATGTTCCTAGAGATGTTTGGGTGATAGGTGATAAAAATGCTCCTTGGACGTGGTTAGTCTTATTTGGTTGTTCCAGACAAACAATGTGATTCCCTATTTGTGGTACTTGAGGTGTTCGGTTTGTGAAATTGGTTTCCATGGGTGCAAGAGTTCATTTCCTTGATCAGTCAACTAGAGGTGTTCTAGATCATTGGGGTGGGCGACACATATCAGAAAGATTATTTATGAGTTTTTGAGTTTCTCATTTTAATCACCTTCTCTAAGAACGATGTGTTTGTAGCTTTTTTCTTGTTTTCATAGGATCGTCTTTGAACCTTAAGGGGGTGTCATTCTCTACTTTGGGTCTCAGCCTTGGTGGTAGATTTTTAGGGATGGAAAGTTTCATGGTGTGGAGAATTGTCACACCCGCCATTTTAAAGTTTATTAATTTTATTAATTTGTTTTTGCGTTAGGTAGTTTGGGTTGAAGCCTGCCTTTATTTTTTTAAATCTTATTTAAAAATGCTCGTATTAGCTTTGACAACGTCCAACACACCATGGTCGAAGCCTCATGGCCTCGCTAGGGTTGCCGTGCGACCTCACTCTATTCACCACACACCCCGCTCGATGGTCAACTAATTAAATAAAATGAAATAGTAATAATGAAATAAAATTAAGTGAACAATAAAGTTGAAATAAAAATAAAACAAGATTAATGTAATTAACTTAATGAATTATTTTAATGGGAATAATAATAATAATATTTGGGGATATTATTAATTATTATTGAGTCATATTATTATTATTAATATTAGTGATGATGATGAAGTTATTTTATATATTATTATTATTATTATTATTTACTTTATTACTTATATTATTTATATTTTCTTTATTATCTTTTTCCTTTCTTTTATTTTGTTTGTTTGTTTTTATTTATTGTTTTTTCATCCCCTTTAGGGTTTGCGCGTCCTCCCCTACACCCTTCATCGTCGCCCCTCTTTCCTATTTAGAAAATCACGATGGACTCCCTCTCCCTCCTCCAGCCCACCCAACCCGTCACGCTGCAACTCCCAGCCGGCCTTGTCGCACCACTGAACATGCCTAAATCCCATCACACCATTTCCTTTCTCTTGGCCAACCTCCATATAGCGCCGCACCCCCTTCTCTCCCTATCCAACTGCTCCCGCTCTATCCGACGGTCCGTGTGCGCCTCCCCCACTTTTGGCCGGTGACCCCTTGCCTTGTCTGGAAAACCCCAACACCCCCTTTATTTGTCCCATAAACCCCAGTGCCCCATGTTGTTCGGCTTGTGCCGTTGCCCGAACCCCAGCCAAGCCCTTGCGCCGCACCCTGTCCCCCACTTGGACCCGCATGGACCCCCGCCTGCGACCCCCCCTCGGTTAAGTCTACTTTCTCCTTGCTTTTTTTTATTTTGAGTTATGTTATTTTTTTCGGTGGGTATTTGTTCTGATTGGGGGTTTTAATTTGAATTTTTTGGTTCATTTGAGGTGTGGTTGGCATACGACAGTCTTTTCACACCATGTTTGTGGAGTCTGCTACACCAAGGTATGTGATTCCACATTTAAATATTAATTAACGAAATAGCTTTCTTGTTTGATTAATTTTCTATGCTCTTTAATTTTTTTGTTTGGTGAAAATTTGGTTTTGTCGAAGTTTAGTATGCGTCAGGTCTGATTTGTAGCTTTCTCACATCTCATGAGTGTGTTTTTCTGAAAATTTGAATTTGGTCAATTGTTTTCATTTAAGTAAATTGTACAGTTGGTTGTTAATCTGTGCATGTGCTGTCAATTGCATTTTCATGTGGTGTTGTGTGTGTTTGGTTATAGGTGAAGGTGTTGTGTGGGTTGAGTGGGTAAAGCTAAGTGTATTATTTTAAGTTATCTTATCAATTTTCATTTATGGTTTTCTGAGTTTCATGAATAGTGAAAAAGTGTTCTATTAATGAATTAATTGTTTTTTTCTTCCAAAATGTATATATAGAGCATGTCATGCTTTTGAAATTTCATTTGAGTGTGTGGTGTTAAAGTACATTTTTGGTGTGTAAATGGTGATTATGATTTGTGCAGTGTTGGTTTGGGTTACTTGTTTGTTTAATTGTGACTTATGGTTCGATTGTGTGGTGTGAAAATATATTTTGGAAGTGTTTGACTTACATATATGTTGAGGTGAGTTTTAAAAGGAAAAATGGCTATGTTTTGTTTATGCCTTATGTTAAAAGTGCAAGATGAGATCTCAAAGGGATTTCAAAATGAAAATGAGTTGTTTGATTAATTTTCTAATGGTGTTCTAAATATTGAATTTTTTTTATGCAGTTGGTTTGTTTGGTTTTTTAGATGTTGTAGATTGGGTTTCAAAAGGATTGTGGTGTGTGTATTATTTCAAAGTGGAACCTGTGTAAGTGAGAGTTTGGTATTGGGTTTGGATAGCGCCACATTTTTTTGTTTAACTGAATGTGATATGTGACATGTCATGTGAACTTGGAATTTAAATGAGCAGAAAGACGGAATCCTGGGGTATTAGGTGGGGAAAACTAGGACTAGTGGGCTAGTGTCCCAAAGGTGACTCGACCCGGTTTCACTGGCAGGATTGACGATTATAACACCAACTAAACACATGTTTTATGAGGGTCGTGGTCTTCTAAGACACATTTTCTGAGGGTCGTGGTTTCTAAACCACATTTTCTGAGGGTCCTGGTTTCTATGCCACGTTTTCTGTGGGTCTTGGTTTCTAAGCCACGTTCACTGAGACACGATGTTCTAGGATCCCATTAGTTTCTAGTGCCTATAGGACGTTGCCTACTTTTTGTGCTCCCGGACTGCATTACACTCACCATCAACACACGGTGTAACTTTGGGCTTTTCTTAAAGGTTTGGGTTATTCTTAAAGGTTTGGGTTTTTAAAAAAGTTAATGGTGTACTCTTAATTTATTTTTTTTTCATTGAAGTTTTTTTATTGATACAGTTTCTTTAAATTGTTCAAGATTTTGTGTAACTTCATTTATTAAAACTGCAAGTGTTTTGTCATTTAAAATTTATACATGGAATCTTTTTTTGGGTGGTATCCTACTAAGAATTTGGATCACACCCTATATACACCATTGGGTGTATCTTGACCTTGTTCTTTGTGTATTCCAAGTTGAAGAATCATTCTTGGTGATGGTGGTTCAGGTTGCTGGTGGTCTTTGCTTGGAGGTTGGTGTTATAGTTTTAGTTCTCAATATTAACTATTGCTCACTTTCGGTTTTTAGTTGAATTGTAGAATTTAAACTTGTTTATAGTTTAAAGGCGTGTTTAGTTAAATATTTCCAGTTTCAGTTTATTTATCTTTATTTCCCTTTATTTTGGGTAAACCATTCCCACCTATTACTCTTGATACCCAGGTACATGTTCCAGTCCATGAAGATCGGGAACGCCCGTCGGGTCTTGTCGCGGATCGGGTCGGGCGCCGGGTCGGATGGCGACCTGGCCTGGTTCGTGACAACCATGACTGAGTACAAGTAAACAAAACTAAGATAAATCAAAAGATCTTTATTTTCATGATGGTAAGGGTTAAAATTTATAGCTTGTAGTAGCAGCTAATAGAAGAAATCAGATCTTCAACGTATCATGATAGCATAAAGATCCTCAATGTTTCCACAAGATTTCATAAAAAAATAAAATAAAACATGATATAGATGTTTAAACATGAATGTATACAATGTATACATTCACTAAATGCTTAATCGTTAAAATGAATTATTTTTTAAATGCGTTTTCGTTCCAACATAATAATATGTAACAAATAATTACAGAAGTAACAATGAAAACAATAGTGAGTAAATAATATAGATCTAAATATATACATTTCCAAAGTGTATCTCTAAAGGAAACAACACAAAAAAATTCTATAAATGAGTATGTGTAAATATACATCTCTTTCTAATGAAGAATGTATTGATATTTATACAGTAGGACAAACATCTCCAGGTCAATCCAAATACAGAAATATCACACAATAATTCATGATAATTTGAATTCAAAATTATTCAAGAGATCTGTAACTTCCGATAAGAAAAGTACATTTTTACTACATTCAATAAGATCCTATAAAAAATAATAAGGATCCTTTGAATTGGTCATAAAACATATTTGAATCAATCTTTATTTCCATCATGTCTGTTTTAGAAACCTCAGATAATATTGAGAATTTAAAACTCCATCATTGAATAGTCAAATGTAGGGTTCCTTCAGATGAAGAAAAAACATAGAGTGTAGTTTTGAAAATGTATGGTTGATGTGACATTCATTTTTTTCTCAAATATAGGTTTGCTTCCGAATGTATGGTTGACGAACCACACTTTTCTGTTTCTCAAATGTTGGGTTCCATACTAACATAGGGTTGATGATTCATACATGCCATTCCTAATGTAGGGTTTATTAATTACACTATGCTTACCAATGTAAGGATGAGATAAATGTTTCTAGAATTAAATACAACATAATATGAATACTTCAATAAATATTTCCCATGGATCAAAGTCTCGAATACAATTATAGAATAAATATTTCCATGAATATTAATTTCCATAAATTCACTTAAGTAATTTCATTAGTAAAAAATTTTGGATGTTTGAGAGTATCAAAACCCAAAATAAATTAATGAAATTTTTAAATCAACACAACCTCAAAAATCTCCCCCTTTTTTATGATCACAAAAAACATAACAAAAATAAATAAAATTTAAAAACTATTTTTTGAAAATCCAAAAAAAAAATTTCCACCTTTTTCTTTGTATAATATTTTTTCAATAAAGAAAAATTATCCCCCAAGATAAGGATTAGAACATCTCATATATTAAATAAAACTATGATAAACACATAATATTAGAGAACTATAAAATTATCCATTTTAGAGAAATATAAACTTCTCCCATTTATTACCCCTTTATGAAAATTTTATATTGCAGAAAATTTCTCTACTAAGATAAGGATATTATAATAAATAATTTTTTCTATATTTTGAAAAATAGTAAAAAATTACAACATTTTACTTCTCTTCCTTTTTATGGAATAAAAATTATAAGATCAGTAATTAATTTGCCTTAAATTTATGCTTTCTATGATAAAGATAAAAAAATTAGACAAAGAATTTTCAAGAATTAAATGATTTTTTTAAAAAAAATTCTCCTAAATCATATTATATTTAATTATTTTAATGAAACTCTTTTATAAGTAAAGACAAAAATGACATTCATTATTTCATAGTCAATATAAAAAATAAAAAAATAATAAGAAACTAATTTCACTATTTTTCACTTAAATAATATTATTAAAAACAATATATAACATTGCTTTTTATATGAACAGAATAAAAAGAAGAGTTTAGAAAATAGTAGACTATTCTTTTGAACCTTCCAAAAAATATTATTTTTCACTTAAATCAGCTAAAATTATTGACAGTTTGTCTAATATGTTTTGAACAACAGTTTTTCTTTTATAAGATGAAAACAAACATTATTCAACTATAAATAGCTTCATTCTATCAAGATCGATCATTGTAATAGATTATTTTATGAGAATCTCCATTTGAATTAGTATTTCCATTTTTAAAGCTTCTAAATTTTCTTTTAATATTGAACTATATTTTCAAATTTGATAATCCATTTATAATGAATCAAAAAATAGTTTGATACTGATGATTTGTGTAGATCAACATATGAATTTCTAGACGCATCAAACACATCCATTAGCTTATCTTTTAATTTATCGAAATATATTACTTTAAATATAATACTTTCATAAGATATTTAAAACTTATAAACTTCCAGTTCTTCATAAATGTGAACTTATCTATTTATTTCATAAGACTTAGCACATGAATCTTTAAAAAAAGAAACTTATTGTTCTTTGAATAGATAATAAGGATTACATTTTTTCCTCTTGTGAGAGTGGTTTTCTTTTGAACCTGAATTATTTTATCTCTTCACCTTTATTTAACTAGTTTTTAACAGCTGTTTGAATAATATATATTAATGAAGAAGAAGAATAAAAATATTTTTTTTAAAAAGAAGTTGAAATGTTTGGTTCTGAAAAAATATAGATGAAATTTCATTTTCTGGAGTTGAAAAATATAGAACAATAATTTTAAAAAATGTATGTTATTTAAGAATATATTTATAATTTCTTAACCAAATTAAATTTTAAGAATAAAATATAAAAGATTTTTGAAAACTAAAAAATAAAAATTTTATAACAAGCATTGTCTTTTCAAACTAAATATTTAACAAAGATGTTATATAATCAATAAAAAAAATATTTATTTATATAATAAAGAAGTATATTTTATTAAACTATTAAAAATAAATTTCATTTCATATATAAAACAATTAATTTAACATAAGTATACAAATATTAAAATAAAATACTACTTAGAACAGTGCCTTTAGTATTGAGGATTTTTGATAACGAACAACATCAGAGTTGTTCACTCATTAAGTAGATACTTTAACATATGTCCATCAATCAACCACTTAAAAATTTAACCATATATTTTAGTGGTATAATATTGAAAAATATCAAAAACAACTATTTTTGGTACCCATATTCTTTTGGGTCCATCAGTGCTAGCAATTAAATTTTTATGTAACCAAACTTGTTTATTTTGAGTAAGAATTATATAATTTAACAAATATTTTGAGAAATAATATCTTCTAACACCATAAATTTGTGATTTTATAAAACAAAAACCATTTTCACAATGACCATTAGTACCAAAATAGAAACATCTAACAATATACTTGTTTTTACTATTTAAACCAGGATCAAATTAATTTTTATATAGTTTACGTCTTTCACCATTACTTTATATTCCAAAATTTTCTTTTAGTATTTTATTTTTTCCTTGGATTTGATTTAAATATTTTTATTCTTTTACTAACATAATATAAGTTTGTTTTAAATCACCAAATTCAACCATTAGTTCTTTAATATTAATGTTACATAAATCATAATAAATTTTTTAAAAATTGGATTTTAAATCAATAATCTATTTTTATAAATTTTATTTATGAAATAGAACAATATCATAAGATTTATTACGTTTTATTTAGTCTTTATCTAATGATTCATATTTTTATTGTAATATAATGAAATATTTATTTAACTGTTCATAAAATTTTTTATTCAGAACCAGATTTTTGAGAGTAAGAGGATTGTACCTCATCAGTATCTACCATTATACATATAACTTTATTCACAGCTTCTAAATCTATATAAGATTCACCATATGAGATAGAAGTATTACTCTAAGTAGAATTTATAAATTTCTTATATTTCCGTTCATAATTTTATTTCCTTTGAGATTTTAGTAAAGGATTTTTATCCTTTGTATGACTTCTTTCCTTACAATCACAACATCTATCATCTTTAGTTCATTAATTTTTTCCTTATATACAACTTTTAAAAAATTTCACCAATATAAAATTGATATTTATCTTGATTTATAAAATTTAAATCATATGATTTGTCTTTTTTAGTCATGAGAGATGCTTCTTCCTTTTTATATGAATTTTATATTCTACCTACTTCTTGACTTCAAACATCATCAAAGTCTTAACCACGTTCTTTATTATCAAATTCTTTATAGATATAGTCTTGTATGTATCTTAATATATTATATTACACTTAATAGGTTGTATGTTTAGTACTTTTAATGTTTTATCTGATTGTGAAATTTAATCTACTAATGTAACAATATTATTGAAAATCTTTTTTAACCTTATATTCATTTGATTGATAGTTTCATTATCATTCATTCTAAAAGTACCAAAATTTACCTTTTCCTTAGTGTTTATTAAGTTTATCATATTGATAGTACCCTCATAGAAAATAGAAATTTTCCTCCACATAATATATTCTATAAGATATTGAGATACTCAATTGAATTCTTCAGTTCCAAAACCACACACAATAGCATTCATAGATTTTGAATTGAGGACATATTATTTTTCTTGAATAGTACCCAATATTCAAAATCTTCCTTGGGAATATCATAAGGCTCAACAATATTTTAATAAACCATTATTCCAAGATTATTCAAATAAATAATCATACATTATTTCTAGCATCCATAATCACTTTCATTAAAATAGGTTTCTTGAATAATCAATACACCTTCTCTAGAATTAGGAATTTCACAACATATTTGTTTGAATATTTCAATCAATCTTGTTAGAGATAGTAAAATAGTAAATATAACCTTCAGATACCACTTGTTGATATTGAATAGGTAAAATATAATATACCAAAAGATCTGTTCCTTTGATAACAAATTTTAGGTTGAGATAGATATAATGAAGGCAATGACAGAAGAGGGGTGGGGGTAATTTTGGATTTAAAAACATTGACATATTCATAACACCTCTCTTGGTAAGTATCATTCCATTTCTTTTATCTCAAAGATGATTGACTAGTGAAAATAAATTAATTAAATGAACACAATGATGTATAGCTGTTAAGGGCCCAACGATCCCTTAGTCCACTCCACCAATGCTCAAATCCATGACCATGTTGATTTTCAATTGGTTATCTTATCCTAAGACCATAAAAATCCAAAAATTTTTGTAGGAATTTGACACCTATACAAGACATAACAAATCATTCTTGTTCCTTTACAAGGAACCTAATATCTATAGATTAGTACAAGAAGATAAAACTTAACCACGAATGAGTATAAGAAGCTGAAACTCAAATAAATCAAAAGAGTTTTATTTTTTTTAATGTTATGGGTTAAACTTCACAACTTATATTAAGAACATTTAGATGAAATAATATCCTCAATGTATCACAACTTTATATAGATCTTCAATGTTTTCACTGGAATTTTTTATACAATAATAAAGAAAACACCAGATAGTTGTTTAAACAAGAATGTATCCATAGTTTATCTTCACCAAATTATTTATCATTTGAAATTTTCATCATTCAAATGACTCATAATTCACCCATAAGAAGATGTAACAAATAAATTCAATAGGTGGTATGAAAAAAAAGTGAGTAAATCGGATAGATATAAAAATTTATGTCCCCAAACTGTAGATATGAAAGAAACAACAAACATCGTTTTCTATAAATAAATATGTGTAAATATACATCTCTTTCTGATGAAGAATGTATCAATATTTATACAGAAATACAAAAAAACTTTCATCAAACCATATAAAAAAATATCATATAATAAATCATGTTTATTTGAATACAATAACAATCAAGAGAGTCATAACTTCTTCTAAGAATAGTAATGTTTCAATCCATTGAATATGATCCTTCAAAACAATCATAACAAGATTTTTAATTGGTTGTAAAACATCTTTGAATAGATCTTTATTTCTATAAATACTATTGAAGAAATCTAAGATAATATTGATTATTTAAAACTCCTTTATTGAATAGTCAAATATATAGTTCCATCACTTGATGAAAAAATACAGAGCGTAGGGTTGATTACAAAAGTAGAGTTTATGTACCATATGTTTGTTTCCAAAAAACACAAAGTTTCTTCTAAACATAGGGTTGATGAACCATAATTTATTTTTTCTAAAACTTTGGGCTCCATACTAACGTTGGGTTGATGATCCATACATGATATTCCAATCATAGGGTTTATTCAATAGGCTACACTTACCAACGTAGGTTTGAGAACAGTGTTTTCAGAATACATTAAAACACATTCTAAATGATTCAATGAATATTCCTAGTGGATAAAAGTCATTATAAATCCAGAATAAATATTTAAACAGATACTAATTTCCTAAAATTCACTTAAATTAGCTTCATTATTAAAACAATGTGGGAGTTTATGATAATTAAAACAAAAAATAATTCAACAAAATCTTTGAATTGATACTTGATCAACAAATTTTATTTTATATTTATTATATTTAAGGTGGAGAATACACATTAATAAACATTAAGGTTTAAAATAATTTATTAAGATTGAGGAAAAGTAAAAAGGGGGAGATTGAAGTCCCCTCTAGTTGATTTCATGTAATTTATTAGAATGATTAAATATATATGTATTTATTAATGATGTGTGGTGTATTTATTTTTCAATTAATAGAAGAGAATGAGATTCCCATACAGATATTAATAATAGATGAATAGAGAAAATGATACCCTTGAACAACCATCTAGATACATTCTTGTGGAAAACCTTGGAATCAGATAACTAGAGACATGAACTTCAAGTATAAGGAATGCGATGAAGGTTAACGTACTAAATACAATATTTATAATAATTTTAGATGAATGGAAGATCTGAGAATAGAAAAACTAGTTACTGAAATTTAATATATCACAACAGATTAAAAGTAGTAGAGAATTAAGCTATAATTATAGAGATACCATCCTTGTTTTTTGGGTTTAGTTCTAATGAAATTAGTCAGTAAACACACATGGTTGATGGTTTTATAAAGATGAAGTGAATTTGAAAGTATAAAAAAGAGGAGTCTTTTAAATACTTCAACTAGAGTATTTATATGTTGCAAGTCCCATGGAATAGTTCTTAAGATGTTTAATAATGTTTGATAAATTCCCAAATGTATTTTAAACTATTTTGATATGGCACAAGATGATTAGAAATGATTTTGTGCTTAATGGAATAAATATAACATTATTGAGATAGAGACATAAAAATTTTAAATTCCCCAACATATGACATTGGATGATAATCAAATGACTTATTTCAGGTGTATGAATTTTAGAGATATCCAATTTCACAATTGATGGAAATTTGTATGAGTTCACCCTGTGAGTGAATAGATTTGATGTATCCTTCATAAGACATTTTCATGGTGTATGACACTGTAAGTCCCAAAATTCTACTTTGAAAAAATTCTTGAGACATATTATGTATTATTTTACATGTGTAAGACTTTAGAGACTTCTAGAATATGAATTTTAACTCCCTTATATGAGTTTTTGAAAACCCATAACTTTGAAGTCATTTTATATAACTTAAAAAGTATGTCATAAGACATTATACCATGTTTTATGACTTAAAATATTTTCTTATGACTTTTCATAGATTCTTTACGACATAAAAAGTAATATAAAATGATAATGGTTACTTTATAACACCTCAAAGTTCAAACAAATGTGTTCTGTTGTGATCCTTAAGACTTCAACACTTAGAAAATTTTGAGATTATTATAATATTAAACATATGAGTTTCTAGATTTAAAATTTAAATAAGAAAATAAATTTTAATGATGAAAAATTCAATCACCAATTCTATTAACATCACAACCCTTAAAAGGTTATGTGATTCAACCCTTAAATTAATGAAATTTTTATCTTCAAGTTTAGAGAATAATATCAAATATGAGGAAATTTGGGATGTTTTTAAATGCATAATTAAGTAAATAAATTCCGGAATAAATTGATATTTAATTAATAATATTACATAACTATTATTTACATTTTAAAATATCCTAATATTGTGTATATACTTGATCTAATCAATGATATGAGAATAATTGAAAGAGAAGAATATGAGAATATGAATGCCTGATTTATTTATTTTTAATAATATTAGGGATCCTAAAGGATTTGATGCCCGAGTTGTACTCTAGGGATTCAAATATCGTAGATGAGATATGATTCAAGTTGTTACTAAATAAAATGATCATAATGATATAAAAAGGAAGATCAATATAATAATAGAAAAGTGACACATTGTGAAAGAAATCCATATTCCACAACTCTTTCTACTACCTATTTTTCATGAAAAAATAATGTTTAACTGATGTGAAGATCTACGTGGTTGAATATTGATAAAAATTTCTCAAAACCTATTAGATAAATTTTTATAGATATTTGGATATAGAAAATGTGGTAAAATATCAAAAGGGTATTTCTAGAAATCAATGTAGAGATCTATTCTTCAGGAGATGTTTTTGAGAGTCACTTTAAAAGATCATGAGAAATAATAATTTTTTTATTTTATAATGATAATTTTGGCTGGTAGCATAAAACTAATTCCTTATATTCCATTTTGGGATATTAAAAATGAAAAGAGAACATTAATTCTCTCTTTCTAATAGATTTTGGAAATATAGACGATGTTAATGATTTAATAGTGTGGGAATAATAGTTAGAAAATACGATACTATGAGTTAATAGAGAGAAATAAGTTGTTTCGTGAAGAAAAAAGGTGCATATAAACAATAAGTTATCTTGAGGAAGAAGAGAATTCATTTTCGAGTATGAGATAGATTTTTATATTACTTAAGTATCGAAGGATACAAGCTTAATAAGAAAAAAATCTAAATCAAAAGCTATTTTCTACAATATATAGTGGTTCATAATTTTGAGAGTGGAATAAGAATAAACTGACCAAAATGTGTCTATATGTAGTGATCATGACCAATTATATAATTTTATATAATATTTAAATATAATTTAGTTTTGTAATGTTTTTAGCTATGTGTTTAGAAAATAGTTTAACATGAAGAACTAGGAAGATGTGAAATTTTCAGAGGTTTATTTATATTTTTAGTTCTTAATGATCAAAAGGAGGTCAAACACACACTAATCAAGGAAGCATATTAGATTTCAAATATAGATACATCTTGGAAATTATTTTTTGATCTACTTTAAAGGATGAAATAAGTTAAGAATATTAGCTGGTGTGATGCAGCTTGAAGTGGATCTGTGGGATTCATCCCATGCTCACATGTGTCAAATTATGAACCCATACCTATGTAATATGATGTGACGTGGTTTCAGGATAATCGCTAGACACTCCATTTTAATTGATAAGAATATTTATAGTGTAAAATATATAGATTGAGCAAATAACCAACTTTAATAAGGATTAGGCTCACATTGAGACCGAAACAAAAATAAACACATGTTTCCATATTAATAACTTATTTTTACAGAATATAAGATTTTTCTAGGTTAAACTAAAAGTTATCCATTTGTTTTAACATATAACTATGGTTTAAAGGATGAAATGGTAAATGGTAAATATAATTATTATTATTTTGTAAAAATTTAAACACTTGATTAACCCTACTCACAAGTTTTTTAGAACCAATCCATTGAGAATCTCTTGCCACTTTAAGTAGAATAATCAGAAATGACCATATTTTATGTGTGCAAAGTTCAAAATTTATGCATCATAAATGATAAGAAAAATCATTACATGGATTTATAAAATATATAAACTCTATGAAATAGATTCATTAGTATTTAAAATATTAATAAATATTATTATAAAAATAAAAATTTAATTCCTTGGAAAACTCCCATGAAACATGTGAATCAACATCCTTTTAAGGAATCCAAAGTAAATATATATAAAAGCATGTAATTAAAAAACATAATCATGTTATGTGGAAAGGATCCATTAAATAATATCCTCTATTTTTATAATTAAAAAATCAATCATAATTACATGTATTCTACCCATTTTTTAATTGATAAAAATGATCAAAACTATGTTGGATTCTCCCAAATTTTTAGTCTACCAAAATAATATCAAAATATCAAAATAAAAAAAATTCTTTAAAAATAAAAAAAATATAAAAAGATTTTTTTTAAACCTTTTCTCCCCCAATAGTTCTAAATACATTCCCTCTAATTGAATAAAAAACATACACATGGACCCCCTAGTAAAATAATAACAAAAAAGAGAAAAACGAAGTTCTTAAAACTTAAAAGATAAATATTAAATCGCATCAAATGGTAAAAAGAATAAATAAACTGTATAAAAATTAAAACTTCATTCTCAAACATAAATACAACAATTATATTTTTCGTGATTTAAAATATTTTATCCCACTAAATCCATGGATTAGAGAGATAAATAAAAACTGAAATAAATGTAAATAAAATAGTAAATGTTCCAAGTAATTTATGATTAACTTTCAAAAATAATGATACTATTTTATGTGTATCTTTTGGAAAAAACTCACACCAAAATTATTTTATATAAAAATAAAAACTACTATATGGACCCAAGAAAACGATTGTTGATTTTTAATTAATTAATAATATTTTTTCAATTAATTAAAATAAATAAAAAATTTCTACATTTTCGTAAACTAAGAGATATAAGATAATTTTTAAAGCTCACTAGAGAGAATAATTACATAATTTAGTTCATGTTATAAAACCATAAGAAAATTTCTCCTGATTACTAACCAAAAAATGAAATTAAAAAATATTAATACTCCTACAACCATACCAGATGATAAAATAATAAAATTGTATGTATTATATCTGTAAAGATAATAAATTACTCAACTTTGGAATGTAGACCATATTTTTCAAATCAAATTTAACTTTAAAAACACAATCAATTAAAGATTTACGCAATTTATTTTTAAAATAAGGTTTATAAAAAAAAATTTGTTTTGAAAAATTAATTGAATAAGCCTTAAAGAACAATCATATATATAATAACCAAAATCAACATAATTAAAAACATTAACTGATTAAATGCCTTCCTTTTTACAGATTATAAATTTATTCTTACATATATGAGTTAAAAATATATCATAACAAATTCCATTATTATTTTTCATTATTTTATTAAAATATTTCATTTTTTTAAACATCTATCTTGCTTGAATAAAATTAGACATATTTTTCTTCAAACTCTCAATTTCATGTTTAACATGTCATTATACTTTCAAATAAACTCTAAATCTTTAAAAACAAATCCATTAGAACTAAGAGTAGTATTTTTCAAAATTTTATTTTTATCCTATAGTTTATTAGATTATTTATTTGATTGTGAAATATTATTTAACAAAGCATTGAATTTCCTTTTATCCATTCCTTATTCTTAGAAGTAAAATATTTAAACATATAATTTTCCTCTTTATGTTTCAAAAGTTCAGAATCATAATTTTTCTTTTTGATCGTATATTACTACTCTTTGTTTAATTTCATATAAGAATCTGTAATAAAAACAATATTATCTTTCAACAAAAAAAAATTATTTTCAAATAGTTTGACAATAGTATTATAATTTTTAAAAATAATATTTGGATTTAGAATCAGAGTCATTATTTTTACTAAAGCTTCCCTTCAAAAAAATATTTCCTCCTTTCCTTAGAGAGTATCCTAAATCATTTGATGTATATGTGTGAGGAGTTGAAATAAAAATATTACTTTATTTTTTCATAAAAAAAATATTTGAAATTTCATTTTCACTTTCAAATATAATGATCGAATCTGAAATTTTAGAATCACTCCATGTCGAAAAATACTTATTTTCCTTCTTCTTAAACATATTTTTATTTTTTATTCTTGTAAATTCAGGTTTTTTGTGTCATTTATTCTTGCCATCCTAACAAGTATAATCCAAATTATTTAGACTTAGAAGGGAATGACCTTTATTATACTTCTGTCTTTCTTTGAATGGTTGATTATTCTATATTTACTTGTTACATATTTCTCAAATTTGGTTACCCTATTATTTTCATCAATTGATAAAGTTAAATAATTAGAATAAATAGATGAAGTAATTTTAGTTTTAAATAAAATGCCTATAATATTTTCATTAGCATGAATATCAATTTTTTAACTTAAGAACATAGTAAAGAAGTGAACCAATAGGTTCATCCAAGGTATATTTTTTAATTTTCTTACTTTCATGAATTTGAACATTCTTTGAATTCAACTTTTTGGGTAGTAATCTTAAAACTCTTTTAACTATTAATGTGTTTTCTAATGCTTCTATATGGTCACTCATTCCATTCAAAATACTTATGAACCTATGAGAAATTTGATTAACAATTTTAATTACTCCCATCTTTATATTTTGTTATTTAACCTGTAAAATTCCTTGATTTATTCTTATAACCTTTTTATAAAAATAAAGTGAAAATTAAAAAATTACCCAATCTTCATAATCAATTTTATATGAAAAAACATGGATAATTTTTTTTCACAAATTTCTAGAATAAATAATATTCATGATATTATAATTAATCACATACTTCGATTCATCATTAACTTTGAGGTATTCATGGATATAATCAAGTAATTTATAAGGTTCAACAATTGTATTCGAGTGATAAATTATATTCTTCTTAAGATAAACCTTCATTTGAGATTTCCAATAGCCATAATAATTTCCATCAAAATAAGGTGGTCTCATGGGAATCCATCTATAATTTGGACCTTTTAAATTCCATTTAAAATTATTTTTCCCTTAGTCTTTTTACGTACTTGGATAATGGTTAGCTCAAAATTCATTATAAGGAAAAAAAACTAGTGAAAAAAAACCCAAATAAGAGACTTCTCTAATAACATTTTTTTCTTAAATACTGAGATAAGTGAATAATCAAGAGAGAGAGAGAGAGTTCTTAATTGATTTTATTATAAGATTTTAAATATTTTCTTAGAGTTAGAAATAATTTATGAAGTGAAAAAATAAAATATGAGAACATTATATGTTTATAGTGGTTTGGAAAAAATGGTTTTATGTCTAATTTTAACTTCTCATTATCCCTGATAGAAATAGAACACACTATAAAAGACATAACTTTTTAATGGGAGTAACAACCCAATTACAAATTTATTTTATAGTTAAGGACCAAAAAACACACCCTACCTTTTTATGTAGAGTCAAAAACCATTACAACTGAATTTTTTCAACATAGAGTCATAGCCCAAATAGTACTACTATTTTCTACCTACAAGAATAACCCAATCCACCTTTGAATGACTCATATAACCTAATGAAACAAACATAAGTTAATGACTATACAACACCAAAAGATACATTATAATTAACAATAAAAATTTAAAACCATATAAATATTATTGAAGAGATTAATAGAATTTGTAACAGGTAGATATTTAACCCTTTTTTATTTTTACGATGAAGTACTCAAAAAAACTAGTAGAGGTAGTGTTAAAAAATTTAGTTCATAACCCACAATACATTAATATATAAAATGATGTATGTCATGACACGTATGTTTCCTGATAAAATATTACTTCTAGGTGTCAACATCTTTAAATATAATAATCAATAATGAAAAAATTTAATTTGTGTGAAGTCAATAGTCAAAACATTATAAATGATTAGTAATAAATCATAACTTTTATTTTAAAAATATCTCAAAGCTATAAAATAGAGTAATTATTATTTTTAAATAGAAAAATTATTGACATAAAAATTAATATTTAATTCCTTGGAATACTCCCATCAATCATGTGAAACAAAATCCATTAATATTCTAACCAATTTGAATTCAAAAATATTTAACTACCTCAATAAATAAAGAAATAAATTTTTTAAATACAGAACATTTATAAGAATAAATTTTTATTTATGTCATTTTTTTGTATGAGTCAACATATATATGATTCATTAATTATAATGTATGAGTCTCTCATAAACTGAGTCAGGATTCCATCTGACCCAACACCTGACACAGACCGCAGCCTGGCCCGAAGGGCGTTCCCAAACCCCATAGGATGGAGACTAGTGTGAGGAATTAAAAAAATAAAATTGGGAAAAATTTCAGTCAGAAAACAGGATCAAATAAATGACTAAAAAACAGAGTACACAACAAAACCACAATTGAATCTCAAATAAATAAACAAACTGATTCTGTTACAACAACTGATCAAGATAGAAACTAAAAAAATGATAACAAAACTAATAATAAATCATGATACCATGATCTACATGTAACCCCAATGTCACCACCATTCATAAGAAAAAACCACTCCAAGAGATAACTTGAACCAGATAACCTGAACAAGAAGAAGAAGCTGAAAAAACGTTCAGGTCTATCGACACTAATTGGTACGAGTTGGGTGTCATCTAAACAACACAATAAGAAACAACCGAATAATCAATACATTTCTATTCCCCAAAACAATCCATTAACACTGGTTTTAAATACAATTATAAAAACAATATTTTTTACTTTTCAATAAACAAACACCTCTTTTTCTTTTAAAATCAGAACACAACAACCTTTTTATTATCAAAGTGGCCATCATTTTAGAAACCAAACCCCAAACAAAATCCAAGAAGTCAAAAATAGGTGTGACAAAAATAAATAAAAATTGCCATATAGGAAAAAAATATAATAGAAAACAAAAAATCAAATACAATTAAATATCCATGGGATTATCTTAAGCATCCCTAGAGTAATCCTCGGTTGTACTTGGTTTGGAACCACTATAAGTCATGTGGTGAAGCTCCCTAGTCTATAACCATTTAGACACCCTCAAATGACCAATACAATGGCACAACCCACCAGATCTATCAAAACATCCATGGGGTACCAACCCATCTAATTGAGGTTTACCAACAACCATTACTCAGCCCTATAAAAGATTCTAATGAACCCACGATAATAATATACTAGGTAAGTAGGTGTCCCTTTCATGTGTGACTAATCTTACATGTCGTCATCACACTTGCCTGTTGAGAAAAGTATTTTTTTCAACAATACATAAAAATGTTATTTAAAGGGGGAGTTTATTGAATATAATACTATGACTCTTTACAATAATTTTGATGCTCACAAATACCCTTAGTTATTTTCTAATGATTTTATTTAGTTTTTTGCAGGAATTTATTAATTTATTCTACTCTTGAAATAACGATAATTTATTACTTGTGTGGAATCTACTTTAGTGCGTTTTGAAATCACTGTTCATACCTTACATCGATAAATATAGCATGGAATCTGCTTTAGCGTGTTCTGGAATCACTGTTCATACCCTACGTGGATAAACGTTGCGTAAGGATGAAAAGAGTGTATAATTTTTGAGATAAGAGAAAAGTATGGTTAAACAACCATACGTTTTTAGAAAAGTATGGAAGAAGAACCTTACGTTAGGAAGGAACCTTAATTTTTGGTTATCAGCAAAGTATGGAAGGAGAACCGTACGTAAATACAAAACGTTACATTTGTTTCTCAAAAGTATGGTTCATCAACCTTACTTTTGTAAACAACCATACGTTATTGGAAAAGTATGGATCAAGTAAATGTATGGATCTTTTGCCGTATGTTTGAGTGTTGAAGAAAAAGTGTGGATGATCAACCCTACGTTTATGTTCAACCTTACGTTTTCAACCTTACATTTGAAGACTATGTCATCAACCCTATGTTTGGAGGCCACGTCATCAACCATACGTTTGGCGTTGGAAATTTTGAAAGATGATATTTTTATGCAGAGGTCAGCAAGCTGATTTTTGGGCGGATTTCAAGCCAGATTTAAAGTTGTTTTTAAAGTATGACTTTGACTGATTCAAAGCCATTTTATCGATGGATTTAAGATCGAATTAAAAGGATCTTTTTATGATGAGTCTTAAGGGGTGTTATGACTTCTCTATAAAATCAAATTTTTGAATATTACGAATCAGAAGGTGACTTTTATGGATCTAAATGTGCAGGAGATATACTCAGCTTTATAATATATGTTCTCTCAAAAACACCAGGTACATGTGTGTATAGTGATCGATCTATTATTAAAAAGGTGGAAAACAGAGACTGCAAAAATTCATGTTGATCTGCTAATTCAAAAAGGAGTGTCAAAGATCTGTTTATTTAAGAAGAAAGAACTGAATAGGAGATTCACCTGTTCTACATCAAATATCTACTGTGGATATACTAGTGCTAAAGTTGTGAACTATATATCTATATCTATTTCAACCGGATCGACTTAGAATTTCTTTATTTTGAAAATTAATATTTCTAGAGACTACGATCCATCTGCTGTCAATTGCATTCTATTACAATTTTGAAGATCAACTGGAAAACTTCTTTCTGAAATTATTTTTATTCTTAAGTAACCAGCTTCTCCTTCTAAGCTGTGTTGGTTTATGTTTGAACCATAAGGCTTTGTTAGCCTAAATATTTTAAAGGTGTCAACTGCCTGTACTCAGTTGTGGGTTGGTGTGTTGAAACAAGGACCAGATAGTGAAAATCACCAAGCTCGTGGAGTTGAGCGTTGGTGGAGTGGACTAGTGTCCTTATGTTCCCTAAACCACTATACATATTTGTGTTCTTGTTTTTACTTATTCCACTGCACAATCAAATCTGAAAAAGTATTTTGGAAAGAACTCATTCAATCAAAGAGTTACCGAAAAATTGAAAAAGACACAATTCACCCCCCTCTTGTGTAAAATTTGTAGATTTAAATCCAACAATTGGTATCAGAGGTGGAGCTTCTGATAGAGCCCTAGCAAGCTAGAAGCATTTACAAATTATACAACAGAGCATCATGACTAAAACAAGAGTAGGCATGTCAATGGTCAGAGCACCATATTTTAATGGAGACAACTATGGTTGCTGAAAATCACGCATGATAATATATCTGAAAAACCTCGGATATAAAGTCTATTTAAAGATTCTGACTCCTTAGGAAATTCCTGAAAATCCCGAGACATGGAGTGTTTCTACAGAGGAAGATTACGATATGAACTCGAAGGATATGAATGAAATTATCTGTGGTCTAGGACCAGATGAATTTAATAGAGTATCTCAGTTCCCCACAGCATATGAGATGTGGAAAATGATAGACGTGGCATATGAAGGAACATATAATGTGAGAAAAATGAGATATGCAACTGCCAAATTGAAATTTGATACATTCAGAATGTTTGAAGGTGAAAAAATTACCCAAATGAATGGGAGATTGACAGAAATTGTCAATAATATAATAGCTCTAGGAGAACCTATCAAGTAGGATGATCAAACATTAAAAGTACTGAGGGTACTTCCTACTCGATGGAATGGTATCTCTGCTACAATCAGACAATCAACACCTGTTAAAGATCTAACCATGAGAGAGCTAATTGGTACACTGATGATGTATGAAGATGAAATGAAAGATGAGGCAAATGAACATAAGGTCTACATCAAAAGATAAGATACTGCCTTGAAGGTAACTTCACAACAAAAGAATAGAAAGATGAAGAACAAAGTAGTCAAAGCTAAATCAGAAAGCTCCGACTCATCCAACTTAGATGAAGAACTGGCCCAACTAGCCAGAAAATTTAGAAAATTCTACAGCAAGAAAATAGGCTTCAAAAAATCCTTTAAGGGAGATAATAAGGAAATTAGATGTTATGAATGCAAGAAGATGGGGCATATCAGACCAGATTTCCCACAATTGAAGGATGCAAAGAAAAGAAATTCTTCAAAAGAAATGACTATGAGAAGAAAGACAAGAAAGCTATGAAATCCACTTGGAGTGTATCTGAAGACTATAGTAGCTCTCTTAAATCAAGCTCAGAGAAAGAAGAGGTCAATCTAAAAGAAAACATGTGTTTTATGGCAGAAACTGATGAGGAACACTCATATTACTCATCTGAATCAAATTCTGAATCAAGCTACACAAATGAAAAACTTGCAGCCTTCTCCAATATGCTTAAAGAAAGATATGATTCACTATTTAAGAAACATAAGTCACTAAAAAATAAACATAAAGGAGTTCTAGATGAAAGAGATACAATGCTGAAACAACATAAGGAATTAGCTGATAAATACAATTCAATTAACACAAACTATATTAATTTTGAATCAATAATAAAAACACTGTAGGACGAAGTATAATCTTATAAACAGGCTGCATTGGTTTTTACAAAAGGAGAGAATTCATTAAATGAAATTCTTGGAAATCTGTTATTAAAAAGGAGATATTTGGAATTGGCAGTAAAGGAGAAAAACCTAAGCTATATAAAAATTATTTTGTTCCTGGCTCTAAAAAGGTTAATTGTAATTTTTTGTGGGAAAAATGGACATATAGATAACAACTGTTTCTTAATACAACATCAAATTTTTGGTATTAAGAAAGCCTATGTTTCAAAAGACTTATATGATTCAGCTAATTTTAAGAGAACCAAGCAAATCTGGATACCTAGATCATTGCTAGTTAACACCCCTGGACCCAACAAAATATGGGTACCAAAGCAATTTGTTTGAATGTGTTTTCAGGTAGAAAGCCACCAGAGGAGAAAAGATATATGGTACATGGATAGTGGCTGATCAATACATATGAGTGAAAACTCATTGAATTTTTCTTCACTCACTCAAAAAGAAGGAGGACTTGTCACATTTGGTGGCAATGACAAAGGAAAAATCATTGGCATTGGAACTATTGGAGATCCAAAAATAGTCTCAATCAACAAAGTACTTTATGTACAAGGACTAAAACACAATCTGATAAGTATCTATAAACATTGTGATGATGGATATACTGTTGATTTTACTAACAATTGTTGTACTGTTTCTAAAGATAACCTATTTAAATTTAAAGCATAAAGAACTGAAAATGTCTATACTTTGGATTTAAATTCCTTGTGTAAACAACAAGTAAACTTCTTGACTGCTAAAGTAATTGAATCCTGGATCTGGCATAGGATACTTCGACATTGCAATGTATATTCTTTACATAAGTTATCTAAGAACCATTTAGTTTCTGATTTACCTTGTCTCAAATTTGAAAGTGACAGATTTTGTGATGCATGTCAACTTGGAAAGCAACACAAATCATCCTTCAAATCTATTAATAAGGTTTGTACATCTAAACCTCTATAACTTATTCATATGGATTTGTTTGGACCCTCAGGAGAAGAAATATTAGCTGGTAAATTATATGTATATGTTTTAGTTGATGACTATTCAATATTTAGATGGATTTTCTTTTTGAAATTTAAAAATGAAGGTTTTACTTTATTTGAAAGTTTCTGTAAATCTGTTCAAAATGAAAAGGGTTTTAATATAATCTAATTGAGAAGTGATCATGGTGGAGAATTTGAGAATCTGGAATTTAATTCCTTTTGATCAAACATGGGTATTAAACATACCGTTTCTACACCCAGAACACCTCAACAGAATGGGATTTTAGAAAGAATAAATAGAACAATTCATGAAATGGCTATAACTATGTTAAATGAATATAGCCTACCTATATATTTCTTGACAGAAGCTGTGAATACAGCTTTCTATAAAATTAATAGAGTTTTAATTAGACCTATTTTGAAAAAGATACCCTATGAACTATGGAATAACAGAAAACCTAAAGTTAAATACTTTAATGTTTTTGGATGCAAGGTTTACATCTTAAACACCAAGGATAATCTTGGTAAGTTCGATTAAAAATCTGATGAAGGTATTTTCTTAGGATATTCTGCTACCTCCAAAGCTTATAGAGTTTATAATAAGAAGTCAAGGATTGTTGAAGAATCAGTTCGTGGGAAATTTTATGAATCCGATCCCTTTGAGAAAAGGACAAAACAAATGGATGGACATGACTCTAATGATAACATGAGACTTGAGAACTTAGAGAATGATTTTGAAAATGATATAAAAGAAATTAAGTCCAGTTCAGAGGAACATGATACTGAAGAACGTTTAAATATATTACCTAGACAGTCTAGAACCCTAAATAATCACCCTTTAGAAACTGTAATAGGTGACCTAGAAACTGGTGTTCAAACTAGAATAAACTTAGGAAACCTAGTAGAATTCTCTACCTTCCTATCTCAACCAGAACCCAAGACTATAGAAGAAGCTTTAGATGATGAATGCTGGGTAATATCAATGCAAGATGAACTAAATCAGTTTAAAATAAATGAAGTTTGGGAATTAGTGGAAAGACCTAAGAATTATCCTGTAATAGGAACCAAATGGGTCATTAGAAATAAACAAGATGACCAAGGCAAAGTAACTATAAATAAAGCAAGATTCATTGCTAAAGGATATAATCAAGAAGAAGGAATAGATTATCATGAGACTTTTCCACCTTTATCTAGGTTAGAATCCATTATAATCCTTTTAGCCTATGCATCTTATATGAATTTTAAATTATTTCAGATGTATGTTAAATCTACCTTTTTAAATGGTTATTTAATGGAGGAAGTTTATGTTGAGTAACCTACTAGTTTTGAAAACTCTCAAAAACCAGATTCTGTTTTTAAACTTACTAATGCTCTTTATGGTCTTAAAAAAGAACCTAGAGCTTGGCATGAAAGATTAAGTTCTTTTCTTTAGAAAAATGATTTTACTGTTGGAATGGCAGACCCAACACTCTTTAAGAAAACTGTGAAAAATAATGTTTTATTGGTTCAAATTTATGTTGATGATGTAATCTTTGGATCAACTAATAAAACTCTTTGTCATGAATTTTCAAAATTAATGCAAGAAGAATTTGAAATGAGTATGATGGGAGAATTAAATTTCTTTTTGGGTCTTCCAATTTTTCAAAAAGATTTTGGAAATGTTTTAAATCAAAGAAAATACATTACTGATTTACTTAAGAAATTTGGACATGAAAATAGCAAGACATTTACAACTCCTATGTGTACTAATATAAAACTTGATTTGGATGAAACTGGGAAATTAGTTGACAACAAGTTATATAAAGGTATGATTGGTAGTTTTTTATTTCTTACTGCTAGTAGGCCAGATATAATGTATTCAGTATGTCTTTATGCTAGACTTCAATCAAATCCTAAAGAATCCCATCTGAATGCTGTTAAAAGAATTTTTAGAAATTTAAAAGGAACTGTTTTTTAATCTCTTCTTTATCCTAAAATTTATGATTTCAATTTGATTTCATATTTAGATGCTGACTTTGGATGTTGTAGATTAGATAGAAAAAGTACATCAGGAACATGTCACTTTTTAGGAAAGTCTTTAGTATCATGGTCTAGTAAGAAACAACATTCACTTTCCCTGTCAACATCTTAGGCAGAATATGTTTCTGCTGGAAGTTTCTATGAACAAGTGGTGTGGAAGAAAAACACTCTTATGGACTTTGGATTGAATTTTAATAATACACCTATTTTATGTGATAATACAAGTGCAATTAATATTTAAAAAAAATCCTATTAGTCATTCTAGAACTAAGAACATTGATATAAGGCATCACTTTTTAAAAGAACATGTTATTAAAAAAGATATATTTTTAGAATTTTTAAATACTAAAATTCAATTAGCAGATATTTTTACTAAACCACTTTCTACTGCAAGGTTTGATTTTATTAAGGGGTAGCTAGGTTTATTTAATTTTAAATAATTTTTATTTTAATTTACTTTTATTTATTTTTGTAAATTTTTTAATACTGTTTAAGATTTTTTCTTTCACCATATGTATATTTTTTTGTTTTAAATATATGTAATGATTAGTGATTACATAGGAATCAAGGTTGTCAGAGCCTTTTTGACTTCAAAACTGTTTCACTTCTATCTAAACCCTTTTGAAATTTGAAAATCGCACTTCTGCTCCTAAACCCTAATCTTCGAACACCTGAAACCCTAACCTTCAAACCTTCAGAGATTCTCACAGAGATGGTAAGAACTAAAAGAGCCAGTGAAGCCGAGCCAAGAAATGCCAAGAGACAAGGCTCCGAGGGGCGAAAAATCTTACAGGGAAAGGTAATCGATCTCGAATGGTTATTTCAGAAAAATCTGCTATTGAAGCAAGCGCTGTCATTTTAGAATATTGAACATATGTATAACAGTGAAAATACGGAATTTCTATATGAAGTAGAACATAGATACTTCTTCAAATCTGTATAGTTTAGTCTGGGAGATACCGAGGATAGTATGATGGCTAAGATTGAAGATAAGGATTTATCAATCTCATCAGTAGAGATTGGTCAGATTCTCAACTGCCCTCATAAGGGAGTTTTTCATTTTGATTTGAAAAATATTGGAGATTCTGTGCATAAATCCGAAGAGATCATGTCTTTTCTTTTTGGAACTAAAACTATAAAAAAAATGTTTATCAAGGATTTGGAGCCTGATCAGAAAATTTTGGTCAAATTTATTCAAACTGGAATATCTCCAAGAATGGAAGAAATGGAAAAGATTTTTTACCCTGATATGTATATAATTTTTCTTCTGTTAAGTGATATTAAGTAAGACTTCCCAAGGTACATGGTAAGGTATCTCAATTACTGCTGTCAAAGCGATGCCCGGATGAATTTATACCCTTTTGGTCAGTTTATTTCTAAACTGCTACTTAAGAAAGACATGATGAGATTAGTGGATGCCCGAGTTAACTGTCATCACAGTAGTACATCTAGTGTTGGAACTTTAAGGAAGGTTTGATATTTATGGAGTACAATTAAAGGAAAACTTTTTCTAGTAGAAGCTGAGGAAGACTCAGAGAGTGCTCAGGCTCAACCTGCTAAGTCCTAGGAGGGACAAGCTGAACCCAGAGTCAACAATGTAGCAAGAAGGATTCGATTTGAAGTGGAAGGTGTTGAGGAAGATAGAAGTCAGGAGGGACTTCAATAAAAAAAGAAATAGACCTGTAAATGAGTAAATTACTTCCCCTGAATTAGAAACACCAACAGAAAAATTATTTTCTTATTCTTCTGTAAGAGAGTTTGTTGTTGATAAGATCATGGAAGATTTTACTGAAAGAACAAAACCAGTATAGGGATCAATAGTTCTAGAAGAAGCTCAAAGGGAGACTCAACAACAAATTCTAGCTGATGTTGAAGTTGCACTTCAACAGGAACAAGAGACGGAGGCAGTCCCTGGTGAAGAAGTGGCCAGACCTCAAGAAACTACTGAAGATATTGTTCTTGAAATTATAGTGGAAGACAAAGATGCAGATGAATGTGATGAGCATGCTTCTAAAGCTCCAACATAGGTACTTCAAAAGGATTTTTCTGTGGAAGATTTTGAAAACTCTAAGGAAAAATCTGTGGACAAACCTTCTCAGGACAGAGAAAAAGAAAAATCTGATGCTGAATCATTACCTTTGGTACTGCTACATCAACCAGAGAATATGAATATGAATCAAGCACAGGGTGCATCTAATTCAAGGAAAGAAGAAATTGAAGAACTGTACAGAAAAGTATCTTAGTTGGAATCTGAGAATGCCATTCTAAGAAATCCCTTAGATTTAGAACATTTGAAGTTTCAAAAGCTGAAGTAGTGTACAGTCTCAAGGAAATAAGTTGAAATGTTTAAAGAGGATATGCTGAATGCAGTTTCACAATTGAAATATTAAATGGTTATGATGTCAGATTTATCAGATCTGAAGTCATTTTTGTAGAACTAATTTGCATCAGTTTCAAATAATGTTGTTAGTGGATCAGGTACTTCACCTGATTTATTTAGAAGGTTTCAAGCTATCATAACTATGATGAGCAAAATGAATGACAGGTTACAATATCTTCAATGTAATAGTGCTCCTTTGTCAGTGTTGCTGGTCAATCAGAAGTTCTTAGTGGATCAACTAACATCTAGTGAGCCATCAGTCAGAATTCTGTTAAATCAGTTATCAGAGAAGCTGTCAGTGTTTGTCAAAAAAGAGGAAAGGATAAATGAGTTTTTCAGAGTCAATTTAATCTAGGATATTCATATGACTCAAGATAATATAGATCTCATTATCAAACTTGGATATGGGATGATGAAGAGACTTCGAGAATAGTTTACAGAAATCAAGTCTACAATCTAGAGGAGATAGAATCTGTTGCCTATCTTACCCAACTCTTGATTCTTATGTATATCATTGTCATGTATATACTACTATTTTTGAATGAAAATTTCCTTTATTGTTTATTTGTTTCTTTCTCTATTTGTTTTACTGACTTTATTTTTGATATTTCAATACTCCAGATTTAATTATTGATAAACAGTTAATAATAAGCATTTACCTACAGTTCAGTGCAACATTAAATGTGTTAAAATCCATGATTTTTCATTGTTTTTGATATCAAAAAAGGGGGAGAATTTGGATAAACATCAACATTTTATTTAGGGGGAGAATTAAAGGAGAAATTTGGATAACCACAACATTTTATTTTACAAAACTTTATTTCAATAGTTTTATGTATATTTATTGTTTATTATAAAGGTTATTAAAAAGGAGAAATTTTGCTAAAATTAAATATTGTTTCATCCTCTCAAAATTCTAAAACTTTATGTAACTAATTTTTGAATGTTAATTTCATTTAAATAATTTTAATTATTTTATGGGTTTTGTGATCATCAAATAGGGGGAGATTGTTGAGAAAAGTATCGTTTTCAACAATACATAAAAATGTTATTTAAAGGGGGAGATTATTGAATATAATACTCTGTCTCATTACAATAATTTTGATTCTCACAAATACCCTTAGTTAGTTTCTAATGATTTTATTTAGTTTTTTGCAGGAATTTATTAATTTATTTTACTCTTGAAATAACAAGAATTTGTTACTTGTGCGGAATCCGCTTTAGCACATTCTGGAATAACTGTTCATACCTTACGTGGATAAATATAGCGTGGAATCTGCTTTAGCGCGTTCTGGAATTAGTGTTCATACCCTAAGTGGATAAACGTAGCGTAAGGATGAAAAGCGTGTATACTTTTTGAGATAAGAGAATAGTATGGTTAAACAACCATACATTTTTAGAAAAGTATGGAAGAAGAACCTTACGTTAGGAAGGAACCTTAGGTTTTTGTTATCAACAAAGTATGGAAGGAGAACCATACGTAAATACTAAACGTTACATTTGTTTCTCAAAAGTATGGTTCATCAACCTTACTGTTGTAAACAACCATACGTTCTTGGAAAAGTATAGATCAAGTAAAAGTATGGATCTTTTTCCGTACGTTTGAGTGTTGAAGAAAAAGTATGGATGATTAACTCTACGTTTATGTTCAACCATACATTTTCAACCTTATGTTTGAAGAATATGTCATCAACCCTACGTTTGGAGGCCACATCATCAACCTTATGTTCGGCGTCGGAAATTTTGAAAGATGATATTTTTATGCAGAGGTCAGCAAGCTGATTCTTGGGAGGATTTCAAGCAAGATTTAATGTCTTTTTTAAAGTACGACCTTGACTGATTCAAAGTTATTTTATCGATGGATTTAAGATCGAATTAAATGTATCTTTTTATGCCGAGTCTTAAGGGAAGTTACGAATTCTTTTTAAATTCAAATGTTTGAATATCATGAATCAGAAGACGAATTTTATGGATCTAAATGTGCAGGAGATATACTCAGATTTATAATATTTGTTCTCTCAAAAACACCAGGTACATGCGTTTATGGTGATCGATCTATTATTAAAAAGGTGTAAAACAGAGATTGCAAAAATTCATGTTGATCTGCTGATTCAAAAAAGAGTGTCAAAGATCTGTTTATTTAAGAAGAATGAACTCGATAGAAGATTCACCTGTTCTACATTGAATATCTACTGTGGATCTAATACTGCTGAAGTTGTGAACTATATCTTTATATATATTGCAACTAGATCGACTCAGAATTGCTTTGTTTTGAAAATCAATATTTCTAGAGACTACGATCCATCTACTGTCAATTTCATTCTGTTGCAATTGTGAAGATCAACTGGAAAACTTCTTTCTAAAATTATTTTTATTCTAGAGTAACCAGCTTCTCGTTCTAAGCTGTGTTCTTTCGTGTTTTAACTAGAAGGCTTTATTATCCTGAAGATTGTAAAGGTGTCAACTTCCTGTACTCAGTTGTAGACCGGTCTATTGAAACAAGGACTAGATAGTGAAAATAACCAAGCTCTTGGAGTTGAGAATTGGTGGAGTGGACTAGGGGCCTTCAATTCCCTGAACCGCTATACATCTTTGTGTTCTTCTTTTACTTATTCCACTGTACGATAAAATCTGATAAAGTATAGATGACATAACTTGTTCAATCAAAGAGTTTCTGAAAAATTTCAAAAGACACAATTCACCCCCCTCTTGTGTATAATCTATAGATTTAGATCCAACATCGCCTACCACAAAAACATACACCACCTATACGATAACCCATAAAGGGAAATACCCCCTATATAGGTGTCCACTATTTATGTACACATCACATCATCAAAGGTGCGAACAGAGCCATCTTGTCACCCAAGCCAATAAAATGATTTCAGAAAATATTCTAAATATTTGAAACAGGAATTCACATTTCCAAAACAAAATTCATTTATCAATATTAATAGGGATCCTACCAGGCCTTATATCATTCTATTCCAAATAAACTTTTGAAACATTTCCCAACTGTTGACCTCACCTATTTTGATAATCCCAATTATGATTTCAAATGCTTTGATAATCCCAAATAATGTTCATTCATATATTAATTACTTTTTCATCTTACGATTGAGTTGATAAGAATATCAAAATGATCTTTGGAATGTGTTAATCAATGTTTATCTATGTTTTTATGTACATTGAAATAATTCTAAATCAATCTGCATATGTGTTGCATAGAAAAGATAAGTATTATGTGTTTCTTTGAACAGATAGGTGTTAAGTCCACTGGTATTCATATAACTACTGATAAAGCTACGTACACCGGTACAAAACAGAGCTACCGGTATGTAATTCTACTAATATGGATAAGTAGTTACCAGTACGCATAACAACTACCGACAGAATAGAGCTACCGGTATGTAAGTCTACCGGTACACCAAAAGGTTACAGTTAGAGTAAGTTTACTGATATGTGTAAGTTTACCTATACAACCAGATAGACACTCAGCTACCGATACAGACAGACCTACCGATACAACCAGACAGACACTTAGCTACCAATACAAGCAAGTTACCAATAGACCAAAGCTACCGAAGGAGTTACCAGTATATAGAGCTACTGTTACATGAAGTAACTATCATCGATACAGGGAGCTATCGATACATGAACAGAGAGCTACTGATAGGAGCTCACCCCTATACAAAGTCCACCACTACAAGTCTATCGACAGAGAGCTACTGATAAGATGACTGTTAACCAGTCACTGCTACTTAAACTCCTTTTGTATTTATTTATTATTCAATGGTCATATTTGATGTTTTTAATGCACATAATATTAATTATTAATAGTTTTTGGAATGTTACGGAACTGTACCTCGTACCTGTAAAAAGGTAATCATTCCCATTACTTGAGTTGAAAGCTATAAAAGGAAGAAAAAAATGTGCAAATAAAAAGTGCTGAAAAGAAGTGAAAAAGATGCTGGGTGTGGAGATACATGAAGATACTCATTTGATACAGAATGAACACATGCACCAGAGCTTAAAGTGGTGAAGAACTTTTGCTGGAATCTGAGGAACATTGCTGTGCTGCAAAGTCTATTAGAACCTCGAGCAAGACTTGAATACACTAAAAATCAAGGAAGAAAACGACACTCTATTTTCAAGACAAAACCAGAGAAAGACTCAGAATCAGTTCGGATCAATCAAAAGTAGTCCAGAGATGTACTTCAAATCACTAGAGCTTTCTAAACTCAAATATACTCTCTTAGTGGTTCTTTTACTTATTTTTGAGCAGTGTGTGTACTCTGTTTATTTCATACACACATTGAATCCTGTGCTGAACTGGAGGATTTAATCCTCACTCACTCTTTCCCTACTCTTATTTCACACTGTGGATAGTGGTAGAGGTCATGTAGGATCTGGATAACCTGTGTGCTACTGTTTTTTTCCATGAATAAATTTGGTAGAGGTCTTATTACCTGGACAGTCCTAGCACTGTTATTTACCCCAATCCAGGGTGTGGATCAATATTTATATAAATTATTTGAGAGGACTATGTCTCAGCTTGATATTGAACCTCTTGTTTTAAAACTATTGTGCTTAATTATTTTGGTTTTAACCTATATTGAATATTCCACTACTATTTAATTTGAAATATAAAATTGTTTTAAAGTTACTTTGATAGTTAATCTAGAATGTGTTTGCAACTATTGTAAATCAATAGGTTAGTTTCAAAAGATAATTTAACCTTCTTATTAAATTAACTGAGACCTAATCAATCTTTTGATAACCTAATAGAACCCTTACAGTTTTACAAATTCAATACAGTTTAACTTAGTTTTTAATAATGGTATTTTAATAGAAATAGTTTAACAGAAATTTTTAATTTGAACTCAATTAACCCCCCCTCTTGAGTATCCACTCTAACCAACAATTGGTATCAGAGGTTTTTTATTATTAAAGGTTTTAGAAAAACTCTATTTTTTAACTGTGATTTTAGTTGTATCTTAAAGATCTTAAATTTTTATTAGTTCTAAATTTTATATCTTTAAATATACTTGATAAAATGTAATTATGTATAATAGACTATAACGTGATGCTACTAACATGTCACCTTTATTTAATGGTGTTAATTATGCCCAATGGAAACTGAAAATGAAAATTCATTTAGAGAGTATGGGATTTAACATATAGAATTCTATAGAGACTCAATATAAGATTACATACACTGAAATAACTACTTGGGATGAACCTACTAATATAGATTACAATAATAACTGTAAGAAATGAATTTTCACTATTGTGCTTTAGGATATGAAGAATTTAATCGCATGTCTGCTTGTAAATCTGCTTATGAAATTTGGGATACTTTGGGTGTTTATCATGAGGGAATAACCAATGTTAAGGAAATGAGATTGAATACCTATACCATTAAGTATGGTAGTTTTAAAATGAATCCTGATGAACCTATCTCGGACATGTACCTCAGGTTCAAAAAAATTGTAAATACAATGAGCTCACTTGGAAAAGCTGTTCCTGCGAAAGAACAGATCGTGAGGATATTAAGATGATTACCAGAAAAATGGAGATGCACATCTATTTCAATTCGAGAATCATGTGATATTTTTGATTTGCTTGTTAAAGAGATAATTGGTAAGTTAATGATGTATGAAGAAGAACATAAAGTGAATAAGGAAGAAGATGATGAACCAAGGAATACATTAGTAGCCTTCAAGACATATGCTTCAAAGACTAAGGACAAGGAGAAAGTTCACATACCTACTGAAAGTTCAAGTAGTGATGAGAGTGAATCTGACAGTGATGCTGAAATGGCTCAAATAGCCAGGAGATTTAAGAAGTTCTATAGGAAGAAGAAATTATTCATAAACTCAAATTATAAAGGAAAATATGACAACAATGTCATTGGAAGAAGGATTGAAAAAATCACGATAAAAGTGATGATGTTGTCTACTATGAATGCAAAAGGAAAGGACATGTAAAAGCAGACTGTCCAAAATTAAAGTTCAAGAAGAAGTATGAATACAAGGAAAATAAGTATATGAAATATATGAAAGCAACTTGGAGTGCTTTAGTAGATAGTTCAAGTGATTCTGATTCAACTCAAGATGAAAAATCTCATAAATCTAACACGTGCTTCATGAAATACACATCTGAGGTAATAATGGATTCTACTGCTTTAAATTCATATTATTCTGGAGTTGATTCTGATTCTGAATCTAAAAATATGTCTAGTGAAGAGTTATTTGAATATTGTAGTATGCTAGAAGAAACCTATAATGAATTGAAGGGAATTTATAAAACCTAAAAGAAATAGCATGCTTTGACTAGCCCTGTTAAATCTACTCTTGATATTGAAAAGGAAAAGAATGCTCAATTACTTAAGGAAAATACAAAACTGAAGCTGTCTAATGAGAAATTAAGAAAAAACTAAGAGAAGTTCACGAATGGAAAGAATACTCTAACTCAAATGTTAAGAAAATAAGTGGCACAAAAATATACTACTGTTATAGGCCATCTTCCTAGAAAGAGATAGATTATTAAAAATGGATTTATTCTTAAATCTGGACAGAATGCTACTAATTCTGGTTCTGGAAGTTCATAGGCTTCAACTAGTTATTCACATAGTTATAGATCAAATAAATTTTATCTTTCAAAATACATTGATTCTGTAAATTATATGAGACCCATAGGACAAATATGGGTACCTAAAGATTTTCTTACTAACCAGTCTGGACCCAAGAGAATCTGGGTACCAAAATCATTTTCCATCTAAAACATTTTTGTAGGAGACCTGCTTGAAGAGTTTCCACAAGAATATATGGTACTTAGATAGTGGATGTTCAAGGCATATGACTAGATATTAATCATGCTTTAATAGTTTAATCAAAGTTGAGGGAGGACATGTCACCTTTGGTGATAATTTTAAAGGAAAAATAATTGGCCTAGGCTAGATTGGTAACACTAACTCAGTTCCAATTTCTAAAGTATTATTTGTTGATGGACATAAATATAACCTGTTAAATATTTCTTAGTTGTGTGATGATGGTTTCAATGTTAAGTTTGAAAATGATTCCTGCAATGTTTTTAATTCTAAAAATGTTTTAGTATTTTCTTCTTTGAGAAATGAAAATGTTTATGCAATTGATTTGAATTCTTTAGCTAAACAAAACATTACTTGCTTAAATGTTTTTCAGAAAGATTCTTGGATTTAGAACAGAAGATTATGACATTGTAACATTCATTCACTTAGAAAAATGATTAGGAAAAAATTATTTAGAGACCTACCTAAACTTGAATTCCCAACTAATAAAGTTTGTAATCTCTGTCAAAAGGGAAAGCAACATAAATTTTCTTTTAGATCAAAGAAAGAAGTTTCAAATTCTCAACCTCTCGATTTGGTTCACATGGACTTGTTTAGACCCTCTAGAGTTTCTAGTTTAAATGGGAAGCTCTATGTCTATGTTCTGGTAGATGACTATTCTAGGTACACTTGGGTATACTTCTTAGCTCACAAAAGGGAAGCCTGTTCTTACTTTATTAAATATTCCATGTCTGTGGAAAATATTAGCGGACTTAAGATTAAGACCCTAAGAAGTGATCATGGTCATGAGTTTGAATCTTACTTCTCACACAATGGCTATAGTCACAACTTTTCTGCCCCTAGGACACCTCAATAGAATGGTGTAGTTAAAAGAAGAAATAGAACCCTTCAAAAAAATTTCAAGAACTATGCTTAATAAGTATGACTTTCCAATTTACTTTTGGGCTGAAGCTGTAAGTACAACTTGTTATATTATAAATAGAGTCTTGATTAGATCTGTTTTTAAGAAGACCCCTTATGAATTGTGAAATAATAGGAAGCCTAAAGTTAGTTACTTCAGAGTTTTTTATTTCAAAGTCATTATTCTTAATACTAATGATAATCTTGACAAGTTTTCTTCTAAAAGTGATGAATGAATTTTTCTTAGATACTCTATAACTAGAAAATCCTATAGTGTCTTAAAAAAAAGAACCAAATGTGTGGAAGAATCTGTTGACATCAAATTTGATGAAAATGGTCCACATGAACCTAAGTCTTCCATTGAAAATCATGAAGAAGATATTTCTATCCTGGACCTTAATGATAAAAATAGTGAATCTGCTGTAAAATCAAGCAATTCTAGAATTTTTTCAGAACCCAATTCTGTTGGAACAGAACCTATAGATGAACCTGAAATTTCTAGTTCTAACTTTACTAGATCAACTATGATTTTAAAGAATCATCCTTTAGATGCTGTTGTTGGTAATCTTAATAGACGGACAAAGACTAGAGCTTCTCTAAAAAAATAGGTTGAACATCAAGCCTTTCTTTCACAGCTAGAACCTAAAAATATCAATGATGCAATCAATGATGAATTTTGGGTAATGTCTATGCAAGAAAAATTAAATCAATTTGAAAGAAACAATGTCTAGGAATTAGTTGATAGACCTAAGGACACATTGACCATAAGCACTAAATGGGTCTATAGAAATAAGGTTGATGAATCAGGAAATATAGTTAGAAACAAAGAAAGGTTAGTTTCACAAGGATATAGTCAAGAGGAAGTAATAGACTATGAGGAAACCTTTGCACCTATAGCTAGATTAGATGCCATTAGGATTCTACTTGTCTATACTGTTCATCTGAATTTCAAGTTATATTAAATGGATGTTAAAAGTGCTTTTCTAAATGGTTTTATAATTGAAGATGTTTTTGTTGAACAACCACCTGGATTTACTAATCCTCATTTTCCAAATCGAGTTTTTAAGCTATCTAAAGCATTATATAGTTTGAAACAAGCTCCACGAGCTTGGTACGATAGAGTTAGTAATTTTCTTATTTCAAAAATTTTTTCTAAAGGGATTGCTGATCCAACTCGATTTATTAAAATAATTTCTAAAGATATTTTGATAGTGAAAATATTTGTTTATGATATTGTTTTTGGATCTTCAAAACAGTCTTTATGTACTGATTTTTCAATGAGTATGCAAAATGAATATGAAATGAGCATAATGGAAAACTCGAATAATTCTTTGGATTTCATGTTTTTCAAAATGAAAATTGTATTATATTGAATCAATGTAAATATACAAAGGATATTTTAAAACGTTTTGGTTTGGATAGTATTAAGGAAAGTGATACACCTATGAGTACTGTCTGTAAATTGGATGCAGATGAAACTGGGAAACCAGTGGATCAAACAAATTACAGAAGTATGATTGGAAGATTAATTTACCTTACTGCTAGTCGACCATATATTATGTTGAGTGTGTGTATGTGTGCAAGATTTCAAGATAATCCTAAAGAGTCACATTTTCTTGCTGTTAAAAGAATTTTCAAATATCTTAAACATACTGCTAATTTAGGATTGTTTTATCCAAAAGGACATTCATTCAATTTAATAAGTTATTCAGATGCTGATTTTTCTGGTTGCAAGTTAGATAGAAAGAACACATCTGGACCATGTCATTTATTGGGAACGTCCATAGTATCATGGAGTAGTATGAAACAGAATTTTGTTGCATTATCTACTGCTGAAGTAGAGTATATAGCTGCTGGTAGTTGCTGTGCACAAATTCTGTGGATGAAACACACCTTGTTGGACTATGAATATCAGTTTAGACATGTATCTATTAACTGTGATAACACTAGTGCAATAAATATATCTATGAATCCCGTGTCTCACTCTAGGAAAAAACACATTGATGTTAGACACCATTTTCTAAGAGATCATTACCAAAAATGTGATATTACTCTTGAATTTATTGGTACTGAACATCAATTAGCTGACATTTTCACCAAACCCTTGTGTTCGGATAGGTTAGTATACATTAGTCATGAGTTAGGAATGATATAACACCGTTAGAAACCTCACTGTTAGAAACCTCACCGTTAGAAACCTCCCCATTAGAAACCTCACCGGTATGGACCTCGCTGTTATACCTCATCGGTATGAAACCTCACTGGTATGAAACCTCCCTATTATACCTCACCGGTATGGACCTCACTGTTATACCTCACTATTATGGACCTCACTGTTCGTCGACCTCACTAATAGATAAACCTCACTATTAGGAATTCTCACTGGTATACCTTACCGTTAGTATGTGTTGTTTTAAACTTCTATCTTTATCTGCCGGAATCTGTATCGTTTATACTTTACTTATTATATTTTAATTATTTATTTCATGATTCCTAAATGATAAAACTAAGTCTTAGTTACTTATCAATCCACTGAACTCTCCTCTCTCAAACCCAACTCCTTCAATCCCGAATCTCGTGAGAACCCTAACTTCTTCAATCTAGAGATGGAAAAAACCAAACTTCCGACTGTTAGAGATGAATTTGATGGGTCGAATGTGAAGAAGCAGAAGACAGGGCCTGAAGCATGTAGTAGTGTTAGTAGAACAAGGGCGGGGAGGAGTCCAGTGAACCTGCATTTACAAAATAAGGATATTGTAATCGAGAAAGAACTATGCGTGGAATGGATGATGTCTAGTATATAGTTAGTTCTAGAGGTGTTTGAAGATCAGAAATGGGTAGAATTATTCTTAAATAAATATGTACCCTACTATCTGAAGCTAGTTAAATAGTTCTATGAGTTTCTGAGTTTTGAGAAATTTGATGAGGAAAATAGAATGGTTTCATGGATAAATGGCAAGGAAATACCCTTTTCATCTGTTGAGTGGGATGAGTACCTGAGAGTACCACATGAAGGAGTTTTTTGATATTTATTGAAGACAGTACCACCTACAAGTGACATATTTCATTATGAGACTACCTTAGAGGAGCTCACAAGTAGTGGGAAGTAGAGAAAGGTGGTGGTTGCTGAAATGGCTGGAGAAAACAGATTTTTGTTCAAATTTGTGCAACATGTGCTAAGTCCAAGAAGAGGGGACTTTGAAAATTTGAGATATCAAGATATCTATCTGTTACATCTCTTGACACATGGTGTGAAGGTGAATCTATGCAGGCTGATAATGATTCAAATGGAGGATATGACCAGAAACAAATCAAAAAACAATGCCTTATTCTTTTCCTAGTTGATCTCAGTGATGATCAAGGTAAAAGGAATAGCTAAGTCTCAGGATGAGACAATAGTGGTAAGAAACAACATTTGTATCACAAGCACAATATGCAAATACAAGAAGATCAATTGGAATCCATGGAAAAGAGAGTGGGTTAATGATGATAAAAAGTTATATGTTATGTTTAATCCTGTGGAACATCCTTCTAGGCCACAGGATATTAGAGATCCAGGTCTAGGGCCTGATGAGGAGGAGCCACAGTATAGTGATGATTCAGAAGAGGAGGATTCCTCTACAGCAGATGGAGGAGATCCAAACTTCCCTCTTAGCCCAACTCCTGAAATTGTATCAAAAGAAAAGGAAAGTGCTTCTTTTAACCTATATAGTACAAAAACTGTTTTGGGTGTAAGAAATACAGAGTGACCCGTGGATGAGGAAGACCAGCAGAGATCAGATCAGGAAGAGGATTCCCCAAAGAATGAGGAAGAAGAAAGAGAATTTGAAACTGAAGCATCTGCTTCTTCCACCTTGAGTATGAGTCCTCTGATTGTAAGTTCTGTTGTGCCTTTAGAGGCTCTTCTTATTGAAGTTGATAGACCTGCTCCTATTCCCTAGGAGCCTCCTGTTTTTGGAGAAATTGAGATGGTTGTGCAAGATTCTTCTACGGAAGACCGAGCAGCTGAGGATGCTTTTTCTATACAGAAGATTACACCAGTTGAGGGGGAGCATCAAACTACTCTTGGCACTATTTTAGTGGCCGGTGATACTGACGACTGGGCAGAAGACCCAGGTTTTGTGGTTTGTGGATTAGATTACCCTGATTTTGAGAATGAGGCATCCCTTTGGAGGCCAAAAGTCAATTATTGTAACACCCAAAGATTTTATGAGAAATATTTTGTTTTTATGAATTATGCTATATGAAAAGGAATCTTTCACTACACACAAAACTACATTGGCTTGAGTTACATGCAAGATAAACCTTCCTCGATAGCTTGTGTTGTACGCAATACCGAGTTTCACTAAACAACAACATGTTATTAAAATATTATATAAACTAGCAGTTATAAAGAGTAATACCCACGTTTTGAAATTTTATAAATTTTATCTTTCAAAATGGACTTCATTTTTGGATTCGTAATATCGAAATTATTGAAGGGTGAATTTTTGGTATTTTTCTGAAAACTTTCAATCTTTGATGAATAGTGAAAACAATGAGTTATTGGTTAAAAACCAACTTTTTATTTAAATAATAATTTATTTTATTTAAATTTATTTTAGGTCAAAATAGATACATAATACCTATATAAGTTCAATGTAATTCATTGGAGTCATTTTATAATAATTTTAGTTATATAAAAATTTTATTGAACTTTTCACCGTCTTTTACCCACCTCCTAGGAGAATTTGCAAATTTACATAAAACATAATTTTACCGATTCTATGAGTGTAATTTCAAAAATCTAAGAGACACGGTTGATGTTAGTAAGTAAAATGTGGTTCAATGAGATGAAAATAATTTTTGGTGAATATTAACTTTTTAATTTTATTTACCACGGTTAAAAGTAATTAAGGGTAAAAATGATATTATTATTACCCTAACACATGTCCAAATTCTGTTGGATAAGTGTAATTCGACCAAAAATAACATTAGGAATAAAATATGACTATTTAGGTCCATTTGGATTAGATTAGGACATTTATTATTATTTAATTCCAATAAGAGTTAAAAGATGTAAAATCAAAGTATTATAAGTAAAACATTTTTAATATAGAATTATAAATAAGATCAATTCGACTATAAATATTCATTATAAAGATAAGAATATTTCCTATATAATGGTATTTTATTTATAATTTTTAGACATTAAATAATTTAATTTATTTATAACACAATGATGATGCAGTAATTAAATTATTAAAGAAATATTAACATAATTGATTTTATAAATACCCAAATAAATGTAATTTGAGACTTTTTATGAATTACACTAATTTTATAGGTAAATATGACATGTTAGTATTTATTAAATTAACTTTATTTGAACTAATCATGCTGTTATGATTTTCACAAAAATCAACTACCAAATAGTGTCAAAATTGACATAAAATAGTTTTTAAAAAAAATATTATATTATTAATTGATATTCTATTCCAAAAACTCTAAGGTTCAGAAAAATGACTTATATAAGGTTATATATATTAATAATGAACCACTTGCAGTTTTTTTGGCTTGTTATAGTAAGTTTATTAACCATATAGTGTAAGAAAACAGGAAGATACGGTAAAAGTTAAATTATTTAACTTAGCGTTAAATCTAAATGATAAGGTTAAAATAATAGCCTAAACTTGTTTAAAACTTTTTGGTTGAGAGGATTGCAACCCATACCCACCCTATCCTTGAAATAAGTCACTTTGGAGCCATTATAAACCGAATATGAATTTATTTTAACATAATAATTTAAGTTTTCCTAAGGTGCCCCTCTCCTCCCTTATAAAAGGGCACCTTCCCCCCTCTCCTCCTCACTCCACTTTTAGCCTTCAAACTCGGAAAAACCCTGCCATGTTTTATTCTCCACTTCTCTAGGAACATTATAGTGGTCCTGGTATTCTTCAAAGACCATATTTAGTTCCCTAAGAGGAGGTTAAGAAGAGGCGCGTCAAAGAAGAGGTAATATCCATTACCGATCCTTTCCAATTTCATTCTTATTCATCTTCTTCTTCTTTAGTTGTTTAATTATAAAGTAATAAAATAAGTATCACTAATATAATTATATGTTATTATAAATATGAAACAACCCTATTTCACCTTCTATCCATCCTACGGAAAATGAAATCACCGCGCGTGTGTACGTACGGAATACCATCTCCACGCCGTGGTGTAATCTGTTTTCCACCACCACATTACTTGGATGAGTATAATGGTGTAGAGAATAACTATATATGATTATTATAACATGATACTAATTCTGAGACATTCCATCATCCACTAAAATACCATTCAAAAATAATGGGAATGATATCATCGCTCATGCGTACGTACGGACTACTGTCTCTACGATGTGATGTGACTCGTTCTACATGATATTAATTGAATGATGATTATATAAATGAATTGAACGAATAAATATGATATATATTACACTAATACCATTATGTAAATAAGGTATATATAACCTAAAAAGATGAATAAGAATTTATTCGACAAAACATACATAAGAACATAAAGAAAAAAACACCCGAATAACAAGTAGCAATGTAATATTACTAATAAGAAGATAATAATATGACCACATATGATATCATAAAAATTAATATGATTTATTTAATAAGTCAATTACATTATTTAAATGATTATACATGAGGTTCGGATACGTACAAAGTATATCTAACCTAAGGTAAGGGAAAATCTCACAATCTCATTTTTATCCGAGATTGTTTATACTTTGGAATTTACTAAGGTGTATTTATCATCCAAATCCATGTTTCCCGAATATTTAATATTATTTCTATCCTCCTACAATTGTTTAAATCCAATTTTACCTATTGGTGAATTTTTAGTAAAAGATATGGTAGGAATCTTTTGTCGTGTTCAGTATGAGATTCTTTTTGACTTTTCCGGCCAAAGTACAAGAAGAATGTTTTTTTAACTTATACGACATGAATGGAGTTTTATGATTTCATAGAACATTATTTCCGTGAAGCTTCCTTTACAAGTTTTCAGGTTTATTTTTAATTAAATTATTTTTGTTTAAAATTTTATGACATGTTAAGAAAGGAAAAATGTTTTTGAAGTAGAAAGGATATTTTCCTAAAGAATGGAGTTCAAGTGTTTCATCAAAATTATTTTCAATATAAGATAATATTGGGTTCTGTTTCTATCCCTATTTTACATTTATTTTATTGTGTTATTATGGAATTATTTTTAGGAAGTCCTTTATCTTATATGGATTGTTTTATGAAGACACGATGTTTAAGAAACCCATTTTTTATTTCATGGGTTATGCTATGATGCATGATTTATGATTTTGTGGAACACATTAGAATGGTTTCATTGTGATATGGGTGGAAATAATATCTCCCTCCAATGCATTGGGTAAGGATTTATATCTCATGAGATAGACATGGCTGGAACGGAAAGTTAAAACCGGTTCTATGATACAGGACTGGAACGACGAGTGAAATCGGTTCAAGAATGGACTTTGTCTGCTATGATAGTCTTGAAAATGAGTCTTGACTAATAATAAATGATTTTCTTTGATTATGTATGTATGACACAAATTTTAATGTTTTATGTTATAATTATTGGGATTACATTTCACTACTATGATTTATCCCATGTTATGATATTATGATATCTTTTGCAGGATAAGATTTTCAAAATGTTATGTTATAATGAATATGATATGATTGATATATCCTTTATTTACCCTTACTGAGCATTTGAGCTCACCCTTTTGTATGTTTTCTTTTCCCTAGGTCAAGAAGAAGGATATTATGTAGGATATGTTAAAAGGCACTCTAGATGTGATGAAATAATTGGGAGACAATGTAGATGCTTTATAAACCAGTTGTTTATGTTTCCCAGTTTCTAGAGACACTATACCTATACGGTCCTATCATGGTTTTGTTATATGTTGTTATAAGTATGCTTCAATTCTAATGTAATAACAATGCATGTAAAGTATGGGTCGTTATAGTTGGTATCAGAGGAAAGATATAGTCAACCTTTGGAAACTAGGATGTGAAAGCCTTAGTAAGAACCCTAAGGATATGTCTAAGCATAGAAAACAATATTAGTATTTTAGAAATGGCCATGAATAACTTATGATAATACCTTAAGTGTGAAATTTTATTCTTAATTATGTTGTTTTCCAATCATGATTAGTGTTTCTCACACTATGCTTATTGGTTTTAGTCAATGGATGGAAGTCGAAGGAACCGTGTTAATGATGAATGCGACGGGAAATGAAATGATTGTCCCCCTGAGCAACCAAACGTTATGGGAGCTGGAATGCAAAATATTGTAGCGATTCTCACAAAAATTTCTCAAGCTATGAATCATGAAGGACTTCCAAACGAGCAAAGGAAGGAGCAAAATTCTATTGAATCTTTAATGAGGCAGTGTCCACCCTCTTTCAGCGGGTCTACTGATCCATTAGTGGCTGAACAATGGATCAGTACCATGAAAAAGATATTTTTAGTTCTTCAATGTTCTGAACATGATAAAGTCATCTTAGCAGTATATCGTTTGGAAGGTGAAGCTGATCAATTGTGTAATCTTCTCAAGAATATGAGGCAAATAGATGAAATTGAGTCCATGGAATGGGATGAGTTCAAGAACATATTTTTCAATAAGTACTTCCCTCGTATTCTTCGAACAAAGATGGAGAAGGAGTTTCTTGAACTAAAGAAAAAGGATGATGAATCTGTTGGTATCTACGAAGAAAATTTTACAAGACTTGTAAGGTATTATTCTAGAATTATTATCCAACTTGAGAGTAAGATCGATCGATTTTTTAGTGGCTTAAAAACAAGTCTTCGAAGGGTGTTAGTCATAAGGGAATTCAATAGATATGAGGAAATTTTTCGATGTGCTCTCAAGTTTGAGATGGAGATTGGAGTAACCCATCAGTCATATGGGTTTGATAAGAAGAGGAAAATGGAATTCAGAGGGAAATATAAAGACCACACTAAAAAGAAGATGAGTTTTCCCTTATGCTCAAAGTGTGGAAAGAAACATGGAGGAAATTATCTTAAAAGGACAAGTAAATGTTTCAAATGTGGAAAAGAAGGTCATCAGGAATTTGAATGCTGCAATGATGGGTAAACGATTTCTAGTGATGTGAACAAAGAAATGGATACACAAAATTCACCTCCTACACATCAATGTTAAAAGTGCAAGGAAATGGTGCATTATTCTAATCAATTCCCTAATCCAAGGGTTGTTGATGATGATCGACGTCAACAAACTATTAAGGCCAAAGACAAAGGAAAGTCACATGAAATTTCTATCGGTGATGTGGAGTTGATAACATAGTGGTGAAAGGTACACTTACCATCCACTATAAAGTAGAAAATGTTTTATTTGATTATGGATCCACCCACACTTTTATTTTTGAAGAAATATCTAAGGGTATCACCGTACTACCTCAACAATTAGCTGTTGAGTTAGCTGTGACAACTTTTAATGGCACAAAGGTTGCATCAAAAGTTTATAATTCTTCTCCAATTGATGTTTGTAGGAAAGTGCTTCCTATAAATCTTGTTATCCTTCCTATAGTGAAATTTGATGTGATTTTTGGAATGGATTGGCTTTACTTATATGGAGCTCATATCGATTGCCAAAGAAGGGAATTCACATTTCATATTCCTGGTCAATATATGATCACCTATCGATGCAAAGATGAATATAACCTTCCAGTGGAAATTTCTTCCATCTTATGGGTCTTGATTCCAATAAATGAAGGCTATTTATCTCAAATGGTTGAAGATAAAATAACGATTAAGAATATGCCCATTTTATGGGAGTTTGATGATTTCTTTACAGAGGAATTCCTGGGTCTTCTAGAAAATCGTGAATTTGAGATTTCAATAGAACTCATACCAGGTGCTATGCCCATTTCAAAGACACCTTATAGAATGACCCCAATTGAGTTGCAGGAATTGAAGAAGCAACTCCAAGAGAATCTTGATAAGGGATTTATACGCCCCAGTGCATCACCTTGGGGAGCACCTGTTCTATTTGTTAAGAAGAAAGATGGATCAATGAGACTCTGCATTGATTATCGAGAACTTAACAAGATCACTATCAAGAACAAATATCCTCTCCCACACATTGATGAATTATTTGACCAAATACGTGGAGCTCAATACTTTTCCAAGATTGATCTTCATTCAGGGTATCATCAATTAAGGGTCAAAAGGGAGGATATACCAAAGACGGCTTTCCGTACAAGGTATAGACACTATGAATTTATAGTGATGCCATTTGGTCTTACTAATGCCCCTGCTATCTTCATGGATCTAATGAATAGAGTCTTTAGAGACTATTTTGATCAGTTTGTGGTAGTCTTTATAGACGATATTCTTGTCTATTCAAAGATCAAGGAAGAACATGAAGATCACTTCATAATTGTATTAAAGACCCTAAGAAAGGAGAATCTTTATGCCAAATTTACCAAGTGTGAATTTTGGCTTCAAAAAGTTTCATTTTTGGGTCACATAATCTCAAAAGAGGGGATATATGTGGATCCAGAAAAAACAGAGGTTATCAAAATATGGTCGAGACCAACAACTATAACTGAGAACCGAAGTTTTTATGGTTTGGCTGGATATTACTGACGTTTTGTGAAAGATTTTTCATGGTTATATAATCCACTCACCAGGTTGACTCGAAAAGGAGTTAAGTTTTTTTGGATAGAAGAGTGTCAAGATAATTTAAAGGATTGAAGAAGAAGGTTATCCAGTGAACTTGTTCTCACACTAACTTGTAGTGGAGAATGGTTTGTGATCTATAGTGATGCATCCAAGAAGGGATTGGGGTGTGTTCTCATGCAAAACAATATGGTGATAGCTTATGCCTCACGACAGTTGAAAATCCATGAGCAAAATTACCCAACTCATGATTTGGAATTAGCTACGGTAATCATTGCATTAAATATTTGGAGGCATTATCTTTATGGTGAAAGGAGTGATATTTATATTGATCATAAGAGTTTAAAGTATATTTTCACACAAAAGGATCTGAATATGCGCCAAAGAAAAAGGTTGGAGCTGATTAAGGATTACGACTGCTCAATTCATTACCACCCCGGGAAAGCAAACAAGGTGGAAAATGCATTAAGTCGACACGATCATTCTAGCTTATCCATGATGAGGATCAAAAAAGTTCCAATATTTATGGATTTACAAAGGATAGATCTTGGAATTATAATATAAGGGGAAAAATCTTATCTTTCTGAAATGAATGTTCAACCATCTATACATGTGAAGATTAAAGAGGCCCAAAAAGAGGATGTAGAGTTACAAAATTAGGTGAGAAATGTTCCTGAATTCCACATGGATTGTGATGAAATAATAAGGTTCAGGAATTGGGTTTGTGTTCCTCCCATCCCAGATTTAAAGAAGGAAATATTGGATTAATCTCATAGTTCTTCATTCTCTATTCATCCTAGATGCACGAAGATGTATAGGGACCTGAAGAAGTACTTCTGGTGGGACGACATGAAAAGAGATGTTGCTGAATATGTCTCTCGATGATTGGTTTTTCAGAAAGTTAAATCTAAGAGATAGAAGCATAAGGGGATATTAAAACCATTACCCATACAAGAATGGAAAGGGGAAAACATCACTATGGACTTTGTCACTGGACTTCCTAAAACATCCAAAGGCAATAACGCTATCTTGGTTATAGTTGATCATCTTACGAAGTCGGCACACTTCATTGCTATTAGAGAGGATTTATCTATTGATCAGCTTTCCAGGATATATGTGAAGGAAGTGGTAAGATTGAATGGAGTACCACTTTCCATTATTTCTGATTGGGATATGATGTTTACCTTGAAATTTTGGAGAATTCTTCAGCATACTCTAGATATAGAGTTGAGTTTCAGCACAACTTATCATCCTCAGACAGACATTCAGTCTGAGAGGACGATTCAAACTCTATAAGAAATGTTGAGAGATTTCTCTATGGATTTCAAAGGTGGTTGGGATCAACACCTACCTTTGGTAGAATTTTCTTATAATAATAACTTTCACTCTAGTATTCAGATGTCTCTTTATGAATCTCTCTATGGAAAGAAATGTAGAACTCCAACTTACTGGGATGAATTTGGGGAAAGAAAGCTATTAAGAACTGATCTTGTTGATGAGATGGCAGAAAAGGTCAGATCTATTCAAAAGCACATAAGAGCAGCTCAGAGCTGACAAAAAAGTTATGCCGACAACCAAAGAAAAGACCTAGATTTTGAAGTGGGTGATAAAGTGTTCTTATGAATATCTCCATGGAAGAGAGTAATGAGATTTGGAAATAAGTGAAAGCTAAGACCTAGGTATATTGGTCATTTTAAAATACTAGATCATGTTGGGAAGGTAGCTTACTGATTGGCGCTTCCACCAAATCTCTCTCAAGTTCATGATGTGTTCTATGTATCTCTTCTGAGAAAGTACATACCCGATCCTTCACATGTACTAAGCTCAGAAGTTGTACCACTGGAGAATGATATTTCTTATGAAGAACAACCAATAGAGATTCTGGATCTTAGTGAAAAGGTTCTACAAAACAAGACCACTCGCTTGGTTAAAGTTTTATGGAGGAACCACCAATTAGAAGAAGCTACATGGGAACTTGAGGACATGATGAAGGATAGGTATCCTCATTTTTTTGTTACAAAGTGGCGAACTTAGAGGGAGAAATTATTTTTAAGGGGGGTAGAATGTAACACCCAGAGATTTTATGAGAAATATTCTATTTTTATGAATTATGCTATATGCAAACAAATCTTTCACTACACAACAAAACTGTCTTGGCTTGCGTTACACGCAAGATCAACCTTCCTCGATAGCTTGCGTTGTACGCAATACCGAGTTCCACTAAACAACAACATGTTATTAAAATATTATATAAACTAGCCATTATGAATAGTAATACCCACCTTTTGAAATTTTATAAATCTTATCCTTTAAAATGGACTTCATTTTTGGATTCGGAATATCAAAATTAGCCTAATGTGAATTTTTGGTATTTTTCTGAAAACTTTCAATTTTTGATGAATAGTGAAAACACTAAGTTATTGGTTAAAAACTGAATTTTTATTTAAATAATAATTTATTTTATTTAAATTTATTTTACGTCAAAATAGATACATAATAAATATATAATTTCAATGTAATTCATTGGAGTCATTTTATAATAATTTTAGTTATATAAAAATTTTATTGAACTTTTCACCGTCTTTTACCCACCTCCTAGGAGAATTTGAAAATTTACATAAAACATAATTTTACCACTTCTGTGAGTTGAATTTCAAAAATCCAAGAGACATGGTTGATTTCAGTGTGTAAAATGTGGTTCAATTAGATGAAAATAATTTTTGTTGAATAGTAACTTTTTTACTTTTATTTACCACGATTAAAAGTAATTAAGGGTAAAAATGACATTATTATTACCCTAACACATGTCATAATTCTATTGGATAAGTTTAATTAGGCTGAAAAAAACCTTAGGAATAAAATATGATCATTTAGGTCCACTTGGATTAGATTAGGACATTTATTATTATTTAATTCAAAGAAGAGTTAAAAGAAGTAAAATCAAAGTTTAATAAGTAAAACATTTTTAATATAGGATTATACAGAAGATAAATTCAACTATAAATATTCATTATAAAGATAAAAAGATTTCATACATAATGGTATGTTGTTTATAATATTTATACACTAAATAATTTAATTTATTTATAACACAATGATGATGGAGTAATTATCTTATTAATGAAATATTAACATAATTGATGTTATAAATACCCAAATAAATGTAATTTGAGACTTTTTATGCATTCCACTAATTTTATAGGCTAATATGAAATGTTAGTATTTATTAACGTAAATTTTTTTGAACTAATCATGCTGTTATGATTTTCACAAAAATTAACTACCAAGTAGTGCCAAAATTGTCATAAAATAGTTTTTGAAACAAATATTATATTATTAATTGATATTATATTCCAGAAAATCTAAGATTCATCCAAATGAAATATATAAGGTTATATATATATTAATAATGAACCTCTTGGAGTTCGTTTGTCTTGTTATACTATGTTTGTTAACCATATAGTGTAAGAAAACAAGAAGACACGGTAAAAGTTAAATTATTTAACTTAGCCTTAAATATAAATGATAAGGGTAAAATAGTAACCTAAACTTGTATAACACCTATTGGTTGAGAGTATTTCGACCCATACCCACCCTAGACTCTAAATAGGTCACTTTGGATCCATTATAAACTGAATATTGTTTTATTATAAAATAATATTTTAAGTTTTCCTAAGGTGCCCCTCTCCTCCCTTATAAAAGGGAACCTTCCCCCCTCTCCTCCTCACACCACATTGATCCTTCAAGCTCGGAAAAAACCTGCCATTTTCTATTCTCCACTTCCCTATGAACATTATAGAGGTCTTGGTATTCTTCAAAGACCATCTTTAGTTCCCTAAGAGGAGGTTAAGAAGAGGCGCGTCAAAGAAGAGGTAAAATCCATTACCGATCCTTTCCAATTTCTTTCTTCTTCATCTTCTTCTTATTTAGTTGTTTCATTATAAAGTAATAAAATCAGTATAACTAATATAATTGTATGTTATTATAAAAATTAAACAACCCTATTTCACCTTCTATCCATCCTACGGAAAATGAAATCACCGCGCGTGCGTACGTACGGAATACCGTCTCCACACCGTGGTGTAATCTGTTTTCCACCACCACCATGCATGAATGGGTATAATGGTGTAAAGAATAACTATATATGATTATTATAACATGATACTAATTATTAGACATTCCATCATCCACTCCAATACAATTCATAAATTATGGGAACGATATCATCACTCATGCGTACGTACGGACTACTGTCTCCACGATGTGATGTGATTCGTTCTACATGATATTCATTGAATGATGATTATATAAAAGAATTGAATGAAAAAATATGATATATATTACACTAATACCATTCTGTAAATAAGTTATCTATAACCTAAAAAAAGGAATAAGAATTTATTCGACAAAACATGCATAAGAACATAAAGCAATAAACACCTGAACAACAAGTAGTAAGGGAATATTACTAATAAGAAGATAAGAATATGACCATATATGATTTCATAACCATTAATATGATTATGTAATAATTCAATGACATTATTGAAATGATTATACAGGAGGTTCAGATACATACAAAGCATATCGAACCTAAGGCAAGGGAAAATCTCACAATCTCATTTTTATCCGAGATTGTTTATACTTTGGTATTTACTAGGGTGTATTTATCACCCACATCCATGTTTCCCCAATATGTAATATAATTTCTATCCTCTTACAATTTTTTAAATCCAATTTTACCTATTGGTAAATTTTTAGTAAAAGATATGAAAGGAATCGTTTGTCGTGTTTAGTACGAGATACTTTTTGACTTTTCCAGCCAAAGTACACGAAGAATGTTTTTTAACATATATGGAATGAATAGAGTTTTATGATTTCATAGAACATTATTTCTATGAAGATTCCTTTAAAAGTTTTCAGGTTTATTTTTAATTAACTTCTTTTTGTATAAAATTTTATGACATGTTAAGAAAGGAAAAATGTTTTGAAGTAGAAAGGATATTTTCCTCAAGAATGGAGTTCTAGTGTTTCATTAAAATTATTTTCCATCTAAGATAATATAGGGTTCTGTTTCTATCCCTATTTTTACATTTATTTGAATATGTTATGATTGAATTATTTTTATGCAATCCTTTATCTTATATGGATTGTTTTATGATGACATGATGTTTAAGAACCCCATTTTTTATTGCATGGGTTATGCTATAATGTATGATTTATGATTTTGTGGCACACATAAGAATGGTTTCATTATGAGATGGGTGGGACCTATATCTCCCTACAATACATAGGGTAAAGAATTATATCTCATGAGATAAATATGGCTGGAACGACAAGTTAAAATTGGTTCAGTGATACTGGACTGGAACGAGGAGTGAACTCAGTTCAGAAATGGACTTTGTCCTCTATGATAGTCTTGGAAATGAGTCTTGACTAATAAGAAATGATTTTCTATGATTATGTGTGTATGACACAAAGTTTCATGTTTTATGTTATGATTATTGGGATTACATTTCACTACTATGATTTATCTCATGTTATGATATTATGATCTCTTTTGCAGGATAAGATTTTCAAAATGTTATGTTCTTATGAATATGATATGATTGGTATTTCCTTTATTTACCCTTACTGGGCATTTGATCTCACCCTTTTGTATGTTTTCTTTTCCCCAGGTCAGGAAGAAGGATATTAAGTAGGATATTCTAAAAGGGACTCTAGATATGATGACATAAATGTGAGACAATGTAGATGCTTTATGAACCGGTTGTTTATGTTTCCTATTTTCTAAAGACACTATACCTATATGGTCCTATCATGGTTTTGTAATATGATGTAATATGTTTTCTTCAATTATGAAGTAATAACAATGTATGTAAAGTAAGGGTCATTATAATTATAACATTCTGTCTGAGTTATTACTTGAATATGTGGTAAGAAAACATGACCTGGATCAGTTGAAGTCTGATCTTAATACATCTTTTGTGGAAGAGATAAGAAAAATGGAAGCATCCTTAGTGTCATCTATTAAAACTATTATGGATGACTCTATGGCCAGTATAGTAACTGAAAGAGCACCTGTTGTTATGCCTAATAATATAGTCACTAGAGATTATTTAGACTCTTTGAAGGATGAAATGAAAGAGTTTTTTAATGATTATGTTGTTGAGTCAAATAACTATTTTGTTGAGGAGCTGATCAGCTTGGAACGATATTTTGAACTCTCTCTTGGGTGTTGTGTGTCAACCTCTATGGCTGAGATAATGGATGAAGTCACAGCCAGCCAGAATCAGATGTCTAGCTTGGAAGAGGATGTTGAATTTTTAAGGAAATCAGTTGTCTCCCTAGAATCCTACATGAGTTCTAAATCTCAAGCAGACAAGGATTTGGATTATGTAAAAAGTGTTATGAGCCAGATGGTTTCAGTTTTTGAAGGCTTTAATAAGTTAGTGGAGAATCATGTCAGTGCTCAGGATTCTCTTGTAAAGAATCTTATCAGTGGCCAAACTAAGAGTCTCAGGGAAACTGTGGCTTTTTCTATTGGTTCTCTTGCTTCCAAACTATCAATATAGTAGGATCAGATTCGATCTTTGATGAAGGAGGAACTTGGTTTAGCTTCAACCAATGGCTCTATGGACTCATCTTACATAAGTCAAGTTGTGCTTACAACTAGGGATATTGGAAAAATCGTTCAAAATTTCATGAGAGAGGCTAATGCTTCTCATAAGGAAGTCAAGGACAAAGTGGATTATTATTTCCAAATGGTTTACACCAAGAATCAACTCAATAACCATTTCAATATTATGTTAGAAAACATGAAGCTACCTCCAGTCAATCAAGCCTTCAGGGAACAAGTCAGCAAACTCAGGGAGCTAACTCCAGTCTTTGATGTGTTTTTGGAAAACAAGGATGACTTTTTGTCCGCTATGGAGAGGGTAGGAGGAATCATTATGGATTTCAGAAATCTCTTTTCGCCTTTCTTGAATGTTTATGCTTGGACAATGATTGTTCCTCCAACTTTACCTGCATATGCCTCTAATACTTGTCCTACTCAGATGACTCCATCCCAAGCCATCCACTACCTTACTCCTCTAATAACTCAGAGAGCTACACAGTACATGCCAAGAACTGTTTCAGTGGATCAGCCTCCTCTGATCATTTCTGGTATTCCTAAGCCTCCACCTGTATCAACAAAGTCTGAATCCTCTTCTGATCCCAAGAGAAAATCTTATGCTGAGGATGTATATTTATTAGTGGATAGGATATTTGATATGAATCACCTGTATTTCCTATTGTTTCATGTGTGTATTTCATTGTATCTGTTTTATCTAAGGAATATATATGATCTTACTTTCTTTTCCCCTCTATTGGATGATTTAATCCTCACTCACTCTTTCCCTACTCTTATTTCCCACTGTGGATAGTGGTAGAGGTCAATTAAGACCAGGATAGCCTGTGTGCTATTGTTTTGTTTTCCCATGAAGAACTGTGGAAGAGGTCTTAGTACCTGGATAGTCCTAGTACTGTTGTTTACCCCGATCCAGGGTGTGGATCAAAATTTATATAAATTGTTTGGGAGGAATAAGTCTCGTCTTGAGACTGAACCTCTTGTTTTGAAACTGCTGTGCTTACTTATTTTGGTTGTAACATAAATTTAATATTCCACTGCTATTTACTTTGAAATATAAAATTGTTTTAATGTTACATTGATAGTTAATCTAGAATGTTTTTCGAACTATTGTAAATAAGTAGTTTAGTTTCAAAAGATAGTTTAATCTTCTGATTTAATTAACTAAGACCTAATCAATCTTTTGAGAACCTAGTCGAACCATTATAGTTTTACAAATTCACTACATTTGAACTTAGTTTTTAATTGGGGGATTTTAATAGAAATATTATTAATATAAATTTTTAATTGGAACTCAATTCACCCCCTCTTGAGTATCCACTCCGACCAACACCAACCATTCCAAAATTTGATACAAATAACAAATTTCAAGAACCCAATGACAAACGGTTCGGTATTCCAAATCCAGATTTATTTAAAAAATAGGATAAGCACACAAAACACACTTAAAGATTCCAAATGGGCTTTTATATCATCTACAAACCAATCAACCTTTATAAAACACTAAATAAGTAATCACTTCCAATACAATCTTGAATCTAGTTTATGTAATTTTGGAAAATTTTTGAACCATTTCAAAAAAAGAAGGAGAAAGAGAAGACGAGGAACCCTTTTAGAAAAAAATATTTCTAGGAGAGAATAGCATTAAATTCCATCATCATTTGAAATCCCATCTATCTTTTCAATCCATGCACCCATAGATATGTCCACATCCAATGGCCTTCTACATGTAGTTTTTTCCCAAACAATTTTTAAAGAATCAACATGTGTTTTCCAAATAGTACATCAATCCATCTTATAAATACAACTGTGTTTCACATAAGAAGATTGAACACAATAAAATAAATTTAATAAAACTTTTTTATGGGAAACACCACCCAAATCATCCAATTATACCCTTAAAATATCAATTAACATTTTAACAAAATGTTTAGTGTGTATACACATATGCCTAAATAAGGGTTCACTTGAAAACCTATTTTTAAAAATATCTAACAATTAAAACAACCTCTAAAAATTTAACCATGTGTATTATAATGTTGAGAATCATGATTTAAAAATTATTGAAACACCCAAGAAGTAAATAGATTGCATCAGAAATGAAAAAATATGAAAAAACCTACCTCAATGGTGTGAGAATGTAATGAAACCTTCAGAGAAGAGAGATCCAAGCCCCATGGACCATTCACACACCCTAGATCCAATGAAAACTGAGCTACACATCAACCCTAACATATAGGGTTTGGATAAGAGAGGGAACACCAAAGAAGAACCAGGAAATAGAAATGGGAAGAAATAAAGGTGATAAAAAAAGACCAAGAAACCCTAAAACTCAACTTGGAATCAAATAGGAAGCACCAATAAAGGAGGAGGAACCAAAGAGAAGGTCATAGAGTGATGCCTTCATGTTCCAAGGTCAACTAATAGGTGAGGGGATGATTTAGGGATAAAATTAGAGAGAGGAAAAAGGATTTTAAGATTTAAAATTTCTGGGATGATCGCATAGTTTGGCTGCACAGTTTACCAAATTGTGCGTGAACTGTGCAGAAGATACTGCCCAAGAACATAGCGATCACATGACTAAACCACTCTATTTATCTGACCATTCACCAAATGTGTAGTATATACTACATAGAAATGGACCAACTAAATGACCAGGCCGCACGGTTTGTGCTATAGTGCGCAAACCGTACGGTAGCTTCTGTCCACCTCTAGGACTTGCTGTATGTGTACCTGGGTTGATCTGTACAGTTTCCAGTAATCGTGTGGTGCTCATGCACATGCCAAAAACCACCCAGACTTTCAAAATTTCAAATATTCTAATTGGTTATCAACCCAATCCTTGACTAAAATATCCATGACTAAGAAAAGAATAAAATAAAAGAGTATATGAGGTTGGGGTGTGATAGTTTTCCCCACCACATACACTTTCTTCCCCTAGAAAGTCACCAATACAAAAGATAAACAAAACCCAAGTCAATGACCATTCAAAACTAAGAGAAACCATGAATGACCACGAATCTTGGGGTGACTATTCACTCCAGAAGTCACACCCAACCAGTATAGAAGGGACCACAAAATAAGAGTAGGGGGAGAACATGTGGTGGTTCTTACCACCACCAGAAATCAACTAGAATGAAAACCATAAAATCCAAACAATAGCACCAGAAAATTAAACAGGAAACCCAAAAAACCAGGACCCTAGGAATATGCTAAACTTCTCCACACTATTCAAACAACACTCTAACCACAACTGGGAACTATGGAACTCCCAAAATGAACTAGTGAATCCCCCCAACAATAGGGGAAATCACAAAAGATACTCAAACAAATAACAGATCGGAAACATCATCCATAAAATTCCACAAAACTCGAGAACATCTAAATGAGTACAACTACAATCATAAACAACCCACACAAGGGTTGATCACACACTAAAAAAACAAACGATTCAAGATTCCAAATTCCGACAAATAGAACTACTTGGATTACAATAAAACAAGTCTATCACACATTTAAAATTAAATGAAGAAATTAAAATAATAGGAATACAAGAAAAAAAACTATAAATGTATCCACCCCCACATGAGATACAAAAATAGGGACAATACTTCACACACCCCCAACAATTCTTGATTATGCACGAGCTTTACTTTGAGACCTATGGCTGGAGATATAATGACCGAAGCATCTCCTACCTCACAACCAGGAACTAACATTCCTCGATCAAAACTACTTCTTTAAGAAATGATTCCAATAGAATTTCTTTAGATGGCCCCAATGACCACAAAGATGGAAGGTCTTCATAGGGATGTGACAAGATGGATTCAACAGCCTCAACTGTCCAAAATGGTGGAACACAAGTGAATTGTCTAATGAACTCAAAACCAGAAGAAATGAAGGATCCTTCCAAGAGGTAGGTTATTTGGAACACACTCTTTTCTAGATGGATAACCTCCATGACCAATAAGATACCTAACACCAACCGAAACTAGAACAGAACTCAATGTTCACCAAACTACTAGAATGAGGAACTAATTTTCATGCTTAACCCAAAAACATGGTAGTGTGAAATCCCCCATAAAAACGTCAACATCTTGGATGTACATGGACCATGTACTCATAACCCACATGGGTCACTACTCCTTGTGAGATAAGGACATAACACTAGATTGTCTCTATATTCATCCCTCAAACCAAATCAAATAAAAAAGACTCAAATACTAGACCAACCATGGTAACATAGGTCTTATAATGAGTGGTGGTGATCAAGAACTAACCCATAACCTACCTCCTTGGCACCTGCAATCATAATCTCTAACTACCAGAAACCCCAAATAACAAGAACCTCCTTTGATACAATTTTTTCACAAACCAACATAGGATCCCCTTTGACATGACACCTGACCCGGACCATGACATTTATCGAAGGACATTCCCGATCCCCACGGGCTAGAAGCTAGTGTCAGTTATCCAAGAAAATACAATTGGGAATGATTTGATCCAAAAAACAAGGATCAAATAAATTAAAAAACAACTAATCACAGAGCCAAACCAAAACTAAATATCAAATAATTAAACAAACTGATTCAGTTACAATAGCTGACCAAGACCGAAACTGAATAAAAAATAAAAACAAAACTAAAACTAAACCATGCTACCATGATCTCTATGTGACCCCATGGTCACCACCATCCACAAGATCTAACCTCTCCAAGATCCCACTCGAACTAGAGAACCTAAACAAGAAAAAGAACCTATAAAATAGTTCATGTATATCAACATCGAGTGGTACAAGTAGGGTGAGATCTAAACATCTCAGTAGGAAACCACTAATGAATCCATATATTTCCTTTCATGAAAAAAATACATTAAAACTATTTTGAAATACAATTATAAAAATAGGATTTTCACATTTCAAAAAATAGACACATATTTTCCTTTTTAAATAAGAACACATCAGCCTTTTTATTCTCAAGGAGGCCATCATTTAAGCAACCAAACCCCAAACCAAAACCCAAGAATTCAAATCTTGGTTTTTCTGAAAATAAATAAAAAATTCCATATGAGAGTAAAATATAGCATAAAACAATCAAGCATAAACAATTTAGTAGCCACGGGCTTCTCATAAACTTCCCTAGAGTGGTCTATAGATATAATCGGTTTGGAACTACCTACCAGCATGTGGTGAAGATCCCTAATCTATAACTAACTAGTCACACTCAACTAACCAATCCAATGGCACAACCCACCCAGCCTATCATCAAATCTAGGGGGTACCAAGCCATTTAATGGGGGTTGAATAGAAACCGTCACTCGACCATATAAAATACGCCCATGAAGACATGGTAGTAATATACTTTGTAAGTAAGAGGCCCTTGCACGCGCGACACATCATACATACCATCACCGTACTTGCCTACCCCAAACCGGACACTACCTATTAAATAAACCATAAAGGTAAATCCCCCTTATAGAGGTTCCCATTATATATATACATATCACATCATAAAATGGACCAACTGGTCCATCATGTCACACAAGCCTTCAAAACCATTTCACAAAATATTCTAAAAATGAAAAATGAGCATTCACATTTTCAAAAAGACATTCATTTATCAATATTAAATGGGTTCCAACTGGGACTTATATCATTTTTTTCCAATTAAACTTTTAAAACATATCCCAACCATCCCAAATTCAATACAAATAACCACCTTAAATAATTCAATTCCAAACATGCTTTTATTCCAAATCTGACTTTATTAAAGAACCAAGATAAGCACACACAACACACTTAAAAATGTCAAATAGGCTTCCTAATAATTTAGAAAACAATCATCCTTTATAAAACAAAAAATGGTCCATCACTTCCAATATAACCATGAAATCACTTTATTTCATTTTGAAAAAACCTGGAACCATTTTATAAAAAGAAAGGGAAAGAGAAGACGATGAACCTTTTTAGAAAACTAAATTTAAATAAGAGAATAACATTCAATTCAATAATCATTTGACATACCATCCATGCGTACAATCCACGCACCGATTTATGTTCCCACATCCAATGGCATTCCGCAAGTATTTTTCCCCCAAACAATTTCCAAAAAAGAAAGATGTGTTTTCCTACTAGTACAACAAACCATCTTACAAAAACTACTACATTTCAAATAATAAGTCCAAAAACAATCCAATCAATTTAATTTAAAATTTATATGGTAAAAAACCACCCAAATAATCCAATTATACTTGTAATTGATCAATTAACATTTTAAAAAAATGTTTGGTTTACATACACATAGGCATAAACAAGCATTCACTTTAAAACCTATTGTTAACAAATTCTACCAATGAGAAAACACCACAAAAATCTAACAATGTGTATTATAATGATGTAAATCATGTTTTAAAAATCTTTTTAAACACCCAAGCATTAAATAGAATGTATCAAAAAGGAAAATGATTAAAAAGCATACCTTAATGGCATGAGAACGCGATGAAACCTTTCTAGAAGAGAGATCTAGTCCCCATAGACTATTCGCACACCCTTGATCCAAAGCAAACGTAGATACACATTAAAAATAACATCTTGGGTTCTTACAAGAGAGGGAATGCCCAATAATTACCAAGAAATAGAGTTGGGATGAGATAAAGGAGAGAAAAATGAATAAGAAACAATAAAACTCACCTTGGAATCGAAGAGGAAGAACCCATGAAGGAGGGAAAGCTAAGGATATGGGCTTAGGGGGATCCCTTATTGTTCCAAGTTCAACTAGTAGGAGAGGGAATATTTAGGGATAAAAAGGGGATAGAGGAAAAATGTTTTTAAGATTTAAAATTTATAGGTTGATCACACGGTTTGGCCACTCAGTTTACCAAATAGTGCGCCAACCCTGTAGAATCCACTGCCGAAGAACAGAGGGACTGCATGACTGACTTGTTGATAAAAAAACTATTTTATTTAATATTTTATTGATAATAAATGATATAATTTCCTCAAATTTCGTTAAATATGTTCAATTATAAATTATTTGGGATTAGATCATTCATATGAATATTTGATGAACATTCCAGTTTTACCGTTTCAAAAGTACTGTAGTATTTCAATCATAAATATTTTTATTTGAATTATTTGAACTTAATATTTTGTAACTATGTCTCATAATTCATGGTATAATACTTTTATTCAGGACACTTGATAAAAATAATGAATTTGGATGGAGTAATTGGGCCATAAAGTCAAAGGTGGGATGGACATTCTAGAATGGAGAAGCTTCTGTATTTTTGCCATAACTCCTTCATATATGATTGGATTGAGCCCAAATATTTAGAGGAGATAGAGGACCCATATCCTCACATATGATCCTTCTTCAATTCTGTCCAATTCACGCATTTTTGTGGTAAAATGGGTGGCGAAAATTGGGATAAAATATTTGGCCGAGATTCCCCATTCACACTTGAAACCACTTTGAACCTAGCCTCCCCACCACTCTATAAATTGGTGTTTTTATAATTTGGTGGGGTTGGGACGTGAATTAAGATATTGGAGGCAGAGGAGAATTAGTTTCACCCAAATTATCCAACCATTTTAAGAGGGTTATCTCTTGAAGTAAGGATCCCCTCATCGAAGCCTCCTTCTCTTATTCATGTTGTAATATTTTCATTTCAGTTTTAAAATTCGTTGTTGTTCTTTTATTTCTTCTCTTTTCTTATTTTTTGTTTAAATTTATTCTTCTCTTAATATTAATTTTTTTGTTTTAATTCTTTAGTAGAAGGGTTATTGGGTTATACCCATTATAAACCTTTTCACATGCAAAACGCTTCCACAGTGATTACGCCACCTTTGAAAGAGTAGTCTTTTAGTAATCGATCTATCTATTACCTTCTACATTAATTTATTTTGAATAAATTATATACTTTAATTTACATAATATGATCAATTAATTTAGTTTTTATTTTAATTGAAACTAATAAATCAATTGAAAAATTAACACAAAAACACGCGAGGATGAGATTTTGTGTAAATTGTGAGAGTGCGAACTTAACCGGTTATAGAAAACCATACGGGATCAATTTTTAGTGCACAAATATAATCCCTAAACTCAATTAATTATAATTTATAGAGGGGAAATGTTCCTTAATTTACCACTGACCATAATCTAATATTAGAACATCAATAAAAGCAGGGTGCTACGATTGCATTTTCCGAAGTTAGCCTAGGGTTAAATTCACATAATATTCATGGTAAATTTAATTCTCATAGGGTTCGGGATTTAACAATTTAAGGGATCATAATTAAGTGAATGTTAATTTAAATGATAATTATTAATAATATAGTGAAGATGTAGAGTTATATTGATTAAAACTTTTTAAATATTTTCTAAAAAAACATCTTCTTGTTGTGTCTTTTTAATGAAACTTCATTTCAAAATTAAAAACAAAAAAATGAAATCTTCTTCCAGCAAACTTCTTCTACATTTATAAACTCTAAACAACCTCAATCATTTTAAGTAGTGTTTTAATTCTATTCTATTTTATTTCTAGAATACCTCTAAAAAGTTGTTTTAATTCACTTATTCCTTTGAGAGACGACCTTGGTTAGCCACTCTACTGCACCTAAGTACCCCAAAATCACACTAATCATTTGAGGGAACCCACGAAAACGCTCTATAAAATTGGCACCGTTTCTAGGGAGGTAAGTAATTATTTAAACCAATTATATGTATTTATTTTATTTTACATTTTATTCTCTTCCTCCCTTCTTTCTTCCTTCTTTACCCAATCTGATTTCTTTTTTCTTCTTCTTCTTTTATTTTCTTCTACTTCTTTTTGGACCATCAACTCAAACATCTAATTTTTATTTTACTATGGTCCACTTTACTTATTTTCATATTTCATTGATTTATGACATGAACTAATCACAAGGATCTCTTTGATCCTGACCCTGAGATTAAATGTAGCCTTTGGGCACGAATCAGACATTCTCAGTCTACGGGAAGTTTCAACATTCAACCAGTTGGAGAATTACTCCAATATCAGAACATTGAAATAGGAATCAATTAAAATTTATAACGACCCACACTTTACATACATTGTTAATACTTCAAAATTGAAGCACACTTATTACAACATATGACAAAACCACAAAGGACCGTATAGGTATAGTGTCTTTAGAAACTGGGAAACATAAACAACTGGTTCATAAATCCTCTACAGTGTCTCCCATTTATTTCATCATATCTAGGGTCCCTTTTAGCATATTCTACTTAATATCCATCTTCCTGACCTGGGGAAAAGAAAACATAAAAGGGTGAGCTCAAATGCTCAGCAAGGGCAAATAAAGGAAATAAAAATCATATCATATCTTTATGAAAATCAAAACCTGCAAAAGAGATCATAATATCTTAACATGGAATAAATCATAGAAGTGAAAATGAGATCCCCATAATCATAACATAAAACTTGAAACTTTGTGGCATGCACACATAATCATGGAAAACCATTTCTTGTTAGTCATGACTCATTGCCAAGACTATCTTAGTGGACAAAGTCCCTTTCTGAACCGAGTTCGCTCCTCATTTCAGTCATGTATCACTGAACCGAAATAACCTTCCGTTCCAGCCATGTCTATCTCATGAGATATAAAATCATTACCCAATGCATTGGAAGGAGATATAGGTCCCACCCATCTTATAATGAATCCTTTCTTATGTGTGCCACATAATCATAAATCATACATCATCGTATAACACATGTAACAAAAATGGGATTCTTGAAACATCATGACATCATAAAACAAATCATATAAGGTAAAGGAATTCATAAAAATAATTCCATCACAACATGATCAAATCAATGTAATATTAGGGATAAAAACAGAACCCTTTATTATCTTAGATGGAAAATAATTTTGATAAAACTCTTGAACTCCATTCTTGAGGAAAATATCCTTTCTTCTTCAAAAACATTTTTCCTTTCTTAACATGTTATACAACTTTAAAATAAAAGAAGTTGATTAAAAATAAACTTGAAAACTTGTAAAGGAAGATTCTTGTAAACAATGTTTTAAAAATACATTCATGCCGTATAAGTTAAAAAGAAAACATTCTTCTCGTACCTTTGTCGGAAAAGTCAAAAAGTACCTCGTACGAAAAAGCGACAAAAGATTCCTTTCATATTATTTACTAAAACTCACCGAAGGGTAAAATTGGATTTAGTCTATTGTAAGTGGATGGAAACAATATTACATATTTAGGGAACATGGATGTGGATGATAAAATACACCCCAGTAAATGACAAAGTAAAAACAATCTAAGATAAAAATGAGATTGCGATATTTCCCTTACCTTAGGTCCGATTTGCTTTGTTCGTGTCCGAAGATCCTGTATAATGGTTTAAATAATGTTATTGACTTATTCCAGAATCATACATATTGATATGAGATCATATATGGTCATATTATTAGCTTCTTATTAGTAATATTTCATTGTTACTTGTTACTCGGGTCTTTATAACTTTTTGTTCTTATGCGTGTTTTGTCGAATAAATTCTTATTCTTATCTTTAGGTTATAGATAATTCATTTCCAGAATGGTATTAGTGTAGTATATACCATATTCATTCATTCAATTCATTTATATAATCATTATGAAATGAAGATCATGTAGAACGAGTCGCATCACATCGTGGAGACGGTATTCCGTACGTACGCACGAGTGATGATATCGTTCCTATGATCGTGGAATTGTATTGGAGTATATATATATATTATTTTAGTATCAATATTACTTAATAATAATCATATATAGTTACTCATTACACCATTATACCCATCCTTGTAAGGTGATGGTGGAAAATAGATTACACCACGGCGTGGAGACGGTATTCCGTACGTACGCACGCGCGGTGATTTCATTTTTCCGTAGGATAGATAGAAGGTGAATTAGGGTTGTTTCATATTTATAATAACATATCAGTATGTAAGTAATACTGATGTTATTACTTTATCATTAAACAACTAAAGAAGAAGAAGTTGAAGAAGAAAGAAATTGAAAAGATCGGTAATGGATATTACCTCTTCTTTGGAACGCCTCTTTGAATCCTCCACTTAAGGAACTAAGATTGGTATTTGGAGAAGACCATGACCTCTAGGATTATTCTAGGGAAGTGGATAGGAGAAAATGGCAGGGTTTGGCCGAGCTTGAGTGCTCAAATTGGTGTGAGGAGGAGGGGGAGGAGGTGCCCTTTTATAAGGGAGGAGAGGGGCACCTTAGGAATATCTCAAAATATTATTTTATATTAAAGTCAAAATCGGTTTATAATGGTTCCAAAGGGTCTTATTTCGAATCTAAAGTGGGGATGGGTCGAAATCCTATCAACCAATAGGATTTAGACAAGTTTAGGGTATTATTTTAACCTTATCAATTAGATTTAACTCTAAGTTAATTAATTTAACTTTTACCGTGTCTTTTTGTTTTCTTTAACTATATGGTTAATATACTTACTATAACATGCCAAACGAACCCCAAATTGTTTATTATTAATATATATATCCTTATCTAAGTCATTTGGCCGAACCTTAGATTTTTAGGAATAAAATAACAATTAATAATATAATATTTGATTTAAAAACTATTTTGTGTCAATTTTGACACGATTTGATATATGATTTTTGTGAAAGTTATAACAGAATTATATGTTCGAACCAAGTTGATTAAATCCACAATATTATATCATAGTAACCTAGAAAATTAGTGTAATTCATAAAAAGCCTCAAATTACATTTATTTTGGTATTTATATTATCAATTTTGTCAATATTTCATTAATAAGATAATTACTGCATCATCTTTGTGTCATAAATAAATTAAATTATTTGATGTCTAAAAATTACAAATAAAATACCATCATGTTGGAAATCGTTTTATCTTTCTAATGAATATTTACAATCGAATTTATCTTATGTATATCCCCATATTAAAAATGATTTACTTATTAAACTTTGATTTTAACTATTTTAACCCTTCTTTAAATAAATTAATAATAAATGTCCTAATCTAATCCAAGTGGGCCTAAATGGTCATATTTTATTCCTAAGTTTGTTTTTGGTCGAATTACACTTGTCCAATAGAATTAGGACATGTGTTAGGGTAATATTAATATCATATTTACCCTTAGTTACCCTATTTACTATTAACCGCGGTAAAAATAGTAAAAAGTTACTATTCACCAAAAAATTATTTTTATCTCATTGAACCACATTTTACTTACTGACATCAACCGTTTCTATCGGATTTTTGAAATTCCATTCACAGAAGCGGTAAAATTAAGTTTTATGCAAAATTCAGTTTTTAACCTACCACTTAGTGGTTTCACTATTCATCAAAAATTGAAAGTTTTCAGAAAAATACCAAAATTTCACCCTAGGCTAATTTCGATATTCTGTGTCCAAAAATGAAGTCCATTTTGAAAAATAAAATTTATAAATTTTCAAAAAGTGGTTATTACTATTCATAACGGCTAGTTTTAATAGCATATTGTTGTTTAGTGAAACTCGGTATTGCGTACGACGCAAGCTATCGAGGAAGGTCGTGATTGCGTGTAAAGCAAGCCAAGCAAGTGTTGTGTAGAAAAAGATTCCTTTGATGATTTATATAACATAAAAGTCTCGGGTGTTACATTCTACCCCCCTTAAAAAGAATTTCGCCCTCGAAATTCGTCACTTTGTAACAAAAAAATGAGGATACTTCTTCCTCATCATATCCTCAAGCTCCCATGTAGCTTCTTCAAGTTGGTGGTTCCTCCATAAAACTTTCACCAAGCGAGTGGTCTTGTTTCGTAGGACTTTTTCGCTACGATCCAGAATCTCTATCGGTTGTTCTTCATAAGAAAGATCTTGCTCTAGCGGTACAACTTCTGATCTGAGTACATGTGAAGGATCTGGTATGTACTTTCTCAGGAGAGATACGTGGAACACATCGTGAACTTGAGAGAGATTCGGTGGAAGCTCCAATCGGTAAGCTACCTTCCCAACACGATCCAGTATTTCAAAAGGACCGATATATCTAGGGCTCAACTTCCCCTTCTTTCCAAATCTCATAACCCTCTTCCAGGGAGATATTCATAAGAACACTTTATCGCCCACTTCAAACTCTAGGTCTTTTCTTCGGTTGTCGGCATAACTTTTCTGTCGACTCTGAGCTACTCTTATGTGTTGTTGAATAGATCTAACCTTTTCTGCCATTTCATCAACGAGATCAGGTCCTAATAGCTTTCTTTCCCCAACTTCATCCCAGCAAGTTGGAGTCCTGCATTTCTTTCCATAGAGATCTTCATAAGGAGCCATCTGAATACTGGAGTGAAAGCTATTATTATAAGAAAATTCCACCAAAGGTAGGTGTTGATCCCAACCTCCTTTGAAATCCATAGAGCAAGCTCTCAACATATCTTCTAGGGTTTGAATTGTTCTCTCAGACTGACCGTCTGTCTGGGGATGATAAGCAGTGCTGAAACTCAACTCTGTATCCAGAGTATGCTGAAGACTTCGCCAGAACTTCGAGGTAAATCTCGGATCTCGATCAGATATAATAGAAAGTGGTACTCCATGCAATCTTACCACTTCCTTTATATATATCCTGGCAAGCTGATCTAGAGAGAAATCCTCTCTAATAGCAATGAAGTGTGCAGACTTTGTAAGACGATCAACTATGACCCAGATAGCATTATTGCCTTTTGATGTTTTAGGAAGTCCTGTGACAAAGTCCATAGTGATGTTTTCCCATTTCCATTCGGGTATGGGTAATGGTTGTAACATCCCCTTAGACTTCTGTCTCTCAGCTTTAACTTGTTGACAAACCAAGCATCGAGAGACATATTCAGCAACATCTCTTTTCATGCCATCCCACCAGAAGTACTCTTTCAGGTCCCTATACATCTTCGTGCTTCCAGGATGAATAGAGAATGAAGAACTATGAGCCTCATCCAGCAGCTCTTTCTTTAATTCGGGGATGGGAGGAACGCAAACCCGATTCCTGAACTTTATTATCCCATCACAATCAAGGTTGAATTCAAGAACATTTCTCACCTTCTTTTGTAACTCGAAATCTTCTTTTTGTGCCTCTTTAATCTTCACATGTATAGATGGTTGAACATTCATTTGAGAAAGATAAGATTTTTCCCCTTCCATTATAATTCCAAGATCTATCCTTTGTAAATCCATAAATATTGGATCTTTTGTGATCCTCATCATGGATAAACTAGCATGGTCTTGTCGACTTAATGCATCTGCCACCTTGTTTGCTTTCCCAGGGTGGTAATGGATTGAGCAGTCATAATCCTTAATCAGCTCCAACCATCTTCTTTGGCGCATATTCAGATCCTTTTGTGTGAAAATATACTTTAAACTTTTATGATCAGTATAAATATCACACCTTTCACCATAAAGGTAATGCCTCCAAATCTTTAATGCAAAGATTACCGCAGCCAACTCCAAATCATGTGTTGGGTAATTTTGCTCATGGATTTTCAACTGTCGTGAGGCATAAGCTATCACCATATCATTTTGCATAAGAACACACCCCAATCCCTTCTTGGATGCATCACTGTAGATCACAAACCTTTCTCCACTACAAGGCAGTGTGAGCACAGGTGCACTGGATAACCTTCTTTTCAACTCCTTGAAATTCTCTTCACATTCCTCTGTCCAGACAAACTTAACTCCTTTCCGAGTCAACTTGGTGAGTGGATTAGATAATCGTGAAAAATCTTTTACAAAACGTAGATAATATCCAGCCAAACCAAGAAAACTTTGGATCTCAGTTACTGTTGTTGGTCTTGACCATCTTTCGATAACCTCTGTTTTTGCTGGATCCACAGATATCCCCTCTTTTGAGATTATGTGACCCAAAAATGCAACTTTTTGAAGCCAAAATTCACACTTGGTAAATTTGGCATAAAGCTTCTCCTTTCTCAGGGTCTTCAATATAATTCTCAAGTGATATTCATGCTCTTCCTTGCTCTTTGAATAGACAATAATATCGTCTATAAAGACTACCACAAATTGATCAAGATAGTCTCTAAAGACTCTATTCATTAGATCCATGAAGATAGCAGGGGCATTAGTAAGACCAAATGGCATCACTATAAATTCATAGTGTCCATACCTTGTACGGAAAGCCGTCTTTGGTATATCCTCCCTTTTGACCCTTAATTGATGATACCCTGAACGAAGATCAATCTTGGAAAAGTATTGAGCTCCGCGTAGTTGGTCAAATAAGTCATCAATGCATGGGAGAGGATATTTGTTCTTGATAGTGATCTTGTTAAGTTCTCGATAATCAATGCAGAGTCTCATTGATCCATCTTTCTTCTTAACAAATAGAACCGGTGCTCCCCAAGGTGACGCACTAGGGCGTATGAATCCCTTATCAAGATTCTCTTGGAGTTGCTTCTTCAATTCCTGCAACTCAATTTGGGCCATTCTATAAGGTGTCTTTGAAATAGGAAAAGCACCCGGTACGAGTTCTATTGAAAACTCAACTTCACGATTTGGTGGAAGACCCGGCAATTCCTCCGGAAAGACATCATCAAACTCCCGTACAATGGGCATATTCTTAATCGTGAGTTTCTCACCAACCATTTGAGATAAATAACCTTCATTTAGTGGAATCAATACCCATAAGATGGAAGAAATTTCCACTGGAAGGTTATGTTCATCCTTGCATTGGTATACGATCGTAGATTGATCTGGAATATGAAATGTGACTTCCCTTCTTTGGCAATTGATATGAGCTCCATGTAGATAAAGCCAATCCATGCCAAGAATCACATCAAATTCCACTAAAGGAAGGATCACAAGATTTGCAGGAAGCACTTTCCCACAAACTTCGATCGGAGAAGAATTATAAACTTTTGATGCGATTGATGTGCCATTAGGTGTTGTCACAGCTAACTCAACATCTAATTGTTGAGGTAATACGGTGATACCCTTAGAAAATTTTTCAGAAATAAAATAGTGGGTGGATCCAGAATCAAATAAAACATTTTCTACTTTAGAGTGGATGGTAAGTGTACCTTTCACCACATCGTTATCGTACTCCACATCGCTGATAGAAATTGCATGTGACTTTCCTTTGTCTTTAGCCTTAAGAGTTTGTTGACGTCGACCATCATCATCAACCCTTGGATTTGGGCATTGATTGGCATAATGCCCCATCTCCTTGCACTTGAAACATTGAAGTGTAGTAGGTTCATTCTGTGTATCCCTTCCTTTGTTTGCGTCATTAGACATCTTCTTCCCATTATCACGGCA